>OY982954.1:26904430-31798180 GCA_963890685.1 Plagodis pulveraria
CAACTGAAGATAGAGGAATATTACAGCCGTTAAATGATAGGGAGGGTAAATAGTTGTTGTCAATTTTAGCGAGCTGTCGACTACTACCAATAATAATTGCTTGACATTTACTGGGATTTACTAGGATTCCATACTTTACTGACCACGAGTATAAAAGAGAGAGATCATCATTTATAGAAGATACCGCAGTGGCAATGTTTTCGGCGTCAATGTGACGGTAAAGTTGCAAATCATCGGCATAGAAATGATAATTACAACTAAGGCATTTAGAGAGCATATCGATAAAAATTGAAAACAGTAATGGGGACAAAATCCCCCCTTGGGGTACACCGGCGCTTAACTCACACCACTCAGACATTGTGTGGCCAGAGCGGATAGCTTGCCTGCGACCCCTAAGGTAGGAAGAAAACCAAGTGACAACAGATGCATCAAAATTAAGATGGGCCATAACAGCGAGCAGGAGGTCATGGTTTACAGCGTTAAAGGCATTACTGAAGTCGATAAGTACAAGTATGGTGACTCGGGACCTTTCCATGGCTTTTCTTATGTCTTCAGTAACTTTCAGAAGTGCTGTAGTAGTGCTGTGTCCAAGACGGAAACCTGATTGGTATGTGTTAAGAAGGGAGGCTTTAGATAGATAAACTGTGATTTGTTTATTCACAACTGTTTCAATAATTTTGGATAGAAATGGCAAAATTGAAATGGGGCGGAATTGATTAGGTAGTATAGGGTTAGAATCTTTAGGTATTGGTACAACATGCGCTACACGCCATTGATCAGGGAATTCACCTGAATCCAATGAGAAATTGACAATATGAGTTAAGGTGGATAGAATGTGATCTATGATATGAGAGATCATAACACGACCAATGTCATCACTACCCAAGGCCTTAGATTTAAGGGAAAGGAAAACTTTTTTAATAATATCTTCACCGACAGGTGAAAATTTGAATGGTGCTGAATCTGGTCGGAGCATGTGTTGAATTTCAGTTATTGTGACTTCCATGCTCGCTTTGTCTATGTCAGTGTGCGTGGCAAAGTGTTTGTTTAGAACATCGAGGTCAACAGATATTTTGGTATCTTTTTCATTCGCTCTACCAATCCCCAACGATCTTAAGAGTTTCCATACATCAGACGGAGAAGAAGCCTTAATCTGGTCAGCAATGTAGCGTCTTTTTGCAATACGACACATAAGGTTACATCTATTACGAAGCTTTTTATAAGAGGCCCAGTTTTCTTCAGTTCTATGACTTTTGTAGATGCGGAATGCTCGATCTCTTTTTATTCTAGCTTTGCGAATACTGTCATTAAACCATGGAGTAGGGCGGTGTTTAAGCCTTACGGGCCGCACGGGGGCATGGCGATCAAAAAGTTTGATAATATTTTGGTTTAAAAATCGTAATTTTTCATCCATGGACGTTATATTTTCTATGTTAAAAAAAATAGTGTGGATATAAGCTACAGTAATAAATACAATAAAAAAATTTGAAGCAGTGATAGCTTAGTGGCATTGGCTATCAACTGCCACGCAGCAGGCCCATGGTTCGAATCCCGCTGCGGGCTTGAGCTTCACCGCATGGGGAAAGGGAATTTTGCGAATGATCGCCTGGCTAGCCACCCTCAAGAAGAAAAATTTGTCGCCAAGCACTTAATGGTGTGTTCTGGCAGCTGTCCTTGACAGCCAGTAATTATAGGTTAGCCTGAACAACATCTTCGACTTCATCATCACTTACCATCAGGTGAGATTGTGGTCAAAGGTATTGCTATCAGAAACAAAAAAAAAGAAAAAAAAAACTTCATGCCTGTATATCCCACAAGGAGTACACATATTGTTGATATTTTAGGAAACCCAAATATAAGTAAAGGTAGAATCCTTCGCCCACTATAAGTAATTATACATACTTGGAGCTTAAGGCGAACGCTACCGTTTTTGTCGGGAATCACAAAATAATTATTTTATTTTGGTTTTGTTGCTAGATCGTCTAACTATTGTACTTCATCACGTAAAATGCGAGATTCAGAGAAGATTTTAAACAGTATTTAATACTTGTTTTTTGAACTCATTGAATTTATTACTCTGGACAGAGGTCTGAAAATAAAACAATCTGGCTGACCGTGTAGGTAAGGCAAATTGTTGATATACGCTAAAAACAGAAAATGTCCCAATATTGATCCTTGAGGTATACCCATTTTAATAAAAATCCCAAACGTATGACTGACTTTATATCCATTTTTCCAATCTTCTGTAGCAGCTCTGACAAATATTACTCAAGAATTTTCTTGTATCTAGAAAATTCATAGCGGTTCCACGTATCCCTGATGTGAAAGTTTACGTATCTGGATGTGGTGCTCTAAGGCAAAACGATCATACTTAGGGAACGAAAATAAATTGCTCCTTTTTATATATGTCTTCCTTTTGAACAACAATATAACTTAACAGAATGTTGTGAATTGATTAAAATTCTAGATTCAACTTTGTGCTTACATTCTACACAATTTATACAAATCTCAATCTGATTTCAAGCTATAGCTTTTTACACGTCATATACTCTGACAGAAATACAGACAGACATCAAAATGGCAGCAATAGGACTCTGTTATGCTGTTAGGCGTACCAAAAAAAGACATGACGATAAATCAAATAAATAGTTCCTTTTTAATCCAACTCATCACAATATTAACAAGGGATTAACGCGCACCTAATTTTATTTTTAATCAACAACTAAAGGGTTGCCTCATCAAATAAATAACGTCAAAATCTATAAACGAGGTTACAAAACATAATTATTTGGAGAAGGGTATTACATTCACACATTAGTGACGCTGCTCGGCGTATAATTATTGAAAAGTTACGGAGTCCTTGGCCAGGTTGTTATATGTTTTACTTTTATTGTAATTTTTGGAGTGTCATGAACGTTAAGTAGTATTTATGCGATACCCAGCAGCGCGGAGGTGATTTGGTCGCGAACCTAACTTGGGTGCTGCGAGCGATCTGATTTCAAAAGCGATAAGACTACATTTTTCATTTTTTAACTAACAAGGTCACTAATATTGATTTGAAACGGGATATTTGTCAAAAAATTTTTTAATATCAACAACACTTTAAAAATATTTGAAGAAAACATTAAATTAATATTTTAATAAAACACTTTAAACCATAAAAAATTATAACTAGTGATAATTTCACCTAATTTTCCTGTTAAGCCGAAGTGATGTCACAAACGCCACGCAGTCAAACCGGGAGAGTTTTGGAAGCGTTTCGATTCTACACGAAGCATCTTCAGGAGGTCTTGACTCTTCTAACGTACGGTTGAGACTTGATCGAGTCTCGATCGTGCGCATATAGAATATATATTTTTATATATTTTAAGTGTTTTATAAAATATTAATTCACTGTTTTCTTCAAATATTATTAATATTTGTAGTTATTACATATGGATTTTCTCAAGGTAGCGCTTGAATCTATTCATTATGAACATGTTTGTTTTGAGTTCATTATAAAGGCTATTAACAGATAGGAGGTACACAGGATATTTATATATCACTTCCTATCAAATGTTTATGAGTATACAATAATTTCATGGTAAATCCCAGTTCAGTAGTATAGCCATTAGGTTTATTATTTTCAAAATAATATTTCTAATTCAAAGTTATTATTGGAGAATAATAAGCGTAGATTTAAACATTGTATTCAGTAAATACCAAAACTTTAAGCAACAATAAAATTTCATTAAATCTTGAATTTTTTTTTAATAACGCTTGCTCTTCGACTGACATTCCAAAATTACGAGGGCAAAAATATAGTCATTTGCGGGACTCGAACCCATGCCATCCACGGTTGTGGCCCGGGTAGGTTCTGACCATTATGCTAACACGTCATATGACTCATAACTCTAATTTAGCATCAAGCTCGAATCCCGTACATGACTATAATTTTTCCTCTCTTAATGTTGTAAATTTCATTATATTCAAAATCAACCTTAGCCATTTCTTCCCACCAGAACAGCGGATATAAATTCTTGCCGGACACTTGGGAGCGGATCGCCAAAGCTAATTCTGTTGTGATTAATGCTCCTTGCACATTTCCACTTCTAGAACAATCTGAAAACAATTAAACAGACAAAAATAAATCTTACCACTAAGAGATAAGTTCTAGTTCAATGATAAAGTTAAAGTGGTGTAAGTAGAGGTGCTTAAAACTCGCTACTGCCGGTTCGCGTTTCACACGCAACCAATGCAGCGATTAAAGAGGGGACGTGTTATAATATTAAAACAGTGGCAACTATTAATATTATTACGCATTTCACGTAGGAAATAATTCAACGATTTGTCAGAATGATTTGTGACTATTTGTTCAAGCCAAAATGTCGACGTTAAAGGAATTTGTTTAATTTAATAAAAAACTGCTACAAATTATGAGTACTAACCTATATGCAAGGTAGCAAAATCCAAATTTTATATAGGTTTGTTTTTTTTTAAATATGGGAATTTCAATAATATTATTATTTTAACGCTAATATATGAGTAGATTTTAGCGTTTTGACCCGTTTCAGCTGTTATGTTTTTTATGATATTAAAGTGGAGTTGTTTTCACTTATTCATGAAATATATGAAAAAATAGTAATATACAGTCGTTATTTATTAATACATTAGATATTTTTTGACCTTTACTGGGGCTTGATAGGTACATTAATAACCCTTAATTACGCTTTTATTTTGTTTAACGTTACGCATGGTAGAAGGGCATTTTGCGAAGCCCGCCTGGCTAGCTACTACCCTCAATAAGAAAATCTGTCATCTAGCACCTGAATGTGCGTTCTGGCAGCTGTTGGTTACCCTAAACAACATCTTCGACCGCATCATCACTTACCATCAGGTGAGGTAGTGGTCAAAGAGTACAAAATCAGCAATAATAAATTATACGAATACTGATAGAAAAATATCTTAATAATAATACCATCGGCGTGCGGCAGCTTTAATCCTAGGCAGCAATTACAAAAACAATTAAAGTACGTATAACGATATTGACATACTCTATTACAGTTTAAGGAACCGTTTAAGACCACCCTAGCATTATGACAGCTCCATTTACATAATAGCTGTATAACGTTATAGCAACTTTTGATCTGAAAAATTAATATGCCTTAAAAATCTCAATCAATTACCTAAAAGTAACTGGAACATACCTTTCTCTTTCAAGATCAGATATCTTTGAGAGCCATTTGTTATTCTCGGCCTTACCACCTTCAATAACATGGTTGATCAGGTGTAATATTGGTAAAAGGCTTGACTAAACATCACAAAAACTGCTTGATATCCCAGGCAAAACTTATTTTTTCTTCCCTAGTATTATCTTTATGGAACATTAAAATGAACCCTAACATTAGCCATAAGCTGTTAAGAATCTGAAGAGATTTTCAGCAAATTCCAAAGCACTTTACACCTGTGAAGTGAATATATTTGCATGAAGAAATTATGAAGGGCTATAATTTTCTATGCCATAAATTAGGGGTGGAAACGATGGCGCGATAGCAAAGCTAAATTGTGGTGCACGAATAATGAAATTATTAGTGGTTGTCGCCCTTTGTTTTATTAATGACTGGAAAAATTTCGTTACGGTGAAAGAATCAGTGGACTGCAGTAGTAACTTTATAGTATATAGTTGTCGGCTGGATTAATTGGATGTAGTTGAAATCTTACCTGGGTTTGAGCTTCACAGAATGGAGGTAGGTGGTAGCGCATTTTGCATATCTCTCTCCAGCAATAACCAGGCAAATAATTATCATCATCAACGAAAGCTATAACGTGCACCGTAAAAGGCCCACCCGATCCCCAACGGGATTATGGAGGGGGTGCAATTTATGTTCGGTCAACCAAATGAAACTGTCTCAGGACAATAATAACCTACAAATTTAAAGTGACATTATTGGATGTCACTTTAAATAGTGTTTAAAGGCTAAGAATATTGAGTTAGAAGATGATAACTTGATAATTCATAAGCAATGCACAAATAAAGAACAAACATTATACATATTGTAAGTTTGATAAATGCATATCACACATCAAAAGCCGAACGTCCAGCGTTGAACCAAGGCCAATGGGGGAGATTAGGGGAGAGGAGTGGAGGTTTGCGTTAATCCCCACGCTTGGCAGTCGTCTTGGGAATCGCAGTGTTCATGGCTGTTCTTCAGAAGGCGCTGCTGCCCACTTTCTAGTGTTTTTCCTTCGTCACCGCGGACGAGTCCCAAACGAAAATATGAGAAGGGTACAATTCTGTAAAATCATTTATACATACCTATACCTCATCGGAGTTAATGGCGTTAAGCGCTGCTTTGACATATTTAAGTCTTGGTGTTAATTAAAGTGTTATTGGGTTTTACTAATAAATACATTTCCAGTCGCAGTCCGGGGTCTGTAACCGTGTAGCAGTCGGGGTCTGAAATGGTGCAAAACTTATAATTATGGGTCCAAAACAAATATGCAAAAAGCGCGTGTGTATTTAGACGCCTCTGCCTACCCCAAAGGAGATAAAAGGTTGTGATGATGTAGGTAGCAATGTGAAAAGCAATTTTCATGATCAAGCCACCATTCATGATCACGATACAACTTTTGCTATGACCCATCTACGCAACTTTCAATCGCCAAATCATAGTTCTCCATGTGGTCATATATGATGACAACAGTAATAATCATCTGTAAATATTTTAGAGTAATCGTGGGAACTAGGCCAGACTCGCTTATCAAGTAATTTGTTCCAATAATTACAAAAACGATTACCCTCCGTAACCATCCTCACGCGTCACGTTAAACGCGCGCCGCCCACAAAAATCGGAAATAAAATAACTTACCAGAAACCAGCAGTCATGCGAATCGGACATTAGTTGGAATATCCCTTTTGATTTTAAGTAATTTATACGTAATTATGACAAGGAAAGTTTGATAAGCAAGGGTGCTTTTTGTGACAGGAGTCAGTTTTCTATTCGATGGTTTCAGCTGATTCGATACAGAATGATCGATTGCGTTATAATATAATCAAACCCAGTCCCATTATTATCATCGATGTTTTCATTAATAATTTATGTTAGTCAACCGATGCTAATTACAGTATTTATGGTATTTGAAAATAGTTGTCTGTCATAAATTTGAAATCACTTAAGCGAACGCATTTAATAGTAATTGCTTTATTGCAGAGAAAATGTTTTATGGGTCTGGCTAGTCATACAGTACATAAACGTAAATTATTTACCGGGCTTTGTATGCATTGTTCATGACAAAAAGAAGGTGAATTCAATTAGGTGGCATTAAGGTTGAGCTGGCCTGTCACTTCACTAGTCAAAAGGTTTCATAGCTTTCCAGTTAATTATCATTTTAAAACTTGTCCCAATACAAGCCTTGATAATGAAGAGATGAATCGATATTACGCTTAGTAACATATTTAATTAATATATTTGTAAATGAACACTTTCATTTAACTTCTATTGCTTTTTATGTTAATCATTGTTTTTGTAAATGTATTGTCCTCATTTTTCTTTTGTTGGTATGCAATAAAGAGTCATCGTATCGTAATGGACTTAATAGATCAAATAAGGTACTTAGCAACAAGCAACGATTATGACCCAGTGGCCATAATAGGTGTGACCTGCTGCAGGATATTCAAGGTTTGAATCCAGCCGCGGGCTTGAGCTTCACGGCAGACGATTTAATTTATAGCAGGATGATGCATATCAAATCAAAATAATATCAATGTGGGTAGCAGGAGAAAAATCATTTTTTATTGCCGATAGTTTATCGATATTCATGAATGGTCCCGAATCCCTCTGTAGTTATATGGCAATTACAGGGTCCATGCGGCATATATCAAGTAAATAGGTACCTGACGTATCTTCATGTAGAATACTTGTTGGCGGCTGTCCTTGGTAGTCAGTTTCCATTTCTGTATTGCCTAAAAAACATCTCCGGCTAAAACGCCTCTTAACAGGGGTCAAAAACTAAAAACCACGAATACTACAAACGGATTGCACTTTCAATACTGAAAAATATGTAATCAATTTTTCATGTCGGTATCACGCTCATTCAAAACACTAAGGATACATTTTCATAGCCTGACTTCCACAAGATAGATAAAACTTTACAGTGAAGGAATGGAAGACGGATTTAAAGAAACACTATTCTAATTGAAGCTTACTGCTTACAATATCGATTGTGTTATTCGCCAGTAATACTGGTTACCTTGCTTAGAGTTGCAATTATAAAGTCATCCAGGTTTAGGCAAAATAGCTAATATTTTTATATACAGACAATTAACAGTCACATTTCAGGGCTCTGTTTTGCCCTATTTGGTTACGAAACAATACAAAAAGACGTCGCAACTATACAAAAACTTCTAATACATATACAGACCAAGTAAGTAGCATCTTCTCAAAATTTCGCAAGAGTAAACTTTACGCTATTGCTACCTTGCCATATATTTAAGCCGTACGTGTATAACAGTACACGTAGGTAGGTACGTCTATAACGTGATACGGTTGTGGTATGAGGTATGTGACACCAAAACGTCACGGCAATTATGGAATCGGCAAGCTCTAACCTCGCTGTCAGACCTGCATTGGGCACGCGGCTGATTGGCACTTCGGAATTGTGAAACGACTGGATAAGACATGCATAAAGCTTTTCTAATATAATACTAGAGGCCGCTATTGCTCTTAGCTTTGTATTTATGATATATAGTTGTAATGCGGTGTGTCAGAAACAATGTAATTTTAGAAGCTATGAAAATATCCCTAAATAATTGTGGTATTACTAAGTTGTTAGAGTAATTACATAGAAATGCGTATTGCCGACGAGGCAGTCGTATCAATTTATCCATTTACTATTTACTTTGCACTGATCGTGGACACGGGGTAACTGGGTGACACGATCACTGCAAAGTGTTTAAAAATAATGATAAATATACGCGATTTAAACCGTTTAAAGTTGTTTAATTACTACGTGTAACAATCGCAAAAACCTAAGACATCATAACCTTCTATTACTCGCTCTCAAGGACAGCTGCCAGAACACACCGATCTTTAGGCCACAATAAATAATTAGTATAATAGTGCTTAAGATAATTAACAAAAAATTTAAAACTTATGTTAAAAAGTAAGGTACTCTCTTTCTTCAAAGAAAAAAGGACAACTTCTTTTGAATTAATGAAACAAACCATTTTTATATTCAGTTCTTATCCAACGTTAAGTAACTCCGCGGCACAGTATACATGGTAACATTTATCACACATCACGTTCGACGTTTCACACTGACGGTTTCTCTTCCGTGGGTGACAGCGCGTTAGCTTTCCGAGGACTTTATTGTGATGCCACTTCAATAATATTATATTTCGAAATTGCTCAACTGTTTTGTTGCAAGAATTTAGGTGAAAGATCGACCTCATGATGCTTAGGGCAGAATTAAGGTTTAAAACATTCGATGACATTGAACATATTACACTGCCTGTGACAACGTCGACTGCATATTTACTTGCCATCTAATGAAAAGGCTGTAAACCGCGAGCCTATTTCACATCAACTGTCGTAAAGTTCACCGTTGAACAAAGGCGTCTCCCATGTAGTTTGCCATAATCGCCATGCTTGGCAGGCGTCTAGAGGAACGCAGTATAAAATAGCAGTTCTTCAGAAGGAGCTGCAGCCCACCGCCTGATATTTTTCTGTCCTTGCCTCTTACAGCTCCCACAGGAAGATACGAGGGGGTGCCATTCTAATACGTCACACAATAGACTGTATAGGGTTCAATAAAAAAAATATTACTGTTATTCTCTGCGATTTTGTATAAATGTTGGGCCATATTTACTTTCCACGGCACGTGGCCAATGGCAACTATCAATGGTGCTGCGATGTGATTCGCGATAATACACTATTGCTTCTAATGCTTCATGCACTTAATATACGGTGTCAGCCAATTCTGTTCTAACAAACAAAAACACAAATATAAAGTTTTTTGTTTCGGTTTTATGGCTGGCCTTTTACAGACGCTGTACAACAAGTACCTTCTGGCTCCAAATGATCTATGCATTGAATTTACATGCTATTATTTCCTTTAGTCAAGAACAAATAACGACTAAGAATAAAATGATTGTGTTCTTTTTCCACGACTTCTAAAAAATAACAAGTGTTTGAGTTCATGTCTGTATGTTTATGATTTTCTATGTTCCACCATAAGTTCTTAACGGTTTAAACGATTTTCATGTTTAATATATCATTATATTTGTATTGATAGTGCAGGAGACACTAGGTACATAAACAAATAAAAATTTTTTTTTTATTCTAGACTTTATAAAAATTTTCCCATACCCATCGATTAATGTATCAAAATGAAGGGCTTTAAGAAAGGATTCCATAAATATATATAACTTGCAGTTTTAATTTCAATGGAACGATAAAGAGTAACGAAAATAATTTCCAGTCGGATATTTAATTTTAATTAATTAATGTATACTTGTTTGCAATATCAAATCAGTTAGAAGTGAAAACATTTTTGCTTACAAAATTACAACGAGAGGAAAAAATAAAGTCATGTGCGCGATTCGGATCCTTTCCCTGCCTGTGTTAACGAAAGATGCGGTCACTGTGTTCTTTGTAAAGCACGGAGCACACGACACAGGCGACAGTGTGTGATTGGCGGGCGACACACTTGTCGTTTGTGCCTCGTTCGTCCATCCCGTTACCGATCACTATGGACTCGAGAACCCCTACTACCGTTAACTACGATTATTATTTTGAAGCGCTCGTAGCGAAGTTTGCTTAGCCGTTTTTAATCGAACTAAGTTAAGCAACGTCCGCCGCGGTCAGGAGTTGGATGGGTGACCGCTAGTGACATTACTACTGAGCGCTTCCGTGCTTCGGAAGGCACGTTAAGTCGTTGGTCCCGGTTGTTGTCTTACGATGGCAGTCGTTACAGAATGGAGGTAGGGCAGGCCACCTCAAGTAGAAAATCTGTCGCCAAGCACCTAACGGTGTGTTCCGGCACCTGTCTTTGAGAGCCAGTAATTCTAGGCTATCCTGAACAACATTTTCGACCACATCATCACTTACCATCATGTGATATAGTGGTCAAAGGCTTGCTATCAGCTATAAAAAAAAAAAAAAATTACAGATTATACAGAATGATGTAGAATCATATAGGTACAGTCCCACCAACTTATCTGTTCAGGTGGCAGAAAAAAGAACTACAACATTCCATCAAATTGTGACAGTTTGTAGTTGATTTCCTTGATCAGCAGCGCCCTCGCCAACTGCACAGTTAAGTTGGTGGTACTATACTGAAAATTTCAAATCATAATCTGTAGTTTGTTTAACTTTTTTTTGTTGTGTTGTTTTAACTATTAAATCATGTTTTTTGGGGGCACTGTCGTTGCATGCTTCATTGATGAGATCGGCGTACGACACTTGTCGTTTGTTTTGTTCGTCTGGTCCGTTATTAATCAGACAGACTCGATAGCCCTTACTACTGAAAAAATATTTCATCTTTGTTTTAAATTTTAATGCGCTAATTCATAGAGGAGTTTAATTCAAAAATTTATGTGTGGTGAGAAAGGGAGTTTGTAAGAAAATGGAGCCAATGGGGTGAGAGCTTTGTAAATAAAGTGGGGTTGTGACTTTGAAAAACAGAGCGAGAAACAGCGTTATGTGCGTGTCAGAAGGCAACGTGGAGTGAATAAGGTAGTGAGGTTAGCAAAGTTATATATGCTGAGATGGCTTAAAAATTGAGAATGAATGGAATAAAGGAGAAAGCAATTAAACAAGACGTGTAAATGTATATATAACTATCATTTATTTCATATATACTGACTAAAATCAAGAACTATTCACTCATGATATAATATTCTATATAAGCAGTGTGTTAGACTATTGTAGCCCTGTCTGGAGACCATACTACCCGTGCATACTCTTAGACTAGGGACAGTACAAACAATATATATGTGGCATTTAACTTATTCAACTAAAAAGTAAAGCAGTTATGTTCACGTAGCGACAGACTAACCTTTTTTTTTAAATTCAAGCGTTGCTACAGAGGCACATTAAAATGACTTTTTAATTTTTGCATCAATTACTGCATAACAATATCAATTGTCCGAATCTTTTGATAAATTTGAGACTTAGAGTAACCATTTCAATATCCACGTAAACAAATAACCCCTGTTGCTCCCATATTCCGTAGAATTGTTTTCGGGGAAAACTCGCTTGTTCCCAGACTTAGCAAACTAATTAACGAAGTCGAGATACAATAGATATTTTTGACGACTCCTTTTTTATATTTTATTTATAGCTGATAGGCTAGCCTGTGACCACTATCTCCCCTAATGGTAAAGTGGAAGATGTGGTAAAGGCTAACCTGGGATTACTGATTATAAAGGACAGCTGCCGGAATACACTTCTAGGTTAGCCTGAACAACATCTTCGACCACATCATCACTTACCATCAGGTCAGGTAGTGGTCAAAGGCTAACGTATCGGGCATAAAAAAAAAAAACCTCTAGTTGCTCGGCGACAGATTTTCTACGTGAGGGTAGTTAGACGCCTATATATTTTCCGTATAAATTTACAACTTACTTATGTCGTAGAACAACGTCGGTATAATAATACTACGTACTTGTGTACTTTGTGTTCACTCAGGATATAATTACCTACCTAATTTAGGCGATACTTTGCGGAAATCCATATTTAATAATAACAAATATTTTAAGAAAACATTAAATTCATATTTTAATAAAACACTTCAAAATTATAATAAAATATATCTAGTGACAATCCCACCTAATTTTCCTGTTATGCCGACGTGAGGTCACACATGCCACGCAGCCAAATCGGAAGAATTTTCGACGCGTTTCGATATACACGAAGCATCCTAAGGAGGTCTTGACTCTTCGAGCGCACGATCTAGACTGAGATGCATATTGCTTGTACAATGAAGAGATCAGAAAAGAAAAAGAAGATTAGATCATTCACTCGCTTAAAATACTGTTCACCGTCGACAAGAGTTACTTACCATTAAATCATCCAGGTATACAACAGGAATATATTTTTCATTTAAAGACTATAACTTATGAACTACTCACCCTATTTTAACGGAATTTAAATGTGACCTTAAAAGAATACACGACACAAAAAAAATTATCATCATAATCAGCTGGCTTCGTTATCGCTTAACAAACATAAATTAATTAGAAAATAAAAAAACCCGACTGAATATTTATTTTCGCTTAACGTTTAATTGTTCCATTTAAATTAAAACTGCAATATATACTTATGAAATCGCTTTTTAAGCCCTTCATTTTGAATACTTATGATGGATTTTGAAGATGAAAGATATTTTTTATATCACAATATGGCGTCTAAAATCTGCCAGTTTGTTTTTATTTTTTATGTATCTAGTGTATTGGCTACGCCATAACTCACAAACATACTTTTTTGGGCAGTCGTATAAAAACAAACAGTCGAATTGCGAGCCTCCACCTATTTGAAAGTCGGTTAATGACAAGATATACCGTATCAGTTACTTTTTGTCAATATCACGATCACAACTCTTGGATATGTGTGATTTCAAACCAATGGTAGAAGCCCCGAGGCTGGACCACTCGATGTCGCCGATGCATTGTCACTCGAGTGACACTCACAAATGTTTGCCTCTTTACAAAAAGAGGATCGTACAATAAACACAACGTCTATTTTGTTTCTAAAGTTTGTACGATTAAATCCAGCTAACATCTTATACCAATACAATTTCTTCGAGAACTTAAAAACTTATTATCCAGTCTTAAATACCTTTGGAGTCTGCGTAATATTAGCGAGTTATTTTATTGACTAGGTTTTTAAGATTGAGATTTTGATGCCATTTTCTGAAAGTTTTATCAGATTTGAAACTTTTTACGATATTACGAAGTACAGCTCCCGCTTCCATAACATAATTGGAAATGCACCAGGACTTTATTCCGGGGTTGCGCGTTCAAGTCCCGCTGGAAGTTTCCTTTTTCTAAAGTAATGATATTATTGATATTTGATATTACTGTTTTATTGATATTTATAATAATTCTATTTTTAATAATCAATATAGTAGTTAGAACACGGTTTTAAAACACATATAAGTTATGTGTTTTAAAACCGAAAGCAGTGATGGCTCAGTGGCATTGGCTATAGACTGCCGCGCAGCAGATCCATGGTTCGAATCCCGCCCAGAGCTTGAGCTTCACCGCATGGTGGAAGGGCATTTTGCGAATGCCCGCCTGGCTTGCGACCACCCTCAAGTAGAAAATCTGTCGCCAAGCACCTAACGGTGTGTTCCGGCAGCAGTCCTTGAGAGCCAGTGAAATAACAGGCAAAATGGGACTTAACAACTGTCTCTAGGTGATGGGCGCAGTGCAGTTCTTCACTTGTGATGAAATGCATCTGTTATAGGCAGAGGATACTGCTTTACATCAGATGGGCCTAGCGCTTGTTCCATCACAATAACATAAAAAAAAAAAAATGTAGGATATAATGTCATAATTTAAAATATGTTTATAAAATACTATCTGAAACTGGCCAAGTGCGAATATTGAAAAATATTGATGTTTTTGATCACAGCTTCAAAACCATCAAATAAATCGTTGTTTTCTGTAAAAAATATGGTATGAGAAGTACTTAATTAACCGAAATTTCAGATGAATAACTGAGTTTTGTGATTTCTCAGATAGGTACCCCGTAAAATTTCAAATGAAATTTACAACTTAACAGCCTTTTGTTTATTTTTGAGAGAAGAAGTTTAAGAAAGACATTATTTTGTTGAAGTTTGAACCGACTTCAAGTATAAAATACGCAGGGATATTTCAAATACTACTCGTCAGATCTCACTCAAAAAATAGGGCTACATAACAAGCACCAGTTTTCGAATATAAAAAAAACATCATAATCAGTACACCCTACAAAGAGTTATGAGGTATAAAAATAGTCATATTAAGAACACCTTTATTGAAGTCGTTTTAAAGTAGTAATGGCTCTATGGCATTGACTGCCACGCAGCAGGTCCATGGTTCGAATCCCACTGCGGGCTTGAGCTTCAACGCATGGTAGAAGGGCATTTTGCGAATGCCCGCCTGGCTAGCGACCACCCTCATGTAGAAAATATGTCACCAAGCAGCTGTCTTTGAGAGCCAGTAATTTTAGGTTAAGCCTGTTAGCACCTTCGACCACATCATCACTTACCATCAGGTAAGATTGTGGTTAGACCACGGTCTAAGGCTTACCTATCAACAATAAAAAAAACGGTTAAAAAGCGTCGTGCAGCAACACCCTATGGTAAGATAAATGAGCACGGTGCTCATTTGTTTCATTTATTCACTTTAAAAATGAGATGAAACAGTTCATATGACATTATAGATGCCAAGAAATGAACGCGTCATCATGAATCAGTGATGATTATTTGACACGAATAGTGCAAGAGTGGTCATCTTTTTTGTCACTTGCGCTGAGCGCCTTATTTACCTACATATACAGCCCACATAGATTTTGGCGTGGTTACTGTATTGTTTGACATAATATTTGAATATTAAGAGGAACGGGAAGAGAAGCTCCTACAGAAAAATAGGTATTTTTAACAAAGTGATACTGTTTCGTCGCTAAACGCCCGAACAGAATAGTGCGATAAGGACAATTTATTGCAGCTTCTTCAAGTTTTGACTTAGAAATTGCGCATAAGTAATCAAAGGATATCATAGAACGCGCTGACATGTAACACCGTAATTCTGAAAAATAGACGGTAGCGCAATTACTTGTATCTTAATAAAAATATGCAACAAATCATGCAAGAATTACGCTGTTGCGAAGTTCTTGCGGTTATCAATAAAATTACTATTACTGCAAATTGTTTCACAGCCAGACGTGTCTAATCGGCTAGTAAACCTTGTAAATCAAGTTGTATTTTATAAATATAATAAAAAATATAATTGTACAGCGGAAGCGTGCTTAGACATTTGTTTCGTTTAAAACTACTTCGATCAGCAGAGTGGAACTATTGGAGGACCCTGATGTTTTTATGACACTTATCGACTTGAGATTACTGGTTTTTGAGTACCCTATTTACAATATTATGTAGGTAAGTGCGTGTACATAGTTCCGTGTGTTCAGCGCCGCATAAATACTCAAGGAATTATTTTTGGTCACAAGCTGTTTTGCATTGAGTCATATAATAGTTAGTTACACCAGATCTAATGCATAAGAAACTGAATAGATTCAGGCGTTACTTTGCGGAAATCCATTTTTAATAATAACAAATACTTTTAAAATATTTTAAGAAAACATCAAATTAATATTTTAATAAAACACTTAAAATATATAAAAATATATCTAGTGACAATTCCGCTTAATTTTCCTGCTAAGCCGACGTGACGTCACAAACACGCAGCCAAACCGGAAGAATTTTCGACGCGTTTCGCTTCTACACGAAGCATCCTCAGGAGGTCTTGACTCTTCGAGCGCACGATCGAGAAATCGAATCAATCACGATTGAATCATTCTCGATCGTGCGCTCGAAGAGTCAAGACCTCCTGAGAATGCTTCGTGTAGAAGCGAAACGCGTCGAAAATTCATCCGGTTTGGCTGCGTGGCGTTTGTGACGTCACGTCGGCTTAGCAGGAAAATTAAGCGGAATTGTCACTAGATATATTTTTATATTTTTTAAGTGTTTTATTAAAATATTAATTTGATGTTTTCTTAAAATATTTTAAAAGTATTTGTTATTATCATAAGAAACTTCCGATAGATTCTAATATTTTCTGTCTGGGCTAATATATTTTTGTAAAGGTTTATAACACCTGATAACATTTGACGATCATCTCACCTGTTGGTAAGTGTTGGTGTGGTCGAGGATGGTGGGAACTGGCGCTGAAGAAACAGGCTAGTTAGCGTATGATTTTCTACTCGAGGATGGAAGCTATCTAGAACATTCGCAAATATAACATATATATTTATATATCGGGTCAAATATAAGCACATAAACATATTTCGAATATAAAACTAAAATGATGATGAACTTCCAGGAAAGATGATATTGTCAATGCTGTGATCCTTTGGTGAAGCGACCACATTCATGAATTTTGTAGGTAATATCATTATTGCAGCGGGGATTAATTAACCTGCCCTGACATATTATATTAATACAGTTTTATAGTCCACGCTAAAATTATTTTATAAATAGCAATGATAGCTTTTGTAACAATGATGGCCGAGCGGTAATAGCTGTGGACTGCCGTGCCGCAGGTGCATGGTTCGATCCTCTTCGCCGGCTTGAGCATTTTGCGAATGCTCGCCTGGCTAGCTACCACCCTTCAAGTAGAAAATCTTTTGCCAAGCACCTAACAGTGTGTTCAAGCAGCAGTCCTTGAGAGCCAGAAAAATTACAGGCCCATGAGACTTAACAACTGTATGTTTCAGTCTGACGGGCGCGGTGCTTCGACACTTGTGTCGTCGTCTGTTCTAGGCAGAGGTTATTTCCCTTAACATAAGGTGAGCTTAGAGCTTGATCCGTCACAATCACATTAAAAAAATGCTTTTTATAATCATATTTCTTTTCGTGTAGATACTCGCTCACCCGAATTATACTTCAGCGGCATCATCAACTAACGGACTCCTATCAAAACATCCATAATCACCCAAGTTATCTCAACCGCCAACAATAACAAGACTTAAACTTGACACGGGTGTCCTTCACGTCTTCTCCAAACTTTCTTACAGCCGCACCGGTCACAGTCACGGCGCGCGTGCTCCGACCACTTTTTGCCGACCACTGGGTGCCGGCGCGGGCCAGATATTGAAATAATTGCTTTTCAACGCCACGCCGTGCAAATGACATTCGAAATGGAGGTCGTTTTTTTACACCGACAGCACGAGGAAAATTGACTCTGACGAAATGTTTGTGTGATAAAAATGATCGTAGTACTAGATTGCTGGAATAAAATAACGGCTGAACAGATCGTCGAGCTACGTCAGGAACAAAATGGTTTGATTTTTAGACTAAGTCTTCATATATCTATGCCTCTTATATTGAGTTGGATGCCATATCTCGTTTGAGTCTCAGCTTGGTGAAAATGACAGCTCAATTATGGCACACATTCTTCACCAATGAGCTCATAAACATACTCGCCTCTGCATTTTCCGATAATTCGTGAAGACTGTAAAATGATTAGCGACAAGCCGGGACCTCGCTTCTCTCTTGTCCGCGGCTTAATGAGTGCCAGCCGCGGTGGCAGCTCCGTGTTAAAAACCTAAATTGTTGTGTGAACTTTCACAGTTATTGGGCATCGGTTTTATAGCTAACGACGAGAAGTAAACGGACAAGAGCCGAAAGTGTTTGTTTTTTTCCCTTTGAGTTCGGATGGCCACGATTCAATCCGAGATTGCTCTTCGATATCATAAAGTATTATGTGCGACGGCACGTGCTATCGTATCATTGAATTGCTGTATGATTTGATTTTTTATTGGTGTAAAGAAATACAGATATTTTACTCGATTCTATGAAATAGTGGATGCCTCTAGTGTTTTTTAAAAGCCAAGACTAGCCACGGCACGTACTTGTATAATATATATACTTACTTCAAAAAGATATGTTACTAATTTTACCTCGTAGCTTAACTCTCTCATGAGATCTATTAAAGATATCCTCATGCGAAAGCCAAAATAAGTAAATTAGTTTCCAAATCTACATAATTTATTTAAAAATCTTTTACAAGATAAATTATATGTAAGAGATCGTAAATTAAATGTCACTAATACTAAATGTTCTTATTGATATTAAATTTAAAGATCAACCCGAACCAATTTAGGTTACAATTATTTTATGCTCATATTTATTATAATCTTAAATATCAACCCAATTAAAATGTTATCAACCTTAAGAAATTATCGATAAAAAGACATATACATACATATGTGGCTAGTCTTAATTGCCACTCATTCAAACCATCGGCTGACTTTGTCAAATATTACTTGGTATAAAATTTTCATCTCTGATACAAAATTGTCTACATTATAATATATAGTGTAAATCCTCGATAGGAATAAAACTGAAAACTAGCGTATCTTCTCCTGATTTGATGCTATGCCTTTCCTAGTCAGTATTTCTATACAGAGCTGTAATTTTCAAATAAATACGTAATTATTGTTCTACAAATGAAAAGTCGATGAAACGTAATGATATGAAGCAACGGATTTTGTCGTAGAAATGACGTCGTAAATGTTTTTAAAATCGATTGGTGTCCGTCATAGTGCCGTATCGCATCGCAGATGTCCGCTGCACCGTTGGTACTTCGGAGATTAACCGCGACGAATCGGCGAGACAATCCTCACGAGACAAAGCCTCGGAACGTTTGTCACGCGTTGTAAATATTTTGGACGGGGTTTTACGGGGCCCGTAGTTTTATGAGGCTTTCTCGCTGACACCATTGTCTCACATCGTCCGCTGATTAGCTATGCCCCATACTTACATAGTAACTATCGTGTAATCTGTACTTATGCCCCGACTCTGGGACATTATAACAATTCTCCTAACTTTTTTCTGTCCTAGATCTTGGAGACAGGACAATTATTTTATGATGCCTTTTTTGCCGTTTCTGACTACTTCATTACATTATGGAAAGAAGGCTATGCTTGTTATGACTGAATTTTCTGGTGCTGATATATTGTTTTATTGCTTTAGCGGCGCGATTGCTAATTAGTGCAGCTTCATGGTACTGATAAGTAATTCATTATACCAAAATATTTTACAATTTCTCACAATAATGGAAGCAGAATACGGGTAATATTTACTCATATTTGATATTAACACAGTTATAAGTAAAATTTGCTACTTAAACCTCATATTTGAAGTACAAAATTGTTATATTAGGTATCTACAAACCTTTGAGATTTGTAAGTATGTCAAAACTTAAAGACTTAATTTGAATCAGACTTTGCCAGTAAAATAACTATTTTCAATTGACAAGATCCAGTAAATTCATATTAAAAATACCACTTGTTTTGGCTTATGGACAGCTTTTCTTAGTCTATCCCACGACAAAGTCAGAAAAATAAATTGTGTGCTCATATGTATACTTTAGGACGTGAAGCCATTTGTCGGGTTCAATTAAGGAATAGGTTTTTTTTTATGCATGATAGGTTAGCCTTTGACCACTATCTCACCTGATGGTAAGTGATGATGTGGTCGAAGATGTTGTTCAGGCTAACCTAGAAGCACTGGCTCTCAAGGACAGCTGCTTGAACACTGCTTGGCGACAGATTTTCTACTTGAGGGTGGTAGCTAGCCAGGCGGGCATTCACAAAATGCCCTACCACCATGCTATAACGACTGCCATCCTAAGACGACAACCGGGACCGACGGCTTAACGTGCCCTCCGAAGCACGGAAACGCTCAGTAGTAATGTCACTAGCGGTCACCCATCCAGCTCATGACCGCGCGTGACGTTGCTTAACTTTGCTGATCGGTTGAGAACAGCTAAGTAAACTTCGCTACGAGCGCTTCAAGGTCGCGACAATGTATGGACTCTTGTAGTCTAATAAAATTAAGAAAGCTTTCCCGTAATTGCTTACATAAAGATCTCTTGGCATTTTCAGGATTAGAAACTGCAGAATCCAACCGCGCTTCATGCGTTGCCGGATAGTTTTACAAACATGGATGATCTCTCGTTGCGTCTGCAAACTAGCCAGTAACCTGGACATTATATCTAACAATAGGTAGATCCAGAGTGGAGGGGGTGGTGACGTCACGGCGTGGGTGCCGACACGTCGCCGTCGCCGTCACGCTCCACAAACAGCGAGGTTACAGCAGCCTTGACGCCGTCGTCGGCCGCCCCACATTGCGCGCTCAACAGAACCGACGTTTTTTGAACAAATACCACGTTTAAGACTATGATACGAATGGGTGCTCTTCCTATTATTCAAGGGTAATTTTCGATTTATAATACTGGCTGATTTATCATCGTTGATTAGACTATTGTGTTGAATTACTAATTGTTATTTATTGTTAAACTGAAAGATATTGGGTAACTACCTAACGAGAGCATTCTCAAATGGAGTAGGCTTAAATTAGGTCGGTAGACGGCCATATATTTTTTTTAAATCTTTTACAATTATGTTTTTTGTTGTCATATATGTTTTCAGTAGATTGTTAAATATTTTGCTGTTGACCTTTACTTTCTTAGAGCAGACATATTTAACCGGCCCCATATGAGTTGGATAAGGGCAGGAATTCTTATAAAGTATGCTACAAAAGTCTTGACATTCTGAGGCTTCATTACATAACTAGAACGGAGAGGAAAATAAAATTGAATTTGAAATTGGAACTTCATAATGGACTTCGTTTTCAAGACATAATAAAGTTTATCTCCTACATTTACCAATCGTTGTATGATATAGATGTATAGTGCAAAAGAGGCATCAACATAACCGATGACTTTAAAAATATCATCATCATCACATCAATCGGGATGTCCACCGTTGCACAAGGTCTCCCCCGTTGGGGGAATTCACCATAATCCCCGCGCTTGGCAGGCATCTTGGGGATCGCAGTAGAAGTTGTCAGATTTCAGCGCTGCTTCCCACCGTCCATTATTTTTCCCTTAGTTACCTATTTTATTTATTTTTTAATGCCTGATAGGTTAGCCTTTGACCACTATCTCACCTGATGGTAAGTGATGATGTGGTCGAAGATGTTGGCTAACCTAGAAGTACTGGCTCGTACGAAACCCACTGGAAGAAATGGGAGTGTGACATTCTAACCCGCCACCCCACGGGTAACTTGCCGCGTTACACGGGTAATATAAATATATACCACGTACAAACATGATAACTCCTTGCCCAATAACTTATTAATTACCTACTTGTGGGTAGATTGTCATCAACATCGTAGTCCTTCTTTAGGGAGGATATGTATCTATAACTAACCTGTCTATGAATCATATTTTTTTTTAATGCTTAATAGGTTAATCTTTGGCCAGAATCTCACCTGATGGTAAGTGATGATGTGGTCGAAGAAGATGTTGTTCAGGCTAACCTATAATTCCATACCGTTAGGTGCTTAGCGACCGATTTTCTACTTGAGGGTGGTTAGCTAGCCAGGCGGACATTCGCAAAATGTCCTACCACCATGCAATATCCAGCATAAAGAAAGATTTTACGATTTATTGATCTCAGTAGCTAGATATGCTATACTACAGTTGCTATACTGTGGAATGTCCTTAAATGTTAAAAGAGCCATTGTAATTTCGAGCATCATTTCAGTTAGAACGTCATAAAAAACACGTCTGTATGTCGATGCACGTTTTGCGAAATTCGGATGTCTACGAGAAGGCTTGTTGATGACGTAATTCAGGTGTTTAGCTGTGCGCACGGTGTCTCTGTTCCGAGTAATTCTCCTACTAAGTCTTCTATTTAGATGACGCAGTTTATGGAAACTTTGGTTAGAAAAGTAATAATATGACCTTTATATATAATTTTATGAAGTAGGCTCTAGACTCTGTGATTGTGAACATCTTATTTAAACGCAGCACAGGATCATATACTTTTTGATTATACATGGTGGTGAAATAAGCAGGTAGCCCATCTGACGCCAACCTACTGCGTTTAGTACATTAAATTGTTCTGCACGACACTATATGGGATTCGCCAACAGGACCAGCAATGGTAATGCTTGGCGGAAAAATTAATGGAGAAAGCGGTGGCACGCATTCAGACCAGCTCCTAACTAGGGTTGCTACTAGCATGATAGTTTAACTACGTATCTAAATACTTGTAAAATGTACATAGCATGTAGCTCATAAAAATATTATAACATGGTTTTCCGACCTAGTACTTAAGCTTGATATAAAATTCTTTCATATTAGCAGAGACGACCACAGACTCTCTTCAGTGGTTCGAAGAAGCTGTAACACAAGCAGCCGCCTTAAAGCACCGCACGCTAGCACTTGGGTTAAATCTGGCAGGGGAAGACGGAATTGGGGAGGGACTTGATAGTATTTGCACTAAAGCGAACTCCGAAGCGACGTTCAAAAGCAGCACCCAGTGGTTAAGAAAAGTGAATAAGGTTTTTGCACCAGGGATAAGTTCAACCCAACGTAAGAAATAGTTCCGGGAGGTTAGAGAAGATTATTTAGGACAAGGTTCGCTGTTATTCGCGTCTATGTAAGAAGACGAAACACAGTGAAGTTTAGCATGTAGGACCAGTGGGCTCTTTACACTTTTAGAGGTTTTAGAAAAATACAAAGAAGACATAACAACAAAGAAGAAGAATAAAATTAGTATCATTGATGAGGTGATTAGAGACACATGACATGTTCGCGAACAGACATGGTGGACATCCGCATGATGGAAGGGCATTTCGCGATTGCCCACCTGGCTAGCTACCACCCTCAAGTAGAAAATCTGTTGCCAAGCACCTAACAGTGTGTTCCGGCAGCAGTCTTAGAGAGCTAGTGAAATTACAGGCGCATGAGACTTAACAACTATGTCTCAAAGTGACGGGCGCAGTGCAATTCGTGGCTTGTGATGAAATACATCTGTTATAGGCAGAGGTAAGTCCGCTTAACATGTGGGTCTCGAGTTAGTTTCCTCACAGTAGGATACAAAAAAGACATGCAACTCACAGGAAAAATGTGTAAGATCTGTCATTCTGCTAGATCTAAACGTTAAAGTGTAATAAAGACGCATAATAGAAGGATCCTTGTGTCCGCGATGTGTTTGTTAAGATAGATATGTGATGTAATTAGAATGGATAAGATAAGGATAAGTATATCAGAAGAAGCTTGAAAGTTGAGCTTAATGCTGAATAAGTTGAGGACTAGTGCGTTAATTGAAGAGTCGCGTATTCAAGCATCAAAATGACTCTGAAAACATATTACGAGACGAGTGCGTGTGAAAGACAGAAGTCACAGAAGAAGAGGAGAGCCAAGTAGGAAACGTGTTTACATATCATCACATAATTGAGTATTGAGGTCATAGCTGAATCGGGATAAAAGTGGAACAAATATGGTATCAGTCCTACATGAAAAGAAATCTTTTTAATTTTGACATCATATTGGCAAGATCTATTTAACAGTAAAAATCGTAAGCTATGACCATAATGGCTTTAATCGTATTTAATCTTAAAACCGCACTTACTTGCAAGTCACTTATAATAGCCAAGCAAGATCGAACTATGTAATGGGAAATGTTATACTATAAAGTTACTGCTAAGTCTCGCCCGATCTGGAAACTAATTTAAAGTGCTTATATTCTAATTTTTGCATAACACTTGCTATACAAAAAAGCAACGAATGGCAACTAATTTAACGTTGGCCGTTACAGTTGTAGAAAATAATACTGCATTTGGAAGTTTTTTCAAATGTAATAGAAACAGTAAACCTATCTAATACGTTCATCTGTACAAGTACGTCTACAATAATACCACGCTTCGTTACACGCCTTCTGCCTTCAGTCCCTCCACAAACTTCCACAATCAACCAATTATCTTTAAACGACACTAGATATAGAAACCGTATTTCTTCGAATTGCTCTCGTGTCGGAATCGTATACTCCTTAAAAAAGCTCAGCACGTGCAAAAAGCCCAGTGCCCTCTCATCATTATGAAATTAAAGGTAAACAGGTGTGAAATTAAGCTTGCTTTTTGTGAAGCTAATAGATTGCGGCGCTTTTCCGTGCTCGCCACTTACGCAACCCAGCCATTATGGGCGGAGAGCTGCCTTGTCATTCCAGTGAAGGCGTTTACGTGAAGCGAAGCATACATTTAAAAGCATAGATTTTTTTAAATATACAAGTATGCGCAGAAAAATATACGACTCCGCTGTTTGTATGTTTGCCCAACAGTCCGTCATTCCGTATGTTATGTATCTAGCTCTAGCTCATAAATGGCATTGTCAAAAACTTTAAATATTGACATTTGGAGTTTTATAATGACAAAGTATCCAAAAATATTTTTTTGTACACTCATACGTAGGATGTCATCGATAAGGGCCCATTTAATAGAGGAAACATTTTTTTTATAAAATCAATTTTGATTAACTGGGGACCAAAAGTCAATGTTGACAAAGTTAGACCATTTTTGTTACGATGTCTATGATGTCGTCGTAGGTATTAACAAGCTCAACCTCAGATCAGGAAACATATCTGAGGGCTTAATCTATAATTACAGGCACTCAACAGGCACTCGCTGCCGTGGGGTACCGGACTAGAATTATGCCACCCATATCTTCCTATGGGAGTCTTAAGAGGCAACTAAAGCAAAAGTACCAGAAGGTGGACAGCATCGCCTTTTGCAGAACTGCCATCTTAGACTGCGATCCTCAAGCTGCCTGCCAGTACCCACCGTGGGGATTGTGGCAAACCCCCCTTTAACGGGGGAGTCTGTGTTCAGGAGTGGACGATCCGGCTGATGCAGTAAGAACTGCTGCCGAAACTCACCGTTAGTAGTTGGTGAAAGATTTTCTTCTAGTAGCTGTAGCCTTCTAGCTATCTGCCAACTACCGTGGTGTTCTGTAGCTGATCTTTTATTTGGCATTCGCAAAACGCCCTACTATCATACAGTAAGTCTAAAGCCTGCGCGCGGTGGGCTTTGGACAATGGATGTGCTTCACGGCAATTCATATAGCTGTTGTTTCTGGGTCATAACGGCCACACCATTATTCTTTTTTTAACGGTTTTATATAAATATTTAAGTGATCTGATGACTTAAATGTCATTTTACCCCGGGACACACTAGTGCTTTTGCCTTTGTCTTCATCAAATTTTAAGATAAAAATTTAATCATATTATGATTTTTTTTCAATATGTTTTTTTTACGACAAAATATATCTATTTCTTTGACCATCACAGTTCCAGTTCAGTCTCAGTGCACTAAAATTATTCGTAAAGTATTTATAAAGAAAGGTTAAACACTTTTATCAAAATGTCGGAAAGCTCTTGTCCTAAAACAATCGTACGATCCTAAACGCCGCGTTTAAAACGCTGTAATTTTGCACTAAACAGCATGATTTGGACGTTTCGTCTCGTTATAAATTTCTACTTTTGTTTTTTAACCGGCAATTACGGCGGCTTTACAAAGTGTTTCTTTACGGCTGATTGATGGACGATTATTTCAGATTATTTTGGGTTCGATTGAAGACGCTTCCGAGTTGTTTTGTTAGGTGATACAATTCGGATACGCTCCGTTGTTCACATTAATTTTGTTGTTCTAGGTTTTTATAATCTTTACCGAAACTAATGAAAATATTTTCGAACTTATCGTTACCTTATGCAGAGATAGAAGCATAACAAATCGTGGAAGAATATTAATTTATATGTTGCAGGTGTTATATAAGTTATGTTTACGACATCGTTCAGAGTTTTGCTTGCTCTGGTGTTTTGTAGCAATCTGAATACCATTTTTCACAAATTATTGGAACAGCGGCTGTCATGTCCAAGAAATAAAAGTTACTAATAAATGGTACCAGCACTTAAAATACGCTTATTTTAACAATTTTTTTCAGTGCTGGTATTCTTTCTACAACTACAAACTAATTATTTATATAACCACGGGCCGAACATAAAAAAACGTATTATTCTTATTATTTTTTAATGAAGAAAGTAATTGTGTTTTTTTTGTAATATCATTTGATTGGCAATTTTTATTTAAACATGTAACAATTATATAACAGCAACTATAACATATACGCTAATTAAACCTAAGTGTACGAACGTAGGTGTAGGACCTACAAGCCTCAAAGGGTTTGAGTACACACATTTCAAAACTTTTGAACCCTATCTTCAGCCCTTTAGGGGGATCCAAATACGATTGTTCTGTTAGTTTGTTTTAGTTTTAAATCACTTGTATTGGTTTATAATTTGTCATTATTTGAACCTTAGATATTAGCTATTATTATGTGTGTCACAAATTTCTCTTTATAAATTACGGATTTCCGGAATTGAAAATACCACTTACGTTTTTTCTTATTTTTTTAGGTATAAAATGTTAATGTTCATGCAATTTTTTGTTAACTTGATGCAATTCTTCTTTTTTCTGTAAATCATCGCTTCAGTTTCTTGATAGATATTCGCCACATAGTTTTTTTTTATCCCTGACAGGTTAGCCTTGTTGTTCAGGCTAACCTACAAGTACTGGCTCTCAAGAACAGCTTCCTGAATACACCATTAGGTACTTGGCCACAGATTTTCTACTTGAGGCGGCTCTAGGTACCACCGTACCTAGCCAGGCGCGCATTCATATAATGCCCTACCACCATGCTATAACGACTGCCATCCTAAGACAACAACCGGGACCGACGGCTTAACGTGCCCTCCGAAGCACGGAAGCCCTCAGTAGTAAGTCACTAGCGGTCACCCATCCAACTCATGACCGCGGGCGACGTTGCTTAACTTTGCTGATCGTTTGAGAACAGCTAAGTAAACTTCGCTGAGGGAAATATACTCTGGTATATACTCCTCAGCTCCCCGTATTAAGTCCCTGAAGCTTGAAAGGTACACGGGTGCGAAAATTCTCAAGTCTCTCCCCAACACCTTATTCCTGGTTCACACCCAGGAAGAAAAGGAGACCCTGACAAGCCAGGGCTACGGAGAGGGAAGGGGATCACGCACCCTTACCATCCACGAAGCTCAGGGACTGACATACGAGTCGGTCATCGCCATCAAGACCAAGAGCAGCATGAAGCTGCACGAGAGCGTCCCGCACGCAGTCGTTGCAGTTTCACGGCATACTGGAACCTTCACATACTACGCAGATGACGAAGAAGACGCCATAGGACGGTTTGTCAGAAAGGCGATGGTTGCGACACCAAAAACCATCCATAATTACAACCTCAAAATGGCGATCAAAGATCGAAACAGCGTGGTAATGGAGACCCTGTTACAATGTGACGTGGGGGAATGACACAAAAAAGTAGAGTAATCCCAAATTGTAATCGTTGGCACGGGTATCCAGAGCGGTCAAGCTCACATAAAGGTGTTGTCTAGCGGCGGCGTTGTGTGTCGGGTCGCCATCTTCCCTCAAAAATGGTTGAGGAAGGCGATGGCTGGCACATGCGTCAACTCGTGAACGGGTGCTGCTAGAGGACACTGGTCTGCTCTGGATGCAAGTGGTAATGACAATTATCGGAAAAAAAAAAAAAATGTTCTTTTAACACTGTTCTCTTTTAGAATGTTGCATGTTTCCTATATATTGTAAGTATCTAGTTTGTAAATAAAATATGGTCATAATTAAAAAAAAGGCACGGACCCTGGAGTCTGTGGAGTGTAGATTTATATAATAAAAAAAAAAAAATAAAAAAAAAAAAAAAAAAAAAAAAAAAAAAAAAACTTCGCTACGAGCGCTTCAGATATTAGATAGTTATCTTAGGCTTTCTAAGTTTGCTCGCTCAGACTGGAATGTGTATTTAACTACATATTTATATTACATATTAGATATTTGACTATTTATTATTATATATTTATACTACATTATGAGATTATGCTAATGCAAAAACATTATTATTATCTGAGAAAAGTATTGCTAAGAAACGGGTATTTCTCAGAGTAAAATTAAGGTACTATAAATATCGTCGCACACTATTCCAGGGCCGTGCTAGATCTGACCCAGAGTGCGTTGGACCAAAAACCTTACAAGTTACCTCCACTCCACCAGATATAATGTTATTGTGACGGAACAAGCTAGAGGCCCACCTGATGTTAAGCGGACTAACCTCTGTCTATAACAGATGTATTACATCACAAGTCACGAATCGCACTGCGCCCGTCACTTTGAGACAAACTTGTTAAGTCTCAAGTGCCTGTAATTTCACTGGCTCTCAAGGACAGCTGCCGGAACACCGTTAGGTGCTTGGCGACAGGTTGTCTACTTGAGGGTGGTAGCTAGCCAGGCGGGCAATCGCAAAATGCCCTTCCACCATGCGGTAAAGCTCAAGCCGGCGGTGGGGATCGAACCTGGGACCACCGCACGGCAGTCCATAGCTATTACCACTCGGCCATCATTGCTTCAAAGAACACTAATCTGTAGTAATAATGTATAATAAAATAATAATGTTACAAATTCATGTACAATTGTGGGTAGCAATCCTATCATTCTGATATTTCTGATTAATCTGTAATCAAATAACAAAGTGGTGTACTTAGATTCTTAATTGTCTTCACTACACATGCTACATAGCATTCAAGGAGTCCTCCCATTGGCATCGGCGATAATGATAACAATAGAATTTCATTCATAACTAGGACATAGTGGTCCAGTACGATCCCAACTTATTAAAAGTAGATCATCAATTTTACGATTTCTCATATAAAAATCACCAACAGAATGTAGGATTCACTCAGTGACAAGTTTAAGCCACAGATAAGGCACTCGCTCGACGTATGCAAATAGAAACCGAGCGAAACTGCACTGCCACTTTTAGCGTAACGAAACATGTCCAACAATACACGGCAAGTAGGAACGAGCTTTTGCAACCATTTCACGGTGTTGCCAACATGCCGACCAAGACGAATCTGTTTGCTAACCGTTTGACCCGACTCCACTCGCGCCCACTAACCTACTGTTCGGTTAGAAAATACGAACCAATCGATTTTAATATCTATTACCAACCACACAAAGTGCAACGTCCTATGACAAAGCCTATTCATCACTTTGATGTAATCATGTGTAGTCAGTATCAACTGTTTATTTACTGTTCTTCGTGAATGCTTTTCAAGTACCATGTTCTCTAAACGAACTCGCTAACATAGATTCTGTGTCTATTAGTATTTAAGTCCATTTTTAAATGTTTTTATAGCAAATATAAGACGTTTTTAGTTATACTAGATGTGTGGATGTGACTGGCAGAAGAGTCTTCAGGCAGACCGTTAGTTGGGACGGTTCTATAAATTAATTTGGTAAGTCGTATTACTGCTCGAGATAAATTTCGTTTACGTATACAATATACATGGAAAGTTGTGGTTTGTTTTAACGCCGCTTACAGACAAGAGTCTCGTAGGGTTGTTCCGTTTCATCCAATAACATCTCATCCTAATAAGTGTTATAATAAAATTTTATTTATATTATGAACAATATGCATAACTCTAAAAGCTTAGTACCTACTATATATATATATTATAACTACACTTGTAATAAAATATATGTAAGTTTTTTTCGTAGATGTAAGTAGAGAAGGGTCAATCTTGAAATACAGGTTAGAATCATCTATGACAAAGGTGGATATTATACTTTGTTTTTTAGAGGTGTCAGTTTTGACCTTGAGGCGCCTTAGTTTTGGTAAAATCCGATTTTGTTTAGGTCCTTGAATATAACTGCTTCTTTTCTAGATTTCAGTTAGCAGGCTTAAAGGTTAACTAGTTAAATTCTAACATAACTATGACAGCAAATGTCGTACATGACATACAAACGAATTATGTAATTGAAACATAATATATGACGTTAGAGTTGTTGTCTTTATTTTTCGTACACTTGGACTGGAGATCTGGCCTCCAAATATGAACAAGATCGTGTTTTTCCTCCCCCGTGAGCTGGTACTTCAGGGTGCCTCCGGGGACGGTTGAGTCCAGACAAAAAACACCAGCACGGAGAAGTAGAAGAACCATTAATAAAAGCACAGAAAGTGCAATGCATATACATATAGTTCAGAGTAACTGCTAAAGTAAAGGAACCTGATTAAACGCTTGGCAGGTCTTGGGGATCGTGATGTAAAATTATACGTATAAGGTACGTATTCTTTAAATAAAAATTCTAGCCAGACTGAGAGGGTACTTCTTGTCAGACACCACCAGGGAGTACTTATGCTTCAAAAAAATTTTTTATATTTCTTATAGGTAAGCCTTTGACCACAATCTCACCTGATGTTAAGTGATGATGTGGTCGAAGGTGTTAACACCTTACACCCTTAACCTACCGGCTTAGAATTATGGCTCTTAAGGACTGCTGCCGGAACACACTGTTAGGTGCTTGGCGACAGATTTTCTACTGGGGTGGTAGCTAGCCAGGCAGGCATTCGCGAAATTCCCTTCCACCATGCGGTGAAGCTCAAGCTCGCAGCCGGATTCGAACCATGGACCTGCTGCGTGGCAGTCCATAGCCAATGCCACTGAGCCATCACTGCTTCAATCTCAATATCATAATCTTTCCTTATTGTAATGTCAAGCATCAAGTTCCGCCTCCTATGTAGAATTTCTTTAGTTCATTAAACAGGGCCGTACTATAGTATGTGGAAACAAGGTAAACAATGATTATCGCTAACTCACGCAGGTAAAACCAGTTGGTACGTCGACGCGGCAACATCAAACGTTGATATCACTAATGAATAAACACGTTTTGTTTTACCATTTGGTAATGCGGTGGTTCTGCCTATGGGAATAAATTACTCATTTATTACAAACAAATGTGATGTGGGAACCAAATAAGATGAACGTTCCTGTATAAAAAATAAACTTTTACATGGCTGCCAAAAAGAGGTGTATTGGTTTAAGGGTTAATGTAAGTTTCTTTAATCTGCCGTAACATAAAATGGCTGAGCAGATTTAGATGTATGTATCTTTAGGATCCTCACATCACCCCAAATGCCACTGATATAATTTTTTTGACAGAGTAATAGTTATACTAACTCTTTGTAAATTTGGAAGTTATTATCATCATGGAGTGACGAATCAATCAGAAATACCTAGCCCAAATAAAGTTCAGCTTACTTACGAATTAAAATTGGGTTGTTCTTGTTCCGTATTCATACTATGACGTCCCTCTCATCTCTTTTGGACGATCATTTTTTTTTTTTTTTTTTTATGTTATAGTGACGGAACAAGCCCGAGGCCCACCTGATGTTAAGTGGACTAACCTCTGCCTATAACAGACGCATTTCGTCAACGACGAATTGCACTGTGCCCGTTACACTGAGACGTCCAGTTGTTAGGTCTCATTAGCCTGTAATTTTTCTGGCTCTCAAGGACTACTGCCGGAACACACCGTTAGGTGCTAGGCGACAGATTTTCTACTTGAGGGTGGTCGCTAGCCAGGCGGGCATTCGCAAAATGCCCTTCCACCATGCGGTGAAGCTCAAGCTCTGGGCGGGATTCGAACCATGGACCTGCTGCGCGGCAGTCCATAGCCAATGCCACTGAGCCATCACTGCTTCAAAATCATGAACATGCAAATTATGTTAAAACAACTAAAATAAGTGCACAATATGCAGTTAGATGAAAGCAAAAAAGGTACCTATTAAGGTAAGTTATTGCTAACATTAAAACTAGGAAAGTATACCTCGTTATTATAAGAACGTGATGTGACGGTAATTTTAAGCTATCAATACCTTTTCCAGCTATATTTAGGGTTCCGTACCTCAAAAGGGAAAAAACGAAACCCTTATAGGATCACATTGTTGTCCGTCTGTCTGTCAAGACTCTTTTTCTCAGGAACGCGTAGAGGTATCAAGCTGAAATTCATATCAAATACTCAAGTCTACTGTCCCTTAGAGCTGTGAAAATATCAAACTCCTAAGGCCACGCTATCAAAAGATACAGTCTTTTGATAGCGTGAATTTTTGAAACTCGCAAGTGAATCAAAACCTACAGGATACTTTCCGTGAACTCAGAACCTTGAAATTTGGTACAAAGCAACGTCTTGTAGCACAGATGAAGGAAAAATTAAGAAAAGCTTACAATTTTAGTCACATCATATAATGTTTTTTTTTATTATTTAAATATTATAAATTAAACCGGCAAAAAATATTATTAAAATGTTATGAATTTCATTGAGCAGTAATAATACTATAACTTTCACTTATATACGTACAGGTTTGTACGGAACCCTCAGTGCGCGAGTCCGACTCGCACTTGGCCGGGTTTTTTTGTGTTTCGGATGAGTTTGAATAATAAAATCCGTTGAGTTACATTGTCTCGAATTGAGAAACTGTACGCGTTAGATTATGGCTATAGGTTCGCCCCAGGTTACACCATAAGTGTGTGTTTAGACACCTCTGCCTACCCCTTTAGGGAACACAGGCTTGAAAATATGTTGTATTTAGTATTAAAGGCAATAAATAAACAGTTTGAAAATGATGTTAATCATAAATTTTATTCATGAAACAATAAATGTATTTAAGTCGTTACAAAAACCTCAGAATATAAACAAGATTTAGGAACATCTTCAGTTTTATTACTAAAACGCCCACAACCCCACAAAGCTTCCGTTTAATAAAAAACAAAAGACCGTGTAAGCCAAGTCACACAAACTACTAAATAATTTTATAATGATCGTGTAGATTGCCGGATAAGGTAATCCGTGGCGGGTTTATTTGTTTTTAATTATTCAGACCTGAGTCCGCCCCTGGCTAATGACTTTATCGTGCCGATTTATGGAGGGTTTTTATTTTTTCTATTTCTATAGGTACCTATTTGGTGGTTGATTGAGGTTTGTTAAGATAAATTTGGGTTTTGTTTGTTAAGGCTTCTGTCTTCTTCTTCGTTTGTAGGGTTCCGTACTATAAAATGGGACCATCTTACTACTAAGTCTGGCTGTCCGTCCGTACGTCCGTCCTTTCTTTCAATTGCAATTTTCACAGAATATGTGGCGGAATGCCTAGAAAAAAAAATAGGTAAAAGTTAATAAAAACAAGTATAAATTAATTTAAAATTATAAAACTCGAATGCAAATTATTAATTTTTGTTAAGCGTTTTTAGGTTTCATTGAAATTAAAATTTATGGAATCATTACTTAAAGCCCTTCATTTTGATCGAGGGGTTAGAAAGAAGAACAAAAATTACTCATGATATGGCGTCTAAAATGCTCCAGTTTCTTTTCTTTACTTGTCAAATAATGCTTTTTATATTCGGAGCTGGTTTACACGAGAAGGTGTCTAGATAAAAAAAGTTTCTTACAGACTAGGAGAAAAAAAAGTTTAAGTCATGTGCGGGATTCGAACCCGCGTCCATCCACCCCTTGGGCCGGGGTATGCTCTATAAACCAATTGAGCTAACATGATGTCATGTTGGGTAGATGGACGCGGGTTCGAATCCCGCACATGACTTAAAATTTTTCCTATCGTATATTTGTGATTTTGTAATGTAATCCGCATAGCAGGCGTTATTGCAAACCTAACAATATTCAAAAGTAAAAAAAGTTTCTTAAAGAGATATTACTCTTTTCTGTGGTTTTATCTATCCATAGTTTAAAGAGACAATTAGCATAAGATGTTGCCTAGTCTTTTGCTCTTTTTCAAATCGAGCTCGTAGCCGACTCATGTTACAGCGTAGTTACTGTCAGTGGACATAACAATTACAAGTATATACGGATTATCAAAAATACTACATTTTAAAAGTAGAAACGATTCTTATCTCCACAAGTTGCTAATATCTAAGAAGTACAAGATAGATTCGAAAACGATAAGTCTTAGCTTAGTAACTCAGAACCTAGCCTAACCATGTCGTACAGTTAGTAAAGGCATACTTTCTCACTCTCACCAATAAACAATGCGTAAGCCTGCCGCTTGCTACCCTTCTAGGAAACGTTATCTTTAGGTTACAATCCTAGGCTTATTTGCCAATCTCCAGACTGTTACTGTAATCACTGATGCCAGGAAGATAGCGTTATCGGCTAAAACAAAGTGACTAAATGAATAAAGAATTTGGAAATGTTAAAAGCTTACTGCATAATAATATAATAACGTCATGGTTTACCAGTATTTTATCGGGACAAGTTTCAAGAGTAAGAATGACGTTTTAAGTTCGTTATCAAGTTGTTTAGCGATAAGCAGTTGGATAAGTGCGTAACGTGAAAAAAAATATCATCACTGTATAATCCTTGAAGGGTAAAAAAGGTCTAGGCAGATGTATTTGAATACTTTAAAGATTTGTTTTAGGTTATATGTAATAGAGGGTGAACCTATTGTCAGTTACCTGACAATTTTATGATACTCTTACTGAGAATTTTCTTGTTATTAAAAGCCAACAGCACAGTATAGGATCGAACCTAGGACCTAGGAACTCTGAAGCGACACTTTACACCAATCGAAGAAGTCGCGTTTGTCAGAAAGAAACTTTTTATTAATTATTTTGTTAGCCTAAGAGCCTGTTTCAGAATGTTCGAGTAAGTTCCGGTTGTACTATACCTAGAACATAAAATAACTAAATGATAAAAATTACAGTGAACATGCAGCGCGTTTCAAGCTTTAACCCATGGATAGGCTAAATCGATGACTGTGAAACGCAAAGTGTTTTATTTATTAAATATGTTCTGGGTAGTATAACCGGAACTTACTCGAACATTCTGAAACAGGCACCAAGTAGGTAAGGTTTACTCTGGAGAAATTTCAGTCTGGGATATAGAAAGTTGACGTGTAGTATGAAAATATTTTATATGTATGCTCTGACCGCTAAGCCAACATGACATATGACTCATAAATCTAATTTGTCCTCTTATTCTAAGCCATCGTATGGAGATGTAATCCACAAAGCATGAGTTATTTATTACAAAAATAAAAATATTATAACTTAGTAAATAATTTCTAGAGAATGATGCTTATGTAAACCACAGTTTGCCCCTGTGACGAGTTAAAAGCTCGCTTTAGGATTTTATTCCCAACACGCAAAACCTAATGGTCTTTCCACAACCTAATATTGAATAAGAAATATAAAAAAGGTAGGTAACCTAAAAAACACAACCTCGTTCGTGAAAATGTGCGTTCAGATAATTAGATCAGCTTGGTACTGACTTTCACAACATAAACGATTTAGTGATGCATGTCAGTTGTGTTTTCTTTATGTTTTAATCTTTTCAGCACTTACAGCGTAGCTTATGTCACTCGCCGACTGTACTGGTAATGGTATTTTTAGATTTCTGTGCCAAAGAAAAAAACTTTATGCATTGAACTTAGTATTTTAGTTGATAATAACTAATACCTGAAAACCTTTACAGAAAACATTATACTTTTTATGTAGATTTTTTGAGAAAGGGCATTTTGCGAATCCACGCCTGGCATTTACTACCTGAAGTTGGTCGCTACAACTTCAGGTAGTAAATCTGTCGCCAAGCACCTAAAGGTGTGTTCCGGCAGCTGTCCTCGAGAGCCAGTAATTCTAGGTTAAGCCTGTTAACATCTTCGACCGCATCATCACTTACCATAAGGTGAGATTGTGGTCAAACGCTTACCTATCCGCAATAATAAATATATATATATATATATATATATATATATATATATATATCTAGGTATGGGAACCATTTATCATTGAAAAAATACTAAGATAAAATATTGATTAAAAATAATATAGTTAAATACTTATACATTTATACATCAAGTTATAATTCCGCCTGAATTTCTTCTTAAGCCGAAATGACGTCAGAAACGCTACGTAGCCTTGCTTTATTATATTATATAGTTTTGAATAATTTCTCATCTTGCACTCGGAGAGTCAAGACTTTCTTGACAGCATTTCGTGAAAGCTGTTTGGAATGCCCCGTAGGGTAGCAGGTCAAATGCCTTTTCAAGTAAATGAAGACCATGCGCAAGTTTAAGTTCCTGCATCAGAAGCGCAAAATATAGTTCATGATTGCAAATGCCCCGGTGTTTTTGCATAACTGACCAATGATTCTGATGAACAGTGAAAATAGCATTAGTTGTCCTTCGAGCCAGCATGAAACTAAAATAGTTTAAATAAAACGCATTCTCGAGACCTCTGGTGTTGCTTATCGTGGGCGTCAGAGCTGTCTGATCGTTTGCCATCATATCCCATAAAAAAATAGCTTTTTTTATGGGGGGTATATATCACACCACGTTATAATAACTTAATTCCTTCAAGATTGTTGTATTCCCTTCTTTCTTGTTTTTAGATGGAAGACCAGTAAACTATTATATACGTAAAGTATGGCCTTTTTTAGCAATAACTAAATGGAAACATACTTTATCATGTCAGTCTACTCGTCTACCGTAATAACTCTCATACTTCGAAGAGTACCTATTCCAATTATTTTACTACTTTTCTTGAATTTTTTTTTAGAATTCGTACGCACTTTTATCACTTTAGTGTTTATTATTCATCAAAACAAACCGACTCTGTCGTTTTATTGATTATTCAAGAGCCTTTCATAATATCTCTGCCATTTATCTACTTTCCATCAAACGAAAGAATCTCTCGTCATCTCTCACAAATTTTACCGAAAACACAAACTTTGGTTTATTTTTCTCTATCATTAAGTATTATTAATTCTCAAGACTTACTGTAGCAATACTTCACAATTTCAATGTGATACGTAAATAGACTATTAATGTCTTCATTCTCTCGTAATAAAAATAATTTCTCGTTTGTAGTATAAATGCGGTAACTGTTGTAATAGTAAACAATGCATTAAGAAAACATAATTCTACGTCATAGAAACTCGGTAATGAAATTTTAAGGGGTCCTTAAAATAGAATCGTAAACATTTGTCGTAACAAAATAAAAACTGTTTTAGAACCACCAAAAATTGCACAGTACGAAACTTTACTTTGAGAGTATTTTTTGGGGTATGATGTAAGAACACAAATTACATTACGAGGTATTATGATGACGTAAATGCTTACTGTATTCACTTACTGTACATTTTATAATAACTAGGGACTACCCTATTTGACGTCTTTCTCAAATTGCTGTAATGGTAAGTTAAAATTGGTATATAAGACTAATAAGATGCTGCCTCTGTGTCTATTTGGAAGCCTCACTAAACCATTCAGTAGTTTTAACTATTATATAATGAATAGTGCCCAAATCACAGAAATATTCCTAAAGTGTGTTAGGATATATAAGATCATTTACAAATGTTAACGATACATCACATTTGTATAGCCAAAGGGTTAAGCAGAGGTGTCTACACACTCCTACGATTCACTAGTAAGTGGTTGGTCCCATGCAAGAGAGTATAAAGCCATCTAAGAATCATATTTAATGAATTTGGTATTAAATTTGTCACAATATATACAATCATTTCATCTTATACAATCATTACATGTATGTGACTTATAATCACTTTTACACCAAGCACATAAATACATTCAATTTAAAGCTCTATTACGTTTAGATAAAATTTACGAATTATTTCAAGTTTTAACTTACACTCATTTCCTCCACAGAAGTACGAAAAGATTAACTTTTTGTGGTATACTTTTTGTATATTTTTCAAATATCTACTATTTGTTGATATAGATGTTGTTTCATAACTTGCCCCCGTTACTCTGGAACCAATGCTTAACGTTGGAGTCCTCAACATCGTGATCTTATATCTCCACTTCTAATAATACTAAGCAATTTCTAAAACCTTGCATGTAATAAATACGGTTCAGTACATAAATTCGTACATCCTACCTTTTAAAGCTAGACAGTACGGACGGACAAACGGTCGCATCCAGAAGAAGCTTAATGATAATAAAACAAATATGAATTGTACAAAGTTCAATCATAAATAGCACTGCGCGTGGCGACTACGACCTTTTCTTTGTCCTGTACTGTACTGTGTCAGCCGGATTCTTCACTGCTGAACACAGCCTCCGCATTACGGAATAAGTTCAAGCATAATTTCCCATAATATCCACGCTTGGCAGGCGTCTTGGGGATTGTTATTTAAGATAGCAGTTCCTCAGAAGGCGCTGCTGCCCACCTTCCGGTATTTTACGTGTAGTCGCCTCTTACTACACCCACATGTAGCTGTAGGGGGTTACATTCTAGCCCGCTACACTACGGTGATTTGTTTGTCCAAGATACGCTTAACATTTATAGTTAATACATTTTTACGTATATGTAGTTATAATTGAGATTTTGCATGGATTTGTTGAGGATATAAGTTCACATTAGCGTAAGTGAGATGTGAATAATTCATAATAATATTGAGGAGGAGTTCCAGTGAATAATTTCTAAACAGCTGCATTTAAATTATTTTTATTTACCTATTAACTCCTTCAGCACGGATAGTTTGCCAATATGGAATGGAGGTACCCTGTGTCCAAATAAGAGAATCAAGCCCTTAAGAAATAGGGTACCGTGTTCTCTTACGGAAGGAAGCCTACAAATTGTCATAACGAAATACCTACCTAGTCACTAAATGAAATTTTGTAACGTGTATATTTCCGCCTGAGTCTCAGGCGGAAATATACACGTTCAGGCCCTTGGCTAACAAAAATACAGTTAGGCAAATATAATTTAAAACAAAATAAATACCGTATTTACGGATGGGAATATTTAATTATTATATGAGCGGTCGCGGCCGTTCCTACCCCTTTACGGCAATATAACTTTCTAAAAACATTTTTATTGCTCTGGTTCCTCTTTTTGAAATGTACCGCTTTGTTGGGCTTGAATTATTATCAGAAAACAAACATAACTTTGGTTATTTCATTTTTTTAGGGCTACGTGGTTGTTACAGTAGTTTGGTGGTTTTGAACTAGATATATCTATCGTTATAATGTCGCACATAATGGTGGATTTGACATTCCAGTGTGCTGTAACAGAAACTAGTAAAAACCACAAATCATCATTGATGCTGGTGAATTTTGAAGCAGTGAAGGCTCAGTGGTATTTGCTATGGACTGCCGCGAAGCAGGTCAATGGTTCGAATCCTGCCGCGGGCTTGAGCTTCACCGCATGGTGGAATAGCATTTTGCGAATGCCCGCCTGGCTAGCTACCACTCTCAAGTAGAAAATCTGTCGCCAAGCACCTAACAGTGTGTTCCGGCAGCAGTCCTTGACAACCAGTAAAATTACAGGCACATGAGACCTAACAACTGTACGTCTCAGTGTGACGGGCACAGTGGAATTACATCTGTTATAAGCTGTTATAGAGGCACGGGCTCGTCACAGCCGTGTGCAGACCTTTTCAATGTTAATGGCGGTACCTATTTTGTTATAGGACGGTTAAATTAATTAGGTTCAAAAGCCGGACAGACAACAGCATAGTTATGGTCTCAGTAAGGTCTCAATTTTTCGTGCCAAAACCCTTCTAAAAAAAGAGTTCTCTAGAATGAAAGAGAAAATGGTAAATGCAGAAATCAATCCAATTGAGACACTGTAAAAGCTGTTTTAAAGCTCGCGGCGCTACTACTGATGAGTCTTACAGAGTGCATATTTGGCCATCGGTCCCGGTTGTTGTCTTAGGATGGCCCCGTTATAGCATGGTGGTAGGTCATTATATACGAACGCCCGCTAGCTACCACCCTCAAGTAGAAAATCTGTCGGATACGCCTATGTTCCGGCAGCTGTTCTTAAAAGCCAGTAATTCTAGGTTAACCTGAACTTAATCTTCGACCACATCATCACTTACCATCAGATGAGATAGTGGTCAAAGGCTAAGTTATCAGCTGTAGGGTGTGTGGTTTTGTTTTTAGTATTTCATTTAAGTTTTTATGTTTGTATGTAAATAAGCTTTCTCTCAGGTTGTTCATAAGCGTTGTGATTTCACCATTGCTGCTTCTCTTACTCAAAGGAAAGTCTGGAAAGTCCACTGCTGAACACAGCCTCCCCCAATATGGGGGGGGGGGGGAAATGCCATAATCCCCAAGCTTGGCAGGTGGCTTGGGGATCGCAGTGTGAGATATCAGTTCCTCAGAAAGTGCTGCTGCCCACTTTCTGGTGTGTTACCCTTAGTCGCCTCTTACGACACCCACGGGTTGAGATAGGGGGGTGACATTCTATCCCGGCACCCCACGGAAACGGTGCTTCTCTTATACACTTACATAGGTAGATAGATATAGTAATGGATTTTCAGCTCTTATGATTACCTTGAAGGATTCTGTGAAATTTTGAACATATATGCCTATGGTCCTGTTTAACAGATCAGAAACTTTAACCCCCGGTTTTTTTTTAGCATTGAACTCTGTTTCAACTGGATTTGGTTGAAATAAGATAAGGTACTTAATTATAAACTTTGACCAATATTTTTTTTGTTAGAGCCTATCTAAATTTAGACTTAGTAGAATTTTGTCTTACTTATTCAATATCAGTGGACGTACACTTAATTTCCACGAATTAATTAAAAGTGGTGTGTGAGAAGCGACAGTTATGTTTCATTAGGCCACATGTAATATAAGAGGCAAGCCTATTACCATTTGCCTAATATATTGATATAAACCATATATATACAAAAAATCAAGTAATAAAACAGCAGTGATAGAACAGTCCTAGATCCCGAAGTGAATCCCGCAGTGATCAACAAAATAATTTATTTTTTAAATGGTTAAATTTAATTTTAATCTCCGATGAACGTATAATAATGTAAAAAAAACCCCCAGAAATTGTTTGAAAAAAAATTAAGGGTTATTAATTCATTATAAATGTTCAGTGAGCATTAATTTCTATAGTTTTTTTGTAACATCTTTCAAATATGAAAATAATGTAACTAAGATATATTTTACAAAATTGTTTTAAATAGTGTACCATCTACAAGATTAAATTCCATAAATTATCCGTCTAAAAACATGTACTTAGTTGGCAGACTCTGTGCCAAGCAAGTACCTGAGAGAGAAATGAGTACCGTTACCGCCTAACGCTTCCAAGAAGGTCATGCGCAGTAAAACTAAAATTCCACTTTTTTTCAATTTGTCGGAGCATATCAGCAGTGAGTTCTAAGCTGGGATAAGATATTTGTGCGATCCTTCTGATAAAAAATCTGGAGGTATATAGAATATAAGTAGAAATCAAGTAGAATATCTGTCGCCAAGCACCTAACGGTGTGTTCCTGCAGCAGTCCTTATCTTAACAACGATGTCTCAAAGTGACGGACGCAGTGGAATTCGTGACTTGTGATGAAATGCATCTGTTCTAGGCCTCTGCCTCTCTAGAACATATGCATTTCATCACAAGTCCGCTTAACATCAGGGAGCCTCGAGCTTGTTCCGTCACAATAACATTAAAAAAGTATATAAAAGATATAATATATAATTATAAAAATATATTTTTACTAAGAAAAGGTAACCGAACTTCAACACCGAAAAGTATTAAATAACTTGTTGAAGTCGGTACCAAGCTGCTTCAAAACACTGAACTCACATTAGCATGAAGCGACTCCACAAGTCATTTCATACTTTTCAGCGATGAAAGTCGTTTTCGTTTCTTTCAAAGTTTGTTTTCTTTCTTTTTAGTGACGCAAACTCCTCACAAGCTCATTCACTCAGGTAGAATACTGTTTATCAGCGACAACAGCAAATACCATTAAATCATCCAGGTAAGAAAAATACCGTGCCCGTGGGGTGCCGGGCTAGAATGTCACCCCCTCATTACTACCTGTGGGTTTCGTAAGAGGCGACTAAATATAAAACATCAGAAGGTGGGCAGCAGTGTCTTCTGAGGAACTGATATCTAAAACTGCGAACCCTAAGACGCCTGCCAAGCGTGGGGATTATGGCAAATCCCCTTTAATGTGGGAGGGTGTGTTCAGCAGTGGAGAATCCAACGGATAACTGGATTTCGAGTTACAGACATATTATTCAACAGCTTCAGTACGAAACTTCACCTTCTTCTTTGGTTATATTTATATTACTCGGGATTCACTGAGTAAACCAAGATAAACAGAGATAAGTATTTATAACTGATAGGTTAACTTTCGACTGCACCATCACTTACCAAAAGCTACACCATTGAATATAAAAAAAATACTTAAAATTATATGTAAAAACTAACTCTAGATAATTGTATCATATCATAATATATATATATATATATAAGTTAATATTATGTATGAATATTACGTAATTATTTATATAACTATATATAAAAATATATGTTTTGAAGCACTCGAAGTTAACTTAGCTGTTCTTAACCTATCATCAAAGTTAAGCAACGTCGCCCACGGTCATGAGGTGGATGGGTGACCGCTAGTGACATTACTACTGAGCGCTTCCGTGCTTCGGAGGGCACGTTAAGCCGTCGGTCCTGGTTGTTGTCTGGCATTTTGCGAATGCCCGGCTGGCTAGCTACCACCCTCAAGTAGAAAATCTGTCGCCAAGCACCTAACGGTGTGTTCCGGCATCTGTCCTTGAGAGCCAGTACTTCTAGGTTAGCCTGAACAACATCTTCGACCACATCATCACTTACCATCAGGGTAGATAGTGGTCTAACGCTTATACCATATGCCGTTAATAAAAAAAAAAACTAATAATAATAATTCCAAAGGCAAAGTTCACCACGATTTGGTTTGCTTTAGAAAAAAAGCTTTATGTGCGTATCCATTCGTATATCAGATACATAACATAATTGCTTTAGAACCTTGTCACTATATAATGAGAGAGACACGCATGAGAGTTTTCAAAGAAACATGTAAATAATATAAAGGATAAAGGTACTAAAAAATAAGCCTGTCTCAGATAACGTATGTTTGACCAAATCCCACACATTAACACCCACCAGACGCCTCATGTCGCCGACGAATCGACTCAAACCACTTAATGACAAATGAGACTAAATATTGACAGCATGCAACATAAAAACAAAGGGACCGGTCCGGGGGCGGGCGGTGTCAATCACAAGAACAAATAACGAAATATTTGACGAACGAATTACGTGACAACTTTAGTTCTGTTTGTTCTCTTGTTTACAATCCTGTGAGGCGACTGGGACTTTGGGAAATTGCGACACGGTAGAAAAAATAGGGATTTTGGAGGCAAATGTGTTGGCGGATGTACGCTACTACTATTGTTTGTCTGTGGCGTAGGTAAGAAACGCGAGAAGGGTGGCAGCTGTGTTTCCACGGCTGCCGTTTTGCAATTCGATATACAGAATTCGAATGATCATTATCGAATTATTAAAAAAAAACATTTCGTTTGAGTTATATACCAGGAAATTAATGATAGTTTAAAATTCTAATTTAATATTACGAAACAGAAGTCAGATTTTATTGTTCCTGGACACATTTTATAGCTCTCAAGTCACAAAGTGTTGGTTATGTAATAATCGGTTTAATTTTTAGGTAGAAAATTATAGAAATAAGTAGAAAAAGGTCCTATTTACTGATTTTCTTCAATATATCACGATAATATTCGTATTATAAATCGCATTTATAATAAGAGGTATAGGTAGGCGAGTGTGTGAGGATTTATATATATATCCTCACACACTCGCCTACTTTCAGCAGCTGTGATTCCACGCCAGCCGTTTTGCAATTCGATATACAGCATTCGAATAATCATTATCGAATTATTAAAAAAATCCAGTTCATTTGAATTATGCAACAGGAAATTATCGATAGTTTAAAATAAATTAGTACCCACATACATAACGAAAATAATGTAGTATTATGAAACAGAAGTCGCATTTTATTCTTCCCGAAACCATTTTTAAGTTCTCAAGTCGACATGTGTTGTTAATCTAATAATCGTACTACTCGTAATTTGTAGATAATTAAGAAAATAATTCAAAAAAGTCTTATTTACTCAGTTTTTTGATTGTATCACAATAATATTACAAATGTTAATGTGTGCAAGTGAGTGAAGATATGCTTGATACTCCACCGCGCTGAAGAGGTTAAATTGGTTTTAAACTAAGAATACAGTTTAGGTCTTGGATTAACACGTAGGATATTTTCACCAACATCACTTTTTATCATTTTCTACTCGAGTGAAACCGTAGGGTGCAGCTAGTATAATATACAGTGGTATATTCTTTCGAAAATATTTTGGGTTTCAAGAATTTAAGAAAGTATCTAATGTAACGGATTTTTCTATTACAAAACATATGCACAAATATTAATGCCATGTTTAAAATATTAAATAATTTAATAACTGCTAGTGAAGTGGCAAAAGCGTGCCTTTGGAATCCCGAGATCTAAGTTCGATCCCGTTGACAGAGAGTTGTCAGTTTTATTGACATAAACATTTTCAGTCCAGGGCCTGGCCATTCATATAGATATATTATATATTTTATAATTTGTCTAAACACCAATTGCATGTGCCCAAAACATACCAGGCGTAATGTTAGTGCTTAGACACGTTTAAAATATATAATTTCTTGGCTGTACATATCTACGATGAAATATGTTTTTAAATTAACTAACAGAATTTATGTTTTATTTCTTAATGGCAAAATTCTTCAACTTTGCATTTACCGAACCGCAAACAAAAGTAATAAAACTTAAAATTAATCATTAAAACCCTCGATCACTTTTGATCAAAACTTCGATAGGCACAGTTCCTGGTAATGAAGTCTCAAGAAAATTCTGACTTGCTTTAAACCAATGATTAGAAACTTTAGAAAGCCGTAACTGTCCAGGCAATAACCGCAATGACATGTCGCGAACCGTGAGACAAAACAATAGCTGGATCGTGGGAACAGTGATTGCCCACCCCGGGGTCGCGGGTTCGATTCCCGGTGACCGCGGCTCGCAACGCGTGACGGTGGGGTGCGAAACGAGACTCACAGAGAAGGTAAGTATACATCCGGAAATTGTTTATGTTTGAATTTATATTATTATTGAAGTTTTTGGGTACCTGATTTTGAAATCACATAGCTTATCCAGAAATTTGTCGGTATTAAAATAGGTATGAGGACAACGTCTCCCGTTGTACGGTGGACGTTCCAGATGATGATGAAAGTAGGTCCCTAATTATTAGAACAGTTTTTTATTTTTGCTGTTCGTAATATGATTGTTTTATCATGTTATTTTGATATCGAGTCCTACATTCATATGTTCATGCCACAGTGCAGAGAGGACAAAAGTGCTCGAATATGGGTTGAGGTATAGTTGTGTGAAGAATGCATGTAGTACCTATTATTTAAAGGAATTCCATCCTTTTTCTTAAACAACCAACAGTTTTCTTAGGTTTTCGCGATTATTACACATAGTAATTAAACAACTTTAAACGGTTTAAATCGCGTATATATATCATTATTTTGGTCCCGACGTTTCAAACACTTTGCAGTGATCGTGGTCACGGGGTGACTGGAGTCACCCCGTGACACCCCGTCACAAAAATAATGATAAATATACGCGATTTAAACCGTTTAAAGTTGTTTAATTACAACCAACAGTTGTTGTTTAGTAGTGTTAGACTATTATTGTCTGTAGAAACTTAACTTACCTTAATTTACTGTGGTATATTAAGAAATAGTGTAATTCTGCAGCAATAGGTACCACAAAAATGTAGGTATTTCAGACAGTGTGTATGTATCAGACAGTGAACACAGGGCTCACCTGGAACCGACCATTATTATGATATATTCGTTATATTTTCAGTTTTTATTTGTCTTTATAACGTAACTTTTGTAATCACAGTTCACACCGAATTACTTATACGTTTATTTTTATATATAAATAATTTTAGTTCTTTTTCACTGCTTTGTGCAAATGTTCAGTGTAGGTAATGTGGATGGGGAGGTATACCGAATTGTGAGCTTAAAATGAAATACAATAAGTAGATAGGTATGTGACAGGTTCTAGTGACTTTTTTATATAGTGACGTTTACTTTGTTGTCTTATTGCTTTTTCTGTTAGTCTCCCGCTGTAGTAACTATAATCACCGCCCTGCCATAGTACTCGTATGTAGCTGCATCTTTTTTCAGAAAGAAAGAAAATTTAATTCGTCAAATGTCTAGGACTAGTGGCAGACCCAATTATTTTTATCAAGCGGCAGCTGCTAACAGCTGATACTAGTCGAGTAGTTAACCAAATTGAGCTTCCACTACTTTGCGCGGTACAAGGGCAAGAAGCAGAAGATGTACCTATTCTAAAACCTAAAATATTGCCTATATAAAATAAAATCCTTCATTTCCAAATTGGCTGAATGGACTTTGATTAAATTTGGTAGGTACTTAGGTAAATTTCTTAATATCTAGACATATTATTCGCGAGGGAGAGCGAAACAACCAATTAACAATCGCGTAAACCCGCGGGCGGGTATCTCATTGATATTTCTACCAACAATTTATTTTAAATCACCACTAGGCTCAATATGACACCTGCACAAATTTATTTTGAATTGGTATTTTTTTATATGGACATAAGCAAGTACCTATTATAAAAACGGTTAACCAATAAGATTATTATGTTATAAATGGTCCTTAAATAATAAAAATATTTAAAATGTTCCCGAGCAATTTTACTTTATAATTGATAAGTGAGTCCCTATATGTAACTTTGTTTTTCCGTGATTATATAGTAGATATCATTTCTATCAATCGAAGCTTCACGTATTCAATCCCTGACGTCAGTATTTTTGCCGGTTAATTTATAATATATTTGTGTGAAACTCACTAGAATTTCATTTCAAAAATAGATATTATTTGCTATTATATGGAACAATGCCAAATCTCCTCATTTTAGCTCCAACCTACAAAAAATCAAATCGTTAAGTGATATCTGATAGCTTTCAGATTCATAATAATATTACATAGCAATCAATTGCATGATGATTTCAAGCCATAACACCTTACAGAAAAAAAGGCAGGCTGAAAATAAACGTTTTAGAAGTTTTCGCACCTAGCTATCTTTTATAAGTAAATAAAAATTCTAAATAATATATTTAAGTACATAACCTAGCAGTTATATAATAAATACTCTATGAGGTACTCCAATGAATTTTGCTACGAATGAATGTTCAAAAAAATGTTCTAGTAATATTTAACTAGTTTAGTTATTTTTTATATAAAATCATAATTTTGTGAAACACTACTACATAATCCTAAAAAAATATAAACGGTTTTGCTCATATTAAATAATAATACGAGTGCATTAAGTTATTTCAACAAAATCCAGTACTTACTACATTACGTTGTCAAATAACTTGACCGGAAAATCAGCAATCCTCATCGTCCTCAATGTTGATCAATCAGGTCCTTAATAAGTTGTCATCGTCAGGACCACTACGTCCTAGTTACGAATGAAATTCTATTGTTATCATTATAGCCGATGCCAATGGGTTAAGATGCAGTTGACAGTATAAATAAACCTCAACATTAACCTAAAGTGCTACTATTTGAATAATCAAGTCATTACTTCTTCAGCATAGGGTTCCAACAAAATCCGCTTCGACTTCATATATCACGGTCTCCCTGCACGAAGCCATAAGTGAAAATAGTTTAAAATCAACGCTTAAACATCGGGGCGTGTTGGGATTAAGTCACTTCAATCCCAAGGGAGAAAAAGTTCCCGAATTCTAATCAAGTCGACGGGATTTCATTTAATCTATATCACCCCTACGTGTTGGCAGTAATTGATTGAAATGCCTGCTTTAAGGGGGTTGACTTAATACCAAACTAGTTGATAACAGAATAATGCCGTTAAGTTCAACTTAATTGTTTGCGTGTTTGTAACTTAAGGTTGACCTAAATACTTATATTATACGAATATTGATTTGAAGCGGTATATGGGAAAATATTTAGATTGTTAGCTAAACCATTAAGCCAGCTTATATCAGATATATTGATTGTGTAAGCTGTTGGAGCTTTTTAGGAAAGGTAGCAAAAACTTTACCTAAGTTTCTTGGGATGTTGGAATGAAATTACCTATTATCAGTTTTCACATGTAATTGGAACCAAAATCGTTTCAATATTTGCAATATGTTCTGCTTTCAATGATCACAGACACACAATATTATTAACATGATAATATAACGTCATATGATACAAGTTAGTATGAACTAATAACATAATCGCCTGACAGCAAAACTCTTACCCTGCAAATCATTAACAAATATTGGTTCAAAATCCGATGTCAATCTAATTTTTTTAACATTCTCAAAGACCTGATGACACACGGTGCTTGTGCTAAGTTGTTTTCAACTGTAAAAAAAACAACATCGAAATCGGTTCAGCCGCTTTGGAGCTACGACGCCAAGAGATAAGACACACAAAGAAGAAGCTTTATCTTTGCTGTCGGGTCTTAAGACGAGTCAATTGTGCATTTTGCAATCTTGACTTGATTTTGGTTACTATATAAAATAACGTTTCTCATATGTAACGCTTTTATTCGATAACTATATTAGGCAATAACATGTATAAAAAGTGTTGAAACAATTGTTTTATTCAAACCAATTTCAAATTTGCTTCTACCCACAATATACTGTGACTTTTCTAAGATATACCAACGTAATACATGTTTTTAGATCAAACTAATATAAGGAGTAACAATTATTTTCCAAGTTTCACTTAATCTTCGTTACATAAAATAATATGAAATATGTTATTTATTTTTGTCACGATTGTGTTTATTTATTTAACGAGTAAAACAAGTGTAGAATCATGTTTTTTTCAAACAATTTTAAATTTGTTTAAATCATTATCGTATTCATATCACAATATGAATAACCGAAAGGAGGTCCTGTTTCCATAGGTATCTATCTATGTTAAAATTTAACAACACTGATAATAATAAAATGAAAATATTCTCATGTTTCAATTAGGCAATATTTTTATTCATTTTTAATTAATATATGAAATTCAACAATTCTTTTTTATAAACAAAAAAATACTTAGGCTTATTTAGATTAAGTACCTACCTAAGTCATATTATACATTTATAAATTTACATTTCTTAAAATTAAAGTAAACCAAATAGTGACATAGTAATTCAATTTATTTCTCCTGTATTTGGAAATTTATTCGATTTTAGTTGAGAAATATTAATTCATTAGAAAACACGTTATAGCGCGTTGAACTCTTTTGTTTGAGCGTTCGGGCCGGGACTTACAATTTGTACTACGCAAATTATATCTTCTGAAAATGTACTTAATATAACAACTTATTAAATAAAATGATTTAATTTATCTTTATGATATTAAACACTGTATGAATTGATTTTAAAAATATATTTTTGGTCATATTTTTAGTTTTCGAACATAAAAAATGTGTAGGCCTACAACTAAGATGTGAATTACACTTGTGGTTACTAAAACAATGATTGACAAATAAATAATCTCAGTATTCATACTCATTTTGATCTAAATCATTATGTATAAGATACCTAGATAATGCCTAAGGGGGGAACACTTGGGAGCTTGGAACAAAACATCATGTACAATTTTAACGCGTAGTTTATTCATAACTTTTGTAATTATACTTTTTTATCCACGGATTATTTTACATTCACTGTACATTTTTGTATTACAATATTTTAGTCTTTCAAGGATTTATATCTTTCCTTTCCGTATAACAATTATTTTGTACAATGCCCGTCGGGCGTACGAGAGTGGTGTCGTGGAATTACTTATATATCTATGTATTCGTTACTGACTAACTCCAACCTCATCTAGCTTTAACACTATATTTACAAATTGTTCAAATTTTTTTGGTATCCATATTACCTCTCTCACTACATCGTCTCTCGCGCGAATAACACTCTGAACCCTGTCGTCCATCCGCACTTCACAACTTAAAATATTTTAACTTAAACCATGAAAAAAAATACAATGATCGTAATATGGTACAAGATATTATCATCAACAACATACAATGGAACTCCCGACCCGTAGTTAACGGCGAGCTGCTGCGCTTCCGACGGCCGACAGCTCGCTAAAAGTAACATTTTGCAACACTAACGGCATCAATACAAAACAAAAAAATTAACATACCTAGCAGTATGTATGGGCGGGAGCTACCATTCACTGTCCTAACGCGAAAATCAATTCGCAACACAGTCACAATTCAAAGTTAGCCGCGGCGACCCGACCACCTCATAGCGGCGGGATATCGATGTCGCACGCGAAAGGCGATTCTCAGATGAGCGGCATGGCCCGCTCGTTGGCCGCCGCGTATCGCTGCTCATCGGGCACGTGGTACATGTTGATGATGTGGCTCAAGTCCTGTCCGTACTCTCGTTTCATGCCCGCCAGCTGGTCATGCGGGTGCCCGTGTCCGCCAAACTCACGTTTCATTTGTGCTGGTGGATCGTGCGGTATGTACTCTCGTTTCATGCCAGGCGGCCCCGGTGATACCGGTTCTGATTTAGCTGATGAGCCGCTAGGCGAGTGCGAGGCACAGGAAGGCGGCAGCGCATAGCCGCCGGGGGAGCCGGGCCCGAGGCCGTACGCCGACGGCGACGGGGGCTGCGGTAAGTATGGCGACCCTTGTCCGCCGCCACCGTAGTATCCACCACCGTATCCACCTTGCTGCATCTGGGACACGTCGTACCGAGGGTATCCATATGCCTGTTGCTGGTAAGCACTAGGATCGTGCATCATATATCCGTTGGGCATATATCCGTTAGGAGTCATTTGGTATACGTCTCGCGGCTGCTGCGCCGTTGGTGCTGCGGATCGTTGCGCTTCACCCGGTCCTAATAGCGCTCCTCCACCCAACGGATATTTCTCCTGTTTCTTGGCGAGTGTCTTCGTCTTCCTTCGCGGCCTGTACTTGTAATCGGGATGTTCTTTCATATGTACAGCACGGAGTCTCTTGGCTTCGTCGATGAACGGTCGCTTCTCAGACTCCGAGAGGTCTTTCCATTGCGCGCCGAGGCGTTTTGATATTTCGGAATTGTGCATTTTAGGGTTATCAGAGGCCATCTTACGGCGCTGCCCGCGCGACCACACCATAAACGCATTCATAGGGCGTTTAACACGATCCGCGTTGGATGCCTTCGTGTTGTTGTTATTATTATTGGGCGGTTGGTGGTGCTGCTGCGGGGGCTGCGCGTGGTGCTGAGGCAGCTGCTGGTGGTGCTGGTGCTGCAGCGGCTGATGCTGCGAGAGCGGTTGCTGCTGCGGCAGCGACATCATGCCGCCGAGCGCGCCCAACGAGCCGTAGCCGTGCTGGAGCGCATGGTGCGGCGGCACGTTGGCGTGTAGGCTGCCGCCTTTCAAATCCGTCTCCATCGTCAACATATCGTCTTCCTGCGGCGCGTACAGCTTGCTGATCCTTCGTTCACCGTACACAACAAGATAACTGTGCGTCGCTCACATGGACTCGCGACGATACGCGTCGTGATTCCGTTCGCGGGACCGTACGGCGCGGAGGCTACGTGCGTTGTGAGGAGGCTCGTTCACCGGGCGGCGGCGACTGCGGGTGCCCCCCGCGCGCGCACCCCGAGACCCGCCCCGCCCTCCTCCAGCCAATGGTGGCTCGGGATGGGGCTCCGCCCCGCCCGCGCGCTCCCACCCGCGTCACCCTGCATTTTTAATCGCAAGGCGAACGAGGCGTACGCTTGACTCGTTCAACGAGCAAGCCACCGCCGCGCGCCGCCTCATGCAAATCTCAAATTTGTTTGCCGACGGGAGCTGCATCTCCTCGGCTATCTTGTAAACAGAACATGCTCTGCCTTCTTTAGCTTGTTTTGATTTGAATGCATAGAGGTCGATTTTTTAATAGTTTATGCAGTAGGTACTTTTAATTTCCAAATATACTTTCTTAGATAAAATTGGGCAACGATTTATCTTACACTAAAGCAAGACATTTGAATAAAAATCATATGTTCCGTACAATACGAAAGGTTTATCCATACTTGCGTATACATTTTTCTATTTGAGTTTGCTCAGCTGTTGAGGCTGCGAGTTCAAGGTTCCTGCGACAATGTGGGCATGAGTACCTACTTGTGAATATGAAAGAAGACTCACATGAAAGAGATTGTTGCGAATGGGCAATTGTAAGTCACCGTTTTCTTTGTAACTAGTTGCATTGTTTAAAAAGGATAATCAATTGGCATCGTGATTGCTGTTTACTTACATTATTTGTGTATTGACGGAAATAAGTAGTAATTTGGTATTTTAATAAAAATATTGCATTGTTTCTTTGTGATAAGATAAACTTTCTAGTAAAGCGTCGTTTTTGTTTGCAAACCTTTTTTGTTGCATTAGATAATAAGTAGGTATGTTTTAAATATGCTTTTGTGTACTTAACACCTAATTTTATTATCTCATGATTATGAGGATTTGATTTTAGGTCTGATGACGAGCATGATGTTGCTCCATCTTACTGTCTGAAATGTCGCTAGTAGGAATATCAATGTATAAGAACAATCTCAAGAAGAGATTGTCAGGTAGTCGGGCAACCGTAAAAACGTAAAGTACCTAGTACCTAGTAAAAATATAAAGCCAACACATTCTTACAATTTAAGTAACATTTTGTTTTATAGTACATAACCTATAGGTTGATATTAAAATTATTCTTATATATTTCATATTTTCATTCTTTATTAAAGCGGAAACATTATAGGTTACCAACTGATAATACGTGAAATTAGGATAGTAGAAAGATGGTAAGAAGCTTCGCAAGTTCTTTATGATTTAACATCTATAATTACATACCTAACATATATTTTGCTTTTGGATCCAATGGCTACCTACATAGGTACCTATATCATTACGTAAGTATGATGTTTAATTAGTGCTTTATTATTGAGTAAATTTATTATTTCAGTTACAAATTTTTACAGTAAACGCAAAACAAAAGGTGTAGGTAATTGTGATATTCGCTTAGCACGTGATGGTGTTTGAAATTATATTTTGGATATAAATATATAATAATATATATTTATATCTAAAAATTTGTAAGTGAAATAATAAATTTACTCAATAATAAAGCACTAGTTAAACATCATAATTATACTTAACTATAACGATATAGGTACCAATGTATCCATGTGGATCCAAAAGCAAAATATATGTTAGGTATGTAATTATATTAGACTTGGAGTGAGAAGCAGTTTTTGAAAAAGCACTTTTTTCCGTCAGATGAAGCTAGAGAACTTGATGGGTTCGCCGCCGTCTCCTATGATGTTTAATCATGATAAAGTCAGAGCACAATATTTGCATCTCATCTAGTTTGCCGAGCTGTTATAAGGTGCCCGGTGCGTTAAACGGTGAGGCACGGGTTCAATTCCCGCCGATATGAAAATTGTGTTAGCTTTGTAAATGTGATACTTATACATATTCGATTACGATGCAATAGTGCTTGAATACAATTTTTGTTATTATTGAAATTTTCACTTTGTTTTACCTTAAATATATTATGTTAGCTACGTATATGTAGTTCTAGAAAGCGGATCTAGTATAATATATTTCTACATCCTTATCGGTTTTTAATAAAATAAGGAACCTCGAATTAATGCACTGAGACTCCTGATTTTTATAGATATAAAAAATTAATACCTAATAAGAAAAAAAGTTATGCCACTAAAAATATATCATTATTGCACCCTTTACCTTTTAATTTGGATATTTTTTAATTATTATTGTAATACCTTTCATCCTTTTCTTATCTCACAGATGGGGGGTTGGTATAATATGTCAGCTTTACACACAGGATAACACAAGAACTCATAGAGGTTGGGCATTTTGCAATTTTCTGTCTTGCTACTGTCCACCCATGGGTCAGAAAACCTGTCGCCAAGCACCAAACGGTGTGTTTTGGCAGTCGTCCTTAAGAGCCAATAGTTCTAGGTTGACTGAATCACATCTTTGACCGCGTTGTCACTTACCATCAGGATACATGCCCGCCTGGCTAGCTACCACACTCAAGTAGAAAATCAGTCGCCAAGCACCTAACGGTGTGTTCCGGCAGGTGTCCTTGAGAGCCAGTACTTCTAGGTTATACTGAACAACATCTTTGACCACTTACCGTCAGTTGAGGTAGTGGTCAAAAGCCAACCTATATATAAAAAAATAGAAATTAAAAAAAAACTACGAACTATTAGGTATACACCACTACAGCTACTACAATTAAAGCATTTAGACAACCTATAAGTTATTGCAGACTCGCAGGTAGGTAGTTAGAATATATACCTAGGTAGAGGTAATTTCCTAGTAAATATATTAATTTTAATCTTCCAGACCCTTCTATTGTCTTATCTCTTCTAAGAATAAAGCTATTCTGTCTCAGTATTTTTAGTAATTCCATAAAATTTTATGACTACTGGTTTTGTTGCCAGTGGTTTTGGGATACTTTCACTTTTGAAGGTCGAAAATGTAGTATTAATTCTCAAGTAGAAAGATTAACCACCAGAATTTTCTTCATCTCGCCCTTATCTATACCTTTGTGAAGTCGGTCGAACATTAACTTATAGGTATTCTTCTAATATAGTTCTTCTATTCTATACCTGTCATATACTACCTACTATTATAAGTGCGAAAGTTTGTGAGTGAGGTTGTATGTGTGTGTTTGTAATTCTTTCACGTTGCGAAGGTTAAACTGATTTGGATGAAACTTGGAATATAATTTTTTTAGGTACTGTATTGATTTTTATTATAAACTATAAACCTACAGCACTTCAGCTACTACAACTAAAGCTTTTAGGCAACTTACTATGTGATACAGAATAGATTCAGGTGTTATATTTTGAGAAGACATTAAATTCATATTTTGGAAACCTAAGAGTCAAGATCTCCTGAGGATGCTTCGTGTAGAATCGATCATTAATTGATCGATACAATCTACTCCTTCTAGTCGACAATTCTTTCGGTGTGGCCGCGTTGCGTTTGTGAAGTAACGATGACTTTTTTTATGCATTGATGGGCAATTCCATAATATGCAAGTAGTTATTTTTTTATTACGGATAGGCTAGCTTGACAATTATTTAACCCTAATAGTAAGTGCTGATGCGAGCGAAGATGTTGTTCAGGTAACTTAGAATTACTAGCTCTCAAAGACGGCTGCCGGGAGACGCCGTTGGGTACTGGCTGGTATTTTCTACTTGAGGGTGGTAGCTGGCCAGACGGACATTTGATAATGCCATGCCATCATGCTGTAACGATTGCCGCCCTATTTATTCTGTGGTCCTACGACATATTTTTTAACCCCGGTGCATAAAGATAGATAGGTGTTATAAGAATGCGTGTCTGTGTGTCTGTCTGTAAGCGAATGGAAATATATTGTTGCGGTTTTTTTGTTTGAAAAGTCACGTAATCAAGATGGTTCTTAGTTACAATTTCTGAAGATCTGTGTCGGGGTTACTTATAATTTTTTTTTTTGCTGGGACTAAGTAGGCATAACATCCACCTAAGAACGACTATGCTCAGATGTATAACTTGGTTGATAACACATCGAAAAAAAATGCACCCACTAAACATCTCACTCACACACTATAGCTGTCCTAATGTGTGAGTGAGATATTTAGTGGATGCATTTTCGTTTCGAATCGTTTCTTCTTTAAACCGCGTTATATATGCCATTAGCGAACACCTATCCAACCCCAGAGTTATAAGAAGGCCTTCCCGTTGAATAGCCGACGGCGGCAGTCAACATCCTTGTCCTTCTTAGAAAAAAACCCTACCGCAAGTAATGACGTAAGTTGATCGGATAAGAACGACTGACGAAACTGATACGAAACTCCACAACGACTCCACACGTCTAGTTTCATTACCAATAACTAAATTTTCAAAACTTCCTCTGGTATACCTACCAATTACTAATCTGGTCCATTCTAGTTACAAACACATTATTTATCTGATGACGGGGACTCTTTCATCTTCGTTTATTCTTCGTGAGACTACCGCTTCACACAACCAGTACCTAGTTTTATTGGATATTATGAACTCCCTTGACACTATTATGAAATAACATAAAACGACCGGAACCGACATCCAAAACTATATAGTATGAATGACCTTATGAAATAACCTGTTGAAGTCGGTACCATCTTGATCCAAACCTTGATCTCATATCATCATGGTCTGACTTTCACAGATTACTTCATACTTTTCAGTTTTTTTATGTTATTGTGATTGAACAAGCTCTAGGCCCACCTGATGTTAAGCGGACTAACCTCTGCCTATAACAGATGCATTTCGTCGCAAGTGACGAATTGCACTGCGCCCGTCACCTTGAGACGTATTTATTAAGTCACACATGTGCCTGTAATTTCATTGGCTCTCAAGGACTGCTGCCGAAACACATCGTTAGGTGCTTGGGGATAGATTTTCTACTTGAGGGTGGTCCCTAGCTAGGCTACATTTGCAAAATTCCCTTCCACCATGCGTTGGAAGTAAGAGTTGGAAGACCATTTGTTCTTATTAGTTATACTACTGACAATATCATTGTCACTCACCTAAAATGCTGTTCACCATAGACATGAGTTGCAATTACCATTAAATCATCACGAAAATACATTTTTAATTAATTGACTGTAACTTTAAAAACTACTCGACCGATATTGATGAAATTAAATAAATAAATTTAATAAAAATAGATTTGAAGGTCTATTCTGCTCACCAAGATGGAGGTCTACTCAGCGTAGTAATGGAGACCCTGTTGAAATGTGATGTGGGAGACACATAATAAAAATGAAAATTTCTACGTATTTGTAGTCCCAAATTATAAATCTGTGCAATAATTGTAATATTTGGCACATGCTCACAGAAAGGAGTTGTCTAGCAGGGGTTTTGTGAGTCGGGTCGCCCTCAAAAGTGGTTGAGAATGGCGATGGCTGGCACATGCATCAACTCGTGGATGGATGCTGCTAGAGGACGCCGGTCTGCTCTGGATGCTAGTGCTAATGACTTAACCAGAAAAAAATAACCTCTCTTTTAAAACTGTTCCCCCTTAGAACGTTGTATATTTCCTATTTCTTATTATAAATAAAAAAAACTATTTAAAAAAGTCCATGAAGTCTCCATGTCTCATGAAGTCATAATTAAAAAAGTCCGGACCATGGAGTCTGGGGAGTAGATTTACAAAAGTCTATTCTACCCTACAAAAAAGGAACTATCAAAATCTAATCATTATTTGCGGTCTTATCGCGTAACTAAAATTCTAAAATAAACAAACATACAAAAAAAAATTACATACAGAGGAAAACCTCTAACTGTTTAAGGAAAGTTAATTAAAAGCAGAAATGCTAAAGAAGATTATATATCCTTGACTATTCCAAAACTGTTGCAGTACTATTATGTGATAATATAACTGGTATATTAAAATTACTAATTATAAGTAGTTATCTAGTATGAAGTGAATGTGTGTTTATTTGCATCTGTTTGAAGCGTTTAGGTAACAACTTCCCCTAAGAATTGTATGAGAAATCAACCTGTTGTCATTTCATCCAGCCTGCCTTTAATCAGCTCCTCATGTCATTAGAATTATTAAAAAATCGACAGTCGGAAGAAGTCCACCTTTGAACAAAGCCCTCCCTTTATGACGGTTTGCGATAATCTCTACATCTGGCAGGCGTTTTGGGGATCGCAGTGTAAGGTGCCAGTTCTCCAGAAGGCATTACTGGCCACTTTCAGGTATTTTTCTCTTATTCCCCTATTATTACTCGCACAGGAAGATGTGCGTGGGGTTCCGTATGCAAGTATTCAGTTCTATTCCGGCCCCTAAGACAATAAAAAATAAAACACATATTTTATTAGTATACACTTTTATTTAAAACTTTCTTAGCTTAAATTTTTACAGCAGGGCAGCTCCAACAGATACCTGCAACTGAATTCAAAGCGAATGCTTATGGAATAAGCTGGTAGTTTGGAAAAAAATATGTCTTGTTTCTTGTTGGACTTACCTAACGCTTGTTTATCATATTATTTTACAAATGTACCTAGGATTAATTTTGTGCCTATGATTGTAACAATATTAATATTATTAAAAAAAAAGCGATTAAATATGTCGTTCAATAATATGAAATACACAATTGTATATAACAAAAACAGGCCTAGATAATCTCACCAAGTTGCAGGAAGAAATCAATAATGTGTATGTCAAAATAGATTGTAAGTATCCTATATATTGCGATACCTTTGCAAGTAGCGATGTCCTGGCAGGTTTTTTATTTCTTTGCTCTGGGCATAAATCTCACAACATAGGTAAATACAGTAATGACAGCAAGCTTCACTTAGGTGTGGTAGATATCTTATGTAAAACCAACATCTGACATTAAAGAAAAATCTAAGTAATTACCTAAGTTTATACAATGAAAATTGTAAAACTAATGTTACAGTAGTATATATGATTGTTTGACAAAAAAATATTAGTATCAGTCCTTATACAATTACGGCTTATTATATTTTCAAATTATTTACATTAATATAGTAGGCATATAGAAAATTGTATTATTTAAGGAAGTGTACAGAGACTTATCTATGCTCGAAAGTGTAGGCTATAGGCAAACGCGATGATAAAAATAGTTCAAAACATTCGTCATATATATAATAAACTATTGTAATTTATCTCAATTTATGGTATCGATCCAAGTTGGTCCCTATGTATATATGGTAAGTTACACGCAATACTTTTGTCTGACGTGTTAGGTAGGTAACACAGGAAGAGTAATAAAAGTGGTAACAGTAGACAGGGTCATACAATTTCTTACATTATATCACTGCCGAAGATTTTATTCAATATAAAACTTAATTTATTACATATTAGCGCCTACGTTTTCATCTGTGAAAAAGTGTAGATAGAAATCTCAGTTAGAGCAACTGCAGAATATCAAATCAGTTGTTACGGTTTCTTACTTAATAATAAAGGTACCTAGTACATGTATTTATAAATTGAGTGCTTAAGAAATTACAGTGGTCACTAAGTAGGTCAGTAAATGATTTTCAGTGATCTGCAGGTTTTTCTATATGTTTGCCAAGCAGATCTTTGTGATTTTGGCTCTGATGATGCATATCGACTCGAGCAGGAATTCGATTCTTGACTGTATACTTACTTAGGTAGGTTATGTACCTACTTACGCACTATGCATTAGAAAATTTCCTCACGCAGGCGTTGCCTGTTAATATATAAATAAACGAATAAATTTAATAAATATAAATTGGTATAGATTGATGCATCAAGTCAATAACAAACATTTGATAAAAATTAAAAATAAAACAAGATATTTTTATTTCACGAAGAAATTTACCTATTAGTTTTATATAGATCGTACAGCTAAGTATATCTGTATCTACGTATTTATAATAACTGATATAGACCGATAATACATAACATTAATCAAATTGGACAAACAATCGATCATAACATAACCCTTTGATATTCCTGCATACGAACTCTCATAATTATTTATTTACAAAACATCATTAACACTATCGACGTTCAACGACAAACTATAAAATCCTCCGACACTTCGGCACAATAACTGCCACTACAGACAACGCGTCGCGAGTCATTCAATAATTGCTGCAGTAACGCTTGTGGTAAATATAAAAAAAGTAAAAAGTGCTCATCAAACTCTGTGAGCGTCCTAATTGGCGGGAGGTGTCACTAATGATAGTCGCGAGAGGCGCGAGTGCAGTGACACTCTGCGCAAATTAATAATTATTGCGCATGGCAACACTGAGGAGTCACGCGCTAATATGGCGGCTGATATTGTTAGCGGGAAACTCTTTTAATTTTTGATTATCCATAAGGGACCAGGGTAATAAAATAGTTACTTCTTTACCATTTTATTATTTTATATATACTTTAATCTCCTATTCTACATTCACGTATCCATAAAAAAGAAAGCGAATTAAGGTATATTTTATGCATTTTAATATAGTTATGTTTGCAACAACGCCTGCTATGCGCATTACATTACAAAATTGCAAATATACGAGGGGAAAAATGTTTTTTAAGCCATGATTAAAATTTTTCTTCTCGTATATTTGTCATTTTGTAATATTTTATGAACTTTGATAATAGGGAAACGACTACTTGTACTTATTTTATAAATTATATTATACCTGATTCATTTTGTTTGCTCACTCAGGGTGGGTGCAAGTTCAATGCGAATTGAGCCGGTTTTATTTTGTAGTCGGAGTTTATTAATGTCTTCACTACGATAGCAACACTGAGTTACAACTATTGCACTTAAATTGGTATCAATGGCATAATAATATTGTGGAATAAACAGAAAATAATTGCATTTGAGTAGACCTACTTTGTGAATTGATATGATATATGATGATAAATAATCCTTAGTACATATCGTTTTTATAACGAATAAAATATTACGGGGGACCTGACCTATTTTACTAACCATATAGAGCGAAGACATCTCAATATCTCCATAAGTAATTCTATTAATACTATTGCTCATCACCGCCACTGAAACCGTAATGGAAGGCCAATATTGGGGAGAAACTGACACAAACAAGACCAGGCTGGCCTCTTTAGGAGATTTCACCCCTTTACAGTTGTATCTCTACCTACCTACGTAAAACAATTATAGCATATGGCTGTCTAGGAATAGGGGCGCTTCCGACCTCTTAGTTTCTGACTCTCTAATTATCCTTTCTCTGAAAGGAATGTTTTATAAAATGTAAACAACCTGATAGAAGATAAGATTAAAATATTAACATTCTAATAGTGCCCGGCAAGCGGATGTCAGTTTTATATATTATGTTTAACATATGGACAGAAAATAAAGTTTTATAGTTTATGTATATGGCAACCCAGGGATTATGTAAAATGTTCAGGCTACTAAAAGTAAATCAGAAACTGGCAATGGAAAGGGGGCAACTACTGAAAAGGTATTTTTGATATACTTATGTACCTACGTAAAGAACATTACAACGGAAGAGCGTAGAGTTGGTACTAGGTTGACTGACGACATCGTTTTCAGTCGCAGGTAGCCAATAGGTAGAGGGAGGCCTTTGTTCAACAGTGGACGCCTGCCGGCTGATGATGATGACCTAAAGATCAAAGCAGATATCGTAGACAATATATCTAAACATGATATTAATTATATTTTTATGCAGTGGACTACAACCAAAGGATACCAGCATAATGTAGGAGTTGAATGACTATGAAAATATGCCAGATATTGCAAAATATATTGTATAATATCCAGTAGGTCAGATATATGTAGTATACAATGGCCAAGTGGTTAAGACATCAGGTGCATAAAACCAGGGAATGCAGGTTCGATTCTTACTCAAGATAAAATGTTTGTGAAACATTTGTAAACGCGATAATCACTTCATGAGATTAGATAGTCCTTCAAGCTACAAATCCCACAAGTAAAATGAATAACGATGAACAAATTAGCTCTAGAGCCACCTTCAGCATAACTCATTTAACAAGCATGATATCTCTAGAAAATGTAATCGCAAATACCCAACAAACAAAGTCTACACTAACATTTTAATACCTCCACGAGCGTCACAGTTGAATAGGCCTAGTACACACCTCCGTGAAGGGGGGCAAGGGGCCTCAGGGTGGGGTAAGGAGCCCCTTCCGGTCGCTGTCTCCGTCTCATCAGGCCTATCTTGGCACCGAGCTGCCCGCAAATTAAATAGTAACGTGCGACGGTCCGTCGTCCGAACCTACTCTGTATGTACCCGGCCTTATATAACGGGGCGCGTATGTAGGTCGTCCGTATTGATTTAACACGATGTAAATATGTGCTTATGACATATAAGGTGCCAGTTTATTTTCTCAATTTATTGTCATTCTTGTTCAAAGTTACCTATAGCTTGTAACAAATCATTTACTAAATTAAAATAGGTAGGTTATAAGTAAAATAGGATTGTCAAATTAACTGCTGAAGATTGGCTGTGAATTTATTCACAAGATAACAATTCTAGTGTTATGAATTAGGGTTATTAGGTCAAACAGTTCACGTCAATAAGTATTTATATACATACAGTAGAATAAATATCTCGGGACTTAATTTTAAGGAAAAACAACATTACTACCTAAGGCATGTGAAATTGAATCATATATCTATTTTAAGAACATATACATAATGTAATTTCTGAATTAGCCGACACTTTCGAGGTAACGGCAAATACAATTTCGTAATTCACAAGTAGCACGTTTGGCTTCGCCAAGAGAAGAAAAGTGCTTTTCTTTTTACAACTATTCATTTAGCATTGTTTATTGCATAGGCTTATTGAGCGTAAAGAAAAAATCATAAGTCTATGGTCTGTTAATACTCCACTCTTTGAAACTTCTTTTCCCCAAAGTATTGATTTTAACAACAGCTGTCCTGATGACATTATTCGAAAGATATTTCTGTTCTTTTTACATTGTTCAAATGTATCAAAATCTTTAAGATTGAATATGTATAATATAGCTATATAACTCGGATAACGCTTACATATCGGTATCTAATTTATAATATTAGAAATTTATTGTTATCTTGTGAATAAATTCACAGTCACCTCTCACTCGCTCTCTATAGATAGCAGTAGAGTGCGAATGAGAAGTTTATCAGCGCCATTTTTGTTTCGATCGCTTCTTTATTAATCAATGCGCATCGTAGATAATGAGAACAATATCATTTAATTTATAAATTGCCGATATCGTCCACGCGGATGCCAGGGGGTTAAACCGAGTTATCGAGTACATTGATTGCGAGACACACTTAATCAAGGAACCATAACTTATATTATTAATTTACATGTTTGTTAAGAAATGGTTTTACCGCAAATTTTTTATGCATAAAAAAATAACGGAAAAACCAAAAGGCACATTTAGCATAATGTAATAATAAATGTCAAAATTCGAAATAAAATAATATACATGCACATGTCTTCGACAGAGGTAACATGAATTTAGTCAAAGCCTCATGTAAGAACATGAGGATACGATATAGTTATAAGTTGTATGTTTCAATTGAATACCGACCTATAGAGTACATAACATGATTTCAAAAATTGTGATAAAAATCTAATGATGTAGTATACTTATAATGTGTTCCAAATAGATTCACTCTTACACACAACGATTGAATTGCTCAACAAGGATTGGTTTATCCAAACTCCAAACTTCGTGCCATGTACGTATCTATCTTTCCTTATGTTTTTTATGTACATTTCCAAATAAATCTAAAACACCTAAACTTAATAAATTATATTAATATTACTTATATTATAGTTATTCATAAAAATATACATATTATATTGTATCATCTCATCGTTTTACTTTTATCACTTCACAGCAATAATAAAATAATTTGATACAAATAAATATTATTCATAAAAATATACATATTACATTGTATCATCGTTTAACTTTTGTAAGTTCACAGTGATATTAAAATAATTCTATACAATTAAATATTATTTTTACTTCACAAACTACCTAGGTGTTTACATCCTAACATTAACATTAGCATCTCTGTCAGATGCTACTTTCATCCGTTTCTTTCAGTGCCCAACATTGAGATCCAAACAATATGACAAGAACCATTAGTTCTTCCCTTATCGCTGGTCACCTGAAGTCAGTTCTTCCATTATCTCTGCTCTCTGCTCGTTTAAAAAATCTATGAAAATTGATCCAAACATCCAAGTTAGTGAAATTGCTAGTTTGATATTAATTTTTATATGAACAGATCCGTTAGCTAGAGTAAGCATCATAGTTTATTTATTATACGGCCCAACTAAAGCGATAACCTTTTTTATAAGCCCCTATAGGCATCGTGTATACATATTGCCTATTGGATTTCACTTTTGCTAACCCCAACTTTAGCGTAGTTTATATAATTAACGTTAAATTTTTTAATTTAATTAAATCCGATAATATTTTGAGTAGTATACGTACAATACGATCGGGTTTAAACACCTGGCGAAAATGTAAAGGACACTTTTGTTGAAGGGTTTGAAGGTTTTCCTTAACTTTAATCTTATAATTGTGGCTGTGGTTTACATCAAAACGCTTGTTGTAAGATTATTTTTCCGCCGTGACATTAAGGGTTTTATTTAGAGTTGTAAAGGCTTCTTACCCAAAGGCCAAAACAAAATCTTGTTAAAAAAACTCCACTGTCTTTTTTCATACGTCACGGGTACTATTATCTCATAATATACGAAATGAATTACATATGTGGAATTTAGATATTGTTGTAGAATTCTGACTCTAAAACATACACTGCATAAAAAAATAAATTGAGATACGAACGATTTTAGGTCGAGGTCTAACTCAAAAACAAAATTGGTGTGTGTGTGTGTGTGTGTGTGTGCCAGTGCCCGCCGGGAGCTCGCAGACGCAGCTGCGCACTCGTCCTGATGATGAGCATCTGATATGCTCGAAACCCGGGTCGACGTATTCGATCCTCAACGTGAGTGTTTTTTGCCGGTTTAATTTATAATATTTAAATATGTGTGAAACTCACGAGAATTTCAATTTAAAAAATTGGGTTGGGATTTAAAATTATCGCTACATTAATTTTATTGTCATTAATTATCGCCCATCTCTTTAATTTAACGAACAAATACTTATAACCCAGATTAATAATTATTTATAATTAATAACTATGCTTAATCAGTATATGCTACTATGCTTTATAAGTAGTTATTAATTATACTGCAGTTTTGAAGCTGTAATCAAAACAAAAAATATATTTCTTACTTTATGCGCTTTCAATGCGGAACCATAATAAAGGGATACCCTACGAATAAATATGTAAAGAAATGTAAGTCAATCTCAAAAACAGCAGAACGCAAACATTACCGCGGCGGTCGTGGTTTAAAAAGTGTACCATGCAGCGCAACAACATTACCTTGATGCGACTATTCGTGTGCGATCCTTTCTAAGCGCCAAAGCAGTGATGGCTCAGTGGCATTGGCTATGGACTGCCGCGCAGCAGGTCCAAGGTTCGAATCCCGCCCAGAGCTTGAGCTTCACCGCATGGTGGAAGGGCATTTTGCGAATGCCCGCCTGGCTAGCGACCCCTCAAGTAGAAAGTCTGTCGCCAAGCACCGAAAGATGTGTTCCGGCAGTAGTCCTTGAGAGCCAGTGAAATTACAGGCACAATGAGATTTAACAACTATGTCTCAATGTGACGGGCGCAGTGCAATTCGTGAGTTGTCATGAATTGCAACTGTTATAGGCAGAGGTTAGTCCACTTAACATCAGGTGGCCCTCGAGCTTGTTCCGTCACAATAACATAAAAAAAAAAAAATTTTGGAAGATTGTGCCTGTTTTGTTAATTGTGAACTTGATGAGTCCGAAATCAAAGTGATGACTGTATACACACTTATATACTTATACACTTCTTTACATATTTATTTGTATGGAATACCAGATTTATACTTGACTAGTTTTTAATGTGATGAAAGAAGACCTAATATAGTTTTTCTAGAAATTAATATGCACTTAATCGAAAACAAAATACATCAATCACGCTTCGCAATCAAACAGGTATCAATATCCTATATTATTTTAATGTAAAACTAATTGAACGGTGAATATGTAGAAAGTTATTTTAGTTCACGTTTTGAGGGACCTCTGACACTGGCAATTACATACATTGTTGTATGGAAAGATATTACAAATGGTTGATATGTTGCTGTGAGCAAACATCTTTATTTGTTGTTGTTTAATGAGTGAAGTGCTGAGTCACAGAAAAAAATATTCACTACAAAATATTTATATAAACTTGCAGCCAGCAGTATTGTAAAATGAAATAAACCTAATTAATTAACACTGATAAGTATTACAAACACGAAAGTTTGTCACTGAATGAGGATGTATAGGGATAATATTATGTGAGTGTGTATGTTTGATTCTCCTTCAATCCTTAACGGCTGAACTGAATAGGATGAAATCTAGACCATTAAGCATATAAAGAGTTATATGCTAAGTTTCATCTAAATCGATTCTGCCGTTGCAGAGTGAAGGCATAACGATCATAACACAGCACTCATTCACAAACTTTACTCCTCAGTCGGGCACTCTTGTCAGAGTGGTCGTCGTTGCACTGATGATGTACACGCAGAGGCATTCGTTAGGTCCCCAATATTTCCAAGGCTTGCTATTTATACATAATATGAGTATGGTTGAACATAGCGGATATAAAAGACTTGTTAAGACGATCCGAGGACTAAAAGAAGGTGGAATTGTATTAGGTCAATAGAATTTAGTACACCAACACGACACGAGTAGGTAATCAAGGATGTTGTTTGATCTTTCGACCATACAACTCCACCGAGCTTTGAGCGAGCGCGACCTCTATAGCCCTGGACTTCTTCCGAGACGGGCGCAGAAGGGCGTGAAGCGCCTTCTACCTCCATCTTCAGCGGTCGTCCAAAACGCACCACTACAAGAAGAGGAGTTGACAACGGGCTCAAGGGCACCACTGTGGTACGGACATCGGCTTGAGTTGTTGCCGAGAGAATTAGAGGAGATTAACTAAACTAAATCAGTATACTATATCCGTGACGCCTACTTTAAGGAGTGATAGGCAGATAACACCTTCTGTTTTGCTACTAGATTTATAGGCCTCCAATAACCCTATCATTCTTACTTTAATTACTGTTATTACAATCTTCACACGAACGTCTGTTACAAATAAAGATAAAAGATTTACGTAATACCTATACTGTATTCAATAAGTACTTATACAATAAGTACATTAGGTGGTTAAATATTTAAAATAATATTAACATGATATCACATTGTAATGTAGTGAAATGATTTCAATTAACAATAATGTAGTCGCCATCCAGCATGTATTAAAAAAAGTGAAAGAGAGTTCTTACAGCATTTTCTTGCACTTTTTTTTAGCATTGATGGCGTAATTTTGTAATTTCCAACCCTTAGTTAAGCTATCTATATCGGTATTTCTTTTACATAGTTGGACTTGGTTTCATATCTTATAAGATGTATTATGCTAATAAGAATACTTTCCGTCGGCATGGATATGGGTATCTGATATAACTCGGTACAACTTCATAAACATACAGATTCACAATCTAATCATATGATATTATATTAAAATGTAACAAAACGGAATAAACTTATAGCATTATGTAAACCTACCCACTATATCGTCCAGGTCAACTATGGAACACGCACAGGCTATAAGAAGGTACCAACTAAAATTTTAAACAAAACATAAGCTTAATTCGTATCGTTAACACAACCACATATTCACATAGCGTCACTAAGCGATGTCATATACTTCAAGCACAAGTCACTTAGTACAAGCTACCTACGTAGCGCGTAGGCGTTGCTATAGGTAGGTATGTATAGGTAGTCAGCTGACTGCCACATCGGCGCTGGATCTCGCGAGACGAGCCGTCAGTCACATGGCAATGCGCGCGCAAATAATACCAGATCAAAAAGCACGAATGTGACAAATTTCCGCGAGGAAAACACTCGTTTTCCGCGAATAACGTGCGAGCGTCGCGCTCCCAGTGGCCAGACTAAACGCGAGACGTGAAAAAGCACCGCCGCAACGCCGACCGACAATGGAAAGCGGTAAAGAATCATAATAATAACAATGACAACAATGTGAGATGCTATAATAAAGAGCGGCGGCATTGTGCGGCGGTCGGCGTTCAGTCGAAGGGTCGCGGGTAGATCGATACGCGGCGGATTGTCTACGGTCGGCTACGGCCGTGCGTGAGCCTTTGTCGATCCGCTCCGCGCCGCCCTCTCGACCACTCCGCCACTCCGCCGCGCCGCCACTCGGCACTCCTCGTCATCGCCACATCGTGTCCGCTAATCAACCTCGATTGACTGAAACTCTATTCAGACGTAAACCGACCTTGAACCTCGTATCCTAGAAGCACACAATACTCTCTGCTCACTGCACATTCAACTTCATACCACAGAATTCAAAAGAAATACGTTAAATGGAGTCCTGTTACACCAAACTTACAAGTCACAACGAGACATTCACACTGACATATTAATATTGTAAGATTGTCTGGAAGAAATTGTTTCTAGTAATGAAACAACGAAAATGTTTGTGGCTGTGTTTCAAGTTATATATATTATATTTTTAAGTCATAATTATGTAGGTACAAAATATATATGTATTCATCATCAACATCATTCTCTTGTTCTCCGTATGAAGGGTACATAAACGTATTGATGGTTTCGGTTTAATGGCCAGGTGCATTACCTATCCCTTTTTTTTGTTTATTGCTGATAGGCTAGACTTTGACATCTATCTCACTCGATGATAGGTGATGATGTGGTCTCAAGTGTTGTTCAGACTAACTTAGAATTACTGGCTCTCAAGGATAGCTGCCGCAACAAAACGTTAGGTGCTTGCCTACTTGAGGGTGGTAGCAGAAGGGCATTTGCAAAATGCTCTACCATCAACTTGACACCAATTCTCCCTGGGAAAGCTCTTGTTTGTAGTATACCGGTAAATGAGCAGTAACACCACGATAATGTGCAGTAACACCTTTATTGCGCCTACCTCAGTGTTGACATACTACTCATTTGACGCATTCATTCCCCTAGCAGCCTTTTACAACATCCAACAGGAGGACACGGACCTGTCTTGAAACCCACGATCACAAAATCAAGGATTTGTCTGTCCAGGTATTGATTAATGATGAAGAGATGAATGGGTCAAATTGCATTAAAAAAAATAACTAAGGTACTTTAGTTATCACATTGCCTAGTTGAGCCGTTGAACCTTTCTTGTGCAAAGTTACGGGCTCAGCCAATCATGTGGCAGATGATTCACCGCCACTTCAGACGTGGTTGCTTATTATGTAACGATTCAATTGCCGCCACTTATAAGTTGACTGAATTTCTTTGGAATTTACTGAATTAAATCTCATATGTACACTTAACTATGTACAGATCGATAAGACCTAGGTTATACGTTCACTGTATAGTAAAATGTAAGCAAATGTATACAGATAATAATAGACATTTTATCTAATGCAGGAAAAAAAAAAATTGTTAATACTGGCTCGATTTTATGATATACTTGTCTTAAAAGTTGAGATAACTCTGCTCAATTGGAAGGATAGATATGCGTAGTCATTGCAGACACATAAAAATATTATTGTTGACTTGAGAATTCGTAAAAGGCCACATATAAATTATAGAAAGAACCACAGATCAAAATTTGGAGGAATGGAAAATAGTAAAAAAACTAATATACGAAAATCAAGTCGGATGTAAAGTTTTAGTACTAAGCGAGTGTATTTTCTTTATATATTAGTAGTGCGCTTCCGGAGACGCAACTTTTGATATATTATACGCTATGGTACTATGTGGTTTTAACTCTATTAATTTCCGAATGTATACTCCCCGTATACCTAAGGTGGATTTTAGTATCTGTAAAACCCAGTATTTTGCTATTATTTTAATAAGTATGGCACCGTTTTGACTCAAACAAACGGGAAACGATCGGGGATCGCGATCGTGTATCAATGGAGTCAAGATATAGCCTCGATCTTTATTTTTACAGTCCCATATTCGATTTTCTCCAAAATTTTGACTTCAAGTGTATTTTTATACAGCGCACTATAGACTCGTGGTCCGTACTCTTATTTGATTATTAATATTTTTTTACATATAATTATTTTTAACTTTGAGTTGACTGTCTAACTTATCAATATTCTTGCTGAAAGGAAGTTAGCCTAGTGAACTAAAATATCTCAAAGCTAAAGTGAGTCCATACTTAAATATATATAAATATTTTTTTTTCTCCTTATATATTTAGTTGGGTAATTTATTCCGTTACGTTAGTTTGTCGTTGGACCGGCCACAGATTCCTGACTTCCAGTGTTTACTCGCTTAAATACTAAGTACTAGTTCGTCATGACATGACGCAATGTGTAATTTCGCCAGTCGCTAGTTCACCAGTCGTATGAAATAGTGTCGTCGATAAAACAATCTGCTTTAACGTAATAATCCGTCGATCGAGCCGTTATCATTAGCTCGATCGAGCGCACCTCCCGCCGGCCCGCAGATTGCTTTAAACTTCGAACGAACTCTTATTATGGACATTACCTGGGTTCCTGCTTATCATATAGTACTGTTAAAACTAAAAAAAAGTATAAACAATACTTATTAATCTTTATCCTTTTAATTTATTTTAACACCGTTTTTTGACATGTTCCCTATACATATGCAAAATTACAGCTTTCTAGCCTGCTCTGTAATTTTTCATCTCGTATATGTATCCCAATTCATAGTTCCATACTCGTCTTGATCATAATTATTTTTTCTTTGAAGCAGTGATGGCTCAGTGGCATTGGCTAAGGACTGCTTCAAGTAGAACATCTGTCGCTAAGCACCTAACAGTGTGTTCCAATGTGTGGCAGCAGTCCTTGAAGCCAAATTACAGGCACATGAGACCTAAGAACTGTACGTCTCAGTGTGACGGGCGCAGTGCAATTTGTCGTTGACGAAATGCGTCTGTTATAGGCAGAGGTTAGTCCATTAACATCAGATGGGCCTCGGGATTGTTACTTTACAATAACATAAACAAAAATTATCTGAATTCATAGTTCCACACTCGTCTTGATCATAATTATTTTTCGTTACTGACTGTACTTTCAGGAACTTAGGCTATGAGATAACCTGTTTTAGCGAGATCTCTCTGATACTTCTATAGTTTTCATGTAGAAATATATTCAATATTTCAATATCTATTAGATTAAAAGTCCTATCCAGCTATAGAGTTCGATATAATTTGTCGGCGTTCGGTCGGCGCATGTGCAGAGAGAGCGCCCCGCGGCGCCGTCGATCACCTCTCGCCGAAGCGCGCGCGCACCAATTATAAACCTATCGCAACACCGCCTAATCTAATTACGTAATCACAGTGTACTTGTCTTTGACTGATCAATTAAATTTCATACAAAAAAATGTATATGGACTTTGCAAATCAATAATTTTCTATTGCCTTCATTTCAAACTTAGATATTAATCTTTATTAGTTAAAGAGTTATTTTTTTAAGCGCAACAATATTAAGAATGTTATTTTAAAACCAGGTTTTAACTGAATATAATACTTAAATTCGCTGACTGTAAAATGAGATTGACTACTAACCTCTAAAACAAACCTTTATCTGAGAATAGGAACCTTTAAAAAAATTAACACGTAAACAAAATCCAGAACATTTCTTATCATATATAATTTCATTATATTAAGGCTTAAAAACTATTTGAGCTCAAGGATCAAAATTTTCTTAATAAAATCCAAAGGCTATATACAAACCGATCAACACAAATTAAAATCGGTGGCAATTCAATTCATTTGCAATAGCATAGGCTTTGATAGACTCCGCGCGCGTAGATTTGTCAAATTGTACCTAAGTTTCAACACAAGATGTCAGCTAGTGATGTGCCACACGAGTAGTCACAGCCAATAGTTACATAAAATATAATTAAGATTTTTGTGATAAACAGGTTGTATATGCTCACTTAACGTCAAACTTGTTTCCAGGATCACAATCTCACCTGATGGGAAGAGGTGGCAAGCAGGCTTAATAAGTTGGCATCGTACTGGACCACTATGGTCTAGTTATGATTGAAATTCTAATGTTATCATTATCGCCGATGCCAATGGGTTAACTTAGGATGGGATCTGGCTATCAAAGACAGCTGCCTCAACTCACAGATGATAAATGTACTTGAATTTTATTAGAAGCTACCTTAGTAAAATGCTATACCACTTCAAGTAAAATGCTATATCACTTTGAGCTTATTTAGCGCAAGCGTCTCAGTGCCAGACGTGCTGAGACCCACACTATGCACAATTATGATTACTGGACGAAGAACTTCGAATAAGTTTGTAACTGGCCGGATAATAATCCGGTAAATATTACGCGAGTCCTACCCGGTTGCTAAAATCTAATTATGTTAAACTACTACGCGATAACGACTGCTCTCCTAAGGCAACAACCGGGACTAATGTCCCAGGCAAGGTCCGAACGAAGTAGTTAATTACCTGCAGACATCCATCGAAGTAATGACCGCAGTGATTTCTACTTTATACGATATTGGCATATCTCTATTTCTTTCTTTACTCTTACTACATTCTTCACTTACCCCCAATTTGTGAAAGGCACTGCATGATTCTAATGTCTGTTTCCTGGCGTTTATACCACGTCTTCTATCCCGACTGTTCGATTCTTGCAATTACTTCGTCTATCTACTTTAATCCATCATTTCTTCTTAGCCAAATCATCTCAGCATACTTTTCACGTCATACGTATTATGATTCACATCACGTGTCGTTGTTATGCTGTTATTCATCGCGTCTTTCAGTCACATCCAGCCTTTACTTCTCAAAGTGTCATTTCAACCGCATTTATTCGACTTCTTAGAGTATGTCTAAAACTCACTACCATACTCACTGTCATGCAATGATGTGCTGTGTTTGGCACATCATTGCATACACTGCCAGGACACTTTTTAAGTATTTATTCCACAACAGTATTATCATATCAAGTAAAAGCCTTCAATAACAGATGAAGTAATATCCAAAACAAAAATATAGCGCAATGGTAGTGGCTTTCGTAATGCCGATGTTTGTCAATGCCTGATGATAACTGATTAACTAAAATAGGAGAATTAGGGTGTATAAAATATATTTCGCTTATTTTTTCAATTGTGGATTAGTTATTTTTGAGTCCCACGTTACGATTTTTTATAAAATATACATACTATTTAAGAGGCTACCCATCATATTCCAACCCTTACTCCTCCTCCGAGGCAGGATCGGTATAATTATGTGTTTTGGTAACCACTAATATGTAGTATGTTGATCGCACGTCGATGTGAATAGGGAGTTGTTATTCATTCGGCGTTTATTTCATTACTCTTCTTCCTCATCTAATCGAAGGATACAAAATGTCGATGGAAATAAAAGCACGAAGCACGAAGCACGAAGGGACCCCTAGAGGCACGAAGAGATACCTATCCCAAATATACAAAGAGCCAAAGAGACACGGCATGAAGCTGGGAAATATTATGTTACCCGTGAAAGGTATACCTACTTAAATTTTAGAATATACTACCTTGATATTAGTAGCCTAAAAAGCACAGCACTAACATTAAATGGACGCCGTCAATAAGCCAGCACAAATGTCAATGTAATTTATAGCCACTCTTGATTGATGATTATAAATAACGCAATACTAATTGTCGGAGTATTATTAAACTCATGTCCACTCAATATTTAGCCAAGTGTTGCAACAATGGTCATTACAAATGCATGATCAACGTGTTAATGATAAGAGGCACCAAATTTGAAATGTAACCGTTAATTTGATCCACCATTTTTAGATTTTAATTAAACACGATGACTAAGTGTAGACGTCACGAGTTCTCGGTCTATTATTAATTATTATTTTGATCGATCACGTTCCGTCTCATTTTATTAAGGATCAAGTTTTTCTAAGGTTTATTGATTGCAACTGGCGATATTTGGCGGAATTTCGAAATTTAATTATGGAATGTCATGAACTGTTGGTGATAAATGCATTTTTGTGATATGGGTAAGGTCAGCGGCGGTTTTAAAAAGAACAAAATGTCGATTAAAAAAGGTTACTTACGCCATAGGGTTCCGGGTCTAAAAAAGTAAAGAGGAACACTTTATATATTGGTGATACTGCTGATTGGCTAATCATTTTTAATTCTGTTAGATGACGATATACCTAACAGAAATAAAAATGAATTGCTGAAGAACCAGTGTCACCGACATCAAAACCCTCAGCATATGTTTAAAAAAGTAGATGTAGGACTAGCCCTCTCTGAATGGATCGATAACCAATTGGCAAGATGCTAGAGTGGCGACACTGACGACCACAAATCGGAAGACATGAAATTTGTAGGGAGCAAATAAATGCAAATGGTAATAACCAAAAGCATTTAAGCCGTTTATTGCGGCGCGGGTATGGCGTGACCTTGTATGGAGGTCTTGTCCAGCAGTAGACGCCCTCTGACTAAAGATGATGCCTAGTTTCACACGTTGATTGTAATTGTAACAGTACATTTAATGTCTTTAACAATAATGGGAATTTACCGTAATGACTACGCATGGCTGGTGGATTTTCTTTCTGGGTATTGGGGTTAACCTAAAGTTTCTAGAACTTCTATACTGTTATTTTTTTTTTATTCCTGATAGGTTAGCCTTTGACCACTGTCTCACTTGATGGTAAGTGATGATGTGATCGAAGATGTTGTTCGAGCTTACCTAGAAGGAAAGCAGGAAAGAAGGGTTAACAAGAAGGAAGATGGTTTAAAAGAACATCGAGCTACTGAGAGCCCTTAACTGTAATGAAACAGGATCAAGATTATAACAAAATTATAGCAACTTTTCTTAAGAAGGTAAGTCATACCTTTGAAGCAGTGATGGAAAAGACATTGAGTGGATTACCACTTAGAATGGTTAAAATCCCAAAAGCAGCATACGTAATCATGTTTTTGCATGAGGGAAAGACATTTAGCAAATGTTCGTCTTGTGAGCTACCTCTCTCAAGTAGAAAATCTGTTCCCAAGTACCCAGTTGCCCGACAGCAGTCTTTGAGAGCTAGTAGGTAACTCTAGACCTAGTCCGTTTACCATCCTCGACCACACTATCACCAATAGGTGAGATGGAGTTCAAGGGTTAGCTTAGGTGTAAAAAACTCATTGTGGTAGGGAATTTGGCAAATACTCCAGAGGAGAATATCGGAAGATGAGCACCTATTGGTTTGTTCTGGCAGCTGTTTTTGAGAGCCAGTTTCGATTCTAAGTCAAGCCTGTTCCACAAATTTATCTTCACATGCGTGAGATGAATGTAGTCTAAGACAAGCCCTTAGACCGACGAGCGACAAGAATGAAGCAGGAGAGATAAGTAGAAGAAATCAGTGGTATCTACCTAATCTTCCGTACATATCACAATGACAACATCAAAATGTCTCAGTAGTAATAAATCTTTATTTTTTTACCTACAAATGAAATTCAGTGCCAAATTACACGAACGCTACCCTACTTAACTAAAAATATAGCGATCGCGGGCCTACTCAGGTAATTTTTTCTCAGATTACCGAATCCAAGATTGTGATTTTTCTGCCGAAACGAGAAGTGAGTTTATCCCTCAACGAGTAATTTGTTCCCGGTCCGTAAGGAACATTATCCTTACGCCCCGGCGACTTTTCGCAGAAATCAATAATCTTTTTTAAGCCTCACTACAGAAACAAATATTGAGTCAAAGAAGCCGCGGATTATCCGAATAGTTTTTTTGTTGTGTAAAATTTGAAACGTTTTTCGATTAACGAGAGGTTTAGCGCGTTTCGTTATTTTGGGACTTTTGGAGGTTCGTCTAACAATAGGCTTCCGGGGACGCGAGGGTTGCTCTCGACTCGAATCTCGATGAATTGCGTTGGAAGATCAGCGCGGACCAAGTTTTTATTGCGATTATTGTATTTCACTCTTATCTTAGTTTTAGTTAAGAAATCACACCAGAAGATTATTTTAGAGCTTATACGACTGTGCGATACATTGTAAGAAGGCGACAATATTTAATTTTTATTGTGATTATACGGTGATTAGTTTCAGTAAAACTGTGTTTAAGCGTTTTTATGTTTCAATTGAAATGAACTCGTAAAGAATAACTATTACATAAAATACACGTGTGGATCCAATCACTTTGAACTTGTATAAATAGTTTTTTTTATGCATGATAGGGAAGCCTTTTACCACTATCTCACCTGATAGTAAGTGATGATGTGGTCGAAGATATTGCTCAGGCTAAACTAGAATTACTGGCTCTCAAGGACAGCTGCCGGAACACATCGTTAGGCACTTAGCGACAGATATTCTACTTGAGGGCGGTAGCTAGCCAGACTGGCATTCGCAAAATGCCCTACCACCATGCTATAACGACTGCTATTCTAAGACGACAACCGGGACCGACGGCTTAACGTGCTCTCCGAAGCACGGAAGCGCTCAGTAGTAATGTCACGTTCACTTCATTCAACTTCACTAAGTTTATATTCGAATTAATTTAAAAACTGAATCTTGTTTGAATTCGTCCGACTGATATCCGCATCTTATTATTATTTCTTACACGCATGTGAGTTATCGTTATCGGTTATCGTGCATCGACCAAATTTGATCTCAATTAAAATACCGTAGCGGAAGGTGTATTCTGTAAATCGATAAGTAACACCTACATGACGTCAGCATATTAGCGGTGCGATCGCGGTCTGATACCGAAGACACATCGATCGTATCTCGATGACTTTGCGATATCGGGAACTGTCCGGCCGAAAGGGAATGCCTTGTATTGAACGGGTCATTATTTGGTTTATTTTTTCGATTGAATATTTGGGCGGCGATATCGGCGGTAAAGTAGAAAGTGGTGACGCCCGAGTGTCTAGCGTAGGTTGGTATTATCACATCTCAGATGTGTTTATGGTAAGTAGGCTTTATTATACACCTTTTTCGAATAAATCATGTTTTTACACGACTACCCAAAAGAGTGTTATGTTTTCAGGGTACATTTATGTATGAGCTATCGTTAGATTCGTCTAAATAGCACAAGTGAAATTAAAAAAAATAACAACCTGGCTAACTTTAGACGCCATATTGTAAAATAAGAAAATCTTCCAAACCCACCAAGTGGGCTAACAAAATGAAGGGCTTTGCAAAATGATTACACAAATATATATAACTTGCAGTTTTTATTTCAATAGAACGATAAAACGTTTAACGAAAAGAAATGAATTGCAGTCGGGTTTTTACCTTTTTAATTAATTTATACTTGCATATTATTTAATTAATTTATATTTTTAATTTATTGTTTAAATTAATAATCCGAATACGTTTTAATCATAATCAATAAGTATTTTCCTTTTCAGCATTATTTTCATACAGCAGGCACGTTGAGAACATGGCTCTTAGAATTTGCAAGTTGGTGAAAGAAAAGTTCTTAAGTGGTGACTCTATATGCCACTTCTATATAGCGGGAGGACATCATGAGTCAAGTAGTTAATGTTGTTATTTTATCTACATATAATAATTGCTAGACTCATTATAGGTACTCACAAAGCCTGTTTTGTTAATTGCTCTCTATGAAGCATACATCACACATAAGGTTTTCAAGTGATCTAATAGTGTTAGGGATACAGGCAGTGTTTTGATTTGTTTTCACTTATAAATATGACCCGACTCGATGGCTTAACATTGTCGGCAAATGTTTTCATATAACGAAAATGATTGTAAATAAAAACTAAGCGTACATTCTGCATCGTAAGTTGCATGCTTTTAAGCTTTTGTGCGTTCAAATAGGCCGCTGTTTAAAACTGTACTAGTCCTACATACCTAAGAATTCGCAAGCAAACTCATTGGCTTTAGACTTCTGTAATCACGCACGTCATCACCCGAAAGCTCTGAGTTGAACTCACACACGAAGTTGTCTTCGGGCGAACTCTTTGTCAAAACGAGCCTTACCTAATTAGTCAGTAGGTCTATGGTAGACATAATCGTGTTTCAACTTCGATAGTACCATTTTAACGACTAGGGCGCATTGAACATTGGATATAACTTCCGATTTTTCGATCTCATTTTAAAATCCACTTATTGGGAAACTTACATTGCTGGGTATTGTACTAAACCTAACTAATTGGATGCCGCAAAAATCTAAAATCATTCTCCAAATGATGGGCAGCACCCTGCTCAAGTCGACATTTTGTAGTCAGTCACTGTTAGGCTCATGACCATATTGCACCCTTAGGAATTCCATTAGTAGCGGGTGTACCAGTATACGATTTTTTGGTGTTAAGGGGGCTTTAAAATTGCTTGGACAACTCCGCCTCTGCCCAGCTATCGCTTGTCACCTATGTAATTGAATCAAATATAGTAAGAATTTCATTATACATCGCATACTTGTTGTAATTGTTAAAAGACGTTTAAAAGAATGGCCCCGAGTTTCTTCCCGTTCTTCTCGCAGTGGCTTCAAACTTTTTTTTCTAAATGTAGCAGTGGAATGTTGAATATTTCAATATTAAAATTTGTAATTAACCTTCATAAGAGCGTCGTAGACGCCTAAATTAAATAAATAACTTTAATTTTGACTAAACAGACCATCGGTCCGAAACCAAAAGTTTAAACACAAGATACAAATATTAAATGTGTTGTTTGCTTCTTCGTAATCGAGAAATACTTAAATACATATCAGCGACTCTGATAAAACAGATTGATATGGATAAGATGATAATTAATAAATAAGATACGAAGATAAAATATAAAGTTAATATAACTTAGGCATAAATGTAAAATAACCTATTTTTAGTCGTTCCGTGAAAGTGAGCATTTATTTATTTACAGTAATTTTTAGTAAGTATATAACGCGAATCATCAAAGCAACATTTGTCAATGGAAGCCGAAACTATCCCAAGAATTTGCGTCGATACCATCTCTCCTTTTTAGTGAATGCTACCTGCTACCTTCGGGAACTCACCGGTCATCAATTTCGAGGTAATTTATTGGCGAGCGTGAGAATTGCATTTGCATCGACTTTGGTGTTATCGCGTTACCTACTGTAGTTGTTGAAGTGACAATAGCCTCATATTTTTGTCGGTGGCGTAAGAAGAACAAGGAGGAAAATGGCAGAAAGTGGAAGAAAAAGCTTTCGAAGTACCGCAATCTTTTATTTTTATTTTTTTATTGCAGATTGATAAGCCTTTGACTACAATCTCACCTGATGGTATGTGAAGATGTGGTTGAAAGTGCTGGCTCTCAAGGACAGCTGCCGGAACACACCGTTAGGTGCTTGGCGGCAGATTTTCTACTTGAGGGTGGTCGTTAGCCAGGCGGGCATTCGCAATCTTACACGGTGTCTTGCGTGATGACCATGGCAAACCAGAGTGGGGTAAAGGAGAGGCTTTTGTTTAATGGTGGGCAATATGGCTTTGGTATGTGTAGTCAGTACTTTTTATTTAATTTAATGCGATAAGATGGTAAATATTTCGTCACCTTATTACTCTTATTAGCTTAACATTATAAAACAGTACTATAGTAACTCAAAGTTAAATTTCATAAACTGAACGGTACAATTTATAATAATATATTGGCAAGCGCGAGAATTGACTTTGCATCGAGTTTGACATAATTGAGTTACTGTAGTACTTTTTTAAAGTGATAAAGTGATCTGAAGATGTGAGTGACCACTTTAATGCAAAGCTATGACTTTATATAGCTGATCGGCTAGCCCTTGACTACTGTATCAACCGATGGTAAGTGATGATGTGGTCGAAAATGTTGTTCAGGCTAACTTCGAATACTGGCTGTGAAGGACTTAATAATAAAGACTTAATTTTTTTTAATATTAACATTTTGTTTTTTAATTCTTTTTATGTTTGATTATGATTAATTATTGTAAATGGTATGTCCGTTATAATTAATAAATAAATAAACAAATTTTCGTAGAGACCTGTTGTCAGATATGTAACCGTACATAAAGGTAAATAGTTTTCACAATAAGTTCTTGTTTGTACTGACTCCACAATGTGCGTTAAGGAGAGTAAGATGGTAATGAGCAGAGATTTTTCAATTTGGCAATCGTGATTCAGAGTCAGATTTACGTCCAACTGAATTCGTAACTTCTTGAAAATTTGTGAGTCTTTCAACTAGTAGGTAGATATATTACAATCGTTAAATAAATCTACGTTTAGTTAGTTTTTGCTAAGGTGACTTTATTATTTATATAATAGATAATAGATTTCGTCCTTAAAAATAATGATATATTAGGTCCTTACATATGAAATTGGCGTTTTTCGTACTGGCCACTTTAATCACGAATTTCTCCTCTTTGGTAAGGAATTCCAAATTCAAATTTGTACAGCTATAGACTCATGTATTTGTGCTTCGATGATCGTCATTCATTTGTTTTTTTTCTTCTGTTTTTTTCTGTTTGCGTCACTTCCATTTTACAAAATGGAAAACCTTAAATATCGCATTATTTACGAGTACGAGTTCCGCCGTGGCACTAGTGCTGCGGAAACAACTCGAAGGGTGAATGATGTGTATGGCGGTCGTGTTGCAAAAGAAAACACAGTTCGTTTTTGGTTCCAACGTTTTCGTTCTGGAAATTTCGACCTGCAGAACAAGCCCCGTGGACGGCCTGAGACTCAAGTTGATAATGAAGAGTTGAAGGCTATTGTGGAAGCGGATCCATCGCAAACCACGTCCGAGTTAGCTGCAGGCTGCGATGTTAGTGATAAAACTGTTTTAATTCACTTGAAGCAAATTGGGAAGATTAAAAAGCTTGAAAGGTGGGTACCTCACGAATTGACTGAAACAAACCGGCAAACGCGCGTTGACTGCTGCGTTACATTACTAAACCGGCACAATAATGAAGGTATTTTAAACCGAATCATTACCTGTGATGAAAAATGGGTTCTTTACGATAATCTGAAGCGCTCAGCGCAATGGTTAGATCCTGGCCAGCCAGCCAAATCCTGCCCCAAGCGAAAATTAACCCCAAAAAAGTTACTTGTAAGCGTTTGGTGGACTAGTGCCGGTATTGTTCATTACAGTTTTTTCAAATCTGGCCAGACTATTACGGCTGATGTCTATTGTCAGGAATTGCAAACCATGATGGAAAAGCTAGCGGCTAAACAACCTAGGCTGGTCAATCGCTCCACGCCACTGCTGCTTCACGACAACGCTAGACCACACACTGCGCTACAGACGGCTACTAAATTAGAAGAGCTTCAATTGGAAAGTCTAAGACATCCTCCGTACTCCCCGGACCTTGCTCCAACAGATTACCATTTTTTTCGAAATTTGGATAACTTCTTGCAAGGGAAAAAATTCAACTCCGATGGGGCAGTCCAAATCGCCTTCAAAGATTTTATTGATTCCCGTCCGACTGGTTTTTTTAGTAAAGGGATCAATGAACTACCTATGAGATGGCAAAAGTGCATAGAAAATAATGGTTCATACTTTGATTAATTAAATATATTATATTAAAAAATATTCGACTTTTTGTTCCTCCCATACAAAACGCCAATTTCATATGTAAGGACCTAATATTTCTGAATATTGGTATACATTTATGGAGTAAAACTGAAATTTGGTGTTCCAATGAAATATGTAATGAACACATTACATACCTGCATCATAATTTTTAAGTCTTTTACCTTTAATAATAATGATTAGATAGTAATTAAAATAACTTTTTATGATACTAAACAACATAAGTGACATAAATTTTGTCCAATAATAATTAATCTGGTACATTAAAATGGTACTTTTAACGCCGCCCCCTAGTCCAAAACCATTACTGCGTAGGTACCCTTCTAAATCACAGTGACAGGTAAGCAAATAGAACAAAACTCGTCCTTCTTCTAGGAATCTCGAAAGTCCTTGCCCATAAATCACCAGAGACCTGACAAATGGATTCTACGGCTTTTTTTCCCGCCACTCATTTATTAATAGGGCAGGGAATGTTTCGGAAAACCAATAAAATGTGCCCCGTCATATACCTGTCCACTGGCAGACAGCGCGGCATTGTCCCGACAGAATCACCTAGTTTTTTTATTTTAAATACTTATATAATGAATCGTTTTGAAAAACTATAGTCACGTTAGGTACTATCATTATCGGTATTTAATAAGATTGAGTGTAGTTTTAATAACACACTTTCATCCGTTCTATTATTCGAGATTTAATAACCGGTATTAGACGCTGCGATTATTAGTGAAATGATTTTGATTAACACCTATTTATTTATGATCTCCGATATCTATTGAAATCAGTGATTTATATTCATTAGTTTAACGACAGGCAGTTATCACGATGATGATAGTTTCACACTTTATATGAACTGAACGTGTAAGATAGAGATGAAACTGTAAAAGCTTTTACCATAGTAGAAAGAGTGGGATCCTCTCTTTCTACTATGCTTTTACAAAGACCATTTTTTTTATGCATGATAGGATAGCCTTTGACCACTATCTCACCTGATGGTAAGTGATGATGTGGTCGAAGATGTTGTTCAGGCTAACCTAGAAGAACTGGCTCTCAAGGACAGCTGCCGGAACACACCGTTAGGTGCTTGGCGACAGTTTTCCTATTTGAGGGTGGTAGCTAGCCAGGCGGGCATTCGCAAAATGCCCTACCACCATGCTATAACGACTGCCATCCTAAGACAACAACCGGGACCGACGGCTTAACGTTCCCTCCGAAGCACGGAAACGCTCAGTAGTAATGTCACTAGCGGTCACCCATCCAACTCCTGACCGCGCGCGACGTTGCTTAAATTTGCTGATCGGTTGAGAACAGCTAAGTAAACTTCGCTACGAGCGCTTCAAAACCTATGTATAATATGCTGCGAAATAATAGATAGTAATTTTGGATTAACTTACAATACAGTATTTCAGAATATGTTATGTTCACCACTTTTCTTTCCATGAGATCTGCTGCGGCTGGTGGGTAAAACGGTTTTCACAGTGCGTTCAAGCATGGTCCAGTGGCAATGTCGTTAAATACCCAGACAAAAGTTATACGGAGTAAATCTCGCGAAAGGTTTGAGTTTTTGAGCGCGGTGGTAGGGCTTTTTGTGGAGGTATCACCGCCATGTGGAAAATTTAATGGCAAAGACCAAATGATGTGTTCTAGTGCTTTCTTGGTTCTTCTCCGGCCACATTACTTTCGTCAGGTGAGATTGTGATCAAATGCAATCCTATATTATGTGAAAGAAGAACGTATTGTGTTTGTATCGATCTTCTTACCAATAACACCAACCAATAAGCTACCAAGTTATTTTATATCAGCTGATGATCTTTTAACACCATCACACCTAATGGTAAGTGATGATGAGGTCAAAGATGTTGCTCAGGCTAACCTAGAATTATTGGCTCTCAAGAACAACGCTGCCGGAACAAACCGTTAGGTGCTTGGGGACAGATTTTCTACTTGACGGTGGTGGCTAGCCAGGTGAGCATTCGAAAAATGTCCTTCCACCATGCAAAAGTCAAACATGATTTTAAATTAAATTATTATTATAAATCTTCCTTATCAGATTATTATTGCTATCAAAAAGATCAAGAAAATATTTTTATATCGAAATTTTCGTATTCAAGTGTGTTGAAAAACGTCGTATGAATCTCGTGCGCTTCTCGCGTTTGATGTCAGGCCTAAAACCCGTCTCGATTGATAAACAACTTCTCGCACTTGTTGCATAATGTATTATTGTAAACACATAGCTAAGCTGATGATTATTATGTGTTTTCTGTAGAAACGCAAATTATTCAGATTCTACGATGACAAAGTCACGAGCAGAAAGTAGTTCAACATGGTAGTCGACAGTTACTGCATCAATTGCAAACCAAAATCATATCGAGACGGAATTCACTAACCCAAATTTGTGAATGGACGTTTTTTGTCTCTCCCTGTCGTGCCCACACAAAGGACTCTTCAAGGTATTTTGCGCGTGTGAAAGACGATCCATTCTCCGCTCTCAAGGATCGGACCAAAAATAATTGTCATTTCCTGCGGGCAGAGGGGCATAAAGACCGATAATATAAAGACCGTGTAATATTTTTATTCGCGAGACAAGCAGCTCATTTTTATTTTAGTATTGTTTCGAGACTTTTACCAAATTACGTTAATATGACGCAAATAAGTGCGCTCCAGGTGTCTCTTTTGTGATTTTACGTTATTGGACTCTGATATAATTTGTTATAATATGTATATTTACAATTTGTTAAACGCTTGAAGGGTTACTCCGATTCTTATTGAATAAACCAATTGCTCTCGAAACCAATACCAATTGAAATAGAAAGTTTACTAAGAAATATATATTGCACTTATGTTACATATTTAAAGGAAATTCTATTTAATCAAATTAAATGAAAGTGTTTTTATGCTTCTAATGGACTGTAGATTGACATGCTACAATATTGATTTAAAATAGATTTAAAACTCAGTGAAGGCAACAAGTTTTTTTAAAATATTTTATATTTTACGTTTCTTTTTTATTTATTACACATTAAATATGTGTGTAAAGTTTTAAAATGGCGGTAGGTATAGTTGGAAAACAGATGTGAAACGATTGGTTGTATTTAAAATAGGTACCCTACTGAATGATTTTTTCTCAGCTCACACATAACGAAAGTTCAATGAAATGGTGAAGAGACCGTATATATATTATATATAAGATAGCAGCCAAATCTAATATTAGTTAATTAGAACAATAGGAATCACAATTGGAAGAGTTGAAGTTTATCCGTGTAGCTGGCGTTATAGCAAAAGAAAATGACTTACTGATAAAATAACCTTGCCATTTGATATCAAAGCAGTTCTGAAATGGACACCTACTAATGACAACCAATGTTGCTGTCAAAGTGTATCAAACTTGCTTTCAGTAAACGCGAGTAATCACGGGGCAAATGAGAAGTTTTGGGTCAACGTGCTTGCAAACATGTAAATTCTTCTGCAAAAGAGCAATTTCAGCAAATTGAACTTTATTTATTTGGATTTATCGCCTTCGCGTCAGTTTCACGTTATTCAGGTACCGAGATAAATTGGCGCTGTGCCAAGACGTGGAGGGTAAGTTTGAGGGGGTAAGTTAGACGGAGGTCACAACACTAATGGGTGGCTGTGACAGGTAACGCGAGACGATCCAAAGTGCATCGGAGATGACGTCAGATGTTTCTCCAATAGATGAAGGTTAATGGTGTTGTTGTTCTCGTATTTGTTCTAATAGATAAGTACATTCTAGAAATTCTTTAAAATATAAGAATAATATGTACGAGTATGTAGGTGTTATTTAATAGTCTTTTGCGAATCATTACCGATGTATAGTGTTTCTTACCAAAAGAGTACATTTAACAATTTCTACTTATTTAAATGTTTTAAATCAGTGTGACTCTATCGTTTAGAATTATATAATAACGCCATGTGTCTACAGTGTACCTACATGCCCTTAAGTTAGTTTTCTCTAGGTCTTTAAAAATAATAGAAAATTTAATCCTAGTTCAGGTCTATTTACACTCAAAGTTTAGCCCACTCCTTAAATTTTCCAATCCACAAAAATCAAAATCATATATTTATTTGTTACTATAGAAACTATGTTCATAATTTTTAATATTAAAAAAAAATATTATACTATTAGACTGGGTGCGGAGACAATATTTGTATTCAAATAGATTTGAAGCGAGGGAATTAAATGATATTTAAAAACAAATTGTATTACATATACTTATACATACCTTAATTTAAACAAAAAACTTGGGACAAACCATTGTTTTATTAATCAAATGCATTCTATTATGATTAATTTTGTAAGTTAGGTTTTTTTTATGTTGTTGTGAAGGAACAAGCGCGAGGCCCACCTGATGTTAAGCGGTATCCTCTGCCTATAACAGATGCATTTCATCACAAGTGACGAACTGCACTGCGCCCATCACCTTGAGACATACCTGTTAAGTCTCATTTTGCCTGTTATTTCACTGGCTCTCAAGGACTGCTGCCGGAACACACCGTTAGGTGCTTGGCGACAGATTTTCTACTTGAGGGTGGTCGCTAGCCAGGCGGGCATTCGCAAAATGCCCTTCCACCATGCGGTGAAGCTCAAGCTCTGGGCGGGATTCGAACCATGGACCTGCTGTGCGGCAGTCCATAGCCAATGCAACTGAGCTATCACTGCTTCATAACATTTAGTATATTATTATTTAGGTATTTTACATTACTGTCTGAAATGAAGAAGAAAAGTAAATTAAATGTTACAAAGTTTTTTTAGATACCAACAATCAAAAGTCCTCTTTGATATCTCATCTCAGATCTGTAGTAAACAAATCTGAATATTCATACGTGGATCGTCACTTCCCAGTAACTTGAACTTCGTCGGCGGGACACCTGTGTAATCCTTTCAACGTACATAATATGCCCTTAATTCTCTTGATAAGGCATGACATCTAACGCCTTTGTACGTTGAGGCCCATCGGACGTTATTCTCCTCAATTAAGAATGCCTTTTGTCTTTTGACGGGAGATGACACACTTCTTTACCCCGTTTTTAGGGAGATTTTTTCTAAGATGCGGGAGTCAGTGTTTTGAATGGTAACATGATTTAGTGCCTTGCTTTTTGTTGTTTCGGCGATTTATTGGAGACAAGGTGTCGTGTTGTGCTTTTGAAGACGGTGTTAAGGTTTTGATAAAAAGTTGGGTTGTGGCTAACTGAATTGTATGAAGGAATTTTCAATCTTATTAGGTTTTACCCGTGGGTTGCCGGGTTAGAATGTCAACCCCCATTTCTTCCCGCTGGATGTCGTAAGAGGGGAAAAATAGAGGAATGTGGGAAGCAGTGCCTTCCGCAGAACAGACAATTTCTACTGCGATTCCCATGACGCCTGACAAGCGCAAGGATCATGGTAAATTCCCCCCAATAATATACCTTGTTAAACGGTGGACATAATGATGATGAGGATTAGGTTGTGGCTTTTATCTGATGAATTTCATGGATTAATTTGAACCTACTTTATTCGAAAACTTCTTGTTTCATAATTATTTTGTAGCGCTAGCGAAGTTTGTTTAGCTGTTCTTAACCGATCAGCAAAGTTAAGCGACGTCCCCCGCGGTCAGGAGTTGGATTGGAGTCGGGTGACCGCTAGTGACATTACAACTGAGCGCTTCCGTGCTTCGGAGGGCACGTTAAGCCGTCGGTCCCGGTTGTTGTCTTAAGATTGCAGTCATTATGGCATAGTGGTGGGGCATATTGCGAATATGCCCGCCTGGATAGCCACCACCCTCAAGTAGAAAGTCTGTCACCAAGCACCTGACGGTGTGTTCCGGCAGTTGTCCTTTAGAGCCAGTAATTCTAGGCTAGCCTGAACAACGACTTCGACAATATCATCAGGTGAGATAGTGGTCAAAGGCTAACCTTTGAGGCAAAACAGCTGAAAGTAAAGAGATCACAGAATATCTTTTATATACACTACCTACTGTACAGTAAAATTTCATACCTAACAACCTACTCGACTCACAAATTGTGGTAAGACCGTCTGGAGGTGGAAGACATGTAATTAGGTTAACAACACACAAAAGGCGGCTGATGTGAAGAAGCCTACTAAACTATTGGAATTTATTCCACTGATATCATTTGACAGATATATTTTTAAAAATATATGTGCTTATATCAAAGTCAAGTATATACACACAAACAACATTCTAAGGTCATCATTTACTAAGTATTACGCAATTTCGTTTCTTCTATCAGATAAACAATTTAGGTATTAATAATTATTACAAGTACAGGTCAAATATTTTTTGTTTATTTATACATTGAAATTAACAAAAATCACGTAAAATCAAAAATACAAATAAATGTAGGTATATACACATTTAAGTTACATATTTGTAACTAAATTATACAAATGCAACATTATTAAAATATCATGGTCAGATACAACATTGTGAACACTCAATATGAGATTGAAAAAATACAATAGTATTATACAATTAAAGATAATTTAAATGATTTTGATTTCGTGAGGAATTCGCCAACAGTATAAAACGTCTTACAATCTATCTATGCAATACTATACTTTTCAAAGCTATGTCCTTCAGAAATATTATATATAGACAGTAAAACAACAGGCACATATGAATTAACAACTGTATATCTCAGGGTGACGGGCGTAGAGCAATTAGTCATTTGTGACGAAATACATTTGTGATACTAACCTCTGTCTATCACAAATCTATTTCGTAATCAGGTGAGCCTCGTGCTTATTCCGTCACTATAACATGAAAAATGCACATTTTTAACTTATTAGAATGAGCCTATAAAAGTGCAACTAACCTTATTAGGTTTTTGATTTAGATTTGATTTAGATTTTATGATTATAAGTAAAAATCTTTTTATGAAATAAATATACACTAGACACTATAAGTGATAGTAATATAGTATTAAATTAAAAACTTTAAAGACTACAATATTTCTTACCTCGACAGGGATTCAAAGCCCCCATTTTTACGGACCGATTTGATTTAGGATTGCATTTCTTAGAGTTATTGTATGTCCATTCCTGTGCTAAATGTGCAAAATTTAATCAAAATTGATCCAGTAACATCGGCTTGAAGAAGGAATTAACAGACAAACAACCTCCCTTTCGTTTTTAATAGGGAAGTAGCCATTACAAATTGTAATGTCTTACATAGAGACTATAAGACAATGGCATTTGTAACCTACATCTTGTGTTTTATTGTTTTTTATTTAATATTATTGTGATGGAACAAGCCTGAGGCCTTCTTGTTGTTAAGTGGACTAACCTCTGCATATAATAGATGCATTTCTATAACACGAATTGCACTGTGCCCGTGACGTACAGTTCTTAGGTCTCATGTGTATGTAATGTTACTGGCTCTCAAGGACGGCTGCCCGAACACACTATTAGGTGCTTGGCGACAGATTTTCTACTTGAGGGTGGTCGCTAGCCGAGAGGGCATTACCAAAAAAGCCATTCCACCTTGCGGTGAAGCTCAAACCCGCGGCGGGATTCGAACCATGGCTGCACGGCAGTCCATAGCCAATGCCACTGAGCCATCACTGCTGTCAATGAAGTATTGAGGGTAAATATCTAGTCGACAAATTGTTTTTTTTTTATGTTTTTGTGCAGGTACAAGCTCCATGCCCACCTGATGTTAAGCGGACTAACCTCTGCCTAGAACAGCTGCATTTTATTACAAGTGACGAATTGCTCTGCACCCGTGACCTTGGGGCATAGTTGTTAAGTCTCATGTTCCTGTAATTTCACTAGTTCTCAAGGGCTGCTGCCGGAACACACCGTTAGGTGTTTGGCGACAGATTTTTTATTTGTGGATGGTAGCTGGCCAGGCGGGCAATCGCAAAATGCCCTTCCACCATGTGGTGAAGCTCAAGCCAGTGGCGATCGAACCATGGACCCGCGGCACGGCAGTCCATAGCTATTACCGCTCGGCTATCATGAGTTGAGGTGTATGGTAATCATACAAGATATAATTTAGGAGTCGTAAAATCAAGAGATAAAATTTGCTGTCGTGTAGACTCTGTGTTCCGGCAGCTGTCCTTGAGAGTCAGTTATTCTAGGTTAGCCTGAACAACATCTTCGACCACATCATCCCTTACCATCAGGTGAGATAGTGGTCAAAGGCTAACCTATGAAGCATAAAAAAGGACATTTCACGGAAGCATTCAACTTGGTAAGAACGCACTATCGACTTGGTGTCAATACTCTCATCAACTCGTAACAGATAAGTTCTAAAAGAAGCTATATTATTGTAGATCCGTATGAAATGCTTATAAGTATCAGCATTTATTATTTGAAGCAGTGATGGCTCAGTGGCATTGGCTATGGACTGCCGTGCAGCAGGTCCATGATTCGAATCCCGCCGCGGGCTTGAGCTTCACAGCATGGTGGAAAAGCTTTTTGCGAATACCAGCCTGGCGACCACCCTCAAGTAGAAAATATGTCACCAAGCACCTAACAGTGTGTTCCGGCGGCAGTCCTTGAGAGCCAGTAAAATTACAGACACATGAGACCTAGGTAATAACTGTACGTCTCACTGTGACGGCCGCAGTGCAATGTGTCGTTGACGAAATGCATCTGTTATATGCAGAGGTTAGTCCACTTAACATCAGGTGGGCCTCGGCTTGTTCCGTCACAATAACATTAAAAAAAAAGAATTCTGAGCTCGTTGTAGGTAAAGTGCATTATTCTGTTTAATATTTTTCTTTGCACTCGTTGAGTATTGAGTAAGTCTAGTTGTAGCTATTAAAACTACGCTTCAAAGGTACCAAAAGAAGCAATTACATTTACTCGGTGCATGGAACCTCCATAGCGACTCTAGCTTAAGTTATTTTTGTGTGGATCAAAGCGATCGCGGCGGCACGTCACTGACGTCACTTCCGGCAAGATGGCGGCGGCGGCGCGATTGTTTGATGTGCGAGTAATGAAGTGTGCCACCTCTCCCCGCTTCCTGACTGCCGGGTGTCAAGATACTGGCAATGATGACTCCTCTTTACATATCGCTTAGATACAATACTTTTGTGAGTTTATACGCTTTCGTGGAATTGTTTTGGTTTTGAGCTGGGGTTTGGGGTTCGGTACCGCTACTTGGTTATATATGTTTGAAATGTGAAAGTGGATTGACGAACATGGGAAGTACGTTAACAATTATTATACACGTGATTCCAAACGAGAGAGTGAACACTCTGCTTTATCGTTATTGTAAAGAAATAACTAAAAGTGATATAAGTATAAACGAGGTACCAAAGATTGACAACGTTTTCTACAATATACTTATCATTCCGCATTTCATGTCGGTACAACTATTTTTCACTGATTTTAAAAAAGAGGAGGTTGTCAATATGGCGGAATCTTTTTTTATGCATGTTTTCCGATTACTCGAAGATGTCGATTACTGGACCGATTTGAGAAATCATTTTGTTTCGTGTAGAAGGGTTATTATACTCTTCTGTTTACTAATATTAAGATTTCATCAAAATCGGTTGAGCAGTTTTTGAGTTATAGTCAGTTAATTGACAAATATATTTGATACAAAAAATTGTATTTAAAAGATTTTTCACAACAAACAATCATATGGCATTCAGTGAACAATATTGAACAGAAACTTTGAAAAATGAATTTCCAACAAATGAAACGCACCCGACTTGATTGCTTTCATATCTTTGTTTAGAAATTAAGCTTTGATTAAGAACGTGATCCCGATGAACTTTAAGTACATGAAAAACCAATCCACAAAATTAACAGTATCAATAACTTCAAAACTGGACAGATGTATTCAAGTACACTTATTAACACCGGTGTCATCAACACAGACGGATTTAAATCCAATTTCATATCGAGCCCGACATATTGAGTTGTTATATAGAGCATAATCGCGTTATACCCAGTCCACTAGTGGGGATTACTCGCTTTTTAATAAAGTTGTGTCGGTAGGGGGCGACTGTGGGGACATTTTTACACAAAGAGGATTACTTCGGCCACGTTTATCTGCACCTTACAGCTCAGCTCAGCCTTCTAAATACTCTCTCGGTCGATGCGCGCGTTTTACGAGCATATTACGAGCAATCTTAGTGGCAACTTGTTTTTGAAGACACGGTTTTGAAGAAATATATAGTTGAGGTCTCAGATCATAGAAAATGATCTGAGGTTGAGGTGATTAACATTTTTACGTTGATACGTCGTCTAACAGTCGTAGTGGGTGGTAGGATTTGTAGCTTAGAAGACGTCTGAGCATAGGTACCCACCACGATTATGTCTTTTTATTTATTCGCCAAGCAGTGCTTACAATGATGTGTCTGTGTTATTTGATAAAATTTCTATCTATATACATATATATTATAATTTTTTTTTTAATTTTCGTAATAATATAGAATATCCTATTTTACAAATTATTGGAGCACAAAATTGTATGCCCGGATACTCGGCCCGGGGCTGAGTGGCTTAGGCATCCGGCGCGAAATCGGCGGACGCAGGTTCGTCTTCCGCCCGGGGATACAATTTTGTGTAAAATATGATATTCGGTTAGTACTCGATAGTGATTGTAATCATATTTAGAATGTAGAATATTTCAAAATTAAAGTGGCAGTAGCATGGCTTAGGCACCCGGCGCAAATCGGTGGACGCGGGGAGGGATCGGAAGATGCATGGTGGTAGGGCATTTTGCGAATGCCCGCCTGGCTAGCTACCACCCTCAAGTAGAAAATCTGTCGTCAAGCACCTAACGGTGTGTTCCGGCAGCTTTCCTTGAGAATCAGTACTTCTAGGTTAGCCTGAACAACATCTTCGACCACATCATCACTTACCATCAGGTGAGATAGTGGTCAAAAACTAACCTATCAGGCATAAAAAAAAAACGCGGGTTCATCTTCCACCCGGGGCATAAAATTTTGTGTAAAATATGATATTCGGTTAGTACTCGAGAGTAATTGTAATCATATTTAGAATGTAGAATAATTCAAAATTAAAGTAGCAGTAGCATTAGGCATCCGGCGCGAAATCAGAGGACGCGGGTTTGTCTTTCGCCCGGGGCATAAAATTTTGTGTAAAATATGATGTTAGGTTAGTACTCGATAGTAATTGTAATCATATTTAGAATGTAGAATTTTTCAAAATTAAAAAGGGAGTAGCCACTTTCTGCAAATAAGTATTATACAGCCATGCACTGCGAGAGGAACGGGCAATTAACTCGGGGCCATTCCTTTTGAACGTCTGTCAATAATGTGTTACAAAAATATATCACACTTATTACATTTTTTTTATTGCTGATAGGTAAGCCTTTGACCACAATCTCACCTGATGGTAAGTGATGATGTGGTCGAAGGTGTTAACAGGCTTAACCTAGAATTACTGGCTCTCAAGGACTGCTGCCGGAACACACAGTTAAATGCTTGGCGATAGATTTTCTGCTTGAGAGTGGTTGCTAGCCAGGCGGGCATTCGTAAAATGCCTCTTTAGGAATTGTATTATAAAATCGCAATTCCCTTACATCACTTAACATCAGATGAGATTGTGACCAAATGCTGCTTTACATGTCATTGTGCAAGCTTGTCAATGAAATTAAAAAATCATACATGACCTCAAAAATCTGCGAACTCTCTTCAGTCATCTTGAATGAAGCACTAAGCTACATATTATCCTCAATCTAACGAAACAAGGAACGTTCTGCACAATTGGATAACGAGGGTGTAACGACACCAACAATGCGCCGGCGACGACACTCCAATTACCAATTGTCGCAATGCGCGTGCGCTCCTGGGAACCGGGGTACGTCTTCCGGGGGGATGATGACCTTAAGAACAACATGACGATATGAATACAATTACGTGTCTTGAAAATAACGAAAACGCTCACGGTTTAAAAAATATTTTACAGTCTATAACAACAGATTTTATTGTTTTTTCCGGGGACGGTTGAGCCCAGGCAGAAAACACCAGTTTGAAGAAAAAGATGAAGCATTAAGAAAAGCACGGGAGGTGCAATGCGTATATGTTACAGAGTAACTGCTGAAGTAAAGTAATCTGATCAAAAAGTGACTATGAGACAGTGGCCTCATGAGGCTCAGCAAGGGCTATGAGACGATGCTCGATGTCCCCACCAGGCGATAAGGGCTGATGCTCCACGTGCATGAACCTAAAAATTAGAGTAAAGTGTGACTCAGATCCAATGATAATATAAGGATAAATCTCAGCCAAAGATTTGGCATGAATACAGATGTACATAATAATAAGGTTTACACAATTACTTATGTAAACAATAGGTTTGAATGTATATTCAAGGAAAAAATTGTACCATGCCTTGAAGTGTTATGTATAAACAGGATCCAGTGATACCTGTTAGTAATATAAGGGTAGATCTGACAAAAAGCTTAAGAATATAAGGATTCTTACTCTCTAGTTGGATGTAGTAAATAGCGCCAAAAAGGCAGAATGCCATCACAGATAGGTATCTAAGCTAATTGAGAGAATTGAGAGGAAATAAGGTTTCTTTAACGCTTTGATTCCTAGATGTGTAGCGGGTTCAGTACTGTCACAAGAGAATTTCCAACGTGGGTTGACCGAACACCGAAAACAGAGCCAAAACTTTTAACAATTATGTTTTTTAAGTTGCTTTTTGGTATTGTTAGAGAAGATATATTGTATCGACCCTATTTATGTGTAATAGATAATAATTTAACTAATATAAGTCTAAATAATAATTGTAGCAAGATGATTCATCCTGAGTTTCTTGCTCGTTCTTATCGCAGTCTCGACATGGCCCCTTTTTAATGTTAAGTAATAGTTATATTTTTTGCTTGAAAATTTTTGTCTTTGGCTTCGATGAAAACGTCGTTCCGCAGCAAATAGTTTTCCATAGTCACGTTATTTTCCTTTGAACACTACCAGTTGGTATCTAACTGATGATGTGTTCGAGGATGGTAAATAGCTTTAAATGAGAATTGCCTCCTAAGGACAGCTGCTGGAACACACCGGTAGTTGCTCACGATGGTACGACATACTTTCTATTTGAGCGAGCCAAGCTTACGTTTACAAAATGCCCTATAACCATGCATTGATGCTAAAACGTCTGCGGGAATCGAATCACAGAACCCATGTGTTGCAATCCATACCTATCGATCACCACTGGGATTGTACACATACCTAGAGAAAATGATTTTAAAGTTGAATTGTATATGGAGCGATGGTAGGTTTAAATTCTATCACGGGATTAGGTAAGAATAACAGAAATTCTTAGCAATGATTCAGAAAATCCTAAGTAAATTTTTATTTTTGCTTTATTTTCTTTACTTGAATTATAATAAAATTCTTCTTCTATTTAGTAAAGCAAAGGAGATTGCAAAACATTATCAAGGGTGACCCTTCACATCCACATTAATTGCAAATAATGATAGCAATTATTCCGGTATTCACGTCAACTTAACATAAACAGTTCCAAATGAAAAACATAAACAACAAGAGCCCACGGTGCGGTGGTCCCATATGAATATCAATTTGTTTGCCTTCACGACAACGTCATTAAATTAGCGTCCAAATTGAATCACAACTGTGACAACCTTGCCGGTGCGTCGTCCCGCGAAACTTTTCCTCCTATTAATTTACAAAACATCTCCTTCTCCACCCCTCATTCAAAATAAACGCCTATTTTCAAACAGCTAAGACTCAACTTCCTTCGCAATAAAAGTAAGTTTGTTCATTATTTTTACATGTCATTGTGCAAGTGACGTGGCGGCGTACAAGTCAAAAATAAACCCTGTGCTGCGGTATTAAGCTCGCTATTCTATTTAATGTTTCACGAGGGTTGTATCTGGTGAAATTATGATGCAGTCTTTATTCGTGAGCCGTCGGGAGCGGTTGCAGTAATCACCGCGTATCTCCATCCAGGGGTGGGCTATGAATAGAGCCCTAATGAACTGGATTTAGGAGTTTTTGTGCCGGTGACTCGTCAGCTCGAAGGTGCAGCCGAGCAATTATGACGGACTAAACAAAACGTGCCTTGGATCGTACACGGCCTTTCAATTACCGACTGCTATGCTATCAATTACTATGGATAAATTACCGTCAATGTTCTGGCAACACTAATTATGTAGGTTAAGATTAGAGTAAATTCGTTAAGACGAAGTGGTCTTTGAAAAAGGACAGACTGAGGGCGTAGGATAGAGAGATCTAGTTTTGCATGCGAGGGAGCGGAACATAACAACGCAATATTTATATAGAGTAATTACTTTTACATGAATTTATGTAAAAGTGATGTTTTTTAATAACGAAATAAATATTTTATGTCCTTTATCACTTGGCTGCTACATAATAATCATCATCATCAGCCGGAAGACGTTCACTGTTGAACAAAATATAACGGCTAATAGGCGTTCTTTGTGGCACTCTATGGGGGAGGCCATAGAGTGCCACAAAGAACGCCTATTAGCCGCTTGTAACCACTGGCTACCCGCGATTTTCACGATGTCGTCAGTCCACCTAGTTGGGAGCTACATATATGGGTAATGAAATTTATAATGATTTACTATACGGACACAAAACTTGATTATGCGAAATTTTAGAGCTGTATTTATGATATTTTTCTAACGAGAGAAATACATGGAATCGTTTTTTCGGATCAGGCACATTATTTGTCAAATCCTCTAGAATGTTATATACTCATATATATAAGTATATACTTGTGACGAAATGCATCTGTTATAGGCACAGGTTAGTCCACATAACATCAGGTGGGCCTCGGGCTTGTTCCGTCAAAATAACATTTAAAAAAAAATTTATATACCTAAACAATAAGTAATATAATAAGGTTTTTATTTTCCTTACACTTCTATATTAGGTATTACCTAATATAGAAGTGTAAGGAAAATAAAAACCTATATTAGGGGGCCTATAACCTATATTAGGAAAATAAAAACCGATATTACCTAATATAAATTACATTAGACAGACAGCGTAGCATTAGTATTAGGGTAATTTTCCCTTACGCTACAGTAGAAAGTACTTTGAAAACACTATAAAAACCCAACAAAAATCTAGAGACTATCTCAAACGATGTTGTCGAACCGAGCAGCCTCTCTAAGAGGTCAGCGATCGATGGTTCGCCTGATGGGCAAACCTAAGCCGTACCTTACTATTATGTGAAAAGCTGAGGACCTTCTTGGAACATCCAATCGTTGCTAATCTTCTTAGAGTGAAGAGAGCGGAATTATTTGGAATCTAAGCACCTAATATGCTTGGGTAATAAAAGGTTTCGCAATTGTGCCGGCTTTGTTGTCTTTCTTTGTCCTTAGGTGGATTCTTATTTCATAACGGTTAAGATGAAATTGATGTTTTCGAAGATTAATAAGTACTTGTTAGAAGTGGTTTTGATAGTAGGTATTTCAATTAAGAAATTTAGTTTGTCTATATCCAGACAACAATATACAGACAGGAAGTTACATGCTTAGATTCCATTTAACTACAACCTGTATAATATTATGGTGGAAAAAAGTTATTGATTTGCGGGAAAAATACATATTTACCTAACTACTTAGCTATGGTTTTGTTACTGTCTGTTGTCGACATAGATTGCTCAAATGTTTTAAGTCTCTCTCAGTATCTTATAGGGATTGGTATCGCAGAAATTAAGTGACTGAAGAGGTGAGTTTTAAGTGGTAGCATCATTAGATTGTTTGGTTCTTATAAAAGTAAACTGCACGTTCCAAAGTATACATATATAACATTGCCAGACCTTGTTTCCGATTTCAACAAAAACCTTTAAGGCAGTACATTTTCACCTCTACATTCTCACGGTTTAGTCATCTAGAAGTTATCTAATGTTATATTATATATGTAGGCGTTAGGTTTCTTTTTTGTTTGTTATTTACCTAACCCAATTTCGCCGAGGGCTCGAGATTGATTGCGTGTTGATTTTGCAATTGCTTGCTAGGCTAGCTGCAACCCTCACATAGAAAATCTGTCGTCAAGCACGTAACATAGGCTTACCTTGAACGAAATATTAGACCTAATTAGCATCTACTTACAGTGAGAATATACTGATCACAAGCAATCATGAAATTCTAGATTTCAGTCTCAACAATAATTTCAGAAAAAAATCACCTAAGGCACACAAATCTACCTTAATTCTACATATATTTCCACAAACGTTTATCTATGGAGTAAATTCTGTTAAGGACATATATATCTACCTTCAAACTAAACTTGATGAAATACGTGACCTGACTTCAAAACTGACGGGTGAACGCAGTTATTTATACCCAGTTCGAACCTCCTATTATCTACACACATCTAAAACATACGCATAGTTACCTATACTCACCAACAACGCTTTTCGGTGGCATGAAGAAGCAAGTCTTAGAACTTCTCTATTTGAATTAAAACTTTTTAGTCATGAATATAAAGTTTGTTTTAGGTTGTGTGTATATGGAAATCGGCTGTAAAAGATGAGTCTGTTCTTATTTATTTACGGCGGTGCGGCGAGCGAAGTGGAGCGAAGATGATATGAATGATAAATGACCCTCTGAACGTCCCCCCGTCCCTCGCTACCCCTCAGCCCCCTTTCACACGTGAACTCACGACAGTGAAGTATTCTCAGCAAGAAGGTAAAGGTTCTATCTTCAGTCTGTGAACTTTGCGAGGAGATAAACTTTGTTCTAATGACATCTTCGACAGAATTCAGTAGGTAGAAACCTAGTTACTTAGTTACTTGTTATTTTGACAGACTTACAAAGTAGATTTTTACTTATAATTTAAAGAAAAACAGAATGGAAATAGGTATAAGTAACATAAAAACATAAATGGATAAAATTATAACCTACTTAGAAAATAATGTGTCTAATGTTGTTGATACCGTCTGTAAAATCTTTGTAATTAAAAAACGGTTTTTAATTACATCAATGGCAAAATACGAACAATTTGTGGTCTACAAAAAAACAAACACAAACCATAGTGCTGTTATATTATATTATTTTTTCGATACGATGTCTTGATGACGTATTACTTGTATGATGTATTACTTTGATAAGCTATTTTCCGCAGGTTTCTTAGGTAAATAAAAACCGTGTAAATAACTAAATAGCCAACCGTCTCGGCGCATCAATCTCAACGTCTAGCCGGAGTCATCGGAGCTAAACGGATTTTTTTCAAGCCAATAGGCGCGCATCTACACGCGTCACGCGCTACGCTATTGGCCAACACTTTTTGTTCCATTTTCGAATCCTTTGTTTTTATTGGTTGACACTTAGCTAAGACAAAGGGGCGATGCTATGTGTGAGTGTGATTTAGTTGGCGTACGTACGGTGTTTGTTTGTGTGCGTTAAGGAGTCGGGACTTCCTGTAGGTATAGGCGTGGGATGGAGCGGGCAGGTCATGTGTACGTGTTCAGGCTCCTGATTTTGATGTAGGTCGTCCCTTTCGTCTAATATACGTAATGGAGATTGAGCAGACTATTTTTCTGTTTTGATATGCACATGTAGACTTGTCGTATATATAATTTCTTTTTTGACAAGTATCCTCATAAAGATTGAACAAGTACGAGTCAGAACTCGAAAATATTTCGGCGTATAAGGGCGTCGGTGACGATCTTATTAAGGTCAATTACAAATTTTAAAATTGAGTAAATTATTTTGACTTTGCATTGCAACAGTCCGTAAACGAATAAGTTTTTGTTGATTTTGATCACTCCTACTACCTACATTAAAAATCGGTATTTCCAGCGTGTTTTTTTTTTGCCATAGTAATGGAACTAGTTAGATACCCACTTGATGTAAAACGGTAACCTCTGCCTATAATATGCAATTCGTCACAGATAGCGAACTGCACTGTGCCCATCGCCCTGAGACATAAAGTGGTTAGGTAAGTCTCGTGTGCCTGTCATTTCACCCTGCAAATCAGAACACAGTTAAACGAACATTACTGCTTCGCGGTAGAAAGATGTTGAATAAACAGAGGATATAGTCATTATATGCTGAAATCGTTAATATTCCTGACTAATTTGGTTATTTAGCTACTTAAACCCGTAACGAAAATTTTACAACGTTGACGTTGTAGATTTTCAATGTGCATAAAATTTGTTTATTCCTATGAATAATGCATTTGTACTTTACATAACGAGTTCCAAGCGATAATACCCATTCTAGTATGCAAAAAGTATTTTTTTCGGCAACTTCTGATATTTTGTAAAAATAATTTATTAGAATTTTAATTTTTTTTTTTTATTTTATGCATGATAGGTTAGCCTTTGACCACTATATCACCTGATGGTAAGTGCTGATGTGGTCGAATATATTGTTCAGGCTAACCTAAAAGTACTGGCTCTCAAGGACAGCTGCCGGAACGCACCGGCCATTTTGTCCAATAATTTTTGGGTCAACAATTTGACAAACATAAATTCCTATTTAAGCTTCAGGTTTGTACCTAACTTATTCAGTGTTCGAGCTAGAGACCCTGACCTGAACTCGCTGAACAGACAGCGTAGTCTCGTAATCTCGTTTTGACCTTTGGGTACGGAACACTAAAACGGTTATGAACACCTTGAGGCCTAATTTCACCATGCTATGTTTGTTTACTCTAAATCAGGCATTAGCTAACGGGTCTTTAAAAGTAACAGAGCTGCTATATCAGTTTACGTGCTATGAAGAAAAATTAGCGGACCGTTAGTTAATCCCATGTTACGGGGTAGTTTAGATTCTATTTGATCTATGACAGGAACGAAACATAAATCATTCACTCTCATTCTAATACGACCAAATCGAGGGGCCCATATTCTACAGGTCTCAGTATTCTGCGTGAACGTTATTTGAATTCGGTCGCTTGTTAAGCTACGCGGCCGAATTCAAATAACGTTCACGCAGTAGGAGTATAATGCAACCGGGCCACTTTTCATTTTACTGGTTGAAATGTTAAACTCCCGTTAATTTGAGTTTCAGAATTTTACGTTGTGCTTGTATTGTTTGTTTTTTTAGTGTTGATAAAACAAGTTTTTATTTAATTCACGATGTTCAAGAAAATTCACGGGCTTATTTTTTTACAAATGAGAAGAAAATTATAGTTCAGGAGCTCGTTTTGGGATCAGCACACCACACATATCATCTCAAAACGTCCTGAGACAACATAAAACGTACCACGAGGAAAGATAAAACAGCAACAAAGGAACAAGTCCTTTTAACAGGTAAGGAACAAGTATTATTTTCATACGTACCTATCACCCAGTTATTCCATCCAGGTAACACGCTCATTGCTCTGGTTTTACTTTGCAGGAGGCCTGACATTTTTACAGCATTACACAGTCCATACGATTCTGATAGGTATCCAGTTTTTAGACCAACGAATATCTCATAATTTCAAAATTATAGAAGTTACTGAAACTCAAGTAAGTTTTGGCTTTAATATTTGCTAATATAATGCACTGTTGATGATCGTACTTCACGAACATCTCATACATTAAAATGTTTATAAAGTCAAAGTCAAAATCATTTATTCAATTTAGGCGTCCATGACGCTCTTATGAAGGTCAATTACAAATTTTAGTATTGAAATATTCTACATTGTACTGCCACGTTCAGCAAATAAAGTGTATAGAGCCACTGCGAGAAGAACGGGCAAGAAACTCGGGGCCATTCTTTTAAACATCTTTTAACAATGTGTTACATACATACTATATAATAGAGTTATTACAATATTTGTTTAAATTATGTAGGTGACAGGCAATAGCTTGGCGGAGGCGGAATTGTCCAGGCATTTTTGTCGTTTATGTAATCAGAAACTGTGTAGTAGGATTTTTTAATCAATATGTTTTTCACATGCAACTTGAATTTCCCTTCTGTGAGCGTTGTAATATGTTTAGGAACTTTATTATAAAACCGCACACAATTACCTAAGAAGGACCTTTTATTTGTCTTTGCTAATCTAAAACCTGGCACCGCTATTTTATCTTTATTCCTAGTATTGTAATCGTGATTGTCACTGTTTAATTTAAATTTACTCAAATTTTTACGAACATACATAATATTTTCAAATATATACAGACTTGGTAAAGTTAAAATATCAATTTCTTTAAAAAGATCCCTCACAGATTCCCTAGGACCCATTTTATATATGGTATATATCTCACAGTTAGCTTCATATTTCACTATTTTTGTGGTGATAAGCGTCTTTGCAGTGTCTGTCTTGGAAAGTGCCACATGCAATTACACAACTGCTAAGCAATAGGTATTGTGCAAACACTACTGTGTTCGAAGTCGGGATTGAAGGGCAATGTTTTCAATGAATTTACTGGGCATAAAGATATTTAACATCTATTATCTTCGGGTGATGGATGAGCGCAGTGCACTGTTGTGCAAGTTCTTAAATTGTAGATTTCCAAATTCAGAGTGACACTTGTTGCACGCAACTTGCTTTTCTCATTCCTAACTAATACAGTTTGTAATTGTGTGTTGATATGATACGCAGTAAATTTATTACTTTATTTATACCAGGATGACAACGCAGATGTTTATGATGCTGGACCATCGCAAATATATAAACCTGCAGATGAAAACATACCACTAGAAGTAGGTGGTGGCTATTCAGCTTTATTTTTATTTATATACACAGGATGGTTGATGGCAGAAAAAATATCCAGAAAGTTATTAAGTGTATTCACTTCTAAAAATCTTGCAATCATATCCCATTCAATTCACATCTCCGATAACAGCTGCATACAAAATGTATTGGTTCGTCTGCTTGTATAATATATTAATTTAATAATTCTTACTATTCTTGGTTTAACTTAAATTATAATTAAACCAAAAATAGTATGAATGGGATTTTAGTATATTGTAATAATTTTCATTTTTAATTAAAGATAGGACTATCTATATCTGTACATTGAAAGTATTTTAATTGATATTTATTTTTGTTTCAGAATGCAGAAAATAAATATTTGGAACGGTTGAACACCAGAAGCATTAAAAACTATAGCAGTCACTACACTTTCTGTTAATAGAGGAGACACATCCTGAAATAAGTTGTACTTATTGGAAATTATGAAAAGGAAATGCAGAAACCAACGGTAACATAAAAGAAAAGCAGTTAAATAAATCAAGAAATAATTTAAACTGCAAAATTACAAGAACAATTAAAAAATATGAAAAATCATAAAATGAATAATTTTAGTATTTAATCTAGAAGTATTTGTTTTTAGTAAGGTATATATATATAACATTTGAATGTATGGTGCAATAAAATAAAAAATTGAATATATTTATTTTAATTTATCATTTCTAGCCTTACCTTAGTAATTTTTGTCTTAGTATTGAATTATGCCATAAATGTGTTTTAGGATTTTTGACTGGCACAGGTGAAAACTTTTAAAATCATTATTTATTAGCTATCTTTGCACATACACACATTTATGTTTCTTGTGATTGCATCTTCACTTCTTTGTTCTGTGATGTAGCCTTGATCTAATTATTCTTCCCATGGTGCTGGTAAGTCAAGTTAATGGTCATCTGTTGGTAAACCTTCCTTTGCTTTACTAAAAAGTTATTCAGTACTCCTGTGGTACTAACAGGCAGATATTTAATTTCATTTACATGCCCAACTCAAGCTCGGATATGAACGTTTCCATACAAGCGATCAATAGGATTTATGTTCTTTATTTGAGATTCATAATAGAGTACCTCCACCAGTGTTCTTGGATTTTCCAGTGGCACCATGACTCACAGTCAGGTGCTTGGCGACAGATTTTCTACTTGTGGGTGGTAGCTAGAGGATTGACCCTATCTACTATCAGCCAATAAAACTGCATTACCATACCACCCACTATCAAACATAGCATTTCTGTAAAAGGCCTGGCTAGCTACCACCCTCAAGTAGAAAATCTGTCGCCAAGCACATGACGGTGAGTTCCGGCAGCTGTCCTTGAGAGCCAATAAATCTAGGTTAGCCTGAACAACATCTTCGACCACATCATCACTTACCATCAGGTGAGATAGTGGTCAAAGGCTAATCTATCAGGCAAAAATAAAACTGCACTGCCAATACTTGCACATTAATAGATAGTAAAAAGTAGAAAATCTGTCGCCAAGCAACTGACGGACATAACGCCCTTCCAATTTCTAAACTACTCTGCATTTTCCCCACCCGATAAACGAATATGCCCATAAAATTATGTGCAGTCTCCTGGATTATTTATTTATTATTATTTATTAATTCCTGGATGTAGTACTATTCTGTCCATATTATCTAAATTTTATAAAACATCAGTTTCAAAAATAATCATCTTCCATTTTTGATCTACTTATGTTATGACAATAAATTCATATTTCACATCACTGACAGCCTGTTAACTATTTAACGGACCTCTAGGGCAGTGATTAGATTTAACGCCTTGTTAAGAGAATTAATCATCCATTAACGCTTGGTGGGACACTCACTTCAGTTAACAGTCTGTTAAAAGGATTAACAAGGCGTTAAATAAATAACAGAGTATGGTGAAACCAGGTCTGAGTCTGTGTTCTTTTACGAGACATCTTTTTGTACGTACGAGTAGGTCCCCCTACTCGTAGGTACAAAAAGATGTCTCTATCTACCTTCCCAGGTAGGATCTAAGTTCTAATGTACATTGATTGTAAAAAGTTGTACCTACATATGCGGTACCAGTATGCGGTAACTCTACCAATGTCTCTACCATAGTAGAAAGAGTCTTTCTACTATGTCTATACCGGGACAAGCTCTAGACCCACTACTTTATTTATTCGTAGACCCACCCACAATAAATTAATATGGTATCCACATAATATGTAATTAAAAGACGTTCAAAAGTATTGCCCCGAGTTTCTTGCCCGTTCTTCTCGCAGTGGATCTATACATTTTTGTTGCTGCATGAATATGGCAGTACAATATACAATATTTCAATATTTAAATTTCTAATTGACCTTCATAAGAGCGTCGTAGACGCCAAAATTGAATAAATAATTATTACTTTTAATATATACGTAGGTTTTTTATAGCTGATGCGTTAGCCTGTGATCACTACTAATATGTTGGTAAACAATTATGGTGTCAATGACACCTAGTAATTTCAACGACTGTAGCCGGAACTCACTATTAAGTGCTTGGCGACAGATCTTCTACTTGAGGTAACTGGCCTGGATAGTATTTGCAAAATGAATTAACACTGTTGCGGTGAATCTCAAGCACGCAGCTGATTTCTAATTTTAGGTATAATGATAAAACAGCAGCTTTTTCAATCAGCATAAGTAATTATTTTAAACTATCGATACCAATTGAGTCATTAGTTATATAGGTACTGAAAGGAGGCCTAAAACGATGTGTTCCGGCAGCTGTCATTCAGAGCGAGATTATAGGTTAGCCTGAGCAATACTTATATCTTCGACCACATCAGAACTTACCATCATCAGGTGAGATAGTGCTCAAAAACTAGCCTTTCAGCTATACATAAACAGCAAACTAAACTTTTTGTATATGTAGGTAGGTAGATAGCTATGTTATTTAATTTTGGAGCCCATTCTATTATTTTCATGTTTTCTTCATTATACCTCTGTGTATCTGGTTCACGGAATACTTATATTCTATCGTACTTATTATCGTCAGATAGCCTGTCTCTACCGCCGGTCTAAGTCGTAAGAACAGTAATTCACCTCCAGACGGGGTCCCATGATTAATGACTGGGATTATTCAATTAAAGACTCGCCAGGGACGCCAGGTGACGAAGGGGGAAGTAGAGTAGATACCCTTCTGTTATGAGAATAGTGGACTTTGGTTTGCAACTAAGCGGCCGTTAATATTACGTAATATTTACGCAGATGATATTTCGCAATGTCACATACTAAGGTACCAAAATTACACTGTACATTGCTGAAGCGATCGTAGTAATTTTAGGTCAACTAGGTTAAGTAAACTATTCCCTGCAGTCATTACTTGGATTGGTGTTCGCTAGTTATTGTGACGGAACAAGCTCGATGCCTACCTTATGTTAATCGGACTATAACCTCTGCCTATAAAACATGCATTTCGTCACATGTCACGAATTATACTGCGCCCGTCACCTTCAGACATAGTTGTTAAGACGTTAAGTAAGTTAAGTATAGTGTTTGGCGACAGATTTTCTACTTGAGGGCTAGCCAGGCAATCGCAAAAAGCCCTTATCTACCATGCGGTGAAGCTCAAGCCGGCGGTTATTACCGCTCGGCCATCATTGCTTCATTTTTTTTTTTTTTTTTTTTTATTTAAGGAGGACATAGATGCTGACTACCGCTAAGCGGACGTCCAGCTCCACCGGGTTTTGGGCGAGGGGAGGGGAGGCCTGAGACGGGCACATAAGGCGAAAAGCGCCTTATACCTCCGTCTCCTGCGAGCGCCGAAAACGCTACGCTACTATCGGGAGGGGTGACAGCGAGCTCAAGGGCACCACTGTGGTTCGGACCTCGGCTTGTCTCGCTGCCGAGAGACAATGGGGGGATCGGAACTAAATGCCCCGGTACAACTGCAGTGTCGTACCGTTGAGAATGGGCCCTACTGAATAATACTCTGTGACTATTTGGAGAGACACTAATCGGGATTTTATTTTTGCCTGGAGCTCGCCGGCGAGCTCGGTGTTTGATTGTGTAACCTCTGATTACCGCACACCTGGGGATGCTACCGGGACGACTTGCGGACAACGCTAAAGCTGCCAACGTAATGGCTGCGATGGGATCATCCGGGTCGTCCAATACCTGCCGTGGTCGGCGACGGGGGGGTTTAAACCATGGGTCGGATGAGGCAGTCGAGTAGTTAGATGCCTGGACAACTAGAGGGTTCGAGTGGTGGGGCGCTCGATCAAAGTATCGGCGGGCGCAGTCCTTATTGAACTGCGCTAAAGAGGGAAGGTTTAGGTCGCAGTGCAACTCGGTGTTCCGTACATACCACGGAGCACCGGTTGCCTGGCGGAGGAACCTGTTTTGGATGACTTGGAGTTTATGTAGGTGGGCCTCGCTGGCATGACTAAACACTACTGAAGCGTATGTCATGATGGGGCGGATGCAAGCAGTGTAAAGTGTCTTCTTATTTTTAAGAAACATTTTACTCTCTTTACGAATTAAGGGAACTAGGCGACCCATTACAAAGGCCCTGTTACGAACAGAAGTGATGTGAGCGTCAAAGGTGAGATGCCGATCAAGGGTGACTCCGAGGTATTTAGTTTTGCCAACCCAGGGAATGGGTTCGTCGAACAGAGTTAGAGGTGCAGGATAGCGGGGGTTCGAGTGAATACCCTAATTGAAGTACATAGCTGCACTTTTAGCTGAGTTGACTGCAATGCGCCATTTACGGAACCAGTCACCAATCTCGGTGATGGCCCGTTGAAGGAGAAAATAGGTCTGTCTATTAATTTGCCAGCCAGTGGAATAGATGCATATTGGGCTATGAAAACCTTGGGCTGAGAGCGTGGGATGTTGCTGGTATACAGCACGAAGAGTGGGTGATAATACGGAGCCCTGAGGGACTCCGGCACTGACTGGGTGGAGAGGGTGCCTTCCACGCGGTAGCGAAAGCTTCTGTCCCTTAGGAAGTCTTGTAAGGTGAGCACAAGACGTACTGGCACGCCAAAGTGGAATAACTTGTCAATGAAGCCATTGTGCCAGACTTTATCAAAAGCTTTCGCTACGTCGAGGAAGACTGCTAGCGTCGCTTGGGGTTTGGGTTTCTTATTGAAACCGTCAAGGATGTGCTCCGTGAGGCGGTGCATCTGTTGGACGCATGAGTGCTTGGGCCTAAAGCCAAACTGCTCATCGGGAATAAGGTGGTGTTCCTGCGCATGAGACGAGAGACGGTTCGAAAGGAGCCGTTCGTATAGCTTGCGAATGCTGATGGGACGGTAGCTGGTGGGGTCAGCGGAGTTTTTGCCTGGTTTGTGAATGCCAATGACATTTGCACAAGCCCGCTGGCTAGGCACAAGGTTTGAAAGCTTGTCGCCCCAGCTGTGGTCACGCAAATCGGACATGCGACTTTGAACCATGCGTTCAAAGTGGCGTTTCCGATTTTTGTTCGCTTCGCTTGAGTAGGAGTCGTAATGTCTGGTCACTGCTTTACTCTTCGTCACTAATCGCCTCACATCCACTGGAATGACAAGGCGCCGGTCGTCGGGCACAATGACTTCCTTTGAGAATGCACCTACTACGGTGGAGAGGTGATTAGTGAACGAATCGATCGTAGGGATACGTCATCTTTAGTCAGAATGTCGTCAGGGATTTTGTCGAGGTCGGGTGAACTGATAGCTTTTAGGGAATTACCTAATTGCTTCCAGTTCACCATGGTCTTGGTGGGGCAGGGTAAGTCTGCTGTAGGATCGGGGCCTAGTCGCAGTATAATGGGGCGGTGGTCAGAATGTAGTTCGTGACAAACTGTTATAGAGCGTAACTGAAGGGTTACGCCTCTAAACAGTGCCATGTCTAAGACGTCTGGTCGGTGGCGGACGTTGTCGGGGTAGTGCGTTGGCTTGATAGGTGCAATTACGTCAAAGTTCAAGTCAGCGACTAGGCTTTCGAGAATAACACCGTTAGGACTGTTAGTATTACAATTCCATAGAATATGTTTACTGTTGAAGTCACCGATCAGAATGACGGCGCTTCCAAGAGAGAAGACTGCTTCTAAGTCAGCGCGGGCGACACGCTTTAAACCAGGTTGGTAGCAGGATGCTATGACTATGGTTTGATGACCCGTCATAGCTAGTAAGCAACAAGATGCTTCCATAGTACTCAAAGTCGGGGTAGTCAAGGGGATGCAGTGCAGGGACCTTTTGTAATAGATAAGAGTGCCTCCCTTAGCGGAAGTCAATCTATCATTACGTACACATCGGTAATTAGCAAACCTGGGATTCGCCCTTCCCGGTTTTAAAAAGGTTTCCTGCACGCATATAATATCGATTGCTTCAAAATATATTCTATTTCTTTATTATAGTTCCAATTATAGTCTTAAAATAGCAGTCGTATAGCATGTCGGAAGAATTCAGGCAGCTTGAAATATCAACACTACGTAAATCAGTTTGGGAATGCCTGCCTGGCTAGCTTCCACCATCACAAGTAGATCTCTCAGCATTCACCTAACGATGTTTTCCCAACTTCTCACAGTTTTTTCCAGTCCTGGTAGCAATTCTAGTTTTTAAGTCTGATTACTATCTTCAACAATCAAATACTTACCATCAGTTGAGGTCGTGGTCAAAGACAAGGCTATCAGGCTATCAGCAATAAAAAAAGACTATAAAGCCAATTCAACCATTGACACTATGCCAAAAAATAAGTGTACTCGAGATATTATTTCTTTTTTGCTTTTTTACCCACATTTAACAGAAAGAGATGGTAATATCCTCTCTAATTGAGTTTGTAAGATATTTAATAAGCTGTAACTAGCTGTAATTATAGCATTTACGTTTGGCAAACAAGTGAAACGCCCATTGCACGTTCCGCTAAGTGCCATGTTTTGAATCAATATAACATAAGGTAAGCCTCCTGCGATCTTCCATGTTAAGTTCTAGGGTCCAGAAAATCAATTGGTACATGAAATATGTATTAAAGTATTTGCGAACCCGGAAAGAAACACGCTAGGCGGACCCTACACAAACAATATTTCTGTATATATGGTTGGTGGTTAGAAGTGTATGCACACTACCCTTTATCCTGAATACAACGTCTCAAAAATCCAAAAGGATTATTTTACTGCAACCGCGAAGGCGTCTACCAAGCGTGGGGATTATTGCAGACCCAATGTTGGAGACCTTTGTTAAACGGTGGACTTTCCGGTTGATCTAAAGTTGATGAGGGCTGATACTATGCAATTTTTTTTTAAGATCATTACATATATAATGTTGTCTTAGGTTTTCGCGATTATTATACATAGTAATTAAACAACTTTAAACGGTTTAAATCGCGTATATTTATCATTATTTTTATCCCGACGTTTCAAACACTTTGCAGTGATCGTGGTCACGGGGTGACTCATTACATATATATTTCTTAGAAAAAATATTTAAGTAATATGAAACTATATACAGTTGCATCAAATTCTGGAAAAATATTGATCTAGCAAATGTGAAAAATTTAGATAATGGTGGGATCAGTTTATTTATTGTTGCATTTAGCAGAGGGTGGAAAGAGCACGGAGCAGGTTTATATTGCCCTGGGCCAACAAAGTCGCAGGTATCTCAATGTAGAAAACAAAAACCCAGGATCCCAGTAAAGGAACATAGTCCGGAAAATAACAAACAAATGGCAACCCTAGCGAAAGTGTTTTTAGTTCTAGTGACGGATAGGAATGGATCCAGGCCCTTAATTATATACGTTTCCTGCTGAATGAGCCTACAGTTAAAGTTTGACCCAATTCTTCTGGAAGAGAATGGTTGAGTATTCAGACCTTAGATTACTTTCTGAGTCAAGTTTCCTGCAAAGCGTTTTACATGCTTATCACTTTCAAGTCACGTTTTTCGAGGTTATGACAACTTATTTACTTTCATATGACGTTTGAAATAGGTTTTCAACACCCATGCTCGTAAAGTGAGCTTTATTATATCGTTATTAGGGCCATAAACCGAACTATAACACCCTCGAGCATAATAATATTATACACTAGTGCGTAATAGAATTATCCCTACAAAGTTAAGACAGTACCTAACTGCAAATTATATGCGAGACGCGAGTAAACAGAGCATTTTCAATTTAATCGGGTAATTTATCCCTACAGAGTTAAGTTAGTACCTAACTGCAAATTATATGCAAGTAAACAGAGCATTTTCAATTTAACCGGGTAATACAGATTTGTAACATGAAGGAGGTTTATATGTAATCAAGCATCATACATTTGCCGCGCGCAAAAAAAATAACTTGCGCGCTTTTTTTATAATTTTCGTATGTTGTTTGTATCGCATTTGTGCAATATATATATATATATTTCCTCGCAAGGGTGTTGAAAAAGTGCGTATGAAACTCGTGAGCAACTTGCTCATTATACACTTGGCTGATTTACGCCCTCGCCTACGGCTCGGGCTGCAACACACAGCCTCGTGTATAATGAGCAACTTAGCTCATTTGTACACACATAAATACACATAATCTACTATTATGATATGGCTATACACTAGGTGCCTCTAATAAGGGGACAATGTCTGGAAAATACAAAATAACTGGCAACCCCACAGAAGAAATTTGCCCCTGTTGACGCATTTGTTGGGAAGTGAGCGGCATCCACGCCTTCTATTAGCTGTGCGCCTACATAAGTATATTTGTTTTTTCACATTTTTGAGGAAGCAACTACTAGTTATTTGTGGCATTTTTATCCTATGATATATCTGTGCACAAGGCCGAGGATCTTAAGAATGGAATGGAGATTTAAATACAACAATAGTAATGGCAAACATACCGAAAGAGATTACCGTTATTGTGAATAAGGATCATACCCCTAGATCAGCTTAGCAGCTTAGTATTCTGTTGGGATCATTCCCAGTCCTATTGCCACCAGTGGTAAATGGAAACAAAAGTTGAACTTAGATTTCCCAGTTGCCGTCGCCGATGTCTAAACGACAAGAAACATTTTTAATGAGTAAAATGGGTTATGATTTTGCTATGCACAAGGCAATGGCTCCGTGTTTCATACACTGTCCGGAGCACACGAGACAAATGGAGACCCTACATCAGGAAGGAAAAAATGGTCCATTTTGACGAGAGGAGGGGGAGTTGGGAGTCCAGGCCCTCGATTAGTTTAGCGGATAAGTATTCTGCCGTTAGCACCAACTGTTTGTTTGCCTTAATCAATTCATATCTTTGAATTGGATTGCCGAGGGCAATATAACATCATTGGTAAATTATGTGAGGAATGCTGTTTATTTTCATGTAAAACAAAGTTTTTGAAAGGATCAACGTTTTCATTTGCATCAATTGCATTGGTCGATTGCATCTCGTCTCTTCGTCTGTTAAAAATATTATCAAAATTACACTATCGCTAGCAAATTAAAAATATTTCGGTAATCTTTTACAAGATTGCAAAGCACTTAATTAGAAAGAGGCCAGGAGTCGTTTTTTGCCAAACAGCAACTAGTCATTATATTAATAGCACAGAAAGATGACAATGTTCACAGTCGAGTTCAAGAATCCTTATCTATTCAACAAATAATGTGATTAACAATACATAAAAGGGCATAAGTTGTGAGCATGAGACTTGACTTCAAATATACGCAAAGGAATATAGTGCTGCGCAGATCGCTTGAAAAATTAAAATCTTAATTTTATTACATTAACATTGTATAAGATCAAATCAAGATAACTAAGAAAGTATGTATGTGTTGTCACTAGAAACAGTCGCATCCTAAACGTAGCAACGGACGCGTCCTTTAGATAAGTAGGGTCAGAGGAAGAGAAAGAATTAAAATTACATATTTAAAATATAAATATTTACTAATATGTACTATTTTTTTTTCATTCTTAAAAATTGTATTTAAAAGCTCATTTTAGCCATCGTCTCTTAAAGCATTTATAATTTGTAAATAGGATATTCAGTTCTGATAAAATTACGTAATAGTATGACTGTCTATTCATAGTCAATATGACTTATTATGTTAAGGATGAAACAGACGAAACATTCGGACATCAATGAGTGGAAATGGTACAGCTTGATAATATAACACAACTACATTAAAATTATATACGAAATACTTTTTTTTGCACTTAGTACACATGTTTTTCTTTTAGTCTATCGACATAAATATTATTTGTATATAGTACTTCAATATTTTTAACTGGCAACTATGTCCAAGAACCAATATTCATAGACATATAATCCATGATACCACTCCATATATATATACTCCACATAGTGTTTGGCATGAACGGTCCAATAGCTCTTAGGAGATTCAAGTGGAGAGGAGTACCATCTGCCGCTGCTGAAGGGCCAGAAACGTGTCAATGTCACCGGTGCACTGCTGCCATGACGAATCAAAGGCTAGTAAGAAGCTAACAACTTATGATACATACAATCATGTAAACTGAATATTGGATCCCATCGTAGAGGCATACTCGTAATACATTTTGATATTGGCATGCTCATGGCGTTCACGTGGAGTTTCCTATACAACCAGAGCAGAGACATTTGAAGCCGCCAATTGACTTTTGACGATACTAAGACCCTTAATAGCTAAGTATCCAATTATGATAACTGAAATAATAATTAGAAGGAGTACGCTTAAAGTTGTATATATCTCTTTAGGTTGGTAGAAAATAGAACATAAACTCTTCTTCAACGTGTCGGTATGAAGCAAGAACTACTAAAAATTATTAAGCAAAGAAAATTACAAATTTACGGAAAAGCAGGTATTCCGTCATCATTTACAAGTTTAAAACCAATTGCAAATTTGGTCTTGTTTGCAATACTACGCAAGTTAAACTATATAGGTGTAGCTTCATCCCGATACGATGGTTGAAGAACGAGAGCAAAAATTAGAGTTAGGTACGAGTCATTCTGTCATTGGTTAGAGCATACCACGGCTAAAGGGGTGGATGGACGCGTGTTCGAATCCCGCACATGACTATATTTTTTCTCTAGTAAATTTGTAATGTTATTCGCCTAGCAGGCTATATTGCAAACAAAACAATATTAAAAAAGAAAAGAAAAGTTAGGAAGACAAACAAAAGTTGCCAGTTGCTACAATTAATTATGGAGGGTAAAATATAAGGGAAATGACGTGTTAGGAGTAGGGTAACGTCATAGTTATGCAACATCTGCGAGTGGACGAGCATTGCCAGCATCGAACAAGAATTTTCACTTAGCACAAGACCAAACTAAATCGAATTCGATAAAACGGACAGACAACCACCAGTGCTGGAGAGTCGCCAGAAGAAGATGTGCATTCCAATATCTTTTAATTCAAATTCAAAATTCTTTTATTTCAGGCAAAATTATACCCATAAGTATTAAAATATTAATAAGCAAATCAATTTGTAACAAATGTCAGGGAAAAATAAAATCATTATGTCAATCAAATACAATCAATTGGAATACACTACAAATTGCACATATAATAATTAAACATAATTTCAAATAAATTAATAAATCAAATAAAGAGGTCTCAAAAGTCAGGTCAAAATATAATAATATTAATGTTAATTTTTGATTAAAAGTTAATAAGTTCAAGTGAGCAGGGGCCTTACCATCTACCACCGGAGAGCTAGAGACATATCAATGTGGCCGATGCTCTGCTTCATGTAAACCAATGGCTGTTCTAGGTAGCTAAATACCTAGTTATGGTATGTCATAGCCTGAAATTTATATGTAAATTCTGGGAAGCAAAGCGTTTAGCTTGAATACTTGGGTAGTTCTTAGAGGTTGAGATCTCAGGTTGACATAGACATGAGTGTTATTAGTAGTCAGAAAGTCAGATATATCGTTTGTCAATTTCACTATACGACTATCAATATGTCGAATCTACGGCTTGCGTAAGTTGCAAAGTGTGTATTTAAGGTTCTAAGAATTGTTATCTGATATCGCACCACTGTAAGGTTCTCAGAAATGTTAGCTGCTGTCGTGGCGCACGTCACCTATCAAGGTTTATATGTGCGCCCTTATTTCTTCCATATGCGTATTCTTGACTGTCTACTGGGAAGGGTAAATTAAAGTACTACATTTCGGTGATCACCGTTAATTATTGTCCATCAGAATTACATAAATTTAGGTACAAATAAGGTTACACTATGAGATGGGCTGAAGTACGGACGCTCTGTACAAACGCGCGGGGGCAACTGAGCGCATGAGGTGACTTTTGCAATATCAGCAATTTGCGGGTATAATATAAAAAATCTTGTCACCTGAAACTTTTAATAATTACCTGAAAGTTTGAACAGTGCTTGTCATGTATGCTCCAAAGGCTCCAAGAGGTTGAAGTGGACAGGAGTACCGTCCTCCTCCGAAGGGCCAGAGTGGCAATGACGCCTGTGAGCTGCTGCCATGAAAAAAATAATAGATTGGGTCATACTACAGTCTTAATTATGAATAGTAATGATTCCTTATATAAGAACACACCCTTCGATAAAATATACTACTACTACTACTACTAGCTGAATCTAGTCAGGATCAATGCTCATGACGCGCCTAGAAAAATAAGAGCACAAATAAAAATGTGCTCTTATTACAAACCAGCTGTACCTGCGATTTCGTTCGCGATTGCCGTACCTGCAAACTAATTATTCACATTTGAGCACTGTTTATCTCATATTAAGCAACGCTGTGGTCTGTGGTGAAGCACTCCTAGTAAAGCATTGCTCAGAAAAGAGCTTTTTACTTTGGGTTTGATAACTCCCAGCTTGTGTTTCCAGAAGACAGTAGTTAAGTAACTCAGAGTTCCTTCGCGGTTTGCACAATAAATGTTGAAGCAAAGTAGGTACTTTGTGCGTTTCCTTTGAATTTCGATTATAAAACGGTATCGTTTTGCCGAGGTTTTCCTTGTTTGGCGGTAGAACAAAAATATATTAGATTGTATACTTCCATTGCGCAGGCTCTAAAATGTATCCGGCAAAAGATAGATGGTTAAAAAAATTGATTGTGGCGAATGTTCCAGATTTTAGAGTTTTATCTTAGCAAGCTGGCAAATCTAAATAAGGATGCCGAGATGCCCGTGGGGTGCCGAGCTGCCCATGGGGTGCTGGGCTGCCCGTGGGGTGCCAGGCTGCCCGTGGGGTGCCGGAATGCCCATGGGGTGCCGGAATGACCGTGGGGTGCTGGGGTGCCCTTGGGGTGCCGGGTGGCCCTGGGGTGCCGAGCTGCCCGTGGGGTTCCGAGCGCACTCGTCACTATTCTATCAAAAAAAAGAATAATTGAAATCGGACTACGCGTTCATAAATTACAACTAAGTAACATTTTAACTTTCATCCCCTTTTCCCGAGGGTACCATGCTGAATTTCGGGATAAAAAGTATACAATAACTTTCTTCGTAGTATGAACTCAAATCGTGTAAAGATTCATTGAATTCCATTCAGTAGCCCATGGGGTGCTGGGCTGCCCATGGGGTTCTGAGCTCACTCATCACTATTCTAACAAAAACGAATAATTAAAATCGGACTATGCGTTAGTAAATTACAACTAAGTGTACATTTTGACTTTCATACCCTTTCCCGAGGGAACCGTGCTGAATTTCGGGATAAAAAGTATACACTAACCTTCTTCGTAGTATGAACTCAAATGGTGTTAAGTTTCATTGAATTCCATTCAGTAGTTTTGTAGTGATGCGCAGCCGGGATACAGACAGACAGACAAAAAAAAAACAGTTTTGGCATCAGTATCAGCTACAGAGCGCTCAAAATTTTTTTTTGCAAAATATCATCAATGTACAGAATTGGACCTGTTACAGTTTTATTATAAGTACAGATATAGATAAGTACGGTCGAAACATAGCCAACGTCAAGGGGTGCTACATTACCTCATTATACCTTTAAAAACTGAAAAGTTAATATTTGTAACATTGTTACGAAATGAATATAATACTTTCGGCGAGTAAAATATCAAGAAATGACAGTTTTATTGTAAAATCAGAACTAAATAGTAAATTGAGACAATAATTTTACATATTTAATATTATCAAGACAATATTCAGCAACAGCACACCAATACTTTTTCAAATGTTTGTGGTTCCGGAACAAGGAATGCATGGAGTAGTGGGTATATATAGTTTTTCTACATTTCCCATCGATCCAGTTTTTGTACAACATAATAAACGATATCGTTATATATATATATATATACACCGTGTCCCAAAATTCAACGATAAGCCGGCATCGGTGCTTGGACCTACTCATGACTACTCGGGAAAAAATAAAAAAAAAGTTATAACTCTTTTTTTTTTAATTACAGAGACTTTTATAAAGTTGCGCCAACTTTTAATAAAACTTGCCATGGTAGTGTCCATACTTTTTTTTTAACCCATACTATAGAAAGTGCATAGAATGTTAAAATCTATGAAAATTATAAGAAAAAAATTTTTTTTTACTGATTTTTGTAAAATAACTACAGACTTTCTGTAATTTTAAAGGATTGTGGTAGATAGCCGTCCTTCTTAGGTTGCTAATGCACAAAAAATATCAAAAATATGTCAAAAATTGTGGTCATGGTAGTTGAAAATAGCATAATGGGTATCGAATATCGATGAAATTTATAAAAGTCTCTGTAATTAATAAAAAAAAAGAGTTATAATTTTTTTTTTATTTTTTCCCGAGTAGTCATGAGTAGGTCCATGCACTGATGCCGGCTTATCGTTGAATTTTGGGACACGGTGTATATATATATATATATATTATATATATATATACGCTTTTAGGTGTATGCGCGATGTAATATTGCTGGATATTTTTTTTATAACATTTAAAAACTGCTGTCTTGTTGCTTGCAAGTATTAATGCAGATTATCGCTTTTTTATTATTTGATGAACTATATTTTGACGTAAAAACCATGACTGTACAAAATTTGGTTGTTGTTTTGTGGTTGGCAGCGTGCGTGAAGTCATAATAATTTACAAATTAATTTCAGTAATATTTGTAATAATACATTTTCATAAATCTAAGAAACCTAATCTAGGCCACGTTGATGGAAACTAGTTCAAATAAGTATTATTGAAGATTAGTTACAAAAGTTTTCGTCCTAAGTTTTTTTTACTATTCTTGTCTTTCTTGAAATATACAGTAAAAACAGTAACTACATATATAACAATAGCAGCCAATTTAATGCTGTAACATAGTGTATGATCATTGATCATGATTCTATAGTATATTTCTTCAAAGAACACACCACAAGAAGAGGGATAGACAACTGTCAATATTACAGAACTACAGCTTTTCGATGTACTTATCTATTGATAAGTATATCGAACAGCTCGATAATTCCTTTCGTAACTTGTAAGTCAGCTCTACCAAATGGGTTTTAATGTACTGTAAAGTTGTTAAGGAAATATTTTTCTACGATACAATTTATTGGTTCCAATAGTCTGATATGGTCGTATGGGTAATAAATAAATATGCGTGTAAAACTAATAGCCAGATAAGTACACAATATCTCTAAACTAGACAGCTATTTCTTTTAAAACAGCTTTCTGTACGGACGTCGTCATTAACTTAATAGGAAAGGTTAAAAATGATGCACTTCAGGAATGAGTGAAGTAACATGCACTGCTTACTTACGTGCACTTACGTAGTACTCGTAACATCTAAGCCAGTATGAGTTGCTAAGCATTTTGGTACTTATATGATGACGTGTTATGAAAGCTTTTAGCTATGGCTGAAGTGAAGTGCTTAGAGGCAACCGGCAGTTTCTACATATGTTAGCTATGCCATGGGTACTAGGTACCTAGTATATGTAACATGGTATTATTTTTAGCATTTTGACAGCCTGTGAGCCTGCAATGCAAATAGGTTGTCTAAATGCTTTTGTTGTTGGATATAGTTGTAGTGTTTTGCCGTTAAAAAAGGAACATAGTTATCTAAACTTAATGTAATAAAGAGAAAAGATTTGATTGATTGTTTGTTTGTTTGCATTGAATAGGCTCTGAAACTACTGGACCGTTTAGGATGAAATTTGGTACAGACATAGCTTGAGACACCAGAAAGGACATAAGATATATTTTCTCCAACTACGCAAAAAGAGGTTAATGGTTTTGCACGATAACCGATCTACTGGACCAATTAGGATGAAATTTGGTATGGAAACAGTTTGAGACACGGTGAAGGAAATAGGATAGTTTTTATCCAACTGCGCAAAAAGAGGTTAATGGTTTTGCGCGGTAACAGATATACCCGCGGGCGGAGCCGCGGCCGGAAAGCTAGTGTTCAAATAAAAAGACAAGTAAGTATGGCACCACAATTAAAATATTCAGGCGTTATTTTAAAGACGGTTGATATTATTTTTATTAACGTTTCTCGTTCGTGCGTTCGAAGAGTCAAGACCCGATGATGCTTCGTGTAGAAATGAAACGAGATGAAATTTTTAATTTAACTGAATTATAAAGATGTATTCTTAAAATATTTTAAAGATATTAATTAGTATTAAGTTTGGCAACACTTTGACCACTTATGTTTATAGTAAGTAATATATATATACATATGTATATATATCATATTTTGATATTTTTATATTGCAATAACGTATGCTCTGCTATTTACATTACATAATTACAAGAGCAAAAATTACAGTCATGTGCGGGATCCCGCACCAGCTGGCCAACTCTAAGCATTTCCAAGGAATGCTTAGAGTTGGCCAGATTTACTATCGGATATATTACGAATAAGTTATTTTGTTAAACTTAGTAGGTACTTTTGTAGTACTTGTATACCATAGCCCGCTTAGGCCGTATTCCATTTGTGTTATTTTCGTTAATTTTGACCACATTTTGCGTCTATAGTTCCAGATTTAGTATGAACCATAGACAATGTGATCGAAAATAACGAATTTGGCGTCAAATGGAATACGCCCTTAGTCGTTCATAATCGATTAACTGAGTTAAGCAACGCGTCCACTATACAGTCATAACTTGGACGGGTGACTTCTAGTGGCATTGCTAATGAGTGCTTTCGTGCCCGTCGTAGGTCCCGGATGCTATCTTAGGATGGCAGTCGTTATAGCATGGTGGTAGGGCATTTTACGATTACCAGTCTGCATATTTCTTCTAGTTTATCCTGAACAACAACTTCGACCAAATCACTTACCATGAGGTGAGATGGTCAATGGTTTGCCTGTCAGCTATATACCTATGTAAAATAAAACCTTATTAACTACATACGAAACCAAACCTAAAAAAAAGTGCTTATCACACTAACAAACTTAATATGTCACATAAATACTCCAGCATTATAAAAGATAGCTTTAAAGCGCTCTTAGCGAAATTTACTTAGCTGTTCTTAACCGATCAGCAAAGTTAAGCAACGTCGCCCGCGGTCATGAGTTGGATGGGTGACCGCCAGTGACATTACTACCATAGTAGAAAGACTACTGAGCGCATCCGTGCTTGGGAAGACACGCTAAGCCGTCGGTCCCGGTTGTTGTCTGAAGATGGCAGTCGTTATAGCATGGTGGTAGGGCATTTTGCAAATGCCCACCTGGCTAGCTACCACCATCAAGTAGAAAATCTGTCGCCAAGCAACTAACGGTGTGTTCAGGCAGCTGTCTTTGAGAGCCAGTACTTCTAGGATAGCTTGAACAACATCTTCGACCACATCATCACTTACCATCAGGTGAGATAGTGGTCAAAGGCTAATCAATCAAGAATAAAAAAAAAGATAAACTCACAATTATTATATTAAAATGAAATTTACTAAAATTGTACTAATGACTACCCACATAGGTATACGAGTAGGGTACGGCATTAAAATATTCAGTATAAAACTCTTCGCTCCATGAACGAAGGGGTTGAAACAAGGGCGTGGAAATCAGGAAGCGTTGATAAAATTAATGATTTTTGTTGAAAGTAAAACTGGGACGTCTACCACGACACGAGAAACCCCTGGTAGGTCAATGGACGACCTTTTCTGGGTCCAATTCATCTAAATGTGCTAATTTCTTTGAATGTTTTCATTTAAATATGTCACGTTAGAAATCACTTGCGAGGCTTAATTTTTTTTGGGTACTCGAGCCATGTATTAACTATTTATAGACGTTCAATATAGTGGAAGGTTCTGAAATCAACACGTTTATACTATTGTCTTACAAGGTGATGGGCCTCTTGAGCTAGGAGTCACGTAGCCTTAATGGGAACCACCTCATAGCGTGAATTATACTGCCTGCAAGCAGAACAAAGCAAACATTTTGAAGCAATGATGGCCGAGCGGTAATAGCTATGGACTGCCGCGCCGCAGTACCCTGGTTCGATCCCCACGCCTGTAGCTTCACCGCATGGTGGAAGGGCATTTTGCGATTGCCCGTCTGGCTAGCTACCACCCTCAAGTAGAAAATCTGTCACCAAGCACCTAACGGTGTGTTCCGGCAGTAGTTGTTGAGAGCTAGTGAAATTACAAGCACATGAGACCTAACAACTGTACGTCTCAATGTGACGGCGCAGTGCAATTCGTGTTGACGAAACGCATCTATTATAGGCAGAGGTTAATCCACTTAACATCAAGTGGGTGTCGTGCTTGTTCTGTCACAGGCATTCGTATCGTCACTTCATTCCATAAAAAAACTGATCTCTCTTAATATTGTTATGTTTGCAATAACGCCCGCCGATTACGAATTACGACTCCCGCACATGACTATATTTTTTTTCTCTCGCAAATTTGTTATTTTGTACTGATCTATCTTAGTTCAACATGGACGTCACCAAGACGATCGAGTTGGGTGTTCAAACACCAACAAATTAAAAAAAATCTGAAATATTGCCCGTAGAACACCCGAAAACGGTAGGTGTTCCATGAGATTTTTTTTCACCCAGGTGTTCTACGAGATGTTCCACGGGCAAGTGCTGATTTATAATTTTATATAAATGTTAATAAATTAAAGTATTTACCTTCATCGGAAGTGCTAACTTTAACAAAAATAAAAGTATTATAAATAAAATGTTAGTATTTTGAAGCAGTGATGGGTCAATGGCATTGGCTATGGACTGGCCACGCAGCAGATCCGTGGTTCGAATCCCGCCGCGGGCTTGAGCTTCACCGCATGGTAGAAGGGCTTTTTACAGGCACATGAGACTTAACATCTATGTCTCAAGGTGACGGGCGCAGTGCAATTCTTCGTTACTTATGACGAAATGCATCTGTTATAGGCAGAGGATAATCCGCTTAACATCAGGTGGGCCTCGAGCTTGTTCCGTCACAATAACATAAAAAGAGTATATTTTTTATAACGTAGACACACTAAATAACTGAAAAAAATACAAACAAAAACAAATTTAAAAACGACATGGAAAATTCTAAATCATACAACACAGTCAAATTGAACGCTGAAAATTTACGCCGCTCCCAACGGCCTGAAAATCGTTAGACTGGTTAAAAATTGTTTATTTTTTTCAAACAAAACGTCCATTACAAACTCTCAACCCCATCCCTTCCGCAGTATTATAATAAATGGCGCAATAATGGCACAATATAATATTAACACAAAGTTAAACGCGTTTTTATTTTCCCTTCGAAACTTCAGTGCCGCTCTGGTAACTGGGGGGCGATGCTTTTAACATTATCAGAGGCATTCTAAAAAATATGACTCCAGTTATGATATAAATTGCAAATATTTATCAAGAGCTTTCATTATAGTTATGTGATGGATTCTAATCAATGGAGACGTATACATATCCATTACCGTATAGTAAGCATATGAAGTTTTAAGAATAGAGCATTTAAGAGCAGAAATTTACGCTTGAAAGGTTTTTTAAGAAAGATCGTGGATATTGACACCATGGTTAACACCTTAAAGGATCACTTAGATCAATTAGGAGCTTACTAAATGGAAAATAAGACAAAACATGAATTTAGTACATTCTTTAATCTCATTGCGCGTTGCACTTGTCGGCCACGATTGTTGTCCGAAATGAAAATTAGAGAAAATCACAAATATATGATAGGCAAAATTTAAGTCATGTGCGGGATTGAATTTTTCCTATCGTATATATGTGATTTTGTAATGTAATCCGCATAGCAGGCGTTATTGCAAACCTAACAATATTAAAATTAGAGAAAATAATACTTTTCACATGCCTACGCATGTCCGATAAAAATACAATTGGTCACATTATACTGAAAGTTAAAAGTGAAATTTTGTTACTTATCGTTGAAAAAGAGTACCAAAAATATTTTTAAAACAGCAGAAACTATAATGTCCGATTGATATTAGCTATGGACTGCCGTAACGCAGGTCCATGGGTCGATCCCCGCCGTCGTCAGCTTGAGCTTCACCGCATGGTGGAAGGGCATTTTGTGGATGCTCGCCAAGCACCTAACAGCGGGTTCCGGTACCAGTCCTTGACAGATAGTAAAACTACAGGCACATGAGGCTTAATAACTGTGTCTCAGTGTGACGGGCGCAGTGCAATTCGTCACTTGTAATTAAATGCATCTTTTATAGGCAGAGGTTAGTCCACTAAACATCAAGTGGGACTCGCGCCTGTTCCGCTTTTTTATATGTAACACAAGAAAAAGCTACACTTCTTTAGCTTTTTTTATATATAAATTAGAATGTTTTACCTATTAATCAAGCAGTTGCGTAAAAAACTTTCAGCACGGATTTTGAAGGCAAAACGTTCGTACATAACGTATCTTTATTCTTGAATCCAAATAATCCAATATCCTCAGAAGAGGAGTTCACCTTCAAAGTGACCTGAAACTAAGGAAATCGGCTACTTAACAGAATGTTTAGAAGTAGATCCTTCTGATGGAGGATATTAAAACAATCCGTGTATTTTTAAAGCGCACGGCTAATGGTAGCAAAAAAGTTCGTTGCAAGTAAACCTGCACCTATAAAATAAATGTTATTTTTTTTTCATGTAATGACTTTTATAAATAACAATGTAACTATTATTATATTATATGAAAGGTCTACCTGTACCTATCTTATACTACCAACAACAGCTCATCTAATTCACAATGACACCCTGTGTCAGGTATGTGGTTGACCATACGAGTAAAACCGAAGCAAAAACTTTATATATTTTTTTAATGTTAGGATTGATGAAACGGACAAGTGGCCTGCCTGATGGTAAGAGCCTGTCCATTTGTATTGGCAGACGTTAGTTGTTACATCTCGTTCGCCATATAATTTCACATGCCATTTAATTATGCTTTTCATGCCCAAACGCACTTTGCTTGCACACTACTGGACTACACTATGGTGGTACACAAAGGCAAGGCAACTAATCTGATTTATATAAGAAAGACGTCGCAAACGCCACGCTGCCAAACCGGAAGAATTTTCAACGCGCTACTCTTCTACATGTACCTAGCATTTTCAACAGGTATTGACTCTCGATCGAGATTCTAGATCGTGCGCTTGAAGAATCGCGAAGCGTTTGTGACGTAACGTCGGTTTAACAGGAAAATTACTAGACTGAATATTTTTTATAATTTTTAAGTATTTTTCTGAAATATTACTTTAATGTTATCCCAAAGTATTTTCTAAATATTTGTTATTATTAGATATGGATTTCCGCAAAGTAACACCTGAATCATTACCTACCTAAAAGTTAGTATACAAACGCAGAGAGCAACTGCCTGTACATTGATAGGTACTCCTAAAGTACGTTATGTAATTTCGTCCTTACAAAAAGGTCGACAAACATTGGTGCCGTGCCACCGGACATTTTGTTTTACAGCCAAACTTTCACCAAAATATGAAAATATTACCCTCGAATCCTGCGGGGTAAAGCGTTGACATTTCAAAACACGGTAATCAGTTAGCTTTTGGCATTTGCTTTTTCCTGCTTTTTCTGTAAAGGCTTATTTTATGAAAAACAAATTGAGATTACAATGTGAAAACATTAGTTACAATTGTTTGTTATAATATGCACGTACTAACTTTATATATTGTAGATTATCGTAGATTTTATTTGTAGGGTTGGAGTATTTAATACATTTTTTTAATAAACAACAATCTCAAACAATAAAATACACATAATTACTCAAATACCTCAGATCTCACTAAAGTTTGAATGGGACAAGCATCAGCATTCATATATAAAAAAGTCATGTAAATGGGAACACTCTGTAAAGAGTTATAAGGTAACAGAAAATATATTCAATAGAATTGAGAAACTCCTCCATTTTTTATGGTCGGTAAAATATGTTTTTATTAACATTTTGCAAATAATTTTATATGAGTCATCCTTTGCGTGGTCCGCGAATATATATATTTCAATGTTCTTGCGTTGTCTTTGAGAAGGGTGGGAGATGATGATTTCTAAAAGAATCATTAAGCTAACTTTACAATACTTTACTCCAACGTACAATTCCATAATATAAAGATAAAATTTGTCTTTAGTGGATGTTACAATAACACAGCTCTAAATCAATATTCAAAGTTTTATTGACCCTTATAAGCTTAACTACGAGAATGACGTTAAAAACCAACATCCTTATCGATTATTCATATCGAATATTTTAACAATACAATACGTGGCTAATGAATTGATCGCGTGCAGAGGCGGCGCGGTAACCTCCGGGTTACGTAGGAATAATTGAACTATAGTTCAACTTCGTATGGATGCGCCCGACGCTACTCTGATAATAGAAAATATGTTACTCGTTCCTTGAACTAGCTGCCAATATGATTTCGTCACATTGGATTGTACTGTTGCTATAGTGCGTTGTGATTAATTTGTGGAATGTTATAAGTTCTATTTATTACTACTATTACTACTTCATAACTGTAAACGATATGTTTTGTCAGTTTTTTTATGTTATCTTAATCATTATCAACAGCCGGAATGAAAACCCACATCAGGGGGGGAGGTTGCTATTGGCAGGCGTCCTGGGTATCGCAGTGTAAAATGTCAGTTCTTCAGAAGGAGCTGCTTCCTACCATTTTGTTTTTTTTTTTCATTCGTCTCTTACGACTCTCGGAGAAAGGTATGGGCTTAATATATGGCATAAGCTTCACCGCATGGTGGAAGAGCATTTTTTGAATGCCCACTTGGCTAGCGACCACCCTCAAGTAGAAAATCAGTCGCCAAGCACCTAACGGTGTGTTCCGGCATCTGTTCTTGAGAGCCACTAATTCTAGGTTAAGCCTGTTAACACCACATCATCACTATAAAAAAATGGGGAGGGAACAGAGGAGCCTGGGAGGTTAATTACTAGCACCGCACCCTACGACACTGTTATTTATTATAATCATCTTATCCATTAATATCCATGTAATTTCTTATTATTTTGAATGATTTTAGACGCAATTTTAATTATGACACATTATTACTAGTATCAATAGGCTTACGTCTTATATTTCTGTGACCCTGTCTATTGATAAAATATTACTAATAGTAACTATTACTTTATGCTGTGCGTCCGGGTGCATTCGGATGCATTAGTGAACTTCCGGCGACGCGCCACCCCTGACTTTTTATGAATTTCCTTCGATATTTTATTTGAGTAATTCTTCGGTGAAAAATACTTATTAGAAATGATCTCCAAGACGCCTGTCAGGCGTGGATATTACTGCAAGCCACAGTGAGGGAGGCCTATGATCTACGGTAGATGCCTTCCGGTTACTGGTGTGATAGGTCAGGTATGGACTACCATCTCACCTATGGTTGAGAATTTTATTGTCAACAGGACAAAATCAACTGGACCAAGACAGCAATACTGGCTAAAAAGGACAGCCGCCGAAGCACACCCGTACGTGCTTGGCGATAGATTTTCTACTTTAGGATTACAGTTAGACTCACTTAAACAGTACTTTAGATTTTATTTAGGATAAGAGAGAAGCAAAAAAATACTCACTATCCAAAAAAAAAAAAAAAAAAACGAGTTTGTGAGTGTGTGTTAGGGCTATCCAGTCGTTGAATAAAACGAATTGCATTTGCTGAAGTAGACTATTAATGATAGTTATTTATTTCACATTTTCTAATAACAAAATCAATGCGAAAATAGCGATGTGGTGAAAAAAGTCACTCCATAGAGAAAACATTACATTAGCTGTCACTTGAGGTGGCTCGTGCCACAGATAGAAAAAATGTCTTACTTTAACAGGCTCCCCTGGGTGGAACAACCTGTTCCACGGTGTCATCCAAGGTAGGTAGTGGGCACAACCGATTGTATGCTCTCCGCAGCAGCAGCAGTCTTGACTTCTGCTATTCGTGCGCAGTCATTTGCACCGGGGTAAAGGTGCACTACTCTTCCGAGCATCCATCGGTTAGGTGGGAGACGTTCGTCCTTTATCATCACCATGTCTCCAACGCAGAGCTGGGTTTTATCCTTGCGCTGCCACTTGACACGTTTTTGAAGTTCTGAAATATATTCCTGGTAATATCTGTTCCAAAAATGCTTGACGAGCTCCTGTACTCTCTTGTACCGTTGCAGCATCCCAATCCTGTGTGGGTTCTCATCCAGGTTACCCGGGGTACTTGGCAACATTGTGATAGTTCGTCCCAGAAGAAAGTGAGCGGGAGTGAGTGGAATTAAATCATTTGGATCCGATGATAACGGTGTTAAGGGTCGTGAGTTGATGACTCCTTCTATTTGGACAATAACAGTATTCATTTCTTCGTATGTCAGATGAGCAAGAGACAAAACTCTTTTAAGGTGGTATTTTACGGTTTTTACTGACCCTTCTGCTAGTCCATTAAAATGTGGACTGTATGCGGGTGAAAATTTGAAGTTAATAGCTTGTTCAGTTGCATAAGCACTAATATTGCTGCAATTAGATTTTAAGAATTTGGATAGTTCGTTATATGCACCAATAAACTGGGTCCCGTTATCAGAATTCACAGTAAGAGGCTTTCCCCTCCGAGAAATGAAGCGATTTAAAGCGGCTATATAACCCTGAGTGCTCAACTCAGAAACAAGTTCGATATGGCAAGCTCGGACGGCCTGGCAGGAAAATATGCACAAATATGACTTAATAAGCCTGGAACCTCTACCTTTTCTGTCTGATATCATGATTGGCCCAGCATAATCTACAGCTACATTACTAAATGGGTACTCTGCATGAACACGCTCTTTGGGAAGGCTGCTCATTATTGGCTGAATAGTCCTCCCAGAAAACTTGCAGCATGTTAGGCATTCATGTGTAACCTTTCTAGCAAGGTTTCGTCCTCCTACTGTCCAATATTTGTGTCGCATGATGGATTGCAATAGCTGAGGTCCAGCATGCAAGAGAAGTTTGTGGTAATACCTAAACAGCAACAAAGTAACATGATGCGATGAGTGGAGTAAAATTGGGTGCTTAGTGTCATAATCATAATTTGAATTGCATAACCTGCCCCCAACTCTGATGAGCATTTCCTTTGAAAGAAACGGGTTCAAGTTAAGCAATGATGATTTGTTTGGTAGGTTACCTTTAGCTGCTAGACTCTTATATTCTTTGTTAAATTTGTCTACTTGAACAAACTTACAGAGGGCCACTGTGGCATTGTTTAACTCCGGTATGGATAGGTGACCTTTATCTTTGTTAGATGGTGACCGGCAGTTGTGTACAAATCGCAGCATGTAAGCTACTACACGTTGTAGTTTACTATAATCAGAAAACTTGTTCATTATGTCAGTTTGGTCTGCAACTATGTTGCAATGAGATTTTATTTCAGGTAATTCTGTGGGAACAGTGTTTGGTTGTTTCGGCCATTTAGCTTCAGGGAGCAATAAAAAATCTGGACCTGTCCACCACAAGCTAGAATTTTTTAATTGAGTTGCATTGCAAGTTCTAGACCCTATATCAGCAGGGTTCTTGGAAGTGGGAACATAGGCCCATTCGGAAGCATCTGTTGTTTCTGTAATTTCGTTAATTCGATGGAGTACAAATGCCTTAAGACTAGATTTAGGAGTTCTTATCCAACCTAGCACAACTGTTGAATCGCACCAGAAGCGCCAATCATCTACATTGAGCCTCAAAGCATTTTTTACTTTGGTTGCTAGTCTCACTGCTAATAATGATCCAGCTAACTCCAGACGTGGAACTGTCATGTTTCCCTTTAACGGTGCGACCTTGCTTTTAGCTGTAACTAAATGTACATTAACTTGGCCATTAGCTGAAAGCGATCTCAGATATATACAGGCACTGTAAGCTCTTAAGGAAGCATCACTGAAAGCATGAAGGGTGATGCAGACTGCAGTGTTACAAACCACGTGACGAGGTATGGCAATTTCATTTATGGATGGAATTCCTTTTAAGAATGAAAGCCATTCATGTTCAATTTCAGCTGGCAGCCTTTCTTCCCAGGACAAGTTAGAAGCCCAAAGCCGTTGTAAAATAAGCTTAGCTTGAAGAATGCATGGATTAATGAGACCAAGGGGATCAAAAATTTGTCCTATGGTAGACAGGATTGACCTTTTGTTTATATTTTTATTGTTCATGTTTATGTTTATTGAATAAAATAATGAGTCTGATTTGCATGACCATCTTAATCCTAATGTTTTTGCATTTTCATCATTTATTATTTTTAATAAGTCATCAGAACTATCACCCTGTATTTGATTCAAGATGTTAGAGCTATTGGAACGCCATTTTCTAAGATAGAACTGACCCTGTTTTAGTTGATTTATTAGACCTTCACATATGTGCAATAAATCAGGTTCACTATTACTTCCGCTTATGAAATCGTCAACAAAGAAGTCATGTAAAATAGCTTCTTTTACAGGTGGATCTAAGCATTCTAACCCTAGCTGTACTAAACAGCGTGTTGCCAAAAACGGGGCTGAGGCAGTGCCATATGTGACTGTATTAAGTTTGTATAGTTGTATTTGTTGAGAGGGGTCGAACCTCCACAGTACTTGCTGTAGAGAACGTTGTTCCTCTGCTACTTGTATACAGCGGTACATCATTTTGACATCTGAAGTGACAACATATGTATGTTGCCTAAACCGTATAAGAATACTGAATAAATCATCCTGTATCGTTGGTCCTACATGCTGAATGGAATTTAATGACAATCCTGACGTGGTGACAGCAGACCCGTCGAATACAGTACGGAGCTTAGAAGTCAAATTTGATTCCTTTAGAATACCATGGTGTGGTAGTATGTATGAGTACCTATCATTATGGTTTTCATTTAGTGACATATGACCTAAGTCTAAATATTCCTTCATGAATTCACAATATTTTTCTTTGTATGGTAAATCTCTCATGAAACGTCTCTCCAATGAATGAAATCTGGTTAATGCTTGTTGATAAGAATCACCGAGTGCATCAGGTGGTTGCTTTAATGGAATTTCCACAACAAATTGCCCGTCATCCTTTCGAGTCATTGTTCCACAAAAGTGTTTTTCACAAGTATCTTCCTCTTTAGTGAATTTGTGAGGTGAAGTTACTGATTCTAGCTCAAAAAACTTATTTAGCTGATGCTGAATGTCATGTGAGAAATGGACTGTATGTTTGTGTGTATGTCTGTTATTGGGTTTCACAGGTACTATACCTGACACTAGCCAACCTAACCTTGTTTCATTGAGTGTTGGTCCTCTTTTCCCTAGCATAATGCGGCCTACACCAAGCACACTCCAAAACACCTCTGCATTTAATAGCATGTGTATTTCATTTGGCAAATGATAGGAAGGATCTGCAAGTTTGAGGTTAGGTGGTATGTTGAACTGTGATGTATCAACTTGTATGGTGGGTAATGACTGAGTTATTTTTGGAACAATAAAACAATCTACTGTTTTATCAAATGTTTCAGTGCGTGAACACAGCTTAATCACTGAGCGTTTGGTTATGTGCACAGGTTTACAACCTAAGCCTTCAACTGTAGTTGAAGTTGAGCGAGTTGGTAAGCCTAATTTCATGCTCAATGTTTCGGTTATGAAATTTGTTGTACTACCATTGTCGAGCAGAGCACGCACTGTGTGTTTTACGCCCTTACAGTCGACAATGTCTATGAGTGCCGTGGACAGAAGCACACAATTGTTGTTATTGTGAGTAGTTGACGAAAGAACTATGTCATTTTCAGGAATGTCATCAGAACTTTGTGTGTTTATTTCTGATGACTCATTAGAGGCTAACACTACACGCTCTGTTTCTTTGTTACTAGTAGAAGAATGGTCATCATGATGGATCAGTGAGTTGTGGTAATTTCCACAGATTTTACAGGGACCTAACTTACACTGTTTCACATTATGGCCATAGCGTAAACAATTTTCACAAAGATTTAATTGTTTTACCTTCTGCAGTTTTGCTTGCTGAGAGAGTGCTTTGAATTTAAGGCACTGATAGATGGGGTGATCCTGTTTGCAGTATGGGCAAATTGTTTTGCGTTGTGAGTTAGTCACAAATGTTTTTGGCCTACTGTTGGCAGGCTCACTAGCCCTCCGTGTCACTTTGGTATGTTCAACTGTCTCTAAAAGCTCTGCATGGTTTTTAAGGAATGTGGTGAATCTACTGAGTGTTGGTAGTTCCTTTGAAAGGTTGATGTGCTCTTTCCATTCCCTACTTGTTATTGAGTCTAATTTGTTCGAAACCATGTGGATAATTAGTACATCCCAGTTTTCAGTATTTATGTTAAGAGAATTTAGAGCTCTTAAGTTTTTGTTTACGAGATCAACCAAGTTTCGTAGGCAAACTGATGACTCTTTTGTAATTTGTTCTAGATCGAACAACGCTTGAATATGGTTATGAATAAGTAGTTTGTCATTGTGATACCTTTCGCATAACAGTTGCCATGCAACATCGTAGTTGCTCGCTGAGAAATCTAAAGAACCTATGACTTGCTTAGCGCTATCCTTTAATGCCGATCTCAGGTAATGAAATTTATTGATTTTAGGTATGCTAGGGTTCCCATGAATAAGTGAGACAAAAGTATCGTGAAACTCTAGCCAATCCTGATACCGCCCAGAAAAGGTAGAAAGCTGTATGATAGGTAATTTTAAGTTTGGCCCACCTGCTACATGCCGTATCGAACCTGTCTCGGAGCGAGTGTCCTCATCTAGCTTCGTAGAAGACTTCCTGCCCAACAGCTCTCGCGCAGTAGCGATGGTTGAGAAGTATTGAGCCTCGAACTGTTCACGCTCAACATACTCAGCTGTGTCTTCACTGTCTGGAAGGTCAGTTTGATTTTCTATATCAAGCTGCACACAATCATATTCATTATACATGTCCTCTATCTTTGACAATCTAAGATTAAGTTCAGCGATTTGAATATTGTTTAGTATATGGCATGATAAGATTTTATCGAGGAAATTTTTGAACTGTGTTAGCTTAGCTTTGTAAGAAGAGCGTTTTTTCTTTAATTCTTTGTAGTTAGTTGGCATTTTAGCTTATTGGTGCAAATAGCTTGTATAGGCAATGAACACTATGAATAAATGCTATTTACAGTGTAAATGTAGTAATATTTGTGATATGTATTGAATGCTTGCACTCATAAGCGTGCAGAATCAAGCAATGTAGCTTGCAGTTGGATGAAAATAGATCGTATTTGTCTGGATCTGGGTAAATGTGTATGAATTTGTAGGTTAAGTATGGAGCAGTATGGAACGAACTCACGTTAATTGCGTTGTTTTCCGGGATTCTGGGAATCTCGCCTTGTATGTTTGGGAATGCTGCGTGGTTGGGCCAATCCACATGAAGACCACGGCGTTTCCTTGGCTTGAATGATGTATTTTTATAGAAATGATGTTTGATGTATTACTCAGACTCTTGACTTCAACTCGTCGAAATTGATGCGTAAATGTTTCTTACAAATGGTTGGTGACTCGATGAATCTGTGTGGTAGCACTTCAGCGCAATAAAGACCACAAGATTAATGAATTATTTCTGCTTTTTTTGCAATCTCACGACGTCGCAGACGCCGCCGCATGGGTCCATGTTCGGTTCGAAGACCACTTTGTTAGGGCTATCCAGTCGTTGAATAAAACGAATTGCATTTGCTGAAGTAGACTATTAATGATAGTTATTTATTTCACATTTTCTAATAACAAAATCAATGCGAAAATAGCGATGTGGTGAAAAAAGTCACTCCATAGAGAAAACATTACATTAGCTGTCACTTGAGGTGGCTCGTGCCACAGATAGAAAAAATGTCTTACTTTAACAGTGTGTTTGTATGTTTCTTACTTCTTCACTCTCAAACGATTGGACCAATTTTGATGAAATTTGGTATGGTGATAGAAGAGGCCCTGGATTAACACAGGATACTTTGATCATCATCATCCATCACCACGCGGGTGAAACCCCAGGCGGAACTGGTTTTAAGATATATTTTGAAAATGTTATAAACATAAACTTACTCTTCTTATCTTCCATTTTCGTTTACTTTTTTGTTATATGTTTTTATTTCAACATATTACATAAAAGCGCGTCACATACTCCATCAATATATTATCATTACTTACAATATGCTACTTACTATCGAAATGTCTCAAACTTATTATCAACAAAATATTTGGTATATCTACTCCTATAACATTATATTTTGTATCAATTATTTATTATAATTGCTATTTAGGCCTCTGTTTTTGATGATTATTAACCGACTTCAATAAAAGGAGGTTCTCTATTCGACTGTTTTTCTTTACCTTGTGACTTGTTACAAGGTGGACTGATTTTGATGATTATTTTTACATTCGTAAGCTGGTGCTTGTCATGTGGTCCGATTTAAATTTGAGTGAGATCTGACGTGGTCTTTGAGTAATTCCTAATAATGCGTATTTTATGTTTGTAATCGTTATTATATTTATTTATAGTGATCCATATTAATAAAACATATCCCATGGGTAAATTTATTCACCGAATAGGTATACCTAAACATATTCAACAATCCATACTATAAATTTATTAAAACTTTTCATTAACCCTAAGGCGAAGAATACTTCGGTGCCGCGAATGACGCGGGTAGACCTTAACGATAGAAGGGTATTTCCTCTTCCTGCGTGGCCAGGAAGAGGGGAGCTGAGGGGCAGGGGAGGGCCGGTCCGCTTTGTGTTGCGATAACCGGAAGCCAAGGGCTGGGAGGGTAATGTCAACTGAGATATTTTCGAGTTTCTTCGGGATGCAGTGTTGATTATTTGGAGAGTTTCTTGTGCAACTATTAAATTACGTTAAGTAAGCACTCACAGCACTAGTCTGCATTTATTAAAGCTGATTATATTATTATTATTTTTATTCGTGATAGGTAAGCCTTTGACCACTATCTCACTTGATGGTATGTGATGATGTGGTCAAAGATGTTGTTCAGGCTAACCTAGAAGTTCCGGCTCTTAAGGAAAGCTACCGGAACACACCGTTAGGTGCTTGGCAGCAAATTTTCTACTTGAGGGTGGTCGCTGGCCAGGCGGGCATTCGCAAAATGCCCTTCCACCATGCCATGGGATTCGAACCATGGACCTGCTGCGCGGCAGTCCATAGCGAATGCCACTGACCCATCACTGCTACAAAAATCAAATCAATGTGCCAGTGTAACATTTTACCATAATATGCAATAGGTAACTAGTTTATGTCTATCTGTCAAGCTCACACATTTTCCGTTGCATTCCAGAAATATACAAAAATGTTTGCGTTCTCGTCATAAAACTCTTATTACTCACGGTTTCTTAAGTATTACTTATAGGGTGAATAATACATACTATTTGTTATAGAAAAATGTATATTTTCGGTACTTTATTATTTGATACAAGTTGGTTGTATAAAATATAAGTTTTGTTTTACTTTTCCATATGCTTTTAAAAACAAAATACTACAAACTATAATACAACACTACAGCTACTACATTGAAAGTATTTAGACAACCTACAAGTCATTCCTACAAAGCATTCCAAATTTTCCAGCCCACTACCAGTTGGCAGAGTGCCCAGCATGCTGGTCACATTGCCCCCTTGAATTGCAATGCTTATTCGTTGAGTCAAATGGGTGCCAGCATTTTGATCACGCGTCGCATCTATCAAGCGCTCTGATAAATTTTGGTAAATACGATAAGCTCCCGGTCACGAACCCAACGTCTCTTTACCAAACGGCATAATATAAAATAATATTTTATTTATATTATGCCGTTTTGAAGCGCTCGTAGCGAAGTTTACTTAGCTGTTCTCAACCGACCAGCAAAGTTACGCAACGTCGCGCGCGGTCGTGAGTTCGATGGGTGACCGCTAGTGACATTACTACTGAGCGTTTCCGTGCTTCGGAGGGCACGTTAAGCCGTCGGTCCCGGTTGTTGTCTTAGGATGACAGTCGGTACAGCATGGTGGTAGGGCATTTTGCGCCTGGCTAGCTACCACCCTCAAGTAGAAAATCTGTCACCAAGTACCTAACGGTGTGTTCCGGCAGCTGGCCTTAAGTGCCAGTACTTCTAGGTTAGCCTGAACAACATCTTCGACCACATCATCACTTACCATCAGGTGAGATAGTGGTCAAAGGCTAACCTATCAGGCATAAAAAAAATATGCTTCAAAAGCGTCGATCTATAATATAAGTGTTCTTACTACCATCAAGGAAAACCAACCAACCCGCTGCAACCGTTCACTAAAAAGCTACTTTTAGTGCGAACAATAATAATTTTAGCTGGAACGAGTGCGCCGATAATGGCTACAATTTCCGACTATTAGTTGAACGATTTTAGCCGATGGACTTTTGCAGGACACTTGTAAAAGTGGTGATAATGACAGAGCGGACTACTTACTTGAGGTAATAACTCGGAGTTATATCTAGTGAATGCCAATTTTTATTTCTATCTGGAGTGCTAGATACTATTGCGAAAGACCTTTTATACATACCCTCCTTCATTGGTCGGTAAAGAAGAGGAATATAAAAATATATTTTAATGTCCTTGTTACACATGTTCGAGGCCCACCTGAATACACCTGATGTTAAGTGGACGAACCTCTGGCTATAACAGATGCAATTTCGTCAACTACGAATTGCACTGCGCCCTTATACTGTCTCTTAAGGACTGCTACCGGAACACACTGCTTAGCGACAGATTTTCTACTTGAGGGTGATCGCTAGCCAGGCGGGCATTCGCAAAATGCCCTTCCACCATGCACTTGAGGGTGGCCGCTAGCCAGGCGGGTACACGCAAAATGCTTCCACCGTGCAAAAAAAAAGTCAAGTGAGCCTATTTCCACCTACAAGGCACTTCCTATATAGTTCAAGAAACTTTTTTCTTTAGATATATTGTCTCTCTTGCGACACACTTTGTGATTTTTGTGTTTCTAAATACTGTACAATGAGAAGAAGAATCCATTAAGAATAAGTGCACTTATCAAAACGCAACATTTATTACTTCATACAAAATATGTTTTGTTATACTTAGTATTTTTATTACTTTTACCCCTTGGTCACACGATGGCAACATAGTACGCTTATCAAAAACCTCGGTTACTCGTATGTCGGATGCTGACTCTCTTGCGACACGACTTATCCATTTATATTGTTGCCTCACATCCGACTGCGTAAAAGGGGTTAGTAAGAACCCCGTGTTAGCGTTAGTAAGTAAGTACCTACTGTAGCGGTCCAATGGTTGTTTAAGATTTTTATTGTTTAGTATCCTATATCGTGACAATAACAAGTAAAAATAGCACATAGTCAACGCAGCGGCAAATCAACTTCGGTGACTTTGCCGCTGCTTGATTTGGTTTAAAAAATAATGAAAATGTGTACAAAAACAATAATTTTGGTAAATACCCACTTTCATAATATGTTAGACCTTCTCTATGATCAAATTTGTACAGAAGTTAGAAATGCCTGGTCGTGGAAAATTTTCGCACCGTTGCTGTTGGGGTTATGGGGGTTATGGGGACTAATGGGGAGATATTGCTTATATATATATACAGAAGCAGGTACATCTTATAGTGATTAAGATCACGTCATGCATATATCTGAAATAATAAAGTAAGTAATTATTTACAGCAATTAAATTTATTGAATTAAAAATTGAAAAACATTGGTCCTTATTTATAGCTGATTGGCTAGCCTTTGACCACTATTTCACCTGATAACCTAAAATTACTGGCTCTCAACCACAGCTGCCGGAACACACTGTTAGGTGTTTGGTGACAGATTTTCTACTTGAGGGTGGTAGCTAGCCAGGCGGGCATTCGAAAAACGCCCTACCACAATGCAAATAATGCTATGGAATTGTTTAAGGCGTTTCTTCCTATCGTTTCAAGAATGAAAGGCGTGATGTTCAGTACCTATAGTCATTTAAGTAATTTGAATCCCTTTCGTGGTTTATTTTTTCTTTTCATTGTGTTTATAAGTTTACAACTTGCGCTGAGATTGCGTTATAACGGATATCTAAATATTAGAATATTACCTGCTCCAATTTTAACTAAAAATCACCTGTCCAAAAGTTCTATGGTCGCACTCCCCGTTAATTTCCAACGTTCCCATAACGAACGGCCTTCATCTATCATTTGCCCTCTAAAAGGGTGGACGGGGTTGACGTCGATTGAAGCCTTTCTTATTTATTTCTTTATGCCCCGTTGGCGCCAAAAAATGCTCTGTGACCTTTCGGGTATCGGCGTGTCGCTTACGATGACCGATACGAGATGGTAATGGATTTCAGCTTGACACGTTTGTGTTTGAAGCAAGATTTAAAAGAATCCAAGAAGTTTTTCTTGAAATTAACCATTAGTACTTTTTTCGTAAGTAAATCAGACTTTAAACCGGGCAGATTATGTGTATTTATAATAACAAATATTTTAAAAGTATTCTTCGAAAAAAAAGTAATTCAATTTTGGAGTTTTTTCTACTGCGTGCGGCAATTGTGAAGTCACGTTAGCTTTACAGGAAAATTAGGCGAAATTGTCCCTAGATATTTTTTTGCATATTTTTTATGTGTTTAATTAAAATATTGATTTAGTTTTTTCTTAGAATACTTTTAAAATATTTGTTATTATTACATATATCCGCAAAGTACCGCTTGAATGCCCATGGGGTGCCGGGTTAGAATTGCACCTCCCCATATCATCCCGTTGGTGTCGTAAGATGCGACTAAGGGGAAAATACTGGAAGGTGGGCAGCAGCGCCATCTAAAGAACTGTCATCTTACACTGCGATCCCTAAGCCGCCTGCCAAGCGTGGGGATTATGGCAAATACCCCCTTAATAGGGGAGGCTGTGTTCAGAATGGACAGTAAACAGTAACAGTAACCGCCTGAATCTATTAATTTTCGTGTAATAATAATTTAAGTGGAAGGATGGATAAAAGCACACACATTGAATAACATAGACAATCATAACAACTTGTATTTTTCTCGAAGGATTTTTTTCTGTGCTTTATTTTACGTGCTTCATAGCCCATACAAACATAATTGGCAAGGATTGTAATATATATATCAACCATATTTCAAACTTATATTCTATGTATGTAATAGAAACTTTTGCATATTCACTATTATCAATTATATAAATGGGATAGTTTGCTTCATGTTGACCAAAAAATACTACTCATGACTATTCTACTGCTATGAAAAACCCTAAATTTATTGCTAGTCTACATTTATAACAACTAAGCTAGCTAGTACAAAGTTTCAATGCGGAACTGCCATCAGACCTTCCAGAGTTACAAATCGCGTTGATTTCAGGTCATAGGTGGTTATTTACTGCACCTATTCCTACAGCTATATGTATAAACAGCAATGCGAGCGGTCCAGTGCCGCTATAACCGTATATCTTGTCTTTGTCCGCCGCTATTTATGGCCTGCCTTATTTTTATTTTAATGCTGATGCGAACGGTGCCGCTGTGTCTCGACCGCTGGATAATCTCTGTAGACTTGACACCCTGGTTAGTGCGGAAATATAAGAAAGCTAAAAATGTAAAAAGGTTAAGTTGCAGATTTATAGCCAGTTTGTTGAAACAGTGATGGCTCAGTGGCATTGGCACTGCCGCGCAGCAGGTCCATGGTTCCAATCCCGCCGCGTGCTTGAGCTTCACCGCATGGTGGAAGGGCATTTTGCGATTGCCCGCCTGGCTAGCTACCACCCTCAAGTAGAAAGTCTGTCGCCAAGCACCGAAAGGTGTGTTCCGGCAGTAGTCCTTGAGAGCCAGGGAAATTACAGGCACAATGAGACGGGCGCAGTGCAATTCGTGACTTGTGATGAATTGCAACTGTTATAGGCAGAGGTTAGTCCACTTAACATCAGGTGGGCCTCGAGCTTGTAGCCAGTTTTAATAAATAATAATAATAATGTATAAATATTTTTACTACCATAAGATTATACAAACTTATTTGAAGTGCAGTAGATATAATTAACAAGTTCGTAACAGAATATCCAGATTTATGAACAGCGGTTCCACACTAGGCTCTTGGCCCGTATCGTGGAAACCAGTTAGATAAACGATATAATATTAGACGAAAGAGGTGTTTTCGTTACTACAAGTAGAGTATGTTTATTAATTTTAATATCAGTACGTTTTTGTAGGGTATTATCCAAACGATGTAAGCAGGTGTGTGTACATAAGCATCCGTATTTTGCCAGATGTTTGAAGGACGATGGACTGGTGGCAATGGTTATAGGTTGCCACGCAGACCCACAGCTCGAGTCCTGCCGCAAGCCTTCCTAGCAACCACTGTAATTTAGAAATTCTGACGTTAAACCCTTAACAGTCGGTTAACAGCGGGGTGAAGCCATAATCCCCACGCTTGGCAGGCGTCTTGGGGAACGCAGTGTAAGATAGCAGTTCTTCAGAAGGTGGTGTCGCCTGTCCACCTTCTGGTATTTTACCCATAGTCGCCTCTTACAACAACCACGAGTAGAGATGAGGGGAGTGATATTCTGGCTCGGCATCCCTCGGGTCATCTATATCAAACTTAATTATTTTAATTTATACTTATCTCAAATTTATTTTATTTTATGCATTATGCACAAACATAGATATTTTTCCAACACCATTCATTTGGTTTTATCACATCGGATCTGGAAACTATAAAAGTAGACTGTATAATAGATTCGTTCCACCGAAAGCTTGCTTGATACTTTTCTCTACAAAAATTCATAACAAATTCGAACGTCTTGACATCTCGCGCCCTTCAATCCAACAAAATTTCATGGTTATAAGTTTCCGATACATGAATTTTATTAACTTTCGCTCCCTCCTCGTGTTCTGACGGATGGAGTGTTAGTATGTTTGTTTTACGCGCCATCAATGTGCCAACTACAGAAATTGTTGGGGTTACAACATACATTTGTGGGGTTAGGCTATCATAAAGGTTTTTGAGCGGTTTGTAATATGTGCGTGACGCTCTAAAGAAAATCAAATTAGTTTCTGACATGCCCAGTCAATAATTAATTTTGTTGTGTAGTTGTGTGCAATGACAAGCAACACACAAAGATAATTGCTGAACTAGAAGTATACATGTTTACAGGCATATTGTTATAATTTTTCAAGTTTACAAATGCACGATAGGAAAAAATTAAGTCATGTGCGGGATTCGAACCCGCGTCCATCCACCCCTTTAACCGGGGTATGCTCTAACCAATTGAGCTAACATGACATGACGTCATAACTCAAATCTTTCCTATCGTTCTTTAACCATCGTATTGGGATGGAGCGACATCTATAGTGCAACTTGCGTTGCACTACAAACAAGACCAATTTTGCAATTGGTTTTATACTTGTAAATGATGACGCAACCTTATAATTTTAATATTGTTATGTTTGCAATAACGCCTGCTGTGCGGATTACTACTACTATAAATTTTTCCTATCGTATATTTGTAATTTTGTAATGTAATCCGCATAGCAGGCGTTATTGCAAACATAACAACTTAAAAAAATATTGTTATAAGTTATGATTATTTAAGTAGGAAAATCATCAATACATGGCAAACTTTAACGATCGCTTCCATTTAATATCACGAATTAATAATAGAGACATTATGACGTCACTAGACATAGAGAGAGAGTCACATCAGAAAGCTCCCTATTGATAATTTATTCGATAATCAATAGGGAGCTTTCCGATAAGTCGATCGCGCGTTTTGGTTGGTGCCTGACGATGGATCCGTGCCATCCTTTGGTGGTGTACTTGTGTAGAAAAGTAACGCCAACCTTTAGCAGCGGCAAACAAAATTCGAAAAAATTAAAAAAAATGGGAATCGTGTGCAACTATCGCGTGCGTATTAGAGCACCCGGCGCAAAATTAGGCACCCAGCGCGCAATCGGAGGACGCGGGTTCGATTCCCAACATTGGAACAAACCTTTATGGTCTAATAATTTGTAAATGTTAATAATGTGTTTCCTAAAGATATAACAGTTCTAACGCTGCAGGTCAACATGGAGCTTTAATTTTTACTGTGGATAAATATATAATTAAAAAAAAAGTTTAAATAATATGAGTGAAAGTAGCATGTATACGTATCGTAATTAATGAAAAAAAAAATGTGATTATTTTTTTTGGGTGATTATATAGACGACAACAATTATTGTATCAATCCACCTCTAAAAAGCTAAATATATCACCATTCACCTACGTAATATAAATAAATAATATATTAATCACATAATAGACGTAAATTACAATTTGTAAAGTTTTTAAATTTAATGAATATAATTAACACATCTTCAATTTGCACTACTATTACAAATCCAAAAGATTGTATGTACGTGTATGTGTCGGTGTTTGTTACAAGTCAGCTCAGTAACGGCTACACAGATTTTATTGAAATTTAGTACTTATAAACGTACCTTAGACCCTAGATTTAAATTACCGATACAATGTAAAAGGCAGTTACTTAATATATATGACTATGATTCGCAGCCAGAACTGCAAATCGGTAAATAAAATTGCACACTAAATATACCGTAGGTATATCATATAATTTAGTACTTATAAAGGTTCCTTAGACCCTAGATTAATTACCGATACAATGTAAAAAATAGTTACTTAATATATGTGACTATGATTCGTAGCCAGAACATCGGTAAATAAATTCGTATATCATAGGCGTATATCTTCTTGACCACAGATTTTAGAAGCGCTCGTAGCGAAGTTTGCTGAGCTGTTATTAACAGATCATTAAAGTACAGCAACGTCCGCCGCGGTCTTGAGTTGTATAGGTGACCGCTAGTGACATTACTACTGAGCGCTTCCGTGCTTCGGACGAAAGCGCTCAGCAGAAGCGCTTCGGAACGTTAAGCCGTCGGTCCCGGTTGTTGTCTTAGGATGGCAGTCGTTATAGCATGGTGGTAGGGCATTTTCCGATTGCCCGCCTGGCTAGCTACCACCCTCAAGTAGGAAATCTGTCGCCAAGCCCCTAACGGTGTATTCTAGCAGCTGTCCTTGAGAGTCAGTAATTCAAGGTTAGCCTGAACAACATCTTCGACTACATGATCACGTACCATCAGGTGAGATAGTGGTCAAAGGCTACCTTCTCAGGAATGTAAAAAAATATATATTAATCGAGGTAAAAACGTTGAATGTTTGTCATGTTCCATTACTACGCGAAATAATTCATAAGCAATATCTATAAGTGTACAGAACAAATACCCCAGCAACGACATTTGCTCAAGGGTGACTAGAAGATTCCAAACTTCCCCAAGAGAAATTGGCTAAAAAATTCCTTAGCAAAATAAATCGAAGAGCAGCTTCCGAAAGTTATCCAAGTTTTCCAACAATCCATTACACCGGGTTCGCAAAAAATTGACTCTCCGAGACTTGGAACTTATTATTTTGAGTGAAACCGCGGAGTTCCGTCGCCTGGTCACAACTTTGGCGTCGCCTTACGATGCCACCCGCTTACGCTCGATAAACTTGCGGCTCTTAAACAAATTTCATTTTCCTAACTTAGACACTTGAGATAGTCATAAATAGCCCACATTTTTCTCCATCAAAATATTTATTTGTTGTAACACTAAATTATAACATAAACATATATCTAGTGACAATTCCGCCTAAATTTTCTGTTAAGCCAACGTGACCTAACAAACGCCACGCAGTCAAACCAGTCGATCGAGACTGAATCATCTCGATAGTGCACTCGAAATGTCAAGATCTCCTGATGATGCCTGGTGTAGAATCGAAACGCGTCCAAAATTCTTCTAGTTTGACTGCGTTGCGTTTGTGACGTCACGTTGTCTTAAAATAAAAATTTGGCGGAATTGTCACTAGATATTTTATTAAGTGTTTTATAAAATATTGATTTAGTTTTTACTAAATTATATCTTAGCATTGATTTTATATGTACATTACAATGATATATAAAGAGTAGATACATAAACAAAACTACCCAAGATTTTAGAAAATGACACAGCACAGCGCAAAAACCGTTTGGACTACCGTTCACCTAACGACGATGCTTCGCGCCGCTATCTCCCGTTACTACAGGTCGAACCAACTTACGGGCACTAAAATCGCCATTTCAGCGGCGAGCAAGTACTAAACAGCAAACAAAGCAAGCGGCGGCGGCGTCCGGTCCCACCACAAAGGCTTTGTAAACGCCACACTGACACGCTTTTTGCGTCGCGGCCGTATCGGCTGATGACGTCCCGCTAGATCGATAAGAGCCTCCCACTCGACGGGAATGCCCCATTGTATTACTGACACCTAGCTGTCTCAGATGTGGAAAATCGAAGCCCTAAAATGCGGACAGGTTTTGATTCAGAGACCACGGTCAACGTCACTAGAACAAATAAACGTCATCGTTTGTATCTTTACAATACTCGCTGTTAGTAGGTAATCTGTGCTAGCTCAAGGTTTCGAGGTTTAGATTATTAGGGTTATAACCCAAAGCAGATTTGTGTTGAAATCCATTAACTTTACGTAGTTGATAGGTTCGTGAAAAACAGAAAAGAGTGATGGCAATAAATACTTTAAGCAATGATGGCCGAGCGGTAATAGCTACGGACTGCCGTGCCGCAGGTCTATGTTTCGATCCCCACCTCTGGCTTGAGCTTAACCGCATTGTGTAAGGGAATTTTAACTCCTGATCCCTACTGACGAAAAAAAAGAAAACCCAATAGCTGTCCAAGCCGGGGATCAAATCCAAGACCTCGAGATTAATAAAACTTAACACCACCTGACCAAATAATACAACGTGAATAAGGAAAACTTTAAATATCTTACAATTTAATGTCCGGTGGAAACACGTCTTTCGTTTTTCTATGTTCAATATCCCCGGATATAAAAAATCAGTTTTATCTCTAGTCGTATAGCTAGGTTGTTGAAATTATTCCGCATAATCATGGAATTCGCGAATTGGCAATCATTTTGCTCGTATGATCTTGTAAAGTTATTAAACGTCAATGCACATAATAAATTATTCCTACAACGATAGTTAATGTATTAAAAATTATGTTTACCCGAAACAATTGTAAACAATATGAAATATTAAATATTTCCCGTCGTATACGACAGCCTTAACTCTCATATACTGTATCAGCCTGATTGTCCACTGCTGAGCACAGCCTCCCCAATTAAGGTTTGCCATAATCCTCACGCTTGGCAGTCATTTTGAGGATCCCAGATTAAGATATCAGTTCGTTAGAAGGCACTGCTGCGGCCTTTCTGGTATTTTATCTATAGTCGCCTCTTACGACACCCCACACCCCACGGGGCTAAAACCTATATATATAGCTTCTAATTAAGAAGTATAGAAATGTATTGTTAACCGGTGGATATAGTAACTGCCGATTCTGAGTGGTGAAATGGGTTAGGTAATAGAGGAAAGGCTAGCTAAAACATGTCTCTTGACATCGTCACGCCGAGAGCAAACCCGACTATAAGTACGTGCTTTACATACTTAAGCTCGGCCTGGCGTGAAATTTACATAAATTAGTTATTACTCGCCCGTGAAGAGTGTGACTCAGTGAAGAACAGAGCCGGATCTAGGATGCTGTAATTAAATTGCACGTGATTTTATGTAAACTAGAATTTGACTTTTAATATTTTAACGGCTGTTACTTACTGGAAGGCTAGTATAACATTCTCTCATATCTTACCATGGGTACCGTAAGGTGTGAAAAAAATCCGGAAGGTCAGCAGCAGTGGCTTTTGAGGAATTGCCACCATTACACCCGATCCCCAAGACGTTTACCAAACGTGGGGATATGGCAAACCCCAATAATGGGAGAGGCATTTGTTCAACGGTAGACGTTCAGGTTGATGTGATGATGATGACTCACCAAAAACAGAAATTGGATCGGTTCAACAGTAGTTTTTAGGGCGAGACAGGAGTGCGAAGGGCTCGAGCACTCCCAGACAGAAAAAGCCACCTGGTATGGTTGAAATCAGAGTTACACCTGTTATAATACTTAAATTTAATCCATTCGAAGCAAAACATAATCTAGTATAATTCATAAAGATTCTGTAAAATATTCCACCTAAAATCACAGTTGTTTCATGTAAAATATTAGTGCACATAAAGAAACGTAATATCTAGTGAGCCAGTACAGATATGGAACAAAATACTAAAAGTACGTGAGTAGTATAATTTCTGTAGTAATACCCTATAGTCTCATTAAGAGCGTGAGAATCTCCGAAGTGAGATTGTTTTCATAGAAGAGTCATTTTGAGGCAGAGATGGCTGATTTACCTCATGAGTATCCACTGCTTTATAAAGAGCAACCACAGATTTTTCCCCCAACACGGCAGTGTTGTGTTTAGATTTTGCATATTTACCTGATTTATACACAACCTACCTTCAAGTAAAAATCTGTTAGCCTGCTAAAATTTACAAGAGCCTCTTGATATAAAAAATACTAATATGACAGTATAAATTGCAAGGAAACTCATTATTGTGATATTAGGAGACACATCAAATTAAAACATCAAAAAATCACGTGCTCTGTGTATGCTGCTTGGAAAAAATTTCTATGGGAGGAAAATTGATTATTTAGGAGCAATGAGTGTATTTGTAGGTATACAAAATCACCTCAACACAAGACGACAATCATCTTACTCCATCTCTGGATCTGATCAGTATGCGTGGACGACATCTCACGAATAGCGCGGTATTTATTGACAACATCGTTGTAGCGGGCATGATGACGCATAACGTTCCTAACTCTGCAATTAGGTATGTTCTTAAGTCGGCAATTAAGTGCGGGCTGGTGAGGGGCAAAGACCACCCATGCTTAAATCTAATGTGTAGCATCTAACGCATATGCTAGGATCATCAAGAATTGTTGTCATCGGTAAGGTATGAAGGAAAGGTAGCCTGAGATGAAGATTTTAATGTCTATAAATTTGTAGATATGATATTCGTTAAGCATCGGATAGTGCAAATATGATTGAAATCATATTTTGACTTCAGGAAGCGACAAAAATACATAAGTTTGAGAAAATAAACATGTTTTTTCATTAGGAAGTCTAATAGTCTGATGGATGTCCGCACTGCCCCTGACGATGGTTTTAAATAATTTAGTGTGCACAAGTTATGTGTAACTCACTCCTATGTTACCAGTCTTGGTAGCTAAGAACAGAGGCTGCTGCATACACAGAAGACGCAGGTCGCAGGTTCGTTCGTTAAATTTTGCTAAGCATGCGATAATTGCTAAATATCTTATATTTGTACAAATTTTTTTTACCGGCGGTATTCCTTTATTTAAAAAAAAACTATGAACTATATACAGCACTACAAACTATACACTACAGCTATTACAATAAAATAATTTAGACAAACTATAAGTCATTACAGACTTACAGGCAGTCCAAATGCTCCAGCCCACTACCAGTTGGCAGTGTGTCCAGCATGCTGGCAGCATTGCCCCGTTGAATTGCAAAACATATACATTTAATTATTTAACATATTAATTATAGAGCACATTGACATATTTGAATCTGAGCTACAACGTCAGTTTAAATATTTTTTTCCTTCTTATTGAGGCTATAAGTAGTTCAATTACAAATCCACAACAAAAAACTATAAAGGGCTAATTAGGTTTTTTTTTTCTAAAACATTTTTTTAAATAATAATTTTCGTTTTATTAATTTTAGTACCTACCACAATATGCTCGGTCGTATTCAATGTGCCTACCCACAAGTGTTACATCTCCATATATATACTGGATAAATCGCTTGATTCGCACCCACCCTGATAAGATTACTCAGTTCCCGAGCTCACGTGATGTACGGAGTTGTCTATAGATTCAGTATAGAGAGGTGTCCAATTGCCGTCTTAGCCTGAGCTCGGTATTTGTGCAAACGCGTCTTGTCTGTCGTATCTACGGGGACGTAAGACATGGCAATAAACAGATATGAAGGTACAAGCGATGTTCCTACAGACTGTGCTACGTGTCTCTTCAACTTGATATGGATATTCGAGAAGCAGTGTTGGTATAAGCTTACACCGCCTCAGCTTGAGGCAGATTGATCAGGATTTACTGAACTGGACATACAATATGCGGCGATAGTGGAATTTCACGGAGATACTTCTTAGTCTCAGTAAGAGACTGCATAAGGTTTCGGAATATATAGTTCACAGAGCGCTTTAACTACAAACGCAGTTTCCCCATATTTTAAATACCTACTGTCTTATTCATAAACGTCCCATAACTTTATTAAAGGTTTATCAAACGTCATTACTACTGCAGAAAAGAAAACTCTTTTGCGCAGTACTAATGACGTATGATAAACCAATTATAAAGTTATAGAGAGATTATGAATAAGGGGGTTAGTGTTAAAACACGGTGAAACTATGCATGCATGTCCTTGAATTGAGTTGAGGTTTGCCAGATTTCCGTAAAATTAAGTATTTTCAAAAATAAATCGTTAAATCGTTTTGGATGGAAATGCTTTTTGCGACATTTAGAGATATGATAAATAATAAATCGAAAAACTGGCAAATCAGAAGCATAGATATTAGCTTGCGATATTAGGTTCAGCAATATGCATACAAAATTTCAACGAGTTTGAGCATAAGTATTTAAAATATGACGAAACTACGTTTTACGTTTACGAAAGTGCTCCGTGCACTTAAGTAACCTGCCTATAAGTTGAATTACTAAAGTTAATAATACCTTACTATTTTTACTTAATATGTGAATATGATTAGAATAGATGAATGATGATAGAATCTGTTGGGTACGGGAGTACCCAAGATGCTTCAACGGTGGCCGGTAGGAACTAGACTTCCCAAGGGAAATATACCAGTTTTATTAAACAAAAACACTATAATGCAACGCAAAGAAATAAAACATAGTTTGTAGTGTATGTCACTTATTATTTCAAGAAAATCGGTATGGTATTTCCAGTCATGAAAGTTTTTCTACAAAATCGTGTTTTCTCGTGTTTTTCGCCTATTTTTCAGGACAAATCGTGCCAAGTGAGAGCTTTTAAGGGGTTAATTGACTATGATTTAAAACTACTCAACCGATTTAAATAGGAATAACTTGGAGCTTTACTTTACCCAACAAAACGGAATCATCAAAATCAGTACACAATTAGGGGAGTGATCCCGTTAAAAACATTCAAAAAAAATACTCGAATTGAGTGACTCCCCTTTTTTTAGAGGTCAATTAAAAATGTTCGATCCTCAGGTAGGACAGTCATTGTTATTATTTCAAAAAATCCGTGCTCGGTAAATAGCAATAGGATTACAAAAGCACAAATATACAATAGGAAAAATTTAAGTCATGTGCGGTAATCCGCACAGCATGCGTTATTGCAAACCTAACAATATAAAAAAAAGCAATAGGATTGCTGCATATACCATGGTTCCAAAATATAACTGCCAAACCCCTTCTTGGATATGCGTGTTGATATATTTCAGTATTAGGCAAAAGGTTTTTTGAAGCAGTGGTGGCTCAGTGGCATTGGCTAAGGACTGTCGTGCAGCAGGTCCATGGTTCGAATCCCGCCACGGGCTTGAGCTTCACCGCATGGTGGAAGGGCATTTTGCGAATGCCCGCCAGACTAGCGACCACCCTCAAGTAAAAAATCTGCGTGTTCCGGCAGCACTCCTTGAGAGCCAGTAAAATTACAGGCACTTGACAACTGTTCGTCTCAGTGTGACGGGCAGAATGCAATTCGTCGTTGACGAAATGCATCTGTTATAGGCAGAGGTTTGTCCACTTAAGTTGGGTCTCGGGCTTGCTCCGTCACAATAACATAAAAAGTCTAAAAAATAGACACCTACGACGAAAACAAGAAAAAGTTAGTTGTACAACACTTCCGAGCAACCTTCCCAAGTCAAGGAAATCTATCCGAGCCACTCAAGATGAGTGACACTATCTGTACCCCACCTTACCCTCCCGGGTACGTTTCCGAATTCACTCACGCACGGCCAGAGGGCGCGCTCGGCGGCACTCCAATACGTCCTAATGTGATGGAGAAATAATTTCCTAAAATGCATTGGATTGAGAACAGCCTTACATTTGAGTAGTTTTCACTGGGCCGATGTCAATTTACTTTATTACGGATGGGCGTGGAAAAACGGACGAATGTGTTGAAGATTTTCGGACTCAGTCACGAGGGTTATTTAATGTTGATGACTAATAAATAGATCAGATGGATTTCACCTACTGTTGTTATGATTTTCGTCTTTACTTTTGTTAATTTTTAATTATGTAATTGAGTAACCCCGTGGCGTGCCGGAACAGAATGTCACTTCTCTATTGCTACCTGTGGGTGTCGTAAGAGGCATATAACAAGTATAAATTAAATAAAAAAGTAAAACACCGACTGCAAATTGTTTTATTTACGTTAAATTATATATCGTTCGATTTAAATTAAAATTGCAAATTATATATGTTTATGGAATCGTTTCTTAAAGCCCTTCATTTTGATACCTCGCTCGATGGGTTTGGAAGAAATGGAACTTTTTATCTTACACAATATGGCGTTTAAAATCCGCCAGTTTTTCTTAACGTCTCTAGGGACATAAATGTCACTTGCTCTATCAAGACGAATCTAACGATATCTCATACAGCCGTTTATAAATTGAAACTTACATACATACATACATACATGAACCCTGAAAACATAACACTCCTTTTTCGGGTAGTCATGTAAAAAATAAATTAAAGTGAAGTCCGATACTGAAAACTGTGAAATAACATATTGAATCCGGTACCATGCTGATTCAATACATTGAGTTTAATATCGTGTCGTGTATACCATGAAATTTTTCGGGGATGGGGGCCTCAAAAAAACATCTCGTGTGCATTGTATTCGATGCTTATATTAAACAGTGCTCAAATGTGAAAAATTTGTCTGCAGGTACGGCAATTGCGAACGAAGTCGCAGGTACAGCTACTCATCAATAAAAAAAGAATTAGATAATAATTATAGCCGTTTTGTGGGATAACGCGTTTATTAGATAACTATAAGCTGTCCGATACCTATACTTGACAATGTAGTTGTAACATAAAGGTAAGTACTGCGTGTACTTTAAACACACACTACTACACACCTCATAACCGAACACGTTCCATTGTAAGCAGAATTCCAGCAATATTGGAACTTGAATGCCGAGATTGCTTCCGCGGTCTCTTGAAGCGACTTATCTTACCAATAATAATAGCAAAAACACAGTAAGAGCTCTCCTTGGAAGACTATCTTCAGACAATTGTTTCGTACCAATTGTATGGAAATGTTCTCTCTAATGAGCTGAATACGGAACTCTATTTTCTTTATATTATTTAGTTAGTATAAGATGATAGAAGAAAATCTTAAAAAGTCTTAAAAGAAAGGCCATGTATATATTGCTATGTATATAAACTATACAAGTTAATTATTTCTAACATAACAAAGTGGGTTTTACGAATAAATTCGTAGAGTGGGTCCTTACATCAAATGCAAAGACACAGCTCGCTAACTTTTGCTTACATTATTTTTGTTTTTCTTGACATTAGTAATATAAATTAATAATTATTTGTCTTTACAGTCTTATTAAAATGACGATGAAGATAATGATGGTGTTGGAAAATGATGAACCATATTAAAAAGTAAATAGGATAAGGAATATAAAAAGTGTGACATAGTGTTTAGTACAATTTTCAGTGCAATATGACAATTACGGACAAGTAAGTATTTTAGCTCCTAAGTTAGTAGTGCAAATAGCACAAGCCCAAACTTTGTAACACAAGAAAATATAAGCTGAAAATACAACGAAAATATTCCACGAAAATAGCTATGGGAGAGCGATTTCAAGTGGAGGGGATTTCATATGGGAAGGGGGTGCAATCTAAGCGGCCATTGTGACCGAGCAGACACGTCAGATATATTACCTACAGAAAACTTCAGGTAGGACTTAAGTACTCTAGGTAATCATGAAAACAGATGTATTCAAGTATACAAAAGTATACAAACTGATGAGGCCAGCCAGAGGTACAGAGTTTACTTATATATCTAATTTCAAATCCTGATTATATGTAAATATTGCAGGCCAACTACTAAAGTTAGATTGTAATCTCGAGGGTAGAAATGAAAGGGTTCCCCGAATTGTAAAGAAACCTCTTGAAAACTGCAATGACACATGTTAGCTTTTTGTGCACTTGTAAGTAATGGACGACCAGTTGGGTTATTTTGTTAAACTATATGATTAAATAGTAAAAGAAAGCATTGATTTCTGAATATAAATTTAGTTAGGTTACGGTAAAAATATCAATAAGTGTTTTCAACTTTCATGAAAAACAAGGCATTCATTTCATAAGCAGATATCACAACAGCATAAGCAGTCTCAAAACTTATTACGAACATAAAAGCGTCCAAACGGCAAAAAACGGGAAAAATCTAAAACAAAATTTCATAACTCATTTCCAATCGCCGGCGTCGACATCACTCGACACGCAAACTCTCCAGAACGCACGCAAAACGAACATTTTCCGAATGAAACGCCCACTCGACACAAAACTCTATAAAAACGTCAAAAAAAAATACAGTTACATGGCGTATAATGACAGCTGGTCCACTTGAGAACAAAAGGGGACGCTGAGTCTCGTTGAGAAAAAAATACGTGAAGAGTAAAAACAACTGCACGTTCGTGCGCTCGCGGTCCGTCCGCCCTAGTCGTCGCCGGGCTGCGTCCGCCACCCGCTAATAAATTTGCAATAGCGTTCGATCCCACGTCGACAATCGCAACGCTTACCCCACTCGCGACGAGTGGACTCTAGCGATACCGAGCGCTCCAACCCACATAGCTGCTACACTACCTACACTCGACCTGAAATTAGGTAGCAGCGCTGAGAAAACTCGTTACGAATATTGCTATACGTCTCGGGAAGAATAAAGCCGCATTCGAGTTTAAAATGCGAATAATAATCGTGGCATTCATAAAAATCCCGTGCGCAGAATGCAAGGAGAGGCCGTGTTTTACACGTTATAATTTTGTGCCGAAAGCAGGGCTGCGAGTCGAGGCGGGCGGTTTTATACCGAGTGTAGGCTCGGTTCAAATGCCGCACACGGACCATTAGTTGATGAGCACACGTGCCCGCCCGCCCTACGCTCGCGCCCACCCGTCCAAACCGTTACAATTTTCAGCTGAAATATGAAAATGTTTTGTACCTTTCAGTTAAAAATATGTTTTGGTAAAACTACCGCTTTCACGCACAATGAGTTTTCGTTGAGAATTTTGACCACGGGAAAGTGAATCAACGTAGAGTGAGTTTGAGGAAATATTAAAGGACTCTATTTGGTAAATATTTTTAATTAAAATTTTAAGTACACCTCATTTAATTGTTCCGGTTACTAAATAGAAGGGCGGGCAAAAATGGCTATTTAACATGCCGTTCTGAACATTTAGTGTTTTATTCAATAAGATGGAATGCGGCCGGCTACGCATGCCTACCATTGCAAAAAGGTAGTTATTTAAATGAATCTGGCCTTTCCTGAAATTTATTGACTTATAATTTGTTTACCTAATAGTTTCCATCCGAGACTTCGCTCGCGTTGAAGAAGTTTATATCGCAGTTCTTTTGAAAATTGCAGTTTCACCATATAATCACGATATCTTCTGTAAATATAGCCATTGTTTACTATATACAAAAACCGAAAGAAACATCGCCCTTAACTTTTTACATTACATTTGGAATTTTTAATCGATAAAAATGTATTATATATTTTTTCGAATGTGAATTATCTATTAACTGATACTATTAATAAATTCAATAAAGATGTTAAACAAAAAACCCCGCATGAACTATTCATTGAATTTCTAAAGCAGAGTTTGGACCCTAATATTTCTAAGTATAATTTTAATACATAAATCAAAATATCCAAAAATATAATACAAAATATATATAAATTAAATCGGAGTTAGTAATTTCTAAGTTCCTATCTTCATATAGTTTTTGCTCAACTCTGGTATAAATTAAAATGAATATCTGCTCCAATAAACATTTAGAAGGTGGGTATCGTAATCTAACCTATTTTGAACATACATTTTATCTGATAAGTAGGTAGGAGTATATCTGGACCGATGATCGCTTTGATCTAACTGAAGCTTAATTTGGAATTGAAAGTTTATTATGTTCTAAACCTTGGTTGTATTTTACACATCTCTGATTTTCCAAATCAAGTTCTTACCCTATTTCTGATTATGTGAGGTCGGTAGGTACATTACGCCAATTATTTTAGAAGTAATTACATTGAAATTGAAGTTATGACTTCTTTTTTTTGAATGAACTGTATGCCTGACATCGACACTGAAAATTCTCGTTGATATCAATCTTCATCCGTGCCAAACCGCTAGTAGGAACTCAAACGCCTGGAAGGAACCATGTTGTATAATAATTAATGTTGAATATTGAAACTTCCCTACAACCATCCCTATTAGAAATAGTTACACATGAAGAATAGTCATTAGAGTTCGGTCAAGGAGATGACAGGACTGAAAATAAATACGGTCCACATTCAGCCTGCTTTTTAAATAACAAAAAAATATCTAACTTTGACAGTATGGCGTCAACCAACAAAATATTAATCTTAACGTCATTGTTATATTCTTAGGCTCTACTGATTGGTTTCAGTAAATATTAGATATGAGGTGAGCGCAACGTCTACGTCAAAAAATTTAAAGTTGCATATATATTTTGTTTGTTTTATTCATCTAACATTTGCAGTTGATTAACGTTGCAACGTTATAAATTACGTTATAACGTAATAGATTTGGAGTATATTTTCACTGTATAGAGTTTTTGGTTGATGCTAATTTGATGAATATATTTGAGGTTTAAGAGTAGTTCATTGTTGTTCAATGTCTTCAACAAACAATATTACTTTAAACTCACGAATTTTTTGAACTTTCATTGAAAGGTTTTTTTTTTATGTTATTGTGAAGGAACAAGCACGAGGCCCACCTGATGTTAAGCGGTATCCTCTGCCTATAACAGATGCATTTCATCACAAGTGATGAACTGCACTGCGCCCAACACCTTGAGACATATCTGTTAAGTCTCATTTTGCCTGTTATTTCACTGGCTCTCAAGGACTGCTGCCGGAACACACCGTTAGGTGCTTGGCGTCAGATTTTCTACTTGAGGGTGGTCGCTAGCCAGGCGGGCATTCGCAAAATGCCCTTCCACCATGCGGTGAAGCTCAAGCTCTGGACAGGATTCGAACCATGGACCTGCTGCGCGGCAGTCCATAGCCAATGCCACTGAGCCATCACTGCTTCAAAAGGTTCAAAAGGTTACCAAAATTAGTTACGATTGCGATAAAACTGTACAAATTATTCACTCTCCGCCAAAAGCAAAGTATTTTAATTATTTAATATCATTTCCGGATATTTCTACTACTGCTTCTGATATTACACGGCCTTTTATTTTTTATTCGAATCTTACTGTCCCTAAATACACTATCGAGTTCTCGACACAAAAACGCACTACACAAAATCGAACCTTCACAAGCACGATACGTGTGTTTTATATGAATTAATTCATCGGCTGACGGACTCCGAAAGCGTTTTACTTACGGGCCAGATGGCGCTCGGACAGATCAATTTGATGATTGCAAAAAATGAACGACTCGAACTTTTTGATGTCGGTAGAGGGCGCGACAAGAGTGCTCGGCGACCGTAATGCTTTACGAATGGAGTTGAGAATACGGCCCTTTTAATATAACGTTTTAATGAAATTGCTTGACCTAACTAGATCGCAAATTTTAATTGTAAAAATAATTATGAAAAGGCATGGATAGGTCATCGAAGCTGGCTAATGATAGTGATAGATTTAGTAAAATAAGATAAATTGGTGAATTCTTAGATGAGAAGGGGTCGTAGGGGAGCTTCCTTAGTCGTTCATTGATTTACCAGTGTAAGTAAAGTTTCTAGTAGCTTGGATTGTGACTGCAAATGGAATTTACCACTAAGCCTGTGCGTGATTCGGATTGTACCAGCTGGTGTCTGTGAGAATTAGTTTTCACTATACAGGGTTATTGGTAAAATGCAAACAACCTCATAGGGTTGACTTCTGCTAGGCCTACCAAAAATTTTAAGAAGTTTTTTTTTAATATTGGTGGATAATGATGACGATAAAAGTATCCTTTGTGTTAATCCAGCGCCTCATCTATCTCCATACCAAATTTCATCAAAATTGGTCCAGCCGTTTGACCGTGAAGAAGTAACCAACATGCAAATACACTCACCAACTTTCACCTTTAATATAAGTATGATAAATGGTTGGCGGAGTTGTTAAGCACCCACTTTTCGCCAAATATATCTTGATGCCATGTAATGTTGGACGAGCTCCCAAATACTTTTAGCCATCTGCAGGCTCCGTTGCACGCTTCGACAGCGACTGTAAATTTTAATCGTCTGAGTTGGTAGCACCTAGATATTCCGAAGCGACACTTTACGCCAATCGACCAGCAAGGCATTTTTGTGTTTTTGGTATCTCCTCAACCACCTCCCTCCTCCCTTCCATATCTTTCCGTGGGTAGATACGAAAATATCGGACGCTGGGCAGCAGCGCCTTCTGAGAAATTAACGCCTCTAATTGCGAACCCCCAGACACCCTCCAAACGTGGTGATTAGGGTAATACTTCTCCATAACGACAGCGTCAAATTTTTATACCACACCCACTCAGAAAGCGTCTCATTACTCGTTCAAAAACATGTTATAAAGTTCGTCATTTCTCCCATATAAATGTATGGCGGGAAAAGTTATATGGATTTTCATTCCTTCACTCCGTAGCGGAATGTTGTATGAAAATCCGTACCTGCTCTGGTAGCGTTCTTTTATTTTTTATCTCCTAACATAAAAAAATACAATCTCAAAAAGGTCTATAGAAAAAGAGGTGTGCTTTATTTGTACTTGATATTCAATGAAAAGTTGGTAAACTTCTTTTGCACTACGAGAAAAAAAACGCGGCAATTTGTTGTTTGGTTAAATTTTGTTTTTTATTAAATTGATTTGGTTGAATTGTAAATCTTTGTTGATGCAGTGAAGTAGTGCAGTGGAACAGCGCCCAGACCAAACACTCGATGGTATCTTAATCAAGGTAAGCTCAGATAAAACATGTTGCACGATCTCGAAGATTTATTGGACATTCTACTCCACCGAGAGTGGATGAGGCGAACAGAGTGAGCCTCAGGAATGGAAAGGTGGAGTAGAATGCCCAATAAATCACTACTATTTTAACAGTACGCTTTTAATTATTCTAAATAATTTTCACAAAATGTCATCTGATAGTGAAAGTGATGATTTTATAATGATGACGCCACCAGAAATAAGAAATGTAGCTCAAGAAGTCATAAAGAACTTACTGCCTGAGAAGTCTCGAGATAAGTACGAGAAAACTTATAATGATTTTATTTTCCACGTACGCCCGAGTGATACATAAAGCATTATGTATCACTCGGGAGAAAGTTCTATTTCTGTTTTCGAGTTGCCCGAGTTAAACAAACTCTCGAACAGAAATAGATCGTTTTCTCCCCTCGATGTACAATGTACCAATACTGCCCTCGGTCCTCGGGAACTCTGTTTATTATTCCTGGCCCCGGTAGCACGCCAGGTAACAGTGGAGCAGGTGGTGCAAAGAAACTCATAAGATGCCCGGCTACCCCCTTCCCCAAAAACCGATATATTAGGCCTGCCCCAATATTGTTTGTTCAACAGTGGACGTCTTCCGGCAGTTTTGGATGATAATGATGATGTTTATTATGTAGATTGAGAGTTCCACCGAATACATCTCATTTGGCACCTAATAGTACCTATTTGTTCGCAAGTCAGAGGGAAGCACTAAACTTGTTTTTCTGCCATTCTGCATATTACGCTCGCAAACATACATACCTACATAAAAATCACGCCTCTTTCCCGTTGGGGTAGGCAGAGACCACAGATTTCCACTTACTACGACCCTAACATATCTCTTTCGCTTCATCTATACTCATCAAACATGAGCCTTCATACATGAGCGTCGGTTTAGAGTACAAATGACCTAGCCATTAAAAAAAAGGAGCAAACATGTTATTAGTTTTATCAATTTCTTAACAAATATACCTTTACAGGTTACGTATAACAAACAAGGGTTTCGAAATGCAGTAATTTTTCCATTTACCCTCCCTCACAGTGATTTAGGGTAGATAGTGTCATTATGACTGACGTGTTTAATAAACGTTTATCTTGTCTTGTCTACATACAAAACGACAAACTTATCTTTGCGTTTGATAACAGCGCTGCGCTCTTTGATATGTCTTAAAATTATCAAACAAAATGTGTAGTGTTAACTTTTGTCGTATGTACTGCTAAGTTTGCAAAAGTGAGGGTAGAAATAGAAAGATTATTTCGTGTTACGGGAAGGCACGTATCGTGTCTATCTTTTAGAAAAGGTATTGGATGTTTAGCGAGATTTGACGCTTGGCTGGTGGGTTGGGGATCGCAGATGTAAGATGGCAGTTCTTTAGAAGGCACTGCTGCGCACCTTCCAGTATTTTTCTCTTAATCGCCTCTTACGACACCCACGGGATTATATGAGGAGGTGCAATTCTAACCTGGCACCCCATGGGGATTCAGCTCACAGAGTGAGAATAAAAATGGCACTAAAATTCATATATTTTTACGATTTGTTCCTGGTACTCCCAACTGTTACGTTCAACAATCCAAGAAAATCCTTTATCGTCTTTTATTGAGGCCAATTCGAGATAAGTTCGATTATAACTTAACTATATCATAATCAAAAATAATTTTCCGTGAAAATAAGCCGAATCTTAATTAAACTGTATTCTATTTTATTCGAAGAACAAGTGAAGTGACCATAGAGAAATACATTAGATTCGAGAGATCCTCAGTGACCGATTGTATTTAAAATTATTAATCGATATCATAATGACTGATCATATAATCTGTTTAGCGAAATACTGATTGTAAAAACATGGGTAATTTTATTTTTATATAATCGAATTTACGTGTGGTGTTATATATTATATTATTATATATATCGGAGATTTCATATGGTTTTTTCTCGACATCGTAAGTTTGAATGGCAAAGCTCTCGTAACGTGTGCGTACATTTGGGTATCGTACAAATGAGAAGACACAAATGAATAAAACACACTTGGTTCATCGTAGCCATTCCAGTCCTCGCCTTGCAGAAACTTTTCTTATCTCGTAATTCCGGTTAGGTTACCTCGTCATTATTGTGGTACCTCCACTATACACACTACATCTTACACTTTTCAAGGTTCTGTTATCATCTGGCGTCATCATGATCACCTTTGATAGCACGTGGCATGGTGAACATAGTTGTTCACTTGTTGATTCTACAATAGTTTGTAGAATCTATGAAATAAGATCAACTTCAAATATTATAGGCTTGTGCCGATATCTTCCAATCATAAAATCACCGTTTCAATAGGAATGCATTAACCTTTAAATATGGTTCCGTAATAGGATCGCACTGATGTAGACTGATTAGTTCACAGTCCTCACGTCATATGTTATATGTGTGTAGGTTTCACTACATAGGTGGTGCATGTTCCGATAGTCAGTAGAAGACTGCCGAATACACTGCACTGTAGTGACGTTAGTACCACTGACTGAAATGACACACTAGAAATAGCACCGACAAATCTGAGTGTTGCCAGTCTCGTAAAAAACTAACTCCAGTTACCCAAGTGACAAACTAAACTGCGCCCGTCACGGTGCAGTTTAGTTTGTCACTTGTGTCGAAATGCATCTGTTATACCAATTAACATCAGGCGGCCCTCGTGCTTATTCCGTCACAATGACAATAAAAAAAATTAACATACAATGGATACTTGCTCTCAAAGACAGCTGCAGAAACACATAGGTGCTTGGTGACAGATTTTCCACTTGAAGAAAGTAGCTACGCAGGCATTCTGCCTCAAAGCAAAATGCGCTACCACCACATTGAAATGACATGCCATTCTAAAATGACAACCAGGACCGATGACTCCACTTCCCCTCAAAGCACGGAAACACTCACTTTTTTTTTGTAGTATATGCCACTAACAACTATCCATCCAAACAACTCAACCACTTAACTCAGTTTTTTGGTTAAGAATGATTTTGTTAGTTTTTGTTAGTTAGTTATTGCAAATGTTGGCCGCAAACCTCTTCTAGTAATTTTATTATTTACCAAACATATGATGATATGAAGCAGAAGTAATCTTGATTAAAAAAAAAACTATACCTGCAATCATTATATTCGATTCGATTCAACGCTCATCGATTATTCTCTAGATTATCTCTGGTAAAATGAACAAGAAAGCTTATTTTAATCTTGGCGATTAAAATTAAATTAGTTCAACTTATTCCGAATACTAAATAATGAATCTGACAGGACTAAGACCAATTATAGTTAAGTTTTAATCAAGTTCGTGATATGGAATCGACCCCATTGTTTCATTTTTCGGCCCATTTTTAAATACAGCTTAGTAAGCAAGAATATAAATTTTCAATGGGGTAATGCATTTACTACAGATAATTAAGCTTCTAAGGTTAACATCTTACTAGATGGAGATATTTACTACTATAACATCCTAATAAAAAAAAAAAGTAAAACAATTAAATAAACGTTGTACTATAAAAAAGGAATTAAAAATTTAATTAGCTTTTGGCAAAGATGCATACAAGTCCAAATGCTGTTAATAATCAAAGACTCTATTCCTATAAGACATATCCTACAGAACTATTCTTCAGACCTCACAGTTACGTAGCATCCACAATAGGCTTCATAGAAACTAATCACAATAGCTTAGGTAAACTATTAGTTACTATAGTCAATGAAAGCTAAGTTGAGCCAGCTTAAAATAGCTCTCATTGACTTTGAACTTCGCAAGTCACCGTAGCTCCAGCCTTTGAAGAGTCATAAAGTGCGCCAGTCGCTTGCGTAGAACTATGAATTAATATAACTTTTACTAGGACTTCAGGTACAGTCAACTGCATAAAGACGTTACGGTGGCTAATCCGGAAACTAACAAAATACATAAAGTGTATGTTTTCGTGATAATCGTGAATATGCACGTGAATCTTGTTAAAGTACGGTATGAATATTATATCGAAGTAGTATTAGGCGGGTATAAAATTTTGGTAATACGTCATATATTACATAACCGTAGAAGATACCGATTTCCAATCAACACATTGTTCTATTGAATATTAATTACTACAATTAATAAATATTTTAAAATAAATTATTATAATACTAAAATATCTATATAAAATATATGTAAAATATTTTGTTAAAATACAACTAACATATATTTGTGAATACACTTCTTACCTAAATTCAAAGAGCTAAGATTACTGCTGTACTACGATTGGTTAAATTTAGTCAGTTCATGTGGTCGATTTCTAATGTTATAAAAAAATGAAATATATTCAACATCGAGAAAATCTAATAGATTTTTATTAGTTTAGGTACACACATAAAAGTTTAATGTATAATACTTTATTATGGCTATATTCCAGAACGTATAGTACGTTCTTGAATATAGTTTTATTAGTTATTTGTCTGAATATATACATATATATAAATAGATATCAGATTAGCGCTCAAAAGTGTACAAAACAAAATCCTAAAAAGAGGAACAATGGCGTCTCAATCTTTTTTCTATCAACGTATGTTTAAACGTCGAGTTTATTATATTTATTATAACTCAGGATTCCTTTGAGATTATATTTCATATCCAACGTCTATTTATTGGGAGGTAAATATTCTTATTTGAGCTGACTGTACAATACATGTGAGCATGAAAATATGTAACCGGTGTAAACGACACAATGACTTTAAATGAGTCCTTGCTTGCTGTGCTTTAATGAACTTACATGTGTGGTTATGTATTAACATTTATTAATTCATTCAATATCATGGCTACTTCTGAACCCACGCGTCTTTTTGGTTCGATAATTTAACTATTGCAAAGTCTCCAAGTTTGAATAAAATAAAGGCGTATGTTTGAACCAACGACTACATCGTTGCTTTCAAAATTATGATCGTGTTTTTTAATAAATTTAATTAAACTCATATGTACTTGAAATATTTCATTATACCTGTACCTTCATTTTTGTGAGATTGAAGACATAGTCTAAGAAATCACATTCCGCACCGATAAGTTTTGTACATGTAATAATTGGGGATTTAGGATTGAGATTGAGGCTATTGCCATCTGTACTGTACTGTATCAGGCGGATCGACCACTGCTGCACACAGCCGGATTTGCCATAACCCCCATGCTTGGCAGGTGTCTTCGAGATCGCACTTTAAGATATCTGTTCCTCAGAAGGCGTTGCTGCCCGTCTTCCGGTATTTTACCTTTAGTCGCCTTTTACGACACCCACAGGTAACTATGGGGAGGAGGGGGTGACGATCTAGCCCGGCACCCCACGGGACCATCTACAGGGCATTAATCCAGACTCTTTACTGCAAGTAAAAATTACTTAAAAACCCTATAACTGTCCGAGCTTTCGATTAAACCCAGGATTTCAAAACAAGGCTTCACGCCACTCGACAAATTAAGGAAAAAAATAAAATCTCAAGCTCGTCAAACTTAAACGCAGACAGCTCACGTCATTAAAACCATGTAGCATGAGAGGGGGTCACACAATCATGTGCCCCGATGAAAGTCGCTAAGAGACACGATAACATCGCACGGGCTGCGATATCCTGCGACCACTGCCCGGACCCGTATCGCCCCCATCGACTCGCCAATAATGAGCCTACAAATCGTGACGGAAATTGAAAGAAAAAACTTCCCAAACGGCAGATCTTATCGGCCGCCCTAAACGCTCTCGTAAAATATTAATAAAACATAACTTTTTCACCCAAACCCACATTAAACTCCGATCCCGTAGAAATTTATTGACAATTACGCGTCAATAAGTGGCAATAAAAGCACAAAGCGCCAATGTCCACAGATTTGAATGTCAATTGTACACAATTGTGTAATTCCGTTTTCGTGGAGGCTCATTTTGATTGTGACACTAGTAATATCATCACAAGTTGACTTTGCGCTCGATTTCTTTGTTGAACACGTCTCGACTATTGTATGTCAATTTAATCCATAGAACTGTTTCCGTTATCATTTTCAGATTATTTATGTTTTTGGTTAATTTATATGGGTGACTATTTAGCATATATATATTGCTAGAATATATCAACAGTGACTGAAAAGTTGAAGTAAATAGATTGGTTTGGTATGCGTATGTCACGAGAAAGAATGAAATACATGTTTCAAGAAAAGTGTTGAGTACGGGCTGCCTGAAGTATGTGTTGCAAGTTTAAAACTGAGATCACAGCCAATTCAACGAATGCAATAACATTGTAGTTGCGACTCAACTTATCGTGGAATAAGGGCAGACAAACATTGCAATATTTCCAGTCTCACACAGATTATAAATTTAAGTAAAAGTTTCCGCAATCCTAATGTCAAGTTTAATCAGGTCCGTGATCAACACTAAGAGAAACGATGCTGACAGACATAATAAATTAAAACGAAACTGCGAATGTCGCGTACAAACCACTAATAAGAAGAGCTCGCTTAACCTTATCTCCGATCGAGGAAGTCTAAAAAAACGGATGAGGGGTTTGAGCGGGAGTGAGGAGAGAGGGGCCAAGAACAAGAGCCGTCAGTGAAATAGAGATAGATGAACAGTGGGAAATGAAATTCTTTGTGGCATCGCGGTCCCGCAAAAAATGCACAGATTAGATTTTTCCCCTCAGCGAGGGCCGAGGGTAGATGGAGGCAATGATTTTTTACAACGTTCTCCGGGATATATATAGGAGTTTTAGTGCCGGGATTTGTTGTAACTGCCCTCTGTTTGAGAATTTTAATTTCCTTGAGGCCGTCGTTATGTGAACATCGGTGGAGAAAATTCGCGGGTGTTGAATTACGAAGTGTCTGGGCTTCGACAGTTTGAATCATTTTTAAACTGATCAGAGATTTATGTTTTTTTATTTGGATAATTTATCCAAATAAGGGTCTTCATAATAGGTCTAAAATGGCAAGCACGTAAATATATACAATCTATGTTGTCCGCAGTCTAGGTTTTTTATCTTTAGAAATGTATTTGTTGATAAGGAATCCCGTATGAAGTTAGCTAAATGCATTTCTACATACAACTATAATTAGAAATAAAACATACTGTTAATAATAATACTGATAAGATAAGGGAAAAAGTACCCATATATATTTGGAAATTAAAAATATTTTTGTAGCTTCATCACAAGTGATCTTGTCTTGGGAATTTTCGTTTGTAAACTGTAAACAATCGCAAGTTCAAACCACGCAGCTTTCACTCAGCAGTATAAGTATAAATCCGAAAGACACATTAAGTCAGCAAGACCGTAAGCTTGCAAACACGGGGTCGCGAAATTACTCCGCATTAAGGCACGAGACCTCCCAGATTAAGCTACCCTCGGTAAAAAACAAGAGGGCAGTATCAATCGAGTAGTGTCATTTACATTGATTCGGTACTTGAACATCTGCGGTGGCATTCCAGATTAGTTGCACTCTTGGAGGAAGAGAAGGGACCGATAGCTTATTTTTCTAGGATTCAAAGACAGTCGTATTTGACTGGATGTATTTTTTATAATTCTATTTTTTTACTTGCCTGTACACAATCTTATCTGATACTAAGAGATAATACCGTCGCACGTATTGCTGGCTCTCAAGGACAGCTGCCTAACACGCCGTTTTAGGTTACGCTTGGTAGCAGATTTTTTATTTGTTGGTAGATAGATGGGCAATTGCAAAATGCCCTACCACAATGCGGTGAAGCTCAAGCCCGCGGAGTGGTCCCAACCATGGACCTTTTGCGCGGTAGTACATAGTCATTAGGGTTTTTGGTCGCGATTTCCCGAAGCGGGAAATCCCGGGAAATATCTTAGTATTTAAAGGGCACATTATATTTAAGGTTAAGTTAAATGTATGAAAAACATATTGATTAAAAAATCCTACTACACAGTTTCTGATTACTTAAACGACAAAAATGCCTGGACAATGCCGCCTCTGCCAAGCTATTGCCTGTCACCTACAGGAACTCTGCGGAACTGATATCTCACACTGCGATCTGCAAGACGCCTGTCAAGCGTGGGGATTATGGCAAACACACTCATAATGGGAGAGGATGTGTTCAGCAGTGGACAATCCGGCTTATATAGTACAGTACAGTATTCAGTCCCATATTATTGCAGGTAGGTAGAAGGAACTCGAAATTTTGGCTAGTAATGCCGAGTCCGGGTGGCCGAGCATGTTTAGGCATCCGACGCGATGTCGGTGGAAGCGGGTTCGATTCCCGCCTTGGGCATAAAAATTTGTACTCCAATAATTTGTTATATAGGTAGAAGGAACATCTACCTCTAACGAATAATCATACGAACAATATTTACAAAGTCAAAGTCAAAATCATTTATTCAATTTAGGCGTCTACGACGCTCTTATGAAGGTCAATTACAAATTTTAGTATTGAAATATTCTACATTGTACTGCCACGTTCAGCAAATAAATTGTATAGAGCCACTGCGAGAAGAACGGGCAAGAAACTCGGGGCCATTCTTTTAAACATCTTTTAACAATGTGTTACATACATACTATATAATAGAGTTATTACAATATTTGTTTAAATTATGTAGGTGACAGGCAATAGCTTGGCAGAGGCGGAATTGTCCAGGCATTTTTGTCGTTTATGTAATCAGAAACTGTGTAGTAGGATTTTTTAATCAATATGTTTTTCACATGCAACTTGAACTTCCCTTCTGTGAGCGTTGTAATATGTTTAGGAACTTTATTATAAAACCGCACACAATTACCTAAGAAGGACTTTTTATTTGTCTTTGCTAATCTAAAACCTGGCACCGCTATTTTATCTTTATTCCTAGTATTGTAATCGTGATTGTCACTGTTTAATTTAAATTTACTCAAATTTTTACGAACATACATAATATTTTCAAATATATACAGACTTGGTAAAGTTAAAATATCAATGTCTTTAAAAAGATCCCTCACAGATTATATGTTAAGTATAATGGTATTCAAAATCAAACAAAACATGTTGGGAGGTATAATTGAACAACACAGATTTATAACCTATAAAACTCATCGCTCGGCTGAAGATCTCAGATAAAACGTCAAATAACTAACGAATAGAAAATCGGCCCTCACAAGCCAGTTAAGTCGAGTTTAACAAAGTTTTACGTATATGTGTCTTTCAGAAACGCATTTCCATAAGTTATTAAGAACCAATAGCGTTAAAGAATACATAAATTATTGTTAAAAGTACCTCAAAAACCCAGCATAACCTTTCCAGTTGCACTATATGTGCATTTATAATTACTCGAAGCAGTGATGGCTCAGTGGCATTGGCTATGGACTGCCGTGCAGCAGGTCCATGGTTCGAATCCCGCCCAGAGCTTGAGCTTCACCGCATGGTGGAAGGGCATTTTGTGAATGCCCGCCTGGCTAGCGACCACCCTCAAGTAGAAAATTTGTCGCCAAGCACCTAACAGTGTGTTCCGGCAGCAGTCCTTGGGAGCCAGAAAAATTACAGGCTAATGAGACCTAACAACTGGACGTCTCAGTGTGACGGGCACAGTGCAATTCGTCGCTGACGAAATGCGTCTGTTATAGGCAGAGGTTAGTCCACTTAACATCAGGTGGGCCTCGGGCTTGTTCCGTCACAATAACATAAAAAAAAAATCTTTTTTTTAATAAACTGAATCAAGATAATGAATAGATTCAAGCGTTATTATTACATATTTTTTAAATATTTAAAGAAAACATTAAATTAATATTTTAATAAAACACTTCAAAAATATAAAAATGAGTTTGTGACGTCACGTCGGCTTAACAGGAAAATAAGGCGGAATTGTAATTTGTTATTACTAAACTGAATCAACTCCTAACGGTAAAAATAAGAAATCGCTTTTGGAAGTGGGTACCATGTTGATTGTTTGCTTTCTGGTGTCACATTTTCGGTTCTGGAATTTGTTAGAAAAAAGTTTCCAACCTTTACAGTGATGCATGCAGTGTACAGGATTCATTGTGTTACTCTTTCCAGTAACGTCACTCTTCCACAGTAACGTTGCTTTCGGCAAAAGTTGCAGTTATCAAGTCATTTTTGAAGCGCTCGTAGCAAAGTTTGCAAAGTCTTTCGTAAACGATCAGCTCCGCCGCGGTCATAACTTGGATGGGTGACCGTTAGTGACATTACTACTGAGCGCTTTCGTGCTTCGGAGGGCACTTTAAACCGTCGGTCCCAGCTGTTATCTTAAATTGGCAGTCGTTATAGCATGGTGGTAGGCTATTTTGTGAATGCCTGCCTGGCTAGCTACCACCCTCAAGTAGAAAATCTGTCGCTAATCACCTAACAGTGTGTTCCGGCAGCTATCATTGAAAGCCAGTAATATTCTAGGTTAGCCTGAACAACATCTTCGATCATACCATCACTTACATTCAGGTTAGATATAGTTTAAAGGATAGCCTATCAGCGATAAAAAAAAGTATTAGCCATATAGTGTTCCATAGACAAAGAGCAAAACGGAGCCATAATAACAAGAGCCTTCTGTCTGGCCGTCTGTACGAAATTGGCAAAAAACCTGTAATTTTGATACCTTCACTGTGTAAAACTCTAATATAACTAATAATAAATAGATAAACTGAATACAATCGTTTTTGGAATCAACCAAGGGAATTTATGAAAGTATTGTATTTTCCAATTTTCCCGCATTTCTGACATAGAAATAGTTGTGATCATGTTTTGTTGCAGCGATATGAATTCAACATAATTTGATTTCGTACAGGCCGGTAACTAACTGCTCACCTAGGTTACGGAAGGTTCGTAGCCTTTTTTTATTTTTACCATGCTACACATTAATATTTAAATTCTGTCGTAACCGAAAAATATGTTTAGTTCCAAATTAAAAATTACTAAAAGCTGTGAAGGTATTAATTTTTTGTAATTTCTATATTATTGAAAGCATCTTATTCCTATAACACTTGTAAGAAGTATCTTTTTATAATCACTATCCGCAGCTATTAAGTAATCGTAGATTCTGCCTCGTAGAAAAATAATAATACATAGTTTTACCTGTTCCTTGTGTATCAAAGCACTTTCATGAGTGTCAGTTTTGAAAAAAGAAATGTTCTTATTTTACATGAACAGAGACAAGCTTTCGTTGAAGTAAATTATACAAACATTGATTGCGTTTTTTTAACTTTCTTGTTTGCTGCATCGACGACGATTAGACTATAAATTACCTAATTAACCATAGACAAGTTGCTGCACAGAAACAGGAAACGGAAGAGAGAAAGATCGTTTCCCGAAACTAATTACCAAACACGATAATTAAAAAAACAGATTCCAAGGAATGGGGGAAATAAAGAAAATGCAAAGTGTCCACCCCGAATTTCCATGACAAAAAAAAACGTTTTTCGTATCGCCAAAAAATATCTAATGTCTCGTGCGCGTTTTGTCCGTATTTTTTTCTTTGACGTGTCTCATTTTTATTTTTATCTTTGACGTCAAGGTTTTTAATAAGATATGCAAATTTTTGTGACGGTGCCCGCCTGACTCGTGAAACTTAGTGGGTGTATTTTGGGACCATTGTCATGTTTTATTTAACATTGATAAACAAAACAGATTATTGAAGCTATATAGTTATTGATTTATCAGGTGATTTGAAATAGGCAGATTAACTATGATTTAATATACATAGCCCGTAGATTGCCGAGCTAGAATGTCGCTTTCCCATCTCTACCCATGGGTGTCGTAATAGGCGACTATGGGTGACACACTACAAGGTGGGTAGTAGCGCTTTCTGAGGAACTGGTATCTCACACTGCGATCCCCAAGCCACCTGCCAACTGTGGGGATTATAGAAAACCCCCCATATTGGGGGAAGCTGTGTTCAGCAGTGGACCATCCGGCTGAGACATTAAATATACATATATGTATATATATTTAAAGAACAAATAAAGGCGTAATAAAAAAGCAAACTCCTTGAACTCCACCATGGGCTCGACATAAGTGGGTTGCTGAATATGACAGACCACGTGCAATTGGGAAATTAGAAATATCTGCTGGTCCACTGTCAGTTCCTCTGCTTTGAAAATATAATGAGATATAACATAAGGTTCAGTTCAATAATAATTCTCTGCCAATGTACGAATTCAAAACTACACATACACAGGATTTACATACATATATATAAGATTATTATATTCAGATCCATATATTTGTCTTAAAAACCAAAGTTGGGTTTATCTAAACGTATTATTTATCTAGGTTTATCCTTAAGTGTTTAGGCCATGATTTATAAATTGTGAGATTAGTTTTAGAAATATAGTGTTGAATATAAATACTTAATAGCTAGTATTATAACTAATTCAAACCAGCAATTAAATTCCAAATACCAAATTAAACATTATACATTCAATCTCTCCGACCACTAAACTCGTATTAAAAGTCAAGCCCTACAAGGGGTGGTTACATAAATAAATAAGTAGCCCGAATATCGCGGGAGGACAATAACAGAAGGCAAACAGCATCCGAAGCCGTGAGATAAAATCGTATTGCGTTGTCAAAAATAAATGAATCCGGGGATTAGCGCGGGACACGGCGCTCGCAATATTGGCGCCCAACGTGGGGCAGTAAGCTGTATGGCTCTCGTGCGGGTACGACATGTTCTACCGAAAATTAATAGAAAATCGCTGGTACGTTTTTAGTAGATATATTAAATAATGCCCATGGAACGAGAAAAATAATTTTCTAAATTATAACAGAAACGTAACATAGTGTAATGTCACAGACGAGGACGGCTTTAAGCCCGTATATAGACGATGCTCTGCTGATCGTACAACGGAAGTTGAGCTATAGGTGTCGCTCCATCCTCATACGATGGTTAAAAGAACGAGAGGAACTATTAGAGTTATGAGTCATATTAGTTCAGTCGGTCAGAGCATACTCCGGGTGGATGGCGCGGGTTCGAATCCTGCACAAGAGTATAATTTTTCCTCTTGTAATTTTTTAATACACTGCTTCTTACACCTGCAAGAAAATAATAAACAATACAACAAGGAACGTAGCCTTTATTCTATGCACTAATTTATAAATCGTTAATTATTTATATTAATGTTTTATTATTTATAGATTCCGGCGGTACATTGCTTAACACATATTTAATAATAACAAGTATTGTAAGAAAACATTAAATGAATATTTTGTTCAACACTTAAAAAATATATAAAAAAATATATCTTATGACAATTTTGCCTAATTTTTCTGGTAATCTGACGTGACAAACGCCACGCAGCCAAACCGACCGACGATCGAGACTGATCGATCGAGGATGCTTCGTGTAGAATCGAAACTCGTCGAAAATTCTTCCAGTTTGGCTGCGTGGCGTTTGTGAAGTCACGTCGGCTTCACAAACGCCACGCAGTTATCACGAGATATATTTTTAAGTGTTTTACTAAACTATTAATTTAAGGTTACCCTAAAATATTTTGAGATATATGTTATTATTATAAATTGTTATTTATGTAGCAACTTATGGTTTATATTTGATATATTAGCGGTTATACCTAGACAAAATTTTGCTCTATGACTATTCTCCATCTTATTTAATAAGTACTATTCTCCATCTAGTTTGATGCATTATTGTTTGGTTTTGTAGACTATGAATGCTGAAAGCACTAATTCAAACCCAGATTTAGTGCTTATTGGATCTGCCACATTTTGTACTTTTCCATTATTGGAAATCTTTACAAGCTTTTGAGTACGCTTCCATTTACTTTTCCAACAGATATCAAGAACAATGCTTGAGTATTTCTTTGTTATTGTGACAGAACAAGCTCGAGGCCCATCTGATGTTAAGCGGACTAACCTCTGCCATTCGCAAAATGCCCTACCACCATGCTGTAACGACTGCCATCCTAAAACAACAACCGGGACCGTTTTGACGTGCCCCCCAAAGTTCCCCCAGTCAGTTAAGGATGTCTAAGCAAACTTTGCTACGAGCGCTTCAAAATAGTGGTAGGTATTCACATTAATTCGCGGACAATTACTTTTTTTGTTCTGTTCTGACAAAAAGGAACTTATAGACATTCAGATCTATCGGACGAAAGTTCTCTCCGTGAGATAGTCTCATTCGTGCGCATGAAAACTAGCTCAAACATACATTTTTGTACCTTAATTTAGGTAATCATATATCATATCCGCAAGAATCCCTAGAGTCTTAACCACTTATCATGCTTCATTTAGAATCATATCGCAAAAATCTCTGCATGCGCAGAGCCTGACATCAGCGTGACATTAATGTATTGAAGCTAAAATTTCTGTTAGTATGCAAATCAATAAAATAGCAAACTAATTTATAAGGTATTAATTTTTCAGTTTAATATGATTATTTTAATAACAGTCTACAATTTAAAATGAATTAGATTTCCGAGTTTGGATCAGACAAGTTCCTTTTTAATGTCGTAACTTACCTAGGGCAGTTATCATACTGATCTGCAGATTTATCATACAAGATTCCTTTGTGCAACGGCAGCGGAATCGACGAAAAGGGTGAGATAAACTACTCCGTGCGATTCCGCAGCAAAGAGAGGGCTCAACGGACGAGCTCTATTGCAATAGAGTTTATTCAAGGAGAGTTTACTTCCCGTTAAATCATACCACAGGTATGTACCTAGCTATAATGCTTATTTTAACTTTACAGCTTAGACTGTAAATCGAACTACTTACGTGAATTTGAATACATTCCGATGCCTCAATTAGATACATTTGCAACATGAATAGATTCACAAAATTACCGTCATTAATAAAAGCGAGCTAAAGCGAAGAAGAAAGATATAAAAACTTGAAAAGGTCGCAATTTATCAATCGCGCATCAAACAGTCGATCGGTCGGGTGTCATTTTTATCGTATTTTGCGTATAAATAGTGTCGGCAGAGCTCCGAGCCGCCGCTAATGATACGGAAAATGACATCTTATTTCGTCGCGCAAATCGAAGAAAAAATCGCTCATCTCTCGCTCGTCTACATGAATATTTTATAGGCGCGTCAACAGCGAAATGACAGGTTTTATCGTTTGAAATTCGTCGAAAATTGCGCGAAATGACGCGTCGATATTTTTTTATTTACTGAGAACATCCTTCCGCCAATCAGACGCGCTCATTGTGGCCCCACAATGAGGTCTCTCCCTCGGGACATTTCTCCAGTAATTTTTATTTAACTCACGAGAGCAACAGTTTATTTGACAATGTTTATTTAAGCTTTCATTAAAACTTTATAGGGAACTTGGGTTTACTCCACGAATTGGATTTTATAATTTTAGCCTACATTTCAACTCAAGTATTTTTTTATGGTATACGAGGGTAAACGGGCAGGCGGCTCACCTGGTGGTTATTGATCACCGTCGCCTGCGAACATCCGCAATACCAGAGGTCTCGAGGATGCGTTGCCAGCCTTGGAGGAATATGCTCTCTTCTTGAAGGCCCCTAAGTCGTATCTGTCCGGAAATACTTTACCAGGCAGCTAGTTCCAAATTGTGGCAGTGCGAGGTAGGAAATGCCGTGAAAATTGCAAGATTGTGGACTTCCAGACATCGACATAAAATTGATTTCCTAAAGTATAGTATATATGGTAACAATCATAAAGCAAGCACACAATTTTAATATTGAATACCTTTAAAAATTAAAACAATTCTACATTCTACAATGAATATAAGCCGATTACATCAATAATTATTCGAAACATCGAACAAACAATCGAATACACAGTGTTACAAACGCGAACAATAACTTTGAATCGATTTTACGTCGAGCTTCCCAAGATCAAAGCTTTATTGAATTCAAATATCGAATAGATGAATGGCACGCGTAAATTGGAATGACGTAAATATCTTTATTAATCTGTTTAATTGGTTATTAGCGTTTACTTGCCTATCGGAGTGGTTAATGAAGGAGGTATAGTGGTATGTTTGTGGCTTTGATCAGGGGTGGGTGACGTTTGACGTGTGTAGCACGCACTTGAACAAAATCTTACATGACGCGAACACGGCCCTTAACATGTTAGGGGTAAGAAATTGTTTTAGAGCTGGATATACGAGTATTTGGGTATTTATATAGAACATTTTATTGAAAATCCGTGATTAAGTGATCAGGAATTTGGAATACATACAAATAGTGACTGTCAGTAACTATTTCTGTCTTCATCTTAACTCTATTCCGCGCATTGTATGGTCAGCTTCATATTTCTTCGCTAACAAAATAAAGGTTAATAAGGAAACAGTTCAGAAAGTACTTGTATGTCCTCTAGAAGTCTATGGCATACTTATAGGTATGCCATAGACTTCTATAGTATATAATGATAACCGGACAGAGCGTTTCGGTCCAAATAAAGTACGTCTACAACTTATCTGAGCGCTTGGTGGATGCGACGCGTGATCAAAATGCTGGCACCTATTTGGCTCAAAGAATAACATTGCTATTCAACGGGGCAATGCTGCCAGCATGCTGGGCACGCTGCCAACTGGTAGTGGGCTAGAGCATTTCGACCGCCTATGAGTCTGCAATGACTTATCTTAATCTTATAAAAACTTATCTAAATGCTTTTAATGTAGTAGCTGTAGTGTTGTACATAGTTCGTAGTATTTTGTTAACAAAGGCATACCACCGATTAAAAAAAGTACGTCTCTACATTCGACGTTTTTAATAACCTCCGTTTGAACAATTCATGTTTAAGCACGCAGGGCGCGTCTACCACAATTATATAAAAGTCTTTGCCAGCCATCTGATTGACGTCAACCCTCGTTGTAAAAGATCTCTTTAGTAATAGTTATTCCCGCAACCCTTTGGGTTATCACAGTGTTAAGATAGCAAAGAGAGGCCTGTTGTGTCCCCGATTCAAACCACTTACACTGATATAAAAGGTTTAGTCATATTTAAAAAAAAAACCCTTAGCTATATGTCCTTTTAAGAAATCTCTCTTTTCACGCTAACAGGACGATGTCGAACAGTTAATTATGTTCATTGTAACAGTAAGAGTATTGTTTTACCACTCCACCTATGGTGGAAGTGGTAAAACAATATTTAATACGAATATTATATTGTAATATAATATTACAATTTCTTTATAGAATGTTGATATTTTAAATTCACTAAAATGCAGACTTATAGTACTATTTAAGATTTAGTAAAACTTGATCTTGGGTAGAAGGTATTCTGACGTGGATATACGGGTTTAATTATCCAAGATTGGGTGCCAATAATTTTCCTAAAATTATTTACTCTGAAACTGATAACTTTACTTTATGACAGACACATTCGTTGATTCATAAACTACCTCGGACGAACATCTACGTCCGAGAACATACTGTATTATGTTGTTTTTGTTTGTAAAGTACTTACCTGATACTAATTTTATATATTGCAGAGGGCAGCAGTGCTTTTTCAGGAACTGATATCTTAAAACTGCGATCCCTAAAACGCCTGCCAAGCGTGGGGATTATGGCAAATCCCGCCTTAATGGGGAAGGCTGTGTTCAACAATGGACAATCCGGCTGAAAAATACTACTACTAAAATAATAAGAAACTAGCCTATAGTTTTTGTATGTTTAAATTATATTACGAATTTTATAATGTTTACATAATTTTTATTTATTCACAATTAATCGTCATCAATTTAATATCATGACATAAAATAATTGAAATGAAGAATTCTTTATTTCAATTATTTTATGTCAAGTTTTATAAAATGATACGTGTATACCGTTTTTTCTATTAAAATAAGTAGTTATTAATATAAGAGTCTTTAACTACAGCAATCCAAACAAATCGTCAGCGACACCATTACGGCATGATCCTCTAAGTCACGACATATTTCGTGAATTTGTTCAAGAGGGACGGAACACCTGCCGTAAAGATAAGCCCCTGAAGCTTCGTAATATTCCCCTAAAATAACTTCTTACAGCCTCCGGTGCTAGGCGACGACGTCACCCTCCCATCTTTCCAATGCTATGTGCTGCTTATGTAGCAATTGTGTGACGGCTTATGGCTGATGAAATAAAGACTTACGGACATCTTTAAAATATCTTTGAGTTTGCATATGTGTCAACTAAGTATATACATATATATCAGTTCCATACTTCAAATAGAAAAAAGGCCGCTTATATATTTATTATATTGTTGTTCGTCTATGGTAGATATGTCCTTCTGTGCATTACTCGTAATGCACAGAATGATAACTCGTAATAAAAATAATAATAAGGTTTATTGTGCAATATACAGGTACAAAACAGATAGAAAAATAAAATGGAACATTAACATTTATTTTAGAAACGGGTTCAGGTATGAATTTGTAATTATTAATATCAAAACTTATAATAACAAATATAGTGTTGTCTTAGGTTTTCGCGATTATTATACATAGTAATTAAACAACTTTAAACGGTTTAAATCGCGTATATTTATCATTATTTTTATCCCGACGTTTCAAACACTTTGCAGTGATCGTGGTCACGGGGTGAGTGTTTGAAACGTCGGGATAAAAATAATGATAAATATTAACGCGATTTAAACCGTTTAAAGTTGTTTAATTACTAAACAAATATAGGTCTAAGAAATCAATAACAAATATATTATATTGTACCTTAGAGGTATAAAAAATTAAAAGTTTTTACATAAGGCAACGCAATAAAAACATAAATAAGGTAATTTATATGATACGATTACATTATCACCAACTCACTCCTACACTGATTATAATGAGTAAATATATATTTAATTGGTTCTCATACTTCTCTTTTATAGGTTAATTAAATTTGACAAGGCTTTACAGCTGCAGTATATTGAAAAAAATTTAATATGATTGAAAGCTTTTTTTACTGACGGCGCTTCTTGTCAACCTATACGTCATTCTTCTCGTTTAAATTGTCATTGATTATATTCCCCGTGGGGTGCCGGGTTAGAATTGCACCTCCCCATATCATCCCGTGGGTGTCGTAAGAGGCGACAAAGGGAAAAATACTGGAAGGTGGACAGCAGCACCTCTAAAGAACTGCCATCTTACACTGCGATCCCCAAGCCGCCTGCCAAGCGTGGGGATTATGGCAAATACCCCCTTAATAGGGGAGGCTGTATTCAGCAGTGGACGAGTCGACTGTTACGGATACGGATACGGATATTTATCAGAAAATACCTTAACTGTACTGTATAATGCATATTATATAATTCTCACGTATAATGATAGTAACAAAAGTATTAAACTTAAATAACTGGCAACTTTGTTATATATGTTTACAAATAAAATACCGACATTAAATCAGCCAAATGCAGAATTTGTAGAGGTTATCATTCTATTTTTCTTCTTATGACAAAAGAATTGCATAAATGCAGATGGGGAACAATTTAGGCAAAAACGTTTTATGTAAAGTAATAAGTAGGGTAAATGACATGATTAATATACATTATACAATTAAGAAACTCCTATGTTGAAGTCATTTCGCTATGTACACCACCGTACTTACTTCAAATAACATGTTATTACAAGCTTTCCTCTCATAAATAAGAGTACAGATAAACTAAATGTCATTAACTTTCCATCTACCCACATTCACGCTCAAGATGGCAGCCGGCGTGGCGGTGGCGCGTCGCGACAATATTGCGTATTAATTAAGGAAGTCATTACGCACCGATAACGTATTAGCCCCACGCATGAAGGAAATTGCCGACACAAAGATATTTCCTGCGTTTTCCTCGATTTAAAGCAATTCACGGATTTTGATTAAGCTCCCGCTGCGAGATTATTCCCCTTTCAATGGAAAGAATGGTTTATTTCAGACACCGTGAAAGTGAATTGTATTTCCTTATGCTATTGATTTTACGTGAGTACATTTGCGTATTTATGTGAAAGCGAAACTGGGGTGTGCTTGATGCTCGACTCAAGAAATATTCATGAAAATGAAACATTACTTTCTAGGTACATACTTACTAGAAAGTGTAACGAAGTTTTATAACCAGAATTGGTCTCGTAATAGTCTAAGAAGTTGCAAATTAAAGAGGTCGTACAAGGAAACAAATAAAGCAGCGATTACGAACAAACTTGAAAGATACTATACAGATCACAAAGACAGCGACCAATAGAAACTATTTCATTGAATCTTGTAAGGAAGAGTCGAGTTTGCCGCATCGCAAACGGCAACTTTAGATTGCGGCAATAATTATTTATTCCGCTCACTTGCCGCCCGACTCGGAAACTATTCAGTGAAGAAACGCTATTTCCCGCTGGTCAGATAAGACGTTTGATTTCCCCCATTTTCGCCCGGACTTTAATTATGGCCTCTGGTTTTGTGTAAAATAGTTGGCGGAGTAATTTAATCCAGATATCAGTATTCGTGGTGGCGCGCGCCGACGAGAGTCGCGAGCCAATGAGTCCGCCTGACTGCGCTCACCAAGAAATTGTTATGTACAGAACGCTGTTTGTTAGACCCGCTTGGTATTATGCCAACTTTGGCCAATAAACCTTAACTAGTCAAAAAGTTAACTTAAGTTTCTTTCCAAAATGTTTTCCCACGATGTCGTCACTACACTGAATCAAAACTGTAAACTTGTTTTGTTTCTCCCTCTCAACCACCCTCTCATTTCTTCAGTCGTTGAACTGTATAACTATAGAGAGCTCACGAAACACAATATAGCTCCGTAAAAAATAAGCGCACATCAGACTCGAGCATGTAATTCTAGCGCACTCTTCCGGCCCGAACAAAGGAGAGAGGGTAAGAACACGAGTTACTCGACACCATGTACCTCACGCAGATTTGTTTCATTGCGTCTCAACACTCCTCGAACTAAAACAAACCTTTTGAAATCAACCTAAACCCCATTTTGCTGCATAAGAGCCTCTAGCCTTGGTACGTTTTAATGCTGAAGGGACGCAGGAAATTCGCGATAGTCAAATTGTAGTCTTACAGGGTGTGTGACCGTCAAATTATTACATTTGCTACTGTGTTACCGTAGTATAAGGCGGTGTTTGCGTTAAGGAAATGCTAGAAAGGGTCCGCGGGATAAGGCAGGTATGTCATATGAAGACTGCAAAAGAAAAATGTACCTTTAACGACTACGTGAGGATTCTAAGAGTTGAGAGAAGAAAATAAGCCGTAACAGGATGTCGTTCAGGATAATACCTCTTTTCGTTTATATTCCCCTTATGAGAATTTAAATAGATATTTATTTGAAGACCTCAGCGTAACTGTATAAAATTGCATCTGGTTGCGACGTTCTGAATAAATGAGCAAAAATAAGTCACTGCCTTAGCCTTTACTATCAGCGTGTCTACGTCAAAGATGAACATTCCCTAGACTTTCTTTATTCATTCATAGCAGTTAGCGTAGTCACAAAGGACGTGGTGCTACGCAAGAAAGAGCAGGGTTCAAAGCCGATTTAAGTATTCCAGCCATTACTCCCGCGACTTGCGCAAACTTCGCCAAGTGATCACCGGCTAGACACTAGACGCCAGCGTCACACAAACAAACACAACGCCCACAAAAACTCGTCCACAGGTAAAAAAAACTCGTTGTGTGCGGACTGCACATGTGTGGGAACACAATTCTACTTATAGCCGAGGGTCGTCCGTAGCTACTTGTAGGTAAGTAGCTATCGTGAGTCTTTTGTTCTAGCAGCTGATTGGAGCCGGGGCCGGAAATGCGTGTCACCTCACCCCCTGATTGGTCCGTTTCATTTTCTTAGCGTGAAAGAGACGCAACTACAGTGAAGTGTGTAGTTAAGGATACAGATCTCTGTGTGCAAAACGGTAGGTAGGTGTCACGCCTTGCTTGTTTTGCTCGTTCACTATGTTTGTACGGTGTTCGTCTGGCTAGATAAACTATTTTGGGAAGTTGCTTGGAGAGTTTGCAAATTGTTTCAACCAGAGTTGTGCGTTAGGAATTTCGTTTTCATCAATTAGATTTACTTAGACTGTGGTAGTTAGTAACGCGCTAGAAATTCTCAAACCTTACCTTTGGCACAGAAATTTTGGTGTCAATACTTTGTCGCATTAACTATTGACTGATATCAGTGTCATACTAAAAGGAACTGAAAAATGGTTATTATGAACCAGGCGCAAAAGCCAGCCGAACCACAGTGGCACGGCTGCGACAGGCTAATCGCCACTTTATCGCGCGCCTGTCACCAACAGCATTCAATTCACCACGATGCGACGCTGTTTATGTTATGTACAGTAAGTACAGCTGGTGGCCCTGTTCAAAGTGGGAATATGAACCGATAAAAACATAATTAATTATTGAAACCTACATAAGCACTTTTATTAGGTAAATAATAATATTCAATACTCCATTATTTATTGCAACACATGTGGTCTTATTTAACATGTTTGTGTGTGATATACATATGACCCTATAAGGATATGGCAATGGTAGGAACGGAACGATCAATTTTTATATCATTCAATTTATCAATGAAGAATTCGTCTAAGGTATAGTAACATTTAGATTCAAGTAAGGATTTTAGGTTTTGAATAAAATATTGTACTTTTTCAGTGTCTTTTAGCATGTTGGGCAGCTTATTATACATATCTATAGCCATTGACTTAGGGCCGGTTCTGTACATTTCTATATTGGACTATTTGGTTTTATCAGTTTATGCCTATATTGTGATCGAATATCACGTCGTTGATCGGCATATTTTTGGAATAGTGATGGGTATTTTTAATAATTTATAATTTTACAAATTTGCAAATTTCTAGTATATAAATAGATACTAAGGATAGAATTTTATGGTAGTAGTTAAGTATAATATGACATAGACATAGATGAACAAGGAATACAAGATTTATTCATATGATTCCATAGATAAATACACTTCTTAGTATATATATATATATATATATATATATTACTATAAAAGTCAAACGAACACAAATATATTTATTGACATACATTGATTACAGTGCATACAATGAACCCACAGGTTCCCGAACTAGTGTTTAACTGCGTTTCAGGAACCGGTGGCTTCTTCCATTTTAGATTTCATAACAATATTCATTTTATCATATAGGTATATACACCGTGTCCCAAAATTCAACGATAAGCCGGCATCGGTGCATGGACCTACTCATGACTACTCGGGAAAAAATAAAAAAAAAATTATAACTCTTTTTTTATTTAATTACAGAGACTTTTATAAAGTTGCGCCAACTTTTAATAAAACTTGCCATGGTAGTGTCCATACTTTTTTTTTTAACTTAGACTATAGAAAGTGCATAGAATGTTAAAATCTATGAAAATTATAAGAAAAATTTTTTTTTTACTGATTTTTGTAAAATAACTACAGACTTTCTGTAATTTTAAAGGATTGTGGTAGATAGCCGTCCTTCTTAGGTTGCTAATGCACAAAAAATATCAAAAATATGTCAAAAATTGTGGTCATGGTATAGTTGAAAATAGCATAATGGGTATCGAATATCGATGAAATTTATAAAAGTCTCTGTAATTAATACAAAAAAAACAGTTATAATTTTTTTTTATTTTTTCCGAGGAGTCATGAGTAGGTCCATGCTCCGATGCCGGCTTATCGTTGAATTTTGGGACACGCTGTATAAGTCGTATAGGTAAGTTATACGCAAAAAGAAATATTACATGAAAAATGTTATAATTAAAAAGAGGAAAGGGTATTTGTGTTGCGAGTGTAGGGTGTAGATTGAAGTGTAGTGAATGGATATTTTTGGGTGTGAGTAATATATTGATATTTGCAAAAAATAAGCATAAGTATCTCATCGTCGTCATCTTTATCATCAGCCTGAAGACGTCCACTGTTGAAAACTGAACAAAGGCCTCCCCTATACAAGGCCGCAGAGAACGGCTAGTAGCCGCTTGTAACCATTGGCTACCCGCGATTTTAACCATGTCGTCATTTCACCTAGTGGGGAGCCCGAGGGTGCCGGGATGCCCTTTAAATACAGAATCTCATTATATGATAAAAATAATTATCTGCGGGTTTTTTATGATGGAACTCGCACGAGGTCCAATTTCTACTTGAGTGTGGTAGCTAGCCAGGCGAGCATTCGCAGAATGCCCTTTCACCATGCAGTGAAGTTCAAGCTGGCGGGGAATCGAACCATGGACCTGCGGCACGGCAGTCCATAGGTAGTACTGCTCGACAATAATTGTTTCAAAATCGTCTTTTGAGATAAACTGGAAATTGGTGGCTAGTATTTTTAAAAGATAAGGAAAATTGAGATATTGAACGATAATAGCTACATTTATATGAGCAGTAATTAGGGTTTATCAAATAGTTTGCAGAGCAATAGGAGAATACAGCGCAATTTGGTGGCGTTATTTATAGCGATGTGCCAAACATATTGTGCCATGCGTTCTTTGCCTTCATACTGCACCATTCTGCGTTAAGACGCAGCCCTACAGTTCCTGGTAAGATTCTAAGAACTGTTCCATATCCTCTCAATGCATGATTGAAATACACCATTAGAGAAATAATCTATTAAATCAGTCCCTTCACATACTATAGAATTACTGTCTGTAATATTTGTGCTATTATATTATCGTTATTTTGCTACTTTCTAAGTTTTTACTATCATTAGTGTAACTCGCTCTGTAGCGGTACTAATTTTGAATAAATTAAATAAATAAATAAATAATTGAAGTAAGAAAATAGTTGCTCCACACTAGGCCCACTGCAGGGCTCATTTACATCTTAACTCTCTAAATACGCAAGGTAGTGTGTATATGCACTGCCAGCGAAGGCATTTCTGGAGTTTACGTCAAGCGGCGGTCATAAAACCGAAAAGTAGCCGTAGCCAAAACTTTTAACGAATTTGTCCTTTAAAGGCTGATTTCTAATAAATTCCAGTGTCATTTTTTTGTATTTCTAAATATTATTACAAGCACTATCGCGTGTTAAGCGCGATAGTGCTTGTAATACTATTTATTATATAATATTTATTTCTGCGCACCGTCCCCTATGCCGGTTAAAGTAATACATTTGGAGTATAAAATTTCGGCAAGAAATGCCGTATCCAGGTGGCCGAGAAAGCTTAGGCATGCGACGCGATATCGGAGGACGCGGGTTCGATTCCCGCCTTGGGCATATCATTTTGTACTCCAATAAATTTGTCATTTTTTGTGCTGTTGTAGAACAAATTCTGCACCGAATCCACATGTGCTGGTTAAAAGAATGATGATGCAGTACGCGGTTACATTTCACTCGTGAGATTTTAAAATATAAATCTTAAGTACTTGAATAACGTTGGAATCTTGTTCACATAACAATTGGCGAACCCGATGAGACAGTGGAATGGTACGGTGCGGAGGCAGCGGGTGGCTAATCGCACTCTGTCACCCGTCACACGCAGGCAGGTTCGGCACGTGTAGGCGAGCGTGCTACTTACCACACTGCTGATTGCCTTGCGCCTAAAGGGCTATTGATATTACCATTAGATTTCATTTTAATTCGATTCAATAATTGCTTGCTTTTCACATTTACAAATTTTTAGAACACAAAGTTCATAGCGCGATACGCGAGCTAAGCGTCTCTATATCAACTTGAGCAATAATGTTTTCGTATGTTTTTGAAACAGGGATTGCTCATTGGCACGCCGCGCGCTTGAGCTTCACCGTATGGTGGAATGGCATTTTACGAATACTCGCCTGGCTAACGACCACCCTCAAGTAGAAAATCTGTCGCCAAGCACCTAACGGTGTGTTGCGGCAGCTGTTCTTGAGAGCTAGTAATTCTAGGTTAAGCCTGTTAACACCTTCGACCAAATCATCACTTACCATCAGATGAGATAGTGGTCAAAGGCTAATTAAACTAAAAGGCATAAAAAAAAAAATTACAAATTGTTAGAACAAAACGTAGCGTCTCCATTTCAATTTGGGCAAAAAAACGGATGTTCTTGAAGCAGTGATGTCTCAGTGGCATTGGCTATGGACTGCCGCGAGCACATCCAAGGTTCCCGGCACCCCACGGCCATACCGGCACCCCACAGGCAGCTCGGTGCCCCACGGGCAGCCCAGCACCCAACGGTCAGCTCAGCACCCCACAGGCAGCCTGGTATCCTTATTTAGATTTGCAAGCAAGGCTCTCAAGGACAGCTGCCGGAACACACCATTAGGTGCTTGGCGACAGGTTTTCTACTTGAGGGTGGTAGCTAGCCAGGCGGGCATTCGCAAAATTCCCTACCACCATGCTTTAACGACTGCCATCCTTAGACAGCAATCGGGACCGACGGCTTAACGTGCCCTCCAAAGCACGGAAACGGTCACTAGTAATGTCACTAGCGGTCACCCATCCAACTCATGACCGCGGGCGACGTTGCTTATCTTTGCTGATCGGTTGAAAACAGCTAAGTAAACTTCGCTAGGAGCGCTTCAAAAGGTATTATAAAGAGATGCCGTTTTATAATCGAAATTCCAAAGAAACTCACAAAGTACTTTGCTTCAAAATTTATTGTGCGAACCGCGAAGGAACTCTCTGAGTTACTTAACTAATGTCTTCTAGAAAATAAAACCCGGGAGTTTTCAAACCAAAAGTAAAAAGCTCCTTTTTGGGCTATGCTCTACTAGGAGTGCTTCACCGCAGACCACAGCGTTGCCTAATATGAGATAAACAGTGCTCAAATGTGAATAATTAGTTTGCAGGTAGGGCAATCGCGAACGAAGTCGCAGGTACAGCTAGTTAATAATTAAAAAGCAAAACACCTTTAGTAAATTCAGCTTGTTATCTTTACTTTAGTTTATTTGTAATTAATTACTGTAAGTGTTGCGATAAGTTCAAAAACATTTTTGTTGGACCTCCTTAACAATTTCCTAAAATACTTCCAAACAAAATTTCCAAACGATGTCAATAGAAAAACCATTCTACGACACAATTTTATTCAACTGAAGCCACGATAAAAAATTAGGCCTCGTTCTATTGGGTTCCGTACTCAACCATATAAACACACAAAACATTTTATGTGTTTCGAAAACTTAAAAACTATGTAAATATATCATATAATAATATAGCTGGATGTACCTCTTAGGCCTGTAGAAGTTACTTGTGCCATACGGTCTTCCATACTACCGGTTCAGAACTGGAAAAGTTCTGGACCTAAATGATTGCACAATTTTTGGATTAAATGAATTCAATGTTCAGTTTATATTCGTTGAGCCAAATAACTGCCTGTATTTTGATCACGCGTCGCAACAACCAAGCACTATGATAAGTTTTGGGAAAATTTTCGTCACTTTTCTGCTCCTACAAATACAAAGAACTATAGACCCGTTACATGCTTGCTCACATCTCTGTACAAGATATTGCCATCCATCCTGGGAATCAGAAGAATGAATATGCATATTGATGCGAACTACATTTTCACCCCCGCTCAGAATACATATCATATACTTATATAGATTGGGTCTCGGCATACTAAGGAGTGCCTGCTATATATATAGGAAGATGTGACTATCTGCCGTGACTATCCACTGAGTGCCTCTGTCCCAAAACGGTGGTTTTCTCTGTTCAGAACTGAGGTACTTTCTCATCGGCTTACATTGTCTACAGGCCTATTAGCCGGTATCCCATTGATGGCTGAAAAGGATTTCAAAACCGTAGTATCATATCAATTGAATATATACAACTCTAAAATTATGGTTCAGTGGTCCACAGGCATTCGTGAAACAGGACATCAAATATCATTCTGACATCTGTCACACCAAGTCCTATATCTTCGTTTTTATATGTCATTTGTGGCGATAGGTTTGCCACAAACGCCTTCTATAAATATGCTATCTACAATCTATAGCATAAGTTTTCTCGTACTTATCTCGAGACTTCTCAGGCAGTAAGTTATTTATGACTTCTTGAGCTGCATTTCTTATTTCTGTTGGCGTCATCATTATAAAACTGTCACTTTCACTATCAGATGACATTTAGGATAATTATTTTGAATAATTAAAAGCGTACTGTTAAAAAATCAATTTAATAAAAAACAAAATTTTACCAAACAAAACAAATTGCCACGCTTTTTTTCTCGTAGTGCCAAAAAAGGTTGCCAACCTCCTTTCTTTGAAAATAGAGTACAAATAAAAATCACACCTCTTGTTTAAATTATCTGATATAAATACCTGAGACCTTGATATAGATATTTGATACCTTTTTGAGATTGTATTTTTTTTATGTTAACAGCTAAAAAAAACAAAAGAACGCTACCAAGGTAGCCATGGATTTTCATACAACATTCCTTCACTGCTACGGAGTAAAGGAATGAAAATCCATATAACTTTTCTCGCCGTACATTTATAAGGGAGAAATGTCGACCTTTATAATATGTTTTTGCATGAGTAATGAGACGCTTTCTGAGTGAGTGTGGTATAAAAATATAATCTAATCGGTCTAGCTATTCTCGAGTTTTTGTTCGATTAACGCATGGCAAATGTTTTACAAATATATATACAGATTATTTTTTAAAACACGTATAGACTGAGGCCCCCCAAAAAAGATTAGAATTTCCGATTCAATAAAAGGTTTCGTACTGCCGTGACATACGAACGAACAGAGTGGCTAACGGCAGACTGACATTAATAGGGCTGCGTCTTGCATTTTGGTCATGGAACCTTAAAAATGGAAGTGTGCAGTGACGCAATATTAATCCCCAAATAACCGTTGCCAAAACTGACGTAAACAAAGTCTAACTTATTATTATGTAACAGTACAAAACGGTTAGTATAATGAATTCACGTGAATGAACGACTAAAATCTCGAACTTTTAATTGAGTTTCCACATTATTTATAACTGTTCAAAGCGAAAGAGTATTTTTATTGTTGCACCACCGAAAACCATTACGTAGTCTAACGTAATAAAGTAGCCTATCCGTTGGGCTTGAAATAACGGTGCGGTAATTATAATAATTAGTTTCGTTTTTATTTAACTCTGGCCTACGTAGAAGTAAAAGTTGCATTGCTACGACCCTTATACTACGGGTTGTAGCACCGACCGTTAAAATATACCTTTCTCGACTGTACAAAGAGACAAAAGGAGAAGATGTCCTGCGTTACGTCCGGGGAGACTGATGGACCAGTGTGAGAAGCAAATCTCACTGAATTTAATGCGGTTGGAGCAGATTAGGGCCACGGACTTTAAGTCTTATACCCTTCAGATCCCAGCAGCTCAATCCAAGATGTTCCTGACACCCGACTTTTGCAGGTGTGGTATACCGTTTGTTCAGGGAGAGGAAGATATATATATTTTAGATTAAGGTATTTATGTTCTTCTTTAAATGTATTGAATGTGTATGTTACCTGAAATAAAGATTTATTATTATTATCATTGCAAGAGCTGGTTTATGTATTTTTAAACCGAGATTTTCAATGTCCTCTACGACTTATTTAGATGTATAGATCATCACATAATAATTTGGCTTTTTTTCAAAACTTTGATAGAAACGATTAATTGCAAACAGAAGGAACGGGAGGACATATTTCCTATGGATAGCTCCCAACTGGGATTCGTCATAACCATCGGATCCCACATAAGGATTAATTGTTTTATCATAGTCGGCAAAAGTGCTAAGTTAACTAAACTGAACTTGGAAAAGCTATGTATGGAAATATTATCTATTTAACTTAAAAGTACTAGGCGAACATAACCATGAAAGAGGTTAAAATAATGTTTGTAGTATATCTAATATTAATAATTGGGTTCCGTTGCAAGAAATATTCATTGGTATCTGTTTTATGGGATCGGATGGGATCTACCCATTTCTTATATAGGTGGGTAGGCTCGTATGTGTGTGAATCAGTGGATTCTTTTCTAAGCCATCAAAACACATACCCAAGTATCTCTTTCTAAAATGTCACAACGTTAAATGTTTTAAAAACTAGTAGATTAGGTTATAAGTTGTTTATATATCTTATGTTAAGAATGTTTTATATATACTTTATTAATTTTCATCTCGAAATATTTTCAACACTTATTCTGAAAAAATTAGGTACCGATATTTTGGTCAAATGAAGGTATGTGAGTATCGAAAGACGTATGAAATTTATGAATATATTTGATGAGTTATTATATTTTATTAATTATGTTTATACTGTTAGATTAAGATTTAACAAAATTACAATGAAAAAAAGAAGCCGCGAAACTTTTCCTTTCATGGTAATTTTATAAGCTTAATCGGCCAAGTGCGAGTCGGACTCGCGCACGTGATATCTAAAAGGATTATAGTATAGTGTCTAATGTTGTATATATCATGGCAAGGAACCCTTTGTATTGTGCATGAGTAAAAAAATAAAATCGGTCTAGTCGATTTTAGTTCTTGCATTTTTCACACTCGATTCAAAAACCTGTCATGGTACCGAAATTTTAATTTTTGTTTGGATTAGGTTTACCAGTACTTACGTATATAGTAGGTATTTATATCTTAATAGGTTTAACTATGTATTCTACCAGGAAACAATCACAGCTATACGGAGAAACTCAGGTCATCGCTTGTAATTAATAGTGCATTTTGCAACTTATCAGTATTTAGTACGGAAAACATTGAACTATTCTTACGAGACCAATTCGAAAACATGAGTATTGCATTCAAATTACTATGTCAATACGCCACCGGCGCGACTCTATCTATTGTTGCACCGCAACACGGGAGGTCTTTGTGACTATCGGTAAAGATGTACAATACACAGATATCGAATGATTATCGATATTTATACTCGATTGTATCCATACAATAGCCGCTGAGACTTGCATTGTATTAAAAAATCAGGTGTATGAAAACTTACCTTGAAAAAAAAATGCTTTTGATATGTTTATCAACCCTTCCACGGGGGCGAGTAGGAAATCGAACAATCGGTAGTTCTGAATGGAGTTACGATGATTATCGTTGAAAAGCTCGAGGTTACTGACAGGTGAGATGTCAACCACATGAATGAGATGACGTGGTTTACCCTAACTTCAATAGTTCGGCAACTTGACCCGATAAGAAAGCGTTGTTTGTTTGCCTTTTTAAAGCCAGGTACGCTTTTGATGTTGTTTTTTTGTACATAGATTCATTTTATGAGTATCTTTATCCAATTAGGTGACAAGGGTACAAGTCAAAAGACGATCTATTAGGTAAATTTTAATTTATCATCATAAAAACTTCAATGCTGTTTTTTTCGACAGGTATTACATGAATAATACGACAATAATCATGTACAAAAAAAAAATGATCTCGCCAGTGTGCCCCCAAAGTGGTCAGCAAATGTTGCTATCACTCACATTTTACTAGATTTTATTTTCCAGACACCGGACTTGTCTTAAAAGTTTTGTTGTCTCAAAATTATTTTATTGGTTCTACTGTCTGACACAGGGGTCGAATGCATAACCTCAATATTACAAATCTTCACTCACGCTATGACGAGAACTAGCGAGAGTGTAGATGTACTAGCTATAAGAGCTAGTACATCTACACTAATATTATAAACAGGATAGATTTGTATTTTTGTATGTAACGAATAAACTTATAAAGAAGTGGCTTATAAGTTTATTCGTACCGACATGAAAAATTCTTTTATAATTAGAATTCTACATTATCCCTGATGAAATGAGGATATAGAATATTTCCAATATTTATTTTTTATGTTAAATTCCCTTACGAAGCCGGGGCGGGCCGCTAGTCAAATATAAATATACTGGAATATCACAAAAGTATATTTTGTCCCGGTAGACTAGGTTGTTTTCGAGGAATGTAACCAAATAGCTAGAAGTAGAGCGAATGAATATGTTGACAGATCCTAGTATAGTATAAAATAAAAGTTTTATACTATACTAGGATCTGTCAACATATTCATTGAGATAGAGCGAATGAATATGTTGACAGATCCTATAGTATAGTATAAAGGATCTGTCAACATATTCATTCGCTCTACTTCTAGCTATTTGGTTACATTCCTCGAAAACAACCTAGTCTACCGGGACAAAATATACTTTTGTGATATTCCAGAACCTCAGTTATGTAGCTCCTTACCAAATTTCATTACATTTGGTACGTTGGTGGTGGTACCAAACTCTCACACACACCAACTTAAGGAAATATATCAGTATCACTAAGGGGTACTTATATTAAGTAATCATACTTATTTTCTAAAACTTATCACAGCTTTGGTCGATGCTTGGCGTGATAACATGTTGTTACTTATTTAGCTGAACGAATATATGCATTGTAATCCAACGAGGCAATTCTGTTGGCATACTGGACACCATCTGGACACGTTGTCAACTAGTGGCTGCCTGTGGACCTGCAATAGCATTAAGGTTGCCTAAATGCATTCGTCGTAGTAGCTGTATTGCGGCAGCTGTAATGCTGCTAATATTAAAGTCCTCGAGCTTTTTAACTCAGTTGACAGCCAGGGTTAGTTGCTCGCAGTACTTCTATAACCCATACAGTTATTATCCTCCATCATCACAACAATGTCGTCAAACTATTGTTCAGTACGCTTGTCAGGTCGAAGCTGGAGTCCAGTGGCTGCATCTGGAACCCATATGAACTTATATATCACAAAGCTCTGGAGAAGGTCCAGAAAGCTACCTAAGGTTCCTTTACAAGCGCCAGTATGGATACTATCCTTATATGTACCCTACAAATTTTATTATGGGTTGTTTAGTGTATCACTCGTTACAGGTACGCCGCCTTAACGATCAGATTGTCACTGCCCTTAAGATTCTTCGGGGTACTATTGACTGTCCAGAGTTGGTCGAGGAATTGTGTAGATTTCATGTTCCGGATAAATATACAAAAGGCCGACATCACGTGCTGTTCGCAGAGCCTCGTCACCTCACAGTCACGCGTGCTAATTCTCCACTGTCACGTATCCTAGCCGCGTTCAACACTATCCTGGATCAAAGTCCTAAATTTGACTTGTTTGTAGATAGATGGATGGAACTGTTGTCTGTATTTTAAGGTTATTGTGAACGTTCTTAGTATGTAGAAGTTAAGTAACTTATATACCAAATTATTATTGACAACTGTTGTATCAATTAATGATGACTTCACCTTGCTCACTTAAGTCATATAAAGCGTAAGTAGTTTAGCAATATATTTTCTGAATCCGAATCATCATCTTTCACACAGCACACATCCATACTCTCTACCGTCTTTCACATCCGTGTGGACTTGGCTCAATTTTCTAATTCAAAGTTAAACAACATATACAGAACAAAAAAAAACTGCTGCCATGCTTCAATAATGTGTATTGGGAAAATCAAAACTAACTTTAGCATTGAAACAACTAGGGCTTACAAAAGCGATACTCTAAAAAATGCACTGGAATATACATCGCGAAGTTTCTGTAGAGAGTGAGGTAACGCACGGAGCGTTGCAACTAACCAACCGTGGAGCTAAGTTGCTGTCTGTGTCATAAGAACAGAGCGATTTTTGATTTTCAGAAAAGGAGCTCGTTATGTCAATCAGCAACCTACTGCCCTTCCGGTCATTACAAGCTGCTCAAAACGCGTAAATTATCTGCGCATTAAAACAATGCCCACGCCCATAGTAAATGCGCAAGTTTGTTTGTTTTTTTTCTTTCATGCTTTGACGGATCTATAGATCGACGAGATTTTTGCCACGGATATAGTTTAAAGACTGGATACGTAACTTAGGCTACTTTTAAGCCCTAAAAATGTGGAGTTCCCGTTGGTTATCAACTATGAATATACACAACAATTCAATTTTTAATTTATTAAGTTAAAATTTTTATATACATTCTGAATTTCATTAGGAAATTTTGAAGAAAATTAAGAACAAAAGATAGGAATTCCACGTTGTAATTTTTCTAAAGAGGTCGGAAATATGTGAATGCCATAGATTAATGCAGTCATGCATAACATTGCTTCAGTGCCTGCAGTCAAAGCCACATAGATCAAAACTAAGAATGTTATATATATATATATATATACATTATATGATACAATAGTGCTTGACATCATATTTAGGATCATAAGTGTTTTAGTTCGCAGAGTAATAATAGTCTTCTATCTACCAAAACGATCCAACATTTTATTATGTCTGAAGACTATTTGTATATCTAATTAAGGCAGTTACAACGCCAGGCAAATTCAATGGATATTGCACTTTGAACGTTAAAACGAAAATCGTAGTTGTTGGAATATGAGCACATTGTTAAGATTCCAGATTGCCCAGGCAGGGATGTTTAGCAAAGAGGCTTCCACCTGGACAATCTGTTTTGAATGCTTAACTTGCCGGCCGTTCACCGGGCTGATAACAATAAAATATAAGCAAGAAGTACAAACAATTCATGAAAATTACGTACAATTTATGATAGGTTTTCTGTGTTCCTTCGTTGAACCCAGCCTACCGTGTCCCTAGGGATACCTAACTGGCCAGCTAGTTTCTACTAGGTTTTTTACTCACGGTTACGGCTGTGAGGTTCAATCTTCTTTCTTCCAAGCACAAAAACAAACACGCGTGCCCTCGCGAGTGGTTGGACCCCCTGGTCCAACCCGGCGGTTTTCAAAACAACACAAATCAATCAATTATATTATTTTAACCGCTGACCCAAAATCGATCCTCAAATTTTCAAAAACCAGCTACAAAGCGACCAGGAAACTTCTCCTTTTTTTCACACAAAAAAAGTCCACAGACACAAAATAGACGACTACCTAGTGGGCCGTTCAGAACCTTGCCGCTAAGTTGATCGGTCCGAACACAATTTTTTTTTCATTTCATTTTATAAGCGAAATATATGCAAAATAAGGTGTTCCTACGTTTTGTTGTCTCTGTGGTAACGTCATTAGTTTTGAGTTTTGAATTGGTATGCATACTTCGTAGGTTTTCAGTACTGAAGGATTTTGTCTTTTTACTCATCCCTGAGAGAACACAGCTTCCGTAGGTTGAATAAGAAAATACAAAAAAATTAAGAAAGTTTAGTTTGGCATAGCTGTTAAACGACAATTGAACGAATCATTGTTGTACTTACCAATCAGGGGCCATAATACCATGCCATTACACGTCAACCACATCATCACTTGTCAGGTGAAATAGTAGTAAAAGGCTAGCCTATCTATATCTATAAGAAATTATTCTAAACTAATGTAAAACCGTGGGGTGGCGGGCTAGAATGTCCCCCCCCCCCATCTAGATCACCCTCAGACCTCAAACCGCAATCCCCAAGACGCCTACCAAGCATGGGGATTATGCAAAGCCCCCCATAATGAGGCAATATTCATCAGTGGACAAGCCGGCTGATACAGTAAAATAAAAAATAATAAAATTGGCCAGCTCTGGTCGGATACGTGCAAAAAATTCTGCATTAGAAAAGAAACTATATAGTGGTTAACAAAGACATAAATTTATACCTTGAAATACATTGAATCAAATAAGTCCAATATAAAAAATAAGTTCGAATGAACTTTTTTGTACATCTGATATCATTTCGAACGCAGCAAAAGTCACAATCATTACACAATTAAAAGCCTTTTACTGAGTGGGAGGTGTCTTTAACAAGGGTCAATTTTAATGGGTCATATTCATTTATTTTTTCATTCACATTCTACAGTATTTATCTGAAAGGCAGTATAGCAATATAAAGCAGAACGAAGATGGTGACACTGTAACTCTAATAGACAGGCTTGACGCTTACGAACAGCCGGGCAACATCTTATCACTTCATAAAATAAAAAAACGTGTGTTTAGTTAATAAGTTTTATTAATAAACTGCTCGACTAGTTTTTGAATTTTGAGTTCGACCAATTTGGTGGTTTTTATTTAGGAAAAATATAATCATCAAGATCTGATAAATCGAGTAAAAGTTATGCGTCAATTTTGTAGACTTTTCCAACGTTTCATTTCATAAGAGCATCATGCATTTTTTTATACCACTTTTTGATATCACACAACGTACCGACGCAATAGCGCAATCATTCGACAGAAAACGATTATAACACCTACAAACCGCGTGTCTCTTATAGCTTAAAGCGGAACTGAGCTGAATAGCTGGTGTCGGCAAGGCGAGCGCCTACCGTTGCATATTTATGAAGCGCCTCAAACACTATAAATAGTTGATACGAGACCCGGCCTCCGAGTAATGGAGTAAATACAACTACATACTCGGGAATAATGTGTAATGAATGTTAAATTTCTTGGTGAGCCATCGATATATTGAAATCTTACTAAAAACAACATAGATTAATATACATTTGAAGTGCTCGTAGCGAAGTTTGTTTAGCTGTTCTTAAACGATCAGCAAAATTAAGCAACGTCCGCCGCGGTCATGAGTTGGATGGGTGACCGCTAGTATGATTGCTGAGCGGTTCCGTGCTTCGGAGGGCAAGTTAAGCGCGGTTGTCGTCTTAGGATGGCAGGCGTTATAACATAGTGGTAGGGCATTTTGCGAATGCCGGCCTAGCTAGCTACCACACTTAAGTAGAAAATCTGTCGCCAAGCACCTAACGGCGTGTTCTGGCAGCTGTCCTTGAGAGCCAGTAATTCTAGATTAACCTGAACAACATCTTTGACCACATCATCACTTACCATCAGGTGAGATAGTGGTCAAAGGTAAAAAGGTAGTGTCTAGCCTAGTATTTATCATAAAAAAAAACGGTCTGTATTTTTAAAACATTGATAGCTGATTGTAGATTTGCCTTTATATATAGATAGCCTTTGACCACAATCTCGCCTAATGGTAAGTGATGATGTAGTCAACCTGGAATTACTGATTCTCAACGACATCTGCCAGAATACACCGCTAGGTGCTTGGCTCTGCTGAGATAGAGACAATCTTTATCATACAAAAGCGTGCAATTCGAGCCATATATAAAATGGGTCCTAGGGAATCTGTGAGGGATCTTTTTAAAGATATTGATATTTTAACTTAACCAAGTCTGTATATATTTGAAAATATTATGTATGTTCGTAAAAATTTAAATTGAATAGTGACAATCACGATTACAATACTAGGAATAAAGATAAAATAGCGGTGCCAGGTTTTAGATTAGCAAAGACAAATAAAAGGTCCTTCTTAGGTAATTGTGTGCGGTTTTATAATAAAGTTCCTAAAAATATTACAACGCTCACAGAAGGGAAATTCAAGTTGCGTGTGAAAAAAAAAATATTGATTAAAAAATCCTACTACACAGTTTCTGATTACATAAACGACAAAAATGCCTGGACAATTCCGCCTCCACCAAGCTATTGCCTGTCACCTACATAATTTAAAAAAATATTGAAATAACTCTATTATATAGTATGTATATAACACATGACAAAAGAGGGGCCATTCTTTTAAACATCTTTTAACATGTAACATATGTTAAAAGATGTTGAAAAGAATGGCCCCGAGTTTCTTGCCCGTTCTTCTCGCAGTGGCTCTATACAATTTATTTGCTGAACGTGGCAGTACAATGTAGAATATTTCAATACTATATATATAATATTCAATACTAAAATTTGTAATTGACCTTCATAAGAGCGTCGTAGACGCCTAAATTGAATAAATGATTTTGACTTTGACTTTGCAATAGGTTTTCTACCGATGTGATAGCTAACAAGATGGGCATTCGTATAATGCCCTACCATCATGTGGCGAAGCTGAAGCTCGCGGCGGGATTCAAACCAAGGACTATTAGCGCAGGTGGGCTATCACTGCTTCAAATATAACTTTTTTGAATGTTGACTAGCTTACATTTCGACTTGAAACCATATGACTTATCATATGGTTTCAAGTGGTACCTACCTTTCGAAGTGAAGCGATGTTTAATAAGAATACATAATAATGAGACGAGATCATAAAAGGCACGTTATATATTGTTATCAACGATGTTATTTTTTTTTGTAAGAGTAAAGGTAACTTTATTCAAGGAATCTTATAAATAACTTCTTGTTATCTCCCAGATCCGCCCTTCCAAGTCGATGTCTACGCCTCTGTCGACCGACACAGCTAAGATAAACGCGCACATAACTATGCTAACTACTTCTTCAAGTATGCTCAACTCCATGAAGGCCTAACCGTTTACGTTTAGAACTTAAATTAAACTTTACCGCTTTTCTTTCAAAGTATAATTTAGATCAACTGCTACTATTTCGATATCAACAGTCAACCGACCGGTGCGGCCCACTATTAGCTACGTAGTACATGTCTGGAAGTGTAGTGAGAACGAGACTTGAATACAGTATGGGCGTTGTAGTAAGCCTTAAAAAATTAAAGCCGACGACGGCACTTAGAATGCTAAGTAAAGATTTGAATGGCACGGAACGCTCTCCGCAACGCGATGGAGACTTACCCTCGTCACGTCTGTGGGTTATTTTTTTGGTTCGAAAGTCGGACGTGCTCAGAGACTTCCTTTCATTCGAGAGGAATCGATTAATGAGCCTCAGTTTAGAATTTCTGTGCGGTCACACGTTCGATTTATACGCCTTTGTTCAGGCTCTGTACACGGGTAAATCATCAAATCTATTTAGGACTCTCAATGTGTGCTGAACGGCTGCGTCCGTGGGGTGGTCACTAATATCATTTCAGTGCAGACAGAGGGACGGAAAGGCGTATATGGTTGCAATACCTGTGCGGTGTAGCGAACATTCGATTTTCTGGGGAATAGCCGACGTTGTCAATTTTGTTAGCATACAATTCTGCTATAGTTACCAGCGCAGTCAGACGATTGGTTTTGGGGTTCGATGTAGAGCGGATGAGTCTTGATTTTCGCGGGGCTCTGTGGCGATGCTATGGTAAAGGATAAACTGGACATTGGTCGAGCGTGCTAATCTGCGTGGAGTGTCGCATATGATTGGGCAGACGGCGTTGTCCAATTTTCCGGTTGTGTCGGACGGTCGGCATTAGTTGGACAGACAACAGGCATCGCTTAGTAACTCGCGTACATATTTGAGTAGGTAGGTATACTCGACTCAATATACTGTTCGGTTTATGATTGATGTCGGTATTCAATATTCCACATGTGACACTTTTGTGGTCTGATGTATGAAATAGATTTAGAGAGTTTGATTTATACCTACTAAAAGTATTTATCGACGTAAGAAATGCTGTATATAGAGCATTGATAATATACCTTGATACAAGCTCTATATAATACATTACTCACTCTTACTATTTAGCAACCTTAAAAGTAAAAGAAAAATAAATCGCTTAGTACATTTGAAACTTATTACGTATCCATAGACTAGCTTTCTTGACACAAGCTCCGTCTAAAGGAACTGGCGTGGCTAAAGCACGAGCGATCTAAATGGCAATTTGTATTCGCAAACAAATCTGGCAGTGCAAACATATTGCCGCAATCCAGCAGTCAGGTCTCTAATGATTGTTTGCCGTAGGGGGCGGCTAGTTAGCCGTTAATGCATTATAAATGCAATTCATTCAACCTGCAGTTCAAGTGCGATGCCCCCATGAAAATGGTTGCTGCATTATTAAGGAAAGATCGAGGAAAGATCCTAAGTTTACTGATATCCGGTTTCATCACTAAATCAGTCCGAAGTTACCATATTATTGTATTGTAATTAAACATATAAATGTTTTTCACGGTCTACACGTGTATTTTTATTTCAATCATATTAAAACCATCAATTATTTATTACTAGAAATATCTCCATATATCGTGCGTTTATTTACAATTATATATATAATATATATAATATAATATTTAACCTGTGTAGTTTACTGTGATTATAAATAAGGACGAGATGTATAAATAAAAAGCGAGTACTTATGCTATTTCTTTCTGTAAAATGTTTACAAAATTATGTAATATTATGATATTTTGTATGACGTTGGGCTGATTATGATATTGAAAACAGAAGCCACAAATTCCTCAAAAACTTCCAACAAAATTACGAAGGCAATTTTTTAAAGGCTATATTTAGATTCAGGTAAACTGGCGAAAAAACATTGAAGAAGTGAAATACGCGTAACAAGATGTAACTTTTAGATGCATACTTTTATATAACAATTTTTTGATGCGCCTGCGCGACTTCAATTACGTGCGATTTAGTTACAACATTGTCTTCCGGGAACTACGCATTTAATTTGAGTAAAAAAGAGCCTTATATCATTAGCACACAATTTTAAACTACCAATTTGGTTTATGCTGTTTACGCTGCCAACTGGTAGTGGACTAGAGCATTTGGACTGCCTATGAGTCTGCAATGGCTTATAGGGATCTAAATGCTTTTATTGTAGTAGCTGTAGTGTTGTATATAGTTCGTAGTATTTTGTTAATAAAGGCCAAAAGGTTAATAAAAAGGTTAATAATATACCATTTGGTTTTGTATGTTGTTTAGAGGTTGAGGATTTTTAAGCATATAGATAATAACTTCATTATAAACGTGTATTTTATGTTTAATGTAAACTCAGCATCAAACCGAGATAAATTAATATCTAACAAATCGGGGGCGCCTCGGGCCACCATTACACGATCAAAGTAAAAATATATGAGGCGAAGGAAAAGAAACCAAACATATGCCGGGGTAAATATTTGGACTGCGAACTGCTTCCCTCTCCCTGCGGACCCTCCCCTTCCCTTCTATTACGTCACATTGTTCTCGCGATCGATTAGCCGGGCGGTGACGTTGCGATGGCTTTCATAACGCTACTTCGAAAGGTTCTAGAGACACCCGTATTTTCTTACCATACCTTTATTATTATTAAACGCACACTGTATATATATTAGAATATTTCCGAAATTGGAAAAACAGTTTTGTATCATTCAAAATCGATACGAGGCAAAAGCTTCACGATTTAAACTGATACATTGCTATTAGCTCTATTCATTTTCGTATTCCTATGTTATTCAAAGCAAAGTTTTGTAAGGTGGACGATACAACGTGACTCATATAGAAACAGACAAGTCAAAGACTTCGGTGTTAATTTAGCAAAGCAGCTTTGTGGTTTCACAGTTCATTCATAAGTCACATAACGACAAAAGTTTCGATGCGTGGGTAGAGTCGTGCGAATTCGACCGATGTAAGTCACCGTGAGAAACTCTCTCTGATATGACTCCCGAATAAAAAAATATAGAAAAAATGTACTCCAATTGCTGCCCGAGGGTATATAATAGTGATTGAACTAACCTGTCAGTCCCATGTTAAGTGGTTTTGAGGGAACCATACAGCCATTGTTCGGCCAACCAGTACCGTGTTTTCTTGATAAATGTTTGATTTGGGAATATTTACTAATCGACCCTGTGTTATAATAATTGTGTGTTTGCACTATTTTTTCGCAAGTTGATGTGGAATGTTTTTATGGGATGGAGTTTTTCAAGGAGGCTGTTCGTAAAGTTTATATTTTTCAATGTTATTCCAGCATGATATTAAAAATGTTTATTTAGGTACTTTTGTGTACAATTTATTATTTTAATGTTATTTTAGAAATCATTTTATATTTCAACGTTTCACGACTTACAGCTTTAGATAATTTTGCTAAATATCCGTTTCTTTATCTTAAGGTTTCCAAAAGATTTAAAGTTCTTGAATCAAATCACCTATATGTTATCAATAAAATTAAATTTTTACTCTACCAGCTTGTATTGTTTTTTTTTTCATACTTTAGTGTTTACAAAAATACTCAAACCAAAATTTTATCGAGATTTATTTTATTTTTAAGGAAATGTACTTAGTATTTTCTCCTTTATAATAGTAGAGTTTGCAAAAATTTAAAAACAATATTTACATTCTCACTATTTCATGCAACTCTACTATTTCATGTAAGTGCCATTTATGCCCGAGTTCCATACCTAAAGTTCAAAATGGAGTATGAAGAAAATAAAAGTATAACTCTACTATCTGTTTGTTTGTATGTCTGTCTGTAAGTGACGGCTCACGTCAGCCCGTGTACGGAATAAGTTACAAACCTGAAATTCTGATGTATTGTGTAGAATGTTTACCTGAAACCAATTATTAAACTATACATTAATAATTTTTTTTCTGGGGCTACAATAAATGAGTGCGTACCATATATAATTTGTTTCCATAGCTCAGCATGAGAATTGTCATCGCCTATACTTTTAAAATTTCAGTAAAAGTATTCACTTGAAAAAGTTGTAATTTTGAGACTTTTTTGATTCTGGAATTATATCAAAAACCAAACTAGTCATAAATCTGAAATTTATGTATATGAGGAGTATACCAATAACTTTTTTTACCGGTGGAATACTTTTAGTAACAAAACACTACACTCTATAATATACAAACCTACAGCTACTAGAAAGAAAACATTTATGCACCATAAAAGCAATTGCATGCCCATCAAGTAGTCCAAATGCTCCAGGCATGCTGGGTATGCTGCTATTTGATATACCTCCATTGAGTTACAATGCTTATTTACTATGCCTAATAGAGATTGTTCAATTTTCACAACATGGGCTGGAAACGTCGTTTTATAAGTGGACTAAACAATTTTATTTCTTTTACGGTTTTTTTTATGGTAAGTGATGATGTGATCGAAAATGTTGTTCAGGCTAACCTAGAATTACTGGCTTTCAAGGACAGCTGCCGGAACACACCGTTAGGTGCTTGGCGCCAGAGTTTTTACTTGGGGGTTGTAGCTAGCCAGGCATTTGTAAAATTCCCTGTTACCAACGATGGCCATCGTTGGACAACAACTGGGACCGACGGCTTAATGTCCCTCCGAAGCACGGAAGCACTCAACAGTAATGTCGCTAGAGGTCACCCATCCAAGTCATAACCGAGGCGGACGTTGCTTAACTTAGCTGATCGCTTAAAAACGACTAAGCAAACTTCGCTACGAGCGCTTCAGAGGTATGTTTTGATACAGCACCCGAGTTTGATGAAATAAAGTTGCACCAGCCAATTTTTATTAAATTGATACACAATGAGCGTTTTACTAACGCCTTTAGAATACTTAAAATGATCCAAGAATCGACTTTCAATTTCAATCGGAACGCAAGTCGCATCGCTGTTATTGAATCGCGCATACGAGTATATTACTATACGGTCCATTGTTAGGCTCACAATGGCGCGGCTGCGTATTCAGCTTGCAGACTACATCCACAAAAGTCTGTTCTGCTAAACTCCTTGTATGTAACATTGACCTATTGAGCCAACAGGTGAATCTCACAAAGCGTTTGTTTGGGTGTCGTCGCCGTGAATTAGCTACCATGCCCTTGCAACTCATTGTGGTATTCACTTCTTTTGATGGTGGAATTGCAAGGGATGCTGAACGTGGTTGTTGTATATTTTCGCTTTTTTAATATTTCTTTAATATAGCCTCGTGTTAATTGCCTTCTATGTGATCAATGGCGTCAAAGAGATGTCAATACTATAATGCTGCGTGGTTATTGGGAGGCGCGTGGCAAAATATTTTAAAAACTTTAAGTTAAAAATTAAGTTTTATTTTGCTGAAATTTGTTAGGAAGCAATAATGACCGAGCGGTCATAGCTATGGACTGCCGTGCCGCAGGTCCCTGGTTCGATCGCCACCGTCAGCTTAATCTTCACCGCATGATGGAAGGGCATTTTGCGATTAACTACCAACCTCAAGTAGAAAATCTGTCGCCAAGCTCCTAACGGTGTGTTCCGGCAGCAGTCCTTGAGAGCCAGTGAAGTTACAGGCACATGAGACTTAACAACTATGTGTTAAGGTGACGGGCGCAGTGCAATTCGTCACTTGTGATGAAATGCATCTGTTCTAGGCAGAGGTTAGTCCACTTAACATCAGGTGGGCCCCGAGCTTGTTCAGTCATAATGACATAAAAAAACCGCCTACTCCCTGACAGCAATCATCCTTGGTGTTTTCGAATAGTCAGGGAAAGTCGGTGATGTCCGCCCATTGCAAGGCAACACTTCACTCACATCGACGAAAATGGTAAGTAGCATGCTGCTCATTGGTCACATAATTGTCTTAGTCGCCTTTTACGACATTCAAAAGGAAGATATGGATCAATCCTAGTAACTGAACGGCTACAATTAAACTTAGGTAGCTAAATATATTAATTAGTAAAATCCCTACATAACTTCATACCCTTTTCACTGCTGTCAAACGTTATACTAATTATCTACCTATTGCCAGCATCTGGAAACTAGAGGTGTTCATCAGAAAATTATCAAAATATAAACAGCATTTTATAAACCAGTAGGTACTTGTGTATATTCGTACATACCTGCTAGTATGCATGGCTCGGCGAATTGGCATACTAATACATAGGAGTACATACCTAAGATGTACGGTTTCAATTCGTCACAACCACGTGCATGTGAATTACCTGTTAATTGATAGCTCTCCGCTTATTACATAGCATGAGTGCTCGTAACGGTCATCTACACAAAGGACCTATATCTTAGGGTGACCATGATCTACTCAGATTGAAACAGAACCAAACATAGGAAATGATGTCTTATTATTTTGACGTGACCTATAGGAAGACGTGGATTTTTCACACTACTCTTCATGCATTAATAATAATAATAATACGTAGTCGTAGTACGTAAGTTGAACTATAGATGTCGCTCCATCCCCATACGATGGTTGAGAACGAAATATCAAATTAGGAGTCATACGTCATATGATGTCATGTTGGCTTATCGGTCAGAGCATATCCCGGCTTTAAGGGTGGATAACGCAGGTTCCAATCCCGCAGCGGCGGTGGGCGGAGGACCTGGCTCCACCAGTCCCTGGGCAGTAGACGGTGGAGGCCATCCGCCCGGTCCTTCGGAGGTGGGTGAGGCGGCCATTCGGGTCGCTGACCTTCCGATTGGTGCAGGTGCTTTCCGGACACGGATGTTTCGGGAAGTATCTGCACCAGATCGCAAGACGGGAGGCGACCCCAGCCTGCCACGAGTGTGGGGCGCCGGAAGACACGGCGCTCCATACGCTGGAGGTGTGTGCCGCATGGGGCCCGCAGCGGCACACTCTCTCAGCCCTCATAGGAGGGGATCTCTCTCTTCCGAGCGTTGTAAACGCCATGCTCGGAGGAGAGAGATCGTGGCAGGCGGTGGTCTCCTTCTGCGAAGCGGTAATGGCGCAGAAGGAGGCCGCGGAGCGGGTCAGGGAGGGCGATGCCCATGCTGCCCCGCTCCGGCGCAGACGAACGGGGGCGAGGAGGCGGCAGTTTGCCCGCCTCCTCCCTTCTCCGTAGTGGGGTCACTGGTGGAGAGTCGGGGGATTCTCCACCAGCTTGCACGGCCCCACACGTTTGGGGGGTGACCTTGGTGAGTAAGGTCGCCCCTCCACAGGCGCAGAGGCCCGACAGAGTTTGGGCCTACCGCCGGGGCAAGATGGTGACTGCTACCTATCGCGACCCTATCTTGCCCCATCTTGGCGGAGGACTGCTCACGGGGGGGTTTTAGTGGGTTCAAGCCCCACACATCCCCTTCCACCGCCCCCGCGGTGGAGGGGCAGTGCGAAGGCATTTCCCCCCCTCAAAAAAAAAAAAAAAAAAAAAAAGGTTCCAATCCCGCACATGACTATATTTTTTCCTTTCGTTGTAATTTTATTAAATAATAATAAAGTAATGTTGTCTTAAGTTTTCGCGATTATTACACATAATAATTAAACAACTTTAAACGGTTTAGATCGCGTATATTTATCATTATTTTTGTACCGACGTTTCAAACACTTTGCAGTGATCGTGGTCAAATAATAATAAAGTTTAATGTGCAAAAACAGGTATATAGATAAAACAGAAATATGGAATTTTAACATATTATGAGTACAATTTGTCTAATTAATATATCACCATATTATATACCTAACATGAAAGTTGTCTAATATCACACTAGCCACTAAGGAAAAAACGTCATTACAATTATTTAAAGTAATCATTAAAAACTACCTGTATGAGTTCTCTTTGTAACGAACTTTGTATCGACGTGGAGCAAGGACCTATTTGCAGATATAAAATTCCGTGAAATAAGTATGACAATGATCATGTACTACAGATTTTTTTAAACTCTTACTATCTTGACTTTCTAGTTTTAATGTCAAAGTTGTGAGAAATATACTGCCATTACTGTAACAGCCGACTCGTCCACTACTGAACACAGCCTCCCCTATTATGGGGTATTAGCCATAATCCCCACGCTTGGCAGGCGGCTTGGGGATCGCAGTGTAAGATGGAAGTTCTTTAGAAGGTGCTGCTGCCCACCTTCCAGTATTTTTTCCTTAGTCGCCTCTTACGACACCCACGGGATGATATTGGGAAGTGCAATTCTAACCCGGCACCCCACGGGGCACGAATAATTAAGACTATTATAACGATAGACTTTATCGTCTGTTATAAAAACTTTTCCTTAAATACTTATTTTTGTGGACATTGTGCTCTCTATCAAAATATCGAGAGTAATGTTCGTGTTAAAAACATACAAAAAATAATTGCTGGACTTCCTAACATAGAATGGATTCGGGAAAAACGTATAAAATGCATAATGTGGAAATGAGGAGACTGAAGAAAAATACAGAAATTATTTATCATCAAGTAAATGTTTTGTTTCTCTGATCGAATTTACAAAGAAATAGTGGTTTAGGTCCAGCTACAACCCTTCCCAAACTTTTTAATGAAGTACATTTTACAGGCTTCGTTTTCTTATATTTTTATAAGGCTTAGAAAAGTTGTAACATTTTATAGGTATTTTAATACAAAAGGAGAATGAAGCCTGACAGAGATGTGCAGTTAACAATACCTATGCGACAATTATGTTTCGTGTACAAATTTCGTGGTCTTTGTCTATCCGTTTGGTAATCAAGGGCTCAATTCCTCCTAAAACTATTATGGAATCAAACTTATTATTTCTAACTCATTATTCCAAGCTTATTTACTACTGAGATCCATACCAGGGCCGTCATGCAGCAACAATGTTATATAGCAATATATATCATAACTTTTTTTTAATATTTTGTATATTAAAGTAAAAACTGTAATAAATGTTTGTAATATTGTTTTTATTGTATGGTGTTGTTTTAAATCATATGTGAAAATTTCTTTATAAGCGTTTATAAATATTTTTAACATTTTTTTCCGACTATGTTTTTTGGTATTATGAGGCTAGTTTGGTTTCGTCCATTTAGATTTTTCTTACATGCATTTCTATTTAATCAAGGTTTTGAGATGTTTTCCCTTTGACGCCACACCCGTAGCTCGAGTACGGTGATAAGCCAGGCCATCACAATAACATGGTATTAGTTCATTATATCTTGTAAAATACTGAATTGATTTTTTTTAATGATAGAACTTGCACTGTTCCTTAACTTGAAATAATTGTAAGTCAATAAAAAAATTGATACTTAATAGTTTCGGAGAAATACATACATACAAAAACACAGAGTGACCTACACCATTTTTTATTTGTTTGGTAGCCCTAATAGATTATCATAATTATATATTAATTAGATTTTTTTGTATAATACAGATACGTAAAATATTATATTTATAAACTTACAACTTTTTTGTTTAATACATACACATTGATTACTTAAATTCAACTGATACAGAATGAGTCCTAGGAAAAACTCACTGATGGTAGCCCTACTTTCATCCCAAACAGAAGTGCGGACATGTAACATTGATGCTTTTGACAGTGCATATCTCTGTACATAGGCGATGTTGAGTGCGCTCAAGTATAGGTATTCAATGCATCGATCTTGGTCCACAAAGCTTTGTCCAGACTCCAGACCACACACTAGTGAATTTCTCAAAGGCATACTGCGTACATTCTACAACTCTTCAAAGTGTATGCCAGAGACGAAATTGCCTAGGTATTTTGGGTACCAGGAATCATCTATCAAATACGATGTTAGTCTCTTTTCCCAAGCTTTTAAATAAACTATATAAATTGGGTGTAAGAGGAACACAACTTACATTGCTAGAAAGCTACTTAACATGTCGAACACAAGCTGTAAAAATTTGTGAAGTAATGAGTTCTTACTCTCAAATCAATTGTGGTGTGCCACAAGGCAGCATACTTGGCCCTACACTGTTTCTATGCTATATAAATGAACTGTGTGATCTTAATCTTAGTAACTGCAAAATTATAGCATATGCAGATGATACCACCCTTACTTTCTATGGAGATACTTGGGAGGAAGTTTTTATTACAGCTCAAGAAGGTTTCAATAAGGTGTGCCACTGGCTAGCAGCGAATTCTTTAACTTTAAACGCTGATAAAACTAAATTTATAACTTTTTCTGCTCGAAATCCACCTTCTTGTGAAATCGTAGGTAATATTATTAAGGCACATTCTTGCTTTCCAAAAACGACTGAGAATTGTACTTGCACAATAATCAAACAAACAACAAGCGTAAAATATCTAGGCGTAATTATTGACCAAACCCTTTCATTCGCAGATCATGCAAAATATCTCGCCCAAAGAATACGTAAAGTATCGCACATATTTAAAAAGTTAAGACATGTAGCGAAAGAAACGCTTATGAAGACACTGTTCCAGACACTTTGTCAGTCAGTTGTTTCTTACTGTATTTTAACATGGGGTGGGATGCCAAAAACACACATGTTAACAGTAGAAATAGCCCAAAGGTTAATCTTAAAAATAAGTCTTTTCAAGCCCAGATTATTCCCCACCGTAAAGTTATATAGTGAAACAGGATTATTGACAGCGAGACAATTATACATCCTGGCTTTGATATTAAAACAACATGTGACAATACCATACATTCCGACCTCAAACCAAAAAAGGAGGTCATATGAAGTCTGCAGAAATAAAGCTTTTAAGAGTAAACTTCCGCATAGATTTTTCTGTTACCAAGGAAGTAGATTATATAACCTTGCTAATAGAAAACACTCTATTTTTGCACTAACAAAAAAAGAAACCAAAAATATTATTAGTAAATGGTTACAAGCATACACGTATGATGAAACCGAAAACCTACTTGCAGTGATGGAGTAGCTTAAATTTGTGATAAATAGAACAATTACATAAAAATATTTTGAGAACCAGTAATTATAGTAATGCCTGTACACATTCTTTGAACACATCATACTTACCATCAAGTGAGAAAATAGTGGTCCATGGCTAACCGTAAGCTATATAAAAGAAAATCTGTTGAGAATATAATTTTTAATTACATCCGTATGTTTGTTAAGAATCTAACTGCCTAAACATATTAATATATTTTTAAATAATTTATAAAAATAACAACCGAATGATATTGTGAGGATAATGTGCCATATAAGTTTTGAGATGCTGATTACGGATACGCGGGAAGTGTACTTCTTATATTTTTAGTTGTAAGAAATCTACTAACCAAGTTTTTTAGTTTTAGTATACTATTGTAATTGTTCTTTCCCTAGTACGCTAATATAATTCTTATAATATCTTTTAGTACCTACGAAATTATTTATTTGTAAAAACAGAAAAAGGTTCGAGGTGGGGGGCCAGGAGTGCCATAGCACAGGATCTACCTAGTTTGGGCTCCTGTTCCTTCCCAAGACATTTCTTGTTAGTAGTTCCAAAGTAATTTCAGCATTATCTTATGGTTCTAGAAACTATTGTGGAAGGAAAAATAAAGATTATTATTATTATTATTATTCTAAAATTCAATTCAATTCAATAAAATTCAATGAGGAATAGTTGAACAGATATTGCTGCTTTATAGTTTTATGAGTGAAGGTCCTACGAATCAGTACATGTATTCATTATGTATGTTCAGTGACAGGTTGTTAGAATGTACAGAGATATTGTTAAGTGTTCAGTTACCTTTTTAAGAAATCCCTAATAAAAAGTAATAAATATATAAATAAAGATGAAATCAATATTTAAGAAAAACTTTATTAATATAAAAAAGAGAATCTTTGTTTAGAATCTGTGTTTCGAAACGCGTTGGAAATTCTTTCGTTTAGGCACCCCATCGGCTTGGCAGGAAAATTAGGCAGAATATTTTAAATATATGTTTTAAACGTATCAATTTAATATCATGTTAAGATATAAACTAAATATTTAATTTTATCAATATTAGGTATCGTATTCAAGTATTGTATTAACTACTTATATACAAAAATCTTACTAATTGTATGTGGATGAGGCCATTGGTTTGAAAAGTTAGACTCTCTCCGAAACTTAGCCATATTCTTGACGTTTTTGTTACAGTAAGTAAGTTTTTAATTAGCAAATTTGTCGCTAAACACCTAACGATGTGTTCCGGCAGCTGTCCTTGAGAGCCAGTAATTCTAGGTAAGCCTGAACAACATCTTCGACCACATCATCACTTACCATCAGGTGAGAGAGTGGTCAAAGACTAACCTATTAGGCATAAAAAAAAACATTAACAGAAATGAATCAGCATTTATTAATTAATGTCAAAAATTATAAGACCTACATTCAAAAGTACGTGTAGATCAGGTTGGTGTTAAAAGGTGTAGTCACTCACCACTAAAATAATTATTTACAACAGAATTAATTTTCATAGAATTGATCACTTTTAGTGATAAATCCATCTCATTGCAGCACTATATCATTGTAATTTAAATATATTCAGCGCTTCACAATCTTGTGCATTTAATATTGCCATAACATTCGACAAAGTCATGCAAAACAAGAAAAATATTCATCTTACAGTACCTACCTGTTCCTTCCTTTGCACGACTGCAGAAAAATAAACGCATCCAACCTTGCAATGGCTGAACAATTAATGCTTGTTATTATCATAATGTGCATTAGACCAGCCGCAATTAGAGAAAAAATGGCAGGATTTTTTTTGTCTACAGATCGTATGACGCATTTTACGAGCTAAAATTTGCAAGTGTTTATGTACTAACATTGAAATTTGAATTTTAACAGCTAAGGATATAAGGTTATAAAATCAAAATAAATAGGAAAAAAAATATCTTGAGTAGGATCCTGCTCGGGGGTGTGATTTTGTATGGTATATTTTATTTGAGGCAGTATGTATAGATTGTAGTTAAGAAGTGATATCTTTTCTTATTTTAAGTCATGACGGTCTTTTTGTTCTACAAAAAAATTAGCATTTTCTTTTATAGTTTGTTTATGAATTTTAGTATGAATTTAATAGAATATAGCCTTGTAGGTAAATGTCAGTTAAATAAACTTTGTGACACATTTCAGTTATGTCACGATTAATAGTTTTTTCAAAACAAATCTCATAATATCGTTAAGACAAAAATACTTTGATGAACAATTCTAGGGTACAGCTTGATAAAAGATACCTTGTTTTTTCCAAACAAGCTTTGGGCTGACATACGATCTTTTAGCAATGCGTAGATATTGCAACAAAGTATGAAAAATGTGTTGACGTAAAGGAAAACTTGAATGGCAATGAACTTGACGGGTTCACGCGAATCAGCATAAACTGTGACTCGAGAACTCGAGGCGGTGACGGCGTGACGACGTGACAGCCCATCACTCCAGGCACGATCAAACCATTCAGCCGGATTAAGAATAATTAACCAATTTGTCATTTTAATGTCACATGCCATCACGTACCCCATCCAAGAAAACGAATAAACATTTTTTAAATATTTAATCCAGCTCGAGTGTATCGTAAAAACTACAAGTCGGCATAACTCATGCGTCTTCGCCTTTTGTGTTTATTAAAAAATATAAAAAGAATTTTGAAAAAAGAACATTAGTTTGTGCGACTTATCAGTCATCCGCGCGGCTCTGGCGGCATCACGTCTCGTCATTGCGGGTACTTCACGATTTATTTAGCTCTCGACGTGTGAAACTAATGATCATTTGATTCTGACCTTTGGAATGCGCGAGCAGCCCGGATTATGCCGTTCGGGAATGATAGCCATCAATTTAATTTTATTCGAGTTCACAAACAAAGCAGACGCCCATTTTTCTCTCATAACCATGTGTCAATTTGTAGTATCTATGTATAATTAGCTTATCCCCCACCATTAACATGTCAAACTCTTACTTATGTAAGGTTAAACATTTGAGCATGCTATAGCTGCTTCCGTACATTAGAACTTCAGCTGCCTACTACCCTGGAGCTCATTCTTATTTTATGCGTACTATAGCTAGAGAAGCAATCGTATAGTGTAAACTCTAAATAATTTATTAAATCAAGGCGTATTAAATGCACTCAAGAGCGTCAAACACGAACGACATTTAGAGTTTCCGAATAGAAGTAAAATAAATAGGTTTTCATATCTTTCCATAATTAAATATTTACTGTATAGCCCGATTTAATAAAGAAACGTTATCTAAAATAGCACCGAAAATGAATACTATAGACAGTAATAGTGTGCTACTGAGAAGCAATGATTTTCGGTGTCATTTTAGATTCGTTTCTTTATTAAACCAGGTTATGTTGTGTATTATTGTGTACGTTCTAAAATTATTTGATAAACATGTACAAATTAAAAATATATAAGTACTTACTGTATACTGTACTGTATCAGCCGGATTGTCCCCTGCTGAACACAGCCTCCCGCATTATGGGAGAGTGGAGGAATCCTCAAGCTTGCATGCCTTGGGGATCGCAGAGTGAGATATCAGTTCCTCAGAAAGAACTGCTGACCACATTCTGGTGTGTTACCCTTAGTCGCCTTTTACGGCACCAACGGGTAGAGAGTGACATGCTAGCCCGGCACCGCACGGTATACTTACACTACAGTTAAAATACCATTAACTCCATAAGTATTTCTTAGGTTATCCTGATTATTACATACATATGTAATACATTCTATATTACCTTACTTTCATACCAATGTTTTAGAACATAGTCAGTGGTCATTTCACGGAACCTTTAATTCCAATATGCCTTTACTGTGATATTTTTTAATGAAAGCGATACATTTTCTGAAATTTCCATTACAAGGAACATAGTGAACAACGATTAAATTTGTGACAGTCTTATTTACACTAAGATTCAAAATTATGATACATATATAAACTTACACTAAGATACAAAAGACCTTCAAATTTGAGCATAATATAGAATACATACCGTTATAGTTGTTTTTAATGTTAGAAGAAGTATTCAATTCACCCTTTCGTTTCCAATAATGCCTCACAACAGACTACTGACTGTGCGTAGTCAATAATCTTTAAGAAAGAGTAACGGAGTAATCTAGAAGTGTTTATTCCGAACAAACTTGAACATAAAGTAGTCACAGAACATCAGGTGATAGATATTCGACTAGTTGATTGATCATACCGGCCTCTTTACCTAAGCACGGTAACCACCCACGGTCTGTCAGCGGGTCCGGTTCGTCACTATGATTAATACAGCTCTCGACTCATTAGCTGAAGGGCTTAGTACCTCCGAGGCAGTTAATCACTCGAACAAAGCACTACCTACTCGCGCGAGGAGCCGAAAGCATCATTCTTCGTCAGGAATGTGAATGTGGGGTGTAAATGTCAAGATTTAGCGAAGTGTATTTGAGTTGAACCAAATCATCTGATCGCGACCTTGCTTAGATTAAACTTTTTTGAATTTGATTATGATCTTTAATCTAATATAAATTGTGCTGATCAGATAAAATATAAGTCTTCGTGAAGAAGACGTATGAAATGGGTACCACCGCCATTTATATCAATTCCGCAACCAAGCAACATTTATCCGGGTTGTATGTACTGTAGTGGATGTGATTATACCTGGCCCTCTAAGACACATACCGAAATGCACCGGTGGTACTTGGCATAAAATTGTATAGTTGAGGGTACTACTAGCCAGGCGGCATTTCGCAAAATGCCTGGTACAAAATGTTTCATCACACTTACACGTAAATAGTATCTAAACATACAGGTTAACTTGGCCGCAATGCCCCATATATAAAACCCTCGAGCTTTTTTTTTTTTTTTTCTTTTCCCTTCATAGGGATATGGTCTCGCACGTCTTGTGCATTTGCCAGTGTCATGTTTTAATGATCCCTCGAGCTTTTATTTTGTCATGAAACCCTAGGTAGGCAATTTTTTTTTTAATATAGCACTTCATACATGTGTTGTAAGTTCAAGCAAGGAGTTTACACGCAATTGAAAAATTGTTTTAAAATGTTATCTAAATAGGAATTTCATTGCAATCTCGCTACATGTTACTTAAATACTCAGGTTATGTTTTTAATCGATTTTAATAGTTTTTTTGTAATTTTTTTTTACATTCCGTCATGGCTGTATACTTACGTATTTGCCCTGAACGTTTCTGAACGAAACATTTGTATAATCTGTGGTGGGGGCAAAAAGCCCACCACCCGCAAAAAAAAAGTTAACGTATTTCTTAATAATATTTGTGCTGATGTATTAAATTTATAATTCATATTTATTTAATCGCAAATGTAATGAAAAACATTGTATGGTTCCCGAGCGGTACGGTAATTACGATTTCTACTAGAACCTCGATCGTAATTCCTTATTTACCGCACATAATACTCAATGTACTAAAATAAAATCGCTAGTATCATGCCACTAGATGTCATCATATATACGCAAATAAATATTAGCTGGTGGCATAGTCCACGCAGGTAACTCTCTAATCGCCAAGTTACTTTAAAAGTCAGAATATTTTTTTTTCTTATAGGCCCGTGGACTTAAGATTAAAAAAGTCACTTGGCCGGTCCTTTTTAAATATTATTGTTATGTTTATAAAGAAGATCACTTTCACCTAGAACTGTAGATCGTTATTGACTTGGACCCCATCATTAGAGTATGCACGAAGCGCACCGCAGTATGTACATAGAGAGCATATGTATCACACACACATAGGTACACACTTACGTTCGTTGTAAGTAAATATTTTACTACTACCTTGTGTATGCGGATAAAGAGTCACCTTGATTATTGGCCCAGAGATTTACAAATAACTTTAGAATTGATACTTATATGATCATAAGCTCCATATTAAACTGTACCATGATGTATTTAAATACATAATAACTATTGCAAATTGGATAATTTCCATAAAAACAAACACACTGACACGGCCGTAAGCACAGTTATATATATATATATATATATATATAACTGTGCTTACGGCCGTGTCAGTGTGTTTGTATATATATATATATATATATATATATATAACTGTGCTTACGCCGTGATATGTAGTTGCTTGTGGGATGCCTAGAGGCCATAAACAACTCGCCTTATTTACGTATGAACTGAATTTGAAAAACAAAACTTGTATATATATATATATATATATATACATATATATATAACTTAGTTTTGTTTTTCAAATTCAGTTCATACGTAAATAAGGCGAGTTGTTTATGGCCTCTAGGCATCATGTTAGCAATGCATAGTTTGCATTGCTAACATAATATTAAAGTTATATTTCCTGTCATGAGATTCTAAAGGAAAAAATATTTTAGAGTGGACAAATTCAAAGTTTATATAGGCAAGCGTAAGCATGAAGCATGATCCGTAGTCCAAGTGATCCGAGTATTTACCTTTCGCGCATCAACTTCACGCCGTGATATGTAGTTGCTTGTGGGATGCCTAGAGGCCATAAACAACTCGCCTTATTTACGTATGAACTGAATTTGAAAAACAAAACTTGTATATATATATATATATATATATACATATATATATAACTTAGTTTTGTTTTTCAAATTCAGTTCATACGTAAATAAGGCGAGTTGTTTATGGCCTCTAGGCATCCCACAAGCAACTACATATCACGGCGTGAAGTTGATGCGCGAAAGGTAAATACTCGGATCACTTGGACTACGGATCATGCTTCATGCTTACGCTTGCCTATATAAACTTTGAATTTGTCCACTCTAAAATATTTTTTCCTTTAGAATCTCATGACAGGAAATATAACTTTAATATTATGTTAGCAATGCAAACTATGTGTTTGAGACTAGACTCTAAAAAATCGTAAATATATTGTGGATGTGAATTGATTGTTTAATTTAATGATGTAGGTACAATTACAGCATTTGGCAATATATCATAGAAATCGACACGACCCACACTTATGTTTAAAAAGAAATAGTGGTTAACATTACCTTCACCATGAAATGTTTGGGGCACCTGCATGTAACTTGTTGGAATCTAATTCTTGATGACTGCAGTCAGCGTTAAGTTACGGTACAAATATAGCAATGACAAAACCCATGACGTATAATTTTGGACATACCTATTTAAATGAACGAGGAAATAATTTGAAACTAAATATACTATAGCTAAAATATTAGGAAATATTTTGAAGCCAGTTGATTTTTATAAAGCCATTCGCAAGCTAATAATCACGCCTCAATATCAAACCGTATCCAATCACTCTACCAGCCATGTGGGACATGTTCCACGTTTCAGGACTTATTGACAATGTATAATTTGTAGTCAGTAGAGGTGTGTTCATTTACTTTAGTTGAATTTGATCTACGACACTACTATGAATAGCCATAGTAGAAACGCGCGTAGTCTAAATTGCCTATTCGTTCTGAACAGGTTCTGGATTGGATAATATTGCTTATCCATGTCTGCGGTTACCATAAATGGATGGGTGACCGCTAGTGATATTTACCACTGAGTGCTTCGGTACTTCGATGGGTGTTTGTCGGTGATCTGTCGGTCCCAATTATTGTTGTTGGGTGGCAGTCGTCAGGCTACGTTCGCGTCGGAGCCTCTCGGGAGGATCTAAAACACCGGCTTTTGGCAAAGCTAGCTATACCACCTTCAACTAAAAAATCTATACACTATACAGGTGTTCTAATAGAAAATTCTATGTTTTGCTTGACGCTGCACTGCGTTGGCCGAGACGTTAGCTCTTATGTCGTTCGTCCAGTAATTCTGATTGCTACAGTGCCCTTCATGGCTAAAAAAGCAGTTCTGCTGTGAGGCAGAATAATTGCTAAGAACCTTCCTTACCGACTCGTGAGATGGTGGTAAGCCTATCGGCAATAAAACGAAAATAAAACTCGGGTACCAATCAGAATCTCCACCACAGGTTAATTTAGGTCAATAGAAAGATTAGCACGAGGCTTAATACAAATTGTGCTAAAAAACCTTCGCGAGTCCATCATTATTATTTATTAACCTGCTTGGACTCGCGTAACTGATCAGTTACATGCTGAGGCCCACGCTCGTCGCTGTGCACCATCGTGACTCCCAGACGAAGAACTTCAAATAAGTTCGAAACTGGGCGGAGCAATATCTGGTAAATATTACGGGAGTCCTAGCCGGTTACTAAATAATAATGATACAAATTGTTGATATCAAGTTGACTATTACTAGCAAATCGACTATTTTTATTGGTGAGCAAGAACTGTGATCAGAGAAATCAACTCATGGATCTAACATTGAAATTTTCAAATTGAATGCATAGCTAACATTGCCAGAGCATGTGAATACATTCACAAAGTGTGCGATAACGTTCCTGGAGTAAAACCCAGTGTAAAGTAGAAGTTTATAGTACGGTACGATCAGGCTGTTTAATTACCATAATTAATTAGATCCCACGGCGCAGACGCGGTGAGAATAGAGGATTGATGGCGGTAACATATCGCCACCATTACTGAGGTGACGAGTATCGTATTTTTAAAAGCCCGCCATTAAGCAGTTTTTGTGTCCGACTGGTATGATACGGGGCAATCAATCATCGTAATGTACCGGGTTAGGCTAGGCTTAGACCGTTACTAATTGTTAGGAAAGTTTCCGTTTGATTGTTGATGCATGGTAGTATTTTTTTTCAATGAAATCAAACGTAATATCAGCAAAAAGTTTGACGAAAAAATGTTTATTAAAAATTAGACATGCAATTTTTGAGAGTAGTATAATGAATGTGGAAATGAAAATAAAAAGCAATAAGTCTATTAGTAATTTGCATATGTATTTACAACTACTTCATGTACAAAATTGTGCAACATTTGGATATTTTTAAAACTTCGTAGACATATTCTCTACAGTAGAACCTCAATATATACATAATATACTGAAAATTAAATTAAAGGAATGTGTTCCCTTCGAGGAACTCTTTAGGCTTAAATTAATTGAAAAGGTGTATTATTGAGTCTGCGATGACTTATGGGTATCTAAATGCTTTTATTGTAGTATCTGTAGTGTTGTATATAGTTCATAATATTTTGTTAATAAAGGCATACCTCCGGAAAAAAAAAATGTTGCGTATATTACTCTTTTGTTACCGCCAAGCAAAAAATGCTATAATTGCTGTATTCTAGATTATATAAGTCAGTAGAATGACAACGTACATAAGCATTATTGTGTATAATTCCGTCTATGTAGGTACTGCGTATTTTTAGAGGGTGGCACATGTTAAAGACAGCTTGAATAATAAATATTTCAGGATCACTGATATTACGCAATTTCTGTTTTCAATATACTCGTACTAGTGGCTCTGTGAGCTGAAGACCACCTCACTGAGATATGTTTGTTTACGTGTTCAACCCCAATTTCTCCACCGTTTTGAAAAATAACCATACATTTATTGATAAAAAAGATTCCATACTCTTATCCATTCGCTATCATACACATTATATCGAACCTGCTCACAAAATTTCACGAGTATTGGTTGAGAAATGTAGAGAACAACAACCGGACAAGTCCGGATAGACATATTATGGGCATTTTTGTCCAAGCTGAAAGACCCTCTGTCAATAATTAAATATTCAAAAATATATATCTCTAAAATTATCCTGTCTCACGTCTGCTTATACCTTAGAGTAGGTAGGTATGGGTATATTCCCTAGGTTTGGCCAGCTGTGCTTTGCTGCCATGTAATAGAGGGCGGGACTATTCCCATACATAAGGGTGTGGAGAATCAGCATTTGGAATGTTACAGAAAAAAAAATTACTTCACTTTCTTCAGTCAGTTAACACAATATTTATTTTCTAACTAATACCTTTCACCGAAAATAGAAAAACCGTTTGGAAAAACTGCATAAACATATCGATATTTTATGGATTTTCTGTGTCATTTTTCTCAAGGCACATTATGGTCCACTTCGAAAGTTATTGGAGCCCTAAATAAATACATTCCTCGGTTAATCGACGGTGAACTCAAGCAACAAGGGGAGACTGGTCGGTATGTATACATTTCTTGGTTGCGGATAAACAACGTTAAGATATTATATGTAATGAGTTACTCAAGTTTATAGCATGTATTTCTAAATATGATTACAAGCACTGTCGCGTGCTAAGCGAAAATCATATTTTTACAAATTATTAGAGATCGGCATTTCCCGCCCGAGGCATAAAATTTCATTTAAAATTTAAACAATTTTATCGCGCTTGTAGCTAGGTTTGGTAACTTTTGTACATGATCATAGTTTTAGTGAGTTTGAAATAATATTGTTCAACATTACAAAATCACAAATATACGATAGGAAAAATTTAAGTCATGTGCGGGATTTGAACCCGCGTCCATCCACCCCTTGAGCCGGGGTATGCTCTTACCAATTGAGCTAACATTGTTTAAAAGAATGGCCCCGAGTTTCTTGCCCGTTCTTCTCGCAGTGGCTCTATACACTTTATTTGCTGAACGTGGCAGTACAATGTAGAATATTTCAATACTAAAATTTGTAATTGACCTTCATAAGAGCGTCATAGACGCCTAAATTGAATAAATGATTTTGACTTTGACTTTGACTTTGACATGACATGACGTCATAACTCAAATCTTTCCTATCGTTCTTTAACCATCGTATCGTATATTTGTGATTTTGTATTGTAATCTGCATAGCAGGCGTTATTGCAAACCTAACATTATTAAAAATATTGCCCAACGTACGATTGTTGTAGTGGTTATTTATAGCGGCTCAGGTCACGAAATCCTGCGGATGGGCATATTTAATTTGTAAATAATATTGCTTGTATTATCGTTTCACCAATAGATATAATTCCATAAATTAACTCTAAAACTGCCAAAAATTTAAATCACGTTTACCCATACTAAATTTAATCAATGCAACAAGGTGTTATGTATAGTGAAAAATAATCTCCTAATGTCGTTTTACGTGTTCAAGTCGTAGGAAAAGAGTTAGACGACCTAGCAACTAAACTAAAAAATATTTTTTTTATTTCTCATACTTAGAAAGTGGTGTTTGTTTGATACGAGTAGTGGGTGGAAGCTGCTTCCCACCTAAGGGCGAGAAAAACTCATAGTAAATCCTTCCTTCTCTAGGGCCGTGATGTCTTGTAACAATGGTAACCATCGTTGTAAACAATATTAGATAGAACAAATAATAACGACTACATTTGTGTTTATGTAAAAGGCTATTAGAACTTTAGTTTATAACAGAATTAATGTGACTTTCTCAATATATATGTTATATGAAAAATTTAGTCACAATTTCTGATTATGAGCAGTGTGAATAAAAAAAAAAACTTATTGAGCAGGATGGCCCCCGGGAAGATACATTGTGTTCCATATTTAAAAATTTCCAAAGATACTATATAATTAGGCGGGTTCGTTACTAAATATAAGGTACTTATAAAAAAACATTATACTTACATTTTACAAATTGTTCTCACTTCTCAATTTATTATATGTATGTATGTATCTTCTACTCATGTTTTCATTTTCAGTAAATATTTTATGGTCTACGATTTTTTACATTCCTCATATTTTTTGTGAAACGTAGAGTAATTAACACGGGTCTCAGTCATCGATTCCTACTTGGACTATAGTCACATTACTTTCAAATAGGGACTACTCATGTTATTATTATCAATAAATTTTAGGTATAGTAAAACTATTATTTTTATTTTCATTATATTTGAAGTGAAAAGTAGAGTGTTTAACACGGATGAAAGTCATCAATTCTTATTCGGACTATAGTCGCCCGTAAATATTCCAAACAAAATTTAACTTTAAATTTCAAAAATGGTTCTAACCTCTCAATTAATTTTAAATAGATGCTATTTATGTTATTATAGCTACTTTCACATATAATCAAAATTAAAAGTAGAGTGTTTAACACAGTTGAAAGTCATAAATTCCTACTCGGACTATAGGCGCCCTCGCTGCGGTCAGGCGTCTAAGTACCTCGTATGGAAATTGATACCTTTCGACCCTTGTATTACAATCTACTATTTTTATTTACCGCTATAAACGTCAGCGTTACCCGAAAAATAAACGTTATTCATTACGTTAAAGAAAGATTTAAATTAATTTCTTAATTTAATAACAATGTTTTTCAGCAACGCGGCGTGAAAAACATTGTTATTATAAGAACTCCACTGGTACTTCCTTTCTTACAATTGAGAAACAATGTTATTTTATTGAGAAAAGCTTAATTGTGGAACGGATGTTTATTATTTTAGGTATTGAATAAAGTTCACTATTTTCACACAAACAATAACATAAAAAAAAACTCCCAGCGACAGTGTTTTCTAGGATGGTTTGTGTCAGGAAGATGGCTAGCATGTTCTCTCGCGTGCTTTGTGTTGGTGCAGCTTGATGCTGTTTCAGCTGGATCGTCCACTGCAGAGCACAGCCTCCCCTATTTAAGTGGTATTTGGCATAATCCCCACGCCTGGCAAGCGGCTTGGGGATCGCAGTGTAAGATGGCAGTTCTTTAGAAGGCGCTGCTGCCCACCTTCCAGTATTTTTCCCTTAGTCGCCTCTTACGACACCCACGGGATGATATGGGAAGGTGGGATTCTAACCCGGCACCCCACGGGGAAGCAACTTGTCTAATGGAAGTAAATAAAAGCGAACGTTTTGCGTCTACTATTTATGATGTACTGTGACATCACAGGAAAAAGGCGGCAATGGCTTTTACTACGCTGTTTTTACTTTTAGCGTTTAAATCGCTCAAATCATATCTCATCTTACTATTGGTATATTTATTTCACCCTGTGCCGAGTAAGAATTTCACCCACATATTTTCGTGTGTTATAGGCGATGAAAGGAAAATTCCAGAAGGTGGGTAGTAGCGGCTTCTGAAAAACTGCCTTACGAGCCGCCTACCAAGAGTAGGATTATACCAAACCTTTCTTTTGGGGGTGACCGTGTTCAACAGTGGACGACCTGGCTGTCATAATAAACTACGTATATTTATTTAGTGCAATGATATGTTACGTAACATTAAAACGCATAACGTAGAATGTTATGTTACGTTATAAGTTATATCGTAACATCTCTATACGTTATAACGTATAACGGATCATCACATTGCCGTAAATAAATGAAGGTTATGTACTGTATCAGCCAGATCGTCCGTTGCGAAAGATCTCGTCTCTTACGGGAGGTTTGCCATAATCCCCACTCTTGGCAAGCGACTTGCACAACCGCAGGGTAAGATGGCAGTTTCAGAAGCCGCAGTTGTCCACCTACACAAAGTAAATATGCATCAGCTACATGTGACGTACTCTATAGCGAGCGTAGAAAATGTGTTTTGCCATTATTTGTTACTGAAGAAAACCACACTGTATTACCATTAATCAGTTACTTATCCACATTACCCACCAAGGAACTAGGTAGAAAAATAATAAATAAAAACATCAGTTAATTAGTACATTTCACTTAGAAAATATATTAAAGACTGACTCAAAAACAAAAAGACACTTAATACTACGTTCTAAAATTAAAATACTTGGTAAAAACGGCTAACTGTTGTAGGACAAAATAAAAAAGCATATTCTGTCGCCAATAGTTACCTACAGGAACAGAAATACAGTTTAGTTAGAAGTAGGTATATTGATATAGATTTACGAATGTATTTTGTATGACAGTGGTATCACGCGGTACCTAGAGCGTGACTTGTGAAGCCCCCACTATTTCCGGAACTATTAATCATTTCTTAGGCGAAGCTTTCTAATATTCTAGCTTCGATTTATTACACCGCTTGTATATTTAGAACATTTATACATATCATACGATTTTTATTTACTTTTTTTATAATCCAAATAGATAATGAAAAATAATTTAAAATTTTGTATAGCACATTTGCTTCATGAAGCGATAGCACATTTCAATATTAACTCGTTAGCATAAAATACACGAATTCCTGAATTTATTAATGAAATTCAAATCGTATTTTAAAGCGTGGTTAATACATTTTAGTTTATTATTGTTTAGAACTATTTAGAGAGTTACTCAAAAAACAGAAGTATTATTATACATTTGCTGACCACACACAGAACATGGGTGCTACTTCATTAATCGCAATCATCCTCTTATAGTTTATTTTTATTACTTCCAATAGCAAAGTATATAACAGACTGCCGTGAACTGTATCTACGATAATATTGACCCTAACTAACCCTAACTTGGTTAACTACCGCGAAATTAGCATAACTATGCTAAGTCAATTCCAACCTTCTCAAATTTTCGACCAACGATATTCCCTGAGTAGGTCTCTTGCAATCAGGCTCACAAATCACTACAAGACTGAGCATAAGGCGTAAACACGGCCGCTTATCTGCGTTATTTACGAGCCCGGCACGGCGGCGACCGGCCGGACCGGCGGCAATCGCGATATATTGTCGATTTCCGGCCACGCTGGCGAGTAATACGCATCCGGAACGCCCTGGGTTACGCCCTGGACCACATGGATTACGCGCTGTCTTAGGAGCTATAAAAGGGTATGAAAAATTAAGATAAGGTACTGCGTCTAAAGTTTCAATTGTTCAGTTGTTCAAATTGCAAGGTATAAATAGCGCCTCGTAACTTCCTCCGCGGAGGGTTTGGACTTTTCTCATCTCGGAGAATACGTATTTTTTAAATTAACGAATCTATTCCAAATCCTTCCCGATATACAAACTATTGAAATGTCCAAATCCATGAAAAATAGTTTAAGCGTGAAGCAGCACAAATCAACACGTGAACACATTGTCGCAGTTATTCCCCAAATATGGTTTTATGCATACCTACCCAGTAAGTCAATTAGGAAATTGGATTTGTGGAAGGCCATTGTTTTTTTTCCATTTCGTATCTCCAGTACTGGAGATACGAAATCGTCGCATTGGAATCTCTAGGTCTTAATTCGATACCCGGGTAGCATAGATATATATATATTTTTTAAAACTCACATTAGTAGTCCGGAATCTGGAGATAGTGCCTGGTGGTAATTGGCTCGCCCTCTATTAAGTGGGACTATAAGATGTACTGTAAAACGTGGGTGTTAAAACATTGCCCTTTAAACGTAGGTGTTAATACATGCCTCTTACAGCCATGGCGATAACTATAAACAATTTAAATCTTGATAGCTAGTAGTTACCAAAATCCAACATGTTTTCCCAGAGAAATGACTCACAACAAATAGAAAAGATTGTAGGCCCTGAAACACACAAACCAAGTCACACAATCTTACTGTGCTCGCTCTCTATTTGCGCTCAATTATATAAACCCTAACCATATAATCGTTTCCCGAGTTGGCGCGCATTTTTCGCATTATTAAGTGGTATTCGTAATTAATAAGCCGTAGGGCGGGCGGCGGCGGTAGGAGTGTTCTTGAGAGCACGCGTGCCGCCGCCCGCCCCGCGACCGCTAATTGTACTTCATTCGTACTTAAAACCTATCATTATTCTTATGCACTGCCTATAGTACGAAAATTTATCAATAATTTTATTTAGCATAATTTATTTTCTTAATTATAGCATAATATTGAAAAACCACTGGGTTTGTGTCGATACTATTTCTCTAAACTATTCATAAACTATACTTAATATGTACTAATAATATTAATAGGCATATCCGTAACGGTAAAATTCTTCTTCAAAAAGAAAGAATAAAATTATTTATATGTGTATAAGATTCGTTTATTACACTAATTACATTCATGAAAACTTTATAAAAGTATTAGGCTGTAATTAATTTAGAACGAAATCACTGAACAAAAACCCACAAGTAAATACAAGAAATATGTAGTAATGAATAATGGTATAAATCCACACATGAATAAGTTTTAGAAATAATATAAAAATATTTTTAGCCAGCTTCAAACTACATCACTAAAACAAAAAAAACGGTACTGGGTGAGTTGGAGTACATATTTGTTAGGTCAGGTAATTATTTCAAAAACGTTCAGCTAAGTACAGATTCAGAGCGCTAGTGCGACCTTAAAATTAGTTTTTGGTTTATAAAACAAATAGAACTATTTTACAAAATTATAAATTTGACCTGACCGCTATGCTCTGACCGCTTGAGCTAACGCAACAATGACTCATAGCTCCAATTTTTCCTCTCGTTCTTTTATTTAACCATCGTATTATGATGTCTATAATTATTTCTTCTATAATTTTTCTTTTAACATCTTCCTGATCGGCGGATCCTGTATATGACTATATTTTTTTCTCTCGTAAATTTGTAATTTGATAACGTAATTAACCGCACAGGCGTTATTGCAAACGTAAGAATATTAAAAATAGTATCATTATTTTAAAAAAAGTCTAAATTCCTAACTTCAATATTTTTCGCGGTACATACCCGTAGATGCCGTAACAAAAATGGTTTAAAAGTGTTCACTTTTATTTATAGATATTTCGTTACATTATTCTAGAGCCTTTATTATTTTTCAAATGATAATGTTTTTAAAATATATATTTGTTGTAAAGTATTTAAATTTCAGGATACGAATCATCTCATTTCCATATTAAGCTAAAGCTCTTATAGGAATATATCGATAGACGAAGAGTGACATTAGTGAAGGTTGGTTATGCCTTTTATGTACGGGATTCTAAACATGGTTAGAATAATAAAATGCAAAACCTTTAATCTTCCCGAAAACAGAAAAGCGAAGATCGTAGAAAACATTATTGATACAATGTTAGAATATAAAATTTGCCAAAGCTTCCAATGAAAATCGTGAAGATGAACACATCATCACGTTCTTTAGAGGAAAACTGCAATCATTTTATTCAAAATATTCAAAATGATATTAGGATCAGAAACTCAAATATTCGTATATTACCTACTTGTCACAAATTTCCCGAACAGAAAATATTTTAGTACCGGAATTTCAAATGTAAAGAACGTAGATACATTGTTTACTATGTAGGTAAAATGTGGGATATCATTAGCCGGGGCCAGCGATGGGCCACGACATTTATTTTACGGTTTCCGGCAATAAAAGTGATCCACTGCCTGCATTCTGCAGCGTTGCCCGGCGGTCAATACACGGCTGCTTAAACCTGTGGAAATGGCTGATTAAATATATTTTATTCTCATAGAAAGAAACGAACAAAACGTCGTACATTTTCATATTATAATATTTTAAATAAATTATATTGCTCGTGTAGATTCGTGTGACTATTAAATGGTGCACGTCATTACGAAGCGATTCTTACAAGGCATGGCAAAAACGTGAAAACGTTATATTCTTTGCACCTGCGTCAAAATACGCTACAGACATTATCTTTGTTTTGTAGAGGGCAAATTAGGGAAACTCGTGCAGCACGTGTTTTGACACAGTTCCATTAAAAACGTGAGTAAAATTTGGTAAAGCAATCCGAAAAATTAAATAGGATTCTTCTGTGACTATCATGACGCAGAAAACAAGGAAAAACCACGCTCAAAACAATAATTGTTTTGATAACAAAACAACGCTGATGCTTGTTTACTGTACTGTTTACCTTTTTTAATTTTAATCTCAACCCACTCTAAAACGCTGGTAAACATTACGTAAATGTTTGAAATTATTTGTGCCAAAATATATCCGTATAAAAATGAATATTGCGATTTAAAAATAAAGAAATTGCGAAAGAAACATTTATTTATTGCATTTTACACTAACTTAATATCAGTATTGCTTAAAATTAATAACTACAGATATACATATTTTTTTAATTTAAATTATTACCATTGCCCAACTAGCTAGCTTAACTAGTAAATATACAAAAAAAAAGTTGTAATGTAGTAACATGTCTTTTTCTACTACCTCTTATTTCTTAACGTAGCATTACGATAATTATTAGCTTCCTAAGTACGTTGTAGAAATGTAGACGAAAAAATTGGATAAAGAACGTATACTTTGAACATAGCTACATACAAAAATAAAACATAAATGGAGGAATTTGCGTATTGTTCGATTCTTCACCAAAAAGTGAACATGATCTAATCCAGTAATTTTATCTCATTGACTTGTCCATAGTCCATGTCCCCACGGAAGTGATAAAGCTTTTTGGCTAAAAAAAGCATTCGGGTGGCGATGGCGCGGAAGCAAAGTGGGAACATTCCCTGCTCGAAGATTATCTTGAGTTGAGCCAACCGCTGGAAGTTTCTTCTATCAACTTAGGGTTTCTATAAACTATTGGTAGTAGGGGTGTAGTGAAAGGATAATTATTTCGCTTGTAACGTCTCCTCAGATTGTATGTAACAGATTAAGTAATATGATAATTTGTCAATTTTAAAGTGTTTTATGAATATGGTTGAATCAAATAGTAGACCATTATTATGACGACGGTATTCGGTACAGTCAGCTTTCGCTGAAATTACAGTAATGCAGCCTAATAATATCTGCTCAAAAATATACCTAAAATCCTGTAACTGCTTTGACGAATATTTTGATTGGAGTATATACACAATAAAATATTACATACATTTTTTATTCATGTATCTTAAAAAATATAGTTGGCATTATGACGTTACAATGCGCAATGTAACGAAATTAAAACAGTACTGTTTGTTTTAAAGGTTTTAAGAGGTGTCACATACCCGGCTAATCACCTATATACATATATATTTGATTATAACTGTTAGGTGCTTGGTGACAGATTTTCTACTTGAGTGTGGTAGCTACCCAAGCGAGCATTCGCAAAACGCCCTTCCACAATTCGGTGAAACTCAAGCCAGCGCTGGCGATCAAACCATGGACCTGCGGCACGGCAGACCATAGCTATTACCGCTTGGCCATCATTGCTTCAGTAACGATCTTATCACCAGTTACACGAATTGTTTAATCGTGGACCGGTTTCTTTGGCGTTGGACAACGGACATTCGTTAAAAAATTACAAATTCACGAGAGAAAAAAATATAGTCATGTGCGGGATTCAAACCCGCGTCCATCCACCCCTTTAGCCGGGGTATGCTCTAACTAACATGACACAATGACTCTTAACTTTTTTGCTCTCGTTCTTCTGCTATCGTATCGGGATGGAGTGACACCTATAGTTCAACTTGGGTTGTACTACAAACAGGCGGCCTTGTTTGTAGTACAATGCAAGTTGAACAGCAGGCGTTATTGTAAACATAACAATATTATAATTATAAGGTTGCGTCATCATTTACAAGTTTAAAACTAGTTGCCAAATTGGTCTTGTTTGTAGTACAACGCAGGTAGTATGTATTGCAATAGGTGTCGCTCCATCCCGATGCGATGGTTGAAGAACGAGAGCAAACATTTATGAGTCATTGTGTCATGTTAGCTCAATTGGTTAGAGCATACCCCAGCTAAAGGGGTGGATGGACGCGGGTTCGTATCCCGCACATGACTATATTTATTTCTCTTGTAAATTTGTAATTTTGTAATGTAATTCGCCCAGCAGGCGGTATTGCAAACATAACAATATTAAAATTACTTGTACAAGTATCATATTCATTATTATCATATTCCATACACAACTTCACATTATTAAAATCAATCAATGTAACACTGCACTACTGGACCGAAAAGTAGGTACATTGATAAATGAGCATCGTTGATAAAAAGGAAATGAAGCCAATTCACAGGAAATAGGGTATTGACTCAATTGTCGATACCCCATTGTAGTCTGCGGACCGGTCACGGTCAGTTTTCACTATTCATTTAGATAAAAATATGTATACTTAATGTTTTTTTATTAGTATTCTGTCTGTAATATATAACACAATAGATATAACATAAAATTAAGAAATTTTTTTGAAGCGCTCGTAGCGAAGTTTGCTTTGTTGTTCTTAACCGATTAGCAAAGTTAAGCAACGTCCGCCGCGGTCAGGAGTTGGATGGGTGACCGCTTGTGACATTGGTACTGAGCGCTTCCGTGCTTCGGAGGACTCGTTAAGTCGTCGTCGGTCCCGGTTGTTGCCCTAGGATGGCAGCAGTCCTTGAGAGCCAGAAAAATTACAGGCACATGAGACTTAAGAACTGTTTGTCTCAGTGTGACGGGCGCAGTGCAATTTGTCACACTATGAAATGCTTTTGTTATAGGCAGAGGTTAATCAACTTAACATCAGGTGGGCCTAGTGCTTTTTCCATCACATTCACATAAAAAAAATAGTCCCTCTATCATAAAATATGAATAGTGCCCATAGAAAAAAAAATTTGGTAGGTTTTTATTCTAACGAAAAACAGTAATACATAAAAGCGTCAAACTTGGTGAGTCTATAGTCACGTATACTAGTCTAGTCTATAGACAAGTATAAGGAATAGGTAACAAACTACAACATATAATAAAAACCGACCAAAAATGGGTCAAACTATTGCTAGAATTTCGAACTATATGAAAAAGAAAACAACTTTATGGTTCACTCTGTATTAATACGGAACCTTCGATGTGTAACTCGAACTGGCACTTGGCGGTTTTATTATTTGTATTTTATTCAGCAATTCAAGATACATTTTTGGAAACAGTAATAGCAAATTCCTTCACGGGATGGAAACTCCATTCATGATTACTTTCTTAACTAATGTGTTATAAATGTCACCGGATAATTGTACGATACGTTAGTTTATAAAAAATCTAGTGAGATTATAAACTGTCGATAGATTGTGAACGAACATTAAAATTTACAATCTAACGCTTACATTTTCGTCAGTTTATATACTGACCATGTCTAGCTGGCAGTTTATAATCTAACGATTTATAATCGCCCGCAAATTTGTGACCGTCCTCTGATTGGTCGCCGTTATAGTTGCCATGAGTTCATTTCACAGAGTGAAGAACAAAAAGAATAGTCAGACAAAAAAAACATATTCATTTCGAGTTTGTACATTAAAAAAACTAAGAGATTTAAATTAATGACCACCATAAAATGCTTTGATACCCTTTGTTCTTTTACCAAAAAATTTAATCGGACACCAAATGTAGTAAACGATTACTATATTTTAGCGAGGGGTTAAATATCATTTAGTCTAGGGCAAAGTCATATTTAGGTGCGACGACGAGCGAAGCGAGGAGGAGCGTAAGGTTATTTGTGACTACAACAACGCGCGAGCCGAGCGAGCGAAGCGAGCGTGCCGCGTCAGCGGCCGGCGATTCGCCACATGAATTTAATTTCATATACTACTTTTGGTGATCATTTACTACTTTTGGGTTAACTATGATTTATTTTGAGTAACTTTGCTTAAATATTTTAATTTACTATTTTTGTCTGTTATATGTTACTCTACTATATCTGGTGGTAAGTTAAACATAAGCCAAAAACTAGTACATTAAAAACCTGTACCTACGTACTTTGCTTATGGCCACTGTAATACTTTCGTAGATCTATGGTAAATTGTTGTTGATCCACATAATTACAATTTGACGGCTGGACATGGTCAGTTTATATTCTAACGAACATTTAAACGTTAGATTGTAAATTTTAGTTTCCATTCACAATCTATCGACTATTTACTGAATATACCGGCTAGCACTCACGGTGTTTTGGTCGTAATCTCCGACCGGTGTTCGAGCAGTAAAGACTAAAGCTAGCCGGTATATTCAGTAAATAATTATGTCAACTCACGTTAGTTTTTATGAAAATATAATCTATCGACTGTTTATAATCTAACTAGATTTATTATAAACTAACGGTTAGTACAATAAAACGGTGACATATATATGTACCTAGTTTTATTAGTATATCTTTTCGTCCATATGTTTCCTTCTACTTTTTTTTTATGACAGTCAACTGTACTGATGAGAATTATGGATAAACATACTTATCGACTGAAATTCAGACTTTCATAAGCTTAAATAATTCTTTCACTAATGTGTGTGGCCATGACGTACAATATGATTAGTTTAAAGCCATGACAGTCCAGTTGAGTTGACAAGGTGATAATGACAATTTGTTTTGTAATTTTGGACAGTAATCGGTGCACAGGTAATACTTTTCCTTTTTTTAAGGTTGGTGACGAGAGTCTGATTTTAATTATATGACGACATAGAAAATTGGTAACTTAGCAAGATCTATAATGGATAGTAGAAATTTCAGATAAGACTTACGTTTTCAATCAAATCGGCTCATATCCCAAATCGGCCAAGATCTGAAAAAAGGGAAACGTCACTTTAATCATACAGAGAGACCAATTACAAGATTAAACATTTCATCACAATGCGAACTAAAATCCACTCTACACGAACCAATCTAATACACTTTGGCAAAACAGAAATTAATCAGAGCACAGTTGGGTAGGGGTAGGTGGTCCCCTATTAGAAAATGATTTAGTCCGGAGGCTCAATTCTGCTAAAACAGTTTTGTCGCCAAGCACCTAACGGTGTGTTCCAGTAGCATTCCTTGAGATAAATTACAGGCACATGAGACTTAACAACTATGTCTCAAGGTGACTGGCGCAGTGCAATTCGTCACTTGTGATGAAATACATCTGTTCTAGGCAGAGATTAGTCCGCTTTACATCAGGTGGACAGCGAATTTGATCCGCCAGAATAACATAATAAAATGGGTTTAGTTCTATGTCCAAAAATAACATGTGTGATATGTTACAAAATCACATATATACGATAGGAAAAATTTTGTAATGTAATCCGCATAGCAGGCGTTATTGCAAACCTAACAATATTATAAAGTGTGATATGTTTAGTTTAATTTGATTTGTAAAGAATAAGACCTTAGATATAAACAAGCTGATATCCTGATAACGATCATTCGTCATCAATTTACCGCCAGCAAATAACTCATTTTTGTTTACATTGCAGTACCGACTGCTTTTGCATTTTAACCAAATTATCCTATACTGAAAGGTCATGAGCATGAAATGAATACACTAAAAATCGTTTTGTAGTAAGTATTAAGTTAGCAGAATTGTACTCCAGGAGTCCATCGACCCTCTTTCCCTGCAATTAGTTACGCAGAACAATGTGCAGTGATTTTTAAATGATCGACCTCGTCGCCATCTGGCGGGGTCAGTCAATTCTAGTAATATCAGTAATTGCTGGTACTGACGCTGTGATTATATAGGCAGTTCCATTTTTTATTATTTTAATTAGACCTTGACATATCGACGCTTCTTAGACTTCACGATCGTGACCATGCCATGTTGTCTATCTGACGCAGAGAAGAACATTGTTTGAGACTCATGTCTATAAATAACAGGTATATTTGATGCAATCGACGTATGTATATAGGCAGTGTAATTTTTTTTTTAAACTTACCTTTTTAACCCAAATCCATATAAAGGATAGGTATTTCCTTTAACTCCAATATATCTTCATAAGATATGTATGATTAAATAAAATGTTGACTACACGAATTCAATATTAAAATAAGCTAAAAACAGGTGTCAGATTTAAAATTAGCAAAGGCGAAAAGTTTTTTGGTAGGGAATGTTGTGCTATTTCATAATAACATTTCTTAAGATCACTTCTCACAAATGGAAAATTGAAGCTGCGTGCAAACATACCTTAATTAAAATCATATTACAACTCAATCATTACTTTGATATACATGGTCATAGAGATAGAGAGATTGATATATAGAGACATTGACATATATAGTCATAGACATTGACATATACACGACGGGGCCATGCAAGTTCCATAGACAATTTCAGATTTTCTACAGACCCCTTAAAACGATTTTACTTTTGTTCTATTATTTATCCTCGTTACTAACATCCAAAAAGGTGAAGTTATAGAAAAATAATAATAATAAAAGAAAGACGCTAATATTATGAAACAGAATTTTAAAAAAACTCAGGAAACAAGACGAGTGCCATAGAATATGTCACTTTATCTTAGACAACTGTAAAGTCCAGTAAAGTTATTTAAATATCAACTAGTATTTCTGAAACTAATACTACCCTGGAATCTTTTTATCTCCAAGTACAATTAAGCTACTCCAAATAGACAATTTCCTCACGGATAATTTCAGCTCTTTAATTTGGCACAGGATATTATTAAAGGCACTCAGCTTAATTTGCCAGCATTACGTTCGCTTCGATGTTCATTGGCGTTGGAAATTAATATTTCGCGCCGATATCAAAAGTTCACGCTCAACTACCCACCCCCGGGGGTCGGCAATACTCATAACTAACGGACCAATTGTCAGGTAAAATGCGCTTATATTATTATTTTTACCTTACATCTGGGATCAAACGTTGTCAGGGAGACGCGATTGGGTAGTGATGTCCCCCTTTGGAGGGGCCATATTCCTGTACTTTGGTATTGGTATGAGTGTGTTGTTGTTATCTAGCCTTGTGCTTGTAACTAACATCATGACATGATACATAGGACTAGTAAATAATAAGAACGAAAGGATAGATTTAAACGATGACTCATTGCTACGGTAGCTCAGATTGGAAGAGCAGCCGTTACCCCAGCGATGGGTGGGTGGATGCAAGTTTATATATCGCTCGTAGTTTTTTTCTTCTTACAGTGGTTTATGTGACCTTGTCGAGCCGCGGACGTAATGCAGACCAATCTGATAAACTAATAAGCAAGATTATTTTAAGTAACGTATTGTTGTAGGTATATTTTTACATCATTGTTTTGTCATTTTTAACCAATCAACTTAGTTCGCTGCGGTTATGACTTAGATAGGTGACAGTTAGTGGCATTACTACTTGTACTAGAGTGCTTACGGAAGCACGTAGTCTTAGGATGGCAGTCGTTAAGAAAATCTGTTGCCAAGTATCTAACGGTGTGATTCAGCAGCTGTCCTTGAATGCCAGCAATTCTAGGTTAGCCTGAACAATAAATTCGACCACATTATCAAGTACCATTAGGTGAGAAAGTGGTCAAAGGTTACCATCAGCTATAAATCAAAAAAATAAACATAATATGATTTGCTTGTTTCGTTACTCCATGACAATACCACAGAAAACTTCAAATGTAGTAGGAGCAAGTATTGATAGACATGAAACTGTACTTATTTAAACAAGACAACTGCCTAATAAAAAACTGCGCTGTTCATCAAGGACAACACTATAGGACAAAGATGGTACACAGATGAGTTCCTAAAGGGGATTGCCGGATTATCTGGAATTATTCACGTGTCATAAAGTGCAAATTACATCGGAAACACGTGCCGTAGTCTGTAATGTTGTGCCCCCAACCCTGGGTTGCGTTTACTGAAAACAGTCGTTGCCACTGAGCGTATGTTAGGTTTTGATACTATAGTAGATAAACCCACGAATGTATTTCTGTCGCATATGAAATCGTTGGACAGTTATTGTGAGTAGGAAGATCTAAGGGTCTATAGTAATTTCTGTGTACACAATGACGTAAAAAGCTATTACTCTAAGGGCCTGTTTCAGAATGTTCGAGTAAGTTCCGGTTATACTACCCAGAAGATATTTCATAAATAAAACACTATCTTTGCGTTTCACAGTCATCGATTTCGCCTATCCATCGCCATCGGTTAAAGCTTGAAACGTGCTGCATGTTAACTGTAATTTTTATCATTCAGTTATTTTATGTTCTGGGTAGTATAACCGGAACTTACTCGAACATTCTGAAACAGGTCCTAAAACTACAAAAAACTAGGAAACATGAAGATCTCTATTATTATTTAAGCTTATATTTGCATGCAGAACTGTCAGTTATCTTGGAACTACTCTACTACGATGAATATTTTTTTTTATGAAATTCTCGTGAATTTCACCCTATTTCTGAAATGGCGTACTTAGTTTTAAATCATAGGAAATCATAAAAAGCAAGTTCTCAAAAACATAGTTTATGGCCTAAGAATATCATAATAATGCGTAAAGTATTAATTGGCCTTGTGCCGTCTTCATTGAAATAAATACACTATTCACCAATTTATCTCAGAAAACAATATAAGAAGTTTTCATAGTTCTAACCAAACGAAATGAATATTGCATATACATTGATTTCTCCAATGTTTTTCATGAACAATTACTTCAACATCACTAAACAAATAGCGTCATCGAGGCATATTGAGGTTCGACGGGCGTCGGTACGTCGAGCACCTATTAAATTCTGAATGAGAGGTTAATCCGCAATTACCGCCTAGTTATCGCCGGAAGACGGCGGAGATAGTTAGGGCCCGGAAAATATTCCGTTCACTAATTATTCCGCGTAATTAAACGCGGCATTATCGCGACGCCGCCGCCGCCACCTGCCGGCATTGTGCGCGCTGATTTACTGCGATCCGCCCGCGATGCCGCTGCGATTCCATTGCGGACGCACGCCGCTTTTTGCACCAATTCATTATCGAATTGCTCGTGTTTAATAATTGCTGTGAAATTAATCTGAAGGGCCATCGATCGCTCGTCTGTAAGTTTTGAACTGGCAATAAAATCGGAAATACTGAAATATTTTCCGCGAAATCTTATTATGAAAAAAATTATCAAATAACGATGTTACTAGTCATTAAAAGAAAGTCACTATTGGCGAATTAATACCAACTACGAAATACGAGTTACCTAATTACAGAACTGTACACGTATAATATACTAGACTACGTAATGATATAATATAAGTATATACTTCTGCCGAACCGTGTATAATAACACGACTTAGCAGAATCGACATTTCTCCAGATGGGTGTGGGCTCATGTAACAGGAGGCGAGCATGTGGCACAACCGTGCACAGCTCTAGACTTCAACTGATCCAAGGTTCTTCGAGATTTCAAAGCGACGATATAACCGACTTGACCGATATGGCAGATGGAACATTATTAAACTAAGTAACATCAGCAAATAAAAGATATTATTTCATTGAGACACAATTGCGTGGAAATGATTTCGATAGCAGTCAGATTCCTATAAAATACCTAAAACTCTATAAAGCTTCATTCCGAAACTGCACCAACAATATGAAACTAAAAATACCTACATTACAAAATTACAAATATACGATAGGAAAAATTTGAGTCAGGTGCGTGATTTTTCCGGGCAAATATTTTTCCTATCCTATCGTATATTTGTAATTTTGTAATGTAGATAATCCGCATAGCAGGCGTTATTGCAAACATAATAATATTAAAAATAAAAAAATACCTACATTACCTACAAGGCTTAATTCCTTTAGATTTAATTTCTTTAAATATAATATTAATATAATACTATATTCACGGAAATTATAGAATAATAATTATTAATATAATACTATATTCAAGGAAATTATAGACTACAATTTTAGAGAAATTCATTTTTCATGCAGTTTTTTTTCATATGAAACTAACAATTCCGTACATATACACTTTGGTCTCGAGAAACCAAACCCACACTTGAAATCTCTGTAAAAAGTATTTTTTTGCGTATCCAAAAACATAATGTATATAAGTTACAAGTCAGAAGCACAATAATATGTCTGGTCCACATCCACATTATCCTTGGATAAACATTCCCAACGATATACTCGTACTAACAAGAACGCGAAATATTTGCAAGATGAAAAAAATAGCAGCAGCGGCCAACAATATAGGTCGCTATCAGGTCCCCGGGTCCTCTTATTACTGCGGCCTCTAATTTTCTCCGGGAAATTCCTCTTATTTTCCCAACATCCCAACGGAGACAGCCTACTTCTGAGAATGGAACGTTCTTCCGGACGAAATTAAAACCCATTTGCAAACATTTGGATTTTTACGTACGTATTGTTTTAAATCTTCTGTAGAATAAACTTGAGAGTAATATATAGACTAGTAGACATTGTTCATTAAAGTAGTTCGCACAGGTCGTTTGATTAAACTATAGTTAGCATGAATCAGCTCATGAATCATTTCTTAACTGTTTGATTTTATTTTTACTTCAGATAATCGGGTTCTTCTTCTTCTCAGTCGGGCACTCTTGTTAGTGTGGTCGTGGTTGCGTTGATGACGTACACGCAGGACATTCGTTAGGTCCCAATTTTCCCAAACCTTTTTTTTTATCTTATTGTGAAGGAACTAGCACGAGGCCCACCTGTTAAGCGTAACCATGTTAAGCGGTATCCTCTGCCTATAACAGAGCATTCATCACAAGTAACTAACTGCACTGCGCCCATCACCTTGTGATATACTTGTTAAGTCTCATTTGCCTGTAATTTCACTGGCTCTAAAGGACTGCTGCCGGAACACACCGTTAGTGCTTGGCGACAGATTTTCTACTTGAGGGTGGTCGCTAGCCAGGCGGGCATTCGCAAAATGCCCTTCCACCATGCGGTGAAGCTCAAGCCCCCGGCAGGATTCGAACTATAGACCTGCTGCGCGGCAGTCCATAGCCAATGCCACTGAGCCATCACTGCTTTGAAGCTTGCTTTCTTAGCGATGTTCTTCCAGTTTTATCGGTTCGAAGCGTTTTGAGTACACTGGACCATAATCGGGTTAGTCAATGAAAAGACATGGTGCTATACCTATAAATAATTTGTTACTTGTTAATATTAACAGATATCAAACAAGAGCTGGCTAAATAACGAAACAACCTATTTAAATAAAAGTTATTAAGTAGGTCCCTACTCGCGAAATTAGCAGCAACTTAGTTTACCGTCAATTGTTTCTACAACGAACTGAAACAATATTTAATGAATCCAAAAAAATCTCAGACATCTTGCTAGCACGCAATCACGCAGGCTCGTAATTAAATATAATTAATCCCAGTATTACGAAATATTAAAATTTTCTTAATTGAAATATAACTTTGCGTCGCGTTTATATGGTTAGATATAGTGTCTCTTATACATGTACTTAAGCATAAGCTCATTAGTAATTACGAGGCCTGGCGCGGACGCGGGGCTAAATATTTTCTCGAGCCGCCCGCCTTGCCGCCGCCCGCCGCGCCGCCCTGGCCGCAGTAATTAAAAGAACGGAGCTCGAGGGCCGCACCCGGGGAAAATCAAAAAATTATTATTGTTCACGCATATTTTCTTCGAGAAAAATATTTTCGGTGGGAAGTGATTAGTATTTAGGAGATTGCTTAATTACGAGTATATGGCGGTGTTTAACTCCTATTAAAGCGCACGCGTTTTTATGTTTAACAAGTTTTAATACAAGGGAAATTTATTATGAGTATGCTCCACGTCTATCTATTAACTTTAACTTATCTACGTAAAGAACATAAGTATATGTACGGAGATAGGAATCATTGAAGGATTTTACATTTAAGATTACATAAATATATACCATAAGAATTAAGAATAAATTTACCGTGTCAATACTCCTTTTATTAGTTTCAATATAAGTGAGAAGCAATATAATCAATAATATTAATCAATATAAGTAAGGAATAGGCATCTGGCATGAAATCGGAGGACGCGGGTTCGATTCCCGTCCGGAACAAAAAACCTTGTGCTCCAGTAATTTGTAAATGCAAAATAAGATATATTGAAGCGCTCGTAGCGAAGTTTGCTTAACCGTTCTGAACGGATCAGCAAAGTTACGCAACTTGGATAGGTGACCGCTAGTGACATTACTACTGAGCACTTCCTGATTTTTAGGGCACTTTAAGCCGTCGGTCCCGGTAATTGTCTTAGGATGGCAGTCGTTATAGCATGGTGGTAGGGCATTGTGCGAATGTCCGCCTGGCTAGATCCACCCTCAAGTAGAAAATCTGTCGCCAAGCACCGAACGGTGTGTTCCGGTAGCTGTCCTTGAGAGCCAGTAATTCTAGGTAAGCCTGAACAACATCTTCGACTACATCATCACGTACTATCAGGTTAGATAGTAGTCAAAGGCTAACCTACAAGGCTTACAGTAATATTCATGTAGAAGTAAGTTTTCATTTCTTTTCTTTTAGAACACGACCTATTTACATTCTCGTATCTCATCATCGTCCTATCATTATCTCATATATATGTTTTCTATAATAACACAAAGGACAACACAATAACAAATTGAAGAAAGCGCTTGGTTTTACGGCCATCAGGCTAAAACGATGCCTACTCCGCCTATCTCTTGGTTAATAAAGGTATTAAAATTGTATAAAACTCAACTGTAATTGCCTTCATGAGAAACAACACCCTTATCACATCGTCATGAGGTAGCTGCTCATTCGGCGTATTATTTTCTTTTTAAGACGACCAACAACTGGAGGATATGAAATCGTCTTTATATACGAGTAACTATGTTGTGTATATCAATGCTAAAATCATCACAAACAGAAATGAAACTACGACGAAAATCAGCAAAATTTTCATAATGAGGTAAAGAAAACAACGCGTAGTCGTCAAGTGGCGCGTCATTAGCGCACCGAGCGTCAAGCGGAGCGGGCGCGGAAGCGGGAGCGGGTGACAAAGCCGCCTGAATTAATGACACCTCGTGAAAAGCCGAGATGAGTTATTTTTGAGAGGAAAAGGCGAACTTGAAGTGCCGCGGTTGTTTTACACGCGCGCTGCCGTTTTGTTTGAACTAACGAGGTCAATAGTCGCGGGGAGCGGTAACAAGTTACCGCCTCATGTTTGTCGCTAAAGCTGTTTTTTGCCAAGTGTTATTTCAAAACCTTACCTGCTCTCTGCTTATGCTATACATGGTACTAACTTTAGGTAAGGACATACTTTGGGGGTCTGATTATTTGTATTTAAGCGTATACGCTACTATTATCGATGAAAATAGTAATAATTACAAAATTACAAATATACGAGAGTAAAAATGTAAATCATGTGCAGGATACGAACCTGCGTCCATCCACCCCTTTAGCCGGGGTATGCTCTAACCTATTGAGCTAACATGACAATGAGTCAAAACTCAAATTTTTCCTATCGTTCTTTAACCATTGTATTGGGATGGAGCGACATCTATAGTTCATCTTACGTTGTACTAGAAACAAGACCAATTTTACCAATACTTGTAAATGATGACACAACCTTATAAATTTAATATTGTTATGTTTGCAATAACGCCAGCTATGCGAATTACATTACAAAATTACAAATATACGAGAGGAAAAATTTAAGTCATGTGCGGAATAAATTTTTCCTCTCGTATATTTATAATTTTGTAATTAAGTCCGCATAGCAGGCGTTATTGCAAACATAACAATATTTAAAAAAATAGTAATCAATAAATATTATCGGGTTTATTAGTGAATCATCAGCAAACATATGGTTACCGTTTTTGTGTTTGTCCACTCACCGCTGAACGGTTAAACGGATTGTGATGAGCTTCGAATAGGACATATGCCATTAGGTCTTACGTTCTTGGGGAGCATGATACATTACCGAAGCTACTACCACCTACACACACTTTACAAACAAAAACAATATCTTACCGATATCACTTCGATTGCTATGTTTATGTAGCTTAAAAAACGGCACGATTCCAAGTTGACTCGTAGATACTTATAAATATTTTATCTATTATCTATTTCAGTCAAGTGATTTTTTATTTAAACCCAAACAACTGAAGATTTGAAAATATGCTCTTACATAGATCTAATAATGGCAACTATTGCCGATGGTGACCGTTATAGGGTGGCAAAGTCTATATTATTAGCAGCATGTATCTATCATGTTGGTTCCGACAATAATATATGGTAGTGAAAGTTGGGTATGGTAGAAAAGCATGAAAGTGAGTAATGAGTAATAAAGTCGATATGAGAGCATTGTGCATGATTGTAATCAAATGGAGTGACAGGATAAGGAATAGTGTGATAAGGGAACGATGTGATGTGAATGAGGATGTAGTGAAAATGATTAAACAGTAGTAAACGTAGGACAAGTGAACGGAAGTGTTGGAAGGGGAAATCTAGGCGAATGTTCAGAAATCAGATAGAATATGTTCTGAAAAATGGCCATGTCAGGAGTACCCTAAGCCGACGCTTATGTATGAAAGGATTGATTAGTGTAGATGAAGCGAAAAAGATCTGTAAGGATCATAGCAAGGGGAAATTTGTGGTCTCTGGCTACGGGAACGAAGCGTGATTTTATCTATGTATATATGTATCTAAGAAAGAGTAAATATATATGGACTATATTGACTGCCACAGGTCCATAGTTTGATCGCAACCACCAGCTTGAGCTTCACCGCATGGTAGAAGGGCATTTCACGAATGCTCACCTGGCTAGCTACCATCTTCAAGTAGAAAATCTGTCACAAAGCACCTAACAGTGAATTCCGGCAGCAGTCCTTCAGAGCCAGTAAAATTACAGCCACATGAGATTTAACAACTGTACTCAGGGAGACGGGCGCAGTGCAGTTCGAAATGCATCTGTTATAGGTAGAGGTTACCGCTTCACATCAGGTAGGCCTCGTGATTGTTCAGTCACAATCCGATAAAAATAAACACTTAGACTTTACTCCAGTATATATCTAAAATGATATTGGCTTGCATTTAGCTCTCACGTTATATGTTATCATATGTACTACGTTACCACTTACATATCTTATATAGTTATCAATCTTTCTCTTTATCATCTCAGATTTCATTTCGGTCTGTTCCCATGCTCTTTTTTTTAAGGAACATGACACTTGATGTACCGAAATCAAAAGCGCGCCAACTCTGCGTTTCATATTGCGTATCGCGCCCGCACAAACACATCATCTTTCCAACAAAACAAATGTAAAAAACAAAATTAAAAATATAGTATAAGGTTGATCAGAAACGCCGATAACATACGCGCTACCGTTTACGCGCCCTTTGTCCATGATCATAATAAAAACTCAAACAATGGGGCCGAATAACATACCGTCTTTGCCTCAAACGTAAACCACATTGATGGTTCCACTTACTGGAATATTCCTTTGGAAAGTTTTATTTTCTGACTGGAATGGCTATAGGGGGTGGACGGAAGCCATTTCGGGGGTCTCCTCCATAAACTAGGGATTGAGGAATAAACCAAGTGTTCAAGTGATATATGTCTTCTCATTTGCACGATAGCTCTGCCCTTAAACGTGATGATGTCGTCTCCGACATATATTTTATATTGTATTGTATAATGTAAGCTATCCTCTGGTTCAACTCCAACGCTATTATATAGGTAAGAAACACTTTTCAGCGCCCAGTGTGCAGCAACTCACATGGATATAGGTGGTAGACTGTTGCTCGTTAAGCGTATTTTAAGCAAGGATATGGAACTGTACGATCCGCAAACAGATTTAACTCCTTCAACGAACCGTTTTTGCAAGCAATAAAACTGAACCAATTGATGAAGTATTTTATTTGTCTTCAAATGTTCTAATAGTAAATAATAAGATACCCTCAAGAAGTTGACGTATTATCCATAACATTTGGAGTCTCACAGGGATCTATCCTAGGACCTATGCTCTTTTTTTAATTTAAGAGTTTAAGATTATCGAAAACGTATATATATATTATATATTTAATTCTTATGTACATTATTTTAAAGCAGTTGTAATTTTTAATCAATAATGGCCAAGGAGCAAAGGCTACGGACTGTCGGGCAGAAGGTCATTGGTTCGAATTGCACTGCAGCAGGCTTGTTCACAGCACTGTGAATAGGCATAAAAATGTAAGAATGCTCGCCTGGCTAGCTGCTACCTTCAAGTAGAAAATCAATTGCACAGGCACCTAACGTTGTGGAAAAATAAACAAAGGCTTATCTAGCCTATCACTTATTACACTATATATATATATATATATACTAAAACTATATTTTGGTAGAAAGACAGAGTGTTAAAGATGTTTAGTTCAGGAAGTTAAAAATAATAGCAAGAAAATATGAAGATAAGTAGGTACCTACACTATGTGCACGTGTATGTCGTCCTTGTGTCGTTGTTAAAAATGAAAATCACATGAATAAACCTTACTCAATACAGTCGTACACAAAAATGATACCTATTCCATATTTCAAACTGATTAACATGACATGACACTGGTTATTTAATTTACATTAGAAATACATTAAATGGGTAGATACCAGCTTACTGCATTTATTGTTTTGTAGTAAACGTATTATTAAGTATCTGCTGGTTATGCTTTTGATTTTGATAGATCATGTTACTTTAGTGAAAAAAAATGTTTAGAACACAAAGGTCTAAACTTATATTAGGTAGTTAAATTCAAAAACTTGCCTTACAGATAATAAAAATCTATGATATTTGAATGAAAATCAGAGAAAAGTGAACCAAGGTTTTATATATAATATATATAAGCACAAAATTAATAGTAGTACTAACTAATTAGTCAGCAACGGCCTTTATGTTGCTCAAATAATGTGTTTAACTGTATTAAATGTCAAACATTGGCGCAGAAATCTATCAAATTGAAATAACAGTACGCAATTTTATTTATTGTGTACATACATGTTTGTTTCATTTTACTCCATTTGACAAGTAATAAAATTATAAACTATTTCAGTCGTATGTTTACAATGTTGGTCAATATAAAACACAATCACAAATCAACTTTTTTTGATTCGTATGTAAATTCCACCGGACAAAATCGTCGATAACAAGCGGGCATCCATATTAATTTGCTAACTCGCTTCCACAAAAAATGTAAAAACTTTTGGTGTCGAATGTACCGGAGCGCACCTGGGTCGCCGGGGGCTCTTATTCAAATGCAAATCAAACGTTCCATTTTTAAAATGTACCATCTCGGCACTCCTTGCTTCCGGAATGACTTATGTCCATTGCTACTAACATGATCTCACCCTCTCAATCGAATTATAACTTAATTCCTGAGACTGAAGATCGAAGTTTGAGACACGCATAGTTAGAGTTATATCCTTTCGTGCTAAGTTCGAGTGTCGTTTGGGACCTTTTAGGGCAAATTTCGAGTACCCAGGTGTGTTCCCAATCCGGTTAAGGGAAGCGTCCTTGTTAGAGATTCCCGTACAAAATCGTTTAATGGTTTGTTTTAAATTTCATTTTTATGCTTACTGGCTTGATGTTGTAAATTATTGTCAATAAAATTTTAGAGTTTTATTGGTAGTATTTGTAATTCGATCAGTTCGCTCACAAAAGGGCTTATAGCGATGAATGAATTTGGGAGTTCGTGGGTGGGTCATTTAAATACGTGACCATTATTGGTATTACGTACATAAGCCCATGATTATTTGTTAATGGTGGATAAGTAGGCGATAACTGTTTCATGTTAATCATAAAGTAGCATTATGGAATTTATCGAGAGAGTTTATGATGAAGAATTATTAATAAATTTTAAACAGGCGCATTAACGCATGACATTACTCGTATATAGATATTTAACAAATTGAAACTCACTTTAATACTAACCTTAAAACTTTTTGGCTAGAAGTCAGATTGCGAAGTAAAAGTTTTTTTATGGTAAAATCAATCAGAATAATGTTGTACATAATCGTTGGACTATTGCTTTTATTGGACCACTATCTCAGGATCAGTATGCGTTAAAAATTGTTTGTTACTCTGAAATCCTAGATTATTAATTCCTGGGCCGACCTCTCTGCTGTCAGCATTGCCGAGAGTTTCCTTGAGAAATATGCGCATCGCTGTGTTCGATCCTCCGATTTAAAAATCACGTGACAACTTAATGTGTTTGTTCTACTCGTATTTATAAGTTTAATGGTGTTATCTATGTGTAATGTGAGATGAAATATGTATTTTTTTTGTTACAAAGTAAGCATTTGCTATCAATGAAATCTTGTACTGGAGCAAGGCGTTTAGATTGCAACGGTACAATGATGGCGACATTTTCAATTGTTGCAATAGATTTGGTATAAGTGATTGGCAGATGTGTGATTTTTATTCTTATTAAATATTATGACCTATATCCATTAAATATTATATCTATATCCAATCAAAGTAAGTGCTCTAACCATAGCATCCAGTGTTGGCCAAGACGGCCTTTACATTCAACTAACATTTGTATTCCTAAATGTAAGTTTTAAATCTCTTTAAGTAGTCCAATATCGGCAACCTTACCCTATCAATTTAAGAAATCTGTGACGGTTGACTGATAAATTAACGAAACTAATAACTCCTTATATATAAGATATTAATATGATTAATTAAAAATAATTTATCACCATATCTTCACGCCTGTAAATCGCCGAACGGGAATACAAAGGTCTCTAAGATATTCACTTTTTTATGCCTGATAGGTTAGCCTTGGACGACTATCTTACCTGATGGTAAGTGATGATGTGTTCGAAGATTTTGTTCAGGCTAACCTTGAGTTACTGGCTCTCAAGGACAGCTGCCGGAACACTCCGTTCTCACCACTCTCAAGTAGAAAATCTGATTTTCTACTTGAGAGCGGTAGTTAGCCAGGCGGGCATTCGCAAAATGTCCTACCACCATGCCATAACGACTGCCATCCTAACAACTGGGAAGCACGGAAATGCTCAGTAGTATTGTCACCAGCGGTCACCCATCCAACTCATGACCGCGGTGGTCGTTTCTTAACTTTGTTGATCCGTTCAGAACGGCTAAGCAAACTTCGCAACAAGCGCTTCAAGATAACGTTACCAGATATACTTTCGATCTCATGCAATGGGAGTGATCCATGGCACCATCGCACTGTTCTAGATTGCAACTTAGATTTTTCATAAAGTCCATTACTGTCCGGCCCAAGGATCAAACCCAAAATATCAAGATACTAAACCAACGCTTTCTCCACTCCACCAAACTATTAAAACGCTCATACGACAAAAACATTCATAAAAAACTAGTTGGGCCATAAGTCACTCATACAATTCATCATATTTCTCATAAAAATTCCGAAGACCACACACATCAGACTGCTTGGCACCAACCTTGTCTACCATCTAAATGGGACCAACCTTTACACAAAAAACATACAATATTTATTTTCCAACAAGACATTGGACAAACATTGGCTTATCCAAGTATATCTCAAAACGGTAAATAATATAGGTCGCTTCAAGAAAATATATACACGTCTAGATTTGAAATTGGCTGATAAATAAATTAAATTAAAATTGAATGCAGCAAATATCCAGTTTAAAATAAAGGTTATAGCGTTTACATGTAGATAAAATTGGGACCAACATTGGACACATTGCGAAACATCGTCCTGTAATTAATGGCACTCATAAATATTGTCCCAAAAAGATATAAAAAGTGCCGATTGTTTTTTGCGTCTGGAATACACTGGAATGAGACCCCATACAGAGTAGACGTGTTAATTTGAAGATGAGAGAACTCGCTAACGCTACATTATTGTACATTGATTATTTTTTAAGCGTTGATTGCTTTTATGGCAAACATTGTAATAATTTATATGTTTGAATGTTAAACATGATCTGACTTATGATTTTATATAAAATATAATATATTTAGATATTATCTACTGACAATCAAATCTATATTTGAATTTTTTAAATGAATATATGATGAATAATTTTTTGCACAATTAGGTACCTACTAACGGCATTTATATCGAAGTCTCGACAGTCGAGAAAATATTGCACAATTAAACACACCTATATAAAATTATAATTTGTATGAAATTTTAAGAAAATAACTGTTATATTAGAAAATCAACACATAAAATTTATATGTTTTTATAATAATTTAAAATTGTCTTTAAATTGTTTTTAATGAAAAAAATGTCAACTTTATTTTTTTTATATCGAGGCTAAGCATTAAAAAATGTTTCAGACCATGGTGGGTGAAGAACTTTTTTTTAAATTTGTTTTAAGTGCTTCCGCTCCGCCTTCAAATCAGTCCGCTTGGAAATCAGTAATTATACCGCACTCCCTCTGGCACTACTCATTATAGATATATTATATTAAATAGGTTTTAGCAGAACAAAGAAAATATCAACCAAATTTCATCAAAATCTGTCATCCTTTTTGGAGGTGAGTTTTAACAAACATAGTGTAACAAGGATGTGGACAGCGTGTTTGTTTTTGAATCATGTGTCCAAACAAACCAACTGGCAAATATATAGTATATAATATTATTGTGATGAGTAGAAGAAATATTTAAGCTATACCGATTACTAATAATTTTGCTTAATTCATTTATTTATTCAAATAGCACAATGTAACTTACAGACTAAGTCCAAAAAATTACAAGGCAAAACTAAGATAGACAATGAGTTTGTCTTGAAATCTGCCTATCTTATCATAAAATATATCCAAATTAGGTTTTTGAGCTAGCATGTCATTAAATAGTGTTATAACCCTAGCTGCAGGGGCATTATGGGCACGCACGGAGTGTATGTCCGCGGGTGAGCAAAGAGACGATGTCGTCGGCTCAGACCGTGATTTTTTTGAATTTGCCTTTGATTAAATCACCTCTCAACAAAGTAATTCATGTTGACATAAGTTGTTTTTACTAATAATGTTTTATTTGAAACTATATCACGATTTATTTATAAACATATAAGTATTGATGCCACCTGCAGAAGTACATAACTGTGTCATAGATGTCAATAGTGAAAGCAACTTGGGTGAAGTTAACACATTATTAATAAACAAAACTATACTAAAACTTTAATTTATAATATGATAGCTCCTGATAGATATGTGAGTAAGTAGGTAAGTTGAATCCCATTCAAGGAAAATATCAACCAACAAGTTTCTGTATAGTCAAGAGCTAAATCACTTGGCAGAATATTTATAAAAAAACTTGTCTTTATTTATCAAAAAAGATATCAATCGCACAATAGACAACATAAGGAACATTCCTAATATATTATCCAAGAAAACATTTTATAATTCGCATATTCGCTACGCAAATCACAATATCACATAACTCACCAATAAAAAAGCATCGAACTTAGGCCACACAAAAGACTCTCGTAGTTCGCCAATAATAATAGCTAATAGTTTTCTCAAGTTCCATACAGGAATGATTTAGTGCGCTCAAAAGTAAGGCAGTAAATCAAAGAGCCATCTCGCACCAGATCGTCCAATATTCCTCCAATAATGATCGTGGAAGGACACGTGCTCTCCCATAACTCTCATTATTTGAAGTTATTACGTTCTTGATTTAAAATAAATAAATTTTACTGCACCATCTGTCATAACGGAGATAAAACGTGTAATGGAGTCTGTGAATATTGCGTAGTGTGTGTTATATAAGCTGTGGCGCGGGAGTCGACTCTTGCGCAGGTCATTTCACCAGTGACGTTTACTATCACCAAGACTTAAGTTACTGTTAATGCTCCAAGCGATGTGTGTTCCTCATTACCACTTGAACTGGATTTTTATTGCTCATCAATGTGAAGATATGATTGATTACACTTATTAATGACTCCCATTTTTTGCAATAATTTTCATGAGCTTTAATTTTTTTATGTTGTATATTAACTTACTTGAGTTTTTATTTTAATATCAACATGCTAAAACATAAATAAAATATTGATTTTCTAGTGTACAACACTTATGCGTCTCTATAAACACAATTTAGTTGATAAAACAAAATATGTTGAAAACCAAAACAGCTCTACAATTTAAAGGCAAAGATTAGCAAAAATATAATCTCGACATTTTTGGATGTTTTTCTGTCTACCTGAGTATTATAAGGATCTTAATAAGAAGAGGCCACGCTTGAGGAAACAAGCACTTCAAAAAGTTTAATAACGCGCCCAAAAAATACACAACATGGTTTATCCACTCGAAAATCCATCCAGCCAAATTAAATTTATACATGAAATGTAATAACAGTGGGCATCAAAAGGCCTCGACTGTCCGTCCGAAGCTTTCCTTTTAATTAGACGCTAAGTACTCGTTAAAAAACAAGATCTTCCCGACAGACAAAGCGAGCTCTGCTAACAAACACAGCGAATGTAAAAGCGTCGGGTAAATAAGTGGAAAAATACAGGTAAGTCCAAGAGGGTTTTGTACCGTCCGGCCGGCCACTTAGGTCATCCTGCGAAATAAAGCCCCAAGTTTTTTATATCGCTTTTAAATGCGAAGCCCGTACGTTCAGCTGGACCCGCCTCATCCCCTTCCACGATAATGTGAAAGGAAACAAACGAAAGAAAATGTATCCGAGCGCCCGTTCACTTTTATTGGACGGTCTTTTCGTAGTTTCGATTGCAAATAGTTCGTGTAATTCAGTCAGCTCACAGCAAAACGAATAATTTGATCGCTATAAAATATCTCATCGAGTTAAAGTTTACCTGTGTTAAAAGTAGTTTATTTACGAAATCAGCGAAACGCGTAACGACGTACTGTGCCGTTTCGTAGAAAACGTTTTTGCAACGAGCCACGACCCATTGTTTGCGTATTATGTTGCGTGAAGCTCTTTGCGATCCTTTTTGTGTGCAAAATATCTTTTTTATAAAAAATATACGAAATTCCGTTGAGTGATATGGCAATCAGGTTGATTATTTTGAGCGTTGTGATGCATTGATAATCTTGCATTGGGGATTGAAGTCATTCTAAATTGAAATGAATCTTGGGTTGTTTGCGAGAGCTTTGATTGGAGTTTGGGTGTGTGTCATACGTTTTCAATTCGGTTTTGTGAGGGTAGCTAGCGGTGGAGGGTCGTTTGAAGCGGTGATTAGTAATGCGGTGAGGGCTTATGGCGAAATAATCTTAGTGGAGCCGTTAATGAGAAAACATTACGGCGGCGGCGGACGGACCGCGGCGTGGGATGGTAGACGATTAATTAATTTCTTTTGAGTTACGACCAGACTTAAATTGCAAACACTTAGACGATTGCGAGGGCAATCATGTTTTAAGCGAGATACAACTAGTTTGTTAATATAAACATTCGGAATAAATTTGGAACTGATTTAAGGACGAAATAAGTATTTTAAATTATTATTAAAATTTGTTGTCAGCCTAAATTGATTCCTACTATTATCTAGAAGACTTATAAATTGCTAATTAAAGTCATTAATAGTTACATGTCTTACTTTATAAAGGTTGTAATCCTGATTGGATGTTGTATGCTTATTTGATTTTAATTAACGAATATGTTATCTTAATTACATAGGTCATGACATGATAAATCAGTCAATCAAATCAAAAATATATTTATTTCCTCCTCACAAGAGTGCCAAAATTTAACCTAACTTTGTAAGGGGCTGGTGCCTGAAGTAGGTTTCTAAGCTATCTTGATACCTGAAATAAAGTGATTTTAATTATTTATAGTAAGTACATTAGACAGTAGACTTTTGCATCGTCATACTTAAAAGCTATTAGTATTAGTTTAAAAGTAGGTTAAAACAAAAAAAAATATTGCCTTGTTGGTGTAAGTGTGTGTTAAAGCGCCGATTTGGGATCTCGTGGTTCTGGGTTCGAGTCCCATGTCGGACTACTAAGTTATTGAGTTCTTCTCATAAAGTAATCATCAAACGTCCGGAGTCTAGAACTGTGCTTGGTAGGTGGCAATAGGCCCTTATTGTAGTGTGTATATATGTGTATTTAGATATCCTTTGAGGAATACAGGCCTGGCAATTATGTATCATACAAACGAATTTTAGAGCACAAATGCGGGATTTTAACCGCTTAACGCACATTTTTGCTTTTACTGCTAGGTCATACATATTGGCTGGACCGACCCAAGTTATGTGCCCTAATTTTATGTGCGACCATGAACCAGAAAAAAAGTGAAGGGTTCGTTTAGACATATATGTACCTATATATTAATTTTCACACTAATGCTCAAAGTGAAATATAAGACAAGCGGTCGAGTCGGCCCGGCTAATGAACGCAGAATAAATCGATTCCTATCTACTTGAACGAGCACAGGGGTTGTCTTTGTTAACCCGTCCGCGTCCTACGCAGCCCTAGAGGGTTATTAGAAAATTGTGATTTAAATTTATATAGGTATCACGGAAATTTATTTCATTTGTGATTATTTCTTCATGTGAAAATTAGACGGCGGTTGACCATCTCTAGCTCGGTATAATGGGGTTTGTCAGCGAGCGACAGTGTTGTAGTAGAGGTATACATCAGCAGGCCAATTAGGTTTGTAATTTTTAGTAACAAAAAATTAACAAGAAGAAAACAACTTCCAATGCAACATATTCTAAAACAAAAAATGCACTAAAAAGTAAATAAACTAAACCATCGTATACAGTTTTTTTTGTTCATTTCACATCGACAAGTGTAAATGAGAACATTATCCATGTAGTTGAAGCCAATTAAATGCGCATTAATAGGATAACTCAAATATTACTTGTCAGATATTGAAGAATTAATGTATATCGGACTACATGTTAAGCACCAGTTTTCGAATATAAAAGCGAAGCGCTTGAAGCAAAGTTCTTGAAGCGCTCGTAGCGAAGTTTACTTAGTTGTTCTCAATCGATCAGCAAAGTTAAGCAACGTCGCGCGCGGTCATGAGTTGGATGGGTGACCGCTAGTGACATTACTACTGAGCGCTTCCGTGCTTCGGAGGGCACGTTAAGCCGTCGGTCCCGGTTGTTGTCTTAGGATGGCAGTCGTTATAGCATGGTGGTAGGGCATTTTGCGAATGCCCGCCTGGCTAGCTACCACCCTCAAGTAGAAAATCTGTCGCCAAGCACCTAACGGCAGCTGTCCTTGAGAGCCAGTACTTCTAGGTTAGCCTGAACAACATCTTCGACCACATCATCACTTACCATCAGGTGAGATAGTGGACAAAGGCTAACCTATCAGGCATAAAAAAAAAAAAAGTTTCAAAAAAAAAACACACAAATTAAGGAACTTCCTTTTTTGAATTCAGTTTAAAACCTGATTGAAATCATAGAAAACAGCGATAAAGCGATTACTTATTCATTATTTATACTAACTAAAATTAAAGTTCAACAGCGAATACAAGCTTTAGTTAGTAAAAATGTGAATACGTAATCGTGAAACCGCAATGTTTTAAATCAGATTTTGTTAGTAACAAATTACATACCTAATTGGGCCACAGATATGCATCTATGGCCCTCATCCTCAAAGCAGTCTTAGATGATGAAGATGGTCGAACAAATACCTACATGTACTTATTGACTCCAGAAATACAAAAATTGTGGTTTCACGATCGCGACTCTAAGCTACTACGTCTTTGGCGACGAGCGTTAGCGAAGGCTAGATTCTACAGATTCAAAGCGATGCAAAGGTTACGTGCTGACCAGCCTATCTGTATTTAAAAGTTTATTTTCAAGAAATGTGCGATTGATCTACTCAACCATATTCCCCATCTCCTTTCTTTTAAATATCATCAAAACTGACAGGTAAACGCCATCTGTACGTAGTTGATGTACTAGTAAAACGCACGAAGTATGGTTACGTATTAAGAGTACAGTAATATATGGAACACCTTTTTTTCTTAGGGAGGACATATATGCTGACTACCACTGTCGGTCGTTCAGCTCTATCGGATTTTGGGCGAGGGAAGGTGGACTAGGGTGTCCTAGTGGTTTCTTAAATATATAATCTTGGAGTTCTAATAGAAGCGAATAAGTATCTTTTCGCCACCGATTTACAAAGACCTCTCCCGTGAGGGCGGTTTGCTATAATCTCCACGCTTGACAGGCGTCTTGTACTCGTAGATCAAATCAGTGTAAGAGATCTGTGGAGTGCCGGCCTAGAATTTGACCTCCTTATATCATCCTGTGGGAGTCATATGAAGCGACGAAGAGAAACATAGCAGAAGGTGGTCAACACCGCCTTCTAAAGAACTGCCTTATCTATTATAAAAACTGCAATCAATATAAAACAGCCAGCTCCTTGAACCCGTATCTTTAACAAATTCTATATATGTATCGTTCGTATCACTCTTATTTATCAACACGAAACCAACAATGAAATCTCCATAACAACTAAACAACTGGTGGAGTTAATCACACCGATTGTACTACTGAAACTTGCCAACAAATAGAAACCTACAAAATGTACGTATTGTAATTAACCTTTCTTTAAATGTATACTGACAAAGGTGAACAATTGTTTTGCAAAGCCATAGGCTTGACGCTACTTTCGGTTTTATTGTTGAACTAACTTTCTGCTCGCAGTTCTACCCGCATTTTCCTCAATTTCAGGGTAAGTAATTTAGGAAGTAATTTTAATTTGGCAGGTAATTTTGGCTCAGTGGCATTGGCTATGGACTGCCACGCAGCAGGTCCATTTTTTAATCCCGCTAAGGGCTTGAGGTTCACCGCATCGTGGAAGACCACCCTCAAGTAGAAAATCTGTCGCCAAGCACTTAACGGTGTGTTCTGGCAGCTGTCCTTGAGAGCCAGTAATTCTAGGTTAAGCCTGTTTACACCTTTTACCACATCATCACTTACCGTCAGGTGAGATTGTGGTCAAAGGCTTTCCTATCAGCAATAAAAAAAAGATTATAAAAAGTTAGGGTAAAGTAATGTGCCATATTTAAAAATTACATCATTAAACAGTATTTTCTTTCACTTTATACTGATCACGACGCATCTCTTTGATTAAAATGAACAAAAATAGAAACGATGTATCCCAACCTGTTTTTATTTTTGGTCACCGTGTGTTTGATATTGCTACGTGCAATTTTTTTATTGCATTTGACCAATGTCGCACTTAATGGCAAATATTGATGCTGCTGATTATGTTGTTCAGGCTGAACTAGAGTTACTGGCTCTCGAAGACAACTGCCAAACACAGCGTTAAGTCCTAGACGACATATACATGTATTATATATATATATATATATATATATATATATATATATACATGTCGCAAAGTCTTAAAGTTACCTTTGCTTACCGACATATTTTGTACTTAGTAGTTAGCCATGCGCACATTTGCACCACCATGCTTTATCTGTCATCCTAATACAACAACCGAGACCGTTTAATGTGCCCTCCGAAGAATGTAAACGCTAAGTAGTAAATGTCACTAGCGGTCCCCCATCAAAGTAATGACCGCAGCGGAAATTGTTTTACCTAGTTGATCGGTTAAGAACGACTAGGCAAGCTCCACTACAAGCTCTTCAATACCGTATAGAGAAAAGGTACCTTCTTCGATGGTTTTCACGCGTTATTATAATATTATGATATAGCTTGATTTCCAATCCAGTTTTCGTACTCCAAATTTACCATTCAAGTTCTCACTTACAAATGTCAACTGACTTGCTATCGAGAACTTCTAGTAGCCCCTACTACTTCCAAACTTGAGGGATTCAGGTTATTGTACGGACAATGTCACTTTTAACTAGCAAAGGGCACAAAGTTCCCTTGTTTGCGTTTCTTATAAGTAACTAAACTTTTTTAGGATTGACTGACAGCAAAATGTTGCTGAGATCTTGTAACTTCTTTAATGAGATTAAAGAAGTCACTTAGTTCTACAATATTCTGCTTCCTACTCTTATCTCACGAATGTAGGGTCGGTAAAATATGTTTTCTCTAAAAAGACAAAGGACGACACAAGAAAGTTCATAGCATGCCAACCACACAAAAGACGACGAATAACGTGTTATAGTAATTTAAACCATTTCGGTCACAAGTAGTATAGCAGTAACTGTCATTTAATCTGTGCCAGTAGTCTGGTTTATGGCATCGCCTCCTATGACGGTGAAAATAATAACTTGTAACTTGTACTGTATCAGCCGGTTTGGCCACTGCTAAACGCAGCTTCCCCATCACGGGGGGTTTGCCATAGTCCCCACGCTTGGCAGGCGTCTTGGGGATCGCGGTGTGAGATATCAGTTTGTCAGAAAACGCTGCTGCCCACATTCTGCTGTTAACACACCGACTACGAGTGACGAGGCGACTAAGGACTAAGGGTAACCCCTTAGTCACCTCTTACGACATCCACGGGTAGAGACGGGGGGATGACATTCTAGCCTACCATTCCTCGGACAAATAACAAAAACATTATACGAAGAATCGCTTGGTTGTTGTAATAATATTATAAATGCGAAAGTTCGCGTGTACATTTATAACTTCTCACGCTAAAACAGCTGGATTGATTTGAATGAAAGTTGTTTAGGGAATCAACGTAGAATACTTGTTATCACTAGCATCATGACTTTTTATAATTTTTGACTATGCTATTCATAAGATAAAGCTGATCTAATCTCATTGACATATTTACGTTTGGAATTAAAGTTTTCTAGTTGTAAGGTTTAAAATCCTTGTTTGTATGTGATTGTAAGAGAGCACGCGTGAGGCCTGATGATGTTAGGCGGTTACCTCTGCCTTTAACAGATGCTTCCGCCACAAGTGACGAACTCCACTGCACCCATCACCCTGATACATACAATTGTTAAGTTTAATTTGCTTGTATGATTGCTTTCAAAAGACTACGAACTATATACAACACTACAGGCAATGCAATGAAAGCATTTAGACAACCTACAAGTTATTGCAGACTCACAGGCACGCCAAATGCTCCAGCCCACTACCAATTGTAAGCGTGCCCAGCATGCTGGCAGCATTGCCATGTAGAATCGCAATGCTTATTTTATCTTAACCTACCCTTAGCACACTCATGTATGGGTCGATATACAATATCCTCCTAACAACATAAGACCATATACTATAATACGTTGTCACTAACAACACACAGGACTCCACAAGAACAAAAAAATAATAAAATAAGGAAAGTTTTGGCTGTTTCTAATAAAAATGATTTGGTTAATAACTTACCACCTGCCTGAAGCCAACCCACTGTAATTTTTTTAAATATAATTTCGAATTTGTCCATGGTTTGTGTTCCAATACCAACTCAAATCGTTTTCTCTGGTTTTGGAAAACGCAAATTCATATCCAAGGTTTCATAATTAGGTTTTTAATTTCAGCTACGAGCTTACTAACACCTAGATGTTTGTGTTTTAAAGTACCCTGTTACTAAGTTTACTTTGACCGTCCGTCTTCCGTCTGGCCGTATGTTCTACTTAAGTAAAAAAAAACATAGCTGGTTGAAAAATTCACGAAATATGTACTAATGTTTATATGAAAAAGAATGTAAGAGATAGAGTAGAGAAGAAAAAAAATTCTAATTTTTTTTCTATAACTATCGTAAATAGAGTTTTATATCATCTTTTTAACTTTTTGCCAGTAAAGTGGTATTTCTGCCACCTCACAGCACAACGATGCAATAAGAAATTCATGTCTGTTAATTAATCAAATCAGAAAATAATTACCCAAGAACAGCCACAAAACCCTCCATCGAGCGTTCAACCCTATACAAACTCATGAGTGAACAGAGCCTAATAAAAATTACATAATAATGGTACGTATCTCTCAAGGAACTAAGTGGTAATTAGGTTAAACAGGGCATTTTCCCTGCAAGTGCTGTTTTGGAGGAAATGAAGCTTTATGTTAAGGACAATTAGGTGGTAATTAGTGTGGCTATTATTGGACAGTCGGTGCACGAGAGGTCCTATTGTCACGTTATCGTCGTCCCCCAGTCGGCAGCTGGAATGTCGTCAACTTTAATTCTCTTTTACTTGGCGAATTTTTAATTCGATCTAGGTTTAATCATGCTGTGTGCTTATTCAACCTAATCAATGAAGACGGACCTACTTTCTTATTGGAAAATGGGAACAATTGAAGCCAAAACAAAAAATGGAACACTAAACATTTTGATTTACTTATTCTTTCCTTGACGACTTTATATATGTGTAATATATTAACCATTTATTTCAGGCAACTTAGCATTATAAATAAACGAACGAACTCTTTTTTTTATAACTGATAGTTAAGCCTTTGATCAAAATCTCACCGAAGGTGTTAACAGGCTTAACCTAGAATTACTGGCTCCAAGGACAGCTGTCGGAACACACCGTAAGTTTCTTGGCGACAGATTTTCTACTTGAGGGTGGTCCCTAGCCAGGCGGGTATTCGCAAAAAATGTCCTTCCACCATGCGGTGAAGCTCAAGCCCGTGGCGGGATTCGAACCAGCTGCGTGGCAGTCCATAGCCAATACCACTGAGCCATCCTTGTATTTGACAGTCCTTGAGAGACAGTAATTCTAGAATATAAGGCTGTAAGATTGACACCTTCGACCACATCATCACTTACCATCAGGTGTGATTGTGGTCAAAGGCTTAACCTATCATCAATAAAAAAAATGTATCGGTTTTAAATAAGGGCAAATATCCAATACATTAAATATTTCCAATTGCAATAATAACATGTATATTTTATTTGATTAAATTTAAATATTTTTTTTAAAGGGAATTGCTGTCTCAGCTGCGAGCTTTAAAGATTATATCGGATGGTACATAGAATAACGTAAAAATAATTAAGTTCTCAATCTCAACAGATGTGATCGACGACATTCAATCAGCGAGCGGTGGTGACGTCGGCCCAGGGAGATAGGCGCAAGATAATGGAATGGCGGCACGTGCACCGGCACACTCCATCGATTCGCAATACGTACCCAATCAGGATTAAACAAATCCCCCGCGGCCTTAGGACGAGACCTCAATGAATGGTGGTATCGACAGTGTCTGACCTCAACGACTCGCAGATCACGCGATGAGATAGATAGGTATACTTACTTATCTACGATATATAATAACCTACCAGCAAATATACTCAGTCCATACCAACCCTCGAACATTATCGCTATGATAAATATGCGCAAAGAAACATAACGTAGTAATTATCTGTAAGGTATAAAATGTTTTATTATGGCGTTCGATAATTTGCTAAAGGTAACAGTTCCGCTACTGATGCAACTACATGCTACATATACAACGCGGTACTCTTCCCCGTGGGGTGCCGGGTTAGAATTGAACACCTCCCCATATCATCCCGTGGGTGTCCTAAGAGGCGACTAAGGGAAAAATACTGGAAGGTTGGCAGCAGCACCTTCTAAAGAACTGCCAAATTACACTGCGATCCCCAAGCCGCCTGCCAAGCGTGGAGATGATGACAAATACCCCCTTAATAAGGGAGGCTGTTCAGCAGTGGACGAGTCGGCTGTTACAGTACAGTATTACTGATTTGTATGCAATTACTTATTTTAAAGTAATTAGTCAGTTCCTACGTATTTCTATGAAAGTAATTTTGAGAGCCGTCCCGGCAGTAGCTTCAATTATCTTGCAGTTGGGATAGGCAGCATCGTTTGGAATAGCACCCACCTTAAATTTGGTATAAGCCAAAAATAAATAATAAAAACTTAGACGCAGGAAAATAATAGCTGCTTTTTAGAGTAAATTATTCCCACTTCCATCACAAAGATCCAAAATAATTTGTGTAAATCGAAGCCGTTACTATTGATATTGAACGTGCGGGGTTTTTAAGCAATAGCTGGAGAGTTTAATCAACATATAAATGCTGTCTTAAGATGAATAATATATTATTTATTATAGATCGAAAATTGGAGCACACATGAGTCCAAAAGTCCAAAGTCAAACCCTCAAAAATCTTCGAACCCGTAGCAAACGATCTTCGTTTCAGAGGTTCACTTAGCGAATGAATAAACTGGCCTGTCCTCTGAGATCCATTCAGTGAACACCCTATATTTTTAATGTTAGGTATTTCTATTCAAATTGAGGATACTCTGGTAAGAGGTCCCGAATCGCAATAGAAATATACTGATGTCGATCAAGTATAGTCGATAACATCAGTATTTTTGTTTAGGTAAAAAAAATAGTAGAAGTACAGAAATACAGAAGAATGCCCGAGTGGTGCCAGCGAGTGCCCCCAACTCTTTCCATGAGTGTCAAAGGGTAAAATACCAGAAGGTCGGAAGCAGTGCCTACTGAGGAATTGCTTTCTTACATTTTGATAACCAAGACGCCTGCCAAGCGTGGTGCTTGAAAGAGAATAAACGTTTCACCAGATATGTTTTAATCGTGTTTAATAGATAGTGAACACCACGCCACCTGTGTGGAGATTATCTCTGCCAGAAAAATCTTATATTTGTCCAACCCGTGACTTCCCATAGCACTTCCAGATTTTCAAAGCAATGCTCTACGTCACTTTACCAACGAACCAAATGTGTATAAAAAATGGATTCCTAAATAAAACCTAATTAATAATCACAATTACTTTTAAAATATTTCTCGATCGTGCGCTCTTACAGTCAAGACCTCTTGAGGATGCTTCGTGTAGAATCGAAACGCGTCGAAAATTCTTTAGGTTTGGCTGCGTGGCGTTTGTGACGTCACGTCGGCTTAACAGGAAAATTAGGCGGAAATGTCACTACATATATTTTTATATTTTTTGAGTGTTTCATTAAAATATTAATTTGATATTTTCTAAAAAAACAAATGTAATTGTTATTACTAAATATGGATTTCCGCAAAGCACTGGCTGAAACTATTCATTAAAACCTAATTAAGTAAAACAGCGACATATGATTGGTTAACGTAATTATTAAGGGCTTAATAATAATAATAATAGTTTACAATGATCTAATTATACTGATCACCATAATAATTCAAATAGTGAAACACTTCAACACTAATCTTTTGATTTTATATTAATTTTGATTTTAGATATGTAACCTAATACTTAACCTATTGAACATAAGATAACATGTAGGTACGACAAACTTTCTATGCCAATTTACTTTTTCGGCTGGACCATACCGCGTTTCTAATGTTAATTCAGCGGTGTTACATTTGTATAATCTTTCAATCAATCTAACGATTAGATATAAAATATATATATATCTAATCGTTATCTAAATCAGAGTAGGTATTTAACTTTATCGATAATAATGATAGGCATCTTTACGGAGATAACGAAACATCCCTAATCTAAGCCCAACCAATTACTCTGAAAGACTCGTATTACATGAAGGCATTTCAATTTAGCTTATTGGCTCGTATAGGTTTGATTTTGACATTTTTTCCCTATGTCATTTATGAAGAAATTAAAATACTTATGAGAAATTGCGATATTGGACAAAACTACATTCAAATAAGTATTTATTTATTTATTTCGTCAATCACTATTAATAACAATTATAAATGAATTGTATAATTTAAAATTAAAATAAGAATTAAATTCTAAGTTAATGTCAAAATAATAATAGTCACTAATAACAAACAATAATTAGTCATAGTTGAACAAATATGTCAATCTTAAATCTACTACCTATAAGTATTATAAAATGTATATTATAAAATAGTGATTCGATGTAAGCGACTCGTAATTAAACAAACTTTAAACGGTTTGAATCGCGTAATTTATCATTATTTTTGTCCCGACGTTTCAAATAATTTGCAGTGATCGAGGTCACGGGGTGACATCGTTGTTACCCTTACGTAAAATGTTTGTTTTAGCCATACTCTTTGCCGGGAGTGACAGCTGATCTGTTAAGTTATGGTTATTTTTAGGGTCCCGTGCCTCAAAAGGAAAAAACGGAATCACTTTGCTGTCCGTTTGTCTGTCAATCAAGACCCTTTTGGAAGGCGTGGAGGTGTCAAGCTGAAATTCATATCAAATACTCAAGTCTACTGTTCCTTGAAACTGTGAAAAAATCAAACTTCTAAACCAACACAATCAATAGATACAGACGTTTATGCAGCAAATTTTTGACACTCTCAACTCGCAAGGGAATCAAAACCTACAGGGTTAAACCATCGTATTAATACGATGGTTAAAAAACGATAGGAAAAATATTAGTTATGACTCATTGTCATGTTAGCTCAATTGGTTAGAGCATACCCCGGCTAAAGGGGTGGATGGACTTGGGTTCGAATCCCGCACATGACTTAAATTTTTACTCTAGTATATTTGTAATTTTGTAATGTTATCCGCATAGCAGGCGTTATTGCAAACACAACAATATTAAAACTTAAGGATACTAGATAGATTACTAACACATCATAGGTTCTTAAGACGCCGTCTATACTTCATATAGTGACTAAGCCATATCTTGAAAGTTAACTTTCTCGTAGAACTTTATAGATACTTATTTTTTCTGTGATGTAACACACCCATATTCTCTACGTCTAAAAACCACAGTTATCACAAAACCCCTTGTTTCAGTAGGTCAGTTTAAAAAAGAAGTCGTAACATAACAGTGTTGTTTATTGAAATCGTTAAAGGTATGTATTGCGTAAATAAGAGTTGGAGGAGGACAACGGCCAATTCGTCGAAGGCGTAGGTGTAGGTCACATTCAGTATGAACGGCCGACTCAATCAAAGTCGCAAAAACAGTTGTTAATTATAACTAATGATTCATTAATAGCTATAAGTATGGTATACTTATAGCTTTATATTATACTGTATAGGACCAGGGAAAACAATAATTTATCAAAAATATTTCGACCCGGAACAAGTATCTGGGTAAGTTCATGATATAGAACTCTTTTTTTATTGCTCACAGGTAAGCCTTTGGCCACAATCTCACCTGATGGTAAGTGATGATGTGGTCGAAGGTGCTAGCAGGCTTCACCTAGAATTTACTGGCACTGAATGACAGCTGCTGGAACACACCGTTAGGTGCTTGGCGACCGATTTTCTACTTGTGGTCGCTAGCCAGGCGGGTATTCGCAAAATGCCCTTCCACCTTGTAGTGAAGCTTAAGCCCGCGGCGGGCTACGAAACACGGACCTGCTGCGTGGCAGTCTATAGCCAATGCCAGTGAGCCATCACTGCTTCAGACTTATTTTTGTCAACTTCAACGTCTTCCGCCAATCAGCTAGGATAAGGATTATTTGCTGCGGTACTACTTGGATGTGGACATTTACTTCTGAGCGCTTCCACGCTTTGGAAAGCGTGTTTTTAGCTGTTATATATTTCAGTATGGCTGTCGGTTTGAACTTTGAATGGCCAACCTAATGAAAACTCAAACCACCTGTTCCTGCCTGCTTCCTTTATTAATTATCTTCGAACACATCTTCACTTACCATCAGACGAAATTGTAGTCAGAGGATATTTGTCACTTTGGACTTCTGAGGTCCTGGGTCCCTGAGTCGGACCGTTAAGGGATCTTTCTGACAAGAAAATCCCCAGTAACTGTGCCCGGTAGCTGGCAAAAGGTTCGCTCCCTATTACATGGGACCAACGAATTTTCAGCAATGAGTGGGTTATAAACACCTCTGCCTAATCCTATGGAGAATGCAGGCGTCAACATGTTCCTTATTATGTATTATTACAACAAGATTCGTAAATTTGTAATTTTGTAATCACTAAACTTATCACACTGCCACAAGGCAAAAATCGTGTTTCCAAAATAACTAATTCGCGGTGCATCGCATCGCGTATAAGCGCGCGTGCACACGGGTCATGATATCGCCGTTCTAGTTCATTAGGCGAGCAGTGGCGTCCCGCTATCGCCTCGGGCCGCCTCATTTTTCACGCAACCTGTGACCACTTTTAGTCGATGTTTAGTGGTTTCAATATGTGGAATGTGGATGGAAATAGTAAGTTCCAGGGTTTGAATAATGTTTTAATTGTATTTTAACCTATTAGAAAAATAAAATGTAATTAAAAGTAAAGCGAAAACATTTATTTTATCAAAAAATGGGACCGACTTCAACACTTAAATGTGTGAAATAACTTGTTGAAGCCGGTACCATGATGGTTCAAAAGTACCTTTTATCACAATATTGTGCGCATGGTACCGCCTTCGACAAGAAATTTCACACTTTTGAATGCAGAAGTCAGTTCCATTTTTTGATAAAAAGAATGATTTTAAAGTTTTTATTGACCCTTGCTATTTATGGGATCAATTGTCATTCACTGTCAATTACAATATCATCAAAATAGGAAAATACTATTCAATTATTGAAATGTAACTCAAAAACGGCTTGACCGATTTTGATAAAATTTAAATGGCACACGGTAAGCATCAGCTTTTAAATTTATAAAAACCATCAATATCGGTTCACCTAGTCTAAGAGTACATTTTTTTTAATGTAATTATTACGGATCTAGTACCACCACCTGATGTTAAGCGCATTTCGTCGCATAACAGATGCATTTCGTCACAAGTCACGAATCGCACTACGCCCGTCACCTTGAGATATAGAAGTTAAGTCTAATGTGCCTGTAATTTCACTGGCTCTCAAGGATTGCTGCCGGAACACACCGTTAGGTACTTGGCGACAGATTTTCTACTTGAGGGTAGCCGCTAGCCAGGCGGGCATTCGCAAAATACCCATCCACCATGCTTTGAAGCGGCGGCGGGATTCGAACCATGGACCTGCGGCACGGCAGTCCATAGCCAATGCCACTGAGCCATCACTGCTTCATTCTTTCCACATGAGCCCGGTTCAGTAATTGATTTCGCGGGGTCGATTCCCGTTCGTGGCAAAACTTTGTGCTCTAATCTTCTGTGTAAATTTGTGCTTTTTAAACTGAATTCTATTCTCACCCCATTTCCCAAACATCAATATTTCCCCAAAAACAATCACAGTTAAGACCCCAGTGCCAACAACTCAAAATCGTACTTGTCGTATCGTAGGGCTTCATAGCATGTCGCTAAAATAATTGCATTCACACAAAAGAACCCCACATATTGCACTGTACCTGCACAGTGGGCACCTACAGATTTAATTTACATTGCCCCCTGCTATTGGGGACGATATTCAAATAAGGCTTCATCTATTAACGGTCCCTGCGACAAGTTCCATTATCTATCACCTCCATCAGTATCTGTGGACCCTCTCGTGTGTAACCGCCTTTATTATACGCGGTACACTTTTTGACCGGCTTTTATTCAACATTTTCTTATATGCATAATATTTGTATTTTGCAATTAATATGCAGTTTATGAGTAATTTCTTAGGTTTTTATTTATTTATTTAGTTTTCTCGATTCATACATCACAATAACTGATTTTTAGAGAGTTTTAATTAATTGTTATCCCTGTTTCAAACACTATGCGATTTTTTTTTTATATTGTTATGATTGCAATAACGCCTGCTATGCGGATTACATTACAAAATTACAAATATACGATAGGAAAAATTTAAGTCATGTGCGGGATTCGAACCCGCGTCCATCCGCCCCTTTAGCCGGGGCATGCTCTAACCAATTGAGCTAACATGACATGACGTCATAACTCGAATTTTTCCTACCGTTCATTAACCATCGTATTGGGATGGAGCGACATCTATAGTACCACTTACGTTGTACTACAAACAAGACCAATTTTCCAATTGGTTTTATACTTGTAAATGATGACGCAACCTTATAATTTTTATATTGTTATGATTGCAATAACGCCTGCTATGCGGATTACATTACAAAATTACAAATATACGATAGGAAAAATTTAAGTCATGTGCGGGATTCGAACCCGCGTCCATCCGCCCCTTTAGCCGGGGCATGCTCTAACCAATTGAGCTAACATGACATGACGTCATAACTCGAATTTTTCCTACCGTTCATTAACCATCGTATTGGGATGGAGCGACATCTATAGTACCACTTACGTTGTACTACAAACAAGACCAATTTTGCAATTGGTTTTATACTTGTAAATGATGACGCAACCTTATAATTTTTATATTGTTATGATTGCAATAACGCCTGCTATGCGGATTACATTACAAAATTACAAATATACGATAGGAAAAGTGCGATTTTCTACTATGCGATTATCTACTCAATTACCGCGTTGTAAGTTTATTCCAGGAAAAAAAATTACGTCTTTAGATAGATAGATAGATAATTCTTTATTGTTACACCACTATACAAAAATAACATAAGAGTAAAAGGAAGCTTACAATAAAGTGTTACAATGGGCGGCCTTATCACCTTTACGTCCTGTTGCATGAATTAAAGTAAACTTCGCCTGATTTGAACCACAGCAAGTTATTTTATATTTTAATTTACCTACTGTTGTTTACATTTATTATCCTAATTAGTAACCTGGTAGTACTATCGAAGTGGTCATAGTGGTGGGGCATTTGGGAAATGTCCGTCTGGATAGCTACCAACCCCAAGTAGAAAATATGTCACCAAGCACCTTACGATGTGTCCCAGTAGCTGTCGTTGAGAGTACGTAATTCTATGTCATTCTGAACAACATCTTCAACCACATCATTACTTGCCATCAGGTGCTGAGATCGTTTAGCATATCAGCTATAAATAAAAAAAAACAAGTAAAAATCTGTCACCAAGCACCTTACGGTGTGTTCCGGCAGCTGTCCTTGAGAGCCAGTAATTCTACCTACGCCTGAAAAACATCTTCGACTACATCATTACTTACCATCAGGTGAGATAGTGGTGCGTTATTCATCCATACCTCTTTTAGAAGCCTAAAATGTATATCATTATATTTTAGTATATTCCTTGTGGCGGTAAGGATATAAACACTATTTTATATAACCATTAAAAATCTATTTTTTTTTACATTGAACATTTGTTATCTTATTAAATTTAAAGATGAGGTTTGTTATATTTGACCTATTTGTGGTTTGCGAGTTATTAATTTGGCACCAATGTATACTTTAATTTCTAAGTAAGTAAGTAAGGATTGTTTTTTATTTTTATTGCGTATAGGTAAACCCTTGACCACAATCTCATCTGATGGTAAGTGACGATGTTGTCGAAGGTGTTAACAGGCATAACCTAGAATTACTGGCTCTCAAGGACAGCTTCCGAAACACATCATTAGTTGCTTGGCAACACAACGACTTGGATATAATGATATTTTGCAAAAAACAAACAAGTTCCTATAAATAACAGGCTGCAGTCAGTAACTACTATTTTAGGATACCTATAAAAATATATAGCATAGGACCGTCCCCTTCAAAACAAGACGGTAGTTTTACAACCCCTTGAAGCGCCCCGCTGGGCTCCTCGACTATGACCATGTCAATCAGGCAGGAGTGATGAATATATTTCAGGGTGAATACGACAGGCGGCTGGTTTTGATTAAAAGGTAGAAAAATAAATAACGTGGATTTAAAAATAAAACTGCCAAATATCTAGATCAAATAGTGTGCAGTGATTATTTAAAAGATTTTGAAGCGCTCGTATAGCGAAGTTTGCTTAGCCTTTCTTAACCGATCAGCTAAGGTAAGCAACGTCCACTACGGTCATGAATTGTATGGGTGACCGCTAGTGACATTGCTACTGAGCGCTTCTGTGCTTCGCAGAGCACATTAAGCCATCAGTCTTGGTTGTTGTCTTAGAATGGCAGTATTTAAAGCAACCACTCTCAAGTAGAAAATCTATCACCAAGCATCTAACGGTGTAGTTGTTGTTCTTGAAAGCCGTACTGGCTTTCCAGGTTAACCTAAACAACATTTTCGACCACATCATAACTTACCAGTAGGTGAGATAGTGGTCAAAGGCTAACCCCTTGCAACCCCTTAAAGCGCCCTGTACGTAAAAAAAAAATAATATGTTATAAATATTAACTAATCGTTAATATCTACGCAAAATGTATATTGTCTTAGTCTTAGTAAGCCAAATATTTTTGTTGTTTTAACAATTCTATAATGTATTGATATCTACATTAAAATAGACGCAGTGCTACGAACGTCTACGAATTTCGTAGCGCATAGTAATCAGTTTTCTACGTAGCCACTAGCCCGTCCTAAAACTAAAAAGTACTGTTATTTATGACAGTATAAAACCGAAACCTTAAGAAAAGAAAGGTTCTTGAGTGTAACTTAAAGAAGTAAGCCTCATACTAGATGGATCAACTACTTTTGGAGAATCGCATAAGTTTAACAGTGTATTTAAATAGCAGACATTTTAAACAGTGCACGTCATCCCACATAGATGATTGAAAATTTAGAGATTATGTATTACTATTTACGTTTTATACGAACGAATATTACATCACGTCCAATCAGCATAAAAAATATTGTTCAGAAACATTTCGATAAAATGTGAAAGTATTTCGTGATATCGATAATTTTAATTTTTCAGATGTGCGTTCCGAGCACCAACAGTGATTTGATGGGCCGCCCGCTTTGTGAGAGTCTAAGACCATTCGCACACTTGTTATAATGGTAAATTCTTTTTTTGACGTAATTATTATTAAAACTTCTTAATACCTTCCTGGTGGATGTCATAGGGGCTGACTGAGGGAAAATATGGGCCTAAAGTGCGGCCGGTGAGAGAATGCGTTTGACAGTTTGTTTTATTAATATGGTTTTCCCAACCCAAAGTAACATAGTCTGATTACATAATACTGTATCAGTCAGACATTTAAATGTTCAAAAATATTTGTTCATATACATTTTACTCCATTTACAAGCCACAACGACAACAAAAACGCGTACTGTCAAACGCATTCTCTCGGCGGCCGGACTATAATTACCAACATGCCACTACCCTTCGATTAGAGTGAGTTATTGCTGCACATTGGGCGCACAAAAGGGCTCTTTACGATCCTTACGCCCAGATGCATAGTGGTAGGGCATTTTGCGAATGCCTGCACGGCTAGCTACCACCCTCAAGTAAAAAAATCTGTCGCCAAGCACCTAACGGTGTGTTCCGGTATTGTTGAGATCCAGTAATTCTAGGTTAGCCCTAACAACATCTTCGACCACATTATCACTTACCATCAGGTGTGATAGTAGTCACAGGCTAACCTATTAGGCAAAAAAAAAGATTATCCGGAAAGCAGCAGGTGTATACTACCAACAAAAGCATTCCCATGGAGTGTTTCCATCAGGTAAGCGCCCAGCCATACATCTGAAGCCAAAACTTTTTACAAACACGTACTTATGTTCGCTTGTGTGTTGTTAGAAAAAAAATATTCTTTAAATATTCTTGTATTTTTGAGTATCTTGTATTGCTTTACTTACTCTTACTGCTCTGGCGCATCGACCCAAAGTAGGTATTGGCCTTCGATACAAGAGATCGCCATCGGTCTCGCTCCCGCGCTGTCTCGTGCCAGTCGGCAGCTTGGAGCTCACGCAGCTCCGACTCACAGCGTCAATCCAGCGATATCTGGGCCTGCCGATGGCCCGGCGGCCACTTGGAACTTTATCTGTATTGCCTTAGAGAGGATATATTTGACTGACCCCAAATGCGAGGGATAAAGGTAGAAAAAGATGTCGGCTCGTTTACGATGTCTAACTTAGTTATGGAGTCATTGAGACTGGCTTTTATAAGCGTGCCGTAGAAACTTTAAGATGACACAGTTCCAAACGTGGTAAATGTAACGTGTTGAATTGTTGAAGTAACATATTCACGATAAATATAAGGCTCAGGTTACATTAACTCTATCTGTGTTTGAATAAACTCAATCGCCAACTGTAGAGAGTGTGCGAAAGTAGATAGGACCACAGAATATAGAAGAGTTAAAATAATATCGAGTCACGGATCATTGGACAACGTACTTTAGACTATTTCATCTGTTTTGTTTGCAGTCGACTTCACGATGAAATATTGCAAGGGAAATGTGAAAAACTGTGTTTTCTTGGCAGATTATATGCGCAGTTTTTTTTAATGAAGGAATTTTAAATATATTCTATTTCGTACCGAATGGAACTGTAATTTATTTATTTTTTACATATTTTAAAATAATATGTGACTTTCTCATGACTCTTGTCTTACGCGAACCTATACTACGTTTTTATTACGTACGACTGTGTACAAAAGCGTAAGGGTTTTGAAAGGGGACCGGTTGTCTAGCGGTGGACACCTTCAGGATGTTGATGTGATATGTTTATCAAATCTGGCAAGAGGTGATATTGTGATGATAACTAGATCAAGGAAGAAATGCAGCCATGTTGGCTCCACTGCTGAACAACACCTCCCATTCCATAGCCATACGCTAGGCAGGTGTCTTGGGGTGGCAGTTTTTCTTAAGGCACTGGAGCCCACTTGGTAGTACAATGCTTAATTTAGTTACAATCACAATATTACCTCCTGCCAGATTTGACAAGCACATCCGGAAGATGCCCACCGCTGAACAAGGCCTCCCTTAGCAAAGGTGGGGAGTGTGGACTTCGTAGACGCCTTAAAGGTGGTAGTTCTTCAGAAGGCGCTGCTACCCACCTAGTATCTTGCCCTTAGAAGCCTCGCAGAAGATAGATTTGGGGAAGGGGAGAGGGGTAGCCTTCGTGTTCCAACACAGATGAATTTTAAAATATTATTTCCTGTGCAATGTAAAAGAAATCATAAAATGACTTGAAAATTGTTTCTTACCTGACCTTTATGTATCACAAAAGCTTATCAAGGAAGCAGAATATATTTCCGTTTTAACCGTAAATATCTTGAATCAGCAGTACTCGAAATGTTTCAACACCAATTAAAACTTGATTTGACTAAAATATTCTGCGAAGTAGTTATCAAACTTCGTTACGAATGACGTGACATCCCAAACTCGATTCAAACAAACTTAAGCAGTGAATCAAACTGACAAAACAAGGGTGAAAATGAAACAATAGCACATCATCCCGAGTTCACCCCTCAGTTGCAAACCACAGAGGAATATCATAAACGTCGGCTTAAACACTCGTCTCTGCGGATATTGACTAAATAAAAACATAATAAAATAATAAATTCGACGCAACATATGGCGCAAGACACGGCTTGGGAGGGGTCGGTTTGCGGACTTGCAGTTGCGTTAAGGCGTTGGAGTGCGACTGGATTAGTTCAGCAACTGTCTTAATGCAACTCGTTGAAGAAGAAACACTCGCAGTATTAACGTGGGCTATCGGGTACCTATTCGATCAGTTGAACCGTTGTCCGATGCGATCGATAATTCACTTTTAAGGTGATTTTATGAAGGAAGTCAGCGTGACTACAAGTATCTTTGGGGTGATTTCAACCAATTATTACGTATTTGACTTGTGATCTATGATTTTTTTTTTAAATGAAATTGAAAATGAAATGAAATGATCAGCCGGATAGTCCACTGCTCAACACAGCCTCCCCCAATACGTGGGGATTTGCCATAATCCCCACGCTTGGCATGCGGCTTGGGGATCGCAGTGTGAGATATCAGTTCTGCTGCCCACCTTCTGGTGTGTTACCCTTAGTCGCCTCTTACGACACCCATAGGTTAAGATGGAGGGTGGCATTCTAGCCCGGCACCCCACGGGCACAGACATATTTGTTACAAATTTATCACATTGTGAAAGACTTATTTTGTTGCTTTTTGTTAAATAGACTGGACACATAGATGTTTCAATGTAAAAGAATGCTTATAACATGTATACTGCTTGTCACTACACAGTTCTCACTCTAAGAAGAGTGAGTTCTTACGAGAATGTCTCATGTGCCCAGAAAGTAAGTCGCAGAGCTATGGCCAGTTCAAATACAGTTATACAATATTTTAATACTCTGGTTGAATTGCTCCACGGCAAAGCAGCGCAGGCTGGTTGCATCGCACCGCTTACTTTCGAATACAACTTTTCACTACAAAGTATCGATCGGTCATCAAATCGATCCGAAAGCCACAGGAGCTGGTGTTATGTAGCACCCCCACGATGCATCGAGTGGAGTATCGAGATCGAGGACTCAAGTAATAATCGAACCCTCGCAAGCGGTGTCCCACACTCAATCTCGGGGATTTGTAACTAGAGATCACATTTACATTTAACAAGCAAGTTCCAAACCAAAATCAACCTTATGGTCGATAAAATAAGATTTCGGTGCTTATTTCTGAGTGGTAACAAAATCTTTGCCGGAGAATTCCCTGTATTGGGGTGACAATCCAAAGAATCGTGGACGGTTATTGAATTTCTTTGCATTTTTGATTTGTCTCTTCATTTCTTTCGTCGCTCAATCACAACGCAAATAATTGATTGACAAAGTTTATGTTATTATGGTGTAATGATTCTTTGTTTAGTTATTAAAATATTTTCCTGAATAGGATTTTGCATATGGTAACTAAGCTTATAATGAGTGAGCATTATGCTACTGCTCACGTCAACCTTAGAACGATGTTGATGACCATTATCTTTACGCCTATCTTTTGGAGCGCTCGTAGCGAAGTTTCCTTAGCCGTTTTTAAAAGATCAGCGGTCATGACGTCAATGGGTGACCGCTAGTGACATTACTACCCTGCGTGCTTCGGAGGGCACCTTAAGCCGTCAATCCCGATTGTTGTCTTAGGATGGTAGTCGTATATGCTATAACAGCATGTAGGTAGGGTATTTTGCAGATACCTGCCTAGCTAGCTACCACCTTCAAGAACAAAATCTGTCTGCAAGCACCTAACGGTGTGTTCCTGCAACTGTCCTTCAGAACCAGTAATTCTTGGTTAGCCTGAACTACATCTCCGACCATATCATCACTTTCCATCAGGTGAGATAATCTCAAAAATTAACCTATCAGGTATAAAAAAAAACTTTTCTAAAAGATTACGAGTATCTACTATCACTGAGCGCCTCCTCAGTATGAATGTTATGACAGGAAGAACAAATACATTATTGCAAGCCGAGGACTAGAACAGACTACTGAAAAATGGCGTGTAAAATGAAAAAGTATAGGATTGAAGATAAGTAGAATGAAAAATAAGCGTTTGTTGTGTGACTTCGGTAGTGCATAATTTTTTCCCATATAATATATCTCTGTTTATGTTGGGTTAAAGAAAGATACCAACCTCCGAGGTTAAATATGGTTATGAAGATTTGTAACGTAACAGAATTAAACAATTGTACCGTTTGGATAAAAAAAACATTCATTTATACTGTATATATTCTGAAAGACTTGGTAGACCCGTTACTAGGTGGACTGACGACATCGTAAAAGTCACGCGCAGCCAATGGTCACAAGCGGCTAGTAACTGCTCATGGCGGAGTCCTTTGTTCAACTGTGGCGCTTTCTGACTCATGATGAATATTCTGTACTTTATCAACTGCTTTTTTAAAGTATTACTATTCTTCAAAACTGACATTCGATCAACTGTGTTAAAAAATAAAATAAATTATCTATTGTTGATTAAAATGAAAAACGTTATTTTCTTTTTTTCTAAAAATGATACAACTATCCATACTGACATTCGATCACCATTTCATCGGCTAGTCATTCGAATTCACTTAACAAAAATTGCCTGCAGCCTAAAATAATGATGTGCAAATCGCGATTACAACGCATGAAGCCACTCTGATGCGACCATGGGGCGGCAATTCGATCGCACATCCTATGCCTGGGGGATGTCAAACGCACTGGAGCATTATCGCTTTTTGTCTCTCTTTTAGTTTGAATAAATGTTGGGTTACTGAATGTCATGTATGGTTTACTAAACGTGAATGAGAGGTGTAATTTAAGGTAAATTTTATGTTAAACGTGTGTGAACATGTGATGCAGTGGCGAGAGATCTCATGTAATAGTTTATATTTAATGTGCTAATTGTCAATAAAGAAACTTCGAGGCAACTACTTTTTTGATGTGGCCAGTAGATAGCAGGGAATATTGCGTAACCTAGCGTCCATGAGTGCCTTTTTGAGTAAAAGTTTGTTCTGTATGGCTCCAATAGTATATAATAAAGACATTAGATGTAGAGAAAATATCAATATATATTTAAATATGCTAAATAACATTTGTACAAAAAAAATTAATGTAAATATGTTTATAATTGACAATCATTGGTGACTTTGACTCATTTGAATTTATTTTGTTTATGGTATTTAACATACCTTATTAACATTGAACATTATAATGAACAAATTTTGAACGTATTGAAATAGTGTGGATAAAATTAAGCATATTTTGTCCCATATTGTGAATGGCTACTATTTGGTCTAACATACCGTTTGTAATGTCTTTGTTCAATAACGTTTTTTAATTTTATTTTATTGGTCGAAGATTATTACTATTAGTGCGTTCGACTTGAGATGTTGTGTTCGACTTGATTGTTGTTTGTCGTACTTTTAAAATCGGTATTCGTATCGAAGCGTTCGGAAAGCAATCTCTGATAATTTTACTATCTATGCTCATCAATGATTTGTCCTGTTAGGCTGTCAGGTTCAGAGAATAACGGATGCGCGTTAAATCATTTTATTATTTATAAGGGCATTAAAATATTTTATTTCATGCAAACAAACAAAAATACTATGCAACGTGACGTACAAAACTAGGTTTAATATAAATTATGCTACAAAAAACATAGGTTCAGTGATAAAACTATGTAATATTACGAAATTTAATTGTCAAACTCACACTTTACAAAAAAGGATAATTAAAGACCTATCTTCGGACAATTGCCATAAATAGCATTTTGCGATTTTTCGCGATTTGCGAAGCTTTAAGAACAGCAACATAATACGGCTTATGTGTGTGCACTGTTTTCAAAGCTTTGTTTTTTTTTTTTTTGAAAACTTTCATATCGCTATTTTTTCTTAGAACGGCCCAAAAGGAACGCCCGATTTAATATTTTTTAACATAGTTTTTCTTGCTAATAGCAGGCTACAGTCGGCTACACAAACGCTTTATAAGAGAGTGTTTTTCGTGATATTAGATTAAAAGAATGTTTAAATTATTGCTAGAACCGTGTACTTACTTTTATAATCTGCATGGTGTTAGAGCTCAAGATTCATGGAAATAAAAATATGGATATAGTCATACAATTGGAATGGTTATTGTAGTGGATATGCTGTGGGTTGATTGTGTACCTAAATGAACTGAATTGGACTAAATTGCGAGATTTTTCTGTTTGAGTGAAAAATTGCAATAAGTAGAGAGAAGACACTTGTAATTATGATGTATGGTGAGTGTGTAGTATCAAGAACAGAAACTATGGTAGCGTAGTAATATTTGTCTATATTTAGCAACCTATTTACAAGTCTATGATATATATGCAACATCTAGTGTGATTGTGACTATTTTGACTAGCTTAAATTATAATAATGATAAAATTAAGACAATAGAAATTAATTTGACCTAATTTGTGTATTTATGTAATTATTTGACTATGTATGATTTTTATTTTAACATATGATTGTATAATTTTTGACGGAACCTAATTAATTACCACTTTAATTGATTAAAATGGAATATGTACTTTGCCATAAACTTTAATTATTTAATTAATTGCTGTGAGATAAATGTAATTGTATTTCGTGACGTTTTTATCTCAATAAACAATTTATTATTATTATTATTATCTAGTACACTGAAATAAATTATCTCTAGTAGACGTAATTCCCAACAAAAAGACCTATGAACATGTTGTTGGTTGAGAACTATGAAGCTATAGTAAAATCAGCTTATTCCAATCTAAGCTGTCTAAACGTCACGCTAAGTCGTCATTTCAATTACGTGCAAGCGCTCGATGTTAATTCCGCCATATCGCAATTTATCGATACAAGTAGTGGATTATTCGGCGATTTGCTGCCAGCGTTCTACTGCAATCGCATCAATGCTGTACGTTCGTGGCAAACATTAATGGGGACAGATAGGACTTTCTGAGCTAGGTGATGTTCGGGGGTTTATTATTGCCGTTTAAATCGGGTGCAATTCGATTTTGTAATTGATTTGGTTCAAGTAGCATTTGATAAATAAAATAAGTAGCCTGTCTTATCATTAACTCATGACAAATTTTTTTTTTAATTAAAGTGTGACGTGTAGTCTTAAAATAGGTGACAGTAAAAACCCCTGCCTAGTGAAAGTTGAAATCACTCACCAAAGTTTCCGTATCAACTCGGAATGATAAAAAAAAAAATTAAACCTTTTTAGGGTTCCGTATCTTAAAAGGAAAAAACTGAAGCCTTATAAGATCACTTTGTTGTCCGTCTGTCTGTCAAGACCCTTTTTTTTAAGGGAACGCGTGGAGGTATCAAGCTGAAATTCATACCACATATTCAAGTCTACTGTCCCTTGGAGCTGTGAAAAAGTAAAACTTTTAAGCCAACGCAATAGAAAGATACAGCCGTTTTTGCCCAAATTTTCGACACTCGCAAGGGAATCACATGGTTCCTTTTTCTAGTACAGAAAACCCTAAAAATGAACGTTCATTAAATGAAGACATCAAACAAAATTACAATTATAAGAAACAATACAATAAACAAGGCTTAAATATAATTTTCTTCAATGATACGAGATTTTAGGTAAACTTAAGTCCCCCAAGTACATATGTAGATACTGATTCTAGTTGATATTTAGATTTAGGGCCTGTTTCAGAATGTTCGAGTAAGTTCCAGTTATAATACCCAGAACATAAAATAATTAAATGATAACTATGACAGTTAACATGCAGCGCGTTTCAAGCTTTCACCGATGGATAGACTAAATCGATGACTGTGAAACGCAAATATAGCGTTTTATTTATTAAATAATATGTTCTGGGTAGTATAACCGGAACTTACTCGAACATTCTAAAACAGGCCCTTAAGGTAATAATATTATGAACTTATATTATGGGCGTGTTTTACATGTAATACTTTTGGTTGTCTGAAATAAATTACTTATTATCATAATAATGTTATTTACTATGTCACAGACATAACATGAAGTAAACAAACAATAAACTTTATTTTAGATTTTCAGGAAGCTGCTGTAAGTATGCATACAATATACCGCACTGTCAAAACACATTCACAAGGATCCTTCAATATAAATTATAAATGCTTTCGCATATACTAGAAGCAGTGATGGCATTGACTATGGACTGCCGTGCCGCAGGTTCATGGTTCGAATCCCGCCGCGGGCTTGAGCTTCACCGCATGGTGGTAGGGCATTTTGCGAATGCCCGCCTGGCTAGCAACCACCCTCAAGTAGAAAATGTGTCGCCAAGCACCTATCGGTGTGTTCCGGCAGCAGTCCTTGACAGCCAGTGAAATGACAGGCACATGAGACTTACCAGCTGTCTCAAGGTGACGGGCGGAGTGCAATTCGTGACTTGTCTCGAAATGCATCTGTTATAGGCAGAGGTTAGTCCGCTTATCATCAGGTGGGCCTCGTGCTTGATCCGTCACAATAATAACATAAAAAAAATAATTATGTATAAGACATTTCATAAATATAAGGTATTATTAGGTATTGCTTAGTTATTTTGGTAGTAGTAAGTATATGTAACGCTTCTGTTGTATGTTTCTATCTACTCTTTGCAAATGTTTTGGCTGAAGCACAGTGTGCAGTGGTCTCGTGGTAATGGAGTGTTGGCGGGCACGTGCCGGTCGCCGTGCGTCCGTCGGTCGCCGCGCGTCACGTCGTTTGACGTCGTGCGACACGCGCGTCCACTCCCACCGATTACGCGCTATTGCTATGAGAATTAAATATTATTCTAGGTTTAAATTTTATACTGAACTTTAAGGATTTCAGGCAATCATTTCAAAGTCAATAACTTCATCGATAAAACTTTCCACTCCCTTTCAAAGCTCTTTCAAGGATTGTATACCTCTAAATGCAAAAATTTCAAAGATTCCACCTTTCAATGGACCTGTCAGGTATTTCGAATGAAAATGCTATTTAACACCATTCCTGGTCTGAATCAAATTCGATATCGCGTGAAAAAGTCGGTATGAAAACGTGTCACGCCAATAAACTTCAAGAGCTCGCAGCCGGCGTCTAACCGCAAAATGCCTGTATAGCGAACGGCGGTATACGCGGGCGAAAAGTAATATTTAGGTGTCAACTGCAGGCGATAATCGCGGGGTAAAAAATAGGTGCGCGGGTTCCAGGCGCGACGCGACGTGGCGGGTACCGCGAACTATTTCCACCCTTGCCGGCGGTATCTCGTCGTTTATCGGCGATAGTATCTGAGTGAGACATCGCTGGTGACGTTTGAAATATGATCGGCGCGGTCCCCGGGGCGCGGGAAGCCACGTGCGGCGCATATTCAAATCAGAATCGCACGCGGAGGACCCCCGTGTTGGCTAAATACACCCGCCGGCGCGCCACCGCGCCCGGCCCACCCACTTACCAAGGGTCGGCCCTATGTAATCGAATTTGAAAATTATTCTAAAACACTGAATAATGTATTTCGGAGGGACCATGTGCCCGAGGCGGAGCGAGCTCTCGCTGATTTTTAAAATAAATTAAAGTTAATCAAGTGGGTTCGCACACCTAAACGGATTAACTTGGCGCTGATTTGACTTCATGTTTGCACAGCACATGAGGGGTGGCAGCTTAAAGGCTATTTGGAACTGTATCACACTGACATCTTTATCCATCTGATACACAAACGATAGGACGTTCAATTTGTTTAAGAATTAATAAAATATTTTAACGCTTAGTTGAAAAATGAAATATATTACATAAGCTTCCTAATGTGCAATACTTTGATTTATGTCGGGAGATACATAACCTCTAAAGTCAACATTACATACCTTCTCAATATCCATGTTTTATGCCATGTTAAAAAGCTTTCATGTTTATAAGATGCTTTTAATTTGTAATATTTTGACACCCTCACAAACGCAAATAAAATTACGCCAGTTTCAAAATCAATCCACCCTTCCCTCGAACGATTGATAATAAAATTTATGATTCGCAAAAATTGCCCAAATTCATATTTTAAAATTAAACATTGGATAAAACAATATTAGTTCACTCGCTACATTAAGTTTTATAACGTCATGAATACATTTCCCTGGGTGCGATTCGGCACGCAGGGCTGAAGCGGAGAGGCCCCACCATTAGCGCCCGATATGAAATTAAAATTAAAATATATAAAAACTACGAGAAGCACTCTTCACAGACCGCTAAGGGGCAGCCCTACGGATTTAAGAGCAGAGAATTGTGTAGAGAAGCAACTATTATGTTGAATAACTACAGAAACGTCACAAACATTAAAAGCATTACTACTAGGTTTTTTAAAAGAAATATTTTATTTTCACAATTAAGTATATTCCTTGAAGTAGATCTTTATTCTGTGATTTTGAGTCATATTGTCGTTCCTACTCACAGGTTCGAGGACAGGAAAAATAAATTAAAAGGGGTAATCAAACAATTCCTGTTTATGCTATCAAATACATTACTAATAAAAATGAAATGTATATCAATTTACTAAAAAAACACATTAAAAATACTAAATAACTGCAAATTAAAATTGATAATTTTTCACGTTATTTTCTCTTGTTTTGATAGTAGTCTAACCACGCATAAACATATAAACACATTTTTTCTACGCTACGCCAACCGCTGCTGCGATACGCTTGCAAACTATTTTAATATGCAATCAGTATTTCTGATGTCATGTATATTTATAATTTTTTGTACAAGTTTTGATAATCAGTTAGTTTATATTATGTGGCGTAATCACAATTATATGGTGGTAATGAACTCAGACATATGATGTGGACTTTGTCGTTTATAATGGCAACCTAAATATTTCTTTGTAAAAAAAGTTACAGTCACGCTAATTTCAATACCACAATGAAAATTAGTTTCAGCGATCTCTCACGTCGGCTGAGTAGTAACTCAGAAGTAACCTTTGTGCATCCACGAGATGACATTGTACATAAAATTTATCTTTATCTACAGAAAAATACGACTTTTTTTAAGCACGTGTGCGAAAAGTGAGTTGAGAAGTTCTCGTAAGCAGGTCAAGCATAAAGTTATTCATAAAAATTGCAAAACCGACTCCACACCTCTCGTTGTAAACTATCATGTAGCGGTGTACAGTAGGGGTGCTACTCGATGATTTGGTTTTTCGATTCGTTACGCAGTCAAACTACCCTCGATGGTGGACCCTCGAATATGTTCCCTCGCCTTGAATATTATTTATATGTTTGTTAAGTAGAGCTCTACTGCATAGAATGATTATTGAATACAGTACTAAAACTTGCATTGCAAGTGATCCTAGATGAATGAAGTAACAGTTTGCTAGCGCCTTCTACCATTTTCAAAACAATGGTATTTCACAACACCTAATGACTAGGAAACATAGCTCATAACACATAAACGTCCAAAATCTTGAGAGTGCGTGATAACGAGATGAATGAAAGGAGAGTGAACTAGCTTGGGTTTATGCCGTGACGCTATATATTTGCACAGTGGTAGCTATGCGACAGAAAAAGCTGCATATGGGTTTGTTGACTCAGAGATGGCACCGCCTAAAGAAAGCTGAAATATACTGTGAATATGATATAGATATGAATGTGTAACTATTTCCGTCCACATTCATCTTCCTAGAAGCAGAGGAAGCCTAAAAGTCATGTCAGGACGTTTGAATATCGATATGTGTATACAATTTTTGAATACTAAAATTACAAGTAGAATCAATACTTATATTGCCGACCCCTCTTAACCATGGTACTGTGGGTAGAGGACAGATAGAAAAGAGAAGAATAAAATTAAATAAAAATCAGAGAATATTTTTTTGCTGAGATTATGATAGCTTAAAATAATGATAAATAGACGCGTTTAAAATTTTATAGTTACTATGTGTAATAATCGCTTTAACCTAAGACAACATTCGGTTATAAAAATCTATATTGTTAACAATAGTATAGAAAGGAAATGCTTGAAGTGCATAGCTGTGACTTTATAGATGTAGTGTAGCTGTTTGCGTCTGTAGGAGTCCACTGTTATAATTTCTTTGTATGGGGATTGTATACTGCGTTGTAAATGTTTCTATATGATGGAGGATTATGGCCTCCGGTGCTTAGTACTTCAACAAACATCGGTTATGATTCCTAACATCGTTCGTGGGCTTTAATGACCCTTATGCAGTGCGATTAGAATAAGAATATGATTCTTATAAGCAATGAAGAATTCTGAATTAATCCTATAATAATTAAACAACTTAAAACGGTTTAAATCGCGTATATTTATCATTATTTTTGTCCCGACGTTTCAAACAGTTTGCAGTGATCATGGTCATGGACTGACTTGAAACGTCGGGACAAAAATAATGATAAATACACGTGATTTAAACCGTTTAAAGCTGTTTCATTACTTTGTGTAATATTTGCGAAACCTAAGACAACATTATGAATCCTTTAAGTTTATTTTTAACAAAATATCTAAATTGATTTAGAACTTTGATTGAATGTGACCCAATTGTCGGTAAAATTCCATGCTCTACATTGGAATTCATATTTTAAATGCCCATTTTTCAGACTGCCTAGTTGATATATACCTACATTGCGGTATTTTGGTTGAAAAACCAAATGTCATCACATAACTCCTCCTCATTTAGCAAGTGATATTTTGCGTTGTGTACGTGCAGAGTCAAAAACATATATACAACCAAGCCCTATAAAGCAAAAAAATGTAGTCCATCCTATCATAGTATATTCAAGAACTTTGTTGCGCTAAGTTACGATCTTTTTTTAAGCAAGATGTTTGTGAAACGTTGGAAACATGTCAAGGAAAACAGGCGCTCCCCGACCCCAGTCTGGTGTCGTTAGGTATGCAGAGCAAACATATTTTCTCTTGGGACTAGAACGGCGAGCAAACAGTGGCCAACGTGAGCGAAGGTTGGGCTCTGTTTACCAACGACGCTACGTCGCCTGCCTTCATATATTAAACATGCCCAGGTCTACCTTAGCCCGCCTCCATTATTCCACCTACCTAGACCGAGCATCATCCGCAAATTTTAACGTGCCCATAATGTCACAGTTACCCGGCAATACGAGTAATGAATACGTTTTTCAGCAAATTTACATCGGCATAAAAATAAGGTCGCGGCAGTTAACACGTTTATCGGGCGCTCATTAAAGCGAGGGCGATCTTGCTTCGGAGTCGTTAAGCGCGCAATAGTTCGCGAGATCCTCGTAAAAAATATCTCGCAACCGACTTTACGAGCGCCCTTTGTGAATGCATCATTAAATTTCCATCTAAATTTAAATTACGAACCGTGCGATTCGACGCGCTCTCTCCCACGTGTTTCTGTTTTCCTAGTCGGTGGAAATGTTATAATTGCTGTACACAGAACGTAGCCGAGTCGAGAATTTGAAAAAAAGATGACGTCAGTTGGAATTATCTTCAGCGCAGCGCAATTGAAACGGCTTTGCGACGAGCTTAGTGAAAAAGTTGGCGTTCGTTTTAATAATTCCCGGCTCCGGCGCCTCGTCAGAATGCCGTTGTCACTTCGCGGATTAAGCTCCGACACGGTTGAGTTGGGATTTCAGTTATTTTAATTTGCATTTTCCTACAATTCGAAGGAAAGTGCAGCGTTTACGATCTTTTCTCTCATGTAAAAAATCGTGAAAATATTTACACATCAAAAGTTTACGATCTTTAGATGGTCCGAAGGGGTCGGAGGTCGTTTGTATGCGGCGCCAGGCTTCCCCGGGAAAAGCATAAAGTCAGCAGGTGAGGAGCGGGTATCGCGCGGTCACGCTATTTAGATAAGACCATTTTCGTGACCTCTCTCCCCCTCTGCGATAAAGGCGTTCGGCACTTTAGACGTAGCTGTTTTCTCATACATCATGACCCTGCCTGCGCGGAATGTGTCAAAAGGTGAAAATTTGACAAATAGAAAAAAAACAAGGGAGACGACGCGCGACGGATACAAATAGGCTCATTCGATTAAGCGAAATGATTTGCGAATCACTTAAAAATCCAAATGGCACCGTTTTCCGTTCCCTCTCGACTTCTGGCGTTGGAATGGCGAATAAACCGAGTTTGGAATAAATTGTGCGACTGGATAAAGCAATATTTGTTCATCTACCCCCGCATTACGGCGGCGGCGGCCATTAGCGGGATGCAAATAGCGTCTTGTCATTTTGACTTCTTTATTTTTCCTCGTTGGCCCTGATATTTGCCCTTCCTACGGATGTAGCAGCGAAGGCTGGAATAAGAATAAAATCTATTTATTTTTTCATTTTGCAACAGATAGTCCAGTTGAGGGATATAAAAAATACTAATGACCAAATGTCATAATAGAGATAAGAAACTGAATGCGTAGGTAGTCGAAAGTAATGATTTAATTTGATTACCACCTTTCAAGGCTTTATTGGTAATTTTGTATACTATCAAAGTTTTTATAAGCCCACACTCGTACACTGCTTGACATAAGCCTTTCCTATTGGATACCACAGACAGTTAGGTCTTGATCAGTTGTTGCTAGTCACAATCTGCATGTGTTCCCTCCACTAGAGTCAATAGGTGTGAAACTACTAAAAATGGTTTCGTCACGAGAATTCATGAAATCTAGCTGTGGTTATTGATAATTTGAGAAATATGACTAGCTCACGACCATAGACGTAGGATTTTTTCGCTACGTAAGCCTATGCTCACGACCAATTTTGCTTAAGCTATGTACTTTAGTTTATGCCGGTTGCACAACTTGCATTAGTTGAGCAATGAGTTTTGAAGCAGGGATGGCTCAGTGACATTGGCTATGGACTGCCGTGCAGCAGGTCCTTGGTTCGAATCCCGCCGCGGTCTTGAGCTTAGTAGAAAATCGACAGATTTTCTACTTGAGGGTGGTCGCTATCCGGAGTTTTCATGCGACCACCCTCAAGTAGAAAATCTGTCGCCAAGCACCTAACAGTGTGTTCCGGCAGCAGTCCTCGAGAGCCAGAAAAATTACATGCTAATGAGACCTAACAACTGGACGTCTCAGTGTGATGGACACAGTGCAATTCGTCGTTGACGAAATGCGTCTGTTGTGACTTTGACTTTGGCATATACAGTTCATAAGATAAAAACAGTTAACAGACGTGCTACTGCTAGGCTAGATTATTTCGCGTACTTCCACAGTATTATGTCGTATGTTGTATTGCTGTGGAGAGCTGCTGTTGAAATAGAGACAATTCTTATGTAACAAAATCATGAAATTCGAGTCATATATAAAATGGATCCTAGCGAATTTCTGAGAGATTTTTTTAAAGAAATTGATATTTTAACTTTAACGAGTATATAATATTTGAAAATATATGTGTTCGTAACATTTTTTGTAAATTTAAATTAAACACTGACAATCATTATTATAACATTAGGGAGATATAAAAATAAAATATTTGTACCAAGTTTTCGATAAGCAAAGACAAATAAGAGGTCTTTATGAGGCAATTGTGTGCGGTTTTATAATAAAGTTCCCAAAGGTATTATTCAAACATGTTCACAGACAGAAAACTCAAGTTACACCTGAAAATTCATTAAGAAACTAACCACTACACAGTTTGTGATTACTAAAACAACTAAAATGCTTGGACAATTCAGCCTCTGCCAAGCCGGCGATAGCGGCAGAGGAGGAGTTTTCCAAGTATCACCTACATAATGTAATATTAATATAAACAAATATGTTACAGAGTTAGTTATTTTTTTACTATAGTTTGTAACACATTGTTAAAAAAACGTTTAAAAACAATGGTCCTTGGTTTCTTGCCCGTTCTTCTCACAATGCATTCATACTTAACGTGGCAGTACAATTTAGAATAATTCTATATTAAAATGTGTAGTGGACCTTTATTAAAGCACCGTGATTAAAGTCGAAAATTTAGACACATGGGGCAGATAGGCAGACAGATAGGGCAAACGCAAAATTATTCTTGTTGAGTATGGTCTCCTGAGTAGCAAACTCTGTCACCAATCACCTGTCGGTGTAGTTTCATTCTAGTTTTAGCATGTTTACTATCTACGACCAAATCATATTATACCTTCATGTGAGACTGTGGTCAAAGGCTAGAATATTATTCTTTAAACCATATAAATAGAAATTATAGAAGTACTCATTCAGTTCTATAGACAAAGAAAATAGCGGTAATGCTTTATAATGCGTACGGTTGAAGTATGGAACATCCTACCAGCATCTGTTTCCCGATATACATAATCTTGAAATCTTCATCCTCAGCGTAAATAAGTATCTTCTAGGTAAGCATGTACAAGCATGTACCACCATCGGCCACGTCGTCACTTTCCGTGAGGAGGTGAAACAGCTGTCAAATACTTGCTATTCGAATTTACAAAAATACCAGGAGGTCATATACTAGGTACTGATGAATTAAAATAAAACTTGTCAGTTTAATCAAAAATTTCTTGTCGACCGGTTTATTATAAATGATTTTCTATATATGTGATACATGACACGTCGCAAATCTGACATGAATGTATGTGACGTCACCACCATTAGTGCTGCTAATGCCCCCGTTAGCGGCACGGGGGGCACAGATGCCGCTTGTTTTACGTAATTTATGACCCCAAGACAAGGACGCTTGGGGAAAGGTGAGAGAACGCACTTTGCCATTAGATGGTCTAGAAGCGACTGTCGTCACAGAGAAGGTTTTGCCAATTCATCCGTAAATTTCTATTACTAAACTGAAACTTATCCTCAAAAGTATTATTACAATTAGTTAAATGTACCGTGGCCAATAAAGCAAAAACCCAATGATATTTTTTTATTGTTTTATCCTTTGACCTCAATCTTACCTGAGGGTATATGTCAATGTTGTGGAATAGTATTTGGCTTTCAAGGACAGCTGCCGAAACACCCCGTTAGGGTCTTGGTCAAAGATGTTTCTAATTGATGGTAGTAGCCAGCCAGGCGGCCGTATGCAAAATGCCTTACCTCCATGCACATATCCGGAGTTTTCATACCGACATATGCTAATATCTGACATCCCAAGTCAATAAGCTTAAACTCTTCCATGTAAGGACCGCAGAGAGCGTAATAATATTATAAAATATCAAAATAAAACGTAACCGACTTCTAACATTGACAAATAACTTGTTGAGATCAATGCCGCGCCGAACTAAACACTCATGAGCTTAGACTCTTCTGTTTCTATATATAGACTTTGCGGCTGTGCGTTGTTTTTCACGGTAGTTTAAAGTAAGTAGATCATTCCTATATGTTACAATTATCCTAAGAATTCCACGTATTCACGTGCTTCCTGTAAAAGCGGGACGAATATTTATTGAGTAGCATTTGAGTCACGTTGAATTCGTATTAATATCGTATATATATTATCGTCAAAGCCCATTTAGGATATAATATTGTACATGTAGAACATTGTAACATTGTTGCTAAAGTTTGGAGAATTGTCTCCAAACTTTAGCAACAATGCCTTGAAATGTCTATTCGAAAAATGGAAATAAGCATCCTGATTCACATCTAGTACGATACGCAGTAATATCTACGTCCGCAAGACTTAGCACTTCCGAACATTCCACCAGTGCGAGTGAAATATGGTCCGGCGTGGTGCGAACCAAGGTGTGTATTTGATATATTAAATTACAGATACCAATATTCTCTGATATATTTTTTATGCTAGACTTTGATAAACATGCAGTTTAAATATACATCTTTTGTATGCAGAGGTGTCTAAAGTCTAAACAGCTACGTTTTGCTATAAATGTGTGGTTTTCATATTTAATATTCTATTAATTTCTTGATTCTACGCGTGGTTTCTTTTAGATATATATTAAACAGTGATCAAGTGTTTTTTTAAACTAATTAGCTAACCTTTGGCCACTATATCGCCTGTGGGTTAGGTTTGACGTAGGCAAAGATGTTAAACAGGATTTAAAAAGGAAACACAACAAACACCCTTACGGGTTAGGCAAAGACTTTCTATTTCAGGATGGTAGCCAGCACGGGAAACCTTGAGCCATTTGCCAGCTCCTCCAACCAACTAACACCAACAACATCTTCGACCACATCATCACTTACCATCAGGTGAGGTAGTGGTCAAAGGTTTACCTATACGACATAAAAAAAAAGTATGTCTAAATTGCATACCTACCTTTTCACTCTCTCTGAACATTTTGGGACTATTTGTATATTTTATTTTGTGATTATAATGGTTTTGGTGTCATTTTCTAAATAATTTATAAGTAATAACAACGATTTTGACAAAACTATTCTACTTATTTACGAAGTAAACAATCTTTTTTTTTCAAAAGTATTGGTAAACGATCAAAAAATAAAAGGATACAATATAACTACGAGTATTTTACAAAAAAATATACTGTCTTTCTACTATAATAATTTATAGAAATCTTTAGTAAATGGTATCATAAATGGTCTCATGATAGGAATTAGTTATGCATAATAGCATTCTATCCTTTTTCGTGTAAGATGTAGATTATATAACTTAATTAAATAATAATTTTCAAGTTATGTTATTCACATACCTACAATGTGCCATTGAAGTATCCTGAGTTTTATTTTTCAATTACGATTGTTAACGTTATAATCAGAGATATCGCACAATCGCAGTGAGGCTGGCTAATCCAGATTTATATGTACAGGGCCGGATTAAGGTGGCGTGAATTACACGTTTATAGCCCATAAAGACTGATCCGGTGGCGTGTTGTACCTGTCGCTTAGGTGTAGTTATGATGTGTAGTCGCTCGTCCGGGTCATACAGGATGCTTGTAGTTTTTAGTTTGAACTAATAAATTAATAGGTGTGTTCCCGCTGTCCCCATTGACTTATCCCCATTGATGGGGACAACGAGACGATAGTTTTTTTTCTTCCTGTTGTCCCCATTGGCCTGGCCCATTGATGGGGACAGCGAGACGACATTATTTGTCTTCCCATTGTCCCCATTGTCTGTCCCCATTAATGGAGACAGCAAGAAGTCGGTAATTTTATTCCCGTTGTCCCCATTGATTGACTGATCACTTTTAACACCAAAGAATTATAAGTCATATAAAATAATTATTATGTATTCTACATGTCTGGTCCACGGTTAAGAATGGATCTCACCTCCTTGTTATTACTATGTTACCCTCCTTTATCAAATATACTTTAGGTCAACCACACATAGCGCGATAAAAAGTTTTCTCGGATGGGATTAGAATTAGAATTGTTTATTAGCCTTATAACATTAGTAGCTATACTAGGCAAGTCAATTTACAAAAAAACTTAATATTAACATAATAATAGAATAAGATTTGGTAGGCAATACACTATTAAATTTAAATTTAAGATCAACAAGTAATAGCTATGTATACTCTTGTTAATCTTAATATGTAAAAACAACTAATTACATATGCATATAAATACAACATAAAATTGATGGATTATACAAAGTTATAATGAAAATCAAAATTAAAATTAAATAATAAGCATAAAATATTGTATTTTTTTTACGATTAATAATAATAATAAAAAAAAACATTATGATGGAATGTATGTCACCTTTGAAATTACAATAAAAAATAAATTATTAGAATAACATTTTACGGATTATTATAATGGATACCATAATAATTTTTGATAGAGAGGATGTCAACAACTAATAATTACTTAATGACTTGTATATGTAAACAATATAAATCGAGCTTAAAATTAAATTAATGGTATTTTATTATTATTATTAATATCAGATATCCTACACAGTTAATTGATCATGTCACCTATTTGCTATGAGAATGAAGATTCTTCAAGACGCATTTTCATAAAATCGTTTAATGAGTAAAATGGGTTAATTTCAAAGAATTGTTTCAGTTTTCTTTTAAAATGATTTGCAGATAAGTCCCTCACGCTAAGTGGTAGTTTATTGAACATGCAAATCTTATTATAAACACCCTGATTTTTTACTTTTACTAATCTAGTTTTTGGTTTAAATACATTTTCTTTATTTCGCAGATCATACGTATGTAATTCTTTATTTTTAGTCAAATCTGCGTCATAGATTTCTAGCATACAGTTGTAAATATACAAAGATATCACAGTCATAATTCTGTTATTTTTAAAGTACTGCCTGACTGATGTGCGTTTTTTTAGCGAAGCGCCATAAGGACTGATCCAGTTGCGTGTTGTTAAATATATCCTGTCCCTTAGGTGTGGATGTATTGTGTTTTCGCTCGTGCAGGTCAACTAGGATGCAAGTGTTTTAGTTTTTATTTGGAAGTAGTAAATTAATTTAAAGCGATTCACTTGGATATAAAAACTAATTTGGTGGTGAGTTTTACCTGTCGTTTGGATGTATTTCTGATTTTGTTTTCTCTCGTCCAGTACATATCCTGAGGTAGGGTATGGTGGTCTTAAATTTAGTTATTACAATTTCAATTTCATGTTTTTTTTTTCACGATATTCAATATTAAGAGTACGGTGTTAACGATAAAAATATCTGAAAAATGAAATGGGAAACAATACGTGTTTATGTCAAATCTCTAGTGTTTAAATATATTGAAAATTATTAAGGTAATATAGCAAAATATAACGCATAAAAAGATGATGTTGGTAAAAACCAACATTACCAGTTTGTGTGTTGATTATGATTTTTTATTGCCGAATAATGTCGTACACGTTTGGTAATACGACTTATTTATTCAACCAGGAAGTTCAATGACGTGAATAAGTTTCATTTCAAATATATCCAATAAGTTCAAATACCTTGTATCTAGGCAAAGTTTATGAGGTTTCAAGCTTTTCAAACATTTCATTGGCTTCAGCCAAAGTGTTACTAAATAGTTATTTGTTGTTTCCTTACGGTCTCTTAAAAGTAAATTAGCAGCTTGCTCCCTGTATCATAATCAAACTAAACTGCATTAAAATAAGGCTCATATTAGCGTACGCTCAAACGTGACAGTTACGGTAGTCGCTCGTCCATAATGCAAGCAAAAAAGGAAAATAATATTCTTGGATGGACGCCGATCTTCGATTTCAAAATCGTACTACGTATACGTTATATATATATATATATATATATATATATATATATATATATATATATATATATATATATATATATATATATATGTAGTAAAGTCTGTCAATTTGAAGTAAGTAGTTTTTAAAGTCAGGTCTGATTTGTATTTGGTTCTTATACGCAACTTAGTCACAAGTTAATGAACCTTTACCATGCGCAGGCAAGATACGTTCACGTTTAGCAACTTAAGATATAATTTATTGATTGCATTTTTTCCTGTTTCACCAGACACCAAACAGTAACACCAGATACTATTACGGAATAAAAAAAGCATTAGGTAGTTTTCTATAACTAACTACATATTTACCGCCCGTTGGGTGCCAGGTTAGAATTGCACCCCCCCAAATCATCTTGTGGGTGTCGTAAGAGGCGACTAAGGGAAAAATACTGGAAGGTGGGCAGCAGCGCCTTCTAAAGAACTGCCATCTTACACTGCGATCCACAAGCCGCCTGCCAAGCGTGGGGGTTATGGCAAATACCCCCTTAATAGGGGAGGCTGTTTCCAGCAGTGGACGATCCGGCTGATACAAAATCAAAGTCAAAATCATATATTCAATTTAGGCGTCTACGACGCCCTTATAAAGGTCAATTACAAATTTTTGTATTGAAATATTCTACATTGTACTGCCACGTTCAGCAAATAAATTGTATAGAGCAATTGCGAGAAGAACGGGCAAGAAACTCAAATAGAATACAATACCTACATTTTTGAGAGTAGATAACTACGTAAGAGATAATTGACATCTTCTTACGACATTTTATCTCTGATACAAGCGAGTTGTTCCGTTCGTCGGATTTTCTTGCCTATTGGTAAGTGCATGACCTAAGTCGCAATGACCACGTGGTTCGACTACGTAGCTCGGTCGGTTGGCAAAAATGGGAAGTGTAGTCTAGGACAGGCTGGAACGCAGTATAGGCGCTTGCACATAGATTTTTCTCAAGAGTAGCTAAGTACATTATTACTATACCTACATAACAAGAAAAAATATAGATACATAACTCTAATTCCTGTGCATCGTCAACACGAGCCACCATTATGTTCTCAATCGAAAAATACGCTTCTTAAGGATTTTATTTTATTTCCAAATTTTAATCCTACCTAAGCAATATAGATACATTTTTATTTCTATTAATGTTATTAGAACAGCGAGTTACTTTCGTTGTAGTACACTGAGAAAAACGACTTAAAGGCTTAAATCAAATTTGACCTTTTACCGTTGAATTGTAAATACGTAAGATGAATTCACAACTCTTAAGATGATTTTCACCAATCAATAAAAATGTACCATGTTTTGACGGTTGTGTTTAAACCGTCAAAAACGCCTTCCGTAAAGTTTTTACAAAATTGAACTTGTTATACGATAATAATTGCAGTATTGACCATAAAATATACCTTACTTTTACGGCGGTTTATATACGGTGATTATCACTATAACGTACGACTTAATCAGCCTTATCGAAAAGTGAATATTTAAGAACGACCACAAAATACACCTTAAATAAAGACGAAAAGAAACATTCGCCTTCACTGACCTCGTTTAACGCCTTCTAGTTGGAAGGCGTTTTTGTACGTATTTACGTTTGGTCGGTTTTTCGCCTTATACCATATAAATTGGCCGTCATTAGGGCGCTTTTGACTTTAGATTTTTCTCAGTGTACCTAGACGCCAACGAAGGAAACTCGCACGCCTTGATATGTGTACATAACTAACTGACGACATCTCAACCGAGTACCTTAAGGACTCTTGTTTGTTTACACTTACACATCTATTTTATGTCACCAAGAAATAACAATATGCAATGGAAATATCAATAATAAGCGTATAATCTAGAACGCCCTGTGCAGTGGCGACGGTAGTTAGCACCGTGCACGTCTTGTTGCGTGCGAGTTATGCGCCGCCCACGCTTTCTCTCTCAGACGCCTCGCAATTGGCGTCACAGTGGAGTGCACACAGCTTTATTCTGTACTGACATTGTATATACAAAGCTTTGCGCTCTGTGGGAAATAAAACTAGAAAAAAACACAATAACTACATTTAAGGTCCGATTAGCCATTTTCCAAGTTTTCCAGCCCTCGACGCGCCGTGATGTTTACCTTTTAATACTTAGTTGTTTTCCTTTACCTAAACATGTCACCTACATCGGAAAACTACAATAAATTGCCTATTACACGCTATATTTTTTTTGAGTAAATTCAAGTTTTTTTTCCCCATTTTGACGGTTTTTATTTTTAAAGTAAACTTAGTTGATGCAATCCCCAGTTGCACATAATATAATGTTCTTGGTACCATTGTAATCCTTATCATAATATAGACTTTAAGACACAATTCTTAATTCAAAAACGAAAACAAACCTTTTTATCGAAATTATTATTGGAAAGAGGGTTTGAAAACACAACGGAAAAGCGCAGCACACAATTTTAATTCAATGTTTTGTATTCCTATACTATTTCATCTGCACTACGAATTATTTATTCGTAGCATCTGCATCTTTCTGGTATACATACGAGTAATTACAGCTTTCTCGGCTTACCTAATAGTTTAAAAGCAGTTACAAGATAATAAAATTGTTACGCTATTTTTTTATTATAAGTATTATAGAAAAACAAGAAATAAAATGGTAAGGCAATATTTCTTTTCTCAAAAACTATGTAACGTGTGACTTTGGTTTTTCTTTAGATATAGTTATTACAATGTAATCTATAGGAATTTAAATAATTTTCGCTTACTAGGACCGCTTACTTAAGTAGTTTAGAAGTAGTTATGAGATTCATTATTACGCAATTTTCAGCATTTTCAGAGTGTTTGTTGGGCAAATGTATAGATAAAGTTTTTTATTTTCATTTCACGATTTGAAAGATTAACTCTGTTATTGGAGAGCAATCATCCATATAGAAATTTTTTTTATTCAAAAGCTTTTTAAGTCTTGTTCGTGAAATTTATTCCAATATAGCATTATTGATTTGATGCAAAATTAAAACTTCCTAGGTCAGTTAATGTAGTATTATTTACGAGACTATTATTACGTTGTGATACTACCGGACTTATTACAGCTTCACAATAAACGCTTTGGTGCACTTACCATCAACCGACCTGCCTGCTGGTTTGGACAGTTAGCAATAAAACCGGCAAGACGGTTTTCGGACTTTATGATATCATGCTCTAAATTATAATTACCTTATTGTACGATACATAAGAGACACCTCTTCAATATATAGGAAAGATCTATTTACGTAAGTCAATTATAAAATTGTAAATTTATAACATGAAACCTATAACAATTGATAATGACGTTAAAAAAATAACTTTGCACATGTTTTTAAGTACTCAAACAAACTCACATTAAATTAAATTCATGAACTAAATCAATGAGCATACGGATTCCGTGAGAACTATCCCCCGCTTCACAACCCCTAAAACAAAGTTACCCGCGCTCGGTAGGGTAGTAAAAATTCCTCGTAATTGAATAAATCAATTCTATCGCCATTAAATCGAGTTACCCAGCATATTGGGAGCGAATTTATTTAGCTAATAGCCCTTCGGATTTGTTGTTGCAAGATTTGCCCCTGCGTCGCTACCTTTTGCGTGATTTGAAATGATAACAATAGAATGTTCAAATGAGTGGAATATCTATAGTCTTGGTTTTTAGGGTTCCGTACCTTAAAAGAAAAAAACGGAACCCTTATAGAATCACTTTGTTGTCCGTCAAGACCCTCAGGAACGATGATTCTCAGGAACTAGTGGAGGTGTCAAGCTGAATTTCATATCAAATACTCTGGTTTACTGGGCCTTGGAGCTGTGAAAAAAATGTAAGCCAACGCAATCAAAAGATACAGCCGTTTATGCCGCAAATTTTCGACACTCACAAGTGAATCAAATACTTCAGGGTACTTCCCGTGAACTCAGGATCTTGAAATTTGGTACGAAGCAACGTCTTATAGTACTGATAAAGGAAAAATTTTGAAAAGCATACCTTTACATCTTATAGTAAAAATATTTTAAATAATTTTTAAATGTTATGGATTTCATTAAGCAATAAAAATACCATAACTTTTACTTATATACTTACAGGTTAGGTGTACGGAACCCACGGTGCGCGAGTCCGACTCGCACTTGGCAAAGTTTATTCTATGTAAATTATCAAAGGGTTTCTTTTATTTTCAACTTAACGGAGACGCTTATGCTACATCAGATGTTGTGCTACAGAGTACTTGAAAAGATTATATATACAAAGAGTTTCTGAGAACATTGAAGCAGTGATGGCTCAGTGGCATTGGCTATGAACTGCCGCGCAGCAGGTCCATGGTTCGAATCCCGCCCAGAGCTTGAGCTTCACCACATGGTGGAAGGGCATTTTGCGAATGCCCGCCTGGCTAGCGACCACCCTCAAGTAGAAAATCTGTCGCCAAGCACCTAACGGTGTGTTCCGGCAGCAGTCCTTGAGAGCCTGTGAAATAACAGGCAAAAATGAGACTTAACAGGTATGTCTCAAGGTGTTGGGCGCAGTGCAGTTCGTCACTTGTGATGAAATGCATTTGTTATAGGCAGAGGATACCGCTTAACATCAGGTGGGCCTCGCGCTTGTTCCATCACAATAACATAAAAAAAAAAAAAAAAAACTATATCGGGAGGCCTAAACGAGGAACTTCACGTAACAAGAGACATTTTTTTAGTTCTATAATTAACTAGGATAAATTATCATATCCCATACTTGGTCTTCTCGTTTGTATATACTCGTACATATTTGTTAAATAATTGTACTTACGTACATTGTTTGTTACCATGGAACTATGTAATTACCTTACTTTCAGAGGAGGGCGTTGATATCTGCGACACAGTTATATACTTCTGCAGTTGTCATCGATTCTGATATGTTTATAACTAAATCGTGTTATGGTTCCAAATAAAAAAATAATTACATAAGCTCTAAAGACTGATTTTGTTAAGTCTATTAACATCATTATATCACAGACAGTAAAAATGCTTCAAATGTATTTTTGAAATAATAATTTTACTGCAATTTCTCTTGGTATATACCATTATAGGCGCTTGCACATAAATTTTTCTCAAGAGTACATTATTACTATACCTTATTTGTTCTTGTTATATAACAAGAAAAAATCTGATACATAACTCTAATTCCTGTGCGTCGTCTACCCACCACCCTCATGTTCTCAATCGAAAAATACGCTTCTTAAGAATTTTATTTTATTTCCAAATTTGAATCCTACCTAAGCAATTTAGATACATTCCTAATTCTATTAATGTTATTAGAACAGGGAGTTATTTTCGTCGTAGTACCTAGACGCCAACGAAAGAAACTCGCACGCCTTGATATGTGTACTTAACTAACTGAAGACATTTCAACCGCCTTTCTTAAGGACTCTTGTTTGTTTACTACACAGCTATTTTATGTAACCAAGAAATAACAATATGCAATGGAAATGTCAATAATAAGAGTATAATCTAGAACGCCCTGTGCAGTGGCGACGGTAGTTAGCACCGTGCACGTCTTGTTGCGTGCGAGTTATGCGCCGCCCACGCTTTCTCTCTCAGACGCCTCGCAATTGGCGTCACAGTGGAGCGCACACAGCTTTATTTTGTACTGAAATTGTATATACAAAGCTTTACGCTCTGTGGGAAATAAAACTAGAAAAAAACATAATAACTACATTTAAGGTCCGATTAGCCATTTTCCAAGTTTTCCAGCCCTCGATGCACCGTGATGTTTACCTTTAATACTTAGTTGTTGTCCATTATCTAAACATGTTACCTACATATCAGGAAACTACAATAAATTGCCCATTACACGCTATATTTTTTTTGAGTAAATTCGAGTTTATTTTCGCATTTTGACGGTTTTTTTTAAAGTAAACTTAGTTGATGCTATCTCCAGTGGCACATAATATAACCTTCTTGGTACCATTGTAATCCTTATCATAATATAAGCTATAAGACACAATTCTTTATTCAAAAATGAAAATAAACCATTTCATCGAAATTATTACTGGAAAGAGGGTTTGAAAACACAACGGAAAAGCGCAGCACACAATTTTAATTCAATGTTTTGTATTCCTATACTATTTCATCTGCACTACGAATTATTTATTCATAGCATCTGCAGCTTTCTGGTATACATACGAGTTATTACAGCTTTCTCGGCTTACTTAATAGTTTAAAAGCAGTTACAAGATAATAAAACTATTACGCAATTTTTTTTTAATATTATAGAAAACCAAGAAATAAAATGGTAATGCAATATTTCTTTTCTCAAAAACTATGTCACGTGTGATTATGGTTTTTCTTTAGATATAATTATTAACATGTAATCTATACACCTAAATAATCTCCGTAGTATCTCCGTCATAGTCCTAGTAGTTTAGAAGTAGTTATGAGATTATTTATTACGCATTTTTCAGCACTTTCAGAGTGTTGGAAGGACAAAATGTATAGAGAATTTTTTTTATTTTCATTTCACGATTTGAAAGATTAACTCTGCTATTGTAGTTTAATCAAATTTAAAAAGAGTATAGCTAAGGACGATTACTTACTAATAACGTTTGAATTATAACAATCGGATATATACAAGCTTCATCCGACCGGCATACCGGTCGGGACAGATACCATATTAAACAAAATGTTATTCAACAGCTTTTTAAGTCTTGTTCTTGAAATTTATTCCAATATTATTATAGACTTGATGCAAAATTACAACTTCCTAGGTCAATTAATGTAAGTAGTAGTATTTACGAGACTATTATAATGTAAGATGCTATGTAAATGTCACCTTGTGTCCAGACAATTACATAGCATCTTACCTTCTATGTACTTATGTGTACCACGAAATTGTAAAACTATTCTGGAAATAAATTGTATTGTATTATTACGTTGTGATACCACCGGACTTATAACAGCTTCACAATAAACGCTTTAGTGCGGTTACCATCAACCGACCTGTCTGCCGGTTTGGACAGTTAGCAATAAAACCGGCAAGACGGTTTTCGGAAAGTTTTCTACTGCTTCTATGATATCATACTCAAAAATTTAATTACCTTATTTTACAATACCTCTTCAATATATAGGAAAGACCTATTTACGTAAGTTGATTATAAAATTGTAAATGTATAACATAAAACCTATAACAATTGATAATAACGTTAAAAAAATAACTTTGCACATGTTTTTAACTACTCAAACAAACTCACATTAAATTAAATTCATGAAATAAATCAATGAGCATACGGATTCCGTGAGAACTATCCCCCGCTTCACAACCCCTAAAACAAAGTTACCCGCGCTCGGTAGGGTAGTAAAAATTCCTCGTAATTGAATAAATCAATTCTATCGCCATTAAATCGAGTTACCCAGCATATTGGGAGCGAATTTATTTAGCTAATAGCCCTTCGGATTTGTTGTTGCAAGATTTGCCCCTGCGTCTCTACCTTTTGCGTGATTTGAAATGATAACAATGGAATGTTCTAATGAGTGGAATATCTATAGTCTTGGTTTTTAGGGTTCCGTACCTTAAAAGAAAAAAACGGAACCTTATAGAATCACTTTGTTGTCCGTCAAGACCCTCAGGAACGATGATTCTCAGGAACTAATGGAGGTGTCAAGCTGAAATTCATACCAAATAGGTACTCAGGTTTACTGGCCCTTGGAACTGTGAAAAATAAAACTACTAAGCCAACGCTATCAAAAAATACAGCCGTTTATGCCGCAAATTTTCGACACTCACAAGTGAATCAAATACTTCAGGGTACTTCCCGTGAACTCAGGATCTTGAAATTTGGTACGAAGCAACGTCTTATAGCACAGATAAAGGAAAAATTTTGAAAAGCATACCTTTATAGTTACATCTTATAGTAAAAATATTTTAAATAATTTTTAAATGTTATGGATTTCATCAAGCAATAAAAATACCATAACTTTTACTTATATACCTACAGATTAGATGTACGGAACCCACGGTGCGCAAGTCCGACTCGCACTTGGCAAGGTTTATTCTATGTAAATTATCAAAGGGTTTCTTTTATTTTCAACTTAACGGATACGTTTATGCTACATCAGATGTTGTGTTACAGAGTACTTGAAAAGATTATATATACAAAGAGTTTCTGAGAACTATATCGGGACGCCTAAACGAGGAACTTCACATTACAAGAGACATTTTTTTAGTTCTATAATTAACTAGGATAAATTGTCATATCCCATACTTGGTCTTCTCGTTTGTATATACTCGTACACATTTGTTAAATAATTGTACTTACGTACATTGTTTGTTACCATGGAACTATGTAATTACCTTACTTTCAGAGGAGGGCGTTGATATCTGCGACACAGTTATATACTTCTGCAGTTGTCATCGATTCTGATATGTTTATATCTAAATCTTGTTATGGTTCCAAATAAAAAAAAATTACATAAGCTTTAAAGACTGATTCTGTTAAGTCTATTAACATCATTATATTACTGACAAAAAAAATGCTTCAAATGTATTTTTGAAATGAGAATTTTACTGCAATTTCTCTTGGTACCTTTGTAATCTTCATCATATAAGCTACCGTATAAGTTCTTTTTTTATGTTATTGTGACGGAACAAGCTCGAGGCCCACCTGATGTTAAGTGGACAAACCTCTACCTATAACAGATGCATTTCGTCAACGACGAATTGCACTGTGCACGTCACACTGAGACGTACAAAAGAAGAAAGTATCTGTTTAACCCTTGCGCATCGTAGAAAATTATAACTAATATAAATAACAATAGAAATTGACGATATCGTCCAATGTGGATGCTAAAAGGTCAATAAATGATTTAAATATACCATTATGTCTATATTTTCGAAGAACTTGGTTCCTGATGACATACAACATTTTTGATATCACTTTTGAACCTATGGCCACCGTAGGTTCCTACTATTCTACTCCATAACACTTTACTGGAAATTACTTAGGAGACGAAGAGAAACGTTGATGACTAAACAACTAAAAAACACCGTATCGTTGCGTAGCACGTCCAATGTGTTATGCAACCTGACCAATACCGAAATCAGTATAAATTAAATTGGGAAACAAAACTATATAACAATAGTATATAAAAACACTTTCCGATTAACCCATGTAATACTTATAGAAACTTTTTTCGTCGTCGTATTTCATTTGTTTTGTAAAGGCACGGGAATATAATATGTACAACTCCGAGCGCACCTACTCAAACTCAACTCAAGTAGATTCTCAACTCTTCCACCGCATGCCCCACACACTCGAAACAAAGCCGCTCGTGCTCCACCGCTTTAAATCACTGCAACTTCAACTCAACTTAGTTACTTGAAACTCGAATAAATATTTAATCCCGACGAAGAAACCGTCAGAGGCACGTCTCGAACTTACATCGGCCAACTTGGGGAAGTTGCGAAGCGACAACTAACGTAAATTAATACCTGACATAAATTTGCCATAACACTGGAAACTTTGAAAGGCTTAGGTTGGAATCTATTAATTAATATAGACACCAAGAAGTCAAGAATTTTATTGTCTTCAATTATCTTTAGTTAATTCTATGAATTCGGTTCATCGTGCGGTAAAATCTTCGAATTTGCTAACAGCTTTATTTTTCAAGGGGACTTTATTTATCTGCCGTGCATTCTTACGGCATATCCAAAACAAAAACTGCTTGATTAGATTTCATAAAAGTCAAACATTCTAGTTAGATCGAAGCAAATTATTGGAATAAAAATAGCAAAGCCTGATGTATACTATACAGGTTTTGTTACGTACTCCGGTTATCTAGACGAGTGATTTACAAACAAGCTTTTCTCTATAAAAAAAACTTTTTAAAAACTAGCATTTATTATGTTCTTGTTAATCAAAAGAGATAAAAATTTAAAAAATACTCATCAAGACGATTCAAATGAGCCCCAACTCGATTAGGTTGTATTGTTTCATTTTGAAGTTCCTTTGGCCACCTTCCAGCTCCATCATCAGATCAACACCCTATCATCATAATTTTACATTGTCACACGATTTACATATATATGCAAAAATTCAGCTCAATCGGTAACCGGGAAGTGGATCAAATTTAATTCGCAAGATTTGATGACAAACATCGGGACAGGTGAAACTACAAAAAATATAAAATAAAACTGTAAAAAAGAACCAAACGAGTTTTTTAACATAATATTTTCAATTAGTCATAATAGTTTAAAAACCCTTATTGTCGTGTCTCAGTTTGGCAGACATATTTTAAATTAAATAAAATATATTAAATGTAATGGGGTGAAGCCTATTGCCATCTACAGGGCACATTTCCAGAGGACATGCCTCTGAAAAACTTCTTTGTCGGAATTACCTCGTCAGCGTCTGAACCGAGCGCCAGTTTTGATCCACGAATTAAGATTAGGTTTGTATATATTTGAACAAAGTCAAGTCAAAATCATTTATAAACTTAAGGTTGAACTGACCGTACAGTTCTCCATACAAACGCCGTTGGGTGATCACTCCCTTATTTGAGATTTTAGGTATAGAATTAAGCATAATATCGATTGAAGTCGTCATAATCTAGGTTTGTATAGAAACATTATTTTAAAAAGATAATTAAGTTGAAAGTTATAAGCCTTGAAAACTTTATATGAAAATGTTTCGAGACTGAAACTCTCAACATAAATCTTTTTAAAATTTCGTTATGATATAAACCTAGATAATGACGAGTTCAATCGATATCATGCTTTAGTTTAGACCTAAATCCTCAAATAAGGGAGTGATCATCCTACCACGTTTGTATGGAAAACTGACCGGCCAGTTCACCCTTAAGGCTTCTACAACGTTCTTATGAAGACCACCATAATTAAATCTCGTACATTTGTTACTTTCAATACCTTAAAATTCGCCGTTACTGCAAACATAACAATATTAAAATTTCAATACTGTTTACTTCTACACGATATTATTCAACAAATTTTTTTGTGACGTTGAATGCTCTGACAGCCGGGGTATGCTCTGACCGACTGAGCTAACATGACAATGACTCATAACTCCAATTTTTCCTCTCGTTCTTTGTTTAACCATGGTATTGTGATGGAGCGACACCTATAGTCCAACTTACGTTGTACTACAAACAAGACCAATTTTGCAATTGGTTTTAAACTTGTTAATAATAAAAAATAAGCACTAATGTGCTTATTTTAACCAACGCGTTGGTTAAAATAAGCACATTTTTTTTTTTTTTTAAATAGTGTTATGTTTGCAATAACACCTGCTCTGCGGGTTCGAATTCCACACATGACTATAATTTTTTTCTCTCGTAAATTTGTAATTTTGTAATGTAATCGGCCGAGCACGCGGTATTGCAAACATAACAATATTAAAACTATAAGGGTGCGTCAACATTAACAAGTTTAAAACCAATTGCAAAATTGGTCCTGTTTGTAGTACAACGTAAGTTGAACTATAGGTGTCGCTCCATCCCAAAACCATGGTTAAACAAAGAACGAGAGGAAAAAATTAAGTTATGAGTCATTGTCATGTTAGCTCAGTCGGTCAGAGCATACCCCGGCTATAGGGGCGGATGGACGCGGGTTCAAATCCCGCACATGACTATAACTTTTTATCTCGTACATTTGTAATTTTATTATGTTCTTTTTTTACTGAGCTGGATGTTTGACAGAAAATCATGTAGAGTATCATCCAATTATTTTATGAATGTTTACCTTATAACCAAATACCTACATTCTGATATTGTAGATTTAATAAACTGTGCATTCTCGACGAGTTATAACCGCGTGCCTTGTGCCTTCAAACGGAGCCCCTGTTAGGGACAGTACAAACGAGAACAAATCTCTGAGCCGGATGCGGCTGAGTCTAATGGCGACGTAAAGCAGCGGGGACCCTCTTGCAACTGGAGGGTTCCTCAGAAAGATCTTATCAATTTGCAGGACACGATGAGATAGCGAGCGTCTTGAAGTATTGTTGGAACAAGGGCGAATTGTACATACATATAATAGATGTAAATTGCAGATAGTTGATTGTAAACGCGTTTAAAAAAAGAACGATTTCGGTAATATTTACAGACGAGGTGTTTAACGGCCACAAAATATGTTGTGATTGATGTTATGAGTAACGTTGGTAGACTTTGGTAGTTTTTAGGGTAGGTATCAGAAACCGGAGCATCTATTGTCCGTTGGCATTCTTGCAAAACCTGAAGCCGTAAAAGTGGAGCCAAATGAAATATTCACAGAAACTGTGTTATTATAGCGAGTTACCAAATAATAGACTCCACAAAAAAAACTATAGGTGGTTAGTCCAAACAAATTTGTTAAGATTATAGTATATACCCTAAGGTACAACTAAACAATAAAAACTATCTGAACGGGGATCAGACAACGAGTAAGAATCCCAAAATGTATGAAAAATAAATATTACCTTCTAAGAAATGAATTATATATACACAATGTTGTATGCCATAGATGTACCTATGAAATTTAGATAAAACTTCTTAAATCAACCAAACATAGATACCTACCTACTAATTTAATAACTTGCAACTGTTTAACGTTATTTTTTATGTTTCTATAGTTTAATATTTTACGTATGTAAATACTATATAATATCCAGTTTTAAGTCCATTTCTATGTTTGCAATACAAATGTATAAATTAAGGAAACTTGTAATTTCTCTGCTAAGTGAATGTATTCTTAAGAGAACTTAAAAAAAACTCATTTATAATATACAGAAATTTCAGTTATTAAATACACATTTGTATTCTACTGACTTGTTACAAACCTGACATTTATTATTCTAGAGCTCATAGAATATTAAAGTTCAGGTTTGTAACTCATTCCGTCTACAAGCTAGATACCTGTGACATACGGACGGACAAACGGTTGGACAGACACATAGAAAAGCCCTAAGTTCGATGGAGTTATCAATATAACTCCATGCGTATGCGACAATTTGCAGCGTTAAACATCTTTATCCTGCCAAAAGAACAAAAAAACAGCGATCAGCGTCATGGCTGTTAACCATGATGCAGGTGAATATATAGAAAAGATGAATATTGAATGTCAATAGAGACCTGTGACATACGGACGGACAAACAGTTGGACAGGCACACACAGAAGTCCTCCAGGGCCTTCCCTAGCCCTAAGTTCGATGGAGTTGTATCATCGCGGCTTTAAACAACATCCTGCCAAAAGAACAAAAAAACTGAGATCCCAAAACGTCATGGCTGTTAATCATGATGATGATGAATATATAGAAATAGAAATGAATATGAATGTCAGTTTTGATTTATCGCAAACAGATTCACCCGAAAATTTCTTAAAAGCTCGATAAAGCATTGCTGCTGTAAGTAACCAACCGTGACAAAGCCCAAAAGACAGTATCTTTTTAATTTCCACGTACCTAAACTAGACTTCATTGAGAAATCTCACACGTAACACAGTTGCATTCCTTGTGCGATTGATTAGTTTAGGGAAGTGATTGGATCTTCGGAGCCACTCTGCTAGTACCGACGTGACCTGCCTGCCAAAGCGATGCACGGATCCTTTTTTTAGAAGGCTAGTCTCAATTGATGCTCTTTGGACTCTGGCAGCTACGGTTTTACATGGAATAATAATAGATATTTTTATATGAAAGATCACGTGAATGCAAATTCATACAGATAATTCATGTTTTGAGGTATGCAGCAATTAGTAAGTGGTGGTGAATTCTAATATGGCTCAGCTCGGCTGCGATGCTGCCTGTAATTATAATGTTGAAATTTGCCAAAATCGTTGAAAAAAAAATATACCTTACTTTTTATTTTACTAAGTAGCTCTCTTGCAGGCCCACGATAACAAGTATAGAATTCCAAAAAAAACATGCACTATACTCTGACTGTTTCTGACATGACTGACTGACTTTTTCCAAATATCACTGTAATACACCAGAAAGAGACTCAGAGCGCTATTTCTAGATATAAAACATAACATATAATTACTATATTCCCTGAATTAAGCCACGTTTCAATAGACATTTTAATTTAATGTAATAAACGGCGAGCCTATTGCCTACTAGACTCCGATCTGTAACTGAAAATTTCCTTGTCATAAAAGAAATAACTTATCCAACCGGGTATGGACCCCAAGAACTAGAGTAAAAAAAAAGAAAATTACTATATATAAAAGTTACGGAACCACTACTTGTTTTAAAACTCACCCAATGTCACATACAACAAAAGATAACAAATCAGAAAATAGCAAGGAAACACGACAGAGAGAAAATTAAAAGGCTGCATGAAAATATGAACACTTCAACATTTGAAAGATGACCATCCATCGGGAGCATGGAGTCAATTTATCACCCTGGGGAAAATGAAAAGTCCGGGCTCCATTAAAAATAGTCGCACATAGTCGCATGACCCATAAAACGAGAGAGCTACGTGAAAAGGAAACACAACTGGGAAAACTGTGTGAAGCGCGCAGAGTATAACACCTGCGGGTTCTGTATACCTATATTTATTATTTCGATTTATCAGAATTACGTTAAATCAGCTGAGTAGCTCGATCTCGACCGGTTCTCAATTTTTTTCTAATGCAGATTGCAGCTGCATGCAGCTTGTATTAAAATTTCAACATACGTGTATATCTCATATATTGCGAAGTACTAGAAAATTTGTGAATATACAAAAGTAAGCTTTTATTTTTGCGAAAGATTATTTTTGGAATTGTTGTAAAGGATTTTAGGTTTAGTATACATACATATAAATATTTCAACTCTTTCAAGATTCATTGGACATCATGAACTGAAAATTAATGGTGGAATGTTAATTCATGACCGATATATCCATTACCTAAGCATGCTCTTGCAATCTGTGCTTCCGAAATTATGAATGAGTGACACTGCCGTACATATATATATTTTTTATATATACATATTTTTTAGAGCTGTCATTATTTATAATTTTTAATAAATTTGCTTGTTAATCTATTAGTTCTACATCATACTACACGATCATGGTATTCGAGTATAATAATTATTTGTTATAGGAGGCTGCAAAATTGTTATTAGACATTTACTTTTGTTGAAACCGATTTCGTTAGATTTTATATTTCGTTAAGATGAGAAATCCTACTATTCTAGGATTGAACAAATACACACACGTCCCAAGTTACGAACTGCATTGCGCCTGTCTCCCTGAGTCATACAGTTGTTAAATCTCATTTGCCTGTAATTTTGCTGGCTCTCAAGGATTACTGCCGGAAAACACCGTTAGGTGCTCAGCGACAGATTTTCTACTTTAAGGTGAAAGCCAAACAAGTCGACCATACAGTGAAGCTCAATCCAGCGGCGGTAATCTCTGAAACTGAATAAACCAAGTTTAAATATCTATCGACTTTCCTACACTGAGAAAAACGACTTTGGAGCTTAGAGCAAATTTGACCTTTTACCGTTGAATTGTAACTACGCAAGGTGAGTTTACAAGTCTTAAGATGATTTTCACCAATCAATAAAAATGTACCATGTTTTATAATAAACAAAACCGTCAAAAACACCTTCCGTAAAGTATTTTCAGAATTGAACTTTTTAATACGATAATAATTGCAGTATTGACCATAAAATATACCTTACTTTTACGGCGGTTTATATACGGTGATTATCACTATAACCAAGGATTAAATCAGCCTAATCGAAAGTCAATATTTAAGAAAGACCACAAAATACACCTTAAATGAAGACGAAAAGAAACATTCGCCTTCACTGACCTCGTTTAAAGCCTTCTAGTTGGAAGGCGTTTTTGTACGTATTTACGTTAGGTCGGTTTTTTGCCTTATACCATATAAATTGGCCGTCATTAGGGCGCTTTTGACTTTAGATTTTTCTCAGTGTATGTCATACGCTGAAATCTATAAAATATTATTAAATTTAAACAATTAATAAAACAGTCTCCATTTTAAGACCAAAATGTACCAAATAATTTAGATACAAATGGCAAGAACCCTAAAAATTCGCCACCTCGTCAACCGAGCGGAGGCAGCGGAGGTAGAGCTGGCCAAAAAAGAAAACCAATTTGCCCGCATGAAAAGGTTCGATCCAATCCAGCCGTATCCACTCATTTCATTCGATATTTTCGCTCGTCGATAGAAAACAAATTACAAACTGTCGCCGCCGCTCACCGGATTATTATTAGCTATTTATTTTTCTGTCAATCGTATAAAGGAAGCTTATGGAAATGGTTGGCTTGCCGTTGAAGGTTTCTAATAAGTTGTTACTTCTTATATTGTAATTTTTACTTTAACGCCAGTTACGCGAATAATATTACAAAATCTTGACAAAAAAGGAGAAATGTTAATCGCGAACGAACGGAGCTATCGTGATGGTGAGCTATAAAGTCGAATTTGAAGCAATGATGGCCCACTGGTAATGGTGGTTGCCCCGCAGCAGGTTCGTGGTTTGACTCCAGCTGCGCACTTGAGGTTCATCGCATGCTGGAAGGGCATTTTCGAATGCCGCCTGGCTACCAATTTAATAAATATCATAAATATCCTATCTCCGTGCCTTTTGTGATGTATGATAGATGAATAAATTATTTGAAGCGCTAGTAGCGAAGTTTGCTTAGCCGTTCTTAATCGATCAGCTAAGTTAAGCAACGTCCGCCGCGGTCAGGAATTGGATGAATGACCGCTAGTGACATTACTACTGAGCGCTTCCGTGATTCGGAGGGCACGTTAAGCCGTCGGTCCCGGTTGTTGTCTTACAATAGCAGTCGTTACAGCACGGTGCTAGGGCAAATGCCTGCCTGGCCAGCTACCACCTTCAAGTAGAAAATAAGCCAAGCACCAAACGGTGTGTTCTGGCAGCTGTCCTTGAGAGCCAGTAATTCTAGGCTAGCCTGAACAACATCTTCGACCACATCATCACTTACCATCAGGTGAGATAGTGATCAAAGGCTAGCCTATCAGATATAAAAAAAAATACCTAACACTGTTATTAATCAGACTAACTGTAAATATCCGAAATCAGGAGTCTAAAATCGTACCCATTAGATAACAATAGGTTCGCTCGCTATTACACGCAATTTGAGTATAATAGTTATTTCTGATGCAAGGCTTCAAAGTTCTTATTTCGCGCGTGTAATTTTGTTGAAACCTGTGAAAGATAAGGATTGTAGGATTAAACCAAGAGCGAAGCTAGTTTTTTAGATTCCTTAGCGAAGCGAAAATTTCAAAGGCTTGAGACGCAAAATAACTTTGCCACCGTGCAGCACACATTTTTTCACCTCACTCCAGGCAGGAAAATGTTATAGATGCAAGAAAAACAGCTTAAATCATATTATTATGGTAAATAAGTGTTAATCCTAATAAAAAATCTGTTGCCAAGCACTTAAAGGCATGCAACGGCAGGAGTCCTGGAGAGCCAGTATTTCGACTGTATTAGTTATCATGTGAGATTGTAATCTAAAGATGACCACTATTGGCAATATATACAAAATATAGTTATATACCTGATAGCTATTTGTAGTTAGGATGTCGTAGTGTAAGACTGTGCCTACTACCTACCTTGATACCTATGCAGCTACAGTACAGGTTTATGAGATACCTGTGGAAATATGTTTGAAGTGATATTAAGAAATTATTGTGTACTCACATAAATTATGTAATCCAAAGTAGGTAAAATCAGACGATATTGTTTTTATAATATAAATTCGTAATATCAGTAGCAGACAAAGCCTCCCCTCCGTTGCTATGGTCGCGTCATCCCCATTTTTTTAATACAAACAGAAATATCTATGCATAATAAATCTCTGAGATTGAAATTTTATTTTTATTTGTCATTTTCTGCCTTTATTCAACGTACGTAGATTTAGTAGGTGCAATGAGTTCTCTCTAGCAACACTAAAATGTTATATGGAACGTTTGTGCTTTGAGTGTATGCCTTCTTAACGCCAGCTGTCCCTAGAAATGCTCTATTATATATATTTATTAAATAGGTTTGCTAACAATAGTTACATGGGTTCAAGATATTTCATACTAGCAATATGGTTTTATACTACGTGCACTACCAATTAAAAGCATTCACAGCATGCATTACAAACTAAAAAGGAGTTTTAAGACTCATCTTATTAATACTAAAGCACATTTGAATAGACAAAAAGTACCTTACAATGAATAGTAATAAAACAGAACATTCAGTTTTAGCCAATTCTAAGATGAATAACAATTGATAAAATTATTTTTATTTATCTCTGCTATAAAACATCTACTATTAAGTAAACTGTAAATTAGCACTTAAGTATTGTGTTTGAATTGGGTTTTGATATGACATTAGGAACAAACAAACAAAAGACGACGAAGATTTGCAGGGCTATCAAAGATAATATCGAAATCATCGTGTTCGTTCACAAATCATCGTTACACAAACGAGTTAATGGTGAGCATGAACCTAATACTGTACGTCTGAGTGGTGGATACAATAAAGACACTTTACCTACACCAGGGATATCTATGTGGAATCTTAATAAAATACTGGCTACTAATGTTAGTTTAGATATGTCTGTCTACCCCTTAAAATTCAGTCCAGAACTTTTACTAGTCTTCAATATTTGTTCTGTACTTTAACTAGTTTCGTGTAATAAAAGCCCATTATATAAATAAATACCTAATATGATACCGCGTGCATAGAATATGGATAGATAGTCTCTTGATTTAAACATCGTGGACTATAATAAAAAGTGATGATTAAAGCAAGCAAAACATAAAATACCAAAGAATATTTAATGATACCTACCTTTGATTGACTGAGATTTTACCTAGTAATCACTATAGTAATCATCGTAAGTATTACTATCACTACATAGTATAAAACAAAGTCGCTCCCCGCTGTCTGTCCTATATATGCTTAGATCTTTAAAACTACGCAACAAATATTGGTGCGTTTTATTAAATAGATAGTGTGATTCAAGAGGAAGTTATATATGTATAATACATGTATAGTACTATATAGTAGAGACGCACTGATAATTTTGAAGGTTTCTAATGTGATGTCGTAAATAAACACATTATTTGCGCTTACATTTCATAATCTTGCTGAACCCTGTGAGATAGATCAAAATAATGTAATACACGCCTCAAAATTGTCTACAAGAAATATGTGCTATGTTATATGTCAATCTCTTAGGGATAACCCACGATAACGATTTTTATCCTTTACTTTATACGAGAATAATGGTTTATTTACGAAGCTATTTTAAGCAATACAGCATTAATCCTTATCCAATTAAGTACCATATATACATTGTAAATTTAATATAACTCAATATGGCCCTCTGCAGCATGTAATTTAAATGAATATTTTCGAAGATATTACATATTATTTAGTATCAGCATTGCGTGCGAAGCCGGTGCGGAATGCTAGTTGCCTATATTAAAAAATATTTGTAGATAAAGAAACAAATTACTTGTCGTAAAATTATATTGACATTCTTTTCAACAACTATGGACTACCAGTAACAGCTATGGAATGCCGTGCTGCAGTTCCATTGTTTGAATCCCACCGCCGGCCTGAGCTGCACCGCACGATGGAAGAACAATTTTGCGAATGCTCGCCTGGCTAGCTACCACCAATAGTAGAAAATCTATCGCCAAGCACCTAGCAGAGAGTTCCAGCAGCATTTCTTGAGAGCCAGGAAAGTTACAGGTACATGAGACTCAGCAACTGAAGCTTGGATAACGGGCACAGTGCAGTTCGTCACTTGTGAAAAGCTTCGGTCACAGGCTACCGCTTAACCTCAAGCCGAAGCCGGCTTCTTGTTACATCACAATCTAATTAGAAAAAGAGTGCGGGATCCCGCATATGACTTAAATTTTTCCTATCGTATATTTGTTATTTTGTAATGTAATCCGCATAGCAGGCGTTATTGCAAACCTAACAATATTAAAATTACTCTAATTATATTTAATTTTTTTGTGCTTGATAGGTTAGCCTTTGACAACTATCTCATCTGATGGTAAGTGATGATGTGGTCAAAGATGTTGTTCAGGCTGCCGAAACACTCCGTTAGGTGCTTGGCGACAGATTTTCTACTTGATAGATACCACCTAGACGGGCGTCCACAAAAAGCCCAACCACCATGCTATAACGACTGCCATCGTACGACGGCAACCGGGATCGGCGGCTTAACGTGCCTTCCGAAGCACGGAAGCGCTCAATAGTAATGTCACTAGCGGTCACCCATCCAACTCATGACCGCGGCGAACGTTGCTCAACTTTGCTGATCGGTTAAGAACAGCTAAGCAAACTTCGCTACGAGCGCTTCCAAAATTACGGTTGCTTTTGGCTGTTACCGCAGGAGAAAGTGACAAGTTAACAGTAATAATAATGAACTGGTGCGTGACGATGAATCCCCACATTTTTACCCGCATCTCACTTTTTACCTGTCGACTTCACTTAATGACACCGCGAGCTATTTTATTGGCGACTGATAAATCACGTCGAGTAGATTGATGTTACAGCCCGTAAAAGGGAAAGTATGAAAATCGCGTCACGTCATTGACAAAGTGATGAAGATTCGGCATTTCATTCAATTGACACTTTGCTTCCAGTTGATGACACCTCAAGCATATTTTATCGTCGATCCATAAATCGAATGGTTTGTGTCGGGTGACAACGGCCTGACGTCAGCTGACTGTTATGTCACGTGAGTGTTTAAATCATAGATTTCGTAGTTTCATTTTGTATTGGTCTGCAATTTAAATATGATATGCAGCACTCATCTTAGGTATATATAGAAAGACTATGTAAACTCTTCTCTATTAATACAGCAAATGTCAAAGTATTGGTTTGTGTCGGGCGTGACAACGGCGTGACGTCAGCTGACTGTTCTGTCACGTGAGTTTTTAAATCATAGATTTCGTAGGATTATTTTATATTGGTCTGCAATTTGAATATGCTATTCAGCACTCATCTTAAGTATATATATAAAGACTATATTATTCTTCTCTATTAATACAGCAAATGTCAAAGTATTGGTTTGTGTCGGGCGTGATTATTTTATATTGGTCTGCAAATTGAATATGTTCGTCAACACTCATCGTAGGTATATAGATAGAGTATGTAAACTCTTCTCTATTAATACAGCAAATGTCAAAGTATTGGTTTTTATCGGGCGTGACAAAACACGGTGTGACGTCAGCTGACTTGTTAACAACGTGCTTGTTTTAATCAGAGTTTGTTTAGTGTAATTTTAGGTCTGTACTGTAAATATATAACACCCGTGGGGTGCCGTGGGTGTCGTAAAAGGCGACTAAGGGAAAAATACGCAGCAGAAGTAGCAGCAGCGCCTTCTAAAGAACTGCCGTTTGATACTGCGATCCCCAAATCGCCTGCCAAGCGTGGGGATTATGGCAAATACCCCCTTAATAGGGGAGGTTGTGTTGAGCAGTGATACAGTACTGTAAATATGTGTATTGCTGTTTAAAGATTATAATATATACTCTTGTTTATCTCTGAAATTCACGAAGATATAAATGATTGTGGATTTACGCGACCGACACAGGGATGATGGCGAGATTGCACACGTTTCGCAACGCTCAACTAACACGCCTATTGGATTCCCCATATATGTGACCCCCTTGCCCGTGGGGTACCAGACTATGCCCTCACATATCTTTCTTCTGACCGTCGTAAGAGGCGACGAATGAAAAATACCAGGCGGTGAGAAGCTGCGCCTTCTAAGGAACTGGTATCTTAAACTACGATCCCAAGACGCGGAGATTATGGCAAACCCCTCTTAGTGGGGAAGGCTGTATTCATTAGCGCTCGATCCGGTTGATCAGTAAGTGTTTCTGTCTAGTCTTACGGTTGCCTGGAAGAGATTACTGCGTTACAATAAAACCACCGATCGTACTATATTAAAATATATTTTTTAACATTAATTAGTAATACTAAAATCAAATGAAGTGTCAGGTATAGTTTCTTATCCATCTGTATTTTTGATATCCATAAATTAATGGACCACTGACAAATACTACAAACACTGACTATTACGAGGTTAAAGCGACGAAGAAATTAATATGATTGTAAATATGATTTTCACTTCTCATAATCATAAAGTTCTTGTTTATGGTGTAAGAAAACGGACTAAAGTAATTTTTATATTCTAGTGCACAAAAGTCTGTTATTAAGCACAAATGCATATTTTTAATTTTTTTTGTAAATAAACAAGTTTTGTTAAACCATTTTGCCTGGGCTTTAATAATGCCTACAGATCAGGGATATTATTAAAGACCCAGATATGTTTTTAATCGGAACAATGTCATTAAAAATAGAATATTGTTCGAATACTACGAATAAGTATATTAAATATCAGTTTCAATATGAATTAAAGCTATATGTTAACATTAACAACATTATCATTGTTTAACTTCCTCGCGAAGTGAAAATCCGGATAACTTGCCTTGACTTAAATACTAGGCGTCGCCTTTGGCTCGGGATGTTAATCATCACGATTAAAATGCTTTGTTGTACAATCTACTATTAAATATGTTTTATTATGCAAATATGAGGTTACATTACGATACGTTGAAATCCTGCCTTCTGCTTTAGTTTATAAATGAGTTGTAGGAGTTTATGTCTTCCCTAAATTTGGAACAGTCACTTACGTAAGTTATAAATATGTCTAAGAGAAAGAAACTCAAAATATAAAACTAAACCTAGCTTATTGGGAATCGTTAATTAAACATTAAAATTAAAGTTCAAAAATAATTAAACGTTAAATTTAAATCCTAGGTTAGCCTAAACAACATCTACGACCACATCAACACTTACCATCAAGTGAGATAGTGGTCAAAGGCTAACCTAACACGCATTAAAAAAAATAGTTAAATAACATATAAAAATCCATTTAAACATTACAAAATTATTAGATCACAAAATTCTTCTCCCGAGCGGGAATCGAAGCCGCGGATTTGAACTGTGGTTGGATTCGGCGAAAGCCCTAACCTACTAGGATCTACCTCTGGGAGCGACTCTTCTTATATGTTGTAAATTATCTTCGCTTAGCATGAAATAGTGCTTATAATAATTTATAGAACTGTTCACTTTAATCATTTTGATCACGCGTCGCATCGACCAAGCGCTCTGATAAATTTTGGAAAATACGATGAGCTCCCGGTCCCCACGGACCCAACGTCTCTACACCAAACGGCTCAAATATGTAACCCATACCGAGGTTAGCATATTTGCGCCGCTTGAGTTGCTCTGCCGAAGTAGCCGCGGCGCCAGCCCTCACGTGGGTTTCAGAAAGGTGTGACGGCGCTAAAGTGTCTACGCATGTAGCGTTCCACACTAAGGGCCGTCCTAACTTCCATGGAACCAGAGTCATGCCGTCAGGTCTTTTACCATCGTCACGCATCAGACCGTTCGGTTCGAGAACAGCTGGAACATTGGCGCTGGTAAAAGCCCGGCGAATGATATCGTTAAGGCTGGCGTGGCGGGATAAAATAAAATAAATATATAATATAAATATATATAGATAAGATAAAATAAAATAAATGCTGGTAACAGAGGATCACCCTGTTGACATCCTACGGAAGATAATATAACGTTGTTTTGGTATGTTAATTTTGATGGTTTGCCGTAACATTGCCAAAGAAAAGGGTATAATTCCGGAATTTTATCTTTCACTTCGGTCAAAAGGGTGCCTCTATCTAATGAGTTGAATGCATTTTTAACATCCACCTTCAAAAGCACATCTCCACAATTTTGATCAAGAAATGTGCGAAGTGAATGTACAGCAGCCTCACAACCACCCTGAGAACCAAAACCGAGTTGTAGTGGTTGAAAAAGATTACTTAAAAAAGCAACCTTTTTCCTACAACCACATTTGGCTGTGAGGCGACGATAAGTGGTGCCTACTGTTATAGGCCTAATACCACCATCTTTTTTATTAAGGACACATAAATTCGCACCGTACAGAATTTCGGTAATTTCATTGTTGACCTGACCCGACAACATCAAATTAACCAAAGCCGTCACATCCCTTAGAAGTATCTCGCCTACCTCACCAGAACTAAAAGATAAAATATCTTTTAAGTGCTGAGGCGTCAGGCCATCTAGACCACCGGCTGAGCCACTTCGAAAAGATTCCACTGCTACAGAAACATCCTGTGGTGTCACCTCAACAATGTCATTATTTTCTTCAGGAGAGTCGGGAAGGTGGAGACCTTCAGTTGCAGGCGGATGCTTTTCTATTAGGGAATTCAACGTGTCAGATGTGAAAGGGGCGATTGTATAACTTTTTATCACTTATACATTTTTCCTTGTCACGTTGTGGTCGCGTTCGTTGAAACATAGTAATCATAGTATAGCAATTCACAACGGGAGGACACTAAAACGTAACTAAATCATAAAAAGAACGGTAGGAGATGACAGAGAAATGGATACATACTATACATTTAAGAAGTGTACTCTGTGACGGTTAAAATAAAAAATAAGAACCCAAAATTCGCAATCTCCTTGGAGCGGTAAGGGATTCGATGCGTTTTGAACGTCGCCTCGATCATCAACCGTTCTTGACCGATGGAAAACCGATCTTAAGTAACTTCCGCTGCGGTTTTGATTTAGATTGGTGACCGCTAGTGGCATTACTACTGAGTGCTTCTGTGGGCACGTTAATCTGTTCGGTTATAGTTTTATGATCGCAGTCGTTATGGCATGGTTGTTTTTGCAATGCACGTCTGCTTAGAGCTAACACTAAGCAGAAAGTAAAAAATCTGTCACCAAGGACCTAGCAATGTGTTCCGGCTGCAGTCCTTGAGTGCCAGTTTAGCCTGAATAATATTTTCCACCTCATCATCAATTACCTTCGGGTGATATAGTGTTCAATGGTAAGCGTAGCAGTAATGGCGTATTCGTCAATTGGCGAGCGTGAAACTCGCGAGTTATAAACCAAATAAAATACGAAATATATATATAATGAAAATGTTGTTAAATTTGTAAATAAGCATTGGTCAATGTTTTTAAAAGTTTCACTTAACACTTGGATCGACTATTGTCGATCCAATTATATTTATTTTTGCACAAGTACATCACCCGCAGCGTCCACCTCGATTGCATTATGGTCTGTTCTCTTTGTCTGTTGGTCTGTTGATTGTACCAATAAAAAATTTATTACTTTATCCATCGTTAGTTCTAAATGATAATACGTTAATTTAGTTTTAATATTGTTAGGTTTGTAATAACGCCTGATATGCAGATTACATTACCAAAACACAAATATACAATAGGAATTACTTTTTTTAGTCATGTGCGGGACATGACTTAAATTTTTCTTATCGTCTATTTGTGATTTTGCAACGTTAATTTAGTTTTTTATCAATGCATAAATGATATTTGTATTTTAATAACGCATAATCTAAAACCAGCTATATATGGTTGACAAAAGATGAGAAAATGATTTCTAGAAATTTCATTAAAATTCCACTTCGTCAAGTCCGAAGGCGATTCATTAGGGATGGCACGTCGTACTTTTACAGTTGTAGACAGCTCTTAAATAATAATTGTTGTTTGATCACTATGTTATGCTAATATAGGCTGCGATATGCACTATAATAATACCCCACAAGAACTGACTAATCGAACTATGATAGGCTTGTGAATAAGTTCAATGATAAAAAAGAATAAGAGGAAGTATTGCCACCATATCTGAAGCAATGATGGCCTAGCGGTAATAGCTATGGACTGCCGCGCCGCAGTACCCTAGTTCGATCCCCACCGCTGGCTTGAGCTTCACCGCATGGTGGAAGGGCATTTTGCGATTGCCCGCCTGGCTATTTACCACCCTCAAGTAGAAAATCTGTCGCTAAGCACCTAACGGTGTGATCCGGCAGTATTCCTTGAGAGCCAGTGAAATTACAGACACCTGTAGGTATCAGTGTGACGGAGTACAAAGGTGACAAAGTACAATTCGTCGTTGACGAAATACATCTGTTATAGGCAGAGGTTACTCCACTTAACATCAGGTGAGCCACGGGTTTGTTCCGTCACAATGACATAAAAAAACAACAAAATAAAAAGTTTTTTACTAGTCCTGTGTCACTTATCGGCTAGTATATATGTGATCGAAAATGTAGTTAGGTGATCAGCGATAAAATCTTCTACTTAAGAGTAACCAGACGAGCAAGTCAAAATATCCTACCGCCTTGAAGAAAAGCTTAAGCTCCACTGCATGATTTCAAGCATGTACTTCCTGGACAGCAGACAATCGCTGTCGCCACTAGACCATGATCGCAGTATCGCAATTAATAACCCAATCATCTCTTTGAAAAATTCTATAGCTTACCCTTTCTTCTTTTGAACCCTACACGGTTGTATATCCCGGTTAAAAAATGAACTAAAATAGTGTCAATAATCATTACCTCTGAAGGGATGATGGCTGCTGGAGCCACCAAATGAAAGTGGTGTTATATCCTTTAACGTTCTATCGTGTATTGAGACTGTATTTAGACTATTTTAACTTATATTATACATCTCTTATATACTACAACAATGGGTACTTATCTTATCCTGAAGCAGTGATAGCTCAGTGGCATTGGCTATGGACTGCCGCGCAGCAGGTCCATGGTTCGAATCCCGCCCAGAGCTTGAGTTTCACCGCATGGTGGAAGGGCATTTTGCGAATGCTCGCCTGGCTAGCGACCACCCTCAAGTAAAAAATCTGTCGCCAAGCACCTAACGGTGTGTTCCGGCAGCAGTCCTTGAGAGCCAGAAAAATTACAGGCTAATAAGACCTAACAACTGGACGTCTCAGTGTGACGGGCACAGTACAATTCGTCATTGACGAAATGCGTCTGTTATAGGCCGAGGTTAGTCCACTTAACATCAGGTGGGCCTCGGGCTTGTTCCGTCACAATAACAAAAAAAAAAATATAGTACGTGCTTAATACATGTAACAGAGGTTGTCGGAAGAGACGTGCTGGCCTAGATCTAAATCATCGTTTCTCTTATAGGTGTAAGCACGTATCACATCATGTACCTACTACACCTCTCACTAGTACACTATAGACAATAAGAGTGTGCAAGTATAGTTAGTGATCTTCGGCGCCATTTTAGATTCATTTCATATAGGATTCAAGATAAAGATAATCAACCCACCAATTAGTAAAGCTTTTAAGTAAATATTTTGGTACCTTACCTGTGGAAATTAAATAGTTATTGAATAGAAAGTTGTTTAATGCCTTTGATGACTGTCTCACCTGATGGCACCATATATACCTAAATGTTGTGGTCGAAGATTAACGAGGTTAAGGTCGAAGGTCCAGCCTAACCTAGAAATATAAGCTCTCAAGAACAATTGTCGGAGTACACTGCTAAGTACTTGCAGACAGATTTTCTACTTCAGGGTGATAGTAAACAGGCAAGCATTCGCACAATGTCATACCAAGAATATCATACTTTTAGTATTCAAAATTTCAAAGTAGTCCTATGTGATAAAAATAATAATAAAACACTCTTCTAAAAAATATTCCGCGCTATTTTTCAACTAGTAACCAGCCCTATGCATCAAGACAAGAATCGCCTAAAGCGGGCATGCGGGCGGGAGGGCGCAGCGACGGATTTGTCGCGGTCCGGAAACGGCAGGGAATTCATTTCGGCGTAATAGGTTTCCTGCGCGCGCGTCCGGTCTCGTCCGACTGCCGGACGGTGCGCGTCCGGCACGCAACGGAAGCGAGCTACGGTTTTGGATCTTATGACGTGGCAAGCGACTCATCATAAATATGAAGGGTTTTTTTTAACATGAGCCTTATTATAAAATTGCACTTGAATTTGACAATACGTATTTTAAAGAAAATTTATCACTAGTGGAGAGACGGGTGATTCTCCACCGGCTTCCACAGCCGAACACGTCTGGCGGCCTTAGTGAGCAATGTTTTCCCTCCACAGAGGCCCGTTTAAGTCCAGGTCTATCATTAGGGAAAGATGCGGAATGCTAACGCGACCCTTAGCAGAGGACTGCTCACGGGGCGATTTTAGTAGGATTATCTCACATTATCTCCCTGGTGCAAAGGCATCGCAAAGACATTTCCAACGTCAAAAAAGATTCAGTCATTAATACTCCCGTATATTATGTTATCCAATCTATCTGATGAGGTTAAACGAGCAATTCTTGTAAACATACATGTATATAAGTATATCTCGAATCTTTGTTTACATAATTTTGTAATATAATAATGTCATAATTGTTAAGTAATTTTTTATACAGATAAACGTTTACTTCTTGTGTTTATATATATAAGAATCTTTCTTGAAATAATAATATGATAATAGCTCACAGTACTTAAGATTAAAATGACTCTAAACCATTCCAAAACCACAAACCCAAAGCAAACTTGCTAAAATTCATTTCTAAAATTATATTTCCCCGAACTTTAGAGACGCGAGTTTCATTAAAACTTATGTGACGTGTCATTACAACCCAGCTTATATTGACATTCAAATTATAACGAACGAAAAAGCAGATGCGTTTATAAGATTTTATGAATAATCTGTAAGAATAGGGCAAAAAGCCATTATCATCTTCCTAACCATATACCGCCCATAAGAGGTCGGTTCAATTTATATTTTCTGGCTAAAAATCATCAAATATATATATGTATATATATATGTGTATATTTGATGATTTTTAGCCAGCTTGAGGTTTACCACATGCTGATCATGGCATTTCGCGAAAAATTTACAATCGTCAAGTAGAAAATCTGCCCCTAAGCAACTATCAGTGTGTTCCGGCAGCTGACCTTAAAAACCAATTCACATTCTAAGGTAAGCCTATTATTGTATCAGCCAGTATGTATTGTGTGTAGGTAAGGAACCTTGACCACATCATCATTTACCATCAGGTAAGATATAGGTAAAAGTAAATCTGACTCCATAAAAATAACTACATGAAATTGCTTCATAATTTTCTTCTTTATAAATAAAAGAAAAAACATTGTAGCGCATGTATTCCCCAGAGTAGAAAGAAATTTTTAACATCCATATTTCGCTAGTCATGTTTTGATCCCACGATTAGGTTTATAAAGGCTAATGACTAGCTTTACATCAATAAACAACATACTTAACTTACAAATAAATCTCAAAAGTCAACGTGAACCAGAATAAAGCGAACTTTACCCGTTGTTTTATAACAGTGTTCGTAAGGCTTCCAAAGACGTATAACACGATACATAATAACTACAAACAAACTTTGTGAGGAAGTTTTCACAAAGCCGTGTCCAAGGTTATCTCGGAGCGGTTTGACTGTCGGATCATTGACCTTCTGTACATACGGCAACAGCTCCGAAATGTTTAAATTTGGAACTAATACGTAACCGTTATACTGGCTGAGGTTTTATCGACCTCTTTGTTTCCTTCCGTGATTCTGCCCACGATTATTAAAAAAGAGTTTTTCATGATAAGTAACTTACTCCAAGAATAAAATTACCACCAAAGAAACAAGAGTGGTTCTGTAGTATATACCACTCCCCAGTGCTTGTGTGCGTTAAACGTGCACACGTGTCTGTTCATTATTAACAGACTTATAAAAAAGGCTTAAAATTCGGCACGTAAGTAATATTATAGGAAAGCCCGGTGGAGTTGTTTTGTCGACACCTGCAAACAAAATTTTTGTCCTCCGTATAAATTAATGTCATTGAACTACAATTTATTAACATATGATGATATATAAGGGCTTCCAAACCAATACACAATTATTTATAGGTGTATGTTTGTATGTGGGTCTTTAAAATTTTCTTTAAGAGGAAAGTATGAATTGGATTGCAACAGTTTTATTTTTATTGGCTTACAATTATTTTAAATGAAGCAGCAGTGTCAAAATTGCTTCTACGTGTAAGTGTGACGACCCGGCTTATTGATACGAATTACGGGCTTAACTCGTAAAGGATAAACCTTGCTCAAATTTTAGTGCATGGTGAGAATAAAATTATTTAATAAAAACAGAAGAGACCAAACTGGCCTCACGGTATACATCCATCGTTACAAAAAATACATTACTAGTTTTAACAACTACACAAAGCTATAAATACTTACATTCATTATTTTTATTAAATAAAAATCTATGAACACATACACACAACTGTCCAGTTTTAACCTAACACTAAAAAGTATGAAATTAAATATTATGTAAAAAAAATGTGTCTTTCAGTTACGGAATCAAGACTGTATTCCAAATCTTCCTGTTTGATTTTGTAACAGGGGACTTAGGGAAAATTGCGCTACACCAGCAGCATACCATGCTGGGCTAAACTAATGCGAGCCATAACAGCCTGTGTATGAAGTTTTAAATACATAAACGTAAATACGCCCCCATGCAATGCAAACCGCACACTATCGGCACAATTGTGGAAAAGAATCTGCATGCCAAGTAATAGCATTTCCCATTTCTTGCATTGGCGTGAGTAGGGGGTTACTACGGATGAAATGCTCAACAGGCCTCTTTATCATCACCTACTTTGACTCTAAGTAGCCAGAGACTAGAGACTTTTTGTATCTAATATGTTCTCGTATTATCCGTTGTGTCATATTGTTTCGACTCCAAATACGTGGAATAAGGGTTGGAACTGAAAATGTATACGACTGTTCGCACTGACTGATTACTCTCTAAAATTAACATATTTCTAAACATAAGATAATCGCACATAAAAATGTTTCATTGTTTATTACTATCCAATACAATCCAATATGCTACTAGTCCAATAGATTGGTAGTACATGTCGTATAGTTAGTTAGGAGGCTGCTGAGCTGTAGCACATAAATAATTAATGAGTTCGTCGTATAGTATATAGTAAGTTATGTACATTTGAAAATTGGAAGACCAGAGGCATACAAAAATCTTAAAAACAAACTTTTCTACATTTTTTCTTGACAAAAACAAATCATGATTCTGCTACGTCGTAGCTCAAGCTACGAGACACTACGGGTGATAAGACTACGCCGTAGCACAGATTAATATTTAGTTACTACGTAAGTACGTACTTTAGTCTCGTTCGTTGGGTGTCTACGCTTAAAGGAAGTGTGCTCGTAGCACTTTCCATATAAACGTAGTTTCTTCATATTTTAAATACTTAATGTTCAAACTCGGTGAAATTTTGCACTTGAACCAATTATCTGTAAAATTATGTAGATATTTTCAAAAATATTCGGTAAAATCCTTTTCTATGGGAATTTTTACTTTCATACTTGAGAAAAAAATAGATAAAATAAATAGTAAAACGATAAACTGTCAAAACAGAAGCATAGATTTTAAGCTCAAAGACGTAGTACGTGTAAAAAATTCGCCGAGTTTGAACAGTTTGATCGTATTTAAAATATGGCGGAACTACGTTTGTATGCGCTATGAATACACTTCCCTTAAAATATGAAATATCTGGAGAAATTACAGCCCATTTGCCCCCGGGCACGAAACCGCGCCTATTCCGTGTTATTTTATTTTTCGCTCTCTTGAACGTAAATCGCGTTAGTGTGTGTTTTATTTTTTTAACTGGCTCATGAGTCTCAGAACTCTAGTGAGTTGGGTTTTGTTTGCGAGTTCGTGGTGTGTAAACGCGTTTGAGTTTGTTTTATTACCGTGTTCTGTGTGCTCGGCTAACGCGAATACGTGTTTGCATTATGCTAATTATTTTCATGTTTTTGTTAACGGGTACACAGCCGTTTGATGTGAAAGGTTTTCATTTACCTTAGTGGCTAAACAAAGTAGGTAAATATATAAAGTTACGCCTGTTTCTTGGAGTACCTCTAGTGCAAGTGGAAACCCGTAGTATCTATCGAAGGGTATACTTTCCTTTTACTACAATCCTGGCATTACCTTATTCGCATCCTTTAATATCACTACATTCTTCATACACCCCCATATGTTTGGGAACCTATGATCTAACAAAGCGTCTCTAGTATTGGCAAGCGTCTTTGGATCGCAGTGTAAGCTGGTAGTTCTTCAGCAAGTGTTGTTACCAACTTTCTGGTTTTTCTCCCTTCATCATCTCTTACGACTTCCACTTATTTCTATACAGTGTTATTATATCCCGGCATTTCACGGTGACAACAATTTAAAAAAACAAACAAAGTACAATAAAATACTTATTCTATAATCACAGTATTTTTATTAAGATTGTTATTCTTTGGGTATATATTTTGTTCTAATAATCACCTATGGCATTTAAATTAGTTTGTTATCTTGTTGTCATTATACGTGCAAAACCTATTATATTTCTATTAGAGAGATAACATTAAAAAACTATAAAAGGCACTTACACTGGTTCAAGAATAAATAATTGTAATTAATCTGTACATTATATTCCATTTAAAAATCAGAAGCTTGCTTCAAATTTAAAATTCATAATACGTTTTACAAATTCACTTTTTTTTGTATTTATCTTAAAATCTATGAGGTGAATGGGAACTAATAACAATTTAAATCTTTATTAAAATTCTGTATGGCTAAGATATGGTTGTATGTAAATTAATATCTTTAAATGTTTTAGGGTACGTTGTTAATAAGAATGTAAATTTTGTAGAATATATATCACTTTCATATTTCAATTCTCTTATATGACTTTTAATCCCCTGGTCGACCTAACTTCGGGGTATGTGCGATCGATTTACACAACCTTATTCTATCTTCTTCCTTACTTTCACAGGAAAACCAGATGCACTGAAACTCCGCATCTATACATGGTCGATATTTCAAAAATACGCACAAAGCGTTTTAAATCCAGCTTTATAATGCGTACGGCCTAATTATGGAACACCCTACCAGCGTCTCTATTTCCCATTAAATATAATCTGGAAGTCTTCAAGAACAGAGTTAGCAGGTATCTGCTGGGAAGGCACGTTCCACCGTGGACCGCGTCGTTCTTTCCATCAGGTGAGACTGAAGTCAAATGCTTGCTTTCCAAAAAAAAACTAAAGAACTATTTTTATGTAAGTAGTTTTCCACCAAACTTCAAGTAGTTCAAACACACGAGTTTATGTAACATACAAACACACAGGCAATATCCACGGTTACATCGTTTCGCCAGGTCAATTTTGTTATTTCCATACTAAAATTATATTTACTAAGTAATAATAGAATAATTCCAAAAGCATATTACAATGACAAAGTAGATTCACAAACTATCTTAACAGCTAGTATGTTATATTTATTACGAGTATGAGTACATTTTCAGACGTTCTCGTAGCTCAAGGGCTACGAAACATATGTAACGATTTACCTTCAAGTTACCTTAATATCTATAATTTGGAAGCAAGTACTAAAACGTTGCTATTTTTGTTATTCAATGTACTTCATTGAAATATATTTATATAGGTGAATGACAACTAGAAGCATATTCTCGTACAACTGATTACTTCTGTGTCAGAAGAAACTTTAAAGGGAATAAAAATACATTGCTTGCTAAATGCGAATTAGACTTGGCCAACATAAATGTTTACTTTTCCACAATAGAACTTAAAAGATATTTTAAGTGCTATTGAATTTGAAGTAAATTAGAATTCGAAATTCCTCGATTGCTTACATTTCAGTTTGTTAAGAAATTATGATGCTATAGACATTTTCTATAGCATCATACCTTCTTCGAGTAAGTATATGATATCGTATAGAGTTAGTACAATTGAATTACTGTATAAAAAGGAGTATTGTTTTATTTTATGGAACGTGGACGTAAACGAAATTACGACTCTTTTATTGCTGATTTTTGAACTGTCTATTAAGGTCCGATTTTCTTCTAAAGGATATAATAAGATTTCTTTTTTTTATGCCTGATAGGATAGCCTTTGACCGCTATCTCACCTGATGGTAAGTGAGGATGTGGTCGAAGATGTTGTACAGGCTAACCTAGAAGTTAGTATTAATACTAGCTGCTAGTTGTAATCTAGCTTGTATAATGCGCTGAAGTTTAAGCCTGCGTCAGGAATGTGTTCCATGAAGAGAAAGGCTGAGATGTGTTATCAAAGATAATTTGTCGGTAAGTTGCTTGAACGATTCTTCCATGCCAATAAATAGAAAAACTTAATACTTTTTTGGAATACCACTTAAAAATTGTGTAGTCAGACAATAGTGTCAGTAAAAGTACTACTATTATATTCTCATTTTTTACACTTATCTGACAGAGTGATCATCGCTTCCACCTCGTCACAGCGAGCTCGGTAATGAAACTTTTTTTATCTTAGTTCAATGAACTGAATCTAGTTGCCATATATTACAACCACTGCCAATATTACTTCTACAAAATAAACAATATGGCGGCGGAGGGGTTAAGACGCGGGTTTGATACACGTTCTAGATATAAATGTTGTTCTAGATACAAACTTGGCAAGTAATTAAAATAAAACCAGACCAAAATACTTTTATTCTTTTTGAATGTAATCAAATGTCACTTATCCACAATCTTGTATTTCTGTACTGACGTATTCATTATAAAACATTTTAATAACAACTTACAATAAGAGTATACTTATCAGACATTAAGGTCGCTATAAAACAAAACGTAACATCCAAATCTTCTGCACTTAACAGCAACAATGAAACCTATACAGACGGCACACATCCGCTACCCGCCACCCACCATCCGCGTAAAACTGCGAAGTAACCAACATAATTCACAACAAAATTCATCGTCGAGTTAAAACCAGATATTAATCTCACAGCGCCGCCAGAGCGCTGGATTCGCCATTTTGCGCCTAAATATGATAAACTTTCCCCCGAATTTTCTTCAGAAAGGGGGCCAAGACACCCCCTAAGGAGGTGGTCGGGGGTCTTACGGCCCTGCTTTTAAACTAAGCTCGTTAATTAATTACAGCAAGTCGACTGGGGCTGGCTTATATAGCGCTATGTGGAGCTACTGGTTTAATATTGCAGTGCGTCGTGAACTGCTCAGTGAATGTGTCACAATGAACATTTTAAATCAGGAGTATATTTATCAAGTCAAAATGTTCACTATGTAACACTAGACGTACTTATATACAGTTCAATTAAGTTCAATAAAAAACTAAAAACTTCGTGATGCACAAACAAAAAAGACGCGTGAAAATAATAAAAATATTAAGGAGCATTGATGGCGCAGTGGCAACGACCACCGACTTCCGCCACTGTCCATAGTTCAGATAACGCTTAAATTTGTTTAGGATCGACATAGATTTTTAATGCTGCTGTCGCCTGTCAACTCCGCCGGATTTTAAACTCCACCGAACTTTCGCTTAAAAATCCCGGTTTATTGGTAAATTAATTTGCGAATGCCCACCTAGCTAACTGCCAGCTTTGAGTAGCAAATCGGTCTCCAAGCACCTATCGGCGTGCTTAAGCAGCTGTTCTTGAGAGCCAGCCTTTACTCCAACACTACTACAGGTTTACTATACTATATTTACTACAGGTTAAGCCTGAAACAACATAATCGCTTACCGTATGATGAGATTGTAGTCAAAGACTTATATTACAGCAAAATTATTTTAAATTATAATTTAATATTCATATTATTATCATCCTCGTACCGTCTCTATATCTAAACTTTTTATGTTTGGCTATATATTATAATTTCTGTTCAGTTTTCAGATATTTTGAATAACAGCACTCCCCTATTCTCTACTCTTCGTTCTCAACCCAAACACTAAATCAAGAAATTATTCACAATAATATTAATTACAAAATCGTGGGCCCACTAATACTAAGGACACTTCCTCGCTTCATAATTAATTGCTACTAAATTCGCCCCAATTTGAATCCGGTTGCCGAGTCCGCCAAGAAACTTATGAGGTACATAAGACTTAAGGGCAGGGCCGGCCGGAAGGAGGGTAAAATGGCGGCGAAGGGCGCGACCCTTAGGGGGGAAAGGCGGAGGGGGGATAGGAAGGACGTGAGATTTACTCTAAGTAATTGCAGTAATAAACACGCGAATATATCACGGCGGCGTAATGAGAGGAAGCGCCGAAATTGCCAGCGCAAATTGCGTGTGTGAGATAAGCTAATTTTTTTTGTCGGAGAGAGAAATTTCTATTTTGTTTTTCGTTTTGAGTTTCGGGGATTGCTACCGCTTCTGTTATCTAGTTAAGATTTTTATAAAGACGTTTGGAATTGTACTTTTTAGGGATCCGTACCTCAAAAGGAAAAAACGGAACCTTATTGGATCACTTTGTTGTCAGTATGTCTGTCTGTCAAGACCCATTTTCTTAGGAATGCGTGGAGGGAGGTATCAAGCTAAAATTCATATCAAATAGTAATTAAACAACTTTAAACGGTTTAAATCGCGTATATTTATCATTATTTTTGTCCCGACGTTTCAAACACTTTGCAGTGATCGTGGTCACGGGGTGATATATATATATATATATATATAATTATATATATATATATATAATTTTAAAATGTAATGAATTACATTTAGCAATGAAAATACTTTTACTTACATACCTACAGGTTTGTACGGAACCCTCGGTGCGCGAGTCCGACTTGCTCTTTGCCGGTTTCTATTAATATACAATTTATTAAAAATGCATTTACAGTATAATACAAGCAGATGGAAGTGGGTCTTGTTATGATATTAACAATATTTCAGGCGAATGATCTTGTAAGCAGTCTGCATCACTCTAAAGAGGGAAAAAGCAAACGAAAACTTCTTCCAACACTGAATTGTATGAAGTAACTTGTAGAATTGTAACTATGCTAATGTGAGGTCAGTGATTTTAATCAGCATAACTTTAGCAAGTTATTGCATACTTTTTTATTTTATTGTGACGGAACAAGCACGAGGCCCAGCTGATGTTAAGTGGTATCCTCTGCCTATAACATGTCCATTCCATCACAAGTGACAAACTGCACTGAGAGATACCGAGTCTCATGTGCCTGTAATTTTACTGGTTCTCATGTACTCACACTGTTGCTTGGAGACAGATTTTCTACTTGAGCAAGTCAGGCGAGTGCTCCTAGAGTGCTCTCCCACCATGGTATGAGGAGAAGCTCAAGCCAGCGCGGGCGGTGGGGCTCGAACCATGGACCTGCGGCACTACAGTCCTTAGCTATAACTACTCGACTATCATTGCTTCAACATACTTCTCAGTGTTGGAAGTCAGTTCAATTTTATTTATATTAAATTAAGTTTTTTTTTTATTGCCTAACCCAAAACCACCTCACTCTAACCTAAATCGGTACGTGATGGTGTCGCCGAGTGTAGTAAATAGACAACCTGGACACTGGTCAAAACTTAAAACATAAGAACAGTAAGGTGCTTCATGACAGATTTTGTACTTGAGGGTGGTAGCTAGTCCTTAAATAAGCTAGGTAAAATGATACTGTGCGATGAAGCTCAAGTACGCGGCGGGATTCAAACCATCAACCTCCATGGCAGTCCATAGTTATGGCGACTGAGCCAATACAAAAGCTGCTTGTTGTAACATGATATCATTATTTTTAAATATCACGAGCGAAAATCACATAACAAATTATTGGAGCACGTGAAAGGTGGCGACATCACTACAAGAGTTAAGTGTTTGAAAAAGCACTTATTTCCATCAGATGAAGTCTAGTAGTCTGGCTATGACGGTTAAAGTCATACAATTGTAGTACAAAGTTTCGGCTCGAGAGAGTAAAGTTCTGATGGCCGAGAGGAATAGGCATCCAGCGCAAAATCGGAGGACAAGGTTTTTTTTCTGGTAAAACAAAAAAAAATATGCTCAAATATTTTGTAAATATGATATAATAAAACTATATTACATATGTATATAATCCTTGTTTGAGCTTGTAACGAACTGAACTTGTGAAGAAAAGTAATTATTAAAAAGCGTAATGGCACTGTGCCACCACTCACTAAAATGCTATTTAGTTTAGAAGTTAAAAGTGCTAAATGTTTGTTAAGACTTTAGCGTTAATACAAACTTATTGTTACAACTTGGTGCCAGGATTGTATTAGCAAATAATTTGTACGTACAGGTGTAGAACAAATACGTACAGTAAAAAGTGCCATTGTACTATAATATGCATATAATTATATTATATATATGGTATTGGTGGCACTGGCTGCGTTACTTATACCTCAGTTAGAAGTGATTCTTACTAGTTAAATATATGTTATTAATATATTTAAATCTTAAACAATTAAGGTTGATGAGTAATGATTTTTAGAAGCAATCAAATTGTGAATTAAAAAGGAATGGAAAACTTTTATGTTTATACCCGTAGATTGATTTGCAACTGGATTTGCTGCATGTGTAAAAATCATTTCTATATATGATTTCAAGCTATGTTAAGTGTCCTGCAGAGAGTAGGCTTCGTAATTCAAATTTGGACAAAAGATAGACCTACCTAAATAAATCCAAGTATTAAACGTAGAAAACATCTCGAAGAAAGTGTGTAACTGGTACCCATTCCAACGTTCTGGAAAAGAAATCCAATTCCCTCCCAACACCCCAACCCGTTGGCATATTGCACCAGCCAATTTCCCGCGCTACAGCGATAATTTCTCACAACAAAACAAGTCGCGACATAAGAAGCTACGGCATTAATTATTCACAAGACAAGAAAGGCCCACCCCATTTCCAATATTTATGTGTTGTCGATGACTCTGCGAAAATATCGAATGCTTTTTAAAACGAAGAAAGGGCCGAGAAAGCCCGGGAAACCGGGCTTTCTTAATGCACAAACAGGCACTCGCCTCACCTGCCCGCGTTGATTTATTGGGCGGCTTTGTTCGACGCTCGTTACAAGCTTGTTGTTGCGTTTTTAATTTATTTTCTAGGCGAGAATTTTGCACGTTAATATTTAGTTGGATAATAATTATTACGAGGCAATCGCACAGAGATGGCGTTGATTGGCTTTTTACAGTTTTATGCCGAATTCCACTCTTGATTAATCTTAGAATAATAATGCAGGGTGTATAAGCACTATTTGATGATGAAAAACTTACTCTTAGTTTAGAGATTTGCATGGTGGTAGGGCATTTTGCGAATGCCCTGGCTAGCTACCACCCTCAAGTAGAAAATCTGTCGCCAAGCACCTAACGGTGTGTTCCGGCAGCTATCCTTGAGAGCCAGTAATTCTAGATTAGCCTGAACAACATCTTCGATCACATCATCCCTTACCATCAGGTGAGATAGTGGTCAAAGGTTAACATATCAAGCATAAAAAAAGCGATACATCTCCAAATTCTCTTTTCTGGAGTATACGAAGCAACACATCAAATGCTTTATAAAGATTATATGTAGTGTATTTGCTATTATGGTGAGCAAAAATTTTTTTTTTTTTAGGCTAGTGTAAATATTTACACTTTCTATGCTCTAAAGATAATTCAAAACCGGGCTTGTTCCTGTCATCCATTAAAGACCTCCGTCCACAGATTGGCCTAAAATATATACAGTTTCGAGTGAATTCGGCGCGCCGTTGAATCTGCAATGAGACGTGGCGACAATCGTCGTCCGTTTGCGGCGACGCCAATTCACATTCATTCACGGACCATTGGCAATGGATGTGGTCTACGTCATTTGAATTTAGAACAAAATGTAGTGCTAGTCGACATGGACTCTGATTATTTGAACTAACAATAAAATAGTGCCAGATAGTATCCCAGCGCCGAGTAATTTATTTATTAATTAGAACCAAAAAAAGACATCGAAAGGATAAGTGCACCTTATATTCTTTAGACAAAATGCATGCTGGGGAATAATAAAGATACCTAATTCAAAAAGTTAAGAAAAAGACGACTAGAATATACAGTTATATACAGTTCAAACTTTTTTACAAGACCTGATTAAAACTCCCATAAATAACAGCCTTTTGTAACATGTTATATAAAATGTATGTAATAATAAATCTTTGCATGCTTGAGGAAAGTCCACACGAAGCAACGTTAAAACATACGACCCCTCCCGCCCAAGATGCGGCTAGGGCGGAAGTACATCTGCATATGCATCGGGGCGGCGCGGCGGCGTTTACATCACAATGCGCCACTCGCAGCCGATATTTATGTTGTTTGAAATTCCATTTAGGCAATGATTGGCCACAGATCTAAATATGCTTTGTTCATAAACTCTCCAACCTTATCACTAGTACTTTGGCTTGGAATAATATGTTTTGTCTTACAAACTAAGAGATGACATAAGAACTTAATATATTACAAAAGTGTGTTTTCTCACACAGCACAACTTCAGCTTCGGTTTCATGGTCTATTTAGCGTCATGCAAATTAGGCGCACGCTCCATAACACACAATACCCCCACGTGAGTATTAGCATGCTGCACATTTGGTGTATTATTTGCCTTTCATGACAACCAATAGGAAGATATAGAAAAGAAAAACAACTATGATATTCATAAGCCAGGGACGGTAAGACCTTTTTAGAAATACAATTCACAGAAAATAAAATGTCAACTCAAAACCCATGTTATTCTATAATAAACATCACTTAATTTTTACTTTTAATGTCTTTTGTGTATCTTTATCACGAATATGAGTCTGTTTCTATTCTGTCAATATATGTCAGGTGTTTAAAAATATTATAACCAATAGAATATTCTGCGGTACATCAAAGAAATTTTAATGGTCTGCATTGACATATTATACCATACAAGCTATATAATTTTCAGCTTACGAATACCATTATCATATTGCATGATTACCAAACCTGGCTCCAAGCGTGATAATCATGTTTGAAATATATTTTTAATTTAATATTATTAATAAAAAATAAACAAGTATAGGACTTTCCTACGAATGTACTAGTCACGTAATATTACATGTACCTTACTTTCGTCGAATTGTCAACAAATTAATGACTTTCCTTTTGATGTAATGTTGTAATCATACGAATATTATACAAGCGAATGTTTGTGCGATAGTGTATTTGGGGATGTAAATATGTTTGTAATTTATTCCCGCTGAAACGGCTGAACTGATTTGCATGAAACTTGTGTTGAAATGAAGATAGTTTAGTTTTTTAATCATATTTAAATCAAAAAACAAATCCATCCCACCACATGCCCCTCTTGCAATTAACAATGTTCCATTACATCAGAAATCCCACGAAAAATATCTTGGTTTACATATGGATACTCATATAACATGAAATTTCCAAATTGATCATATAAAAACTAAACTAGTTTCACTTCTAGGGTCGCTTCGTAACATTGTAAGATGCATCCCACGAAAATTAAAACCTTATCCTTGTGTACCTTATAGAGATATGGGGATGTGCTGTCAAAACAAAATGAACTGAACTACAAATATTACAAAATAAAATTATTAAAATGGTATTTAACAATCGCTTAACGTCGACAAATAAAATCTATAATGAAACAAAACTGATAAACATAAAAACACGATATCATTTTAACATTTGTATATATATTCGAAAAAGTCTTGATAGGAACACGTTTTAAAAGACATTAAATATCACCAAACCAAAAAAAGGTTTCAAACCGCTGCACTTGCCGGGCAAGTTATCTTGCACTTCCGAAGACTTGGACAAATTGTGCCAAAACAATGCTTACTTTTGTAGTAGCTTATAAGAAGATATCCTCAAATATAAATAATGTAAACTCATTTAAATCATCCAAAAGACAACTATCTTAGTATCTTATTGAGAAGCAATAAGGATACGAATGCGTTAAATAAGTGATGGATGACTAAAGTAATTAGTGTTTATTTTGTATAGCTATTTCAATATGTTTCTGTTAATTGTGACGATGAATGTCTATTGAGTATTTGAAGTCTAACCATGTCCTCGTGTAAGTGACTTTGTCTTATTTCTATTCTATTGACTTTATGTCTTATTTGTATACTATTGAACCTATTTAAACTTAAACCTAAATTAACACTAAAGGTATATTATATATATATACTATATATAATATTATAAATATAGTAATGTAATGAAATAATGAGACATACAGTCACCAACCTGATGGTAAGCGTCACGCATGTCCAATACAGATTGCAATGTCACCTTTCTCTTTCACACTTGACACAATTCTCTGAAACAGCACCGCGCTTTTCACTCCGAGACATACTTGCCGAAAAAATTCCCTGATTTGTGTATACTAAAATCTTACCCGATTTAAGTATACACAAATTTTTGAGTATATAATTTTATTTAATTCGTAATCAAAACTTGTTTACTTGATAATAATAAAGCACTATAGATATACCTATCTCGAAAATTCAATAAACTTGCAGTACCATCCCAATTACTGTTGTAATACGCAAATGATACTCGCAAAATTATATACAGCGATCGTCAACCCTTCTTCATCACATCAGTCATGTCAGCGGCTAAGCGACTATTCAAATTGCCGGCCGATGACGATGCTTTCACGACCCCTGGCTTGTCTGTGGATATGGGCCAAAGAGTAGACAAACACAGAATGAATTATTAAGAAAATATTGAAGTAGGGTCACACGTTCTTTCCAGGCAATAATAGGAGCTATTAATAAGGACATCAAGGTCTTTTAATATTATGTTTGCAATAACGCCTGCCATGCGGAATACCTTACAAAATTACGAAAATACATACGAGAGGAAACCTTTCCGCACATAGGTAACTTAAATTTTTCCTCTTGTATATTTGTAATTTTTTAACATAGAGGAATTCGGTCAAAAAATGCACCTCCACTAAACGTAGTTATTTCCATTTCTGTGCGTGCAGCTCTTTTACTGTGAACTCAGACACGTTCGCGCAGATCGCACACACACTACAATAACTGAAAAACGAATAATATTAATTAACGAGGTTGCATGTATTGCGTATGTATACTATTTTACATGTAGGGGTAAAGACTTTGGAGGGGCGTGCATTTTTAGACTAAAAGATCTCTACCATTTATGATCGATATCTTGTTAGAATGTGTTTACTAATTTCGGAACTCTGACAAACTCTAGAGTTAATAATGAATAGATTCAGGCGTTTCTTTGCTGAAATCCATATTTAATAATAACAAATATTTTTAAAATATTTTAAGAAAACACCAAATTAATATTTTAATAAAACACTTATAAAATATATCTACAGTAGAACTCCAATTATCCGAATTAATGGGGACCGGGACCCATTCGGATAATCAAATATTCGGATAATCGGATTTTTTTTTAAAAAATTGCCGTTGGAGAAAATAAAAGCTACGTTTTGATATTGCACTATTTTTTTATTGAATTAAATGAAAGAAACATGAAATTTTCACATGTTTTAAATATAAATAAAATGTACTTATGTACAAGTTTAGAAATAAAAATCATTGTTTTTTAAACATCTCCGTCAATGTAAGCTGTTTTGCGGTATTCAACCGTTTTCGGGCAGCCAGGTCACGCATTCGCTTGACGGTGAGCAGTTGCAAGCAAACACTGGCTTCGCGGGGGGAAGAATAATAGCGCACTTAGACTTTTTTTGGATTCGGATAATCGGCGATTCGGATAGTCGGAGTTCGGATAATTGGAGTTCTACTAGTAACAATTCCGCCCAATTTACCTGTTAAGCCGAGGTGACATCACAAACGCCACGCAGCCAAACCGGAAGAATTTGCGACACGTTTCGCTTCTACACGAAGCATCCTCAAGAGGTCTTGACTCTACGAGACCACGATCGAGATTGGATCGAGATCTAGAGTTATACTTGTTATGAGTGTACTTTGGCTTGTACATTATTTTTACTAGTATACTATTTAATTACACCTTTGTATTTCGGAATAGAATGCAGGTGTGTTAAATCACTCATTTCAACAGGTCGGTTTTTGTATCATATAATGGGAAAATATTGTCAGTACTGTCAGCTACTGGACAAAGTTTTCGAGATTCTAATCTAACGCTTACATCTTTCGTATAACGATGCTTTATTTAACGGTAGGTATTTTATTACATAGTTGTATATGAACTGCCTCATCTGTCCTAAATACTCTTTCTATTGACCTCCGAGAGCATTACGCAGCGGGGACATACTTTTTACGTCATTAGACATGGGCCGGATCACCGGGTTTTGTGGTAACCCAGAATCGATTATGATCACCCCAAGCTGCGGTATCCCTAAGCTTTTACCTACTTTATGACTTCTTGGGAACGAAATTTAAAATAAGCGTTGCTTTGAAATGTTTTCTAATAAGAATAAAAATCAGAATATTCTAATAGGATTTTATTTTAGGGTTAAAAAGTTCGGATGCATGCAACTAAGTTGGATTCTATGTTGATTGACAAAGCCACTAGACAAGAAAATTAAATTCCCGATGTGACGACTGGAATGAGCTTTTTCAACGGAATACGTAGGTAGCTGTATTCCATAACACCAAGCTCATTCCAGTATTGAGTAAATCAAATCACATGCTGAAGCGCTGTTGCCTCATTAAATAAGCAAGATTCGTTTTAGGTATATTGCTAGCCAAGCTGTCAGCAGATAGAAAATATATCAGCAAGCATGTAGCTGTCCTTGTGAGTCAGTTGCCCTTATAAACTCTTATCTTCGACCACATCGATATGGAGGTACCAACAAGTGAGACAGTAAGTAAAAACTAGCCACCAGTCCATAAATAAAAAATAAACTAACTTAACAATACACATAATTAGATAAATTTTAGTACCACGTAATTGGACAGTATATTTCCATCTGCCACGCACAGTTCTAGACTCAGACTGGTACTGAAAATTTCTTGTACATAAAAACCTATTAATTGTCTAAATCGGAGTTAGATTCCTAGACCTCGAGATCAAAGCAACCCTTGAAGTGATCAGCGTAGTAGTGTCGTCGAACGAGACAGACACAATAATATACTGGCAACGAAAAAGTAATGAACTCAAATTGAAAAAGAGAAACACAAAATGTAACTACAGCGCGTAAACATGGACACCCACACAACAGAGCATCACTGAAAGCGTTCGGAAACGCGCCAATAAACATTCATTTCGAAATTAAACACATCTACCTGCATGTTTACCATCACGAAATCACTAAAATGAATAAAACAGTCAGGAATTGGACGCTGTAAATTCGCATTCGACGAATATCAATTTGGCAGCGACGACGGGGGAGGCTCGATAAATAAAAAATATATAAAATACACAGTACGCAACGTGAAAGCGGTGAATGGCACTTGTGAAAAATGGACTTGCCGCTCTTCCAGGGAAGCAATCATTCAAACTGGCTGTTGTCTGTTTGCGCCTCTGCTCTTTTTCGTCCCATTTTTTTTTCTATGATATTTTTTCACCAGTGTCATCCGCAGAGTTCAGGTGTGGGGACACGTGGTCCAGGACAAAGAAAACAAATATTAATAACTGGCATTTTTTAAAGTCCTCGCTTATTGTTGTCAATATTTCGTAAATGATTTGAGTATGATGCGGCGTTTTTTGCGCTACCTTCCTGGAGCGGCTTTGTTGCCTGGTGGGTGGAGCGACGTTAACACAGCTAAATTTCTTACTTTGTTGTGTTTATTTATCGTTAAATGGACAGGTTGTACTGGTAACATTTTTGGAAATTATGGATAGAGAAACATCATGCAAAGCTCTACAAATGAAAGTACTTACTTCAAAAATTTTAAAACAGGGTTAGGGATTTCAGATGACTGTTTTTAGTAATGTCTGTATATAATGAGTAATGACAGAGTTAACCAACATTTTATGGATACATGTAAAGATAGATGGGTATAAGGCGCACTAGTCAATACATATATATATAACTGTAGCAGAATATGTGCATATACATTTGAGTGTAGAACAAAAAAATAAAACAATATCTCCTTTACAAATAATTGGAGTAAATTTTTTTTCCAGACGGGAATCGAACTCCCGTCCTCTGATTTCGTGCCGGATGCCTATTCCATTCGGCCACCGGAACCTTACTCTTTCGAGCCGAAACTTTGTGCTACAATCAACAATATCTATAACCATAAAAACAATTTTCAACAGAAATAAATTCCTGTATATAATTGAATGGCTTTTATATGACTACTAGCGCCCCGCCCCGTCTTCGCACGAGTATTTAACAAAAAAATTAAAAATTATAAATTTAAACACAAAAAAGTAGCCATGGTAACATAACTGTCTGCATGGTGGTACGGCATTTTGCGTATGCCCGCCTGGCTAGCTACCACCCTCAAGCAGAAAATCTGTCGCCAAGCACCTAACGGTGTGTTCCGGCAGCTGTCCATATATTATGGCTGGAGACAGGCTAGCCATAAGCTATATAAAAAATAACACTTAAAAAAGGTACTGACTTCAACACTCAAAAGTGTGAAATAACTTGTTGAAGTCGGTACCATGATAGTCCAAAAGCACCTATTATCATATGACAATATTGTGCGCATGGTATAGACTCCGACAAGTTATTTCACACTTTGGAGTAGTGAAATCGTTACCATTTTTAGGTAAAAACATTTTTTTCACCCTTTTTAGTGACCCTTGCTACTTACGGGATCGATTGTCATTCACTGTCAATGACTACATCATCAAGATAGGAACACACTTTTCAGTCAGGAGTGTAACTCAAAAACGACTAGACCGATTTTGATGGAATTTAAATGGGGTGACACGAAAAGCACGAGCTTTCGAATAAAAAATGAATGATCAATATCAGTTCACAACAAAAGTTCTGAGGAAAAAAAATACAGTTGAATTGAGGACCTCCTCCTTTTTTGAAGTAGGTAAAATATACGAATCTTTTTTACAGGTTTGTGATGAACGAGCACGATGCCCACCTGGTATTAAGTCTAGAGCGCACGTGGACTCTTTCCATACAAATGTAGTTTCGTCATATTTGGAATACCAATCATTTAAACCCAGTGATATTTTGCATTCATATATCCTAGTGTAATATAAAATGAATGATAAATCAAAAAACCGGCAAACTAGAAGCATACATTTTATGCTTCTAGTTTGCCATAGAATATGAATTATTCCCATAAAATACGTTTTTTTCTTTTCTGTACAATCAGTAACAAATCAGAAGAGTTTTTAGGTACAGGACAAGCATGCAAAATATCACCGCTTTTGAACACCTGGTAATAAAAATATGACTAAAGAATAATATTTTTTTATGGGTTAGGAGTACGAACGAGCAGGTGGCTCACCTGGTGGTAAGTGATCACAATCCCAAGAACATCCTCAACACCAGAGGTATGGAGGATGCGTTGCCGGCCTTTGAGGAGGGAATATATTATGCTCTCTTAGATTTGAGCACGGTTTTGCCCCCTCCAGAATACGCAGGGCAGCCCGAGCATCCACCTTCAGGTTCTGGTCCTGGAGGTGGATGCCCGGAGAGGGATTCTCCAACGCTTTCGCGGCTGGTACCCTCCTGGAGTAATGTCTCGTTAAACTGTGCTGCCATATTCCTTTTGGGGGGATGTTTCTGTATAATAATATATGGAAAGCTTTTTGTGGACTAGTTTATGCCTACAACAGACGCAGTGCGATATGTTAGTACCAGCAGAAGTCAACCCTAAGAGGTTGTTAACATTTTTAAATTAACCCGGTATAACTTGTAGTTTTAATTTTCAATGGAACGATAAAACGTGTAACGAAAATAATTTGCAGTCGGGATTTATACATTTTTAATTTATTTATACTTGTTAAATTGATTAAAATTACTCAATAAAATTAATACAGCCAACTAAAAATACGATGTGAATGTGTTTATTTCCGAATTTTTACGAAGTTGATTTACTGTAAAACAGACGTAAGTCCTCCACAGAGCTGTCTACTTTTTCCTAATTAAAATAATGCCTTCCCTTCTTCCCCCATTCATTAAGCCAATGTGCTGTAGATAAACGTTATACGCGGAGTTTCCCCTACAAACTTATGTGGCAGTTTGTACCCGCTTTACCTAAATGCAAGGAAATCATTTTTTGCAGTTATTTTAATTACCTGATTGTTTGTGACTTCTAATTATCTTTTGTTAATGTTATTGTGACAAATTAAGCTTGAGGCCCACCTTATGTTAAGCGTACTAACCCCTGCCTATAACAGATGCATTTTATCACAAGTGACTAATTACACTGTGCCCGTGACCTTGAGACATAGTTGTTAAGCCTCATGTGCCTGTAATTTCAAGGACTGCTGCCAGAACACACAGTTAGGTGCTTAGCGACAGATTTTCTACTTGAGGGTGGTAGCTAGCCAGGCGGGCAATCACAAAATGCTCTTTCACCATGCGGTGAAGCTCAACCCGCCGTCGGTGGGGATCGAACCAGGGACCTGTGGCACGGCAGTCCATAGCTATTACCGCTCGGCCATCATTGCTTCAATGATTAATATTTATTATTGTCATCTGATGGTATGACTCTGGTTCCATGGAACAGCGGCCATTAGTGTGGACATGCCATTTTAGCGCCGTCAAATCTTTCTAAAACAAACGTGAGAGCTGGCATTGCGCCGCCGCGGCTACTTTGGTTGAACTACTCAAGCGGCGCAAGTGTACTACTACTATACTATCTCGCTAGTGGTCACTTAATTGCGTCAACTAGTGTAGAGACATTGGGTACGTGGGAGCCAGGAGCTCATCTTATTTTCCATATCTTATCACAGAGCGCTTGGTCGATGCGACGGGTGATCAAAATGCTCGTACTTATTTCGCTCAATGAATAAGCATTGCAATCCAACATATCAATGCTGTTCGAATGCGGAGCACGCTGTCAACTGGTAGTGGACTGGAGCATTTGGACAGTATGTAGGCCTCCAATAGTCTTTAGGTTCCCTACATGGTTCGTTCGCTGTAGTGTAAGTATATAGTTTGTTAATAAAGGCATAACGCGAACAACGGGGCAGAAGAATGCCAAATAAGGTATAGTGGACTGCGGGGAGGATGATCTGTGTGTGAAATGCAAAAAAATGCACCGACCCCATATAGCATGGGATAAGGGCACCAGGAATAAGGAAAGAAGAGAATCTAATGTCATGTGAGTATGATATGAATCAAACCAGTCATGAAGCAAAGATATCTAAGCGTACTAATGGCATGTCCGTCCGTGCAGAATCCATGGTTAACCCTTAATTACACGCGTGGGGCCCCAGAGCGTATTTAAACGTTCATATTTTTGTAGTTTTTGTGTCTATCCTCTTTGTTTTCCAAGTAGCTGTGTAGAACGGTTGTAATAGGAGAGTGCTTTTGGGGCCTACCTGACCCCACGCGAGCAATAACGTAGTAGACTTTTTTGGTAAGTATTTGTTCCATATCTTCTCCACAATTGGCCAACGTCAAATTCGTAGCAGATTTGTCCAAGATCCAAGGATGAAAAAACAAAGATTGTGTGTGACTAATTCAATAATTATGTATGCAATGAACACTAAAGCGTGATATGCCATAATTGTTGTGAGGAAAATAGCTCCTAAATGAAAAGGTGTTTTCTATTTAGTATTGATTATGTAATAGACAGTCAAATTACAATGTCACAGTAATTAGTATAAATAACGATTAAATTGAATAACAAGTCACATATTTTATGCAGTCATTGTTTTATTGGCGATTGAATTTTGGGGTCAAATTGACCCCACGCGAGCAGTAGTGAAAGTTTATCAACGCGAGTTTATCAAGGGTTTATATCCTCCTTGAGCTTGAGCTTCACAACAAGCTGGTGGTTGCCTGTTATTGGTGTGTTCTGGCAGCTGTCATTGACACAACCCGATCTAAGTTAGGCCTTCCTTAAAATCATCCGAGTCAGGTGACATAGTAGTCAAAGGCTACCATATCGCCAATATAAACAAACTCAAAATATTATACCTCTAAAACATTATTTTCTCGACTTGTTCTCACATTTAACCCGAATTCCGCAAACTGCATAATTCCACCGCTAATGAGGGAACGTCTAATTAGCGCGCAGTCGGAGACGACTCGGCGACCACGGAATAAGGTCGTGGTGCTGACACCGTCCGTAGAGATTTGTGAAAAAAGCGCCTTTGGTGTTGAAGTGCATTAACGTTAAATAAATTCTGATATTCTACTGTTACGTTGTACTAGAAGAGTCAAATTGTACTGATATTATGTGAATAAAAAAAATGTAAGCCTTTGACCTCAATCTCACCTGATGGTAAGTGATGAATTGTTCAAAGGTGTTAACAGGCTTAACCTAGAATTACTGGCTCTCAAGGACAACTGCCGGAACACACCGTTAGGTGCTTGACGACAGATTTCTACTTGAGGGTGATAGCTAGCCAAGCGGGCATTCGCAAAATGCCCTTCCACCATGCGGTGGAATTGCGATTATAAATAATATAAACCGTGAAAACTGAAGGCACAATCATATCAACAGCCGTTATACGTCCACCGTTAAAAATGACTCCCCCGTTGTTTACCATTCCCAAGCTTGGTAGTCGTCTTGGGGATCGCAGTGTTCGATGACAGTTCTTCAGAAAGCGCAATGGCCTACGTTCTGGTGTTTTTCCCTCCGTCACTGCTTACTGCCACAAGAAGATGCTATTATATCCCAGCACCCCACAGGGACCAATGATAGTACGTAGGGCACAATAGACGCAGAATGCACATGAAATGTTGTAGGTACGTGTAGACACTGTAGACTGATCACTGATCTTTATACAGTGGTTCGGGTTAGTAAGGTTTTTAAGGGATTTTACCTTGTACTGTATTATCTGGATTGTACACTGGTGAAGAAGCTTTCCCCAATAAGGGGGGATTTGCTATAATCACCGTGCTTGGCCTCCTGGGTATGACAGCTTAAGGGTGAACTGGCCGGACGGTTCTCCATACAAACGCTGTTGGGTGATCACTCCCTTATTTGAGGATTTAGGTCCAAAATAAAGCATAAAACCGATTGATCTCGTCATTAACTAGGCTTGTGCGATGACAAAATTTTAAAAAGATAATTAAGTTGTAAGTTATGAGCCTCGAAAACTTTATATGAAAATGTTTCGAGGCTCATAATTCTCAGGTTAATTATTTTATTAAAATTTCGGCATCATACAAGCCTAGATAATGACGAGATCAATCGGTATTATGCTTTATTTTGGACCTAAATCCTCAAATAAGGGTGTGATCACCCTACGGCATTTGTATGGAGAACCGTCCGGCCAGTTCACCCTTAAGATATCAGTTCCTCAGAAGGCGATACTGCCCATCTTCCGGTACTTTCCCTTAGTTACCTCTTACGACAACCACGGGAAGCAATGAGGGGACACTCTATCCTAGCACCCAAAGGGGACTCTACCTTATATCTATATACATTTTCTTCGACATATTTACAACTGTATAAAGAATCAGTTATGGCCCAATGATTGCCGCACAGAAACAGGATACTGTAGAGTTCTAGTTCACCGTACAACCTCTTTGTTTGATTATTTTTAAGATTCCGTACCCAAAGAGCAAAACAGAGCTTAGCGCTATCTATTAGATCTTTGTCGGTCCGTTCCGTTTGTCCCTCCGTATGCGTAAACGGAATGAGTTACAAACCTGAAATCTTAAGTTGTAAAACGTTGGCTAAATATTATAATAGGACAAGAAATTCAAGTATATAATTTTTCACAAAGCCTTCTTTTTAATAATGTAGGCGAAAATAAATGTTTGCTCTCTACCTGTGGGGTATCATCATGTAGAAATAAATAAGTGTAGGACATTTTATTCGCTATAAATCATTTCTCCATTTCTATAACCATTTATATCTTCTATTTAAACAACGAATACTTTAATTTATTCGCTGAGTTTTACGGTACAATGCGGAGCCTAAACAAGTGAGGCCAAATCACATACAAACTTATTGTTAAACCCATCTTTAGAACGCCATCTTTTTATAAATACCTTATTTTAATAAATAGCATTTAAGTATGATTAGGTGCAGGATTTTGAAGCATATTTATTATTGTCCTAAATACCACTCTGAAACAGATTCCATGGTAACCCTACCACCGCAAGGAGCAGCCACGACAACGCGACGACGATGTAACTCGGGGGAGCGCTGAGGAGCGCCGAAGAGCGCCGCTCACCTAATGAAGTGTTTCGCTTTGACACGCGTGTTCGTTAGCAGACCTCTTCAATGACTGCAACGAGTCGAGCTGTCAGCTTCTGAATATATCACTTAAGTGCCGTGACACTTGTCGACTAGTCTGTGGTTACTTATCGATGCTCCATAGTGTCATTAGTAAACCTAGGTATGTATTAAAGTTAAAGGGCCGCTGGTAGGATCCTATTGGCGCAGTCGGTAGGATCATATATAGAACTTATAAATGGACTCAGCATGTGTTCTAATCAGTATGCAAACAGTGTTGGCACTATTTGCATACTGATTAGAACACTCCTGATGCATTTTACACTATCTTCTATATTTTACTCCCCCATTGTGTTTTTATTTTAGAAAATGAGTGTGTATTCTTCTATTTCACGAGTTTATTCAGAAAATATATAAAATACCTTAATAAAACAATTTTTTTTTACACTACATACTCATTTTCATCAATATACTTTATAGTAGATTTAGAGATAAAAAACCTGAGACAAAAGTATTTTTACACTTATTCATACCACATCCCACATGTACATGTTCACATTACTAGTACATCGGATAATACTACCTTACTAGACGAGAGAGGAAATTATAACATTAGAGAAGCAGTTTCATAAGGAAGCTACAAATCCTTAGATACAGTCAATGTATTATATATATAAAGTCCGTCTAATACTTAATTGCGTTTTATGTCCGCGACACAATAGCACGCGTAATCAGGCCGCGAACTGGCAACAATATTGCATAGGGTTGTCATCGCTACTAATAATATTATATTTCAAATTAGAATATCTGCGTCCAAAGTCCGGTGGAGTTGTACTTTCGCAGTCGCAATTAACATCCAATCTGATGGTAAAAAAAACTGTCGCCCTGCCAGTTTTTTTACTATCTGAAGCTTAAAATAGAGAATAAATTTACGTACTATAATATTCTATAGCCCGTAGAACAACATAAGATACTTATATCGTTATTTTTATATTTATTTAAATAATTTGCTAAAAAACTAAAGCAATAAGCACTCCAAAAACCACAGAGATTTGTCTGGTGTGCGTCTTTATTCAATATTTCGATAGAAACTAAATGGATTCGGGAACTACTCAGATAGATCTGTTAGTATATCTAATTCGATGTGTACTGACAGATGCATATAAACAATTGAATGAAATACAATTTTTTGTTAAAATATAACTAAGAGAAAGATTTCTTGGCCTACGGGGCTCTACTTTTATTACCTATAGGTATGCTTTCAATCGGGCGTTGAAAAGCAATATTTTAAGGATAATGAGCGACATGGTAGGGCATTAGGCCCACTATTACCACATTTACCAACTGGACGCGGATTTGGATGTAATGATGTAATGTCGTTCTTTAGGTACATACTGTTATTTTTGCTACCGGCAAAAATAACAGTATGTACCTAAAGCGAAAGTCAACAATTTTCATATTTGATGCCATAGTTTTGTGTTAAATTGGGAAAGCCATCCGCAGTACCCTACCAGGTGTTATGTTTTTTTCCTCAAGGTTCTTAATACGATAATTGGGACCCTATGCAACGGAAAATAAAACAAAATATGCATAAAACAAAGTTCAATCTCAATGCACTCTGCGGGTGGCAGCTACGACCTTTTGCTTGTTCATAAACCACGAATATTATGTTGGTAGGTATGCTGATAGGTCATGACCTCAATCTCACCTGATGGTAAGTGATGATGTGTTCGAAGGTGTTAACAGGCTTAACCTAGAATTACTGGCTCTCAAAGACAGCTGCCCGAACACACCGTTAAGTGCTTGGCGACAGACTTTCTACTTGAGGGTGGTAGCTAGCCAGGCGGGCACTCGCAAAATGGATGGCAGTCGTTATAGCTTGGTGGTAGCCATGCTATAACGACTGCCATCCTAAGACGACAACCGGGACCGACAGCTTAACGTGCCCTCCGAAGCACGGACGTTGTTTAACTTTGCTGATCGGTTATGAACAGCTAAGCAAACTTCGCAACGAGCGCTTCAATCTGTCAATTCAATCTGAAGTCTGGCTGGGTATCACCGTTTGTAACAGCTGACTTAGTAAGTCCATGTTCTGCGTTCTTTTAAACTGTGTTCCATTTTAGAAGCGACTCAACACCGTCTTTTAGTCTACAAAAGTATAGTATACAGTGCTGCACACCGCACCTTCCTTTTCTAGGCGGTCTGCACTTTTCGTGCCTCTGAGCGGTGCTTTAACATCTGGTGGGTTATCTGCTCGTTTTATTAAGGTTCACTAAAAGTGAACAATATTGAAAAAGCTAATTCTGGTAGCAACCCTGTGACACTAGCAGTAAGTCGCGTAATCCCACTATTCAATTTTCAGCAAAAAGGATTGTCCACGTCTTACGTTTTTTATCTCTTCCTTCTGATCCGTTACAAGCAGTTATTGCGTTACTGTGTCAGGAAAATAAAAGGAATTCAGCTTTATTGACTTAATTAAATACCGCTCTATTCTATCTGTAAAAATATGAAGGTCTATGATGATCTTTTATTTATGAGATATCATAAGTTAATTTTCAAAATAGAATTACTCTAAAATAGAGGCCTCAAAAATGGATACATGTAGTAGACATTTTTGAGGCCTCTTCTGCGAGTAAAAATACGTTAATCAGTGTTAATTTATGCATATTAAAACCTTAAAAAACTACAATAGGACATTTAAGTTACAGTAACGATTAAATTTCAATTGAAAGTAGATTGAATTAATTAAATGCATAAGGTAAGTGAGCGAATAGTCCATTTCGAAACATAATATCATAATAATGCAGAAATAAAAAGTTATATTAAACTGAATAAGGTTAAAATCCATCCGAAGTTGTGAACATTTTTCTGAAACGAACTTCGCAACAACCCGAGTGCAAAATCTTCGTCACTTAAAGCTGAAAGATATTAAAATAATAGATGAAACATCAGAAACTTTGCTAATTGTCCCAAGATTTACGCTACTGGTACACTATAAAACAGTTATTTAACTGCAAAATTACATTGAAATATACTCGTATTTCATGATTCATGATTTTGGAAATTATCATAAAGGAAATAAATATGACTATTATCAAATTCAAATTCAATTCAATATCAAATATTTATTTGTTGAAAGTAGGTACAAATAGTTCTAAATAAATTTAGTTCTCTACAGTCAACCACTCAACTGGTGTACAAATATTAAAATCGAATTACATACATCAAAGAGTGAAAATGCAATACAGTGCATTAAATAAAAACTTATCATAAATAATATTATAAAATATAGGTATTTGGTTAAGTAAATGTAATTTTCTTAAAATCTATAACGTTTTCTGTAAGCAAAAAAGCGACACGATTTCTTTAAAAAAATCATCAACTGTATAAAAACTTTCCTCAACCAACCACTTTTTAGGCTTCCGTACCCAAAGGGTAAAAACGGGACCCTATTATTGAGACTTCGCTGTCCATCCGTCCGTGCGTCTGTCACCAGGCTGTATCTCAAGAACGGTGATAGCTAGACAGTTGAAATTTTCACAGATGGTGTATTTCTATGGCCGCTATAACAACAAATACTAAAAATAAAATAAAATAAATATTTAAGCTGGCTCCCATATAACAAACTTGATTTTTTTACCGTTTCTTGCTCGATACTAATAACGGTGACAGGTAGACGCTTTAACTATTCACAAAACTTCGTTTTACGTTCTCTTTAAATATAATTAATTAAAATAAAATATATTAAATAATTAAAGAGGCTCCCATACAATTAAGGAGATTTTCGCCGTACCTACCCAGCTCAATCGGACACTGGGAAAAGTGTCTGTAACTGTTACAGATAATGGTACGGAACCCTTCGTGCGCGAATCCCACTCGCACTTGGCCGGTTTTTTAAATCTCTAGAAAACCTCTTGAAAGGAACATTTACTATGTGACTTGAAAACGAATTATAGATAAAAGGTAAGAGGTAGGTCAAGACCACTATTACATTTTTAAATATGATTTCAAGCTGTATTGCATGTTAAGCGATCATTATCATCATTTGCGTAAAGCCGGGGAACACAGGTTCGAATTCTGTATGAGACGAAAATGTTGTGCCCTAAAAATTTGTAAATGTCACTGTTATATGTCATGCAGGGCATCTTATGTTTTGAAGACATGTGCGCTGTACATACGTAGTACACATACTGTACGTACCTATATGTGTAATTATATCCTTTTATTCTTAGAAGATTGGTCAACAATTGAAACCTAGTCACTTTCAAGGTAGATAAGCTGGCTAAAGACTTTACACAAACCATTTTATTAGATTTCTAAAATATCTTGTCACTAAGTGCATCTTCCAAAATGATGCTATGTCATATACTGTCCAGAATCTAGACTATCACACCGAGGGTGCCTGAAACTTGGCAGAGGAAAAAAGCAATTACACTCACTGCTCTGCGAAGGTGAGGAAGCATATTAAAAAACTTGAAAGCGTTGTGAACCCTATAGTCTGGAGCAGACACTGATGGCTATTAATTAGAAGGGTTGGATAAAGATATTTCATTATTTCTTCGCTTTTTTCCACCCTTTTTTGTTTTTTACAGAGGTATCTTTTGTGGCAAAGTGTTAAAAAATTTATAAAATACTGAGTTCTAATACTTTCACTATTATATTTTTCACAAAGCCTTCTTTTTAATAATGTAGGCGAAAATAAATGTTTGCTCTCTACCTGTGGGGTATCATCATGTAGAAATAAATAAGTGTAGGACATTTTATTCGCTATAAATCATTTCTCCATTTCTATAACCATTTATATCTTCTATTTAAACAACGAATACTTTAATTTATTCGCTGAGTTTTACGGTACAATGCGGAGCCTAAACAAGTGAGGCCAAATCACATACAAACTTATTGTTAAACCCATCTTTAGAACGCCATCTTTTTATAAATACCTTATTTTAATAAATAGCATTTAAGTATGATTAGGTGCAGGATTTTGAAGCATATTTATTATTGTCCTAAATACCACTCTGAAACAGATTCCATGGTAACCCTACCACCGCAAGGAGCAGCCACGACAACGCGACGACGATGTAACTCGGGGGAGCGCTGAGGAGCGCCGAAGAGCGCCGCTCACCTAATGAAGTGTTTCGCTTTGACACGCGTGTTCGTTAGCAGACCTCTTCAATGACTGCAACGAGTCGAGCTGTCAGCTTCTGAATATATCACTTAAGTGCCGTGACACTTGTCGACTAGTCTGTGGTTACTTATCGATGCTCCATAGTGTCATTAGTAAACCTAGGTATGTATTAAAGTTAAAGGGCCGCTGGTAGGATCCTATTGGCGCAGTCGGTAGGATCATATATAGAACTTATAAATGGACTCAGCATGTGTTCTAATCAGTATGCAAACAGTGTTGGCACTATTTGCATACTGATTAGAACACTCCTGATGCATTTTACACTATCTTCTATATTTTACTCCCCCATTGTGTTTTTATTTTAGAAAATGAGTGTGTATTCTTCTATTTCACGAGTTTATTCAGAAAATATATAAAATACCTTAATAAAACAATTTTTTTTTACACTACATACTCATTTTCATCAATATACTTTATAGTAGATTTAGAGATAAAAAACCTGAGACAAAAGTATTTTTACACTTATTCATACCACATCCCACATGTACATGTTCACATTACTAGTACATCGGATAATACTACCTTACTAGACGAGAGAGGAAATTATAACATTAGAGAAGCAGTTTCATAAGGAAGCTACAAATCCTTAGATACAGTCAATGTATTATATATATAAAGTCCGTCTAATACTTAATTGCGTTTTATGTCCGCGACACAATAGCACGCGTAATCAGGCCGCGAACTGGCAACAATATTGCATAGGGTTGTCATCGCTACTAATAATATTATATTTCAAATTAGAATATCTGCGTCCAAAGTCCGGTGGAGTTGTACTTTCGCAGTCGCAATTAACATCCAATCTGATGGTAAAAAAAACTGTCGCCCTGCCAGTTTTTTTACTATCTGAAGCTTAAAATAGAGAATAAATTTACGTACTATAATATTCTATAGCCCGTAGAACAACATAAGATACTTATATCGTTATTTTTATATTTATTTAAATAATTTGCTAAAAAACTAAAGCAATAAGCACTCCAAAAACCACAGAGATTTGTCTGGTGTGCGTCTTTATTCAATATTTCGATAGAAACTAAATGGATTCGGGAACTACTCAGATAGATCTGTTAGTATATCTAATTCGATGTGTACTGACAGATGCATATAAACAATTGAATGAAATACAATTTTTTGTTAAAATATAACTAAGAGAAAGATTTCTTGGCCTACGGGGCTCTACTTTTATTACCTATAGGTATGCTTTCAATCGGGCGTTGAAAAGCAATATTTTAAGGATAATGAGCGACATGGTAGGGCATTAGGCCCACTATTACCACATTTACCAACTGGACGCGGATTTGGATGTAATGATGTAATGTCGTTCTTTAGGTACATACTGTTATTTTTGCTACCGGCAAAAATAACAGTATGTACCTAAAGCGAAAGTCAACAATTTTCATATTTGATGCCATAGTTTTGTGTTAAATTGGGAAAGCCATCCGCAGTACCCTACCAGGTGTTATGTTTTTTTCCTCAAGGTTCTTAATACGATAATTGGGACCCTATGCAACGGAAAATAAAACAAAATATGCATAAAACAAAGTTCAATCTCAATGCACTCTGCGGGTGGCAGCTACGACCTTTTGCTTGTTCATAAACCACGAATATTATGTTGGTAGGTATGCTGATAGGTCATGACCTCAATCTCACCTGATGGTAAGTGATGATGTGTTCGAAGGTGTTAACAGGCTTAACCTAGAATTACTGGCTCTCAAAGACAGCTGCCCGAACACACCGTTAAGTGCTTGGCGACAGACTTTCTACTTGAGGGTGGTAGCTAGCCAGGCGGGCACTCGCAAAATGGATGGCAGTCGTTATAGCTTGGTGGTAGCCATGCTATAACGACTGCCATCCTAAGACGACAACCGGGACCGACAGCTTAACGTGCCCTCCGAAGCACGGACGTTGTTTAACTTTGCTGATCGGTTATGAACAGCTAAGCAAACTTCGCAACGAGCGCTTCAATCTGTCAATTCAATCTGAAGTCTGGCTGGGTATCACCGTTTGTAACAGCTGACTTAGTAAGTCCATGTTCTGCGTTCTTTTAAACTGTGTTCCATTTTAGAAGCGACTCAACACCGTCTTTTAGTCTACAAAAGTATAGTATACAGTGCTGCACACCGCACCTTCCTTTTCTAGGCGGTCTGCACTTTTCGTGCCTCTGAGCGGTGCTTTAACATCTGGTGGGTTATCTGCTCGTTTTATTAAGGTTCACTAAAAGTGAACAATATTGAAAAAGCTAATTCTGGTAGCAACCCTGTGACACTAGCAGTAAGTCGCGTAATCCCACTATTCAATTTTCAGCAAAAAGGATTGTCCACGTCTTACGTTTTTTATCTCTTCCTTCTGATCCGTTACAAGCAGTTATTGCGTTACTGTGTCAGGAAAATAAAAGGAATTCAGCTTTATTGACTTAATTAAATACCGCTCTATTCTATCTGTAAAAATATGAAGGTCTATGATGATCTTTTATTTATGAGATATCATAAGTTAATTTTCAAAATAGAATTACTCTAAAATAGAGGCCTCAAAAATGGATACATGTAGTAGACATTTTTGAGGCCTCTTCTGCGAGTAAAAATACGTTAATCAGTGTTAATTTATGCATATTAAAACCTTAAAAAACTACAATAGGACATTTAAGTTACAGTAACGATTAAATTTCAATTGAAAGTAGATTGAATTAATTAAATGCATAAGGTAAGTGAGCGAATAGTCCATTTCGAAACATAATATCATAATAATGCAGAAATAAAAAGTTATATTAAACTGAATAAGGTTAAAATCCATCCGAAGTTGTGAACATTTTTCTGAAACGAACTTCGCAACAACCCGAGTGCAAAATCTTCGTCACTTAAAGCTGAAAGATATTAAAATAATAGATGAAACATCAGAAACTTTGCTAATTGTCCCAAGATTTACGCTACTGGTACACTATAAATCAGTTATTTAACTGCAAAATTACATTGAAATATACTCGTATTTCATGATTCATGATTTTGGAAATTATCATAAAGGAAATAAATATGACTATTATCAAATTCAAATTCAATTCAATATCAAATATTTATTTGTTGAAAGTAGGTACAAATAGTTCTAAATAAATTTAGTTCTCTACAGTCAACCACTCAACTGGTGTACAAATATTAAAATCGAATTACATACATCAAAGAGTGAAAATGCAATACAGTGCATTAAATAAAAACTTATCATAAATAATATTATAAAATATAGGTATTTGGTTAAGTAAATGTAATTTTCTTAAAATCTATAACGTTTTCTGTAAGCAAAAAAGCGACACGATTTCTTTAAAAAAATCATCAACTGTATAAAAACTTTCCTCAACCAACCACTTTTTAGGCTTCCGTACCCAAAGGGTAAAAACGGGACCCTATTATTGAGACTTCGCTGTCCATCCGTCCGTGCGTCTGTCACCAGGCTGTATCTCAAGAACGGTGATAGCTAGACAGTTGAAATTTTCACAGATGGTGTATTTCTATGGCCGCTATAACAACAAATACTAAAAATAAAATAAAATAAATATTTAAGCTGGCTCCCATATAACAAACTTGATTTTTTTACCGTTTCTTGCTCGATACTAATAACGGTGACAGGTAGACGCTTTAACTATTCACAAAACTTCGTTTTACGTTCTCTTTAAATATAATTAATTAAAATAAAATATATTAAATAATTAAAGAGGCTCCCATACAATTAAGGAGATTTTCGCCGTACCTACCCAGCTCAATCGGACACTGGGAAAAGTGTCTGTAACTGTTACAGATAATGGTACGGAACCCTTCGTGCGCGAATCCCACTCGCACTTGGCCGGTTTTTTAAATCTCTAGAAAACCTCTTGAAAGGAACATTTACTATGTGACTTGAAAACGAATTATAGATAAAAGGTAAGAGGTAGGTCAAGACCACTATTACATTTTTAAATATGATTTCAAGCTGTATTGCATGTTAAGCGATCATTATCATCATTTGCGTAAAGCCGGGGAACACAGGTTCGAATTCTGTATGAGACGAAAATGTTGTGCCCTAAAAATTTGTAAATGTCACTGTTATATGTCATGCAGGGCATCTTATGTTTTGAAGACATGTGCGCTGTACATACGTAGTACACATACTGTACGTACCTATATGTGTAATTATATCCTTTTATTCTTAGAAGATTGGTCAACAATTGAAACCTAGTCACTTTCAAGGTAGATAAGCTGGCTAAAGACTTTACACAAACCATTTTATTAGATTTCTAAAATATCTTGTCACTAAGTGCATCTTCCAAAATGATGCTATGTCATATACTGTCCAGAATCTAGACTATCACACCGAGGGTGCCTGAAACTTGGCAGAGGAAAAAAGCAATTACACTCACTGCTCTGCGAAGGTGAGGAAGCATATTAAAAAACTTGAAAGCGTTGTGAACCCTATAGTCTGGAGCAGACACTGATGGCTATTAATTAGAAGGGTTGGATAAAGATATTTCATTATTTCTTCGCTTTTTTCCACCCTTTTTTGTTTTTTACAGAGGTATCTTTTGTGGCAAAGTGTTAAAAAATTTATAAAATACTGAGTTCTAATACTTTCACTATTATATTTTTTATTCTAATTTCCTTTATTTACAGGTAGATCAGTAGAATATTCTAAATCTGTTGTTATACCAGTTAGCGATTATGTTTCTATACATCATTGTTGCAAATGTATAATGTTTTGATACTATTATTATTCAACTTGATATTCTAGGTAACTCAATAAAATAAAATACAAAAACTTATAACCCGTATTCAATGGCACAGAGTAGAACAAATTTGGGTACTTTATACATTAATCAAGGAAAAAAATGTCACTCAATATTAAATCTCTCTCTTTGGAAGTCTAAAGTATATAAATAGTAAATTCACTTTTCTCAACTAAGTTAGAATGATGTTCCGTAGAGGTAGCAAAATATGTTTAACAAAAATATACCACGTACTAGTATTATCTGTATATGTAATACCTACTTTATGTACTTGTTGGTACCAGTACATTAGTAGGTACCTACAAACATTTAGTTTATCGTTTACTGTCCTAAAGAATTCACAGTAAAATACAAGATGTTAAGAATAGCCTAAGTTTATCAATAATTTGTAGCTTTACATTACATTATATAAAAATACAACATTAATTCATGTAAAATTTTCACGACAACGTCAACTAGTTACATTTTTGTATCACTATTCTTTTTCTCAAATAATAGACTACCACTTGTCAAATATTCATGCAATGAGATTACATGCAATTACGTGTATATGATATCTTTGCTCTAACAGTATTACGAACCAACATTTGTCCAACTTAATATTAAAACAGAGATAAGACATCCCTAGATCCAGAATGTAATATCCTACCATAAAAACCAGGTCAAAATTAACCTAAGTATTAATAATTCTCTTGGTCTACCACTTCAAGCTGCTGGTATATATTGTTTAGCCATTCCGAAACACCAAAAGATGCTACCTCGAAACAATCCGCACTTATCAAGCGATCTCATAATCAAACTGTGCACTTTGTTAACAAGGTGCTAACTCTAGAATTTATGTAAACTGCTCCAGGGCTCGTTCCACTTATCTGAGATTAAAATCTGGCTGCAGAGGTGCCGAGCTACGCAATAGGCGTCGGCAATCACTCCCCGTGGACTTTATTTGCGGGATCTTATCATCATTTAACATATCTGCATATTCATTAGGAGATCAATCATAATGTTGTCTTCCTTCTGTTTTAGAAACTTAATAAGTCGGGGGTTTGTGAGGCTTTTCAGACCACGTATGGAGATTTAATAAATTGCGTGGAATGAAACGAATATTACGCGAGAATTTGCATTATTATGAGGCAAACTACTTAGCATTCATGTCAAAGAATGTAATTAATGTCATAGTAATCCTAAATCCTAATAAGCTCTCTAGCAAAACAAATCATAAACTGTGCAGTTTTAGTACCTACGTAGCCTAACGATACATTACGAGTTAGTTACGATTTCCCAAAAAGACCCCATTGATTCTTACTGATGTCACAAAGTACTCAAAAACGTACCTGACTTCCTGCCCACCCATTCGCAGAGCATTACAAAAAGATTTTTGTTTTTCGCTTCATTCACAAAAGTCGATCATTGATTGTTTTAGAGACTCTGCGACGCCGACGCGCCGAAACGAATAGGACCCTACGTTTTATTTCATTGTAAGGTATTTGACGGGGATTCTATCAATCAGGGTATGGAGACCCCCGGGGTTCGTTTCCGACCAGGTGTCCTTTTGGAATTTGCGCCGAAAAACTGCGCTTAAGCTTGGATATGGTAAAAAAAATATATTGTGCAGTTCTGCGTACCGAGACTGGCCAGGTAGGCGAGGGCGCGCAGCGTGAATTTATGTCCTCACTTTTCGAATATAGCCGTAATTTATAGAAAAGTGCCAATTTAACTATGTACATAAAACAGTATATATGATTGTGACTGGTAAATGTTACTAGGTATAGGTAATATTGTAGCACATGCAATAACCAATAAAATAAATTAAAATCACCTGTTTCTCACTGTTCTATTTAGGTTAATTTATTGTACATACACACATAAATTAACGTCTGTTTCTCGGAGCAATGACCTCTAATTTCCACTTATTATACAACTTTAGCATGTCTCTCTAGCTTCCTTTACTCACTTCATATTCTACATACACACCTGTCTGTTAAGGGTACTCCCGACTAGGCGTTTTTACAGAACCTCTACAGTCGCATTATTCAAAGTGCAGTTAATAAAAATCCATATAACTTCTAACACGAGAAAGTATAAAGTGCTACATATATTTTTTAATTCAATAACCACAAGGACAAGTGGTAATTTAATGGTTTCCATTAAAACGTATGTAAAGAAAAATGGTATATATAAGAGTAACTCGGAACAAGTGCCGGATACCTACTTTAGATATTCCAGTATTAAACCTTCATCTCACCAACAATGGTAAAACATAATTTCTCAAATACAGAATCCTGAGTGACAGAAACTAATGAAATATGACCGTCGTAAAACTGTTTAAAATACGACGCTCGGTGACAATTGAAGCGATTCTGGATGGCACTGCTGGACTTAAAATCTGACCACAACCTTCAGGAACAATATGAACTCTACCATGATACACTTAGAATTGATTTACTCTTGTGTTGCAGTTGTGTAGTGAATCAGGGTGTTCTTTATAGGTAGGAGCTTGCAGTGTCTTTGTACGGGGTCTATGAATGATTTTTGGGAATTATTTAGAAACGGTTAATTTCACTTTTGTGCAATGGGTGGCTACAGCGACATTATTTTAGTGGTTAACAACTGCAGTGACGCTTACGACTGTTATATAAAATAACTAACTGACCAGTGCAATAACAATTACAACTTCAGAATCAGTAATGTTCGGTAATATTAAGAATAATTACTTACATATATAGCAGTAATGTTAGGTTACGTTTTAATAAATGTATAATAAGTATGTATATAATAAGTTTAATAATAATTTATATTAATAAATTACCTCTATAGCAATAAGTATGTACTTATTCGAAACTAACCTAACAGCTCTGCTTCTGAAGTTGAGATAAGATAATAATATTTTTGTGATCTTTGAATACCGTTAGTGATGATGCTCATCGAACAGAGGTTAGCAAAATGTTCCATAAGCCATCAATTTATATAGGAACGAACTGTCATATAAAAAGCTCTCATGCCCACAATATGCAGAATGAGATTTTTTCATTACCTGAGAGAAATTCTGTTAGGTACGGAAGGGAGAAAAAAACTTTCAAAAATATAGCCTAAGGAACGAAACAGAATAGTATGGAGAAAATAAAATCTACGTATGAGTATGCGGACGAAGTCGTATAGAGAGCCTTTCAGTGACAAGATCATATTCACGCTTACCAAATATGAATACAACACAGAAGTATGTAATAAAGGTTACTGTTTCAGCCCGATTGTCCACTGCTGAACACAGCCTCCCCCATTTAGGGGGAGTTTGCCATAGTCCCCACGCTTGGTAGGCGTCCTGCGGAATGCAGTTTATGATATCAGTTTCACAGAAGGCGCTGCTCCTCGGTATTTAAACATAAGTCGTCTCTTACGACACCCGCAGGTAGAGATAGGGGGTGACATTCTGACCCGGCTCCCCACGGGGAATATAGTATATATACATATATCTGAAGCGCTCGTAGCGAAGTTTATTTAGCCGTTTTTAACCGATCAGCAAAGTTAAGCAACGTCGCCCGCGGTCATGAGTTGGATGGGTGACCGCTAGTCACATTACTACTGTGCGCTTCCGTGCTTCGGAGCTCATTTAAACCCACATTTTATTATTTAATGTTTTTGATCGTAAGAAGTCGGTTTATACTTTTTATTGAAATATAATGCACCTTACTTATTTGTTACTTTTCACATCAATATATAGTAAAAATAGTATTGGCATAATCTTTTTACTGCTTTATTATTGCTATATACCTACCTACTAGCGTGTGACCAATCTCATCTGTTGGTTATTTATGAAGTACCTGAAGAAAAGGTGATTAACCGACTTATCCAATGATAGGTACCTACTGGCTCACAACATCTGACAAAGCATTTCGTTAGGTGCTTGGTTATACATTTTCTCCTTGAGAGTGGCTGCCAGCCAGGCAATTCGCGAAATACCTACCCTACCACCATACGCTGACCTTGCCAGGCATACTGCAGACTGGGTCAAGAAACCATTATGTTACCGGCCATAAAATCTCGAAGCCAACTTGCCAATTCACGAAAGCCATTCGCGGACAATCATTCAAACAGGTGTGTGGTTGTCCCCTGAGTCAACCGACACTGAACAATAGGCAGATACCTTAAATCAATGCTCAGTGCCGTCTCGACAATAGCTTCTTCTGCCGCTTTTGTACCGACTATTATCTTATTACTTCAAGTCTCGGCCACGTGGGACAGGTGATAGTCTCGCACGCGTACAGCTGCGCAAAGAAAAAAATCCCTTTCGGCTTGCGCAAGATTTTAATCTTACTTTTTTTCTTGAATTGATGACAGTTCTCTAGGTATTTACGTTCTATCGTTTCGCGCCAACTTAACGGCCTCCCGCAGTTAAAGCAGCTGCTGCCTTAGTTTTTGCAGTTTCACACTTCTGATATTATATTTTTATGATTTCTTCGTAATAAATAAATAATAGCAGTCTGGTTTTGGAATGTTCTCTACATCAAACTTAATGGTGGCAAAATCGTTGCTGATCTTAAGATTGTATAATGTTCATTTCTACGCCTGTGTAATAGATAGGTAGGTACAAATCGCTTTCCCAGATATTTTTGTACCCATATAATAGGGGGCGAACTAATTACTAGTAGATGTGAAGATAGTATACAGACTTAAACTAGAATGGGGACAGCATCCGAACCACACCAATTAGGTGTTTGGCGACCGATTTTTACTTGGCGCCTATGCCTTGTTACCTTAACCCTTGGGGTGGCGGGCTACAATGTCACCCCTCCATCTCTACCCGTAAGTGTCGTAAGAGGCGACTAAGGGTAAAATAACAGAAGGTAGCTGCATCTTTAGAGGAACTGCGATCTCCAAGCCAAGCGTGGTGATTATAGCAAACCCCACCTTAGTAAATAAGGCTGTGTTTAGCAACAATCAGGCTGGTATAGTATACTTATACCACCATACGGTGAAACTCAAGCCCTCAGTGGGATACGAACCATAAACAAGGCTATAATAGGCACGGATCTAGTCATTTCCAATGGGCTATCACTGCTTCATCTTGCTGCACATTGTTACTAGGAAAAGATACTAGTTTCCAAAGATTAGTTTTAACAAAAGTTCAAATAATTTAATGTAAAATTTTAACCGCTGCAATCGCTTTCACACAGATTTCATGAAAATTATCTTGTTTTATTGCCATCATAAATATATAATAAAAATTACACCCATTCCTCCATTGGCAGGTGACACGATCAGACTCCTATTCAGCTCTCGCCTTCTCGGCGCGTTATTCGCATAAAAGTCGCATTTATAATAGCGTAAGTATTCTGATTGCTTCTTACATGAGTGCCGTATTGGCTTGTGTGGCCAAGCTTTCAAGGTTTTAAAGGACTAGAGACGTCTGTTACTAGACCATAATAATTCCCAGGAGTCAGATCTCCCCTGTCTACCCTATTTTTACCAATATTTCTTTTCTAAAGCCGTCGTCTAAATTGAAATAGTTAGTAGCATAGTCCTACTCTACCGTTAAACTTACCGTGTACAGCTAAAGCCAAATACCAATATACATATGAGTAAGTAGAGAAGCCTAAAACTGAATTAGTCAGAATCAGATTATCTAATTGGGTCGCTTCCCCTATGTACTTAGAGAAATGTAATGTCATTCCAAATTTGTTCCATAGAAAAAAAATTAGTAACTGCACATATCAATTTAATTTGTGGTTATGAACATCATATTCTGAAAACTTGGAAAGAAAACAAATAAAATAGCACGAGCGACGATCACAATACCAAGTAAGAATATTTTTGAAAGGACCGTAGTTTTACCTCTCGGCTGAACCTCGGACGAAGTGGTTCATCTCAATGGCCTATCTTAATATTGCTGCACCTCACCAATCTCTTCGAGCGACTCCTGCTGTGGTATTTGAGGCAGTAAATCGCTCCTAGGAAGGAACACTTTGGCATCCGCCAATCCCTTTGCGATCCTGCAGCTGGTGAGGGTACTTCATGAAGAAGCTACCCAACATTCTCCCTGATTGACTGGACAGATAGCACATGGCTGAGAAAGTGTGTACCCAATTCCACCTCCAAGGTGAAGAAGTTAAACGGAAAAGTACTGTAAAATACCTGCGGGTGGATATCGACAAAATGCAATGGATGTTAATGGATGTTCAGACGTAACACGCAAATGGCAGGCCAGGACAGCAAAAGCACTGCTTCACCCAGTTCTCACATCAAAACCGCAAACAATAAACTAGCTCGAGATATACAAGACCTACATAAGCTCCAGACTGAGCTATAAAGCTCGAGCTTGGAACCATCTCTGTTCTTAAACGAACAAGAAAAAGATGCAGGCACAGCAAATATAATAGCTCGGAGTTCTAACTGGCGTGGGGTGCTATGTCAAGAATAACACGATCGCTAAGGCTGTGACACTTGAGTGTGGGGCTCGTTGCCCGCGTTGTACTATCAGACGCGCGCCTGATAGTAAGCGACATTTCAAATAATAATAATATTTATTTACACCATTAGGATACATAATATATATAAAAGATGTTGTCTAGTTAACACTATATATACCTTGTATATAAGTATAGAAGTTTAATAAAAAATTAAGAATACATGAGTGTAAATCAGGTTCTTACTAGCTTTCCCCGTGTTAAGAAATCCCGTTTTTTCACCCTACTATTTTGAATGAACATCTGTAGTCTTAAAAAATTACAGGTGATAATATGTAAATACAAAGTTCAAGTTACGAAAATCAAATTATCACATTACAGGCACATGAGACTTAATAATTATTTATCAAGGTGAAGGGCGCAATGCACTTCGTGACTTGTGACGAAATGCATCTGTTATACGCAGAGGTTAGTCCGCTTAACATCATGTGTGCCTCGAGCTTATTCCATCATATAAATATAAAAAAAAAATTAACCAAGGCGAAAAATACCTACTTAACTATTGCATATTGTTCGTGTGTGTGAGTGTATATAAAAATGTGGATAGTTTGTATGCATTGTGGAATGAATGTACTATCGGTGTAGAGAAGGTGTAATATAAACTAATATTTAAGTATGTAGATATTGTTAGATATTTAATGTGTCAAATAATGTTATAAGTTTTACTCTTAAAATAAATGAGAAATTTTCGTCTCCTCACATCATAACATATATGAAAAAAACTTTCAAAACACAGAACAATTTAACATATATTTTCCTCACCTCACGTAAAAGTAATCTCTTGTAGTTTTAAGCATAAGCATCTTATAGTAAATTTTTTAGCAAATCTACATATATCCCACCCATAAGTGTTTGATGGTAACCCTACCACATGAGGTATACGTGCCAGTCATCACCCCATTAGAATATACGCGGCAGGAATACGAGCGGTTGCGATTGCGTCGCACCGCGTCAGGTCGCACAATGTGGTACAAAACGCCACTACAAAACGATTACCCTATCGTGGGTGATATATATGTGATCAGTACCTTCTATTGTTATGGATTTGATACTTGAAAGGTATAAACACTTTATTCATATCATATTCAATAGTACCTGCCATACTTCAAAACATGCTTAAAATAATATATACAAGCAGAATCAACCTTAATCACTTTGCTATTAAAAATAATTGCAAATCATAATTTATTCATACCCTGCACTGTTAAAGTTAGATTTGAGAAAATTTATCAATCATAGTAGTTATAGAAAAATCTTTTTGGAATGCTTGTACCGAGAATTAATATATATTAAAAAAAATAACAATTATATTTGATTGCTTTAAAACCATATAAACCTTTAGCTCTCAGCTTTATTAAAATCTTCTCATACTCCTGTTTGTAAGGTAGAAATAAGTGGTTCCGTGAAAATATTTCAAATCAGATCAGGACATGGCAGCGCGGCGCGGCGGCATACAGGCAATAACGATTGACGCGACACGCGTGGCGTCGTGTGTAGACTGCCTAATGTCGAGCTGAAAGGGCCTCGCATCGGGCCTTTCACCTTATACACGAATGTATTACTCAAGGAGGTATTTCAAAATAGTATTACGTAAAATATAAGAAATTGAACGAATAAATTCTTTTAAAATTTTCTAGGAGTAAAATGTTATTATTGCGTTTTTCAATCTTGACAGAATAATTTCGTGTAAGATGTCTCAGTGCCCCTTTTGTGATGTTGCTGTACCTATACGTGGGCAACGTATAGGTACAGCAACATTTACATTGATGAATTCTTGATATTATGCGTCTCTCAGGACATATACGTAGACTGTTAAAACTCCAAGCACATACCTAAAGATCTTAATTTCGCGTAGATCACTTACGTTATATATACTGGGTTTGCTTTTACTCGTCACAGCACGAAGGAATGTGCTTTTAGTCACAGAGTACAGACAAGAACATGCCTTAATAGCAGCAAAATAAATGTTTTTTTTTTAATGTTTTGTTAAAGTCAAGGAACTTTAGACTTGTAGGAATGTCAGAAATGTCACCGCCTGTCTTTAGTTCCACCCCTTTAACGGCAGCGTCCAAAACCATTTGTTTATAATATTTCATAAATAGCTCCGAACCGTGTATAACGGTACGAGTATTCCCCGTGGACTAGTCGCCACTCGCCTGTGGCCATAGGGCGAGACATTTCACAACTGACTGCTCCGACCTTTGCCGTTCGGGGACCAAGCAAAATGCCATCATGTTTTCATTTTTTCTGCGGCCCGCACTCTCCACGACACTCGATTAATTTTTCACGGTACGCTTGTCAAAATGTGATTTAATACGCGGCCGGGGGTTGCGCGCTTTGACGTGCGATGCGTGTATGTCCGTGCGTTTGTCTGACGGTTCGGATAGAATTCAGTTAGGGCTGTTTTGGCTTCGTGTAAATCGGTTGGGTTGACTCGGGATATCTATTCACTGAAATAATTACCTATGTTATCTAATTTCTGTGTTTGATTGTACTTGAAAGTGTAGGTGTAGGTATGTGGTGTGTTATTTGATCTATCGCCACGTCATCAGTTATTATAGAAATTAGAAAACATTATTTCTATCTTTAGTGTTGTGTGGTGCTTGAATATGATGCACAAAATAAATGCAGTATCATTACGAGGTTACCATTAAAATATGACAAATAATTTGCGTTTTCCCGCCGCGTCGTTACAAGTGTTATTTTATTATCTATCAATAACGCCAAAAATGGGACCACAATTTCCAATTTGCCGCGTCACTCCGGATTCCAATAGGAAGCGGGATAAATGGAGTCACATTCCAATATGTCACCGAGCAGGGTCCGACTATTCGGCTTTCGGGATTCACGTTTTCGGAAATTCGCGTTGGCCACCGGGCACACATTCGTGAAATACATTACTGGCGAATTCCACTGTCGCACCACTAATGAGATTCTTAACGATATTACTGTATCTGATTAATATGTTATGTTAGTAAACCGAACCAATTATAAAATAACATTGACTGAGATGTTTATTTGGTTTAAGAGTTTTTTTTGTATCGACTAACATCAATTATGAACAAAGGCCTCCCTCATAACGGGGTCTTCTGGCATTTTCCCTTATTCGCCTATTACGACTCCCACTACAAGGTATTATGGTGGTTGCAATTCTAGCCCAGCACCCCGCGGGGAATTTTTCACTACTGATTCTATCTACTACAATACTGATTCTATCTACATGACATTATTGTCTGTATGCCCCGAAGGGGTTTCCACATTTCGCCAAACACGTTTTGAGACCATGTAATAGTGGGCAAACTTGCCACCTACTGGACACCAATCCATATTCTAACTTGCTACTGAAAAGTTAGTTGCCAGAATAACTCAAAAAGTGTTCTTTCGGGGATCAAACCCAACTAATCAAGAAATCTAATGCGATACTTTCACCAGTCCATCAACAAGGTAGGTAGAGTTTATCTACGAGAAAAAAAAAATCTAATGGAAAATTCGCCTTATGTAATTGTATTTGAGCTACTATGTAGTAAGTAATTCGGAAAAAAACCCGCAATTCTATGTACAGGATAGACGTCTCGCACACATACGACGCTTGATGTCAAAAGAATCATTTTTTTCCGCAGTTCTATCCTTCCATAGATAATGAGAACTATAAAATTTTATTCATAAAATGGGCGATATCGTCCACGTAGATGCCAATGGGATTTCCCTTCCTTTTTTGAGAATAGAAATAATCAGTAAATATAGGACCGAAAGCAAATTAAAAGAATCAAAGCACGTCAAAAAATTATTTAACTAAACATTTTGGGTATTTTAACTAATACCCAAAATGTTTTAGGTCACATCGTTCATATCTAAAAAGATCACTTTTAGACTTACGACTGCTATTATACTTCCGATATTGTTGAATTCACTTATAATCTAAACTATAAGTGTATTGATGTGCAAATAACTTTTCTCTCACTCTCTCTTTCTCTTATTATATAAAAATATATACCGCAATTATTTATTATACTGTCTTTATTCACTTCTCTTGTTATTAGATTTAGTAAATAGTTTTCAAACCTATGAATAAATATTATGCGTAGTTTCAAACGATTTTATCCCTCTAGGTTTTTTGTATCATCATATATCATTACATAGTATAAAACAAAGTCGCTTTCTCTGTCCCTATATCCCTATGTATGCTTAAATCTTTTAAACTACGCAACGGATTTTGATGCTGATTTTTTTAATAGATAGAGTTATTCAAGAGGAAGGTTTATATGTATAATAACATCCATTAAATAGTGGAGAAATACTGTTATTTTTGAGGTTTCTAATGTGATGTCGTAAATAATATTGTTTTACTCTAAACTTAACGCGTGCGGGCCACGGGCAGTAATGAATAAATCAAAACTACTGGATCGATTTTAATATTTTTTTCAGTGAATGACATAGGTTATATATTTTATACCCGTGCGAAGCCGGAGCGGGTCGCTAGTGAAATGTATAAACAAACATAATGTATGAATTATCACAAAAACTGAAATTTTCTTCCCAACGCTATACCATCATATAACAAGCTTGTGATATATTCGCGGAGACTGCACCCCAATGAACGCAGCGATAACAATAATTAGTACTATAATTCACACAACCATTACATCTCCAACGAGATTCATAATTAAAGGGTAGGTACGTCAGGGGTGCAACTCTTGTAATGAAATCGAGTTTCTCTCGATCACAGATAAACATGTACATATTTTTATTTAAAATGATGTATTCATGATTTGCTTGTGTGCAATTTTTGCTTTCAATCCTAAATGCTAAAAGAAAATTTCCACCTAGGTGATAAAATTACCTATAACTTTTATTGCCTTTGTTTTCTCGCAGCATTGCGGTTTTTTGAGTTAGATTCAACATCAACGTCATTATTTCAACTCATTTTTATTTTATTTATGCTCGTTATAAGACCAATTATTCGTGTTAATACAGTTTCTCAATAAGTTAATACCTTAATTATTTAATAGACATGAAAAAAAATATATTCAGAAAACCAGCAATTTCTCAGTTTGCTGTGTGCCACTAGCTGTCCTTGAGAGCACATTCTCATTCTAGTTAAACTTTTAGCCAGTTACCACTTTGATCACATCATAAGTTATCATCAGGTGATATTTTACAGTACGTTCTAATTGTCAAGAGCTAGCTAAAAATGATAAATAACGCTTTTTCTGTTCGCAGATAATGGCTCCGAACAAATAAAAATGTATTAATGATACAATTACTTATTTAATATACCCATAATATTTATATATTTTTATATAACTCGAATATATGACTTGTAATCAAATTATAACCAATATGAATATAGCTTAATAATACTGCTAGTATTTGAGCCGTAATCGATATCGACTCGATTGGGATCCTCAACTCGAATGCGTTTATAGTATCACCCCGGACCCCCTGATAGCTATAGCATTAATACCTATCTATCACGGAATAATGCAATTAATTTGACGAGAACTGTTTTACCGAAGGATTCGTGAGAAGTAACACTTGTGCGAAGGGCGTCGGTAAAAAACAAGAAATATTTTGTGGGTTCGCTGTAGTGGGAGTCGGAACATCCATCATCTACGTCAGATTAATGTTTTGATGTATGTTGATACATTACAGTGAATAGACAGTTAAAGATGTCGACCGTAATGTTATTTTGCACGTGCAAACTCGTGGGTAATTATGTGCTAGGATTTTGTGTTCTTAATGAATTTCTAAGAGTGTACCGTTAAAAAGGCTAGAAGAGTCAATGACCTGCCGCAGTCTTTGTCACAATGTGTGCCAGCTGAAAAAAGGACAAACGGTACGAGGTCATTGTCACTGACGAGACTTTTAAGAATGGTTATCTGTCATAGGTGTAGTAGTATATTTTCTATACTATTCAAGGATAATCCAACAGATATTCTTAAAAAGCCACCCAAAGAAATTCATGAATCTATGGTAGTAATGTTTAACCAGTTTAGATTCTTAACCAAGACAAAGGCGAGGGCTGGTATTAAGGTCGAAGCTAAAATTAATTTTATGCGCGAGTTATATCCTCGGATTTTCACTTCAATTGCGAGAGAATGAAACAAACAGTTTAGCCTCTTGAAATCGGACTGGCCCAATATGGCCAATTTATGAATGAAATTCTATTGTTATAATTATCGCCGATATCCATGGGTTAAATAATCTGTGTATATACATTGAGCCTGATATATAAACCTTGTTCTATTTTGAGTGTCATTGTTCCGTCAAAATGTATGTCGGGGTCTTTAAAAATACCCCTCATCTATCGGTATTACCAGGAAAACCAGCTACATGAAATGCAAACTGAACCCTATCGAACAATTTTAAATAAAATAATAATTTACGTGCGCATGTGCTTAAAAAACAAGCTTTTATACTCTAGAGCTTAAAAAGCCGTTTCAGCCCGTTTACACCGGGCATAAACAAGATCTATAAGAGTATGTGAAGTAAAAAACACTTTTCGCTATGAAATAAAATCACAACTTATTGGTTCTCTACATTACCTTTTAGCATCTAGAAATCACTTAATATCTAATTACTTGACACATTATACATGTCACTGATTCATTCTTTTTTCAAAATGCCTAAATTCGTAAGCCGTAAGTAGGGCTAAGTTCGTAAGTAAGTGTGGTCTTGTAATTTACAAATTTTACTTGGTCTAAGATTATGCAAACTATCATTTTTTATGTATTCAACAGCCAAGACATCCACCGCTGAACAAATGCCTCTCCTGTATAGAGAGGGTTTGACGTAACCCCTCGCTTGGTAAGCGTTTTGGGGGTCGGAGTGTAATGTGGTAGTTCTACAGAAAGCGCTGCTGCCTACCTTCTAGTATTTTTCGTCGCCTCTTACGACTCCCACAGGACGATACGGGGAGGGTGCAAACCTAGCCCGGCACCCCACGGGGAAACTTTTATCATTCAAATGCATCATCATAAAACCAACAGTTAGTTTTAGAATGCTTTTTGTGATGATGATGAAGCACAAGCCCATGACATGAACCATAGATCTCCTGCGTGGAAGTCTACATCATTATACTACTGGGTCTTCTTCCGGGTTCATCATTGCTTCGTAGTAAAAGAGGCAGATGCATAGGCATGCACACATCTGAGCGGTGCAAGTCCTCACATCATCCTTGTTTAATACGAGTAGAAGTCATCGTAATGTTCTTTAAACTAAACCAAATATGTTAATAGAATATATTATACGGAGCTTTTAAACCAATAATTATTTGCTAGAATTGCTATTTGGTACAATGTACGCCCGTGGGGTGCCGGGCTAGAATGTGACCCCAGCATCTCTACCCGTGGGTGTCGTAAGAGGCGACTAAGGGTTACACACCAGAAGGTGGGCAGCAGCGTTTTATGAGGATTTGATATCTCACACTGCGATCCCCAAGACTTCTGCCAAGCGTGGGGATTATGGTAAATTCCCCCATAATAGCTGTGTTCAGCAATGGACAAACCGGCTGATACAGTACAGTACAGAATGTAAAAACTTATTTTCTGCTTAAAATAAATCAGGAATCTTCAGCGTATACATTAATTTGCAACAGGAAAACAAAGGTCTGTATAAATCTGTATGTCTTTACACTAAGATCATACTATACTTACAACTGATAAATTATTTAAATTTATTGTTTCTGTTACATAGCAAACAATTTTTTTTTGTCTAATTACGTTTCTCTGCATCAGCGTGTCGTCTAATATTTCGCCTATTAATTCAGACAGCATCGCACTAATGAGACCGTATCAGTAATCAGCTTATTTCCATTAAATATCGCATCGACGGATACTACGCCTGAAGCGCTGCGTTCTATGACCACGGTAAACCGCATATAGGGTGGAAGTTAGTGAACGAGTTTGTTACGAATGCAGTAATTTTTATTTTATGATGTGTTATTGAATTTCATTTAGGTTTTTAATTTAAGTTGAATTATTGATTTTAATTAGCTCAATTGGTTTGTCCTTGTTAACTCGGTAAATACATTTATTTACTTGTAGTATTTTCAATTATATCACAATGTACATTGTTTTAAATAACGGGTATACTACGCCGAATATTCTCAAGGAGGTTGGGAATCGGGCAGACTGTCAGCATTAAGAGTTTAGAGGTAGTTTAAACTTTAAAAATATAGTTATATTTATACATAGATTATATGCCACTGAGCCAATGTATGGTATATTGAAAAACGTATTCTAATGACCCTTCGTTATAGGTCAGGTAGAAAAATGTTAATAGGGTTTGAAACTGAAAGATTCCTGAATGAGAGCATATTTTAGCTGAGTTTTACAGTGTCTTTAGACGTATCTACTAACTGATAGAAAAAAATGGCAAAATAACTTCTATATGGAAACGACCTTCTTGTCTATGAATTCAGCTGGCAAGCATTAATCTTTGGTTATTATTCTTTCTTTCAAAGCCTTATATTGAGGGTTCTAACAATGTCGAAGATATTGTTCAGGCTAACCCTAGAACGGTAACTGTCTCTTAAGGGCAGCTACCGGAACACATTGTTTGGTGCTTGCCGGAAGATTTTCTACTTGAACGTCAGGCCAGAATTCGTAAAAGGCCCTACCGTGCGGTAAAATACAAGCGTGTGGTTAGAAGCACTGACACCTGTGGCATTCTGCAAACATGGCCACAAGACTTGCTTCATATCTAATCTCGTTCTGTTAGCTTCACATCAGTTTAAAAACCTTCCTTAATCATTTCTTTACAATTCAGACAACTACGTAATTTCGTACACATTACAGATAACTAAATAAAAAAATAAACCAACATACGCAACGGTTCTTTCTAGTTGAGTAGAGCGTCACTTGTGATCAATTCAACCATTAGCTTCTGCTCTATCGTGTTCGGCCCCAAATTCCCGCTTCGTCAGATTCATAACAATATCCGACACTAATAGGGCCAATCCTTCTGCGCAATATTGTCTACTCTAATTGGCATTAGAAAGAATTGAGGTAACCCTCAAATGTATCAATACATTGTATTCAGTATACGAGTTCAAATGTTTACAATTGTTCAGATTTTATGTCATATTTGAGATAGGTGGAACAAATTATTGTGAGACATTTTTGGATGACATGAATATTTTTTTAGAGAACAAATTTTAATTTCTTTGAGTGTGAATCGATCCCGGTGTTGCGCACAGGGTGCCTTAACTTTTTGTCCATAAACAATTTTTAAATGTAATTTTTACTTTACACGCAAAAGTTAAGTAACCATATTTAAAAATACATAATTATGGTCAAATGCGCATAAATTCAATAAAATATAAACTAAAAGAAGGCGAAGTGGTTTTTAAACAATGAAAAACACTCAGTGACATATACAGGCGCATTATAAGTTGTTTTTAAACTAATAGCCAACGTATTACTTTCTGAAGAAACAGGAAAACATCTGCATACATGTGACAAACAGGCAATCTAACATCAACAAAAATAAATCTAACATACTTAAAGACAACTGTGTATAAGGGATAACAGTGAACCTTTAATGGTCTAAGGCTAAACTATCACCTATTAAAAAAACAATTAGTGGCTTTATAACATTTAAAAATAATAACACATACGTTAACTGATCATTTTATATATACAGGTAAAGTTGTTCTTGAACTCGTAGTGTAACGTATTACTTGCAGACGAAACAGAAATAAATACATAACATAATATGGGACAAACAAGCAATAAAATAATACTATTTCTGTGACAATAAAACAGTTTAGTCGGCGCTGTGCCAGAATAGGGGATAATAGTGAACCTTGCTAGCTGTATTCTATGAAACTCAAATGAAAGCTTATCGACACATCAGTGCGCTAAAACCCGATCTCCACCTCCGACCCTATGCCCAGAGCTAATGAACATAATACATCGCCCCCAGGTATTAAAGTTTTGTGGTTATTTTATCTGCCAGTTTGATGGTGGAGCCATTGTCAGAATTACGCGAATTAAGATGCGTAACGTGGCATAACGAGACGGGATGATAGCTTAATTTTGTAATGCACATCGAACCCATTTTTATTGTTGTTTGGGAACGTATCATATTGTATAGTATAATATTTATTTAATAATAACAAATATTTTAAAAGTATTTTAAGAAAACAGCAAATTAATTTTTAATAATGCTAATCTCTAATGTTTGTTAGTAAATTACAATTATATAAAACAACACATGCAAAACAATAAACACAAAAATGCTGGAACCTACTTAGCTAAATATATATTTTTTTTTATGCCTCATAGGTTAGCCTTTGACCACTATCTCACCTGATGGTAAGTGATGATGTGGTCGAAGATGTTGTTCAGGCTAACCTGGAAGTACTGGCTCTCAAGGACAGCTGCTGGAACACACCGTTAGGTGCTTGGCGACAGATTTTCTACTTGAGGGTGGTAGCTAGACAGGCGGGCGTTCGCAAAATGCCCTACCACCATACGACCCCATGACCCACTTACGACTGCCATCCTAAGACAACAACCGTGACCGACGGCTTAACGTGCCTTCCGAAGCACGGCAAATGCTTTTTTCTTACACGGACAGTTTTATGTTAAGTACGATACAAATTCAATTACAATATTATTTATTGAACATCTATACACCTACTAGAACAACAATACATAAGATACAACAAAATGATTAGCCATATCACTAAAAGTAATTTCATACAGCAATCCTAAGGGTGCTGGGTTAAAATTGAACCCCCGTATCTTGTTGTCAGAGTGGTAACAGGTGATAAAGAGAAAATTACCCGAAGGTAGGCAGCACCTTCTGAAGAAATAACATCTTACACTGCGATCCCCAAGACTCCTGCCAAGTGTGGGGATGATGGAAAACCCAATGGTGGAGGCTTTTGTTCAACAGTGGATGTTATGGCTTTTACAATCCTTAAGATAGGCAGTCAGTGGGTCTTAATTTGCGGATAGAGATAAAAAAAAATCATACTAATTATTTACGATAAGACGCCAAATAAATGAATTAATATAGGAAGATGACACATTGACTGGCATGATAGTAAGGAAGTTTTTGAATCCTCACCTGGCTAACTACCATGCTCAAGTAGAAAATGAGTCGCCAAGCACCTAACAGTGTGTTCCGGCAGTTGTCCTTGAGAGCCAACAGTTAGTTGAAAAATCACTTTCTATAAGGTGAGGTAGTGGTAAAAGGCCAAACCTATCAGCTAATAAAAAAACTAAAAAATCACATTTGGCTGAAAGAAAAATCTGAGACTGCGTTTAATACTCGTTTATTTAAAATGCATAAGAATTTACATTGTTACTTATATACTTTTATTTATTTTTATTATGTCTATGATTAAATATAACAAAATTTTAATAGACAGAAACCGTCTTTAAACATAAAATACGCATTATTAGGGACAACTCAAATACTAATCGTCAGATCTCGCTTAAATTTAATTGGGACCTCAAGACAAGTATCAACTTTCAAATATAAAAAACAAATCATCAAAATCAGTATACCCTGTAAAGAGTTATGAGGTAACACACATAAATAAAAAATACGAATGAACTGAAACCTCCTCTTTGAAGTTGGTTAATAAGTTGTGAGAATTTTGTATTACGCTGTTCATTGTGTTTTTAGAAGACCATTGTGCCGACCACATGAGCTTGGGTCAAGGGTAGGAAGAATATTATGGCTAGCGATAACTTATAAGTCCTAATATTGGTACTTTAATTTATAAGTCAAATTATTGTATAGACGTTCGGAAATGAGGCTCCAATCATTTCTCGAAAAAAAAATCTAAAACTTATGAAAACACACTATTATATTATTGAAAAAATAAAATACTAAAAATCTGACTGAAATACACATTATTAGGGATAACTCAATTAATACTCATCAGATCTCACTCAAATTTAAATGGGAACCATATGACAAACTCCAGCATTCGAATATAAAAAAAAAACATCAAAATCGGTATACCCTGTAAAGAGTTACGAGGTACGCAATAAAAATTCAAAATAGTAGTTGAATTGAGAACCTTCTTTTTTTAACTGAGCTGGTTAAAAATATACTTACTTCTGCAATATATTCCATGTAACAGAACCACTATGGACAAACCATTTACACTCAGATACTGAGATCATCAAGCTTTCATACACAGAGAAGCAGTGATTGCTCAGTAACATTGGCTAGAGACTGCCGTGCAGCAAGTCCATGGTTCAAATCCCGCCGATGGCTTGATCTTCACCGCATGGTGGAAGGGCATTTTGCGAATGCCCACCTGGCTAGCTACCACCCTCAAGTATAAAATCTGTCGCCAAGCACCTAACGGTGTGTTTCGGCAGCAGTCCTTGAGAGCCAGTAAAATTACAGGCACATGAGACTTATAACTGTACGTCTCAGTGTGACGGGCACAGTGCAATTCGTCGTTGACGAAATGAATCTGTTATAGGCGAGGTTAGTCCACGTAACATCAGGTGGGCCTCGGGATTGTTCCGTGACAACAACATAAAATGCAATATCAATAATATAATATTCAATAGGTACGATCAAAATCAACATGTTTACACTTGAATGCTCTACATTAAAATGTAAAGTACAAGAATCCTATGTCAGTATTTTCCCAGGAATCCTGGGTTAACCTGCGATCGTTGTATCTATTTACAGTGTCGACACACAACATTAGCAGTGTCGTCATGTATTACCGCCTAAGCGACGTTATATTTAAATAGGTGTCCGAGCTATCTGCAGATAAAACGCCCCAATTCACATGCGTGAGCCGTGATGGATGAGCGCGGCGATCAGACCCTACCCTGCCCCTCTCGGAAATTTGCCCCTACCTCACCCTGGCGCAGTTTAGATGCCAAAAGTTGGTCATCTCAATCAATATTTTTAGGAACACAATTGCTCGTAATGTTGTTTTTTTTATTTATATATGAGTGGAGAGAGAGATCTACCTTGTCTTACTTCTTGTCTGATTCTTGCAGTTTCTTTGTCATTTCCTATATCTATGATAGTGTATTGATATTTATGTTATTGATATTTTATTTTTCGTTCTATAATATCCAGCTCTATAACCGTGTATTTTCATAATTTTTGAAATAAAATGCATTTGACAATATAGACTGGATCTTTCTTGTCAAATGCTTTTTTCTAAGCTACTCGTATTTCAGTGTAGCAGCGAGGATGCTACAAACAACTAAAATGGGAAGTGGATCTCAAAAACAACTGCCGGGTATTAATATGTTTTGTGTACATATTCTTCATCAGGGTGGTAAACAGCCATGTTAGCATACAAAATGCCCTAAGTCCATGTTGTGTAGAGCATGGAAGGGCACTCCCAAGAAAGATTGTTGTCGGGAAGGCTGACAGCCCTAGAACCGAAACTTAAATATTTTACAATATGTTCTTGTGCAGTCCTTTGTATTGTTAGAAAAAATATATTGAGCCTACATCAAATACCTAAGATAAGGGTAGAAAGATGATTGTCAAAGACAGTAAAGCTTTGTAAATCTAAAGTAAACATGGCACTGAACCTACATATCGATTTATCATAGGTTAACATTAATTATTTTCCTCAAAACCAAAATTAGTTACGAGTATGTATTCGAACACATGAAACTAGAAAATTAACGCTCATTGTTTAAAATCATTAAGCAACAATGTCTACTGTTATCATCTTCACTGTGGCGCTGTCCTGACAACGCCGGCCTAAGTCCTGTAGGTGATCCATTACATTTTTGCGTAATCCTCGTTTATAAATATGAAATTGAAGGAAGACGATGCTTAATCGACTGGAGGTCGGGGTCAGCAAGCCCTCTGTTGAAATAAAATTTATGGCATCGTGCCATCCCTGAAAAAATCGTGTTGTACTTTTTTGGATATTCCGTGTGATACATTGTGGGGTAAATAAGGCGGGTTGTTTACAGTGTAAGGTCCTACTACACTGATACCCAGTGTGTTTTGGTATAGGTTTATAAATTAAACTTATGTACGAAGCGCTCGTAGTGGAGCTTCCCTAGTTATTCTTAACCGTTATTCTTAACTAATGTTAAGCAAAGTCCGTTGTGTATAGTTATAGCAATATATGTAATATACTTGCACGGTGGACCGACGATTTGAAGAAGGTGGCGGGCGGTGGATGGATGCGGGCTGCCCAGGACAGGGATGGTTGGCGCTCTTTGGGGGAGGCTTACGTTCAGCTCGGGACGGTTCCCGAAGCTGTGGAAGGACGGCCGATTGTGCCTGTTGCGGAAGGAGGGTCGACCCATCGACTCGCCGTCAGCATACAGGCCAATCGTATTGCTGGATGACACGGGTAAGCTGTTAGAGAGAGTAATAGCTTCCCGTGTCATCCGGCACCTGGATGGGACTGGGCCTCAGCTGTCAGAGGCCCAGTACGGATTCAGAGCGGGGCGATCAACAATAGACGCCCTGCTCTGGCTTAAGGGGTGGACGCAGGATGTAGTCAGCGGTGGGGAAAAGGCTTTGGCTGTCTCACTGGACATCGCCAACGCCTTCAACAGCCTTCCGCACGGAACAATACAGGAGGCGCTCCGGTATCATGGAGTGCCCCTGTATCTGCGGAGGCTGTTAGCTGACTACCTCCAGGACCGTGAGGTCCTGGTGGAGGGATGCGACGGTCTAAGGCGCCGTCGCGTCACCTGCGGGGTTCCACAGGGGTCGGTGCTGGGGCCACTCCTGTGGAACATAGGTTACGACTGGGTGCTTCGTGGCACGCTTCCCGCAAGTATGCGGGTTGCGTGCTACGCGGATGACACCCTAGTCGTAGCCAAGGGGAGGGACCTTAGGGAGGCGGTGCGGTTGGCCACGGTGGGTACAACTTTCGTGGTCAGCCGCATACGTGCCCTGGGATTAGAGGTCGCCCTCTCTAAAACCGAGGCCCTTTTGTTCCATGGGCCTCGGGGTGGACCTCCTCCAGGAACGCGGGTATCACTGGAGGGGGTTCTGGTCCCGGTTGGGACCCAGATGAAGTATCTGGGTCTCATCCTGGATGGGAGGTGGGCTTTTGGGGCCCACTTTGCCCAGTTGGCTCCAAAAGTAGTGGGAGCTGCGGCCGCCCTGGGGAGGCTGCTGCCCAACGTTGGTGGCCCTAATGCCAATTGCCGCCGTCTATACTCCGGAGTGATCCGGAGTATGGCCCTATACGGGGCACCTGTCTGGGTGGACGCCCTCAACCGTGACAACAAGACCCTGCTGCGACGTCCGCAGCGGGTTGTCGCGACGAGGGCGATACGCGGATACCGGACGGTGTCCTGGACGGCAGCCTGCGTGTTGGCCGGTGATCCCCCATGGGAGCTCCAAGCGGAGATCCTCGCCGAAGTTTACCACTTCGTGGCGGCGAGGAGATCCCGTGGAGAGCCCCCAGTATGGGAGGAGGTCGCACGCATGCGGCGACAGGCGGGGGCTGCACTGTTGCGGCGGTGGACGGAGGACCTGGCTCCACCGGGCCCTGGGCAGTGGACGGTGGAGGCGATCCGCCCGGTCCTTCGGAGGTGGGTAAAGCGGCCGTTCGGGTCACTGACCTTCCGATTGGTGCAGGTGCTTTCTGGACACGGTTGTTTCGGAAAGTACCTGCACCAGATCGCAAGACGGGAGGCGACCCCAGCCTGCCACGAGTGTGGGGCGCCGGAGGATACGGCGCTCCATACGCTGGAGGTGTGTGCCGCATGGGGCCCGCAGCGGCACACTCTTTCAGCCCTCATAGGAGGGGATCTCTCTCTGCCGAGCGTTGTTAACGCCATGCTCGGGGGAGAGAGATCGTGGCGGGCGGTGGTCTCCTTCTGCGAAGCGGTAATGGCGCAGAAGGAGGCCGCGGAGCGGGTCAGGGAGGACGATGTCCATGCTGCCCCGCTCCGGCGCAGACGAACGGGGACGAGGAGGCGGCAGTTTGCCCGCCTCCTCCCTTCTCCGTAGTGGGGCTACTGGTGGAAAGTCGGGGGATTCTCCACCAGCTTTCACGGCCCCACACGTTTGGGGGGTGGCCTTGGTGAGCAAGGCCACCCCTCCACAGGCGCAGAGGCCCGACTGAGTTCGGGCCTACCGCCGGGGCAAGATGGCGAATGCTAACGCGACCCTATCTTGCCCCACCTTGGCGGAGGACTGCTCACGGGGGGGTTTTAGTGGGTGCAAGTCCCACACATCCCCTTCCACCACCCCCGTGGTGGAGGGGCAGTGCGAAGGCATTTCCCCCCCTCAAAAAAAAAAAAAAAAAAAAAGGCTTACGTTCAGCAGTGGACGGCAATAGGCTGATATGATACGTGGATAGGTGACCGCTGGTGGCTTATACGAAGCGTTTTCGAGGCATTTTAAGCCGTCGTTGTCTTAGAATGGCAGTGTGTAGGGCATTTTGCCAATACAATAGGCTAGGTACCATCATAAAATAGAAAATCTGTCACCAAGCACCTAACCGTGTATTCCTGCAGTTGTCTTCGACCGCTACCAGATGAGATAGTAGTCAAAGGCTAGCCTATCAAAATTAAAATTTACAGTCTGATCGTCTTATATATTTTATTATAATATTTTTAGGGAAGTGAATATTACAAATTGTATTTTTTGCATTTACGCTTGCTATTCGAGTAAGTATACTTTTTTAGCCCTTTCCATGTTCCTAAAACAATCCTTGATTTGTGGACTACTTAGCGCTTCGTACATGTGTAGTGAAGTGAAATTTGTTACATAAATGTGAATGTTTTAATTTTATTTTACCGCACACATTTCCTGCTATATACACGTGATATTAAACATATCGCTCCGAATGGTTATTTGTGTTGTTGTATGAATGTATGTCAGGTAATCTTTATAACATATCTTCATATTTTCAAATCAAATAAAAACACACCCTCAAAAGCATTGAGTAGATTATCTGTACCTCTTCTTCCTTATGTATTAAATATAGGTGCTCGAGCGCCAAAACAAGCAAGCTTGTACGTAAATTATTTCATATTTTAGTCCTATGCCTCCTAAATTATTTAATTTAAGTGCTTTCTGAATTTATTTCAGTAGCAAAAAACATTTCTTTTACTTTATTTATGTCTATATCCGATACTTACTTTTACTATACAAAAAACAATACAGTGTTTATGCGGTAACGTTAAGATAGAATTGAAATTAATATAAGCATTTACTCGTAATAGATGAATTCAAAATGAAGGACTTCCACAGTATTGTTGCTACAAAACATACTTTTGGATATATATCATATAATTGTTATAATGGTTACGATTACTATGCAAAATTGCTGAAAGAATTTAATTTAAAAATTAAAGCGTTCGCAGCGAAGTTTACTTAGCCAGCTAAGTTAAGCAACGTACGCTGTGGTCAACACTTGGATGGGTGCTCGCTATTGGCATTACAACTGAGTACTTCCGTACTTCGGCGGGTCATTAAGCCGTCGTCGGTCCCGGTTGTTGTCTTACGATAGCAGTCGTTATAGCATGGTGGTAGGGCGTTTTGCGAACGCACGTCTAATAGACAATCTGTAACCAAGCACCATACGTTGTGCTCCGGCAGCTGTCCTTGAGAGCTAGTAATTCTATGTTAGCCTTATCAACATCTTCGACCACATCATCACTTACCTACCATCAGGTGAGATAGTGATCAAAGGATGATCTCCTATCAGGTAAATAAATCAAAATTTGGTGTATAGTAATTACGGTAATGCTTATGATTTATTTACGCTACTCATCTATAAGGTTATCAACCTTATAAAATAGAAGATCCCTTTGAAATTTCCTTCAGACCAAAAAACTCTTCCTAACTATCTAAAATTCAATCAATAACTAATCAATTTCAAAGCTGTAATTAATAAAAAAAAATAAACGAAAGTCGGTCTCTATGCATCCCGCAAAGGGTAATCAGTAATCACGTCAAATGCAAAACACTGTAATTGCAATCTGTGATTACAGTCAGGGTATGGACGGGGTAGGGTATATTATAGATAATTATAGTTAGGGTAGAGGAGGGGGAGCGTGATGAGCGATTTGGGTATTATTTGCGCTTTATTTGGGTATTTATTGCGCTTGAGTGACGACGCAGATATTGTCGGTCGTAATATTATCGTCCCTCGGGCTCCGGGAGCCCCGGGTGTGTTGCTTTGTCGACGCGCTGCCGCTGTTTGAATATTAAATTATATATAAATCATTTAATACTTTATTCGTTTTACGAGATGAGGAAACGAGTTATTTTTAATTTCTATATCTAGTAATTTATATGAATGGTTTGCGTTTTAATATTTTCATCTGAAAATACATATATACTTACGATGAGGTATATATACTCAAATCATTTCGTTGCAGTAGCCGAATATTGTAAATAGCTTGTATCGTTTTAGTCGTGGAAAATGTAGTAAATATGGCGTCTAATTCACCAATATGATTATTTATTTATTTTTAAGTACCTAGTGTCATTCGTACTGTCATTACGAATCTAACGATATATCTTACACTGACATCGGTTAGACCGTTAAGAAGTTATGGTGGAATAAAGAAACATTTTTTTTAGGGAGGACTTAGATGCTGACTACCACTGTCGACTGGGATACAGAAACTCACAAACATACATATATATAGCTACATGAACCCTGAAGACATAACTACTTTTTTTGGGCATTCGTGTATCATTATTATGATAGGAAAACGTAGTCGGTGGTTTATCAATTACCTCAGCCATAACTTTTACTCTGAAGAACCCTGTTCACCTGATACGACAGACTCATATCATGTCGTAGGCAGGTACTTAGGTATATGACAGCTCATTATCACGCTCGTAGCGAAGTTTACTTAGCTGTTCTCAACCGATCAGCAACGTCGCGCGCGGTCATGAGTTGGATGGGTGACCGCTAGTGACATTACTATGGAGCGTTTCCGTGCTTCGGAGGGCACGTTAAGCCGTCGGTTCCGGTTGTTGTTTTAGGATGGCAGTCGTTATAGCATGGTGGTAGAGCATTTTGCGAATTCCCGCCTGGCTAGCTACCCTCAAGTAGAAAATCTGTCGCCAAGCACCTAACGGTGTGTTCCGGCAGCTGTCCTTGAGAACCAGTACTTCTAGGTTAGCCTGAACAACATCTTCGACCACATCATCACTTACTATCAGGTGAGATAGTTGTCAAAGGCTAACATATCAGGAATAAATAAAAAAAACACAGGTCGAATTCTAGTAAAAACACATCAAGTGAATACCTACCTCTCAAAATGCCATTTCACCAACCAAACAACTTTTTGCACTAATATCCATTTAGCATCGCATTATTAACAGGCTGTCACGCATGCTCTACCTAGCTCAAATGGTAGAGTATCCGTTACAAACAAGTTTCAATACAATAGGTAGAGAAAAAATACTAAGCACGTATTAGTTGAACACGATTTAGCTATACAAGTACTGTTAGAGAGGTTAGCCTACTCTAGAGGTCATTGGATCATGTAGAGACGTATATAGCCTGTTAGAAAGAGACGAAGTGATATACGAATGTCTTTAGTTTGTTTTCTTATTAATGACTGCGGCCCGCTCCGGCTTTGCATTTAACCAAAATTATAAATTGAAATACATAAAAAGTAGTTATTGTGCCATAAATGTAATATTATTATAAATAGTTACACATATGATATTGCAGATTGTTTTGTACATATTGATGTCTTCTATAAAATTGTAATACTTTGCTCTATTGTCAACAATTTTCGCAGCGTATATATAACGACTATTTTCGTATTTTTTTCATATGTTTGGTTACATTATCAAAGGTTTCATACGGGCCCTAAATTGTTACAAATATTCTATAGCCTATGTTCATCAGGGATAGTGTAGGATTCTAATGGTAAAAGAATTTTTCAAATCAGTCCAGTACTTTTCAAGTTTATTCGTTACATACAAAAATTCAAAAATTATAATCTTTTCGCTTTTTAATAATAGTATAGATAGGTAAGGCTATATCAACTGTTCTGTAATAGATGATGTTACAGAGATTTTATTGGCCGATATTAGGATATCTTTCGGAACATCATGAATACTTTGAAAGGTATTCGCAATATTTCTGAGAAGCTTACGGCGGTTTGTAACTTGAAACCCACTGCACAAGAGTCATTGCAGCTGTATGAACTATTATTGCTTCAACATTTGTCTCTGAAATGTTGCTATATATTCGTAGGTTTATTATACACACGTAGAATAGCGAAAGCTTCAACAGTACAACTCTAGAGTACTTTAATTACTGAAGAGATTCATTTTTTTGGAAAATATTATTATTATTTAATGGCGATATTATTTAAGCGGTACCAACTCGCAACAGGTGACCCGCTATCCCAAGATCTAGCTGCTCCTCCTAAGAGCTAACAAAACAAATTTTATCTAAGAACATTATGAATACGCGTTTTCAAGCTCGCATCCAAGTCATCCAACTGTATAAGTATAGGTACTTAACGAAATCAGTCACGATTTTATATAGCTACATACATATAGGCATATCAATTTATACCAACACATACATATCTAGAAGCATCAGCCATAAGTAATTTTTTTTCTGTTTCTATTTTTATTAGCATTTGGATTTTCTGCATATCGTGTTCAAATTATTAAAACGGGCCGTGAGTCCAAGTGAGAGTACTCCGGCTAGGGATACTGGAATTATATACAGAACAAAATAAAGCGTCCGACTGGCAGTTTACCGGTATTTTTGTTATATGTTGGCCGACTAGCTGTAGGCCTGCCGCATATTCCTTATACCGCCCTAAAAATAAGTATGGACTTAACCTATGAGACGGTTTTTTTTTACGGTTCTGCGCGGCACTGAATTGATTTGCGTTCACCACCCGAGATCTCAAGTAAGTACTTTTATAATTGCCTTTACCTACCAACCAAATTCATACGGAACACAGGAAGTTGGTAGTACTCTGTGGTAGTATACCTATACCATCATTCAAGCTATTCCTACACTACTCACACTAACAATCCCACCCTCTGGTAGGTATGAAAACTAACCATTTTCTCCGATGTCGAAGGTAAAACCTTCTATACGCATAGCACTGACCTAGTTCATTGAAGCCTTTAAGATCCCGACTCTACAAACTTTCATTTATCATTAAAATATATACAGGTGATAAAAACATTATTATTACCAGTACCCTGACGTAGCCTAGGATAACACTAAAGGTAGGCTTAACATATTTAATTATATACTTCAAATGTAGGTATATATAGCTATGTAGGTATATACCTATTTGTATACCTGAGTCTGCACGAAATCATCGAACAGGGTATTTTGTAATGGTTCCACCGTCCTTAAACCATTGACCCAAACATTTGGGTTTGAAATTAATAATGCTTCTCTAATACTAAACACAACATAGGAACATAAAAAAAGATTTTTGCTTACAATACAGGTAGGTTTTAATAACATGGGTAGGAACATCATGTACCTACTATTAATGGTTGTAACATAGGGCTACAGTTTTATGGGCGGCTGCTTACCTCGCGCTACTTAATTAATAAAAATAATGGAATAATAGGCTTGCATTAAAAAATAATCATAAGGAAAATTAACTTAATATTTTTTTATTCATGTTTCATTTCCGCAATCGGGTTATAATTAATGGACATGTTAGATAGGAGACCAAATTCACTTCAAAGGATCTTTTCTTGGTATCTACAGTGACTGTAAGGAGCGTAGATAGTGTTGAATAGAGCATATGAGCTGAGAAGTGAAGAGGCTCGTCCGAAGAGGTCGGCGCGCTCGCCGGCGCCCGCCCTTGAACTGACTGAGCGCTGAGGCCGGCGCGGATGCTGCGCGAAGGCGGGGCTGCGTCGGCCAATCAGCGCCCCTTCACATTTTTCTGCCCCCGCCCGCATCACCGGACGCTGCCCAAAAACAAAAGGATCAAAGTCTGCGAAACCTATCTCTCTCTTTGTACACTCGCCTGCCGGGCATCGATGAAAGGATAGATACAGTGTCGCGCGGCGCTCGCGCGAATCGATAAGGCACCCCCCTCCCCTCTCTAGTCTGTCACCCCCGCTTCAGCTGCCCCTCACCCCGCCCGCCGGCCATTTGCACGGATGTTTACTATTATTATTTTATTGAACGGACGCTCCTAAGTGGTGATATAAGAATATTTACAAATCGTAAGCCCCCGATTTGGGGCAATTAGGGAGCTCTTGCGGTCTCGCGAGAGGACGGTAAGTGGTATCTGTATAAAGTTAAACGTCTTTATATCGATGACGAGAGTCTCTACGTTTATGTGCGCTATTTACTAGGTTACCTAGCACTTACCTACATATAGTTAGGATCTACCATCATATCCATAAGTGGACACAAAAGTAGATGCTGAATATACTTACAATATGTATATAATTGCTTACAATATACATATTTAAAGTTATCTTATATTCAACCTTAATGAATACGTCTGGATGGGTACCACCTCTTTGTGCATCAGATAAGCCGGCAAAGCAGAAGTTTTACACTACTGGGTTTCAAATATAGATTGAAGGTCAAGATAGCCAGTGAAATAACAGATTCATGGGTCACTTAAGAGGCCTTTTACATTATGCAGCCCTCACACTCGCACTTTTAAAGATAATTTCAAATAGCAACAATATGGTTTATATTATTTAAAATGTAGTCAATCATTATTTCGCTGCATGCAACTATAGATGTTCTCTGGCTTTCAAGGACTGCTGCCGGAACACACCGTTAGGTGCTTGGCGACAGATTTTCTACTTGTGGTCGCTAGCCAGGCGGGCATTCGCAAAATGTCCTTCCACGATGCGGTGAAGTTCAAGCCCGCGGCGGGGTTCGAACCATGGACCTGCTGCGCGGCAGTCCATAGCCAATGCCCCTGAGCCATCACTGCTTCAAAACTCACTGGTTTGTAGGTACTTGATAGGTATTAACAAGGAAAGTGGACAGGTAGATTCCGTGGGTAGGTAAGTATATAGTTTAGGTACTATAAGTCAGGCTAGGTATAGGTACTTGTTAAATGCGCCACTCCATACCTAAGTTTATAGACACTGAACATACACTTTGTGGATACACTTTGCAAAGTGTATCTAATGTGTATGTCGTGAAGCGAAAGGGTTTCGTTGCAGAAGCGAAGATATCACAAATTGTAGAGTAGGACCTATCTACGACGATACAAAATTCCGTCACACTTTGTGACAAAAAGGAACACATTAACAGGTAAAAGTTATTTGCTATAAACATAGGATTTTTTATGGGATTGTGACGGAACAAGCATGAGGCTTACCTGATGTTAATCGATGACCTCGGCCTAACAGATGCATTTCATAACACACTGTTAGGTGCTTGGCGACAGATTTTCTACTTGAGAGAGCCAGCTAGGCGAGCATTCCCAAAATGCTTTTCCACTATGTGGTGAAGCTCAAGCGGTGGGGATCGAACCATGGACCTGTGGCACGGCAGTCCGTAGCAATAACCACTCGGCTATCATTGCTTCAATAAAGAAATACCAAAAGATGTACCTTAATAAATTAATTTAAGATATACCTAGGTACCTACCTATCTCTTGTTTAAAAGTAAAAACAAATGTAAGTACTTATATTAGTCTTAAATTATATGCATAGGTACCTAAGTATCATGTAACATCACACTAATATACATATAAACCAATTTTTGACCGACTTCAAAAAAAGAGGAGGTACTCATTCATGTTTGTTACCTCAATACTTTTGACTGGGGAAACCGATTTCGATGATTATTTTTTATTTAAAAGGTGATGCTACCCGTACCTTTAGTCCCAAATTTCATAAAAATCGGCCCAGCCGTTTTTTAGTTACACTCCAATAACTGAAAAGTGTTTAACTGAATATTGATGATATAGTCATTGACAGTGGATGACAATCGATCCCGTAAGTAGCGAGGATCACTAAAAAGATGAAAAAAAAAATGTTTAAGTATCTAAAAATGGAACCGACTTCAACACTCAAAAGTAAATTAACTCGTCGAAGTCGATACCATGCGTACAATATTGTAATAATATACTTTTGAACTATCATGGTACCGACTTCAACGAGTTATTTCACACTTCTGAGTGTTGAATTCGGACCCATTTTTAGATAAAAAAATAAATAACACGAATGCTTGCGAGTGTGTCGGTATGTCCATTACGTTGCTCTAAAAAGTCTGTCGAAAACAATGTAGAGCCTGATGATTAAGTAGAGAATGATGATTCAGGACATAATGACATTCGTCGAGAAAGGTTATAGATAGTAGGCCTCTTAAGCAAATGTCTTGGTAGGTAGGTACTTCCGCAGTGTCCAATATTCTGCTGTACCTAAAGTAGTTATGTGCAAACATGAAGACCCAGTCCTTCAACGCATGATTATGGGCAGTCATAAAGTCCGGTCTAGTTAGCTACCACTTTCAAGTAGAAAATCTGTAGCCAAGCAGCTATCGGTGTTTGTCAACTGTCCTGTCCTTAAAAGATAATAGATAGTAATTACTAATTTCAGGTTATGCCTGTTAACCACTTTGACGACATAATCACTTACCACCATGTGAAATTGTGGTCATAGAAAGGCTAAACCATAAGCAATGAAAAAAAACACAGTAAGAAGTTAGATTTCAAAGGCACGGCAAGTACTATTGGGCGAACGAGACACAAGAACTTTCAAGTTATGCATGCAGAACGGTAGACACCTAATGCTTACATCGCAGTATAAGCCGGGATAGATGCCCTATTTTATTAAAAGGGATTCGTCGAAATGAAAATATGTTGTTTTATTTATCGTACTGAAATCTAGGCCTTTTATTTTACCTGTTTTTGTTAACCTAACATTGGGCAACAATAATAATAACAAAAAATATAATTAACAATAATAACAAAAATTTTAGCATACATTTAGATAATATTATCTTAATTTATTACTAAATTGAGTTTTTGCAGAAAAACTTTTTTGAGGATAGATGCCAGTAATAGGTAAGACAGATGCCCCACATGAAATTGCTAATGAAAATAGACCCCGTCCTGTAGGATACGTGGCCTGATAAATAAACGGGTCCAGTACAGTCATTTTCAAAATTTTGTTTTGATAGGTGAATATATAGTTTATACTTAAATTTAACAGAATTATAGTAAAATATATGACTTTTTATTATTAGTCAAATATCAGTGATTTTTTATTTTACATATTTAAGGGGCTAGCACCGTTTTTAAACAAAAAATTGTGACTTGAATTTTATACAAGCTTGATATGTTTTTAAGTGATTGGTAGGTACTTACAGTCTAAGTGAAAAATGTACGAATATTTATAATCCTCATCACAACATATTTGACGAAATATCCACAGTTGACGAAATGTAGCTGCTATATGCCATACATAATCCCTACACTTGGCACGCGTCTCGGTGGGGATCGCAGTTAATAGTGATAATTCATCGGAAGGCACTGCTGGCCATATCCTGGTATTTTCTCTTTAGTCATCTCTTACGACACCTACAGGAACCTTCCGGAACTTAAACTTAATCGTGCCAATAGCTATTTCAAATTCGCGACAGACGGTAAACGAGAAGGGATCTACAAAAAAAAAACTCAAAGTAGACGATGGGATAAAATATGGTTGTGAACACCCTTATGTTCACAAAATAGTATATAATATAATCATAGTCTTAATCATATTTTAGACTCGATGGTCCATAACAGTCAATAACATTTAATTTTGTATTTAAAAATCTCCATTGTAATAAATAAATAAAAAAATAAGAATAAAATTGAAATGTCAGTGATAAGCACCTACTACCGTGAAAATTAAGGCGCAAACTATCCGTTTTGAAAGGGATAGATGCCCTTTTATTACAAACTATACCTGCTACAATACAAAAGAGCGATTGGTGACACCTAGGCGAGTACTCAACGACCCCTTGTCTAATAAAAATGTAATTAGAGACTTATCTACACCTCTTGAATGCCTTCAGTGGCATTGACATAATTATTAGCTTCTTATTTCACTTACGAACATGTTTTGTTGTTACTAGTCTGGCAAAATTGGGCACATCTCACTGCGGCAACTATCTCAGTTTTACCCCAATCGGCAGACAAGATGCTGCTCATCAAGTCTCGTTACTTCATGTAATTAAAAAAATACGAAAGGCGAGTGATTAGTCAATTATACAAAGCATATGTAAATAAAACAGTTGATGTATTTTGTTTTGTGGTTAGAATGACGGGAAAAATAGATGGAAATGGTATAATCAATGGTAATGGTAATTTTATGTTACTTCGCCAAGAAGCAAGCGTGACTTCATGTACTGTACTGTATCAGCCGAATGGTCCACTGCTGCACACCACACACTCTCTCTCATTAACGGAGGTTTGCACTGGTCCACTTTAATAAAGGCACGCATTCAAAGAGTGAGTGTTTTTTCTGATCAGTGTATTGTAAAATATTTTTAACAATCATAAAGTAAAACATCTAATATTGTTATAAAATGTGTATTTTATTAATTGTGTCGACTAGATTTTTATGTATTTTAGAGGTCAAGTATCTTTCACTAATCGGATAGATGCCTCGTTCTTAGTTGGTGTATATATGCCATTAAAGCCGTCTCTCCTCCGAGCATACCATCTATCCTCTACTCATATGATAATTGATTTCTTTCAGTGTCTAATCTAAATTCCCGGAAAATATAAAAGAGAACCGGGAGCCCAGCCGTGTGAAAGAAAATGGAATTAAAATTATTTAAATGCTGCAATAGTATATAGTTACATGAATGTTATGGGTATCATTCAATTGTAGTGTAGTGTAATGTAATTCTTAGGCGTAATTAGGTTTGTGCTTTGTAATTTGAAATGTCTTATACCTAAATAAGTATGTGCGTGAAACAGCAAACTAGCACTTAACACAAAGGGCATTTATCCTCTTAACATTATGGTCTTACACAAAGCGTCTAAAGGATAGATGCTACAACTAAAATATGTAAATATAAATAAAAAATGTTTATATAATAAAGTAAAGTTGTTATGAACTCAAGAATTGATATATGCTTTTGCTTAACAATAGTGTTGACAAACATAAAAAAGTTTTTTTTCTGCGAAGCGTCTATCCCTTGTGTTGATACATAGTAAATGGCTCTTTCACATTTATTCTATGTACTTTAGGTATATCATAAATGCTTTTCAAATCATATTTACACACAATTTTGATTATATATGTATTTCTCACTATAACATCTATCCCCTGGTTTAATTTAACAGACTATCCGGAGTGGGGCATATATCCGGGGTATTTGATCCTATTATTCATGGCTTTATAGTTGCTGGCCTTGTATAACTTTATGAACATATAAACAGTTTTTTATTCTTGCAATTATCTATAAAGCTGTGAAGCTATTTCAAAACGTGCGCCATATATTCGGTAATTACCCTAATAGGTATATAGGCATCGCCTAGGAAAACGAAATCTCGGACCACGCTGGAACAGTTCAGCGGATGTGCCACCTAATGCAAACTCACATGTTCCCCGTTTTTCTAATAGATATGGAGCTTTTAATATTGTTATGTTTGCAATAACGCCTGCTCGGCGGATTAGATTACAAATTTGCGATAGAAAAAAAAATATAGTCATGTGCGGGATATGAACCCGCGTCTATCCACCCCTATAGCCGGAGTATGCCCTGACCGCTTGACCTAACATGACAATGACTCATAACTCCAATGTAATAATAAAAATTTTAAAAACCTAATTTGGAGATATGATGAAACCCAAATCATTTTGAATGTTTTAATTATAAGAAATGAAATTAGCCTAGATTTATCTCCTTTTTTTTAAATCTATTTCTTAACAATTAGTGAATCGGCAGTTTTGGTCTTTGGAAGATAAACTGGGGAATAGGTACGTCGAATTCGTGAATTGTCTTCGTATTTCTCGCAAGTTTCGTTAATTCCCTCAGTACAGAATCAGTAGTCGTGAACGGGTCAGACATGTTTTTATTTAATCAATTGTCTTTTCCGTGGGTCACGACACGCGACGTTTAAAATGTTAACGATGCTATCTAAATTACTCTGTCTTTTGATCGAACACACCAGCCAGTTTATGAGCTCTTTGGACCAACAACTAACAATGAAAAAGCAAGTCCTATCTAAGTACTTACTCATTGAAGTTTTTTTCATGTTATTGTGATGGAACAAGCTCGAGGCCCACCTGATGTTGAGCGGTAACCACTGCCTATAACAGATGCATTTCATCTCAAGTGACGAACTGCACCCCGTCACCTACATACAGTTGTTGGGTCTCATGTGCCTGTCATTTTACTGGCTCTCAAGGACTGCTGCCGGAACACACTGTTAGGTGCTTGGCGACATATTTTCTAATTGAGGATGGTAACTAGCTAGGCGAGCAATCGCAAAATGCCCTTCCACCATGCGGAGACGACACACAATTTACAATTGTGATGGTATAAGGCTTGTGTTTAGAACTAATTACGAGGGCCTCTAAACGATACATCCTATTTATACCTACCTAATTTATATTTTCATACATTTACATCTCACCTTATTGTATACCTACCTAGGTAAGCTGGAGCAGATGGCCCTAGCACGACCTACATACCTACATGAGCTTTACTTCTGTATCTTGAGTGTTTTGTGCTATTGGCATGATTAACATATAACATATATTTGATTTATTACATTCAATAAGAACACGCCACGCAGCAAAACCAGAATTTTCGCCGCGTTTCGATTCTATGCGAAGCATCATTAGGAGGTCTTGGCTCTTCGAGCGCACGATCGAGACATTTTATTAAAATATAAATTTAATTTTTCTTAAAACTTTTTTTTTATTATTTGTTATTACATATTATATAATGGATTTCCGCAAAGTAACGCCTGAATCTATTCATTATAATATTATTTGTATTTATTTCTTTAAGTGCCTAATTTATCATAATTTATTTTACACAACATTAAGTATTTGTTCATAAAAGTAAATTTTTAGTAGTTGCATCAGAGTCGCGACAATTAACAACAAATCTCTCAAAACTTGATTGCTCAAATCCGAAAATTAATCGGGTATAAGCTTCTTGAGCACTGCGCTCATATGATCCAAGTTTCTGTATGCATTAGTGGCGACTTTATCGGAATATGTTATAATAGGAGTTTTTATGCTCAAATAGAGGCATATTGATTTGTGTTTCTTCCGAATATCTATAGTATATAGGTACTTACTAATTGGTACACTTTTCCACTCATATTTTTTAGCAAACACTAAACTAAATTTGATTTGCGATACAGATACTTTACATACTACTTTATTTCTAATGCTTTCTTACTTTCTTAGATAGGTACCCTTACAATTAAGTTTGCCTCCCTTAATCGCCTTCTCATTGTCCTTGGCGACACACCTCTCGACCCCTTGCACCTAATAATTGGCACTTCTAAGGGCGTATTCCATTTGACGCCATTTTCGTTATTTTCGATAATTTTGACCACATTCTGCGTCTATAGTTTTGATCACTGTGATCGTTTGTAACTGTTCTCCCCTGTTCCATTTAGGATAAGAACGCTAAGAATGCCACTAAAATTTGCCACTTTTGTCACTTTTGACATTAGATGTAGGCAATTCAAACTGTTCCAGTAGCTTCATAGCGTCTATGGCGAAAATAATGCTAAGACCCAAGTGGAACAGCTTTTTTGGAGTGTGATCGTTTTTATCGTTTTTGGCGAATTTAACTCCAAATGGTACGCACCCTAAATGCTCTGATCCTTATAATGCTTATTTCTTGCTAAGAATATCATTACGAAGTCATCGAACGTGGGGTATTTTTTTCTAGGTTCGGTTTCCTAGCTACGTTTCCTGTTGCATGATATTTTTACCTTTAAACATGCATTCATGACTATCATATTATATCTTTAGAGAATAGAAACTTATTCACATTTTCCTATATGACGTACTTTTGCCATAAAAAGTTAGAATAATGTTCAATGAAACCACCATCCACCATCGCCATCATAAAAGAACCGCAACTTTTATTGCCATAGTAGCAAATTGAATAATAAAAAATTACGTAATGAAGGTTAGTGCGAGTAACGATGAATATTCCCCGAAAATGTAAAAAAACAAGGACTGTTTCTATTTTTATTATAAATGAAAAATATGAATTAAGTGTTAGAAGTTTGTAATTTGTATCATTATAAGTTTGTAATTAATTTAAAAATATAGTGTCCATACTGGCCATTTTACACAAATTTTCTATATTGAAAATGGCAGACTCTAAACTATGGTAAAAATAATGATGAATACTTTTAGTTCTTGGCTTAAATACAATAAATATGTATGTGGTAAATATACCCTAAGACCACACCACAGTAATAATAAAATTATACAATATGAATTAATATAATATAATACACAGAACCTATATGACTCTGGTAAGACTATCAAGAATCGCTTTGCGTACAGCGCTATCTAGACTTAACACTAGGAAACAAAACCCTAGCAGCGCTACCTAGTGAAAACCGTAAGAACCACGTTAACAACCATGTTCCAGTATAGTTACGATGTATTGGTTTGAAAATTTTGCATAGATGGCGCTGTAAACAAACTTTGAGAGACAGCCATTTTTCGTTTAGATATATTTTATTTTAATTTTAAGGATTTAGGCGATTTTTTAGGTGCTACTAATGTACAAGAATCTACGAAAAAAAAATATATTTTAGCCATTTTGTTTGCGGCGCAATAAACTGCTTTATCGACTCAGCAGATTTCCGGTTAGCGCTAGCGACGACATCACGCAACGCCGAACGCATTTCGTTCGTTTCGCTTGTGGCAAACTTCACTTTGTAGATGTTCGATCTCCTCAATTTAACTACGTCGAGGCTTGGGCTTTGGGATTTCGCTTTTCGGTAAATAATCTTTTATCGTTGCTTACTGTGTGATTTGATAAGTACGATTTTATTCTATTATTATACAGGTGAGTGTCAAGTGTCTTCTAAGTGTTGTGATCATAGGACTGTAACAATTTGGCGCGTTTGTTGGATTCTGTCAACATAACTAGCGTATCAAAGTGTTCTCACGCAGTTAGAATATGCACGTGTAATTGCAATACAAATCTGACTCTCCGTTTCCAGACATGGCTTTGAGCGTTGCACTACCACTCGCAGGAATGGAGACAGAGAGTTTCAACTCGTTTAGCTCCTATGGACACATCATAGATATAGCGGGCCTAACAAAGTCGCAATCGAGCCCCAGCCCGTCTGTGTCCAGTGACTCTAGCGGTATCGGTTCGCTTGGATCGCTCAAGTCGGAATCAGTCAACAGTGACTCCCTGCCGTCTAGTCCTCAGACAACAGAGAAGGTAAGTTAAAATCACAGTATTTTGTTTGCGTTCGTCCTGGCCTTGACCTCTCTATTTTCATAATATTCCGTAATGGCGAGTGTCCATATTACGCTATCATTGTTGTGTACATTATCGACGCGTGATAATGGAAAGATTTCAGAGCATTTTTGGATGTCTCATGTACTAAGTTTTTACCACATCTAGGTGTTTTATCATAATTTTCGTGGGTGTGTGCAAATACATACCCAATGCCTACCTACTTATTACATTGTACATATCTTCATAATGCCATAAGAAAAGATTGCAGAATTAGGTACCTACTATTATTAGAATTTATAATGTAATTTACCATATCTACTTATTTTGGTTACTGATATGAGCCCATTTTGTTGACCATGTATGAATTTATGGTTAGTTCAAATTTATACATCTTTTCAGAATATCTTCGAGCCAGTTGTGCAACCACAACCACATCCTAAAGAAGTAAAGCCTGAGGAAGTGAAGATTGCATATGGAGGCCGTGATATCCTCAACTTGATGGGCAACTTGACAGATCAGCGGTGGAATTACCGTGCCACAGTCCTGCCACCAAACAACCCTGCTCTGTTCTTTGCCAACCGCTCCCAGTATCACCGGCTTGGACCTTATGGAACTCGCACACAGTATGTAAGAGACTCTTGTCGCCATTGCGGCTTCACATGGGTTGTTGCTGCCACTGATTGATGTGTTAGGGTCACATTTTCAACTCTGAACAAACGAATGTGGAGCGGGTAACACTGAGGCTGGGGCACACCAGGCATATTGACTTCTAACTGTCACTTGATGGTGCCTGTTATAACCATTAGCTGCTCCAATGACTTTAGTTCCATATATTTTTAATGTTAACCAGTCATATTTGATTTGTGAGACCTTTATTGTTGTTATCTTTATTTAACTTTGCTCATGTTCATTTATTGTTTTATACATGTTTTATTCTAATTTTGATAAAGGGTGATTTGCCATCATTGTTTGAACTAAAGTCAATGGACATGTGACATTTCCTATAATGTAGTTGAAGTTGAATGCCTGCTGTGGCCCAGTCATACGGATGACTGTGGAATATGTTGTGGCTATCATCTCACATGTTCATAGAACATTATGAAATGTGACTTAATACTGTGATCTTAATTTAAATCGAGACAATTTTTGACAAATTCTTTAAATGAACCGTGAGATGATACATGACTTGATTTTGTTTTTAACTTATTTGTGTGATAATGTTAGGCTTAATTAATTCTATTAACATGCAATGCCATAAGATTTTGCAGACATATTCCAAAAAAGCGCATTTGTAGGTCGCGAACTAAATTATTGAAAAGACAACATTGGATCTTAAAATCAACACTCCAATTCCAACTCAAATAAATTTACTTATTTTTTTATGCTACTTAGTTCCTTATAGAAATGTTAATTGTTATCCAAAGAATATTATATTGACTAAAATAATTTGTTGATCTTCACATTTTATATTGATTAGTATAAAATGCAAATGGTTGAATATCAGCTAATGGATTTTGTATCCAGTTACTAGTAAAGCAATATTTAAATCATACACATGATCAAGATGCACTATACTTCCCACCATTACATTGTAATAAGTAGTTGTTATTTAAATATTGTTTTATAATATTCTTTAGTTAGAGGTAATTAATTTTAAATATATATTCCACAGTCATTTATCAATAAGATCGTCATTGTTTAAACCAAAAGGCTGCTTCTCGGATGTTATTTAAATTTACGATTTTGACGAGATAGGGCACGAATTTAAAGCCAAGCTGTAGGTTAATTTTAAGGTCTAATTATGATTGTTGGATTTACCGTCCGATCATTACAAAATAATAGTGATGACGTATGATCTATCACGATACGATCTTGAACACATTTTCTCAAAAATCAATTTCCTATCGACGAGATGAAAAAGCTTCTTCGACTCATTTAATTATAAATATGACGAGCCCGTTATAAACATAGTCAAAATGGGTTATCAGTGCATATCATCACAAATAATGCAGTGATTAGATATTCTTAAGGTATTAGTAGTTGTTACATACCGTTTTAAAACGTTTGAGTCATTGATATGCCCAGATACTGGGCCTCTAGTGAAATTATAGTAAGTGTCGTTAACAGACTGGCAATATCTCTATGTATGTGCATATTTAAATAATATTTGTGGTCTCTTAATTTAGTCAAGATATTTAATAGTGTGAGTCTCTTCGATAACAATGTAAGTAATGTATAACATAAAGTTAATGATTAATATTGATACTGTCCTGTCTGTGTGTGCAACTTTAGTTCTGCTATGTTGTGATCAGCTTTAACTCGGAACTGGAGTATTTGTACACAATAATGTTTTACATATTTCACACAAAGTTATTTTTTATAAAAAAATGTTGATATGAGACAATACAGTATGTAGTTTTCAGCAATGAGTTTGCTTAATTGTCAAGATATTTTGGAAGGGACCAACATCCGCTCATTGATTTTCCAAATAGTATCTTTTTTGTATAAGCTGTAGTGATTTATCTTCAAAAACAGTTTATGATCATTACTTGGTGTGAATTCACATTGCATTTTATCAAGCGCTTTTTGTCCAATCATTGCATAGGTGTACACATATATGTAGTTAATTGTAGCTGTTATGTCTTCAATCAACTGGGCTATGAACACAAACATAATATGAAGTAGGTAAAGTTTAACTTAAAACACTATTTATTATAATACGTATATTGGATTCAGTGGGTAAATGACTGGACTTATAGCATGGATCTCAGAATGCAGCTAACAATGATGCAGCCATCATTGCCCTTGCTGGAAGGCACTTCCGAATAAACTGTTGGCAAATTATTTAATTTTCGGACGCGTCTTCTGTCGCCTAGTGTGCTATATCCTCAGTCATACACATGTGTAAAGTGGTTGTTATTGGTTAAATGTAGAATCAAGTGTTGCATTCAGATTTATTTTTAGTTTTTATTGTAATATGACAAAGATGCAATCAAATGTAGTTCAAAGGATAGTATTTCGAGCGATACGCACAGATGTAGTGTAACTCTTGTTGTGAACGTCTTTTTAAGTTTAGTAGGTGTGTTCCCGTTGGCCCTTGCCACCGGCGCGGCGCCCTGGCGCTCCAGGGCGCCGCCTCTCGCTCTACCCACAAGAGAGGCCGAGGTGCGATGCAATATCTGCATTCCAGTTTTGTTTAAGTTAGCAACCGAGGGTAGTAGTTTAATGTTTATTTAATCCACATTGCCAAATATCTATATTGGTTGTTGTGCTAATTTATTTATAACTAAAAGAAAATCTAAAAATATCGATTTAGTACCTTCCATTAATAAGTGTCTTCATGTGATTTTTACAATGTTTAAATCATTTCAATTTTATGCATTTTATTTGTTTAGTCAAATCATTATACATGATATTATACATTAAATTATATTACGTTGTATTATCTATTTTATCTATTGTTCATTCATATGATACATATTTTTTCTCATGAACTGTAGTCAAATGACAGTATTTTTGTAATGAAAATTGTATAAGGACGAAGGGTTATTTGCCTGGACGCGTATTCCCGTGCTGCTTGTTGCACATGAAGAATGACCATGCGTTTTCGCTGTCGAGTCGACGCTCGGCTCCCTGACTTGTACTACTGAGTGTACGCCACGGGAATGCGCGTCGCCCCGGGTATTACGATAAGCATTATGTAGGTTTAGCGAAATAGAATTAACTCGGAGTTATCTCCAAGTACCAAATCTTATTGGTTCAATGTTGTTCTCGTATTATGGTGATATAGTGTGCCCTAGTGGCGCAGAGCTCAATATTTTTAGTAACCCTTAAGAAAAATTAATACCTCTTTTGAAAAGAATATAATATTTATTGTATAGTATATCCAATCGATAATCACATATGTATTTCCCTGTTTATTTTGATGTGATATCATAAATGACTGATCTGAATTTAGTTTTTAAGTTGGTTATTGATATGCAGTGCTATTTCGAGTGTAATTAAGAATAATATTGAAAGTGCCAATGCTCGTAATTTAATCTTTGTGATTGTTCCTCAGTGGTGGCTGCATGGAGAGTCACCCCGGGTTGCTCTCCGCACCCCGCACTACTTCAGTATAAGCAATCTATCTTAAAACTTAAGCCCTCTGTTTATTTAATGAATCACGTAATGTGCACAATCTCAGTAATGCTTGCAATATTATGTATAACATATTTTATTCCTCATTATATAATTTAATCCAGCGTAATGTTAAGAGTACAATATGAGATGATGTATATCATTCTAGTATCAAAATTAGCCGAAGATGTTAAATATAATTATTAGTTAGGTGAAATTTTAACATAGCTTCGTATAATTGGGATGTTTTAGTATTTAGTAGTGTAGTGGCAAACAGAATGTCTCGTGTCTGGAGTGAATAATGTTAGAGGCAATAATACTCGAGTAAGTCCCTGCCAATAGAAGCGTACAGGGTCGGTCCGAGGCGCGAGCGCCGCCGCCGCAGGCGCCCCGTGCGCTTCGGCCGAAACGCTCATCAACTGAATGGTAGACCTAGGAGTTTTTTGTTGTAACTATAATAATAGTTGTAGGTATTTTATCGTACTTAAATAATTATTCTTGCGATGCCTTAATTCTGGTTGTCAATTAGACATGTCTCTGCCTAGTGTGTTATCATTGTTTATTATTTATTTTAGTTTTTGCTGTTCCGGCTTCCTCCGTGAACTTCCAGTCCAGGCTGTTCTTTTGAAATGATTTTGAGGTCGATTTATTTTTACCTAAGTGTTCTTATTAAATGTTACCAAAATGTTTTTAATAAAATATTTTTATATGTACGATGGTGTTTTATTGTCTACATAAAATACTCAGTACAATTTCAGGTAATTAGATATCTGTTTATTACCTTTAAGCTAACCATAGGTACAAGATAAACAACAACGATTCCACTGTTTATAGTAGCTTAGAATAGGTAGGTACAATAGTATTTTTATACTTCCCACCTACAGACATTGCAAATAACTCTGATGAATGTTTAAAACAAAAATAGCTCTGTTTATTTTTTGTCGTGCTCGGGTGAGTGATATAATTCTATCAGCCGCAGCGAAATACGACGTGACTATATCACTGGTTCTTGGCAAATTAGATTATTTTGTTTGGAATCTTTATGACTTTTTCCATAAATTAGCGTTTGTGTAGTAATACTGCTAATAGCAATGTTTTCAAAACAAGCTGCTTCGAACACGTCACGATTTTTTTCAACGTTACAGTATAAACAGGTAATTAGTAGAAATTTAAATATAGAGAAGTTTCCATCATTTAAAATTTTACTACCCTTATCCCACGTAATTGGCGTAGGTATAACTAATACCTAGTTGTTCACACACGTCATTTGCGAATGCTCGCATACGAGATACCACCGTAAGTGTGTAAGTTAATCTTAGTATATTAATTTATTAGAAACCGGCTAAGACCCGCGTTATATTTACCGATAAATATACATAAAGCGGGTCCTAGCCGGTTTCTAATAAGTTAATATGGATAAAACTCGCGATTAGTTCCAAAGTGATAGTAGAAAATAGTTGCCAAGTATCAATGAGTGTTGCTCACAGTTATCCTTCTTCATGGCAGTTCTCATTCCAGCTTTGCCTGAACATCATGATTTACCAACGGATAGTGTTCAAGGCCTTTTTTATGCTTGATAGGTTAGCCTTTGACCACTATCTCACTTGATGGTAAGTAATGATGTGGTCGAAGATGTTATTCAGGCTAACCTAGAATTACTAGCTCTCAAGGACAGTTGCCGGAACACACCGTTGGGTGCTTGGCGACAGATTTTCTACTTGAGGGTGGTAGCTAGCCAGGCGGGCACTCGCAAAATGGCACCATGCTATAACGAGTGCCATCCAAAGATGACAACCGGGACCGACGGCTTTACGTGCCCTCCGGAGCACGGAAGCGCTCAGTAGTAATGTCACTAGCGGTCACCCATCCAACTCCTGACCGCGGCGGACGTTGCTTAACTTTGCTGATCTATTAAGAACAGCTAAGCAAACTTCGCTACGAGCGCTTCAAAATAAGCTAGCCTAAAAGCTATAAAAAAATTTTACTAGCCTAAAAGCTATTTAAATTTCGCCTTGCACGAGTCGGGTCGGGTTTCGCAAGTGTAACAATCTATGAAAGAAAAGATGTTGTTTTTTATTTTACAGATTAAGAGAGAAACGCGGCTTTAGTTTCTCCATACATAAGTACGTATTAGGTACCCTATTTTCCTAGAGCAATTTTTATTTGCATTTAGGTAATCTAATCACCCTTTATTAGGTACTATAGAAAATATTATGACCCTGAAAATCACCCGTGCCCCTTTTACTATAAAATATATTATTATAGTAAGAGGGGGCTCAGCTAGAAAACTTGTAACGTAAAAGAAAAAAATCACCATGAAGTGAAAAATTTGTCGCCAAGCACCTAACTGTGTGTTCTGGCAACAGTCCTTGATACTCAGTAAAATTATAGTCACATGAGACTGTTTTAGGGTTTCGGGCGCAGTGCAATTCACTTGAGCCGTAATGCATCTGTTATAGGCTAAGGTTAGTCATTATCAAGGGGGCCTCGTGCTTATTCCGTCACAATCATATAAAAATAAAGAAAGGCAAGAAAATCTAGAGCCACTTTCTCACCAATTTATTACAAAGAAATAATTTAATGGGTTCAGTTTCGTGTATTTTCTTCCTATTGCACGCATCCCTCTCAAAACCTATCTAGGTACATTAAAACTCAGTATTTTATTAAGATATCACTAACAAGAATGTTTTTATTCCTTTACTACACAAGATTGTAGTACGACATGACACAATATTCTAAAACAAAAAATACACTTAAAAGTAAATAAACCAAACAACGGTATACAATTTTGTAAATAATTTTAAATCGACACACCGCACTGCCGTGGAAAGGAGTGGTGGAATGCTGCTGATTTGACAATTTATTACCTTTTGTTATCATTTAGGTCATCCAACTAAAATAACTTATATTGTATGTGTTTTTGACGATAACTGGCGGCTTGTATGGTATTACATAATGCAGAGGGATTTCTTTTTTTTTTTCAGTAGGTACTGTTAAAAGAACATACTTAATTTTTTTATTTTTTTTTATGCTTGATAGGTTCGCCTTTGACTACTATCTCACCTGATGCAAAGTGATGATGTGGTCGAAGATGTTGTTCAGACTAACCTAGAATTACTGGCTCTCAAGGACAGCTGCCGGAACACACCGTTAGGTGCTTGGCGACAGATTTTCTACTTGAGGGTGGTAGCTAGCCAGGCGGGCATTCGCAAATTGCCCTACCACCATGCTATAACGACTGCCATCCTAAGCTAACAACCGGGACCGACGGCTTAACGTGCCCTCCGAAGTACGGAAGCGCTCAGTAGTAATGTCACTAGCGGTCACCCATCCAACTCATGACCGCGGGCGAAGTTGCTTAACTTTGCTGATCGGTTAAGAACAACTAAGTAAACTTAGCTACGAGCGCTTCAAAAATAAAATGCGCATTATTAGGTAGACCTCAAATACTAGGTATCTACTCGTCAGATCTCACTCAAGTTTAAATGGGACCACATGCGAAGCACCAGCTTTCGAATATAAAAAAATCATCAAAATCGGTACAGCCTGTAACAAGTTATGAGGAGAGGAAAAATATAGGTAAAGCCAAATTGGGTCGAATCGAGCCCCAGCCTGACCTCAACCTGAACCTCAGCCTAAAGAGCAGCATTCTATGCATAAAAAGCATGCATTCCACCACTCCCTCCACGGGAGTGCGATGTGCTGTGCATTAGAGCTCCTTACCATCACGCCCTGGTTACCTGAGCGGTAGCGGGTTTGGTAACGTGGAGTGCTCACGTTACCAAACCCGCTACCGCTCAGGTAACCAGGGCTGATTGTGACGAGCTCTAATGCACATCGCACTCCCGTGGAGGGAGTGGTGGAATGCATGCTTTTTAGGCTCTATTTCCTTTTGTTGTCTTTTAGAACATGCAACAGGATAATCGGAACAGTCCTTGTTATATTTTATGTGTTTTTCACACTTACTGACGGCTGATATCTACATAACGTACAGAAACCTTTTATTTCTGCAATTCGAATTTCTCTCGTTTAAAACAAAATATCCTAATATTATAGTATAACCTAGTATTATTTTCATATTAGTTAATTATTTATTTATAAGACCCCCACTGTGAAAAATACCTTTTATTTTTATATAATTCGCACAAGTCGCCCACCTAATGGTAAGCGGCACTCCGCCCTGTCCATTACTGTTGCAGTCAACTTGACACTGCACTGCTCTATTTACTTCGAGACGTTAGTTCTTATGTCTCGTGCGGCCAATAAATTCACTTAACGCCCCGAAACAAAGTAGTGCTTGCACCTTCGAGGCAAAGTGGTATCGGCCAAGATGAACTCTTGCTAAAGATAACTAGGTACTACATGGTAGATTTGGATAGGTTAACATTTTACACAAATTTCAGGTCAGTAACTCATTTAGGTAAATATGGAACCACAGACGATGTTTGAGTTTTTCGACTTAAGTATATAAAGTCAGGTACAGTTCTAGGGATGGCTTGCCCCATTCAATTGCCTTGGGGCGACCAGTTTTTTTTTAATGCTGTTAGGTAAGTCTTTGACCACAATCTCACCTGATGGTAAGTGATGATGTGGTCGAAGGTTTTACAAGCCAAGCGGGCATTCGCAAAATGCCCCACCACCATGCGGTGAAGCTCAAGCCCGATTCGACCCATGGACCAGCTGCGCGGCAGTCCATAGCCAATACCACTGAGCCATCACTGCTTTGAATTAATGCCTAGATGTCTACGCCCGTGCCTTGGGAACTTCTTGCGTGACGATATGTTTACATAAAGCTCGCAATTCGAATGCTTAGTCAGTGTTTTTGATCAAATCTTCGTTCTATCTAATTTAAACAATACTACTGAGTCACACTCACACATCAAGGCAAGGATAAGGATTTCCCTGCCTAAAAGATTATCTAACTGATAAAGTAACCTGTTCAATGCCGATCATAGTGCCTACTAGGTAGGTACCTACCTATCTAATCTGGCAGTATTAACTACCTAGGTGAATAAATGCATAATAAAATACCGCACTGACTTATCAATTACCTATCTCAATATATTTTTATCATATCTATGTGTCATCAATTTGATGTACTTAAGTTAACTACCTACCTATATATACCTACATATTTTAGAGACGCCCCTCTTTGCTAAAAATCTGTTTATATTACAAACTTACTAGAGAAAAATTAAAGTCATGTGCGGGATTCTTACCCGCGTCCATCGATCCCAATAACAATCGTATTGGGATGGAGCGACACCTATAGTTCAACTTACGTTGTACTACAAACAAGACCATGATCTTTTTATACTCGTACTGTACTGTATTAGCCGAATTGTCCACTGCTGAACACAGCCTTCCTCATTATGGGGGGGGGGGGATCGCTATAATCCCCAAGCTTGGCAGGTGTCTTGGAGATCGCAGTGTGAGATATCAGTTCCTCAGGAAGCGCTGCTGCCCACCCGTATATTATTAGTAGGTATACCTCTAAAAACTTACCATCATCCGACTCGGGGGTCGAAGCCAGGACCTCGAACTTACGGAGCTAGACATTATATCAACAGGGCCGTCATACATCCATCCCAATACAATGATTAAATAAAGAACTAAAGAAAAAAAATGGAGTTATGAGTCATTGTCATGTGAGCTTAAGCGGTCAGAGCATACCCCGGCTATAGGGAGGAATGGACGCGGGTTCGAATCCTGCACATGACAATAATATTTTTTCACGTAGGTATAAATTTGTAACAGTCATACAAAAGGTATAATTACAAAGCAGCATCAAACACTAGTAGGTATAGGTATTACCTAACTATTTATTAAAATAAAAACCAACCATTTGATAAGATAAAACCGCATTATGTTGATTCAACTGTGGTTCTTGATGCAGGCCGCAACACAACCGCAATTTTCCTGTCGTTTTTTTTGTTTCGTGTACTAGCTTTTGATCACTATATTACACCTGATGGTAAGTGATAACTGATAGTGATAATGCAGTCCAAAAAGTTGTCGATGGTAACCTAGTGTTACTGGTCCTCAAGCTATTATGAAAACTGTGCCTCAAGCATCTGTGCATTTTTTTTATTCATTTTATTGTGACGGAACAAGCTTGAGGCCCACCTGATGTTAAGCGGACTAACCTCTGCCTATAACAGATGCATTTCGTCACAAGTCACGAATTGCACTGCGCCCGTCACCTTGAGACAGTTATTAAGTCTCATATGCCTGTAATTTCACTGGCTCTTAAGGACTGCTGCCTGAACACACCGTTCGGTGCTTGGCGACAGATTGTCTACTTGATGGTGTTGGGGTTAACTTTGCTGATCGGTTAAGAACAGCTAAGTAAACTTTACGAGCGCTTCAAATCTTCAAAGCGCTACATACTTTTTGTATAACAGCTATTAACTATAGATCTATTATTTCTTTGCTCAAACAAATGTTTAAAAGAAAACGTTATACCTACCTAGGTATATGAATAAATATAGGTTTTTCGCGCTAAAGTACCTATATGATTGCCATAACTGCTGACTTTACAAAGGACATACTTAGGTACGCAGCCGCGTTAAAATTATTTTAGTTTGTTTAATACGGCAGAAATGACGTGGCGCCAGGTGGGATGATGTGTGTGTGTGTGTACCTAGCCATTCAGAATTTACTGATATGAGTTTGTCTAGCACATCTCTGATTTCACCCAACAGAGAAGAAGCACCCACACTTTTTGTGTGTTGCAGCTTTGTTGGTCTGCTATCGCCTGGGCTTTCTTTCTGTTCCTGATGATTACAAATAAATCCATAGGTATGTTTGGTATGTTTTGTTACGATGTTACAAGCAGTGTTTGAAACATACTTGAAACAATCTTATTGGACCAATCGACACGTGACTGGTATTTCTAAATTGACCTAAGTATTAGTTCATAACATTAAAGTTTTCTGAATAAGATATTCATAATATTTTTTTTCAGTTTGCAACAGAATTCAACACTTAGGTACCTAAGCCTTCTTACCTACAGCTGGTACCTACAAGTGTAGCACTTCATTTTTTCATGTATGATATAACGCAGTATTAGTATTTTATTATTATTGTATTTTTTACCAAATAGTAAATGTTTTATACAAAAGTCCATAGGATAGCATTGACACTTCTCAATTCGAGTTAAAATAAATATGTTACAGTTTACCTTTCTTCCGAGACAAGAACTAAGTTTACATTGTATGCAGCGCCATCTACTTTATTTTTCTAGAACTAAGAAACTGTTTCAGTATCCTCACACTGAGTTATCATAACATCTACACTGAGTTTAGCGCCACCTGTTCAGTATAATCGCCTACATTGTGTTTAGCGCCATCTGCTACGTTTTCCTCGCACTAAGGTAAACTGGGTGGTAGAGACACAGAATTGAAGTAACTGTTAGATGGCAGCACATGGTTTTTTTTATGTACTTCGGTAATTATATCTAATACTAGCGGTCCGCCCCGCTTTACACGGGTATTATAAATTGAAACATAATAAGTAGTTATTGTGACATAACTGTAACAGTTACACTTACGGTATAACGAACTATTTTGTAGATATTGATGTCCTCTATAAGATTGTAGTACATCACTTTGCTCTATTATAAACAAATTTCGCAGCGTACGCGATATAACGATTTATTTGGTATTTTTTCACACGTAGGGTTACAATATTGAAGTTTTCATATGGATCCCTAAGTTTTTGAAAATATTCTATAGCCTATGTTCATCAGGGATAGTGTAGAATAATGAAATAATTTATTAAATCAATCCAGTAGTTTTTAAGTTTATTTGTTACATCCAAAAATACAAATCTTTCCATAATATTAGTATATACAACTGGCCAAGTGTGACTCGGACCTCTGTGTTTTATGATTCTGCTTTGCAATAGCCAATAAAATATCATTTTTGTATGTGGATTGGTTTCTAACTACATGATAAATCGGTATTTAATAGTGTACAAAAGAGGATTACGGTAGTTAGATCACTTAGACTCACTTAGAGAGATGTGCATGAAGGTAGAAATAATTTTTTTTATGGTATAGGAGGGCAGGCAAACGAGCAGGCGGCTCACCTGGTGGTAAGTGATCACCGTCGCCCACGAACATCCGCAACACCAGAGGTTGCCGGCCTTAAATTATTTAATATTGTACATTGTTAATTTATCGTGTTCTCAACAAAATTTTAGTAATATATTTAACTAGTTTTCCGGTGGTATGTCGATTATCGCGCAAAAACATTTACCTCTTTTTGCGCAGTTTGATAAAAACTATCCTATGTCCTTCCCCGCATCTCAAACTATTTCCATACCAAATTTCGTCCAAATCGGTCCAGTAGTTTTGGCGTGAAAACGAAACAGACAGACAGATAGATAGACAGACAGACAGAGTTAGTTACTTGCGCATTTATAATATTAGTATGGATTAATTTTACCATAACATGAGGGGATATGGTAAGTATACACTATAGCACTTCTTCCGCTCAGATGAAGTCTAGTAGTCTGGTTGATGACCACAACACCGTACCCTATGACGGTTAAAGTAGTACAATTCGAGTACAATATTTCGGCGCAACCGAGCGATCCTCGATGGCCCAGTGATTAAGGCACCCAAGGTGATCTCTGCGAGTGGATGTGAGCGTGGAACGTGTGCAAAGGACGTGAGCGAGGATGTGTACGAGGCGGTGCGGTGTAGCACTTAGGGATGATTTATATTAGACCGGGCCGTGTCCGGGCCGGGGCGAGGACGGGGCGGGCCGGAGCGTACGTTAGTAGGCGGGCCCGGACAGGACACGGATCAGGCACTGTCTAATATAAACTGCTTCATACAAAATGCCCCGTCCGGGCCACGTACACGGCACGCCACGGGCACGGCCCGGTCTAATATAAATCTACCCTTACTCGCACAGCTGAAAAGAGTACGCTAAGCATCATCTCACCGCTCTGATACACACCTTCAACACCTTTGATACGCATACTGGTGCCGCTCAGCCACTAGCTTCCTCACATCTATATTGCTATAGTGGAAAAAGTCACACCGTTTAATATCTTCGCTATCTTCCTTGCAAATCTTTGCTGCAGCCTAAAGGTTACCTAATAAAAATTAAAAATAAATCCATATCTACTTTTTTACCCCTTTCTCGTTTCTATTCAACCCCCTTTAGTGGTTTCACTCACCCCTCAGCCATTTCAATTCAACTCAAAAGCTAGAAATATCGAGTGATCTAGTTACACAGTTTAGTCGAATTGATGCGGATAATTTAGCTATGTAATGAAATGGTTGGAATGGGAGACTGTTAAGCAGTGGATGATCCGGCTAATACAGTAATGTAATGACAGTACCAACCCTAAACTATCACACGAACAGATTTTTATCAAGAGCTTTATACATGCGACGTGCGTGAATAGAGTATAAATTGAGGCAGCGGGGGTGATCGCTTTCTTCCATTGCCATTCAGTGACGACACATCCGCCGGGTTTCCTAGCACCCGCTCATCAGACTGATTGTGATTTGTGATACAGAGTGATTCAATTATATACCTAACCTACCTACTGAACCTACTAATGATTTTCGAGGAATTGTATATCAATATTATTTCAGATCCAACAGTTTTAAAACGGATTTATCTCTTTTTGTTTTTAATTTTATGTTTTTGTGTCATGTTTGCCTAAGTAGTCCTTTTATGTACTTAATCCATGCGAATCATAGATAATGATAACAATTGAATTTTATCCACAACTGGACGATATCAGTGCGCTTGAGTACGTAGTAAGTAAGGGTAGGTGTGTTTGCCTAATTTTCAAGTCAATACGGCTGAACGGAAATGAAAGGAATTTAGAGTCTCCTTTAGTATCTGGAAAATAAATTAAATAAACTAATTATTAAAAACATATTAATGAAAAAGTACCAATATAAATAAATATATTTAGTTGACTGGTATTACACCGATGTGACGTCAGGACCTCAATTAAGATATCGTCATAAAATCGGCTGGGTTACGTGGCGTTTCTGACGTCACGTCCCACGTGACGTCAGTGGATTTCAGGGTCATTTGTGATCAAAAGTATAAAACAGTTATTATTAGAAACGGGTATTTGATCGTTTTTAGCTCTCGATATTTCGGCACTGTTGCCAAAATAATGCGTGTTATAAAATCGTGTGTGGTACATTTGAACGGAATTCATGGCAAAATAAAATTTACCTATGAAATTGAAAAGGAGAGGAAATTTAGTTTCTTGAACGTCACAGTATAGGCAGTATAGGTTATATAGGCATTGTACCTACAAGAAACCTACCCGTCAATATGGGTCGGTTCTACACCCATCATCATGGTAGCAACCCACCACTATCCTTTGGTAACATCGCTACTGAACTGCGCTTATGAGCTCTTCGACGACGAACACCTAAATGAAGAATTATCATTATATGTTGCGTTCATCGAAACCTTTCCTTTGGAAAAGTCTGGTGTCTATAAAGTTAATCGTAGCTGTGGTACGTTCTATATCGGTCAGACAAAACAAACAATATCATTTCGAATTAAGGAGCATTAATATACCTAAGGGCTGTCAAAAATAATGATACCCAGGAATCTGCTATGGCTCAACAACTTCTGGAGTCTACCTAGTTCTAACAACTAGATTGAGTTTACATAACCCAGAGTACACTCGACAGAACGCCACTACATACCGATAATAGCAAGAGAAGCATTTCGAACAAGTGATTTCGAAAGTCACAAAATATGGAAACTTCAATTGGGAAGATGGGATTCCACTGTCAACAACGAGAGCTTGGAATCCAGTGGTTAGTATGTGCAGGAGCCGAAGAAATGTCACAAATAATTCACGATCTGATAACTTTTGTATGTTGTTCCAAATTCAAAAAGTCTTGTTAGTGAGATATGTGACAGTAGTAGTCTTGCCGAAAAAATGAGAAAGAAAGGATGCCAAACAAAAAAATCAAAATAAATTTAAATTTTAAAATCTAGTCAAAACTGAATAACCCGCCCCTGACCATTCCTGTCGCAAAGGTGCACACTTGCTGCGTTCCCATGCTGAATAGCAATAGCCAGCCTCTGCACCAGGAAAGAACCGGCGCGGGAGTCACCAGTGATATCACCGAGCCAACGACCTAATTCGCCCACAAAGCTCTTATCCTTTTCACCCCAACTGCCCATAGTCTGCACGGCTACAGGCATAACATGGTAAGGCGGCTCATTTACCGTGATGCTGGCGTCTTCCGCAACAGCTGATGGGAACCGAACGGTGTGACTCAGGAGGCTGGCGGCAACAGTGCTGACACATGTAGCGTATTGGTATATGGCAAATATTCAATCCTTGCAATACTCAAATGAAACTATTCACTCAATCACTCTGACATTCAATCGTTCATACTTTTTCGTTCGCTGTTCGTTTACTCTTGGTGAAAATATATTATTTAATTAAACTACCATCGAACCGAGCACACTCGTTTTTCTTTTTCCTGTCCCCATATCCAGCAGGTTATGGGCCCAGGCCGCATTTTCTACTGCACAAAATAAAGTATATAAAGTCTAGTTCGAGTAATTACCATATTCTCAAGATGGATTCACGCAGCAAAAGAAATATCCAACAGTTTAATGGTGAGAGGTATAGCACGTGGAAGTTTCGAATAAAATCACTGTTAGAAGAACTTCAAGTACTCAGTGTTGTTGAAGATGCCACACCAGAGGACCCTGACGCTGAATGGCAGAAGAAAAACATAATTGCCAAAGGTACGATTGTTGAATATTTGAGCGACTCGTTTTTAATTTTCGCTAAAGATTCCGCTACCGCCAAATCCATTATAGAAAATCTTGACAAAATATACGAGCGACGAAGTCTGGCATCACAATTGACGTTACGAAAACAGTTGTTAAATCTCAAATTACAGCCCGATGAGATATTACTGCAACTTTTTACGAAGTTTGATAACTTAGTCACAGAACTGATTTCTGCAGGCGCAAAACTAGACGAAATGGATAAAATTGCTCATCTTCTGCTCACGCTACCCACATCTTATAATGGCGTCATAACTGCATTAGAAACGCTCGGTGAAGATCACTTGAATTTAGTTTTCGTGAAAACACGTTTATTAGATCACGAAATAAAGTTAAAGGCTGAAACTACGACGGAACTTAAGGCCCTACATACTGGTATCAAACGTTTCAATACCCAAGATTCGCCAGTACCTAATAAGAAAAATAAAGTCTACCCACAGAATAAAGGAAACGATCAAACTGGAAATTCGACCTACAAGTTTTCAAAAATGTATTGCGACCATTGTGGACGACGAAATCATATTAAAAGAGACTGCCGTTTCTACAAAAATCAACAGCAAGGCGAACAATCATCAAATTACAAGAGGGTAGCCAACAACGTTCAAGCCAGCAACAATGACGAGGACGGTTTTGCTTTTATGTTCTCAAAATGTAAGTTACCTAATGCCGCTGATAATCGGTTAGCTAACAATGAAATTTGTTTTCTTTTAGATTCCGGGGCGACTGACCACATTGTTAACGATCGGGAGGTTTTTACTACATACATTGAACTACCGACACCTCTAAAGATCGGCGTTGCAAAGAATGGGACCTCCATCCTTGCATTTGGTAAAGGAAGGATTGAGGTAACGACAAACATGGGTATTCAGGGATCAATTGACGATGTATTATATTCGCCAGAGGTTCGGTATAATTTACTATCGGTAAATCGCATACAACAGACAGGTATGTCGCTTATTTTTGGTAATAATGGTGTTCAAGTATATAAAAATAACAAATGTTATATGACCGGTGAAAATACTAACAATCTTTTTAGTATCACTTTTGAAATCGATAGATTGCGGTGTAAATTAAATGTTGTTCATAATCAAAATAGTTGTAAAACCCACCAAGATGTTTACAAATTATGGCATGATCGACTTGGTCACTTAAATAAACAAAAATTTAATTTGCTCAAAAATTTTATTGACTCTTCTGACAGTAAAATCATCGATAATGTTGTACCTACCGACGATTTATGTGAACCTTGTATTCTCGGTAAACAATCACGATTGCCATTTCAAAAATCAAAAGACAAATGCAACAAAAATAACCGACCCCTATTTATTGTTCATTCTGATGTATGCGGCCCGATAAAACCTACAACTATTGATGATAAAAATTATTTTGTTAATTTCATTGACGATTTTACACACTACACGGTTACATATCTAATGAATTCCAAATCTGAAGTATTAAAATGTTTTCAAGATTTTGTAGCTAAAAGTGAAAATCTGTTTAACACAAAAGTGACCAATCTGTACTGCGATAACGGGCGAGAATATCTCTCTAACGAATTCAAAGAGTTTTGTGTTTGTAAGGGAATAACTTACCATCTGACGGTACCTTATACGCCTCAACAAAATGGTGTTGCCGAGCGCATGAATCGTACGTTAACCGAAATGGCTAGAACATTGGTTACAAGTGCGAAGTTAGACAAATCTTTTTGGGGTGAAGCTATCTTAACGGCTACGTACTTAACAAATAGACTACCCACAAAAGCACTCGCAAATGATAAAACACCATATGAAATGTGGCATAACAAAAAACCGAAAATAAGCCATTTAAAGGTATTTGGTTCAACGGCTTATGTCCATGATAAAACTAAAAGTTCAAAATTTGACGAAAAATCATTAAAAGCCATACTAGTCGGATATGATCAAAATGGTTATAAATTGTTTAACGTAGAAAATAAACAGTTTTTCATCGCTCGAGACATTATTTTCGACGAGTTAAATTTTGAATTTTCTAGGCCAGTTGAAAATTATAAAAATAATCCCGTCGAAGTTCCCGCCGAAATTAATAAGATCGATGATAAATTGACAAAATTAATAGGCACCAAACACAAACCTCTTCCTAACGATAACTCAGAAGCTGGACCTTCATCTAGCAAACTGAGGCGTAGTGAAAGAATTCTAAATAAGCCCGCAATAGATTACCAAACAATGAGTGATCCTGATTATTATTTATCACTTATTACATTTCAATCTTTACCAAATTCTTACAATGAAATTTTCAATAGAAGCGATACTGATAAATGGTTAAAAGCCATAGACAGTGAGATTAAGTCACTTCATAGCAATCAAACTTGGAGCCTTGTTAAAAAACCTAATAATGTGAATATAGTTTCATCAAAATGGATTTTTACGATTAAAAATAATGAATTAGGTGAGCCTACGCGTTATAAAGCGCGACTAGTCGCACGAGGCTTCACACAACAATACCTACAAGACTACGACGAAACGTTTGCACCAGTCACGCGAATGTCAACCTTACGTCTTATCTTAGCGCTAGCGAATCAATATGATCTACACGCACATCATATGGACGTGAAAACTGCTTTTTTGAATGGCGTTCTTAAAGAAGACATATATATGGAAGTACCAGAGGGCGTATCAGCTGAGGCAAATCAAGTTTGTAAATTAAACAAAACACTGTATGGCTTAAAGCAATCGTCTAGATGTTGGTTTGAACGTTTCGATCGTGCTCTTAAGGAAATTGGTTATAAGAACTCACAAGTCGACAACCTTTGTCCAAAACATATAAACATGGGTTTATATGTTTTGGACAAAGGTTGTAATGAAAATGCATATATAGTGTTATATGTAGATGATTTAATTTTGTGTGCAAAAGATTTGCAAAAATTACAATTATATAAAAGTAGATTAATGCAAGAATTTCAAATGACTGATTTAAAAGAGGTAAAGTTGTTCCTAGGTATAAAAGTTGAGCGAAGTAAGAATAAATTGACTTTAGATCAGTCACAATACCTTCAAAATATTTTAAGCAAATTTTCAATGAACAATTGCAATCCTGCGAAGTCACCTTTTCCGTCCAAATTAAATTATCTGAGTTTAGAGTCTGATAGTCATTACGATGCTCCTTGTAAAAACGTCATTGGATGTCTTATGTACGCAATGCTTTGCACGCGACCCGATATATGTTCCGCGATAGGTATTTTGAGCAGGTATCAAAGTAAAAATAATGAAGAGTTATGGAAATGCTTGAAACACCTTTTAAGGTATATAAAAGGAACAATTAATTTGAAATTGACTTATGAAAAATGTGATTATAAACAACTGATTACTGGCTATGCTTTCTCCGACTGGGGAGGAGACTTAGTTCATAGAAAAAGTACAACAGGGCACGTTTTCAAAGTGTTCGATAATTGTACAATTTCGTGGAATACTAGAAAACAAACCACAGTTGCAGCTTCCTCAACAGAGGCAGAATATATGGCTTTATTTGAGGCTGCTAGGGAAGCCATCTGGATAAGATCATTATTATCAAGTATTTCAATTCCGTATTGGAATTGAAATACTTGATATATGGCTTTATTTGAGGCTGCTAGGGAAGCCATCTGGATAAGATCATTATTATCAAGTATTTCAATTCCAATACAGCAACCAATAATTATTTTTGAAGACAATAACAGTTGTATAAGCATTGCCAATAACCCCACAAATCACAAAAGGTCGAAACATATCGATATTAAATACCATTTTACACGAGAACAAATTTCTAATAATGTTATAAAGCTAGAGTATGTTTCCACAGGAAATCAACTGGCTGACATATTTACGAAAATGGTAACAACAACAAAGTTCCTGGAATTAAGATCAAAATTGAACTTAATATAAGATTCTATTGTATTAATATATGATTGATTTAGTAATTGTAATTACTTGAATAATTCTTGTGTTGCAAACCCCGTTGCTATATTTATATAAGTTTTATGTATACTTGCATATTTGAGGGGGACTATTGGTATATGGCAAATATTCAATCCTTGCAATACTCAAATGAAACTATTCACTCAATCACTCTGACATTCAATCGTTCATACTTTTTCGTTCGCTGTTCGTTTACTCTTGGTGAAAATATATTATTTAATTAAACTACCATCGAACCGAGCACACTCGTTTTTCTTTTTCCTGTCCCCATATCCAGCATAGCGTCCCAAATTAGGCACTTGCCGTTCTTCCGGGGCTGTTAAATTATCAATTTAGTAAAAAAAATTAAACAGAACATAACAAATCGACGCGCTTTTTTTCTAAGCGCAGAAAAAGGTTCCCAACTTCCTTTCCAAAAATCGAATACGAAAAAACCACCACTTTTTAGGGTTCCGTACCCAAAGGCTAAAAACGGGACCCTATTACTGAGACTTCCTTGTCCGTCCGTCTGTCACCAGGCTGTATCTCAAGAACGGTGATAGCTAGACGGTTGAAATTTTCACAGATGATGTATTTCTATTGCCGCTATAACAACAAATACTAAAATAAAATAAATATTTAAGGGGGGCCATCCCATACAAAAAACTTGATTTTTTTACCGTTTCTTGCTCGATACTATTAAAGGTGACAGGTAAATGCTTTAACTATTCACAGAATATTTAGTTTTATATTCTCTTTAAATATAATTAATTAAAATAAAATAACTACAAAATTACAAATATACGATAGGAAAAATTTAAGTCATGTGCGGGATTCGAACCCGCGTCCATCCCGCATCCATCATTTACAAGTATAAAACCAATTGCAAAATTGGTCTTGTTTGTAGTACAACGTAAGTGGTACTATAGATGTCGCTCCATCCCAATACGATGGTTAATGAACTATAGGAAAAAAATTCGAGTTATGACGTCATGTCATGTTAGCTCAATTGGTTAGAGCATGCCCCGGCTATAGGGGCGGGATGGACGCGGGTTCGAATCCCGCACATGACTTAAATTTTTTTTCCTATCGTATATTTGTAATTTTGTAATGTAATCCGCTTAGCAGGCGTTATTGCAATCATAACAATATAAAAAAATAAAATAACTAATTAAGGGGGCTCCCATACAATAAAAGAGGATTTCACCGTTTATTTGCTAAAAATAATAATAATTGAATTGCTAAAAATAACATTTAAGAAACCCTTCGTGCGCGAGTCCCACTCCCACTTGGCCGGTTGTTTTTCTTATTATTTGATATGAAACCTTTTTGAGATTTGACGTTTATATATGTATTATTTTTTTATGTTCGCAGCTAAAATACAAATGAACGGTAACATGGGTTTTCATACAACATTCCTTCACTGCTATGTGGGGCAGGAATGAAATTCCATGTAACTTTTCCCGCCGCACATGACGGAGAAATGACGAACTTTATAACACGTTTTTGAACGAGCAATGAGACACTTTCTGAGGTGGTGTGGTATACAACATATTTACAATACTTGCTGGCAGGGAAATCCCCGATTAATAATTAGGACGAGCGAAGCGAGCCCTATCACTATCCCACGACTTGAATATTTTGTGGCCCCTTTTACTGAAAAACTACCGCGCCTATAGAAGTTAACTTCATATCTAGATAGGTAAAATAAGTGAATCACCCCTCTATAAATACCTTCCGTAAACGTCTATACGATAAGGTGTCAGAAATATTCTATGAAATATATCAGATAAATTGGCCGTACATTCATATTATAACTAAATAGTTATTATTTATTGTGATATACTAAACTAATTAAGACAATAGTTTTTTTTTTAATGTAATTGTGACGGGACAAGCTCGAGGCCTACCCTGTGTTAAGCGGAATAACATCTGCCTAGAACAGATGCATTTCATCACACAAGTGACGAATTGCACTGCGCCCGTCACCTTGAGACATAGTTATTAAGTCTCGTGTGCCTGTAATTTTTATTTGTAATATAATTTTTTAATAGTGCACAGTAGTTACATTTTAAAGCAAGTTAGTTTTTCAATAGTGAAATAGGTGGATCTAACTAGTAACATAAATGTATTGAATCTGTGTTTTAAACAACAGTACGATAGCTATCAAGCTATCGTACTGTTGTTTAATAGTTACTGTTATTACTACTGGGAACAGATGTGAAATAGAGCTATATACATCCTATTATAAAAAAAATATCTTAGTTTGTAGGCTAGCTTTTGACCACTATCTCATGTGGTCGAAATGTTGTTCAGGCTAACCTAGAATTACTGGCTCTCAAGGACAGCTGCTGGAACACACCAATAGGTGCTTGGTGACAGATTTTCTACTTGAGGGTGGCAGCTAGCCAGGCGGGCATTCGCAAAATGCCCTGACACCATGCTATAACGACTGCCATCCTAAGACAACAACCGGGACCGATGGCTTAACGTGCTCACCGAAGCACGGAAGCGCTCAGTAGTAATGTCACTAGCGGTCACCCATCCAAGTCATGAGCACGGCGAACGTTGCTTAACTTTGCTGATCGGTTCAACACGGCTAAGCAAACTTTGCTACGAGCGCTTCAACGTATCGTATTATTCGAGGACTCTATTATGGTGACGTGAATAATACCCCACATCAAGGAGCACCTTGCATCCCACCAGTGCCTGCCTTGCTATGCCTATTGGCTCGCAAAAAATACAACAAGACTAAGTGGCTTTTCCCTATCTTACCACATTACTACGGTTTGGGAGGGTCATACATTGTTTATGGAATTAATGTCTCAAATCAAGGTTGGAAGCAGTTTGGCCTGCTGGGAGGGATGTCTTGAAATTTTACGACCGTTCGTTTTGGTGACCCTGATGTTTTTATAGAGCTCCGAGCAGTTTCTTTAGCTTCATGTCAAAATTAGTTTGATTACTGCATAAAGAAGTTGGGTCCGCCGAAAGCGCCACCGTGACTTTATAGTAGATTATGATACAAGTGAACTAAGTTGCTCACGAGTTTCATATGCACTTTTTCAACACCCTTGCGAGGAAAAAAACCGGCCAAGCCAAAAAAAACCGCACGAAGGGTTCCGTAACTAAATATTCTATGAATAGTTAAAGCGTCTACCTGTCACCGTTATTAGTATCGAGCACGAAACGGCAAAAAAGTTTGTAGTATGGGAGCCCCCTTTAAATATTTATTTTATTTTATTTTTAGTATTTGTTGTTATAACGGCAATAGAAATACATCATCTGTGAAAATTTCAACTGTCTAGCTATCACCGTTCTTGAGATACAGCCTGGTGACAGACGGACGGACGGACGGACAGCGAAGTCACAGTAATAGGGTCACGTTTTTACCCTTTGGGTACGGAACCCTAAAAATATATATTGCACAAACGTGATACAAACAACATACAAAAATAATGGAAAATAGCGTGCAAGTTTTTTTTTTGCGGTCGGTAAATGTATGATGGTTGATTACATATAAACCTCTTTGATGTTACAAATCTGTATTACCCAGTTAAATTGAAAATGCTCGCATATAATTTGCAGTTAGGTACTAACTTAACTTTGTAAGGATAAATTACTCGATTAAATTGAAAATGCTCTGTTTACTCGCATATAATTTGCAGTTGGATAATTCTATTACGCACTAGTGTATAATATTATTATGCACGAGGGTGTTATAGTTCGGTTTATGGCCCTAAGAACGATATAATAAAGCCCACTTTACGAGCAAGGGTGTTGAAAAATGAATTATTGAAAAAGTGCGTATGAAACTCGTAAGCAACTTGCTCATTATACACTCGGCTGATTTACGCCCTCGCCTACGACTCGGGCTGCAACACACAGCCTCGTGTATAATGAGCAACTTAGCTCACTGGTATCATAATCTACTATTACGATATTACATCTAGCTTTGTTAGAAGGGTTTTACTGATGTTGACCTACTAGAAAAGGCCAATCAGTCGTAATAAAAGTGGTTGTCGTATATCGAAGCTTTTTTAATGCTGTGGTTGTTGGTCTACCTTCCTAAGGTCTCTTAGAAAGCAACTGCGTCTAGAGATGGTGTGCTTTGTTTAATAGACTAATGAATTTCTCGTATTTCTATGCTCCACCGCGGGCAAAACCGCAGGTGGAAGCTAGTTTATGGATATAAAACCCACTTGCTTGCATCTAACTTGTTCTTTGTTGGTAAGCCTATATTCTCATTATTTATTACAGAGGTAAGTAAGTACAATCTTGCTTGAACAATGAAAATATAAAATTATATCCAACACCCAACAATAGCCTCCAGAATCCCGTCTTTATTATACATCGTAGAACATCGGTCCGCGGAATTCGTAATTTCTTTGATTCCCTCCTATTGTGGCACCGATAAAAGAGACACTTTTCTGTTCCTCTCTGTTCGAATGAATACACCCATTATGCTCACACAAAAGTGGATGTTCCAAACAAAAACAACATTACCGCAGTTATTGCGTTGAATAAAAAACAATTCGAGACTATATTCTATTATAAATTGGAACAATGTAGTGATGAAAATGTATTTTGTCGCAGATACTGAAAGCTCGCTATTGAAACAAAACCGCTTGCAGCTGCGCGCGGCGACGACGCGCGTTGTCACGCTATGGGGCGTGGGAGGATCTTTTGTAATTACTATTTTATTTTACTATCAGGTAAGTAAAATATTATTTGGGTTAGGCCACGCATCACTTGTAGGTACCCACTATAGTCAATAACGAAGTGGTCGAAGGTGGCAAACAGGCCTAGAATAGGAGCAAACCTATAATGATTGCAAAGTTGCAAGTGGGGACGCCCGTCGGCATTCGCAACCAGGATACAAAACAGTTTAGGTGTATTTCTCTATAATAGACTACATACTATTAGTACTGCATACTAATAGTACGCCATATTACTAGTACTGCATACTAATAGTAGGTACTGAATACTACTATAGTACTTCATATTACTAGTACTGCATACTAGTACTTCACATTACTAGTACTGCATACTACTAGCACTGCATACTACTAATAAAGACGACACATGTGTAATTAACGCGCGTTTTTGGAAAAACTAGTTTGGTACGGCGACGGATGGATCTGCTGCTTACGTAGTTTATTATAAATGCCACTGAATTAAGCTTGATTTATCAGTCAATATCATTGTTGTATCATAGTACTAAATTAAATTTATCTGGAATTAGTGCTCCCACGCTTTAAGAAAAGAAAACCGGTCCACCCGGCTGAACATCCGTCAGTCCTACGTTAAAAAAGGGTTTATCGTTAAAACCGTAATGGGTTGAAATTTTGATAGAATTGTGTTGGTAAGTTTGTTAGGCAGATTGCCTAACAAATATGTGACTAAAAGTTTCTAAATATAAGAAACATGTTTTTTTTTAATTTTATGTTTTTTTTTAATTTTCGTTCTATCATAATAACGGTAATACGTTCAAGCGCCAAACTTTGTAATATCGTCAAATATCTAACAAGCTTTATTCTATTAGCTAATTATAAAAATCTTTCAGCTATATACGGATCGGAGTGTGAATAAAATAATAAATTATTGGGTATGTACTTGCGTCCTGTGTTAGTACGGAACTCTCTAAGTGCGTGGCCAATTTTAACTTGCCGGTTTTTCATTGCTCAGTGGTATGTCTGACCACTATCTCACCTTTGTATATTGAGTAAGGTGAGTGATGATATTATGGCCGCAAATGTTGAAGATATATGCCCTGTATGGATCAGACTTGACCAATGTCGTTCAACCCATTTAAACTAGTCCGAATTCGCTGGGACATACCGTCATAAGTACCTAGTTGGGCACATGCGAGTATATATTGAAACAATCTCATCACTCCTATATTTCTTCTCTATTCAAGTCACTTGGAAGATGTCGCAATTAGTGATAAGGCCACCCATTATAAATTGTAACTCTTCATTGTAAGCCTTTTTTTTAAAGCTGATAGGCTAGCCTTTGACCACTATCTCACCTGATGGCAAGTGACGATATGATCGAAAATATTGTTCAGACTAGCCTTGAATTACTGGCTCTCAAGGACAGTTGCCGGAACACACCGTTAGGTGCTTGGCGACTGATTTTCTACTTGAGGGTGGTAGCTAGCCAGGCGGGCATTCGCAAAATGACCTACCACCATGCAAGCCGAGTATTTTATTATATTGTAACGTAAATTTTGTGGACAATAGAGAGTTACCTATTTGAATCAAACGCACACAAAAATACTATAGACTTATTGAAAGTAATTATTTAATATAACTAAAAGTATTTTACAAACTAACCATAGGTCACAAAGTATAATACGAAGAAGCATATCTGTAGAACTATAATTGATACGAAAAATACTGCTTTGACGCAGCATTTCATGTCCAACTTTTTTGGTACTGACGGTAGTGGTGGTTGATAGTTAGGCCCGCTTGGCTCTTTCTTCAAGCTGAACGGAATGGGCATTACGAATAACACTGCACTAATTTTGGCTTTTACTAGTAGGTTATATATAATGCAGGTTCTTTTGAAGAATCTTGTTTTAGATAGAGACTTTACTGGTTGATAGATTGACCTCTGATCTGTGAATCGTTTCACAAGTTTTCAGCTCTTGTACCAGCTTCTAACCGCGTGTTTTATATAAACTTTAAGAGATAACATTTCGAAAGACTCTTAATAAATAACAAATTATTATGTTTTGGTTTTGAAAGACACTAGTGACATTACTTGTCAAACTTTTTTGTATGGAGCCGGTATATTACCTTTCTGTATGGTATGGTGCTTTGGCATGGACATATCATAGATCCATGATCTATAGATATATGTCCATGAGCTTTGGCCAATGAGCAATTTATACTACGAGTTTTGGCTAAGTGATGAACGTAAGGAGAAATATGGTTCCTCTTTGGCTGTTCACTAAGCCTTAAAATGGAAGAAATATTTTTTATTAAAAACTAAATAAGTAGTTTGTATTAATTAAGAACACGGTCCATGTGTTTTTATTTTACTGGCTGTCAATGTCAATTTCGACAATGCTCGCAATTCTGTTGGAACTAAGAGTGCGTTCGTTTTGGCTCGATTGCGTTTGTAGCAGTTTCGAAAGTGGCATTTGTGTATTAGCGTTCGGATAGAAGCTTTTGCTATTTTTGACCACCAATTACTGCATGCTATCCGAACGGCTTAAAACATACTTTGACAACCGCCAATATTTTAACAATTTTGCACAGTACGAAACATGGAATCAATCTCTAAAATTAACAAAAAGTAGGTACCTATATTATTATTATTTCTTTGTTAATGGCTTCTGATAGTTACATAAATAAAAAACTTGTGAAACTCTTCAATCGCGCCAAATACAACTGTCAAAACAGCAGTTGTCAAAAAACGATCACAACGATCCCACGGCAAGACATGGGTCAAAAATATCACTTTTCTCTGTCATTTGTAGCGTTTTCAAAGCTATCCGAACGGTGAGCGAAAACGATATTTTTGCTCACGAAGTCCCAAAACGAACGGCCCGTGTGATCGTTTTTAGCGTTTGTGAGTGTTATTTTTGGCACCGATAGCCTATCCGAACGCCCTATAAATTAACTAAAATTTAGTAAAATTAGATTTAGAAATGTCAACCGAACAATAATCCGTATCCTGTTGATGCCATACTATAATTGTTTTGAGCTATACGAAGGTTAGTTACTAAACTTAGTAAATACCTACTGCAGCTTTGCTATTCTATTGTACACTAATTTGATGTAAACTTAGAAGTTTTAACATAATATTAATCAACACGTAAATTGGTGCTGACCAATATTGAACTGTTTTGCAATTATGTAATTTATTTTGTCCAGATTACGGCTTTCTCAGAAGGATGAATTATGGACGTTGCTATATTATTTGCTACACTTGTGGATTATTCGGAAAGGAATGGATTTTTTGACCATTTCATAGCTTAACATAGGAAACAGCTTGTAGGCAGGCTACTATCAAATTTGTGTTTACACATAATTGTTGACATCGTCACTTCTGTATTCCTGGGGGAATGCATAGGTGTATAAACAGCAGCATTTCACTGTTTGTGTTTCGGTCCCAAGTAACAGGAGGCGAGACTATTACCATCTATCAGACACAGTGCTAGATTTCAGACTGCTATGATTTTTATTATTTAAAATAAAGAAACTAGTATAACTGGAAATCAAACCAAGGCCCGAGAGAAGCGACTATTAAAGCTGCTATGCCAACATGGCACATTTATTATGTTAGGCATTATCACGGATGGACTTAAATGTAAGCAAAGTTCCATAGGCAAGAAACACGTACCAAAGACTTGAGTAGCGACAAAGTGAATTTAATTTAGGATTTATAATTTGATGTTTTAAATTTACTCGTAGTTCGAAGTAACATCAGATTAACTTTTAGGAATCCTAAAACTAAAATATGTTTTTTATTAGTTAGTTTAGATAGTTAGTGAGTGTACGACAGAATTGCTGCCAATATCAGTCTATGGTAAATCTTTCAGCGTTATGTGCATAATCGATTATAGTCATAAGTCGACTATGATCGGTTATGGAATCGGTTATAAAGAAAAGCATGTAAAAATAATCCAAACACATACTTAAGTATCTACCATTTATCTAACGAAATTAAGGGATTGGATAAAAAAAGCTGATGGTAAGTAGCACGGTTTCTGGATACCAGCCACAGTTTTTATCATCTTCAACATAAAAAAAAACGGTCGTATGGGAAATCCCCTTCATTGTTGTCGGCCAATGAGTGTTGCCAATGTTTCAATGTTCAACATTTGAGATATAATATCCTACCCCTAAGGGGACAAGAAAAACAATTTCTGTATTCAATTACAAATTTACGTGAGGTTGTGGTTGTCACGTGAGAGTTAAATTTGTCATGTGCAGGATTCGTATATTTGTGATTTTGTAATGGTTAGCAAAGCCTATAAAGCCTTAGGTTTTGTATTAAGAGTTAGTCAGCCTTTTTCTGACACATTACCACTCATATGTCCGCTCTGTAGGTACTCGAGTATTGTAGTAATATACAGACCCCACATTATATAACATACATTCACGAAATAGATAATAAACATAAACATTTTAAAACATTTAAACTACAGAATATTTACTTATCGTAATAACTGCTCTGGTTCCTGTAACATTCATCACATAATACCTTTAAAAGACAGGCGAATTATCTTAGTTAAGATGTTTCTGTACAGTTTCTGTAATAGTATAATTGACAACATGGATCTGAGTAACCCTATTATAAGATTTTGCGTCCCAAGAATCCATACTCGACATACCAATTTATTTTCAACGCTCCTGACTCGAACTAATTACACAAACAATGCAGTTGCAAGGCGCCTCCTTAGAACTTATAGGGTGCGTACCATTTGAGTGAGATTCGCTAAAAACGCTAAAAACGATCACACTCCCAATAAGTTTTCCACATGGGTCTTGGCGTTATTTTCGCCTTAAACGCTACATATAATGTCAAAAGTGACAGAAGTGGCAAATTTTAGTGGCATTCTTAGCGTTTTTATCCAAAAATGGAATGGGGATGACAGTTACAAACGATCACGTGATCACAACCATAGACGCAGAACGTGATCAAAATTATCGAAAATAACGTTCTTAGCGACTAATGGAACATACCCATAATAAAGTGTTTGATACCATAGATATTTCCTGCTCTAGCAAACAAGTTTGTGTTGCCAGTTTTGCGTACAATTATGGATTTAAACGTTTTGTAAAGGAATTCTTATATTAACGACAATTAGAGACAAATTATATAATAAAACGAAAAACTGATAAACTAAAAGCAAAAAGCAGACTTACGTTCAAAGATATGCGTGCAAAATTTGAACACTTGGTAAATAAAATATGACGAATCTACTTTTGTATGGAAAGCGCTTTCCTTATTGAGCTAAAATTGTATAGGTAGGCAATTATTAAGATCTAAGGATCCACCTACAGAGAGATTGTGTAGTGACAAGAACAACCTTTGTGATTTACTCCTTTCAATAAGACTTCTCATACAAAACGAAACAAAAACAAGTTTTTCAAATGAAGATATTTAAAAACTTTCTTATATCGTCTTTGAAAGAATGTAGGTAGGTACTGTTTGTACAAAGAGTCTCGTATATTGAATAGGAATCAGAAAATGCCGCTCAATGAGCAATGTTAAACAGTGTTCTATTCATCCGAAGCCTTTAGAAAATCACCCCAAAGCCGAGTCGCTTTTTACCGCCTCCATTTATGTTTTCCACATTTTCCATATAGAATTTCGTGCTTGTGTCGACTGAATGTTTATTGAAATCCACCGTTGGGTTGCCAATTCAGTGGTAAATTAACACCATTCAGCGGAATATGGTTCAAAGAGCTCTTCTGTCGCTGATGACACTATTTTGAATTACGTTTAATGTGAAATGTATTTATATCAGTGTTTATATGTAGGTAGGTACTTTTCGACAGATGAATAGGCTCAGTAGAAATAATTTGATTGACGCTAGTTATTTGAGTTTTTAAACCGTCACGGTCATTTACACTGTAGTTATTATTGTTAAAGGGATATTTACCGTGATTTGGATTGCTTTTGAGGTTTCGATATTTCGGCACTGCTGCAAGAGCAAGAGTTTACTCGTTTGCAACAGTGTTGAAATATCGAGAGCTCAAAAGCAATCAAGATCACGGTAAATTTCACGCTTATAATAATAACTATGATGAGTTTTTTTTATGTTATTGTGACGGTACAAGCCCGAGTCCCACTTGATGTTAAATGGACAAACCTCTGCCTATAACAGATGCATTTCGTCACAAGTCACGAATTGCACTGCGCCCGTCACCTTGAAACATAGTTGTTTAGTCTCATGTGCCTGTAATTTCACTGCCTCTCAAGGAATGTTGCCGGAACACACCATTTAGGTGCTTGGCGACAGATTTTCTACTTGTGGGTGGTCGCTAGCCAGGCGAACATTTGCAAAATGCCCTTCCACCATGCAAAATTACTGCAAAATTACATAATATTGCATATGTAAATATTTGTGTAGGTAAACGTATGTGATAACGATAAATGTATTATTATATATAAATAAATTAATGTAATATATGCAAAGATAATAAAAAATAATACCTATCAAAATAAACACGTGTCTTGTGTTTTGATTATAAACCTTTGCACATTTCACCGTTTCGAAAGTTCATGAAACTGAAAACTAAAAGTTATTCAAAACCCTCGCTCGCGTTTCAAAATCTTAACGCCAAAGAAACCGCCCAACATTCAGCCATTGGGGATCCTTTAGAAAATCGCGTTCAGCCAGAGCGTGTCTGTTCACTACCGCAGCATTCATATTTCCCGCGTTTTCCATACACAATATTGCGTCTTTGAGGTAGGGAGTGTTGCCATTCCCGGCGGTTTCCCACGAAATGGTGTTATGATTTATGAACCTCACTTTGTTAGAACAACGACTAAATTTCGTTGTATTAAGTTGATCATATCCTATGTTGTTGTAAGGAATCTGTATTTTGTCCTGTTGTTCTATTTTTATGTCACGGGTATCAAAATCAGAACCATTTATTGACCACAATAACTAAGAATGTTATTCTAGGCAAGTCAGTATACAATGTAATATGTTTTTTATATAATTATTTAAATATCATTACACTGTAATAAATAATGCATTGGGTACCTAATATTTTCAATTAAAATAAAGCAACTTAATAATAACTTAGTACATAAAAGCAATCATATTCATCGAAATATTACTCAGCATTGTAATTAGTGAAATTAATATGAAACAACTTCGCATCCCAATTATACCGCCTACATTAGCGGCATACGTATAAAATATGTTTAGAAAGTGGTTTTATTACATGGATTCCACAATGAATGATATTCCTTTGAAATAATGTCTAAAACGTAGCTGCCACTTTTGGTAGCGAAATTCAAATTTAAAATAGGACCCTAAAATCAAGTAACTTCTATGTTTAATGAAAAATGTCTGTACTTTATGATCGAAAATAAATAATGCATTTAACTTAGTTTATTAGGTATAGTTATTAAATTTGTTTCTTAGCTTCGTAGTGTATCAACTACCAAGATTTTTTGACGTTTTCTTAACGGCTTCTTAGTGTTTCACGTTATTAGTAAATTACAAAGGTATACAAATAAAAAAAAACATATTTACATGAAGAAAATATAGATTTGCTTTGGAAACAAGTGTTTTTAATAATTTAATGATTTGTGTTCTCTAAAAACGTGTGACTATTAGGCAAACAATCAGATTTAGCCACCCATGTAATCCTTGGTTTTAACACCTTCACTGCGGATCAGGCCCATATCGGCCTTCCTTGGTTTATTTATCAATTCCTGTTTGGTAGATCCCGAGACGAATAGAACTTAAGGAAGTTGGGTTCAAGGTTATTCTAACAGTACAAAAAAAACTTGTAGACGTCATGTTTTCGCAAAGTTATAAGCAAAGCAGCCGCCTGGCCGCAGCCAGGGTGTTAAAGTTATAACATACAAAATAACAATGAGAGGAAATATTTGAACCCGGGAAATAAACCGCTACCATCCATCCCTAAGGGCATGTTCTTCCAATCTTATTTACCATGGTGCATTATTTCGAACTTATACTTTCTTTCTTATTATTTAACGTATGTACGATGACTTTACAAAATTGATCAGTTTTCTTCCATAAGTTTTTTTGTTGATAAAAGTATATTGTAACATATTTTTATTACCTAATTCATGTGTGGATTTCAGCCTCTTTCAGTGGAATCGAGATGTAAATGTCTGGCAACCCAGTTGGGTAGTGTCGACGGGCGCTTCTCAAGACTCCAAATGGTCCATTGACGAACGCCGAGCAAACTCGCTATAGCGAATTAACACTATTCACGAGAACTTTTGAAAGAGGACTACTCTCATACAATTTGGTCGCATTCATAAAGATTCACTCCTTAGCCGGCGATGAATAGCTTTATGAATTGCTCTATATTTCAGTTGGGATGTGGAGAACTCTAAGACCATCTATAAAACAAACTTACAGTCTGGTTAGTTTTACGTTGAACTTTTCTTTTAAAACACTTTCTAATAGATAGGTATTATTTTATTATCTACATATTTATATGTAATAGATTACCAGTGATAAACACCGATTCATCTCTATGTTTCGCTTTTTCAAGATTCCAATGAAATCGAAGAATATATTCCAAAGTTATGCAGTTCAAGGATGTAATGGTAAGTAATAAGTAATACTTCAAATTGATAATTTTATGTTTACAATTTAAGGGAGGTGACTACGATCAGTTGACAAAAATTACAAACATGCATTTTACTTTTCGGCGGTTGTTCAATTAGTAACACAGTAAAAATGAAAAACTTTCCTTACTGAAAAGAAACCGGTTATTTCGTCCTACAATCTCAACACAAGATACTCAAGCATAGCATAATAAATTAATGGCCAGTAAATACAGTGGAATGGGCAGTTATGTAAATAGTTCGGCAGTTCACATGTAGTCAGAACAAAAGGACGAATTCTCGATACCTAGGTGTGACGACGACCGAAGCAAGGAGAGACAGGTTACTGGTGACCACAACAACGCAGCATGCCTTCGCAGACAGCGCGACGGCTCGCGAAGCGCCATACATATTTTATTATACATATAAAATAATATAATTTTTATTTAAAAGTAGCACTTGTTAGCTTTAGTAGGTAAACAAAATAGTATCATATTATTAACTGCTAAAATTGACTTACTACTTAATTCCTATTTATTAACTGTCCATATATTGGCCTTTAAGCAATTTTAGTGTTTTATATTTATTTACCCATTTAAATAATTGTTATGACTCATTTTATTCACTTTAGTGCTTAGTTTTTACTGCAGAAGTTAATAAAAAACATGCATTTTGAAATTTTTTGATTACTAAAACTACCTATAATTGACAATTTCAGCTTTAATTATTGTCCTTACATGATAACAGGCTCGAAGTGTACAAAACCATGCGGAAAGCTTTCATTGCCAGTTAGAATATATTTTGAAAATAATGCTCTAAATTCAAATTTTCCTTTACTAGAAAAATATTATAAAAAATATTATAAAGTGTTTCGATGCCCTTGGATTGGAGAAAAACGCGTTATAAGTCTGTTTTGATCACAGACCTAGGATTTTTTCGCTACGCTAAGCCTATGGTTTTGATAGATAACTCCTTTAACACGAGTTATCTATCATTAAATATACGTTTTTAATTATTATTAATATTGTAATATCTAATGAAAATTAGATTGACGATAAATTATTAGAAAATAAACTGCATACGATTTCAAAATGTCTCAACACGAGAATTAAACTAGGGTTGCGCTGCTATGCCGCGATCGTTTAACTCTTGTTAGGCGCACTTATTGCTATTATGACTAGTTATAACAAAACATAGCAAAAAGGCTTCTTACGATTTGACAAAATATTCTATAGGATTTTAAGGTTACTGTTTTATATATTTTCTTTTTACTGTATGTACCAGCCGGATTGTCCACTGCTGAACACAGCCTCCCCTATCATGGAAGGATTTGCCAAAATCCCCACGCTTGGCAGGCATCTTGGTGATCGCAGTAAGAGTTGAATCAGTTCTTCATAAGCGCTGGTGCCCTTAGTCGCGTCTTATGACACCCATGGGTAGATATGGGAGGGTGGCCCGGCACCTCATGGGACATATCTTATTGGATGGAGTAAATTATTTTTTGACCATCTTACGTCATAGGTGGACAGTATATCCAAAACAAGCTGTGTTACGACCAATACCTAACCCTGGCTACTGCATTTTGTTATCCGAGGGCAGCGGCGGGAAGACGGATATGTGTCATCACTGATATTGTGTTATTTTCCATATATTTCTGTTTTTTTGAGTGTTGATGAGTCATAGATAATGGTGGAATTTGGACAGCTGCTAAATAGCGTTATTCAAACAAGTTTTGAGAAAACCATGTTTAGTTTGTTGCAGTAAAAAAAATGTGATTCTCATCATAATTTCTAAGTTCAATTTGATTGCAAATTATATTTCCAATAAAAAAAATCTCGATATAATTTAATTTCAAAGTTGACTTTAAATAACACTCCTAACGAAAATATCTTAACCAATTATCTATGTATGTTTATGAAAATAAAATAGCAAAAACCTATCAAGAGGGACAACTTCATACCTATATTTCATTTACTAGTTTTGTATACAAAATTACAATCAAAGGAAAAATGAGAGTTGGATACTGACGGTTCCGTATATACCAACATAGAATGTACGTAAAAAACATTATATATGAAATTCAAGATCATCAGCGGGAGTATAATCCGCACTAGGCCGGTTTTAATTACTCATTGCAAAGTATAACGTACGTGTAATTTGACGTACATTATAGAGCGAAATTTGTAAAAAAATAAATTGTAAAAGTTTGATAGACCGTTTCACTAAAAACGTTAAATAAAAAAATGTGTCTTGTATACGTACCTTATAATTTTAAACGTAACAGTTTTGTTCGCGAATCACTTTTACTCACGCTTGCAGCATAACTCGATTTTACTAAATGTTTTCGGACGTCAGAACCGCCCGTTTCGTACTGGAGGGTTAAAATAATATTTCCTCACAATTTTTACTACACTTCTCCCTCAAATTTTAATAAATCATCAATATGAGCAAAACTCTTTATATATCAGACCGTAACGCCACCTGCATAAGTGCCTAATGTATGTATGAAGGGCCTTATCGTATTATTCGACCTACTTCATAAAACAGCAGTGCCGTTGGTAAAGTTAAGCCCTCGGCTAGATGAGGTAAGGAACAATTAAGCGACAAAACAGGCCGCATTGTTCGAGAAACGTTTGAGAAAGAGTTGTTGCAAAGAATAGAGAACAATAGCTGACATGAATTGTACCTACGAGAACTTGTACCAAACCTTTTCTGGGGAAATTAACGAGGGAAATGAGGGTTTTTCTACAAAGCAGCTAAAAGATACTAAACTGCCGTTACTAATTTAACTGTTTATTAATTGTTAATATTTTGAAGCGCTCGTAGCAAAGTTTACTTAGCTGTTCTCAACCGATCAGCAAAGATAAGCAACGTCGCGCGCGGTCATGAGTTGGATGGGTGACCGCTAGTGACATTACTACTGAGCGTTTCCGTGCTTCGGAGGGCACGTTAAGCCGTCGGTCCCGGTTGTCGTCTTAGGATGGCAGTCGTTATAGCATGGTGGCTAGCTACCACCCTCAAGTGGAAAATCTGTCGCCAAGCACCGAACGGTGTGTTCCGGCAGCTGTCCTTGAGAGCCAGTACTTCTAGGTTAGCCTGAACAACATCTTCGACCACATCATCACTTACCATCAGATGAGATAGTGGTCAAAAATAATAACAAGTATTGAATAGTTATTGATATTAATCACTTAAATCGCAACTCTTTTAATTTTGTTATATTTAATATGTACTCGGATTTGCCTTTATTTACAAAATCACTACTAAATCAAAAATTTGTACAACAAGCAGCGTTTAACATTCTCGTTGGTTTAGTGGCGTAAGCGGCACTTTTGAAACGCAAAGTTTTCGATTCTGGGGGTGCACTGTTCGGATGTTTGTTATTTCTGACAAAACATTTACTGTAGAAATGTGGAGAACGGCACTATGTACCATAGATTGCAATAGGCTAACGGCACATTTAATAGCATGATAATAAAATATTACTAATTAATTAAATATATACAGTACTACATCTATTACAATGAAAGCAGTTAGTCAACCTAAAAGCCATTGCAGACTCACAGGCGGTCGAAATGTTCCAGCCCACTACTAGTTGGCAGCGTGCCCAGCATGCTGGCAGCATTACTCCGTTGCATAACAATTCTTCCATATTACATGGAACGAAATAATGTGGGTATTTAGCTAATCTTTGGGAATTCACAAGGTTTATTTTGCAGCCTATAATATATTCCCACGGCCACTAGCTTTCCTCAAGGACATTATTTATATGGAAAATCCCAGTACATATAGATTTCGCAGATACTCAGAGAAATTTTCCTCTGAGCATAAATAACAAAATTAAAACGAGAGGAAAAAACATAGACTTAGGATTTTTTCCCTGTACATCCTAAGCCTATGGGAAAAAATATAGTCATGTGCGAAATTCGAACCTGTGCCATCCACCCCTATAGCCGGGGTATGCTCTAACCGCTAAGCTAACATGATATTTTATGACTGATAACTCTAATTTGTCTTATCGTATACGGATGGATTTTTCCTCTCGTTTTAATTTTGTAATGAAATCCGTGGAGCATAAAATATTACAAAAATATAAATAATAAAACTAGTGGCTCTCGGAGCTGTAAACCTAGCTGGTCCCTTGCATAGCATACAAATGAATAAAGGTTCGCTGCGCGCGTTGATGGGGGAATGGGTCACAAAATCCAAAAATCATAGTTACATTTCGAAAACTGATAAAATTTATTTCATCTGACAAAGGTAATTTGAGTTTCTTCAGTACCCTTCATCTTTTTGCTCATACAAAAATTGAAGAGTGCGCGCCGCGCCCCTCCGACGCACCCTTCCCCGCTTTGATCACATTTATTGCGGCCAATGACCAAGGAGCGTGTGATATATATTTGTTTACCTATTTTTATTCATTTATATTAATTAGGTTATTGATCACTATATTCAGTACCTCACGCTTGAAAGAGAAATAGTAACTAACTATATTTTTTTTTATTGCCTTTGACCACCTTTTACCACCTTTTTTCACCTGATGGTAAGTGACATTGTGGTCGAAGGTGTTAAACAGGCTTAACCTGGAATTGCTGACTCTTAAGGACAGCTGCCGGAACAAACATACCAAATGCTATATGGGTAGCGGTTTGTAATGGGTGTGGTAGGTATAGCCAATAATATTGGTTATTGGTTTACATCTTCTAGGGTATGGGTCTACAAACACCATTAGGTATAGTATAACCTATACCAAAAGCTAATGAAAATCTCCTGTGATTTGATATGACACAAGAAATCAGCGTTATTATTTTCATTATTTTCCACCCCGGCCCCTCCAGTTTATCCGATGACTAAGTTGTTAGGACAAAAAAGTCGCTACTTAATAAGGGTAGCAAAAAAGTTGCGTAACATTCTTGAAAACTTTTCAATATGGCAGATATACCATTTTTTTTAAGTTTTTAAATCCCAAATCTCCGCCATTTTGAAAATTTTCCAAAAATTGATTCAATGAATAAATTCTATGGAATTATCAAAGCTGTTCACAAAATTTCACAAGAATCAGTTGAGTAATGCGACCTATATAGAGGAGAACAACCGGTCATACGAAAGCATTTTTGTGTAGGCTGAATCGGAGACGCTTTGCTCGCATTTCAGCTCGCTCGGTTAATAAATAACACAACCTGCGATTTCTACTAGTAATATGTTCTTTTGTGGTATTTGAGTATTTTTTTCGATTCACTAAGTAATGCGGTAATTACGTTTTAATTATTTACCTACTGTTTAATTACTTTCGATGATTCACAAAAAAAGAAAATATCTTGCAAAAAAGACTAGCTAGCTGATGTGTCAATATTCAAATCTATTTTGAAGCGCACTGAAAAGCTCCACGAAAATTTTCCGTGAACATATTTAAAAAAGTACCCCAGATGCTTATCTGCGGCGAGCCAATTCAAAGGAACCCTACCATCTTTTTCTCCAATCTTGCGGAAACCTTAAACTAGGTCCCGAACAATAGCTTAAGCACACAAGTCTCATTATGTAAACACAATATTACGGACAACCCTGTGTTTTTCAGGCGCCAGCGACGTTCGAAAGCGAAAAGGAAAAACGGAGCGTGCCCGAACAAAGAGTCCCACACAATGGGTGGCGAACAATGCCAACTAGAGCCTTGCTTGTACCATTCGGAGATAAAGACGGATATCGATGAGTGGCAACCCTAAGAGAGTGGGCTGGTGACGATGATTGTTTGCGATGACAACCCTTGAATCCTTTATAGGTACAGGTGACACAAGATCAATCGTCTGACATAACCATTCATCCATATATACTAGAGTTGTAGTTTTGTAAGTCAATTTATTACGCTATTAGGTACTATATATTGTTTCCATATGAACCACGATGAGATAACTATTCAGAATAATCCATTGTAACATCTAGAGGTTGACAGTGATTATTGACATTTCTATTGTCACGAATTCACTCATGTAAAATGAGTTTTCTCTTAGTAATGTCTTATTCCAGGACCTACAATATGTTTTATACCACACCTACTCAGAAAACGTCTCATTACTTGTTCAAAAACATGTTATAAAGATCGTCATTTCTCCTTTATAAAGGAGTGTTGTATGAAAATCCATACCTGCCTTGGTAGCGTTCTTTTGTATTTTTAGTTGCTAACATAAAAAAATACAATCTCAAAAAGGTTTTATATCAAATAATTAGAAAAAAGAGGTGTGATTTTTATTTCTACTCGATTTTCAATGAAAGGAGGTTGGCAACCTTTTTTGCATTACGAGAAAAAAAGCACGGCAATTTGTTTTGGTTGGTTAAATTTAGTTTAATATTAAATTGATATTATAACAGCTTCTAATTATTCTAAATAATTTGCCAAAATGTCATCTGATAGTGAAAGTGACGATTTTATAATGATAACGCCACCAGAAATAAGAAATGCAGCTCCAGAAGCCATAAAGAACTTACTGCCTGAGAAGTCTCGAGATAAGTACGGGAAAACTTTTCCTCCCCTCGATGTACAATGTACTATTGTATTAAAAATGCATCAATAATTGCTGGCTTCTTCTGTGCTTGACACTCTTGCCTCAATATACGTAGAACCTACACTGAATTCTAAAATCAATTAAGTACTTGACCTTTTCTGTGTTTCGTCTTTGGGTATATAACAATGTGTTACTCTAAATTATGATCATTATTTTTTTACCTCCTTATATATTTTTTGTGTGACATGCTAATATAAAAAAAAATGGCCGGTTTTATCGCTTACGATGTTCACTTGAACAAAGTGTTTTAACAAATTATTATTTGATTGACAAAGCCTTTACTTTATTATTTAGGAGGATCCTTGTAAATATACATACTCATATGTATATCCAGGTAGGAATATTGTGGCCCTATTTAAAATTTGCAGATCTAAACGGGACTAATGTTTATGTCAATTCAGTGGATAGTATAGAAATTCAGAGTTGTTCTCCAATTATTCTATCAATAAGTGAAAAAACGGTGAAATTTTTTTTGGTCTTCAGGCTCTGCGTGATATTGGACGAGAAGATGTCGCGTAGCTTCCCGAACGCTGCCTATCCAAGTCGGATTCTTCGGGCGACCTCTTTGTCGAAGTCGGACTTACATAACTGGACAGTCTGTCCCAGGTAAATGTAATGATCAAAACTTCGAGCGTATCATTCCCAACATATACTAGTACGAGAGTAACGTGGACATAAAAAATAATTTTCTATGTGTTCATTTTAAGACCCACCTATTGGGAAACTCTACTGAGGTCGCTGAGCATTGTACTGACTTCCTCAAGCGACTCTACCATTATGACTATGTCATCGGCGAAGTTGATGATGTTGATGCTGAATTCTTTCCAGTCCAAGAGCTTAAAAACGTCCTCCAACGCATATGTGAACAGTTTCGGAGAAATAAACTCTCCCTGTCTCACACCTCCTTGTAGTCAGATTGGTTCCGTGCTCTTGTCCTGTAGTTAACAGCGCTTCGAGGCACCTTAAGTCGATTTGGCATCGCTGAAGAGACTGCAGTGCGGCCCAGGTTTCGATTGAATCAAAGGCTTTTTCATTGTCCACAAATGCTAAGCATAATGGCCGATTATACTCCTCAGTCTTCTGTATAATCTGAAGGAGCGTATGGATGTGGTATATGGTGCTAAAGCCTTTTTGGAGCCCGGCTTGTTCGAGAAAAACGTCGATCTTCAGCTTGGCTTTGTCCTATAGAATTTTTTGCTAAGACCTTAGAGCCTTAATTACGCCTGATTGCGACTTTATTACAATTTGTATTGAAGGCACACAAGTCGTATCGCAGTGTCTTCGAAATTCGTCTATTGAACTTGCCGTAGTTCTACATATCAGCTGAAGATTGCAGTCTTATATCTTCCATCAACTTGATGGTTTGTTCTGAGAGTTTCTTCGGTTTATTTCAGCTGGGGGGTCTTAAAGAACTGAGACTCTACCGCTTGGACAGCTTCCATCATCTCGTCCACTGTTTCGCATTCAGCTAGGCACTGGAACTTCAGCTGAACTTTCAGCGAATGCCGTTGTTTACTTATTCTGAGTATAAGGAGCGTACCTTATCGTACGTCTCTTACCCTGCTCGACACACTTTAGACTTTTACAACGTTGTTAACAAGGAACTTCCGGACGAGAAACCCAACACCACCTAGAGATTTTTGGCGACTTTCCCGGCAGAATAAAAAGTTACTGAAATCAAAGATAACGGTTTCCTGTCCCTGTCTTTGGACTTCCGATAACTTCATGACATCCCAGCGTAACTTGTTCAGTTCTTCCTCCAGTTCAACAATCTTGTGGTCCCTGAGTGTACGTACGTTGAGTGTTGCCAGGGCCAGAGGTTGTCGTTTATGGGGGTGGTAGCCGGGCATCTGCCGGGGATTCTTCGCACCCCCTGCTCCACCGTTACCTGGCCTGCTACCGGGGCCAGGAATAATAGAGCTATACCGGAGACTGGGGGCTGAGTTGTATTTGTGCTTATCATATGGGGGGTTTTGGCATAATAACCACGCTTGGCAAGCGTCTTGGGGATCGCAGTTATTAGGTGTCAATTTCTCAGAAGGGGCTGCTACTCACCTTCCGGTATTTTTCCCTTAGTCGACTTTTACGACATCCACGGGAAGTAACGGGGTGCCCACAGGTTAATAACATAATATAATATAATAGCCCATTGATAATAAGAAAAAAAAAAAATTATGGCTCATCATCTGATGGTGATGTGATGAGCCATAATTCAGAGATAGATGATTCTTTCCTTCCCTTCTTTTATAAAAGCAACGTGTCGTTTATTCGTTATCAAACCTTTTTTACCCTAGCTACCGAGTGACTCGCTGCTTCTCGTATGATTTCGAGGACGCTATCATGACGACGTAAATAATGACTCCTATCAAGGAGCTTCTTGCATCCTACCAATATTGCCTTGCCGTACCTATGGCCTCCCAACAAATACCGCAAGACTTTTCGGTGGCTTTCCCCCATCTTACTAAGGTACTCTGAAACTCATCTGAAAGGCGTTAACATAGAATTTTAATAAGGGAGGTGACCAATCGTATATCAAGGTGCGCCGCTTTAAAGCTAGAGGGATACAAAAATTACCTATGGTTGGCCATTCGCTTTGCATTTCAAGCTAATATAAAGTGCATACTTTATAGCTATCGTTTTCGTCTTATTGTAGAAAAGATTTTACGACATCTTTATCCCTAATTTTCTTTCTCGAACCAAAACCCGCTTTGCTAGACACATTTCATATTTCTCCGAAAGAAAAACTCTAAAACAAGAGATACTGGTGCATGCAAACAAGTGTATATATATGTGTCTATGTTTATTTGAAAGTTATTTATTTTCAAAACACATAATTTAGTATGAAAAGTCATAACATAAAAGTGTATAATTATCGATCACTATACCACAACTTGAATGTTTACTGAAAAACTATCACGCCTAGTGCTTTAATCTACGAATAAATATTCGTAGGCTTTAATATAGCATTTAACAAAAATTTCAATTTGCATTTTAACAAAAATAAGTTACTTTTAGACGTGTTATCTGTCAAAAACAATTTTTACAACCATTAAAAAGAAATAACATTAACAATTTTGTACTCATTGGATAGAATGTAATAGTACTATTGCCATCTGTTAGAAAACCAAAACATCGCTGCAACAGAACTGAACTTAATACTCAAATACATCGTACTAAATACTAGGTGACACCCCCAGAATCAGGTTGTAAAATAAACGCGAGCCCTTACAAAGGTCAGCTTTTTGCTAGTATTTTATATTTATAAGTTTATAAAATAAAATTAAAAATAAAAATAGCCCTTATTTCTACTACCATTCCATAAATTTTTACAAAATTTTACTTTATACATATTATGAATATTTTAAGTAATAGTCGCCTCTCTGGCGTAGGCCTCCCCTAAATCTCTCCAACGTTCTCGATCCCGCGCCATCTGTACCTACATTTACTACTTAGTAAACTTATAAATCCCGGGTGCAGATGGCGCGGGATTGATAAGTTTACTAAGTAGTAAATGTATCACAAATCAGAAACAGTGTATTCCAGCAGCTGTCTTCTGGAGCCAGAATTACCTACTTAGCTAAGCTTCTTTTGACCACTTCATTACATAGGTTTATCATGTAAGATTGTGGTCAAAAACAAGGCCTTAACATACCGATAAGCCAGGATAATAATTGTGTAGGTATTCTACCTACTAGTACGATTGATGTTTTTTTTGGCTAACTTTTTTGAAATCGACTTTACTTTTAATATAATCGGGGAAAACTGAGAAATGATGATCGACCACTTATGTTTAAATTATCGGTGAAAATGTGAATGGGGAAAATTGCGTTTAACCCATCACTACGGTAACTCAGATTGTAGTTAAAATCCCCTTGTTGTGATTTTTGCAAACTTGTTAACTAAACAAGCTTTACTGCAAATATTACAACAATATAGTTATTAGTATTTATGGCTTGGTTTGTATATATTAATAATCTCTAAGTTTTTTTTGTCAAGTTTTATATTATATTTTTGCTGGTCTTGGCCTGGTTCTTTGGTCTGGCCCTTTTTTATGTTATCTTGACGAAACAATTTCGAGGCCCACCTCATGTTAAGCGGACTAACCTCTGCCTATAACAGATGCATTTCGTCACAAGTCACGAATTGCACTGCGCCCGTCACCTTGACACATAGTTGTTAAGTCCCATGTGCCTGTAATTTCACTGGCTCTCAAGGACTGCTACCGGAACACACCGTTAGGTGCTTGGCGACAGATTTTCTACTTGAGGCCTGGAGCTCAAGGAGCTCAGCTGAGGAGCTCACCCACAGGCAGTCTAAATGACTGCCTGTGGGGTGAGCAATTCCCTTTAGTTTAATTGCATTCGTTGAGTAGTATCTGTAGGTATATCGTTGGTGGTGTTTTGTTAACAAAGGCACACGGGTGGTAAACAAAAATAAGAAAACATTATTAATATTTTAGAAAAACAATATTACATACACACATTAAAGTTTTACGATTAAAAAATTGATCTAGTGACAACTTTCCCTTATTTCCTTGCCAAGCCGACGATACGTCATAAACGCCACGTAATAATTGGAAGGTCTTAACCACGGTGAAATAGAAGTAGCAATAGGTTATTCGGCCTTGTCTCGATCAAGTCGGCCGTGACGTGACCTCGTCTCCATCAAGTCGTCCGAGCGACTATACTATTTGCACAAAAACAGACAGAGTTACGTGCTGAGGACCGCGCTCGTCGCTTCGCGCAATCGTGACTGCCAGAAGAAGGACTTCAAAACAATCCGAAACTGGTCAGAATCTTTCCGGTAAATATAACGCTGGTCCTAGCCGGTTCCTAATAAGTTAAAAACAGAGCCGTATTCATCGCGGTTGAGGGCGGAGTAACTTTTATCGAGCTTTTGCTATTCACTATGATGGTTTTAGAAATAAGGTATCAGGCCAGCTTTCCACCCTCCCTCACTCCGCAAACTGGCGACACATTTCGTCAAAGAATAATTTGTGATCGGCACCTCCTCTCCGCGTCATTCCTCCATGGTCTTAACTATTCCAGTGCGAATAGACTTATCCTGTATATGGATTACTATTACTCTAATTATTTATTACTAATTTTTTTACATTGTTGTATGACGTAACGAGTAAATTTTTTAACAATATTCCGTGGTACTGTAACAGGCCTGTCAATCAAGCCCCACCATCTGATAGAATAATAAGTTAGTAGACTTCCGTGGTTTCTCTTATTTTCTATGGAGTATTTGTATATATTCATAACAATGCGACGAGTTCGACAAAGACAAGACGCGATGAAATCTTTGATTATACAGTAGGCACCAGAAACTTTTCCACCGCACCGCTGTCAAAGGCAAAGGGCCTCCGTATTAAAATCGAAGCGTCACTTAGAACAGCACATCCGCCAGCTCAGCACTAACGACTCGGTCCACAACAATGTGCCCTCTAAAGAGCTCCGAACAATCGAATGAAGACAATAAGCAGCGATACTCCGAGACAAAAAGAGGCGAAATAAAGGCTCACTTGTTTCCTGGCCGCATTGTGAGGAACGGGAGAGGGCAGAGACAAAAGCGTAATGTGCCACGGGCCCAAACAATGGCGCTCTGCTATTATTGTTACTGTAGCGAGCTTCGGAATATGTAGCGTTGGCTGCGAACTTGACATGGTGCGGTGGCCTTGCTGCCGCGGTGAGCCCGCTTTGTGCGAATCTGTAAGCCGGATTGATTTCTAGATACCAAACCGTTCCTACTGCGTTATCGCAACTGTGACAGGATTTGATAAAACTTAAAAAAAAAAAAACGTGGAATGTTCATGCTGTTCAAGTCTAACTAAACTGTTAAGAGATTGTATATCTGCTTGCTTCTATCTATATTTATTTTGTTCATTCATCACGTCGTCGTCGCAATATAATCATGTAAACAAGGTGTAATTTTATGTTAAGCAAATAAGTATTAGTATAGCTTCATTTAATCTAAGGTCAATAATAATATCAAAGTTTAAATTTATTATTTTCACTTATAATTTTATTATTAATATTAATTTTCTTCAATGCATGAAATTTAAATATTATGAAAATGTTACAGTCTCTAGAGAGTATAATACAATTGGATTGTCTATATTTGCATATTTCGTTTCGAAGCAAATATGTACAGTTGTTCGCAATAAAATAATAATAATTATTTATAATTGTAAATCTAGGTAACTCGTGAAATAGGTGCGCCCAAGATACAGGCTATGCCTAGTTTGGGGCACATTGTAAACGTTACTTAGGTTTAGATATAATTTTAAGAACATGAAATTGATATTGTGAACCCAATTCAAGTCTATTTCTGAATAAATTATTATTAAATTAAAAAAAAAAAAAAAAAAAAAAAAAAAAACTCGAAGCATCATCATGCCGTGAACATACCGACTGTATGTATAAATGTGCAGTGTAACCAAGACCAGAAAAGAGGATCTGCGACGGATTGACTAATTTAATAAAAAAAGGAATAAAAACTAAAAAATAAATAATATACAACTTTTTTTTCGAAACTGCCCAGCACTATGCCCTGGCGCATACATAGTGGTAGGGTTTGAATTCTGCTCACCAAAACGCTTACATCTATGACCATGAAATAAACGATCTGTCGCCTTAAATAACAGTACTTTCTATAAGTTATACCCTCGTATATTATACCCGGTTATACAGGTTATGCATATTTACCTTAATCGAATACTTCATTACTTACCAGAGACTTGAGTCGGTCGGTGGTCAAATTAGTGTCGGTTTGTCATCAATAAGTTTTCGCCAAAGGAAGGCCTTCCCATTACTTGTGTGTAGAAATTATGATTTTGTGTAGTAAACCTCTTGCAAGTGCAATACAAACGTAACTAATAACAATTATGCTAATCAAGAATCATGTGTTAGAATAGTATACCGAAAAATGGATCCCAGCAGCTGCAATATATTCAGAAAACTTTAGAAAAAGAATCGAATGTCATTATGTAAGGCAATAACGTCTTATACAGGTTTATAGGTAAAATGCTAAAAACCTCTTAGGGTTCACTTCTGCTAGTCCTAACAAATATTCTTTTGCAATAAAAAAAAAGTTGTGTTTTTTTTTGTATGTTTTTGACTGAATAAGCACGAGGACCAACTGATGTCAAAAGTCTCTTGTGCCTGTAATGTATTATTTCATATTTTTTATTACTTTGCTCGATGTAAACATTCAAAACTCTATTCAAAGGGACCACGGCGCGGTCCAGGACGGCGATTCCCGTGCAGTGATATGAATATCATAGTAGATATATATCGAGAAAACATGGCGAATATCGAGTCGTGTAGTTTTGTGTTATTCTCGCAATATCACTATCGATAAATATCAAGCCCTAGCGATCTTCACGCAACATTGCGATATCGGGAATATAATTATACTTTCTATACACATGTACACAAGTTCATTTGTGGACAAATGTTTATATCTACCGCTCGCGAGAATAGCATTTTGGTGAAAAATCGATATTTTTGGAATATTAATAGTCTATAGGTGACACGGGATAAATATCGAGAATCGATAAACTTATCCCAATTTTGAGAATTGCCCCCCAGTGTTGCCGCGGCGGGCGCTCTTGGCTCGGAGTAGGCAATAAATCACAAAAAAAATAAAAACTCTCAAAATGATTTTTAGGACTAGCAGAAGTCAACCCTAAGATTAGCATTTTACCAATAACCCTGTATAATGACAAATTCTTTTTAGAGTATACCTATATATAATTTGTAGCTTAACCACTGAGGATCGCTTAAGAGTATATTCACAAGATAACTATAAATTACTATTGTTATTAATTAGATACCGATATGTAAGGGTATTGACGCTGTCAAATACTGAAATTCTGTCTCTATCGATCTCAGAAAGAGAGACAGTGATCTACGAATACTTTATTTATTCGTAGACAGTGATGGTGAAATCGCGACCATTAGTGTGAAAAAAGTTCTTAATAACACAAAACTAGTAACTTAAATCAAAAACTTAACTTGCCCATCTGACAAGATTTTGCTTATTTATTGTTATATTGTATATACATATATGAGTAATTAAGGTCTACGTTACAAGCGTAATTTAGAGTCAATTTTGCAATTTTATTGTATAGAAATTCAAGGAGACTTTATTCGAAAACTTGGCCCTACAAAATATGATCAAGATTAATATATCATTTTCTTACTGCTGCAAACTAAAAACGTAATATTTTACTTAACTAACTAACTACCAACGTAATATTTTAACTAAAAACGTAATATTTTACTTAACTAACTAACGTTGATAGAGTAGGTACTTATTTGAGCATCAAAATTCACAAAGAATAGCTACGTTTCTAAATTCTAAACGGGTCTATTCGCGCTCGAATAAACATCAAAATAATTATATTTTCACTAACCTCGACGTTTCGATCAAGTTGCATTGACCAGGGTCACGAGTAGACTGAATAGACCCGTTTAGGATTTAGAAACATGAGCTTAGTTCACGAAAGTTTAAAGGAAAGAACAGCTATATTTAGTCGAAATATAATGTCACCTTAAAAATGCCTTATCCTCACACCATGCCTGCTGAAAACAGGAGCAGGACCACCTGTACACGTAGAAATTACGTACACTATGGAATTCTGTTTCACTCCTTCGCAAAGCATTATCAGAGACGTTAAAGGATTACATAATAAATAACAAACACGTTCATAAGTTGATACAACTAATAAGGAAATACTCACAATTCTGGATTTTACGCGTTGCCAATCATCTGAAACAACGGTCAAAAAGTTAGACAACTTTTAAAAGGTAAGTAAGTTCTGTATCCGCCGGATAGTCCACTGCTGAACCCAGCCTCCCCTATTTAGGGGGCATTTGCCATAATCCCCACGCTAGGCAGGGGGCTTAGAGATCGCAGTTCTTTAGAAGGCGCTGCTGCGCCCACCTTCCAGTATTTTTCCCTTAGTCACCTCTTACGACACCCATGGGATGATATGGGGAGGTGCAATTCTAACCCGGCACCCCACGGGGGGTAAGTACGTAAGTTACTAGTATTTTTTTCATGAGTATTAGAAACCTTATCTCTTTTTAGTCGGTTACGTACGTACATTTTTTTTTAATTCTTGAAGATAAATGCATTCACTGAGTACGTTTCATAGTTTGAAAAATATTTCATCACTTATGCTTGGAAATTAAGTCATAAATATCATATATAACCCAATGGTCGCAAATTTACCATAAGTACTTCTTTTGGTAATTTTGCGACTAAATAACTGAGAACTAAACAACTGGGCAAAATAACTGGGAACTAATAAACTCAGTTCCCAAGAACTCAGTTCCCAAGAACTGAGTTTAACTCCTGAGTTACGAGTTATATATGAATATAAGTATATTAAAAAAAAATACGATGCTATGCGTCCCCAAAGTGGCTCTATAATAATTAATAACACTTCATAATTGATGACTTCTAAGTTTTGTATATAATTTAAATTGTAATTTTGACATTGTATTTTGAGAATGGTATTTAATTGTTATTATTGTATGGACATCTTATTTTTGTTCGTCGTTAATTATAATTATTATTTTGAATTTTATCTTTTATTTTTATTATGTAATATGTGAGGTAAATGTAAATGTTCGTCGTTTTTATCTTAATAAATAAAATAATAATTCATTGCTGAACGTGGCAATAGGATGTAATTTTTTTATTTTTTTTTATTAACCTTCATGATCGTCGTATACGTTGATTTTGCCTTTGACACGAGCTTCTATCTCTTTTCTCCTATAGAATAGAAGGCACAGTAGGAAGGTAAATCCGTGGGGAGGACACATACAAAGATTTACTTATATTTTTAAAACAATCCCACTGGCAATCACAAGCAAATATAGCACAAAAAGGTAGAAGTCGATGGAACTATAATTATGTATAATAATGTAGACTCATAAACTTTCGGCTATTTGCGGTTTCGGCGGGAAACACAAAAATGTGTTATATTTTCAACATCATTGTGATAATTTATTAAACTAGCTTTTCTGCAAATTTCATATGATTGTTACCCATGTTAAAACCGTTTCTAGATAAGCCTAAACAAAAATACATCGTCAATATATTATATTTCTTTGCATATAGAAAAGATAAAGACGCTTTGAATCAATTTCCCTACACTAATTGTATAAGACTCTCATATGTCCAGTGTGGGGAAGGCCTCCGGAGCATCATTTCGTTATCGGGTCAAAAGGGAAGGGCCGCACGTTTGATCTCTCAGCTTTATGATTTCTGCAGAGCCTGCGGTCGCGGCCGCACAGTGAGCTGTTTCACACACAGAACTTGAAGTGAGTGCACAGGTTATATAATAGTATCTATTAATAATGATGTTAGTTTGTGAAGTTTGCTTTGAATAGATTTACCTCGTAGTTCTTCGATTCTTGTTTTGGGACATGTGCTTATCTCTATTGTTATATATAGGAGTACGAATATGAGTATCGATTCAATTACGGTCTAGGTTCGATCTCATACAGTAGGAGAGCAGTTAGTAAAGTACCATGTAGTCTGTAAAGCATAAGTGGAGCCAAAGGCCCAACTACTCGGATGTTTCAAGTTTATAAAATCAATTCCTGGTTATTCTTACAACTATCTTATACTTAATTAATATTAACTTAATTAAAAATGTATATTAATTCAGTATAACCGGTAAATATAACGCGGGTCCTAGCCGGTTCCTAATAAGTTTATATGTATAAAACTCTCGATAGTTTTCAAAGTGAAATTTGATTAGGTTAATTAAAAACGTATGTGAATGTGTTTGTTACTAAGACGAGGTTTAAACTTTGATGATTGAACCAAGACTGTATCCTCTAACTTACCTCCGTATTGACTGTTTGGTTCTTGGTGAAATTTCAGTATAAAGCAGCTATATTTACTCTATATTAAAATGTATTTGGGTTCTGTTGGTATACGATTTGCTGTCGCGATGTCTCGATTATTTTGTAGTTCCCGTAGAAGTGCGAAATGAACAAATCGCACTCTGGCAAAGTCACGTGCAATTGCCGGCCGTGTTATAAGTACCTGTTTAAAAAGTTTTCTAGGTATTGACGATTCAGGTATCTATCTATCAAACCGCAACTTTGTAAAACACATAACACGTGTATAATCTATGGCAATACAGGAAAAATATCAAGATATGTAACTAAAGATTATTTCTTTTAGAATATAATTTTATTTGACCACTGTGCACCCCACGCTCCGGCGAAGCTGAATAGCCGGCCGCAATGCGGGGGGTGGATCTAGAAATTTTCAAGGCATACGAAAACGTATCAAAATTCAATCTTTTACCGCTGCCTCTATATCGCAGTTCGTGCAGTCGTAGTCGATTATTAAAATTGAATTTCATCGGTCACAGTTGTTTTGAATATCAGAATATGAATATCCGTTATGTTGTCTCAATTTTTCATTTTCGTGAAGATAGCGTATAGTTATATATAGATCAGCGTCGCAAACAAAATTAAGCAAAAGTGTTAAACCTGACCTGAAAATACCTGACGTTTATTATCTGTATACAATTATTTTAATTCGTATTGACAGGCAATAAGTGTGGACTATTTCATACCCTGCTGTAAGATGTCGTAAAAGCCGAATGAGCAGCATGCCTCTACTTACGTTTACATAATTAAAGTGTTTTATTGCCCTAAGTGACATACAACAGCATTATATAATCTTTTTATTAAATTCTCTGAAAATTCTCAATCAAAGTCAAATTGATAGGGCCTTATCATCTTATTGCCCCCTTTAGCCGAAAAGCAGAGGATATACAAAAGCTTTCCCAAGGAGGGTTGGCATCAGGAACGCATCGAATCGTTGCTATTGGACTTATAAATAAATAGTAATTTTGATGTCCATAAATTCGAAAGTACAAGTAAGATATAGATAGATATATGGGCGAGAATAAATCTATTCAACCTATGAGCGGACGTGTATAGTGTACATGAACCATATGTTCATAAGGTACCAAATTCCCGGTTTCCTTATTAGCTTAGTAAATAAAAATAAATGAATAAACTATTGTTTAATACACACAATGACATCTCACATGATAAGGAGCATAAGTATTATTTTTTCGCCTTACTTCTCATATATCTCATGACTCGCTGAAAAATATTTTTACTGAATATAAAGTATTTCGTTTTTTTGGGTACAGAAAATAAAAAACCATCCATTATATTAAAAAAATATAAGCGATTACAGTAAAAAGTAAGTTCAGCAACAAAGTCGTTTTTGAGCAATTTACCAGCCATTGCAGTTCTATGGACAGAGCAAACGCTCCATTGGCTTATGTCCAGTTGTATAACTTAATTATCCCATTGAATTGCAATGCTGATTCGTTGATCCACATAATCATAGACATAATTGTCTGTACTTTTATTAAATACATTTTTGGGGTTCCGGACAAAGTGCACAACGCGGTCCTTTTGCCGTCTCTCTATTGTCTGTATGTCCATCCGTAAGTCACGTGTCTCCAGCCTTACGTGGAACGGGTCCATAAAAATTGGTTGTTTTGACAAGAATGTTCACACAAAACTAAATATTAAATAAAAAATAATAATTATGAAAAGTACAATAATAATGAAAAGTATGATGAACAAAATTTTGTCATCGTCTAGAACTTATATATACATATTTGTTTTATTAATTGATAACTTCAATTATGATACATCAGGGGGCTGTCTTTAAAGCTAACAATTTTGTTTTATACCACATTTAATAAGGAATGTCTCTCAAAAACTAAACCAGTTAGAAATTAGGATCTACTTTATATTATATAGCTATCATAATATACTGCACCAAGCGCCGATTTATAATGTTGTTGATAAGGTATGACCAAATCAAATGTATATTTTGTCTCGAATTATTGCAATACGGAACCATGACAATCCGAGGCGAGGTTCGTACTTGACCGATTTTATAACCATTAAAACATATCTGCCGTCGTGGTTCCTGCCTGATTAAATTTCGCTATGGACATGACAGCGGGGGATCCTTTGTCCCTTTTATTCATATGCTAACTTTGGACGAGTGCAATTTTAACGGACTCAACTTTATTGTGCTTCAAAAACAATGGGTGTATTTGCGATGCTACAGACTGGCAACACTGTGTAGGATGATGATGCTATAGTACAAAGTTATTGTATGTAGAAATTTATTTCGATGTATACCTTAGACAGAATATACTTCTCTCTCTACGATGTATACGGATACAAGTCGTTGGTAGAGAGCACTACGATGCAGATTGTAAAGTACGGACAGCCAGAGGTAAGGAAAGGATCTTGATTTGTGATTATAATTATTATATTACAAGTCTTTATCTTTCTATATGTATTTTAATTCTTTTTTTCAACTGGCAGTATGCCTTTATTAACAAAATACTGCGAACAACACTACAAGCTACTACAACAAAATCATTTAGAAAACCTATAAGTCATTGCAGACTCACAGGCAGACCCGATGGCACGACTTCAAAGTATGGTCCTTCAAAAACGATACACTTACGCCAACGCATAATCCAATCATAAAAAAAATTAATATGTTTTATTTACGTATATAGAAGGCGGTCGCCTTTAAATACATGTTTTACCGGTCGTTGCAGCAATATACTAATCTGTCTATTTCATTAAGTTTTCTCATAGGTCCGTCCGATATAAAAACATTATCTAACTCAACACTGGATAATTTAACTTCTTATGTCTGATACTGTACTGTATCAGCTTCATTTTAATCTACAGGTTATTCTATTGACCTAAATGATTAAAATTTCAGATGATATCATGCGTATCCTACATGGTGCTCTCCTATTGGCTGACAGACAACCCGCTGGAGTCTACAAGAGCTACCTTTTTTCTAGCGACCGTCGTGGCAACCTCGCTTTGTGCTCAATCATGGGGCTACTTCATTGGATCTACGACTCCTACAAAGGTGATTAAAGCAACTTTATTTTGATAAGAAGAGCCAAGACATTATATTTTGTAGACGTATGGAGTACAAGTAGCTTTTTCTAAGTAACCGATATCTCACGATGCGATCCCCAAGCCGCTTGCCATGGGGAGGCTGTGTGAGACAGCAATGCGACATTAATACAGTTCTGCCCTTTGGGTAGGGAACCTTGTCTTGGCTCTTAAAAGTCTTGATCTGATGCGGCTACACAACATAGTACATTGTGTACTAAGGGAGCAAAAAACCATTCTAAAGGCGAGAGTGTTTTTTTAAATCCAGGGTAGAATGAAGGATTCTAAAGTAAAATCCTAATTACACCGAGGGATTCAAAGTTACTCGAGCTTAAAATAGGTGTTTGTTTCCGAGGTAGACACTCTACATTTTATCAACCTCTATGAGAAAATAAGTAAGTGAGAGTGAGTGAAGAAATGTCAGATGCTAATGTTTATATTCGAACAATTATGGAAGTGCATCGTAATAATTTACCACTCCATTCTTTATAGTTGTCGATTTATTTACAGCTTGAAAAATGGTCTCAGAAAAAGTTGTCTCTGGGTGTAGTTTTTGAGAAACTATATTATTTGTCAAGCAGTAAAAAAAATTTAAACTATAAAATCATTTAATTAAGTAATAAAAAAACAGTAAAGCAATTGGAATTTTTACTTAAATATCTACGTTCTAAATTCAAATCACTTTTTGTCCCTCAGGAATTAAAAAGCCATTTTAGTCCCTGTTTACGGGGAATAAACTAGCTTCGATTAGATGTTATAATAAATTATTTAAGTGCTGTAAACAGTAAAAGTCTGTAGTGGACAGTAGCATAACGTAACAATAGGCGGGAAAATTGGTTATTTTGAAAAATAAATAGGCATTTTAATAATATAGGTACTTTAATATAACGTGCTGAGTGTGCTTGTTTGCCACTACGGCATGCCTAATAGTAAGCGGCTACCGTCACCTATAGGCATCTGAAATATCATTGGTACTGTCAATGCGTTGCCAACTCTTAAGGATACTGTTAAGTCGCTTTTTAAGAGACCCCATGTCGTAGTTAAAAAGAAGTTAGTAAAGAATAAAATAAAGTTAGCAAAGACAAAGGGAAGGTCGTTCCACATTTTTAGCTATGAAACGGATGATACGGGACGCGTACATATTATGTACCCCTAGTACATAATATGTACATATCCATCCTCAAAGGACTGCTGCCGTAACACTCCGTCAGGTGCTTGGCGACAGATTTTCTACTTGAGGGTGGTAGCTATCTAGACGGGAATTCGCAAAATGCCCTTCCACCATGCGGTGAAGCTCAAGTCCTTGGCGGGATTCGAACCACGGACCTGCTGCGCGGCAGTCCATAGCCAATACCACTGAGCCATCACTGCTTCAAATTTAATGAAAATACAGCCATTCATGGCCATAATAACGCTAAGGTCAACATTGCCGAGTCACTATCACGGACAATAGACGATAGTGGTTCGAAACTCAGGTTCGCTCCTATTGTAATGAATTAATTAATAAAATCGGGGTGGCGGCAGCGGGGTAGCCATTGTCCACCCTAGGATGGATCTCATTAACCAGTCATTGTGATGGTAACAATGGATGACCACCAGCACCTAAGGCCACGTCATCTTTGTCAAAATTAATTGAATATCAGTGCAATGTTTAATCTGATTTTAAACGTGCTGTTCACGGTTACAATTATAACTGATTAATTTTGATCTCTTGATTGGGTTACTGCTGACGTGACGATCTGTATCCTTCGAGCTTTTATTAATAATAATAATAAAAGCCTTTGTTTCGGATAGTTACACTAAATTAAATCTATCTTCGATAACTGTATCCGTTTGCCCTAACTTGGCATAGGCCTCCTCCAACTTGTATATCTTAAACTTTCGAGCTTTTATGAACCTCTAACTACACCCACAGTTTCAGCTGCGCGAATAGTGATGGAAAGTGATTAATATGATAACAAAAAGTACCCAATGTTAATACAGGATCTAAATTATCTATATTCGGAGGTTTATCCAAATCGTTGCAGCCGTTTCACCGTGTGAAACAAACATACACATCTCATCCTTACTCACATATAAACTTGCACATTTATTATGTTTTGTGCGATTACATCCAATAATTAAAATTAATACTATTAAATTGTCGTATCGTCTATTGCCTCTGATTATATGTCTATAGTTTTAAAGCACCAGTTGCCTTAAATTACTAATACAACATGATCAAATACAGAAATGACTGAACAGAGCAATGTTAAAACTGCTGCTTAGTTAATTGGAAAGGCTTTGGGAATTGGTAACCTTCCCTTACTATCCAGATAACTACTTCAGGAGGATTTTCTCCTCTAAACCACCTCGCGTCTGGTCGTTCAGACAAATAAGATTTTATAAAGTAAAAGGTAAGCTATTAACGAAGTTAAAATATGCATACAAATTGGCATAGCCATGCATAATGCTTATTATATACATATCCAGGTATATATGGTTTAGTAAAGAAATATGCGTCGTAGCATATCGTAAACTGCTGCTACGAAGTGCTACAAAACCACATATTTTAGATAGTTTTTGTGATTTTACGAAGAAATTTTTATCGCAGTAAGGATTTCTATGTGAAGTACCTAGTAAGCAAGAAGGTATATGTCTAAGTAAGAATAAATCGATGTTCAATTACACGACCGTTCAAATAAGTTTATACTGACATTATTCTTGAATTGAGGACCTAATTAACAAGGATTTGAAAACATCTTATAAAAGCAAAATTTAGCTTCTAGTCTAGCGTGCGTAGAATATTAATGATTCTATGGCCTAGATAAATTACGGCAGCAATACGAGCGACTTGAAAACATTCGCATTTATTCAGAAGTTTAGAAAGAATAGAATAACGTAGACAATTTGTAAGACTCTAATAAAAGGTGACATCCTATTGCTAGTATTTTACATACTATTTTGATCTTGCCCTCGTCATATCTACGGCAAATCCTGTAATTAAGGCTAGAGTGCTCGTGGCGCTTTCCATGCAAACGTAGTTTCGTTTTATTTTACACTGCGATGCCATCATACACTGCGATCCCCAAGCCGCCTGCCAAGCGTGGGGATTATGGCAAATCCCCCTTAATGGAGGCTTAATGAACACAGGTTCAGCAGTGAACAATCCGGCTGATACAGTAATAAGTAAGTATGAATGTAAATTAATAAAGATAAAATAAGATTTTAACACTACGTATAGGTATTAAGAAACGGGTAAACCCATAATTAACTGGTAATATATATTACTACCTATATAATAAGCAGTTTCTATGTAGCTCGTTCATATACTATAGTTAATGAGAACGTATACAACCATACTGTAATGATGGCATTGTGCTTGCTATGCTTTTCAACAATAGCGCTCTAACAGCATCCGTCAGCATTCACACGTACAAAATACAAATTATGGAGTAAACGGGTTAAGAATGACATCGTGATGGTTGCCGATAAAACACACCTCAGATCGTAGTTCTATGATCTGAGAAGCACACCAACATAATAAGTACTGTAAGTACTTAATAAGTTCATGGTAAAACCTCATTGCAACGGTCAGAGTTTTTTTTTATGTGCCGTTGATAACCTAAACTTTGAGCATTATTTAACCTGATGGTAAGTTCGGGTGGTCGATGATGTTTTGATCAGGTTAACCTAGAATGATTGGCTCTCAAGGCAGCTGCTGGAAAACACCTTCTTCTTTTCTACTTGAGTGTGGTGGCTAGCCAGGCGAGCATTCGCATTACTAGGACAACAAACAGGACCGATGGCTTAACGTGTCCTCCTAAGCACGGAAGCGCTAATTACAGTAGTAATGCCAAGTCATAATGCAGGCGTTGTTAACGACGACTGCAATCTTCGCTACGCGCTTTAAGTCATGGGTAAAGTGAGGGCAACGACCTAAGTCTGCATTACTTTAAAAAAAAAATACTTTCTCTTTCGATTTTTAAATTAGGCTTACTAGCTTGTAAACTAAGGTAAGACTCACAGCTAATGATAAAATAACCAACACCAGCTAATTTAATTGGGTAATATTATTTTAATCTCTTAACAACCTGGAAATGCTTTCAATTCTCATATCAAAAACCGTAAAAAAACCACCCCTCCGCATCTCATCCATAAATGAGTCATCCATTTGTTAGGAGTTGAATAATAAGCGATTGATAAAATCGTCCGACTGCCTGTGACAATTCGCACTCGAATCCGAAGCAACAATGGTTCCGCACACCATTCACACGAGATCTCCTCCCCCCCTACCGAATACAAAATATCCCTGGAACTGGAAGGGTTCGAAAGGGTGTTTCAACATGTCTGGTTGAGCTGGTCACGAGACATAAGCCACCCACTAACTATTCAGCATGATGTTATTCAGTCCGTGATGGATCACAATTTCAGACAACATTGTATGAAAACAAATGAAGTAGTCAAATAATGGCATCGCCATGATTTGTGTACGTTTTCTATTCTATTGTTCGATTGCAGGGGATTTTCAAAGCGATTAGGCATATTTTATGTTTACATTGAAATGTGATTAAATCATCGATTTAAATAAAAAAGGAAGACAGGGTACGCTCTTATATCACGACAATACAATGTGGAGAAAATGTAACACAAGCATATTATTATATTGCACAAAGCTGCACTGCCATTGTATATGATACGTTTTAATGAGTGACAAAGAGAGAAAAATAGGCATCAGTAGACGCACATACGCACACTACTGAGAGTCAATCAGGAGACTTCGCCTAATTTGTCATTTCCATGTTCGAGGTACAGGCGCCAATTCCCCCTTTTTAATAAGTTCATATGTAAAAGAAAAGTATTCTACTAGCTAATGCTTCTCTATACTTGCCAAGCTACTTTGTTTACATAGTTCTAAAGTAAGCTTATGGTAACGCAGCGTTCGGGACGACGTCTCGGCGTACTCTTTACGGGTACGGAACCCTAAAATAGCTAATGTGTAGTGTTCAATCAATCCAAATGTCACATAACTTTTAGTAACCTTAAAATGCAACTCTTTTGTGTAAAGAACTATTGCATCCCATAAACTCTAATAATAAGGTTGGTGCGTGGAATTTCAAGAGTTTTCGGAATACATATACATATTACTATGATTTTTGGATTTGTGACCCAGTTTCTCTTTGTTAAATTGTAAGCTATACGAGGGTAGACTCGTGAGGTTACAGCTCCGAGAGCCACGAGTATTATTTTAACCGTCATATGCATCGAACATGTTATATTTCGTCTATAAGCTGGGAAATTTGGCAACATGGTCCTAATCTTCAAACCTTTCATCACTCACAATCAGGTGTGAAGGTCAAAGGAAAAGATATCAGCAACAAAAAAAATATTAGAAAACCCCCTTCGTGGATATGCTGATGAGATAACTTACCAAATCAAATCCAAATTAACATACCTATTCGTAAATTATCGGATCCCATCAAGCCAACCGGAAGTAAGCTCTTGATTAATGCTTACCGGAAACAAATACAGGCTATGATAAAGGGTGAACTGACCGGGCGATATCGATGATTTGGGAGATACGGGATTATCAATTGTGTTGCCGTACTATTGACATGTTAATTGACTTTATGACCTATATGATATGGTGTATATAATCGTTGTTATAAATGTTAGTTGTATTAAAATCCAAACCTGACCTGCTAGCGTTTATAAAAAAAATACAAACGTCAATAAATCTCAAAAATGTTTTAAATCAAATAATTAAAAAAAGAGTTGGGATTTTTTTTTGTACTCGATTTTCAATGAAAGTTTGTGGGCAACTTTTTCTGCACTACTTAAAAGCCGCGTCAAATGTTTTGTTACATTTTGTTTTTTACTAAATTGATAATTTAACAATACGCTTTCAATTATTCTAATTAATTTTCCAAAATTTCATCTTACAGTCATTAAAAAATGTAAGATAATATTTATTAAAAAATATTTTTGAATGAAACGTTTGAAGCAGTGATGGCTCAGTGGTATTTGCTATGGACTGCCGCGTAGCATAGGCATGGTTTGAATCGAAGATTGCAATTTTGCGAATGTCCGCCTGGCTAGCGACCACCCTCAAGTAGAAAATCTGTCGCCAAGCACCTAGCGGTGTGTTCCGACAGATGTTCTTGAGAGCCAGTAATTCTAGATTAAGCCTGTTAACACCTTCGACCACATCGTCACTTACCATCAGGTAAGATTGTGGTCAAAGGATTATCTGTCAGCAATTTTTAACTGTTCACCAGAAATAGAATATATAATAAAGCACTTTGCATCAGTCTGAAGAAGGTTCTACTGTTGTTCTTGAGTTTCCTGGAAGCCCTCCGCTGCGTGTTAGGCTTAAACATACTCTCGAACAGAAATAGATCGTTTCCTCCCCTTGGTGTACAATGTACTATCTCAAGATAGGGGGGTTAAAAGGTAATTTGTAGGTTTTCGTCAATAAATCGTAAACGATGGCCCATTGCAAACAATGTTTTTATATAGTAATTTAACAACTTTAAACGGTTTAAATCGCGTATATTTATCATTATTTTAAATAAACCGTTTAAAGTTGTTTAATTACTATGTGTAATAATCGCGAAAACCTAAGACAACATAATTTTTTTATACATAAGTTTTTTTTTTCTTTTTAATTCACTCCCAATTGTATGGTAAAGACCAACAATTGGGAGTGAATATACTCAGGCGTTACTTTTCGGAAATATAACAAATATTTTAAGGTAACATGTAATTAATATATTAGAAGAATGCTTAAAATATACCTAGTGACAATTCCGCCTAATTTTCCTGTTAAGCTCACGTGACATCACAAACGCCGAGCTCTCGAAGAGTCAAGACCTCCCGAAGATGCTTCGTGTAGAATCGAGACACGTCGAAAATATTCAGTTGGCTGCGTGTAATTAGCACAACATTTGATATATTTTTAATGTAAGTATCAAGTCAATATGTCAAATGGGTTTAGAGTAGAAGGCTTATATGTCAAGAATAAGATATTTTTATTATTTTTATTCATCGAACAAAATTTAACAAATCAAAAAATTTACTTGGCGCTTTTGTACATAATGAAATGAAAAAAATACATCTGCGAGTATGTGAATTCTATAGCTTTAATATTTGAAAATCAGTAGTTCAAATATCCCGGAAATGTTGATATTTATGAGACAGCAGCCTTAAACCTTTGATTGGTGATGTTTGACCTTAATATCATCATTAGTATATAAAACACACTGCAGAGGCTAAGGTTCAGAGACATGTAAGACAGTCTCTTAGATAAGCGTCGGCTAAGTCAATGTTTAAATGTCGTATTCAGAGATGTACCTAGAGTTTACCTTACTTGCCTCTGCACAAGCTAAGATCACAACTTATTATTTATGATGAGTTTTTAGCAGTAGATCATTTACCGGTTTTTGTTAATCTGTGCAGATTGATATAAAAGAAAACGACAAGAACAGTGATATTTAAAATGTCATTGTTGGGAGTGAAACAAAGTATCTCATATATATATACCTACATGTTTACATGTAGCGTGATCGTGATCCTGTTACAAGAAATTTCTTCTCGGTTTCCCTAGCACTACCTATATTTTGAAAGTAATCTCGTAAATTTTGTACTATGCAATAGCTGTTTTTATTTGCTTTAACTGATGTTCTTAGGTTGTACATATTACTACTTTGTTATCTTCGTGGCGCTAATCTAAAGTAGTCACTTTCCAATACTTGACTTAGCATAGCGCGCGCTTAGTTTAAGCGCTGTTCCAAACAACTCTGAATACAAATTTGAGACTAAGCACTTGATTTTGACATCTTATACCATTAGTTCATGTTTAAATTTAGAATGTTATTTTTTTAAAAACATAAGAAAGTTGTGCTTTGATTCAAATGTTTTTTGGCGGGAACTCGCGTGGCAATTGTTTTTTATCATAAGTTGAAATTCGTCAACCGTAGCAAAAAAAAGATTTAAGACTCATTACGAAGTCTCCGTAAGATTACACTGCTCGTCTTCAAAATGCTTTTGGACAGTAACCACCTCAATTGAGCAACGCAAGGCGTAAGCACGCAGAATTTGATCGTGACCGTGATTCTCTCCATGAGGAAATTCACCTTCAACTGCGATCACTGAGAAAAATGTGGCCATATACCTAGTCCAGCCCTAAGTTCTGTTACAAATAAAAATGTATTTTTTTATGAAGTTATGTAATATTACTAAAACATATGTACATATTTATTAAAGTCTCACTCTATAGCACACAAGAACATTCACTCTAGGGAGAGCTCTGCATATTTGGCTTAGCGCCTCGTATTTCCTTAGTCAACGCTACAACGTACTTATTTCCCTACTTCTTCTACTCCTTGTCCTTATCCCAGGCTGCTATAAATGGAGTCAGCATACATTTCGTATGTTTCATTCGTCATTGACTGCAATTAAAGTTAAATTTTTCACACTTTTAGCACATGTTAATAAATACTTTTTTTTTTTTTTTATGTTATTGTGATGGAACTAGCTTGAGGTCCACCTGATGTTAAGCTGACTAACCTCTGTCTATAACAGATGCATTTCGTCACAAGTCACGAATTGCACTGCGCCCGTCACCTTGAGACATAGTTATTAAGTCTCATATGGCTGTAATTTCACTGGCTCTCAAGGACTGCTGCCGGAGCACACCGTTAGGTGCTTGGCGACAGATTTTCTACTTGAGGGTGGTAGCTAGCCAGGCGGGCATTCGGAAAATGCCCTTCCACCATGCGGTGAAGGTCAAGCCCTCGGCGGGATTCGAACCATGGACCTGCTGCGCGGCAGTCCATAGCCAATGCCACTGTTTAAAAACCAAACTGTAGGTAGGTAGGTAAGCAACGTCCGCTGTGGTCATGACCTCTTGCATGAGTGACCGCTAGTGGATGCTTCCGTGTTTCGGAGGGTCCCAGTTATTGGCTTAGGATGGCAGTCGTTGTAGCATGTTGGCAGGGCATTTTCAGAAGTGAGTTTCAAGGCGGCCGATTGGTGCAGGCTATTTCCGGACATGGATGTTTCGGAAAATACCTGCACCAGATCGCCAGGCAATCCTGGCCTGTCACAAGTGTGGGGCGTTGGAGGATACATGGGGACCGCAGTGGCACGTACTTTCAGCCCTCATAAGAGGGGATCTCTCTCTACCGAGCGTGCTAAACGCCATACTCTGCGGGGAGAGATCGTGGCAGGCGGTGGTATCCTTCTGCGAAGTAGTGATGCCCCAGAAGGGCCTACCACTGGGGCAAGACGGTGAATGCTATTGCGACCCCATCTTGTCTCACCTCGCCGGAGGACTGCTTACAGGGGGTTTCACGCATCCCCTTCCACCACCCATGTGGTGGAAAGGAAGTGCGAATATAGCGAATTATCGCCAAGCACCTAACAGTTTTTTCCGGAAACTGTTATTCTATTCTAGAAGTAGTTCTTGGTTAGACTGAACAACGTCTACGATGTCATCACTATTATTTTACTACTACTTACCATCAGGTGAGATAGTGGTCAAAGGCTAGCTTAACAGATATATCTAAATTAATAACAATGATAACAAACAATTCGCCGATTTCGTAGAAATTCTGTTCACGTTCTTTCTCGTTACGTTTCAGGGTTTAATTTACACTGTTTATTCTATAGGCTACCTAATGCCTAACATTTTACAAACAATAGATATTAAAATGTAGGTATTCAAATATTATAAAAACAATACCTGAAAAGGTTTTCGTGTATTAGCCTTGAACCATCTATTTTTTCTTAGAAATTTAATGCTTGGATAATTTTCTGGGTACTAATTTTTTTTTGCTCTTCGCCATTGCTTGTATAGTTGCTGGGCTGACCTTAACTTAAGGGTAGGTAATAGCTCACTGGTTATACGAATACTAGCCAGTAAACACATGACATTTTTATCTTAACGAGTAAAGATATATGGTACTTAAGGGTGTGTACTGCGCTTAGTTGTAGTTCAGAATCTACGACACAAGATTTTTCTTAGTGTGTTCTGTGGAATAAAGAAACTCACAAACATATATACATACTTGAACCCTGAAAACATAACACTCCTTTTTTTAGCCAGTCGTGTGTCTTATGTCAATACAAACAAATTTACTTACTTATACGAAATAGTTGCTACATAATTACGAGTGAACCGACAGCGCGCCATTGTGCCATGGACAATGACAGCTAATTCCTGATCCATGTAACTTCCTCATTGTTCCCATGTTGACAGATTTTCCTATTATCAACGGGAACAATATGCGAACGCGGTATATACGAGAATTAATCAAACATATATATTAGTATAATTATATATAAGTAGATAAGCTTTCATACTCACCCTTCTCTTATTCCACTCAGTTATTTGAATTCGAAAGTTTTTAGCAAACAGAAAACTACTAGAGTATTACAAAATTAGAAAATTAAAGATATTGAAAATTAGAGAGGAAAAAATAAAGTCATGCGCGGTAATCGAACCCACGCCATCCACCACTGTAGCCGGGGTATGCTCTAAACGCTAAGCTAACATGACATATGACGTATGGCTCCTATTTGTCCTTTCGTTCTTAACCATTGTATGCGGATGACTAGAGTAGGTACTGCTAGACTATATTCAGAAAAGAGTGGACTTGGTATTTCTAATAAAATTTTTACCATGTTTTAATTCCGTGTCATATATTAAAATATAACTTACGTAAATATATAATTTAAGGAATCATTGATTTTATTTTTCATTATTATCAATGAAGCACAGTCCTAAAGTCAAACCTCAAGTCCACTCTCTCTCTCAGCAGACTCTTTCTGAAACGTGATTGAATATTTTCTAAAGCCTAAATTAATCGACACGTCATGGGGCAATTACTTTTCAGTAGATACAAAAAGTGATTATTGAACAACATTATACATTACTATACATTTTTGCGCAATATGTGTAATGAAAAATATCTCCAAATATGTGTCAAAAATCAGGCTATATATATCAGGTTTAGCAAAACATCATCGATAAATAGTTACTCGTATATCATAAAAAAAAATACTTTGAATTTTTAATGGCAAATAAAATAATGGATTATCTTTTATTGCAATTAATAAAAAATGTTGACATTAACAACAATTGAATAAAATATGAAAACTATACAAAATATAACCTAATCAAAAATATGAAAATAATATCTGCTTACACTACTAACTTTTTTATAAAATAATAAAATCAAAAATATACAGAAAGAGTTCATACTGGTTTTTTTTATTACGGTAATAACAGTAGAAAATATTTCGGTAGTAGTAAATAATACTTAGATGAATTGTTACTGATCCAGTACATTATTTTTCCTTAAGTAACATGCGGATATCGTTGCTCCATTTTTGTAGACCATTTTTTTCGTGTAATGAAATCCTGCACGTATACGGTTTCCTTATAAACGTATAAATTTTAAATTACTGTTCATCTCTGATGAACCAGGCAGCGGCTCTTGTGACATTGCTGTTAGTGAAAAAATAAGTGAATATAAATAATATATTTGTAACAACATATTTACATATATATACAATACCAACATGCGATATGCTCTTGTATATACATATTATATCAATATGTCATCGCAAATAGGTTAAAAGACAAAGTTCTAGCAAGAACCTAATAATTACTTAGAATTTTTTTATACTATTTAATACACACTATTTACTTTTTACATATTTATTCGCGTATTTTATCTAAATTCACCCTTTTTAAGTTACATTAGAATTTAAAGATTTAATGAACTTACCAGTTTCCAATGCTTTCTTATATTTCCAATAATCCTTTTTTTTAAACAAAATTATAAAATTATTCACAACACGGGCAATGACGAGTAGAAAATGTTTTCTGGAATAGGGTTGAAACTTGGAATGAACCAATGAGAGCTGGCTAAGCAAATTAGAACAATGCAATCAGCAATATTGTTTTATAGCGGCGGAATCGCAAATGCACCACGTTGAAGGTCATGCATTATTAAATGTGTGACAGCGCAACAAAACTATTTATATACGTCTAATAATAGAGAAAAACGTTTTTTTAAACAGTTAATTAAACTATATATTAAAAACAGTTGTAAAATATTACAATATTACAAATATACGATGGAAAAAAATTAAGTCATGAGCGGGATATTTAAAAAATAAGTTGTGTATGGTTTGAAAGTGAAAACCCTATGTATTGTAAATTATAATGAAAACCTAAGTATTATATATGTCTGTGAGACAACGAAATAATAATTTCATCGCAACAATGATAATAATTTAACTATTTATGTTAGTCCCCATTGACGGTAAGACGAGCAATGGGGACAGTGGGCATCAATTTTCACGTTATGTTTAATTCCCGACGTCCTCATTGATAAATATAAAGGCGATGGGGACAGTGGGAATGATTTTTAACTTTTTGGTCTATACCCGGTGTCCCCATTGATGGGGATTTGAGCGATGGGGACAACGGGAATGTTTTTAATTTTTTAAATTCAATTCCCACTGTCCCCATTGATGGGGATATGGTCAATGGGGACATCGGGAATACACCGAATGTAGGATTTCGTTAGAAAGCGTCGTAGATGCCTAAATTAAATAAATCACTTTGACTTTGAGACTGGCAAAGATATATCGGTAGTTTTTGTGAAGCGATTATAATTTCCTTATTCAAGAGTTCCACTCATGAGCTAAATAAATATATAATATACCATTAATCAGAAAACAGCAAGATTATATTTGTTTTAATTTGATTTTGAGTGCAGCCCTTACAAGCATATAATATTTATAATTCCTTTTTTTTCATAGGATTGTGACGGAACACGCACGAAGCCCACTTCTGCCTATAACACATGCATTTAGGCACAAGTAACGAACTGCACTGCGCTCATCATCCTGAGACATATAGTTGTCAAGTCTCATGTGCCTCTAATTTTATAACTTTTTTTTTAGTGGCGGTCTGCCTTTATTAAACAAATACTACAAACTATATACAACACTACAGCTACTACAATACTACAGCTACTACAGTAAAAGCATTTGGACTCATAGGGAGTCCAAATGCTCTAGCCCACTATCAGTTGGCAGCGTGCCCAGCATGCTGGCAGCATTGCCCCGTTGAATTGCAATGCTTATTCTTTGAGCCAAATAGGTGCCAGCATTTTGATCACGCGTCGCATCGATCAAGCGCTCTGATACATTTTGGAAAATACGATGAGCTCCCGGTCCCCACAATTTATAACTACATATTGGCTCTCAAAGACTGCGGCCGGAACACACTATTAGGTGTTTGGTGACAGAATGCCCTTCCAAAGCTCTAGCCGCCTCGGCGGCGATGGGGATCGAAGCGGTAATAGCTAAGGACTGCCGCGGCAGTGCCGTGTTGCATATATGAACATTACCGCTCGGCTATCTTTGCTCCAAAAACTATATTAAACTACAAATAATATATTATACTCAACCGAAATATGAAAACCAATACGTCCCCTCAAATATGCGAGTGACGCATATCGAGTGTTTGCCCTGCACTTCATATTGAAAGCTTTGCTGGCCTGCCCCCTCGTGATATGCAATTCCTTGAGTCCCATCATTTGACAATGCTTGACGTAAGAATGTCTCTGCCTCTTGGATCATTTTACACGCCTGTATTTGTCATATTGTCTAGAATATAATATATTTTATACACATCAGTAAGACATACCTACTTTTTTCTAGAAAAAACATGTTCAAAATTTACTTTTTGAGTCTCACCTCTGTTAAAGCTTAGCGCCTTTCAAGACGATGGTGGCGCCTTCAAGTCATGCTCCAATTACAACTCGTTATGCTACGAAAGTCCAACCATAGTGGTATCTGTGATCTAGTATATTTTTTCTTTCTTTTCTATCCAAGTCGTAAAAATGGCGTCATTCAACTTTAGATTCACTAACGTACAATTTTTTACATATCTCTTGCTCTGTAAGTACACCCTTACACCCCTGAATGCCGGGGTGTATGACTATCATTACAGCATAGGTTTTGGAATTTGAAAAAAGAACTGTCATACTCATACTGCACGAAGAATATTTTTAAAAAGTTATTTTTTTTTTCTCGGTATCGATTAATTACTCGAATCGGAATCTAGACAATTTATTTTATAAAGATTTTATTTTAAATATGGAACTATTTGTTTCCACATCGTATGTTAGATGGAATCGATTTAAAAATCAAACTGGCCAGCAAGATTTGACGCGCTTGCGTGCGTGAAAAAAAAAAAGGCAGTCTATAGTAGGCGCGAAAGCATCGCGAAAATAATTAATTTTCTTGTTTGAGTTCTTTTTCAAAAGTTTTAAACATGTCTAGTGACGAAGACATAGATCTAACGCCCGATTTTATTAAAGAAAGGGCAAAAACATTTGTCGAAAATATATTACCGCCGAACTCGAAAGAAAGATATGTAAAGGCATACGATGAATTTATGAAATGGTGGTCAGAAAAAAAAGTGAAATCTCTTTCTGAAAGTGTTTTTATATCATATTTTGATGAATTATCTAAGAGGCTACAACTATCCAGTTTATGGTGCTTTTATTCCATGCTAAAATCTACAATGATGACAAAACATGACGTGAATTTGAAAGATTTTTCTAAACTTACTGCTTTCTTGAAAAGGCAGTCTGACGGCAAGCAAGAAATCGAAGGTATTTACTGCAGAAGAAGTACAGAAATTCTTAAATGAAGCTCCGGATGAAATTTATTTAGCAATAAAGGTACCTACGTATTTACTTGCCCTTTTTAATAAGTTACCAAAATATTTCACAAAAATACTATGCGAATTTGGTGCCTTTAATACAACTTATGTCTTTTTTACAGGTTGTTCTAATTTTTTGGGATATCGGGAGCCTGCAGAACCGTGGAATTGACAAACTTGACAATAGAAAATGTAGAAAAACATAACAAATTACTACTCATAAAACTGCCTAACACGAAAACTAAAATTGACCGGTCATTTGTTGTGCATGAAGAATTTACAAATTAAGTTGAAAAATATCAAGCTCTTCGGCCTGAAAACGTGGATACAAATAGTTTTTTTCTTAATTACAGTAAAGGAAAATGCCACAGACAAGTAATAGGAAAAAACAAATTTACAGGCATGCCAAAGCAAATAGCCACATATTTAAAACTGAGTAACGTAGAGTTATACACCGGGCATTGCTTTCGCACGGGACCCTATTACTGAGACTTCGCTGTCCGTCCGTCTGTCGCCAGGCTGTATCTCAAGAACAGTAATAACTAGACAATTGAAATTTTCACAGATGATGTATTTCTATTGCCGCTAACAACAAATAATAAAAATAAATAAATATTTAAGGAGGGCTCCCATAAAACAAACTTGATTTTTTACCGTTTCTTGCGATACTAATAACGGTGACAGGTAGACGCTTTTACTATTCACAGAATATTTAGTTTTATGTTCTCTTTAAATATAATTAATTAAAACAAAATAAAATAAATAATTAAGGGGGCTCCCATACAATAAAAGAGGTTTTCGTCGTACCTGCCCAGCTCAATCGGACACTGCGAAAAGTGTCTGTAACTTGCAAGATTAGGTTACAGATAATGGTACGGAATCCTTCTTGCGCGTGTCCCACTCGCACTTGGCCGGTTTTTTATTTTTTCATAGTTCAATTATTATAACATCGTTCTTATAGAACTACATTGGCCTGATACCCTCCATCAATAAACAGGCTTCCAAATCCCAAGTCTTTTATTATTAGGTATATTGGATAACAACGAAATCCTTTTAGCAACTGTACCTAGCCATCTAGTGCTCTAATTATCATCACATTGTACCACGCTATCATATTTGTCGACAATGGCGTCCTTTATGTAGCAAACAATCGGGTTGTTGATGAATTTCGGTCGATGTCTGCGCGGTGTCTTTGTGTTCCAGCGGCCTCCCTCAGTGGACTACAATAGGACAAAAGTTGTTCAATAGCGCAAGCACCTAATACCGAGGCCCTCCCTCCATTGTTTCGGATAATGTTCGACTTTTATGGATATTTTCAATGGATCGGCTATAATCTGGCGAATGGAGTTTGGAACTTTGCTTCAGTCTCGTGGATCCTTTGGCATGCTGTTCTATTTAATCCTGTGCCCATAATAGATAAGGCTGCAATTAATATCAATAACAGGCTTTGTTCACAGTAATAGACTGACAAGATGTAGCCTAAACTGCTGGACGTGGAAACGTGAAGTTCGTAGAATCTTCTACTTTATAACCGATATTCTATTTGTCTTATAGTGAAGGATGTACGAAGGATTTTTTGATTACTTATGAAATTTCTTTATCCGAACTTACAAAATTACAACGAAATGAAACATTTGAACTACGAGCGGGATTTGAACCTGCGACCATACATCTCGATAGCCTGGACATGCTCTGCCAATTGACCAAGTCAGAGCTCAAATTTACCGTTCCATTTCCATTGACTATTATTTTCCTTTCGTTGTTTTTTGTTTGTAACAAAATACATTGTCTGAATTCTTTATCCGAGGCTTGAATGTTTTTATAATTGATGTGTCAACTCACCAATGTAAATAAATTTAGACGTGTTTCGTGATGGTTTGTAAAAACATGTATTTGTAGCTATGATGACCCAGAGAAGCAAAAGTGGGCCAGTTGCAATGCCTATGGACTTTCGTAGTTGGAATCCTTGAACTAAACACTCTTAACTCTCTTAGTAAAACATTGCAATTGATAATGTAACATATCAACTTGATCACATTTACAAAGGTAAGGCGCCTAAGATACATTAACATATACATTAACTGACCTTAAAGGTCAGACAGACGCGACGGAAGGACAAACGAGTCTTAGTAACAGGGTACAGAGCCCTAAAAGAAAAGGGCTTTGTCCCGGGCGCGAATCGTCGAAATTGGCCTATGTTTATTTCAAAGACAATAATTTATCTCTAATAGAATAGATTTACTCTTTTATCCTGCACCCCCTTTTAGAAAGTTCTTGACTGTCAGTCAAAATGTTGATGTTGGTGTTTTTAAATTAGAGGAATGAATTCACTTAAATTCTGTGCATCTAAGATAGGTAATGTAGGTATATAATATTTCAGCGTAGAGTCACTGAAAAGAAAACACATTTATCCCCCTTATACTATTATCGTAAAACACTGATAAGACACGTTTATTATACTATCAAGCTATACAGGGTTATTGGTAAATGGCTAACAACCTCATAGGGTTGTTTTCTGCTAATCCTAAGATACATTTAAGATGTTTGTTTTTGTTTTGAATTTTTTTTTTTTTGTGTATTAATGACTACTCCGAGCCAAGAGCCAAGAACCAACACTGGACCGCACCGTGCGTTTGGATAAAGTTTTGAATATTTACATCGAGCAAGGTCATAAAAAAATATGAAATAATACATTACAGGCACAAGAGACTTTTGACATCAGGTGGTCCTCGTTCTTATTCAGTCAAAAACATATAAAAAACACAAAAGGTAAAAAAAGAAAAAAAAAAAAAAAAAGTTAACTAAAACAACTCAAAATGTTTGTTAAGACTAGCAGAAGTCAAACCTAAGAGGTTGTTAGCCATTTAGCAATAACCCTGTATAATTGACCCCAATCAACTAAGAGATAATCGTACTAGCTTTTTAGCAAATAGGTAGTTACCTACCTTTAAGAGTTATTTAAATCGAATCGAAGATTGCAACTTAATCGACTCAAGCTCGAGTGATCTTCAATCGGTCGCACTAAGCTGTTTGCAGCAAAGTTAGGATCGTTCCATAGCGAACGGCCAAGCTGCCGAGCCGCAGCCATACAGTCGAGTCGAGCTAGATTATAGAGTAGCGGCGCACAATAGCTCAGATAGCTCATAATGCAGTTTGCTGTTGAAAGCTCCCGCCACACTTCTCCGATCGGATTTGCCACGATAATCGTGACAAAAGAACTTTGCGGACGCGCCTCTAACTATATTCTGTTGGGAATGCGCGACGCATACCTACACCGCTCCTATTCATATTGACAGCGACTCGCGTGTATGCTATGAAAGGATAAACTAGATATACAGGTAAGTTTATACATCTATTTGTTGGGTTGTGAAACTTGTGAAAGGTATTGAAATCTAAATCCTTATAATTACCAGATCGAAATTGATTGATAAATTACTATTTATGTCGATCGGAGTACCGATTGTTCAATTGTCACTTTCCTTGCACATGAAAAAATGTAAATAAGCTAGATAAGAATTTACACTATTCATAGAGATTGTTCTCATTCCCACCTCTACCTTGGGTGTAGTAAAAGGCGACTAAGGGTAACACACCAGAAGGTGGGCAACAGCACTTTCTGAGGAACTGATATCTCATCTGCGATCCACAAGCCGCCTGCCAAACGTGGATTATGGCAAACCCCCGCCCATATTGGGGGAGGCTGTGTTCAGCAGTGGACTATCCGGCTGGTAGAGTACAGTATTGAGATTGTTTCATCTGTGTATTCACGAGCAAGGTGGGCTAGGTGCATAATTAACCACTTTTCAAATTCAGATGTAAGTCCAATGTTATAAGAGGCGAACATATACTATTTACCGAGTATAACGCTAAACTTCTTGTAGAGAAATCTTATACTTGGCTGACACGGAGAGCGAACCCTGGTCCCGCAGTTCGGACTTATTGCAAATTTAATTTAAAAGTTTTCGTGTGTAAATTAAAAAAATCTTATTTATACCATTGACTAGCAAATTATTCGAATTTGCGAATGGAAACTACTGTTTCATGTAGTAATTAGCAATAGTACAGTATACTGTCTTGTTTTCCTAGTTTTATTCACTTGCTTTAGTGCCCTTCACGTCTTAACAAAGTAGTAATTCCAAACTGCTGTATGGAGGTATATATGAGAATATATGACAATGCGGTGGTGGCCCGCCAGAACAGACCTGAAGAGACCTACCTACAATCTGGTAAAAGCACTTAAAGTAGCAGCAATTAGCACCTATAGTAGCAGTGGAGCCAAAAGATTATAATTATAAATGAAGAACGAAAATAATGAATACTCTTTATCATAACTATGAATAAATTTAATGTATAAATATGAAAATAGAAAATTATCTCCATTGTCGTCAAAAGTACAAAAGCCTAAAGTTGTGTCCTCAGACATAAAGGGCCCGCACACTGGGTAGTTAAAGTGACCGCGAGTGAATGCGATCGCTGAAGCGGCAGGATTGCACCCCATTGTTGCTGAAACCTGAAACACGCGGCTGTGTGAAGAAAGGACTTCGTTTTAAGTCATTGTTTGATTATATGACGATAAAAAGATTCTTATACCTACAAAGAGCTTAAAATGTTCAGTGCTTCTTTCTATTTTATGCTTGCCTAGTACTTTGCCTGCAAAATCTCTAACTTTTGCAAACTAAGTACTAGCGTAGAAAAGATTATATAATGATTTACATATTATTTTAATATTGTTATGATTGCAATGACGCCTGCTATGCGAATTACATTACAAAATTACAAATATACGATAGGAAAAATTTAAGTTATGTGCGGGATTCGAACGGGGTGGATCCGTTAGCCGGGGTATGCTCTAACCAATTGAGCAAACATGACATGCCTTCATAACTCAAATCTTTCCTATCGTTCTTTAACCATCGTATTGGGATAGAGCGACATCTATAGTACAACTACCCAGTGTGCGGGTTCGAATCCAGCACATGACTTAATTTTTTTTATAATTTACATATTATCTTACTTTTTATAGACCCAATAACGCTAGTTTTTTTTAAGTTATTGTGACGATACTAGTATGTAGCTACCTGCCTATAACAGATGTGATGAACTGCACTGCCCCTGTCATCCTGAGACATACAGTTGTTGAGTCTCATATGCCTGTCATATTACTACTTCTCAAGGATTGCTGCCGAAACACACTGTTAGGTGCTTGGGGACAGATTTTCTACTTGAGGGTGGTAGCTAGACAGGCGAGAATTCGCAAAATGTCTTCCCACCATGCGGTGGAGCTAAAGCCGGCAGTGCTGCAGTCCATGGCTATAACTGCTCGGCTATCGTCGCTGTATGTAGTCTAATTAAATATAGTTGTTGGTGCAACAAAGAGTAGAGTTTTTTATCGGTTTAAGTTTTTAGTTTAGTATCGACTTTAAATCTCGAATACTAAGCACGGCGAGGGATTTAGGTAAGGTTTTTTTTATGGATAGGAGGGCAAACAAGCAAGCGGCTCACCCGGTGGTAAGTGATCACCGTCGCCCACGAACATACGCAACACCAGAGGTCTCGAGGATTCGTTACCGGCTTTGAGAAGGGAATTTGCTTTCTTCTTGAAGGCTCCTAAGTCGTATCTCTTCGGAAATACTACACCTGGCAGCTGGTTCCATATTGTGGCAGTGCGAGGTAGAAAATTCCGTGAAAATTGCAAGGTTGTGGACTTCCAGAAGACATGAAATGGATAAAACATCATGCTTTGTCGGGACGTCCGATGGCGAAATTCGGGTATGGGACCTTAAAGAAAGTGGCTCGACACATTCAACTTTTAACCTATATACACAAGTAATTGAAAACACATTAAACAATAAGTTTATTCCAATTAATGTTTGAGAGACTCTGGCAATGAATTTTCCTTTGTAGCGATAAGTATGATAGGAAGTAGAATCTAAACGTAACATTCGACAGGAACGGGATACTTCCCAATTTTATTTTGATTTTCTGAAAGCGTCTGAGCCGAAATATTAGAAACACAAAATAATGTCCTTAAGAGCCAGTGAAATTACAGGCACTTGAGACCTCAGTACTATGTCTCAAAGGGACGGGCGCAGTGCAATTCGTGACTTGTGTATGATGAAATGCATCTGTTATAGGCAGAGTTTAGTTCCCTTAACATCAGGTGGGCCTCGAGCTTGTTCCGTCACTATAACATAAAAATAAAAATGTATTATAATGTTGCTAACACGGCCGTTTAGTTCCTATTTTTAGTACCTCTTTTACATAACTTATCGAAACGCTTGGTCGCCTTAGTCGATGCGGTGCATTATCAAAATGCCCTTATTTGGATCACCGTATGATATGAGCATTGCCATCCCACGAGACCACGTTGCCAGCTGGTAGCGGGCTAGAGCATTTAGACTGTCTGTAGGTCTGCAATGGCCTTTAGTTTGCCTAAATGCTTCTCTTGTATTAGCTGTAGTGTTGTATATAGATTGTAGTGTTTTGTGACAAAGGCATATCACCTCAAAAAAAAATATGATAAATTTCCGACAAATATTATATATACGACGGGACAGAAGCGGAACAGAGCAGAACGGGAAGAAAAGCTCCTACAGAAAAATAGGTATTTTAACAAAGTGATGCTGTCTCGCCGCTAAACGCCCGAACAGAATAGTGCGATAAGGACAATTGCAGCTTCTACAAGTTTTGACTTAGAATTTGGGCTTAATTTGGGTTCTGGGAGAAAACTTTTCTCCTATAGTAAACATTATTCTAATCCAAAAAAGGTCTTATTTTATAAGCGACAGGATCAACTAGGTTTATAGGTTTCCTTTTTGTTTATTTATCATTATTTTTCAAGTAAATAATTCACAAACTAGAGATACAAGTTTTGGGAAAATATCGGTATTTTAATACCCTTTAATACAAATTCCTTTAATATAATTATAGAAATCAAAACTTATGGATATTGATAACATCTACAACATTTCCAAAAATCATCAAAATCGGTGATTGTTTAGGGGGGTAGAACGTTTTCTCTTTTTGTATGAAAATTCGAGACTAACCCAATAATGTCTTAATGCATAAAGAAGCAGTACTGTGAAAAGACTACTAGATATGTTAAGGCGTAGGTACTGCAGCAAGTGAAATTACTGGACTATCGTACAGTAGCGATGCTGCTGAAGTGATCCCTTTTGACAATAACAATCTCCAGTTTTCGTTTTTCTATTTGAACACACTTAACCAATCGGTCCGCTACTTTTGCTTTGTTTGCTCGGAGATTCCCTTACATTTGCCAGGACGTTTTGAATTGATGGTGTAAGGCTACGGAAAGGAATATTAATACAAGTAGAAAAAAAAGAATAATTCATATATTTTGGTATAGAATTATACGTATTATTTGGTATAGTTTTTATTACTGATTAGCTAGCTTTTGGCATAACATTACCTGTTGGTAAGGATGTGATTTAAGGCTCGTATTAATATAAAACAATCTCAAAGTTGAGGCAATCTTGTATTTTTGAAGCAGTGATGGCTCAGTGGCATTGGCTATGGACTGCCGTGCAGCAGGTCCATGGCTTGAATCCCACCGCGGGCTTGAGCTTCACCGCATGGTGGAAGGCCATGTCCGCCTGGCTAGCGACCGCCCTTAAGTAGAAAATCTGTCGCCAAGCACCTAACAGTGTGTTCGGGTAGCAGTCCTTGAGAGCCAGTAAAATTACAGGCACCGTCGTTGACGAAATACGTCTGTTATAGGCAGAGGTTTGTCCACTTAACATTAGGTGGGCCTAGGACTTGTGCCGTCACAATAACATAAAAAAAATATCTTAAGATTGCATTTTAATATCGAAGTCAATTTTGAGATGCATTTATATTATATTATATTACAATACCAGCCAAAGAGATTACAAATTTATTTACAAAATACTATGAACTATGCATCACCACAACTGCTACAATAAAAGCATTTAGACAACCTATAAGTCTTTGCAGTCGCACAGGCAGTCCAAATGCTCCAGCCCACTATCAGTTGGCAGCTCTGATAAGTTTTAAAAAATCAAATGGTTATAAATATGACAATATATTTTGCAAAAGTATTATGTTAAACTTAATCTATAATATTATATACAGATACTTAAAACATATGAATAATATTTTTTTTTTATGCCTGATAGATGATAGGTTAGCTTTTGACCACTATCTCACCTGATGGTAAGTGATGATGTGGTCGAAGATATTGTTCAGGCTAACCTAGAAGTACTGACTCTCAAGGACAGCTGCCGGAACACCGTTAGGTGCTTGGCGGCAGATTTTCTACTTGAGGGTGGTAGCTAGCCAGGCGGACATTCGCGTAATGCCCTACCACCATGCTATAACGACTGCCATCCTAAGACCGGGACCGACGGCTTGACGTGCCCTCCCAAGCACGGAAAAAAATTTGTTTTAATGTTTTAAATAATACTCTACTACATTTTGTCTAGCTTAATGTTATATAATTTCCAATACAAACTTTTTAAATGTTTTTAAGTTTACTCCACCAATTTAATTCACTTAGCAAACAATCGATTCAGTCGAATAGTGTTTTCCAGACGACCAATCGATATCTACAAGCACATTAATGTTACATTTATTATGTGACGATGGAGTCCTAAAATTATTAAAAACAGTCTCAGCAGTTCTCTAACAATAGCTGCAGCACTAAAAGAATGCATAAGTTAGCGTCTTCATCATGATCAGTTGGAGAAGGGCCAAAGAGCCTTTTTATCCAGTCCCCTAAACAATAGCGAGATGTGACACAATAGTTTTGAATGGCGACCGATGGTAGATTAAGCAGGCCACCCCTACATGGCCAAAGGCTCGCATTCGCTTCAAAATTATCTGATGTTTGAATTTACTTTTGTTAAAAGAAATCTTAATTTGCTGAAAAAGGAGATAAGAACGAAATAATCTTGGTTACACTAATATCAGTTGTAAAAATAGGTAACACCAGTCTAATGGGAGTTACCACATGACGTGACAGTCGCAATTTTTTTTTATTTTTTATGCCTGATAGGTTAGCCTTTGACCACTATCTCACCTGATGGTAAGCGATGATGTGGTCGAAGATGTTGTTCAGGCTAACCTAGAAGTACTGGCTCTCGAGGACAGCTGCCGGAACACACCGTTAGGTGCTTGGCGACAGATTTTCTACTTGAGGGTGGTAGCTAGCCAGGCGGGCATTCGCAAAATGCCCTACCACCATGCTATAACGACTGTAATCCTAAGACGACAACCGGGGCCGACGGCTTAACGTGCCCTCCGAAGCACGGAAACGCTCAGTAGTAATGTCACTAGCGGTCACCCATCCAACTCATGACCGCGGGCGACGTTGCTTAACTTTGCTGATCGGTTGAGAACAGCTAAGTAAACTTCGCTACGAGCGCTTCAAAAGATCTGTGACGAAATGACTTCAGAAATTATGTTATGTTTGTAATGCTATGATACCTAAAAGAGGAAACAGGTAGTGGTGGCCAATTGTACTTACATACTGTCCAAGAGGGTGGTCCTACAGGTATCTGTCCGATATCTGGTTGGAACACTACGGATATGCGACCCCGGACTGCTCTAGCTGCTAGTGTCACATTCCCTTCTTTTTCCGTGGCACTATTATCTATTACTTGTCTTCCTTTCCTGTCCCCCCTGGGTGAAGTGGTGAAACAGCGTCGTTTTTTTTTGCCGGCCGACCTTTCTCAAGGTGGCGAACTGTCGTTGAAATCGTTGTCTTCCACAATATTTCTCATCAGTGGCTGTAAGGAGCTGTAACAACATGCAGTGGCCACACCTCTTCTCCCACGTCGGGCCCGTGGGATAAAACCTGATGAGGGTGTCTTATCTTTATTTCTTTTCTTATGCTGTTGTCTCGGCAACCATGCAGCCCACTTCCAGTGGCGAGACAACCAAGCAACCGTCGAAGGCCTGAAGGTGGCGATAGGTCCTATCGTTGCCAGAGACTGCATCTCCCTCCTCTCCGATCGTAGCGGTTTTCCGTTCCATTGGACTAAGGGGAGGGTAGACGAGTGGGTGCATCTGGGTACTGCGCGCACCTTTATGCACCTAAATATCTCCTGCGCATCCGACTTGGCTCTGAATACTGGATTTCGAGACCTAAAAGTCCTGTGGCGATGGGTAGAGGTAGAGAGGTTCGGCTCTGATGTATGTCGGGCTTTGTCTAATACCTGCACACAGGCGGCTTAGGGAGAGTGGTCGCTCCTGCACTGCAATGGGGTGACAGTGCGGTTTTGGCAGCACCCTCTGCGACAAAGCAGCTCTTTTTAGAGAGGCACTGCTTTCCTCGCTCAGCCGAGGAGGGGGCTAGAAAAGGTGCTCCAAACAAATGCTCACTCCAAACAACTTGGGGAGGTAGTAACCACGGCTGCCTGAACATCCCAACCTTACGTGGTCGCAACACAGATAAATCAAAACATAAAAACACAAAACGGAATATGACTTTTGGTGCTTGGAACGTCCGCACCCTTTTAGACAGACCCAACAACCTTTGCCCGGAACGTAAAACTGCCATCGTTGCTCGAGAGCTCGGACGTTATAATGTGGATATAGCCGCTCTTAGTGAAACCCATCTAGCTGATGAGGGAGAAATTGTTGAACGCGGAGGTGGCTATACGCTCTATTGGAAAGGCACACCAGCTTCTGAACCTAGACGATCAGGAGTAGGCTTCGCTATTAAAACCACTATAGCCTAGAGGCTATAGTGGTTTTAATACTGGATGTTCTACCAACTTAGAAGTTGGTAGAACATCCAGTTGCCATATCTGGCCGTGTCATGTCCTTGCGTCTTCATCTTGAAAACGACAAATACATGAATCTTATCAGCGTATACTCTCCGACGCTCGATAAAAGTGATGATGTTAAGGACCAGTTCTACGAGGAATTGTCTCAAGCTTTGACTAAAGTACGACCTTGCGAGAAAATTCTGCTGTTGGGCGATTTCAATGCCCGCGTCGGACGTGACTTTGAAGCCTGGCCTGGTGTATTGGGACGTCATGGTATTGGCAATATGAACAGTAATGGACAGTTGTTATTGACTCTATGTTCCCAGTTTCAGTTAGCTATTACCAATACCATGTTTAGACTACCCGCAAAATACAAAACTACTTGGATGCACCAAAGGTCTAAGCATTGGCATCTAATCGACTATGCCATAGTTCGACAGCGGGATTTATGTGATGTTGTTGTTACGAGAGTAATGCGAGGCGCAAACTGCTGGTCGGATCATCGGCTTATTGTCACAAAAATGCGTTTGCTCCTTAACCCTCGCCGAAGGCCTTGCAGGGTTAAGCCGAACTGTCTCCATGTAAAAAGGCTAGAGTCACTGGAAACAGTAGCCAAATACAGAGAAGCTAGTCTTTAACAGCTGATATATATCTCCAGGACGAAAATATGGAAGGAAGTTGGAAACACTTGTCTGGGAGTATTTTGAAAGCGGCCAACGAGACCTTAGGCCTCAAACCTCGTGTTTGTCAGGATTGGTTTGATGACAACGACAAGCTGTTATCCGATGCCTTAGAAAAACATCGCCATCTTCTTCGAAAGGAATATCAGACGACTGCTTCTGAAAAAATCAAGCAAAGCACATCCTATGTCAGGAGACTCACAAGAACTGCAAAAGACGAATGGTGGCAAAACAAAGTACGCTACATTCAATGCCTCGCAGATAACAATCAACTTGGTGATTTCTTTTGTGAGATAAGGAGCTTGGTAGGGAATGTAAAGCAAAGAGTAATTGTGCCCTTAAAATCCGCAGAGGGTACTCTTCTGGTCACCAAAGGAGATGTTCAGAATCGCTGGGTAGAACACTTTAACGATTTACTCAACGTCGATCGGTTGACTGACCCAGATTACTTGAAGTCTCTTCCCGCTTTATCTCGGTCTGATGATTTAGGTCACCTTCCTTTTCTTCAGGAAGTTATCAATGCCATGAAGGCTCAAAGAAATAAGAAAGCAGTTGGTGTTGATAGCATCCCTGGTGAGTTACTGAAGTATGGGGGAGATGAACTACATCACAAGATATGGCAGTTCTTTCAACAGATGTGGGAAACCGAAAAAGTTCCTTCAGATTTTAGGGTCTCACTTGTCTGCCCGTTGTATAAAAACAAAGTCGATCGCTCGGACTGTAACTCGTACAGGGGTATTTCACTTCTCTCCGCCACTGGGAAGGCTTTTGCAAGGATACTACTAAATCGCCTGATGGAACTTTCCGAAAAGCTACTGCCTGAGACTCAATTTGGATTCCGACCCAACCGAGGCACCTGTGAAGCTATCTTTTCCTTAAGACAACTACAGGAAAAAAGTCGAGAACAGCAACAGCCACTCTTTCTCTGTTTTGTAGATTTAGAGAAAGCTTTCAACAGTGTGCCTTGTGATGCACTTTGGATAGTTTTATCCAAACTTGGCTACTCTGATAAATTCATTCGAATGATAAGACTTCTTCACGACAACATGACCTGCAGTATTAAAGTTAATAGTGAGCAATCAGTGCACTTTCCAGTAACTTGTGGTGTTAAGCAAGGCTGTGTTCTAGCTCCCACTCTCTTTGCTTTGTACTTTTCTGCCGTCGTGAAGGAGACTTTGAAAGACAGTACCGAAGGTATTCATACGATATCGCACAGATGGCGGTATTTTCAACCTTGCCAGGTTAAAAGCTCGTACAAAAGTGTCACATGACCTTATTACCGAACTCATGTACGCAGATGACCTGTGTTTTGTTGCTGATACACTTAAGGGACTCCAGGATCTTGTAATCAGGCTTGACACTACCTGTTGTAAGTTTGGCCTTAAAATAAACATCGGTAAAACTGAAGTGCTGGCCATGGATACTGATCACCGAGCGTCACTAAATCTACAACTAGGGGGAAAACCCCTCAAGCAGGTCGACAAGTTTAAATATCTGGGAAGCAGCATAACAGCCAAGGGCGACCTCGACTCTGAGATCAACAGTAGGCTTGGCTGTGCTATGGCTGCCTTTGGCAAACTCCGTGACCGGGTGTTCCATTCCCATAACATTAAATTGAGTACCAAAATACAGGTGTACATGGCGATTATCCTGCCAAATATCTTGTACTCATCTGAGACGTGTTGCTTGTATCGCCGACACATACACACGCTAGACAGATTCCATCTGAAATGCCTTCGTGACATTTTGAATATCAAATGGTCGGATCGGGTTCGCAACACCGATGTTCTGCGACGAGCTAATGTCTGCGACATAGAAGCGTATCTAATGCGGCGTCAGCTGCGCTGGTGCGGGCACCTGGCTAGGATGTCCAACGAGAGGAAAGCGAAGCGCGTCTTCTTTTCTGAGCTAGAACTTGGTAAGCGGAAAAGCGGTGGCCAGTTCCTACGTTTTAAAGATGTTCAGAAAAGACACATGAAGAGATGCAGTATTGAGCCCTCTCGTTGGGAGTTCCTTGCCGAGAAACGGCCAGAATGGAGAAGACATGTACAGGAGAAAGTATATAATTTTGAAGAGGATAGAAGGCGAGACCTGGACCTTAAGCGAGATCAACTTAAAGCAAGACCGCCTTCTAACATTAATTATAATTATGTAAACGGAATCCTAACGTGTGGTTTTTGTAACCGCACGTTTACCGCTAAAATCGGATATGTTAGTCATATAAGGGCTAAACATCAAAGTCCCTAAATTTAATTTAAAAATCCAAAGCCCAAGTCACTGCAACCGAAAACGGCTAGGTGGGATTATTATTATTATACTGAGCAGATCCCACTTTGCTTGAAACAAGTGCAAGAAGAAGAAAATACATATTATATCTGTATTTACGTACAGATTTCACCCGTTATATTCAATTGAGTAACCTTTAATTAATTGAGCTAACATGAAAATGACGTCATAACTCAAATTTTTCCTATCGTTCTTTAACCATCGTATTGGGATCGTATTGGGTTCGAATTCCGCACATGACTTACATTTTTACTCTCGTTAATTTGTAATTTTGTAATGTAATCCGCATAGCAGGCGTTATTGCAAACATAACAATATTAAAACCGTTAATCAATTACATTTTCAATATTTTTTGTATCCTCAAAATTTGTACATACTACTTACCATTACTTACTTTGTGTCCAAAAAATAAAGTCCGCGTTTCCTGCTACAACAAAAGCATAATATTAAGATAAGATATTATGCCATATATTATTATTACTGTAGTAGATTAAGGCTTTTATTTAAGGTTAAGTTAATAGGTACTAACACGAGTATTTATTTCTTGACGATATATCAAAGCTATTACGATTCCAAGCCAATTCAACCCCAACAAATCTAGATATAGACCAAAATAGTTATTAAAAGTCACACAAGGGTGTAGCACCCCTAAATTGTAGTGAATAGCAATATTGAGCGGCATTAGTTTAATACACTATGAATAATAGGAGCTCTTTATTACGATTGTTGTCAAAAGGAGGGGCAATTTCGTTTTTTTACTGGGGCTCGCCACCCCTAATGTTGGTTAAGTTATGCCAGAGACAAGTGCATTGATTGATAAATTTAAACAACTTATCGTGTGTAAATATTAGTTAATTACATGGAACGTATGAAATAAAGATAAAGTTTTTTTTTGTATGCCTTTGTTACCCAAATACTACAAACTATATACAACACTACAGCTACTACAATAAAAGCATTTGGACTCATAGGCAGTCCAAATGCTCTAGCCCACTATCAGTTGGCAGCGTACCCAGCATGCTGGCAGCATTGCCACGTTGAATTGCAATGCTTATTCTTTGAGCCAAATAGGTGCCAGCATTTTGATCACGCGTCGCATCGACCAAGCGCTCTGATAAATTTTGGAAAATACGATGAGCTCCCGGTCCCCACGGACCCAACGTCTCTACACCAAACGGCTCAAATATGTAACCCATACCGAGGTTAGCATACTTGCGCCGCTTGAGTTGCTCTGCCGAAGTAGCCGCGGCTAAAGATAAAGTTATTAGATATTTTATCAAATGTGAATATTTACTTATACTATGAGCCAGCGCCTGTTTAACGTTTCTTTCAAAAAACACAGGTCAAGAGGAAATTTTTGCCAGCCTTTGAGACATTTTCATACTACAATTGTAGAAAATAAGAAATCTTTTTGTAAGTAAAGTAATTGAAGACATTGAAAACAAACCTATTTCTTTCCAACTTTATATCTATCGCCATAGCTATACTTTTGGATATGTTCCTAAATCTATGTCGTATTATGTCGATTACATAATTTCTAACGCGGTTTCCTTCTTGTCTAATAACTTTTCTGAGAATAAGTGATCTGTGGCTGAGGCTCACTAAATACAGCTACAAATACATACCTACTGTGTTTAAGATATATACAGCGTATTTGGAAAAATGCTAACAACCTCTTGTGGAGTTCCGCGTTCCGGATCTCCGCCCGTTTAACATGATATAGAACCTTATTTCTACGACTTTACTCAAAACCTAAAACATCTGTGAGAAAAAAACATTAAGTTTTTCTAGTACTGCCTGACACTTAAGTTCTGTGTCTCGTAGTACGAGTAAAGGACGATACCTACAATGCCTACACCGATCTAAGAGCGCCCGACGCGGCAACACGGTACCACGCCGCGATCCCTTTGAATAGAGATTTGAATATTTAGATCGAGCAAAGTAATACAAAATTTAATCATGAATAATAAAAATATTCAACTAAAGATGATTGTTAGGACTAACAAGACGTCAACGGACGTTGTTAGCATTTTTCCAATAACCGTAGAGAGCTCACTCGTTATTGTTATTTGGCTGCTTCGAACTTCTATCTTATGATCAAAGTATTACAATAGACATACTTGTAAAACTGTTTTACTGAGGCAGATTCTTAACGCAAGTCCAATATTGCGCTTTGTTACTTAATGTAAAGGCTACGACAAATCGTTGTAGGAAAAGCATGAAAATTCGATAAAATAATACTTTACATGGATATCTAAAATCTTTAATATGGATTTATTACCTAAGTGTTTACTTGGGTTATATATGAGGTGGAATTCAAAAAGATATTTCATAGCAGCGTCACTAGAGACCCTACAAATGTTTACAATAAATAAAAATCTTCAATGTAAATCTGTTAATTTAAAAATTATACATTCACTTACAATATATATAAACACTGTCAAATAATTATACGCTGAGAAGTCCGTATAAGTTGAATAAATAGAGGGATTTCAGTACTTGTTGGATAAATAGAGTATAGGTAGGTACTATATACTAGTACCTATACTGAGCGTCTCCTTTGGAATTTAGTTATAAATATCTCAAACAGCGTAATAATTACAAGTGCCTACCTACATTGACCGCTCACAGTACTATTCAATTATTATTACAGTACAGCCCGTTGAATGGCGCTGATTATAGGTACTTACTAAAATAATGAAGCAGCTGACGACAGAATTTCACAAAGAGATCTTCACAATGTCGATAGAAGATACCACCCAGCGAAGACGTCTTTCAGTACACACTTTTGCAAGCATCCTTTGTTAGTTTGTAAAGGGCTACGAAATAAGATATTTGAAGAAAACACGCCATCGTCTGTCTAAAAGGAAAACGGGCTAGGCACATTTAGGCTGTGGACTAAACAGAGATTTGAACATAACGTGGATGCCCAGGAACCTTAAGCCACAGTAAAAGGGACAGTATTACGTCTCGGCAGTGTCCTTGAAATCATTACCTACGCCCGCCGCCGCCGCGGCACTTTCGGCAACGCCAGGGAATGGAACACCCTGCCTGAGTCTGTGTTTCCGGTTAAGTACGATATGGGGGTCTTCAAAACGCGAGTGAATAGGTATCTTCTGGGTAAGCGCGCTCCATCATCGATCGCATCATCACTTAACATCAGGTGAGATAGTGGTCAAGTGCTACCCAGTTCAGTATAAAAAAAAAAAAAAAAAACGCGCTATAATAGGGCTGCGTTGCACATGGTCGTGTTACGTAGTAGTTACAATTACTTAGTTAATTCGGTACCTACTGCAACTTATATAAAATTTTAATATCACTTAAGTTCTTGTTTTGAATGTGATTGTGTAATTTAATGTTAATATTCAATAAAGTTTTTATACGAGTTTCTAGTACATTTGTAATTTTATAAGAAACATTTGTAAAGTATTATAGTAGTAGTATTGAGTTACATTAAAATTCGTACTGCTGTTTCGATGATGAGTGACATCAAACTCACCCACACACACACACTTTTAATAATTGAATAATCTAATTAATATGTAACTTGCGGAGAGGTATTTCATGTCAAGGATGGTATAGTAGGTAATGTATTTTTAATATAGATATTTCAGAAATGTTTCAGAATTGTAAGTTGAATAAAGCATGCATATCGTTTAGGTTACTTTTATAAAAATTTGAGACCATCGTTTCTCAAAGCAAAGTGGAAAAAATGTTGATATGTGGCTCATAAAAATGTAATGGGAAATCATATATGGTTCAACGAAGAAAATTCTAATTTAGTTATACTTTTCGTTGATTTGACGTAAAAAGGAAAATATTAATCACCGCCGCCGTGGATGAGGACATGCAGGAAGTCAGGACGGACGAGTGTTAGGTTTCAATTTAATTTATTTGTACTTAATTTAATACCTTGTCGCCACAGCCTCCACCAAAGGATGCTGGTGAACATCTTTTCATAGAAGTCATAATTTCACATACCAAAATTCTTCTTGGAGGCTACTATAGCTATTCTAAAGATAACAACTATTTTGTATCTTTCGAAAAGATTCTAGAAAATCTCACTCCATCTTATTCCCATACCATAATCATGGGAGACTTTAACTTGCCTTCTGGGAAATGACTCCCGTTCTTCCAAATTAAAATCCATTGTTAACTCTAGCAACATGCATATATTACCCTTATCTGCTACTCACAAATTCCCAAACTGTGCTCCCTCTCTTCTAGACCTTATATTGGTGTCATCATCTCAGCATGTTGCTAAGCATGGCCAATGTTCCGCTGATGCTTTCTCCTATCACGATCTAATATTTGTGTCATATAAAATACGCCCACCCAGAGCCAAGCCCAAAATTATTTTGCAACGTAGCTTTGGTGCCATGAACATAGAAAACCTCTGCAGTGATGCTCGTGGAATCGATTGGACGCAAGTTATGGAAAATGATGACATGGATGATAAAATAGCTCTTTTCAATTCCAAACTCATTCAGTTATATGATGTCCATGCCCCATTGCGCTCTATTAAAATCAAACATCATCCAGCTCCATGGTTGACAGAAAATTTAAGGGGTCTAATGCATAAAAAAATTGTAGCCAAGACTAATTACAAATGTCGACCCAACGGCCAAAATAAGGAGAAGTATAATATCGCAAGGAATCGCTGTAATAAAGAATGTAGGGATGCACAACGCCGCCATATCCATGAATCAGTACAAAATGAAGATCCAGCTAAAGTCTGGCGATTCTTACGGTCTTTGGGTGTTGGTAAATCACGCCATGAATCTACTCCACACAACCTTGACGTTAATGCTCTCAACCAACAATTTTCTTCGTCAGCCGTTATTGATGCGAATGACAAGTCTGCGACAATCAACTATCTTTCTTCATTACCAGCACCTGATTATTCTCCTTTCGTCATAAGTGAATTCGCTGCTTGTGATGTTAAAAAGAGCATTCTCTCCATCTCTTCAAACGCGGTAGGTGGGGATGACATCAGTCGAAACATGATTGTTCCAATATTGGATGAAATCCTTCCCATTTTAAGTCACATATTGAACAGTTCTGTTTCGAAGGGTGTTGTACCTGCTTGCTGGAAAGAAGCTTATATAATTCCCTTGCCCAAAAAGTCAAACCCAAAAACTTTCTCGGACTACAGACCTATCTCAATTCTTCCCTTTCTCTCTAAAGTACTCGAACGCCTAATCTATAACCAACTTAGCTCCTTTCTGATTCAAAATAAACTACTAAATCCTCTTCAATCTGGTTTTCGCTCAGGTCATAGCACTGTAACCGCACTTGTCAAGATTACTGATGACATTAGGATGGGTATGGAAAATAGCCAGTTGACAGTGCTCACCCTGCTAGATTTCAGTAATGCGTTCAATTGCGTCGATTTTGAAATTCTCTTATCATTACTCTGCTCTCTTAACATATCTCCAACAGCGATTGACTGGTTTCGCAGTTATCTGCATGGGCGTCGACAGCGTGTCCGCATTGAAGATTCCTTTTCTTCCTGGCGTGATACAGATGTTGGCGTACCACAGGGTGGCGTTCTTTCTTCTCTACTATTTTCTACTTTTATAAATTCCATATCACACTTTCTTACTTCGTCCTACCATCTCTATGCAGACGATCTCCAAATATATACTCAAGCTACACGTGATCGCTTATTTGAGGCTATAAACGCAACAAACAGAGACTTGGCTCGAATCTCACACTGGAGCAAATCGTATGGACTCACTATTAATGCAACCAAGACCCAGACGATTATTATGGGCAGCTCTAGGATGGTTTCTTTGTTAGATTTTTCCACACTACCTAAGGTTATTTTTGATGGTGTTACTTTACCATACAGCAAAGAGGTGAAAAATCTCGGGATAATTTTTGACAGCAGTCTATCCTGGGAAACACAGCTGCAGTCTGTAAGCAGAAAGTTATTCGCATCTGCAGCCTCACTCAACAGATCACCAAATCTTCTTACCTACCAGCACGAAGGTTGCGCTTGCACAATCCCTTTTACATCCAATTCTAGACTATGCCGACGCTTGCTACCCTGATCTCACTCAAGAGCAGCTAAACAAACTCGAACGACTCCAAAATTATTGCATAAGATTTATTTTCGGTCTCCGATAATACGACCATGTTTCTCAATTTCGCTCCAAACTCACGTGGCTTCCTATTCGTCGTCGCCGGGATTCCCATATTCTCTCACTTCTTTATAGTATACTATTTAACCCATTCTCGCCCCAGTACCTCAAGGCACAATTCCAATTTTTACACTCTTCCCATTCTCTGTCCCTTAGGTCTTCAGAAAACCTTTCCCTTAATACGCCAGTGCATAAAACTATTTTCTACGACCTTTCTTTATATATATATATATAATATAGAAATACATATATACAATATATAAATACATATACCCATATAATATAAATATAAATAAATATATATATATATATATATATATTTAGGGTATATGTATTTATATATTGTATATATGTATTTCTATATTATACTTTATATGTGTAATTCATAGTATATCTATTAACTATATCTATTAATTTTATATTACATTATGTATGTATATCAATGCAGTTAGCTATTTACTTTTATGGTAATATACAATTTTGTGATTTTATTGTTAAAACACCACCGTCCATATTTTTGAGATTTACTTCTTTCCATCCTAAGGTTGTCTGGAAGAGATCGCTGTAAGCGATAAGACCGCCCGTTGGACCTACTTAAGTTAACTACTCATTGTGTTGTTTCCTTTGTTAATCTGGTGTCAATAAAGAGTTTTCGTATCGTATCGTATCGTACCTTACATTTTACTTGTAAGTATTTTATTTGATTTAGTACCTTATTTTATAATTACGTATTCTATTAGACATTGATTTGACTCGTGACGTAATACTTTGAGGGGGTGATATAAGAACGTACCTACTTAATGCGCAAAGTGCCATGTATATATATAAGACAGTACTACAGCTATACTCTGGTTTTTAATTCGAGATCAAAAATGTAAACAAAGGTGTTAACCGTGCAAAAAAAATTACAAGTACTTGGTAATTTTTCTAATTTTGGGAACGGATGGAGCATTTAATGTAAAAAATATATTTAATGCTATAATTTATTGCATTATTATGAAACAATAAAACACTTTTATATGCGCGTACATATTTACGCATATATTCAAGCCTGAAAAAATTAGTGTAAGATTTTTTTTTGGTTTTAATGGCCACACTTGTGAGAATATTTTTTGAAGAAAAAGTATTGAAAACCCTGACCTTAAAACATGACACTGGCAAGTGCACAAGACGTGCGAGACCATACCCCGCTATAGGGAAAAAAAAAAAAAAAAAAAAACCCTGACCTATCAGTTTGACAATGACATATATTGACATTTCTTTGTTTACATTTTTGATCTCGAATTAAAAACCAGACTAGGTAGGTATATATCTTTGACAATGAGCTTACCCGATTGTAGATGAAAAGATAAGTACGGAATAAAGTAGCTGTACATGGTAAGCCGGAGTTTTATTACATTAGGATATATATACTTACAACATTCTAAACTACAAAATTCTATCCAAAATTCTATCCAGTATATATAAACAAGTTTTTTTCGCTCGTTTAAACATATTAGAAAGCCGTGCGGTTAATCTAAATAAAGTTAATGCATCTGGTTCGTAAAAACGGGGGACACGGGTTTGAATCCATACAAAAATTTAATAATTTCAAAAAGTAATAAGTGACAGGTACAGAAGATGTTTCGTTGGATTAGTGACGTACATCTTCGCTTTGAAATGTTCACTTAATTTCTTATATTTATGGTTATATTTTTATACATAAGATTCTGATATTATAAAGGTGTCTATCCTGCAAAAAAATATTATACGCAAAATACGCGGTTCAAACCATGCAAGTACTGTTTTCTTCGAATACATTGTAAAAGCTCGGTTCATATTGAAATACGGAAATGTGCACTGTTTTCACGTAAACTATTTGAACCGACTAACCGCCGCGGTTACGACGTCTGTCAACTGTCAATTTGCTTTTCGCAAATAACCTTCACTATAAAATAAATAAATTTCAATGCATTCTATTGATAAACATTGATTAAAGTTTTACTTATAAAATTTTAACCAACACAACAAAAATGTTTTTTATTACAAAATTACGAATATACGATAGGAAAAATTTAAGTCATGTGCGGGATTCGAATCCGCGTCCATCCACCCCTTGAGCCGGGGTATGCTGTAACCAATTGAGCTAACATGACTATAATAACGTAGGAATTACATCTTATTTTAATATACAAATAAATACACAAATAAATGTTAATGTTCTTATTGCAACATGTAATGTTAAACAAAATTATATATTGAAATAAGAGGAGGTGTACATATATTTTTTTATCCTGTGCCAGCGTTTTGGGTAAACCATCGTTGCAGTCGATTGCTAGGATTCGATATAGCGTAACTCGACTTTGAAACTAGATACCTGGCATCTTTAGTAATCTTTAGTTAAGAATTTATATATCGTGATAATTTTATCGATACGCGAGAATCGCCGTCATGGTACCTAAAAACTTTGTAATATGTATGTATTTTCACCTCGTTATATATATATTTTTTTTTATTAAAGTTATTTGTGTGTATTTTAGCAGAATATGTATTAATGTGGCGGATTCATATTAAAATACTCTGTTAAAATTCCAATACTGATGAATCTTTAAGTTTTCAAAGATGCAGTCCTTAGACTGACAGCGGAGGCTATGAAATAGCGTCCCGTGTTCTAGTAGGTACGGAACCCTGAAGACAAAGTGGTCATTGAAAAAGTCAGAATGAGGGCGCAGGACGGAGAGATCTCGTTTCGAATGCAAAAGAGCGATACAGAACTATGCACTATTTAAACAGCGTGATTGATTTTAATTTTAGTAATTTATGTAGCTCATAGTAGTTACATAATAATTAAAAATCAAAATTGTATTGATACGGTTTACTAATTAGATTTAGACACAAAATTTGACTAATCGAAATTTTAGAGCTGTATTCATTTTTTTTCCATCGAGAGAAATATAATGTATTTAATTGTTTCCGATTTTTTCCAGGCATAGTATTAAACAAGTCTTATCCTCTAGAATATTATATATTTAATTAATATCTTTAAGATTCTTTCTAAAAACCATTTAAGTATTTGCCTTTTGAGATTCGAAGTGAATGAGTGAGTGACCTGAAAATGCCAGGGTCGCCCAGGTATACATTTTATAAAATGGCTTTAATAACAAAATACTACGAATTATATGTACAACACTACAGCTACTACAATAAAAGCATTTAGACAACCTACAAGTTATTGCAGACTCACAGGTAGTCCAAATGGTCCAACACTAATTGGCTTAAGTTTGTAAATAGGATATTGGCATAGAATGCGATAGTGCTAATTTAGAAAATTTAGGTAAGTTTTTTATTTAAAACATAAGTACCTACATTAGATTACATAGAACTATATTTTGGTAACTGTTTATCACTCTCTTATTTCTCCTAGTTTAATAAATATTTTATACGAGACTCGCAGCACCAGCTAGATATCTTATTTCGCAGCCCTTTACAAACTAACAATAGACGTTTTCAAAAGTCTGTACTGAAAGACATCGTCGCGGGTGGGTGGTATAGCGATTCTATCAAACCCATTGAAAAGATCTTCGTCTCTTTGTGTGCATTCTATTATCAACTACATACTTCGAAATTCTAACGCTTATAGGTATTGTTATTGGCCTAACCGATAAAACTATTCACTGTAGAGACGATATAGTTTTGATATGAGATAGTAAGTGGCTCGTTTACAGGATACAAGTAAATAATATAGCACAGGAGGCCAGTACCTATTCTACCTGTACCTAAACATCGATCATGACAATATTTTTTTCTTTAGAATATATTTTTGAAGCGGTCGTAGTGTAGCTTGTTTAACCGTTCTTCCCCGATCAACTTATATAGTTAAGCAACATCCGCTGCAGTCATGTGCTGATGTCGTCGGTCCAAGTTGTTGTCTTAAATTAGCAGTCGTTAAAGGATGTCGGTAAATCATTTTGCGAATGCCCGCTTGGCTAGCTCAACTAGAAAATCAGTGTTGTGAATGTGAAATGTGTTCTGACAGTTTTCCATAAGAACCAGTAATTCAAGGTAAGCCTGAACAACATCTCCACTTATCATCGGACAAAACAAGTCGGATATGCGCCTTGTTAAAGGCAATTGATTTTTGAATAAAAAACATGTTTTATCAAATAAAGGTTTAATTTAATAACGCGTGTTGCCTCCATGGGCATCTACCACAGCTCTCATACGATTAGGCATAGAGTTTATCAACCGCTCTATGAAATTTTGAGGGATCATCTCCCATTCCTCTTCTATGGCAGTTTTCAACTCCTGCATCGTCTGGGCAACTGGCTGACGAGCCCTAACACGTCTTTTTAGCTCGTCCCACATGTGCTCAATAGGGTTCATGTCTGGGCTTCTGGCTGGCCAGTCCATAACTGTGATGTTCACATCCCGAAGATATTCCCTGACGATGCCAGCCGCATGGGCTCTTGCATTATCATGCATAAAAAGGAAATTTGGGCCCACATAGTCCGCGTATGGTATCACGTGAGGTTCTAAGCACTCACGAATGTACCTTTCAGCATTTAATGTTGGCAGCCGTGGTCCTGTAACAACCTCAAGTTGAGTTTTGCCGCTCGCGGATATACCGCCCCAGACAGTCCATGAGCCACCGCCATAAGCAACCCTCTCTTCAAAGCAGCATTGTGCGAAACGCTCTCCCTTACGTCGGTAGACCTTCTTCCTTCCATCATTGCCATGTAACACAATTTTAGACTCATCAGAAAAGAGTACACGGCTCCAATCTTGCTGTGTCCAATTTAAATGACTGCGTGCGAAATGAAGGCGCACTGTTCGGTGGGCTCGCGTTAGTTTGGGCCCATTAGCTGGCTTGTGTGGTACCATATCGCGTTCTTTTAACCTTCTCCGAACAGTTCGAGCGCTCACAGATACTCCGTGGAAGTCGCGAAGTTGGTTTTGTATCTCAATGGAGGTAAGGTGACGATTTCTCAAGCTGGTCGTCACGATGAATCGATCCTGCCTTTCAGTTGTGACCCGAGATCGTGGCCTTCCTTGGCGACGAACAAAACCGCCAGTCTCTAGGTACCTCCGATAAACATTTCGGACCGCAGATCGACTTAAATTAAGTTGAGCACTCAAGTTTCTTTGGCTGTGTCCGGCCTGAATAAGTGCCACAGCTTGGGCGGCGACTTCAGGTGAAGTATCCATAGATTATTGATAGAACCTCACCTTAATGTTAAGAATAAGTAATGTTTGTTGCAAAACCAAAGATATCAATCACTTTTTCAAGAATTAAATCCAAGTAAACCAATAAAACCAAGTTTTCTTAGTATTCGATTGTTTGATATCAACAAACAGGCTCCAAATTGTCTTTTGTTTCTTTAAATTCTGTGTTCGAAATTCAAAAAAAGACTATTGAATGAAATTGTGAATGTGCCAGGTTCAAAACTGCATAAAAACTTTTTGCTCGACCTAATATAAAATTTTAGCTAGGACCAAACGAAACTGAAAATACAAGGTGGGCCAATAGATGAGTCCAGAAGTGTATATCTAACGTTTAATACATACAGTTTATTATACAGGATGTCCCAAGAAGAAGTGATATACTGAAGCTGGGAGGTATAGAAGACCTAGAGGGCTATCTGAATCACCCCAGGTATGTTCCGCGATTTTTCGTATTTTCGGAGTTATGACTTTTTTTAAATTTTTCACCTATTGCCGAGTACGATAAGATTTTTATTTATTATGACGTGAATTATTGCGGTAGATGCTTGATTTGATTTTTTGTGTGCTAAGCTGATAGATATGCCAATTCAGTATGATAACATTCACTATCGCTAAATCTTTGACTGGAATAAAAAAAATGCCAAGAAAGATAAAATTACACAGTATGTTCACAATTTCAATCAAACTTGAATTGGGGTGATTCAGATAGCCCTCTAGGTCCTCTACCTCCCAGCTTCAGTACATCACTACTTCTTGGGACACCCTGTATATCTAAATACTCTTTGTATGAACAATAAAACCGACGCATTGACGTCAAAAGCGGCATCATCATGCTCAGCGCATAAGACAGTGTTTAATCTCCCAATCAATATTGTGTTTGTTTTTATGACTTTATTTGGAATCGTTAGAATGTTTGAATCATACTTCTTCTCTTCATTGGAAAGGAAACAAGAAAGAAAAGCGTTTCACTCGACCAACTCTAGTGTGATAGGACTCTCTTTGTGCCGCTACTTTCTACACAATAGGGACAAAAGTTATTCAACGACAATGCGAGCGCCAAATACCGATCAACCCCCTCGCACTGCCTAACCATTGTTTACTTTGATACGAGACTTTTGTGTAGATATTATGGAGGAAACAGGCTGTAAAAGCGGGATCTTTTAGTACCTGTCAGTACCTTTATGTTATAGCTTGCTCTACCTTTCTATACCTATAATATGAACCCTATGTGTGTATCAAAATTATCGCTTATTATAAAGAGGCGGCACTCTTTATAATATAAAAACATGAGGGAGTGTATATTGATTGCAGCACCACCTCGCTCTGCAGAGTGACAGCGGCGAGTTAAGCTGTCTAACAGCTGCCATATTCATCTTTCCGCAACCTTGTAATGTTCATCTTGCGGTGTAGAAGTCAAAGAAGAAGAGTGGAAGATCTAAGAAACTAAAATATTTTGATCAGTGAGTGTGACGTCATACAGAAACTATTTCTTTCTAGATGCTGAACAATACAGCTGCCTTGTTAGTTATTCTGCTGCTAAAGACATTGCTGTGTAAAACTCGATGAATAAGAACAGCGATATATCATTAACAAACAAAAAATCTAGCGAGTTAGATGTCAAGGAGTTGCCATACTGTCAAATTAGACTTGGACCACAAAATTCTATCATTGTTCTTATCCTATAACTTGGACTCATTTTCCATGTGAAGAATTTTACCTACAGTCTAGTTAATAATTCTTTCGCCAAATAGCAGTGCTCGTATTGTTGTTTTCGAAGTATATGATGTCATCTCAAAGTGCGGGTATATTCCAATTGTTATTTTACCTTCATCTTGTGTTTATGTGGCGATCGTAACATAATACTGCGTGATCTAAAACGGTACGTGTACAGTTATCGAATAGTATCTCTCGTCTGAACTTCGAACAACAAGCGTGTGTATAAAATATTGTAAAGCTAGTAAATCTATAACGTCGAATGCCTGACGCGTCAACTCGAACTGAGACCTCGCGTAGAAGAATGGTTTTTTCTTTTTCGTTTCGCATATTATGCAAAAAACATTCTGAAAAAAAAAAACAAAAAAAAACTTGCTCTGTTAAGGTCTCGCATTGCAACAGCCCGGAAAAGAAAATATCTTTACGAATAAACATTTTATTAGTTGTTTTGATCATAACTTCAAAACTACATTATAAATCGTATACCTATAGATTTAAGTATTTGCTCATGAATTAAAGGATTATGGTACAGTCGACTCTCGTCAATTCGAAACTCGGGGGACTCTTGAAATGTTACGAATTATCGAGTGTTTGAAATATCAAATGATTCGAAATTTTTGAGAGAAAAGAAATAAAACAGGAACTGAAACTTAACTAAACAAACCAATTCGTGCGGAAGTGTATGTCAAACTAATCATTATCAAAACAAAGGCTCGTGTACGATGATATAAGTTTGAACTTGTTCTCTTGCAATGTACTTAGATGTGTCCGCAGCGGGATGGATTACTCGGACTTGTTTATAAGAGGATCAAGTGACTTATTAATTTTTATTTAGCAATTGTCGAGTTTTTGACGCTGATTTTGTTACGTAGTGTTTATTTTTTAGTTCGAATTACCAAGTTCGTATTGAATTAGTTCGAAATATAAAGAGATTTTCTAGGGAACTCGTGATAACTTTGAATTATAGAGAGGTTCGAATTATCGTAGGTTTGAATTGACGAGAGTCGACTGTACATAAAATATCGAGGTTTGAAATTTGACCCCGTGATTCTGCTGACATTTCCACCATTTGTGTAAGTATGTAACATAACAACAAACTGTGTAAATTTCAGGTTTGAAACTCTTTCTGTTTACGAACTATAGTTACCTAACCATGATATACGGACGGACGGGCGGACAGATAGACAGACAAACAGCTGATCTCAATAATGGCTCAGTTTTTTTCTTTTGTGACGGAACCCTAAAAATGACTGCCCAGTAATATTATCAGGAAGAGCCAAGGCTTTTACCTAATTATGTTTATTTTTATTGTTTATAGGTAAACCTTTGACCGCGAATGCCCGCCTGGCTAGCGACCACCCCTCAAGTAGAAAATCTGTCACCAAGTACATAACGGTGTGTTTCGGCAGCTTTCCTTGAGAGACAGTAATTCTAGGTTAAGCCTGTTAATACCTTGGACCACATCATCACTTACGATCAGGTGAGTCTCACCTGATGGTTAGTGATAATGTGGTCGAAGGTGTTATTAAGATGGCTGGAACACACTGTTAGATGCTTGGCGACAGATTTTCTACTTGAGCGTGGTCACTAGCCGGGCGGGCATTCGCAAAATGCCCTTCCACGATGCGGTGCAGCTACGCGGCAGTCCATAGCCAATGCCACTGAGCCTGCCAAAGCCTGATAAATGCTTCTAAAAAACTAGGTCGCATTTGCTATACCAACTGAGCGTGATACGCGGGACACTGAATAAGTAAAAAACAAAGAACATTTCATAGAACTCTACACCACAATTTTTGCAAAGTTTCATGCGTAATTTTCAGAACAATTTGTCCAATCCGCTACTGAAAACACCTGTTCTTATACGTTTAGATTCGCTCGTAGCGTAGTTTGCTTAGCCGTTCTTAACTGATAGCATCACATAGGTGCAACGTACGCCATGGTCATGAGCCGGATGGGTTACAACTAGTGGTAATACTACTGAGCGCTTCCGTGCCTCGGAGGGCACGTTAAGCTGTTGGTCCTGGGGCCCGATTCTCTTAGCTATTGAACAGCGTTAACGCAACTTAATTGCAAGAAAATCGTAGTTTTTGACAGTATCCGTAGTCTGCTCGCTATTTAGGTTCGATAGCAAGTCAGTGGCTTGCTATCAATAGTTTTTGACATATTTGGTATGCTTTAAGCTATTTTGTCGCGATTGCGTTGCTACAGTGGCATACAATATTTTGAAGGATTTTAAATAGAAAAATAGCTAAATGATTAAAATATATTTATTTAATGTATTGTTTGCTAGAAAACCACTGTATTGATGATTTGACTGATGCTTGATTGATAGAAGTTTTCATTATTATTTTAGTGGCAAAATTTGCAAGCCATACCACAGCTATACGTTAGCGACGCGATTGCTATACAACTGCGATTAGAAGCTAGAATTAGCAGAATTCCGAATTTGACATTAGCAGCAGTTCAATCGCAGAAGCATCGCAGTAGTGTGGCGTTTGGTCAATAGCTAAGAGAATTGGGGCCCTGGTTGTTGACTTATAATCATTATAACATGGTGGTAGGGCATTTTGCGGATGCCTGCCTGGCTAACTACCACCCTCAAGTAGAAAATCTGTAACCTAGCACCCAACTTTTCTGGCAGCTGTCCTTGAGAGCCAGTAATTCTAGGTTAGCCTGAACAAGATCTTCGACCACATCATCACTTACCGTCAGTTGAGATTAGTAATCAAAGGCATAACCATTGGATATATAAATGTATAGATAGCTATATAATCTATATATATATATATATAAGAATCAAAGTCCTGGCTCACTGACTGACAGACAACGCACAGCCTAAACCGCTGGTCGCAGAGACTTAAAATGTGGAGAATGTATTCGTCATAATGCGTAGGGGTGTACTAAGAAAGAATTTTTTGAAATTCAACCCCAAAGGGGGTACAAATGGATGAAAATGTTTGTATGAAAGTCCTATGTTTTTTAACTTACAGTTCTTAAAATTTGTATTTGGATAGATCATTAAAAATAAAAAATACGTGTTCAACATATTTTTGACAGGGCAGAGTCAAGTGTGTGAAATCGAGAATGAAACTTTGTATGAAAAGATCATTGTTTTTGAAATTATAGTGATAAAAATTGGTATATGAAATAAAAACATGCCAAAATAATATTTTTTCTAAGGTTGATTAGAAGGAGTTAAAATGAGGAGGAAAGTTTGTCACTTGATCCTAAACCGCTAACGCTCAGCCATCCATCTGTCATATAAATGTATCTTTTTAACCGTATTAGGCAGACACTTGAAATTATAACAATTAGTCTATACTAATATTGTAAAGAGGAAAGATTTGTATTTTTGTACGTAACGAATAAACTTGAAAACTACTAGACCGATTTGAAAAATTCTTTCGCCATTAGAATTCAACATTGTTCCTGATGAACATAGTTTAAAGAATATTTTGAAAAACTTAGGGATCCGTATGAAAACGTCTAATGGAACCCAACGTGTGAAAAAAAAAACTACCAAAAATAGTTATATCGCGTACGCTTCGGAAATTGTTGACAATAGAGCAAAGTGATGTACTACAGTTTTATAGAAGACATCATTATCTGAAAAAAAGTACTCAATACCATATGTCTACCTATTACAGTCATGTCACAATAACTTCTTTTTATGTGTCAATTTGTATTTTTTTGTTAAATAACCGTGCAAAGCCGGGGCGGGCCGCTAGTATGTATATAAGAATCAAAGTCCTGACTCACTGAATGACACACAATGCACAGCCTAAAACGCTGGACGCAGAGACTTGAAATTTGGAGGGTGTATTTGTCTTGATACGTAGTCGTCTTGATGCGTAGGGGTGTACTAATAAAGGATATTTTGACATATATATATAATCAAAAAAATGGTATCAGGATAGATCATTTAAAATAAAAAATTACATGTTCATAATTTTTTAACTAGGATGACAACCCCTAAGGGGGTAAAAATGGGTGAATACGTATGTTTTGAAAAAAATGGTATTAGGATAGATCATTTAAAATAAAAATTACATGTTCATAATTTTTTAACAAGGATGACTTAAGGAGGTGAAATTGGGGATGAAACTGTGTATGGAAGTGATGAAAATTGGTATCTGGTTAGACTTTTTAAAACAAAAACATGCCACAATAATATTTTTTGCTAGGGTGTGGGGAGCAAAGTTTGTCATCTGAAACTAAATGCTAAGGGTTCGTTTCAGAATGTCATAGTAAAGTTTCGGGTTGCTAACCAACACATATAATAACTGAATGATAAAAATGACAGTTAACGTGCAGTGCGTTTCAAGCTTTAACCGATGGAAAGGCTAGTGAAACGCAAAGATAGTGTTTTATTTGTCAAATATGTTTTGGGTAGTATAACCGGAATTTATTCCAGCATTCTGAAACAGGTCCTAAGTGTAACGGAGAAAATTTCACCACTGCGGCTAAGTACTCTATCGATATGCTACAACACTCGAAGTTGACAATTGGGCACTACGTTTGAACTGGTAGCCGCGGGGCAAGTATATAACTATGTTTTCGAAGTGTACCAGAATGAGAAAACTTTATGGAAAATTTGTTACTTAAACTTTGTTGTTGATCTATAAAACGATTACGATTTACGGGGGCAATTAAAAAAAAATATATTTTTCTACTATTATTACATGACACGTTTTACACGGCTCCCAAAAACCGGTAACGGTACCTGAGGGATAGTCCACGCGGGCGAAGCCGCGGGTAAAAGCTAGTCAGATATATACGCTCAGACGCCTCCTCCACAGCATGCTCAAACGCAGCTACTGAACCTTTCGGAGATAGAAAACTTTTATATCCCGTCTCTTTGAGATTATTTTTCATTGGAAAAAAAATAAGTCTGTTATGACTCAAGCGGTAACTGTTATGTGCCATTTTACCAAGTCTTACTTCGTTCAATACCTATTTATAATTTTAATTACAAAATAACAACACGTTTTAAATGGATAACGGTTTTCTTGAATCACGTTTCAATTGTTTCTATATTTAAAGAATAGCTCTTTAGGAGTTTGTATCAGTATTTGTGTAATATTTTTTATGAAACCTTTTTGTACATTGTTTTTAACTCCTGACTGAATGGTTTTTGTTGCTCTGAAGAAATGCGCAAGTAAGAGCCTGCGTAATGATTCTACGTAAAGCGTGTTTAGTAATGTTGCCGCATTGAATAATTAGCTATTTTGATAATTGTAAGTAGCTAGATGTAAACGTCACAAAGAATTGAAGCCATGGTTGGCACTTTCGTCAGATGGTAATTGGGAAAAACAGCCGATAAATCTTGATATATTTGTCACGAGGCAAAAGGTACAGCCAGGCACTTACTGCTGAAATGCAAGGTGCTCTATGATAGGGATTATTATTCACGTCGCCATGAGTCCTAGAAATCATACTAGAACGACTAGCTACCGAATTGACTCTCTCGATAGCTAAGCCATAAAAAGTTTTGACCACGAACAAAAGACACGTTGATTTTGTAAAAGACCCTTCTTTCTACTGAATCTAAATCCACACCTACCCCATTTTAGGCACTGATTTCGACTGCACTATTTTGATATAACTACACGCATGAAATACACTTTAAAATACCTGATGATGTTGGTGTTTCGTCATCCAAACCGGATATATATATGTATGTACTCAAAATAACTAGACACGTAATACTTATAGAACTTATTGTACCTTTGTAATCAACCTTAAGACCGCACAATAAAAACAAAGAAAGATTACGACTCTACAAATTAACTTAACAAAAATGGTCACGTAGTTAATTTATATGCGGTAAAAATCACGTGATAAACTACTAAAAGACCTTGGCCTGTCAAGGATCGTAATGCCCATCCTAGAACGTGTATCTGAAACTAGCATTGCCGTGGGCGTCCATGGCAATGCTAGCTTACACTCCACCCAGGAGGAGCAGGAAAGGTCAGCTGAACGTAAAAAAAACCAGGTGGTTTATTTTACGCCTGTTGCCTTTTACTAATATCTACCTTGATATTAGTGACATTGTTTTTCTTATTTCGTGTAGCCGAGAAGACATTGAGGAATTATTAAATCTGCTCTAAAAATAGCTAAATATTGAAATTAAGTGCTGTGTCTTCAGCAAGGCAAATCATCTAGCTTGTTTTTTAAGCGAGTATTGCCACCGCTCGCTAAACGTGTCCGATTAGAGGTTCTTCCCGTCCTACTCGTTGTCCTCCTTATTTAAAGCAAGGTTTATATAGATTTTTTTATATTTTTTATATTATATTTTATATTTATATATATATATATATATATATATACAGCGTGTCCCAAAATTCAACGATAAGCCGGCATCGGAGCATGGACCTACTCATGACTCCTCGGAAAAAAAAAAAAAAAAAATTATAACTGTTTTTTTTTATTAATTACAGAGACTTATATAAATTTCATCGATATTCGATACCCATTATGCTATTTTCAACTACCATGACCACAATTTTTGACATATTTTTGATATTTTTTGTGCATTAGCAACCAAAGAAGGACGGCTATCTACCACAATCCTTTAAAATTACAGAAAGTCTGTAGTTATTTTACAAAAATCAATAAAAAAAAATTTTTTGTTATAATTTTCATAGATTTTAACATTCTATGCACGTTCTATAGTCTGGGTTAAAAAAAAAAGTATGGACACTACCATGGCAAGTTTTATTAAAAGTTGGCGCAACTTTATAAAAGTCTCTGTAATTAAAAAAAAAAAAGAGTTATAATTTTTTTTTATTTTTTCCCGAGTAGTCATGAGTAGGTCCATGCACCGATGCCGGCTTATCGTTGAATTTTGGGACACGGTGTATATATATATATATATATATTGCCCTGTCAATGGTTGCATTGCCAAATAATTTTGTTTGGCTGTATAAAATTTTGGACAGATAGTTGAAAAATTATTATATATAATATATATATATATATGTATATATACATATATAAATATATATAGACGGCTACCCTGTCATCACTGTCAACTCATTTCCAGCACCTCCCGGCTCATGTTGCGTTGACACTTCTGAGGACCTGCTTTGCGATGCCTAAGATAACCTATGTTATTCGGACGGCCCCGAGTTGGAGGTTCCCAGAAGAGGTGTCATGTTTTGACAGCGCTCTGAAGCAAATTGTTGAAGAGACGCTGAATGTGTGCCTCAGTGAGTCACAGTGGTGTCAGGCAAGCCTGCCGATTCGGTTTGGTGGCTTGGGCGTACGACGGCTACATGAAACCGGACCTTCTGCTTTCCTCGCCTCATCACATGGAGTCGCGAACCTCGTCACTCGCATACTAAGTAAAGGTGACACGGTTCGCGTCCCATTCGCTGAGGAGGCTTTTAGAAGGTGGTCAGTAATGTGTCCAGGCCTCGACCCACCAGCAAAACCCGAGTGGCAAAGAAGCTGGGACGACCTACTGGGTAAACAGTTCGTAGCGCAGTGGCGATCGGAAAACACGGGGGTTGAACTCGCTCGGATAAACGCCGTGACCACACCGGAGTCTGGCGCGTGGCTCTACGCTCTGCCTTCTCCACATATGGGCACGCTTTTGGATGATGACTCATTGAGGGTGGCTGCCGCTCTTCGGCTTGGATGTCCTGTCTGCGAGTCTCACACCTATATCTGCGGGGCGAGGGTTGAGGCGGACGGCCATCACGGCCTCAGCTGCATCCGGTGTGCTGGCAGAAGACCGCGGCACCACGTTATCAATGACATCCTTAAGCGGGCCTTTGTATCAGCTGAGGTTCCTTGTGTCCTTGAACCCCCAGGACTCTTGCGTTCCGACGGTAAGCGGCCCGACGGCCTGACATTGGTTCCATGGCAGAAAGGGCGCTGCCTCGAGTGGGACGCAACATGCGTGAGCACGTTTGCATCCTGCCACGTCTCCGTTACTCAGCAGTCGGCTGGTGCGGGAGCAGAAGCAGCCGCCCGACGCAAACGCCTCAAATATGCCAGTCTGGAACCAGTATATGAATTCGTCCCTTTTGCCGTGGAAACGTTGGGTCCCTGGGGCTCCGAAGCCAAACAATTAGTCCAGAACCTCGGCCGTCGGTTAAGAGAGAGAGGGCGGGACCCCAGATCTGGTTGGTACTTGGCCCAACAGATCTCCTTGGCCATACAGCGGGGTAATGCGGCGAGTGTGCTAGGTACATTTGGACAGAGTGTCAAGTGCGGGACTCAAGTATAAATTTGACTCAGACTTTACGTCGATGCTATGTTTAAAATAGATTTTTATTATGTACATTATATTAAGTAAGTGTTTAGATATTTATTATATTATAGAATTGTATGACTATGTAATTTGAAAATAATATTAAATAAATTAATTCTCATGGAAAAAAAAATATATATATATATACACCGTGTCCCAAAATTCAACGATAAGCCGGCATCGGTGCATGGACCTACTCATGACTACTAGAGAAAAAAAAAATAAAAAATTATAACTCTTTATTTTTAATTACACAGACTTTTATAAAGTTGCGCCAACTTTTAATAAAACTTGCCATGGTAGTGTCCATACTTTTTTTTTAAACCCAGACTATAGAAAGTGCATAGAATGTTAAAATCTATGAAAATTATAAGAAAAAAATTTTTTTTTACTGATTTTTGTAAAATAACTTACATACTTTCTGTAATTTTAAAGGATTGTGGTAGATAGCCGTCCTTCTTAGGTTGCTAATGCACAAAAAATATCAAAAATATGTCAAGAATTGTGGTCATGGTAGTTGAAAATAGCATAATGGGTATCGAATATCGATGAAATTTATAAAAGTCTCTGTAATTAATGAAAAAAAACAGTTATAATTTTTTTTTTATTTTTTCCCGAGTAGTCATGAGTAGGTCCATGCACCGATGCCGGCTTATCGTTGAATTTTGGGACACGGTGTATATATAAATATAAAATATATAAAAAAATCTATATCAATTTTTGTGTGTTGCCGCTAGAAGACTAGAAGAAAAGTTAAAGCCATGCAGTTGATTCAGACTCCAGCCAGATCACCAGTTGCTTGTGATTGACCAAACTGTGAAGAGTAAACTATATGAAGCTAACCTTCATGCTCGTAGACCGCTTCGTACTTCAGCACTACACCAAAGAAATCTTGGATGAAAATTACAGAGGGCTCTTGAATATTTGCTCTGGATAGTTCTAATCCAGTGGTATGTAGTGCTGTTTACCGATGAGACCTGATTCGGTTTCTATACCAACTCGCTAAAAATAGGCTTGTGGCGAGTTCATGATCGTGAGAGCCGTCTGCAAGACCCTCAGGGAGTCTGTCCATGCCACTGCTTGCCAATAAATTTGGTTTGGACAGGAACTCGTGTTGGTGGATGAACACACCTGGTTTGGATTAGAAATTCCATAATGAATATATATATATATATTCATTATGCTGCTGAAAAATACCGTAACCAACTACTAGTAGTAATAGTCCACCCCCATTGAATACAAAAGGGCTGAGAATTCACGCTTATCCACGACAACGCCCATGCGCACTACCAAAGAGAAATAACATTTATCTATGGCACTACACATAGCGCGAGTGATGACCAGCTGGCTGCAGGAGCGCGACGTATCGATCTTAGATTGGCGCGAGCCAACTAAGACCTAAACCCCATAGAGCACGAGTGGCTTACAAATGGCTTTGAAAAATTTTGCTGAACTCATTGCGACTTAAACTACTCAATGAAAGACGGAAATTTATAAATAATTTATACCCAAACTAGCTTTTACCCGCAGCTTCGCCTACGTGGACTATCCCTCAGGAACCGTTACCGGTTCTTGGGAGCTATGTAAACCGTGTCATATATAAATATGTTACATTTTAATCCTTTTAAATTGGCCCCGTAAACGTCTAATAGGTCGACCTTCAGTAAAATAAAAGAATTTAGACAACCTGCAAGTCATTGCACACTCACAGGCAGTCCAAATACCCTTACCCACGACCAGTTGGCAGCGTGCCCAATATGCTGGCAGCATTGCTCCGTTGAATTGCAAAGCTTATTCGTTAGCCAAATAGGTGCCAGTATTTTGATCACGCGTCGCATCAACCAAGCGCTCTGATAAGTTGTGATAAATACGATGAGCTCCCGTTCCCCACGGACACAATGTCTCTACACCAAAGAGTGCAAAAATGTAACCACTACCGAGGTTAGCGTGCATATATACATACCTTCAGTAGGTACCAAATTTAACATAAAATTTTCCATTCTAGTTCACTTCGAAAACATTTTGTTGTAACCCGGTTGTTGTCTTAGGATGGCAGTCATTATAGCATGGTGGTAGGGCATTCTGCGAATGCCCGCCTGGCTAGCTACCACCCTCAAGTAGAAAATCTGTCACCAAGCACCTAACGGTGTGTTCCGGCAACTGTACTTGAGAGCCAGTAATTCTAGGTTAGCCTGAACAACATCTTCGACCACATCAGCACTTACCATCAGGTGAGATAGTGGTCAAACGCTAACCTATCAGGCATAAATAAAAAAAAACTATACTCGAGTTGCCTGTCATACTCGACGCGCGACGTACGTCTCATCCGAATTCCGATGCTCAGTGCGTAGCGCTCTATGCCTTGTAAAACATTTATTTTTAAATAAAGTATTATAAGTTTAATATCAACCTGATTTAGAAAATCATCTTAAATGTACAAAGATACAGTAATATACTATTTTTAATAATACAGTTTTATTATTAAGTTCTGTATTTTTTTTTTATTAAATAACAATTGTTTTAATTTCAAGTGTCTCCCAATTAAGGTTCAAAAGATCATCATCAATATGACAGATGTACGAACAGGATGAGCGCCAGCGGTTTAAGTTCAGGTGAAAAACTTTCCGTCCCATTTTCACTCCTTTTAATCAACCCTAACAAAAAATATTGTTTTTGTTTTAAAAAGTCTATCCAGACGCCAATTTTCATCAGTATCGCTTTAAAACAATGACCTTTCCATACAAAGTTTCATCCCCAATTTCACTGCCTTAAGTCATCCCTGTCGAAAAAATGTCGAAGATGTAATTTTTATTTTTAAAGATCTATCCGAATACAAATTTTCAGAACTGTAAGTTAAAAAACAAAGGATTTTCATACAAACGTTTTCACCTATTTTTACCCCCTTAGGGGTTGAAATTCAAAAAAATCCTTTCTTAGTACACCCCTACGCATACAGACAAATACACCCTCCAAATTTCAAGTCTCTGCGACCAGCGGCTTAGGCTGTGCATTATCTGTGAGTCAGTGAGCCAGGACTTTGATTCCTATATACAGGGCGTCCCACGGCGATGCCACATGGAGGGAAAGTACCTTGAATATCGTAGATGGAACATTTTACTGAAGGAACACATTATTCAAATTTAAAAATTCATGGATATTAAAATAATTACAAGGTTGAACCGGGAATCGAACCCGTTATACGAGAAAAAAAACATCTTGTAAATTTATCATACCGATCGAAAGATTTCATTATAAGGATTACTTTTTGCTAAATAACGTAGTGTCAGAAATAAAAGGAAGACCGTGAATATTAACATTTGATGAGAAATTTTTAATTATTTCTTCATAATCAGCCAGCCGCATTGCGATGTACAAAATAATTTACGCGTCTTTCGGCTCAGGATACGGCTCGATTTGTTGCATTCAACCAGGTACCTACTAATTACGTATGTCTTTATCATGCACTTAAATTATAATAGGGAAATGATTTTCAAGTAGGTTCATTTATTAGTAATAGGTACTTACGATAATGTCAATTGTATATCCTAACGGCAATGTCAGTTTTTTTTTATACAAAATTTCACATCAAATTTAGAATTCATGGTCTTTTTTTATTTCTGACACTATGTTATTTAGCAAAACATAATCCTTGTGATGAAATCTTTCGATCGGTATATGGAAATGATTTTCAAGTGGGTATGTATAACTAGCTGTACCTGCGACTTCGTTCGCGATTGCCGTACATGCAGACTAATTATTCACATTTGAGCACTGTTTATCTCATATTAAGCAACGTTGTGGTCTGCGGTGAAGCACTCTTAGTAAAGCATAGCTCTGAAAGAAGCTTTTTTACTTTGGGTTTGAAAACTCCCGGGTTGTATTTTCCAGAAGACAGTAGTTAAGTAACTCAGAGAGTTCGTTCGCGGTTCGCACAATAAATGTTGAAGTACAGTACTTTGTGCGTGTCTTTGGAATTAAGATTTTAAAACGGCGTCTTTTTGCCGAGATTCTCCTTTCTCCTCGGTAGAACTAACATATAATAGATTGCAGTGCACTTTCATTGCACAATCTCCAAAATGTATCCGGCAAAAGATAGACAGTTTAAAAAAGGCTTATGTTTAACTTACCACCAGATATAGTAACTAACATATAACAGACCAAAATAGTAATTGATCACCAAAATTAAGCCCGCATTTTAATGTAAACTTATAACCAAAGTTTTATCACCTCGCTATCCTATTTAAGCAAAATGACTCCAAATAAATCATTGTTAAGCCAACAGTAGTAAATGATCACCAAAAGTAGTAAATGATGACAAAAATTAAAACAGCATTTTAACGTAAAATTATAACCAAAGTTTTAACATATTGCTAAAACTCTTCTGGCGCATTGTTGTGGTCAGAGGTAACCTAACGCTCCTCCTGGCTTCGCTCGTTGTCGCTCCTAAATATGACTTTAATGATCATTAACTACATTTAGAGATCATTTACTACATTTGGGGTTCGATAACAATTTTTGGAAAAAGAACTTTTTGAAGCGCTCTTAGCGAAGTTTGCTTAGCTGTTCTTAACCGATTAGCTTAGTTAAACAACGTCCGCCGCGGTTATGAGTTGGATGGGTGACCGCTATTGATATTACTGCTGAGCGCTTCTGTGCTTCGGAGGGCACGTTAAGCCGCCGGTCCCGGTTGTCGTCTTATGATGGCGGTCGTTATAGCATGGTGGTAGTTTTTTAATGTTTGTTACCTCAGAACTTTTGACAGGGTGAATCAATTTTGATGATTCTTTTTTTATTTAAAAGCTAATGTTTCCTGTGAAGTTTTATTTAAAGTTCATCAAAATCGGTCCAAACGTTTTAAGTTATACTACAATAGCTGAAAAGTGCTTCCCTATTTTGATGATACGAGTATAGTCATTGACAGTGAATGACAATCGATCCCATTAGTAGCAAGGGTCACTAAAAAGGGTAAAAAAAAATGGTTTACTTAAAAATGGAACCGACTTCAACACTCAAAAGTGTGAAATAACTTGTCGAAGTACCACGTGCACAATATTGTGATAAAATGTACTTTTGAACTATCATGGACTTTCAAAACATTTGACTTCATTTCCTTACACAATAAGGCCCCTGGTGGTTTTTCCCTTGTAAACACCAAGTATATTCATATTATTAAATACTCTCCCCATGATTTGTGACACAAGCATGTAAGGACATTGGCAGAATAGTGACAATACGCCACAGAAGCCATAATAATTTCGAAGCAGTGATGGCTCAGTGGCATTGGCTATGAACTGCCGCGCAGCAAGTTCGAATCCCGCCGCGGGCTTGAGCTTCAGCGCATGGTGGAAGGGCATTTAGCGAATGCCTGCCTGGTAAGCTACCATCCTCAAGTAGAAAATCTGTCGCCAAGCACCTAACGGTGTGTTCCGGCAGCGGATTCCATATGCTTACGTTTTGATCTTACATGCGTAAAAGTATTGGCAAATACAGAGTCCCAAAGTATTCGCCAATTTCTTTATTCTTGGTAGTATATTATGCAAAAACTCTTAGTCAACACAGATAGTCCTATAAAACAAGGGTAGGAAGATATGAGTACCATAGACATAGAGCTACTACCGTAAGCTGTAATAAACTCAAAATCCCGCTGCCAAAACGACAAATCCCACCAAAGCCTCAGTCTCCGTTTTATCAAACCGCCTACACCGTAGATGACATCACGCTTAACAATATTTCGACAGTTACTATTCACGAAGCTCCTATTGTTACAAAAGCCCGAGCTACAAAAGCTGCAAAGAATGAATGGGAGTAGGCGAGAGGGGAGCCGATTCTATAGGAGAAAGAGGGATGTGTAGTTACGTAAGTGAGTTTTGTGGTGCGTGCTAGGAAAAGCGAAGGAACCGCATTTCTTACCGAATACCTACACGTAGCGTTACATACACTTCAATGGAATTTCGTTGAATTCTTTAGGTGGTCTTTGTCGTGTCAACTTTGTTGCGGAATAAACAAAGCTTATAAAAAAAAATATTGTTAATTACAAGGTAATGTGTTCTATTATTGCTAAAAATACTCTAGTATATAAAATGTGATTATCCAATAGTAGAACTGTTTTTCCAAATAATAGGCAAAAAAAGCTCTACTATTTACTAGTCACAAAAAAAGTATTTGTCTGATTAAAGTGTTAAATTATGCCTTCATGATATTCTGCAAAGTCATGTCCTGGTGTAGAAACTGACGCTTTGCTTGCAAAGGTTACTTTAAGTTAAGAGGTCCCCGAGGGTATCATCGCAAATCAAAGATAATGTACGTATAGTAAAAAAGTAGTCAAGAGCATGTTAAGCCAGATTTAGTGAAGGGCCCTGTAGGTATTGCCAATCTGCTTAAACCACTGTTTAATTGTCCAAAATCAAAACTTTGGACATAAAATCATTTAGTTATTTGTGACAATTTTAAAAGTTTACCTATTTTCTGCCCGTGGAGTGCCGGGCTGTGGAATGTCACGCCCCCATCTCAACCCGTGGGTGTCATAGGAGGCGTCTAAGGGTAACACACCAGAATGTGGGGCATCTCACACTGCAATCCCCAAGACTCCTGCCAAGCGTGGTGGTTATGGCAACCCCCCCCCCTCTTCTCCCATATTGGGGGAGGCTGTGTTCAGCAGTGGACTATCTGGGTGAAATCATCCTTAGAATATATCAATATAGATAGTCGAAGGTGAAATCTTAACCAACAAAAGTATAAAAGATCAAAAATACAACCTAATATAGTATTTCATGGACGTAATGATTTCAAATTCTTCTTTGAAGACAAACTTTAACTGTTGATTACAAAACTAAGTTACGTATTTTATATTTATAAATAAAATGGCCATGACAAAGATACAGGCGTAGGAAGGACGGACACTGAGTAGTTACATAAAGGTTTCGGAACTCTGAATAAGCCTAATTATGAGCATCTTACATAAAAAAACTATAAAGTTAAGATTACGCTCACAGCTGCAGTTGAAGCTTTTGGAATGTACATTCCTGTTCCTATTCCAAATTTACGCCAAACTTAGGTACTCAACACCACATATTCTCAAATAAGCATGACTAATGATTCCTTAACAAGCAAAGAGCAGGTTCTTTAGTAGCCCTCCGTATCCTAAACAAAAGTCGCAGCTTCGGCGGCGGTTTCATGAACAACTTTAGTGTGACCCCACAAAGAGGAACGTCATTTAAATGCACACGTTTCATTGGCTCTGAATGCTTCAGGGAAGTAGAAAAAGAGCGAGCCAATTACGACGCTTTTGTGACGCGACCTCTTTTGGGTCTCAAGTGTAACTTTATGTGGGGATCAAGCTTTTTATTCAGTTTCGACGGTTTCCTTTGCGTCTTGCCGTGGAGAACCATTGTGAAAGGAAAGTTTTTAATTAATGTTATAGATTTTTTATTTATTTAGGTAACAGCTAATGTAGCTCTTCAGATTGAATAGACCCACTTACACAATACACTTATATAATCCTATTTATTTCAGCACATGACGATAATAAATTTGCACTTGACACTGACAAATCTTGCCTACTTGAGACTTTGGATATATCCGTGCAGATTTATCCGACGTTATTATGATAGGGCAATTATATACCCCTTTTTATATTTGAACTGGAGTGTTGAGACATCCTTAACTAATCGAACGATTTCTCAAACATAAAAATGTGACACATGTTTCAGTATTGGATGACAGATCCTATTATTATCGATCGATAGATCCTATGATTTAGCTATAATTTGTAGACATTAAAAGTCTAGATACCTACCTAATTTCATCCAAATCCGTTCAGCCGCCACCGCCGTTAAGGTGTGCAGAGAAGACAAACAAATGTATATACAATAAATATAACACTCGTATGTATTACAACTGTTGCTGATATCGAGCATTTACATCTTGATGATTAATTTTCTTTTGGTTTAATATTCCACCAAGTTCATTATGATGATGATGTAGTCCTGACCTGAACGATTTCGGCCACAGCCACCGTTACTTCTGGATAAGCGTGCTGAATTTAGGGATTTAGAAATAGGTTCTGTTGTTCATTATAATTGTTGTTAAACCGTGAAAGAGTTTGCTGTAAGCTGTGGTCTGTGTAGGAACGCCAACGTGCCTGAAGTCATCGTGTTCGTTTTTTTCGCCTACTGTGTAGTCCTACTAGTGTATCTTCATAACCAAAACATATACAACTAGAATCTAATTAACTTCTTATAAGATACAAATACAATTTACTCGATAGATTACGCCAAGTCTTGTAAACAATTTAACAAATTAAATTACACCTGCAGTGACCTCTCCATTCAAAAAAGCTTTTGTACAGCAGTCTATTGTACAACCGGGTGAATTAAAACTGATTTGTCACGTGCACTGACGGCACATCTGACCGATCAAAATGCATTTATGGCGTTTGGCCGTTCGTTAGCGGCCGTCAATACGGCTCTCGGTCCAACGGCTATAAATTTAGTATTGAACGGACACGACAACAAAGCGCGTTTTGTCTTGCAAATGAAAACGCGCACATTTCGCGGCATTGTGCGCCGCTGTTTCGGTGCCCGCCATTATTAACGGCGAACATGAAAGACAAAAGGTTCGTCTGCAGCACTGAGGCTGGCCTAGATAGCGGATTATTGTACTAACACAATAGGAGCGTTAATTCCGCGACTCTACTATTATTTTGTTTGCAACTTTATCGCTATTTATCGATGGTTATACCGCGTGATCGGGGTTTGTTTACGCTTGTTGAGTTAACCTGACAGCTCTGCGGCGGGTATTGTTCAACTCTTTCGTCGGCGTTGGCCACTTCACTGGAGAGGTAGTTCAGAGCTTTTGTTTTATTAAATAATCGACGTTAGTGTAGAATATTTTACAGTCATTTTATTAAATCAAGAAGAAACAATTAAAAGCATAAAAAATAAACATAAGACTCTTATTAGAAAATGAATACATCTACGCATGCATTCGTTACTAAAGTTTCTAGAGCTTTTAAACTTAAAATCAATATAGATACGTAATTATCTGCCTTATAATAGAGCACATTCGGAGAAAACTTAAACAAAACATGATCATTGCAAGATATAAGTATAGAAAACTCTCTTTCTCTATAGAAGTTTAGCTTCTATACAGAATTAGAAAAATAAATTTAGTTAGGTATACCTTAAATAAACGTATAAATGAATAAACACATAAATAATGTATATGTTAAAATGAACTTCAATCTTAAAGAAAGTAGATATGTTTTCCGAAATCGATAGTACCTATGGTATAAGTATGTACTCTAACTCTAACGTATGTAAGAAATAAAAATCTACAATATAAATCCAATTAAATAAGCAATATTTATAAAAAATATTATTAATTAGAATCTTACCCGTAGTAGACCGCAAGGAAACATCATTCCATATCAAAGCATCAAAATAACAACAGAACGACACCAAATCACATAAAAACCACTTCACAGACACAAATCACCATTATTTTCAAAGAATAAATCCAATGAAGCACTTGGCGGTAAAATTTACTTGTCGAAAAAGTTCGTCGGCAAATGGTATTTGCCAGATGGCAGGCGGTCGCGTTTGTTCAGTGTTGAGCATGGACTGCCGGCCGGCGAAGAGCGAAGCGTTTGCCGTCAGATTCCCGCGCATGGATCTTGCGCACCAAGATTGTACTCAGGCCATAGCACCCTTTGCATAACCTTGCATAATGCACTTCCCTCTACAATACAATGTATTTGATTGTCAAAACAATAGGCTTTTGTTGTTGAGCTTTGCTTTTTGAGAGCTTAATCGATAACGATTGTTCACCCATATCGCTTTAGCTCGGTATAATAATTTTTGAATTATAGAAGGTTATTAGAACGATTATTTATGTTATACATATATAATACCTAGAACTGTACAAAGCTTTACAAAAATAATTAAGTAATTTAATAATTTGGTATCATAATATAATATAATAAAAATATTTTTCAAGCATCTGAATATTTTATTTGTAGCAATTCATGAATTATTATTATTTAAATTCTGGAAGTAGAAATAAGGGGGTTGACGTGGCATTACAATGTAGATATTTCAATACTAAAATTTGTAATTGACCTTAATAACAGCGTCGTAGACGCCTAAATTGATAAATGATTTTGACTTTGACTTTAACTTTAACGAAAAACAATATTTTCTTGTATGTGACGTGGATTGAGGATACAATTAATAATTTTACTTAATGCTCGTATATTTAAACGGTAACATATCCAAAGAGTTGAACTTGACACAAAACTTTAAAGTTATAAACAATAAAAACTGCAAACTGAGAGTTGGACTTGCACAAAGATTCCAAACTCAATAAAGTATGCAAATAACTTGTATGTAACGGTTTATGAAGAAAACTATGTAAGTGCAAGTGATAATATTGTTATGTTAGAGGAAAATGCAACTTATTGGAACGGATCCTAATGGATTCGTATTAGATAGTCACAAAAGATCAAAACGTAGAGTCCAACATCTTATCACCCCGCAGCATTTCCAGCAGCACTGCATACGACAAATAAGATACGTGTCTCATCAAAGGAAGAAGCCAGAGACAGCGGTGAGGATACAATGTGGTAACGTTGGGTAATATGTCCGTCAACAATGGCGAACGCGAGACACAAAGCCGCGCGGGGTATTGTGTGAACCCGCACAATACACCTTGCATACACACGCGGGGCAACCATACGCAGCAGCCACGAAATCTAAATACACACAAATACAACCTCTATCCTTACTAGCATAGAAAACATACCAATATATTCCCTTTTTTATAGCCGCAAAGATAACGTGGTCCCAATACATAGCGTACATTGCGTGTCAAAATAACTGTTATTAATGGAAATTGTAGTTTTCTGTCTGAATTGATCTTTCATTATGTGTCCTTGTTGATTGTTAAAAATCTATTCAAATGATATCGCTATACAATAGTAGACAATACTGCTTTAAGTTAGATAGGTACTATTCACCGAAACATATTGTTGTAAAATAGCGTTTTATAATGTATGTAATTCCTGAAAGCGAATTCTATATGATGTTGGAAACAAAAGACTTAAACGGGTGCCAATTCAGTGCGTCGCGTTACGCGTAGCACGTCGCGGTTTGTAGATGCCCGTAGCTCTGACACGTAGCCCGTAGCATAAGTAACCATTTCGTAAATTTTGGTGATTTAGTATAAACACGTAAATGTTGCTAGAACCCTGTAAGAGTTAATCTTATTTCGAGTGGAAATGGAATCGCTTCATGTTTCTTTGCTAACAAATTACATGCAGGTATTGTAAAAGTTTTGTCTTCGGTTGGTAGTTCCGCCTTCCTGATGCTCTCCCTTTTTAGGGGTTCGAGTTAGCAGTATCCAGATACCAGCAACCTTATATGAGCGTAAGAGAGAGTCTGATATATAGCATCACCCTCGTATTCATCAATGTTAGGTAATGGCTGGCTACTAATTTGACACATTTTGGTTTCTACAATATTCAATGCGTCAATCTGGTAATCGTAGGCTTGGGTACAACTTGAAATACTTATATCAAAACTATTCCTAATGTTTTAAAAACTACCTGACTCGCTATTCGTTAACACCTATCAGAATTATTTCAATAGAATTCTTTAGAAAAAGGCATCATTCTAAATGGTGGTTTGCACCTCTAAATAAAATTATATACCAGTCAAGTGTGCGTCGGTCACCGGTCGGTCAACGGGGTTCTGTACAAAAAAATATTTCGCCGACAATTCTTAATTTTTTCATACTTTCAGAGATTCTTTGCGGGATTCTAATTATCAGTTTTTATTATTTGATGTATTGCCTCTGAGCTTGTACTATATTGATACACACATAATGCTGCATTTACTACAGACAATTAAAAAAACTATGAAAAAGATGTGTTCAAAATTGTTCATTGATGTGAACAATTTTTTTTAACCCCACATCACTCTATGTATAGAGTCGTACAGTCTATGTTACGTTTCCATCTCGTTTCTGCGAAAATTCATTGTTATAACTGACAGACTTCAGTGAATATAGAGAACCTACCTATATAATCATAGATTCAGGTATCACTAGATCGGTTTCGGTTAGTTTCAGTTAAATTCACATTCAATAACCGAGAGAAAACATATTTAATGACAATACCCTACTGATTTCAGTTCAAAGTCTGAATAATTTTCTCAGTGCTCTACATAACTATTCAATATTGAATTTTGGGTTATTACTGGGAGCACCGCGGGGTGCCGGGTTAGAATTGCACCTCCCCATAACATCCCGTGTGTGTCGTAAAAGGCGACTAAGGGAAAGATACTGGAAGGTAGGCAGCAGCGCCTTCTAAAGAACTGTCATCTGACACTGGGATTCCCAAGCCGCCTGCCAAGCGTGGGGATTATGGCAAATACCATTAATATTATAGGTGAGGCTGTGTTCAGCAGTGGACGATCCGGCTGATACAGAAATAGAAAGAAAGAAACATTTTATTAGGTACTTACACAATATAGAACACAGAGCCGATATCTAACAAAATATGAATAAACGAAGTGGAACACACAAAGATACATAAGTACATAAGGGGAAGGCAGACAGAGACTACGGATTTAGGTAACTTCTGCTCGTCTCATGTTTTTGCATACTTCTGAACGCAAGTACCTAACTGGTGTTCAGCTCAGCATGTGTTGGGTGTATTACCAACACCCAACGCTGGTTTTCAGCAGTTGGTTTTCAGATACAGTACAGTTAGTACTGGGCGTTGCCTTGGTTCTATACCAGGTTGGGGATGATCTCGGAATCGCAGGTTATTTGTTTCTATACGCAACCTTGCAGAAACGGTGTACAGCAGACTCTAGTGCGTATGGTTCGTACCAGCCTGATAGAATCTTGAAGGCTAACAGACAAAGACTTGACTGTCTGTATGTATGTACTTGAATCATTATTGCGCGACTCATACATAAAGACCTCAGACCAAATAAAAAACTGTACAGGCTAGGACAAATTTAATCCTGGCCTGGCTTAATGTCTACATTTCGCCGAACACACTTGTAGTTAGTTTTAATTTATTTTGTTATGATACTGTTTATTTTAAATATACAGGGTTATTGGAAAAATGCTAACAACCTCTTAGGCTTCTGCTAGTCCTAACAAACATTATGACATGTTTTTTTTGTCTTTTTTTATGTTTATTTGACGAAATAAGCACGAGGACCACCTGATGTTAAAAGTCTCTTGTGCCAATAACCAATAACCCTGTATACATACACATTTTGAATTCGGAAAGTATTATTTTAAGTCGTTATATATGAATAATTATATGCATTCATAGGTCGTTATAAATTATCATCATTCGATCGAATCGCAACATTTAACAATTTCAAGAATACATAGAGCATACTGAAACTTCTGTGCTCATGACCAGTCATAAATGTTTGAAATTCGAATGTCGTATTATGAACATAACTATGGAATTGAAATTCTCGTGAGTTTCACACATATTTAAATATTATAAATTAAACCGGCAAAAAACACTCTTTAATTTATAATATTTAAATATGTGTGAAACTCACGAGAATTTCAATTCAAAAATAGCTAACCGTTACGGCACGGAATGGCTCAACAAAGTAAAAGAGTTCGCGCGATTAAGATTGAAACGTACAAAACTTGAGTGCAGTCTGGTTTTCTTAGTGAAGTGTCGGGATAGTGGTGTAATTCCTAAGTTTCTAATAATAAAACCAGTGAAATGTATTCGGGAATACGATCAATTTTTTCGTGTCGCGAGTGGGAAATTGCTTCGTAAAGTGATCGCAGAAAATCGGCGACATCTAATGTGCGTCAACAAAAAGATGTACGATTTGCATCTCCAACTGTCGCAGACACTACAACAGGATCTATGGGAAGTATTGGATGCGATGTCATACAGTAGATCAAATATTACCGGATTGAACATTAACGGGAGGCATAACAAAAAGTTATCGTATCTCAAGCGGCAACAGAGGGGCGACGGTTCGTGCGCCTACCCTCGAAATATAAATAAAAATGATGATGGGTCGTACGCGAAGAATGAGACCGTTGTTAATTTGTCATCATGCCGCTTAGATGATAATGCACGCAATGTTCTTTCCCGAGGACTTAACTACGCACCAGCACCTAAGAAGATTCCTGTGGAGAACATTATTTCTAGTATTGAGGACACTATCGTACGTAATAAAATTCCATACAATGACGCGGAATGTATGAGGCAAGATATCTCGTCGTTATTACGTAGATCTAAACCACCTAAAAGTAATGTTACGAAAGGTGAGTTTGCAGCATTACACGATCTGCGTAATAATACCGAAATTTTAGTGCTACCTGCCGACAAAGGGAACGCAACAGTAGTTGTCGATACGGAGGCGTACGAACACAAGATCTCGCAAATGGTGAGTGACAACACTACATACAAGAAGGTGAACTATAATCCTACAGCCAGAGTTACCACAAAAGTAGTGAACTTGTTACGCAATAATGCAGATATAGATGTGTTGGCACGTCTGCGTCCACACAACCCAACACCACCAAAAATCTACGGCCTACCTAAAATACATAAGCCAGACTGGCCATTACGCCCTATAGTTAGCCAAATAGATTCGCCGACCTACAAGCTATCAAAATACCTAGCTTCTGTCCTGCTAAGGTTCACAGGTCAGAGCAATAGCTTTGTGAAAGATTCAACGCATTTCGTTCAACTGCTAGAAGATGTGCGAATCCAACCCACAGAAGTCATGGTGAGTTTCGACGTAACTTCTCTGTTCACTAGTGTACCAGTAGACGAAACTATAGAAATGATAAGCCGTAAGATACAGAACTCACCCTTACCTACTGAGTACATTGAGTGGATATCGTTATGTCTGAAGAGTGGATACTTCGTGTGGAGAGGAGAATTCTACCTGCAGGTGGATGGAGTAGCGATGGGCTCACCTATAGCTCCAGTGGTAGCCAACATATTTATGGAGTGGTACGAATCCCTGGCCCTCAGCACTGCACACGTAAAACCGCGCTATTGGTGGAGGTATGTAGATGACATCTTCGCAATTATAGACAAAGAAGGATTATCTGGTTTTACGGATCACCTCAATAACTTACATCATAAGATCAGCATCACCGTAGAAGAAGAAAAGGAAGGGGTATTGCCGTTCTTAGATGTGCGTGTTATCCGGATGCCAGACAACAGTCTGACGCACACGATTCATCGAAAACCGACACACACGGATCGATATCTTCATGCTAGCTCACATCATCATCCTGCACATTTGTCCTCCGTACCAAGAGCATTGATGGACCGAGCACTTAGGCTATGTGACCCTCCATACATAGAAAAAGAGCTCCAGCACGTGAAAGGGGTACTGGAGGACAACGGATACAGTTGGCGACAATGTTGCCGCTGGGCAAAGACAAGTGAACGTAAGCGACCAACAAAAGTGGAGCGTTCTCCTGCTTATCTTCCGTTTGTAAGAGGAATAACGGACAAAATCGGATATCTCTTGCGACGGAAATATGATATCAGAACGTTCTTCCGTCCACCCGGTCAAATAAGACAGATGCTACGTTCACCGAAGGACAAAGACCGCCTTAACGTACCGGGCGTATATAAAGTACCATGCGACTGTGGCAAGAGTTACGTGGGAGAGACTAGACGCAACATTGCTACTAGACTGACCGAACACATTAGGAGCATTAAGAACATGGACATTACTAAATCGGCCCTTGCGGAACATGCTCATCTCTTGGACTCCAATCATTATATTCGTTTTGATAAAGCCTCCGTATTAGCTAGAGAAAAGTTTTATGTGCCTCGCAAAATACGTGAGGCTATAGAAATCAACCGACATCCCAATTTTAACAGAGATGGGGGTTGGACGCTACCACCAGCCTGGATTCCTACCCTTAATGTCACCTCGACGCAAAAGTTGTCGGGCAGTATAGAGAGCGACACAGTCAGTTTTGTATGTCACGGTACGTGTGCTGATGATGCTGATGAGATCACAGACGACGAAGTAGGCCCACCGTCTTCAGCCGGGCAAGCTAGGACTTCATCACCTAGCACCAGCAGCGCGGGACTCGCTCCACCCCCACCCAGCTCCCCGCTGCCGCCGCCGGCGCCGGTATCGAGCCGAGCCGCGCGAGCGGCGCTCCGCAGTGCCCGCCGGGAGCTCGCAGACGCAGCTGCGCACTCGCCCTGATGATGAGCATCTGATATGCTCGAAACCCGGGTCGACGTATTCGATCCTCAACGTGAGTGTTTTTTGCCGGTTTAATTTATAATATTTAAATATAACTATGGAACTCATTTATTACTTAAATTATTTTTGGCGGGAAGTCACAAGTTGAAGTTCATCGTCCACAGCAAAATTGGTAAACACCTATACTCTGCTTTTTAATTCTAGATCAAAAAGGTAAACAACGAAATGAATATATATGTCATTGTCAAACTGACTGGTCAGGGGTATTCAATATTTTTTCTTCAAAATGTTTTTACGTAATCCGTAACGGCACTCCCTGCTGCGCTAAGTTTCACATATTTTTATTAAATTGAAATAATTCCACACCTATACACCGTATATATATATTTACCTTAGTCACCTCTTAAGACAACCCACGGGAAGAAACTAGGGTGACATTATAACCCAGCATCCCATGGGACGTTGGGCCACAAAAATACCGAAAGGTGGGAAGCAGCACCTTCTAGAGAACTAACAAGTTCTACTACGATCCTCAAGACGCCTGCCAAGCGTGGGGATTATGACAAATCCCCCATTGGAACCTTGTTTAACGGTGGAAGTTTCGGATTTGATTGTTTGATTGCTTGAGGAGGTATATGTTTTCTTATTTTGGTAAGAAAGTACAAAAGTATTAATTACCTTTACTAAATTATACCTATGAATTTTGCTGTCTTGAAAAAATGTTGAACAATCTGCCGTACCTATAGCGTGAAAAGTGATCTTGGCAAATTGAACTCACCGCTTCCCTTATTTTTGCGAACTATCTTTCTGACTGAAACTAACGTTATTCCCAACATGTACGCGGTTTTTTAGGCAGTGATGGCTAAGTGGCATTGGCTATGGAATGCCACGCAGCAGGTCCATGGTTCAAATCCCACCGCGGGCTTGAGCTTCACCACATGTCGGTAGGGTATTTTGCGAATGTCCGCCTGGCTATGGACCACCCTCAAGTAGAAAAAGTGTCGCCAAGCACCTAACGGTGTGTTCCGGCAGCAGTCCTTGAGAGCCAGTGAAATTACAGGCACATGAGACTGTATAGACAGAGGTTAGTCCGCTTAACATCCGGTGGGCCTCGAGCTTGTTCTGTCACAATAACATAAGAAAAGAGCAATACTCGTCTTTTGGCCACGCTATAGATGTGTGTTTATACGCCTTCATCACCATCGACTTTACGGAAGCACTATAATTTTGCGAAAACGTTTCTTAACAGGAGACACAATATCTTTCGTTTTTGAAGAGCCCGGTTAGAGCTCTGGCAGGGACCCTCCATATTACGAAAATAAATAATTCGTAATAATAAACAAAAACTGAACACTCTCTAAAAATAACTATAAACGATAAAAACAATTATAGGCGAAAAACACATTCGAATCTAAATACGATTTACGAACAAGTAAAAATGGCGTCAGCTGGAAAATGTGACGATCCCGCCAGTGTGGCAATTAAAAACAAAAAAATCTTACACTATTTTTTTCAGGCTTGAATATATGCGTAAATATGTACGCTCATAAAAAAGTGTTTTATTAGTGAATACTAAAGTAATCAATTATTGCTTAAAATATGTTTTTTATGTTAAATGCTTCATCGGTTTCCAAAATTAGTATAATTACTAGGTACATGTCATTTTTTTTCACTGTTAACCCCTTTGTTTACATTTTTGATCTCGAATTAAAAACCAGAGTATACGAATAAATGTAAACACGAAAATATTTCAAGCTGATGTTTTTTTATGACATTGAAAGTTCACTGTTGCCGCAGACTGCACTGCTCGTCTTCAAAATTCTTTTGTAAGGTAAACACCTCAATTAAGTACCGGAAGGCGTTGGTACTCAGAATTTGATGCAACGTTTTGAAGAAAATCGGTGCAACACCTATTAACCTCAAAACATCGGACTTTCGAGCAAAATAACGTATTAGATGTAGGTAGGTTTTTATGCCATGTAGGTTAGTCTTTGACCACTATTTTACCTGATGGTAAGTGATGATGTGGTCGAAGATGCTGTTCAGGCTAACCTATAAATACTGGCTCACAAAGAACACACCGTTATATCCTAAAACAGCATATAAACAGCATATATCCCTTCTCTCTAAAAGGGCACGAAAAATAATATACCTTATGAAACTACTCAAACCGCAGCAGCCACGCTCGAAATTAGGAAGATGATGTACACTGCTTTATGCCAATCTATATTTCAATACTGTGTCGGAGTGTGGGGAGGCTCTGAAAACTACTTCATGATTGAATTCAAAACTATCTCGCCTCTACCTTGCTTGAATTTCCCCACAAAATAATACCATAGCGAAGATTGGACTGCATATAGCCATGATACGCTGTTTTCCCGGCTTCTAATGATGATCTATTTACAATTCTCCGCAAAGCATAAATATAGGTATCTATTTAATAAAACAACGGGCCTATCATGGTTCATATCATGCCGCGGGCTTGAGTGCCACCACACGAGGCTAGGACATTTTGCGAATGCTCACCTGGCTATCTACCATCATGCAAAAATACATAATGGTATTTTAGGTATTAGGTAGGTATATCGTGGTATAAAACATTTTGTATTTTGTAAGAAAATACTTTTGGATTATTCCTTAATATTCTCATAAATATATTTAGCACAAAGTATTATTTCGCGTGAGACACAAAAAAGTCAATCAACTGCATTACTAAGTTACACTATGTCGTCATTACCATGCGGCTGAGAGTTCGCGTATGCTATTTGCGCAACGCCGCTTAGGGTCGACTGCTCTTTCTTATCGTACTTGTAAAATATCTAAAAGTCGTGCAAATTCGCACACTTTGTGCACATATTTTGCATGGTGGTAGGGCATTTAGGGAATGCCCGGCTGGCAAGCTACCACCCTCAAGTAGAAAATCTGTCGCGAAGCACCTAACGGTGTGTTCCTTGTGAGCCAGTAATTCTAGCTAGTTAGCCTGAACAACATCTTCGACCACATCATCACTTACGATCAGGTAAAATAGTGGTCAAAGACTAACCTACATGGCATAAAAAAACCTAATTACATCTAATACGTTATCTTGCTTGAAAGTCCGATGTTTTGAAGTTAATACGAGTAGGTGTTGCACCGATTTTCTTCAAAACGTTGCCTCAAGTTCTGTGTACCAACGCCTTCCGGTGCTCAATTGAGGTGTTTACCTCCCAAAAGAATTTTGAAGACGAGCAGTGCAATCTGTGGCAACAGTAAACTTTCAATGTTATAAAAAACATCAGCTTAAAATCTTTTCGCGTTTACCAATTTTGCTATGGACGATGAACTTCAACTTGTGACTTCCCGCCAAAAAAAATTTTATTAATAAATGAGTTCCATAATTATGTTCACGTACGAGGTACGAGGACAATATTATCCTCGTACAATTATGTACGAGATTTTGAGTTATGAAACTTTAAATAACAATTTTGATTGCAGGGAACATTTATTTCAACATATTCAATAGACCCTGATATCGCCTCACTCGAATACAATCAATTTCATTATAAATTTGAAATTTACCAAAAAATATATTTGTTTGATTAATTGCCTTCATTATATTGCAACAGAGATAGAATACGTTATAGGTATGGAGGGTTCCTCTACCCTCCATAGTTGTAGGCCGTCATAGTTTGTGGTACATACTACAAAGTATTATGTAAGTTCTTCTCAGTCTATTTTTAAGCAAAATATTTTGTTTTTATACATACATAATGAAGACGATTTATAAAAAAAAATAGTAATGTTTTATTTGTAACAAACTTTCAAAAGAAGCATTATCTGTGTAAAACGTCTTCTAAATGCTTTTTTCTATGACATTTTTCACATAATATGGGTATGTACGAGGTTTGAAAGCTTAAATACGAGATTTTTATCTGCTTCTGTACGAGGAAAAAAATTCAAAGGTTGGCAACCCTGACAGTGAGCTGCCGCCCGCAGTGTGAAACGTGACGCGACCGCGGCGGACGTACCACACTCAACATCCTGAGGAAGTCTTCCGGTAGAAGCCGAAACATTTTCGATAGTTATATCGACTCACAGTAAGTTGTTTCACGCTCAAACACCCGTGTTTTCTAACATAAAATTTATAACGACCTATGAATGCATATAGTTATTCATAAATAACAACTTAAAATATATATAGTTTCCCCATTTCAAAATGATATATATAAATATATATATATATATATATACAGGGTTATTGGCCCAAGAGACTTTTAATATCAGGTGGTCCTCGTGCTAATTCCGTCAAATACACATAAACAAACACAAAATCAAACACCATAAAACAATATTTAAAAAAAAACATCTCAAAAAGTTTGTTAGCATTTTACCAATAACCCTGTATATTTAAAATAATCAGTGAGGCCAATTCGAGATTAGTTCGATTATAACTTAATCAAAAATATTTTTCCGTGAAAATAAGCCGAATCATAGTTAAACTGTATTCTATTTTATTCGAAGAACAAGTGAAGTGACCATAGAGAAATACATTAGATTCGAGAGATCCTCAGTGATCGATTGTATTTAAATTATAAATCGATATCATAATGACTGGACGGCGATTCTCGTGCAGTGATATGAATATCATAGTAGATAAATATCGAGAAAACATGGCGAATATCGAGTCGTGTAATTTTGTGTTATTCTCGCAATATCACTATCGATAAATATCAAGCCTTAGCGATCGACACGCAACATTGCGATATCGGGATTATCATTATATTATCTATACACATGAACACAAGTTCATCTGTGGACATATTTTTATATCTACCACTCGCGAGAATAGCATTTAATTTGTGAAAAGTCGATATTTTTCGGATATTAATAGTCTATAGGTGACACGGGATAAATATCGAGAATCGATAAATTTATCCCAATTTTGAGAATTGCCCACCTGATCATGTAATCTGTTTAGCGAAATACTAATTGTAAAAACATGGGTAATTTTTTTTTATATAATCGAATTTACGTGTGGTGTTATATATATAGATATATATCGGAGATTTCGTATGGTTTTTTCTCGACATCATAAGTTTGAATGACAAAGCTCTCTTAACGTGTGCGTACATTTGGGTATCGTACAAATGAGAAGACACAAAGGAATAAAACACACTTGGTTCATCGTAGCAATTCCAGTCCTCGCCTTGCAGAAACTTTTCTCATCTCGTGATTCCGGTTAGGTTACCTCGTCATTATTGTGGTACCTCCACTATACATACTACATCTTACACTTTTCAAGGTTCTGTTATTATCTGGCGTCATCATGATCACCTTTGATAGCACGTGCCATGGTGAACAACTATTGTAGAATCTATGAAATAAGATCAACTTCAAATATTATAGGCTTGTGCCAATATCTTCCAATCATAAAATCACCGTTTCAATAGGAATGCATTAACCTTTAAATATGGTTCCGTAATAGGATCGCACTGATGTAGACTGATTAGTTCACAGTCCTCACGTCAAATGTTAACTGTGTGTAGGTTTCACTAGATAGGTGGTGCCTGTTCCGATGGTTGGTATAAGAGTGCTGAATCAATTGCAGTGTCTTATGACGTTAGTACCACTGACTGAAATGACACACTAGAAATAGCACCGACAAATCTTAGTGTTGCCAGTCTCGTAAAAAACTAACTCAAGTTACCCAATTGATGTTGGAACACATCGTCACATCTAATCTAATGACTAATGTTTAAAACATTAGTCATAGATGACTAATGTTTTAAACATTAGTTATTTGAAGGCTTGATGTGACGATGTGTTCCAGTCTGTGTTACCTACCACCCTCAAGTAGAAAATCTGTCACCAAGCACCTAACTGTGCGTTCCGGCAGCAGTCCTTGGGATCCAGTAAAATTACAGGCACATGAGACTCGATAACAGTGTTTCTCAGGGTGACGGGCGCAGTTTAGTTTGTCACTTGTGTCGAAATGCATCTGTTATACCAATTAACATCAGGTGGCCCTCGTGCTTATTCCGTCACAATCACAAAAAAAAAATAACATATAATGGATACTTGCTCTCAAAGACAGGTGCAGAAACACATAGGTGCTTGGTGACAGATTTTCCACTTGAAGATAGCAGTTAGCTACGCAGGCATTCTGCTTCAAAGCAAAATGCGCTACCACCACATTGAAATGACATGCCTTTAAAAAATGACAACCAGGACCGATGACTCCACTTCCCCTCAAAGCACGGAAACACTCACTTTTTTTTGTAGTATATGCCACTAACAACTATCCATCCAAACAACTCAACCACTTAACTCAGTTTTTTGGTTAAGATTGATTTTGTTAGTTCCACTACAACTTAAAACACAGAAATGTTTTGAGAATGTTGGCCGCAAACCTCTTCTAGTAATTTTATTATTTACCAAACATAATGATGATGTGGTGCAGAAGCTATCTTAATTTTAAAAAAAAACTATGCCTGCTATCATTATATTCGATTCGATTCAACACGCATCGATTATTCTCTAGATTATCTCTGGTAAAATGAACAAGAAAGCTTATTTTAATCTTGGCGATTAAAATTAAATTAGTTCAACTTATTCCGAATACCAAATAATGAATCTGACAGGACTAAGACCAATTATAGTTAAGTTTTAATGAAGTTCGTGATATAGAATCGACCCCAGTATCATGACAAAATAAATTAAAACTAACTACAAGTGTGTTCTGGGAAATGTAGACATTAAGCCAGGCCAGGATTAAATTTGTCCTAGCCTGTACACTTTTTTATTTGGTCTGAGGTCTTTATGTATGAATTGCGCAATAATGATTCAAGTACATAAATACAGACAGTCAAGTCTTTGTCTGTTAGCCTTCAAGATTCTATCAGGCTGGTACGAACCATACGCACCAGTCTGCTGTATACCGTTTCCGCAAGGTTGGGTATAGAAAAACATCAGCTTAAGTTCAAAGTCAAAGTTTAAAGACAAGTCCAATATTAAAGGTTAAAGGTCAAAATTCAAAGTCAAAGTTCAAATATAAAGTTCATAGTCAAATAATAAATAGATTCAGGCGTTACTTTGCGGAAATCCATATTTAATAATAACAAATATTTTTAAAATATTTTATGTAAACATCAAACTAATATTTTAATAAAACACTTAAAAAATACAAAAATATATCTAGTGAGAATTCCGCCTAATTTTCCTGTTAAGCCGACGTGACGTCACAAACGCCACGCAGCCAAACCAGAAGAATTTTCGACGCGTTTCGCTTTTACACGAAGCATCCTCAGGAGGTCTTGACTCTACGAGCTCTTTTCTCGATCGTGCGCTCGTCAAGCAGATTTTTTAACAAAGGCCTTACCGCAACCAAGGCTTTTAAGTTGCTTTAAATAATAGGATTCACTCAGACCTCAGCTCAGAACCGAAGGTCATCGTGAGGGGGAGTGTCATAGATAATGTGTATTTATGTAATAGTGAAGGTTTCCATGACTACCTACTGTTGTTGATTTTGTGTCTTGAAGAAAATAAAAGTATAACCTAAAAATATAAGTTAGTTTCAGTATTTTTAGCATCAGAAGTGTTGAGATTGAAATAAAAAACATAAATTTTATAACCTAAGAACAGTTTACATGTAATTACTTAGTATTTGGATTTACCATAGAACTTACATTAAGCAAACAGCCATCAATTCAAAATAACTCGATAAGTCTCCAAAATATCAAAGAACTTACAGCAAATTACAACGAGCACCCTTCCAAAAACCTCACTCTACGAAATCTGAAGTCTCAACGTCAAAATGACTGAACCACGTGGTGGGAGCCGTATCTGCAGTCTATGGTTGGATGAGGTTACAATGTGCAGCAAACCGTTAAAGATTATGCTAACACGGCCTCTCCTGATCGTGCACCTCGGCTGCATCTTTAGAGGTGTTCTCAGCATTTACACCCATACGGTTGTCAGAAGCAGATGAAGGGCCAGCTACGAAATCGTCATCTTCGTAGTCAGACTCTGTTAAAGAGAAATAAAGTATTAGTTAATTCATCACAAACATAAATATGCCTGTTCTCTCATTCATCACAAATTCAAGGCCCTCGTTCATTTTATTCATAGATTCACACTTAGCTATTTGTCACCTGAATTCTCCACTAGCGTACACCACGCTAGCATTCTTCCACATACGTTTCGGTCATCCTCATAATTGCCTATAAGAACCACCCCACACGTTAGAAACGTGTCTGCAGGACCGGAGTCCAATACGCAATATGAAAAGCGTGGGATCGAAATCCAGTACGAGTAACATAATGCGCCTGCAGGACCGAAGTCCAATACACATAACAGAATGCGTCGGCTAGATCGAGGTCCAATACCTACGCATTGTATTACATGTCTGCAAGACCGAAGTCCAATACGCGTTATAGAACACGTCTGCAAGGCCGGAGCCCACACGCATTAAAAATGCGTCTGCAAGGCCGAAGCCCACACGCATAAAAAATGCGTCTGCAAGACCGAAGTCCAATACGCGTTATAGAACACGTCTGCAAGACCGAAGTCCAATACGCGTTATAGAACACGTCTGCAAGGCCGGAGCCCACACGCATTAAAAATGCGTCTGCAAGGCCGAAGCCCACACGCATTAAAAATGCGTCTGCAAGGCCGGAGCCCACACGCACTGGCGTCTGCACGGCTGGAGCCCACACGCACTGGTGAATGCGTCTGCACGGCTGGAGCCCACACGCACTGGTGAATGCGTCTGCAAGGCTGGAGCCCACACGCACTGGAGAATGCGTCTGCACGGCTGGAGCCCACACGCACTGGTGAATGCGTCTGCAAGGCTGGAGCCCACACGCACTGGAGAATGCGTCTGCAAGGCTGGAGCCCACACGCACTGGAGAATGCGTCTGCAAGGCTGGAGCCCACACGCACTGGAGAATGCGTCTGCACGGCTGGAGCCCACACGCACTGGTGAATGCGTCTGCAAGGCTGGAGCCCACACGCACTGGAGAATGCGTCTGCAAGGCTGGAGCCCACACGCACTGGTGAATGCGTCTGCAAGGCTGGAGCCCACACGCACTGGTGAATGCGTCTGCACGGCTGGAGCCCACACGCACTGGTGAATGCGTCTGCAAGGCTGGAGCCCACACGCACTGGTGAATGCGTCTGCAAGGCTGGAGCCCACACGCACTGGAGAATGCGTCTGCACGGCTGGAGCCCACACGCACTGGTGAATGCGTCTGCAAGGCTGGAGCCCACACGCACTGGAGAATGCGTCTGCAAGGCTGGAGCCCACACGCACTGGAGAATGCGTCTGCAAGGCTGGAGCCCACACGCACTGGTGAATGCGTCTGCAAGGCTGGAGCCCACACGCACTGGTGAATGCGTCTGCAAGGCTGGAGCCCACACGCACTGGAGAATGCGTCTGCAAGGCTGGAGCCCACACGCACTGGAGAATGCGTCTGCAAGGCTGGAGGCCACACGCACTGGAGAATGCGTCTGCAAGGCTGGAGCCCACACGCACTGGAGAATGCGTCTACAAGGCTGGAGCCCAGGAACAACGCTGGTGATCAGAGACCTCAGCGCCGGGTGACAGCTAAGCCACGCAGCACCGCATCGCTCTCACATAAACACACACGTAATGGACGTGTAGTGTAACTGTACTGTAACATAAAAACGTTAGGCAAGTACTTTGCTTACCATGAAACAATGCGGCACAAGTCTTAGGACACCACTCTCCTTTCCAGGGCACCATATATTGAGCTGCAGCTTGAGTACATTAGTGTCCTGTTTGGTCATAGGGTATAGTAGACAGAACTTAGTAAACGAATCTACCAGTACCTATACAAATTTGTAGCCGTTAGACTCGGGCAATGCCCCCAGGATGTCAGCAAGAACCGTGCTGAAGGAAATGTTAGCTTTGTTCCACGATGTAATTGGCTGTTATGGGGCTCTAGGGACTCGCTTTTTAGAGATACAAATTAAGCAATGCGATGTGTATTTGCGGACATAAGGCTTAAGGCCGGGAAACCAAAAATGTTTTAGTATAAGGTCATGTGTCTTGTCAGTCCCAATGTGTTCGCGCTCGTCGTGGAAGACACGTAACAAGCTGAGACGATGACCCCTTGTAATGAAGCACAACAACCGCGCTTCTTCTCCTACCGGCGTATATCGATAGTAAAGAAGATAATTTTATCAGACGTAACGCCATGAGTCCAAAAGGCAATCCCTCAACTTCTGTATTAGGTCTTGTGTTTCGTTGTCTGCCGATTGAGCCATCTGCACCCAATTGAACGGTAGGTCAATGTGATAGACTTGGATCGCTGGTGGATCCCTGCTAAGGTAATCTGCGTGACCCATTATCACACCTTTTCGGTACTCAACCGTGAAGTCAAAGTCTTGTATCACGGTCATGACAGTGATGACAGTTCATGATCTTGAACAGATGTGTTTACTTTGTTAGATCTAGACTCAACCAACATAATTTTAAAAATAGTGTCAGCGGTATCCATCAGATATTGCTCCTGTTTTGTTCGAGCAAAGATGACGCCATCCCCTTTGAAAAATTCTTTGCTGATAATGACAGGCGTGTTTATGCACGACGCCGGTGAGACAACAAAATCGACATCAATTGCAATATTACTGAATTTGACGGAAAGCGTCACATGTACGCGAGCAATAATTTCGGTAATACTTATTCCCTTTAGAATGCAATGAGTTTTTTCTTAAGGCAAGAGAAATGTTTAAGAATGGCCGATGATATTAAGGAGACGGTAAGAGCATGCTGTCGATTCAAACGTCTACGGGCTTACCTTGTATGACAGCAGCACAAATATTGTTATTAACTGAAGTGGCTGTGAGCTCATTAAAGACCCTTAGCAAAACAGTCACTTTCCTAATGTCCTGGCTTTTTACAAAAATAACACGTAACTTTATACTAGTTTTCGTGCGTTCTCCCCCGCGTAGGACAACTCGCTTTAATATGTCCAGTCTGACCGCAAGAATAGCACTTTGTTTCGGGGCAATCGATACCGCGTTTTTTCGCGATGTTGGTAAAAGGCACACGGTTGTCGTTGTTACTGCGTCCAGGCTTAACATATACGACTGGGAATGACACCACATTATCTATGGTTAGATTCGCATTTGTGGCAGCAGCCTTGACCTGGACATCAGTGATGCCACGTATGACAATCTGAACCATCAATTCTTCGCTAAGACTGACTGTGCCTAAACGTAACAGTGAACGTCTCACGTACTCGGCGTACGTAAGGAATTCGTGTGAGTGCTCATAACTTACTGTGAGTCGATATAACTACCGACAATATTTCGGCTTCTACCGGAAGCCTTCCTCAGGACGTTGAGTGTGGTACGTCCGCCTTGGGTCGCGTCACGTTTCGCACTGCGGGCGGCAGCTCGCTGTGCTCGAGCCGACGGCGCTGGCGGCGGTGTTTCACGCTCAAACGCCCGTGATTTCAAACATAAAATATAAATATGATCGTAAAATTTTATAATATGATAGTGCTCATAACCTTGAAAAGAGTTTGAGCATAGTCAACTTTGCGCGGACAAAGCCATTTAAACTCTTTAGAGAAATTAGACCACGTGCGGTCGATCGTTGATCATTCGTCAAGCCATGTTTTCGCGACTCTTTTTAAACAATTAGCGACGCGCAAAAGACATTCTGAGTCTTCCCACCCATTGGCAAGCTTGGCGCGTTCTACTTCGTCACACCACACCTCAAAGTTATTCATTGCTTGGCTGTAAAGTTTGAAACATAGTAGGTGTGAGATTTTGCTTTTGTAATTGGATTTATTGCCGCAGCAAGGACTTGTGTAGCAGAAGGGGCGTCATTGTCATCTTGAGGTGTGCTGACACGATTTGGTGGCAATTCGCTTTGCGATACGTTTAAAGAGTTTTCCTCAATAGCATTTAGTCGTGCCATTATCTTATACCTAACGCTTGCTTTACGGAACTGTCATGGGTACGAGAACAAGACCCACGACGACGACGTGAGTGAGGTTTATGGTGGCGTCGGCGCGATGTGCTACGAGTTCGTCTCGCTTTGCGGCGCGACAACTCAGCTGATTTTTCACGTGAACGAGATGGTCGCGGCATCACAAATTGAAATTTGATTCAACGGCTGTTTGTTCCAATGACAAAGGCAGTGTGTGGGCACAAGCCTATCCCACTTCTGATTTTAGCATCAGAAGTGTTGAGATTGAAATAAAAAACATAAATTTTATAACCTAAGAACAGTTTACATGTAATTACTTAGTATTTGGATTTACCATAGAACTTACATTAAGCAAACAGCCATCAATTCAAAATAACTCGATAAGTCTCCAAAATATCAAAGAACTTACAGCAAATTACAACGAGCACCCTTCCAAAAACCTCACTCTACGAAATCTGAAGTCTCAACGTCAAAATGACTGAACCACGTGGTGGGAGCCGTATCTGCAGTCTATGGTTGGATGAGGTTACAATGTGCAGCAAACCGTTAAAGATTATGCTAACAGTATATACAAAGTTACTTTATGGCTTACTCTTCTCTTTTTATTTTTGTTGTGGCAATATCGGCTAACCAGCCTAAATTCATCATAGATTCATATGGGATCAGCAGACTATCGATTCTGTCTTGACTGAATCTATGCTGAATAGTAAATTATAGCCAATTATTAAGCCGATCGTTCCTTAGCCGGTGATTATAAACACTCACAGATTCATATTAATATGGGGTCAGCAGGCTATCGATTCTATCTTGAATGAATCTATGCTGAACACAGAGCAGTTCTGAATGCTCTGTGATGCTGAATATCAATATTTGTTATTAACAGACTCGGCCACAGTGCAGTATCGGGTCGCAAATTATTAAGCCGAGCGTTCTTGGCCAGTGATTATAAAATATAAATAATCGTTCAGAAGATCACAGGGGGGCGTTCATAACCTTGGTTAGAGTGCACTCGGAGTGCAACTTTTCGCTCTAACGTCTCGCACAACCTTCGAGCAGAGTGCAACTTTTTAATTTTTAAAAAATCGATCGGTAAAAGGTTGCATATTTAACTGACATGACCTTGACACTTCTTGATAAGATAATTTTAGGCGCGCTTTGTATTATGCAGGTAATAGTAGTTATTGCTTTTCAACTATCATAAAACGTATATCTATTTTTAGTTCCCCGCCAAAAATCTATATTTGAGGTTATAACAACCAAACAACTACACTCTGAGGTATTGGAACGTGCTCCAGCATAGCACTACAACTGCGCGGTCTACAAATTCAGTGTTGCCGTTTTAGCGCGATTAGCGCTAGATCTAGTGCAATTTTAGGGTCTGTAGTGCTTTTTTTCTCATAACTACGCACTAAGAAATAACTAGTGTAATCTGGCGCATAATTTGATACAAGTTATTAGGAACCCAAGACTGATAAAATATTAATTGACCCAAGACTGATATAATATTAATTAAATTAACACTGTGGCATGGAATAAAATTTATCAAATGTTGCTTCCACATTCACATGCACAAATAGAATGAATCTTCATCGTTCTGAACATTGTCAAATGTAAGCGAAGTAACCGGAAGGTTTATGAAACAAATAACTCCGTTGTAATGATACGTCCTTCGGTAATTAATATGTCTAGATATAGCATTTTAGCTTCTAGGCGCCAAAAACAATATCAGCCAATAGTTAGCTCATAAGCTTGTTCCACCGCTCAGTGGCGACAGTGTCGTGGTACTGAAAATACGCATTCTCTTCGTGTTTTTCACTCCTAGCACTTCATCTGACATATACAAAATAAATAATTCTCTTAAAAATACTCCCGGTGTAGGTTATGATGGCATTTCAACTAAAATTATAAAACAAGTTGCCAAAACAGTATGTGGTCATTTAATCTATATCATAATTTTTACCATTTGCGCAGGTCAAGCGCTGAAAGTTTCGATCATAAAACCTATATTCAAAAAGAAGGAGAGAGAATGCATGGATAACTATAGGCCTATATCACTCATCCCTATCTTATCCAAGGTTTTTGAACGCTATATACATTCTCAACCTTACAGTTTCATAGAGAAAAAAGGTATACTTTGTTAGGAACAAAGAGGTGTCAGAGAGAAAAAGACAATCAATATGGCTTTATATGACTTCTTACATAACGTTATTTTCAGCGTAAATATAACTAAACCAGTTTGCACGATATTTTGTAACATGACACAAGCTTTCGATTACGTTCTACACGACAAGCTTTTTTACAAATTGGAAGCTTACGGCATTAGAGGAAATATTTTAGAATTAATACGATCATACTTGGAGAATAGGAAACATTATACAGAAATAACAAAAATAAACACAACCAAAAAACAAGAAGAAATTTATAGATCTCGAGAGCGATCCCCTTGCTACGGTGTCCCACAAGGAAGCGTGCTAGGCCCCCTTCTATTTATACTCTATATAAATGACCTACCCAGAGTAGTACATCATCCAATGACTCTATTTGCAGACGATAGTACAGTAACAATTAATTGTAATAATAAAATGACATATGAATCTGACATTAATAATAGTTTAAAATCAATAATACATTGGTTAGGTGACAACAATCTCAAAATAAATTTGGATAAAACTAATATCATTCACTTTCGGCAACGTGCGGTTCAGGAACCTATTATGGTGCAATTTAATGGCAGAGTTGTGCAAGAAGTAGAATCCACTAGATTTCTTGGATTGATTATTGATAGTAATTGCAATTAGTTAATTGCATCAGCTCTGCGATACGGCATCATATTTTGGGGAAACTCTACTAACAAAGAAATTGTTTTTAAAGCCCAAAAGAGATGCATCAGAGCAAGGAATCACCTTAAAAAAGACCGACAGCATACTTAACTTAAACCATACTTTTTGAAAGATAAAATCCTTACTTTACCATCTCTGTACATTCTGGAAATAGCAACATTTGTGAAATGTAATCCAGGTTTATTTGTTCGCTGGTCTAATGTTAACAGTCGTAACAGACGAGATATAACCAGACACTAATCACGTGTTGGTAAAACTGCTTTAATGCAAAATAGTGTATTTTGTATGGCTCCCATTATCTTTAATAAAATACCAAGAGCCATTAGGGAATTAAATAATGACATGTTTACATATAAATTTAAGATATTACTAGTGAATAAGTGTTATTACAAAATTATAGACTTTCTGAATGATCAATTTGAATAGCCCATCTAAGTATGACATAATTATTATATGTGATATTATTATTTTTTGTCAATGTCTTTATTTTATTGACCATTCTGACATAGATTCTGGATAAATACTTATATTATAATTCTTTTTCAATTATCGTAATGTTTACATACCTAATTATTATTATTTTTCTACATTTGTATGCCAAATAAGGCAAGGACATGCGTTCTATATAATACCTTTTAAGACCTGTATGCTTTTTTGCATAATGTGTACTTACCATGTTTCCTTACAAATAAATATCTTGAATCTTGAATCTGGCAAACAAAATTGACGATTTGCGTTTATAACGCCATCGTAAGACAACAAATAGGTTGTTGTCTTACGATGGCAGTCGTTATCATGGTGGTAGGGCATTTTACGAATGCCTGCCTGCCTAGCTACCACCCTCAAGTAGAAAATCTGACTAAAATGGGGTTTATTGCTATATATCTAAATATTGATAAATTATTAAGAAACTTCATATGTAATGTCTTCTTTTTTATACCAGAAATGAATTCTATGTTATCGTTTTATACTAAAACTATACCACACTCGACCTTATTAGCTAAACATGGACAGTTATAATTTTTAGAATTAGGCTGAGCGGAGCGTCACTTTAAATCCCCCCCTCCGCCGCTAGAGGGAGGGTACCGGAGGGCTACCGAGCTTAATTGGCTTATTTTGACTCAAGGATCGACTGTGCCAAGTTTCATACTTGTGTCGTTTAAGGTTTAAGCATTTTATGCGTCTAACGGACTGTACAGAATATAAGGTCAGCTAATTTAAAAAAAAAAACGGAAATGTATATTACAGACCCACCAACTTATCTGTTTAGGCGGCAGAAAAAAGAACTACAAAATTCCCTCAAATTGTTACAGTTTGTAGTTCATTTCCTTGACCAATAGCACCCTCGAGAACTTCACAGTTAAGTTGGTGGTACTATACAAGATTTTAAGCCACCATTTAACCGTAGTGTTGCCAGTTTGTCCCCTAGTGAATATTAGATAGAGCACTATGTCTGCTTATACTTATGATATCATATACTGATATGGCTGACTTCATTTATAAATTACTCTTTACAATTTCTTAGCTAAGGCGTACCTATACATTTGAAATTATTGTGTGGAAATAATTATTGTTTTTTGTGGTGCTGGATACGAAATACGTATATAATATTATTTTAATCCAAGATGATGGATATTGTTTCTCTATTAATTTCATATCTCGCGGTCAATTTCTGGGTTTCTTGTGTACTGATTACAAATGCATGCATGTGTTCAACGTACTGAAAATAAATAAATATCAATAATGTATTCATCATTTAACCTACATAAATCATTTTCTCAAAAAGAAATCAAAACTTACAATATTTTCATACTTTTGTGACTTTTTTCTAGACCTGGTAACAAGCACACAATCAAGAACATCTGGCGTTTGTTAAACAATAGTAGTTGCATACTTGTGTGCGTGTCACGCACACATCTGCTTCAAACCTGGCCTGTTGTATTTGCTGTGATTGTAGCGTCACACTTCATCTAGATATTAATGATCGAAGGATGCGTCATCAATTGAAAATTGTAAAGCTAAGCTGTCACATGTAAGACCTGGAAATGTCACAAACTAACTAACACACACGAAAAGGTTACCAAAACTTTGATGATTTAACAAAAATGGCATGGTAGCTGGTGCGGGCCATCATCGGCATATGGGGTGAGGATGACAATGAAGATGTTGTGGAATTGTTTAATGTAGTTGATTGTAGTAGCTAGCATTGGTTTAAAATATGTAAATGTCTTTCTTATAAAGATTATTTATACCTCATTTTTATATTCACAAATTGTTTTGAAGAATCTAGTGCATTTTAGAAACCGTTTTTTTTGCAAGATATAGCACATTTTTGATTAGGGTCTAGTGCAGTGGTTCCGAACCTGGGGGTAGTTACCCCCGCGGGGGTAAAACAGATATTCTTTGGGGGTAACAGAGGTGGTCCCTAAAATAGATGAATAGACAGAAAGAGAATATGATTTTAAGTTTTAAATAAAATTATACCGCCAGCGCGGACTCCGTCCGTCAACGAGCACTGAGCAATACAGCGGGTCATTTATTCGAACACGAACGCGCATTTTATTTGTTTCGCACCGCACACATCCATAATTATTTGGATTGTTTGAAGGTATGTAAACAGAAATATCATTTATCTATCAGTAATTAATTATCAATTGTTTGGTACAGTGATGTTCAAGTTTTATTCTTATTTTGATACATTTGAAACTATTTTTCACTATTTTTGTAGGTGACATTATTATGACATGGCTTCTACATCAGCAAAAAACGCTCCTTTCAAGAAGTATTTCTGCACTAGTATTGTAGATAGGAATATAGAAAAACCTCAGTGTGTTATATGCAATAAAGTACTTAATTCAGAGAGCATGAAACCGAGCAAATTAAAACAACATCTCGAGAAAGTTCACGAGAAGTTTGCAGACAAGGATTTTTTTTTTTAAAAAGGAAAGAAGTATTCTAAAATTTTCGCGATTTGATTCTACCGGAAATATACAAACGGCGAATAAATCGTGTGTCTTCAAGCTTCATCGCTTATCGCATTGTTTTGAACAAAAAACCTCACACTATAGGAGAGGATCTCATCAAGCCATGTTTGGGTGATGCAGTATGCCTAGTTATCAGCGAGCAACATGTAGCCAAAGTTAAACAAAAATCACTCTCGAATATCACGGTTCAAAGTCGCATTTCAGAGATTAGGTCGACCATTTTGGCGACTGTTATTTCTGAAATTAATGAAAGTCCCATGTACGTACTACAGTTAGACGAGTTTGCTGATGTTGCTTCGTGTTCACAATTACTGGTTTTTACTTGGTAAGATACACCGCTATGCCTTGGCTGTTCCCCTTTACCATTCCATCAGAGGCAGCGCTACGAACTCCAGATTATTCAAAATTTTGTGCTGTGATGTTGGTGCCAAATATATTGCTCTTTTGTACCACACAGAGGTATGTTGGTTATCAAGAGGGAAGGTTCTAGGAAGGGTATACGAACTCCATGGACAAACAGCATTATTTTTAGAAAGTCAGAGAACATCGAAAAGAAAGAGATATTCATAAAAATAAAAAAAAACAGTTGTCAAAAAGCTGGCATATCTGGCTGATTTTTTCAGTGAAATTAACAATCTGAATATCTTACTGCAAGGAAATATGGTTAATGTATTGACAGCACAAGATAAAATTTACAGTTTTTTTGCGAAAATTTGAATTTTACCAACGCAGAGTCCAGGCTGGCGATGTGTCAATGTTTACACAACTAGGTGAGCAATTATTATATTTACAAAGACACCGATGTGTCGGCAAAAGTGAAATTTCTCGGACTGCACGAAGCACTTTCAAAGCGGATTTTTTAGTTTTGAACTCTGCACATTTTGTGAAATACAGCTTCAAAATACCCTATCATTGCTGACAGAGCACTGAAAATTTTGGTACCGTTTGTTACCACTTATATATGTGAGAGTGGCTTCTCAACTCTGGTAACATTATTAAAAACAAAGGAGCGAAACCGTTCGAACGTGGAGCATGATTTAAAATGCGCTTTGTGTGTAACTAAACTTAATGTTATAAAACTTGCGAATTTAAAACAATATCAACCTTCACACTAACTAAATGTGGACTGTGATGTGAAAATAACGAAATAGCCGTAGGGGTAATAATTCCGAAAAGGTTAGGAACCAATGGTCTAGTGCATTTTATTTTCGTTAAACGGCAACACTGTCTACAATCTACATTTTTGCGGTATATTACTTTTCTCTATGCTACAATCTACATTCTCTATGCTACCGGCGGCGGTGGTCGAGTGTCGGTCATATAGTAACTTTGTATATGTGTCGGTGTCGGACATATTTGTATCAAATCAATTTTTAATTTTGTTCGACTCGGGAAATTTCGTTTGTGAACGGTGTCACGCGTAGATGTATTTTATGTACCTACTAAAGAATTTGTGATAAAACTAATGGATTAACTGTTCTTGTTAAAGTTTAGGTCTAGTGGTAAGTCAATTTAGAATTTTAATTTGGCTATCGTAAGGTCGGCTTTTTTGCCGTAGAGCAAAATGGCGACTTGAATATATTTACCCATTTAGCTGCTCTATTTACATTCGTCATTGTTACATGCCATCTAAGTTATAATAATACGTTTTTCATATTGCAGAATAAAACATGGAGACAAAACTGGACGCGTCCTTAGTGGCGCAGTCCATCAATTACCATGGCCAACAGATGCAAAAAACGTGGGAGGCCGAAAGAGGGGAAGATGATTTAGTAAAATTAGGCGTTGGTTCTTTAGATTTCGAAGTATACCAGGCGCGTCATAAGCACCTGACTTTCCAAGACCGTGGGAAACGATTGAAGCTCCATCAATTCATTGCGAAGGAAGCTAATGCTCTGTTCGACTCTACAATAATGGATGAGACACCTTCGTCCTCCAGCTTGGGAACGGAAACCGTAGCACCGGAAGACAGTAAGTTACATTTCATGTACAAATTTCTTAACTTATGAGTAACCCTGCGTGGGTTGTTCATATCTGTAAGTTTTATTAGGGATGTTGCAATACGAGTGTGTATTTGATACTTTACTTTCGATATCGCGAGCGTTTAGCATCAAATAATTCTTGCAACACCCACTTGGTATCGAAAGGAAGGTACTTATTTGTATTAAATGGAATCATATATGACTTTTCATAAATGAATGAAAAGCATTATACTGATTGATCTCGTCATTTTCTAGGCTTGTATGACGCCGAAATTTTAAAAAGATAATTAAGTTGAAAGTTATGAGCCTTGAAAATGTTTCAAAGCTCATAACTCCCAAGTTAATTATCTTATTAAAATTTCGGCATCATACAAGCCTAGGTAATGAAGAGATCAATCGGTGTTATGCTTTGTTTTGGACCTAAATCCGCAAATAAGGGAGTGATCACCCTATGGCATTTGTATGGAGAATGGCTCGGCCAGTTCACGATTAACTGTGTAGACACTTTGGTTAACCAACCCCCTTTTTAACTCTGAATAGAACTTATAATTAGGTAACTCTGTTATAAATTTTGGAATCACATTGTAAATGAGAGGTGTCATGTAGATATAGTTATTCCTAAACAGCTCTAGTCTGGGGATTGGGATTTTGTGCTGTTCTTGTGTAATTGTGCCCTTACGCTAGTATATTCAGGAAAACAATGAATTTGTAACTGATGTTTGAATTACAGCAGACCCTTAAAGTGTCTAGAAGCAGTTGGATGGTGGTTACACATTATGTGTAAATCATTAAAACATAATTGAAAACATACATAGACACACAATTATATATGCAAACATGCATTGGGATGAAGTTCATAATTTTTTGTTGTTTGTTACAGATCTGTTTGCTTTGATGCCACCATTTGAAACATTTTTGACTGTGGACAAATCTGCTAGATTAAGGCATTTCTTTGATGTAAGTAGTTCATTTAAATAAATTAGAGATTGCAATGTAGTCAGTATATAATCATCAACTGAACTATCATTATATAAAGTAGTAGTTAAATTTCAATAATTTGGACATTGCAATTCAGTAAGTTATTACATATTCAACTAAATTATCTCTGATATATGTGACATTAAAGTTATCATTTCCATATGAATCTCCAGAGACTAATATGTGATGGTTATATAGATCATTATGAATTGGTGAAATCATTTCAAAACTAAAATGCGATAAATAACAAAACTAAATATATGTCTCGCCATATAATAGGAAAGTTTTTTAATCCAACTCTTTTATTTAATGCATGTTATCTCCTCACATTGTGAACCAATTTGAATAAAACAATTATCCAAATCAGTGCATAAACTAACAGGTTTAATATTACAAAATCACAAATATACGACAGGAAAAATTGAAGTCATGTGCGGGATTCGAACCCGCGTCCATCCACCCCTTGAGCCGGGGATTGCTCTAACCAATTGAGCTAACATGACATAATAGGTTTAATATTGTTGCATAGGCAAGAAACCCTACACTATAAAGAGTGAAATTCAGGCTCAATCGTCAGCAAAATGAGCTAATTGAATTGAAAATTTAGGAACATTAATTTAGCAAACACAAGTGATCTTGAATATTTTCTTCTTTTTGCAATCTAAGTATTGGTATGAGATCACAAATTTTCCATAATCCAAATCAACATAAATAAGTTCAGCATTTTTTGAAGTGAAAACTTCTTTAGCGGCGTTGAGCACTTTTTCTGTAATGGGTATAAAATCTTAAACTCGCGTCAGGACACGTGACCTGATCGAAAAAGCGTAAGACGGATGGAGAGTAGACAGCTATCCCCTCTCTACGGCGCGGACACACTTAAGTCATTGCATGAGCGCACTTAAACAGTACGCGGCCAGAAGCTTGATCCGTACGTATGTCTCTGTAAAAAATATTTTTTTTACGATCGTGGCCATTGAGTGCAATAAAAATGCCTACATGCGCCATTAAATGGTGCGGGAAAAATAGTAAAACATCCAATTACAAAACAGATGGAATTACCTTTAATATTGAGAATCGGGAGAGCAGTCGGATGACATTTGTCAAAAATCCAAAATGGCGGATTTCAAAATGGCCGCCATACAAAATCCTTCGATCCCTCAAAAAAGTAGCTGGTTCTACCAGAAAGAGTTGAGTACGGTTATAGTAATGTATTACGAAAATGACTAAGGGGCTTAGCTGAGTAGGGGAAAAATTAAAAACCCTAGAAATGACGCCTGCCAAGTAAAGCTGGACTACGTATCTCGAAAACGGTAAGAGATATGTTGGGGGTGTTTGAACAAATGTCATAGGGAATAGGGAGAGCAGTCGCATGACACCTGTCAAATGTGCTACTCTCATTCTTCATACATTATTTGTAGTATTTAACCTTACAATGTCAACTGTATTAGGAGTGTTTGTGGGAATTTCAACTCAATTTAGAGTAATTGTCCTACTGTCAGTGTAGCGAGCCCGAAGGGCGAGCTTTTGGTGAGGCCGAAGGCCGAACTTTCGGGCCGCGAGGCCGTAGGCCGAGTGGACGGTGCGCGAGCCCGCAGAGCGAGCGCTAGGCGAGGCCGCAGGTCGAGCCGTCTTAGTAACTTGCGAGGCCGAAGGCCGAGCTCAGACTTGCACCGATTTGGCTGAAAATCGATATATAGGTTGTTCTCGTCATCCTTATTCCAAATACGAAATTTTTATTTCGATGACGTCTGGCATGTAAAAAAAGTTACTCCGATTTGGCTGAAACTCGATATTTATGTGGTTCTGGACGTCCTTATTCTAAATCAAAATTTTTTGTTTCGATGACGTCTGCCAAGTAAAAAAAATACTCCGATTTGGCTGAAACTCGATATTTAGGTGGTTCTGGGTGTCCTTATCACAAATCTAATTTTTTTTTCGATGACGTCTGCCAAGTAAAAAAAAGTACTCCGATTTGGCTTAAATTTTATATCTAGGTTGTTCTGGACGTCCTTATTCCAAATATGAAATTTTTTTTTCGATGACGTCTCCCAAGTGCAGATAAATCACGTATCTCGAAAACGGTAAGAGATAGGTAGGGAGTGCTTGACCAAATGTCATAGGGAATCGGGAGAGCAGTCGAATGACATCTGTCAAAAATCCAAAATGGCGGATTTCAAGATGGCCGCCATACAAAGTGCTCATTTTTCGACCGTATTAGGAGTTTTTGTGGGATTTTGGACTGAATTTGGAATTATTGTCCTATGATAGTGTTTAGCAAGCCCAAAGGGCGAGCTCCTGGTGAGGCCAAAGGCCGAATTTTCGGGTCGCGAGGCCGAAGGCCGAGCGCATGGTGCGTGAGCCCGAAGGGCGAGCGCTTGGCGAGGCCGCAGGCCGAGCCATGTTAGTAATTTGCGAGGCCAAAGGCCGAGCTCCGACTCAAGAGTATTTTCCACGTCACCGACTGGTCTTCATGGCAACTGCCCGCGGTAACCGAAGCACCTACGAGTGGGGTTCCTAAACAAAAGTGACTCAGAATCTTGGTCCCATTCTGCCCGTACCACCTTTTTATGGCAGTAGGGTGAATTTGCTTTTGTGGCTACAGTATGGTTCTTTATTGTATTGAGAGTTTATATGGGATTTCATACTTCTATTGGAGTTTTGAAATATTTTTATTGTAATGTAAAAGGTGTTTTGATATAGTTTAAAATAAAATTAATAATTAGTTCACGAATAATAAGGTTAATGAATAAAATTAATAATTAGTTCACGAATAATAAGGTTAATGAATACAACAGTACAATTTTGAACAGTTTTGAAAATAAAATTGTTTCATTGGCATCGGATGTTTTCGTTGGTTGTCATAATGCAGAACAAGAAAATTTTGTAAGGCAAAAGTTACATAAAATGAAACCTGACGAAACTGGTGGATTACCTTATGAACTATTTCTAGTTCCTAACCGACCCTATATGATAACCATAAACATAGATGTCGCTGATGGTTTATCTAATGGCACTGTAGGAAAATTACTACTCATAGAATCTGATAAAAATGATGAAATCACAAGACTTTGGTTCAAATTCTCAAAATCCATTGGTCAAAAACGTGCAACAAAATTTAGAAGCGACATTGCACGCTTGAAAATCGACAAAGACGCTGTTCCAATTTCTTTACAATCATCGTCAATACCACTCAACAGAAATAAAACTATAGTGGCAAAAAGAAAACATTTTCCACTGATTTCGGCTTTGGCGATGACAATTCATAAATCCCAAGGAGGTACGTTTGATGCTATCGTTTATGAATACAATCGTTCTCATTCAAGAGAATTGGTGTACGTTGCGCTATCAAGAGTAACTAGTATAGAAGGTTTGTTCTTAGTCACTGAAGACGACACAAGGGCAAGCTGGAAATTTCATCATGGCAGAGTAGGAAACGCACAATTGGAAGATTCAAACGCAACAAAAAATCAAAAGAGATCAACAACTCATCGAGAAGATTTATCAATTGAATTGAAACGTTTACGTGAAAATCATTTGCAAACCATCACCAAAACACTTGTAGATTTTATTTCTAAGAATAATAGATTGTCTATTTTTTCATTCAATTGTCAGAGTTTACGTGCGCATGTAGATGATCTAGCAATTGACGCTCTTGTTAAAAAGATGAATGTGTTAATTTTATCAGAAACTCATATGGGTAACAATGAAATAATTGACATTCCGAATTTCAACTTTGTTGCGAGTTTCAGAAGAAATAATCGTCCCGCGGGAGGAGTAGCTATTTATCAAAATATGAACACAGTTCATTATTGCACAAATTATATGGATGTGCATGTGAAATACAACAGCATGTTTAATGCCACTGTTTCTGATATCGGTGATATTTGTATAAGTCGTTGCCACTCTGGTGATAATCAGTTCATAATTATGGTTGCCGTTTACATCTCTCCAGATAAGTCATTGCGTGCTATACGAGACTTCTTGTATGAAAATTTATTCATTTATTCTCATGATGCATCTGCATTGCTTAAAAAAATAATTGGAAAAAGCTTTGATGAATTGCCAATGATTTTGAGTGGAGATTTCAACATAAACTTCGCAGACGATAAAAATCAACTATTAATTGAATTTTTAAATAATGAATTTGGTTTAACTATGTCGAATGATCGCAATCTTAGCACAACGAAATACAAAACTACTATTGATGCGGTCTTTATTAGACATTTAAATAGGTTCGAATCAAAACTGTTCGTTTCTTACGAACTTGGTACTTTCAGCTACCATAAACCTATCGTATCAGTTTTAGAGATTGGCGATGATAGTTCTGGTAATGATGATGGTGAAAAAGTCGTTGAAATTATGGATGAAAGTTGATTTTTCGGAGAGATAAACTTTTAAAATGTAAAATAATTGTAATAGTTTTAAAGTGTTAAATTTTTAATGTAATATAAATTGTCATGTTTGTGTACGATAGCGCAATAAATGAATATTGTATTCTACCACATAAATGATAGTACTTTTATACTGATAAAGCAATTGGTGCAAAATTATTCCCTAACCATTCCAAAATATCAAACATGCTCAACGTTAATTAATAATCAAGTTTTCACTTCTGCCGGCACTCCCGGAGTGCAACCCGTCTTTTTTTGTCAGAAAGTATTATTTAAAACTATTCATTCAATCCCATAAGGTGGACAAATAAAAAATAAAAGAATTTATGTAATTTATTTTTTTATTGAGATTTAAAGGCTACACAAACATAGTGCCTTGGAACCATACCCTCATTGTTCCTAGGTATTGTTTTCGATTGGACTAAGTCATGGATAAAAACAATAAAATACCGAAGACTGTAATTTTTTGTCATCCACCACACCAGACATATTTGTATATGCTTGCAGAAACTAAAATGATTACTAGCTATACTGTACTATGGAAAACAAATATATTACCTGAATTGACAGTACACATTGCGAGGAACAAATATGTAGTTAATATACATATTGTAGAAGTCAGAGCAAGGGGTGTACCAGCTAAATGTCTATACTCTACTATAACTTAGCCTGCAAATACAACAATAACTTGCTTAGAATTAGTAACTAAAGTGTAAAAAACAATACCTAAACAATACTAAATCATGCATTTATGTCCACCTCTGTGAGGTTGCTGATTAGTGTATTTCTGAAAATGAAGCAAGTCAAATATGTAATGTAGTGTTCATGCAAAATGTAAAAATCATGGCTGAGAATTTTTTCTTTTAATTGTTGAAGTATTCTATTATTTATTCTAGTATTTAGTGAGTATTCTTTCTATTGTACCAAGCCGCTAACCGTTAATGAATTAAAAAGTAAATGAGCAAGCACAAGTATAGTTTGGATAAAAATTATATGATCAGCCTTTGGTAAATCTGGTGCTAGATGTCTGCCTCTTGTGGATGATACTTATGTCAATCTAACAACATTTTTTTCTTTAATTTTGTTCATCTCCTTATATCTATTGTCCACACATTGATATCTATTAATACCTATCAGTGATGTAAGAGTCAGTGTGGTTAAAATATGGTCATAGGTATTCACTATTTGTCTCCATTTCAGAATGTGAAGACAGGAGAACTTATTATTGGTGCAGTGATCAACAGGACTGCATCAGGAATGATGCTGAAGGTTCTGTGCACTGCAGGTCCTACATCCAGATATGTTGCTGATGTCAATGTGAAGGTATATTCTCTTTTGTTGTATGTTCTGTTTCATGTCAAATATGTTTAATGCAGAGCATGCCCAGATTCTATGGACTGATAGTTGCAGGTTAGAATCCCACTTGTGGTTCAAATTTTTCCTTACATTGTAATTTTGTATGTGTGATGGCAACTAACAAAACTTCAAAAGAAATCAAAATTACCAAACAAACCAAAAAGGAACTATTTTCTCAAATCATGTTTGTCAATCATCATCATCAACAGCCATGACTCCCCCATTAAGGAGGGGTTTGTTAAAATCCACACGCTGGGCAGGCGTCTTGGGGATCGCAGTGTAAGTTGGCAATTGTTCAGAAGGTGCTACTGCTCACGGTCTAGTAACTTCCCTTGAAATTCCAGTCAGGCTCCTCACGCCGAAGTAGTCAATAACCAGAACAAATTGTCTGTCGCCATCACTATGCAAAAATATTCTTGTTGTGTATAATTTAATTGGTCCATGTATGAGAGTCTGACATTGAATATAATTCTTTTAAATCACTTCCTTTTTTTAATATGTATATGGCTTAGTGAGATTATTACTATAAGTCTGAACAGCTGTGGTTTGAGGAAGGTAGTTCGACTGCTATAGGGCGCCAGTACCCTCGTTTATATATGTTAACTACACGACAGTACTTGTGCAACCGCGCCGCCGTGGTTAATTGGTGTTTTTTGCGATGTAGACTTTTGTGATTTAAACTGCTTAGGTAGTAGTATCAGATCGTGCATCCACCTCATTTAAGATTTCATAGAGACTATTTCCACTTCGACAAACATAGTATAGGTGCACAACATGGCTCTTTACTCTCTCAACACACTTATTAATTAAAAGATAGAGGGTACACAACCAATGAGTAATTCCCGAGGAGGGTTGGGTCGGGCAGACAACATTATTACACAAGTAGGCTCGATTCACACTGAAGTAGCAGTTTTACTGTCAAACCATTTTTTACTTTGTCTCTGTCACTATAATGCATAGTATCCGTTGAAAGACTTGTATAAGAAAGGCGACCCTTCACCGCTTATCTAATTAAGCGCTGCCGCCCTGTCACTTCGGTGTCAACATAATATTAGAATAATGTGTGGTTAGGCAACTCCTAATATAAGTTTATAAGTGCTTTACAGGTTAACCATTCATCAGCAACATGTTAGTTGCATACAATCCATAGTGACTCCTGCTATAATTTTTATATCATCCATTCATTGTTATCTGGAAAATGCCAATGTTAATTATTTTAATAATACATAGTTGTTATAGGTACTTCTTAAATAAATTACATACATACATAATACCACGCCTCTTTCCCGTAGGGGTAGGCAGAGACCACTGATTTCCACTTACTACGGTCCTTACATATCTCTTTTGCTTCATCTACACTCATCAATCCTTTCATACATAAGTGTCGGTTTAGGGTATTCTTGTCCTGGCCTGTTTTCGGAACGTCTTCAATATGATTTAGGAACGTTCGCCTAGGTCTTCCCCTTCCATATTATTGTATGTTCAATATTATGGACCAAGCTGTTGTGACTAAATTATAATCTATAAGATCTTTCATGTAACACAGTTTTACAATAAATATATCTGAATCTGAATCCAACAATTCCGTTCACTTGTCCCATGTATACCAGTTTAGTCATTCTCATATCATTTATTCTCTCCACATGTCCAAACCTCAACATACCTTTCTCGATTTTTGTCACTACATCCTCATTCACACCACACCATTTCCATATCACAATATTCCTTATCCTGTCACTCCATTTGACTTCAATCATGCTCCTCAATGGTCTCATCTCCACTGCATTTATTCTACATTCATGCTTTTTCTGCCATACCCAACTTTCACTACCATACATTAGTGTCGGAACCAACACTGCCCCATGAACAGCCAGACGAGCCTTTTGAGACACCTTCTGACTGTTCTTAACGCGTAAATAATTTACATGCTTGAAATAAAGAAAATTACCAAAATGAAAACAAATTTGCATTACCTTGGTCATACAATCATTTCAGATCAAATCGGAAGCATTTCGCTTATTATCAAAACCACATGGTGCCCTGTGCGGTTAAATGTTAGATTGCCCTTCACACCCAGCCACATGTTACTTCAATGCGTCACTAGTAGCAGACCAACTGACACGTTAGATCTCGTCACGGTACCCCCCGCGACTGTGCATTGAGCGGTACATTTCTTTTGCTTTAAATGTTGAGAAGAGTGGAAAGTTATGTGCCAGATCACTTTTCATATCACGTGTCATGCTACTTGATCGCCCACATAGACGCATAGTCATCGAAATGTATAAATATTCCTATGAAATTGTATCCAATGACGTCATTTTTGTTCAAACTGAACAAATGTACTATCATTTGTTGTCTTGCCATGTAAAATAGGTTGGTGCAGGCTGTCTGTGTCACGTTAGAGTCATGCTACAAAACATGTTGAAATCATGTATAAACTAATGTAACGGTGAGCTCTGCGCTTAGAGATAACCGGTAATATTAGGCAAGCATTTTTTTGCTTTAGAAAACCATTGGTCCTTTAAGAGAAAATAAATCATTCAAAATAACCATTATCCCAGAAGAATGTTTACTATAAACATATAACCATTGATGATATCAGTCATAAACTATAAGGAAAGTATATTCCCTAAAAATAACCAGTTATCTCAAAAGCAAGAATCTTTACAGATAACTAGTTATATCAGTATGGTTATCAACACAGAACAAGTGCCTTATATTTGTTACTAATATCATAAGTATTGCACAATATTTAGAAACAACATAATTACTGAGTATATTGAGTCTTGTGAAATTTACAATCCATTGTAATACATTGTTTGATAGTGTTTATATCTAAAAATAATAATGACATTAAATTTTCAGAAACCAACATTCTTTAATTAATATTCAGAGGTCATAGTTGCAATTGAAATGTTAATTACTATTGTTTCAAATATAACATAACCTTGAGTAGCTAGTTTTGTACATATAAAATTGACTACACTCTAATTTATTCATCGTTATTTCGTCGTCATCTTCCTTACCTAGTCTTACTTTATGCAGGGTGGGTACAATATATTTTCTCTAACAATACTAGACGAAACACAAAAAATATTGTATAAATTTTTATATTCTGTTTTATGACCGGTCACCTGCCTGGCCACAACCCTCCTGCAATGCTCAGTTACTAGTAACTATTTACTTTCTGTCACAGGCTTTTTTACCAGTTACAAATATCATACCAGCCGTGGACAAGAAAAATGTGTCAAGAAACTACCTGATGAATGACACTGTCTGCTGTGAAGTTATCGAAGTCATACCAGATACTGACAAAATGGTGTGCGGCATGAAAGGGGTCACGCGAGGCCCTGATGACCCGCCACCTAAGCCTCCACTGGGACTCCTCAGCACGGATGACTTCCCTCTCATCTACAAGTATGTACCCGACACCCAAAATGAAAGCTTAACATTAATCACTATATCCTCACAATGTCTTACAGGTTTGTCAGTTGATGCTTATATACACTTGCAATGTATTGTTTTACTATCTATTTATTTATTTGTCATTGTAGTCCAGATTTTTGAGGATTTGAACTCAGTTTTATGTAACTATTTATGTTTACCAAAGTAACAAGAAACAAAGATTTGTAAGTTGTAATGGATTTGGAATACACCCATTTGAGAAATGACAATGAAGACCCTTACCTTTTGATAAAACAAAAATCTGAAAAATAATTGATTTGAGGATACTGAAAAGACAACTATCCCTTCAGCTGTGATGAAAAGTTTACCCATGAAACATGTCAGAATCCGGCTTCTTCACAGTTGAAAACTTATAAGTGACATTTGATCAAATTGGAAATGGAATCGAAACTGATCAAATAGTGGTTACTGCAAAGTCTACAAATGTATCAAATACCGCTGGTTTAAAATGCACAATGATGAAAATGTGTGAGTGTTGGTGTCACAGCTGTGTGCTATATACGTGTGTAACTAGAGGGTAGGTATATAGGACTATTGCCGCCAATCTGTTGGATAATTGTTTTCACTGGTTTTAGATCACATTTCAGTACAATAACACTAATCACCAAATGTGAAATTGCATGACGTTTTTAAATGTTGATCTGCTGAGAAATACTATGATTCACTGAAGAAAATAATATAATTAATATATGAAGGAGTTTACTTCACTGCACACATAAATCATTTAGAGGACATTCCATCATGAAATCATTTACATATATTCTTTTTTATATAAAGAAATAATAAAGGTCAGTACAAATCTTAGGGTCACTTCAATCTGTACAAAAAAAAACATGTAATTCTGTATTAAAGTTGATGTTTAACCTTCCAGCATTATGAGACCTATGATTGGAATTAGTAATGGGCATATATTGGATGTTGATATTTGTTATAATGGACTCAGTAGCGGCGTTTATCAATTTAGATGATGTGAGGTCACCCAATGGCACAATTCATGCCTATTCAGCACGACAATCCACCTTTATAAATGTTGTGGCGATCGACAGACTTGGACAATGCAACTCCCTCCATTATTTTAGGGTGTTCTTTTCTAGGTATAAGCGACGACCCTAAAGACTCGTTCATCAGATCTACTGCAATAACTAGTGACTGTAGCTGAGGCATTTTGGTAATATTAATGTCACATTGTTGAGGCGGCTTCACAATAATCTATGATGTTATATCTTGTGTGTGAAAGCAATAAACAAGTAACATAAGCGTTTTTTGAACAGCTCAATGGGAACAGGTGAGGATAAAGAAAGTGTGCCCTAAACACCTAGGGTTTTGTTTGAAACTTAAATTTTATAATTTCTATAATTTTTTTATATCAAGTCATTTTGGAATACCTGTATAAGATACTTAAGGAAAATAATGTATTGTTTGTAAGCGTTCACGTTTTTTATGATATTATCTTTCTATAGGAAAACTGTGGATATGAAAGGAGAGACTTATGAAGCTATTTTGGAGAAGAGTCCTGGCTTCAATAACCCCAACTGCGTGCAATATCTCTCTGAAATGCTTGGAATCTCAAACATGCATTGTACTAACTTCACATCACTAAGGTAATTTATGTCATCATAGCTAATTTTGCTTGCTATTAATTTCGTTACCGATCACAGGATCCTTTTTATTATAAATACAGAGGTGATTTTCCAAACATAATATTAAAAAAAACAGGCCTAATGGGACTTAAACCTCACTCTTTTAAGATTCCGCGTTGCAAAGCCCCTAAAAATGTTTTGTTCACAGCTTTATTTTTATAATCTATATTATTATTATAATCTAGATTATAAATCGGTGATTTAAGTGTTTGTTGGTTAAAAACAGGATAATAAATAATAGGTATATAATGTACAGAATTTATATATTCATAACTAGTTTAGCCAACTTGCTCCCAGTGTGCTCACGATGATGACATATCATAGAGTAAAAAAATGTTTGTACGCCTACATTCTCTTGAAATTAGTATAAGAAAAGTAATTTAATAAAATTCTAGCCCAATGTCAAACTTATGGCCCAAGTCTATGGATGAACATTCTACACAAATATTCAGATTTATAACTCATTTCGTTGATGTAGTTGCAACTCGCGACATACGGATGTATGGACATACATTAATTAGGCTCCGTTTTGCCCTTAGGGTACGGGACCCTAAAAAGTGAGAAGTCGTAGCGGTGTCTCGAACACTCCTTGAAACAAACCACCAGATGTTGTCGGAATTATAATCAGATATAACCGTCTTTATCTACGTCTGTTATTCCGGTTTTTTTCAGTTTGATATACTGGCCATAAAAAAAGTAACAAGGTCCACTTGAAGAATAGGCAGCTAATTAGATTTATTTAAGAAATACAAACAGTATCATTACTTTTAAAAGCTTACACACAACAATTCTGTTAACAGAGGAGGATTTCCACCATCAGAATATGCAGATGAACTTCGGCAATCACAAGCAAGCAAGTGGGCTTTCCGCTCAGTCGCAGAGGGTATAGAACACTTCAAAGCTGGAAGACATTCTGAAGCTTTCCAATGTCTGAATAAGGCATTGAGCATTGATCCCAGGAATGTAGAAGGACTTGTTGCAAGAGGAGCATTGTATGCAAACAGTGGAACATTTAAAAAGGCTATAGAAGACTTTGAAACATCATTAAAACTCAATCCTAATCATGCGAATGCCAGGAAATATCTAGGGGAGACATTGGTAGCATTAGGTCGCAGTTATGAGGATGAAAACAAGATCACAGAAGCTCAGAAGGCCTATGAGGACTGTTTAGCCATAATGCCATTCCATGAGGAAGCTAAGAATTCGCTTGACTTTTTAAAGAGCAAAACATCAACTGTCAAGCCTTTGATAGAACCAGCTGAGTTACTTCTACCAGGATTGACGGGAGCGAAGTCCTTCGAAGTGAAAGAGACCATCAAGCAACTTTTGAACTTGACAGAAAAGAAGGATAAGAAAAAGAAGAAGAAGCGTGGCAAGGGTAAGAAGAAGAGATCCAGCAGTTCTTCATCTTCTTCGAGTGACTCTTCTAGTTCAAGCTCATCATCAGAGTCGTCGTCGTCGTCTTCGGATACCAGCGGTGAGTGTAGAAATTACTGTGCTGTGCAAGTAGGTCACACCAAACTCTTTGAGCTTGCTAAAACACCACAGCTGCTGTCACTAACATTTATTGATCTACTAGATTTAAATTTTAAACCCTGAACAGTATTATTTACTATTATGAATTTTCTGCCAGCAGCTTATTAAATTAACTCTTACATAGCATTAAAGCTTTTGAAGTCACCAAATGAAAAACTGCTATGAACATTTTACTAATGAACTCTTTCCGTCTGCGTAACGCTTCACAATATTGTTCAAACAGTTTGTTGTGACCTATCTTTAGTTATACACGTAGATGTTAAAAAAGTTGCTATGATATCAGATTCAGAAGGCCCGAATCGCAAGAAGAAGCGTCGGTCGCAGTCTAGTAAGAACCGACAACGTTCGCTTTCGCCGCTGAGTAAGCGGATGGCGATGCTGGCGGGAGACAACGATTCTGCTTCGAGGACACACAACTCGCAGTTCAATCATCCGTACGGCTACCAGCCTCCGCCGCCGCAGGTTGAAGAGCCAGCCCCGGCTCCAAGAACTCAAGCTGATATTGATTATGAGTTGAAGGTAATAATAATGAAACTTACGCTCATATTGTATTTTTAATGATATACTTATAGAACTTACTGTGCCGTGGGAAACAAACATACCTAAAGACCACACAATAAAAACAAACAAATATTATGACCTAACAAATGAATTAACCAAAAACGGTTATGTGGTTAGTTTATATGCTGTAGAGGTTGGAGCAAGGGGTATACCAGCGAAATCCCTATATAACCTACTTAAAGACCTTGGCCTACCAAGAACAACCGTAACTTCCATCCTAGAACGTGTATCTAAGGCGGCATTAGTAGGATCTTATCAAATTTGGTTAGGTAGGGGAGGAGGCTCGAGTGGTGAAGGAGAGCATTGATATATCATAAAGGGGCTCCTTAATCCTACTCCTGGGTTGCAAGTCCCAGGCACCCCTCTAGCCTCTTCCTCTGCAACGCGATGGACCCGGCACCCGCACGGTGAATCCATGGAATGCTAAGTAATTCGTCTCTATGCAACATAGCTATTATGTGTAAAAATAGCTTGCTTACTAAGTGTACTTGCACTTTATCACTGTGGGATTCTTTCGGAAGCCTTCTTCAGGATCGTGATTGTGGTCGTGTCACGATTCACTTTTAGAAGAAGGCCGATGAAATCTAAAACAATTGGCGATCGTGATACCGCTCCTAACTTGTAAGTTGTTAAATACCCGCATTTTACAATCTATACTTATAATAAAACGAACAGGTCAAATTCTGCACATTGCAGATATTTTGACAAAAAGTTTTGTGAGCACTCTGTAGCTGATACTGATGACAATCACTCCAAAACTACTGAATTAATTTCAATGAAACTTAGCACGATTTCAGTTCATACTACGAGGTAAAAACATTGTACACTTTTTATCCCGAAATTCAGCATGGTTCCTTTGGGAGAGAGGATGAAAGTCAAAATATTCACTTAGTTGTAATTTTTTCCCCGTAGTCCGATTTCATACATTATTTTGTTAAAATAGTGGTACTTTAAAGATTGTCCCGTATATATTTCAAATTCATCAGTTTAAAAAAATGAAATGAAAAATTATCCACTCCAAAAGCTGTAAATAAAGGTGTGGTACCTTTACGCCACAATACACGAACACATTACTGAAATTGCATATTTATACATGGTTATCAATAATAGGGAACAGGAATATGAACAACTTCAACCACGAGGGTAACCTTACAATCATAAAAATCAGCTATACTAAGAGTCTATTAAGGTGCAGCTGAAGTATGAAACAACTGTGTTTTTTGTTTACTCTCATTCGGCTTAGCTTCCTGATATCTCTTTATTGACATTTTATTGCAATCTTAGTACTTTATATTGTTTGTGGTTTTTATTACTCAATACTTTTTATTCATAGGCATATAGGAAAATACCATTGTATTATTGGACTATTTTGAGATATATCCGCTAAATATCATAATAGCAAGCGACTATTGACTTAACTAAAAGGCATCCAGGCAAGGGGTTCAAGAGGGCAATGCTTGCCTTGCTAAGATAAACCTAAAATCTGGAACATTCACAGCAATCAGTTTTTTTAAACTGTATATATTTTGCTGGATACATTTCCGAGATTGAGCAATGGAAATGCACTATCTAATAATCTATATATTCGTTCTACCGCCAAACAAGGAGAGCCTCGGCGACAACAAACACAAACACCTTCACCAAACAACCAAAACGACGCACAAAGTACCTTGCTCCAACATTTATTGTGCGAACTGCCAAGGAATTGTACTGTAGTGAACTGTAGTTTCCAGTAGGTAATTCAGAGAATTCCTGGGAGTTTTCAAATTCAAAGTAAAAAGCTCCTTTTTGAGCTATGTTTTATTAAGAGTGCTCCACCGCAGACCACATTGTTGCTTAATATGAGATAAACAGTGGTCAAATGTGAATAATTAGTCTGCATGGATGGCAATCGCGAACGAAGTCGCAGGTACAGCTGGTCATAAAATATTAGTATCATAATTTGTTGTTTCTGTATCCTCAACCTTGAAAAATGTTTGTAAGTCTGATAGACTGAGGCCATGTTAGATACATAACATATCCTAAATAAGGGAAACGTCAAAAGAGCAATATTCCTGCCCAGATTCTATCCTTTGATCAAACAATTTTGTCATTGATGCCTACAAAAAAAATCTTAGTAACTATATAAGCGAAGTCTAGCACTGGTTCTGATAGATGGTAATAAGCTTGCTCTCTGTTGCATTATACATTACAATATATTATAGAATGAAGATTAACAGCTACATAACTAAAATAAGCCTGCACGGTGGAAGGGCATTTTGTGAATGCTCGCCTAGCTAGCTACCAAGTAGAAAATCTGTCGCTAAGCACTTAAGTTTGTTCCGGCGACAGTCTTTGAGAGTCAGAAAAACTACAGGCACATGAAACTTAACAACTGTATGTCTCAGTGTGACGGGAGCCGTGCAATTCGTTCGGACGAATTGCATCTGTTATAGGGAGAGGTTAACCCGCTTAACATCAGGTGGGCCCCGTGCTTGTACCGTTACAAAAAAAAAGCAGGTGTGGCATGCATATAAAACCTCAATTTATATGTTTTGATTATATAACACAGTTGTAGGCTTCATTATTTTCACACTGATTTTAATAATAGGTTCGCAAATTTTTGGAGATGACCAAGGAGGACTCTGACTATGAGGAAAAGGTGCGGAACTTCCTCGAGGAAACTGCTCAGTACAAAAGAAATCGCAAAATGCAAGAGCTCGGCCAGCAGCCGCAGCCTGGAGCTGACCACGACAAAAAGAAGAAGAAAAAGAAGGACAAGTAAGTTTAGTCTTTAGTATTGTGTACAGACCTTTTCACTCACAAAGGTATGCCCCTCCACAGTATATTATCGATGTGAATATAGTATAGGAAAAAAGTTAGGTAAATGGTACATACTGTAAAACAATGAAATCTAAAATATAATTACTTGAGTGGGCAGAAGTGGTTTCAGTACTCATAAAATATTAAACACATGTGCTTTCTGTCGCAACCACTTTTTGATGTTGCATGCTTAGAAAAATTAAATTCAATGCCTTCTTGTATAGTTGTAAATATAAATATTGTAATAAAGAATTAAACACAATAAGCGCTAAAAACGTCTGAACTTTAAAAGCTATACCTGCACCAAAAATGAAAGTTCAAATATCCTCAAAATCTTGTTCAACTTTGAATTTTCGAATAAATTATCCCATATCAGTGTTGTTTGTAATCAACTTGGCTTGGGGTTATCATAGAAATAAATTAGATTTATAAATTAAAGAAAAATCTCATCCATAACATTATGGTTATATATTATTTTTGATAATACATAGTCGTTAAGAATTATTTTATGTACTGACTGGAATTTGGTCACATCTATCGTGCATACATAAAAATAAATATAATGTCACCTGTACCATATACACGAAAACTAATCATTGACGTGTCCGTGTACAATATACAGGATATTGTGGTTTCGATGTATTTGTTAAGTGCGGTTAATTATCGAAGTTGTAGGCAACGAAATTAGGCACCACAATTGTTGATAGCAAAGAGTACATAACTGATAAAGGCAGTGTGAACGGGTTTCAGCAAATAAAGTAGAAAAATACGTGATAGCAAATTAATTCGTTTTGAATACTAAACTGTGTTGTATCTACGGCATCTCAAATGCTGAAGACATAGCTATTGATATGGGGTGTGTGTGTGGGGAATTACCAATTTTACCTTTGTCCCCTAACAAAAAGAATCTTGGAGATCGATAGACAGATTTGTATATATCTTGCCCAACATCTGGGTTTTCATTCTGACTTTCACGCCTCCGGAAATAGTAAGCGCAATCCTAGCTTGGCAGCCCACGGCAGCTTTGAATAACCAGCATAAAAGGGCATAATATTTTAAGAACTATTTTTTTCACCAACGATTGACTCTTTGTTGCAATATACTTATCCTATATGTGCCTTAGTATTCAATCAATTCTTCTATTCACAGAAAAAAGAAAAAGGAATCTAAGCGAAAGCGCAAAGAACAAGAAAGAGAGGAGAAGAGAAAGGCTAAGTTGGCGCGACAACAGTCTACAAACAACTCGGAATACAATTTGCGAGAATTGGATAACATCGGAGACAAGAAGTTAAGGGATGCCATAAGGTAATAATTTTACTATATGTAAATAATTCATGTCATGACTAATTATGCTAATTATTGAATGATATCTGACAAAAAAATATTTTTTTCAGGAAAGAATTGAAGGGGAAATCTAAGAGGGAGCTAAGTGAAGATGGCGAATATGACAGGAAGCATGACAAGAGGTAGTATAAAATTCTTGGCCACTGCAGAAGCGCGCCGGTGCATCATGTTCTCACAAAATTGTCGACGATTAGCCTACTCATTCAACTATTGATGTTAGGTATATCAACAGTTGAATGAGTAGGCTAATAAAAACTTGCAAATGCAAAATACGAAAACGTGTAATTTGTTTTAGTAAAAGAAAAAACATTTAACAGTATATGTTACATATCTATGTAAGTTAAGCTTGTAATTTAATAATGGGTGTGACAATTTTTTTCCCTATTCATTAGTTTAATTTTCATATTTGGGCTACAAATGACTAAAATATAACCCCGTTGATGTGACAGCTGTCAGTGGCACTTAATGTCATATTTTTTTCAATTTTCATTTACAATGATTGTGCATAAAAATCATTAATGTGCAGTTCTTTTCGACTGGCAATTTTCACATTGTCTTGTTTGTAGTTCAAATATAGACGTAAGTATAATTTGCGTGTGTGCAACTGGCTACAATTGTTCCCATAAATGACGTCACTGCCATTTTTTCTAGTCTGTGGTGCGCACTTAGCTTCGTCAGGCACGCACTCGCACACTAGTGCAACAGCTAGCTACATGAATTAACCAAAGTGTTAAAGAGTCTTGTTTATTTATACGCGATTCAGATCTTATTCTATACAAACCAATGGAAACTTAATGCCCAAGTGCTTCCTTACTTCAACTTCCTAGTATAGTTTAATTTTCAGCATATATTGCTACTGAAATAACAAAATTGCATAGCATACATACAAAGTCACGCTTCTTTTCTTTGTTTATTTGAGGGAAGAGCCACTTACTAATATTCTGACTGCTTCAAACATTCTCAATTTTACAGTCTAAATGTTTCCAATTGTATGCGAATGATAGTTCAAAGCGATATTTTTCTTTTAGCAGGCTGTTAGACGAGATGCACGGCCTGGAAGACATCGAGTCTAAGTTGAGTGCGTACCACATGATGGTTGAAAAGGAAGTGTTGAACAAGCGCCAGGGTCGCGGCTCCGTGAGTCCGATCGACCAAGCACCGCCGCCACCCATCGAGAAACCAAAGTGGAAGATGTCTATGAGCGCTGTCAAAGATCCGTTAGTAGTTTAACTTCAATTAAACAATAACTTACTCTGTCTTATGACATAATTAAGAATTTAAATTAACCATTATTTGATTATGTAAATTCAATCTAGTTTAATATCTGGGCCTGTGGTGCCAATGTAACAATACAAATTACGACAGACTTCATTCGGGCATCAGAAACAGAAATTAATAGTTTTCTAGGAATAATAATAGATTGAGCACTGATCTATTATTTTTTCTGTCAACTATTTACTATAATTTGTTAGGGTAGTTACAATTGTGAATAAATTGCAAGATTATGTGAATATGGTAACCTGTATAGTTAGAAACTTAATCATATTTGAATAGGTACCTACTGCATTTATTTTATTTAAATTGTAAGTTCATTTTGATCCGTACTTCATGTTGACGAGTAAGTATTATTTAAACAGCATTGACGTATGCTAAACGAAAACTGTTTTTTATATTATAGTTTATTTCTGGAGGGATTTGAACCCAGGATTCAGCTTCAGGACCCAAGTAAGGCATCCTGAGGTTGGGAGAAAAAAATTAAAAATAACGTGATCTAAAACGGAACTTGTGCTTTGGCAAAAACAATATAATACAATAAGCGCGTGAGTTGAATGCAAAGCTCAGTAATGCTATAGATGCGATAGAAGCTTCGATAAAAATTCTTGATCGAAGGATAGAAGTCACAAAGTCAAGTCGGATGTGAGTAGAGAGTGGCTCCCGTGCTTTGCCTCAAACCCTGGTTGCATTCAACTTGCGCGCGTACTCTATACACAGTACTGTAGTACATAAGCAATAGTTATTTTGTGCAAGACTGCAAAGTTGTTATTTGGCTCGAGAACTTTCATTGAAACCTCAGGAAGCAACGGATTCTAGGACTGAACCACGAACAATGCTAGCAATTCAATAATAGAATCCTGAGCACAGTGAATGGTACAAGACCCAAATTGAAAACTTTAATAAGTTAGAGTAAATTATTTAGTTAAAGTAATAACTCTCAAAAACTATCAGGTATGCCATTTCCTTGACTATCATGTTATAACTCATTTTAAAGAATACTCAACAACCCTATTAGTCATATGAATTCTCAATGTGCGACATTTTCACTTTAAATATTTGTGTTTGCTAATGAAACATTGTATTTTTAATATATTTCTGTTTGGTATCTTCCAGTAGGGTTAAAAAGAAGGAGTCTTCAGCGCCGAAAGGGTACAAAGAGCGCTACGCATTTGAAGACAGTTCAGATGATTCACAAGAGAATACAAAGGTAAATAAATCTAATATATATTTAAATAACACCCTTAACAATTATAGCTGGATCAAAAACTCAGAAATATCTTAAACCAATGTATGTCATGCTTAGCAGGGATCAGAGTGAGATGGCATGCAAGTTTTTCTAATCTAGTTTCCATTCTATTAAACCATGTATCGAGTGGTACAAATGGTGGTATATTGATTGGTACAATATGTCGTCCTAATAGTTTAAATATCAATGTTATGCGTACCATACACATGAGGTTGGTTTAATTCAAATAGTACTTATAAGAATTGAAAAAAAGGAGGTTGGGTTTGGATGGCCGACCACCTACCTAAAACCAACCCTCGTTTTTTAACGAGCTCTCATTGTATACTCACTACCTTTCGAATCACCAGGGCGTACGGATTGGTGAGAGCGCTCAATGTACAGCAACACCCCACTCACATTGGCGTGAGTGACATGCTCCTTATTACGCGCCTCTTTTTCAACATTCATCATATTATGGAACAGTTTTTAGATGTTTAGGTAGAGAACTTATAATAACAAATAAAGAAAACATTTCAAGGTTCGATTGTGCCGCCGCGGCGTTCTGAAGTTATTTCATAGTATAAACCACTAGTACCGCTACGACCGACCTGCATGCAGAGGAGGCACTTGCAGTCGGCAGTGTCGCTCTGAATAGTACCTTTAGCAGAAAAACTAGGCGAAATTGTCACTATCTTATTCTTTTTGAAAATATTCTAATTGTTATTATCCTTAGATATATTTCTTAAGATTTACTAAAATAATTAATGTTTTCTGAAAATATTTTTGAAATATTTGTTGTTATTAACTGTACAAAATAACGCCTGAATCTATTAACTAGAGAACTTGATCCATCTCCTATATTTTTCCCTGTAGCCTTCACCTGGTCCGGACAAGAACGTGTCAGTCCGTCGTGCTATGGCGATGAAGGAGCCGCCCCCGCTGCCGAGCGCGCCGCCTCCTTCCAAGAATAGAGAACCAGAACCGCCTGGCACTGAACATCCTCAACCTCCTGTAAGTTTAACCATGTTATGGACTTCCATGCATAAACATGCTAAAAAGCACTGTGCATTTTTTTCCTCATCACACTGAAAACAATATTAGAATTGAATAATATTCTGTATCAGCCGGACGGTCCACTGCCGTGTACAGCCGTTCCCATTAAGTAAAGGTTTGCCATAATCCCCCCGCTTGGCAGGAGTCTTTGGGACTGTAGTGTAAGATAGCAGTTTCTCAGAAATGGTGCTGCCCACCTTCCGATATTTTACCCTTAGTCGCCTTTTACGAAACCCACGGGAAGATGTGGGAGGTTGTAATTAAAACCCAGCACCCCACGGGCGTTTCAATCAATACATTTTCATTGAATGAGGAGAATGAGATGGAATTAGGGCCGCGGGATTTTTTGACAATGACAATCTTGTCATCGGACAAGTGAGCCATCAAGTAATGACTGCCTTGCTGCTTGAGTGGCATTAATTGTCGTTTGGTAATCTTGAATTCTTATATTCGTTTTGCGGGATGGACAGATCACCCATCCAAATCATGACCGCATTGGATATTGCTTTACTTAGTTGATCAAGAACAACTAAGCAAACTACTCTAGCAGCGCTTCAAAATGTCATGTTCTGTATGTGCAGGTGCGCAAGGGCAACATAGTGTTGGACAAGTTCGGTTCGTTCCGCCTGGCGCAGGAAGGCGAGACCCCGGTGTCCGTGGGCGAGGGCCGGCCGGAACAGTTCGTGACGCGCATCAAGCCGCCCTCGCCGTCCGGCCGCCGGCCGCGCTCGCCGCCCTCGCCGCGACGACGATCCTCCAACTCATCAGACGACGACAGGCGATCGCCCAAGAGGTCTCGCAGCAGGTCTTTATGCTCACATAACATTGCTTATGCTAACATAATTTCTTAAAATACAATGGTCATATATTATGTAAGGCTTCATAGTTGTTCTTTGGCGCTAGTAATTGTATTTTTTTATTTATTAAATCTACACTCCACAGACTCCAGGGTCCGTGACTTTTTTTAATTATGACCATATTTTGTTTAAAAACTAGATACTTATAATAAATAGGTAGTACAGTCCGCGAGGCATAAGCTGAGCTTTGCATTAGTGTGAGTGATCACCAATCGGCAGGAGCGCGGCACAGAGATCACCAATCGGCAGGAGCGCGGCGAGACAGGATGGCGCCGCGCCTCAGGCCGGTTACCCAAAATCAGGTTTTTACCGGGCGAAAATGGCGCCGCGCCTAAGGCCGGTTGTCACACCTACACTATCCATGTACACTCACACTAATGCAAAGCTCACCTTATGCCTCGCGGACTGTACTTGCATTGAAACTAGAGGAAGGATTTTAGGATTAAACCTTGGTTCTGATAGGTTAGGTTAGCTTCAAAAATATAGAGAGCATACTGAAGATTTCAAAGGTGCCAGATGTAAAATGACTTTGCTGACATTTGATTGCCGAGAAGTTCACAAATAAAGGTTTTAAAATTCAACCTTTAAAACAGTGTTTAAAATTATAGGATTATAATTATTTATATGACTGATTTTTTGACACTACGCGGTAAATGTCTGGGGCGATTGATTTTCGGCTCATAATAGTATTATCGATTATATAATAGTATAGTATTGGGTTTGGCCGTATTACTAGAAGGAACGTCTTGGTTTGGGCTCTTGTACCACAATAAAATTACTACAACATATTATTATTTTTAAATATAATTAGAAGCACTATCGCGTGCTGAGCTAATTGTGAATTTGTAAACATATTATTACGCTGAAACTTGATATTTCGTTCTTCAAAAGACACAAATTACCATTACAGAATAAGTACAAAGCACTTTTCCATGACATTAATATAATGTGGCAAATGAGTAACTAAATAGAAGAATACATTCACGCCTTTTTAAAATACTAGAGATGATTAACTTGAATTCATGCTTACTAAAATAATCCCAAATAACGTCAAACATTGGCTGGATGAAGGTGATTAACATGTTTGAGTCAGTCTAAGGTTACCACTTCGTTGAGTAACAGACGAACATAGTGATGGCGAATGAGCTAATTATAAAGCATAATAATCACGTCATAGAACAGATATTTGATCTGAAATTATTTTATATTTAACTATACATATCGATACCGTGGGGAAGAAAGGTCGTAAAAGCCAAAATACAAACTTTTCAGGAGAAGCAAAAAACGCAGAAAAAAAAGAAAAAATAATCATATCTTTTTTAATTTTAGACTTATAATCATACCAAATACTGAAAAATGTTTGTGTTTTAATGTATTTTATAGCGAAAAAACTATAATCTGAATAGACTGTGTAATTTAAAAGTTAGCTTGGAGTTACGACCTAAAATTTACAAAAAAGTTGTGGATACGCCCTGTAAAATCCGATTTCTGTATTGTAATAAGGGCATAACTACAATTATTTTACTTTACTTATGTAAGTTTGGGGCTTAAATAACTGTGCTTACTAAGTGTAAACAAATAAAAATGGCAACTCAAGTCATGCATGATAGATTTATTTAGTAAAATAAACAAGAACAAACGTATGAAGTACAATTATTATTATAACGTGTTTGAAGTGAAGAATTTTGGCAAATTTTCTGGCGGTCTTCTCCATTGTTGATGAAATACTTATAATTCAAGCTTCTCCTGGCCATTAGAGAATCTGGTATTTTCTTCAAAACAGGTACTGTACTGTCTCAGCTAGATTATTCACTGCTGAACACAGCCTCCCCCATTAAGGGGGGAATTGCCGTTGTTGATTGATGAGTTCCTCGCTGCTGCCACCTTCCGGTATTCTAGCTTTAGTCACCTCTTACGACACCCACAGGTAGCAATGGGGTAGTGACATTCTAGCCCGGCACCCCACGGGAGGTTCAGAACAGGTACTACGCGACAACTGTTTACTAGCTAGTATTTTCGTCTTTGTGGATGCAAGCTCCAGAAAAAGTAAAATAAGGACTTTCTTTTGTTTCCCGTTATTTCATAGCATCACTATTATTATATTTATATTATTTCATAAATACACTTTTCAGCTTCACATCGATTTTCTTAACGATATCACATTTTTCATTCATATAAGCTTTTTCTGCATCCTTTACTATTTTCTTTACCTTACCTTTGTTGTTTTTTTATCTCTTCCACTTATTGTTTGTGATTTTTTTATTTATCACCTTCTTTTTATTTAGTTTCTTCAATTTATTCTTCCCACTACTAGACTCGAATTCGTTGCAATCATCCAAACTTCCTGCAGCAAAGTCAAGCACTTTTTCCTCTGGTAGATAATCTATACTTCTTGAATAATTAAATTGGACATGTTCATTTGTTTCGGATCTTCAACATTCCTGTTTGACGGTTCTCACACATTTAACACATTAGTTAATGTAAACTTTTGCACGTGTTAAAAGGTACAGGTTGAATTTTGTCAGTTGATAATGAAGGTTGAATAATGTTGCAGACATTTAATGGTAGGGTATTTTAAAATAATGGTTTAATGGGTGACCAGATTGGAGGCTTTTGGTCGTATTGTGCTAGAATCTGCATGCAAGGAGCTGAGTTCCAAATCCGATGGAAATAATTTGATAGGCGACTATGGTCCATGTATTTATATCACCATCGCTATTGGTAGTCATTGTAATATTTGCTCCAATTAAAAATTTAACGAATACGAGTATAAAATAGATCTCTTAAGAAAAAAATTATATAAAAAGAAGGTGATTAATAAAGAAAACATAAACAATAGGCCGAAAAAAGAAAAAAAAAACAATAAATATAGGGAAAGGATAGTAATAAAGGTTCCGGGAAAAGTTTGTATTAATGAAAAATGTAATATCGTAAAAAATCGATAGGACTCACACATGTGAAGCTGAAATGTGTTAAAGAGGATGCTGTGAAATAACGGAAAACTGCAGAAAATCCCTATTTTACACTTTCTGTAGCTTACATTTATAAAGACAAAGAGACTGGCTAGTAAACAATTGTGGCGCAGTACCTGTTTTGAGGAAACTAACAGATTCTCTAATGCGCAGGAGAAACTTAACTTTTGAGTATTAAATTTCATCAACAATAGACTGTCAGAAAGTTTGCCAAAAGTCTTTACTGCAAACTTTAGATGTGATCAAAACTTGTACTGATGCTATTCAGATGATGTAGTTCTGAATTAGACCTGCAAATAATAATTAGGTATATAATTATTAATACCTGTAACAAAATGAATTCCTCCACATATTTCAATTTAGTAACTGTACTTACAATTGAAAAATGAAACATAAACCTTTTAAATGAAAAAAAAAAAGAATAATTTAAAAATTCTAAAAGCCGGCTTCAAAAATAAGAAGTTTAACAGTAATGCACTAAAAAGACTGAGAGAAGATTTAATTTTGGCATAGAAATGCATTAAATGTTGGAGATGGGTAGAGGTTATATTTCATCCTAGTATACCCACGGGCACTTTTCAAAGAAACAAATACACATTACATACTTATTAGGCGCGAGAAACATAAGCCTTCCTTGGCAGTCGGATTATAAATATAATAATTAGTTATTAACAAATACAATTAACATCAGATTATCCGGAAATATTATAATCATTGTGTGTAAATACCACAAAAAGCTTAATATAAGGTCGTAAAGGCCATCATACTATTGAAAAATAATTGATTCCATAGGAAATAAAAGCCATTTACTTGTAAAATCTTTCATTTTAGGTTGTAAAAGCCATATATGTCTACTACTTAGTAAAAGGTACCGACTTAGTTAAAAAAAAAACAATTTGTAGTGTGTTCTCAAAAATTATCATACCCTATCAGAACTTGAATTTGCAACTATTGTTAGTTAGTAGGATGGTATTTAATATGTACGTACATCAATTTACCAATACAAATAAACAACAAAGCAAGTCAACACAATAGAGCATGAACTTACATAAATCCCTATAATTATTAGGTTACGCACTCGCGTCAACTCTCAGGCAAAAGTTAAGCAACATACTTATTTTTATAGGAAAATACAGTGTAGGCACATACGTACCTAACAAAGTAGTAAATTAAAAACTAGCACTTCTAAAACTTAAGAGAATACACGTTAACATAAGTAAAGTAAACTCTTCTTACGATTTTGTGAGTATCCGGTTAATGAATAAAATATATTCTCTTCTCTTATCTTTTGTACAGAATTTAAAGTTTTATACAATAAAATTCACCACCAATTACTAAGTTTCATCACGACTTTGCACTAACAAAGACTGTGGGGAAGAAAAACAATAAAAAACAAGCCAGCACGTGCAATGTACTGACATCGCGCACTGCACTTATTCATCTCGCTGTGATATTAGAAACTACTAGATTTTTAAGAAAAAGTGCAATACTGAATGGATTATCCCTAATAAAATGGGCATGAAACATAATACGTTATTACAAAGGCCATAATGTCGAAACTTATGTTTCTAATCAGCTATTAGTGAAGAGATAATTTTGTTGAATTAAATTGGCAATAGGTGAGCCTGAATTTTTGATTTATTACAAATTCGCAAACTGTGTAACTCACCACTTCGCACACAAGTAAGAAACTAGATGCACAGAAATTTCAGGGCATAAAAAGGATAATAGTATTTAAACAAAGTCAAAAGGGCGTAAAAGCAATTCAATTATAACATTCACTGTTACAGTGAAAATGTTTTGATTACGATAGTGATACGCCCAAGTTTCTAAAAAGTTACGATTGAAATGGAATTTACGTCCTTATTTTACGTCCTTATTTTACTTAAAAACTTGTTTAGGACTCATAAAAAACCGGGGGGGTAAAAGATATTTTTTTTATAATTTCGAGACTTTAAATATACAGATCGATGGAGCGAAAAATTCTGAATAAAACTGCATTATTAAGTCATTTTCGTCAAAAGTGGCTTTTACGATTACATTTCCGCCACAGGCGTCGTGATCATGAGCTTTCAGCCTGTAATATGTCATTTCAAATCAATATTTGTGTTTAGAATGTAAACTTCATATCAGATGTTTGTTACTATTTAATCCTGGCTAGCTACCAAGTAGAAAATCTGTCGCCAAGCACCTAACGATGTGTTCCGGCAGCAGTCCTTGAGAGCCAGTGAAATTATAGGCACATGAGACTTAACAACTGTCTCAACGTGACAGGCGCAGTGCAATTCGTGACTTGTGACGAAATGCATCTGTTATAGGCAGAGGTTAGTCCGCTTAACATCAGGTGGGCCTCGTACTTGTCCCGTCACAATGACATAAAAAAATATCATAATATGATAGTGTACACATTTTTGGATAGGAAAAAGAGGTACTTATATTGAGACCCCAACTTCAGCTTAACTATCTTGTCTGTATTACCTAGTATGTTATGGAAGTGCCTTTTGAATACACATGTTATAGCATCAAAAAGTAAATAGGTAAGTAATGAGTGATTTTGTACGCAGGTCCCGTCCTCGCAAGTACCGGTCCCGGTCAGGGTCCCGGTCGCGGTCCGGCTCTAGCGGCAGCGGGTCGGGCGCGTCCCGCCGGCGACGCTCCGGGTCGCCGCGCTCCCGGTCCCGGTCCCGCTCCGATGCCAGCCGCACATACTACTCGCGCAGCCGCTCCCGCTCCCGATCCCGCTCCAGAGAAGGGTGAGAATTATACACATACACGTTTATATCATATACCCACGTCAGTACGCGGTGCGTTTTCGTGTAGCAGTACCCGCTGTATTTGCTCAACCATTTCGTATTTTCGAATATATCACAAATACAGCTTTCAATCTCCCATAAGTTCTTTCAATAGCGTCCCAAGAACGTGTATTAACTAAAAATAATAATAAAAGAAATGTCATCTTATACGGTAACATATGATCTAAAATTGATTATGTGTGTATCACGACATAAGGACATGTATCCAAAGCGAGTATATTTATAAAAAAAAAACATATATAAAGCTTGTAATCCCATTTGGTAGATACCGTCGGTTTGTCCGCCGGGGCAATTGGCGCGGGCGCGGTGGTTTCGAGCGCGGCACGTACTACCGGCCTCGGTTCCACACGTACAACGGCGGGGGACGCGGCAGGGGCCGCGGCGGCGGAGACTTCCGGCGCGACGACAATCGGCGCTTCCACCAGGGCGAGTGGCGCGACAACCGCGGCCGCGGCGGCAGACCCTTCCGCCCCAGGCGTGGCGGCGGTGGCAGGGGCAGGCCCTTCAGGTGCGTACTCTACACTAGACTTATTATATTTTAAATTTATTGAAGACTCACAGTAAGCGCTGAAACAAAAACGCCACACGCCGTAAGCAGTAGGCGTTTTTGTATAGCAAACTGTATAATTCACCAATGTGACGCAAAAAGCGCTGTGCGTGTTGTTATACAAATTGGCAATCCCAAGCTCGCAACATTGTGAGCAAAGCCCAAAGACAGCTAATGGAACTACTGATTCTGCCCCGAAACACGTGGGCATCCACACTTTGCGAGGACCTAACCCTGACCTCGGGACGCCAGCTGTCTACAGGACGTCCAGGCCCTCTGTGCGCAAACGGAGAGCGATCCCGATCGGCTCATCTCCGTGTCCGCGCTCTGTGGATCTTATCTTTGACCCTGAACTAACTAGCGCCAACTATTTCAGAAGTCATTAAACTGAAAATATATCACCAGTTTTTTAGTTAATGTTATAAGAGGCGAGCCTTTAACCATCTACCAGGCACAGGTCCAATAAACTTCACCTAAGAGAATAAAAGCCTCAATTATTATCGAATTAAATCAAATAAATTTCCGTAACTAACAGGGGTGGAGGAGGCTACCGTGATTTCCGCGACAGGCGCGGAGGCGGCGGTCGCTACTCACGATCCCGTAGCCCCGACAGAACTCGCCGCTCCAGGTCATACAGCCCCGAGAGGCGGGACAAGGATAGAGATAGGTAAGTTTATATAGTGAGACATTACTTCAAAAATAGCTTGCAATCGAGATTAAGGAAACAAGTTCCTGTTTTTATTTAAAGAATATGTATTGTACAAAACATGCAGGATGGTATTTTTTTCTCTTTTCCATATATGTATAAAACAGTGCCGTAACATGAAATTATTAGTTTGTCAAAGCATCATTTGCATGCACTACTTCATGTCTCATGTGCATTTTATGTGTACATTTTGGAACATGCAAATATTTGTTTGGCAGCTAACTAAACAATTGGTTTTGTTGTTCTGATGCTTATTGCTCAGGAAGAATTAAACAATTGTGAACTGTTACCTACTTTATATGTTGAGTTTAAAAGTTTAAGATTACAGTCTCGCTCAATTGTAAAAACTCTTTCTTGATAATAATGAATATCACTACTTTCCTATGGCTGACTTGGCGGGCTGCAGCTGCAGTACAGTGATACGAGTCACTCAGAAAAATGTCTGCGAGAATGCTCAGAGCCAGCCATTGTCAACTAACTGGTCAGTACTGATGGTAGACTCTAGATTGCAACTCTGTGAACTAGCCATTATCATTTGACGACACTCTTTCCTTTTGCAGTTACTCCCGTTATTCCGATGCGCGAGACAGTCACCGCAGCGAAGGCGAATACGAAGAAGAACGCTACGTCGACAGGAAGGAATATGATGGAAAGTGGGCTGACGGTAATGAACCAGAGAGAAACTCGCACCCCGAAGAAAAACCCGCCGAACCTGCGCCTAAGGAATAAGCGTAGATCACAAGCATTTCGCCATAGAGGGCTGTAGCTTAAAGCTGCAACCTTAGTTGCTAGTTTAAACTTTTTGCTAGGTGTGCTCCCCTGTCTTGCAAATAGCTGATACTACCCACTATTTTAAATTGAGTTTTAAGAACTTGTTGTGCTTAGGTATAAGCGCTTGAAATAATTTTAGTTGTGTCATTGTATTTGTCTTCATGATATTGATAACATTTGTAAATATAGATAGAAAACCATATTTCATTCGTGTAAGACATAATGTGTACAAAAGAAAGTATGTGTTCAATGGCATCAATCATTGGTAAGGGCGCGAATTAATTGCATGTATATCTCTCTTCATGGAGAAGATATTGTGTTGAGTAGTTGTAGCATCATTCCAAATTAACACCTATAAAATAATTAAAATTAATGTCATATATCGTTCCATTTATTCTTTATGGAACTTATTATTATAATAAATGAAGTTGAAAAAATATAAAGTAGACTTTTATTTTTGACTTGCTTTCCGACCCCGCCTGCGTTCGTGTATTCTTTAAGATCGGGAGTTCCTTTTTGACCATACACTAGTTATCCTACCCAAAATATTAGGGCCGGCGCTGACTGATGTTGCGGTACGGCAAAGGCTTTTATATCTGATCAAGTTATCTTTAACTTTATATTAAATTAAGAATACATGTTTTTCCCCGTGAAACTAGGTACTGCTTGGCACTAGTACCATAAGTGTTATAGGAATTTTCTCTCCATGGACACTACTATTCTTAAGTCTAAAGAAATACCGACTCAATTTTCACGTTGAATTATGTCATTAGAGAACCATAGACAAAAACTAGACTCTTTACTATAAAAAAAAACCGATGTCGAGAATATATTGAACTTCCCTGGTAGATAAGGAACTTGAAAACTTAATAACACAACACAAAACATCTAAAAGTAGACGGGAGGTTCTTGTGGAGTTTTAAAGACCGCCATAATATAGCAAATGGCCTACCTACCCCTTCACCCATCAGCACACGTTCTACCGGACATCCTGTATAACCGTCCTGGTATTCCTTCACACACGTTCAATATTTTAATAGATCTCTGAAACCCTTCTGAATATTCAACTGGGTGTTACATTAATTATAGTAAAACATGATTTGTAAGTTCTCAGGAAGTATGGCATTTACAGGACTGTAATTTGCCCCACCAAAATTTGTGGGCAGAGTGGAATTCCTCTGCTTTCTGTGTGGAACTACTTTGGTGATAACTGTTAACACAAAATAGCAAACACGCAGGCATTGTGACAATGTTAAGGGAAGTGTATTCATAGCTTATGTACATAGTTTCGTCATATTTTAAATTCCAAGTGTTCAAATGAGTGTGCCTTTATTTGTCCTTGAGCTTAATATATCTCTTCACGGAGAAGATAGAGTTCCTCATTCCGAATTTGGAACTTTTTTTCGATGATGTCTGCCAAGTGAAAAAAGTTACTCCTATTTGGCTGAAAATTGATAACTAGGTTTTTATGGACGTCATTATTCTGAATATGTAATTTTCATGAAATCGATATCGAGAAATATAAAAGAAAAATCAAAATACACTTTGATCACTACCTACATATAAACGCTAAATTGATAAATTTGTCGTCAAGTGTCACTTTGAGAGCTGCTATACAGGCATTTTCCCTATATTTTTTTTTAATATCTGCAACTCAAATAGTCAATGAACTCGAAATCAAGATATATTACAAGTGTCAATATGACATCTGTCACATCTAAGATCTTATGGCCCAGTAATTTTTAGGATATTTGGTATACATATATGAAACTAAAATCTATGAATACGTCATCAACTTCACTTCGACATCTGTCATGTCTGCCCATCATTCTGTCCGTTCATTTGCTGATTGCTGAATCCCAACCCGCACTTGCCCAGTTTTTCATTTTCCATATACTTTGTGACAGCCCTATGAAAAAAGGTTAGAATTTTGGAAGCTTTCCTTCTGTGCGGTTATTTATTCATGTGCCACCACCAGTACCAGTGCCACTAAATAAAAGTATTTAAGAACGGAGCCAGTTTGTGGAGATGTGCTTCATACAGTGAGATTAAATGTAGAGGACACTGTACAGGTATGTACAAAAATTACTTTGTGTTCAGTGTTACTTTATTTTTACATAATTATTATATTTTTTTTTATGTTGCCCTACATTTTTACCCCGTTTTGAGTAATATTTATTGTATTTATTCATGACTTTTTTTTTTTTAATTACAGAATGAAAACCTTTTTAGAGGTAAAGTTTATTCATGTACACCGGCACTGTCAAAAAATCAAATGACTTTAGAAATTGAAAAGTTTAAACAAGCAATACAAAGTAGTCATGTGCCCATACCGAAATTTATCAAAATGCTTGTGAAAGCAATCAGAGTACCGGTTTCGATTTAGTTGCAGAAATACCAGCATTAAACAGCATATAACACAGCCTATACGATATTAGAAATATAATTCTAATATCGTATACATTTTATTTCTCAACTAGTTACAATTATGTTTCGTACCTATATCATAAATCATAATATATTACTAACATTAATCTATTTCATAATTACAAGTAAGTATCCAAATCCCTGTACCCTGTACTAGTATTAACTGTGTTACAGGGTTACAGTTCCTTCCCATAAACTATGGAAAACTTATAAAATTCATTATTTATGACACTGTATTTCATGCTACAGCGAAACATTTTATTATATCATAATACAGACTGACATGTAATGCCGGGTACAGACCAAGCGAACGAGAGCGAGCGAAGGGTAACGAGCGAGTGCAAACGAATCGGTGTGGACGTTATGCCGTAAGCAAGCGAAGCCAAACGAGGGCCTTCGTTCGTCTTCGGCCGTGCTCCGACGGCTGTCGGTACATCAAAGAGAAACGGAACGAACGAACGGCCGCGGTGTGGACGGACGAGCGGAGCGAATGCTCATTCAGTTGCGGGAATTGCACGGAACGGACGTCTCGATCCAGTGTTTTTTTTATGAATATACGATTATGGAACTGTACCTATCTCATGAACCGTATTACTAGACAGTTGAATTTTTCACAGATGATGTAGTTCTGTTGTCGCTATAAACAAATAGTAAAAATCGGCCAAGTGCAAGTTTGACTAAGTTTATCTGTCACCAGACTGTAGTTATCTCATGAACCGCATTAGCTAGACAGTTGACAGTTGTTTTGAAGCGCTCGTAGCGAAGTTTACTAGGCTGTTCTCAACCGATCAGCAAAGTTAAGCAACGCCGCGCGCGGTCATGAGTTGGATGGGTGACCGCTAGTGACATTACTACTGAGCGTTTCCGTGCTTCGGAGGGCACGTTAAGCCGTCGGTCCCGGTTGTTGTCCTAGGATGGCAGTCGTAATAGCATGGTGGTAGGGCATTTTGCGAATGCCCGCCTTGCTAGCTACCACCCTCAAGCAGAAAATCTGTCGCCAAGCACCTACCGGTGTGTTCCGGCAGCTGTCCTTGAGAGCCAGTACTTCTAGGTTAGCCTGAACAACATCTTCGACCACATCATCACTTACCATCAGGTGAGATAGTGGTCAAAGGCTAACCTATCAGACAAAAAAAAAAAAAAAAAATTTTCACAAATGATGTAGTTCTGTTGTCGCTATAAACAAATACTAAAAATCGGCCAAGTGCAAGTCTGACTAAGTTTATCTGTCACCAGACTGTAGTTATCTCATGAACCGTATTCGCTAGACAGTTGAATTTTTCACAGATGATGTATTTCTGGTGTCGCTATAAACAAATACTAAAAATCGGCCAAGTGCGAGTCTGACTAAGTTTGTCTGTCACCAGACTGTAGTTATCTCAGTCTTCCTGGGAATCAAAATGGATTCCACTTTACAATGGGATCCACATATACATGATCTCTCCGGAAGACTTAGTTCTGCTGCATATGCAGTTCTTAGGATAAGACAGTTAACAGACGTAGCTACTGCTCGCCTAGTTTATTTCGCGTACTTCCACAGTATTATGTCGTATGGCGTATTGCTGTGGGGAACTGCTGCTGAGATAGAGACAATCTTTATCATACAAAAGCGTGCAATTCGAGCCATATATTCGGGTCCTAGGGAATCTGTGAGGGATCTTTTTAAAGAAATTGATATTTTAACTTTACCAAGTCTGTATATATTTGAAAATATTATGTATGTTCGTAAAAATTTGAGTAGATTTAAATTAAACAGTGACAATCACGATTACATTTCTAGGAATAAAGATAAAATAGCGGTGCCAGGTTTTAGATTAGCAAATACAAATAAAAGGTCCTTCTTAGGTAATTGTGTGCGGTTTTATAATAAAGTTCCTAAACATATTACAACGCTCACAGAAGGGAAATTCAAGTTGCATTTGAAAAACATATTGATAAAAAAATCCTACTACACAGTTTCTGATTACATAAACGACAAAAATGCCTGGACAATTCCGCCTCCGCCAAGCTATTGCCTGTCACCTACATAATTTAAACAAATATTGTAATAACTCTATTATATAGTATGTATGTAACACATTGTTAAAAGATGTTTAAAAGAATGGCCCTGAGTTTCTTGCCCGTTCTTCTCGCAGTGGCTCTATACAATTTATTTGCTGAACGTGGCAGTACAATGTAGAATATTTCAATACTAAAAAAATAAATAATAAATAAAAAAAAATTTAATTGACCTTCATAAGAGCGTCGTAGACGCCTAAATTGAATAAATGATTTTGACTTTGACTTTGACTCATGAACCGTATTAGCTAGACAGTTGAATTTTTCACAGATGATGTAGTTCTGTTGTCGCTATAAACAAATATGTACTAAAAATCGGCCAAGTGCAAGTCTGACTAAGTTTATCTGTATTAACTTATTAGGAACCGGCTAGGACCCGCGTTATATTTACCGGAAAGATTCCGACCAGTTTCTTAATATAACGCGGGTCCTAGCCGGTTCCTAATAAGTTAATATGGATAAAACTCGCGATAGTTTCCAAAGTGAAGTTTATCTGTCACCAGACTGTAGTTATCTCATGAACCGTATTAGCTAGACAGTTGAATTTTTCACAGATGATGTAGTTCTGTTGTCGCTATAAACAAATACTAAAAATCGGCCAAGTGCAAGTCTGACTAAGTTTATCTGTCACCAGACTGTAGTTATCTCATGAACCGTATTAACTAGACAGTTGAATTTTTCACAGATGATATTTCTGTTGTCGCTATAAACAAATACTAAAAATCGGCCAAGTGCAAGTCTGACTAAGTTTATCTGTCACCAGACTGTAGTTATCTCATGAACCGTATTCGCTAGACAGTTGAATTTTTCACAGATGATGTAGTTCTGTTGTCGCTATAAACAAATACTAAAAATCGGCCAAGTGCAAGTCTGACTAAGTTTATCTGTCACCAGACTGTAGTTATCTCATGAACCGTATTAACTAGACAGTTGAATTTTTCACAGATGATATTTCTGTTGTCGCTATAAACAAATACTAAAAATCGGTCAAGTGCAAGTCTGACTAAGTTTATCTGTCACCAGACTAGTTATCTCATGAACCGTATTAGCTAGACAGTTGAATTTTTCACAGATGATGTAGTTCTGTTGTCGCTATAAACAAATACTAAAAATCGGCCAAGTGCAAGTCTGACTAAGTTTATCTGTCACCAGACTGTAGTTATCTCATGAACCGTATTAGCTAGACAGTTGAATTTTTCACAGATGATGTAGTTCTGTTGTCGCTATAAACAAATACTAAAAATCGGCCAAGTGCAAGTCTGACTAAGTTTATCTGTCACCAGACTGTAGTTATCTCATGAACCGTATTAGCTAGACAGTTGAATTTTTCACAGATGATGTAGTTCTGTTGTCGCTATAAACAAATACTAAAAATCGGCCAAGTGCAAGTCTGACTAAGTTTATCTGTCACCAGACTGTAGTTATCTCATGAACCGTATTCGCCAGACAGTTGAATTTTTCACAGATGATGTAGTTCTGTTGTCGCTATAAACAAATCTTAAAAATCGGCCAAGTGCAAGTCTGACTAAGTTTATCTGTCACCAGACTGTAGTTATCTCATGAACCGTATTAGCTAGACAGTTGAATTTTTCACAGATGACGTATTTCTGGTGTCGCTATAAACAAATACTAAAAATCGGCCAAGTGCATGTCTGACTAAGTTTATCTGTCACCAGACTGTAGTTATCTCATGAACCGTATTCGCTAGACAGTTGAATTTTTCACAGATGATGTAGTTCTGTTGTCGCTATAAACAAATACTAAAAATCGGCCAAGTGCATGTCTGACTAAGTTTATCTGTCACCAGACTGTAGTTATCTCATGAACCGTATTCGCTAGACAGTTGAATTTTTCACAGATGATGTAGTTCTGTTGTCGCTATAAACAAATACTAAAAATCGGCCAAGTGCATGTCTGACTAAGTTTATCTGTCACCAGACTGTAGTTATCTCATGAACCGTATTCGCTAGACAGTTGAATTTTTCACAGATGATGTAGTTCTGTTGTCGCTATAAACAAATACTAAAAATCGGCCAAGTGCATGTCTGACTAAGTTTATCTGTCACCAGACTGTAGTTATCTCACGAACCGTATTCGCTAGACAGTTGAATTTTTCACAGATGATGTAGTTCTGTTGTCGCTATAAACAAATACTAAAAATCGGCCAAGTGCAAGTCTGACTAAGTTTATCTGTCACCAGACTGTAGTTATCTCATGAACCGTATTAGCTAGACAGATGAGTTTTTCGCAGATGATGTATTTCTGGTGTCGCTATAAACAAATACTAAAAATCGGCCAAGTGCGAGTCTGACTAAGTTTATCTGTCACCAGACTGTAGTTATCTTATGAACCGTATTAGCTAGACAGTTGAATTTTTCGCAGATGACGTATTTCTGGTGTCGCTATAAACAAATACTAAAAATCGGCCAAGTGCATGTCTGACTAAGTTTATCTGTCACCAGACTGTAGTTATCTCATGAACCGTATTCGCTAGACAGTTGAATTTTTCACAGATGATGTAGTTCTGTTGTCGCTATAAACAAATACTAAAAATCGGCCAAGTGCATGTCTGACTAAGTTTATCTGTCACCAGAATGTAGTTATCTCATGAACCGTATTCGCTAGACAGTTGAATTTTTCACAGATGATGTAGTTCTGTTGTCGCTATAAACAAATACATACTAAAAATCGGCCAAGTGCATGTCTGACTAAGTTTATCTGTCACCAGACTGTAGTTATCTCATGAACCGTATTCGCTAGACAGTTGAATTTTTCACAGATGATGTAGTTCTGTTGTCGCTATAAACAAATACTAAAAATCGGCCAAGTGCAAGTCTGACTAAGTTTATCTGTCACCAGACTGTAGTTATCTCATGAACCGTATTAGCTAGACAGATGAATTTTTCGCAGATGATGTATTTCTGTTGTCGCTATAAACAAATACTAAAAATCGGCCAAGTGCAAGTCTGACTAAGTTTATTTGTCACCAGACTGTAGTTATCTCATGAACCGTATTAGCTAGACAGTTGAATTTTTCACAGATGATGTAGTTCTTTTGTCGCTATAAACAAATACTAAAAATCGGCCAAGTGCAAGTCTGACTAAGTTTATCTGTCACCAGACTGTAGTTATCTTATGAACCGTATTAGCTAGACAGTTGAATTTTTCACAGATGATGTAGTTCTGTTGTCGCTATAAACAAATACTAAAAATCGGCCAAGTGCAAGTCTGACTAAGTTTATCTGTCACCAGACTGTAGTTATCTCATGAACCGTATTAGCTAGACAGTTGAATTTTTCACAGATGATGTAGTTCTGTTGTCGCTATAAACAAATACTAAAAATAGGCCAAGTGCAAGTCTGACTAAGTTTATCTGTCACCAGACTGTAGTTATCTCATGAACCGTATTAGCTAGACAGTTGAATTTTTCACAGATGATGTAGTTCTGTTGTCGCTATAAACAAATACTAAAAATCGGCCAAGTGCAAGTCTGACTAAGTTTATCTGTCACCAGACTGTAGTTATCTCATGAACCGTATTCGCCAGACAGTTGAATTTTTCACAGATGATGTAGTTCTGTTGTCGCTATAAACAAATCTTAAAAATCGGCCAAGTGCAAGTCTGACTAAGTTTATCTGTCACCAGACTGTAGTTATCTCATGAACCGTATTAGCTAGACAGTTGAATTTTTCACAGATGACGTATTTCTGGTGTCGCTATAAACAAATACTAAAAATCGGCCAAGTGCATGTCTGACTAAGTTTATCTGTCACCAGACTGTAGTTATCTCATGAACCGTATTCGCTAGACAGTTGAATTTTTCACAGATGATGTAGTTCTGTTGTCGCTATAAACAAATACTAAAAATCGGCCAAGTGCATGTCTGACTAAGTTTATCTGTCACCAGACTGTAGTTATCTCATGAACCGTATTCGCTAGACAGTTGAATTTTTCACAGATGATGTAGTTCTGTTGTCGCTATAAACAAATACTAAAAATCGGCCAAGTGCATGTCTGACTAAGTTTATCTGTCACCAGACTGTAGTTATCTCATGAACCGTATTCGCTAGACAGTTGAATTTTTCACAGATGATGTAGTTCTGTTGTCGCTATAAACAAATACTAAAAATCGGCCAAGTGCATGTCTGACTAAGTTTATCTGTCACCAGACTGTAGTTATCTCATGAACCGTATTCGCTAGACAGTTGAATTTTTCACAGATGATGTAGTTCTGTTGTCGCTATAAACAAATACTAAAAATCGGCCAAGTGCAAGTCTGACTAAGTTTATCTGTCACCAGACTGTAGTTATCTCATGAACCGTATTAGCTAGACAGATGAATTTTTCGCAGATGATGTATTTCTGGTGTCGCTATAAACAAATACTAAAAATCGGCCAAGTGCGAGTCTGACTAAGTTTATCTGTCACCAGACTGTAGTTATCTTATGAACCGTATTAGCTAGACAGTTGAATTTTTCGCAGATGACGTATTTCTGGTGTCGCTATAAACAAATACTAAAAATCGGCCAAGTGCATGTCTGACTAAGTTTATCTGTCACCAGACTGTAGTTATCTCATGAACCGTATTCGCTAGACAGTTGAATTTTTCACAGATGATGTAGTTCTGTTGTCGCTATAAACAAATACTAAAAATCGGCCAAGTGCATGTCTGACTAAGTTTATCTGTCACCAGAATGTAGTTATCTCATGAACCGTATTCGCTAGACAGTTGAATTTTTCACAGATGATGTAGTTCTGTTGTCGCTATAAACAAATACATACTAAAAATCGGCCAAGTGCATGTCTGACTAAGTTTATCTGTCACCAGACTGTAGTTATCTCATGAACCATATTCGCTAGACAGTTGAATTTTTCACAGATGATGTAGTTCTGTTGTCGCTATAAACAAATACTAAAAATCGGCCAAGTGCAAGTCTGACTAAGTTTATCTGTCACCAGACTGTAGTTATCTCATGAACCGTATTAGCTAGACAGATGAATTTTTCGCAGATGATGTATTTCTGTTGTCGCTATAAACAAATACTAAAAATCGGCCAAGTGCAAGTCTGACTAAGTTTATTTGTCACCAGACTGTAGTTATCTCATGAACCGTATTAGCTAGACAGTTGAATTTTTCACAGATGATGTAGTTCTTTTGTCGCTATAAACAAATACTAAAAATCGGCCAAGTGCAAGTCTGACTAAGTTTATCTGTCACCAGACTGTAGTTATCTTATGAACCGTATTAGCTAGACAGTTGAATTTTTCGCAGATGACGTATTTCTGGTGTCGCTATAAACAAATACTAAAAATCGGCCAAGTGCATGTCTGACTAAGTTTATCTGTCACCAGACTGTAGTTATCTCATGAACCGTATTCGCTAGACAGTTGAATTTTTCACAGATGATGTAGTTCTGTTGTCGCTATAAACAAATACTAAAAATCGGCCAAGTGCATGTCTGACTAAGTTTATCTGTCACCAGACTGTAGTTATCTCATGAACCGTATTCGCTAGACAGTTGAATTTTTCACAGATGATGTAGTTCTGTTGTCGCTATAAACAAATACTAAAAATCGGCCAAGTGCATGTCTGACTAAGTTTATCTGTCACCAGACTGTAGTTATCTCATGAACCGTATTCGCTAGACAGTTGAATTTTTCACAGATGATGTAGTTCTGTTGTCGCTATAAACAAATACTAAAAATCGGCCAAGTGCATGTCTGACTAAGTTTATCTGTCACCAGACTGTAGTTATCTCATGAACCGTATTAGCTAGACAGTTAAATTTTTCACCGATCTCTCTTTTTGTAAGTCGTGCATTAGTTGGGTTCCATCATACAAAAACCTGCTTGTAATAACGACGTCATCCACCAGCGCCACCGTTTTCTTCTAGATCGAGCATTTTCGTTTATCTCAATAAATGCAGCGCTAGCTACTGAAGATCGTTGTTGTTCATGATCACCAAAACACTACGTGAGTATCGCTTCGCCGTGGTTCGCCGATGGTCGATGAACTTCAATGCGTTCACTTAGTGTGGACACAACAGCGAAAGCGAGCGAGCGTGCGGTATTGATCGGCAAATCACACACGTTAGCATTCGCTCGGTCTCGTTCGCTTGGTCTGTACCCGGCATAATATACAAAAGGTGAGAAAGACGTGTGTATGTGTGCGTGTGTATAAAGAGGTATGTATATGTGTGCGTGTGTATGTGAACGTACCGTGAAGTTGAGAGTTTGTGTAGGGTGAAAGTTCGTGAAGACTAATTCTGTGTGTTTATGAATCTGATGGTCGTGTGGTGACAGGGTTACCTAATTAGAATAAATACCTAGCTAAGATATTATATCAAGCCTAATGAGAACAATTTAAGGTTGAGAATAGAATAGAATATTATGAACGAAACTTGAGCAGGTTTTCTGTGTCTTCATAGGTCATGTTTTGTAGCCATTTCATGACAACTCGTTTGCACTCTCTCTTTGAGAGAGGATATATATCCTGGTATTGGCAAAAGCGATTATACAAACAAGGACCTAAAATCCTAGTGACGGGCTGCAAGTTGTAATCTGTAGGAAATTGACTTACATACTTTCTTACATCTATCTTTACGACGTTTAAATTGACGACTTACGGGGTTATATATGTTAAGGTTGAGTGTTGTCTCACAGTAGTATTGAGTACAAAGAGTTGTCTCACGGTCAGTACTTCACTTAGTTTGTACAGTTCACTCGTGGAGTAGAAGATGGGTTTTTTGTACATAACTTTTAAGACGGCTCTCTGTGCTCTTTCTAATTTTAACAAAAACGTAGTAGGTACATGTGCTACCCCAGATAGTAATACAATAATTATGTCATTATGGTCATTAATAAATGTATAGAAGTGAAAAGTATTTAAAAATTTTCATAAATTACCGTGCTAGCCAAGTTTTCTGATTTTTGTTGGCTTCTAAATATTACGATGAAAATAAGCGTACATACTGATCTTTTGTTTAAAAGATTGTCGGAATAAAATTGGTCTTATGATGAATATTTCGGTAACGCCACTTTCGAATGCTGTCCACATCCCTTTAGTCAATTGTTTTTTAATACATGGCTAGGCGTAATATTAAATACACAGCAACGGTTCCTTTAATATATGTCCTAATGCCTGATAAAAAAACAGGAAAGATACATTACAGTTCATACAATTCCAACAACCGACATTCAAAGCCGAAAATACCACTGTGACTTCGAGATAGCAGAAATAAAAGCCTTCAAAAAAAGAGTTTTCGACAGTGAACTTGAAAGGATGCTACTGCACTTTCATTGTGTAAAATAAAATCAAAATATGTAAACAGAATAGTTGGGACTGACTGCATCACGCCTTTATGCCCGCTGAGCACATTAAAGAAGGTTTGTAATATGCAAAACAGAAAAGCAGAGGTAAAGAAAAATTTTAATTATTTTTCCGGTATACTGGTCGCTTTTAAATGACAAAAAAAATTAACGCTATTTTGTGCGTTTTCGGTGAGCGTCACAGAACCAATAATATAGCAGAGACATTTCATTCGAAGTTACAAAAAGATCTTAATAAAAGAAATACGTCGCAATTGCAATTGAGATTTTTATAATAATTAAACAAAATAGGTTCAGAAGCGTCTATTTTCTGCTTAACTGTACAATGCGTCAAATGTTAATTTGCTAGCGCAATACGTCTTACTCAACATCCATAGAAATTAAAGTTATAATGGCCAGTACTACACATCTGAGGTGTACCGTAACCAATATAAAATTAGAGGCGTGCAATGTTTTACCTGAGAGGTGAACCGTTTTAAAAAAATCTTTCCACCGTTCACCCAGGTGATCTCAGGAGGTGGACAGTGGGTAATAACTGATCGTAAGACCGTGACCGACGGCAGAAAGAAGAAAGTTTTTGTTCCGATTGCGCTCAGTAGTAATGTCACTAGCGGTCACCCATCCAAGTCATGAACGCGGCGGACATTGCTTGACTTAGGTGATCTGTTAAGAACGGCTAAGCAAACTTGCTACGAGCTTCAAGGAGATAAGATAAAATATTATAAATATATGACAAAACCATGTTTCTTTGGAAAGTGCTTTATAAATACACTTCCCTTAAGCAATAATTTTTTGAATAGCATGTATAATGATAGCACAACTTTATTAGGCTATTTGAACTATACTAAATTAAAAATTAACTTTATGTAGGCTTATGTGTTTTACAAAAAAATAAATATGCATGGTATTTTGTTCATTTAATTAGTTCTACACAAATAAAAATACAACAGATGATCATGTCATGTCTTAACCTGTTTTAGGTAATGTTTCTAATTCTTCTTCTTTCTCTTATTTTTGTTCTTTGTCGTCTTCTCAACATTCCAATACCAGAATAGTTGGAAGACTATTGCACCATTTGCAATGGTTGACACACAGTATGTGACAATAATGATGAGGTCTCCAGTCTCTTGAATGGATGTGAAGATTCTTGCTATGCTGCCCCCAAACAGCAAAAGACATGTTATGGCTGATAGCTGGCCGGTGCTGCCATTTCTGTAGTTCGTTATCACTTGAATCGACTGAAAAAAAAATTACTTAATGTATAAGAAATTGCTACCCAGAATTACAAATATACAGATTAACAATATAAAAACTACCAATTGAAACAAAGATAACAAGTTGGAATGCTATTATTTAAAGAGACTGATAAGACTATCAACAGATAGGTTTTTTATTTATAGCTGATAGGCTAGGCTTTGACCACTATCTCACCTGATGGTAAGTGATTATGTGGTTGAAGATGTTGTTCAGGCTAACCTAGAGATACTGGCTCTCAAAGACAGCTGCTGGAACACACCGTTAGGTGCTAGGCGACAGACTTTTTACTTGAGGGTGGTAGCTAGCCAGGCGGGCATTCACAATATGCCCTACCACCATACTATAACGACTGCCATCCTAAGACAATAACCAGGACCGAAGGCTTAACGTGCCCTCCGAAGCACGGAAGCGCTCAGTAGTAATGTCACTAGTTTTCCCCCATCCAACTCATGACTGCGGTGGACATTGCTTAACTTTCCTGATTAGTTAAGAACAGCTAAGCGAACATTGCAACATACAAGCGTTTCAAAATAAATAGTTACATAATATTAATAATAATTATGGAAATGATTACCTTAGCTACTAGAATAATAGGTACATTAATTGCTTGCATCGTCCACAACACATCCACAGGTGTGACTCCACTGACAAGAACTGAGACTATACCCACATAAACAGTTAAAAATGTTAACGCTTTGGCTGAAGCTCCACCATAATGCAAAACAAGAGCTGCAATCACAGCAGTTTGAATTGCTAAGAATGTTCCTTCTCCCCATGCACTGAAATTTAAAAATCACATTGTATAAGATATGGATAATAAAAAAATATTTTTCTATAAGTACATTATCAGTTGGTGAATTTTTGCAAGTCTGTACAGATTACGGAAGTTGTTTTAAGCAATAAGACCACCCTTTGTATATGTTTATTTGTTGTTTCATTGTAATGTTATTTTTAAGGTATGCAAATAAAGAATTTTCTATTTATCTATAATTTGAACAATATTTACCTAAAATAATTGGTTTCACTCTAGTGTCTAATTTAATTTAGTTTTATATTTTTTAGTATATGCCCTAAAATTGTCCCTTTGAAATATGAGAGCATGGAAGTGAATCGTTTTGGAGTTTTGAAGTTCACGGCCAGCAAATAAAAGGCCAGCATGCAGAAATGTAGCATGCACTGATTGGGTGAGTATGTGCATCCGTGCAATCCATATAACATGGAAATAGACAGCAATACACACTGAAATATATTGCTGCTCTGCATGTTTATGAGTATACATTAAAATGCATTATTCATCTCCATATGTCAGCAGGCCTTATTTTATCTTAAGAAACATAATTATGATCAAAATTTACATTGTTTTAGGACTGAATTTACACATAGGATAGTTTATGATGTAGCAGAGGGCTTGCACTTCTTACAGCGGGTCTATCACAAATCTAAGAGTAAAGTTTAGTGAGTCAAAACACTGCTGGATGATGGCATCCCTCTCCCCCCAAGCAAGTGGTCTCTTCCCCTCTCCCCTCAAGGGACAAGTCTCCTCTCCTTTTCCCCCAATGAGCATAGACCTAATACAAATGGTAAATGTGACCACAAATATTTTCTTCAAACCTCATAGAAAAAACTAACTTGCAGTGGGGAGTTGCTTGGGGTCCACTTCTCACATTCTCGTCTATTACACTAAAGTCGTACCATATTTCTCGTTAATAATAATAATAATTTAACGATCAGATCCCAGTTCCAGCCGGAAACCACCTGGCCCGTTCCATGAATATTGTTAAATAGATTATAACGGAACACTACTACTCACAGGGAATATAACATTCTTACCTAAATGGAAAGTTCATAACATAACTGTAAGCGAAATTAGCAGTGATTGCAAACAGCTCCAAATACACGCCATAAATATTGATGCCCTCCGCACTTTTGCTGCCGAATATCTTCAATATTTGCGGCACTTTTACCAATATCGATCCAGCGATAATTCCAATGCCAAGACCTTTACTAAGCGTAGATTTAAAACAAGGTACTGAAAATAATAAATTCATTTAGAATATCCATATGTATTAATAAAATAGAATGAGTCTAGTTACTGAATAAAATAGATAAATTTTATTACCATCTAAAAAGTTGTAATTGACGAAATATTCATTGTAGCATTTTTCTGATAAAAGTGAAAGTAACATGCCTTTCACAAAGTTAGCCATGATTTCAGATATTTAAACTGTTCATTAATGAATTGTTAATTAAATAAATTAAGTAATATTCGGTCCGTAAACAAGTAGCAACCACGTAGGTACAATAAATGGACCAATTTAATCTGTGCTACTGACTATGGGCGTACTCCATTTGACGCCAATTTCGTTATTTTCGATAATTTTGACCACAGCTGCGTCTATGGTTGTAATCACTGTGATCGTTTGTAACTGTTCTCCCCTGTTCCATTTAGGATAAGAACGCTAAGAATGCCACTAAAATTTGCCACTTTTGACATTAGATGTAGGTAATTCAAACTTTTCCAGTAGCTTCATAACGTTTATGGCGAAAATAATGCCAAGACCCAAGTGGAACCACTTTTTGGGAGTGTGCTGAACTCCAAATGGTACGCACCCTAAGAGTATCCAAAGGTGCGTTCGTTTTGGCTCGATTGCGTTTGTAGCAGTTTCAAAAGTGGCAGTTGTATTCAGATAGAAGCTTCTGCTATTTTTGACCACTAATTACTGCATGTCCGAACGGCTTAAAACATATTTTGACAACCACTGTCAACCAAAACAACGTCTCCTAGAACTGCAATTTTCCATTTTTTTTTACACTAGAGGCCAAGATACTTTCAAAATAGAGATTGACTTATTATATATATGTGATATATATGAGATATATGTACTCAGGCCGACTACTTCTATATTGGTCTGAGCCTAAGTGACAAAATAGTTTATGGTGACCAATGATTCCAAGCAATGGCTAATAGAAAATATATTGCTTCGCTGTTATTAAACAGAAAGGTTGACGTAGAAGAATCATCATCCACTGATTCCTCGGAAGATGAGCTTTTTGAGTTTGTGAAGCAACGTAAAACAGAGTACAGACTGCTCTGGGCTAAGTTCAAGACCGTTAAGTTTCAAGAGAGTTCAAGAATGTAATTGCTTGGTCGTTTTTCAACCTACTCGTAAGTATTGAACGGAACAAGAACGAGAACAAGTTGTTTTATCTCCTCAAATATCGACACTGACACTACCATAAAATATACATGTTTTATCGTATTTGAAAAGCATAATACCACCGTTACCTGCAAAATTCATATGATTGCCTATAATTCTGTCAGTTAAACCTTGCAACCTTTTAAACACCGATTTTGATGGTTAAAAAGTTGCAACCTTCAGAGACTCGGAACGATCGAGTTGTCAACAACCGAACGCTGCTCTACTTGTATGTAAACGACGACGTTATAGTCCCACCAACTTATCTGTTCAGGCGGCAAAAAAAAGAACTACAACATTCCTTCAAATTGTGACAGTTTGTAGTTGATTTCCTTCACCAGTAGCGCCCTCGAAAACTGCACAGTTAAGTTGGTGGTACTATAGCATGAAAAGTTGCACTCCAAGGGTATGTTCCATTAGTCGCTAAGAACGTAAATTTCGATAATTTTGATCACATTCTGCGTCTGTGGTAGTGATCACGTGATCGTTTTTAACTGTCATCCCCGTTCCATTTTTGGATAAGAACGCTAAGAATGCCACTAAAATTTGCCACTTCTGTCACTTTTGACATTAGATGTAGCGTTTAAGGCGAAAATAACGCCAAGACCCATGTGGAAAACTTTTTGGGAGTGTAATCGTTTTTAGCGTTTTTAGCGAATCTCACTCAAATGGTACGTACCCCAAGGGTGCGTACCATTTGGAGTTAAATTCGCCAAAAACCATAAAAACGATCACACTCTCAAATAGTTGTTCCAGTTGGGTCTTGGCATAATTTTCGCCATAAACGCTATGAAGCTACTGGCACAGATTGAATTACCTACATCTAATGTCAAAAGTGACTGAAATGGGGATACTACAAAGACCTCGTCTACTCCAGAGAATGCCGCAATTTGGGGTATATTCCATTTGACGCTAATAACGTTATTTTCGATAATTTTGATCACATTCTGCGCCTATGGTTGTGATGACTATGATCGTTTGTAACTGCCCTCCCCTGTTCCATTTAGGACAAGAACGCTAAGAATGCCACTAAAATTAGCAACTTCTGTCACTTGACATTAGAGGTAGCGTTTATGGCGAAAATAACGCCAAGACCCATATGGAACAACTTTTTGGGAGTGCGATCGTTTTTAGCTAATCTCACTTCAAATGGTAAGCACCCTTGGACGAGTTAACCCGGAAATTGAGAGTACCTAGCAGAAGAAACCATTAAAAATAATAGAAGTGCATTCAGACGTTTAAAAGACAACTTTTTCCGGCGATGTCGCAATTGCATTGAGCAACAGGGGAGCCATTTTGAAAATTTATTGTAATTAAACACCTTGGTTTTACTTTGCTTGCATTAATCATCATGTAAATTAAAATTTTGCTTTAACCACATTTAGATTTAAATTTTTTGATTGAAGAAAATGAATTTTTCAGGGTAGCTACCTGATAGATAGAGCAAGTTTTTAAAAGCCAAACGGTAGTTATTTTATTTTTTTAAGTGCCCTTGGAGTTGTGAACATACTGGGTGTAATTTTATCTTTCTTGGCATTTTATTTTTATTCTATTCATAGATCTAACGATAGTAAATGTTACCATACTGAATTGGCCTATCTACCAAGCCTATTTGTTCTTAGCACACTCAAAAATCAAGCATATACCGCAATAATTCACGTCACCATAAATAAAAATGTCATCGTACTCGGCGATAGGTAAAAAATATAAAAAAAAGTCATAACTCCGAAAATACGATAAATCGCGAAACATACCATGGGGGTGATTTAGATAGCCGTCTAGGTCCTCTACCTCCCAGCTTCAGTATATCACTACTTCTTGGGACATCCTGTATATTGTGCACACAAGTTTTTGACAAATGAACTATCATTTCATTTCGTTTCCTATGAGGATGAAAGCGTGTGCCGCTGCGGGCCCCATGCTGTGTGTGGGGCAAGGGGCCCGTATGGAGCGATCATCTAACTGTAAATGTCATTAGCATCGGACTAAAAAGCTCAGTAGTCCGATTGTCTGTAACACCGGACCACTGAGACGAAATAGTAACAATAGTCCGATCATCGAACTAAATTATCGGACTACTGATACTAGGCCACCACGATCATGGCAGTGCTTAAATTGTAACGTCGCACTTTTAAGTTTTAAATGCAAACACTATCGTATTCGTCGTGTATTCGTACATTCCGTGAACAATATGACCCTTTTTTGTTTAATTATGCACTCAGTGATGTTCCGTTTCCATTTTCATGCATAACTTAACGTATACTAAAAATTCTGTAGATACTTATTTTTTTCCCCAGTAAAAATACTCATCTGACGCTAACAAAAACCGTATTAAAAAAATAAAAGCATTTATTTTATGACGTATTGCGCCACAATCTCACCTGATGGTAAGAGATGATGTTGCCGATGGTGTTAACTGGCTCTCGCCAGTAATTCTAGATTAAGCCTATTAACCTTGAGAAAGTATGTACTGCTGTCAGAGCACATATCGTTCATGTCAATGTATAATCAGGAATAAGAAAAAAAATATTTATGGTTTACAAATTAAAAAAATATTTATTCCTGAGACAACGTTTTCTGAGACTATTTCTAATTCTTAAGCAGTAAATAAATCGACAACTGTTATGGATGGAAGTGGTAAAATTGTTACGATGCACTTCCATAACTATTCGAATATAAACATTAGCCTCTATTTCTATGCTTTCATCTTATTTTTCCTAATTCTATCTACCTAAATAAATAAATGTACCTACTATTCTTATTCATAAGTTGCACTTACTTATTTTTTTCATTGAGGGTTAACAAAGGATAAAATGTTGTGTGCACCTCGGGAGCCTACAACTATTTTAAGCTCGAGTAACTTTGAATCCCTCGCTGCAATCAGGATTTTACTTTAAAATCCCCCGCTACGCTCGTGATTCTACTCTAGAATCCTTCATTCAGCTCTGGATTCAAAGAAACACTCTCGCCTTCAAAATGGTTGTTCGCTCCCTTGGTAAACAAGCAGTTGTGGCTGTTGTTGAAGCAGTGATGGCTCAGTGGCATTGGCTATGGACTGCCGTGCAGCAGGTCCATGGTTCGAATCCCGCCCAGAGCTTGAGCTTCACCGCATGGTGGGAGGGCATTTTGTGAATGCCCGCCTGGCTAGCGACCACCCTCAAGTAGAAAATCTGTCGCCAAGCACCTAACAGTGTGTTCCGGCAGCAGTCCTTGAGAGCCAGAAAAATTACAGGCTAATGAGACCTAACAACTGGACGTCTCAGTGTGACGGGCACAGTGCAATTCGTCGCTGACGAATTGCGTCTGTTATAGGCAGAGGTTAGTCCACATAACATCAGGTGGGCCTCGGGCTTGTTCCATCACAATAACATAAAAAAAAAAAACAATAAGATTCAACTACTAAGTATTCATTTTTAAACAATTAATTATCAATCGTATAAAAATGTGAGACATTCCGGAAACCCAAACCACGAGATAAATGTGGAAGCCGGAGCGTGGTATGCTTTACAATCAAACACTTTATAAAAAGTTAAAAATAAGTGTATCTAATAAGTAAAAACTAAGATTTGAACCGCTAACTATAAATATCCTACGACATCAAATATGTAGCTTTTGTTAAACATAAAGTTATGAGAGGAAAATTGGATCGAACCGGAAATGAAAAATGCAGGTTACTGAAGGTAGGAGAAGGATACGTTATAGAAAATAAAAAGTAGGACATACCTAAACCGTAGTGATGATGTGATCAAAGATGTTGTGCAAGCTCACCCAGAACTACTGTACTGTACTGTATCAGCCATTCTTCAGCATTGTCCACTGCTGTTGCCATACTCCCCACGCTAATAGGCAGGCGTCTTGGGGCTCGCAGTGTGAGGTATCAGTTTCCTCAGAAAGCGCTGCTATCCACCATCTGGTGTGTTACCCTTAGTAGTAGTGGGGGGGGAGGGGGGCACTCTAGACCGGCATGCCACGAGCAACTTAGAATTACTGGCTCTCAAGAATAGCGCACCATTATGTGCTTGCCAACAGATTTTCTACTTGAGGGTGGCATGCTAGATGCTGTAACGCCTGCAATCCTAAGACAACAACCGGGACCCGACGACGGCAAAATGTGCCCTCTGAAGCGCTCAGTAGTAATGTCACTAACTAGCCATCCAAGTCATGACCGCAGCTGACGTTGCTTTACTTAGCCATCTTAGCTGATCGGGTAAGGATGTCTAAGAAAACTTCGCTACGAGCCCATGCATGCCGGGCTAGAGTGGGTGCCGCCGCAAATTAAGATCTTAAAGATTAAAAAACAACAGCTATTGATATACATTATATATTTATGAACTTCATTTTATTGAAATAAAAATGCGAAACAAATAGGCGTAGGTACATTATGACAACTGCAAATTGGGTGGAGTCAAAAAAACAGCCGTAGAAACGTACTAATATCAGAGTTGACACTTGACAGAATGTAATGTAGACATAACCACCATTATACCTGTTTAGATCTTGCACACCCAGACCCAGGCTTGCATAACTTCTTACTTTAAAAAAATTAACAGTTACCTACGGGGTTTTACGCTTAGAAAAAAATTCAAACCTACATTAAAATATCTTGTCATTACAAAACCTTCAAAGTACAATGTATTTACAGTGATTACATTTTTATTTTAACGTAGGTAGGTGACATTCCATGGTACTTTGTAATTTAACATTTTACGGGACATAATAAAAAAACAACATTTCCTGATTTACTAGTGTACTTACAGTCTTCACTTATTAGTTATTATAACAAATTGCTATCCTATTAACACATCTCTCGGATGCCATAAAGAATCTAGTTTTTCTCAGCACTCTTACATATGGGAACTCAGTCACAAGATCTACCTGTCATTCGCTGCCCTGATAGCAAATAGATCTTATTCAAAGCAAAATCAGAACGATAAACATTTTACTGTCAATAGGTAATTAGGAAATCAAATATAACATAATAATATTTATTATCACGCTGTACATGCCTGAAGGGATAGGCAGAGGAGTACATCGTTTCCCCAGATGATCAACGATAAACTAATATTTGATCGCAATACTCGTAATATATAAAATTGAACTTATGGATTGTATACAAACGTTTTTGAAAGGATCGTATATAAACGTTTTTGAAAAGCCATTATTGAAAGCAAGGATCGAGAACCAAATTGTAAACCTACCCAATACAAGACTACATAAATGGATTGATGGAAGATACCACTAAGGCTATGTTTACACGAGCGCTTTTCCACATTTTAAACGGTCGTTATTTATAAACACTTATGTTTTAGACCATATGACTTCTTTTGTATACATATGCAGTCATATGGTCTAATTACTAACGTTAAAAATAACACGCAATGTGCCCTGCTTGTTGGTACTTATTACGCTGGTCAGATGAAGCTCAATTTTAATTCGCCATGCACAATACGCTCATCTAAAAGTGTTAATGAAATTCGTATTACATATTGTTGTAGTTTTTCCCACCAAAATAAGCATCTTTGCTTAAATTTGTCTAAACATGCGGTATCAGTTAGCGGCTTTTACGAGCCGTTTGCTGATGTGACAATGCGGTCGAAGCTGGTAAACGAATATTCTTTAACCAAGAACGCCAAGACGTTGTATCGTAAAATATTTCTATGAGTACACGTACCCTATACGAAGACAAATAATTCATTATAATACACATAAAAAAGTTAAAAACTTGACAAATTACTGTTTGTAAAAGAAATATACAGAAACTTTGACAACATACATTTACATGTTGCTATTATATTTTATCCATTGCACTTTGCTCACATCTATGAACTAGTATTATTAGATTATCAAAGAAAGGAATGGGCAGACCTAACATACGTGACACGGTAGATAAGGCTTCACAGGTAAAATTGGCTTATGTATAGATATTTTCATCTAGTTTCTAGAACACTCGACTAAAGAGTACTTATTACAAACAGTGAGGTCACTTTAGTAGGTTATATATTGGATGACCAGGATTTATTTTATAAAACATTTAGAATTGTTATATTACAATTAATTAAGGATTAGTACTTGCTAGACGTTTATGTAATATAATATGCAATTATGTATACAAAAAATTTAATAAGTAATGTAAAACTGGTAATTGGTTTTAAATGGACTATCGAAATTCTACAACGATACTTATGTACAGATGTAGAAGAGCAGATTAGTGGTACATTAATCTACAGACGGTTTAAATATTATGCACATTTCTCATCAATATAGCTAAGGTGAAAAATTTTCGCCGACTTCTAATTAATTTTGCCAACAGTTCAATTTCTGGTCTAAAAAGTGCAAATCACTCAGATTACACTGAAACATTGCGTCAAATAAGCAGCACCATTCTACTACTTCCGACACATTAGTGCGGCATTGCTGCGCATCAACACGCAACAAAGCTCATCACCAATTTTTGCGCTCTTATTAGCAAACTGTTAGCGAGTATACTACCAACGATAATTCCCAAAGGTCGTTATCTGGTATGCATCTTATTATCATGTCGTCATAAGTTTAGCTAATCGTTCACAATCTATCGACAGTTTATAATCTCACTAGATTTTTTATAAACTAACGGATCGTACAATTATCCGGTGACATATATATTCATAAGTTACTTCATCAAATACTATGGATGATTATCAACCATTGCCATATTTAATTGAATTTTTATTTAAATTTGAGGAATTGTGTTCACATTACCCCTGGTATTAATGGTTTACCAGAATGAAAGAGTATTCTTATTTTATTTTTACAGTCAATCTCACTAACTATACTAAAGCATTCGCTTAAAATTTTTACTATTTACATGGAATTATGGAACGCCTATAAAAAAATATTAAAAGTTGTAGAGCTTATAATTCTATATTTAATTTATTGACATTATAAAAACACGACTCAGTTGCACAAATGTCTAATAAGGCCCTTGAAGCCTAAACATTACTGTAGCCATCTGCTGTATTCCCAATAGTTCAGTTATCCAGTTCAGTTCACTGAACTAGTGGTTTTTATCTTACTAGTCCAATTGTAAATTTAACTACTTTCCATCTTCTTCTGGCTTCTATCCACGGATACTCAATTAAATTTTTAAACTACATGATAAAAAGTTTTCCAATTTAGTTTACTATAAATACAATACAGTGAAATTTCTTTTCTTTTGTTCAGTTCAAAATAAAATATACTCTTGTGCCTAGTTTCATTTAATTTACATATTTTTATTAATTTATCCAGACAGAGTACGTAGAGATGTTTAACCACCAAAGCACAAGGAGTCCACAAATAGTATAGAGGTAGCTACAGGTAGGTCAGTACATCCATACTTTGGATAGTATTAAAAGCTTTTTAGCATATAGAACAGCCGAAGTACTAGGACCCCATAAATAGCATAAAGGTAGTCGTATGTACATAGTGCATCCATACTTTGGATAGTATTAAAAGTTTTGTAAGATATTGAACAACCAAAGTACTAGGGCCCCAGAAAATAGCATAAAGGTAGTCGTCAGTATGTACTTAGTGCATCCATACTTTGAATAGTATTAAAAGCTTTGTATGAACGGCCAAAGTACTAGGACTAGGTGAAATTATGTTTTTGTTTGTGGGATATAATCTCTGCTTTCTGAACTGAACAAACGGGAGAAAAAATATCAATAGTTCATTCAACTAAACAAAGGAGAAAATAAATCACACTAGTTCAGTCAAATGAATTAGTGGCAATAGACAACTGTAGCAAGTGAAATTATAACTGGGCGCAGATATAAGAACAATGTTTCAGGGTGACGAGCGCAGTTCAGAGTCAAGCAGAATGTTCGTTGAGAACGGTGAACTGGAACTGTAATGGACAGGCGTGTGACTTGTAAGACTCATCACTTCATAGCAAAATACGTGACAGTTCAATCAAGGTTGGTCGAAAAAAGCAATACAATGTTTTGTGATCTGATCAATATGTACATCAATTGATCAATCAAAGGAATCAAAACAAGGTTTTACAGATGGTTCAACTACTTCGTTATTAATAAATAGATTCAGGCGTTACTTTGCGGAAATCCATATTTAATAATAACAAATATTTTTAAAATATTTTATGAAAACATCAAATTAATATTTTAATAAAACACTTCAAAATACAAAAATATATCTAGTGACAATTCCGCCTAATTTTCCTGTTAAGTCGACGTGACGTCACAAACGCCACGCAGCCAAAACGGAAGAATTTTCGACGCGTTTCGCTTCTACACGAAGCATCATCAGGTCTTGACTCTACGATCGAGATCTCGATCGTGCGCTCGGAATTAGGCGGAATTGTCACTAGATATATTTTTGTATTTTTAAGTGTTTTATTAAAATATTAATTTGATGTTTTCATAAAATATTTTTAAAATATTTGTTATTATTACTTTGATATTGCATTCATACATAAAAAAAGCTTGCTGTTAGTGGGAAATAATTAAATTAAATGTGAGGCATTACAAAGGGATACTTGTACATATTGAGTAATTGATTTCTTATACATACAGTAAAAGCACTGTACTTATTTCCTACAATTTGATTTACATAAAATATGTATTTAGTTTAATACCGCATTTACAAATGCGTACTCGCGGCCTCGATGATTTATACCAGCACTTGTGTTTACACATTCGCGTGTTCATTCACACTTAAACTTGCAACGTCGGACAATGTCTAAGTTCTGACGGCATCCGCATTGTGTTCATGTTTAGTATTTTCTATCTAGATTAAAGAGTCACTAACGTGAAAACAAATACTTAGATACATTACAATGATTATGATAAATGTATTTCAATATTGTTTTCGTTGCGAGCAAACGTGGGAATTTACAAAAAGTCATTAAAAACTCATTTTGCTAAGTCCATCTACTTATTAAATATGCTACTACTCCAGCATTAAACATCCTTTACTCATTATTGTGATGAACATGGATAGGGTTTCAAATATTTGACAAGCCTTGGTAAAGCTGTAAAAAAGTTAAAACCCGGCTGTTACTCCAATGTATTTTCAATATAAGACCACCAGGTGTTGCTCGAAACGCGTCAGTTTTAGAAATGAGAGAATGCGAATGTGTAAACGCAAGTTCGCGTGAATCACTCGTAATACTGCTATTAACGCGAGCGTCGCGAGTGGAAAGGCGAGTGGTGAGGTAAGTCACGAGCGTGCTGTTTTCGTATATCACCACTCGTCTCGGCACTCGCACGACTGTGTAAACGCGGCTTAAGAAATTGGGATTATACATAACACATTTCGTCTATAGTTAAAACTAAAGACATCAATGCATTGTAACAAACGTCAGTCGGTTCAATTACAATTTCTAAAGTATGCAAGCAGTCCTTAGAAATATTAGATTCATAACAAAACATCGCATAAATAATGCATAGTTCTGAATGCTTACTGTAGCACCCACATGTATTGACAACTACTCAGGACAATGGTTTTAATGAAAATGATAGCTTTGGCCTAGAATTGTTTTTGCCAAGTATTTTCTTTTGTTCCTCTTTAACTCTCTTTTCTTGTTCCTTTTTCATTTTTTGTCTTTCTTCGTCCATCTTTCTTTGTTCTTCAATCATCGCCAGCCGTTCTTCCGCCTGGAAATTAAAATAATGATTAGAACGATTACGCATATCCTCATAGAATCAGTACCGTTTCATTTTCTTCCATTTGGATGACTAAGGCTAAGGCAAAATGATGCGTATAATGAGCGGGATTCCACTTCTCACGTCGATGTATCAGTTGTTCTAGCTACAACTTAAGCAATAAAGAAAAACTTCATCAACCGAAAACAAAATTAGCCAAAGTAAAAATAAACAAGGCATATAGAATAACATAGTAATGTATAACAAACTTTCCCTTAGTATCACTGGTCTACACTTAAATTAATTCAAAGATAAAATAAAATACTTTTAGTTTGCAACCCATTTTACTATGGCAATGCGATTGACTGAATTCTCATTTTTATGGGACAAATATACAAATTTTTGGTATGCTAAATTAATTAATAATTATTAAAATTTTACAATAGAATGATATAATACATTGAAACTGTGCCATAGTGAATATTAACTACATTGACTATTGCTTAGCAATTATATTTTTATTTATTAATTATAAACATATTGAACTATACGATTCTATTAGGATTCAATTTTATAACCGGTAACAGATCCTAAATCTTGTAGAAAATTTAAAATGTAGTTTTTTGTATAGGTCAATAAAGATTGCTATATATATTTGCGTTACTAAGTTAGCACACCCGATGTATTATTTTAGCGCAACAGTCTGTGTTACATAAGTTAAAATAATTATATTATATGCTAGTTTCTTGCCCTTCTTCTCTGCGCAGTAATCTAACTAGTTAAATAAGCCAAGTCTTGAAATTACTTTCTGTACACCCATTTGCACAATTTCCTTTATTTATCCATAGCGTTTCGGACCCTAGCCTCTACTGCGAGGTTCAATTAGTTGAGCCGTTTGGACATTTTTTCCCATAGTCGCAACTAGTTCTGTAGCTTACATAGAATAATATATTACTTCGCAAGGACAGACCGGACGCGGTTTCAAATATCAAACATTTGTCGGTGTTTCGTACGGCGTTACACCGTAAAATAGTGTTCGAATTGAACTTTTGAGCAATTTTTGCGTCTGTCCAGACCTATTCCATCATATAGGATTTTTGTTGAGCAAAGAATCCTACATAACGGAATGCCTTTTAAAACCTAATTTTTTTTTACGTTATTGTGACGTATCAAGCACGCGGCCCACCTAATGTTAAGCGGACTAACCTCTGCCTATAACAGATGCATTTCTTCACAAATCAAGAATTGCACTGCGCCTGTCACCACAAGACATAGTTGTTAAGTCTCATGTGCCTGTAATTTCACTGGCTCTCAAGGACTGCTGCCGGAACACACCGTTAGATGATTGGCGACAGATTTTCTACTTAAGGGTGGTCCCTAGCCAGGAGGGCATTCGCAAAATGCCTTTCCACCATGCGGTGAAGCTCAAGCCCGCGGCGGGATTCGAACCATGGATCTGCGGCACGGCAGTCCATAGTCAATGCCACTGAGCCATCACTGCTTCAAGATATTCTACATAATTGAAAGTAATGAGTAGATGAGAAAAAAGAAATAACAACTTACCAGCTTCTGCTGTGCCTCTTCAATCTTTTTATTATTTTCAGCCATGATTTCCTCCAGCTCTTTCCTTTTACGAGCTTCTTCCTCCTGTTTAATGAAAAAAATGTGTTAATACTGCTCTAGGGGATAACCATGGACACAATGTAAATCATAAAACAGTACATCATACAAAACTAAATCATTTTGGTGTTCATCTAAATCATGGTCTTGGTAATTCCTAAAATGTATTCATGTTTTGTTGTATAATAATATGTTCTGTAAGAAGATTGATACCACAATATTTTTAATACAATATGAATTTCAGTGAAGAATTAAACAATTGACAATTTAATAAATAAACCAGCACTCTGCTGGTTAATCATGTGAATACCACGCAATGTATTCTAAAAGCAACATTATTGTGGTTACTTGTTTTCATAAGAAATTAGTGTGGTTATACAAAAAAATAGATTCAAAAAATACCTTCAACTGTCACACCTGGATCCTCTGGTAGCTGCTCCGTAAAATTCTTACAGCATCTTGGTCTTGTTCAGTCTTCCGACCTGACTTATAGACTACGTGACTGCCAAGGACAGTCAAGCGAACAGTTTTAAAATGCTAGCTGGTGGCCTTCACGGCAATGTTATGTTACAGGCAGCAGCAAGCTCTGCCACGGGTGCAAATGACATGTTACAGAATGGAGGTGAAGTTACAGAGAAGGGTCTCAATGAGTGACAATTTAATAACAAAATCAAGTAACATCTGTAAGCTCGAACTACACCTGACTGGACCTTTAACAGATATGATCGAAATAATACTTTTATTAGTTTCTGTTTATAAAATATTAAATTTTACATTTATTGTGATTTTATTGGGTGCGACAACAATGCAGATTGTTATCGCAAAGGTTTTGTCGCGTGTGAATGCAATGTCTCGGATTGCATTTACACACAACTGGCAAATGAAGAAATCAGTTACCTGTCTTGCTAGCTCATCCCTTTTCTGTTGTTCTCGCTGACGCTCTAACTCTTCCATCATTTCTTTTTCCATCTTGCGTTTGGCTTCTTCTACTCTTTTTGCTACTTCTTGTTCAATTTCGTCTTTCCGTTTTTCTAATTCTTCTTCAACTCTTTTCTTTACAAGCAGTTCTATTCGTTTGGCTGCTTCTTCTTCAACAACCTGTAACATATTACAAATAAAATTGTAATGAAAACAAAATTGAAATTTCAGTACTTAACCATTTTACTAAGCAAAATATAAGTATAGTAATTAAGCAACTTTAAACGGTTTAAATCGCGTATATGTATCATTATTTTTGTCCCGACGTTTCAAACACTTTACAGTGATCGTGGTCACGGGGTGACTAATTGGTTTTATTTGTCACATGAGTTATTAAGAAAGGAGGAGCTTCAGCATGTAAAACAAGTACTGCGAAGCAATAATCACAAGCTCCCACGAATATGTCACAGAAGCCGGCCCAAGCCTTCCACAGTTGAGCGTCAACCTGCCATCTTACCTTACATCAAGGGTGTCACAGACAAAATTGGTAATATCTTAAGACGAGCTTCAATAAAAACTTACTTCAAGCCGCACAAGAAGATTAACCAATTTTTAAGACCTGTTAAGTGCAATATTTCCCTACAAGATGCAGGTGTTTACAAACTTGATTGTGAATGTGGGCTGTCATACATTGGGCAAACAAAGAGGAGCATTGGTATCCGGGTAGAACACATTGCTGACATGAAGAATAGACGCTCGACCAAGTCTGCAGTTTGTGAACATGCCCAGGACAAACCCAACCACTACATTCGGTTCGACAATCCAAAAATCCTCGCCAGAGAGACTCGGTTTATGCCAAGAATGTTACCCGAGGCTATTGAAATCAAAAAGTACCCAAATTTCAATAGAGATGATGGTTGGCAAGTGCCACCTGCTTGGGATCCTGTTATCAAATTAATTAAATCCCAAGGCCGACACAAATCTGCAAGACCTCTGGACACTGTGAGCGAATACTGCGTGAATAGGGAACATTATGATTAAAATAAAAAAAATCGGACGGTAGGACAAATAATTTCTTAATAACTCATGTGACAAATAAAACCAATTAGTCACCCCGTGACCACGATCACTGCAAAGTGTTTGAAACGTCGGGACAAAAATAATGATACATATACGCGATTTAAACCGTTTAAAGTTGTTTAATTACTATATGTAATAAGCGCGAAAACCCAAGACAACATTAAAATATGAGTATTTTCAAAACATAAGTGGCAGTAAAATATTTGTGACCAATTAATAGGATTTTTTATTTCTGGACTTAACATATTGCTATGTTCACATGAACATAGCGATATGTTGTGCCTAATTTTTTAATTAAATTTATTTTTAAGACACACATTATTATATTCAGATAATATTTTTCAATGTGATTTTTCGATTTATCAATTTAATAAATAGAAAAAAGCTTACAATAAAAAATGCAACACTTTTACAAGCTTTCATCTAAGTTGTCGGCCATTTGAAATAAAGTTTGTTTTATTTAGTATTAGTGTAGTATATTTTGTACTGTTACAAATAAGGTAAATATTTACTAGAAAACTTAAAATAAAACCAGGCAATAAGTAGTAGTAATATAGGTATGTAAAAATATTTTCTATATCTCTTTTGTCACGTAAATACGAGTATGTGTGTTAAACTACGAGGGTGAATCAAAAAATTCTTGGAATCAATATTAAAAAATGCAAAGATTTAAATAATAATATTTTATTTTTCTACATAATCTCCCTCCAATGCAATGCATTTAGAATAACGCGTTTCTAACTTCCTTATTCCTTGTGAAAAAAAATTATTTTCTTGACTCTCGAAAAAGTCCTCTACGGCAGCTATAACCGCGTCATTATCGTGAAATTTTGTTCCACGAATTTCCTCTTTTAATTTTGGAAACAAGTGAAAATCACTTGGGGCTAAGTCCGGAGAATATGGTGGGTGGTCAAGGATATTGAAGCCAGCACAGCGGATTGCGTTGACCGCAACTTCCGATCGATGAGCAGGAGCGTTATCTTGAAGGAACGACACGCCCAACGACAGTTTTCCACGACGTTTTTCTTTAATCGCTTCACGCACTTTCGGGATTAAATTTGCGTAATAGGGTCCAGAAATTTGCGTAATAGGGTCCAGTAATCGTCTGGCCTTTTGGCATGTAATCAATAAAAAGGATTCCTTCACTATCCCAGAACACAGAGGCCATAACTTTGCCAGCGGTAGGAGCAACTCGAAATTTTTTAATGGATGGAGAGGATGGTCGTTTCCAAGACATGCTTTGTCTTTTAGTTTCAGGATCAAAATGGTGGACCCACGTTTCATCCATGGTGACAAGACGACGGCAAAAATTATCCGGATCACGCTGGAACATTTCGAGATTACGCTTGGAAATTTCCAAACGTCGCTTTTTGTTTTCGTCGGTTAACATTCGTGGCACCCATCTTGCAGACACTTTTTTGAACCCCAGTGAATCAATTAAAATGGATTGAACGCTACCAAAAGATATCTTTAGGATCTCAGCTATATGTTTTATAGTCATTCTTCTGTCTTCCAAAACCAGATTCTCAACCTTTTTGACATTTTCTTCTGTAACGGAGGTTGAAGGCCGCCCAGAACGCGGGTTATCTTTACAGCTTGATCTACCTCTTTTAAATTCAGCCACCCAGTACGCAACCGTAGAATAGGGTACAGCATCACCCCCTAATGTCTGCTGAATGTCCAAAAAAATTTCCTTCGTAGACATTTTTTTCAAACTGAGATATTTTATCACCGCACGTAACTCACTTTTATCCATAATTTTGACTTTTTAGCAACTCGTTGCACAAAAAAATTTATTACATGCGAACGAACTGACAAAAATAAGTGACAGTCTGCATAAATATAGTGTGATAGACACTCTTTAATTTGAATATCGAACTTGATCCAAAAAGGTTTCATGTATATGCACTTCTAAGAACTTTTTGATTCACCCTCGTATAATTTGCCTTTTAGCAAATGAATAATATTGTTGCCAGATTTTGGAAACATGATCTAAACTATAGCATTTTACAAGGACATAATACAATACACATATAATAAAGAAAAGTGATTCATTTTCACCAAATAATGCCACTATAGACCATGTGGCCACATTTTAAATTGTGGGAAAATTTTCGTAAGCTATATCATTTATTTGCTTAAAAACTATAAACACACATAATATATCCTAAGTACCTATTGTTTGTATTGTTTTGTATTAACTATTCACACCTCTAAACTATAAAGTATGACAGTCTACTTATGTTTTATTGTTGAGCTCTGCACTATTTTTAAATATATTTCAACATGCATCCGCACTGTAAATCTTCAAATCGCTACTGGTGTCTGTTGGTGGTGTATGTTAAAAACATAGCTGGACCATATTATTATATGTTCTATGGCTGGACGTAAAAGACATTAGGATATTGAAGCCATGGTTGGGGCTCGCACTTTTGACAGACCCATCTACTTTATTTAGGGATCAAAATAATTTTGGGATGAAATTATAGAATCCAATCGAGCTTTATAAACACCTCACAGTTACCAAAACGCACGTCTTACTAAAATCTCAAGACAATATAGATGATAGGTGAACAGTCCAGCAAAGTGGTTTTTGGTTCGAGAAAGAAATTTGAGGATAAAGACGTCGTAAAATATTTTCTACAACAAGACGAAAATTATATATATATACACTTCTGGACTCATCTATTGGCCCACCTTGTATTTTCAGTTTCGTTTGGTCCTAGCTAAAATTTTATATTAGGTCGAGCAAAAAGTTTTTATGCAGTTTTGAACCTGGCACATTTTACCATCTTTTTCGATCGTATTGTTTTAAATTTGAATTCAGAATACCATACGACATGGAGCTACGCCTAACAAGTCGGATATGCGCCTTGTTAAAGGCAATTGATTTTTGAATAAAAAACATGTTTTATCAAATAAAGGTTTAATTTAATAACGCGTGTTGCCTCCATGGGCATCTACCACAGCTCTCATACGATTAGGCATAGAGTTTATCAACCGCTCTATGAAATTTTGAGGGATCATCTCCCATTCCTCTTCTATGGCAGTTTTCAACTCCTGCATCGTCTGGGCAACTGGCTGACGAGCCCTAACACGTCTTTTTAGCTCGTCCCACATGTGCTCAATAGGGTTCATGTCTGGGCTTCTGGCTGGCCAGTCCATAACTGTGATGTTCACATCCCGAAGATATTCCCTGACGATGCCGGCCGCATGGGCTCTTGCATTATCATGCATAAAAAGGAAATTTGGGCCCACATAGTCCGCGTATGGTATCACGTGAGGTTCTAAGCACTCACGAATGTACCTTTCAGCATTTAATGTTGGCAGCCGTGGTCCTGTAACAACCTCAAGTTGAGTTTTGCCGCTCGCGGATATACCGCCCCAGACAGTCCATGAGCCACCGCCATAAGCAACCCTCTCTTCAAAGCAGCATTGTGCGAAACGCTCTCCCTTACGTCGGTAGACCTTCTTCCTTCCATCATTGCCATGTAACACAATTTTAGACTCATCAGAAAAGAGTACACGGCTCCAATCTTGCTCTGTCCAATTTAAATGACTGCGTGCGAAATGAAGGCGCGCTGTTCGGTGGGCTCGCGTTAGTTTGGGCCCATTAGCTGGCTTGTGTGGTACCATATCGCGTTCTTTTAACCTTCTCCGAACAGTTCGAGCGCTCACAGATACTCCGTGGAAGTCGCGAAGTTGGTTTTGTATCTCAATGGAGGTAAGGTGACGATTTCTCAAGCTGGTCGTCACGATGAATCGATCCTGCCTTTCAGTTGTGACCCGAGATCGTGGCCTTCCTTGGCGACGAACAAAGCCGCCAGTCTCTAGGTACCTCCGATAAACATTTCGGACCGCAGATCGACTTAAATTAAGTTGAGCACTCACGTTTCTTTGGCTTTGTCCGGCCTGAATAAGTGCCACAGCTTGGGCGGCGACTTCAGGTGAAGTATCCATAGATTATTGATAGAACCTCACCTTAATGTTAAGAATAAGTAATGTTTGTTGCAAAACCAAAGATATCAATCACTTTTTCAAGAATTAAATCCAAGTAAACCAATAAAACCAAGTTTTCTTAGTATTCGATTGTTTGATATCAACAAACAGGCTCCAAATTGTCTTTTGTTTCTTTAAATTCTGTGTTCGAAATTCAAAAAAAGACTATTGAATGAAATTGTGAATGTGCCAGGTTCAAAACTGCATAAAAACTTTTTGCTCGACCTAATATAAAAATTTAGCTAGGACCAAACGAAACTGAAAATACAAGGTGGGCCAATAGATGAGTCCAGAAGTGTATATTATTTTTGCATTTGCAAGATCATTGCATGTACTATAAGATAAGGTACATGCAATGAGCTTGGAAATGCAAAGCGAATGGCTAACCATAGGTGAATTTTGTTTCCCTCTGGAGTTAAAGTGTACCTTAATATACGGTGGGTCTATTAAAATTCCATCTTAACGCCTTTCAGAAGACCCACCCAGACCAAAGTAACTTAGTAAGATGGGGGAAAGCGACCGAAAAGTTTGCGGTATTTGTCGGGAGGCCATAGGTACAGCAAGGCACCTATTATCCAAAACAAACTTTATTGCCTTTTCTCCCAATGCGACCGGTTTACCACCTCCTTCGTTTGATTTACGTACTCACCTGTGTGATGAAACAGACTCTAATACCTGCAACTGTGTGTCAATAGAATGTTCCAATTCAGTGAAGTACTAAGGTGTTTTGATAGACAGTGCAATGGTATGGAAGCAACATATCACACATATGGTGTCTTAAAGTTCGGAACCTGATTTATGTTTTTCCTCAACCTCAGAAATATAGTCGACTACCAATACTTAAAGACTACTATGCTCTAGTACAATCTGTTATATCTTACTGTATAACTGCATGGGGTGGCATAGGAATAATTCATATGCTATTATTGGAAAGGGCACAGAGAGCTGTTCTCAAATCCCTCTCCAAAAAACCTTACGATTCCCAACTACTGAACTATATTGCTGTACCAAGTCTTTACTGTTAGACAGCTTTTTGTACTGCATAAGGTAACAAGGAATCATTCCCAACTTCTATTCGATCGGACTCTCCTCTATATAGCAAACCCCGGCATAATATAGTATGTAATGGTGAAAAGAAACGAACAGCAGGTAGCAGGTCGGCATTATCACTATATTAGCTCATTGCTGTACAATAGGCTAAATAAAGAATTAAAAATTTACCCTCTTACCTTACATAAATGCAAAACCTAATGTATCAAATGGCTTCACTCATTATCCTATCAAGATACTGAAGATCTCTTGACAGTATTGAAATAATCGCTTCACACACACCCTCACATCCACACACACACATCCTCTCTCCCACACCCACACACCCTCATGCATTCTCAATTCACACTCATACACACTGATTGAAACATATTTTTCTGTCATTTTCATATTTTCCCTTTTTATATCATTGTATATTGTAATTATTGTTTACAAACCCTATATTCGAATGAAGCTTTTTCTATGTACGTACTCTAGACCTTAATTTAATTCTCTGTTCTGTTTTTAGTAAGGAACTTTGCGTCTAATTTTCGGAGGGCGTTGACAGCTGCGACTTCTGCAGGTGTCATCGATTCTCATATTATGTTAGTTGTATACTATTGTTATCGTTCCAAATAAAGAATTATCATTATTATTATTGAAGAGTCCTAGAAATCATACGAGAGGCAAAGAGTATCTCGGTAGTTAGAGCAAAAAAAGGTTTGACCACAAACAAATGACATGTTGCTTTTGTAAAAGAAGTGTCATCTACAAAATCGAAATCCAAGCCTTATTCCATCTTAGGCGCAGCTCCCAATTGGACTATTTTGATGGACACGTATGAAAAACAATACAAAATTCCAGAGGATGTTGGTGTTTTGTCATCCAAACCAGATATATTTCTATACTCAAAAAATCTAAAATGAATAGTACTTATAGAACCTACTACTACACTACTATAAACTGATGACAAACTCAAGGGAAATAGACGTTATGGTAGATGGCAACAAGATTGAATATGTCAAAGAATATATTTACTTAGGACAGATAATATCCCCTTCAGATGAGACGAGACGAATTACTTAGCATTCCATGGATTCACCGTGCGGGTGCCGGGTCCATCGCGTTGCAGAGGAAGAGGCTGGAGGGGCCTGGGACTTGCAACCCAGGAGTAGGATTAAGGGGCCCCTTTATGATGCATCAATGCTCTCCTTCACCACTCGAGCCTCCTCCTCTACCTAACCAAATTTGATAAGATCCTACTAATGCCGCCTTAGATACACGTTCTAGGATGGAAGTTACGGTTGTTCTTGGTAGGCCAAGGTCTTTAAGAAGGTTATATAGGGATTTCGCTGGTATACCCCTTGCTCCAACCTCTACAGCATATAAACTAACCACATAACCGTTTTTGGTTAATTCATTTGTTAGGTCATAATATTTGTTTGTTTTTATTGTGTGGTCTTTAGGTATGTTTGTTTCCCACGGCACAGTAAGTTCTATGAGTACTATGCGTTTTAGATTTTTTGAGTATAAAAATATGTCTGGTCTGGATGACGAAATACCAACATTCTCAGGAATTTTGTAATGTTTTTCATACGTGTCCATCAAAAGAGTCCAATCGGGAGCTGCGCCTAAGATGGAGTAAGGCTTGGATTTAGATTTTGTAGATGACCCTTCTTTTACAAAATCGACGTGTCGTTTATTCGTGGTCAGACCTTTTTTTGCTCTAGCTACCGAGAGACTCGCGGCTTCACGTATGATTTCGAGGACTCTATCATGGCGACGTGAATAATGACCCCTATCAAGGAGCACCTTGCATCCTACCAGCAAGTGCCTAGCTGTACCGATCGCCTCCCGACAAATACCGCAAGACTTTTCGGTGGCTTTCCCCCATCTTACTAAGTTACTTTGGTCTGGGAGGGTCATCTGAAAGGCGTTTAGATAGAATTTTAATAAGGCAGGAGACCAGTCGTATATCAAGGTGCGCCACTTTAACGCCAGAGGGATACAAAATTCACCTATAGTTAGCCATTCGCTCTGCATTTCTAAGCTCATTGCATGCACTTTATAGCTATCATTTTCGTCTTGCTGTAGAAAAGATTTTACAACGTCTTTATCCTCCATTTTCTTTTCCGACCCAAAACCCGCTTTGCTGGTCTGTGCACCTATCATAAATTGTTTGTAGTGTTTATAGAGCTCCGATGGTTTCTTTAATTTCATCCCAAAATTAGTTTGATCCCTAAATAGAGTAGATGGGTCTGCCGAAAGTGCTAGCCCCAACCAAGACTTCAATGTCCTTATGACGTTTACATCCAGCTTTGTCAAAAGTGATTTTGTAATGTCGTATACTAGAAAAGGCCAAGTCAGACGTGATGTTAAGTAGTTGTCGTATATCCAAGCTTTTTTAATGTTATTTATTGGTTGTTGGTCTACCATACTAAGATCTTTTAGAAAGCTATCGACAACTGCGTCTAGAGATGGTGTGCGACCTTTGTGATCAATCTTTCTACCAAGAAATTTAAATGGCACAGATTCAGCAATTGTGGAAACACATTCTCCTCCTATCAAGAGTCCCGGATCGTACGAGGTAAATTTGGTATTCCGTCTGCCCAGACACAGACAGTGGCATTTACTTGGTTTTGTTCTCAACCCTTCAGACCACGCACAGACAAAAGAAATAAACAGGCGAATTGCCCAAGGATGGAGAAAATACTGGTCAATGAAGGAAATAGTGAAAAGTAAGGTTCTAGGTAATCACATAAAAAAGAAAACTTTTGAGACCTGTATTCTTCCAGTTCTTACTTATGGCTGTGAAACTTGGTCAATAACACTTAACCACAGGGAAAGGCTGACAAAATGCCAACGTGCCATGGAAAGAAGCATGCTAGGGATCAAAATCAAAGACAGAGTCAGGAACGTAGACATAAGAACAAGAACAAAACTGACAGACATTCTCACCCGGATAGACGTCCAAAAATGGAGATGGGCTGGACATATGTTACGTCACCCCATTAACAAATGGAGCACGCAAGTCACCCTCTGGCAACCCAAAGATGGCAAAAGAGGTAGGGGTCGTCAAGTCAGGAGATGGGAAGATGACTTAAAACAGACAGTGGGACCATTCTGGTTGAGAGTAGCAAGGGACAGGACCCATTGGAAGGAATTGGAGGAGGCCTATGTTAGAAGACACACCGAACTTAGGGACATCTTGTAACCCTATGTTTAGGAATAAAAGGCTATTATTATTATTATGTACTTATAGAACCTACCGTGCCGTGGGAAACAAACACACCTAATACACAATAAAAACTAACAATTATTATGACTTAACAAAACGGTTTTGTGGTTAATTTAAATGCTGCAGAAGTCGGAACAAGGGGTATACCAGTAAAATCCCTATACAACCTACTAAAAGACCTTGTCCTGTCAACACCAACCATAACTTCTATCCTAGAATGTGTATTGAAAGCGGCATTAGTAGGATCTTAACAAATTTCGTTGGGCAGGGCAGGCGGTTCGAGCACCCGCATGGTGAATCCATGGAATGCTAAGAAAATTTGTCCCATAAAGAAAAAAAAATTTTTTCAGCTCTGCCCCCAAAACATGGGCTTAAAATGGTATAAAAATCACAGAATGTTTTAGAAAGATTAGACAATAACCCTTCTGCGTGAGAGGGACAGAGAATGAGAACAATCTGGATTAGTGTAAAAGAGAACAAAACATGTCGGACAAAGCAATATAAGCCATCAGAGCTACAAAATCTAATTCCAAGCCTTACTCCATCTTAGGCGCAGGTTCCGATTGGACTCTTTTGATGGACACGTATGAAAAACATTACAAAATCCCTAGGGATGTTGGTGTTTCGTCATCCAGACCAGACATATCTCTATACTAAAAAAATCTAAAACGCATAGTACTTATAGAACTTACTGTGCCATGGGAAACAAACATACCTAAAGACCACACAATAAAAACTAACAAATATTATGACTTAACAAATGAATTAATCAGAAACGGTTATATGGTTAATTTATATGTTGTAGAAGTCGGAGCAAGGGGTATACCAGCAAAATCCCTATACAACCTACTAAAAGACCTTGGCCTGTCAAGAACAACCGTAACTTCCATCCTAGAACGTGTATTCAAGGCGGAATTAGTAGGATCTTCCCAAATTTGGTTGTGCAGGGGAGGAAGCTTGAGCAGTGAAAGGGAGCATTGATGCATCATAAAGGGGCCCCTTAACCTAACTCACTGGGTTGCAAATCCCAGGCGCCTTGACTAGGGCCTCTTCCTCTGCAACGCTATGGACCCACCACCCGCACGGTGAATCCATGGAATGCTAAGTAAATTCATCTAGAAGTTGGAGCAAGGGGTATACCAGCGAAATCGCTGTATTACTTCTAAAAGACCTTGGCCTGTCAAGAACAATCGTACCTTCCATCCTAGAATGTGTATCCAAGGCGGCATTAGTAGAATCTTAGCAAACTTGGTTGGGCAGGGGAGGAGGCTCGAGTGGTGAGAGGGAGCATTGATGCATCATAAAGGGGCCCCTTAACCTTACTCACTGAGTTGCAAGTCCCAGACACCTTGACTTGGGCCTCTTCGTCTTAAACGCTATGGACCCGGCACCCACACAGTGAATCCATGGTATGCAAAGTAATTCGTCTCTCTGGTCAATCGCTGCATTTGGTAGGCAGGTTTCACCTCAAGAAACAGAATTTAGTTATGTATAAATATTGTATAATTTTACCTCAGATATGGTTCAGTGCTCTCTCAGCGCTCAAGGAGGTAACATATAGTATATAAGCAACATGTGTAACATATGTAACAAGTGTAATGAAATACTTTCCGTTATTGTAGAAAATTATGTTTTTTTTCTCATATAGCCCAGGATACATCCTATCGAAAACAATTTGAATTATGAGAATCGGAGTTACACAGATTTTAGAAGAGAAGCTTAGTTATTGGTAAAAAAACAACAACATTTTGATGCCAAAAAAAATTAATGCTAAGTCAGCCACCACCAATATACATAATTTCAAATCGTGACTGCTGCAGTGCTGCATGTGCAGTGCGGAAATGAGGCCACTTCACCCTTGCATAACAAGTGCTGGCACCCACACTCACAACATTCTAGGGTAGGGCTAACGAGACCATGTCAGAGTCAGGGTCAATCGATTTAGTTTGGGGACACATGCATTTACATATTCTTTGGCTCAGTTTTCCATTGCCGTCCATCGGGTTGAGGGTTGATATTTTTTTCACAGATAGGTTACATTATTATAAGTACACACTCAAAGTTTCAAAATCAGAAAACGCGTAGTTTTTGAGAATAAAAATATTGAAAATTAATTATTTTGCAATATTAATGCTAATCCATAGGGATTGACAAATCTGTGGTAGCACAGATTATATAGAATTCTCGCCAAAGAACGTTTCGTTTTACGAACGGTTAAAGGCGTATTTCACTTGACGCTAATTTCGTTATTTTCGATAATTTTGCATCTATGGTTCCACATTTAATATGAACGACAACACAACGCGCGAGCCGAGCGAGCGAAGCGAGCGTGCCGCGGCAGCGGCCGGCGAAGCGCTAAAAAATCTGTTACACATCCAACAAAACAATAAATTTGATCAGTGAAGTGTTACAAAAAGTGAGGTTATGATTTCACAAAAATATGCATAACTCGAAAACAATGCATTACCTTGTAATAAAAGTGGTGGGAAAGGGAAGGGATGACCCTCCCTTTCCACTGTCCTCTTTCATGGCAATCGATTTTAAAATTATTATTTTAATTCAGAAAATGAGGAAAATATAAAATAAGTAAAAAAAGGGGGGCTGCGAGACTTTTCCTTTGAAGAGGGGTAGTGGTACCCCTCCCCCCTCTCACCAACCCCCTCTACTCCCTGGATTCGACGGACGTCAATGGAAAGTCGTACCCATTCTTCAGATGGCACAGCAGAAATCAAGTACTTGGTAAAACAAACGGACATAATGTATGTCTGTCTTGAGTGGACTGTAAATAAAACTATAACACTATCACTAGCCTGGCGAGAAAAATAAATATGCACTACTTTCACTTAATAGAGAAGGGCTTTTTTTTCACCCATGCTTATCATATCACGCTGATGCCCTTGACGTCGGTTACTTTAAAACTGAGGTGATGTTAGCACTTAGAGAAATTTTACATCCAACTGTGATTTCTGAACGCCGCCTATAGTAATAAGTTTTATAGAAGATCAACAAATAATGTTTGTCCGAGAATATACCTTTTGTTCAGCTTCCCTTACACGTCTTTGCCTCTCCATTTCCGCCAGTCTATCCACTTCGTCCATTTTGCTGCGCCCTTTCGACTTCTTTCTGTGACTTCTGTTGCCTTCGTACGATCCATCACTACTGCTGACCGATGATATTGAATGAGAACGTTTCCTAAAATACACAAGTCTGTTGTAGCATCTGCTGAGTTTTCAGACATAATAATACAGATAATTGGCAGGGGATCCTCACCTAGACTTAGAACTCCTCTCTCTAGATTTTTCTGCATGTTTAGAGGTTCTACTACGCGATGAAGACCGATCCTTCGACCGACTCTTCTTCCTAGAATGTTTACTGCTCTTATGATGCCGCCGGGGCGATTTACTACGTGATCTTGACCGGCCCATCGTACGTTAATTTTAAGTGTAGTTGAAACCTAGTAAATAACAATTGGAAATAAGCAATGTCCAAAAACTTAATGCACATTAGCAGCGCAACTCTTGCTTGCGTGACCTTTTGACAATTGCGACGCCATTTTTTTTGCTATTACTTACGTAAACACAGATTATATAGACAAAAGGTTTGATTGCTTGCTTCGTAGGTTTGCTTGCTGAAAACCTAAACAGATTACATAATCTATCCAGAGGTCGAACTACACTATAGAACTGTATTTTTTTGTTGATTAGAACTATTACCTATCTTAAGGTTTTGTCTTATTTATCAGAATCATGAACCATGACATGACCAGATTTAATTCAAAGGTACTGATTTTGGCCCCGCCCGTGATTGACGGGCTCAAAGATTACAGAATCCACCAGGCTGGGCTAGAATGTTACAGTCCGCGAGGCATAAGCTGAGCTTTGCATTAGTGTGAGTGATCACCAATCTCACCAATCGGCAGGAGCGCGGCGAGACAGAATGGCGCCGCGCCTCAGGCCGGTTACCCAAAATCAGGTTTTTACCGGGCGAAAATGGCGCCGCGCCTAAGGCTGGTTGTCACACCTACACTATCCATGTACACTCACACTAATGCAAAGCTCACCTTATGCCTCGCGGACTGTACCCCATCCATCTCTTCTCGTCAACTTACACCGAAGTGGCAGTGGTTGGTAGCTTCAATGTCAATTAAAAAAAACATTTTCAACTTTGTCTTTATCTGTAAGTCAGTTGAAAGACTAGCTTAAGCCACGCGGCCGCGTGCGTGACCGTGGTGGCCACGCTATATGGGTACGCTTATAGGTACTCCAAGCGGCCCATCATATCTTGCCGAACTAGGCACTACCTTCCAAAGATAAAGTAAAAAATGGTATGACAATAACTCCTAGCCGCTGCGCTGCGTCGGCGCGCTGGTCCCTGCCACTTCATTTGAGCCAAAGGTAAGATTAAGGGGAAAACCGCAAGGTAGGCAGGAGTGCCTTGCGTGGGCATGTTTTTATATTATATACCTAGACCACTAGTTACTACACAAAAGCTTTTTGATAGGTTAGCCTTTGACGACTATCTCACCTGATGGTAAGTGATGATGTGTGGTCGAAGATGTTGTTCATGCTTACCTAGATTTACTGGCTCTCAAGGACAGCTGCCGGAACACCCTGTTAGGTGCTTGGCGACAGATTTTCTACTTTTTACCCAATATGGTGTTTATATAACAATACAAACCTTTTTTGAAACCTATAAAATTGATCTTATCCTACTTTACCTCTTCAAATTACTTGTACCCATGGAAGTAATAAGTACTGTGTACAACAGGAATGAGCTCTATCTGTGAATCTTGCTGCTAAAATTAAGATAATAAAACCTTATGCTAAGGTCGTTAGAGTCTTGTTGCACGCAAAGTAAAAAAGAAGCCAAGTGAGAGGCCAACCACTGAACCCTGTGTCCCTTTCTAACAGTGACTTACGAGTTGCCAGAGTTAAGTTGATTTCAATCCTTTCGTTGTTTGTAGAAAAATATGCGATTGATGTAATGTAATGAAATAAAAATATTTGCTTCTAAAATGTTTCTTGATATAAATAATAATTTATTACCGACACGTTAAAGCAATATTATTTGTTGCTACGTGTAAAGCCTTATTAACGCAAAACTTTTGTAATTGGCGTATAGGTTTTCTTTTATTTGTATGAAATACGGACACCTGACCTGACAACCCCACATGAAATCGCCGACTCGGACGTTAATGGTGGAGGGTTTTTTGATTTCGTGATATTTTCGAAGGATTTTAGTTAAAATGGGGAGAATTTGTGTCGTGGAGGCTTGTGGAAGCGAGTATTATCCTGGTTGATGTTTATCTTTTCACAGGTTTTGCGTTAATAAGGCTTTACACGTTTTAACATAATTTGTTAATTAAGAATTACGGTGACCATGCATGACTATCCAATCCTAGTTCAAGAACAAATAACTTAAATACCTATTTTTTTTTATTCCTTTCTCTATTTAAATATCTTTGTTTCAATTTCAGATTTCCTAAAGATCCTAATGTTAGGGAAATGTGGATAAATATTTTAATTTAAGGTATAAGCTGGGTTTGTGGCAGAAACTTCACAAGACTGTTTTATTTAGCACTGTCTGATTTAGAATTAAAATTAAATGTAAACTTAACTGTTGTTTTCTTACCTAATTAATTAAATATACCACAATAGTTAGCTTATCGTAATTTTATTTCAGTCCAGCTGCATTTCATGTTTGTTTACTTTATGATAATTGAAATTATAACTGTATTATTCTAGTAAGTTATAATAATAATTTTGTGACATGTAAGTAATAATATATCATTTTATTTACTTTATTGTAATTGAAATTATTAACTGTATTGTTAAACTAAGTTATAATAATAATTTAGTGGTTTTTTTTATAATTCTTATAGGCTAGCCTTTGACCACTATCTCACCTGATGGTAAGTGATGATGTGGTCGACGATGTTGTTCAGGCTAGCCTAGAATTACTGGCCCTCAAGGACTGGAACACACGGTTAGGTGCTTGGCGACAGATTGTCTACTTGAGGGTGGTAGCCAGGCGGGCATTCGCAAAAGGCCTTACCACCGTGCTGTAACGACTGCCATCGTAAGACAACAACCGGGCAGAGGGCTTAACGTGCCCTCCGAAGCACGGACGTTTTCAGTGGTAATGTCACTAGCGGTCACCCATCCAACCCCTGACCGCGGTGGACGTTGCTTAACTTAGCTGATTGATTAAGAACGGCTAAGCAAACTTCGCTACGAGCGCTTCGAATATTACCAATAAATTGATTATTCCCACAAAGACCAGTAGGTAAGTACCCTCCTATATAACGCGAGTGTAAAAAGCAAGCAAAAACAGGAATTGTATTATATAGTGCCTCAAAGGGAAAGTTTATCATTAGCATCTTTAATTAAAATCCATCTGAACCAATGATCTGCTAACGTCAGATTACAATTTTTTTTTTTTATTATTGTCCTTAAATCATATTTCAATATAGTCACCATCGCCAGAGAGGGATAAGAGGTACAGTTTCTGATCTCTTGTTCAGCTTCAATTTTGCGACAACACAACAGATTATTCCTGTTGTACGTAGTACTTCTTACTTCCATGCTTGTACCTCACGTAGGTATGTGCATCTGTAGTCTTTAGTTTAATTAGGGTGGCCCATGGAAGTAATAAGAACTACGTGTAGTACTTATTACTTCCATGGGGTGGCCATACTTTATGCTGTCTTTTAAGGAAAATTGGATAATAGGTTTTACTAAGAAAAAATTTTGGATCGTCTATCAATACTCAGACAACTTTTTTATTTTTATTTTTCTTAAATAAATAAAATTAAAAAAACACTTAATTTTTTTTGCGAGCTTTAATCAAACTACTATTTGTTCTTAACATAGCAATAATAAAAAAATATGTTTTTCAGTAGATATATGAATCAGTGGATAGCGCCTAATTTACAATGAAGACCCCATTCGCACTGAAGTGATTGGTGGTATACTGCTGTTTACGCGCATTTCTCCATCAGTTTCAATTTTTTAAATTATTGTTTAGCCAGGAATTGTACATATCAAAAATATCAATTATTATTAAAATTCGATAATTTATTTTATGTTAAACATCGGATAACGAAGCTAATTACCAGATGAATCAAAAAGTAAGTTAGTAGTCACTAACTGTGGGTTAGTACTACTCAGCTATTGTGAAATTCATATGCACGGTTACGTTAATAGCCAGGCGGGCATTCGAAAAATGCCCTACCATCATGCGGTGAAGCTCAAGCGAGCATGTGGCATTAGCTAAGGACCTGCTGCGCCGCAGTCCATAGTTAATGCCACTGAGCCATCACTGCTTTCGGTTTAGCTATTCAATTCTTATGGAGTTATTATTTAGTAGTTCTGCATTAATAGAATATTTATTTTCACTATTAGATACGGAACTGCTAAACAATTGCTTAACTGTATAGGTACAGTGAATTTAGCGTTTTTTTTATTCTGAGCTTAACACTGTATAATTGACCGACCGACCGACGATCGAATGAACTACCAAAACGAGCCATCGGGGGAGTAAACGTCATATAATATGGGATAAGTGTAAGAGAATATTCTGGTTAGTAATGGAAAAATAAGAAATATAAAAAAGAATGGTTGTAATGGTAATTGTATGTCGGAAACTCGTCTGTTTGTTCTTCGAAAACGAGCCGTGGGCTGGTGAAGGTGGGAAATTAGGAAAACTGGGGTATTTTGGTTAGTAAGAGAAAAATCTGAAAAGCTGAAAATGTTATCTGCCATTTGAAAATGGGAGGCATATCGGAAATAGTAAGAAATAGCTACCTATAGGGTCTTTGACGAAATGTTACAGGGGTTCGTGATAGCTATCAAATGACACTCGTAAAAAAGGTATACATCTCTCTTCTTACTGATTTTGGAGTAGTATAAGTTTATAATGTTTTTGAACTTTTTTATGAAACTTGAACTGAATTTGAAATTGTATAACAGTAATGTAGCTAGCCCCAAGGGCGAAGTACTGCGAAGCCGAAGGCTGAACTTCCAGCCCGCGAGGTTGAAAGTCGAGTGGAAGTTGCTGTAGTGTGGAAGTTGTTGAATAGGAGGATCTCACAAAATATAAGACTTGGGGGTGAGATCCAAAACTAAATATGACCGGACTCTTAACTGTTTTTTAAAAATAAAAAGAAAGTAAAAAAAAGCAAACACTTTAAGAGATATGAGAGGTGTTTGTCTCCCTCAATGAGTTGTGGGAGATAAAAATCATGTATGGGAAAAGGGTAGGGGTGTTTATTATTATTACAATTGTTTAGTTAATGCTCGCAGTAAATTCAGTTTGTTTTTATTACATTTTATTTTTATTGAAGTGAAATTTTAATAATAAAAATAGTTATCTCTGAGTATTGATAGACGTTCCAAATTTCTTCTTAGTACCACCTATGATCCAGTTTTCCTTAAAATACAGCATAAAGCATGGCCACCCTAATTAAACTAAAGACTACAGATGCACACCTACGTGAGGTACTACAAGGCATTTGAAGAGGTAAGGCAGGGATGTGGTAGGCATAAGATCAATTTTATAGGTTTCAAAAAAGGTTGGTATTGCAAACACTAGATTGGGTAAAAAGTAGAATACCGTTCCGTAATCTAATACAATAACATAAAACACATAATTAGGCTGCTGTATACTTAATTTATTTATAAAAGTTTTGTAACTTCGGCAGATAAAAATAAGCTTGAATGATTGAAAATTCAATGGTTGTTTGGTCTGCTTTTGCAAACTAGGTACCCATATATTCTTTTTCCTTTTCATCAATGAAAGACATGATTTTTGACGTAGCTCGTAGCAAAGTATCATAATAAGATATTGTAGGCAATGCAGGTGATTGTTGTTTTCTGTCTATTTCCGCGTTCAATCTAATTCCATCTAAGGAGTGTTTTGATACTAACACTTTTGAATTAAATTCAATAATACTTTTAATTCCCGACGAATCATCTTCAAGTTTGCTGAATCTAAAAGATTTTCGAATGCTTAATGCATCTGCAGAAGCAAACCGACTTCCAGACCGCTTTACCAGAGCTTTAATATCAATTTCACTCTTAGCGCTTTGAGTTACAGATACGTCTATGGCTGCAAATGAATGTGAATTCTTTTGACATGGTAATGATGTGGCACTGTCACTCGGTTCGGAAACTACCCTGTCCATCAAGTCATCTATTTGATAATTGATTACAGATGCTGCTTCACTCAGTTCATAATCAGATTCAGTGTTCTGAGTAAATCTCTCCTTCTTAGCGTTACCATCTGTGTCATCTGGTTCTACCATGATATCTGCAGCGTAAATGCGCTTAAGTTTATCGAGTATAGCTTTTATATCACTTTCTTTCTCTATATCTGCGTTTTCATATGAATCTTTTATAGTGATGTTTCCTTTGTAAAAGTAGTCATTGTGGAGAGCATAGCCTCGGGTAACCAAATCGGATGCACAGCTGTACTTGGGCATTGTCATTGGTTGACGATAAATGCACTCGAACTGGCCCGTCGATGACCTTGGGTCGCACGCGAAGTCGACGACCACTACAAATAATTCAATGATTTAGGCACTTGTCCCACTGCAAGCGAGAAAGTGAGTAGCTATCGACTATTTTCTTGCTATAGGAACTACACGAACAAGATACAGTTTCCCTGACAACAAAAGAGATGCATTTATTAATAGTTCATCACTGAATTATCGCAATGCCGCCGGCGAAAACTCGCTCTAGTTAGACCTCTATAACAGAGCACAGCAACAAGAGCTATACTCGCTGCTTTAGGCGAACATCGTTATATGCGCTCTTGATTAGAGCACTCAACTTCGGCTCAGCTAAGCCAGTCTTGATAGCCCAGTAGTTAAGGCATCCGGTGCGGCAAAACTGAGGGGCGTATTTACCGTTAGATAAAAAATAGATAGAAGTAGTAGAAAAATGCTACAATTTGTACTTAAATATGAACTTAATGATTTAACATACGATATAAAGTGGTCTTAGGTTTAGCGATTATTACACACAGTAAGTACCTAAACAACTTTAAACGGTTTAAATCGCGTATATTTATCATTATTTTTGTCCCGACGTTTCAAACACTTTGCAGTGATCGTGGTCACGGGGTGACTAATAGCATATAATATATAATAATGATAAATATACGCGATTTAAACCGTTTAAAGTTTTCTAATTCCTATACGATATGAAGTTAACATACGATACGTGTAATATTATGTACTAAGTATAAGGGATAAATATCATCCTATATCTCTATTCACACGATATAGTTTACCTTTGATAATGTCTGAAATTGCTGCAGGACAAATTTTTGCCGTGACTACAGTGGTAGGGTTAAGATCGGGACAAGAATTGATTTCAATCAACCAGGGCTTGTATTCTTTGTCTAGGATAAAATCACAACCATACAACTCAAATCTGTTCTTCGACACCGATAGAGAGTCTTGACAACTAAGCATTATGCCTATTATGGACTTTTTCATTCCAGGATATATAATTTTGTCCCAAACTTTATTCATACCAATCCTGTCCAAATATTTCTTGAATTGCTCTAAATCCCACATATTGTGTTGCGGGAGATCTGGATGCCTTCCGCAATAATTTTTATATTTCTTCTGCACAGCATTGTTTGTCAAGTGTATAGATTCATGGTAATTCTTAAGATTATATTTCTGAGAACTGAATTTTAGGTAGCAGTCTTGATACATCCATATTACTAAAGGATACGTGCTTGTCACCAAATAGTATTGTCTTATATCGAACTTTGTCTCGTGTATTAAAAGTGGCTCCTCTGCGAATAAAATAAATTGATTAAGAACTTAAGAATAAGTTGACATTCCCTCTGCATGCTATAGGATAGAATTTTTATTCTAACCGATATATTTTTGGATTACATATTTGGAATTAGCTTTGTCCAACCAACTCGTAATTACTGATAGTTGAGCAGCCATTCTTATTCCTCTACCCCTCGAACAATGGCCTGGTTTAATGATCCAAATATTATGACAACCTTCGCAACTTAACTGGGGTCTATATTTGTGCATCTCTTTAAGCAAAAACTTTGCGTAGCCCAAGTAAAGAGGTAGTTTATTTTCTTTGTCAGATGCGAAAACCTCGTCTTTCGCTATAACTCGATAATATTTTTTCAGAAAGGCTCTCCATTGACCTGAACTTGCTTTATGTAGAGATCGGTCGATGTCTTTATGCTGCTTTCTGAATACGTACTCTTTGCATCTATTCAAAGCAAAGACTACTACGTTGATTGATATTTTCCCGGAATCTATAAAAATAGGACGATCATTAGCAACCATTGATAGGATCCATTTGAGCAAACTGGTGCAAGCAGTGATTTGAAAGTCATTAACAAATCCTTCTATTTCACCGCCATCGCAGCTGTTGTATGTTCGTGGACCGTTAACTTCAGCTACATTTTCAATATAAAACCAATAGTTCCGTTTCATTGATGAGCATAAACCTTGTTTCGATGTCCAAAGTGCATCTACCTTTAATTTATTAATCATGGCTGGGTACTCTTTATTCATATCTATAATAGTACCATTCTGTGCATCTTTACTTTGCCATATGAAATGGGGTGGATGTTTTTCAACGAAATTAGAAAGCAGCAATCTTTCTAGTTCACTAAGAACGTCAGATTTATTCGAAAAGGTACCATTTCGTATTTTTGACAAATTCATTTTATTTGGTGTAATTTTTTCAACCCATCCCCGGTCAATCATTGCTTTTCGCACGGCATTGCAGCAACCGTAAATGGTAAATATTTTGTTTTCCTTGATAGCACTGGCGGCTAGATGTTTGAGTTTTAAATATCTTGATGATCGTGCTTGGCAGCTGCAAATCAAGTAACTTTTTTCTTTAGATGAGAGACCCATTTGTCTATAGCTTTGCGGCATTCTTGCTGTAAATTTATTTCGATCTGCTGTTCTCGTGTTATTGTTGACAAACCTATTAAATGGTGTATAGATTCTTTTTACTCCTCCATTGTCACATCTCTGAAAAACAATATATTGTGGTTTTAATTCAATAGTTCTTTGGGCACGATTCAAAATTTATTTACAAATTCATAAACAATACCATTCAATTTAGTTGAAGGTCTGATTTATACCTACCTAGTACTTAATGTGATTAAACACGGTTAAAAACATGATGGTATGTTAAAAGAACCATGTGCTTTTCTGCATCTTTTACCGCATCTATCACAGGGAGTGTTCGATTTAATACCTGCAGCTGAATTTCGCCATCGAACGTCCCGACAAAGCACGATGTTTCATCAGTTTCATGGCAATGTCCGAAGTCCACAACCTTGCAATTCTCGCGGAATTTTTAGACTCGCACTGCCACAATATAAAATTAGCTGCCATGTGAAGTACTTCCGAACCGATAAGACTTAAGATCCTTCAAGAAGAGAGTATATTCCCTCCTGATAGGTCGGCAACGCATGTTCGAGATATCTGGTGTTGCGGATGTTCGTGGGTGACGGTGATCATTTACCACCAGGTGAATCGTATGCTCGTTTGCCATCCTACTCCATAACAAAAAACTTAAAAACTGCGAGGTGGACTCTCACTTCGAGAGTTCCATACCAACACAAATTGTGCCAAAAATATGTAGTTATTTTATCGCACAGTTCAAGATCCTTAGCGTCGAGTATGATTCGTTTTCACAAGTACCAACAGTAATACGGAAAAAAATATTGCACCAATTTGTATGAAAATAGGTATTCAGTACTTAAATCTATTTGATCGAACCCCTGACAATTTCTGAATTACTTTACCTTTTTGATCTCGATACGAGGTAAACATATCAAGACAATGCCATACAACGCTAAGCTGTCGTACCTACTGTCGGTCGATTATTCAAGAGGAAGATGCTTTATGAGAACAACCGCTTTGTTAATTAGGGACAAAATCTTTCAGACCCCAAATTGCGCATTACAGCAATTGCAATGTTCTGGAACGAAGGATAGGACATGCCAAGAGATGATCTGATCTTGATAGTGAAATGCAATATTGTGCCAGGCAGAACATTTACAAAGTTAGAGTTTTGTAACACAGCCATTTGCTCATATCAACCCTGTTTTGAAATAAATTATTATCAGGCATTACAGAATTTCCAAACCAATCTTTGAAAGCAGTTATATAGATTTCTTCCTGAGACAAAGATAATCGTAAGTAGAGAGTAAATAGGTATATTCAAGACAGAGCGATCCCAAAGTTCATAGTAGCTTTTCACTAGGTGAGACTGCAGGAAAATGCTTTATATTAAATGCATATCACTTTAGAAAATAAAAATAATTCAAGTTATCTATTATGGATTAATGAAATAGGGTACCTACGACTTCATTTAATATTATTGAAGCTAACCTATAGTTTTAGGGTGCCGACTTAGAGCCGCTTCACTATTCTTTGAATGTGTTTCGTATAAATTACAGACTTTTTGTATTGTAGCTCAGAGATACCTGGAATGGTACATAGTGATAGAACATTTTACGAATGCCACCTGGCTAGCCACCCGCAAGTAGAAAATCTCTCGCTAAGCACCTAAGTATGTGTTCCGGCAGCTGTTCTCGACAGCCAGTAATGTAGTATAGCCTGAACAACATCTTCACCTACCATCTATTTTGACATGAGATAGCTAGCCTATCAGCTATAACTAAATAAAGCGTTAAGGTTAAGGGGAGCCCCTTAGATCTATGTTCATCAGTAGATGTACATGCTGATACATCAATACTACCTACTACGTAATTAGTAATACCCATTAAAAAGATTGCCTACTTTTCTATATAGGTTGGTTAGCAGAAGCCTCCAGTGCTGCGGTATAAAAATGAAATATATTGATAGAAGGACATAACAAAATTGCAAAGGTATCGAATAAATTTACTTTGTTGGCGTTAAGTCGCTTTTTATTCGGGGCTTCTGGGGCTATTATAATATCCACTCTGTGTGAAGGGTGACACAATAATTTTAACTCTTCGTTATGTACTTCAAAACCAATTAATTTCTGAAAATATAAAGTTAGTTATAATTCCTATCGTTTTACAACAAAAAGGAACAATTTGTATTACGTATTTTTGAAGCATACTTTGGAGGAACTGCAAGGTCGTGGTCTTTCATCTTTGGATAATCTCGAAGCTGGTAGAATTTGAAGTTCATTATTCCGTTTTTTACATGATATTTTTTTCGGAAATGAACTACTTGCGCTGGTCTGAAGAATAAAAAATATTTTACTATGTGAGCAGCTTAACTACAGGTAAAACTACGAATGTAATTTCAATTATATATTCATGATCATGTAACATAAAATTCGAAGTGAATTTTAAATGGGTATAGCATATATTTTGAAGCAATGATGGCCGAGCGGTAATAGCTATGGACTGCCGTGCCGCAGGTCCCTGGTTCGATCCCCACCGCCGCCCGGCTTGAGCTTCACCGCATGGTGGAAAGCCATTTTGCGATTGCAGAAAATCTGCCGCCAAGCACCTAACGGTGTTTTAATATTGTTAGGTTTGCAATAACGCCTGCTATGCGGATTACGTACATTACAAAATCACAAATATACGATAGGAAAAATTTAAGTCATGTGCGGGATTCGAACCCGCGTCCATCTACCCCTTGAGCCGGGGTATGCTCTAACCAATTGAGCTAACATGACATGACGTCATAACTCGAATCTTTCCTATCGTTCTTTAACCATCGTATTGGGATGGAGCGACATCTATAGTACCCACAGAAATCTAAAATTTAGATTTCTGTGATAGTACCACTGGCGTTGTAGTTGTACCTACTACAAACAAGACCAATTTTGCAATTGGTTTTATACTTGTAAATGATGACGCAACCTTATAATTTTAATATTGTTAGGTTTGCAATAACGCCTGCTATGCGGATTACATTACAAAATCACAAATATACGATAGGAAAAAATTTAAGTCATGTGCGGGATTCGAACCCGCGTCCATCCACCCCTTGAGCCGGGGTATGCTCTAACCTAACGGTGTGTTCCGGCAGCTGCAGTCCTTGAGAGCCAGTGAAATTACAGGCACATGAGCCTCAAAGTGACGGGCGCAGTGCAATTCGTGACTTGTAATGTAATGCATCTGTGCAGAGGTTAGTCAACTTAACATCAGGGGGGCCTCGAGCTTGTTCCGCCACAATAACCTTTAAAAAATACACGTCTTCTACCTTGCTATTTTGATAGGTAAATACTTTTGTTAACAAATGTATAGGAAACCATAGTACGTATACAGTATGAGGTGTTTTTTTTTTATGTTATTGTGACGGAACAAGCTCGAGGCCCACCTGATGTTAAGTGGACTAACCTCTGCCTATAACAGTTGCAATTCATGACAACTCACGAATTGCACTGCGCCCGTCACATTGAGACATAGTTGTTTAGTCTCATTGTGCCTGAAATTTCACTGGCTCTCAAGGACTACTGCCGGAACGCACCTTTCGGTGCTTGGCGACAGACTTTCTACTTGAGGGTGGTCGCTAGCCAGGCAGGCATTCGCAAAATGCTCTTCCACCATGCGGTGAAGCTCAAGCTCTGGGCGGGATTCGAACCATGGACCTGCTGCGCGGCAGTCCATAGCCAATGCCACTGAGCCATCACTGCTTCAAAAGGTGTGCTATGTTTTGCACAACTATAATATTAAGTAAGTACCTTCTTCTTCCTAATAATTTTCTTCTTTTTAAGTGGCATGCTTTCTTCAGCCTTGTATTTAGATATTTAGATCCGCCCCATATCACTATAACAAATATTAGGTATATCAAAATAAAACCTATCTTTTTATGGATGTTTTCCTGTACTCATGTATACTAAAAACATACGCACCTAGATTTTCAACATGATTATTAAATTATTTGTACATTTTTAGTTAATTTTTATTTATTATTTTGATATAAACAAACAATACAAACAGGGCGTAAGCTTTGACAAAAACGTCATCTGATTTCCATCAACTTCACAAACGCCAAATAGTGGTCAGTATTAAAAAAGTTGTCAATCTTGATAATAAGAAAAAGTATAACGTTCTTTCCAAAATATAGAAACATTCTAGTCACAATTCTTGAAGCGGAATAGTAATCTTGATAATAATAAAAAGTGTAACGTTCTTTCCAAAATATAGAAACATTTCATAATAATTTCTAGTCACAATTCTTGAAGCGGAATAGGTAGGTCTTGGAATTTGGATCTTGGATGGGCTTTAGTTCAGTTGCAAGGTTCAATGAAAGGTTTGGAATATCTGAAATAATGAAAATGCTCGTAAATACATAATTAAATTGTAATTTATAAAATTTGAAGACGCCAACAGATGTGAAAATAGTAAATTTCAAATTTTCAACAATTCAAGATATAATTTTTCCTACCTATCTATAACAGATAAAAATATTTGAATAGGTAGGTACTCACAGAGTTATAATTGTATTAAATTTATCTATATAACATTTTATAGCGATTAATCTAATAACTACATATTACTATGATGCTATTATTATTATGATCCCAATTGTAAATCTACTACAAATTAAACACATGCGCCCATCTTTGATCCATGCAGGTTTATCTTTTTAGCTAGAAAAGTGCATGATGTTACTATTTGCCACACTCGCGGTTTGGCTGGTTCTCAATTTATCTAGCAATGCATAATAGCATGCATCACCTTAAATAGAAATTCAGTAGCCAAAAACCTAACCGTGTGTTCCGGCAGCTGTCCCTGAGAGTCAGTTCCTATTCTAGGTTAAAGGTTTTTTACCGTCTTCGACAGCATCGTCGCATACCAACTGCGTAACGGCTGTCATGTTTTATAAAATTATATATGAACCAAACAAACTGTAACGATGAAAAATTAAATAAACTGAAAACGGGTGCGTACATATGATTTCACAGTTTACAGTTAGTTTGTCACAAATATAAATCATTTTTTTCTTTTCAGACTGGATGAAGGTTCATCATTTAGTGGGGTTATTACAACTCGATATGGACCATAAATAGAAGTGCAGCTCTTTGAAAATGTTATGGATTTCTGTTTAGCTTTGCTTTCTTCGTGAAGTTTACAGATACTTCTGCCGATAGCACTTAATTTTTTTATCGGATCCGTTTCGTCGATACTTTTCCTAGAGCTAAGTGGAACTAAGGATGATCTACGGGTTGTACTAACAATACTAGACTTCGTTTGCCTTATTGGAATGACAGGCTCGGTTCTGCCAGCTACTTTGTTTTGCACCGAAATGGTTGAACGTAGAATGCTTGCCGTTTCGCGTTCCCAATCGTCTGGGTCAATGTAGCAGCGCTTGTTGCCTACTGACCTATCAACTCTCTTGGGCTTGTCTATTTTACTGGCTGACTCTGTTCGGAATTTCCCTGTATTTTCAGACTTACTCTCATCAGGTTGGCAACAGGAGTGCCGAATAACCCGACGTTTAGATTCTATGTTTTTTTCTCGTCTTCCTCGATGTGTCCTAAAAGAGTGCCCAGATGATTTACGTTTCTTTGAACCATTTTTTAGCGTTATAGCAGATTTGACTACAGTAACAGCTTGTCGTACCGTAAGCGATTCGTTTGGAAGGACAAGTCCATCTTTGTTTGTGGGAATTGCATCGTAAGGGTTCAACCACGATAGGAAATCTGTTATAATTGGTCCGGTATATTCAGGAGGAACTGGCTGGTCTTCTGCTATATGATCCCCTGACGGCACACGAGGTGCACTTGGAGTGACACTTCTAGCGTCATGTTTCCGTTCTTTTACAGATTTCTTGATCATTCTTTTTCCATTTATGCAAAGTGACAAGCCGAGGTAAGCTGGGGCTTTAGGTACGGTCTGCCTGTATGCCAGCTCAAATGTTCCTGTATCCGCATCTGGGCTGTACCGTCTATCGAGAACCACTGAAATGGAAATTTTCAGATTTATTCTAAAATCAGCAATAACATATTAATATTAACTTATTAGGAACATATATATAAACATATTAATAGCTTAATCACGAAATAACATATCAGACACTTTTACGTTATAGATGATATGAGAGAACAAAAATGAATGCCTATTCTAAGACTTCAGGAAGAAGATTCAAATATCGAGGAAGACCTTGGTAGTAAACTTTTATTTATATAAATATTATTGGGAAAAATCAAACCGTCTTCACAAATCCTCTATATTTAGCTAAAGCACGCTAAAGTAACATAGTAGGAATTTTTTAAGATTGAGGAACTAAAATCATGTTTAAATTACACTTTCAGCTCTGTCCACGCACAAAATAACGTCAAAATAGCATTTTTCGATAAAGATTGCTACGATCGTGGTCACGTCTTAATTTGTGCGCGAATCGACCCGACAGTGTAATTTATATATGAAATTTACGTATGTTTAAAACGAAGACAAATTTACTACCTTTGATTACATCTTCAAGACATTGTGGACATAGTCTTGCGGTTACTGAGGTTGTCGGTGCCAAGTCTGGGCTAGAATTTATTTCAATCAACCACGGGGTAAAATCTTCCGTTAACATGAAATCAGCTCCATATAGCTCGAAACTGTTCTGCCTTTTATCCATAGTGTCTTGGCAGGCAAGCATAGCACCGATGAGACACTGCTTCATACCGGGATATATTTTTGAATCCCACATATCGTATTTGCCTATCTGCCTTAAAATGTAACAAACTTTTAATTAAGTTCATAGTTCACACTTACCTACTTTCATTAGGAGTTGTGACGTAACATTATAAAAAATCAGTTAATGTAAGTACTTGTTAGAAAATATTTATCCTTTTAATTTTACGTGTCTAAAGAAAGTGCTTGAAATCATGTTTTCTAAGGTACCTAAGTTACTTTTTATTGTGAATTTAACATAAAAGAAACAAAGGTTTCTGCCGCACATAAAGTTTCTAACAATGTTACAACAATCAATACAAGGATGTGAATGTGGTGGTGAGAGAGCACATCTAGATGGACTTGTCCATATGTTTCATTGTTTTGTTTCAGTTTGAGAACACGGTGGCTAAAATTGTATTGCGCATATCGCAATCAGCAGTGCTTCACTGAGACTCAATGGTTCTGTGTATCCTACTCTTGCTTATCTGTTTTATTACCTACAATGTTTATAAAAACAATTGCTACCCGTAGGTACTCCTTCTCTTACCTAAGATAAGCCTTGAAGGTATGACAGTCCCACATATTCTCATCAGGTAGAGCCTTGTCTCTCTCGCCGTAGTTCTTATATTTTGTTTGTACAGCATTGTTGGTCAGATGAACAGACTCGTGGTAGTTTGATAAACTAAATATTTGAGAACTAAACCTCAAATAGCTATCCCTAAAATAAAAGCAAATGAACAAAAATTTAAAAATATAGTATTATCTTTTAACGATAAAGATTTGATTAAAATTGACATCCATAATATCTTTTTACATACTTGTATATCCATATAGTTAAAGGCTGGCAGTTTGTGATTAAAAACCATTGTCGAATGTCGAATTTCGTGTTATATATCACCAACGGATTTTCTGAAATAATAAGTCAAATTTTATTTTATGATCAAATAAATAATTAATGGTAGCAATGATGGCCGAGCGGTAAAAGCTATGGACTGCCGTGCCGCAGGTCCCTGGTTCGATCCCCGCCGCTGGCATGAGCTTCACCGCATGTTGGGAGGGCATTTTGCGATTACTCGCCTGGCTAGCGACCACACTCAAGTAGAATATCTGTCGCCAAGCACCTAATGGTGTGTTCCGGCAGCAGTCCTTGAGAGCCAGTGAAATTACAGGCAAGACCTTGAGACATACTTAACAACTATGTCTCAAGGTGACGAGCGCAGTGCAATTCTTCACTTGTGAAGAAATGCATCTGTTCTAGGCAGAGATAAGTCCGCTTAATATCAGGTGGGCCTCGAGCTTGTTCCGTCACAATAACATTAACAACAAAAAAACAGTTCCTGTGTAAATTTTTAGTATCTTCAATTGAGATTAGGGGACAATCTCAGTAAATAATTTGGGTAACCTATGTTTGTATTCAAATAAGAAGAGTGTGGGATTATACTATTATTACCTATGTACTTTTGCACCACGTATCTAGTCTTACAAGAAGGAATGTTGATCAGTCCGATTATATCTTTGATATTGTTCATCAGTTGAATTCCCCGACCACGGCATTTGTTACCTGGCTTTACTATCCAAATGTTGAGGACTCCGTCGATATCTATCTGAGGCCAGAACTTGGTCATTGTTGCTAAGACCTTCGCACCCTTACGCTCTAGTTGCCTGAAAAGTTGACAAACACAAATTCATAAATAAAAAAAAAAAAAAAATAACCGTTTTTCTTGTCGATTCTTATGTTTAAAGAAAAGAAGATAGAAATGATCTAGCAAATATCAAGATTGAAACGTTTTAAATACGTCCACTGGTCCAATGTCCTCTTTTAAGCAGTTAAAAGGGAGTGCGGAAGTATTACTGCAGTAATTCTCATTTCGATATGGTAAAAACTATAGTTGTAACAATCCGATATGATATAAATACGTTACTGATGCCTTGTTTTGTCTTTAGTAACTTAGGTCACAATTCACAGTCTGCTGCTATAGCCCGTAGTTTTAATGAATTTTGCCCTAATAATAAAACAATTTTAGGGAAAAATTCATTACTATTATAATAGTTAACATTTTAAATCGGTTATTCAATGGATGTTTTCATTGTTTGTTTCACAATAGTACATATTTCGGAACAATACACTGAATGCTCACATTACGATGATGCAACGTTATTGTTCGACATTACTGTCATGTCCGCTGATGTGTTGATATTTACAATTTCATTTGGACGGAAAATCCGCTTATGTAGGCAACAAATGGATATATCTACAAAACAATAAGATTCATCACCCACTCCTACTGTTTTATATGTTTTATCTTAGAACACAATGGACAATAGATACAAGAACATATTAAAATAGGTAAATACCACCCTCATTTTCAGTTATGATTTTTTTTTACAAAAGCATAATATAGCTCCCGTCATAACCCTTGTTTCCTTATCTCATCGGTCATTAAAAAAACTGTCTTAGCCCCGATTCTGCTAACGAGTTTTGGTATATTCCAATGTTCGGGACGTCCTGTAGAGTTGTGGTTTCGATGGGACATTCGCAATGCTTAAGCAAAATTAAGAACTTTTTTTTTTTAATTTTTTGATGCCTTATATGTTAGCCTTTGACCACTATCTCACCTGATGGTAAGTGATGATGTGGTCGAAGATGTTGTTCAGGCTAACCTAGAACTACTGGCTCTCAAGGACAGCTGCCGGAACACACCGTTAGGTGCTTGGCGACAGATTTTCTACTTGAGGGTGGTAGCGCATATATATAGGCGGCTATAGGCGGGCATTCGCAAAATGCCCTACCATCATGCTATAACGACTGCTATCCTAAGACAACAACCGGGACCGACGGCTTAACGTGCCCTCCGAAGCACGGAAACGCTCAGTAGTAATGTCACTAGCGGTCACCTATCCAACTCATGACCGCGCGCGACGTTGCTTAACTTTGCTGATCAGTTGAGAACAGCTAAGTAAACTTCGCTACGAGCGCTTCAAACTTATATCCTATATCGTTGCGCAGATATATAATTTTCTGTAAATATTACTTATTAGGATTACCTACCTAACGTTGCCTGTTTTATCTTCAAGAAACTTGGCATTTTCGTGAACCAATAAATAATGATGCGTCAAAAATTGGTCCCACTCGTGCTCCCATATGTGAGACTGGTCTTCAGTATCATCGATATCTTTGTGCGTAAAGAACTGGATGTATTCATTTAGCCTGCATACGGCAAAATCTATCGCGCTGAACGGGACTTTCCCATTATGCGAAACATGGTGTTGTTCGTTATTTTGCGCCAACGAATTCGTAAGCCACTTGAGAACGCTGATGCAAGCTGTTATTCTAAAGTCATCGATAAACTCCTCGAGGCTGTCATTGTTGTGGATGTTGTAGCACCGAGGAAACTTGGTTAATGATATCCCCGGCTCGGTGTACCAGTGCATTTGGGTCAGTGAAGCGGTCAATCCTTCTTTCGTCGTGAATACCGATCTGGAAAATCTTTAGAAACACACTATCTATATTGATATCGTTAATAACATAAAACAATTAGTTAGCTTACTTCACACAAGGAAGAGATTACAGGGCTGCCCTATATAGGAATGTTATGAAGTGATGTGACGGATAAGTCAGCCGCCTAATGGTAAGCGCTACAACACCACTGTCCATAACAGTTGCATATCATCGTTCTCATTATTCTTGGCACTGCCATTGTCTATGTGTTATACATTTATTATGTACACATTGCACTGCGTTCGTCACTCCGAGATATTCATTGTTATATCTCGTTTGCCCATAATTTCACTTGCTACAGTTCGTTTACCTAAACACAGTAGGGTTTGTACACTACTACTTCAAGGCAGTATATCGAGATACGACGGTTGTACGCACCATGACGGAATGTTGCTAAAGAGTCCTACCACCTAGTAAAATTTTAAGCTAAACAATAATTAAAGATGATTAAACTATAATTTTATTATTATTTAATAAGTTGTCAGTAAATACACAATGGCTCGTAACAGTCGTAACACATTGATGCTGATTACTGCCAATTCCTTAATATTAATTAAGCGGCTATGGACTGTCGCGCCGTAGGTCCATGGTTCGATCCCCACCGCAGGCTTGAGCTACACCTCATGCTGGAAGAGCTTTTAGTGAATGCTTGCCTGGCTAGCTACTACGCTTAAGGTTGAACTGGTAGGTCACTTCTCCATACAAACGTCGCAGGGTGATCAGTCCCCTATTTGAGATTTTAGGTCCAGAACTAAACATGATATCAACATATCTCTTCATTATCTATGTGTGTCGGTGCCGATTTGTAAAAAAAATCTTAATTTGAAAGTTATAAGCCTCGAAACATCCGTATAATGTCACGAATTTTAGCGCATGTTCTTAAGTAGTAAATCTGTGTCCAAACACCTAACTGCAGTGTGTTCCAGGAGCAGTCCTTGGGGCCAGTATAATTATTAAATTACTGTGTATAGTTAATACAGTTGTAGTTTGTATGTCTCGGGTAATGGGCGCAGTGCAGTTCGTCACTTGTGACGAAATGCATCTATTATAGGCAGAGGTTACCGCTTGACATCAGGTCGTGAGTGTTCCGTCATAATCACATTAAAAAAACTTATTTGCATAAAATATTTGGGTAATTTTGACAATTTTCCTGTTCAGTGTTTAAATAGTATACCTGCTTATGAGGACATCTTTATTGCTAAGTAACCAGTCGTATTTATCACGTTTCGTAGTCCACAGAAAGTCGACAGAATGTTGCTCCATAAATTTGTAAAGAATCATCCTCTCGACCTTGGATAGTTCCTTGCCGGTTGCTTTCTTTGGATCCAAGGTTGGTGGGGGATGGCGGACCTTGAAAACGTTTGGGAGTTGATAAAAATAACTAATTATGACACTGATTTACCTATATTCAGAAAAGCACTAATAATTATATAAATAAACAATCACATTAATGATATAATGTTGCTAAGTAGTAAGCATTCGAACACCACTAAAATTCGTACCTAAAGAATGCTAAAAAATAGTCTACTACGACCCACAATCTAGTTTGAGTAACATAAGAAAGAAAATTTACTTCAACAATTTATACATTGTAGCTAGATTTAGTGAATTATCAAGTACCAGGACTCAGGAGTTACTTAATTAGTCATAGTAGGTACTGGTCTCATTAAGTAAATAGATTTCATAAGTAAATGATATTCTTTAAAATTAATTTATTACATTTATGATAGGCATCAAGAAACAAGACAGGAAACGAAACACCTATATAAGAGCCAAGACAAGAATTATGGATGTACTACGAAGATAGACTAACTAAAATGGAGATGGACAGGCCTCATGTTAAGGAGTACTCAGGAAAAGTGGAGTAAATTTGTGACAGACTGGTATCCCAGAGATGGTAAGGAAGCGGGAAAGACAACTTAAGAGATGGGAAGATGAGTTGAAGCTTACAGCGGGCCCTTACTGAAGAAGGGTTGCCAGAGATAGAACACAATGGAAAATGTTAGAGGAGGCCTTTGCCAAAAGGCACACTGAACTTAGAGATATCCTCTAAAAGAGGAAACAAACAGACTTCAAAACAGACGGAAGTTCAGGATAGAGGACTTATTGATTGACTGATGAATTAATCAAAGTAGTTTCATACATGTTTAAAAAAAATACACATTTTGACGGATACTATAGCGTTTATTCATAACCTGTTTTTATGATGACGTCTGTCAAGCGTTGTGGAATACTGGACTTCAAGTAGTAACACTTTCATATACCTAATATCACCATACCATTATATCTCCGAACGGGATAGGCAGCTGGGGGTATCTAAGCACCCAAAGAACTGGTGACTGGTACTTAAGTATGTACTTTCTTTTTTTATACTGTTTTGGCAGGCCAGCAAAGCTCCAATGAGACACTGCTTAATTTCATGATATAAGTACATACTCCTTTATTAAACACATATTTTATCGAATTTGCTTTACATTTTAAAGTATTTTTATTCGCGGCCACGTAATTAGGCCACGATATATATAAACGGTATCAAAATAAAATAAAATATAGGTTTTCATACTCCCACTAATTATTTAATAGCGAAAAATATTTTTGTATAATTTTTAATTTTCCTGTAAAAAGTTAGTAAAATACATTTACAATTGATCTAATACCTACCACAGGAATATCTAAGTGTTCTAAGTAAGATGGAACCTAGCCATAATTAGCTCATAATAATTATATAATCACTAGCTAAATTTAAAATGACAATTTGTTAGGTATTGTAAGTCAGTATAATATTCACAATTATTGTGCAGTGGACTAAAGAAAATGCAAGATGCTCATGACAGTACTTTTACCAGATACTACCTTATGTGACTCGTATTTCTCGATCCAACCCCTTTCAAGTAAAGCCCTTCGGATGGCTGGAAACCCACCACCTTTGATCATGAACACTTTTCGTTCTTTCATTGCTGCATCGGCGATTTTCTTTAGCTCATTCCATCTTTCGTTGCTGACCCAGCTTTTATACTGCTTTAGTTGCTCAGTGGATGAGGTCTCTAAAAATGTTTTATGAGTTACACCAATATTTTATTACAATAAATAATGGACATATATCTTGCCCGATGACGATAAAACATCATCGCATATTTTATACATTTGATAAGGCAACATCGTCGAGTTTCCGTTGATGGGTAACATTTATGAAATACGCAAATTTTAATATTTTTTACGTTGATTCAAACTACGAGTCGCAGCTTTTTCTTTGACACGATTTAGTTACTCGTATTAGAATTTATTCTATTTTATAAAATGCTCTTTTAGAGCAGAATCACTGACGTAGGAAAAAAGTAATGGTACTTAGGTTACCTAGTGCAAAAACTGCTACTACAGACACGAACAAATATGAAAATATTAAAATTTGTAGGGTTGAGTATTGTGTAATTGGTGTCAGACATTCTATAAGTACTAATACACCGTGGGTGATGTATTTATTATGAACAATGAAATAGGTCTATTTTATGGGTGCACATATAATTCAGGTACTTAATAGATGCAATAGGTCAATTATGAAGTTACCTACTTATAGTTTTGCAGAAGTGCTAATGTACATTTAATTTGATGAAATTTGATAGAACGAAGTGAGAAGGTAGGTTTGTATAGATATCTAATTAGGTAATGTAGTACAGATAAAGATAATAAATAGTGACGTGGTGTCGTTTCCTCGTTTTTTCCATTCTTTGGAAAGGAGTTGAAGTAATGAAAGGTACTTACTCGTACCAGTGGTAGTACCTAAGTATTACTATAAAATACAAAGTGAAAAGATCATTAAAATCATGATGATCAAATTGTAGATATTTTACTCACTTCTTCCTTTTGCGGATAATGCTACATCAGACGCATCAGAATCAACAAGTATCAGTGTAAAGTATTTATCATTGAACAGTCTGTAAGCTTTACCATTTAACATTTTTATATTTTATGTACCTGCACACAGAATCGGCCCATGTTCTGATTTGGAAAACGAGACGGCACTCGAAGGTCGCAGCTCTTTCTTTGCCACGCTGTCTTTATGTAGTTTCGAGTCCGAGGCGCTCTCCTCAAGTTCCATGGTTACAGCCATGAGTGCATATGGTGCCCTACAACCCTGCGAACAACCAGCTGTTCAAACATTTTCCCTTTTTACATGATGACGTGTGCACGATCCGACAGCCTAACTTAGACTGGTAGGCTAAAATGCTAAATATAAACCGGTAGTGCAATAACCTAGTTGTTTAACCTACATTTGGGGTCCGTGGCTCATCAGCGAGCAGCGCGCATTCGTGGGCATCACTGCCTGGTACCCGTGTGATGTGACGTCACAACTAGGCTTCCGCAACTTCGTGAGGAACGCAGTTACGTGGAAAATGCGGAAATTAATAAACCCAATTTACTTGCTCTTACCTTTTGTAATCGAGCCGTTACTCAGAAAATTAGGTTAAAGATATTATTATGATGATGGTTAATTAACGCTATAAATTTGCAAACTGGAAATTTATTTCTAAAGTTTTCATTTCCCTAATAGTGACGTTGATGACGTTTATCAACGTCTATTTGACCTTGATCCAAAGATTTTAGTTCACGTATACATTAATAAATCAAGGAGTTCTTTCCAAGGAGTAAAGATTGGTTATAAGAAAGTTTGCTTGTATAAGTAATCTTTTTCAATTAGTAGGTTTACCTCGGTTTTGAGTTGTGAGGCTGCTGTAGATTCGGTTAGCACTTTTTTCGATTACAATTTTGGAAATGTGTTTTTGAAGGTGGATGTGAAAAATGCCTTTAACTCGATAGCAAGAGGCACTCCAAAATTCCTGATTTATACCCTTACTTTTGGAAATGCTACGGTAAACCGTTAAAATTAACCTACCAAAATTACGTAATATTATCTTCCGTAGGATGTCTACAGGATGAACCTCTTGGTCTAGCTAAACTCGCGATTTTCGTCTTATTGGTCAAGAAAAAAATGTTTCCAAGTTTTTTTTTAGTTTTTTTTTTGTATGCCTGATAGGTTAGCCTTTGACCACTATCTCACCTCATAGTAAGTGATGATGTGGTCGAAGATGTTGTTCAGGCTAACCTAGAAGTACTGGCTCTCAAGGACAGCTGCCGGAACACACCGTTAGGTGCTTGGCAACAGATTTTCTACTTGAGGGTGGTAGCTAGCCAGGCGGGCATTCGCAAAATGCCCTACCACCATGCAAGATAGTTTGTGATACATGTCCGGATAAAGATTCGATTATTGAAAAATTCTATTCCTTTGTGCCTAAATAAAATTGTCAGAAAAAATGCAAACATTAAAAGAAGCAAACTTCGTCGTTTGGGTTCACCGATTAAATCTTTAATGATTGTCACCTTTTGTCGAAGAACAAATTCAATAGTTCAGGTGTGCATCTAACAGATTATTAAAAATTTAAGCCATATGGCTTATACTTTTATTAGATTTCGCCTTTTTGTTCCTAAATTTACTTGTATGGATTTTGAGATAATATTGTCACCTGTGGAAAAATAGTAATATTTTTTTAAGATTACACTAGGAATAAAGATAAAATAGCGGTGCTAGGATTTAGATTAGCAAAGACAAATAAAAGGTCCATCTTAGGTAATTGTACGGTCGTGATTGTCACTGTTTAATTTAAATTTACTTATTTTTTTACGAACATACATAATGTAATATATATATTACATAAATATAATATATATATTACATTATGTATGTTACATAACTATATAGGGAGAAAGCGATTCAAGAACAAAATAGGTTATGCGAGAGAGCGACGTGAGGTCGGCGCGTATGTATGTGGTGGACTAGCTGACACCGCGGCGGTGCTCGAGTACTCCTCCCAAACTTCAGGTACCCCTCTGATACCCTACTCTAGTAGTGCACCGCCCAGGTAGCCCACCTCGCAAACCTTTGTATTTATTAAACAAAATTACATTACCATACAACACGATTATTTACAACATAAGAAAAGGTAATAATATTATATCTATAGCTCTTGCGTCGCTAACACATAAAACTTATAAATGACACGTTATTGTCGATTTTGAACGTTCAGATGGGTGGTAGGGATTGATCGCAAGCCTCCCTTCTTGTGAGGTTGGGAGGCATAGGGTTACGCAATATTTCTTGTGTGGTGTTACCAGCTTTTTTGTCTTCTGTACACAGAACGTACAAATTATTAGTAAAAACAATCTCGCACCGTCTTTAGGCTCATTTGATGTTAGATATCTGGCGGAAGCCAAAAATTTATGGAGATTGGATTCTACAAATACTGAATTCCCTAAGGGTTTGTCCTACCAGATGCAGTGAGATCGGCCTTTCTACGAACTAGTACGGAAATATCTTTTAGATACGTGTCCTAGCGTCGCCGACTCTGGGTTTTGGTTACACGCCATTACTTCTTTAAAACTAGTTACCTTATAGATCCATCCGCTTTTCGTCTCGGTATTAGCATACGCTTGGGTACAAAATATTGTGTTGCCCATCACTGCCGATGTGGTACTGCACTTGATCAACTCGATCACCATGGCCTCTCTTGCTCTCGAAAGACCTACTGGTCGAATTACCCACTACGCCAGCTTTAACCATATCATCCGCCGGGCTTTTACCAGCGCTAATGTTGCAGCTACTCGTATTCTCGAACAGAATGGTCTAATGCGTGACGAAGGTAAAATACCTGACGATATGACTCTGGTTCCCTCCACACCTTTCTGAAACAACGAAAGGTCTGGTGCCGCGGCTACTTCGGCGTAGCGACTCAAGTGGCACAAATATGCTGATCTCTGTAGTGGTTACATATTTGAACCGTTTGATGTAGAGACATTGGGTCCGGTAGGGCCGGGATCTTATTTTCCAACATTTATCAGTACCCTAGGTCGATGCGACGCGTGATCCAAGTGCTAGAACTTATTTGGATTGCAATCTAACGGGGCAATGCTACCAGCATTACTGGGCACACTGGCAACTGGTAGTGGGCTAAACCATTTGTACTACCTATAGGCCTCCAATAGGTTTTAGTTGATAATAACAAATATTTTTAAAATATGTTAAGAAAACATCAAATCAATATTTTAATAAAACACTTAAAAAAAAATCTAGTGACAATTCCGCCGAATTTACCTGTTAAGCCGACGTGACGTCACGCCACGCAGCCAAACCGGAATCGACGCGTTTCGCTTCTACACGAAGCATCCTCAGGAGCTCTTGACTCTAAGAGCGCACGATCGAGAAATCTAAGAAATTTAAGTGTTTTATTAAAATATTGATTTGATGTTTTCTTAAAATATTTTAAAATGATTTGTGATGATTAAATATGGATTTCCGCAAAGTAACGCCTGAATCTATTCATTAGCCTTTAGTTGCCTAAATGCTTTCGTTGTAGTAGATGTAGTGTTGTATTTAGTTTGTAGTACTTATATAAAAAAAGGAATAAATCTAAGTTAAAAGGAGCTAAAATTTGCAATTTGTATTTTTATATTGTATAGGTAGGTACTTATGAGTCAAAGAATTTTAAAAATCTGTTAAGATACTGATGGGATTTAAAAAACCGTTTTAGTGTCCTGTACCAAAGGAACCCTATTTATGAGAGTTTACCGTCTGTCTTTCTGTATGTCACTAGTCTCCATTCTCACAAACGGAATGATTTACAAACTTGAAATTTTTATATTTTTTGTAAAACGTTGACCCAAAAACGACGGTTGAACTAGTTATTTAATAATTCTTGAAAATAATTAAATTAAATCATTTTCAAGAGGGCTCCAATGGGTTTCGACATGAAATTGAATACTTATTTGTGACTTAAGGTACATTAAGTTTTTCCATTACACAATGTTTGGAACAGGATTATTGTGCCACGTCTCTAGGAGAAACTGTGATCCGTGTGTGAAAAAACACCATCATAAGGGTGAACTGGCCGGCCCGTTCTCCATACAAACGTGGTAGGGTAATCACTAATCACTCCCTTATTTGAGGATTTAGGTCCAAAATGAAGCATAATACCGATTAATCTCGTCATTATCTAGGCTTGTATGATGCCAAAATTTTAATAAGATAATTAATTTGAGAGTTATGAGCTTCGAAACATTTTCATATAACATTTTCGAGGCTCATAACTTTCAACTTATTTATCTTTTTAAAATTTCGACATCATACAAGCCTAGATAATGACGAGATCAATCGGTATTATGCTTAATTCTGACCCTAAAACTTCAATTAAGGGAGTGATCACACTACGGCGTTTGTATGGAGAAGCGACCGGCCAGTTCAACCTTAAGGCGGCGCGGCGATTCCCTGATTTTGGTCACTTAGAAGATGTGGTCATTGTTTCGATTCAGAAAAAATATGTACCATGTAGGTAAAGACGTTTTTTCAACGATTCCATGCTGAATAACTGCTTGATTAATAGGTCAAAAAATATTTGAAAAGTGGCTTATTTTTGGAACTCTTTCTCGAAGATAATGAATATACACATTTAACTTCCGTATTGAAAATTAGAATTGGACAACTTCATAATTATTTCCTCTATTTTTTGAATATTAAGAACTACGTAGCTGCCACGGTCAGTGCGCATTGAGCTCAAAATTTATCAACATCGTCCCTTATCAGATGAAGGATGAAAAACATATAGGTATCCCGAGAGAAGTGTTAAGTACGACTTTGATCGGATATAGAAGTAATTAGAGTAGTTATAGCCACAGAATAGTATGGATGTGGACTATGTGAATGATAATATTTTTATATGATTAAATTTCTGACTACAAGTTCAAACACAATTCACACAAACTGAAACACACAAGTTGAACTAGAAAAATAATAACCTAAAATAAGCAAGAGAAAATTATGAGATTCGAAATAACTAAGAAAATCTTCAAGTGAGCCTACGACGAGAGAACAAACGCTATCATTTTTGTTCTAAGTTCTGGAACGCCAGGACAGGCTTATTCGCACAGGATACCTATATAGAAGAGTTGTACAGAAAATGGTCGTTTTCATGGGTGTTCGTTGCTCGTCGTAAGGTCAATACCCGTCACCGCACTGTTTTGTATGATATAAAAGACCAGCTGCAGCAGCCGCAGTGGGTAGCTGTGAGCCTCTTGCAAAAGTTGCTATTCAGATAACTCGATGAGCCAAGCCAAAACTTGGTGAACTATGCTGTACGATCTGGGGAGGCACCTACGTCTTATACTCACGGTACTTGGATGAAAGAAGTTGGTCCAGCAATCTTCTAAATGCCATAACGCTGCCGGCAAATATTATGAGCCCTCGGGTTTGCGGCTTTCTAAAAATAAATTAATACCTTCGGATTTGGAAGTTGGATGAAAACTAAACTGAAAAGGGAATGATGGGTAGATGAGGTACCATGACATCCAGCAACTTTGGTCTTCAAGCCTAACAGTGGCGAGTTACCAAAAATAATTAAAAGTGTGTGGCGAAAAATTATACGAGATTTTAAATGTTTTTAATCTAGTCGGAAAAATAGAATAAGTATTTTGCTATACTGATAGCCAGTGTGCTTCACTGAGCAAGTAACATTTTAGTTCGCTTGCTAACTAATTCAGTCGGCTGTGAATTGGCGACAAAATAAAGTCTATAGGGTTGGTACCGATTTTGTTCTTCGTGTTTTTTGATTTTAGTAAGCATTAAAGGAGGAGTTAGAAGACTAGATTATTCATATATTCTTGTTTGATTTCATGATAATATAATGGTGCGTATTTCAAATAATCAAGTCTTTTGATATAAATAAAATAAGTGGCTAATGTTACAATCACTTGCTGCAAATACGAGATCAAAGTTACTTTATGCACTAGATGTCACCTTTGGCCACCAGCAAACATGTGATATGGCTGCCATAGAAAATGTTATAGGTAGATACTAAATGGAACTTCTTTGTGGGCAGATTGTTGTTGAGACGGAGGGTCTCTCCAACAATCTGCCCACAAACAAGTTTCGTCTCCTTCATCATCTACATAATGTGTATTTTTGGAATGTCCATAGTTCCAGACATTTTATTTCTGTGACCACGAGGAATGAAGAAACAAAATTAGTTACATAATAAAACAAAAATCACAGTTAATAAATTTAGTTCATGCACAATGTTGACTGCAGACGTAATATTATTAATTTTCAATATGTATGTATTTACAACACTTTAGTAGGTACCTAATTGATATCACATAACATCATCATCTCATCAGCAGCCGTAACGTTCAATAAAGGCCTCCCCCAGATGGGTTTGCCATAATCGTCACTCTTAGCAGGCGTTTTGGAGATCGCAGTATAAGATGCCAATTCTTCAGAAAACGCTGCTGCCCATCCTCTGATATTTTTACTTTCGTCCCCTCTTACGTTTTTTTCCTTTAGTCACATCTTCCCGACCGACCCGATCTGATCCGAATTTTAATTATCACAAAAACTTATAGCCATTGATGCTTCACAATCAAAGAAATACACAACCTGCGAAATTTTTTAGGCTGTATTTAGCGAATCTAGAACGGAAACTCGAACGACAAACTACATTATTAGTAATACGGGCTAAGACGTCCATCAGTCGCGGATTCTCAATTGTGATGTGATATAATGATATATGCTTTCGACAATGGAATTTTTTCACATAAATTTCCAAATATTCATAAAAAATTGCAATGCAAAGAACTTTATACAGTTTTAAAGAGATATTAATAACATTTTTCTTTTTACCTCAAAAAGCAAAAAGTACTGTATAATTTTATAGAAGCTAAACATATTGGGGTTTTGGACGCGTACGGGCGGCAGATGGTCGCCGGCCGTACAGTTGTGTTAACTTTCAGAAAAACATATAGGGTAAACTCAGTTTTCGGCCATTTAGTGGCACCTTCAAGTTTAAGACGCAAAAAAATATTATAATATTGTTTAAGCCTTTGCTGTTTATTAATATATGTAACCTTTCGGAGCAGTGATGGCTCAGTGGCATTGGCTATGGACTACCGCGCAGCAGGTCCATGGTTCGAATTCCGCCGCGGGCTTGAGCTTCCCCGCATGGTGGAAAGGCACTTTTTTCATGTAGAAAATCTGTCGCCAAGCACCTAACGGTGTGTTCCGGCAGCTGTCCTTGAGAGCCAGTAATTCTAGGTTAAGCCTGTTAACACCTTCGACTACATCGTCACTTACCATCAGGTGAGATTGTGGTTAAAGGCTTACCTATCTGCAATAAAAAAAAACTATTTAATGTAGGTAATTTACGTATTTAATAATTAATCGAACGTCAAGGGCTTACTTATTTTTCTAAAAAAATATAAAGCCAAATATAGCGAAACATCGGTTTTGGCCATTTTTTGGTTTTCGGTCAGCAGTACCCAGTTTTCGGTCGGAACGTTTAATATTGAATTAAAATTAATGTATCCATTAAATTAATAAAAAAAACTTGTTTAACTTTAATATTCCTCATAGACTTTGTATCCATTTAAAATAACCTACTAGCCAGTTACAAGCTTGTAACATATCAAACATACTTAAAACTAAACCCTAATATTTGATTTAATTTAATTTGTTTCACCTTAATGGTAATACTAGTAATTCTAGGATAGCCTGAACAACATCTTCGACCACATCTTAATGTACCATCAGGTGAGATAGTGGTCAAAGGCTAGCCTATCAGCTATAATTAATATCAAATTATTTTTATCCGTCTAGGTGAAACTCTTTTTTTTTTTTTATGCATGATAGGTTAGCCTTTGACCACTATTTCACCTGATCGTAAGTGATGATGTGGTCGAAGATGTTGTACAGGCTAACCTAGAAGTACTGGCTCTCAAGCACAGCTCCCAGAACACACCGTTAGGTGCTTGGCGACAGATTTTCTACTTGAGGGTGGTAGCTAGCCAGGCGGGCATTCGCAAAATGCCCTACCACCATGCAACTGTACCATCATATTTATCTTATACCTTTTTTTTGTCACGGGGAAAATGCTTTTACGCATACCCAGCCGCTGGAGAGCAGTTGGGTGATATCAGGGTAAGGGTTGATAGGGACTCAAAACCGACTAAAAACGCCATGGTGTATCGCCGTCCTCGACTAATAGCAGGATACGGGGTCGCTCGAGCACTCTTCCACAGCCCCCATCGACGTCGCTGCACGCTTAAGCAGGCCCAGACTCTGGAGAATACCACCCCTCTCCCGCCTTGTTGGATGCCCCGGAACACAGGGAGACATCCACACCTCGTGAGGACCTAAACCGTGGTGGGAGGCGCCGGCTGTCCGCACAACCATCGCCCGAAGACCTTTGAGCGGAGACGGCGTGCGAGCTCGATTAGCTCGCCTCCGTGTCCGCGCTATACGAATCGGGAGAGCGTGATTCTTTCCCTCTCCCGCGCCTGCGAAACTATTGTTTCCGCCACCTTCATGCCCAGCATTCTGATTCTGGGCACGGCTGGTGTTGCGACGGTCGTGGCCAGAATCAGAATGCTGGGCCTGAAGGTGGCGATCCATAAATCCGAGACCATTTTTTTTATGGCTCATGGTGCCATCTGCAGACTCTACCATTATTGTGGGTGAAACCTGCATTCCGGTCAAGACAACGATAAAATATCTCGGCGTTGTCCTTGACAACAAATAGAGGATGGACACGGTTATAGTAAAGGTATTCATTATAAGCTTTTTTATTTTTGAATGGACCAATTTGACGGATCCTCACAGAAAATCCGTAGCAGACTGGAAGGGGTGGTGGATGGCCAGCCAGCACCAGGGTTGGATTCAGACCCTCAAAAAATTATTGTACATAGAAAATAAAATTATACTATTTGTCCAAAATTATACTACATTTGACGTTTCGTTTTTAGCCATTTATATATTGAATTATGGCGAAAATGACGTCTTTGACAGAAAATAAAAATTTCCTTTTATTATTATTTTTTTGCTAAATCTTTTATATATTGATTGCGTGAAACACTAGATTTGGAGAAGAGTTTTTACAATATCTAATACATATCTGCAATACTTATAGAATATACCATTTAAAATTTGCGAATACCATAATCATTTAGAATGGGTTCAAAACCTAGATAAAACCGAGAAAAATCTGTAATTTTATTCGATTTCCCGCCACAGATGTGAATTTCCACCAATTAAAAATGCATATGTAATACGTAAGTAATAATCTTTTAAGCAGTAGAGAGTTTCAGGCACTTGCCGATTTCGGCCAATCGGAACTCATTATTAGCATTGACACAACGTAACATAATGTCTGACGGTATAAATTCTATGCAGTAATTGGATTTACTTTCTTTCACTACATCGCAAGAAAGTAACAGGGAGTAAATGTAGTGAGTTGTAAGGTCATTCTTTAATTTGTTTTTTACTAAATTAACTTTGCTGAACACTCTTTTACAATCAGCGCTTGCGTGAGGTAAAATGAGGAAATAAAGAGCAAATTTTGTAATATTTTTAAAGGGATAGTTTTCAGACATATCAAACCAAGATTTTAGTAGATGTTGCCGTGCATACCGAAAATCCCGATATTGTAGATCTCCTCTTCCCCGGACCACCCGAGCGGATCGGAAGTGTGTTAACAGCAATACGAATTTATTTTTATTTTAAAAACCTGAGGGGCCAGCATATATTCGACGGAACTTGTTTTTATATGAAACTGCAGATCTACGACCGCTTTAGTGTAGCCCTGATGCACAACTCAATGGCCGAAGAACGGCAAAAACAGCGCAGGTACGTGGACTGACTGACTCATAATATTTTGTTTACATCATTACCTGATTGCTGTACATATATGCAACCGACCATAATTATACCCATTACGCGACAAAAGAATACATATTACAGTCTCCTTGTACGTTCCATAAATCCTAGTTCTATGGACAATAGTTCAACAAATCCAAAGACGGATAAATCTGCCTCAGACTCGGAGATTAAATTGATGGGGACCTCAAATAACACTCCGACAAGTTACGTATATCAACGTTTTAAGTGAGCGAAAGAGGACATGGACGAGTCTATTACTAAACAATTAGAAGATTTAAAATCCAAAATAAAGAAAATGATGTCCAAACAAGGGAGTGAGATACAGCAGCTTACTACTACACTGGAAGAAATTCAATAGTCAAATCTCAACATAGAAAAATCTATTGAGTACCTGACTACTCAAAACGAAGAATATAAGAAGAAGATCCAATTTCTGGAGAATCAAGCTAAAGAAGACAAAAAGTTCATCACTACAACAAATCACACTTGAGGATAAAATTGAAGACTTGCAGATTTGGAGCCGCAAAATGAATTTTGAAATAAAGATCGTACCAAAAAATCTCAAGACGATCTAATTGAAATGGTTATATGCCTTTCTTAAAACATAAACTGTTCATTTAATAAAACTGATATTCAGGACATGTATAGAATCCGTGGGAAAAACAGCGAAAAACATAACACACCTATCGTTGTAGAAACCAGCTCTACATTAATAAAAACTAATTTTCTTAAGCTGGGAAAAGCTTTCAACTCCGGACACAAAACTAAGCTATGCTGTAAGCATTAAGGATTTAAAACTCAAGAAGATCACCCAGTTTTTATTGGGGAGTACCTAACTGTGAAATGAGATCGACTATATTTCCTTGCACGCGACCTTGCTAAATCTATGACCTATAAATTCTGCTGGACTGCCTATGGAAAAGTGTATGTAAGAAAGGACGAGAATTCACCTATTATTAGAATTAGAAGTGAGGAGCAAGTTCATCAACTACTCCAAAACAAATGATGATGTATTATAAACCCCATGATTATGTTTTAGCTAAGCTTTGAAAAAATTTCTTACATATTTATCATCGTAAACACACTAAATAATAACAAAGACATAACACTCCTCATACCTACTATACACATTATGGAAATTCAACTACGTCATAAATTCAATTTAGTTCTAAAATTAAATTGTGCAAATTACAGCGTAATAACAATATACAAATTAAAATTTGTATTATTCGGTTATTCAAAATATAATACGTACATTGAAATAACAACAATGGCTTCGCTCTTAAACTATGGGTGACATAATACAAACCCTTCATGAAATATACAATATTAAAATTGCACATACTATGGAATGTGATAGCTTGGATATGGATAGATTGATTCGTGTAAGAAGAACTGACTTGACTATTATATCTCAGAATATTCGGAGCATATACCGTAATTTTTATGATTTTGTATTCACACTGTCAAATTTTAAATTTGAGACTGATATACTGATATTACAGAATGCAGACTAAGCGATAATAAACCTATACCACGACTGGATAACTACCGTTCCTACATTACTACTTGTCAACACAACCAAAATGACGGAGTGACGGTATATATTAAAGAGAAACTAAACCACAAAGTCAAAGAAATTCAACTAGCTCAGGCATCCTGTTTACAACTGGATGTACTGAATAAAACAGTCCTTTGTATCTATCGATCGCCATCTAATACTAATACAGATAGTTTTATTGAATCACTTAGTACGCATCTTGAAACTACTAACTTCTCAGAAAGACATTATTTTAATTGGGGACATAAATATTAATCTTAATACTAAACAAACAGAAACTCAATCTCAAATTAAAAAAAAGAATAAAAAACCCAACCGTATCAATGTAGAAATAATTTTATATTAAGTTATCTTAATGCACTAACGACATAATATGGTCTTCTTCCAGGGCATACAATGCCAACTAGGAAAAAAGCATGTCTGGATCATTTTATGCTCAAAATTAATAAAAAGTAGGTATCTATATAATAGCTATTCTACACACATCAGTCACTGATCATTTTACTATACTACTAAAATTATCTAAAGTAAACCATCATCAGAATAAAAATAAAACTAAAAAGACTGTAGATTTTAAAAGAGCTCTTAAATATTTACAAGATCAAAATTTGTCTCAACTACTCTTTTGTCATGACCCTAATTTAATAAAAAATCAACTTATAAATACATTGTCTAATCGATACAGCTTACTACTAATATTAAAACAAAGTACAAGTAGTAAAAGGATACTCAAACCTTTGATTACACCGGGTATTCTGCGCTGTATAAAAATAGAAATAAACTTAAAAATGATGCACTAAAGATCCACAGGTACAGAAACTACTGCAACAATCTCATCAAAAAACTTAAAAGAATGTATGAAAGACTAAGATACTAGCTAATTCTGTAATTAATAACAAATTGCTATGGAAAAACATTAAAACTATAACCTATTCTAGTAAAAATAATAATACCAACTACGAATTTCTCAAAACTAAAACTTCTGCTTCTGAATCAGTCAATTTCATTAATGAATATTTTATTGATATAGGGAAAAATCTTGCTCTGAAAATTAAACAAAATGTTGATAATATTTTTTGTGACTGGTCGAATTAACTATCCCAGGTAAATTCCATGGTACTTTTAGATACTGATGTAGATGAAGTAGATAGAATATTAATTAATCTTATATCAGATAGCGCACCTGATTGGGATGATATATCTACAGGGTATTTGAAATATATAAGATTTACAATTGTCCCAATCATAAGTCATTTCGCAAATCTATGTTTTGAAAGAGGCATTTTCCCAGACCTCCTGCATAGATCTTTAATTACTCCAGTGCATAAAAAAGGGGACGAGACGATGTCAACAATTATAGGCCCATATCTGTCTGGCCAGCTATTTCAGACTTGTGGATTACCTCAATAAATTTGAAATTCTATCACCTTTACAATTTGGATTTAGACGAGGTAAATCAACCGAAGATCCAATTACTTCCCTGACTTCTCTTGTTGCAGAACATGTAGCCAGTAGTAAAAAGTGTATAACAGTATTCCTAGATCTACAAAAAAGCATTTGACACCGTCTCTGTGCCAATCCTTATGAAAAAACTGGAAATCATTGGAATAAGGGGAATTCCACATAAACTTTTTCGACACTACCTCACAAATAGAATGCAAAGAGTAAGAGTAGGAGAATCCATCAGTGACTTTGCGGAGATGTAGTATGGGGTGCCCCAGTGCAGTGTCTTGCGTCCAACCCTATTTCTTATATTTATATAAACGATCTTTGTACTATGGATATTAAAAAGTGCCCAGATATTTTCGTATGCTGATGACACTGCTGTATTCTTTTCTGGTGACACATGGAATGAAATTGTGAAAAATACTGAAGATAGAATTACCAAGATTGCTAAATGGCTTACTGTGAACTTACTCACCCTAAACACAGACAAAACAAATTATATGTGCTTTAGCATTTACAACCACACTCTACAAAAGAAATCAAAATTAAAGTACAACCATGTAAGAATATGTACAGTGAAACTTGTAAATGCATAAGCATAAATAAGGTCACACAAACTAAATACTTGGGCATAATATTGGATCAGAGAATGACCTGGTACCCCCATCTTGAGCAGATTACTGACAGGATTAGAAAGCGAAAATGTTTTTTTTTTATATTGTTAGGTTTGCAGTATTGCTAGTGCTATGCGGATTACATTACAAAATCACAAATAAACGATAGAAAAAGTTTAAGTCCTGCACATGACTTAAATTTTTCCTATCATATATTTGTGATTTTGTACTGAAATGGATTTTCAGAACTTTGAGGTATGTGGTGCCAAAATATGCGACTAAATCGACGACGGCGAAAAAATCTCTTAAATGATATATGTATATGTTGCACTAGCCCAAGTTATTTAAGTTAACCATTAAGTTATTCTATTACTATTTGAGAAGGTGCGGCTAAGACTAAAATGATAGAACTTGAACGAACCCAACGAGCAATAATAAAAATTATGTATTTTTTAAAATAAGATATTTAACTGAAAGCCTTTATTCAATCAGTAATTTATTATCTGTGCCAAAATTACACATCATACAGACGGTACTAAAAAAACACGTCACACTACCTTACAATGCCAGTATAGATAAAAGAAGAAAGAAAAAATATGGCTTGCAGGTTCCTTATGTAAAGACTACCTTTGCAAGTTGGCAGTACAATAAACGATCAGTAAAACTATATAATAAAATAAATACAGATCAAAGAATTTACGCCACACCTTATTATGAACGTAAAAAAAATGTAATAAATTGGATTAGAACTATTGATCACAACGAGACGGAAACACATCTGTAACAACTCACAGAAATAAATACAAATAATTTAATATATACTTCATAATGAACTGAAATTTAGAAGTTTATAGCAAACACACACAAACATATTCACAAAAACCAATTCCACACATATAATTAATTGAAAACATTAAAAAAAATTTAAAAATTAAGCAATTAAGTTAACACATTGGCTATAATAATAATGTCTTTATTGATATAAAAACTTAGGCTACAGTTACATGTTATTTATGAGGATAACTAATTTAAGTATAGCTAGGTACAATTAACATGTATTGTGTTAACAAGTATCCCTGAATCCCACACTAGGGTGACCCTGTGTCGTGGGATTCAGTCCCTTTCTTACTAACATATATATAATTAGAATTTGCTTAATTAAAGTCCTTATAAACAAATCTAAAAAACTATATAAGACGTTAATTACATTTCGAGTTTGTTTCGACAGCTATCTCTTATTTAATACAATTGCATTTTTTTTTTGTTTCCGACTACTGTTCCTTCTTCTGCTTTATGTAGAAAGGTAGTGAATTTGGATAGTGTTAGATCAGGTGATGAGTTTTGATTACGAGTAGAGTGTAAGGGTATGATTTAAGGATTTGCAAAATTTTAATTTAAAACTTTACGCACAGTATTTGGAACACAGAACTATGGTATTGTGTTCAGATATCATTATATAGCTATGGTATGTATGTATTAGATATGGAAGAGCGGAGGCTCCTACTACAGGCATTTCGTGCTTAAAAGGAGATTCCTGACGCTTGTATAATGTGTAATGTTAATATCTGTAACGCAATAAGTTTTTTTTTTTTTGTAGATTAATTACTAAATGTAATAGGATTTACCAATAATAAAAGTCGGTCGACCTGAAGACAAAATGATGGTATTTTCGCGTAGTATAGTGACATTACGATACAACATACTACACACTATGAAATTATGGTACAAATAGTATAATTATACTACGAAATCCAACACTGGCCAACGCTGGCAATCCGCGACGGAAATCCGGCACCAACGGCGACGTCTGTCACAGACAAAAATCGTTCTTAGCTCAGTTATCGTACTCTTAACGTGTGAACAAGAGTTTACTCTATCTTCATGCCGATTCGGTTGCTCATGTTGCCGCTATTGAGAACTGACACAATCAACCACAGACAAAACAAACAGTCTAGTTTTGCGTCGCTGATTTGGCACCACTGACTATGACATGAAGCAAAATGGCGAGTTCGTCTCCGATTGATGGTTCACTGTGATAGTTCAACGTTTTGAAATTTTCCGAACTTATTTCGTAATGATCTAGAGACTTGAAAATTTACAGATTAAATCTGTAAGTGTTGTTTATGTGTATAAAGTACTTTGAAGTGGTATTAGAAGGTTTGACGTGAATCTAACCCACCTGAGGAATGTTGGTTTTTTTTCAGTGATTTGTGATTTGGTCAGGTGTTTTCGTTGTAGCCAAAATTAAAATTTTGTTCTTGCGCAGTGAGTGAAGTTCTATGGTTCAGATGTATTTGTACCGCGGGGATGCTAGATGTCGGGACTGTTTCCAATGTTGGGAAACAAAAGCGTGAACTATTTGTTTTGATATACCGTGGTAAAGTTTATTGAGCAGGTTGGACGGAGAAAGAGCCCCGGCCAGATGATGTCCTTCAGTGAGGTAAGTCGTTTGTTCCACAGCATCTTATAAATTCTTTGTTGTCATCAGATAGCTACTGACAGGTCAAGCAAACTTTGTGCATCTATTGTGCAGTGAGGAATTTATCTTGGTCTTTTGATAACTATGTTTGAAATAATAACGTACCTTAGTAGCACCTTAAACTACACATGAATGTTGCCTAACATTGATTATTTCATAATCTTCTGTCTGATTAGTGGAATCAATGATAAAGTGGATTATATTTTTTATTTTTGTATTTTAATTTTATTGCTTGATTTCCTTGCTCAGAATGAACTTAATGAATTGGATAGATATGGAAAACTTTTATGATATACTTGATTGAACCTTCATATACCTTATCATATGTTTACCAAGTATTTCTTGATGATGTCATACCAGAATTCCTACATAGATGGATCTATATGGTTTTGATTATAAAAATATGGTTTTCATCAGTATATCGATGATGTAACTGTAAGCATTGCTCATCATGAAAATTATTGCTTCTTATATGATGAACCCTTGAATATTATTACCCCTATATTGTAAACAAAAAACATCAAAACCATAAGTAAAAGTTATGTTGGAAATTTATGTCTAAAGAGACTAACCTCCACTATATCATAGCTCCCGTTAACATTTATAATAATTTATTTTATTTACTTATAGGCATTTATTATTGAAAGCAGACATAAATGTGATAGTTCTTAGCCATGTTAGAAATAATCTAAGCAGCTATTTTCATAATATAAATTTTAAAGCATAATCCATGCACTGCAAATCTCAGTGAATATTATAGTTAGATGCTTCAGATTTATTTTGGAATGTGTATTAGACCACAACAGTCGTATGTCAGTTTTGATATTGGGGGCTTAGTAAGTAGAATTAAATAACATGTAAGAAATATTTAGAATACAAGTAATTATTTAAATGTATGCATAACAACATGCATGCTAACAAACCATTATTTTGTAACTTTGTGGAGTTAATAAATGAATTATAAATCTTAGTATTATTTACAAATTTAAATTACAAGTCTCTTTAATCAATTGTTTAATATATAATTATCTTACTTAATTAATTTAAATAGTGTCATAAATATCCAATCAAATCTAAAACTGAAACAATTTAAGGCTTTTTCCAAGAGGCTAACTGAGTGCCTACCCATATAAAATAAAGTGTAAACTCAATTATGATGAGTTCCAAGTGTAATCAACATATTATTTTTATAAAATCAGTGAAGTTGATTTAATTAAATTATTTTATTTTTCTGTTTAATAAATAACAATTTTTAAACAAATCTGACATGTTAATTATAAAATATTTTATTATAAAAATAAGTATTTCTTATTTACAATATTCTAATTTTGCTATTGCTGGAACTTATATAGGTAGCTAACACCAGAATAATTGAGAACGAATAGGGGAACATTATAACTTTTATTATGATATTTCAAAGTGAAACAGCCTGACAAGGTGCAGGTACAATTAATTATTTGCAATCATAATGAGGTTGGTTGCTGCAATCTTTTCCACCATTGTTATCCAAATACCTATAAAGCAATTAACTAAGTGATACAATTCTTATTTTGAAATTAGTATATTAGTTACTATAGTCATAAACAGGCAAGACAGGTTGTTTTGGTCTTCATTTTGGTTGCCTAGTTTTACTTAGATACTTTATCACAAATTTTAAAATTATTTTGTGTATATATATATATATATACTACTTATACTTAATGTATCATTATATAATAGTTTTTTTTATAAAACTGTATTTATAAATTAAATTTTTATCAATATTTATTTTGTAATTATTGTGATAGGTGAGGTATAGATCTCATACCCTCTGCATGTACTTATATGTGGGCATTTTTTTGTTTCAAATCTAATAACTATTTATTTATTATCTAACTACAAAATTTATTACCTAAACTTTTTTTGTAAGTGAAGATGCATTTGAGTTTTATCAAAGTAAACATTTGATTCAAACTGTCTTTCAATGATGATGCCGGAACACGCCATTGACACTTGACAACAGATATTCTACTGTAGAGTTGTGGCCAGCCAAGTGAAAATTGGCAAAGTGCACTACCACCTTCCTGTGAAACTGAAGATAACAGCAGGATTTTTGAACCGGGGTCCTCACTCACATACTGTCTACATATTTAACCACTTAAGATCGACTGTGCAAATTTGCACACATGTTGCATGTGCATCTAATAATACCGCATCTTGCTTGCAAGCTTAATGTTTAGAGGTTAAACTACACAACCATTCTATTTGTGCAATATTTAAAATAGAAAGGGACCCCAACGTTACCACCGTTAATGCTATTCCATCGAAATGTGAAAACACTATTTAATATCACATTTTGATATTAAATAGTGTACAGAGAGAACCGCTATATATGTAAAATATGAATCTCAATTGCTAAGGTTAAAAAAGTCTCTATAGTAATTTGGCTCTCAACATTGGGCTTTCATTGCTTGAAACCCTCACCCATGATTAACTCGCACCTGTATCCTCATCTTTACAAGACTTGACAGTTAAATAAATCTACAGTTGTAGACAAATTTAGTAGTCATTCTGACCTAATTTGCTGCCTAGGCTGTAGGGCCATTTTTTTACCTATCCGCAACTGGTTTCTATATTCTCCTTTGTTGGAAAACCTGAGACTCTAAATAGTTATATATTGAAGGCGATTCCATATGACCAACTTAATCAAAACTTGACTAAATTCGTTTAAGTCCTATCAGATGCATTATGTGGTATTCAGAGTAAGTTGAACTATTTTTTTTATATAGATTTAAATAGATAATGCAATCATGCAGTTCTATTTGGGACAATATCAATGTAGATATTGATATTGATACACATAATAGAATGCTGTACATCAATTTGATTTTGGGGGAACCCGACAATGCAAGAATGTACATCTGAATTTCCAATTATTCTTGTTTTTACAATCATTATTTTAGTTTATAAGTAAAACTTACATTACTTTTACTATAATCAAACTAATCCCAAGTTTGCCTCAATGACAGAAATCAATAAAATATGAATAACAGTTAGTAAGATTGTACATACTATTTACATTTAGGTTAGTATACTTGGTTATGGTTAAATATTATACAGGAATTTAATTATGCTTGATTATTAGAAACTAATGAAGTATACAGAAACAAATTCTAATAACATTCCTATTCTACTCCTTTAGTTTTAGCTAAAATTGTTTACATTGATGTAGGTGGAAATATAAAATAATGGTTAGATTTATTACTTTACAAACTAATCTAGAAAAATCAAATTCTACTGACATTCTAGCCAATGACCATAAAGGAATTGTAGGTACAGAAATATTACTAATTAAATAGTGTAATTGGCAATTGCTGTATTAATTATGTAAATAATAAATAAATAATGATAAATAATAATTACAGTACACTCCATGCAACCTTATACTCATATGTAGTTGTAAAGCATTTGCATGGTGGAAGGGAATTTTGCGAATGCCCGCCTGGCTACCGACCACCCTCAAGTAGAAAATCTGTCGCCAAGCATTTAACGGTGTATTCTGGCAACTGTCCTTGAGAGCCAGTAATTCTAGGTTAAGCCTGCTAACACCTTCGACCACATCATCACTTACTATCAGATGAGATTGTGGTCAAAAGCCTATAAGCATTAAAAATAAAACCAAGATTCGATTTACCGTTTAATAGTATACTTCAGTCTTGTTAGTTTTAGGGAAGGTACTTACCTACAATTCTTATCTCTTTCTGTCTCAGTGAAATGCCTATCTCTCTGTGTAATTGGACTTTATTAGGTACAGGTGTCCCATAAGTGTGTTACAAAGAATAGGTACATTACAGTTCCTAACATGAGGATGCTTTTAAAACTTTGCAACTAACTCCTTTGTGACTTGTTACATCATTCATTGTCTTTCGTCCTACTTTACTGCATCCGAAAATGTGTATCAATAGCTTAAAAAAAATTACACAACACATCGCCGCATCTCTAATTTGAGATTGGTTGTAAATGTCAGCAGGCGAGAACATCGCTTGAGGTGCTATGACGCAACTACCGTTATTCACACGGCGACGCCTGTTATACCACCGGCTTGCAATGCACCAGATATTTGGTGAGATTCTTGGCCATGTTATTCAGTGAAACATCCTCTTATTGGCGGTAAGCGTTTCACAATTTGTGGCGCTTGCTTAGAGGCAGTTTTCCCACGGTTCGATTGTTATTTCGAATTGGATGGCGCGGCATCGTGCGTGGCCGCCTGGTTACCGGTGCTCCGCGTGACGCTAAATGCACTGTTACAGTTTTGGCTTTGACATGAATCGTACCTTATAGCATGTGATATCCCAAATCTGTACGCAATGACCTAATATGTCTGCTCCGCTCTAAATTGTACACAAATTGTTAGCTTACTTCGGAACACGAGCTTGGTTTTGTTGCTACATTGTTGAAGAATTCTTATAGACTAAACAACACGTCGTTGGCAAGGCGCGTACTTTGCCTAGATGTACATAAATGTTGTACAGTTTGAGTACTATAGTTGCATACGTTATCTATATGGGACGTGGTTTCCTCGACGTCGTGGGCCCGATTGCACCCGCCAGTATGCCTGCACGTGAGCGCGCCACAATCTATGAAAACTGATCCCCACAATACTTTGTAACTGAGCATTTCATTCCCTTACCACTAGACATGAATTGGCTCTGAATGTCTGATTAAAATTGCCACTTGTAGGTACCAACACAACACAATGAAGAGCCAAAGACAATTCTATTATCTATCTTGCCCATATATTAGTAACGAAATTATACTTGCAATTCGTTTTCGACAAGGTTTATGTAAAAGAGTAGGTGTTGATTAGCTATTGAACTTCTTAATTGGGTTTATATAATATACCTATTCTATAGTAATGCTTAATGGTTAAAGGCACATATTACTTAAATAAGCATGTTATCATTGATAATCTTCGCTAGATATTGTAATAGTCTTGCAGAGCAGTGCACGTTTCGTCTTTTGTTAAGTCTAACTTGTTCCAATTATTTGACCATTTACAATGTATGCCCTTAATTACAGCACATACAATATGCTTTCTTATTACTGCTCAGTGGTACATTTGACACTGCAATAGACCTCTCCTTTGTCCTAGAGTTGCCTTGACATTGCACTGGACATGCAGCTTCAACATAAAATGTCTAGATATTTCTGTGTACATACTCGTATGGGTATAGTTTATATTGAAAAGCAATATAGTATAGTTACATAATCTGTGGTTGGTATAGCTTTATCTTATTTCCATATTTACACTTTTATTATAACTGATACGTTATAGGCCTCTTTTGAATGTCCGACCCGTTGAGTCGTAATTTAGACAGATTTTGTTTTAGACAAGGATGGATGAAAATGTCAGTATAAGCAGATACGATCAGGATGGACGTTTGATTTCTAGGAAACACCGGAGTGCTTAAGCCAAACCCGTGTAAGGATTTCCAACCGCCTGATCAGCCGACGACACTCACTTACATAGCGCTATCACCGCATCAACACAACCAACAACATTCAATCTGTTGAAAACCTAGTTAGAGAAGTTCTTTGTACACGTCAAACACGTATCGAATTGAAAGAAGCTTTATCTACCGTGAAGAGCCGTCATAAAGTAACGCTACAAAGAGGCAGATGCCTAACCGTTTGGTTAGCTCGTCGAACGCTCGCAACTATCGGAATAGCCATTTTGTTGCCTTCATCGAGTCAATTCGATTCGGGCAAAATCTCTGTTAGTCAGTCGTGCGCGCAGGGTCAACAACCCGGACTTATCAACAATCAAATTTGTAGGGCCGCTCGTGGAACTCCGCCGTATTTGCATAGGAGCTATTCGTGCCACCGAAAAACAAAAAGCGAGCTGGAAACATGCTGGAAAGTTCTATTTGCCGTGACATAACCTACATTGTTCATGTCTCGACGACGTTAAATTTTGTACGGACCCGTTGCCGCTCGGTGTATGTTACTTGGATAATATCCAAAGAGACGCCAGTTTGTTCTCGCGTTTGCTGAAGGTACATTGTAAACACCTGCTTAAGCCGGTTTATTCTCGTTGTTTATCTTTTTTAAATGTTTGAGAATCCTGCTGAAAAGAGATATTTGGAAGAGCCTTTTTAGAAATAAAACTTCTTCGGTTAAAAAAGATGCCTTAGAAAAGAAAAAAATACTTAAAATGCATTATCAAATTTATCAATGATACTGAGAAGTAGTTACGTGGACCCGTTATAATGCGTCAGTAATACAAGACTTGGAGCAATCACACGACAAGACAGCAGTACTTATGTTGATAAAAATATATACCCACAAAATGACTTATTCTATTGGTATTGAAACACGTAACGAGGTTCACCTCTGACCGCTCCACTCGTGATTCAAGTGAACTATTGGGCTCAATGGGTGAAAGGCGGTCCATTGCAGATTAGGCAACACACGGTACCTACGACTCAATACCCTCACAGCAAGCACGAGTTCTGCAATGTTGTTCTGACCTAGACACGCCTCGGTGCTAAAATAGATCAATAGGCAATAAACGAATAGAGATAGCAAAGCTTTCCTTCGTATCGAAAGAAGGTCACGGCCGATAGCGTAAAACTAACTGCTTAATAAAGTATCGGCGATGCACTCATCGACTAAAGCATTCCGTTAACCACTGCTGTCCATCGACCAAATTAAATTTCGAATAGCGGTCGGCTCGAATATCGTGTTAGTGTCGAACTCTAAATGTCAAATTTAATATTTTATGTTAAAATCATAAATATTTACGTTGCATTTAGGTAGTATTTTATAATGTATTCAAAACCGAAGCGAGATGGTTAAATTAAATAAACACGCGTGAAGGAATGTGGGGCGAGATTGGAAAGCATCGAGTTGTTACTCCTACGTCCGATTGTTTGTAATATTCGCCGGAGCGATATCCGTTTCGTTTGCTGCACAGATAATATTTTAAAAATGTAAACATGATCAATACAAATGCCTCACGGAAAAGTAGTCCAAGCCTCGGAACTTGACCTGGTATTCCAATTCATAAAAATGTAAAGGCAACCGTCTAACAAGCCGACTTACCACCTAGATATTTCATGTAATGCCCGTTACACAAGAATATTGCCCTGATTACCTAAAAGGCAACATCTACTGTTCAGGAAGGAGTTTAGAATTGAATGTGTTTTATATTATAATATTGCCAATCCTTCCGACAATGTTCTATATCGTTGTCGACGTCAAACTCACGTTTGTTTGAACAAATTGTGTTAAATTTCTTGTGGACACATGTGTTTATTTTGAATATTTAGTTTTCATTCCAAATAACACTGTTTAATCAGAAGTTTGTGACTGAACATAAGTATATAAAGAACGTCTGGAAGTTGTAAATATCTCATTTCTAATTGCAAATAAAACCGTCCAAAAGCGAGATGAATTCGCACACCAAGGGTTCCGTATAAACACATAATGTATAAAAAAAATGTTTTTCCTACAGTTCGAGAACCTTAGCGGGGGTCCAACCCAAACTTGGCCTATTTTTATTATTTATTGTTATACGGTAGATATTGGAATAACACCAAGTTTAACACTTGTATGTATTCTCTTTAGATAATGAATAGATTCAGGCGTTACTTTGCGGAAATCCGGATTTGCGGATTACAAATATTATAAAATATTTGAGAAAACATTTAATTAATATAAAAAAAGTGTATTACTATATATTATACACTAGATAGTGACAATTTCGCCTAACTTTCCTGTTGATGTCAGCCGATGCGACGTCACGAACGCCACGCAGCCAAAACGGAAAGATTTTTCGTCTTGCTTCTTCACGAAGCATCCTCAGCGCACGATCGAGAAACTTTCTTTTTATTTTCAACTTTATCACTGTATTCTCTTTATTATCATACAGTTAAAACAAAAAATAAAAAAAACACGTTTATAATATAGGGACCCCCTTATACCTACTTGTAATTTTTGTTATTAATATTATTTGTCTTGCAATCCACAATACATATTTCGTGAAAAATTCTATTGGTTTTCTTTCGACGTTTACCAAGATACTACAGGGCGCGATGCAGATCACTTAATTGATTGTAGTGGAAAATTAAAACAAAATATGAAATAACAAAGTTTAATCTCAATGTGTGCTGTGCGCATACGGCTACGGCCTTTTGTTTGTCCAAAACGCGCGAAAATGAGAGCAAATAATACTTGTCACATGGATGTGGTTGTCCGATTTGAAAAATTCCAGCACAGATCTGTTGAGGATGTAATTGGTCACATTTTAGACGTGATAATTCACTATCGTTGAGGGGAAGTTCCAGAAAATAATTTGTAAACTAACTAATAACACTAACTGCATTTTTTTTTACTAACTAATCAAGGTGTTCTGAAAAAATCAGCATGGGTTTGTTGTCAAAATGTCCTTACATAGTATATATATCTTCTGAATCCAAACAATGATCCTATGAGGAGGAGTTCACCTTCAAAGTAACCAAATCAGAGAATTACCGCCTTGAAGGTCGGGCGGACCAACGCACAGCCCCGTTGCTTTATGCCTAAAGCCCTTGTAATTAAATACAGCCTCTTTGATAGAGGCTGTAGGTAAGTAAATAAGCTGTGGGAAGATAAGTACTTAATATGTAATAAGATGTACAAACTGGAATAGCCCTAGAACGTGCTAAAGGAGCGGTCACCGAGAGCGTTATATTTACGTAGACTTTAAATATTCATGCAGGCCTGCCGGCTCCAGCCCCATCAATATTAATAACCTGCCGCAACGGTGATAGAAAAGCGCTCCACCAATAAATTTACTTCAATAGTTTTATTTTTGCCGTTAAACTATCAATTTTTATTACGTGGACTCCCCACATATTCATAGTGTAATCGATTTCTTTATTGAATGCAAAAGCACTTTATTACGGTCCACTGCTATGTGATAAAGTCGATTATTTCTTAATACAGCGTCAACATGTTTTTCTATTAGAACACTAGTTTTCCATTTAACGTTACAATTATTAAATCAGTCTATTTTACTGTGAATATTCTTACATTTATTCTTCTACTTCAATATTATCCTACCTCATATTCCTATTTATATTTCATAGTTGTACTATTTTAATAAATATCATCATCATTTTGGAGCAAGTTCAAAACAATACCGATGCGTAGATCAGCTCATTTTAAAATTTGACTCAACAAATGAAGTCATTGTAGCTATGGCTTGCCGCGCAGTGGGGGGTTCGAATCCTGTCTTGATCATCACAGCATGGTGGTAATGCATTCATTTTTAGAAAACTTATAGAATGCGTTTGGTTAGCTACCGCTCGCGCTGTATTCTTGCAGTTGTCCTTAAGAGCCAATAATTAAAATCTAGCGTGTTAAAACTTTCGATCAATATCATTACTTACCAGCGTTAGATTGTTAAGGTTCAGCAGCTAAGCCACTAAGTCTTAGACGGTATCAAGACATCATCTCGTCACTTAATCTCATAAAAAATGCTTAGGAAAAACTCTGGTAATTAAACATTTTACAGTTAACAACTTGATTGATTGATCTTATGGAAAGATTATTGAATTATATCGTCATCGAACCATCGACTAGCCGATCACCCTGACACGTATAATGTAATAGTACCTGCGAATCTTCTTATTGCAGAAGCTGTTAAGCTAACATTGATTGACTATTCCATTAAAATACCTAAGCACTTAAGTAGGTGAGTAACCTCAGTTAATGAACTTCAGTCTATAGGCAAGCAAAGTCTTCTCATTTATCATCGCATGATTGCAGTTTTTATAGCATGTTTTACTTGTTCGCCTCACCGGTTTGCGACAGGTTGTTTTGATTAGAATTCGCCTAAGGCCATCAGCAGGTAAACTCAATCGTTCATGTATGACTAGTGTAGGATTCAATGACACAATATCAAGATATGTATTAAAGCATCAGGATTTCAGCTAACGTACATCGGTTGATATAATAGAATCAATATGCTCATAGAATTTTCGAATGTGGATGTTATATGAAATATTACTTATGTGTTTTAAATTTTAAATGTTAACTAGAAAATGTTTGTGTCTGTATGCACGTTACCTAATTGTATTAAATTGTAAAGGTTACTCACGGTAACTTTAGTAAATAGGTACGACATTTTTGCAGTTTAAGTTCGTACGAACAGTCTATTATGTCTTAAATAATTCAATGTTCATATATATGGTCCTTGAAAAAACTCGTTCCTTGTATAGGGATGCCTTTTTATTTTGATTTTATTTTTATTATTATTTATTGGGCAATTTGCCTAAATAACTATGTGTTATTTAGGCAAATTGCCTAATTCTGAAATTTATACCGGATAATTATTCAGTACCAAAGATGCAGCCTGTTGAAGGAAATCGCTGTTTCATTCTGGTTTTAGTTTAACATGAACATATTGTTATTTTTTACTCCAATTACCTACCTAATAAGTAAATATATAAATAAAAATAGAATAAAACGAACTTTTAAATTTGATTAAAATGTATTAATGATTTATTCAAATATATTTTCAATGTTTAAGTAATATATTTTAAATATTTTTTTACTGTTTTAGCTATAATTTAAATGATAGTAACATTAAGCATATCAACCATAAATAAATGTATACTAGGCATGTTGCCAAGCTTTCACAATTGAAAATCCCATCTCTCAGTCTATTTCATTAACATTTTTACATTATGGTTTATGAATAGTTGGAATGTATGGATCCGAATATGATAGTAATGTACGCCTTCATTGATATATATATACCGATTATCGGCAACTTTCAGAAGACAACAGTCGCGCAATTAAGACAAAAAATTTGAAGCAGCATAATGCAAGATAGCTGTATACTATATACATAATTATATATATATTTATGTCTTAATTGCGCGACTTTTGTCTTCTGAAAGTTGCCGATAATCGGTAAAACATCGAATGATTTATAAACTATCTCCGTGACTTATTCGGTGTGTACGATGACATAGAATACCAATTGTATTAAGTACCATATATTATTGCCGTTTCTAAAGGACAACTACAACACTTTTGAGCATCAATTATGTTATCATGTCGGATGATTTGATAATTTTCACGACACAATCTTTATAAAGCCGAAACATTCTATCCGATCTCGATATAGAATAGAAGCAAACCACGCCTAAAGCAAATATAACTCAATGTATTAGTACATATTTATGTGTATTGCAAACCAATAATGATTTTGATTTAATGTCCTAATTTTATATAGGAAAATAAGACCAACATCGTTAATGGCAGTCAACGCAGCCTTACTAAATCAAATTATTCCGTATTTCGCTGTCCATAAGCTGCTAAGTCCCCGATATGCACATCCTCAAATCAGGAGACCATGTTTAGCAGTTCAGATAGAGTATATTCTGTACTCTGTTGTCTGCGTATATAAATTCTAAACATCACACAAGCTTTAAAACAAACCGGCACCGGCTCACGTCTGTTATGATGTTTCAAGTGCCATTCCGTTAGGTGTCCAGTCTGACCGGCTCTTGCTAGCTACGACCTGTCGCGCGAACTAAATTATGTAAATAGGCAAGCTATTTATTTCATACGCAAGCTGTAAAAAAATGTAAGAATTGCGTGTTAATTATTTATGCGTTAGGACGTTACTTCTTAGCAACCGCGTGGTCTTACTTACGTCTCATATACTGTACTACTGTATCAGCCGGAATGTCCACTGCTGAACCGGCCTCCCCCTAATGGGTGGAATATATATAAAGTTGAATGGAGGGTTTGCCATAATCCACAGCTTGCCAGGCGTCTTGGGAATCGCAGTGTACGAGAGCATTTCCTCCGAAGGCGCTGATGCCCACCTTCCGGTATTTTTACCCTAAGCGCCTCTCACAACACCCACGGGAAGAGTGGGGGGTGACATTCTAATCCCGTACACCACGGGGGTATCATATGCCTACCATAAATTACCTATAATGCTGCTAAAGGAAAAATGTACCACAGGCGGGTTTCAAACCCGCCTGTGGTACACACACGCCCACAGTTCCGTAATCATCCGTCCCGGGCATTCATTCCGCTAGTGGTTATTTTTTTCCTGTCTCGATATAGTAATGTAAGCTTTACTCGCTATACTAGCAGCCGTTAAAAAAACACAATGTTAGCACAAGACACATGTTCAATGTCGTCATGCAGACAGGTCATGGTGTTAATCCGGCTTCCGGTCGTGTTCCATAAATTATGCAATTGTTTCTGGGAAATCTTTAATTACGTTGTCTCTACCGTTTTAGTTTACATAAGGCTATTCGTTTGATTTTTTCAGCGCCCCATTTCAAAATGGGCGTTTCATCAGCTATAGGCAGCACTGGCTGCTATTACAGCACATATCTACCAAATAAGATCATCAATATAAAGTAAACGTAGAGCTAAAAGGCATATTGACAGAATCACTTTCGTATTATTAGGTAAAAACGCAGATTCCCAGTTCCGTTTGAGGAACAGCGTTTATCCAATCTCAGAAATTCTCGTTCCGCGTTTTCTTGATTTTACCGGATCTTGTCACAGGCGTTGAGTACGAAGCAATTCTTTACTCATTAACATCAGAAACAAGCAAATGGAAGTATCCGGTTATGCTTGATGGGTTAGTAATTGAGTGTCTGCCGATGCAACGGTTTAACTGTAGCAGTAGTATGAAAATAATTGCTTTCGCGTGTACATCTGCTCTTGGCCTTAGGGATAGGTCTTGTGCACGCAAACCGGAACGGTTTGCAGATAGATAAATAGCTAGGGTACCTACTGTAAATGAATAAATACTAGAGTAATTTAGTACGTACACAATTGACTGTTAATCGATACTTTAATTACCTTTGCAGGCTTATAAATACCGCGTTCAAATTATATGTTTACCGCGGCTGAAAATATGGTATATTTTGTTGGTTCATATTTCTTTGATACATACGCATTTAAGTTAAAAACAAGCAAATTGCTTCATTCCTTCCTTTGTTTGGAATACGTGAATGCTTGACGTGATTGTAATAGTTTTGAAGCAAAATGTGTGATGAACAATACGTTTTGTTATCTCGTGTCGTGTTTATCTCAACAAGATTAATAATGTCTACGTCAATCTTGCGACACATGATGATGAAATCTGGGTTTTCTGCTCCCCCGATAAATGAGTGTAAATTTTTAAACAATTGAGTGCGAGGGAAATAACAATCAAGTAACAATATTTATCTAGATTAAAATAACTTCTTGTGTTGAATAAATATCTAAAACATCTAATTCTAATTAGTTAAAAATTGTTCTAATTCTATTTAATTCATAGAAAATATTCTTAAGAATTCCCAAAGAAATTGTCATCTCAGAAACAGTGGGATCGGCCCCACACACACAGAAAGATCTTTTAAATACGTGTACGAACATCGCAGATCGTGTTCGTTGTCTTGCTGTTTCCGTGTGGGAATCTGGTCATTAGTTACAAGCCATTCCGTCTTACAAAACTGGTTGCCTTATATATCCATCCGCTTTTCCTCTCGCTATTAGCTTACGCTTGGATGCAAGGTGTTGTGTTGGACATCACTGCCATAGTACTGCAGTTGATCAACTCGGTCACCATAGCCTATCCTGCTCTCGAAGCGCTGGTCGAATTTCCCGCCACGCCAGCCTTCACTATATCATTCGCCGGGCTTTTGCCAGAGCTATTCTCAACCCGAATGTTCTGAAGCGTGACAATGGTAAAAGACTTCACGGCATGACTCTGGTTCTGTGGACGTTGAAGCGGCCCAAACCGGAGTGAGTAAGCATTGCAATTCAATGAGACAAGCTGCCAACTGGTAGTGGGCAGTAGCGTTTGGACTGCCTGTGAATCTGCATTTTTTGCACGTTGTCTAAATGCTTTTATTGTAGTAGCTGTAGTAGTGGTGTATATATTTCGTAGTATATTGTTAATAAAGACATACCACAGGTAAAAATGTTATAGTTTTTGTAGGTATCTTGCATAACGATGTGATCGAACGTGACCGACTTCATCATCTTCTTAACCCACTTATGTAGAGTCGGTGTTTTTATTTATTTTTTAATTTGACTTTACTAACAAGTTAACAACATTAGAACATAAAAATTTTGAATAACACCCAGGAAATAATTACATAATTGTAATAATAACAAACAACAAAATACTTATTTTAAGAAATTTTATTTTATTTACACTATTGAAGAGTCAAAACTTTCTTTAGGTGAAGCGAATAGCGTCCAAGTTCCTTCGGTTAGGCTACGTGGCGTTTATGACGTTGTGTCGGCTAAGCAGGAAAAATTTACGAAATTTTCTCTACATATATATGTTTTATTAAATAATAATTTTATGTTTTCTAAAAAAATGTTTTTAAGTAGGTTTTTATTATTCTTAATAATTATGAATAATAATTATACTTCATAAGAGCGTCGTAGAAACCTTAATTGAATATGATTTGACTATGACTTTATGGATTCCCGCATAGTCACGTGAATCTCATAAATGACATGTGATTTTAAAGCTTTGATTTTATGGCCGTTCTTCTAGCTGGTGCCAATCCTCTTTGTTAATTTCTCTTTGGTATATACCCGCCACATCTCGGGTAGTGGCTATTATGTAATATGTGGTAATGGTTCGATGGTACAGCTCTCTTATGTGCCTAATGTGTAGCAACACGCTACTCCCAACATAATAATGTTGGTTTTAGATTTTTTCTGGATTTTTCATAATAGAACAGTGAACACGAACTAGAGTATGAATGCCAAAATGACAATGACCGAACTACTTTTTACTTTAATACACTGTCAGACATAGATTGTAATAGTGATTATCGTCCCCAATCAACACTAGTAGGTATAGTACTCACTGTACTGTACCATTCGCATTGTCCACTACTGAACACAGCCTCCCCCATTGTGAGGGGTTTGCTATAATCCTCACGCTTGGCAGGCGTCTCGGCGATCGCAGTGTGAGATACCTATCAGTTCCTCAGAAAGGCCTCTTACGACGCCCACGGGTAGAGATGGGGGGGGGGGGGGGGGGGTGACATTCTAGCCGGTCACCCCACGAACATCGATATAAACGCGTTTTTCAGACTCGGGTGACAAATACTATGTACCTATGTAGGTACCTGCTGGCGCTAAGTATTTCGTCACAATTTGTGTGGGTGTGTAAGTGTTCAACTCACCACGCGTCGAGTACCTAACTGCTTATTACGCATTTACAATATGCCAGAAAACATATTATGATAATTACGATCTTGATGTTTACAACTGTCAACAGAATAGCCTTGACGGCATTTTAAATTAGTTACTGTGCGAAAATATTTAGGGTTAATGCTCACGTGTACAGCGAGAAATGTGTTGTTTTTTTTATTACACGACTGTCCGAAAAAGGGAGTGTCATATTACAAAATTACAAATATACGATAGGAAAAATTAAATTCTTGAGCGGGATTTTTCCTACCGTATATTTGTAATTTTGTAATGTAATCCGCATAGCAGGCGTTATTGCAAACATACCTATTATAATTCAGGGTTAATGTTTGTATGTATGTATGTTTGTCAGTGTCTTTATTCCATCATTACTTTTAAACGGTTTAACCGATTTTCATGTATGACATATCATTAGATTCGTGTTGATAGCGCAAGTGACAGCAGGTACATAAAAAAAGTAGAAATACAAACTGGCGAATTTTTTTCCCCTAACCCATCGTATGGAATATGGAAATGAGAAACAATTCAATAATTGTATATATATAACTGGCAGTTTAAAACGCTTAACGTAAATTCAACAAAAAAACAGTCGGGTTTTTTAATTTCTAATTAATTTATAATTGTTTTGTTTTGCGTCTAGATACTGGGTTAAAGAATATAAATTCAAACTAAATATGCAATTATTGGGTTGCAGAAAATATTCTTCACATGATTGAGATGTCGGTAGGGATAGGGTTGAATTGTACCCTCCCCCCCCATCTTCCCATGGGAACCGTAAGTAGAGATACAGGGGAATACTAGAAGGTGGGCACCATGCTGCCTTCCGAAGAACTGCTATCTTATATTGCGATCTCTAAGACGCCTGCCACCTTACATTGCGATTTCCAGATTCACCTGCCAATCGTAGGGATTATGGCAAAACCCCAAAATGGGGTAGGCAACTGCCTTCAACGAACGGTGGACGTATTCCTGCTGTTGATGTGTTGTGCTGATGTAGGATATATAATGAAGATTTTTAATACCAATGCAGCTAATTATTTGACTAGGTGTGTATATGTTACGGATAATTTAAAATGTGGATATTTTGGATTGTTTTATACGTAATAATGTGCATAGGTTAAGTGATTTTTCAAACAAATATGAGTTTCATGCATTTTTTTATCGACAATATAATGATCATACCTGCGTAGTTACCTAATCTATAATAAATCAATACTTTATAAATGCATTCTAGGTTAGCCAGAACATCTTCGACTACATCATCACTTACAATCACGTGAGATAGTGGTCAAAGGCTAACATATCAGGCATAAAAAAAGTCGTTTGAAATATTTCCGTAACTACCTTTAGTTAAATGAAATGTCAAACAAATATCATTCGAGGCAAATATGGTTTATATGTTAATTAACTTCCTTGTTGGTGTGCGCCATGAGGAATTTTGTTGTATGTAGGTACGAACACTGAAGTTGCTATATGTATATATCTGATAAGCCTCTTTGTTATGTAGGTATTATATGTTTCATGCCTTTATTTTTACTGCCACTAAAATTATTTCATCTGAATTCATTTAGCGTATAGCTCTTATTAAAAAGATAACTTAAGTTATGTCAAATCTTAAACGTCAATATTGTTCTTCTCCTTAAACTTGAAGCAGTGATGGCAAGTTCGAATCATCCGTCGCAAGCATCACTGTGTAGTGGCAGGGCATTTTGCAAATGCTCGCCTTGCTGGGGTGATGGAAATTTGTTGCCAAGCATTTACAGTGTGTTCCGGCACCTGTCCTTGAGAACAAGTAAGTAATTCAATATTAACCCATTGGCATCGGCGATAATGATAACAATAGAATTTCATTCATAACTAGGTGGTCCTGACGATGCCAACTTATTAAGGCGGATGCTGACGTCCATGGCGGGAAATTTTATTTATTGCTAGATCGTCTAACTCTTGTATTTGATCACGTAATACGCGAAATTCTGAGAATATTGGTTACAATATCAAGTTGTTATTTTATTTTATTGCTTTGCTTACAATTGTTAGTAAGTAAACGTATTTTTAACTGATTGTGCAGGGTTATAGGGGTAATTTACAGTGTCACGAGTAGGTATTGGTGATTAATTACATTTCAAGATTTTAAGCAATGTTATTTTAAACTCGCGCAAGCGCGATAAAATTGTTTATGTACATCCATGCTATAAATCCTCTATAAAAGTTTCTGAGACAGCTAGCTTATTGCCACCGTTAAAACATCCTGTATCATAGTACCCATAATATCACCCAAACGAGTGTTATAATGTTGTACTAAATTTCATAATACAACTCTTTTTCAAAAAAAGAACATTGTCAGGTACTCGCCTTCCACTACCACGCCGTGTTTAAAAAAAGAACTGTTATTCGAATGCACGTCGTATCCCGCCATTTTTGTTCGATGTAAGTATTGCAAACATCTATTAGTTGTTTAAAAAAATTAGTGATAGAAGCTTTGTTGTCCTGCATTTGTAATATCTGGTAGTGTGTTACACTACCCCACCACTACTCCACACTAGAAAAATTCAATCTTATAGATTTTTTTTTTGTTTTATATTCGAAGCACTCGTAGCGATGTTTGCTTAGCCGTTCTTAACCGATTACATGTTGATAAGTCATGGCTTGGACGGGTGACCGCTAGTGACATTATTACTGAGCGCTTCCGTGCTTCGGAGGGCTAGAAGCCGTCAAAGGCGATAAGCCGTCGGTCCCGGTTGTTGTCTTAAGATGGCAGTCATTACAACATAGTGGTAGGGCATTTTGCAAATGCCAGCCTGGCTAGCTACCATCCTCAAATAGAAATTATGTCGCCAAGCACCTAACGGTGTGCCGGCAGCAGTCCTTAGAGCCAGTGAAATTACAGGCACATGGAGACTTAACAACTATGTCTCAAAGTGACGTGCGTAGCGCATTTCATGACTTGTGATGAAGTGCATCTGTTATAGGCATAGGTTAGTCCGCCTCACATCACTTAACGATGTGTTCCGATAGCTGTTCATGAGAGCCAGTAATTCTAGGTTAGCCTGTGCAATATCTTCGACCACATCATCACTCACTATCAGGTGAGATAGTGGTCAAAGGCTGGCCTATAGGCATAATTAAATAAAAAATAAATAGCCATATACAAATTTGTTTACAGCGCGAATTTTCGGTTCGCTATAAGCTACATATTTGTTTTGTTAGTCATTTTTTTAAATTTTTTTTTTATCCTGATAGTTTCGCCTTTGACCACTATCTCACCTGATGGTAAGTGATGATGTGGTCGAAGATGTTGTTCAGGCTAACCTAGAAGTACTGGCTCTCAAGGACAGCTGCCGGAACACACCGTTAGGTGCTTGGCGACAGATTTTCTACTTGAGGGTGGTAGCTAGCCAGGCGGGCATTCGCAAAATGCCCTACCACCATGCTATAACGACTGCCATCCTAAGACAACAACCGGGACCGACGGCTTAACGTGCCCTCCGAAGCACGGAAACGCTCAGTAGTAATGTCACTAGCGGTCACCCATCCAACTCATGACCGCGCGCGACGTTGCTTAACTTTGCTGATCGGTTAAGAACAGCTAAGTAAACTTCGCTACGAGCGCTTCAAAATCTATTACAATGTACGTACATTATACCATTTAATGCGACTCGGCTCTAATCGCAGATTTAATGTTGCGTGACTATTCCTACTAGCTACAGGCACTTTCCAAAATTACCCACTTCCATTCAGTATTGTAGCCGTTTAAAGGTGAATTTTTAGTTTAATTGTAAACCTTCTGGTCCCTGTGGGACTGGTTTACTTTTTCTGGTCCCATGTTACTTCGTTGATCCGATGTAGTTGAAGTAAAGTTGGTTTATGAAAACTACATACTTAGATCCACACGTTCTTATGAGTAGAGTTCACGGAGCGCTTTCCATATAAAAAATTAGTTTCGTCATATTTTAAATGCTCGGTGAAACTTTGGTAGGTATGTCCTAGGGCCTGATATCTATGTTTCTGGTTTTCCCAGTTTCCCGTAAAATTAAGTTTTTTTTCAAAAATAAGGTAGGAAAGTGGCAAACCAGAAGCATAGATATTAGGCTCAGCAATATACGTACAATTTCAATTGCACGGAGTTTGAACACTTGGTATAATATGACAAAACTACGTTTGTATGGAAAGCAATGATGGCCGAGCGGTAATAGCTATGGACTGCCGTGCCGCAGTACCCTGGTTCGATCCCCACCGCCGGCTTGAGCTTCACCGCATGGTGGAAGGGCATTTTGCGATTGCCCGCCTGGCTAGCTACCATCCTCAAGTAGAAAATCTGTCGCCAAGTACCTAACGGAGCAGTCCTTGAGAGCCAGTGAAATTACAGGCACATGGAGACTTAAAAACTATGTCTCAAAGTGACGGGCGCAGCGCATTTCATGACTTGTGATGAAGTGCATCTGTTATAGGCAGAGGTTAGTCTGCGTAACATCAGGTGGGCCTCAAGCTTGTTCAGTCACAATAACATAAAAAAATGCGCTCCATGCACGCTTCTCTTAAACTATAAGCGCATCATAAGATATGCGTCTCTCCAATGAAATGAGACAAATACATAACAGTCAGTGTGCAAGAGATGAGAATAGTTGGCTTGCTTTTATAATTGTATGCCTTTTCAATGATTTTAATTTCTTCCCATTATCAAACGATTACAGGTTCTGCGAAGTAAGTGGTGTTTATTAAGTAAGGCTAGTCACTATTACCAGTAAGTTGGATGGATAGAAACGAATATATTTATAGTACCCTACCGTCCTACATCAGATATTCAAACAATTTTAAACGTCGAAAGAATTAGTATAATCATAAATCTGCTATCGCTGAAACAAACCAATTTGATTTAGTATTGTTTAAACACCATTGACGCATACTTAGCGGAAATATAGATTTTTCCTCAGACACGAAGTCTGTGTTTTGTTTCGGATGGAAAAAGATAACTTCCGGCTGCATGCGCTTGAAACCGCCAACGCAGAATACCGTTATTTGAAAAATAAAATCTAAATCAAATTGATATATATATATCTATTTTGTTTCAACAGTTAATAATAGGTTTTGATAAACCAGTGGAATTGAAATACTTGGATGTTAATTATACTAGGTCGTCTGATTTTTATATGTTTCGGAGAAGCAATGATAGCCGAACGGCAATGGCTATGGACTGCCGTGCCGCTGTCCATGGTTCGATCTCCACAACCGCCTTGAGCTTCATGGCATGGTGGAAGGGCAGTTTACGAATGCTAGTCTGGCTAGCTACCATCCTCAAGTAGAAAATCTGGTACCAGGCACCTATCAGTGTGTTCCGCCAGCAGTATTTCAGAGCCGTTTAAATTACAGGTACATGAGACTTAACAACTGGATGCCTCAGGGTTACGGGCGCAGTGCAGTTCGACACTTGTTGACGAAATGCATCTGTTATGGGCAGAGGTTACCGCTTAAAACAATATTCAGACGAGCCTCGTGCTTCACAACACCATAAAAATAAATTTTACTGTCGAGTTAACTAAAAAGAAGCATCGTGTATAGGATAATTACAATTAATAACGTTAAATTTTAGTTAAATCTATTTTTATATATACCACAACGATAAGCAGTGTTTCCCTAAAACTGTTCATGTGTGTAAGGAAGATATGCCACATATTGTTGATAATTGAATCTAAATCCTTGGATTAAACCGTAACGTCGTAATGTTCAGTTCTAAACTGATTCGTCGAGCTCTGATACTAGATATAAAAGTATAAAGAAAACGGACCGATTTTTCATCAATGTATTGATTTTGTTATAATTATGAATCGTTATTCGTAATCATTGTGATGTAAAACGGTCATCGAGTACACTTCCTGCATGGCAATCATACCTTGCCCTAAACCGCAAATAGATTTCCAACGGTACTCTGCGAGAATGTGTCGACCAGACAACCCGTAAACAGATACAGATACAGATAATTTATTGATAAAATGTCATTTACAAGTCAAATACAATAATACAACAATTCACTTAATAACTAATTAGAATAATTATTAGGATGTACTTGAAGGTACATTTAGTTTATCTTCAAGGTATTCATCTACCGTGTAATAGGCTTTACTCAGAAGGAGTAACTTTAACTTCGACTTAAAAATATTGAAGGAAGCCGCATTTTTAATGTCGTTCGGTAGGTGGTTATAAAAGTTCGGACCACCCACATATACCGACTTAACCGATTTAGCGAGACAGTGCCGTGGTGTTCTTAGTCTGTCCTTGTGCCTCGTGTTATAACTGTGCAAAGCTCCACAGGTGGCAAAGTTCTCCAGGTTCGTTCGGACGAAGAGGCAAACCTGGTATATATGTATAGCTGGTACGGTCAAGATCCCCAGTTCTACGAAATATGGCTTAGCCGATACGTCCCATTTGATCCCCACAATGGAACGGATCACGCGCTTCTGCAGTATCAGCGGCCGCTCCGACTCAGCCGCGTCTCCCCACAGCTCTGTTCCGTACATGAGTACAGAGTGAACAGTGGCAAAGTAGCAGCTGAGCACGGCGTGGCGCGGGGCCGATGCTGCCAGTCGCTTCAGAGCGAAGCAGGCTTGAGTAAGCCGCACACACACTGCGTCGATGTGGATGTCCCATTTTAAGGCGCGATCCACATGAAAGCCAAGCAGTTTCACAGACTGGACTTGCTGTAAAGCAGCGTCCCGTACTGTAACTGCCATAGCATTCAGCGGTCTATTCGCGAGGTTAAAATGGATGAAGCAGGTCTTGCTCAGGTTAAGGGCAAAACCGTTTGTAGCAAACCACTCTTGCAGTCTGTGCGCGACCTCTGTCAGTTGGTGCTTCAGAGCGGGCAGGTTCGGTGCTGTCACTAGCGCTGCGACATCGTCAGCGAACATGTACACATCTGCTCCGCGAATCGCCAGGGGCAAGTCGTTCATGAGCAGTGAGAATGTGGTATTGGACAGACACGATCCTTGGGGGACGCCTAGTTCTGGAAAGCCTTCTTCGGATTGAATGTTCCCCGAGTCGCCGAAAACTCTCTGACATCTTTCGGTAACAAATTCAGCCATCAAGTTTTCAGCCGGCCCTCTCACACCGTAGTGCTCGAGTTTAGCCCGTATCAAGTTTCGGTCCGCCGTGTCGAAAGCACGCGACAAGTCGCAGCATATAGCTGCAACCTGCTGCTTGCTCTCGCGAGCTTGAAGCACTTTTCGAACAAATTCACGGACCAACGCTGCAGTAGACTTGCCGGCGCGATAGGCGTACTGGCGATCAGTGAAGACATTACAGCTTTCAAAGAAGTAAGTGAGTCTTTTGTTCAATCCGACTTCTAAAATCTTAGCCAGTGCGGGTATAATGGAAATGGGACGGTAGTTTTTGGGTACAGATTTGTCGCCTTTCCCTTTATAGATAGGTACAATTTTTACCTTTTTCAGCGCGCGCGGGTAACTACCGCTTTTCAAACATCGGTTAAAGAGTTCAGCTAGTGGAAATGCTATTATGTGTGAAACCTCGCGCAATAAGGTCATGGACAAGTCATAACAATCGGTGGTCTTTTTTGGCAGAATTTGTATATTTATAATTTTCATTATTTCTTCATACGAAAATGGTTTCAAGTATATGGAACACATGTTATAGTGAATAACGCGGGACAGGGTTCCTATGCAAGTCGCTACGCTAGCTGCCGGGGCACCAGCTTGGGTACCTGCAGTTAGGAAAGTGTTGTTTAAAAAGTTGACAACATCTTTTTTGTTTGCAAAAGGTTGACCTGAGTCGCTACGAACGAACTAAACATTGTATGTATCAGGGTATTATTGCAGACTTTGTCATGTTGTAGACTCACTCTTACATATTATTATTAATCATTACAATACTGCAACTGTATACAAATTAATACAAATACAAAATATTTTATTGTAAAACTTAAGTTATGTTACAATTTTAATTAGTACTTTGCCTTTGGTTCTAGTTATAAAACTGTGTTACAAAAGGCAGCGTCTTCCCAGAGTTTGCACATATTTTTTTTTATGATATTGTGACGGAACAAACCCGAGGCCCACCTGATGTTAAGTGGACTAACCACTGCCTATAACAGACGCATTTCACTGTGACCGTCACACTGAGACGTACAGTGGTTAGGTCTCATGTGCCTGTAATTTTACTGGCTCTCAAGGACTGCTGCCGGAACACACTGTTGGCGACAGATTTTCAACTTGAGGGTGGTCGTCAGCCAGGCGGTCATTCGCAAAATACCCTTCCACCATGCGGTGAAGCTCAAGCCCACGGCGGGATTCGAACGATGGACCTGCTGCATGGCAGTCCATAGCCAATACCACTGAGCCATCACTGCTTTAATGTTTTACAGTTTTTAATAAGTTACACAATTTAAAAAGGGATAGGTTGTTACTTAACTCTGTTTGACCATATCATCAGCTACCATCAACGACAATTATTGTTTTCTTGTTCCAAGTGTACCCTCTATTTGATTAAAGGTGGCATTTACACTAGTATTTTTTCAAGTGTTCTTAATTCACAAAGGCCACGCGAACCCCCAGGAACTAGGTCGCGACCACAGTCTAAAAAACACTTGTACCTTTCTCGATTAGTAAAATTTTCCTGTAAGAAACTCGGAAATTAAGTAGCAAGCTACGTTTTGATTTATTACTTTATTGCATCTACTGGGGGCAAGTTTAGACAAAAGCCTCCCATATTAGAAAGTAGGGGGTTACAATAATCCCCACCGTCTCGTAGATCGCAGTATCAGATCACAGAACAGATCTTCAGAAGACGCTGCTGCCACCTTCTGGTATTTCTTCCTTCTTCGCCTTTTACGACTCCCACAAGAAGATATGGGGAGGTGCAATTCTAGCTCGGCAATCCACGGGGAATACCCACTTAGAAAACAAAGAGGTTATACATTACATTATAGGTTTATATGTTTATTGATTAGCACAGGTTATTCACGTGATATTATTTAACATGTACATGTTATCGATGTAAGGATCGACAATTGTTTCGGCTTCATAAGGAAGCCATCTTCAGGATCTGGAGTGCGGTTGGATCGGTGTCGCGGCCCTTTTCACACTACGGGCGGCGGCCCGTAGCGCTCGGGACGACAACGGAGGCTGTTGCGGGGTGTGGGGTGGTGACTGCTGAATGTTGGGCCCCCTCTGCAAGATGTTATCTTCATCACTGCTGCTGCTGCTGCTCTCATATGATAAAATCATCGCAGTCCGACACGCGAAACTCACGTGAACAACCTGTGCTAATCACTAAATAAAAATGTGCTTGAGGTTTATATGTTTATCCAAAGAAGAATATCATTTCTTTCAATAAGGCCAAGGTTTCGCTCTTAAAAGTTGAAAGTCGTGTGCGATAAATATTTAAAAACATACATTAAAAGCTTTACAAAAGTCACCATAGAGGCTTGCGACATCTAAGAAGTACCTAATAATTTTCCAGCTCCCTTTGTACAAAGTGGCACAAAGTATCAAGTTTCGATGTATACACACAGTAAAGCCATATTTTATTTTGTGAACGTGATATTTTGCTTACCTGGGAACAAAAGCTATAAATTAAATAAGTACTTATGGCCACAGATTAAATAATAGTTACTAGGTAAAAACCTACTTCATATAAACTCCGTCTATTTGGTTTCAGTGGTATGTAAGAGTACCTAGGTATGTAGTCTCCAGGTTTCTCCAGCTGATGTCAATTACGTATGTGTCATTCTGATGTGTATTAGGTTACATAATACTAGGATATCTTTTTTTAATGTTATTGTGACGGAACAAGCCCGAGGCGCACCTGATTTTAAGTGTACTAACCTCTGCTTATAACAGATGCATTTCCTCAACGACGAATTGCACTGTGCCCTTCACACTGAGACGTACAGTTGTTAGGTCTCCATGTGCCTGTAATTTTACTGGCTCTCAAGGACTGCTGCCCGAACACACTGTTAGGTGCTTGGTAACAGATTTTCTACTTGACGGTGGTCGCTATCCAGGCGGGCATTTTTGTATGTAACGAATAAACAAAATACTGCTGTACCGATTTGGATTTAATTTGGTATGGAAATAGTTTGAGACCCGACGAAGGACATAGGATAGTTTTTATCCAATTGCGCAAAAAGAGGTTTATAGTTTTGCGCGATAACCGATATACGCGTGGGCGGAGCCACGGCCGGAAAACTAATTAGTCATAAAAATATAAGTTTTCCACTTGTTTTGTGTGTTATTTGGAGTGAAATGGACATTTGTATTTTTAGTTTCGTGAATATTAAACATAATAATAATTAAGCAACTTTAAATCGTGAACACGATTATTGTAACGACGTCGACATGAAATTTTTGCTAAATATTATATTTGCTATTTAAAACCTCTAAAGTAGTTAAAATTTAGACATTTATTTTGTTGGAACGAAAACGTTCAATCCGTATTTTAGATATACTTTTTTCATAAAGAGGTCTGTATTCTAAAATTTCTTCATCTTGTATGTTTCAAGTACATAAAATATTCATTGCCCATACCTAACTCTACTATAGTGCTTCGAATGTAATCCATTGCCGACGTTCGAAAATTGTTACTCGTGTAACTTCACAATTCGTTTGAAACTGAGACTAGTATGGCGTAATGTATGATCAGAGTTTTTGAGGGCACGTGTTGTGTTAATTTGTTTTACTGTACAGTTGCCATTCTCTAAAAAATATATGGCAATACCATAATTCTACCTTGTTGCAATGTACAGTCTTAATCTCTATATTACGACGATAAAATAATATTATGTATATGCCAAGGAGCAAAATAAAAAACATATATGCAGGCAGTACAATATAAGTATGAAAAAAAAACTAGACTTATGTTTTTTATTGCTGATAGGTAAGCCCTTTACAATCTCACCTGACGGTAAGTGATAATGTGGTCGAAGGTGTTAACAGGCTTAACCTAAAAGTACTGGCTCTCAAGGACATCTCCCGGAACACACCGGTTAGGTGCTTGGCGACAGATTTTCTACTTGAGGGTGGTCGCTAGCCAGGCGGGCATTCGCAAAATACCCTTCCACCATGCAAATTGCATGCATTAATGGTCCCCTCGCAAACTAACGCGTAACAAACAACTCAGGCGCTTTGGCCTTTGGCCTGATTAAATACATCTTTGCGGATAGCTCTGTGAACTAATCTGCTGCATATTAATTCTGCATTTTGTCTGGCGATAATTTAAAAACAAATGACCAACTGCGAGTTGGTTCTCGCTCTTCTAAAGTAACGCATTGTAAATTGTAACAGCAAAAAAATTATGTTCTGATAACAGCCTCATAACTACATTTAAATCGGCGTTATCAGTATTAGTGGGTTAAATAGAGGACAATGTACCGTTGTACAATATCATAATTTCAGTTTCGTTAGGAAATTAGTACTTACTTCTAGTTTATTTTTTGCAATCTTTGAGACCTCCTAGAATTTACAAACTTGACGGCCCTCGGTTTATTAGATTAAAATGTTTGTATATGAATGTAAAAAATACTACCACATGTGTTGTTAAATTTTTTTTACTGCCGTTACTGCACCTTACCTTCTCAGGTATTAAAACCGACCTAAAAATAATTGAAATATTTTTTTTGATGAATATTTATATTTTTATATACTTAATTTTTTGAGAATTCTCGATCGTGCGCTCGTAGAGTCAAGACCTCAGGAATTGTCACTAGATATATATATTTTTTTTATTTTTTTTTTTATTCATAATAGGTTCGCGTTTGACCACACCCTGCCTGATGTTAAGCATTGATGTGGTCTAAGATGGAGCACGCTTACCTAGAAGAAACCTATTTACTCTCGATTTGAAGACACCCATGTTGTATCCATCGGGAAAAACTGACGACGGTAGGGAGTTCCACTCCTTCGCAGTACGCACGAGAAAAGTGGAAGCGAAGCGCTTCGTACGAGTCCTGGGAATATCAACCATGTACGGATGGCGCCTCTCCGTTTGTCTGGACGTCCGATGGAAAAAGGGGGAGGGCGGAACCAAGTCGTGCAGTTCTTGTGCACATTCTCCGAAATGTATCCGGTAAAAGACCGATAGACAAGCGACTTTACGGCGGTGCTCGAGGCTTTGCAGCCGAGACTCCCCTAGAAAGTCGCTGCCTATTAACCTCTTGGCGCGTCTCTCAATCGACTCAAGTGCCTCGAGTTGGTATTTGGCAGAGCCATCCCAGAGGTGAGAGCAGTACTCAACACAGGACCTTACTTGAGCTTTGTACAAAGTAAGCATTTGTTCCGCTGTGAAGTACCGTCTCACCTTTGAGAGGATGCCAAGTTTTTTAGCGGCTAACTCAGCCTTTGACTCGATATACGAGCCAAAATTTAGAGTCGACGATAGAGTACCACCAAGAAGATCTAGGTGGTCTGTGACCGGCACGGATACATCTCGGAATGTTGGAGACAGTTGGAATGGTCTCCTTTTGGCGGAAAACAGACACGCCTGGGTCTTGTTGGCATTGAACTTGACCAGGTTGGCATCGCCCCAATCGGAGACTGCCTTAAGGGACAAGTTCAATCGTTCGACCATAGCTTCTCTGAGTCTCCGGATCTCCGGCTCACTGGCTCGCGCGGTAGAAGTATAGCTCTCTACAACCGTGCTGTCGTCTGCATACCCAAAGGTACCGGGCTTTAGCAGATCGTTGATATGCAGCAGGAAGAGCGTCGCAGAGAGCACTGACCCCTGGGGAACGCCGGCATTAATACCCATTTGATCAGACGAGCAGCCGTCCACGACTACTCGTAATGATCGATCCCTCAGGAAGTCCGATATCCACGCACAAAACCCGGTAGGCAGGCCGTATGCGGGAAGCTTGCTAATAAGGCCGTCATGCCAAACCCTGTCAAAGGCCTTAGAGATGTCCAGGGAAACGGCAAGCGCTTCCCCTTGTTTCTCAATGGCCTCGCTCCAGATATAAGTGGCATAAGCTAGAAGATCCCCAGTAGACCGATTTCGGCGGAACCCGTATTGATGGTCACTGAGGAGGTCATTCGCTTCCAGGTATGCCAGGAGCCGGCTGTTGAGAATGCGCTCCATACTCTTACAGAGTATAGACGTAACAGATATTTATATTTTTTAAGTGTTTTCTTAAAATATTTGTTATTATTAATTATATGGTGTTTTTTAACGTTTCAGTTTTTGGATATATTTCAAAACTGTTGAGACGTGGTTGAAAACGTAAAAACACATATTTCAGATCACAGAGCAAATAAATATGTTTATATGAACTAAATATGTACATATGTCTGTCTTGCAAAACTACTGTACTGTACTGTATCAGCCGGATAGTCCACTGCTGAACACAGCCTCCCCCAATATGGGCGGGTTGGCCATAATCCCCACGCTTAGGCGGCAGGCAGGTGGCTTGGGGATCGCAGTATATGATGGCAGTTCTTCATAAAGCGCCGCTGCCCGCCTTCGTATTTTTCCCCATTTAGCATTTGGGGGATGCTTTTCTATCTCGGCACCCCACGGTCGGGGTGTAGGCCGTGATCGTATAGTGGTTCCATTAGGAAGTTGTGGCTTTGACCTACTCACTCTCAAATAGTAACGTTGTATATTAAATAATATTCATAATATGTAACATTATTTCTATGGGTATATCAATTAACTTTTCATTTAGAATGAAAACAAAAGAACTCTTGTTATAGTCGTCAAATCAATTTAAAAAGAACTGGAGCATAAGATTTATTTATATTCTTTCATTATGTTACCACTCATCACATTTTCTTATTTTATAGCATTCACAAATGTAGGCCAGCTCCAAATCACTTAGCATTCATAAATAATGTAATCTTGTTTACCAATTTACATTTTCATTAAGTCTTTGTTGTCTTAATTCTCGTGTTTTTATTATCGTTGTCAAACCGTGTTTCGCGAAATGAGAAAATGTAATTACGAATGTTGCCAAATTTCATTTGTTTATTACATATACGATATTTTCCCACGGCCTTTGGACAAGACCAGTAACTACATAATAAAAAAAAACATTTGCTAAATTACCAAACCATGTTGTTTTATACGAGTGCAGAAAGTTAATTATTCCAATCGAGGTTATGCTATGGTATGGTTAGCCCGTGCCGTAAGCGAAGACTTTTATACCCGAGCTGTAGGTGAAGGCGCTATAAGTCAACATATTATGTTATGTAATAAGAAAACGCTGATATTGATATAATTAACGTATAACGAGAGTCATATTTTCAATACATTTGTGGCTAAACATTAAAAAAAACCATGCATAAGCTAGCTGTTTGTATTAAATAAAGCTTTAAAATAAGTCGCTGGTGACAAGACACCAGACTGCCAAAAGTTAGGAAATCATTATGCAATTTAAAAAGCTTCATAATAATTTGATATCATAAAGAAAATAAATTAAATATCAATTTTTTTTAGGCTGCTGGTACCTTATTAAAACAAAACTGTAATAAAAATGGAAAGAATACATTTCGATTCAGGAAACGCTATATTGAAATAGTTGTTTGTTTAAAACTACAGCTAAGTTGTTTCTTGGCGCGAATGCTGACTTTGAATCCCGAGCTAGCGAAGTAGTCCAGAATTGAATCAATAATGTAGATTCTTACTGAACACAGTGAAGGACTTAAAGGCATGAGGTCTAAATAGATTAGCTCGCGTGTGATACATATTCACCTCTGCCACCGAGAAAACTCACTGAAGGCAATATAAGTGATTGACAAAACATAATAATATATTAACCTGTGTTATACGTTTTTAAACATATTTAAAAAGTTATAACACACGTTTTGAACTCCAAAACCTTCCTTTTCGTGCTGGAGAGGTAAAAAAGTACTTCCATTACAAAATTACAAATTTATGAGAGAAAAAATTATAGTCATGTGCGGGATATATACTAAAGAATATATTTTTTCCCCTCGTTGATTTGTAACGTAATCCGCAGAGCATGCGTTTTTTCAAAAATAAAAATATTAAAAAAAGTATTTCCATCTGGACGTCGTTATGACGTTTTAAAACTCAATCCCGTCTGCCGGTGTATAATCTCGTTCCCGTGCCGTTCGTGTCGGTCGGATATTGCGCTCTTACGGTGCTCGCTCGGTTCCCTTAATGCGTTTCCGATGTGACGTAAATGGGATGTTTTGTGCCTCTGCTGCCTGACTGCTGGTTGGCGACCGCCGGGCCAATGCGCACAGATATCGACTGTCAACTATCTAGAACAAATTACTGTTGTTCCGTTGGTGTTACATGAGATATTGTGCCCAATACTCTACACCTAGATGTAGAGTATGGGTATACGCGATACACTTGCCCAATACTCTACATCTAGGTGTAGAGAAAGGCAAGCGTAAAAGAAAATAGTTAAAATGATAGAAAGATTCCCAGAAATATATATAATCATCTATGTTATTTGTTTGTCTTCATAGCTTCGTTCAACATATCATACGTCTTGACCCTAACCCTGTTCGCTGAATTCACTGAATTGATTTACCCGTTTGTTGTAGCTCCTAAATGCTCCGAAACAAACTTATGCATTGAGCAGAGAGTTTATCCTCCTGAAAACTAAATCGCGGCCATAAATTGTAGAGCCAACCAATGCGTTTGGACGATTTATGCTCAGAACGCTTCCAACACTGGTTAGGAACAGACCAGTATTTACTAGACTGCTGGTACGGATTTTGCTATTATTTATCATTTCAATTTGTAGCATTGCAAAGCCAAATAGTTGATATATATGTTTCTTAATTTTCCGTACGATATAATCCTTATTACAATAAAGCCTACGTTGTCCAACTATCAGGCCGTACTACTTTTAAAGGGCTGTATTCTCTAATCTTGTTGAAATTTGTACAGAATATGTGTATTTATGTATGCTGAATGAAGTAACAAATAATAATAAAAATATATTAAGGGGTCCCCATATGAGAAACGTGTTTTTAGGCTCTATCATAACATTGGTGATACAACTAAGCATCAAACTTGGTTAAATTATATGTATTAAAAATAAAGTAAAACAACAAACCCGTCTAATGTTTGATACCTTGGACCCTAGCTAAGGATACGAACCTAAGTACAGGTAAAAAATATATTTTTTGCACGTTTTGTGTGTTGGTACTTCCTGCGTGATACTACACTGCGCTGGTTTACTATTGCTTCTGCTATCTCGTTCTCGTACTGTCGCCCTTGAAATACTTATACATATTATATTATAAATAACAATAGGTGTGCAATCGCAAATTCCACTCTGCTCAATTAGCTTTTAATAAGCCCGTGGGGTGCCGGGTCAGAATGTCATTTCTTCCCGTGGGTATCCTAAGAGGCGACTAAGGGAAAAGTGCGCCAAATGAGCAGCATGCCACTCCTAACGCGGATGTGAATAGGATGTTGCGTTTATTAGACGAACGACAGGGCTATATACCATCTTAGTACCCTGCCAGGGTTTCATACAATATGTTCTTGTTTTCCTGTCTTATATGTTGTTAGCGTCAACATATTATTCGTAATTGTGCTTGTGTTTCGTCCAGTGTGTGAGAGAAAAAACATTTTGTATGACCCTGAAACTGTGCCCGGTGATTGGCAATAAGCTCGCCCCATATTACACCAAAACCAATTAGCGAAACGTAGGTGTCTACACACCTCTGCCTACCCATTCCGGGAATACAGGCGTGATGATATGTATGTATGTAATTACTTCTCACGTCTCTAGTTAAAGTAAAAGTAAATTCTCGTATGTATTAATTATAGATATGATTAATTCTCCTTTATCATTTACACATGTAGTTCTTCAAAGATAACAACCAGAAGGCGCGCCTTCACTCGATACTTGCTACGAGTATCTCGTTCAGATTTTGAGAGCAGTTTAACCTTGTTATGTTTGCGCACCAGTTGTTATTTTTATAAGACTCTTATCTTTGATACCAGTGTGAAACATAAAGCGCAGAATGTGGTGTATCACGATAACGTTTCTTATCAATGTCTTGCACCATCTTTGACTACGAAATCTTGTGATATTTAGTGTTTAGATGTTTCCATACACTTCTATAGAAATAAGCAACATTCAGATGATTAAAGAATTTACGCAGTAGACATTGCTGCTTACAGTTACAGATTGAACCGTGTTATCTAATATTGCGGTGAATGTACTTAGAAAAGGTAGTTTGCATTTTGATGTTCAAGTCACCGATGGTCCGTTTGTACGGTACGGTAATGGTACTTTTCAAGACGATCATTGTTCCCTAGATAGGTTGTTGTGTCCTCGTTTTTTTATTGAATGTATTGAGTCGTTGGTCGTTGATTTTAGTCACGCGTAGGCTTTGTCGTGTGTCGGTTGGGAAGCCCTTGTTTCACACCTTGGGCACCATAATATGCTTGCATTAATCAATATAAAATTATAAAATATAGTTACTTGATGTCTTATTGGTGAATTTTACATCAGGTGTCATTTACTTGTGTATTAAAAAACCGGCCAAGTGCGAGTCGGACTCGCGCACGAAGGTTTCAGTACCATGATCTCGTTTTCATTATTATTATTTTTAGCAAATAAAAGGCGAAAACCTCTTTTCTTGTATGGGAGCCCCCTTAATTATTTTCTTTATTTTAAATAATTATATTCAAAGAAAACATCTAAATATTCTGTGAATGTTAATGTTTTGAAGTTATTAGTATCGAGCAAGAAATGGTAAAAAAAAACAAGTTTGTTGTATGGGAGCCCCCTTTAAATGATTATTTATATATTATTTTATTTTTAGTATTTGTTGTTATAGCGGCAATAGAAATACATCATCTGTGAAAATTTCAACTGTCTAGCTATCACCGTTCTTGAGATAAAGCCTGGTGACAGACGGACTGACAGCGAAGTCTCAGTAATAGGGTCCCGTTTATACCTTTTGGGTACGGAACCCTAATTAATAATTAGTCTGGAGTGTTTTTTAAGGTTAAAAGGATTTCAAGTTCATGGTAGGAAATATATTTTTATCTAATATTTCTAGTTTTAAAATTAAGCTTTACTACTATCCCTTATCAACCCGTCTATAACCTCAGTGTAATCCATGCATTGTACGAAATTGTAAACCTGTTGCACCTGTTTGTACTTTTTTATAGACGTTAAATGGCCTCCTTTCTAAATAATGACATTAAAAACCTATAAATATACAGTACAATATAGACCACTTTTGAGTGCTATCCTGTTATACGTAAGCTACTTAGGCGTGACATATACCACAAAAGGAGCTAACGGACCGTAAACCAAATAATGTATGTGGGCCGCATTGCCTAATGTCGAACGTTGATGGTGATGCGTAGCGTCGCCGTAAATGCATGGAATGCCTGGAGCCCTGCAGCGTTGGTATTCCACGCACGGAACAGCGGCCGGTGACTCCTCGAGTCCACCCGATGCCGTGGCCCGCCGCCTGCCCACGGAATACTAATGACATCTTTTGTGCGTCCAAAGTCAGCCGAGTCAGACTTACCATAGCAACGCAACTCAACGAAAGTTTTGTAACGCCTTTGTCTTGCTAACTTTCGCGCATTCGTGTAACTGGAACGTGCGTTTGACAGATTGTGTATAACATTCTTATCTCTGTCAGATTGGTCTTTTGGTGATTTTTTTACATCCGTCACATTTGATTTCTGTGTTAAGTTTTTTTAATGTTGGAGCCTATTGTTTGTAGATAACTTTGTAGTCTATCTTCAATATAAAAAAAACACTGTGTAGTTAATGGAATTGTATTTGAGCGCAGAGGCGTGATTTATAATACGAGTAAAGCACGAGTTTCGCTGCGTTGCGGCTCACGCTACCGAAGCAGCGGCTGCTGCACGGTCCGCTGGCGCGCGCCCTCCCGCGCTCTCGCCTCGCCCCCGCGCTCCCTTGCGAAAAAATCATAATGCAATCGCCAGGACGGCTGGTGTGGAACGCCGCAACACGCCAACAGTCTACATTCAAATGCGTTGATACTCACACGCCGTCCATCACGATGGATAACTCGTGTCGGGAAACAGATTTCTCTTGAGGTACATGCGCATTGGTGCGGAAATTGAGCGCGAGTGACCAGTTGTTTGACGCGATATTAGTTACCATTGAATCTTACCTATATATTCAGTGATGTAAACTAACGACTATACTGATTACTACTTACTAAGTTTGTTTAATTTGTGCCAAACCTCTTACTACCAAAGCAAATACCAATCTGCCTATTAGTGGAACTCATTGTGATACGGTGAATTTCGTGCTATGAAATATTTACCCTTGCAGAAGGTGGATTCTAACCACTCATAACCTTGAGTACATCCCAGTTTTCTAATGAGTCATTAGTTTTTTTCCGATTCTTGACCAACATTGAACCAAACACCCATTGCACAGGCTTTCAAACCACCTGGAGTTCATTTAGTTACCATTTTCGGCGAAACAATTGTCCATCAATACGAATTAATTCTCTACGCGTCTCAGTTGCGTCCGGTGACGGTGGCTTTCGAGGCGTTCATGTTGTCAAACAGTCTTTCAATTGCGAACAGTGGCATGGATTACTCGCTACCGGCTGGTAGTTGATAGAATTTTGCGCGATAACTTCAAAGTGTTCAAATTTTATGGACTATTGATTGGCTAATTACTATTATCGCCGCTTCCCGTCGATAAGGCAGCAATGATACCTTAACAAATATTACCTGATGTCAGTGCGTTATTTTATTTGGTGTGATGAAGTGATTAGTGTTTAGTGCAGTGTTAGTAAATGACGTTGCAGTGTTTTGTACCATGTGGGGTGCAGCGGTCTCAAATCCCCCGCATTATCACTACGTCCAAGGGTCTGGGATACCCGTCCAACAAGGTGGTCCGGCGGGTCCTATACTCTCTGGACCTAATACGAGACATCTGAGGCCGCAATCGTCGTATTCTCTACCACATGGGAGCAATGGGCCAGGTCGATGGGGTTGGTCGGGGAACCACGTATCTTCGTTTGACCGGAGGCAAATGAAAGTGCCTCCTCAGCCCGCTCGGCCTGCCCCAGTGAGACCTTCGCAGACCAGATATACTGGTTCGAATGTAAGTTACCTTAGATTCCATTCAAAGCAACAGTCTTGGGAAAGACACCTGGTACTATTTCCTTACATTGCATTGAAGTGGATTCCTGCCCTGGTGCAATGTGCGTGAGTCAATTGGCCGGTCGATATAGACGTATGGGTAAAATGTATTTCCTGATGTCTCGCAATGCGTGTCGAATGTCGGCTGCGCTGCGCACATGTCATTCGACACGAACTTGCTTTTCCCATGTAAGTATTTCATGGTTGAACCATAGATAGGTAGAATCTACTGATAGACATCACATCACATACAACGATCGCCCTTGAATTACCTGTACATATATATTATATTATAAATACGAATATGCAATCGCAAATTCCAATCTACTCAATTGGCTTTTAATAATTAACCAAAATCACGCTTGATAATCATGCGATATATAAGATATTGTGAGTAATTACTTATTTACGTAACTCTCACGAAGGTTCAGTAAGAAATATAGTAGGTACATTCGCATTTCGCATGCCGATCGCCCTTTTATAGTGTGTCAGTGTAAGACCGTTTCCTATATAGGGTAGCGTCTAATGAATATCAAATGTACTCGTAACCGAGGCTGTTCTCTTTACGGTACTTGAGAGCCGATGCAAAGGTGACTGTCCTTACCGCGAGGCATCAATGTCCTTACTATGTATGCAGATGTTGTGTGACAGTAGGCTGTGAAAGAAGCATGCCCATGCCTTTATTTGGCGCCTAATTTAACCTAACAAAATCAAGGGTGAGATCTTTCAAGTGTCTTAAGTAAAATCATCATCTTACCCTTTTCCCAGTCTTGTAGTGTAAGTAAAATGCTTCGGTTTTTCGAACACATCTGATGCTAACTCAACATGAGAATGCTCTCGTTGGTAGTACAAACGCTACCATTAGAGTAACCGATGTGTTAAGATGGTCAGGAGGCCTATTATGTGCCATATGTAAAGCTTCACGCTCTGACATCAACTTTAGTGGCGTGGCGGCATACTGCTCTTTAGGCATATATTTTTCCTCGTTCACCTATTACGACATATTACAGAACGATAAGGAACAGTGGTATACTTTAGCAGAGAACTGTCCAGATGTTTAAATAAATGACGATCGACACCTAAGTATAAATAGTATGTACTCGACGCAACTTCTGACTATTTAAATTAAAACCATTGAATGAAACCAATTTTATATTTAATGATGATTATTAAACTAATGATGAAATATGTACGTATTTTGTGGAGTGTAATAGTGTGGTTAGATAATGACACTTATCGAATACAGTAGGTATACCAAGGACAAATTGATGTCACAAAATTTTAATGTATTGAATTACATACAACATTTCCAACATTTCATTTCTTTGTCCTAATTGAGTCAATAAGATATAAAATATAAATTACTGGAAAGATGGCTCATAATTTATTTATTTAACTAACTGTTATTGTATATAGATCTCATTCAACACATTTTAAACCTAAACACATTAAAAGTTAACCTTCTGTTCAGCGTCATATAATTATCATGAAGTCAACATCAATTCTATAAGTATGAAGGTCAAGAAAACAAAAAGATGCAAGTGTCTTTGAAAAAATCCGAACATACCTGTTAGAAGACCATCGTAATCTTTATAGCCATATTCCACATTATGGGGTCGATACAACATGTTTCACTCCTGTACTCTCTCCTATCATTCATACACCAATATCCATGTCATACATATTATAAGCCTATACCACGGCAAACTGATGTTCACATTTTTTTGTGACTGCGTGCTACTTAATTAACTATCCCGTTTCGTCACTTGTTCCCCACATACATCGTAACATTTGCACTTCAGCTGCGAGCTGTGACCTTGCAATCTTCTTTCGTCTCAAGAAAGCCAAGAACCTTTAATCTGCTACCTTGGTGTCCCAACACTCAGATGCATCTTTACTACTTTTAATCGATTTGTTAATTTATCCTTTATACTTAATAGGGCATCTAGGTACTATTCGTTGCTCACATGAGTTATTCCTGTAACCTATCGCCATGTCATGGTCGCCAGAAGATCTATTAATATTACAACCATGACTTTTCCCTTTGAGCAATAGCCTACACCATTGGGGATGTTATGTCATAATCCCTACGCATGGCAGAAGTCAATCGCAGTGGAAGATGGCGGTTTTTTTTTTTTTTTTTTTATGTGCCTGATAAGTTAGCCTTTGACCACTATCTCACCTTTCTGGAGGTTGAAAACTTTTCTGGAGGTAGTCTTAAAGTCAACATCTACTAAATAAAGCTCTTGAGTATTTATTTAAAATAAAATAGTATTTTTCACAATATTCAAATAATTTTAATGTATTCATAAAGTGTAATAAACAGTACCTGTCTGGAAGTGTTTTCTCCTCACTTATATTAATCTAGCACTTTTTCACATCACTGGTTCACATTCTAACCTCAAAATGGAAGATTTTCATACCACCATTGCACAAATTGGAGCCAGTCTGCACCAGCGCATGAACAATTTTGAAAATGAGTTGAAGAGTGCAACCAATCCAGTATCAACTGCCAGTTTAGCATCTGAATTTGCCACATTCAAGACCTTTGTTGTTGCATCCCTTAGGTCTCTTCAATTACAGGCTGACATATTAGTAAATGCAGTAGATAACATCGAAATGCGGAGCCGGCGTAAGATGTTATTGATACATGGTGTGCCTGAATGTGCGGCTGGGACCAAAGAAGACACTGCATCGGTTATTTGCCGCACATTAACATCCAAAATGAAACTGGACAGCTTTGGTGTTAGTGACATTAGTAGGTGCCATAGAATGGGTCGATTTACTACTGATAGACCTCGCCCCATACTTTTCAAGCTTTGTGATATGGCTTCACGGAACAAAATCTGGGGATCTAAATGTGGTCTCAAAGGTACTGGAATCACCCTCTCAGAATTTCTTACTAAGCCGCGTCATGACTTATTTCTAGCCGCCCGTGAACGATTCGGGGTGTCAAAATGTTGGACGAAGGAAGGTTCAGTGTATGTAATCTGCTCTGATGGCAGCCGTCATCGCATGAGCAGCCTCAAAGAGCTCGAAGACGTCAAACTGCTGGCTGAAACACCCAAGCACCCTCCTGCCAAGGATTGTGCTGTAGCCCAGGCACCGAAACCCAGGCGAGCTGCAGCTAACAAGAAATAATAATCTTGTCTTGATGCATTGTTTCTTCACTGGTTTTGTGTTCAGTTGGTTTGTTTTGCGATCAACACGTAATTTATTCGTGAAAACGTATAAGTAGGTACTTTCAAACTTTAATTTTAAAATATGTGGTATACACTTTTTCCATCTACCGTTTTTTAACGATAATTTCTGTTTCTTATTTGACTATTTTACAGTAACAGTGTATTTTATGGTTATTTGTATGTACCTACAATTACAATTATTAATTTAGTTTTCTTCCACTTGCTTGCTAGTTTGCTTGACATATACAGCTACAGTCATGTCATATGACATAATAACTGACAGCAGGATGACGTTTAGTTGACAGTTTGATTCTTCTACTTCCAAACTAGACTCGTATTATTTGTACATTCTATTCTACATAATTTATTATTTGTTATGACGTCATCTTTAAGATTGTAAAGCAGTAGTGGAGTAAGCAGTTGTTCACGTGTTGTAAAAATCGTTTTCTTAATATTTATTATTTTCTTATCTTAGGTAAACACATGTAAAGTATGAGTCTCTCACAGCTATTTTTATCCAGCAACACAACCGGCAGGTAAAATTGTTTACACTTTACAACCTAAATTTATACGAGTACATCTCGTATTCTGTGTTTTTGTTTTTATTATATATATATATATTTATTGTATAGTTTATATATTGTTATATGTTTATTTATTTTATATAATATATTAATAGTATATATTTCTTTTTATTTATTTACAATGTTAAATATTTTTGAGGACAGTGGTAGCGATAATGATGATTATTTATCTCTTTCTTCATCTGGTGATTGTAGCTTTTCTAGTATTCCATCTCTCTCTGACACACTGAATACTCATTTTTCTGATGTGCCAAAGAACTTTAATGCTATCCATATCAACGCGCAGAGTATTCCCGCTCATTTCCCTCATATGCAGGCGTCATTTGATAACAATAACATACATGCAATAGTAGTCTCCGAAACCTGGCTCAAAACCTGTCTCCCATCTATTTCATACTCATTACCGGGTTTCGTTCTAATTCGTAACGACCGGATCGGTAGAGGTGGTGGTGGTGTAGCCATCTACTTACGTGCACATATTCCTTATTCAATAGTTAGTTTGTCTACTCAACCACCTCCTCTTAATGGTGGTGAACATCTATTTATAGAAGTACTTCTTTCTCACACCAAAATTCTTCTTGGAGCCTACTATTCGCACTCGTCCAAACTAAATTACTTTGCTTCGTTTGAAAAGATCTTAGAAGATCTCGTTCCTTCTTATTGTCATACCATTATAATGGGTGACTTTAATACGTGTCTTCTGAGAAATGACTCTCGAGCTTCTTCAATACAGTCCATCATCAAGTCAAGCAACATGCATATTCTTCCAACAAATGCAACTCATTTCGCCCCCAACTCCACTCCGTCACTTCTTGACCTTATTATAGTTTCCTCACCCGTGCATGTTGCTAAGCATGGCCAATGTTCCGCTGATGCCTTTTCGTATCATGATTTGATATTTGTATCCTATAGAGTACGTCCTCCTAAATTAAAGCCCACTATACTTCTGCAACGCAATTTTAGTTCTGTTGATTCTGAAAATTTGCGTCTAGATGCTGAAAATATAGATTGGACTCCGGTGTTGAATGCTAACTCATCTGATGACAAAATTGCTATTTTTAATTCTTCTTTGATGCTCCTTTACGATGCGCATGCACCAGTTCGACGCATTAAAATAAAACATGTTCCAGCACCATGGCTCACAGAAGATATCAAAAAGATAATGCATCGTAAGTCTGTTACAAAGTCCAATTACAAATCATCTCCTAATGACCAGAATAGATCTAAATACGTTACTTCTCGAAATATCTGCAATAAGGTGTGTAGGGACGCTCAAAGCCGCCACATTTATGAGTCCATTCAAAATGGAGATCCAACAAAAATCTGGAAATTTCTTAGAACTTTGGGAATTGGTAAGTCTCGTCAAGATTCTATTCCAACCAATTTAGATATTGACTCACTGAACAAACATTTTTCCACTACGTCATGCATTGATAGTACTGTCAAAGCTAAAACCCTACATTCTCTTTCAGCTAAGCCAACTCCCAGCTCTTCATTTTTCTTCTTTAGTCCATTTACTAGTTGTGATGTTAAGAAAAGCGTATTAGCTATCCTTTCTAATGCAGTCGGCAATGACGGTATAAGTCGAAATATGATCCTTCCTATCATAGACACGATTCTTCCCATTCTATGCCATATCCTGAACTATTCTATTACAAAGGGTGACTTTCCTTCCATATGGAAAGAAGCTCAGATAATTCCTCTGCCAAAAAAACGTAATCCGAAATCGTTCTCAGACTATCGTCCTATATCTATTCTGCCATTCCTATCCAAAGTCTTAGAACGCCTTGTCCACGCTCAAATTAGTTCCTTCCTTTTAAAAAACAATCTCCTTAATCCCTTCCAGTCCGGTTTCCAACCTGGCCACAGCACAGTTACAGCCTTGATCAAAATATTTGACGACATTCGTTTTGGTATGGAGAATGGCTTGTTAACTGTGTTAACTCTGCTCGACTTTAGCAATGCATTCAATGCGATCGATTTTGACATCTTATTAGGTATATTACGCTCCATTAACATATCTCCAACAGTATGTGACTGGTTTCATAGTTATTTGTACGGACGACGACAGCGGATACGCCTTGATGAAAATGTTTCTTCATGGTGCGATCTGACTGCCGGCGTTCCTCAAGGTGGTGTGCTGTCTCCACTCCTTTTTGCAATTTTCATTAATTCAATTTCTAATCAGTTATCTTCTTCCTACCACCTTTATGCAGATGATCTCCAAATTTATTCTCAATCCCCCCTTGTTAGTATATCTGATGCTATTACAACCATTAACAATGATTTGCATCACATAACTGAGTGGAGCACAAACTTCGGACTAAGAGTGAACCCAGCAAAAACTCAAGTCATCATTATGGGTAGCTCACGTATAATATCCAAAATTGACTGGAATACTCTTCCACCTATAATTTTAGATGGAATCACTGTCCCATATAGTATGACAGTCAAAAATCTCGGCATCATATTTGATCAGCAGTTGACATGGAAACCTCAGCTTGAAACCGTTAGCTGTAAGATGTTTGCTTCAGCAGGTTCATTACGACGACTTCGTAACTTTTTACCCACTGCTACTAAAATTGCACTTGCACAATCTCTTCTTCTCCCTATTCTAGACTACGCTGACGCCTGTTATCTTGATATCACTGAGGATCAGTTAAACAAACTTGAGCGACTTCAAAACTTCTGTATTCGGTTCATATTTGGCTTGCGTAAATATGACCATGTTTCTCACTTTCGTAAAAAGCTCAAGTGGCTCCCTATTCGTCTTCGCCGGAATACTCATATCCTCTCCCTTCTCTACAGTATTCTGTTTAATCCCTCGGCCCCGCGTTATCTTAAAGAACGCTTTGAATTCCTTTGCTGCTGCAATGATTTTAATCTTCGGTCATCAGAAAATTTTCTATTGAAGTTACCTACGCACACAAGTTCTTTTTATGACAAGTCGTTTACTGTTCAAGCTGCTCGCCTTTGGAACTCTCTACCAGTTGAAATTAGAAAGATCACATCGCTCCTTTCATTTAAAAGTGAAGTTAAGAAATTTTACCTCTCTTCAATTCATAATGATTAACTATCCAACTTTGCAAGTATAATTTTTATTTATATTATTATTATTGTTGTTTATGTATATATATATACACTATATATTACAATTTGGTATAATGTATCTATTTTATTTTATTTATATATGTATTTTATTGTACTTGGTTTATCTATTATAGTTTATTTATATTATATAGATATTTATTAACGTATGTTTTATATAATTTAAATATTTTTAACTATACAACTATGATTTATACATAATGCACTTTAGCCTATACCTCCATCTAAATTAATATGTTTCAATTCAGCCTACGGTTGCCTGGAAGAGATTGCTGCCTAGCAATAAGGCCGCCGATTGTACTATTTTTAAGATATGTTTTAATATTGTAACTAGTATTAATAATTTTAAAAGTGCAATAAAGAGTTATCTATCTATCTATCTATCACCTGGTGGTAAGTGATGATGTGGTCGAAGATGTTGTTCAGGCTAACCTAGAAGTACTGGCTCACAAGGACAGCTGCCGGAACACACCGTTAGGTGCTTGGCGACAGATTTTCTTCTTGAGGGTGGTAGCTAGCCAGGCGGGCATTCGCAAAATGCCATACCACCATGCTATAACGGCTGCCATCCTAAGACAACAACCGGGACCGACGGCTTAACGTGCCCTCCGAAGCACGGAAGCGCTCAGTAGTAATGTCACTAGCGGTCACTCATCCAACTCCTGACCGCGCGCGACGTTGCTTAACTTTGCTGATCGGTTGAGAACAGCTAAGTAAACTTGGCTACGAGCGCTTCAAAAACTAATTTTACCTAGTTCTTCAGAAGGCGCTGATGCCCACCTGGCATTTTTCCCCGCGTGTTCACTACAACTCCCACAGAAAGATGGGGATGCAATTCAATCACCCCACGGGTGCTAGAATATCGATTGTCAATTATTTTAAGGATAATTACTGATTGGCCAGCATTTGACCAAAGTATGACCAGTTGGGTTGGTGAGTGTTAGATGCTAGGCATAAATGACGAACTGGCTCTCAAGAAAAAAAGAAGAGTATTTGTTTAATTTTAATTGAACACGTTTCGTTCATTATTGATTCATGTTTTTGCAGATTGCTGATATGCGACATTCAATGTTTATGTATGTTTTACCTAATCAATTCCATTTGCATGTCTGTGATTGATTACGTATTTTCATATTTCGCATCAACGCAAAGAAATATTTCTTTGTCCAAGCGTGACAATCACGAAATTCATTTAGTACTACGTCACTTATCTATATCAAGTGTACTCACCTAGTGTCTTATTAGGTATTTCGTGGAGCCTAAACAACAAAACTGATTAGATTACAGACCTGTCCACTAACGAAGGCGCGGCCCTCCACAGTTAACTATTGATGTACGTGTAGGCCTCGATTGTACACTACGTCTACTAAATGTGGTATATGCTAATGATATATACAGTATAACAATAAAATGTGAAATATTACAAAATTACAACAAGAGGAAACATTTTAGTGATATACGGGATTCGAACCCGCCGCATCCACCCCTATAGCCGGAGTATGCTCTAACCGCTCTTAACCATTGTTATTGGGATGTATTGGGAAAGACGCTCCGTCCCCATACGATGGTTAAGAACGAAAGAACAAATAATAGTCATGCGTCATATGTCACGTTGGTTTAGCAGTTACAGCGTACCCCGGCTATAGCGGCGGATGGTGCTGGTTCGAACCCCACATATGACGATAATTTTTCCTCGTTGTAATTTTGTAATGGAATAAGCGGAGCATGCGTAATAGCAAAAATAAAAATAAATAAGTGAAATATGATTTCTTGGGTAAGAAGTAGTAGTTGCAATTACGCGCAAAAAATATGGAGGGGCGTGCCTTTGTGAGTGGAATGGTATGTCCTCGTGTACTAAACTTAAGCACTGATATATAAAGTCTGGAGCCCGAATAATGTTATGGTGAACTTAATATCCCTATAGGGCAGATCGATTAAAACTTCTACAGTTGTTTCCCATGGTTAACTTGCAGAACTTTCCATTTCCAAATGGTCACGCAAAACTAAAATAACACTGATAAACAATTACGCTGTAAGTACCTATCATTCTTTAAAAGTCACATTCTTGGATCTTTCTCTCTCATACGCTAGCTTTAACGGCCTCTCTGATACTCTTAGGAATACATTAACCCGCTGCATTTTATTCGCTACCCGATATATTATTAAGTATTTGGTAGTTCATATCCAGAGCCTGGAATTTAATTTGCTACATTGTCCATAGCAATTTAAAAATTGTCTCTTGGTGGCTTTATGGCAATTTAAAAATTGTCTCTTGGTGGATTTTAATGATTTTTTTGTATTTGAAAGCATCCCATTTAAATTTCATAAAAATCGGTCAAGCCGTTTAGAGTATTTAATCACCGTATGTGGCATGTTGCGAAAAAATATGAGGATCTATTATCGTACCCTATGAGAATAGGTCGTTTCACGATAGCAGTGTGACCATTTTCGAATGAGAAGTTTTGCTTGTAAACAGTTTCTCATCTGAGTACTTTTATGCTATCCAGTAAAACTAGCGTTTAACTAGTTCTTGTTCTGTACAATCAGGTCAAAATTCGAACGTGGAAACTTTTGAGTTTCTCTGGTATCTACATTAAAGTAAAAAATGGAATCTTTTTAGTTCAGTCTGACATTGTAACCTAGATCCACTCCGTGATGGCTTTGTGTCCAACATCCGCTATTTTGTATACCATAAATAGACAGCAATAAATATAAAAAGATTATCACCGGTAAAAATAGCTTGCTTTATCACATGCAGTTTATCCGGCAATGTATGTACGACCTTAGGATTAACATTTTTGGAGCGCATCGTATAAATTTGCCTGCCATTGAAGTCCAAGAACTGGCACTTCCTATCGTAAACTTCGCACGAAATATATTGCTACTTCAATCATTCGTGACGGTCGATTGTTAACTTGACTTTTATTTGTATTCTGTAACGTATTTTTGAAGCTGATTTATGTGGCACTACTGATCTTTATAGCAGTTTATGAATAAATTAACAACCATTTTTTCTGGGGGGACGCGTCTTCGCACGGTTCTTCCGTACGGGGGGAGGGGCCATGTGTGGGACTTGAACTCACCAAAACCCCACGTGAGCAGTCCTCCGCCGAGGTGGGCAAGATGGGGTCGCGTCAGCTTTCACCATCTTATATACAAACTTAACTACCTAACCTATTGCTAGACAAATAGCGCATAGAAGTTGTCTGTAAGGTTACTCTCGTATGTTCTAGCAATCTAATCCAAAACTTTCTCGGTTACCCTACTGTCTTGTCGAAGTCAATTATACTGAAGATTTCATATCATTCCAAAAATCGCCAACAGCTTTAAAGTTAAATTATTATACCCACTTTATCTAAGGAACGTTTAATTTGTGGATGAAACTTTTCGCATAAATCCAATCTCATAAAAGGTTTTCTTCCAGTGTTAAGAGGGAAGGGGATGCGTACGACGAATTGGAACAAAATTCACGAAATAGACTTTTCGTATTTCCCTGTTTTCTTCCTCAAAATTAAGCCGAAACAATTATTTTTTTGCATTACATTTCATATCTAGGTTCCTTTAATTTTTTTTTATATTGAAAAATCTAAGGTGTTCTTTGATTATGGCAGTAAAACGGGAAACGGGTAATTTTTTGTCATTTTAATGGACCCCGAAATTCTCTAATAATAATGTAACTGAGAGTAATTAAAACTACATCAAAAAAACACCTGCTAACAGAAAAAACTATGATATAAATGCACAAAAAATAAAATTAACCATACCATCGTATACAGTTATTTTTGTTTAATTTACATCGACTAGTGAAAATGGAAACATCGTAAATTTCGAAGCCAATTAAATACGTATTATTGGGAATAACTAAAATAATACAATACAATGCAATATTTATATTGTATTGTAAAATCATGTCAGATCTTAGTTAAATTTAAATGGGACGATAAGATAAGCACCAGCTTTCCAATATAAAAAAAAAACTTCTAAATCAGTACACTCTGTAAAAAGTTATGAGGTAACACACACAAAAAAATACTGTCGAATTGAGAACCTCCTCTTTTTTTGAAGTCGATTAAAAATTAAATGATTGGGAAAGTCTACAGCTGGCTTAGGTTTAATGTAAAAAGGAATCAGTTTTGGAAGAGAAAACGGGACTAGGAAATGCCTATTTCGTGAATTTTGTTCCAGTTCCTCACATGTTTAATTTCTTCTTAATGCTAAAGTTTTGATGAGTTGGTGGCATCGTTATTTCAATTAATATTTAAGACTTAACTTTAATTAAATTTTGTTGTTTATAATTAAACACAACTGAAAAGAAAATATTTCTGAAAACAAAAATGCTCTCGTCTGGCGGGTCTGAAAAAATGCAAATTAAAAACCCTAAAACAATACACAATAATAATACAAAAGATCTGATGGGAAGCTTGCTTTGTATTCATTTGCTAGCACAAAAATATTCAAGCCTTCATCTTTAATTAAAAAGCATAAGAACACATAAACGAAATCTACAAAAGCTGTCGACGTTTTCCTCGGTTCAGCCGAAATCTTTTTGAAGGTCTCATCCTCCAAAATGTTGCTCGTATTTTTACGGTCTCGCGTGCAAAATTGGCCCACCAAGTCAATAAGCCTTTTTGTTCGTATAGCACTGAGCCTTTCGCTTTATCATCCCCTTTTCAGGCCCCTGCTGTAAGGGTGGCATTTTAACAGGGAATAATGATGTTACGTTTCCAACGTAGGCACCTTTTTATTTAAGTAACTGCTTTTCTGCCTTTTAGGCAGTCGTTATAGGAGTCTTCATTCTCAGAGATTTGAATAAAGCTTGAGATATATTTTGATATGAAACCGGAAAATCCTACAATATGATGGCAACATTTATACTTCTGTGTGAATTAATGACAAATAATTCGCCTTGTATTAATTTATATAGGCATTACAGTTGCAACAGTTGCATTTACAAGACTTCTCTCATATTCGTTCAATTCATTTCTGAGATAGATTCATACTCTTCGAGTTCTTACCCCTATTCCACATATGACCCATCGGTACAATTTGTATTTTCTAACAACACCTACGAATAATAATGAAAAGAAATGTAATTTAAGCTCAAAAACAACAGAACGCAAACTATACCGCAGCGGGCGTGGCTTAAAAAGTGTACCGCGCGGCGCTGTCAGTTCGCCGCGTGGGTTTGAGTCATGCGGTTGTACCGCGGGAATTTTCAACTGAATTTATCAATGTTATTCTACGTTGTTTAATTCTGAAAAAATACCATACTGTGTAGTAAAATGGTGGAAAAGCCATACGGATATAAAAAAATCGGGAATAACTTGTATAAACGAATAAATAACAATATTTTGGAAACCCATACTTGACTACCCTGGATAGTTTTATGCAACATGAATTTTACATTAAGTCAAAAATAACTTCGAAACATTGTTAGTCTGAGAATATTTTATGTGAAAACAATTTCCAATATTTTTTTCGTATGCTTATTTTTTATGTCAAACATGTACTACAAATGTCATAAAAAAACTTTGATGAAGGTCCTCAATTATAATGTAGTATTTGTGCTTCTAATGACATAAAAATATCCTAGAAGTAGGGCTTAGATCTGACAACTGTCGAAGTGTCAATTAATGTCGTATTTTTCAGTATTGATTAAATTTTTGGCATACAATGGACATAAAATTGCAAATAAATTAATCTTAGGTCTTATAGCTGTCAACCGTAAGAGTAATTTCTAGGTAATTTTTATGTCACTTTAATCCAAAATATGAAATAGAAACGGAAAATATGATATGAACTGTCATTTGACAGCTGTCATGCTTGAAATTTGTTTCTAGATAACTATATTGTCATTTGTACCTAAAACATAAAATTAAAACAGATAAATATCAACATCAACTGCCACGTTGATAGTTGTCACACCTATGGCTGCGGTGTTGTTAGTTGCAATAGGTATATATAATCCATCTACTAAATTTGGTACAATGGAATACTAGAATAATGGTTCTGGGCATACTGGGCACGCTGCCAACTGGTAGAGAGCTGGTGGGTTTAGACTGCCTGCAAGCCTGAAATGGCAGCTAGGTTGACTTAATGCTTTCGTTGTAGTAGCTAAAAGAATTTACAATAGTTTGCAGCATTTTATTAAAATACATAGCGCCAAAAAAAACTTGATGTACTTATTAATCTAACTAACGCTATAAGAAATTATTAAAATCTAATTTAATTCTAAGTAATCAATATTAAGTAAGTTGAATTAAAAAAAAAATTCTTGAAATCCCCTTTTTTTTCTCAGCGCATTAGATTTACCGACTTTTATATTATAGAATGTTATTTTCAAGAAAGTTATTCCAATCTTCTGAAATAAAGTGCATTAAAAACCTAAAATATTTTATTGAAAAAACCTGTAATAGAAAATGAATACGTAAACAAGCTTACATATTGTGGCATAACGCAATCCACGCGTATCTAAAGCTGGGAACGCACTACAGAATTGCGTCGCGACGCGGTATCTGGGGGCCAACCTCTTATAGTAATAGTAACTTAATATTACTGCTAAATTTTAAACCTCCACGGTCATTAAGCAAGCTTACAATCGGTAATTGAATCGCTTAGCGTTATGATGACGTCAAAACATATTGTTCACTCTATTCGCGAACTCTGACGTTACAAATATTACTGTTACAACCACAAATCCGTCATGTTTATCCATATTATAAAAGTTACTTTCTAGCAGCGGATTTAAACTTATATACATATTTTACGATAAAAATGGGTTTAATTAACGTGTAAATTTCGTATCATGTACTTATTTCTATTATACTTTAAAATAAATGCAGTCGCATAAAAAGCTACAGACAGTTGTTGTGCAGTAACAATAAAATATCGTAAAACTATGGTAAAACCGTTCCATAACATCGTAGTTCGTCGTAAGGAGAGAGAGTGCACGCGGGATAACGCTTTACTATAAATCATCTTGTATCTTGCTTGCACATCCGTCATACATATTTCATTCGTTCTTTAAGTAGGATCAAACCAATATTGATTGACGCGATTGTGGGTCGGTGATAGTTCGTGACTGCGAAAGATTATTTTAAGCATGAAACAAAACGCTCCTTTTTTATGATGGTTTCGTAATAGGTGGGAGTTGGCCCCCTGAGCAACTGTCACTACCTAATATGCATTTACAGAGGTGTAGAGCAGTGTTGCAGCGAAGTAGCGCGACTTTTTCGTTCACAATAGCAATACAGCGTAGCAGAATGGTTCTTCTAACTACTGGCAAAAATTTGAAATGGATGAAATCGTCGAAGTAAAATTAATCGTCGTGTCTTGCAAAGAGGTAGCTGAACAATTAATAAGTAATAATAACAAATATTTTAAAAGTATTTTAAAAAATCCTCAATTTAATTATTTAATAAGACACAACTAAAAAATGTTTATAAAAATTATATATATCTAGTGACAATTCCGCCTAATTTCCTGTTAAGATGACGTGACGTTACAAATGCCACGCAGCCAAACCGGAAGATTATTCGACGCGTTTCGCTTCTAAACGAAGCATCCTCAGGAGGTCTTGACTCTACGAGCGCAAGATCGAGACAAAATTAAGTTTTATATTTGGGTGCAAGATACAACAAAATGCTCTTTCGAAAAAAACTCGTTTTCATGACTCTTCAGAGATAATAATCGATTTCACACAGATTTTAAAACGTAAAATAAGGTCTTATGAATTGTTGAAACTTAGGTAGAACGTGAAATGACTGAACAATTTACTGCACCGCGTCTCTCCGGTGCAGAAAGGCGTGGCGCAGGCGTGACGCAGAGTTGCCTTCGGAGACATCTCTGTAGCACTGCGCCGTGCCTCTCCGAAGCCTAGCACTATAGTGCGGTATACGCCATTTATAAATCCATACAAATTATGTTTCCCGAGCCGGGCCGTTTCGCTGTCGCATTGTGCCGCAGTAGTGCGGTTTGGCCTTAGGCAATGACGGCGGTGACAACATCACCTTGACGCGACCAATCAGATGCGATCATTTCTAAGCGCCAAATCAATTAACCAATCCAATTGAATTTGGAAAATTGTGCGTGTTTTGTTACTTGTGAACATGATGAAGCCGAAATCAAAGCGGTCACTGTATCAGAGTTATACTTCTTTACTTTATTTATTCGTAGAACAACACCAAAAACATAATTTATATAATTCAATATTATTAATCTCGAAGCTCGATGTTTCGTTTACTGTAGATATAAGGTCTGTTTCATGTTGTAAAAGGCGACTAAGGGAATGAATGCGCCGAGTGAGCTGCATGCCACTACTAATGTCCGTGTGAGTAAAGTGTTGCTCCACATTATATACGCACATTTTAGCATAACCCCGCTACCATTCGGTAAAAAAGAGGGGGTTTTACTACCAATACGAGCATTTTAAAGAAGGTGGGGTCGGGTAGGGTTATTTTCTTGTGTTTTTCAGCGAAAACATATCATTTAATATGTTTTTGAGTTGTTAGAAAAGACGTATTGAACTGTCGCCACCCAAAGGTGTTAACTGGTACAAATATGATATCTGTATTAAAGCACGACGCGTTCTGTAGTTTTTGCTAAAAATAATATGTAATAGAGTTACTATTACTGTTCTAAACAAACATCATTTTGCTGTTGCAAAATCGATCAACAACGTTAACGAACCTGAATTAATTCCCGGCTCTCATGCTGAAGTACGCCAAGAAAATTACGGACACCGCTCAGATCAATAAATATGGGGAAAGTGGCCACAAATTTCCAAGTTATCTCTTAATCTGCTTCTACATATTTAGCCACCGCTACAGTAATTACGTGATTAACATCTCACTATGCACGGTGTATACCTCATTGACAGTCAGGTCACGTACAGTTTGTCTCGTGATAGTGTTACATACAACCTTATTATTTGCATCCCTGTTACGAACTGTTTTGCTCTCGTCAAAAGTCTTGCGTCACAAAACGTCCATAGGATACACTGTACCGATGATTATCGAAATCTTCGTCATGGTCTAAGACAAGTAAGGTCCCCTGCCTACCCGAAGTATATAAAGGAGTTATTGTATATTTTATTTTAATTTTAAAATCATTACTAATCGTGCTCTGAAGTCTGATTATTGAGGTCACTCTTCTTAATACGAAATCAAGTGTGTAGGTGTGAAGCTTTCACATTTCCTCCTTTATCATTAAGTGGCACTATGCAAAATTGAAACCTGCTATTTCTACGTTCATTGAGAGTCAGGTCATGTCTGTCTCAACATGCCCTCTGCCGCAACCCGGATTATCCGCGCCACGTGCCTCCACACCCTGTCGGAATAAACTATCTTGCTTTCGCTAGTAACTAGATTTGAGATCTCAACTTCATTTACATTTTAGTTCATGGTATTCTAAAGGCGTTAACGCAGCGTCATAAGGGCTTCTGACATTTTAATTTGTGCATTTACGCCTGATAAGCTAGTGAGCTTACAAAATTACAACGAAAGGAAAACATTGGACCACGAGAGGCATTCGAACCCGGGGCTATCCATCCCTCGGGCCGTGACATGCTCGGCCTATTTGAGTTACCATAGTGAAGTTGAGTTCGAATTTATGCTTTTGTTCTTATTCTTATCTTAACCGCTTTAAGGCAATGGAGTGACATATTTAATCAAAATGAATTAAACTCAAACAAGGGTAATTTTATATTTCAATTTAAACTTATTTACAATGGCGCAAGCCCATAATTGTAACATTGTAATTTTTGCATTAACGCCTAAGCAAATAAGCTTACAAAATTACATAGAAAAGAACATAAAAAAAATAATTCAGAAGAGCAGTCAAGTATCGAAAAGAAAATGCAAACTATTATGAGATTAAGATTGGGCCATGACTACTACCACTTTAAATAATCAAATACATATTTCCATAGTTAATTCTTACTAGTCTTATAAACAAAACCCGATTAGAAAAATAATATTGACAGAAATCAGCTCAACTTGGATAGTACTTTGCCTTTCTGTAACACAAACACGGTATGATTAAATTATGTAGTATGTATGCTCCAAACAAAACGCGGCTTCGCAAATCTCGTATATTTCCAATACACACCAGTGCTTTTGTAGATGCATCACGAATTCAAACGAACGCTCGTGCATCAGAATGGAGCCTTGACTCCAGAATAGCAATGTCATCCAAAGGTCAAATGGTCTCGGATCGACGGAGCGCTGCTGGTTAAATTATTTAAAAGCTGTATCCGGTAGAGATCTCTATTCACAGAAGTTACTTTATTTTGAAACAAAGAAGTTACTTCATACGAGGAATATGTTGTTACATATTATTTAGAATCCAGCATTATATCGTATGTAATATTACTTTATAACCCTTCACTTCCGTAAGTTTAATGATTGGAATCTAGGAACTGCTGACTTAACAGTTTCTTGCTTGATTTATTTTTTCCTTGTCGTTTTGGACGACTTTCATTGTTAGAAAGTTCATCTTAACTTCTTCTACCTTTGTAATGGGTATGGTGAGGGATGGCTTCGGAGAATCGGGTCTATAGTCGAGAACGTTTTCTTTGCAGCTCAGATATTTGCAGACGAAGTATTGATTGGCTTGGTGGTACATTTTTCTTCATTATCTTAGCGCTTCTCTGGTGGGTAGGGTGCGAGGCAGCGACAAAACGATGATTGCAGATAGATTGGACTGCATGTACATACTCGTACATCGCTGCTGCGTATGGCACCAATCTAATATTAAATATAAAATATATATTTGTATTATTTTATTGATATATATTTTGTATGATATGAGCCTTGAAAGCTTGAAATAAATTTATTTAATTTGATTATCTTTTTCGGCGACAGCCTGCTATGGGATAAGTCCTCGGTGTTATTGATGTATTTATTATTGTCCATATTTATATCATTGATATTAGGCGCAGTCCAGTTTATCATTTCGATCTTACTACGTAGTTAAGTGTAAATTATTTAAATATTACAATTTGCAACTGACCTATAGAAGAACATCGTAGAATACATACATGATTTTGACTTAGAATTAAATTGGGTAACGCAATCGGCGTTACCCAATTTGAGTTCAATGCAAACATTCATGATGAATTTTTTGTGTTCTTTAATTGAGATTTTTTACTAATATATCACTAAAACATAACATAAAAAAAGTTTTAATTACTATTTTCACTGTCTAATAATTATTATTAGATTTGACGCGACTTTCAAAACTACAATAAAAAATCAGTCACTTGCAACCTTTATCACACTAGGCTCTAAAGGCGATTCGCTCACATAACGACTGATCGCATAAGTTAATATATATCTGACACAGTTAACCTCTTTGGGAATTTTAATCAAACTCAATAAATAATTACAAAAATCATCCTCATAAACTATTTAGTTTATTTAAATTAATATAATTACGAATATGAATGTGTATGTCGTTGTAATGACGAATCCCTACTTAGACCATGGAAGAATGAGGCAGAAACAGTCATTAAATGAATACATTATTTTAGTGTTTTTATTTATTTACCGTAACTATCAAAGATTAACCGATTATATATCAACTACTCAAAAATAAATGGAATTTTACACTAAATTATACTTTGCTGATAAGTGATTACTAAAAGCCTCCCTGATTACAAACCTCAGTATATTTACCTTAATTTTATCAATATTTGAATTCCTTTAATATTAAAAAATTCTTTGTATGTGTGATTTACATACTTATCTTTTAGCATGTTATCATCTACATGTTATTCTAATATTATCGAATTCCTATCACATTCATATGCGATTATTCCGTTTGGTCCAAATAATTGTATTTTATCTGTCATGCTATATCTATATACATATATTGTCACTCACCTACCAGATTGATATCTTCAGCTAGAGCCAATCTTGGTGGGCACCATCACAGTATCTGATATTCTGTCTCGAAGCACAAACACAGTGTACAAACACTACTGTGTTTAGACATAAAGGCCCTGTAGCAAGTCAAATTACTGGACAAACTAGACAAGTCTTGGAGTGAGGAACGCAGTGCAGTGTCAAGTAAACATAGAACGGTGACATTGCAACTATAAGATCGAAGATTGGGGAGGTGGTCTCACAATAGGTAGTCTTAAAATCTCGAATCTACGCTCTGCCGATGACAACACCCCATTGACTAAAACTGGATCGGAAATGGTGGACTCGTTGAACACTTGTTCTTTGAACTTTTCTTGAACTTTTCCATCTTCTTGTATGGAGCGATATAAAAATGGCGACTTTTTGATGCCAACGAAATGTGGTGCTGGTGGCGAATGATACGCATACCGTAGATGGTCCATAGGAAAAATATCTCGATTCTCAAAGAGCTAAAGAAAACGCAAAGGCTATCGAGCATCTGCCTCAAAAGAGTTCACCAAATAGTACGAAAGCCCTTCGACAACTTGGAGAACTGATAGTCATAGGGCAACGTTGGACGTAGTCCAACACGTTGTCCTATGATCACAGATGCTCTGAGCCACGCCAAAGGTCGAAGGAGGTGGAAACAACTCTGTTGTGAAGAAACAGGTGGTCGGAACATCACGACACTCAGCAGTGAGACTTGAGCGAGGAGGGTTCTCGCGACTTCTCGCGAGACCGTGATATATTATATCCCCAATCCCATGTAAAATATAGTCGGGGATGAATGGGTCATCTATAAGAAAAAACTAAAACTTTGAAATTATCTTGGGGCGAAATATTCTTAGGATAATAATAGCATCGGTGTCTTAAAGTGTATAAAGAAAGCTTTTAGTAATTTCGTAAAATCCTTATAATATTAAGTCTGGGCGTGTGCCTGAATATTTTATAGTAGGTAGGCTATGAACAAATCAATCATCGCTTTCAGGATTATATTTACGTATAAATAACGTGTCGGGGTTCACTAGACTTAATATTCCTTCGCATCGTCTCGTTTATTGTTGAAATACCAGGTAGATCATAAATTGTATGACCCGATTTGGTAGGTTTTGAATATAATGATAATTCTTACATTATAATATTTTCATCATGCTTTGTAAATTATTTTTTGTGGCTGCCGCATCGTCACTGTCGATATATTTTCAGACTTTCGAATAATAGCTTCTCAGCTTCTTCATGAATGTGTTAACATTTTGTAAAAATTTTGAGCTATGCCTGAGTCTGGACGGCCTGTTTACTTCGACCCCAAAAAAGGAGTCTAAGCACGAGCAAACCTGGTAATTTCGCGACCCAGTGCGATATCAGACTTTTGAGAAATTGTCTTAGTTTTTGGTTGTCCCTCGTGTAGTAAAGGCCGTTATTTGTCGTCTTCACTTATGGTGATTTTCAAAGCAAAATAGTCATCCACGTTGTTGAGAATCAGGAAGCCGTGAGCGTGAGATTACGGCCAATATCCAACAGCTGACTTTGTAAGGCAACATCTCTTGGTCAAGGGTCTTCCACCAAAACGTGCCGCATAGACGTGCGTGGAATGACCAATTGCGTGCCACGTCATCTGGTCGACGTAGTAGCAGCCTCCACGACCACGACATATTGGTTTAAAATATCATCGCCATGGATGTATTAAGCCATCCCTGGCGGTGATATTTTGTGCCGAATGAGAGGTACGGGTGAACGAGTCATTGGAGCTTGCTAGCTCTCGTGTTATTTTAATCTTCACTGCTCGCATTATTTAATACATTACAAAATTGAGATCCAAAAAGTATCGAGGATAAACTCCGAATTAAACGACCAGTGCGAGAACAGGGCAGCCAGGAAATCGGACACGTATTGCAAATAGCGCTGAAATAATTGACGAATTATTGTTCTTCAACAGCATCATGTGATCACATATTTACTATCGGACCATTTGTTAAATCTATGGCTCATCTAGATAAGTTCATACACCGCGGCCCACCTTGTAGATACGAAATCTCAAACGTGTCACGTAATATTCGTTCCTTTGTGTACTCTACGTAACGGGTCTAAGGGTACACGCTGTTGTCTCAGCAATTACACTATTTTATCTCTGTGCTTACTTATTGTGGTCTGATTTATGTTAGAACAGTTCAATGTTATCCTATGTGTCAGGCACGCAATGTCATAAGAATGTGATATTAATTAAGTCCCTTGTAAAATATTTGTAATATTCCAAATATTTTGATTATATGTTACCGATAACAATGATTCGATAGTCAAATTAGATATCAGGAAAAAAAACTAACTTAGTCAACATATTATGAGGATGGACTATGAATAGAAGTTTAATTTACGACATCTAGGCCTCTTCTTGAAAGTGTTTTGTAATGTACCTAGCTCATTGTTTCTTTTCTTTTTGTTGCAGAAGGTCGACCCAGAGTTGATCTTCACGAAACAAGAGAAGATCGGCAAGGGCTCTTTCGGTGAAGTGTTCAAAGGTGTCGACAACAGAACTCAACAAGTAGTCGCCATCAAAATAATAGACCTTGAAGAAGCTGAAGATGAAATCGAGGACATTCAACAGGAAATTATGGTGCTGTCGCAGTGCGACAGTCCATACGTTACTAAATATTATGGATCATATTTAAAGGTAAGAACCTTACTATAATTTGTTTAATAACTTGACAGTTTTGCCTCATAAACTGCAGTAGTATCTTTAAGGGACTCCTTACCGTTTACCGGTAAACTGTTCGCTGAGAGCACGGTTCGAAAAAGTAAATTTTATTCTACAAAATGTAGAAAATGTTTAGCTTAATTTTATATTTACCTGTTAACACCTTTGTTGTAACCACATCATCACTTACCATCAGGTGAGATTGTTAACAACGACTTACTAATCAGAAAAAAAAATGAAATCTTACCTAACCTAATATAAACAAGCCAAACCTTCAGATACTAAGCTAAACACTTTAGATTTTGAATAAAAAATAAAAATAATATCGGTGAATCGTGCTCTCTGCTAACAGTATTTCTGCATACCGTACGGGGGCGATCTTTAAGCACGTAGCAATGCAAAATATAAATTCAGAAAATATGTATATGCTATCTGATGTTAACGAACTTGTTCCCTTTCATCGACCGCAATACCATACATTATGTTTATGAAGACCAATTACTACCATGACATGAGTAAACTCGTATTCTTAAAAACACAGATATATAAATCACATGGAATATATTAGTTTTATCTTTGGGTTTCTAAAGCTCGCTGCATCAATCATTGTCTGCGAAACGGACCTTCGTCTTCTTATCTCCTGTTGAGGCTTTGTTAAAGACAAGGATCACTCGTAATGGAGTCCATTACGAACTGTATTCTTTCTGAGATATCTTGTCGTAAAATGTTGTGGAGTGGAGTAGTGCAGGTAGTTTTTCGATTTTCTCATCATATCTTATATGTTGTGAGATAGAATTGTAAAGCGCTGCAGCGCTTTTAGTTTTTATGAATGCTTGTATTGCGTGACATTAATGCTGGCGTCCAACGGCGTGACGCACCGAATCGCTCTACGATTTCGCATTATTGTTGCCGCTTACCCAGATGAAATATCAGAAAGCGACGCCGCCACTGTGTAGCGCCGTCATCAAACACCTAGGATAGTTATTACTGACTATTTTGCGGAGTTGCAGTTGTCTCTTTTGTAATTGTATTCCCGTGGTACCCATTATAATATGCAGGTCTAGGTAATACGACATTGATAATGTCGTGACTGCGCGACATAAGATTTCGCCTCGCAATTTGCGTGCAATTTCACTCGACGTATTAAATGCGTTATTGAAATCGACGCCAGATAAATCTCCATTAGCAGTGATTACGTAACTCTCTAGTACTTTATTGTCACGAATTCTGTAGTAATATAGTAGGTATAGAACGTTCACCCTATATCGCGTAATTCGTTTGCGTGCTCTGCGTCAATGTATAAAACGAAACCCGTCACGAAGTGTTCGGGGTCAAACCGAGATCACGGCATAAATACCGAACCGGTTCTTTAAAACCTGGTTGCACTTCCATTCAAATGATTTGCCTCTCCTCTGAGCACTTTCAGTAAACCGGAAAACTACAAACTATATGTCATCCCGGTCTGATGTCTCGAAGCTGAACTCTTTACGACTGCGAAACTGTACGCTACATTATTTACATTGCATAATTAGCTACTCCTCAGTGCAATGTTTATTTCAGCAACTCATTATCATTACTATTGACTTCAAAACAGCATTAATTTTTGTAGTTTTCGTATTAATGATCACCTTATTTTAGTGTTGCGCTATAAATAGAGGCTATGATTCAGAAGTAGTACGTAGCACGAAAGGTAAACCATTAATCACGTTGTGTGCTCGTTTCCCATTCTTTCGATCGATACACGAATGAGTAAGTGCTTTTTAGGTGTTTGGGAACAATACTGAGCTAATTTGGTTTAATATGGGACGTTCGTAAACATGTTTTTAACTCACAAGCCCGGAAACGTGTTGTTTATCATTCTAAATCTGCGTCAAAAAGTGCTTTTTATCCGCTACCGTGGAAAAGGTTATTGAAATTCGAAAATATACAAAAGTTCCAGAAAAATTAATGGACTTAAAAATTGTAAATTGTAATTAATAGATTCAGGTGTTACTTTGCGGAAATCCATATATAATAATAACAAATATTTTAAGAAAATATTAAATTGAGAAACGAGCTCACGATTGTGAATCTCGATAATTATAGTATATATGTCACAGCCAAAGTAATAAATCTGGATATTATATATACTGTCTAGCCATTATATATAATAACATACCACCGGCATGGAAAACTGTCCTGAACATCTGTGACTCCAATATTGTGCGCCTGGATCGTGAGACTGATACAGTTAGTGTGGTGTGTCATCAACCCTATTTCACCAATAACAGTGACAGTGACAGTGAGATAAGTGACAGTTCTGACGGCGACTTGACAAATACAGCTGAGCCGGGGCAGACAGCGCCATCGCAACGTCAGTTACGCGCTGAGGCCCGTGCTCGTCGCTTCGCGCAATCGTGACTCCCAGACGAAGGACTTCAAAACAGTCCGAAACTGGTCGGAATCTTTCCGGTAAATATAACGCGGGTCCTAGCCGGTTCCTAATAAGTTATTATTATATATAATGTCTACTCAATTTAGATAAAGTGATAATTGACACAAAATTGTTTTGGTAAATGTGAATAAACGATCGAAATGTATTACTTTTAGTAGTAATTATTAATAATTCACGACACATATTGGTAAAAGTTATAAAAAGGGGTTAAATATCATTTAGTCTAGGGCAAAGTCATATTTAAGTGCGACGACGAGCGAAGCGAGGAGGAGCGTTAGGTTACTTGTGACTACAACAACGCGCGAGCCGAGCGAGCGAAGCGAGCGTGCCGCGGCAGCGGCCGGTGATGCGCCACATAAATTACTACTATTTTATATTTATTTTTAAGCTCTTTAACCATTCTGGTGCGCCCTCCGTGACCAATAGAAATATGAGTCTCATGAAATATATCAAAATTTTGTGTCAATTATCACTTTATCTAAATTAAGTAGACATTATATATAATGGCTAGACAGTATATATAATATCCAGATTTGTTACTTTGGCTGTAACATATATATAGTATACGAAAATTCTTCCGGTTTTGCTGCATGGCGTTTGTGACGTCACGTCGGCTTAGCAGGAAAATTAGGCTGAATTGTCACTATAATTATTTTTTATTATTAAAATATTAATTTAATGTTTTCACAAATATTTGTTATTATTCTACATTTTAGTAATTTAATGTTTTCTTTAAATAACGAAAATTTACTACATTATTTAAGCTGTATTTCTTGCAGCTAGCATTTTCCTCGCTGTCGTGAGATGGCTCGGCTCTCACTAGGCTAGAACAAATTTTTTTTTAATATTGTTAGGTTTGCAATAACGCCTGGTATACGGATTACATTACAAAATCACAAATATACGATAGGATTTTTTTTCCCGCACATGACTTAAATTTTTCCTATCGTATATTTGTGATTTTGTAATAGAACAAAGTCTTTTTAACTCAATGATTAAATCAAAATTATAAACAAGTTTTGAAGTTTCAATAAAGAATAAAATCCTTTTTGCAAAAGTCTCAAAGGACTCACCATTAAGCCGGACTGCTCTACTCTATGGCTGGACGGTGTTGTGGTGCTGTCATGTGCCCGAGTTATTTCAGGCTTTGATATTAAACCAAAAGGTGAAAACAAAGGCCGGCGCGTAGGCGGATCATCCCCTACGACAGCAGCCAACATACTCTACCCAGCATATTGCCACCGTAAAATAAACAATAACCTCGATATGAACGTTTCAAAGGTCTTTTCGTTGCCAATGTTGCACTTACAAAAAGGTATTGATTTGATTGTAATAGTTTAGGTAAAAGACAAAAATGCTTGACGTACATATGCTTTCAAAATTGTATTAGATTATATTTTAAGTTTTGGAAATTATGTTACAATGATGAATAAATTAAATACGAATAAATTAAATGGGAATGTATATCAGAAAATTCAAATTATATCTTAGATTTTCTGATAATAGGTTCTGGACTGAAATTTATGTTTTTATTTTATTCTGTCCATATTTTGGCCCAACTGAACATGAATCCGGAGTCCGCTGTTTGAACATCGGAAGACACTCATGCACTGCATCAAACAGAAATAGTCAATTGAAGTGGAAAACATAACCTCGGAAATAGGATATGGCAGCTGCAGTCCGAGTTCCCAGTAAATGACAATAGGCTCGCCCACGATAACTTGATAATTAAAATATGTGTCGTGCCAAACGTGAACGTTAGGGCACCTCTGAGACTCCTAAAGGCGAACCGTGACGTTTTTTAACAAAATAAACATAATTTTACTTCATTTTACGCTTTTTGCAATTGTATAACTATTGTACTTGATCACACATATGTATTACTTATTGAATTTATTACATTTTAAACAGGCAAATTTTAGGAGTGATTTAACTAATCATGTATGAATCATGTGCATTAATTTTCAATAACTTTGCAAGATAAAGCGAGCTATTTTAAACTCCCAAATACCATGATAAAGTAGAATTATCTTGTAGAAGGTTACCAAGCATAAACTATAAGCTTATGAAATTTACGCCGCTGCCGTAAATTACCACCTTAAGAGATATAGGCATAAACCAACCCCTTCTACAATGACGCAATTATCTCGATTTAGGTGAACGCAGATTTTTTCAGCTAGTTGATTATAAGTTTTAACTTGGTGCAAGTTGCTAAAATTTTGAGGTATACTGTATCCAATCGCGTGGTCAATTAGACATATATAAAAAAGCTAAATATTCGTTTTCGGCACAAAATTCTACGTAAAATATTTAAATAACAGGTTTGTAACTTATTCCAGTAACGAGCTGGAGACCTGTGACATACGGACGGACGGTACTAAGATATGGAGATGGGTAGTTAATTTTGAAGTAAATATTGAACGTTTTTTGTTTGAAATCGATCGCAACCAAAGTTTGTTCATAATTATTATTGAGGAACCAGGAAATTCCATGAAAATATCACGCAAGTCTCATTCGAACACTAAATATTAAAATATTCATCTAGAAACACAGGTCTAAAGCATATAATAAATAGACACACTGGAGGGGGCCCTAAGAAATTGTCAGTAGAATGCGTGGCTTCAAGCCAGCACTGACTATTTAGTCTGCTGTTCTCTGTAATGGATTGAATGATCGATATTTCCATATATATATATATATATATATATATTATAATACAGGTTTATATATTTATGGTCCAAACTAGTCTTATTAACAATTCTTTTTATAGAAAGGCACATAACGAGTTAAGTACAAGTACTTATTGCGTTTTAAACCAGTATTGGGCTATGGGATGCTATGTGTACAGTACTTGGTATGCCTTTTTCACAAATTCACATTGAATTCAGTAACAAATATATTTTGAAACAACGTGGTACATTTGTCCGCTGTTATTTTATGATTGATGTAAAGCTGATGATCACTTTTCGTAAAAGGTTTTGATGCATTGCATTTCCCTTTTGGCGCGTCGTCGTGTTGAATGCGTGTTGTCTATTGCAATCTTGACACACTTTCCAACGTGTTGTTATGCGTGCCTTGCAAAATACGGTGCAATGTATGCACGAATGTAAGCAAAGTGCCATGCCGAAGGCATTAATCCGCAACACGTCTTTATCTTCAATCGCAATCGTTTCAATATAAAATGATGATTAAATAAACATACCTAAGTCGAGCCGTGTCGAAATTTGTGAAATGTGTATTTTGTTAATTATTCACATTTGAATGAAACAGACCGCGGAAAAGGTTGCAAAATTGTAGTGGGTAAAATATTTTGTGGTATTTAATATATATCGTAAGTAAACACGCGTTTGTGACGTAAGAAAGGTGTTGAATTGTCACTGAGTAAGTAGCTTCAGTATTTTGTCCAGTTATGGATGAGGGACGCTCTTATCTTATTGTCTATAGTTAGTTTGTTAGATGTTTAATATTGTGGAACCACCGAGTTGCCTTATCTTATGTAATCTCTCTTAGAAATGGGATGTCTGGAAGAGATCACTTTGAGAGATAAGACCGCCTATTGTAGCACTAAGTTTTATTATTAGTTTGTATTAGTTGTATAAATTATGGTGTGACAATAAAGAGTTTATCTATCAATAAAAAATAATTTTAGACAGGTAATTATGACTTTGCAGCAAGAAATGACCAGTTATAAAAATAACTTGATAATATTATTGTGTTGCTGCTTCGTATAACCTCATTTTCATATAGAAATAATAATATTTTTGGCAACACAGTCTGCTTCTGTACAAAAACCCTTAGCGTATTTAGCTATGACTTACTAAATTTATTAACAAATTATGAAGTTTTAAATATTTTACAACAGTCATTAAGAAGTGGTTTGTTATGTACGTGCTTCGTGAAGAAAATATATTGTTACGCGATTTAAAAGTAATTATAAGGCGTATCACGCACAGCATAAAAAGTTGCGCTTATTATTTTATGCGATTTTTTAACTTTTGGTAATTGAATGTAGCACCCGCACTCGTAGTTTATATTTCACACGCGTTAAAAGCGGCAATTTGATATAAAGATACTGAATTTAATTCGGGCGTATATATTATATGTAGTATAGAGTTGGATGTAGCTGACTGTATTGCAAAATAAAAGTGACCCTGGCAGGAATGGAAGGGATGAGCGTTCAGTTCTATTACTGCTCAGTTGCTCGAGGAAGGAAGGATATTCCGCTCTTCGTCTTTCGCTCTGGTATTAAATCATAATATCATACTTACTTATTGAGAAAAATATTGTCATTCTGTAATATCCAAAAAACTATTATGTGAAACATAAATAATATTTATTATAACAAGTGAAATAAGTCCCAAAGCCAGAAGTAAGCGAATCCCATGTTCGTGACTTCTTTGATACGTATCTTAGTAACAGGTAATAAAAAAAACTAGGTTATGTGTTTTAGGGCCAATTTCTCCAAATTAGGGTATAACTAAACAAGGATGACTCTAATCTCTGTAACAAAATAACATAGACCCTTGTCATACCAAATATAGACATCCAATAATGTTAAAGTATTTTAGACATGCCATGGACTTGATTTTTAAGAAATTTTACATCAATCAGACGGCTGTAGCAAAGAAAACAATATAATCCAAGTAAAAAAATATGTACCGTTAATTTTAGCGGTATAGCTCGATAAACTTAAAACAAATATGGCAACCTTACAGTTCATAATACGTACTGTTTCTGTGTCCACTGCTGCTGTCACATATCATAAAAGTCAAACCAAGTAGTTTTTTTTTCCACAACAGGAAATCTTCTTCGAAGTTTGATGTTCTGATAGTAAAAACCCATCATATTTTAAGTAATGGTTTATAGTATAAAGTTATCTGCGTAATAATTTAACCTTATATTGGTAAGGGTACCGTGTATCTATCTAAGGCACAACTCAAACAACGGAACACATAACAAAACAAACGCAGAAACAACGCATCGTGAGGAATTTTATCTACCGCGGTTTTTGTGTGTTACACTATATATAAATATAAACTATAAGAGTAAATCGCGAATATTTTTCACTGTGTGACCTTGGCCTAAGAAGCAGTGCAAATTAAAATGAAATAATTCAGGTCAGCTTGTCAGTTGTCACCACTCTGACACGCAACATGTGCGTGACGACGTCAGGCAGGACCTACGACAGTTCGCAGCAAGTTGATATGTCATTGACCATGAATACTTACGTACCTTTTGATAAAACTTAGCTGAGACTGGCCATAACTAATTTTGGAGGTGCACATATTACTTACATTTTTCCTACTACTACCTATGCTTTTTACCTAATTTATCCATTTTGCGTGCTGAGGTTTCTCTCGCATTGTTAGTTGTTACTTTAGCTTAAAGTTATTATCTCGTCGATTTGTTCTACGGAGAAAGTGTGTTAATGCCGAGGCCCGCGGCGGCATCGAAGTAGCGTGCGTGGCGTAATCTTAATGACCCGCGTAACTTTGCCTTTTTGCGACCGTTGGCAAAGATTTGTTATCATCAGTCATTCAATGACTTTTCATGGTTTAACAATTATTTATTACTAACTTACAATCAGGTACAATTACGTACGATTCAATATAGAAAGTTGTCCGAGATAACATTGCCTCACCGAGGCAGTTTCCCAAAGACTATTTCTAGTTGTGGTCACGTTAATATAACCTTTATTTCTATTGCTCACGATCTACTTGTAACTATTAGAAAGGTCAGCTATTTAAGTCTTGATCGGTATAATATAACCTATATTATGCTCTCAGTGCAATTTTGTAAGAGGCATTTGAATTCGTCGCATTTAAGTCAGTGCTATGAATGAATTGAAATGTGACGTGAATAAGCTAGAGGCTCGAGGGTTTTACTTTAGTGGGTAAAATTCTGAATGCGGATGTCGGAATGGGCGGACAGAGGTGAAGGACGCTAGTGAGTCACCTCACCCGTGTCGCCGGCCTCAAGGGGGAAATGTCAAGAATCTTTTCATTTACATTATATGCATAAAATAATATATATTAGATTCCATTTGCGGTTTCTATTCTAAATCTAACTGATTTGATGAACAGCCAATAAAAAATTTTGGAATATCTATATCTTACTTTTAAAAACTAATTAAAACCGCTTTATCATAACAGCACAATCGTACGAGTAAAACTTGATATTTTAGTATGTATATATACATTTTGTTTTTGTGTTCAAAGATAAACATTTACTTTATAATAGAAACATCGGCAGATCTAACATCAAAGGGGAATCTCGGTTTTATGAGTATTTCATCAGGCTATTATTTTTAGGATATGAGAAGTAACGGTTGTTTGGGACCATACGATGACTATAAAGTGCGCCTTGCGAGTTGTAACCGCATTAGAACTACCTTGACCCTGCTCAAATAACGGGTAGAGTCAAGGCCCTGGCAATCTTCTAGGTGCTCTTCGCAGTGATCCCATTACAGCTGTCCCGAACGCCTCCTCGCTAACTATCCAATTTGTCGTCATTCGGCGCTGGTTCTCGGTTATTGACTCCTGAATTAGTATGTATTTGTTATAACGTAGGGAATAAATAACTGTTTGTAAAAGGGTGTCTGCTCTAAATTAAACTCGCATGTTGGATATTTGTTAAGTAGATAAGTTTTTTTCGTATTGTTAATTTTTTGTGTTTGGGTGTCTGGTTCTTATTCTTAGTTGTCCTTCAGTTTGACTGCAATGCGGGCCAGGCGCGGCGACTGGGAGGTCTAAAAGGGGGTGAGGGAGAGCCCGCTTCTGAACTTGGAAGGTCAAGTTCCGAAAGTTTGCAATTTGCAGTATTGGGTTGTCTGAATTCGGCGACTCGATTCGAACACAATTATAAACTGAAAAGTTGGTCATTATTGATTATTATTTGGTTTTGCCAATTTGATTGAGTTTGTGAAAAGTTTGTGGCGGAGTAAATTTGTTAGATAAATATTTAAGTTAAAATGTTATTTGGTTATTAATTGATTTGAAGGTTTTATTGAGTTTCGTTGTAACTGTAGACTCGGTCGGTTTCATGTTTATTTCCTTTTACCCAAAGATCAATAACTCGTTTCTTATTGGAAGTTGTCTTCTTTTTATTTATTGAGGCGAAGACGGTACGAGGTCCATGCGCTGAGTATACAAGCCAAAGCGTTGGAGAAACTCGACTTGTTAGTAAAAACATTTTTGATATCGTTGAAATGTGTTGGTGAACTGATCGGAGTAAAAAAATTAGAAGAAAATTGTTACTATATATATATTTGTGTACAAATATATGCATATATGTATTCCATCCTGCTTAAAATGCATTTGTTTTTGTTACTTACATTTAATAAGCATCTAATGGAAGGTGTCAACGCGGTAGAACATACTTACCAAGGGAATAAGTTCCCTCTTCACTCTAATTTCATTACATAAAGGACTCTAGATAATATCTATCGACATACATAGAGACGTTCAGAGTAGCTCTGGTGTTCCACTTGCGATCTAAGGTAAATAGAGATTGTACGAGTAACTTTTTCAAAGAGCTTGCTTTCAACTATCTGAGAAAATCATTTTACTACAAAGTAGGTACCCACTTGTAGGGCTTTGCACTTTTTTTTTCTGTATGACGCCATATCCGCTAAATATTTATTCACGTGCAGATTAAAATAATTAAATTGACTAACGGATTTTACTTAATATGTTTTTCGGTCTATGTCAATTACCTGTTTTGCTCGTACATACAAAAGTAAAGATGAAGAAAATAAATGAAATATATGTGTTGTTTTACTTTATTTTCACTGTTTACAATTCTTTTTAAAACTTTTAACGATGTTATAATATTTTGAAGATTTATCCTTGTCGTATGGCTGTCATAATAAATTAGTTAAATTACCGTGTTTGCCATTGTCAGATTTGCCATTTGTCGAGACGTCCACATCGCATCGTTTCGTCGCTTTTTACCAAATTACATTTTGATTCCCCCTTCTCGAGTGGCTTACAATAGCTACTAATGGATTCTTTAATTTCCTAAGACCTTTTATGCCTTATACAAATTCAATCATACGTACACAACGTACAATTTGGTTGTGAGGTGGGCTAGGCGTATATAGTACAACTAGCCGACTGCTAGTCAGAATAAATATTATTACTTTAGCAGCTAATTTGAGACCTCAGCCCCCCACCAACACTGAATATGTCTCGAAATTGATAATTTAGGGCTTCCTCGGGAACTATACGTTAAATCTTTATATACATTTGTCTAATATATGCTGACCACAGTGTTACCACTGGTGTTCGGTTGAACGTAATTTGCGCGAAATGTAACAATGTATTTGAAAATACGCCTTGATTAAACTGAATTATTACGATACAGAGAAGTCACCCGATTGTTCGTAAACGTCACGACTGACTCTTGTAGAGGAAGCCTATCGCTTGGTTAAAGTTAATTGCCGAAATTATCGATACGTTTCTTACCATTCACAGACATCCTTATCTCTAAACGGATTTTGACGAAGTTAGCATTTGTTAAATTGCTCGTGGATTAAACACACGATACCTTCACTGCTTACTGCAGTACTTTAAACCAATGTACTGAGCAATTCCTGAAGGTCGTGATATAAGGAAATTTCATGCTGGTGAAGCCGCTATCAGAAGCCAGTTCATATCGCCACGACCATGACTCATCTAAAAACAGGCGGGATCATCTGCAAGATACAGCTCTTTGATTTACGAAGGAGCGCTTTTAGGAACTTGAATTAATGTATTGGCATTAATTATCCCGATTATTCTCATTTAATTAAAGCCATCACAGGCAAGCTTTGAGGGCTCTTTAAGACGATCTTTACTGCAAATGATTGCCTCTTCGGAATGAGCTTAAGTATAATGGGACTATTATTCAATGGACAATATAGCGCGGTAGAATTGAAACTTTTATCAACACAAAGAACGGTTCTTTTAAGTGAGCTCAGTTTAAGGAGTTAATGATGGTTTTTGTAGATCCTATATTGATTTGTTTTTGCTATTGTAAGTATTGTAAGTGGGGTCTCAGAGAACTGTGACCTAATGAAATTGTTTCGGAGTTTAGGCGTATGTGCCTGTTGCCGGAATTTTGTAAAATGCTCTGGTTTTGTAAATAAAAATGCTAAGTGAACTTGCGTCTTGCAATGGTTTAAATTTTGCATATCTCGGGTTGTACCTAAACTGGATTTTCAGCACGAGAGCGATCTAGTTGGGGAAGTATTTTAAAAGTTGACTAAACGTTTTTTTTTTGCGGATGCCTAATGTTTTTTGTTATAGTCTGACTATTATCAATTAGCCATCAATTCTGTGATGGAACTTTAATTGTAATGTTTTAACAGAGGGGACTCACTTAGGAATCCCCTAACGTTATTTAAAATATATGGATCCGAAATAACGCGACCATAACAAGCGGTGGGATCGTGATAAGCTTGTGTCCATACCGTTGTTTAATCTTCATTGTTATGTCCTTTCAGCGTTTCAGTGTAATAATCCACATAAGCCCAGTGTCCGAAATGAACTTGGCGATGAATACTAACGACTCGGGGCATCCCGGACGCGGATATGTCCGGCCCAGTGCCGTTTGCATTAAGGGCGATCTCCACTGGTTGCCACGTCATCGTTTTCGAGTACCTACCAGTAATGTTCTACATTTGAATGGTTTGCAGGGAAAATATTTTGTGAATAATAAAATATGTAGTCATTATCTTCCACCCTTGATTACCTTTGAATTTGGACAATATGTTTTCCACTCCCATCATGCACATATTGTATAAATGTATAGGTTTTGGCTTCGTTTTTATTGCCGACCGTCGTTGACCTGTCGTTAAACTTGGTGTTCTCTCGTTACTAGTAAAAATGTGGTATAAAGTGATCTGTCATACGGAATGCGTAATGTGCAGCAACAAACTACTCACTTTTTAAGTAATGGCATACTACTCATTCTGCGCATTTCCAACAGCCTGTCTCTCTGACACACATACAAACGTAGTTTCGTCATATTTTAAATATTAAGTGTTCTAACTCGGTGAAACTCTGCATGGGTATCCTTGAGGCTGATCTCAATTGATTATGTTGATATCAGATCTATGATTGATTTGTCAGATTTCCGTAATATAAGTATTTTCAAAAATAATTCGAAAAATCGTTTTGTATGGACATTTGACATTAAGGGAAGAAATAAATAATAAATAGGAAAACTGGCAAACCAGCTATTAGGCTCGAAAATTTCACAAAATTTCACCGAGTTTGAATACTTGGTATTTAAAATATGACGAAACTACGTTGGTATAGAAAGCGCTCCGTGCACTCTACTCTTCATATAGTGGACTATAACTTTGGTCGACTTGCGTAACGCGTCACTTTAGATCCTCGAAGATAAGGTGCTTGGTGACAGATTTACTGTAGCTGTCGCGTAAATGCTCTACTACCATGTGGTCAAGCTCAAACCTGCTGCGAGATTGATCAAAATTTATAATAAATTACACGATGCTAGATAAAACAATGCGATGTTTTAAAATTCTTGCTTGCTCTGTGAAAAACTATTAAATATTAGATAATATTATCAGGCTTAGCCTAGTTACTTTTTGTCCATAAGAATATGAAAATTTTGTTAAAAGGAAAAATAATAAGCGAATATATTTTTCATTTAACAAGATTAAAATATTTCTCGGTCAGCATAAGTAGCATTTAAAATTTCTCAAGAAGTAGCAAAGATGAAAACTAAATACTCTATTACACTACTCTATTCCACCGTAGCTCAGGGCGGCACCACTACAAAGCTATTCGCATCGCATTGCAACCTCGTAGTGGAAATCTGACCGTTAGCTAAATCCATAACCGCTTGCATTGAATTACTGCCTACCTCGCAGTCTGGATTGGATTGCTTGATCTGATTAGACCCGGCCAAATCCAGTTCAACGAAGGATAATTTAGTTTTGAGGTACAATGGAGCTGCATAGTTAAGTAAGTATTGGATTTTAACACTTGACTTTCAAAAGGTAATAACTGACTTCATTTTAAATTATAATATAAAACAATCGAGGTATGGTGGAGAGTGTAATGAATGCCCAATTCTAACGCGCGCTTTTTACGTCGTTTTTATACACACTTGTGACGAATAAAATTTTATAAACTTTGCTAAGATTTATAGGAAAAATATCTAAATGTTAAAAATAAAGAAATAGAGTGGTTATGTACGGTAGTAATATACGCTTGTTTAAAGGTGCATTATAACGTTAAACGCAGTGCAATAAAGGCCAATTTACATGTTGAAGTGATTTTGCACTTGTCAATTGACTATAAACCGATGGATACTTATATTTTTATACTCACCTAATTCTTATAAACTGTAAATTTATAAACGTTTTGTTCGTACCACCTGACCCCGTCAATCAAAACATGAGAGGAAAGTAAAGTTGAGCACCACTTTTGCTATGAGACGTTTAAACTCGTCTATATAAATAAGGTGGTTTGACTTAAGGGCTCTTCAGTACCTTAATTTAATAAAGTAATCAAACACACAATCTTACTCTCATTCAATTTAATTTCCCACCTAAATTGCACAATGTCCGTTTGGTAATATCATTCCAGAAGCAGGGCAGTAAAACAGACCATAAATTGACAGGGACGAGTTAACAGGCGTTGACATGGCGACATTTGGTCCGATAACGAGATTGGTGCCGTGTACCTCGGTACTGTCGGATAGTGACACAGTCACTGTCAATTTAAGTCGAAGTAAGGTTGACAGGTTAAAACCAAGCGAGCGAACGGAGATGTGCACTATTGACAGTCTGCGGATCTGCACTTTGCTAATGGGTTTAGCTGTTTGATTCAATTAATCGATTTCATTCAATATATCCCATCTCCATAAGCGGGGGTAAGACTGAGAGGATGATACGTTAGTCCAATAAAATGTTGAATTTGTTTTTTTTTTATTGTTATTGTGACGGAACAAGCTCGAGGCCCACCTGATGTTCAGCGGACTAACCTCTGCCTATAACAGATGCATTTCACCACAAGTCACGAATTGCACTGGCTCTCAAGGACTTGCTGCCGGAACACACCGTTAGGTGCTTGGCGACAGATATTCTACTTGACCTTCCACTATGCAGTGAAGCTCATGCCCGCGGCGGGATTCGAACCATGGGCCTGTTGCGCGGCAGTCTATAGCCAATGCCACTGAGCAATCATTGCTTCAAGAGTGTATGCAATAATTTCTCAGATATGAGTATACTGGCTTGTTATTTGAAATTTAGGTTTTTGAGACGCTAATCGAGTTTAAAAGTCGTCCCCTCAAGCGTAAAATTAAATTGTTTTCCGTATCCTTTCGAGAAGCTCCAAATGAAATTGAAACTAATCACATTGTGGAATGAATTTTCCTTTCCTCCTCGAATCCGCTTAATTCCTTTGGGAAATAATAACAGGTATTTCCTCTGTTCACTTAGCAAATGGAAAAATCATAAGTTATGAAAGCAATAACATACTTAACGTAATTGAGCTCTTAAGAGTCAACATGAGTTTAATAGGCCACAAGGAAACTTGATCAGAAACTGGTAGTCGTACTTACTTAAGTAATAGATTGATGCCGCTGTGCCAGAGTACAGTGTCTAACGTAAAATATGGAACGTCAACAGTGACGTTAGAACTTACGAAGAAAGATCTTGCCCGTATTTCGGTTCATCATATTTAAAGTTACCCTGTCGAAAATATACTTTCTAATATATACTGGACTAGCCTATTGCCATCTACTGCATGCTATGCTACTGTCACGACAACGGGGCCCATTTCCAGATGCTCGTGCTGGATCGTAACTGATATTTTTGTCAGTAATGCCAGAACCCTGTGTGTCAAGATGCCAAATCAACAATTCTGCACACCCCATCGAAGCGGTCTATTAGTAGTTTACTCCTTTTAGCCAAAGTACTATATTTTATGTCTAGAGTCATATAATATGATACCCGTTGGGTGCCGGGCTAGAATGTCACCCCCCATCTCTACCCATGGGTGCCATAAAAGGCGACTAATTGTAACACATTTAGGTGCTTGGCGACAGATTTTCTACATGAGGGTGGTCGCTAGCCAGATGGGCATTCGCAAAATGCCCTTTCACTATACAGTGAAGCTTTTGAAGCGCTCGTAGCGAAGTTTACTTAGCTGTTCTCAACCGATCAGCAAAGTTAAGCAACGTCGCGCGTGGTCATGAGTTGGATGGGTGACCGCTAGTGACATTACTACTGAGCGTTTCCGTGCTTCGGAGGGCACGTTAAGCCGTCGGTCCCGGTTGTTGTCTTAAGATGGCAGTCGTTATAGCATGGTGGTAGGGCATTTTGCGAATGCCCGCCTGGCTAGCTACCACCCTCAAGTAGAAAATCTGTCGCCAAGCACCTAACGGTGTGTTCCGGCAGCTGTCCTTGAGAGCCAGTACTTCTAGGTATGCCTGAACAACATCTTCGACCACATCATCACTTACCATCAGGTGAGATGGTGGTCAAAGGCTAACCTATAAAGCATAAAAAAAAAAAAAAAAAACAACACACCAAAACGTGGGCAGCAGCACTTTCTGAGGAACTGATATCGCACACTGCGATCCCCAAGCCGCCAAGCGTGGGGATTATGGCAAACCACCCCATAATGGGGGAGGCTGTATTCAGCAGTGGACTATCCGGCTGATACAGTACAGTTATATATAATAATTTCGACATAGCATAAAAAAACAAAACTTTAGACTTAGTATTTTCTGGTTAAAATTTCAGTTTAAACAAAGTTATTTAATAGGGAATAAAACATGTATACAACATTGTATTATGCTGATATCAAAAGCAGTGGCTTTTGGTACGAGCATTGCGTTGGAATCGCACGTCTGTGGACGGATGTACATTATTTGAATAGTTTTTTAGCTTTTGTAGTTGTCTGGTAATTGTACTAGATTATTTTAGCATATGTGACATTAAAATGATGGTAAGCTGTAACTTCTACCTATAACAGGTGCATTTTACTTCGCCCGACACCCTGAGACATACAGTTGTTAAGGGTGAACTGGCCGGTCAGTTCTCCATACAAACTTTATATGAAAATGTTTCAAGGCTCATAAATATCAAGTTAATTAAATTTTAAAAATTTCGTTGCGATACAAACCTAGATAATGACGAGTTCAACCGATATTATGCTTAATTCTGGGCCTTAAATCTCAAATAAGAGAGTGATAACCCTACGGCGTTTGTATGGAGAACTGACCGGCCAGTTATTACAGAATGAATATGAAAAATATTACATTACAGAAAGTTCAAATATAAAAAGAAGTTCATTGCCATTGATATTATAGTCAGACAATAAGCCTCCTCCAGCCTCCGTAATAAAAGTAATGAGTCGCATTGCTGTTAACAATGTTCATCACTTCACTACATATAAAACAAAGTCGCTTCCCGCCTTCTGTCCCTATGTATGCTTACATCTTTAAAACGAAACAACGCGAATTTTGAAGAATTTGGGTTTTTTAATAGATAGAGTGATTCAAGAGGAAGGTTTATATGTATGATACATGCATAATATACTTTACTAGAGAATCACTGATAATTTTAGAGGTTTCTAATGTGATGTCAAGAGTAACTTTCAAGAATAACCTCTATAGAAATGTGTGTATTGGCTAATGACAAAAAGCAGTGAACGTTGTATATAAAGACATTCTGTAGTATATTTAGTATCAGTGTTGCACCCGTGCGAAGCCAGGGTGGGTCGCTAGTTCGATAATATAAATAATGTTCTTAGAATATGGCGAATCACTTGAACATTGGTTACCAGAACCAAAGATTATTAATACCTTAAATTTTGCCAGAGCTAGGTGTCAAATAAAATTAAATTGAATTATAATACTTCGGAATTGTATCCCTAAAAAAATGTCTTTGCGAAATTAGCTTAGCAGGTTCGCTTTTAAATCATACATACATATAATCACGTCTGTATTCTCCGAAGGGGTAGGTGTGTAAACACCCACGTTCCTCATTCACTCACATCCACGTGAGAAGTGGAATTCTGCTCATTAAGCGCACTTTTCCCTTAGTAGCCTCTTACGACACCCACGTGAAGAAATGGGGAAGTGACATTCTAACCCGGCACCCCACGGGTGGGTAGCTTAAGTCATATCTATACTTATAATAAAACTGTAACAGGTCCAAATCTGTACATTGAAGATATTTTTCAAAAAAAAATTTGAGAGCACTCTGTAGCTGATACTGAAGCCAAAACTGTATTTATTTTTATTTTTGTCTGTCTGTCTTTCTGTCTGTCTGTCTGTCTGTATCCCGGCCGCGCATCACTCCAAAACTACTGAATGGAATTCAATGAAACTTAACACGATTTGAGTTCATACTACGAAGAAGGTTATTGTATACTTTTTATCCCGAAATTCAGCACGGTTCCCACGGGAAAGGGGATGAAAGTCTAAACGTACACTTAGTTGTAATTTATTAACGCGTAGTCCGATTTGAATTATTCTTTTTTGTTAGAATAGTGACGAGTGAGCTCGGAACCCCACGGGCAGCCCGGCACCCCACGGGCAGCCCAGCACCCCATGGGCTACTAAACGGAATTCAATGAAACTTAACACGATTTGAGTTCATACCACGAAGAACGTTATTGTATACTTTTTATCCCGAAACTCAGCACGGTTCCTTCGGGAAACGGGATGAAAGTCAAAATGTTACTTAGTTGTAATTTATGAACGCGTAGTCCGATTTCAATTATTCTTTTTTTGTTAGAATAGTGACGAATGAGCTCGGTACCCCACGGGCAGCTCGGTACCCCACGGGCAGCCCGGCACCCCACGGGCCACCCGGCACTCCAAGGGCAGCCCGGCACCCCACGGGCATTCCGGCACCCCATGGGCATCCCAGCACCCCACGGGCAGCCTGGCACCCCACGGGCAGCCTAGCACCCCATGGGCAGCTCGGCACCCCACGGGCATCTCGGCATCCTTATTTAGATTTGCCAGCTTGCTAAGATAAAACTCTAAAATATGGAACATTCGCCACAATATTTTTTTTAAACTATGTATCTTTTGCCGGATACATCTTAGAGACTGCGCAATGGAAGTGTACAATCGAATATATTTTTGTTCTACCGTCAAACAAGGAGAATCTCGGCAAAAAGATACCGTTTTATAATCGAAATTACAAAGAAACGCACAAAGTACCTACTTTGCCTCAACATTTATTGTGCGAACCGCGAAGGAACTCTCTGAGTTAAACTACTGTCTTCTGGAAAAACAAGCTGGGATTTATCAAACCCAAAGTAAAAATTTCCTTTCTGAGCTATGCTTTATTAAGAGTGCTTCACCACAGACCAAAGCGTTGCTTAATATGAGATAAACAGTGCTCAAATGTGAATAATTAGTTTGCAGGTACGGTAATCGCGAACGAAGTCGCAGGTACAGCTAGTTAAGGAATAAAAGTAAATATTTATGTTAAACCAACACGACGTGATTACAATACAAGAACGAAATTAATAATGATTATATTATTATTAATTTCGACATGGATAGACGACGACCTAATTATATACTAAGGTATATTATAATTAAAAATAAAACCAGTCGAATACAAATTACTTGTAACAATTGTGCATTGCTGTCAATAATGTTGCTCATTGGCATCGATCTGAGACGTACATTATTCTGGCCTTGTACTGTAACTCTGGCCAGCAGCTAATCTTATTAGGGGGCGTAGTGCCGAGGCTTCCCTAATAACTTAAACGCCACGCCCGCGCTCTGTTATTCCGCCCGCTGACGACTCGACGACCGCTCTAATTGAATATCATCCACTAATGAAACCAACATGAACATAACAACTCTTAATGCGCGATCCGTAAAGAGTGATTGCGGTGAGGAACATATTATAAAGTTGGATTATTTAATCGACGAGATGCTGGTATCTTCTATTTAACGACAGGTTACGTGCCGAGTACAATGCTTAAGGGTTAACTGGCCGGTCAGTCCTCCATACAAACGTCGTAGGGTGATCACTCTCTTATTTGAAATTTTAGGTCCAGAATGAAGCATAATATCGATTGAACTCGTCATTATCTAGGTTTGTATCGTAACGAAATTTTAAAAAGATAATTAAGTTGAAAGTTATGAGCCTCGAAAACTTTATATGAAAATGTTTCGAGGCTTATAACTCTCAAGTTAATTATCTTATTACAAAAACTGTTAAATGATGATATCATGTTTTTTTTTATCTAAATCCTCAAATAGGGCATGATAACCCTACGAAGGTTGTATGGAGAACAGACCGGCCAGATCACCCTTAAGTCCATGTCTTCTAAAAACGAATGCGATCATCGATTCCGTTCAAAACTGTACAGTTTTGCTTCCACCACACGCTACGACTAGTTTTAGATTCTTTTAGTATATGAAAATCGAAGTGACCTCCAACAGGACGGTACGATTGATCGAGACAGTTGAATTGTACAGTTAAAATTGCATTCGATTTCGTAAGGTGTACGGCAGGTGTAAGGGATGTAATTGCGCTTGGTACCATAGGTTGACAAAATCTTTAAACTATTGATTTGACTTTCGTTGCGGCATGTTAGATTCATGTGAGATATGTTTATGAACATAGGCATATCACAGCAATAAATAAAACCTACACAATATGTGCAAGTGAGGCTGGCGAAAGTCATATACTGATCCCTGAATAAGCGTGTCTTTCTACCAAAACTGGACGAGGAAGGGGAATGGCAAGCAGTTTCTTCTCTATAAGCTAAACAAAAGGCAATGAGCAAGCAATGTTGCCCTAGCTCGACGAACTGATAACCGATGGGGAAGAGAGGTTCTCGAGTGGTTACCACACTACACCGGAAGACGTATAGTTGGTAGGCTCCCCACCTGGTGGACTGACGACATCGTTAAAGTCGCTGGTAACCAATGGTTATACAAGCGGCTAATAGCCGTTCTTTGTGGGAGGCCTTTGTTCAACAGTGGAGGACTTCTAGCTGATGACGAAACAAATTAAAATTATGTGAAATGGTCCTATTGGTTGTATTTGAGCTTACCGCTCTGCTTATTCGCAGTGCTTTGGTAGAAAGTATTAAGTTAATTTACACCCTTAGATTAGGAAGACTATAATGATTACTTACTCGTGTATAAGGTTGTAGGTTGTCGCATACGATTACCTATTCTTGTTCTTCTATTCAACTTCTGTACGAGTCCATCTGTATCTGTTATTTAGAATGATGCGGTAAAAATTCTACTACCCATTAAAATTATACGTTTATTACACTGCGCTAAAGGGGTTTCGTTGCGGCGAGCACGTTATTGTAACTCTATTCAAATTTAGATGGTAGGTGTCTTCAAAAGGCGTTTTGTCTACAGACGCGCGGTGCAGACGACAAAGGACCGAGTTTGATTATTCCAAGTTTAACGAGCTTAGTTCCGGACGAGTTGGATTTAACTGGCAATGACAAACTTATATATGTTTGTGTGTTTAATTATCATATGTTTTACAAGTAACTCTACCAATCACCATGGTATACTATCCAGATACTGTTATATCTTTGCAATTTACAATACTGAGAGGCTCATTATATTTTAGCTCGATGCTAAAAGAGGGGTGCTGTGAGTTTGATTCTGTGTTTGTCTCGTGGCGTCGTAACTCCAAAAAAACTAAACCAATTTTGATGCTTATTATAAAAACTAACGTGATTTTCACTCATTTTAGTAAATAATACGGGATGACTCACGTGAATAAGTCAGATAGCTCCGAGTATAGTTTCAACCACACTCGGTGGTCTTTTTCAATGAGAGCTAGGGACGCCCGCGTTGACGTCTCGCTTGGCACTGTAGTTTCAACCACATTCGGTGGTTGAAACTATAGGCGGAGCTATCTGACTTATGCACGTGAGTTATCCCGTATTATTTACTAAAATTTTGATGCTGTTTGTGAAAGTAGACTCCTATGCGATAGTTCTTAGCAGTGTTTTAACAAAATCTGATCATCCGTTTCCAAGATATTGTTTACGCATAGTACGTTACCAGACCATAATTAAAACTGTTGAGTTTGTTAGGCCAAGTCAATACAAGTTTTAATTTTTATGACCAATTATACAATAACCTTTTTATTACCTGTGCTTACTAAATAATAGCAAACAAAGCGATTGAGATCAACATACTAATAGCTTGCATTATCTGAAAATAGGTTGTAGACATTATATAAACTTGTAAATCTGCACATCAGTATTTAATGTTATCTCTACATACAGTACTTATCGTCTATATGCTCCATACTTATTCAGTATCTACTTATCTTTTATCTCTGGATTCATTCAAATCTATACTCATAAATTCCACATCACATTTTTTACGACCAAAGCATTTTATAGTCATTATCGAATTTAGTTCTTGTTGAGCTGGAAATTGAATGTGTTACTCTTAATGAATGCGGTGCTCTTGTTCTTCTTTTTGCTCTACTAAATCTGTAGAAGTATAAGAGTCTCTCGCTCGCGGCGATTCAATTAATCCGAAGTTAGATTACGTACGGCTAGCACAAAAACCTTTTTCATTGCTGCGCACTGTTTCTGCATTTCAATCTCTGGGTCCAATTTACGATTGGGGTCGCGACGTGGTCATCGCTATTAATTGAATACAGTTGCCGCTCAACACGTGGCAATTACACAAATTATTGATACAAAAATAAAACCGGTCAAGTGCGAGTTGGATTCTGTCACCAACGGTTCCGTACCAGATCGGAATGTACCAAAAAATATGCTTTTCTTTTTATATAATTCGGTATTCTTAGCGAGAGGAGAACGAATAATCAAAACTAGACAACGGCGGGTGTGGGTCACTTGTTTTGATTCTAGTTATGATTATTCGTTGCTGTGCGGTAAATATTCGACTAAAAACATACGTTTCTTGTATTGCGACCCCCTTTTATTTTCAACTTACTGTTAATATTATTATTTACTAGGCAATCCGCCACCCTAACACGAATTCCGCGAGAGTTCCAATTTGCTACCGATTACGATTCCAAAGATAAGAGGCCCTATGTCGGTCGAACGGACGGACAACCGAGATGTCCGTCCGCTTAGTAATAGGTTCCCATTTTCTAGTACCCTAAACAGACGAAACAGACTTTAACATTGAAAAATGTGAAAATATTTGATGATTAAATCGTACCTTAGATTCAAACACTCTGAACTTAATATTGTGTTCATAGTCCCAAGGTATTTTGAGAGATGTTTGCTACGTACAGTCTGTAGTACAAGATCTTAAATTTCACTATCCAACTTGGATTTTTGATAGTTGAATTCGCTTAAAACAGCGAAAGCCGAGCGGTATTCGCTATGGACTGCCGTGCTGCAGTTCCATGGTTCAATCCCCACCACCGGCTTGAGCTTCTCCGCATGGTGGAAGGGCATTTTGCGAATGATCGCCTGGCTAGCTACCACTCTCATGTAGAATATCTGTCATAAAGCAAGTAACAACCTGTTCCGGCTGCAGTCCTATAGAGAGCCAGTTATTCTAGGGCTATTCCCTTTATCATCCTCGACCACATTATCACTTACCAGATACTGGTCAAAGATTAGTTATTACGTAATCTTTGATTTGTGCAATAATCGCAATCGTTTATAGTTTGCCTTGCTAGATCTAGATTGCAAAAGCATTTTCCAGTTTCTTGAGTATAATCACTGCTAAAACTAATTAAACTTAAAGGGGATACATTTGGAGGCATACTCTATCCAACACAAATATGAATTATTTAAACTGAATGATCCCGTAAACAGCTATACGTGGTCATACCTAAAAATATAAAAAAAGACTAGTATCTTGATAACTTAAAAATAACATCGTACGAAGTAGTAAGAGTCCATTGTCGATTGCGATGCCTTCCAGCTGCCATGTATGGTGCGTTTATGTTAATGAATCCGCTAATCGTCGTCGAAGTGCATACCTGCAGTGCAAGTACCGTAGTATGGCTCGTTAAATTATCGAATCGCTATGATCGATAAATGTTAACGATTCGTAACGCCCATTGCAAGTATGGAACTGTTGTCGATAACTCTTATCGACGGCTTACGATCGTGAAATTGTGGACAGTTTGTCGATTATTACGAAATGGCAACTTCGAAACTTAACTGATTAAGCACAGATTATTAAAATTGTTCATTCACTACGGAAATGTGTCAGTGTCAGTTGGATCAAAGAGAAAATGAAAATGATGGTTATGACAGCTGACTGAGGGTATCAGCCAGAGATGTGACTATATGGTGAAAGAAAGGAGTGTTTTTTTATAATCGATATTTTTTTTCTTTGGCATATTAAAAAATCAATAAATCATCACAATATTCTTCTGCCAGCAGCCAGGAATAAACAAACATGTTGAAAGGTGCGAGAAAGTTTGTAAGTATGGATGTATTGATGTTTGCTACTCCTTCACGCAAAAACTACTGCATGGATTTTAATGAAACTTTACAATAATATAGCTTACACATCTTAATAACATATATGCTTTAATTTATAAAGATATTGTGTGAATTATCCAAATATAACGATAAATGTCAAGTAAGTAGGAAAACTATTCTGCCATATGCGACCGATTCTGGCGTCTGCTGCAAAAACCTTTAGTATCACGCGTACATTATGTATAACGGAAACGTTTATCTCAAATTGTCCTACAAAAAAGCCCGCGACAGCATAATAATATAGTAAAAGCCCATAAATAAGTAGGTATATGAATATACAAAAGCTTGTTTTTCATCCAACTCGCCTTTTTAAGGTACACGCAATATAAACGCTGTTTCAACACGACAAGTACATGCATCGAATACGATACACATTACTCGATATCTGAACATAAATAAACCTAGCAAAATGGATATACCTAAAGACTTCATTTTACGGGGTTAAAATTAAGTTTTTTTTTCATTAAACTTAAACTGCTCCTTTGATTAAATAGCCTTTACTATGTATGTGTTCTAATAGGTTAATTAAAAAAACTTAACGATGTTTCAATCCATCGATCCAATCGATATTAATCATCGCGATGCTTGTGCAACCTTAGCTAGATACACTTTGATTTGATAGAAGCAACACAAGGAGACTCACTGAGCAAGTAACATTTTATTTTACTGAAATCTTAGAAGAAATATACTATACCTAGAAAGGATGTCCGAACCACCGAAGTAAGTTTGTTGGTTTTGTGTATATGCAGATACATGGCATTACAACTTCACTTCATACTCTTGCTAATTCTATAAGTTTAAATATATTCATATTGAAACATGCCGATTTTAATTTATTGCAGAAAAAAATTACGGTGCACCAATGCGCAAAAAGACAAACTTATAGATTATATGGTCGAAAATAAGGACCTTGCATTGGGCACACTTACATGCCCAATGGGCTTCCAGATTCATCAAATGAAGTGGGCCAATTTAGCAAGTAGTTTGGCCGAGCTGGGTCCCTCAAGGAGCGTTGAGCAGTGGAAAACGGTGTGTAAAGAGATTATTTCTGTAGTATACTTTCATGTTGATGAATGTTGGTATTTAGATAGTTACCCATATCTTTGTTATTGTTCAGACTTGGAGGGATCTTAAAAGCCGGGCAAAAACCCATAATGCACAAATGAACAGGGCAATGATTACAACTGGCAATATGGTGGAGGTGCCACCACTATCAGAACATGATACAAAAATTTTGTCCCTCATTGGGAGAATTACTTCAGAAGGGATTGTGGCTGTCCCCGAAAGTGAGTTTTTAATTATTTAGTATAAAAATAATTTCTGGCATTATACTTACCTACTATCTAACATGATTGTTATTCAAGTTGCCTTGCTGCATGTTAACTCTGATTGTTTATTAGGTGCTATTGGCTTAGTGCCTCCACCACCACCACCACCACCACCACTGCCACATGAGACACTGACATCTCCACCTCCACGGCCCCCCTCACGCCACTCTCCGAGTCCATCCCCTATCTCAGATTTACCTAGACTTTCACCCCAACCTGAGAGTTCAACATGTCCACCACGCCCACCACGTCGCTCCAGGGCCACTACTCTTGGTGAGATTTATTCATCATGCTCAGAAGGCATGACATCAGTCCTATCTGTAAGTAAATTTACTTCACACCAACACTAAATGTAAGATATTTTTTTATTTTGAAGCCATATATGTATTTTATTATTGTGGTATAGGACATATCCAATCACATGAAGAGGCGTAATGAGATTGAGACGGAGCGCAACAACATTCTACGACAGAAAAATGAAATTATGTTATTGTAAGAATATCATTTGGGGCATTGGTAGATAGTCTTGTAGTTGTAGTCATAGAAAAAAATAATCAATTGCGAGTCACTCACGCATTAAAGGTTTGATACCATTATCTATTAAACATTATATTATAACTTTTTTAGTTTTCACAAAGGGTATGGGACCCTTTGTGTGTGATTCCGACTCGCACTTGGCCTATTTTTAGTATTTGTTGTAGTAGTGGTAACAGAAAACATCATCTTTGAAAATTTCATATGTGTAGCTATCACTGTTCATGAGATACAGCCTAGTGACATATAGACAGACAGTGGAGACTAAGTAATATGGTCCCGTTTTTACCCTTTGGGTATGGCACCCTAAAAATTAAAAGGTAGACTTGTTATTTCCTGCTGACAATATGTATAGGGTAAGATTTGGGAAATAGTTATAAATAACATAATGCAAAACCATAAAATATATATATATTTTGTTGTTATGTTTAAAAGTTATGGGCAATCATCCATCCAAAGACTATGTGGGTCACGAGACTAGCTTTACAGCAACCAGTGATGACTGGTGATGACCTAAACAGAAAAAAACAATGTTATGATTCAACTTTTAAGTTTCATTCATCTAAAATTGGTCTAAAATAAATTTCATCTTATATGAAATAATAATGTAATAATAATAATAATCTTTGCAAACTGGTGAAGTAATTCCGAGCAAATACGACTTAGAGGCCTTCATATTCCTTCCTCAAAGGCCGGCAACGCATCCTCATGATCTCTGGTGTTGAGATGTTCGTGGGCGACGGTGATCACTAACCACCAGGTGAGCCGACTGCTCGTTTGCCCTAAAACCCACAGAAAAAAAAAGATTGCCTTACCTATATATTATTAATTATGTTCATAATTTCAAGCTGCCGTTGTAGAGCTGCTGACCTTGGAGTTTGGCTTGCTGTATCACCATGTTCGTCTTCCTCTTCTACATAATCTACTGCAGGTTCAGGCAGTGGGAACCTAAAGTAGACGAAAAGTATTATGGTTTGATGATTTAGTACAAACAATATAAATCTATTGTTTGTACTAAATGGGTTTTGGTTTGCATCGTAGGTTTTGTACCTATAATTGTGCATCATGTTGTATATGGTGCAGCATGATAAAATAATATATGCTGCAGCTTCTGGTTGATAGTGGAGCACTCTATCCTTACATAGGCATCTAAATACAGCCTTGATGACTCCATTTGTGCGTTCTACACAATTGCGCACTCTTGCAATTTTCTTGTTGTAATGCATTTCTGCAGAACCTTCAGGGGGAGTTGGTAGGATAGGTGTTAACATAAATCTCTCTTTGGCATAGCCAGAGTCACCTAAAACAACAGAAGTCATTTAGAATAATTGTAGTGTATATTAGAAGTAGTGTGTAGTAAAGTAGATAATAATTAATTATTGTTAACAAGTTTAATATGCCATTTCTTTTTTCAGGATGCTCAATCAAAGGCCTCAAAACGAAGTCATAGAAGAAGTGTTGGACTTTGATTGAAAAATAAAATTAATTGAATTGAATGTTTTTTTAATTTTGTTATTTTGTACTATGTATGAGTTTTATAGTGATAAGGACATTAATTACATATTACCTATCAAATAGAATTTCCCAATTCTTTCAGCAGTCAGTCGGGCCATTTCTGTTTTGCTATTACTGCAATTAAATATATGCTGGTCGTGCGTTGACCCCGGGAAGCGTGCATTCACATTCAATAATCGTAGATTTGAGTCGCATATCTATACCAAGAAAATACAAATATTGAGTAATTTTTAAGTATGAAAGTTGTTGGAATTATTACATGTAATGACTGCAGTATGGTTTACTTAGGAAATTTATTGGTTAAGAACAATTAAGGAAGCTCTGCAACAAGCGCTTCAATTTTTAGATGGTGGTATGTGTGTGAACAGATTATTTTAATGTAGGATGATAAGTTATAATACTTGTATGTACTTACGAACTGGGTGTTAATAGTGTAATTCCCCTTTCTGTTTTTATACCCAATGGGAGGATCGTTGGGATTATTGTTATATGGGGTGACAATAGAAATATGTGTGCAATCTATGCACCCCAAACAGTCTGGGACCCCATGTTTCTCTTCAAATCCCCTAGACACTGCTACCCTCTCTGCTACAGTGCTGGGAAATCGTACATGAAGGTTAAAGAGGCGCTGTACTATAGCCCGGCTCACCTCTGTCACCACCTTACTGACAGTTTTTTGACCCAATGCCAAATTGTACTCTTGTCCTATGCATCGTTGGTAGCTGCCAACTGCATAGAAACGAACAGCAGTGAGAACCTGTAGATTAGAAATCGTTACCTATATAAGTGCTTATAATCTAGAATACAGTTAGGTGCTTAGATATGTACCTAACCTGGAATATTCTTAGGATATATTCCTCCTACAGGCAGGTTAGGTTAACATAGGCCAACACAGTTATTCTATTTAATAGGTGGTAAGTATACTTAGTTATGTACTTACAGTAATATGTACTGGTAGACCGTGAGATCGCGTCCTTCTTACGTCATTCTCAATGCCTTGCATGAGGGCGAATGCAAGTTCTTTGGATATTCGGAAGAGATTCCTGAAACACTCTTCTGAAAGTTCCATTGGGTTGTGGGCATCCCTCAATCGTCTTCGGTGCAGCATTTGGCTATTTCTGTTAACCCTCCGCTCTTCTTCCAATAATAAAAGGAGACCAAAATCCATTTTAAAAATTGGTCGCAACTATATCGAGCTTCTTTTCAAAGCCGACAAAACAATCGATAAATTCGCCAAATTAGACGATCTCAAACGTCATTTTAAAGATCCATGCTAGGGTTATCGTCAAAATTCGTTAAAATTTAACGAATGTTTATCGAATTTATTCACCGATCGTTTAGGTAGGTTTCATACTTGCAACATCGACAAAACGTCGATATAACCCGTTTTATCGAATTTAGACGATTTTTAATGTCAAATTTAGCGATCGGTAACTACGGTACTTGCGCTGCTGTTTCGAAAGATACCGCGCTGGGTTCGTTATCCTTTGCCGACCTTGCAGCTGCTATAAATTCAGTTAAATTGGCCGCAGGAGCGTGCGTCACTCGGTCCGATGCGCTCGGTTTACCAACGAAAGCATGATGTAATAACAGCCTATATCAAAACTTTGTGCTTCTTTACTCCAAACACGTAGCTTAGACGCTGGAACCGGATCGAAAAACTCGCAATGCAACTTGCCATTTAATTTTACCTTTACTTGCGATAGATGTGTAGATTCTAGTTTTTATCATGCCTGTTACGAATGCGCACACATTACCACTTCCATATGTAGCAAGTCCCGGTTATAAACCTTAGTATAACTTACAACATTTCTTACTAGAAGCCTAGGTTTGTGTAACACTCGGTGTCAGATGTCTACAACACAATGGCCCTCCCACAAATTCCGATTTTGTTTTCTTTAGCTGCCAGGGCAAGTGATGGAATGGCGACGGGTGTCCGTCCCTAAAGGCTGAGATATATTCCGTATTACCGGACACAGCTGACTATCCGCTTGGAAAATTGAAATTTGCGCCTTCGACCTCCGCTTTCCTTCCTTTCGTCCTACTTGATTGCCTTCCTAGCTGCGCCCGACGTGATAAATTCACTATCGAAAATAGATACAGTGTACGAAGACGCGTATTGGCAATACATTTCTTTGAAATGAATGTTACGAAAGTTAAAAGTCAGTTATGAAATAACTTCTTATTAATCTTAAAGTAAAATACCGTTTCTTTTGATCGTTATTAAATCTGACGATTCGAATGACGTAATTTGCTAAAAATATGTATCTGATATATCTAGGTCATAGCTAACGTGGTTAATGCGGGACGGGAGGCAATTAGGGCAGGCCAATAAAACCGCCACAGTACAACACAGGTCGTTCCTCCCTCTCCGATGCACCGTCTACTGATACACTACAGCTATAAAATATTCGGGGCTATTAATAAACTCGTATCTTATGTTTTGTGGACGTGATCGATTGAAGTGAAACAGGACATGCACCGCGCGTGGCAACTGCTGTGCTAAGAATAAGCAAATCTAGTTTTATTCTACCCAAATATATGTAATGTTACGGAGGCAAGCTAGCTCCCGGTCCCAGCAGAGAAACGGGCCGCTGTCACCGTTGTCAGAGTTAAGTGCCGTCGCACTTGACGCATCCGTACAAAGGCAGCTCTCTCCGCTTTGTTCCTCTTTGTTTGTCTTGACGAAGGAGCTCTGTGAACTTCAACACGTACGGAGACGGGCCGCGGGCATCGGATCTTGCTAGTAATCCTACCGGCTTTTATTGGGTACCCATTCCGTATCCACTCTGAAATGCTGCGGATGTGTTTTACAATGTGATTAATAGATTTCTTTTGTGAGTACAGATTTGGGAAACTTTTGGTAATTCATGTTTGTTGTATAGGTCAAATGGAGTCATGTTAAAGGCTTGCGTGGGAAACTTTCAAGATTGTACAAGAAATATTAAACCACCCTCAAATTATACTAAGAGGCCCATCCTCCCAGATACATTATGAGGCGTCAACTCGCGGAAATGATCCATTGTGGTCCTGTCCCTTCACGTCTGCGCATGGGGTCGGCACGGCTATTTGCGTTACATGATGATGAGGTGATGAAGTGGCTCTTTATGAGGGGCTCTTAAATTGCTCTACGTCACGCCGAGACAAGGGCCTCAACGTATGTGGGCCAAACGACCGATAAATAATACCGATATAACGGTGACAGAAAGGAATAAGTATACAAGAAAGTAGTTCTGATTGTTGTTAAATTATATTATATATTTAGAGCTTACAATTATTGTTACTTAATTATGGTTAACGAGATACTTGTGTGTTACATTGGTCTTAACTATAATGTCCTATATTTAGTTTTTGGCTATTGCAGTATCTGGTAGATTGACTGGAGGAGATGCAAAGATTGTCTGGACAGAACATCATAAAATATAGTTAATATTATGCCCAAGTTTCTTTTTATTTTGGTGTATCTGTATAAATGCGAAGGAGAGAAAAAAAGTGCGCCCGGTAGATGGCAATATGTTTGCCTCCTAGTTCATAAGACCAAAACATGATGTCTAAACTGAGACCGGTCTGCCCTTTTGGGAAATATAGGCCATAAATGTATAAAAATTAAAATAAAACCAATTTCATGTTGTCTCAAAATTTTATTTCAATGTATCTAATGAAAGCGTGTATGTACTTCATACGAGTACATGCTTTAATTAAAGTGGAATGTAGCTAAGTACTTCAGCGATATTTGACAAAAAATTGGACAGGTGCCGAGACCACTTGAGCTCATTACCCTTTTGGATGAGCAGCTGTTTGGTCCTGTAATTGCGCATTATTATTTATAGTTTTCGCGTCACGACACTACTTCAGTAATTACGAAGTTCTTAGGCACCTACTCCTAAGAGGTTGGCTAGCTATTATTTTTGCACACATATACCTATATATATCAAAAATTAAACATGTACTTACATATTTTTTGAATCCATATCTTATTAAATCATTCAGTTCTTGTTTGCTACTTATTTTTATACCTATGTTAATAATTGTAAATACCGCCTCCGCTAGCCGAAAATTATGTAAATTATAATATTTTCTCGCCACTTAAATAGCCGCTCTTCATTGAATTATGGAGAGAAAAACTTTCACAAACCATTCATCTTTGAAGATTACATTATTAAACAAAATTCGGCGTCAAGTAGGCAACTTCTGCTGGGAATAATCTGGGTCTCCCCTCTCATTAAAAAACTTGGTACTGAAACAAGGTAAGTAGATAAGTGCCTACTTGTAGATTCGTGATGTGCGTTGCTACAAAGTATCACATAGCTTGAGCTTATGATATTATTAAGCTATGCAATTTTGATAAAAAGTTACCGCCTTAAATGACATCATATTATGGGTAACGGGTTTTAAGTATTTGTCATTCATAAAGGTGCGGCTTAATATATGACCGAATATTTCAACGTCAGTGCAGTTATATGCATCTCCTCTAACATTAGACAAATAATGGTCAACTGTCACCATGCAGGAGTCAACGAACTTATCACTGTTCGGTTGACCGGTCTGGTCGCGATCTGATTGTTGCGCCAATAAACGATTTGCGTGTGTTGGTGCCGCTGCCGCTGCCTTTGCGCACCCATGCCCCGCCTAATTGGTGGTATCGGGTACTTCGACATAGGTTGTGGTGGTATACCAAGCACAATCAATTTAGCTGAAAATGCTACGCGAGGTAACATATAAAAGGGCAATGTTTTCATTATATAATCAAATAAGATTTATGACGCAAACGGAGAGTTTTTCTTATATTTATAATGAAAAATCAGGCATTTGACTGCTCTCTCGCTTGGTAGAAAGTGACGACGGTGTAATACGCTTGCCTTACGAAAACTTGCTCTTATGGAATTATCGCCAATACTTCTTTTATCGATTATCAATGGAGTCCAACAAATGAACCCCAGCCTTTTCGCAGCTTATTTAGCCCTGGTTTCAATGTTTGATGCAAAGGGTTAGTCCTTAGTCCTATTAGAATCTTTGATCTTTCTTTACATGGCAGTAATTTTTAAGCACAAATCTCAATGGTAGTCGGAAGAGGGTAATATATATAATTTGAAATATTGTATATCTAGTTATTTGTTGTGGGTTTCCTACATTCAAGAAAAGTTTCTTACTATTGTCAATTTTGACATAGTATGTGTATAATGATTAATGACGTAGAGTTGTGGTCGTTGTTATTTAATCAGGCATCGTCCCATGCCTCGGTAAAGGTGAATGTAATGGATTGCTCCAGAACCGGGCTTCAATTTCCCGACACTCGCTCGTTCCTTCCGTTTCCACTACCATTCTATCTAACATTATAATGCGAGTACGAAGTTCCACAACCACACATTGCAATAGGAGAGTGCTACTTTCGGAACAGTGTTGATTTACTAGAGTTGGTTCGATTTGGTTTTCGTTAAAAGCTTTTGTGCGTAATGGATACTGGAGATGGAGTCTATTCCATTGGCCCGGTTTACTAGTGCTCTCCATATTATCTTTGCAGTTAACTTCACTCTGTTGCTTATTCGGATATATTTCTATCCAAAGTTCGAGTCCAAAGGATAGACAATCGTGAATGTCGTGAGGAATTGTCGACTCAAATGAATACGAAGTAACATTATCAATCTAACGCAATCAATGTTACATTAGTCCGGTTTCACAGAATTGGACAATCTAAACATGAAGCCCCAATCAAACAAACGAATTCAATTAGTTGCACTGCTCATTGACTATTTTTGTTTTCGGATGTTTGTCTTCCAATTACTGCTATATTGTATTTGCGTCGGTCGTACAATTCAAACCCTTTATTAGTTAAGTTATTATTAGCCCTTAATTGATTTGCTATGAATGTTACGTATTCGTAGGCACCAACTGTAAAGCTTCCAGTTAAACAGCCGGCAAGGCATGCATAACATTGCTTTGTTTGTACTATTAGTAACAAATAATACTCAGAAACGGCGCGCTCTTAATTAGTTTTGGTTATATGTATTCCGTTAGTTGTCCTCATAATTTGTATTTATGGTGTTCGAGGCTACCAGACAAACGAAAAAACTGCAGTTGCAATTCATTGGCGAGTCGTTCGTGGCCAGGTTTCCGATTACATGCGCAAACGCTTTATAATTGAATCCGAGTTGCGTCGGACCGTTTTTTGCGAGCCGCGTTAATTGTTCGGCCTTTGGTTTTTCGACTAATTACACATACTGGTTTTGGCCGCAAGTGATATTGTTACGAAACGGGTTAAATCATGCACAATACTCAATGCGAGGTGCTGAGAGCATCGACATAATAAACACCTGAATACACACACATTCAGTACAAGCGGTTGTATTTATTATGCATCGTATGAATCACGAATATTGTTTATCGCCGATATGTCTGCGCCTTTTTTAGTTAAGACTGGAGGGAAGTCTCGAATTTTCATACAAAAAGAGAAAACGTTTCTACCCCCCTAAACAATAACCGATTTTGATGATTTTTGGAAATGTTATAGATGTTATCAATATCCAGGTTTAAAGGTTTTGATTTTTATCATAATGTTGAAATAATTTGAATTAATAGGTATTTAAATACCGATATTTTCTCAAAACTTGTCTGTAGTTTATGAATTAGTTTAGGAAAAATAATGATAAATAAAGAAAAAAGAAAACCTATAAACATAGTTTATTCTGTCAGTTATAAAATTAAAACATCATTTTTATATTTGATTAATGTTTACTATAGGAGAAGATTTTTCTCCCAGAACGCATATTATGCGCAAATTCTAAGTCAAAACTTGAAGAAGCTGCAATTGTCCTTATCGCACTATTCTGTTCGGGCGTTTAGCGGCGAGACAGCGTCACTTTGTTTAATACCCATTTTTCTGTAGGACCTTCTCTTCCCGTTCCTCTTAAGAACGTGAGTTGCAAATGCTAAAAATTATTTATAATCATCACATATTGTTCAAGATGCAAGAAAGGCAATATAATCATAGCGGCAAAACGTGATTGAATGCTATATACGTCAACGACTGACATCGACAGTTGATCCCAAGCACTCCAATGTTAAGTGTGCGTTACACCCGCATCATCTTTTGACATCGATCATCATCGAGTGGTGGCTCAGTTGCGTTACGACACAATTTTATCGTCCTATAACCCAAATAAGTTACGACGACGCGGGCGGGCGTATGACTCACGCGAACTGCAACGTTATTACGGCTCAGGTTGGATTAGGGACATACCCATACGTCATCTCATCTGATTCAACAGAAGTAGCTAAGCCCGTTGGCAATCAAAGTTATCCTAAATTGATTTTATTGATATTTGGTTATGATTTCCAATTCGTGTCTGTTTTTCTTGTTATGCTAGTGTTGTGATATTTTTTATGATATATCTCAAAATGTTTAGTACTGATAAGTTATAACACTTGATGATTATCAGACTAATATCACCACTTTATAGATAAAGCCCTTCGTTAGGTCAGCAACTCTGTTGGTAAGCGACGCTATGGCTGTTAGAGAGTAGTCCATACTTAGGCTATACGCATTAGGAAATAAGTCGTTGAGTTGTAATTTTAGGAACTTCCACGAGACACGGGTGGTAATGCGCCGTCCTTTTTCTTGTTCTGTAGAAGAATATATTCCTAACATGTTTATATAGTATAGATAATACAGCTTTAAAGGATTGTTTCCTGATTTCAAAGTTATATTCATTACAAAATCACAAATATTCATTACATTATTAATTACTTATGTACATTACGTCGGTTCATCACAAATGCAATGCAATACCTCTCTCGAGACACGGCGTCCTTCAGTCACTTCTTTTGTGTGGGCTTCGAACAATGCCACCTTTCTATTCCCCGATGCAACTACCGATCACAATACCTACTCTTCAGAAGATTGATCGATGATGACTCATAGGATTAACCACACACATTGGCAGTTTATCGGTTTTACGTTACCAGAATGAGTGCGTATGCATTTTTGTGTAATCATTCATAACCAAAATAGGTTTACCTAAATAATCGAATGATTTTTTTAAGTTCTTCTATTTTTTTTTATTATATATATATTTGAATAACCGAAGAATAGGACTAGGTTCTAATTAATTAAATGAAAATGTCCAATATATTCTCGAAGCGGTAGGCGAAGCTGTTTGCACCCATGTTTTCTCCGATATCCGATAAGCGATAGGCGAACTCTTTTAGGTATATACTCTGTGATTTACACTGATAATTTCTTGTCAGAATAACTATACTTATTTTTTCCGACCCAGGGTCATCTCGACTAGCACTTCGCTGGTTACATGTGACCATTAGACCGAAACAATCAGTTACAAGACTGAGGATGAGTCTGTGTTTCCTGATAAATCATCCTGGGCTTCTTTTTAAGACGAGAGTGAATAAGCATCTTCTAGACGATTGTTTTTTAGCCTAATAGTTTAGCCTTTGATCACTATCTCACCTGATGGTAAGTGATGATGTGGTCGAAGATGTTGTTCAGGCTAACCTAGAAGTACTGGCTCTCAAGGACAGCTGCCGGAACACACCGTTAGGTGCTTGGCGACAGATTTTCTACTTGAGGGTGGTTGCTAGCCAGGCGGGCATTCGCAAAATGCCCTACCACCATGCTATAACGACTGCCATCCTAAGACAACAACCGGGACCGACGGCTTAACGTGCCCTCCGAAGCACGGAAACGCTCAGTAGTAATGTCACTCGCGGTCACCCATCCAACTCATGACAACGCGCGCGATGTTGCTTAACTTTGCTGATCGGTTGAGAACAGCTAAGTAAACTTCGCTACGAGCGCTTCAATCTTTCAAGATTGTGTACTAACGACGAATTTTGAACGATGAATGGAATGTGTTTCGGCTTGTGAAAATATATAACCCGTTCAACGTAAGCCTACCTGTTGCAACCTTTTATCAGATATACATCCAAGGATCGATTGAGGGTGACGCATTAACCAAACAAGTCCGGTTATCTACGTCACATCGTATCACTACCGCTAATGTTAATTATGAGCCACACTTTATCGTTATCGACGCTACTCTACGCAGAAAGTTAAGTGCTTCCAATGATTTGATGTCAGTCAGCTGAATTGAAGTTTTGATAGGTTAAATGGATACCTAATAATTTCATGTGCTTGCCACAAGTAACGCCTACCTTCAGTTTCTTCACATTTTTTTCGCACATTAAACAAATGGGTTACCTTTTTAATAAAGTCATGGTATAAAATGCCATCGTGCCTAAATAAACATGTTTATTTTGGCCGTGATTGACTTCTCTGTACCGAGATTGAGCCGGGTCGGCGTTATTGACATCGGTGAGTGTTAGAACCTCTATATTTAGATTTAGGACCGCGAGCTTTCGTATTACTCGTCCCACAATTAAACGGCTTGGATATATTCGCGTCGGGTTTCTTATGTTGTTTCTTTTCTCTTGACTTGCCTCAGCGACCCAACCGACCCACATCACATGCTACTCTATGGAAACAATTCCGTTCCTAACGACATCCTATTTCGGTAAATGCTTTCGCTTACAAAAATGTTGCGTATATAATTTTCTGTCTTGGGCTTTCCGGTCACGTGTTGTGTGTATCATGTAACAAAGTGATCGTTTCATTTTTGTAGAAAGACCATTTTCTCATCGAAATAAAATGCTGTTTTAATGTTAACTAAAGGGTTAGTTATACAATCGCCACGGCTGCATTCACCTCGTAGAGCTCTCCATTTCTCCGGCTCGAACCACGGGAGTTTTGTTGAAATATTCATTCCTGCCACCCGCAAGTAATGAACGAACGAGTGCACGGCTTTTAATGGCTCGAAAACTCATTTACCTGTCGCTTAAATGGGTAACGAGGTCATCTTTATTTCCGATGTTTTATGTCCTCTCGTGGAGATTGTGTTTCAAGGAATCGTTGGAAATAATGAATGAGTGGGCGGTAACTTGAAACGACATTTACGAGGTACAATAAGGATCATAAGGATGAAGATAAACGGGCCGTCCTAGAAGAAGGGTTTATAGGTCAAATAAAGGACATTATCAAAAAAGCTCTCAAGTCTTTAAGGATTGACGATATGTAGAGTATTATTATTCTATATATTATGAAGCAGAAGAACATTTTATACAACTGTTTAAATTTCATGGCTAAATTGTTTTGCAGTTTTGTTTGTATTTGGTATTAAATATAAAGTCAAAGACAAAATAATTTATACAATTTAGGCGTCTACGACGCTCTTATGTAGGTCAATTACTAATTTTAGTATTGAAATATACTACATTGTACTGCCAGGTTCAGCAAAAAAAATGTATAGAGCCACCGCGAGAAGAACATGCAAGAAACTCTTCACAACTCTCCAGAAAATATACACCGTTTAATATAACATCATACTCATCTACAATGTACAAGAGAACCTGAGTGAAAACAGTATGATCTCAAGTTATTTGTTGAGCAGTGAGGTCTGCGACATTTGATTTATGATTCAGCACGAAACTCGGACGTTCTCTAGAAACTCAGTCACGGAATATCGCTATTAATTCACTCGGTTTCCAGACAATTTACTATATTAGGTGAACCACCAGATGGGAAACCACATTAATCACAGCAACAAACTGTGTATTAATTATTCAGCAAAACTGGCTAGGTATTATTAAAATCCACTTTGTGGTAATACTCAGGTATTGTTTTGCAACAGTGATGAGTTATAAAGTAGATTGCGTGGCGAGGTGACTAGAAGATTGAAAAATTGGCTGTGGTTACGTATGTCCCGTTTCCGTGGCAGGGTCGAGTCGCGTCGGATCTACAATTAATCATAATGACAGCACCACGCGCTGCAGCATCATATGGTCTCTACTCTCCGATAATAACCAACATCCTGGACGTCTTCATTGCCAGCCCTGATAGTCCCCTTGACGAATTAATCGAAAAATGGAATGGCTGGCGCATACAAGAAACCGTGCCAAAAATCGTGAATTAACACAGATATGCAACCAACCTGATTGTTGCTTTTTTAATACAGTTGGAGGAGGTCTTTGCTTCACTTGTAAGATGGGACAATACTTTGTTGTAATGTTTTGTATAAAACATGACAGTAACAATCAAAGCGATCTGAGAAGGGTCTTGTGCGCACATTATGCACATTAATCTATACACATTTTTTTTTATTCTACTGAACAGCACTACGACCTCATAAAAAGGGTAGTCTCGGAAAAGAATTACAGCAAAACAACGAAAAAGTTTCGTATTGGAAACCATACAGAGTTTTAGGTCATGGGGAAAACGGAATCGTGACGAAATATTTATTATTGAGTTACAAAATGTGCTTTTCTTTAATTGATAATCAGGTAAATAGTACAATAGCAAGAAATCGAACTAAATTCATGTTTAAATAACACTTTCTGGTCTATTCGCTTTCAAAATAGTATTTTTGACTAACCTGAGGCCCGATTCTCTTAGCTATTGAACGGCGTTAACGCAACTTAATTGCATGAAAATTGTAGTTTTTGACAGTATCCGTAGTCTGCCTGCTATTTAAGTTCAATCGCAAGTCAGTGGCTTGCTATCAATAGTTTTTGACATATTTGGTAAGCTGTAAGCTATTTTGTTGCGATTGCGTTGCTACAGTGGCAAAAAATATTTTGGAGGATTTTAGATAGAAAATTAGCATAATGATTTAAAAATATTTATTTAATGTATTGTTTGCTAGAAAACCACTGTATTGATGTTTCGAATGATGCGTGATTGATGTAAGTTTTCATTATTATTTCAGTAACAAAATTTGCAAGCCATAGCACAGCCATACGATAGCGACGCGATTGCTATACAACTGCGATTAGGAGCTAGAATTAGCAGACTACCGAATTTGACATTAACAGCGGTTCGATCGCAGAAGCAACGCAGTAGTGTGGCGTTTGATCAATAGCTAAGACAATTGAGGCCCTGAACGTAACAAGTAGTTTGAATAGATCGTGGTCACGAGTTGAAGCAAAAGTAGGCTCGTAGTGTAATTTAAAAATCAATTGCAGGAAATGTCACTTCTTATGTTCTCACCCAATCTCGATACTAAGTTTTAGTAATGTATACAAAGTTACTAAAGCTGAATCTGACACGAGTTGTGGATCAATAATCAAGTAATTTTATAAATATTACTTGATCGACTTCTTTTTAAGCGACTTCAAAAAAGGAGGTGGTTCTCAATTTGTTTGTAATTTAATGTGCTACCTGATACCTCTTTACATGGTGTACCGATTTAGGTGATTCTTTTTTATATTCGAAAGCTGGTGTTTGTAATGTGATTCATTTAAATTTAAGTGAGATCTGACGAGTAGTATTTGAGTTATCCCTAATAAAGCCTATTGTATGTCTAAAGTCGGTTGTTTTTTTGTTAAAATTTAAATTATACCTTACGTTGTTGCAATATGTTTCCTCGCATTAGCGGTAAAAAGTAGAGTGCTTAGTCGATAACTTAGCTCCCTTGTTTAACTATGCAATCTCTTTCCTCGTATTAGTGGTAAAAAAAAGTGTTCAACTTAGGTGTAGTCGATAATTTACGTCCCTTGTTTATCTTTATTCCCTTATTTTGCATGGTGGAAGGTCATTTTGCGATTGCCCGTCTGGCTAACTACCACCCTCAAGTACAAAATCTGTCGCCAAGCTCCTAACGGTGTGTTCCGGCAGCAGTCCTTGAGAGCCAGTGAAATAAGAAATTACAGGCACATGAGACTTAACAACTATGCCTCAAAGTGACGGGCGCAGTGCAGTTCGTGACTTGTGATAAAATGCAACTGTTACAGGCAGAGGTTAGTCCGCTGAACATCAGGTGGGTCTCGAGCTTGTTCCGTCACAATAACACACCTACTATTAAAATATGCTGATGTGCTGCTGATTTGCTTGACCCCACATGAGTAGGGATAAGGTGAGGAAGATGACGTTTTGTTTTTATTTTATATGCATAGTTAAATCGGCGCGTGCCTCGCTGAAGGCAATATAGGCAAATCCTATCTATTGTGTTCGGTGACAATAGTTCCGGTGGTAATTCAAGGACGACCGCCATTGTCCCGAGGATGTTGGAGCGGCTCGTACCACTCCCGGCTATCTATTCGATTGTATATCCATCAAAGTTATCATTTTATTGCAACGCGTAACGCGTCCAATAAAATATATTTACCAACCGAAGATAAACATGCACGTACGCAAAATAGTAGTCCGAAATATTACGTTGTTTAGTACAATCATTCTCAAAATATTTTACCGCACTATCGTATCTTATCAACGTTATGAGGTAGATTAACTTGTACTTTGGCATCGTTCTACGCAAAGAAAATTGTTACGAGAATTGTGTTATATGTTGTAGTATTTTTAATACATTCTCCGGGCGGACGGGACACAATTTAGCACGTCTTTATAAAAAGATTGTTGATTTATGACTGTGATAATAATTTCCGTGTTGAGGTAGGGTACCTCTTAGCTCAACGTTGTAGTATATAAAATATTTTAAAGAAAAATGAGATCGGCTTCCATAACTGAAAAGTATGAAGTATCTTCTTGAAGTCGGTAACATGTCGATGCAAAATACTAATCTCATATTGGGTCAGACTTCCATAAGTTATTTAATATTTTTCAGTGTTGGAAGATTGTTCGGTTTTTTATTTCGCTCTTTTTAGTGGTATATAGGTGTTCCAAAGGATGGCTGTAATCAGGCAGGCAGCCAACATCATCATCACGACCACCGATGAACAAAGGTCTCTCCCATTAGGGGGACAGCAGTATAAGGGAGCAGATCTTGAGAAGGCGCTGCTGTCCACTTCTGGTCTTTCCCTCCGTCGCTTTTTACGATTGTAACGGAAAGATGCAGGGAGGGTTGCTTTTATAGCCCGGCAATCCGCTGGAACCAGAAGCAAAGTATAAAAAAAACATATCCTGTTATTGTTCTAGGCGTTGTTACTTAGTTTATTAAGTTTTTGTGTTGTTAGGGAAGGCAATACATTTTGTACCGTCATAAACGGGTTAATAGTAAGGAAATAATGACATAATCTATATTATTATAATTTTGAAGCACTAGTAGCGAAGTTTGATTAGGCGTTCTTAAGCGATAAGCAACGTCCGCCGCGGTCGTGACTTATATGAGTGTCCGCTAGCCACATTACTACTGAGCGTGCACATGCTGCGGAGGGCACGTTAAGCCGTCTTTTCCGGTTGCTGTCTTAGGATAGCAGTCGATATAGCATGGTGGTAGGGCATTTTGCGGTTGTCCGCCTGGATAGCTACCACCCTCAAGTAGAAAATCTGTCGCCAAGCTCCTAACTGTGTGTTCCGGCAGCTGTACTTGAAAGCTAGTAATTCTAGGTTAACAACATTTTCGACCACATTATCACTTACCATCAGTTGAGATAGTGGTCAAATCAAATCAAAATTCGTTTATTGCCACACAAAAAAATATATAGATAGAAACAACAATGAAACTAACATAGAGGGAAAAGAAAAAGGTGATATGATAGAAATAAATAATGTGGGCAAAAGGAGAAAACTCAGCATAAAGTCCGTACACATATTATTAAACATGTGCACAGACAGACGCTGTTTTTAGTCAAAGGCTAGCTAAAATATATTATATTTACATAGACACAAAATACCGATTAGCAGTTCACGCTATCAATCACACCAGAATACATTAATAAAGCGAAGATTTGCCTAATATTGCCAAACAATCGTCTTTACTTTTTATCAGAGACAGCCAATTGATCATCTCGGATTACCGAAGATTAAGTCAGATTTTGCGTATCGATTTTGTAAATCCGACGAATGTACATAATTCGACTTCGTGCATGTCTTACGCAGGAAATGACAATCTAATTACTATGTTTTAGATAAGATGGTGATTATTTTCAGGAAAAAAATATTTTTACGTGTCCTTTTAATAATCTCGTTAATAGATAAAAATCAATAGCGTTAGATTATTTTAATGCTAAATTATTAGTTAATTTAATATAAGGTTTGTATTTGACCACTATCAAATGGTTATTGAAGATATGTTACAGCAGGAAAACCTAAAGTAAGAATTGACTTTTCTCAAGTAGAGTTGCTGGAACACACATTCATGTGCTTGGCGACAGACTTTCTAGTTGAGGGCGGTAGTTAGTCGGGCGAGTATTCGCAAAATGCTCTCATAACCATGCGGGTAAAATACTGAAAATTTACCAATATCATGTCAATACCATATTCCCTCAAAGGTCGACAACGCATCCTCAAGACCTCTGGTATTGCGGATGTCGGTAGGCGACGGTGATCACTTCTCACCACTAGGTGAGAAGTTTGCTAGTTAGCTTTCTATCCCACAAAAAAATATACCTAATATCATGTATCATATATGAGGTGGCTTTCATTATATGGTTGATTTCAAGCAAATTGCCAATACTCTATGCCCTAACATAGCAGACTATAGATACCTATATCTATAGCCTACAGAGTCACTACTACCGAGATTTGGCTATAATTGCTGCAGTCTGCAATAATTGGTCTGCAGTCGGTGTTCACACGAATCGTGATAGGCTGGATTACAGTTCAACGCGCGTGCTAAATACCCTTCAAAGACGCTTTACCCTCTAACTTACGAGTAATATACGTATGTACATCATGTCGTTTGGCGAGCTCCCGTCTATCATGTTATTTGTTGAAGAATTATTTAATCCTAGACTTTTGCCTTGCCAAATCAGATCACAACTATTCATATTTTGTTAAGCACTTCAATGAAAAGTATAAGCCTCAATTTCATAATTATATACAACCTTAGCAATGTGCTTGTATACACTTATAGTCATCTCGTACGGTTATATCCTTATCTATTGTATTGTGTCAGAAGACAAGCTATTTTCAGCTCCTCACTTTAGGCAACTTTGGGGAAATTCTATGAACAATGTTAACGAGAAACTTGGCCTGTGACTTGGCCGTGACATAAGTAAACGTTTCGTGTCCAAGTGACATTATGTGCCCTATTTCGGCGTTCCCGTTACGCCCCACTAATGGGTAAAGTTTCGGCTCTTGGAATCGTTTGGCGTTGAAAACTATAGCTCCTTGCCAAGATATTGTTTTTCTAATCACCATTATGTTTATACTTACCTTTTTATTGTTTATTTTCGTCATTCTGGTTAATTATCTCACAAGCATACCTATTGAAATTATTTCTTATAAATAAACGTTAATTTTAACATTATATTATAATTGTTTTTTATTGTTTCAGGTAATTATCAGCTCAAACACGCGTGCTTTGCCCGAACGGAACGATGAGTTTTCAAGGTTGGCCTCTAATGATTTCACCTGAATACATTTTGTATGTTTGCTGATTTTTATCTTTTATACTGTGATATATATACGCCATATTTTACCTACTGTTTTATATCTGTCTTGTCGCATAGGTGCGTGAAATATCACGCTATTGTAAAATATATATCCGAAAATACCTAATGGTAATCGTAGCACTCACGTCACGAGATATGTATTATGTATACAATCCGGAATATCTTTTCAAGGATATTTTGATAGAAATGGCCGATTTATTCCCTCAATGTTATGATTATGACTAAGCAGTTAAAAGAACATTAATAATGAGTAAATGGTCAATAAAAGTCTATTTTTTCTGGATAAAAAGAGATAAATGATTAAATGTTTAATGTATTTTATTCTACGACATTCCCACACTTTGTAAGATAAAGATTGTCTATCTCAGCGGCAGCTCCCCAGCACCAATAATTTTGTGAAAGCACGTGGAACAAACTAGCCTAGCAGGAGCTACGTCTGTAAACTGTCTTATCTTACGATCTGCATATGCAGCAGAACTAGGTCTACCGGATAGATAATGTATATGTGGATCCTACTGTAAGGTTGAATCCATTTTAATTCACAGAAAGCCTGACGCAATGTCAATAGAGAGTTTATCTGGGCCAAGCTTAATGTTTGGTTCAACAGATTCTTATGTTGAACCAAACATTAAGTTAAAACTTGGTCTTTTTTGAATTTAAGAGAAGATTATTAGCGGTGAACCATTTAGAGATCATAGATAACACATAATTTACATGAATTTGTTCATTATCTCTTTTCTATCTACTTTAAAAATCAAAATATCTAAAAATCATCAAATAAAACAATATCGCAGAAATCTCTGACCATGCAAGGCAGGTCATTAATATACGCTAGAAACAGAAAAGGTCCTAAAATTAATCCTTGCGGTACTCCTATTTTTACCAAAGACCCGGATAATAAGCGTATTACAGTATTGCTTCTTACTGATATCGAAAGCATTTAAAAAATATTAGGTCCTTACATATGAAATTGGCGTTTTTCGTACTGGCCACTTTAATCACGAATTTCTCCTCTTTGGTAAGGAATTCCAAATTCAAATTTGTACGGCTATAGACTCATGTATTTGTGCTTCGATGATCGTCATTCATTTGTTTTTTTTCTTCTGTTTTTTTCTGTTTGCGTCACTCATTTTACAAAATGGAAAACCTTAAATATCGCATTATTTACGAGTACGAGTTCCGCCGTGGCACTAGTGCTGCGGAAACAACTCGAAGGGTGAATGATGTGTATGGCGGTCGTGTTGCAAAAGAAAACACAGTTCGTTTTTGGTTCCAACGTTTTCGTTCTGGAAATTTCGACCTGCAGAACAAGCCCCGTGGACGGCCTGAGACTCAAGTTGATAATGAAGAGTTGAAGGCTATTGTGGAAGCGGATCCATCGCAAACCACGTCCGAGCTAGCTGCAGGCTGCGATGTTAGTGATAAAACTGTTTTAATTCACTTGAAGCAAATTGGGAAGATTAAAAAGCTTGAAAGGTGGGTACCTCACGAATTGACTGAAACAAACCGGCAAACGCGCGTCGACTGCTGCGTTACATTACTAAACCGGCACAATAATGAAGGTATTTTAAACCGAATCATTACCTGTGATGAAAAATGGGTTCTTTACGATAATCGGAAGCGCTCAGCGCAATGGTTAGATCCTGGCCAGCCAGCCAAATCCTGCCCCAAGCGAAAATTAACCCCAAAAAAGTTACTTGTAAGCGTTTGGTGGACTAGTGCCGGTATTGTTCATTACAGTTTTTTCAAATCTGGCCAGACTATTACGGCTGATGTCTATTGTCAGGAATTGCAAACCATGATGGAAAAGCTAGCGGCTAAACAACCTAGGCTGGTCAATCGCTCCACGCCACTGCTGCTTCACGACAACGCTAGACCACACATTGCGCTACAGACGGTTACTAAATTAGAAGAGCTTCAATTGGAAAGTCTAAGACATCCTCCGTACTCCCCGGACCTTGCTCCAACAGATTACCATTTTTTTCGAAATTTGGATAACTTCTTGCAAGGGAAAAAATTCAACTCCGATGGGGCAGTCCAAATCGCCTTCAAAGATTTTATTGATTCCCGTCCGACTGGTTTTTTTAGTAAAGGGATCAATGAACTACCTATGAGATGGCAAAAGTGCATAGAAAATAATGGTTCATACTTTGATTAATTAAATATATTATATTAAAAAATATTCGACTTTTTGTTCCTCCCATACAAAACGCCAATTTCATATGTAAGGACCTAATATTTCAAAATATTTCCTAGCTTCTCTTCTCATTCATTTACATCCCATTTCCATAATATGGGTTGGGGGTAAAAATATTGTTAATGTAGAAACGTATTCTTTTATGACTAAACGTGTTTCTTTTAACAATAATTATTTAATATTTAACCAGTCTCGGAATCCCCGACGGCATATTCCCACCAAGCAATAAAATAAACAAACTAATTTTCTATTATCTCGTTCACCTCATTAATTCGAGTGGCCCTTTGAGCGTTCTTTTTAAAAGAAACATCGTTAGGATAAATGTTTAGCGACTGAACGGAGAACTCGTTCGTCCAATTTAAATAGGGTTTTGTAGACGGGCGTTGGGGTTCTTGGCCGTTTCTCGTTTGCTCTCCCGTGTTTGTTCAACGAGCGTCCGTCGCGTTTATTCGCTTCGTTGGTTCGCAGCAGCCTAAGTGCAGCGGCCACTCTTAAAACTGTTTACGTCTCCATATTCAGCTAGTTTAGCTATTGCGGAGACGTCTTTCTTTGTAACATGTTTCTTTGTTTCCGTTAAACACAACCGTAATTAAGTAATTATAATTATGTTCTACAGACCATACACATTACAGTACACGGTTACCAACACATTTCTCCGATTCGGTCCGGACAGGTAACCGGCAACTGTGGCTAAAATTGTTACGCGCAATTGTTATTAGATTAAACTGGAGTCGCTTGCGGGCAGATCTGCCTAGTTGTCAAGGTATGCTAAGGTCGTGATGCGAGAAGGTACAGCAACCATGTAACCCTATTTATGTTATTCCATATCTGATCGAACCGTGTTATTACAAAATCATATTTCAGAAGATGGAGCAATATCTGCCTTCCATGATCCTTTATTGGACATGCAAATTGTAGGGATAAATATAGTGTAGGCTCAAACTCATGGGTTGCGTCTTGTGTTTTGCCACTTTACGTATTGACTAGCTATGGGTACATAATCTGATTATTTCGGTTGGGACTATTGCTATAGTGATAGAGAGAATCTAGGTATAGTAAAATTAACGAACTGTAGTAAATTAAGCAAGTTTAACATACCCGGTGGCCTATACAATAATATACGTTTGTAGGAATGTATTTGGATAAGAAGCTGGTATTTTTTTTCCTTTTAATAAAAAAGCTTCAACATAAGGCCGACAAAATAGATCCCATAAATAGTGGAGGGACTTTATTGTATCATACCCTTCACACCAGGTGACTCGATATCGCCCAATCCCTCTAGGCGATATGACATTGCATTACGTATTTTATATTAACTTATAAATCTTGTAATACATATATAATAGTAGATAGGACATTTTGTGAGACAAAAGGCATTTGCTTTTAATTATCATCTACTTTACCTGGTTAGGTGATTGCCCAATACGTATCTTGTAATTGAATGATTGTAATGAACTGAATGTCAAAAGTAATTTCGGTTCACTGACCTCTATTAGTAACTGGATATGCTGTAGGCAGTAATAAGCGGCTTTGGAAGCATCCATGTATCCGTCAGTTCGTTAGTCAAGGGGAGGTCATCTTAATGTCAACTTTAGTTTATGGACAGTCGTTGGTCACAAAATACAGCCGTCATTTTCTTAACTCTGGTCCATTGCATTGCACTATGGAGGTCAGCTTTTCCACTGCAATGGAGCTCGATTTCTAACTAGCTCGTGACGATTTCATTCAGCTTCACTTTGAAAACTATCGCGAGTTTCATCCATATTTACTTATTGCTAGGACTCGCGTTATGTTTATCGTAAAGATTCTGACCAGATTCAGTTACGCGCTGAAGCCCGTGTTCGTTGCTTTGTGCCATCGTAACTGCCAGACGAAGGACTTCAAAGGAGTCCGAAACTGGTCGAAATATTGCCGGTCCTAGCCGGTTCTTTAAAGTGGATTTAATTCAGAAATTGATACTCGCAAGTTCACATGATATCGCCCTTTTGGTTTCTAGGTTAGCCTGAACAAAATCTTAGACCGCATTATCACTGATCATAAGCTAAAGTAGTGGTCAAAAGAGAGCTCAGAACAAAAGACAATGCCTATTCCGAAGCTAAGAGCGCCCGCTGTGGTAACACTGGTCCGCGCCGTGGTCCCTTTGAATAGAGTTTTGAATATTTACAACGAGCTAAGTCATAAAAAATATGAAATATTACATTGCAGGCTCAAGATACTTTTAACATCAGATGAAAAACAAACATCAGGCCAAAATGTTTGTTACGACTTGCTGAAGTCAACCCTAAGAGGTTGTTAGCATTTTAACTATAACCCTGTATATATAAAAACATAATCTACACGCCCCTTGTCGATATCACAATCAATGCGATATAAACATATCAAATGACTTACTAGAAAAAACACGTGTACAAACAACGTAACAACAACATCCGCCTGTTATCATTTCATTTCCACTCTATTTCCAAATTCTTAATATTATTTCAGACGAATATAAATAAGGCTGGTAATCTGGAGATTCTCATATTTTCTTCTTTTTCCTCTTCGTTGCGTATATTTTTGAACATTTTTCTTGTAACATTTTGGACGTTGTGTCGTTTTGCGTGAGATTCTGACGAGAACGTGATGAAATTTCGCTTATTTCTGTGCGCATTCTAATTTAATTCTCGTATTATCAACGGACTTGTTTCGTTCACCACAAATTAGAGTTAGAATTGGATTTGCGATGGCGTACAATGGGGATTGTTTTAATTTGAACCCTTTCTCTGCGTACCCTTGTCTCTCATCATAGCGTTTGGGAAATTAATTTTAATCGACATCACAAACAATTGCTGTGTTTTGGAATAGGTCATTATGCAACAAGTGCGCAAAGTTGTTTATTACAATCGATACAGGTTTTAGGCCTGAGATCGAAGACCTAAATGGAGTAGAGATTGTATTAAACAACGCGCACGAGTTTCATACAACGTTTTTCAACAAACTTGCGAGGAACGAATACGAAAATTTCGATACGAAAATATTTTCTTGATCTTTTGGATAGCAATAATAACCTGATTAATAAGGTTTATAATTAAATCTTCTAAAGTTCTACTTCTGTAGGTAAAAAACTCTTTGATTTGTTTTTATATGAAAAACGAACCAAACAAACTACAATCTCCTTGGTGAAAAGCGTGGAAACTTCGTTTTATTTGTATTGAAAACATTAGTGCGGTAAAGTAAAAAAAAAACACAGCTGCCGGAACACACCGTAAAGTGCTTGGCGACAGATTTTGTACTTGGGTGGTCGCTAGCCAGGCGGGCATTCGCAAAACGTTCTTTCACATTACGGTGAAGCTCAAGCCCGCGACGGGATTCGAACCATGGACCTGCTGCGCGGCAATCCATAGCCAATGCCAGCTATCACTGCTATATATAGTAACCTTAATATATATATATTTTATATTTATTTGACACTATTATTATTAGACACTATGCCTACGTACATATATATATATATGTACGTAGGCATAGTGTCTAATAATAAGCAATGTTGGCCGATCGGTAATTGTTATGGAATGTCCTGCCGCAGGTCCATGGTTCAATCCCTAGCGGCGGTTTAAGCTTCACCGCATGGTGAAAGGGCATTTTGCGGATGCTCGTCTTGCTAGCTACCCTACAGTAGAAAATCTGTCGCCAATTACCTAACAGTGTGTTCCGACAGCAGTCCTTAAGAAGCCAGTAAAATTACAGGCACAAGAGACTTAGAAACAGTTGCGCAGTGTAATTTGACACTTGTGACGAAATGCACCTGTTATAGGCAGAGTTTAGTCTGCTTAACATCATGCGGGCCTCGAGCTTGTTCCGTCACAATGACATAAAAAGAACACCAGCTTTCTCCTGAAATTACTCTTCCTCTTTGAATACCAGAAAAAAAAAAACAAGTATTATTACAGAACTGAACCCAGGGCCTCGAGAATCTGAAGCTACGCTTATTATCCCCAGTCGTTGATCGAATCGATCAACGAGGTATTAATTCAAGATCTCTTGATGCAAATAGAGAAATGTAGCAAATATTGTCATAGTAGTATGTCTTTATCACCTTTATTAACCAACAGCCTTTGACCACAATCTCACCTGATGGTAAGTGATGATGCGTTCGAAGGTGTTAACAGGCTTAACCTAGAATTACTGGCTCTCAAGGACAGCTGCCGGAACACACCGTAAAGTGCTTGGCGACAGATTTTGTACTTGGGTGGTCGCTAGCCAGGCGGGCATTCGCAAAACGTTCTTTCACATTACGGTGAAGCTCAAGCCCGCGACGGGATTCGAACCATGGACCTGCTGCGCGGCAATCCATAGCCAATGCCAGCTATCACTGCTATATATAGTAACCTTAATATATATATATATATTTTATATTTATTTGACACTATTATTATTAGACACTATGCCTACGTACATATATATATATATGTACGTAGGCATAGTGTCTAATGTTGTATAGATAAGTACGGAACCCTTCGTGCGCGAGTTCCGACTCGCACTTGACCGAATTTTTATTAACTTTGCTGTGTCGAATTGTCAACGATAAGTGCATCCTGAGGAAGGTGATACTTTGTGTCGAAACAAGCTCGAGGTCCACCTGATGTTAAGCAGAAGCATTTCATCACAAGTGACGAATTGCACTGCGCCCGTCACTTGAGACATAGTTGTTAAGTCGCATGTGCCTGTAATTTCGCTGGCTCTCAAGGACTGCTGCCGGAACACACCGTTAGGTGCTTGGAGACAGATTTCAATGCACCGATTTTAGCGTCATGATATAGTCTATAAAAGACTATATCATGACGCTAAAATCGGTGCATTTATAGATCCGCTACAAAATGTGTGTTGAAAAATGTGTTAACAACATTTTCATAAAATAAGATGTGAAGTAACTTTGCATGGTAGAAGGGCATTTTGCAATTGGCCGCCTGGCTAGCTACCACCCTCAAGTAAAAAATCTGTCTCCAAGCACCTAACGGTGTGTTCCGGCAGCAGTCCTTGAGAGCCAGCGAAATTACAGGCACATGCGACTTAACAACTATGTCTCAAGTGACGGGCGCAGTGCAATTCGTCACTTGTGATGAAATGCTTCTGCTTAACATCAGGTGGACCTCGAGCTTGTTTCGACACAAAGTATCACCTTCCTCAGGATGCACTTATCGTTGACAATTCGACACAGCAAAGTTAATAAAAATTCGGTCAAGTGCGAGTCGGAACTCGCGCACGAAGGGTTCCGTACTTATCTATACAACATTAGACACTATGCCTACGTACATATATATATATATGTACGTAGGCATAGTGTCTAATAATAATAGTGTCAAATAAATATAAAATATATATATATATATATATATTAAGGTTACTATATATAGCAGTGATAGCTGGCATTGGCTATGGATTGCCGCGCAGCAGGTCCATGGTTCGAATCCCGTCGCGGGCTTGAGCTTCACCGTAATGTGAAAGAACGTTTTGCGAATGCCCGCCTGGCTAGCGACCACCCAAGTACAAAATCTGTCGCCAAGCACTTTACGGTGTGTTCCGGCAGCTGTCCTTGAGAGCCAGTAATTCTAGGTTAAGCCTGTTAACACCTTCGAACGCATCATCACTTACCATCAGGTGAGATTGTGGTCAAAGGCTGTTGGTTAATAAAGGTGATAAAGACATACTACTATGACAATATTTGCTACATTTCTCTATTTGCATCAAGAGATCTTGAATTAATACCTCGTTGATCGATTCGATCAACGACTGGGGATAATAAGCGTAGCTTCAGATTCTCGAGGCCCTGGGTTCAGTTCTGTAATAATACTTGTTTTTTTTTTTCTGGTATTCAAAGAGGAAGAGTAATTTCAGGAGAAAGCTGGTGTTCTTTTTATGTCATTGTGACGGAACAAGCTCGAGGCCCGCATGATGTTAAGCAGACTAAACTCTGCCTATAACAGGTGCATTTCGTCACAAGTGTCAAATTACACTGCGCAACTGTTTCTAAGTCTCTTGTGCCTGTAATTTTACTGGCTTCTTAAGGACTGCTGTCGGAACACACTGTTAGGTAATTGGCGACAGATTTTCTACTGTAGGGTAGCTAGCAAGACGAGCATCCGCAAAATGCCCTTTCACCATGCGGTGAAGCTTAAACCGCCGCTAGGGATTGAACCATGGACCTGCGGCAGGACATTCCATAACAATTACCGATCGGCCAACATTGCTTATTATTAGACACTATGCCTACGTACATATATATATATATGTACGTAGGCATAGTGTCTAATAATAATAGTGTCAAATAAATATAAAATATATATATATTAAGGTTACTATATATAGCAGTGATAGCTGGCATTGGCTATGGATTGCCGCGCAGCAGGTCCATGGTTCGAATCCCGTCGCGGGCTTGAGCTTCACCGTAATGTGAAAGAACGTTTTGCGAATGCCCGCCTGGCTAGCGACCACCCAAGTACAAAATCTGTCGCCAAGCACTTTACGGTGTGTTCCGGCAGCTGTCCTTGAGAGCCAGTAATTCTAGGTTAAGCCTGTTAACACCTTCGAACGCATCATCACTTACCATCAGGTGAGATTGTGGTCAAAGGCTAAATTTCCTTATATAGTATATATTTTTCTCAATCCAAACAATGATCCTCCGAGGAGGAGTTTACCTTTAAAGTAACCAAATCAAGGAATCGCCTCCGTAATCCACATTTATAACCTAAGAATTTGATAGCATTTTCCTCAAGTAAAGGTTATATAAACATTTTTTCTAGACTGTATTATGCTTCGGTTTCCTAGGTACTAATACAAACTAAATTCAATATCTAATAACTGTACTGTACTAGCTAGATTGCCCGCTGTTGATGAACACAGTCTTCCCCTATCAAGAGGGGTTTTGCCATAATCCCCACGATTGGCTTGGGGATCGCAGTTATGATATCAGTTTTTCAGAAGGCGCTGCTTTAGAATTTAATACCTTAATACCTTTCGGTATTTTACCTTTCCTCTTACGACACCCGCAGCTAGCAATAGGGGGGTGTCATTCGAGCCCGGCACCTCACGTAATATCTAAGAAAACGAAGCGTATTTGCTTCGTTTCTAATATTTATTTTTGCTTTTGTTTTTAGTTTACATAATGACATCATAACGGCTGTGGATGTTTACCCGCAAACTTCCTGCAATCGCTACGTTCTGCTACCTACGTTTATTTATTACGAACGTTTCCGCAATTTAACGATTTTTTTCATTTATGTTGATATTGATGACGATGTGATCGATGAGCGATTGGACCATTATTGGATCTCTATGGGTATACTATCCCGGGGGGTGCCGGGTTAGAATTGGGGATATCATCCCGTGGGTGTCGTAAGAGGCGACTAAGGGAAAATGGGTTTGGGTTTAAAGACATTTATTCTCAAAAAAGACCAAAGTCACTTACATGAGAACAATAATTAATAGTTACATTATAAAATAAGTAAGTCGTTCGATTGTAAAAATTTAGGTAGCTACTCATCTAACACATTACAACAAATAATTTACTAAAATATGTTCATTTAACTTAGCTTTGAATGTGTTGAATGAGTGTACATTTTTAATATTTGTGGGTAGTGTGTTATAAAGTTTTGCTCCTTCATATGTAATAGTTTTTTTACCATAGTTTGTGCGACATCTTGGCACAACTAAGAAACTAGCTCGCCTAAAATACTGGAATGTGGGCAGCAGCGCCTTCTAAGGAACTGTCATCTTACACTGCGATCCGCAACCCGCCTGCCAAGCGTGGAGATTATGGCAAATACCCCCTTAATAGAGGAGGCTGTGTTCAGCAGTGGACGATCCGGCTGAAACAGTAATAGGTATATATTATACCTATCATTTATTCATTTGAATACCAGTACAAAACTAATATTGATAATGTTTTGAAAGTTGTAATATGTTTACCACATTTTCGCATTTTAGAAATCGTTTCATGATTGCAGAGGATCGTGACTCCTACTGATTGTTATTATAATATGTAGTTGTAAACACCTGCACTGCACCTGCACCAAAGACTTAATACTAGAGTGCCATATTGTCAGTTTTGTTCAGTTGCCTCGAGATCCGGCTTGAGAATAGTGATACTGAAATGCATGTATTGGCATTTTGGCATCCCAATGCTAATAAAAAAAATATACATTTTTCCGTGCGTCTTGCCAAAACCCGCTGCGGGCTTTAGCTTCACCGCATGGTGTAAGGGCAATTTGCGAATGCCCGCCTGACTATCAACCACCCTCAAGTAGAAAATCTGTCGCCAAGCACCTAACAGTGTGTTCCGGCAGTTGCCCTTGAGAGCCAGTAATTCTAGGTTAAGCCTGTTAACACCTTCGACCACATCATCACTTAACATCAGGTGAGATTGTGATCAAAGGTTTACCTATCAACAATATAAAAAAAAGCATAACACAGTTTCCTCTCTCGTCGATTCCGCTCAGTTTTGGTTTTTTTACTTTCAAAGACTACCAAAAGAAGAATTTACCACATCATTAATCCTTTGCCATCGGCTGACCCACTATGGCCAATTTATGAATGAAATTCTATTGTTATCATTATCGCAGATATCAATGGGTTAAGCAAGTTTTAAGAAAGTTATACAGAATATATTCCAATTTAAAAATCATAAGCCAAACATGTGACACGGTATTCCGTTATGTCGCGAACACACGTTACAAACTTCACCAGCATACAACGGGATTCATAAGAACGCTAACGTTATAATAACGCATAATTGTATATATTATAAATATCATATTCACATTATGATATATTACAATTATATATAAAATAACTCGTAGGGTTATAAATAAACATGAAGTCAATTTTGTTTCTTAAATTAATTTAGGTGTCAAGCTTGCAATGTTGTGACGAAATGCACCTGTTATAGGCAGAGGTTAGTCTGCTTAACATCATGCGGGCCTCGAGCTTGTTCCGTCACAATGACATAAAAAGAACACCAGCTTTCTCCTGAAATTACTCTTCCCCTTTGATTATCAGAAAAATAATAATTTCGAGAATTATCACAGAACTGAACCCAGGGCCTCGAGATTCTGAAGCCACGCTTATTATCCCCAGTCGTTGATCGAATCGATCAACGAGGTATTAATTCAAGATCTCTTGATGCAAATAGAGAAATGTAGCAAATATTGTCATAGTAGTATGTCTTTATCACCTTTATTAACCCTACGAACTCGTGGGAAACGAAGAGGCTTGTTCAATTAAATATTATGTTACACGCATTCGTCAACACAATAGAAAGAAAATTAGACAACAATGACATACAAAAACCACCGTGACCCGACTCTGCTCTTTGATCTGTCGTTATTTTGAAGTGGGAGCATTGTTTAGTATTGACAGATATATTGATAAAAAGTTTATACTCGTAATCGTTACATTTTTAATTGAAGGTTAGAGGGTACCATTTGATAGGTTCACATTACAATAACAATAATAATATATAACAGCAAGTAATAAACAGTATTGTAGAGGGTTTGTTTATCTATGATTGCGGTTAAATTATTAAACTGGTGATGTATTTTGTCTTTAAAAAACGCTTCTTTAATTTATACCATTTTTGTAGTTTTAGGGTTTTCTACGAGGTAACATCAGGATCCTATCAGTGAGCCTACGTCCATATCGTCCGTCCGTATGACCTTTAGTCTCTTTGAATTTTGAACTTAATAGGTAGAACCTACGTTTTGTTATAACGGTACAGAAAATGCGTATTGTTAAAAAACAAAAGGTAAAAAAAAAGGAAGTCCCTGCGAGAAACCAGATATTAGTAGGGTAATAATTATTATTATTTCTATTTATTTCTGCCACCAATAGCTGTACTAAAATTATATTACATTTCTTTATTCTTTGGATACAATATATTTTCAAACAAATTGTGCTCAAAGGATTTAATATTAATAGTAATAATTTATATATAAAATTCTGGGTATGTATGTACGAGTCATTTATATAATACATTATGACATCTGTCATAGATGTAAGATCCTATATATGTGAAGGTGTATATTAGACCTTAAAGGCGTCCAGCGACCAGGTCATAGTTATGTAATTTGTTAGTAACAAAATCTGATTAAAATCGTAAAAAAATGACAGTTTCGCGATTATGTATGCACACTTCATACTAACTAGCTGTTATAAACTGATGGTCTTCAATAAGAAACATCTTTGGTTAGTAACATACGATAATACATAAATATTAGTATTACATACGCGATTTGTATATCGCCACGGTACAAATCCCGTAAGTAATAATAATAATTATGTAGTAAACCGTGATAGAAAAAAAATATTAATACATAGTCGCGAAACCGTCATTTTTGCATGATTTCGATCAGATTTTGTAAATAACAAACTACATAATTGAACCACAGATTACATGTTGGAAAACGGTGGTACAGGATGTTCCCGAACAGATTTATTTTTACGAAAGGTTGAGATTTTTTATCATATTTCAATTACAACTACATTTAGTACCACAATACAAATAATACAATTTAATATATCGCGGATAAATACAATTTTGTGTAAACTAGTGTCGTCAAGAATGTAGACACCTTACTATGTAGTAACGTATTGCCTTAACGAGTACCTATATCAACATGTAAGTACGTAACTTTACGCAATTTATGCAAAACGGTCAAGTAGTAAAAGTTTACTACATAAAAGCCTGTTTAGTATAAATATACATTAACTGTCTTCTTGTTTATTTATGAATTATAGATTAACTGTATAAACTGAATAATCGAGTTCTTATCTATGCGAGATAAAAGTTATTTCATGCTATCTGCTGACGAAAGTTAACATTTATAAGAAATTAAGTGAAACCGTATTTTGGTGGTTGTCGTATTTTCTTAATTTCTTCAATCAATATCAATAATACGAAGGTGTGTGTGTCGGCGTGTGTGTCTATTTTAAATACCTCCGTAACGGCAGAACGGGTTTTGATGAAATTTGATACATGGGTTACTTAGATATATAAATCTGTATTATTTTATTTTATTAAAATATTACATTAATGTTACAATTTGCTTAGGTCCAGACATAAAACATAATTACTGATAGTTTCGAGAAGTTTCCTAGAGATGGCATTATAAACAATAATTTCCACGTGTAGATTAAATAGTTACTAACAAAAGTAAGTAATAGTATCTGTAGTTTGTAAATCTATTTTTATTAAAAAGGTCATGAAGCTTATCCAATTACAACGTAATAACATTCATCATACACAAAGCACAACAATTAAACAAGGTGTATATAATTATGAAGACAGCGAATAAAATTACACATTGCAACATTAGAAAGTGCGAACGTTTCGTCGTGTACAAAAGTAGCAAGCTACTCACGGGTATAATGGTGGTAAAGCGACATCCATCGCCACTCTGCAGGGGTGCGTTCCGAGGCTCAGAGTGTAGTTGTTTGGTTGTTTCGTTGTTTTGCAACTTACCCTGAGGTATGGAACGACCGGTTGTTTTATAACCTCAAACAAATTGTGACATTGACAGATTTACATCATTATCGTAATAATAATTACCGTTGCTATTTAACACTATCACAAATTCGTTTTCCATTGTTATTTAAGTTTTATATATAGAGAAATGATATTAGTATTTATATTTTTTGAGATTTATGGGTGAGCGCATCAGATAGAATACGATATAAACGTCAAAGTCATTTCATGTCACGCGTTTTATGGTTAAAAAGTTGCAACCTTCAAAGGTTTGGAACGGTCCAGTTGTGACAACCGAACGCTCTACTCGAAGGTTGTGAACGACGTTAGAGTGAAAAGTTGCACTCCGAGTGCGCTCTAACCAAGGTTCGGAACGCACCTCTGCAATAACGCAGTGGTAATGCTACGCATAATACGCTTGTTGGCGCGTGGGACTAGCTTCATTGTGGCCATTGTACACTCAATGTACCGTTGGCAAATGATAACCCTCTGAGACATGACACGTTTGATTGCAGGGAATTAGCACGGGGAAACTTAACCTTGGCGACAGTACAAAGACATACATAATGCTTGTATGTCTTCGTTAGGATTGAAGATTAACTTAAGACCATTGATGTTGAGTTGTACAGCGGCAGTAACACGCTTTTACTTCCGACCCGTTGAGACGACAAAGTATTTCAAGTAAAATTTTAAATTTTGGTTTGTTTAACCAGGGCTAAATTTGTAAGCAAATTAACACATAATGATGACAAAAAAGCAAGATTGATTGGATGTGTGGTTTGATGCATTACTATACCAAATGTGTTCTATCTATATTCCTCGATGTCACTTCGGAAGATGTCTGTATTTTTTATAAGGAAACAAACAATTAAACGAGCACATTCTTCGGAGGCTTAAATTCTCGATTTTATTTTTGTGGAACATCTGTATATATATTATATATTTTGTTAAATTATTCGCCCGTCGCTTACCACCATACTTGCATCTGTATACATTTTTTTTCTTTTTTTTATGTTATTGTGACGGAACAAGTTTGAGGCCCACCTGATGTTAAGTGGACTAACCTCTGCCTATAACATACAATTCTGTTTGTAACAGATGTGATCTAAAAGCATTTACACGCAGAAAAGCGAGGGCAAAGGTGAAATTATGGCTCTTGTCTCTTACATATTCTGGCACAGAAGCTTTGGTAAGGGTTTATAACAGCACACAATAAATATGCAAAACACAGTAGGTACGAGTAATAGGGTGATCAAGTTACCAGCAGTAAATAAGCAAGGAAAAAAGAATGATAAATCGAAACACACACACACACACTTCCATAACATAGCAACACATACATTCACACATCCTCTCGCATACACAAGCACACTATTAGTCCTCGTTCAGTTTCCTTACTATCATAACCAGACTTTTTCACATTATGTCCATCTTAGTATATAGCTATTAGTTTATTTACTTATGATAAGTAATAAATATGGGACACCAAGATACAGGCCCAGCCTAGTTTGAGGCCCGCTGGCAATTAGGATTTAGAACTTATGTAGATAATGTTTAAAGTATATTGTGAAATTGTATTGTAGTCCTTTAATTTAACTGTATGTACTCTATGTTATATCTCTATCTTTTAAATAAATGATTTGTGAATGATGATGAAACTTACTTACTTACAGAAACTGATCTTCTATTGTACTTAAAGATTACTAGACGACATATCGAGTATAGTGCACTATTTAAGAAAACATTGACACATATTTATGTTTGGAGCAGACTCTGTTGAATCAGCTGCTAGTATTGAATAGAGCACAAGCTTTGTAATAGTAAAAGTATGTTGTCCAGCCGGTTGTGCCGGTCAAGGACCATCGGCTTTGTTCTCTGCATACTCGCTCATTGTCATTTTGAATGTGGCTTTCGTGCTGCCTCTATCAACAATTGTTCTACTAGATTCCTCCCGCGGCTACACCCGCTTGGAGCTTGGTTTCGCCGCGCTCCCAAACATTCCGTATATTGGGATAACATACATTCCATACAGCATACCTTCAACAACTACAGCATTTATAACATTTGTAGTTATAATCAGAGTTAGTCATAGTTTAATGAGACTTACTAATCACTACTCATTAATAACTAAATGGACAACCATGTTAAAAATATATTCTTGATAGTGTTGCAAATATTCGTATATTTTTTTGCTGTAGAGGTTGTAAAGTAACTTGTGAAATCAGGACAAACCTATTCAATATTGTTTTGCTCTATTAAGATTCATTCATATTTAATGTTCGTTACGGAAGCTCCTAAAAGTGTGTTTAGTTACGAGTAAGTTTTATTGTAACTGGAAATGCGTCATTACTGGAGTTCTCACTGACCGATTCATTTGTAATGTAACTAACTGTTCAATAAAACTGAACAGCGTAAAGTTTGGAACTAGGAACTGTGTAAATACTAGAACCCTAGTTTGTCCTGTCGTACGTGTGCACTTATGTGCAAGTGTGCTCGGGCGGGGCTAGAGCATTGTGACTCAGCCTGGTCCTTTGAAAGTGCCCACAGAATACTGTCCAGCTACGGAAGTCCATTACAGACCTGCAGCCGTTGTTTGCCGTAATGGGACGTTGCCATTGTCTCACCACAAACCGTGCCAAATACAATTACACCAAAACTAATCACTCCTCGGAGCAATGTACTCGGAAGCACCACGTTCCACATCGATCGGATCCGACACGGATAAATCTAGAGTAGTTGAATGAAACGTATGACTTGTGTTTCTTAACACAACATCACTAATTCTACAAACACAAATTTTATGTACAACGTTGGTACATTAGTAGCAATAACCCGCCTTCTCCTTTGGGACTTGGAATGAGATTACTCTAACATTTGCATTCCGTCAATATCCAACCCTTAGCTTAGGGAGCGTGCTTACCATTCCGTTACAACGCGATTAGTACTGCGAGCTGCCTCCGCGTGGAATGTCTTTAGTACATCAAATGTCTCACGCCATCTTGCTTCGTCGCTCAAGAGCTATGCTACGTCGATTTCTGCATTTAATCATATCATTAATCACCATTGAAAAGTGTTTTCCACCATATCTAAATGGCAATCAGATAAGCTAATATCCCCATAAATGGTTCGAATAAAAATCTCGTATGCCTTCAATATGTGTGCGCACGCATCCTGAAGGGTTTTTTCCACAATAATGACGCGATAAATTCGAAGTAGTTATTACCAGAACCATAAAACGAGAGTAATGTAGGGGAGGGACGATGCCACGATAAAAAATTTGATTCCTTCTCCACCTAATTTCTGCTTTTACTTGATGGGTTGTTTTACACAGGTTTCTGGGCGCCTATGAATTAGATTAACGGTAATGGGCTCACTTAATGTTGTTGTAAAAAGGTCTAATGTTGTTCCGGGAACCGAAAAGGGAATGCGAACAAACGTGTTGTCAATTTGGAATCGAATTAGATTATGTAAATTTTGCTCCGTTCCACTGAACTGCTTTTTTTTCCTTTGCAAGATCTCTAAAATCACTTTCAATTATCATGTGTTTGACGAATAATTTAAAGAATCATTTATAAAACTGATTTATTCCATCTAAACAATACAAACAATCTAAGGACGTGTCACACCGACTTAGTTATGGATATTGCGGCATTCCCATTATATGTGATGTAGTACATATATGAAACATGTTGTGTTGTGACTAAGACCCGACTCCATCGCCGCCTTCGTAATTCACATTCATCTCCCGCTAAGCCGATATTGTACAATGTCGGTAACAATCATAATATATACTTTCATCACGTTTATGATCTGAGAGCAATCTTATTACGAAGCCGTTAGTGTATTTGATTATACAATATAAACACTACATAAACCCGACTTCTAATAGAAAATTTTCTAAAACTGCACTAAAATGTAAATAAACCAAACCATAAGATACTTGTTTTGTTTTCACATCGATAAGAGAAAATGCAAGTAAGTGAAGAGCATCATCATACCTACTACTCGTCTCGTCACATCTTACCCAAATTTAAATGGGACCACATGACAAGCACTAAGATCTTTCTAATATAAAATAAATGCATCAAAATCGGTACTTTTCACCTTTGTATACAGTATACAGTAATAATATTGATATCCGTGAATACTTTGGTTTTCCTAACTCTTCGGGTATACACGAGTGACTGATTATATTATTTAATTCGGCATGGAATACACTTTTTTATGCTATAGTGATGGAATAAGCACGCTGCCCAACTGGTGTTAAGGGTAACCTCTGCATAATAGATGCAGTTGCACACTGCGCCCAACACCCTGACACATAAAGATGTTAAGCCTCATATGCCTGTAATTTTACCGGCACCCATACTCTTCAAATCGAATTAGTAATGTAAACATGGCTGTTCGGCGATGAATAGCATAATCTAAATTTGACCTTTGACATTGAAATATATAAACTAAACATTTCCTAGTAGGAAATAGAGCACATTATCCAAAGTTAAATATTAATTATAACTCAATAAGCTAAAATCCCGTGGGGTGCCGGGTTAGAATTGCACCTCCCAATATCAGCCCGTGGGTGTCGTAAGAGGCGACTAAGGGAAAATACTGGAAGGTGGGCAGCAGCACCTTCTAAAGAACTGCCATCTCACACTGCGATCCCCAAGCCGCCTGCCAAGCGTGGAGATTATGGCAAATACCTCCTTAATAGGGGAGGCTGTGTTCAGCAGTGGACGAACCGGCTGATACAGTCCTACAGTCCAGTCCTAAGCTAAAATAATACGTTGTTATCGTATAGTTGTTGATCATACCAAAAAGGCTTAACATCAAACTAAATAAGTTCCAGCTCAACTCATTCTTGCAGCTGGCTTTGAATATATTTAAAAGTAGGAAATCTGTCGCCAAGCACCTAACGGTGTGTTTCGGCAGCTGTCCTTGAGAGCCAGTAGTTCTAGGTTAAGCCTGTTAACACCTTCGACCACATCATCACTTACCATCAGGTGAGATTGTGCTCAAAGGCTTACCTACAATCACTAAAAAAAAATCCGCAAGAGATTCGTGACGTTTGATACTTTTGAGTTTCGATCTACAACATTGGTAGAGAGCATCGTACAACAATAATATAAAAAAAAAATGTTTTTTAATACCTCAGAAGAGGCTTACTACAACATTATGACGCATTAAAACATTTAAGTTATGGGGTCACGTGACTTGCATTTGCATTGTTTTTCCTATTGCATAACTTAGTTTCTATTTCTATAAGATATTATAATTTGTTCGGTATTTTATCTACTTAACCTATTGATCCAAAGCCGAAACTATGAATATTTATCGATGGAACTGTGTCAATGCACAAAACAAGTATTTATTTTTCTGTTTCAAGTAACGGTATTTCCATTGTTGTTGAATTTGTCATAGGCCGCATGTAGGTTTAAAGCGATTGAACATTCGTGGCAAAACATGGTAATATTAAATAAACAATTTCAGACGATAAATCAGGCGTTACTTTGCGGAAATCTATATTTAATAATAACAAATATTTTAAGAAAACATGAAATTGATATTATAATAAAACACTTAAAAATATATATAATTATATAATGAAATATCTAGTAACAATTCCGCCTAATTTTCCTACTAAGCCGACGTGACGTCACAAATGCCACGCAGCCAAAAATCTGAAGAATTTTCGATGTGTTTCACTTCCACACGAAGCATCCTCAGGGGGTCTGGACTCTTCGAGCGCACGATTGTGCGCTCGTCAACTTAACAGGAAAATTAGGCGGAATTGTCGCTAGATATTTTTTTAATATTTTTTTCTTAAACTATTTGCTTTTATTAAATTTCAGACAATGTGACCAATACGGTATGTTTTTAGTAATGATTTTGTTGATTTAATTAATCCCCTACGACGATGATGACGATGATAAAATGGGCAGGCTATAGGTATAGTTAAAATTATTACTATTCAATACACTCTCGCTTCGTATTTTTAATGTATTAAGCGTCCTATAAACATTCAAATCTCTATATCTCATAAAGTTTTATCCTTATTCGGGGCTTCTGAATCCAACCCAGTAGAAAGTTTTTCCGCTGCTCTGCTTTTTTTGTAAATCCACAATCTTTATGGCTAATTTTATTTGGGTTCCTCACTCGTAAAGCCGAATATCTTTAGGCAATCACACTACGCTCGCCGACTTTTCAAAACTTACATTCATCCGAGAATTTTATGCTTGATGTTACAATTTTTACTTCCAACGACGCGACGTGTAACAATATAAGACTGGGTGGAATATCCGCCAAGGGGAGTTTTATGGTGTGGTGGTAGTGACTGTTTTACGGCCGGTGGGACGACACCGAATGAGGGTCCTTGAAACCTTGCAGCGAAACCATTCCCGACACCCGTCACTCTATATTACCTACCGCTTTCCTTCCTCAAAATGGAATGCGATCTTCGCAAACAGCTATCTACACAGGCGGACATGCAACGTACATAACAATCCCTCACAGATTCTATTTACGGTATCATCAAATCTTTTGAAGCGAGTCTGATGCGCATGGACGTCGTTGTATGAATAATTTATTTCGTTATTATCACAGCTCTTTGTATCATATTCTGTTATTTCGGAGAAAAGGAAGACGTTATTTGCCCGACGAGCCACCGGCGCCGCCGACGGGAACAGGCCTCCGTTTTGAAATGTTTGCTAGCCCATCGCCGTCATCACGGACTATCTCGAGAATGTTTCTTATCTCTTGGCAACCAAGCTTTGTACAAATACAAACTCACTGTGAGCTCTTAATCATTTCATAACCTCGACGTTAAGCAACGTCGAATGTTTTTATTTGATCTCGGGGGAGCTAACTAACTCTGTCTGTGTTGTGAGTGCGTCTATCCGGAGAAGTTGGGCGGAACGTTCGGCCTTCCGGGATAATTCCCTGTAATGTCGGGATTACTCCAAGTCTCGGAGCCGTCGCACTCTCCTAATGACAAATGGGAAGATGTCGAGGCGCGTTACGTCCGTCTCGACACGAGTAAACTTCTTGGACACGTCAAAACTTCGTAATGGAGATGTATAATATATATAGTTACTGATGCGGTTTCCCTGTTCTCGAGAGTTGATTTTTCCTTTTCCTTTGAGAGGCCAATATAATATGGACATTCGTTTCATGATCAGAGCCTCTCTGTTAACAAAAAAGTGATTACTTTGAAAATGATCTTTCTGATATTGATTAGTATTGAGTAAGCGACCTGAGCGCTCTTCTAGTCATGATTTATAAGCCACAATTGTACCGCACATCCTATAAATTTCTCTGAATTGTAGCTATGAATAAACTTCGCTGAATCTGTCCCATATCGCAATGGGTAATAAAATCCTGGAACGCGATTGTGTCCCTCGCCATACGAGAACTCTTTATCACTCTTCTGATAAAAGGGAGAGGACATGTTATTTCGACTAATACGAGAGTTTAGGTGATTCTTGGATTCCCTCTGGGCAACACTTAGAGATAAGTCCTACGGGGACTTGATCCGATTCGAGCCTTTCTCACTGATCATCGGTGTGCCTTCGTTCACGTTTTACAACGTAATTGATTTCGATGCTAGCTTCGTGTAGACAGTGCATCGCATTAATATTAACGTTTAAAAGTTTTCTGTACACAGCAGAATAAAATTTAATAGTGAAAAAAGCATAAGTATGGACTGATAGCGCTTTCGTGCCATTTGAAGTATGACAATGAGCAGCATTCCGTTTCAGCATTGCGCGTTGAATTTATGATAGCAATATACTTCACTACACAGTTTTAATTTTTTTCCTTTCTTAACCTGGCTTGCTCATAATCTATTTTGTTAGTTTTATTGCTTAGGGCCCGCTTTCTGTTATGGTCTAGCTTGTGAGACAACTGAACACCAGATTATGTTTTCGTGAAAACTTAAATTGCCCTTACAGGAGTTGTTTACGTTTTGAGGCGAGTTGCGGCATCTAATCGTTCGGGAAATTATCTAGGCGGGGATGTTGAGCTGCTCGGCGGCCGCGCTCGACGCGTTTCTATGACAACGTCGACGATCCTTGAATTACTTATTTAAATGAATCAAGAACCCCACCTCAGCTCGTGAGTTGCCACGCGAGCTCTTAATTATCTAAACCACTATTTATAGCGTATATACAAACTAGCTAGAGAATTCAAAGACATTATTATCCATAATCGTACATGACAAAATGTTTACTTTGACTCATCGAGGTTGTTCCACATACTTAACGGATTACGTTTGCCTAAGCCGTATTGATTTATCCATTTGGAAGGCTTTGGCTTGCCACCGAGAATAAAGCAATATACGAAACCTTTTAAACGCTTTGGTGTTTGGGCCTCGCAAAGTTGTTGAGCGGTGAATATTGAGGCGCTGTTTCAGGTTCAAAGTGTGCGAAACACGTCAGTTAGGTAAACATTTGATCTCCGCCACATGGAAGCCAACACAAACAAGAAACTCACACAGTTACAGAATATAATGACGTAACAACGCCAAATTCAGCTTATATCGGAGCTGAGGTAGTTATAATCTACGTCGTTCATTTTGGCAACGGTAATATTATATCAAGGAAATCAAACAAAGTTATCACCAAGGAAATCTTTTGTAAGAATCAGAAGCCTTGATCATTTATCAACCCTCGTCCAGTCATCGGGTTATCCAACCCCTTAATTTGTAAATACTGACATAGGATTGGACAAAATATAAATGTTATTACTACGTACATCACTGCCACTGCAATATATGCACAAAAAAGCAGAAGATTTTAAATATTTACATTACCGACAGCGGCTTACAATAATGTTTCTTGAAATATTTCATTAAAACAATGTTTAAATTACATATAAAAGTGTATACCTATCTTAATAATATGCTGGCATCTTGAGAAAGAGCCATTGAACCTATAAGCATTTTCCCTGTCTAAGAAAAGCGTCGAGACTTCGTTATTGATCAAACCGAAAGTTCCTTAAACTTAGCGAGTTCCTTGCACTTAGTTTTTCCTCCAAATAAGCTCCCTACATATTTGCATCTCCCTGTAACGTGTTAATTCACTGTAATTATATCCGTGTTTGTTGACTTGTAATTTGACGTGTACGTTTAAAAAGTAATTAAGCGCCCGAACGCCTGCCTACCCGTCCTCGAAATGAATCTTCATCATCATAACAAATGAAGTTACGATGAATTAACAAGTTTAACACGAGCTTGTTTCGTAATAAATGACACTAAATACTTGTTACACTTTTAATTTGTCTTTATAATAGCCGATGGGCATAGTAGGTACATAGTATTGTATTTTCTTCGACCATAGTTTACAAACTGGTTTCGTTTGAGACCCTTTAGACACTGAATCAAGTTCCGAAGTTGTTTTTTTTTTCTGAATGTCGTGACGTAGAGGTCTTTGACCGACGCCATTGGGTCTCCATGGCAACCAATGCCTATATGAGGCCAGACAACGTGCCTCTGGTTACTGCCATGAAAAAGCTTATTATGAATGGGGTCTTTTGAGTTTTTATTCCTCGTTAAAATCTTCCTTTGCATTAGCTCCGCGACGCGTTTTACCGACACAGGCTTTTCAATTTTCTACCCCAACAATGTACTTAATATTCCCTTTGTAGATCAAATTTTTAAAACGATGGGCATTTGTAAAGAATAAATGCAATAACCAATCGATAAATTGAAAAAAATAGGTAGGCGAGGTTTTTTTATAATTCTGGCTTATTTGTACGTTACCAGTTTTCCAATACAATTAGATGAAGCAATACTGCTGTGCCAACTGATACAACGTAAATGTTTTACAGAAAAAAAACTTTTAACTCGTTTCTGTTATTGTTGGCACAGAATGTAAATGTTCTACGGATGTTCCAACGCACAATATATCTCTTAATGTTGCAACAGAAATATTTTTAACTTCCTATTATTTCCGAATTCTGTAACAGCCATCATTGTATTAGTAATGTTTCGTGGCTTTTTCCACTGGCCCACGCTGTTTTACGCTTTTCTTACTTTGTTAAGTGGAACTTTCCTGTTTCTTCATTCTCAGTCGATAAAGAGAACAAAGCAAATTCCTTCCTTATTCTGTAACCACTCGAACGTGGATTATAAAACAACATATCTGTGGCGATGAGCAAGTTATGCGTCTATATATAAAATACTTACCCTGTACCCCTGTGACTTCTTAACGAAATTCGGTAATATCCATAGCGCTCTCCATAACTAAGCGTCAAAATATAAAGTATCCCACATCAGTCTCTAAAATGACAGGATATATTAGGTCCTTACATATGAAATTGGCGTTTTGTATGGGAGGAACAAAAAGTCGAATATTTTTTAATATAATATATTTAATTAATCAAAGTATGAACCATTATTTTCTATGCACTTTTGCCATCTCATAGGTAGTTCATTGATCCCTTTACTAAAAAAACCAGTCGGACGGGAATCAATAAAATCTTTGAAGGCGATTTGGACTGCCCCATCGGAGTTGAATTTTTTCCCTTGCAAGAAGTTATCCAAATTTCGAATAAAATGGTAATCTGTTGGAGCAAGGTCCGGGGAGTACGGAGGATGTCTTAGACTTTCCAATTGAAGCTCTTCTAATTTAGTAGCCGTCTGTAGCGCAGTGTGTGGTCTAGCGTTGTCGTGAAGCAGCAGTGGCGTGGAGCGATTGACCAGCCTAGGTTGTTTAGCCGCTAGCTTTTCCATCATGGTTTGCAATTCCTGACAATAGACATCAGCCGTAATAGTCTGGCCAGATTTGAAAAAACTGTAATGAACAATACCGGCACTAGTCCACCAAACGCTTACAAGTAACTTTTTTGGGGTTAATTTTCGCTTGGGGCAGGATTTGGCTGGCTGGCCAGGATCTAACCATTGCGCTGAGCGCTTCCGATTATCGTAAAGAACCCATTTTTCATCACAGGTAATGATTCGGTTTAAAATACCTTCATTATTGTGCCGGTTTAGTAATGTAACGCAGCAGTCGACGCGCGTTTGCCGGTTTGTTTCAGTCAATTCGTGAGGTACCCACCTTTCAAGCTTTTTAATCTTCCCAATTTGCTTCAAGTGAATTAAAACAGTTTTATCACTAACATTGCAGCCTGCAGCTAACTCGGACGTGGTTTGCGATGGATCCGCTTCCACAATAGCCTTCAACTCTTCATTATCAACTTGAGTCTCAGGCCGTCCACGGGGCTTGTTCTGCAGGTCGAAATTTCCAGAACGAAAACGTTGGAACCAAAAACGAACTGTGTTTTCTTTTGCAACACGACCGCCATACACATCATTCACCCTTCGAGTTGTTTCCGCAGCACTAGTGCCACGGCGGAACTCGTACTCGTAAATAATGCGATATTTAAGGTTTTCCATTTTGTAAAATGAGTGACGCAAACAGAAAAAAACAGAAGAAAAAAAACAAATGAATGACGATCATCGAAGCACAAATACATGAGTCTATAGCTGTACAAATTTGAATTTGGAATTCCTTACCAAAGAGGAGAAATTCGTGATTAAAGTGGCCAGTACGAAAAACGCCAATTTCATATGTAAGGACCTAATATCATCAGTATCCGTGATGACAGCCAATCTCTCCGATAAAATTCATTTAACTAGATTTAGTGGTTTAGGCTTGAAGATCTTATAATCATTTCTGACAGCGCGTTTATCATATCATCGAAAATATATTCACATTTAGAATTGTTCATCCATGAGCTGTATTTCTGTATTTCATTACAAAAACAGGCACATGCTTTGTTATGTTAGTGTTTATTTCAAATAAATGTTTAGTACTCCTGTGACATTTCTGAATTCTCGAGTTGTATATTAAGTGTAAGAATGATTGTCTATCATACTATTAGGCCGACATATGTGTATATATGTATATCAAAGTAATATTCAGTATGCAAATTTGGGTAGACGTTCACAAAAACGTGACAAAAGTTAACCAGAAACTTTTGTAAAAAGGGTCCCTATTTGAATGTTGTTCTCCCGTCCCTTATTTACTACTACCATGAACATTTTAGATGAACGTTCCCAACAGCTATAATTCACGTAAGATGTATAATAGTAAGAGGTATTTTCGCAAAATTGTTCCTTATTTGGGGAATTCGCCTTGTAACGTTATGAACTTATTTTCTTTTGCCGGTTTTGTTTGATCTTTAGAGCGAGCTGCGTCGACAAAGTCTTTGAAAGCCTTTCAAAATATCCACATAGTATATTCGCGTGGGCTGGGGAATAAAGAAGCTATTATAATCACGACAAGCTGCCATCTTAACGTTTATGAGATATTTCTTGATAACTTCTTTGAATAGAACCCGGCGACAGTAAATATCAGTCAGTCTCTTACATTATATTCAATATTTCACCTTTCAGATATTACGGAGAAATAAGAAGCAATTTTGTGTAATTTTCGTCCAATTTATGTCGTCTTGAGCTCGTCATTTCTAAATTGCTTTTCCATTTATTTGAGTCTGTATAGCTTTTAGAAATTAATCATTATTAACGTGATTTTAATAGAGATAACAAAGGCTAAATGGTTTGTTTTGATCAAATTAAGTGGTAGGCAATCTACCGTTATAATTTTATGATTTTGTTGAAGTAGGATAAGGTAATGAAGTAAATTCGTGTATGTCAAAGGCGTGGCCAATGCACGGTATTTATATTATGAGTGCATGTTTATGTTGGGCGACCCTGACACGTGCACGGGAGCATGTAACCGCCCGATGGAGCGTGAATGCTTGTGGATCCTCGGCTGGCGGACCTATCCATTGTCTCTTGTCGTGTATGTCGCACCGGTACATGTCATGTGACCAATGTTCTGTTTGATAATCATTACATGCTCTTTATCACCTCAGTGATACGGGCTATTTTCAGTTTATGGTTAAAACTAATTTATTTAGTTTTGTTAGAGATAATATTATACTGATCTTTTAGTTCTGAAAATTTCCGATACGTTAATGGGCAGGAATCACTTTTCTTTCAGATTTGTAGTAGGTATGTGTGATAGTAGAAGTAAATATACATTCTGTGAATATACATTCTGCCAATGCTCGCCTGGGTATAAGTGGTTTACTAACTGCGATCTGGACAACCAGAAATTTACTGACTGCGAATTGGACCCCTTTTTGATCATTAGAGGAATTATGAATTGAACTAACCGTTCCTAAATAGCAGTTGCTATTCTAGGTGTGGCCTAAAATCTTCCACCACATAACTACGTACTAACAGGTGAGATAGTGGACAATGGATAGCCTATCTGTAATAAAAATAAACATCAAATATAGTTAACAAAATCATGCTTAATAAGATTACAACCCCGCTCATGTTCATAATTTAAAATATAGTTTGTGATTTTGTTACTATGTTCGCGTTGTTTGGTGTTGAAGCAAAAAATACAATATAATCTACTACAATACATCAAATATAAATTAATAGTATTTTTTGTGATGTGGTAAACTTAATTTTAATAATATTAACAGTGCGCGCCACATAATATTTACCTACCGACGGCACCTAAAGCTATAAGTTTAGATAAAATAATGTATCTCTCTACCACTGCATCAACGCAGCGTAGACTTTGGTTTTAGGGAGCACGTTAAAAAATCAAGACAAAAATTGGTCTAAAATATTGGACACTACTTGTGGAGTTATCCAGCGAAAGTTCTGAAAAAAGTGTCTGATAGCCTAGCCTTCTCGTTTTACTATTTCATAATTTAAAACGAATCTTACTGTTTGGATACGTATATTTTTTAAATTCAGCCAGCTCAAACACCATTTATATTGAATAGCTGTCGTATGACAATATTTGTTGTAATGTGCAGCGAGTCCGGCACGTGTATGGGTTCATGTCTAACTGATGGAGCGTGAATATCTGTGGCGGATCCTCGCTCCAACGACTCTATTGTCGCCTTCCGCATCCGCCTGCATGTCTGCATATGGTGTCGCATATGCGTGCGTCTGCAAAAATACGCGCACTTTTTAATTTATTCTCCCCTGGTAGCGACACTGTATTTTTATGGACCTTTTCTTTACTGTTCACTTACTCCGCGTTACAATAAACCTTTATGTAAAGGATAAATGTGGGCGAGTGATTTATGGACTCGATAAAAGCTTTTATTATGTGGGTAATTGACAAGTGTTTAAAAAAATGATGGGCTCATTTAGTGATAAAAGAGACTGATATAAGTAGGTATATATGGGCGAATGTAATCTCGGTCCAAATACGGGTATAAACATAGAGGTTAGATAAAGATCTCGAGGGCTGTATTGATTTTCTATTCACGTTAGATGAAAATAGACGCGGATAAACATTATCGAAACCCACTAGTGTTATCTACTCTCGGATTTGTGTCAGAAGTGTGGGCGGATGGCTGGTGGCATTTCTATGATTGACATGTTGTTAAATGTTTAATGCGCATTAATTACGCTAATTGAAGGTGAACGCTATTACTTCGTGTTGCCATTAACGTTTTAACGTGATCATTAATGAGTCCTAAACGAACGCGTATAAAGACGTTTTCATCTCCTGAAGTACGCTATAACTTTCGTGGAAATAAACAGTTACTTCCACAAATTTTCCACATGCTGGCACAATAGTAGACTAGTATATACATTATGAATAACGACATTATTTTAGTTATTTCACTCGAGGATGGATTGTAGATCAAGCCGAAGGCGAGGGCGTATTTGATCCGAGAATGTGTAAGCGTATAAATACTTAACCAACGCTCACGTGTTTAATTTTTAATGAACTTTAAACTTAGCTGACTTTTAAAACAACACTAAAAGTGTAATGCACGCGTGTTTTTATAAAATAAGACTAAAAAGGATGCACTACAAGCCAATTTACGATTGTGTTGTTCGTATTTACATTCGCATTGTCAAATTATATTAGGTATTGTTTTTTCCAGAAAATAAACAAATCGACAGAGAATTTTCTATTAGATATACACCCTCAGTAACTTTCTATACCTCTTAGTAAAGTCACTCTTCAATACACTATTGTTGTCAGTGACAAAATTACGTAAAAAAATAGAACTCAATTTCAAATAAAAAGAAAATGTTACATATTTTGGTTTGTATTGGTTGCGTTTGAAGTTTTTTTCGCAAATTATATCCTCACTATCCAGTTTTAGCTTACTCGTTCATTCCTACCGGCGGCGAAGGTCGCTTCGGAGTAGGTGGGTCTCTCTCAGGCTATTACTTTTCTAAAATAAAACTCACCTGCGCAGTAAATAGTAGCCATGCAAATGATACGCAAACATAACATTAGCATTTCCTTCCAATAATGTGTATTGAGGCGTAAAGATTGTGAATAAATTTGGTGGGCAGCGAATATATGTACTCCAATATGCTCTAATATTTTGTAAGAGTTTAGCTTAAGGAAAATAGGCAATCGTTAATACATCGCCTATATATGTACAATACTTTTTCTTTTATGGTTTTAATTTTTATCGGTATAAAACTTTCTTTTATAATGTTTTTTTTGTGAAATGTAGAGAAGTAACATGAAACTGCTTATGTTACAAGCGAATTGATCGACAATTACTAACATGTAACTTTCTTTGTTTTCAGGGAACAAAACTATGGATAATAATGGAATATTTAGGCGGGGGCTCCGCCCTCGACCTTATGAAGGCGGGGAGCTTCGAGGAGATGCACATAGCTGTGATACTGCGAGAGGTGCTCCGGGGGCTTGACTACCTCCACTCCGAGAGGAAGCTCCACAGGGACATTAAGGCTGCGAATGTGCTGCTTAGCGAAATGGGAGACGTCAAATTAGCAGATTTCGGTATGTTGAACTGTTTATTGGATAAGTTTGAAGCAGCTCAAGTAGAAAATCTGTCGCCAAGCACCTAACGGTGTGTTTCGGCAGCAGTCACTTGAGAGCCAGTGAAACTACAGGCACATGAGACTTAACAAGTATATCTCAAGGTAATGGGTGCAGAGCAATTCGTCACTTGTGATGAAATGCATCTGTTATAGGCAGAGGATACCGCTTAACATCAGGTGGGCCTCGTGCTTGTTCCGTAGCAATAACATAAAAAAAAAGTTTGCCTCATATTTCTATTCTATATGTTTAACTTTTAGGCTCGCTTTTGTCTACTATTCACCTGATGGTAGGCGATGATGTGCTCGAAGATGACATCAGGCAAGGCTAAATGAAGAAACGGTCTCTAGTGGTTGAAAACATCGTTGTCAACATTTTGCTAAATAAATGATACCAAGACATCTGCTAAATATATTTTGTATTAAAATAATATAATAGCCGGGTTACTAACATTCATATGAGAATCTTGTCAAGAATAATAGAGAAATCATAAGTGTAGGCCAAATGAGAAATTGTTCCCGCTTTGGAAGGACCAGTACCTAATAGAAATGGTTATTAGCCATGATTTCCTATGTACTTGCATCGATCATTACAACAGCAAATAATGGAAAATAATGTTTCAATGATCGTTTGAAGTCAAAACAGTTGATTTTGAGCAACAATCACACGTTATATTAAGTTATGATGTGGTCGATGGTTTTACGTGTTTATAGGTGCTTGGTGACAGGTTTTCTACTTGAGGATGGTAGCTAGCCTGGTGGGCTTTCGCAATATGCCCTTCCACCATTCTATTATAATATAAGTTTGCCTTGTGTGTAATATATAATATGGCTTTTACTCTACGAAGCATATATATATAATGCCTGAAAGTTATTTTATTAGAGCCATTCATTGCCGTGAAAGCTTAGAAAATATACTTAAATCATTTTTGATGACCGATGAGTGTCGACGGATATCTAATTACTGAACAGAATATTAAAGTGAAAGAACATAAATTATGATCACAGACCGCATAATAAACAAATCTGAAATATGCTTCTTTTTCATTGACATCTTTATTGTAGAATCTCTATAAAACCGTCAAAGCAAACTCGCAGCATCTCGGTTTTCTCTCTGTTCTATCGCGCGGTAAACTTTTTATCGGAGTTTTATCGATGTGCAGCAATGATATGGGAATCGGATGGATCGTAACGGATGGCCGGCCGCTCCTTATGCCGCTATAAACCAAGCGGTGCATGAACGTCGGACACGATTATATACTTACTGTAAAATCTTATCTTTGTTGAAGATCGATTTTGTGGAAGGTATTAGAACAAACACTTTGGAATATTTTATATTATGTATATATTTTGAAAATCACAGTTTTAGAAATGTATATCTTCTATGTATAATTAATTTGATTTCGAACGCTGACAAAAAGAGATATTCTTCTACAACTCACTTTTTACACACATAATATTTTGACTCTCAGCACACAAAAGCATCATTAAAAGATACCTAACGTTACAGATAAAATTCTCACGAATCGTATATCTTATTCTCAAAGTCCCAGTCGTCTCAAACATTCACACAAGTCTCTTGAAATCGATAGAGCTTTTAGTGACCAGTAGCTCTCCCACGGGAACCTCACTATTCCATCGCAAAATAAAAGATGTTCCCGGATGAAATATGTATGACGTAGACGCAATTGGATAAAAGGATCGTATTTTGCCATCTCCTATTTGAAGAGTGAAAACGTATGGTTACTTTAAAGACATCAAGTGAACATTCCGTAAGCTTCGCTGATAAAAGCCGTTGCGTTATAAGTTAAACCCGCTTAAGAGATATGGTATTTTATTGACAGTATATACATTGTTAAAGTATCAATATCTTCAGTATCGTCTTGTGTTATTTTGCCATGATGTGTGCTGGTGACTGATCCAGAACGCCGCCGTCGTTCTAGATCCATCCAAATACAAAATTGTTCATAATTATGTTTATTTTTTATAAGATTTTTTTACATTAAGCAATAGCGAGGGTGTGTCAATCTATTTGCATGTGGGTGGATCCCCCACTGTTTGCAGCAGTTTGCACTTTGTCACAGCTCCTGGGAACTTGGCGTTCGGCCAATGTTTGAACATTTGCGACGCGGCCTTTGTTCCGCATCAAAGCAAACGCTGAACGCCCTTTTGCATTCTGAAGAGTACTGTAAAATTTTACAAGCGCTTCCTACAGACGAAGAACGGCATGTTTGCACAAATGTTTTGCCACACCTTGGAAATATAATAATGTTGGGGACAGCTCGTTCAATGTTAAAGTTGCCAAAATTTATATACGAGCGTAATGTTTCAATTTAATATAAAGAATGAGACAAAACCAATGCGGTTTCTTATAATGTTTGTGTAGTACAGTGTATGCGAAGGTTCCAATCTTCTAGATATATTGATCTATGATTCCATGACGTTATACTCTCGGGAAAGCCAAAACGGTGACTCATATAAAACCAGCTCCCAGTTCGTCTCACGGGATTTCATTTAATCGCAGGATGTTTCAGTTTTACGTTCGGTTTTCCTCTCACTATGAGCTGGGGAAAAAAAGAGTTTTACAATTGTTTTCCTTTTTATACGCAGTACATTTAATTAGATTACAATGGTGACCCGCTAAGATTTATAAAAATGCGACCACGAAAATATTGTGATTAAATAATTTTATTGACCTTGGAAGCTACCATAATCATAACAGATTTTAATTTAAAGTAAACTGTGCATTTGCCTGTCTAATATATTATGTATTATTTTAATATTATTATTATTATCCAGCTCAAAATTTGTATAACATGTATAATTATTGTAAATGAGAAATTGACTGTAATTTGTTTTGTGTATCGAAATAAAAAAATAAATTAAATGTTAAATTTTAATGTAATTATTTGGCGTGTAAATAATCAAATCATGTTATGTACAGTCACCTGCAATAATAAGTATACACATTGTAATTTTCAAAATTCTGGCAACGCCTTCTGTTTCTCTCTATGTACATAGAAGTATTTTAAAGTCATAGAATAATTGAAATTATTTCACTCATGTTTATATTAACTTCAATAATTAAGAATTTAGTGTCATCACATTATTATGAAAATTACGAAGTGTATACTTATTATTGCAGGCGACTGTACTTATAACTGAAGTAATTTCCAATACAGTTTCAGAAAGTTATTGTTTTATACTTATCTTTTAATAAAAATAAAATAATACATAATATATTAGATAGGCAAAATGCACAGTTTTTTTAATTGATAAGACGGACAAGTCGCCCACCTGAAGGTAAGCGATCACGCTTGTCCATTCCTCGTTCAGCTTGATACTGCACTGTACTCTTCACTCCGACATATTAGTTCTTATGTCTTGTGTGTCCAGAAACTAAATACAAAAAGTTAATTGACAAGGTTTGCTGAATATTTGTCCGCTTGACGTGTATACTAGTTTTGTTGCTACATATTAACATACATAGGTACTAATATATTTCAATATAATCTACCGACTTCAAAAAAAGGAGGAGCTATTCAATTCGTCTGTATTTTAAAAAAATATGTTTGCTATAATAAATAGATAGATTCAGGCGTTACTTTGCGGAAATCCATATTAAAAAATAACAAATATTTTTAAAATATTTTATGAAAACATCAAATTAATATTTTAATAAAACACTTAAAAAATATATGTTATATGTTTGTTATCTCATAACTTTTGACTGAGTGAACCGATTTTGATGATTCTTCTCTTTTTATTTGAAAGCTGGTGCTTGCCGTGTGGTCCCATTTAAATTTCATCAAAATCGGTCAAGCCGTTTTTAAGTTACACTCCAATAATTGAACAGTATTTTCCTATCTTGATGATTAACCCCCTTACTTATAAAAACATCGCTATGTAGTTGCTAAGTAATGGATAACTAAACAGTGTTTAAGTAATGCTTAAATATTTCTTACTTATAAACGCTACATAGCACCTGTTTAGCTAAGCAATGGATAATGAGGTCGAACGTATTTTAAACTGACAACATTGTACTAAAAAGTATTATGAATGACCTAAATTGCCAAATAGCATGTATCTAGTGCTAAATATCTTGAAATTAAAAAGTAAATATAATACTTTTCTTTGTATAGTACCACCAACTTACTGTGCAGTTTTCGAGGGCGCTACTGGTCAAGGAAATCAACTACGAACTGTCACAATTTGAAGGAATGTTGTAGTTCTTTTTTCTGCTACCTGAACAGATAAGTTGGTGGGTCTGTAACTAAATCAGCTGATCAGAAATATGGGCGCCATCTTGTTACTTAAAATTTAAACAAGGGTGGGACGGTGTTTAAATTGACAGCTGATTTAAGCAGTACTTAGGTACTGGATAAAGTTATGTAGCGTTTATGAGTAAGAAATTTTGCTAATAAGCGGCTAAGTAATGTTTAAAATTTAAGTAGCGTTTATAAGTAAGGCTGATAGTCATTGACATTGAATTACAATCGATCCCATAATTAGCAAGGGTCACTAAAACGGGTGTAAAGGGTGACTTCGACAAGTTATTTCACACATTTGAGTGTTGAAGTCGATGCCATTTTTAGGTAAATATTTTATTTAATGCCATATAAATGTCCCCATACAATCTGTGAAAAACTTCTTTAGAATTAAACACGAGCAAATGGCTTACCCATCTTTTACACTTTCCAGGTGTCGCGGGCCAACTTACAAATACTACAAGCAAACGGAACACATTCGTCGGAACACCGTTCTGGATGGCGCCCGAAGTCATCAAGCAGTCCTGCTACGACAGCAAAGCAGATATCTGGTCACTCGGCATCACGGCAATCGAACTGGCTAAAGGAGAACCCCCCAATTCAGAACTGCATCCAATGAGGGTACTGTTCTTAATACCCAAGAACAATCCCCCGCAACTCACAGGGAGCTATTCGAAGCCGTTCAAAGAGTTTGTAGAGGCGTGTTTGAATAAGGACCCTGAAAATGTAAGTACTCAATTATAATTTATTTATAGCTTATATAGGCTAGCCTTTGACCCCTATTTCACCTGATGGTAAGTGATGGACGATGTGATCGAAGATGATGTTCAGGCTATCCTAGAATTATAGGCTCTCAAGGACATCTGCCGGAACACACCGTTAGGTGCTTGGCGACAGATTTTCAACTTGATGTATTAATTTTGCCGATGATTACAATGAAATTAATTAATATATTTGGAAAAAATATGTTTATTACCAAAACTGCAGAATAATATTCTAATCTAATCTAATATTCACATAAATGAGGGTGTAGAGTTCCATTACGAAAACCATAGTGCAAGGTTACACTCGATAGCCAGGCGGCATTCGCAAAATTTCCTACTGCCATGCTATAACGACTGACAGCCTAGGATACCAACCGGGACCGACGGCTTAATATGCCCTCCGAAGCACAGAACGCACTCAGTAATACTATCATGATCCATACCATCCAAGTCATGACCGCAGCAGACGTTGCTTGACTAAGTTGATCGGCTAAGAACGACTAAGTAAGCTACGCTACGAGTGATTCAAAGAGTATCTTTTTCCAGATTTATAATTATTATTAGTCTTTATAGTGTTATAATGTATGATGAACTTTGTGAATGGGTATTTGCGTCGTCAACCACAATATGGTTCAATATTTTTAGGGTTCAGTTCTAGAAAACGGGACCCTATTACTAAGCCTCGGTTGTTACTCCGTCCGTCATTTTAAGGGATCTTTATGTATTTTGAAACAGGAATCGGTAGCCCATTGAAATTTTCACAGAATATGTCTTGGTATGGCGGATTGCCTAAACAATGACAATAATAGCAAAAAGTTTTAAATAAAAGGGAGTCTCATACAAGAAACGTGTTTTTTGTTTTTGCTCTATCGTAAAAACTGTAATATACTCGTAGCTATACAAGAGTCAAACTTGCTATGTTTACAGTCCAATATAGCATCAAATTATAAATATGACTAAGTGCGGGTCGGACTCGGACTAAGGTCTCGAAATGTATGAAAAAATAATGATTTTTAGGTACATTCTGTGTTGGTACGGAATCCTCAGTGCTAGCACAGAATAAAAAGATCCAGAAGGATCACTCTGTAAATCCATTCCAATAAATAAGCTACTCTAGCTACGAAGCAATAAAAAGTGCACTTCAGCTCGTAAAGCACGAAGTACCTAATATTTATATTCACCTACAAGATGTCTCTCTTTCTATCGCATAGCTCTGATCTCTTCTGATGCGACACGTATCGTAGAATAATCCCGACCGGACGGATACGGCGACTTACCTGTGTAACTAAAGTGCGGAGTGTACCAATCGTGGTGCAGGTCCAAATTAGTTTTTTTCTTCTTATCGTTCGAAAATAGAAGCATGTACCTATAAGCGTTTTAAACTAGGGAGTAATATATACAGCTATGGCTGTGTATGGCAATGAAATATAGCTTGATGTTAGTTCAGTATTTTATGAGAAACCGGGTTGAGAGGATCGCAATAGTTAAGGAAAACGAAAAAGGTTCAATGAATTTTCAGGTCAGCACCCTCTAACGTTGACAGGACTTGTCGAGGCGTTATATTTAATGGACCACGAAAGATAAATTCGACTGGGCGAAAAAATAACCCTATTAGGAAATACGTTTTGGGACATTTATATTTGTAGTATAAAAGTTGTAATAGTTCATGGCAATGAAATCAATTAGCGTAAAGAGCAGGTGATTCGCTTTATTCAACCTTCCGTTCCGCCATTGCCCACCGGCATTACAGGTCATCCAGAACTCGGAATACTTAAATTATTATAATGTTTCACCCTATAGCCGGGGTATGCTCTGACCGACTGAGCTAACATTACCCATAGCTCAAATTTGCCCTCTCGCTCTTTTACCATCGTATGGAGATGGGTGGCGAGGATTCGAATCCCGCACATGACTATAATTTTTCCTCTCGTAAAATTGTAATTTTGTAATGTAATCCGCAGAGCATGCGTTATTGCAATAATACAAATATTAAGGCGCTGACAAGTGCTAAATAGCTTTACTTGAACAGATTTTTAGCAAAATGTATGTAGTTTGTAGCAGTAAAAAAATTATATGTTAATCTTGATCACATTATCTAAGGCCAAGAAAAGTCCGAAACACGTTTCCTTAAAATTTTCTCGATAGAATAAAATAGCAAAGTTTACTCTAAATAAATCTTCTAACGTAAATATCTCAATTATTTACGAACGAATGTGTATAAAACTATATTAATAAAATAGCAAAACTTTATCAAGAGGGACAAGAAAAGTTACATTTTCGATTTAAGTTTCTAATTTTGTGTTCAGATTTTACCTAAACTGATCGCGATTTTACCATCGTTGCCTCTCTTTCACTACAACGCAATCCGATAGTGACAAAAATTCAGCATTTGACAGCGTCTTAAAACAATATCTTCATTTTCTGTGATGTAAATACAGTCATCTCTCTAGTAGTCTATCTTTATTTCTTAAACTTGTAGAAACTTTTTTTTTATGGGATAGGAGGACAAATTTACAGGCGTTTCATCTGGCATTAAGTGACCATCGTCGCCCATGGACATGCGTAATACCAGAGGTCTCGTTGCCGCCTTTCAAGAGGGAATAAGCTCTCTTTTTGCTTTCTTCATGGACTGTTCTTTATTTTCCAGAGACCCACGGCAAAGGAGTTGTTAAAGTTCCCGTTTATCAGAAAGGCTAAGAAGAATTCGTATCTAATGGATCTAATAGATAGGTATAAGAAATGGAAGGCACAGAGGAGCGAAGAGAGTGAAACAGAATCCGAAAACTCCGACTCGTGAGTATTAATACTTTGCAGTTAAAATCATACCTTAGTTAAGAGCATTCTCCATTCTTATTCTGCAGGTCACTGTCTGCTGGTACGAATATCGAACTAATTATCGTTGATATATGGTGCGGTATGCCGTGCACTATAATGTGGCGGTTAATAAAATCGCTCTATCCGAAATATGAAAAATGTAGAGAAAATAGTACATTTCAATTTTTTTTTTTTTTTTTCATTTATTTATCAAAATAAACAATTGTATTACAAAAGATTTGTTAGCAATAGCATAGAAAAACACCACTAAGGTTTGAAGAGACAATGCTATAAGATTCAGTCTACATCAATAAGTATAAAATAGTAATAATAATAAAGTAGGTATTAATAGTAGAATTACAATGGTTCCGTTTGAATAAGTCAGTAGAACTAGGTAAGTGCATAATTATACAACTTGATACTTTTCTAAATTTGTTAAAAAATAAGATTTTAGTTTCTTTTTAATGTTTTTCAGCGTAATACTATCACGCAAATCAGTAGGTAGCTCGTTTATTAACCGAGGAACTAAATAGGTAGCTGTCCTCTCACCGTAAGCATTGTTAGCGCGGATCGTGCACAACCGGTTCTGAGCAACTGCACGAGTGTATACAGGATGCTTTATAACATGCTTCAGTGTTTCATTGAAAAAGTGCTCTTTGAGTAACATATATTTGAACTGCGTGTGAACGGGTAAGGTCTTACAATGTCTAAAGAGGCCCATTTCATCATTATAAAATTGTAGTCTAATATTTTTAGATACGATTGTTTTTAGAATTTTTAATTGCAGTTTATATATCTGGTTTAGATACGAAGTATAAGTACGACCGTAACTAGTGAGCCCAAACAAAACATACGATTCAGCTAGAGAATTGAACAACATTAGCTTTACTTTGAAAGGTATGCGATTTTTGAGGATTGTGATGTTTGCTAAGAATTGCCTTAATTTACTACAAACGCGTTCGGTGTGATTGGACCAGTTAAATGTGCTATCAATCAATACCCCCAAATAAGTTTGACATGAATGTCGTTGTCCGATTTCTGAATCGTACGGATTAAAAAAATATGTTTATCTTATAGTTGCCATAGTTTTGATGAAATTCGTCAATTTAAATTCGAAGGAAATGCGGATTTTGTTCTATTTTTACTCTTTTGTCCTAACAAGTGTTATTTACAAACACATTGTTTAATTCGAGAAGTTATGTTGCTACGTACAAAGTATACGGAAAAATTTAGTTGAAATTTATAACTCTTATTATACTTTTTTTAACTGTGATTCGTCAAAGTATTAAGATAGAATATAAATTCAAGCATAAAGTATTAAATCGACACTAATTTCTTTTATTTGAGATACATTCATATTATTGAAAATTCTTGTGGATCAATTTATTTGCATAAAGATTGTGTAATGCCTGTGACTGAGTTATACTGAGTTGAAAAACATTCTCTGTGTATAAAATACGGCTATCCTACGTTAGCTACGTTGTTGCTTGAGAGAAGGATAAACGAGTAAGCCAATATACACTCTAGCAAATTATGTAATACGATTTAAAACTCTGTGGCACCACCCAGTACCAGCCTCTAGTCTTGCTAGACATGTTCAGGTCCCATGAAACGGTAACAGACCCAGAGCTGTTATTATAAAAATATTTGTCAGAAAACCTCAACAGCTTGTCGTACCAATAGTTTTATTGTTAAACAAGAATAGTAATTACTGGAGATGAACTTCACAGAAACATTTAAACTCTTTCATTGCCCATTTTAATGCCCTTAACCTATAAACATCGAGCTTGCGAGGTAAACGCGGTTTTAGTGTATGTGCAAAGGTGTGCCAATTTGCACAGCCGATCTTAACCGTTAACAATTATTTATATTTGCTCCCAATGGTCGTTCTCCAAGCACATTACCACCAAATTTTTACACAGAAAAAAAATGCCGATTCTGCAGTTCAAATGTCAGATTCAAGTTCAGCTCCATGAACGTTCTAAAAAGACAATAATGTTGTCGACGCTTTAACCCAGGTGTTCGAGATTTTACTCTTTATAAATACGATGGCGGTAGTTTCCGATACAATATGTAGGAGGGTAGTAAAGGAGGTTGTTTAATGTACGTTCCAGCGAGGAGGGCGGGCGCGGCGAGGGCGAGGCGGACGAGCCGTGGATAATGACGGTGCGCGGCGGCGCCGGCGCGCGGGCGCTGCACGCACACGCGCACGCGCACGCACACACACATGCGCACACACACGCCGCGCTGCCGACCGCAGTAGAGCAGGACAACAAGCGGCGCACTAACTCACACCCCGACACCACAGGTATGTACCAACTTGAAATGAAATGAAGTTTATTCCAGCACTTTACAACACTACAATAGCTTCTACTGAAGCACAATTAAATACATATGTAATTATACAGAAAATACATACAATATGTAATCAATCTCTACACACGCGCCAAACAACGATCATTACTATGAAATGGTTAGTCGCAAACAAAAATGTGGTCCTAGTTTAATGCTTGCCATTATGCTAGCACCACAAGCAGCAAAATGTATGCTAGATCTTCACGGTTGTCTACGTTTGCCATTTGCCACAATCACCAAAATGTATGCCAGTTTCTCATGTTTGTTTATGCTTTCCATTTTCCACTAGCTACAAAATTATGGAGGGTAGAGGTAAGGAAAGTCATCTCATATGGTAGAAAACTTAAAAAAGTGGCAAGCTGTAAGCTATAAATAACAGTTCAAAAACCTTCCAGAATCGCGCTGGTGTAGACAAAGGGTATGGTATGAATGTAGCAAGTGTAAACGAATTGAAGTATGCCGAGTAAAAAAATATTATATTATTGTCGTCTTAAAGTTGTTACTTATTGAAGATTTCAACTAGGTACGTAGTACAAAGTAATGTAGTAAATATAACCTTAAAGAATTATGAGCTGCACGGTTGAGAGTGATTTTATTTCGTGAACTGTGTATAGTACGTTTATTGATTTTGGCGCTTCCTTTAAAATTTACCCTGATGTTAATATGGCGCTACCCTAATTTAATGCATTTGGACGAACTCTTTTTCATGTACACAGATGATTCTCCTTACCTCTCCCCTTCATACACAAAATACTACGATCATTTGTCCAGCCTACACGTTTTGTTTGTCGCAAATAGACAAACATAGCTAAAATCTATATTTTTTTAGTTTGACATTGCTTAAACATATTTTTATTTTCATAAGTTCTTCAAAGTGAATTCCCGTTCTAAGTGAACCCTATTTACCACATTCGACCACATCTGCCAGTTATCAGATGAGATTGTGGTCAAAGGCTTGCCGATCAGCAGTAAAAAAATACTAATTCTTCTTCTTAGTCGGCATCTTCATTACTGAAGCTCGTGTCTAGATTTGACAGATCTATGCACTGCTCTTCCACGTGGCTCTGTCCTCGGTGGTCTGAATTGCTCTGGTAATCGGCAGGCCCGTAATCGTTGTGTTAAATGTAATTTGAGCTTGCCTGTAAAAAAATTTACTAAAGGGCTAATAAAACTTCTTTATATCGTCTTGATTAGGTCTGACCACTGGGTAGGTGAACGACCGGGTTGTCTTTTCCCTTCGACCTGGCCAATTTGACACTACTTACAGTGAATCAACGACAAACAACTGCAAGTTTATGCAATGCTTATATCTACCCTATTCACACAGTTATCTTTGTGTTTGTTTGGCAAGCGTGTGAATATTAATGGTCAGTTAGTTCGCCCGTCCGACACAGCAACAATCTCAAGATATGAAGGAAGGCTAAGTCCTGCGGTACGCCGCGCCAGCCCGGCTTGTATGAGTGGTACTCTCATTTACAAGTATGTTTGTCAGTTATAAGAAATCCATTCTCGTTCCATTCTCGTTGTAATGATATAATTTGTGAAAATTTCAGTAATACCAACACCCGCGATACCAATAGTAGCAAAACAGAACGGAGCGTTAGCGAGGAGTGAGGAGAGCGTGCCACCGGATGCCATAGTGAAGCCTCCCACGCCGCTCAACAACAACTCCACAGACAAACAACCTGTAAGTATTTTAACCCATTGGCGTCGGCGATAATGGTAACAATAGAATTTCATTCATAACTAGGATGTAGTGGTCCTGACGATGCCAACTTATTAATATGTTTATTTATCTTTATTAATTACCATATGGGATATAAAAAAGTGCTTAATTGATGTATTTGAAACTTTTCTAAACATCCTATGTAGTGGAGTACAGACTCTTACAGTGCTTTATAGTGTGCGCATCGTTGAGCATGGGTTTACTACTTTTTTATTTTTTTATTTTTTTTTCAAATGGCGGTATGCCTTTATTAACCAAATACTACAAACTATATACAACACTACAGCTATTGCTATATACTATTTACTACAAACTATATACAACACTACAATAAAAGCATTTGGACTCATAGGGAGTCCAAATGCTCTAGCCCACTATCAGTTGGCAGCGTGCCCAGCATGCTGGCAGCATTGCCCCGTTGAATTGCAATGCTTATTCTTTGAGCCAAATAGGTGCCAGCATTTTGATCACGCGTCGCATCGACCAAGCGCTCTGATAGATTTTGGAAAATACGATGAGCTCCCGGTCCCCACGGACCCAACGTCTCCACACCAAACTACTAGTTTACTACTTGATTTCGAATGTCATGTGCCCGACGGCTGATTCCCCGAAGCCATTAGCTCGAGCGTCCGAATCGCCGAAATTCCATATCATCGATATACCACCATTTCGCCTAGCCATTAGTTCGGGCGTCTGTTTCACCGAAAACCCATTGCAACGATAGTCCTATCCTTCGAATTTGTATTGGCTCCACGTGCCAGTATTCTAAATACATAAAATATCAAGAAGAGTAAAATAGTAACATACATACACATTTGAATTGAATTTGAATACATTTTTTTAGTTACATTGTTTTGGTATTCAATAACCGGGTGACAGGCCTATAGAAACTTAAAATGTTCCTATTAACTTTGCATTTTGGTTGTTCGTTATTAATGTGGTTTAATCAACGTTATATTTATTATCATTAGGTGAGTAATGACAACTCATGACTACAAATTGCATGTAAAACTTTTTTCAATAATCTGCGTGTCGGGTCAGTTTAAGGTTGAACTGGCAGGTCACTTCGCCATACAAACGTCGTAGGGTGGTCGGTAACTCCCTTATTTGGGATTTTAGGTCCAAAATTAAGCATAATATCGATTGGTCTCGCCATTATCTAGGTTTGTATTGTAACAAAATTTTAAAAAGGTTACTAAGTTGAAATTTATGAGCTTTTTTGTGTGCCTGATAGGTTAGCCTTTGACCACTATCTCACCTGATGGTAAGTGATGATGTATGTGGAAGTAATGTGGAAGCTGTCAAGCACAGCTGCCGGAACACACGGTTAGGTGCTTGGGGACAGATTTTTATACTCGAGGGTGGTAGCTAGCCAGGCGGGCATACACAAAATACCCTACCACCATGCTATAACGACTGCCATCCTAAGACAACAACCGGGACCGAAGGCTTAACGTGCCCTCCGAAGCATAGAAACGCTCAGTAGTAATGTCACTACCGGTCACCCATCCAACTCATGACGGCCGGCGACGTTGCTTCACTTTGTTGATCGGTTGAGATCAGCTAAGTAAACTTCGCTACGAGCGCTTCGCTTCGAAAACTTTATATGAAAATGTTTCGAGGCTCATATCTCTCGAGTTAAATATCGTATTAAAAAATGTTACGATACAAGCCTAGATAATAAAGAGATCATACATTGCTTTGTTCCAAAACAAATGCCTTTTTATTACAGTGGCTGATTAGTTCTTCGATCCGTAACACAGCGTTGTAATACTGCTGCTGGGCTGATAATTAACAAAACTTTCAAGGGAGCCAATCAACAGGAACAATCCAAACATACACTTAAATCTACCTCTACCTAACTCTTCTTAAATAATTCTCCCTTTAATGAGACGGTTTAGTCTCATTAAAGAGAATCTAGTAGAATTATTTACGGCACATCAAGAAATTATAAATATTCAACAAGTTGCTTAAGAATAATATAATATGACCGGCATCCGGCTGATCACTGCTGGAAAGGTTGTCAGACTAATCGGTGTTTCAAAGGTTGTCAGAAATAGAAATAATATGTTTTGTTGTATTTCCAGCCGCGACAGTCTCCGATCGCCGTGGCGCCGGCGGAGCAGCGCGGCTCGAAGGAGCGAGAGCGAGAACGCGAGCGTGAGCGCGAACGCGAACGCGAGCGAACCGAGCGGGAGGAGCGCAAGGAGCGACAGGACCACCAGCCCTCTAACCGGGATTCTGTAGTTTATAACAAAGCGGTAAGTATTCTTTACATAAATAAAAATAGTATAAGTATACACGTGGTTCTCTGCCGTTTATAACAAAGGCGTAACTCTTCACTTTGTGTTTGTAAGACAAGTTGAAGTCTTCAACGAATACTGCTTATTCATTTTATTGCTTGTCTCTCTTGCCACCATGAAATTATGACATCATTTATTTTATGTAGTTGGTAAGAGATGATGTGATTGTATTACTAGATCTTGAAGTACCTGCCGGTACACATCATCAACTGCTTGGTTCTTCTCAAGTCTTCTTTTCTCAAGATGGCTGCCAAGCTAGCATTCAAAACGCATCACAGCTATCTTGTGCAGCAAGTGCAATGGCATAGTACGATAGGAGTCACCACTTTAAAGCTGAATTTAAAAAACAGTAGTCGTACAAGTGTCAAACTGGCGACTCTACCACGCATCTGGAGTTCAATTGAGCGTGATAGTTCTGCTTTAACTTAACGTGTGAAAGCTGGGGGCCAACTCCCACCTTTTACGAAATCATCATAAAAAAGGAGCTTTTTGTTTTATGCTTAAAATAATCATTATCACCAACCAACACACTAACAATGGCGTCAAGCAATAATGGTTTGGTCCTACTTAAAGAACGAATGAAACATGTATCATGGATGTGCAAGCGAGATATAAGGTTTATATAATATAGCGTTATCCCACTCACACTGCTCCAAACTACGATGTTATGAAACGGTTTTACCATAGTTTTACGACATTTCATTGTATGCTGTACAACAGCTGTCTGTAACTTTTTATAGTTTCACTCATGAAATCATTTTGCTGTATTTATTTAAAGAAATAATAGAAATAAAATCATTGTACTTAATTTACATATTAATTTAACCCATTTTGATCGTAAAATAGTCAAAATCAAGTTTAAATCTGCTCCTAGAAGGCAACTTTTTTAAGATGGATAAACATGACAGATTTGTCTTTGGAACAGTAATACATCGTATCAAATGTCACGTCAGAGTATGCGAATAGAGTGAACAATTTGTTGTGACGTCATCAAAGCGCCGAGCAATTCCATTAACGTTTGTAAGCTTGCTTAATTGACGTGAAGGTATAAAATTTTGCAGTACGATTAAGTTATTACTCCTATAAGAGGTGAAAGTTGGCCCCCTGATCAGGATGCACCTTATTAATGAAAATATTCACCTTAAACCTTCACATGAAGTTTGGGCAGACGATAGATGCCATGATCATTTGTTAGCCGATCTGCCCATATACATACTACGAGCATAGAGTAAGTAATACTACTAATATTAATGTATAATAATTTTGGTTTCCAGGCTTCACCTCTCGACCACAGAGGACCTAATGGCGAGGAAAAAGTCAGGAAACACCCGTATTTGCAGCAACTTATATACCCGCTACTCAATGAGGTTAGTGTGAATAAACAAAAGTTCTCTAAAAATTACAAAAGTTACAGATTGCAACACTTCTTTCTTTCAGACAAAGTAATAGTTAGAAGGATAGCCTCACCATCTATAGTCCTAAATCATGCCTAAATGCGAGAAAATAATATATTGCATTGTAATAATTTGTGAATGTTGTAGTAATTAAGCATGCAATAGTGCATGAAATAGATTGTATTTATACCATACACTCGCATTTTCACTTTGTTTGCAAGGAAATTTAGAATGCTATAATTTTGTGTCACTATTTCGAAAAAAAACTGGGCTCTTAAACCCTGATCTGACACTGAAAACTCTTTAAATATTAAAAAATAACATTTTTTATGCACTTGTGTTTAAAAACAGACCTTTTTATACACCCCAGGCAAGTACTTTAAGAGCATGAGAAGTAAAAATCATATTTACAAACAAAAATAAAATAAATTGGAGCTGGATTTGTAATAAAATCTAAAATATTACTGTTTATATAAAACTGCGGATACCTACATTGGTATAAGCAGTTTTAATGGATTGGATAATTTTCTTCTAATTAAAATAGATTCATTATAGTATATAATTAAAAATTACCATGATCACATTCATTCTGGCATATCGTTGTTAGAAATGGATGTACTTATAAAGATAGCGAGAGATATCCACATTACATGATTTGAAAATTGCTCGGGGGATGAAAATAGTGTAGGATAAATTTTAGCACAGGTTTTTGTAGCCTTATACCACTGTTGGTAAGTAATGATGCGATCGAGGATATTGAACAGGCATAACCTGGAGTTACTGCTTCTTTAAAAACACCGTTAGGTGCTTGGCTACAGATTTTCTACAGGAAGGGGAGGGGCGAACATTCGAAAAATAACCATCCACCATGCGATGAAGCTCAAGTCCGCGGTGAAATTCGAATGGACCCCTGCAGAGCAATCTAGTATACAATAGCAACACAGCTAATGCCATTGGGCCATCACTGCTTTAAATATAATTGTATCATATTCAACTATTTCTAACAACATTTAGCTTTTTGGATTGGATGTGATCATGGCAATCTTTCTTAACATCAACAAGATAAACCAAGAAAATTAGCCATAAAAAACTGCTCAAACAAATTTAGTGTCAGTCAAAAATGCATGCCTACACGGAACGTAATTATTTTAATTTCTGTGCGTGTACATAGCGAATTTACTTTGAACTAGGATTCGATCGCTCATACTCAACGCGATCACTAAAGAACCAATGATATTGAAGTGGTTGCGAGTATTGCGTCTATAGATACACAATTTTGCATGTAGGGGTAAAGATGGAGGGGCGTGCATTTTTAGATTGACACATCTCTACTAGCAGTATTATACTCGTATTGTGAACTGAAAGTAATTTGTAATAAAGTTATGTTAATATATAATAAAGTTTTGAAGCAGTGATGGCCCAGTGGTATTGGCTATGGACTGCCGTGCAACAGGTCCATGGTTCGAATCCCGCCGCGGGCATGAGCTTCACCGCATGGTGGAAGGGCATTTTGCGAATGCCCGCCTGGCTAGCGACCACCCTCAAGTAGAAAACCTGCCGCCAAGAACCTAACAGTGTCTTCCGGCAGCAGTCCTTGAGTGCCAGTAATATTACAGGCACATGAGACCTAACAACGGGGCACAGGGTCACACAAATGAGTCTGTTATAGGCAGAGGTTAGTCCACTTAGCATCAGGTGGGCCTCGGGCTAGTTCCGTCACAAACTCATAAAAAAAATATATAAATTAAGATTACTTTTTGCGATATGTAAGATGTGACATGTACGATTTTCGTTGAGTTAGTTACAATGTGTATAATATTGTGTGCAGTTGTCTCGGTCCCACGGCGCGGGCAGTGCGGCCGCTATAGAGGAGCTGCGGCGCGCCTTCGAGCTGGCAGAGAGAAGTGCGCCGCATCTCACACGGGCATTCGTACAGCAGGTAAACTATATACTTATATTTTGTGAACAGATACCTATAATTACATACCAGTCAGAGTCACACTTGGTATTCAAAATATTCCGTAAGTAAGACCCCTAATGAAGGAGGCGTTTGTTCAACAGTGAATGTTATGGTTGTTGATAATGACGTTGGTGTGGAAAGCGCTTCGCATACTCTAGCCCTAATCTGCTAATCAATTTACCGTCGCCAAGCGCTAACCCCTTTTGGAGTGTAAAACGAAGCTATTTCGATGGTATTTGTTCGGTAGTAAAATTTGGCCGTTCGTGCCGGAATCTTGATCGTAGCGACGGTTTCAAACCGTCGCTACGCTCAGGATTATATTTTGAACCACACGCTTCGCTCGGTTCAATCCTACTGGTTCTCAGGTTTCATATCTCAGGTATAAATATTCTCGCGCCAAATAACAACAGCAGCCTTGCATTACAATAATTATTTGGTATAGTTGAGCGAAGCGAGTTAAAAAAAAGCACCCTGAGCGAGCGACGGTTTCAAAAGTACGAGACACAAAATAGACTTTGCTGCTGAGCGAAACACAATTTTTCACCTCCAAAAATCTCAAAAATATTCTACAGCGACAAAATTGTTAGGTGCAAGAAAAATAGCTAAAATAATATGAAATAAGTGTTAATTTATATTATAAATTAAAATTGCTACTATTGATTAATTTTAATGTGAATATTATTATTTTTTCGAACTGAAGGTTCGAGAATGACGGAAACCTTTTCCTAGCTAGCAGATAAAAAGCACTTTTCCACGCAGATTTCGAATGATAAACAACGTCTTTCCGAGTTTGTGTGGTGAAAATAACATTTTTTTTCTCTTTTTTTCTATCTCTTTGTATACAACATACAGGCGTGCTCTTATTTATTTTGAGTATTAAATAAAATGTATTTGTTTGATTGGCAGGTGGTACAAAGGGTAGCGACACAATCCCACGCGCCGTCGACGCCTTCGCACAACTCATCCAACCAGCAGTGGATGAGGTAGGTACGGATCGAATCTCTCTCATACGTGGGTACAAGCTTGCTCGGAGGTTTCACTATGGAATAATTAACGCTTTGCTGCATGTATTCATCACTCAATTGTAAAAATGTACACTGGACTAAAATTGGTTTGAAATAATATATAAACTTTGATAATCCTTCGTCTGTGAGTTCTCTTTGAGAGCCAGTTCCCGTTATTTATGTCCTCACGCGTGCGTGGTGCTAAAAGTGGGTGATGCAGGTCAGTTAGGAGCTTGCAACGGAAAATAAAACAAAATATGAATCAAAGTTCTTATATAAATTATTGTTCTTATATAAATGCGCGCTGCGCGTGGCACCTCTAAACTTTTGTTGTCCAAAAATCGTAAAAATTTGAGAAAATACAGTTCAAACGGATGCGGTAGTCTGATTTTAAAATTTTCAACACAGTAATATAAAATTTTGTAAGGGATATCATTGGTCATGTTTTAAGTTATATTTTAAAATTCACTATCGTTGAGGGAGAAGTTTAAAAAGTATCTGAAAACAGCTGCATATATGTTTTTATCTATAAACCATCAATTATGAAAAACCCTGAACACGTATTTGTTTCAGAAAAGTTCGTACATAGTATGTATTTTTTTGTGAGTACAAACAATGCTTTAGGAGGAGTTCACCAGGTGATCTTCCCTTCCAGGGGTTAACAGTTGCTAAAATAGCAGCTCGTTGACAACGAATAAGAATATTATCAGCAATGACGTTGTACATTCTATTATTAATATGGATAGTTTTTCAAATATTTTTTTACGATACATTATATATAATCTTTGGATGTAAGAATCGATTATAAATTGTTTGTTATCACGATATTGCGGGCTATGGAGACAAAATATATGTAGGTTAATATATTTAATTAATTAGGTATATAGGCCCGTGGGGTGCCGGGCTAGAATGTCACCCCCTCACCTCTATCCATGGGTGTCGTAATAGGCGACTAAGGGTGGACACACCAGAAGGTGGGCAGCAGCACTTACTGACGAACTGATATCTCACACTGCGATCCTCAAGCCGCCTGACAAGCGTGGGGATTATTGCAAACCCCCCGTATTGGGTAAGGCTGTGTTTAGCGGTGGACTCTCCGGCTGATACAGTAGGTATATAATCTACCTCGGTAAACTAGCTGGTCTTCTAAAACTTGATACGTTTTTTTTCGCACATTGCGACGATAATTTGAGCCTACCCAAAATTAACGCAGTAAAATACTGTTATATCTATCTACAATACAGGAATGACCAATGAAACCAGATGAAACTCAATACGGCGATTTGATTGGGATATCTTTGAAAATCCAATGTTAATCTTTCTTTTTATCGAGGAAATTTGGATAAACATGCACAAGCAAAGATATACATGCAGCGATATATTGTCGCGATCATGATAAATTGATTACATATAGTAAATTTTGCTAAACGCCGCGCCGTAGAAATGTCTCTTTATAATTTTTGTGTACTACGAAGTCCCCTGGGCGTGTATTGGGTGTCGCAGGCAGGTGTACTTATCTCATTGTCACAATTAATGGAAGTATTGCTATCTCGCATAACAAGTGCGTGATTTTATTACGTTAAAAGGTAATGGTAGTTTATTCGAATAAAAATCGACGAATGGCTAAGCCTCCCGTCATCCAGATGGCGCTAAGTATTCATTACATTGAAAAGATCAATTTGATACTGAAAGATATGGTCCTAAACAATGTAAACCTTTTTTAAAACTTCATATTATTACTAAATATAATTACAAGCACTATCGCGTGCTAAGCGAAATATATTTAACAAATTATTGGAGTACAAATTTTTTTATGCCCAAGGCGGGAATCGAACCCGCGTCCTTCGATATCGCGTCGGATGCCTAAACCCCCTCGGTGTCTAAGTGGCCGAGGGGTTTAGGCATCCGACGCGATATCGGAGGACGCGGGTTCGATTCCCGCCTTGGGCATCAAAAAAAAAAAATGTACTCCAATAATTTGTTAAATTCATATTATTAATCATTTTGTCATGCAAAATGAACAGAGTGCTAAGTGCGTCCACCTACGCCGGATAGGCGTGCGTCAGCGTCAGCGGCGTGCGCTATCATTGAAGTCTCATTGACGCAAGCGCTGCTGCATGCGCTATATAATTGTAAGCATACGTCATAGGAAAACGCACTGTTCGGACGAATTACGTACATGAGTGTGGAGATTGGACACATTTGGAATAATTCTAGGTATAGCTTGGTCGGTCAAATCATCACTTACCGCAACAAGCCAATCGGTCATCAACACTTATAAAAATGTATTACTACTACCATTTGTGCTAAATTGTGTACGTCGTTCAGTACCTACATACACATAACTTTTATTGTGTAAATTAGGCACATAGCCATAATATGTGGAAGATTAAAATCGGCATGCTTATAGTTTAGCAAGGTGGTGGTTATTATGTAATTTGTTAATGCTTGATTTAAGATACTTAACCGATAAATGCATTAAAAAGAAAAATATTTTGTAAAAATCATCAGTAAAAATCAGTCATTATCTTTTTGATGTCATTTTCCTTGCCTAGAAACATTGTTGCTGTGAAAGTCTAAATAATTCATTTATTTCAAGAACTATTTCACGGGATGTTTTTGGAGAAGAAAGGCACAGTCTTAAAGTAAATCAATTTCCAATTTTTATAGGCCAACTGGAATATGAAGCTACAACAGTCCAACAGTAGTGAATGCCAATTGACGAGCGGGGGCCCGTGGGTCAAATAAAAAGCCCACTACAGGGTTGGTATAGATCAAAGCATAGTACAAATGCTAGCTTAGTTATGTCCGCGATATCGTGATCTGTTGCCAAGTAAATTTTAGGAATTTTTCTTTGGGCGGCCAATATCCATTCTTCGTTGAATTAGCCTGTTAACATGTTTAATCACATCATTACCTGCCTTAGGTGGAGATAATTAACTCTAGGTTAGCCTGAACAACATCTTCGACCGCATAATCACTTACCATCGGGAGAGATAGTGGTCAAAAAAAGATAGTTGAATAATGAGATTTTGAAGCGCTCGTAGCGAAGTTTACCTAGCTGTTCTTAACCGATCAGCAAAGTTAAGCAACGTCGCGCGCGGTCATGAGTTGGATGGGTGACCGCTAGTGACATTTCTACTGAGCGTTTGTGCTTCGGAGGGCACGTTAAGCCGTCGGTCCCGGTTGTCGTCTTAGGATGGCAGTCGTTATAGGGTGGTAGGGCATTTTGCGAATGTCCGCCTGGCTAGCTACCACCCTCAAGTAGAAAATCTGTCGCCAAGCACCTAACGGTGTGTTCCGGCAGCTTTCCTTGAGAGCCAGTACTTCTAGGTTAGCCTGAACAACATCTTCGACCACATCATCACTTACCATCAGGTGAGATAGTGGTCAAAGGCTAACCTATCAGGCATATAAAAAAAATAAAAAATGACATTATTGTAAAATAATATTTGTTTGTTCCAGGGACCTATAACTTGTGCGGCATGATCTCGGCCGCCTCGTGGCCGCGCAGTGCTCGCTCCCCGCGGCTACACACACTTACTCATACTTACACAGTCCACACATTTTGCACTTAACATAATTGGACCACGAATATTCGTTAGCTGCATTCAATTTAAAACATGTAACATATATTGTCTTCGTTATTAGTTAGTCGTGTATTTCCAATTCATATTTGCGGCTACACGATATTATCATGCGACGTTGATTCAATAAAATGGAAAAAATATAATTTTTAATATTGTTATGTTCGCAATAACGCCTGCTATGTGGATTACATTACAAAGTTATTGTCATGTTAGCTCAATTGGTTAGAGCATACCCCGTCTAAAGGGGTGTATAGACGAGGGTTCGAATCCCGTGCATGACTTAAATTTTTCCTATCGTATATTTGTAATAGAAAAAATATGTCACTGAAGGTATAATAACCAAGACGCGTAAACAAATTTAGTTGATAATATAGTAATTATATGAAAAATCTGTGTAATGTCAATGAGTAAAATCAGTATCTGTGTAAAAATTCCATTACGTTTTGTTAGTTTATTATAACATTTATCTATAAACTATACCAAAATGTGTGTAGCTGCAACCGAGTCACAAAGCTGCAATGCCATAGTGTAATAAATTAAAATATATAACGTAATAAATACATAGGATGGTTATATCTTAATATTTTATCATTATGTGCGTTATTTATGTAAATATCACTTTTAGTTTACTGTTCACCCCCCTTACTGTGTTGTGCTAACGTTCAGCAATAAACTCCCGTTGCTGAAACTTGTTATAGTTTCATTTAATGTTAATTGATTATGATTATAATAATAAATCACCTAGTTTGTACACATTAGCCACCATTTTCTGTGGTACTGTATCAGTAGTTTAGCTTGGCTATGTATGTTCTGTGGAATAGATGAACTACCGATTTAGTATTCAGAAACTGGAGGCCTGGGGTCGTATGATGAACTTTATACTGTATATGATCAAATGGCTTGTTCTAATGTTTTACTGGTATCGTAAAAATCGATAATGGCATATGTACATTATCTGGAGTCAGTTCTGTGGATAATTATCCATCAGGATGGATATATATAGGATTAGTTGACCAAAACCAAAAAGGTCAGTGAAGTTTATGCGAATAGAAATATACTCCTTTTAAATTATAAGCTGATTCAATTTGTGACGTCCTCAATGAGGAAAAAGTGTCAATAAAAGTTCATCATAAGGCCCTTGGTTTAGTTTCACTTCGAGTTGTCTAATAGCATAATGTTGCCAGCGGATGTTTGCCGAATGATTGTTTTGTCAACGTGTTGGACCTTTTGTAACTTATAAATATTCGTGGAGGGCAATACACTACACTTCGCCAATATTTTGCCATAATTTTTCTAAAAATATTTTATTCTAACACACGTTCTTTTTTTTATAGAAGTCTGATTTGTATTGCAGATCAGTAGTTAACGTTTGGACATCATAATATATTATGGTTTAGAAATTGAGGTTTGATTGGAACTTGGTTTAGAAATGAAGCGATAAGTGTCATTCCAGACAAAAGACATTATTGTCAGCATTTATAGTTTATTGTTTGAACTTATTTTTGGTTTTGTTGATTGTGAAGTTGAAAGAACTATAAAATGTGTCTGTTTTAATTGAAATTTGTTAAACTTCTGTAGTTTTTAAAACGTAGTTTTTAGTTATGTATTTGGCTACTTACGGGCTTTTGAGTTTAGTGCTATATCATCACCAAGTTTTAATGTCCAATCACTTTCAATAGTTTCTTATAAAGGCGAGCGAGGTTAAAGTTGATTTAAAAGTATTTTATTAATAAAAAGTCAACTGACTCCAATGACCATTCGGTGTCAATGTATGTAAAAAATGCTTAATATGCGACAATATTTAGCAATCGGAAGTATGTAGATTATAATACTATAAAGACTACAAAACAATTATTATTGCTGTGTAAAAATGTAAACCTAATATAAATGTGTAAATTGTGTAGTATATAAAAAGCTGTTTTATGAAGTGTTCTTATAAGCATATGGAGAGTAATTATTGTCTTTCCAAGAACGCGCGAGCAGCCGAGGGCGGAACCCACTTTGTTTAACTTCTAGTTGTAGATAGATAGATAGATAGTTAAGGCAGGAACTGATTATGAATGACATTGCGCCTCCGATGATCGATGATGCTTTTTTGTGATGTAATGTATTCTATAACAGAGACATTTTAGCAAGCCACGTGTTGGCACAGTCGGTTTGCGCTGCGGTTTTTTCATGTCTGAATCTGCCTTTACATTTAAAGTAGGAAGGAACATTTAATTGCCTCTGACGCGTAGTTCGTAAGTCCGTGGGTTACTCTCTCGCGCTGCCGCGAACTTTGCCTTGTAATATTTTTGTTTTGCCATGTGACTATGACATGGGAAATGTTAATTTAATTTCGATGGAAGATCAAAAATTATTTTTCCACTTGATCGTATTTAATAAAGCGTGTAGTGTTAGAGGTGGGCGATAATTGTTGATTATTGATTAAAATTAGGTGTTTGTGGCATTGGATTGTAGTTGGGACGCGTTGGATCATCGTGGCGGTCTTCGGCCGGGGGAGAAGGCGCACTTTGTTACTCAAATGTGATGTATTCTAAAGATGTTAACTGTATCGGAGAACGCCTTCTCCGCTCGCCGGCGGTAGTACTGATGTCTTACAGTAGTTGTTGTTATCTCGGAGTCGCGTTGGAGAAGTTGGGAGATCGCGTCGTTTGGTTCATGGGTATTTGTGATCATATTTGCATAGTTAATATAAAAAAAATAAAAATCTATATTATTATTAATATTAAAAAGTCTGTATTGAAACCGGTAGTGAGTTAACTGTAGTCGTGTCGGTGCGCGCGACCGTTGGAGGATATTCGCTGTAATGTAAGGCAGAGCTGCGATGTAACATTTGGCTGATTGTGAACGCTCGTGAGTTATTTATAGTGTGCGAGTCATATCGAGGGCTAATTAGGGAGCATTTGTTGCATATGGGGAGATGCGGCGGCGAATTCCTCGAGCGGAGCGCGGACCGAGTTATGGAATAAATTCACCCCCACTCGTGCACCAACGGTAACAGCTCGACGCGTACCATTAGTGTAATGGTCAATTAATGATACAGCGTCTGTCATTCTAACACGTATGTAGGAAACAAATTTGACTCTGAATAAAAGAAGTTATTTAATTTTGGAACTGCTCGTTTCATTTAAGTTTTATCCTGTGTTCAATACTTGTAAAGTCGGGGTACGACCCGTGGTTCTCCACCTAAAATATGTAGTCTTTGAGAAGATCTACTCAGTAATTTGATTGACGATAACGGTAGAAAATAGAATAGCAGGTTGTTCCCTTATAAGTAGGTATGTATGCTAAAGGAGAAGTCTGCTTTCCATTCTCCATATTAATGTATTCCCCGTATTATTATTTTTATATATTGTCTAAGCCTGAGACACGTTCCTTAGTAACAGAAAATAATTATTACTTACTACAGAAAATTGGGCGATGCCTCCTCCACCCACTGCACTAGTGGGAACCAAATCGACTGCTTCATCGATGCTTAAAAATAAAAAAAACACTAAAAATGCCCTGTTTTTACCGAACTATCATTGGGCACAGAAGTTCTTTATGGACCAGTCCCTATGTATAACTAGTCGCTAGACAAATTTAAATCTTTTTCGACGTTAGGTGCTGTAATTTTAATGCAAAAAAAGAATTTCATCATCTGTTTTGAGGGGAGATCTGCCTGTTTTCCTCATAGAAGTTTCTTCAAATACCTCGCAGGCCCCCTTTCCTCCTATCTCTTAAAATATAACACCTGTGTCATTGCTGTTATTGACGTAGATTATAAAAAATTTCCGGATTATTTGATGATAAGAAAGGTATTGGAATAAAAAGAACCAATTCGATTTATTTTTTATTGACTAGCTTATCTAACACTTTACAAAAATAGAAAATGCGCAGTATTGTTAGGTAAGGCGATAATGATTGTATAAATTTAAGTGATGTGATTAATGAAACAAATTTATATTGAGATTCTATAGTCTTTTCTTGTTGATACCTAGTAAATATATCCAAAAGCTTATAATTAATGAGAATTAACTTGAGATTAATGTGATGTTAATAATTTAAAACTAACTATATTTATATCCATTATCATAAGCAATATTTACAATCTTCGTAATACTAATGCGTACACATATTTACAAAATTTTTATTATTGAAACTTCTCAGTCAGTCCTCACACTGTTTTTTTTTATTAGGTAGGAAGAAAAAGTAATCTGAAAATACAGTAGGTAATTCCGGGGCTGAGAAATCTTAATATCGTGCGATGTTGACAATATTTTAAATAATTGTCAGTAACACGGCTGTTAAGTTCAATGCAAAAATAACAATTGGAAGTACAATGCAACTATTAACGCTAATTAAACCTAAAGGTACAATATTTTTATCTAAAAGATGAAATACACCTTACAAGACATAAGTTTATACAACTCATAAGATTTATTGGTTTGAAAGTATATAAAACTAACATACAAGTTCTACTTACTACATCTGACAAACATAAAGAGTCCTATGTTCCATGGATACATCTCATATTTATTTTTTTACCGGCTTTTATTAAACAATTCTTATCCTTTCGGAAATATACTCAAAATAAAAAAAAAATGTGTATCGGATAAATGCGGTACATTACGGTATTTTGACATACCGTATCTAACTTGAGAGAAATTTAAATTTTGACACCATTATGTTTTATTTTAAAATATTTTGACGTCTTCTAATGCATTGTTTTTAAATATACTAATAATTTTGTTATAAGTATATTAGCTTCTTAGAGCTACACATTTAAATACTAGATTATTGTCAAAAATAAACATCAATAATATATTCAAATCAATAAAATTACTATAAATACTGTAGTATCATACTTTGGTTGAAGAAGGCCAATTTTTTTAGAGAATCATAAATCATAAGGCAATTGATTAATGAATTACATAACACAGTCTAAATTTTCTAAGTGCCTATAATATTAAAGAGATTAAGAAATAACAGACATACTTTCATAGGAACATATTAAGTCTATCATGATTCGAATTCTACTAACAATACAAGTTCTGTTATACATAGAAATGATGCAGATTTCAAAGATCCATGATATAACAGTGTAATTCAAGATAAGTTTAACAAAGTCACCGATAACAGAATACTAGAAAGTAATTTCAAATTATGTTACCTACATTATCTACCTCCAGTCGCAGTACGAGGAAGGAAGCATACAATGGACGCACACACCCACACATCCTCATAAACAATATTGCGGTACTACAAAATGAAGCTTTCTCTTATTCATCACTACCTACATATATAACATGTACCTAATATAAACATAAACCTCTTCCACGATATATATAACCAGATATTACGCCAGTCTATGTCCGTTCCCAGAAGCACCTGAAGCCAGATGTAACAAAAATAGCTAAGTACCCATAATGCATTGGCAAGTTAAAATACTATTACCCAAAAAATCTAGGTAATTAGGTAGGTACCAAATTAGATTTGCGTCGTGTTGATTATTCCTAACACATTCACACGTCCGTCACTGGAGCACTAAAGTTTTACCAAGTTTCGTGTAATTCTTTTGGCTGGATTCAGCTCACTGAATGCAGTGAGCTGATCGGTCGATGCTGAACGAAACCCTGGCGATGCCACGTTTTAATTGAAAAATCTCGTAAACTTAAGACACAAAATCTAGTTTTTGTACATTGTGTGTTGGGTACAAATGGAGCATTAACTTTTGGAAATTTTGAGCCAAATAGGAGATGGTGGTCCCCGCCCCAGTTACAGATGTTACATGCAGGTCATGAGTTTTATTTAAAATGCTTCCGTGATGGATGAGTCATGAGGATAGTATGTAGGTATGTATTATATTCCCAGTAAATCCCCCTATGCTTGCTTTATAAGGATAAAGCAGCAATATTTAACTGGCTTTAACGTAGAATAAAATGTACTAGGCACGTGCTAATAGGTTGGCATAACTGTATGAATGATAGCTGTGGTTACGTCTGTTTAATTATAATACCAGTTGATATCCTAATATTTTACCATATTAATATGGTATTCTTACTAATAGAATAAGCTTCAAATATGTATTTTTATGGTATAAACCTACAAATAACATGAGGAAATGCACACCTACAATAAAATATACATTTACACTTTATTATTGCAAATAGCCTTTTATTTTAATACGTATTATACAGCATCCTGATATAATTTTACTAAACAAGGAATAAAGGCTATGTATACCAGTATTTGACCTGAAGCTATTGAGCTATATTTTAGAACTATTATAAAATATGTGCTGTATCGTCTGATTTACTTCTACGGCATAACTTAAAAGGGGTGTGCTTCCAAAACAATATAATAATCAAACAGTTGATATCAACTATTAGTATTACGGCAGTATTATGCGTCAACATCGCACCGATACGACTTGTAGATTACAAACCAAACACGTCGGTCGGCGCTGACTCATACAAACATCTCAGTTAATCATCTTATATATCACAGAAATTACATAATCTACTTAATTAATGTACACACAGTGGCAAGCTTATCTGCGCGTGCGACGATAGATATCACGATCTCGAAACATATTGCATTTTCAATATGAAAAAATAGTTTTACACGCACGCACATATAAGTTTGTCAGTCATCGTAGAGTATAACTACTATACCTATGGTACAGTTCGCGATGCCTACACCGGATGAGTGCAATTTCTTCATTCGCAGTGTTGATCACAGGCAGTGGAATGGGCAACGATATGGGACCGAATTCGGACCGAAGATACTGACGTTTTGATAAACGTGAGCGATCGGTCCGACACGGACCGAGTGACCCCATAACAGCAGGAGCTTCGATGATTCAGGTAACACCTATGGAGAAATAACATTTTAATGTGAGAAAAGAACGCATGCCGTGAGTCAGTAGTGAGTGACTCAATCTTGTTAGAGTTCGCGGTCACAATCGGGTGGCGACGTCTATTTGTATGCCTTCTGTATGACGTCTTGTTATTGGGATTGAGTTGAAATCGAGGTCACAAGGAATTATATAGTACTCGTACTAAAGCTATTTACTTGCAGGACATTTATGTGTATACGACATAGTGTTTATAATTGAAGGCAAATACGTCAATCTGTCCGTAGAATGTAGTAAACAGGTAAAATATATTGGACGCAAGTGCTCGAAGTAATGTCCTGGCAGGCTGGCTGACAAATAATGGGATGTGACGCAAGTTATCATGGGGCAAATGGCTGGTAAAATATGTTAGGTCGCAAGCACCGCAATATCGTGTTGCGAGAACGTTGTTATTACTGATAGAGGCGTAGGCGGTATTCTATTTTGTAAGCTAGGTAACACAACATAGGAAACAAACCTTCACGTGATTGCAACCACCAGTTACCTAAGTATACCAAAGTTATGATTAAAGATCTGGCATATAAATAGTATTAATCAAAAGATTATTAAGACTCTACATAACAAATAACAATGCTCTACTTTAATATTGAAATTGTTCTGCTCCTTTTTTTCAACAAGTAGGTGTGTAGGGCATTTTGCGAATGCTTGCCTAGCTAGCTATCATCAGTTCCCATTCTAGTTTATGCATGTGTACCAACTTCGACCACGAAATCACTTACCATCAGATGAGATTGTGGTCAAAGGCTAGCCTACCTTCAGTGGCACTTAAAAATGTTCATATAAAGATTCCCGAAAAATCAATTTAATTTATTCTCTTTTGAATGTCAATTACTTATTTTAACATTGAAATATTCTTCATGCACTGCCACGTTCAGTTATAGAGCCACTGCGAGAAGAATGGGCACGAAACTCGGCCCCTATCTACGCGTGCCTTGAGAGTTAAATCCTAGGTAAGGTAGTACATACACTTTCTGATCAAATGTTATACTTACCTTTACTAAGTTCCCCTATTAAAAAATGTAATTATCTTAGTGCATTTTCTAAGTGCATAGCCCTTACCTAATTAAATTACATTATAAGAAGAAAGGGTAAGTTATATTTTACAGAATTCGGACTTTAATATGGTGACGATTAGATATGGGACGGACCTAGTTCACTGTCACTTGTGCCTACACTATGAGATTCTACAATATATACCTAGTAGTTTGTAATAGTAGTAATGCCCTGAGTAGTTTGTCGATGTAGGTAAACTTAACTTACATAATATTAATCATGAAATACATAGTGGGCGTTAACTACGCTACAACTTACAATAAAGCTGCACCTTTTACTTCGATAAGTGCACCAACAAATACATTCTGCTGGCTATCTACTCCTAGCCTAGGCACGTAAAGTAGAGGACTTCAACCCAGCATCGGTAAACGTTACTACTCATCTTGACACCGCCCACGGCCGTCTAGACCGGTCCACTGTGATTACGAATTCTGTAGAGCTGGTTAAACAAGCTCCAGTTATACCTACTTGTTAAACTTTTTTTTAACACAATATTCCAATACATACGTGGAGTCAACGTCATGTATAATTTTCTACATACAATAAAATTAAAGTGTTTTTTTTATATGCGTCGTATTTAATGCTGTAAATTTTAACCATTCCATCATTGGCTACGTTTTTGGTATAAAAATCATATCATGAAGTAAGTAAAATACAATTGTACTAAACTGCTTGCTCGTATTGATTGTACCTAAGTACTTACTTTCTCGTATGTTTCATCTATTACGAACAGTGAAAGGATCAAGACATATTACATAAACCATAAATCTTGTTTTTTCAGTGAGAATAACTTCACCGAAAGTAATCTAAGTACTTACTTACTTACCTACTTGGGTTACCTAGTAAGTTGGTGAAATTTTTATTGCTTGATGAAGAAAGTATATGGAATCGATTAGTTTATATTTCGTATACTCTACTTCGGTTCAACACTATGAAGAGGTAGGTCTTCTGCAGATTTCTTTTGTCTGAATCATACTCCGCGGAAGTTTGGGTACCCAATATTTAGGCATTAGTCACTGGAAAGTTTAGGCATTTTGCTGTCCGTATTAACGGTAAAAAATATTTTTACTGTTTGATGGGTAGTCAAACTTTGCTGCTTGTCGGACGTAAACCTGACAGATGTAGAAGTAGCAAACGGGCCAATAAGATAAACTTTTTAAAAATATGTAGGTACCCTGATTAAGGAAGTAAGAAATTGAAGGAAGGTTAATTATTTTTCACCAAAGAAACTATTGAGTAAGCCTGTAGACTTCGTGGTAATTATGTGTATATGTATAGTTTTTGTTTCGTGAGCTATGTAAGAACTAATTTGTAAAGGGACAATAGACTGCATATTTGATAGAGAATGGAGGACAATAGGTATATTTAGTGGGCGTTTTAGAATTGCCTACCGATAGATAGCGATGTTTAATTGTGATGTAATATTTGTACATGATTTACGAGTACAATTATTGTTTTGAATTACTCGTAATTAATCTAAATGGTTTTCAGCATTAGGAAAAAAGCTAAAGTACACCTATAGCAAAACCTATACTGTTGTCCTAGGTTTTCACGATTATTACACATAGCAACTAAAAAACTTTTAACATTTAAACTTTACTAAAGCCTATACTGATCTATTACTTGAGTTACCCCGTATTATTTACTAAAATAGTATCTATTTTATGGTTACGTACAATATTATTATGATAGAATATTGATATTTATAATAATTAGGTTAGCCTGAACAAAATCCTCGACCACATCATCACCTACCATCAGGTGAGATAGTGGTCAAAGGCTAATCTACCAAGCATAAAAAAGGGGCTAGAACTACACTCCTCATATATTCCTGTGATTACGGCAAATCCCCTGTAACTGCCCCAGGCCTTTGTTCAACGGTGGACGTCTTCCGGTTGTTGATGAGATGTAATTTTTACTGTAGCATTGTGGATAAGAAGATATAAAGGTAACGGAATATTGAATAGAACATTTCGTTGAATATATTAATTATTTTGACTAACATTAATTGCTTAATAATTACATTTTAATAGGCATATACGTTGTTATTATAAGAAAAATAACAACGTTCCTACAGTTATTCATTTTACTCATATTACAAATACCTACGTCAATTAAAACTAAAGTAACGACGTTGCATTACTCGCTCATATTTAAATACAAAAAGTCAAGGTGTTTCCAATTTTCCATACAACCTGTTCTTGTTCTTCGATGCATGCCTATCAACCAACTCAGGGCTTATTTATGACCGTCACAGATTTAAATCGACCATAAAACGTTTCAAGTATAAAATATTCTGAGTTAACTTTTAACCCACTTTGATCTGAAACGCATCGGTATATACCCCAGCCGTGAGACTTCATTCCCTGACATTTGTACGGGCATAAAATCTAAAATAATTAAAAGTCGTAAATGAGAATGTCGTAATGATTATAAAAGGAGAATGGCCAATGCTCCTACACTGGTGGCATGCTACTGACAGTGGACAAACGCGTCCTTATGCGGGCCGTCCTGTAAGGGGTCTTGACCCCTTATCTGTTGCCCACATATTAATATGTATAACATTATATAATATAGTAGGTATCAAGTGGCTAGCTGCTCGCGTAAAATGACCGGCATTCATATGGCTGCCTAAAATGAATGCACATCTTGAATTCGTCTGCAGCGTTTATGGTGTGGGATAAATCTGGTGCATACTACTAACTGAATCGATTTAGGAAGCAATGCATTCACTATTTGCAGATCAAACGTTGGCTTTAATTTGAATCCAAACTTGATAATTTCTAATGTAAAATGATTATATATCTCGTGTTTTCGAAAAGTGTTATATATACGAGTGTCCCTTAAGAATTCTTTAAATAAGTATTTTTCTTGTTGTTTAGCTTGTTTAAAACTCCATCCTAAGGTTGCCTGGTAGAGATCACTTTTAGTGATAAGGCCGCCCATTGTAACACTTTACTTATTTATTTGTTTTTAGTCAACATGTTTTTTCTTGATTTGTGGTGTAACAATAAGGAGTATTCTATTCTATTGTATTTTTCAAAGATTTTTCATTTTTACATATTATAAGGTAACATAAAAAGAATTACAACATCATTAAGTTCATTGCGTATACATGTGCAAAAGTCTTATGAATAAATTGTAGCGGAGATATAACTGATTCATAGAAAACCCAGCGTTGGAAAAAACCGGAAGAGAATGAGGACAATTTAAAACCATTGATCGTCAAGAGTTGTTTTATTATTAAAAACTAATTATACTTTATTTATGATAAGATTTGGAACATTTTGTTAGAAAAGTATTAAACTTGAATGATACGCCTTCTTAAGTAAATATTAAAAAAAAACTAGTTACATTGTATAGGTAACCGGTGCCTCTAACTTGCTTTAGAAACTTTCCTTGTCTGTAATTCCACGAAGCATCTCATTTCGTTACTGACTACCGTTAAAGACTTGACTCGTTTTTCGATTGATTTCAAGACTCGTTTCGATTCTGTACCAATATCTGTTAATTGATGCTAATAAGGGCTGATGAACACATTAGCAACAGATGAGGAATTAATTGACCCAAATAGTTGTATTAATTAAGTTAGTATAAGAAACTATAATTGTGTCCAATCTGATTTTTGTAAATTTGTTAGCTTCATTTGTAAACTGGTAGGTAACTGTAAATATGTACCTACTGTAATGTTAATTACATATGTTTATTTACATAGAATAGACTTACCTATAAATCGCAATCATATACATACCTAGTTCTTTATTTTAACTTTTTTAAATCGATATACTAATGTGTATGGAATAGGTGGATTTTGCAATTGTAATAGATAGGAAAGTAAGATCCTGTTCATTTTATGATTTTATGTGTATTTCATTACTAATATAACAACGTAAATTTCTATCAGATTATATGTATTTTCTGTGGGGTGCCGGGCTAGAATATCACCCCCCAAATCATATCGTACCCTATCTGTGGGTGCCGTAAGAGGCGCCTAAGAAAGCGCTTTCTGAAGAACTGATATCTCTTACTGCGACTCCTAAGACGCTTGCCAAGCGTGGGGATTATGGAAAACCCGCTAAATGGGAGACGCTATGGACAGTCCAGCTGATACAGTACGGTACAGTAAAATTTCATTTCATCTTAGTGATAGTTTCCAACGCTTCCAATTTGAAAACATCATCTACAAATTGTCGTTACTAATGATAATTTTGAGTGACCTGCATTTGACATTGAATTCGTTCGTACCTGAGTCACGTCTCACAAATGGCTTTCGAATTACAACAGTTAGCATATATGTGTTATGTATGAAGCGATCAATGACTCATGCTCAAATAAACTTACATATGTTCACGTATTCATTTGCATAAGCAGGTAGGATACTTCGTGATGATAATCGTTATCTGTGTTCATGAACTTCCTTTGTATAAATTAACAGATACTTCTAAAACATTATGATTAGTAGCTATAAAATTATATTTCAAATCAGGTTTGTGAGGCTACATTTAGGCCATAGCCCCGATTGGCTATTGTGAATATGTTAGTAGTATGAAGTTAATGTTTTCACATAATTTTATGAACCAATAAAAGTTTACTGTGGACCGTTTTACTGAAAGGCCTTTTCTTATACGTACCTACGTAGAAGTAGAATAATACGGATATTGCAGCACAATATTTAATATTTTACTGGTAATTGTAATTTGCTCCTAGCATTTGCTATATAGGTAACTGACATATATATCGCAGCGTAGAGACTGCACGGAAATGCTGTATCTAAATATCCATAATATTTAACGTAATCGAGGAACAACAAATCAATTACAAACTGTTGTTTTATCATTCCAATAACTCTCAATAATTATAAACACATTCCGCAAAAGTCAACCGACGCAACGCGATAAATTAAGATGACGCAGTAGACATTTCGAAGCAATGATGGCCGAGCGGTAATAGCTATGGACTGCTGTGCCGCAGTACCCTGGTTCGATCCCCACCGCCAGCTTGAGCTTCACCGCATGGTGGAAGGGCATTTTGCGAATGCCCGCCTGTCTAGCTACCACCCTCAAGTAGAAGATCAGTCGCCAAGCACCTAACGGTGTGTTCCGGCAGCAGTCCTTGAGAGCCAGTGAAATTACAGGCACATGAGACTTAACCACTTTGAGACATACTTAGTTGTTGGGTGCAGTGCAATTCGTGACTTGTGATGAAATGCATTTGTTATAGGCAGATGTTAGTCCGCTTAACATCAGGTGGGCAACAAACAAGCTTGATAGCTTGTTCAATCACAAAAAAATTTCAAAATACAAACATAACGCTTAACAGCTAAACACTCTGAAATCCTGTGCGAATTCGCACAGGATAAACACAATTTCAAATTATAATGAATCACCGATCAAACATTTGCAGATCATATACTCCTATATTTTAGAAATTGTTCGGCTACCTACCTAAATTGGTTTGAGGTTTACGTTTCCACCAAGTCTGTTAATGTTCCGTACAAATCATATTACTATTTATGTTTGGGAGGAAGTAGTTGATATCAGAAGTAATGAAATGTAAATTATGACAACTCTCGTTGCGGGTCGTACCTATTATGTCGGTATGTGGGTGACCTCAACATCCCAATTTGTGGTCACTAGCTGGAGCAGTAAAGTGGACCTTTTTGAGGGTAAGGTCAGCAGTTGTGTAGGTACTGTTTGAACTGACCTCGGTAGAATCTAATCTTCTAAAATAGGAATTCAAATGCTAAAATCGTGTTTATTTCGCGGATCAAGATGACGTTTATACAATTTCAGCTTCAGTGAACGGAATTAATGATGTTATTCATTTAGAATTTTTATCGTAGTTTTGGTCAGCGTAATTATTGCGATTCAGAGTTCATACATGTATACGTTAAAACAAGTGGCGAATCGCGATGATGACTCAAACGAATAAAATTCATAGGTAGGTTGTACAACACAAGTACTTAGTATATTTCAAAATTTATATTTTTGTAATGACGCATTCCCCGCGTAGTACATTACAAAATTACGAAGAGAGGAATAATTATAGTAATTTTCGGGATTCGAACCTACGTTATCCACCCCTATAGCCATATAGGAGGGGGGTCATAGCAACATATAGATATTAAAATTTAGGGTTGCGCCATCTTCAACAAGTTTAAGCTGATTAAAAAAAAACTTGTTTGAAGTACAACATAAGTTGAATTATAGATGTCGCTCCATACCCATACGAGAACGACAGACAAAAATGAGTAATACATCATATGTCAAGGTAGCTTAGCGGTTAGAGCATACCCCGGCTTATAGGGGTGGATGACGAAGGTGGATGAGGAAGGGTGGTGACTATAATTTTTCCTCTCGTTGTAATTTTGTAAAATAGGGTAGTATGTCTAAGCTCTGAACAAAACTTTGTGTTGCCTAACTGAGCTCTTCAAATCGCCCGTCAAATCTTATGATTACGGTATTATTTCTAATGACTATAATAAATTTGGCATGTCCAAATAGGAACGTATAAAAACTAGGCGGTACTCTCTAGACAGAGTACCGCTATAGGCTGATAAGAAATCGTTAATGCATCGTGACCTCGGCAGACTTTAGCCATTTAAAGAGTAATTTATCAAATTGAAGCACTTAGCGAAATTAGGATACGAAATCTTTTCAATGATGGTCAGTGACATGTTATCTAGCGCAGATTGGGGACAGTCACGTCACGTTTAAATATTAAACGACATTTTATCTATTTTTTATGGTACACATCAAAAATTACTTTAAAACTTTCGTTCTCAATGTAGGTCAAATGCGGCGAAAGGCATTTTTTTAGAGCTTATCTGCTAACTTTTGACCACTATCTCACCTGATGGTCAGTGAAGATGTGGTAGAAGATGTTGTTCAGGCTAGCCTAGAATTATTGGCTCTCAAGGACACACTGTTAGGTGCTTGGCGACAGATTTTCTACTTGAGGGTGGTAGCTAGCCAGGCGGGCATTCGCAAAATGCCCTACCACCATGCTGTAACGACTACAACAACAACCGGGACCGACGGCTTAACGTGCCCTCCGAAGCACGGAAGCACTCAGTAGTAATGTCACTAGCGGTCACCCATCCAACTCCTGACCGCGGCGGACGTTGCTTAACTTAGCTGATCGATTAAGAACGGCTAAGCCAACTTCTCTACGAGCGCGTAAATTTTTTTTTTATTTATTTTTATTTTATTTATTTTAACAAAATCCACAGCTCTTTGACTCTAAACATAATAAATTATAATATAAACTTATAGCCAATAAGGGATTTACATTTTTTTTAATTAACATATATATACATACGACTGTCACTTATTTATTTTAACTCAAATATATACCAAAAAATAAACTTGATGAAATGCACGTAGGTACTTGTATTTAAATGTGTGAGTGTGTGTGTGTGTTTGTGTGATGGCGTGCATGAGTGTGTAAATAAAAATCAAAATATTATATACAATATGAATTCTATACAGCTAAGTAAATAACCAAAGGTAAACAAGCAGTACCTAGTTAAGGAGTTACCTACATATAATTTTTCTTCGTTTGAAATATAAGAATTCAAAAGTTGATGAGTACCTACTTTCGATTTTTATTTCATTATCAAATATCAGAGACCTAGTTTTACTCGTAAGATATTTGTAAGTGCTTAGCTATACGGTCACTTCGTCGAGATGTCCTTGCGTTAACTAGAAGCCCTACGCCTTGACATGCTCCTTTTAGGGCATCAGTTGCCGCAGTGTTAATTAAATAACACTTGTAATTAACTTTTACGACGGTCTTTCGTATGTTTGTGCCAATTCACCGTGCTCTATAATTATTTTTATTTCGCAATAAGTTGCTTAAACTTCTGTCATCTGTGCTTAAACTTACAGTGTACTTAGTAATATAATCCACATTATTTAGACATATTGAACGAATAACTCAAGTAAACATACTTATGTCACCTGTGGTGTGCTGGGATAGAATGTAACCCCCCCCATTTCATCCCGTGTGTATCATAAGAGGTGAATAACGAAAAATTCTAGAAGGTGTACCCACCTTAGTAGCGCCTTTTGAAGAAATGACAATTCCTACTACGATCTCGAAGACACCTGCCAAGCGTGGGGATTATGGAAAATTCCCCAAAAGGGGAAGACTTTGTTCAATGGTTAACGTTCCAGTTGATGTTATGATGATGACCTACATAAATATATCATATACAATATTATACATAGGTATATTTTGTTTTGGTACATTATGAGTGTACCTAGGTATTTTTGCTCTAAATACAGAACATAGGTATCGAGTACCTATAGCTTTGTTTTGTACATATATTAATAATGGAATAATATCGTTATTTTCAATAAATTGAATTGAAATGATTTCATCATCCATATTGTGGTAGGCACATTTTAAAATATTTTACGAATATATTGTATTAACATTTTGTATTTTCCTATATTAAATATTTACTATGGGTAATATGCATATAGGCAATGATGCCGTATTTTCCTCCTTTACTGACATCGACATTTTTGTATTTTGAATCTCTAGCAACTATATATATAGATACATTAAATAAACTACGTAAAAGGGCTATCGCATGATTTACTGAACAATGTAACATTATAAATCTATTAAGGTCCTATATCAAGACTGCTTTGTCTCCGATAAATACTCAAGTTGTTACACATAAAATGCATTATATATGGTACAGTTTATATAATGATAGAGCAATTGTCAGTGTGTATGTAAACTCAGCCCAATTATAGCCTCGATCAGTGTATGTTTTGATAATACACTCGTGCTTAGTGCGTCATTTTAACTGTATTAGTGCATCAAGTTCATATCAATCAGTATTATATCTACCTACTGTATAGGTCTATATCCTATTTTTATTAGGTGGTAGATCCCTTGGAATGGCCCAGAAGCCATTTGGGTCAGTACCACCGCTTTGTCAGTAGCTCTGCAGCGAAGTATGTATGCGCAAATAAAATACTATAGTATTCCATGGTGAAGATCATTGGCCAGGGAAATTACTATAGCACAAGTTTCTTATTGGTCCTGTAACTGTAACGGGGAGTTTTGTTTCTTACCATTAGAGGAATGACCTGATGCTCTTGTCACTTATGGGACTCCCTGATATTGGTCACTTTGAAGCTGAACTCCTCTACAGAGGATCGTTACATAGGTTTTTTATAACTGCTTGGTGGCACTGCAACTGTAACTGTAACAGCCGACTCGTCCACTGCTGAACACAGCCTCCCCTATTAAGGGGGTATTTGCCATAATCCCCACGCTTGGCAGGCGGCTTGGGGATCGCAGTGTAAGATGGCAGTTCTTTAGAAGGTGCTGCTGCCCACCTTCCAGTATTTTTCCCATAGTCGCCTCTTACGACACCCACGGGATGATATGGGGAGGTGCAGTTCTAACCCGGCACCCCACGGGGAATGGCACTACAATTTAATAAATATTTTTAGAACTCTTCAATGATAGTGAATTTTCATTGAATTGTTTTCTTTCGCTAATTCGCATTTCGGACAAACAAAAGGTCGTAGCCGCCACGAGCAGCAGATTGAAATTGAACTTTTTTTTCCATTACAAACTTCTAATTGATCTGAATCGCCCCGTTACTTAATTAAATCACATTGACGTAAAACAAAAGTTCACTGTGAAATATGCATTACGTATTAATTTTGGATCTACGATTCTTAGAGGTTTATTAACCTGCCGACATAAGGATCGGAATGCAAACAATAACAAAAAGACTCGCAAATACGAGGAGTAAATGGAATTCGTCCCTTTTACGTTCGCACACCTACACAAAGATCTCCGGAAGGACATTCACATTTTTCGAGCGCCACATTACTCACACATAAAATCATACATAAGCCATATTTGCTTTATTTGATTAGAGTTATTAATGTGAAAGGTACACAATACCACAAAATACTCTGTTACAAAATATATTTATTGACCTTAGTCCGGGTTCAGTGAACGCAGACAGTTAAAAGTTGACCTCACACTTACGGCGCCTCTACTCCCCACTCTAATTACATTGATATTATTGTGAGATATACTGGATGGGATGCACTATATGAAGTCATATAATTAATTATTTACTCGCTATCATTAATTTGTAGATTATTCGAAATATCTACCTTGGTGTTGCACACATTTGGCATCATAATTTCATTGAGGACCATACGATATACGATTCAAGTACCTATCCGGTTTGGTTCGGTCATTGCTTCATCTCAGACTATTATTAGTTGAGGGTTTATTTCTGGACCCGTTCTTGATTGTATTATTATATATTGAGTTTTCTAAAGAGAAAGATCTTTCACTTGGCAAACGTGTGATTTCGCACGTAGTCTGCAGAACCTACCGGCTGAATAAAACTACATTAACCAGGCAATTACAGCATTCCATCGTAATGGAGCTGCGACAGCTAGTTCTTGTAGCCCGTAAATGGGACTTGCATTTTTTTATAGAAGTTTCCATGACGTTGCTTCTAACACATTTTATACAATATGTGCAAAGAGTAATTGTTTTTTACGATTCTCTACAACTTTATGTACAGACAGATCATGGTCGATATTTATTTGTAGTGGTCGAACAATGTTCGTACGTGTAATTTAATTATATATCAAAAAACGACTAATATATTTGTTACTTATTCATAATAATAAAAATACTATTATTTTAATATTTACCGGCTCAAAACGATTTAGATGATTATTAAAGGCCTCCTTTTTAATACAACTTATTAATAGTTAATAAATTAATAACAAATTCTATTATAGATAGATACATTTTGAGGCGCTCGTAGCGATGTTTGCTAAGCTGTTCTCAACCGATCAGCAAAGTTAAGCAACGTCCGGCGTCATGAGTTGGATGGGTGACCGGTAGTGACATTAACTACTGAGCGCTTCCGTGCTCCGGAGGGCACGTTAAGCCGTCGGTCCCGGTTGTTGTCTTAGGATGGCAGTCGTTAAGGCATGGTGGCATTTTGCGAATGCTCGCCTGGCTAGCTACCACCCTCAAGTAGAAAATCTGTCGCCAAGCACCTAACGGTGTGTTCCGGCAGATGTCCTTGAGAGCCAGTAATTCTAGGTTAGTCTGAACAACACCTTCGACCACATCATCACTTACCACCAGGTGAGATAGTGGTCAAAGGCTAACCTATCACGGGTAAAACAATATAACAATGAATGACTGTATTTTCCTTCAACTCTTCGGCCATACTAGTTTTACATGGGTTCCAAGCTTATATCTATTAGCCTAACTACTATGGAATATCGATTGCCGCAGCAAACACATTACAAAATTGTATTGAAAGAAATGACTTTATCTTCTTTTAACTTAAATGATATACAAAAAATGGACGCGTAATTATATTGACGTAAAGTCAAGATAGATGTCATTACTGAAGTTGTTAGCTTATCTAATTATGTTAATATTAATGGGAGATGGTTAACTGTTCGGTGATCAGGTACCTTGGGCTATGCAACTAGTTTTATAAATGACTCGAATATCTGAGAGCTATAAGATGGAAAAATATGTACGATCTATTAATCGAAAAGCAAGATAACATTTTTAAATTGGTTGCAACAGTAAGCGAGATTTTTGATAGTATCGTGTATGAATATATTCTTAGTATCGTTAATTATGACCCGTGTCAATATTTTTTTATTAAATAGGTAGGCGTACTTTAAGCAGTAGGGTAGACCGGGGGCAATAGTACCACGTTGCAATAGTAACACTGTAAATATCTCTATATGTATTCATGCTGCATATGTGAGCGAACGTCAGACCAAGCGTCGAACAGGTTTGGACTCGTTCACCAGTCGGTGGCGTGATCGCGGCGATATGGACGTGTTGGTCGGGAGTTTTTGAATTTCACCTCGTCAAGGTAAGTTTTTTCTCTCGTGTAAATAAATTATTACTCTATCGTAGTACGAATTTTGGACAAAATATTGCTATCACACCTTTTCTATGGTATTGAACTTAGCAATTGAGTATAATTTATGCCTTATTGTCTGTGTTTTTTTGAGTTATTATGCTATTAATTGCCAAAACGGCTCCTTGGGGGCAAACGTAACATGATTGTTGGGGTCAATAGTAACGTTACTATTGACCTCGTGTTACAAATGACCATAGGATAAAAAAAATACTGACGTTGGAAGGTTGTTAAATTTGTCATTTAATTTTTTTTGTTAAGGGGCCATTCAAGTATAACGTAAGCTGATTTATTACATTAGTAATTAACACCCCCCCCCCTCGTCCCCCTGGTCAGCAAAAGTAATTTTCAATCGTTTGTAGCATGCAAATTTAATATTTCTATAACTTCAAATAATTTTTAGCAAAAATGAGCACAACATTTTTAATAATATATTACTGGGGGCAATTGTACCATGGGTCAATTGTAACACCATACAAACTTCATTTTGTTGATTATATGTATGTATATATCGAAATATATTGATGTACGTTCAAATCCTTAGCTATATAGCAGAGCTGAAGCCAAACTAATTTTAGGAATAGGAAGATTTAATTTTGTTTATTGTATAGAGCTAAAACAGGGTTTATGTCCAATTTAGATACTTTGTTGCGTTAATAACATAAAATTGCTTTGAATATTTAAGTTCCTAATTGTGGAGACTGATTAATATATTATAATAAAGCAAATAAACGATAGTGCAGCTATCTCTGATTACAAAATAGTGTTTTTTATAAGAATCATATTTTTTGTTACAATTGACCTGGAGTACAGTGCGCTTGTAACACTGCACCTTGTATGATTCTTACTAAATTTTCACTTAGATATGTAAACATTTGACGAAAATTAAACAGAAATCTATGTAGGTTTTGAATATAGATTCTTGGTTACACATACATATTCTGAAAAATATAAGTAGTTTTTGTTCAATCAACCTAAAATCAAAAAGTGTTACTATTGCCCCCGGTCTACCCTACATATAAAAGGAATAATTAAAATTTTATTATTAGGTGAGCTCATTCGTGTAATTCCTTATTAATTTGTACAAGACCAAATTGTGGTAGATTGGACCAGAATAGGATTTAGTGTACGTACAAGAGGTACGTATAAGAGGTAGGAAGTAAGAAAGTATCGGAAAAGCTAGAGTAATAGACTGGCGTAGTGAGGGTATGTCAAAATGAAATATGAAAAATATATATCAAGCTTGTTGAGTGGAGATTGGTAGAAGAAGGCAAAGAAAATTCGTATGGACTGTGAGAAGAATAATAAGTGTATAAAAGAATGAGTAATAATAGAGTAAAGTACAAATGCAAGGAAGAAGAATACATATGGAGCGTGGGGTAGGGGAAGTAAGAGCAGTGTACAAATAGAATAGCGAGAAAGAATAACACATAATATAGAGCAGTCTCTATTTAGCGTGGGTAGAGGGTACAGATCACTCCCTGGAATGCAATCTGTGGATGAGGGTAATAAGAGGAGTGTACTAATAGAAATAAGAATACATATTGAGGCATCTGAATTTAACGAGGGATAAAGGCAGTAAGAGCAGTGTACAATTAGAGTGGCCAGAAAGAAGAAAATATATGGAGCTGTCTCAAATTAGCGTGGCTTAAGAAAAAGATAACAACTGTTATCTATGTTTAAAGTATGGCGTGAATCATCTCTCATCTCACCGTATAAATATAAAAACTAATCACACTTCAGGAAGATACGAGTAAAAGTGAAGGTTACAACTTTGTTTGTTAATTGAATAGGTTCTTTAGTTAGGTGACTCATTGGGTTATTAATTACCAATGTACAACCGTAAAGATCTTGGTCTCAGCACAATATTACAATATTGTAAAACTGTGGTCTTAGCACAGCGCATTATTAGTATATGTGTGACAATCCTCACATGGTCTGACGTAGATACTTATTGTCAAGAAGTGGACAGATACATCTTGCGGGAGTTCTTTTTGGAATTTACTTTCATTGCATTCAGCTGTTCTACAGTTTCAACGACAAATGTAAGCTATAACAGTATTAATATCCGGCGATAGTACTTGTAATTATTTTTATTTAAGACGTTTCTTTAAACATTTTACCACCTATCAGTTACTTTCTAAGGTAAGGGAAAACAAGTCACTGGAGAAATTGTAAGTTTCTTCGGGTTGAAATAGTAAAACCAATAAAGTCTCAGCTAGAAGTTTCACATGCTTTTTATTGGTCTCCGCTTCATGTTTATATGTAAGTTGGGTACTAAAGCTCTCCCGCTGTTTGATTATTATTTCGCAAACTATCTACACTGCTGTAAACTGTGTTGCAAGTGAACGGTTTATATAGCCAGTTTGTTTATTGCAAGGTCGTAAAAAGTGCAAAGGCTTTGGCGAGTTCGTTTATTGACCGCTGTGATAGACTTCATTGTTAGTTGTAATTATAGTTTAGTTGCCTTGATTTAGTTAACGTCTAAACGAACCATCACCTAACCTCGTGCTTTATTATAGATTAGGATTTAAAATTAAGAATACCTAAGTTTGTTTTTACCTCATTTAAGAAAATTAATAGTACATTATTGCAAAGGTCGTGAAATAGGCAACTGCAATTCTAGTATGTTATGAAGGCCGAGCAGCATACGAGGACTTCAATAATACGAGACAGGCAATTAAAACAGAAGTACATATAGTGCTTTTAAACAAAATACAAGGAAATAAAATAGAATTACGTTAACCTACCTACCTTTTTTTACCTTAATACTGCTTTATGTTTTACCCAGTCAAAACATTTTATATATTGTACGTGTACAGGAATTAATTATTCTCTCCGATCGACTCGCTAAGCTCAATTCCTAAACAATACATATCTACTTTTTAGGAATATAGTTAGTGATAAGAAAATACCTATTTGATAGACCGAAAGATTTTTATTGGATGGCTCTCTGAAGAAGTTTGTTAAAAGTTTGTTGAACGATAACATTATCGGTGAAACAAAAACCACCTCTATAGTAAGTAAAATAACGTAAATCGCAAAAAATCATATCAGGTGTCTTACACACTTGTTTTACTTGACCATTTTGGACCTATTAAGTACTATAAAAGTTGTGAGGACTTCCAGGTTCATAATGAGAAACAACAAAAAAATTTAATCAGAATTTGTAATAAAAGGCTTACATTGTCATCCATGGAATTCCAAAAAGAGTGGACCTAATTTATTTTTTATATTACATTTTACTTAATATATTTTTAATGTAATTCCATACTGATATAATTTAGAAAGCTCTATGTTGCCAAGAGTCGCTTGGACTGTCTGTAGGCATTCCAGGGCGGTTATTTAGTGTAGGTATGTATATATGCTTTAATTTCAGTATCTTATGTACCTAGTTTGTAGTGTTCTTAAAATCAAACCATTATTTTACAGAAGGCATACAAATAAGTGTTATTATAAAGAAAACTAATATATAGAGTACCTACCTAGGGTTAATTAAATACTTTGTAAGTAAGCAGATGTCCACTGGTGAATAAAGCCTCCCCCACAAGAAGCAGTTACAGCAGTTAATATTTATTTGTTGTTGGTATGGTATGTATATTTTTTATAGATATATTTTATAAGAACATAATATTCTTGATAAGTCTGTCTTCAACGTCCTAATTATATTTACTGAAGGCAGATGCAATAAAATTATTCTCTTAATATATGTATACATTCCATGTTCACTCTTGGGGAGTCATATTATGTTTGAAAGAATGCTGTATTCTGTAATGGCATCAAATAGCTACGGCAGTGAAGACACCTTAAAATTATAAACAGAGAAAACTGATGTAGAGCATTTTTCGCAACTGACTAGCATCCCTATCAAGTAGGAAATCTGTCGCCCAGCACCCTGTTACAGCAGTTGTTCTTGAGAGTCAGTTCCTATCTAGCCACCTAAGCCACCTAACCCAGAGTCCTTCACCTCTACATTAAGGAGTTGGGATGGCTTGGATAGAAGCTGGCGGGGGAAATGCACAAAACACCACAAGACGTCAGCGCAGGACATATCACCCCCAATTAGAATAAGTAAGGTCTGTTTACCACATTCGGCTGCGTGATCACTTACAATCAGCTGAGATTGTGGTCAAAGGCAATACAGTAAAAAAAACAGCATTAATGGATATGTTTAAATTAACAAGACTGACCTTCACTAGCACTTGCCAAACTGTGGATTGGTGAAGGTGGTCGTCGGTGGCTTGTAGAGAGGATTCTCCCCCACGCAGTCCTCTGCGTCGATGTTCTGGTAGTCGGGGGACGAGAACGGCATCGGGGGGACGGCGCTCAGGTGCTTCCATAGCATCACGCCTCCTAACGCTGCTACGGCCGCTATCGCACCAAGCACGCCCAGGATCAAAGGCACTGCAGAGGAAGATAATAATAAAAAAACCTTTAGTGATAAGCAACAAGCTTTGCCATAGTCTCTTAGAATATATTAGAGGAACTATATTTAAAATTGTTTAGAACACAAAGTATCCATAAAAAGTATCCCGCACATGACTTTAAAAAAAATTTCCTATCGTATAAATTTGTAACAAATTATCCATCCCTGTGGAGCATTAAATCCACACCTCCCGGTTCTAGGTACCAGGTGTCTTAACCATTTGGCCATCCAGACGATGGAAGGAGATTTGAAGGTAGTGCTCTACTTTAGTGTTTTTATTGTCATGGGGGACGATGTGCCCATAAATCAGACTACTGGACTTTTTCTCAGTAAATAAGTGCTTTTTCAAACACTTAAAACTTGTGTATGGTTTTCAAAACTTTCATAAACTTTCTTGATTTCTGATTTCAATTCAAACATATTAAAAGCATAAACACTATTTTCACCTCAAGCGGGAATGGAATTCGTGTCTTCTGGCTATATGCACACGTATAGGACATGTTTCCATATTCACTGCCATAAAGTAAAACATAAAAACACAATGCGAATTTTGCGCTCCAGCTAAATTTTAAAAATCATAGTCGACGATGCTATATTGTGTAAGAATGCGATTATATTTAGAAGAAAAATATAGATCAGGAAAGTATTCTGTTTTTATCTAAAGGCTCCTTCGTACTAAAACACTCTTTTTTGTAGACCCCGTAACGATCATCTATCTTTGTTTTCAATTATTATAATGGTCTTATTGATATATATATTTTAGATCATTTCAACGACAATTTACAGTATAAATTGTGTCTGTAAGAGCTCAATTTATATCCTATATTACCCTGACATTAATGATATGACTCTACCTACGGGAAAACATAAACATGGTCAGTTTGTCTCAGCAGGCGAATTTTTTTAGATCATATAAACGATGACAGGGCCCTTGTTATTTCAAAATTATGAGGTTCTTATGCCCATCATAAATATACGTTTAAAAGACGTAACCTTGTTTTAAATGAAAATCATATAAAGTATATTCTCTACTTAGGTCGTAAATAGAAAAATAACAGCGCATGTGGGTGGGACAAGTATAGAAAACGCATTCTTTGTGCATTCAACTTCTTATTTGTACGGTCTGTAACGGTACCTATGCTAAATGTATTTTGCACAAGCTTCTGTTACTTGAAGCAGGATAAAATTATTCGTAATGTTATTGTGACAAGGTGGTAATGTGCAAACTTGTAGCTTTTACATAAAGTCACGTACGTAGAATATGGCCGTAGGTAAAAACAAAAGGCTAGGTCACCATTGGTTACATTCATTGTTATTTGCTTAAAATGTTTCCTTGTGGTCATTGGCTAACGTGCGTCAACTCTGTACCTAGTTAGGTACTTGCAATAATCACTTAAGTACATATATATTATAGAATATTGAATCCTCTCGTCTAATATTGCAATGGCAAATGTAGGCGAGTGTTTTTCTTGTCCTCCAAAACAGCTGACCGGATTTTGATGAAATTTGGTAATAACATAGATTCCTTAGGGTCCGAATAGGATCTTATAGTTTTATTTATAATTCTGGTTTATTTACTGAGGTACCTTAAAAATTGTATTTATGTTTTACATTTCATGGAATAAAGAGATTTATTTATATACATATTTGTATTATGCTATGTATAATTTAGTAGCAAATTATACATAGAAATATAAGAAAGAGTTCAATTTCACTCAAGGTGAGAAATTTTGTGCTCGGAAAATTAGTATACTTATATGAGTTTTTTTCAAATCATCAGACCAGTAGTATAGGTACATCTCTACATACAATTTTTGGGACATGGGTTACTAGGACAAACAAAAATTATGTTCCCTTTACTTTCATAACCCCAAAGTTCTAGTTCCTCACAATTCGTTCTATAAATAAAATACCATAGCAACAATATGGACAAATTACTATTCAAACATTAGATAACAAAACCACTAATTGAATTCGAGGCCAGAAACAGCAAACAATGATAATGCAACTGACTACAAAAACTATCTTTACAAAGTCTCTTAATAAGATGATTGTTTCTTTAAAAAGTATTTTAAAGAGACAGACATATATGATTGTTTGGTATAGAAAGGAATGCGAAATGATGTAGCACATCTGGTCACGTATTTATTCAGTAAAATGTCAAAAGACGTTGGATATCGTACAGCTGCGTAAATAACTGTTGATATTGTAGCTGATAATGGTCTTTAATGTAGTGAAAATAAGAAATATATTGCAGGAAAAAAATGCTTGCAAAATGCACATGTTCGCCTGGTATCTACAGAGTAGGCGTATGTTTTACTTGAAGCTACTCTTTGTTTTAGTTAGAAGCGTGAGTGAAGTCAAAGCAAGCATTGACAAGATGTCTTATGTCATAACCATAACACTTATTGACCCCTGTATTGACAAAGTCATAACAAGAATGAATGCAAGAACCTATTCGAGTACCTATATAATTAAACGAACTCTCGTTCTATTCATAGGTTTTGTATTACATTCTCCCACATTTTTATAAGTTTGTCAAATGTATCTTTTAATGATAGTAGGTCTTGACTCATTGTGCGCTTGATGAGTCAAGACCTCCTGAGGATGCTTCGTGTAGAATCGAAACGCTTCGAAAATTCTTCCGGTTTGGCTGCATGGCGTTTGTGACGTCACGTCAGCTTAACAGGAAAATTAGGCGGAATTGTCACTAGATATATTTTTTAAGTGGTTTATTTTATTAAAATGTTTTCTTAAAATATTTTTGTGTTCATTATATGTATTTCCGCAAAGTAACGCCTGAATCTAATCATTAAATGTATCTTTTGTCCATATCATAATTACTTCAGTTTACTGTAAGAACATTGTATTACACAGTTGTGGAACATGATTCTCAGTCTTAAAATTACAAATGAAATTAATTTTGATATTGGATCTCCAAAATAGGTATTGTTTTCGGAGCAATTGAGTAAGAGATTGGTGATAATGGACTTCATGAACGAGAGAATGTAATCAAGTCTATATAGAAACTGTTGCATTAAAAAAAAAAAACAAACCTTAAAAGGGAGTACATTTTGATTACCAATCTTATTAATATGGCATATTAGTTTATTCATAATAAAATAGGAAATTTACGTATGACAGTTTCCACGTCACCAAGGGTGTAAGTACAGTAGATAGAGCACCACAATATAAAATTCATCGTGATCCACATTTGGAAGATATACCGAGAAAATTTTATCAGGAATCTACACAATCAACCTCTCTTAACAGATTGTAAAATTGTCATTGTTTCCGACTTTCGCATCAAGTTACAATAAGGACATTGTTTAAAATTGTTGATTTAAACAACAAGACGTAGACGTGTTAAAATTTCAAATTACTGAGTACCCTTTTTGGTCTAACCTGTGCCTGGACATCTTAGTTAATAGGCGAAGGTTGTAGAAATATTACAAAAGATACCAGAAAACCATTTTGTGCAAAAGTATATATTATGTATCATACTTGTGGCACTAGAAAATTTCAATTGAATTGCCTTGCAGGGAAAAGTAAAATGCGTCTGGACACCTAGTAGTAGCCCATCTTACTGTATACGATGACTTGAAAAAACTTATAATTTCGACTTATAAGGAGACCTCAACTTACTAACTCAAGTACAACCTTGAATAAATAAATATATTTATGTACTCACTAACATTCAAAATCACCCGTGTTGTCAAGTTTGTATGGGTCAAGTATGGGTCATTTGTAGACAAGTGCGTTTTACTACATAGGTACTCGTGTATACCGAACAGCAAATTGTTAGTTAGTGGATGTATCTTTGAACATACGAGTATATACTATATAGTACCCGCGACCTGCTTTTTTAAACATCGGATAAAATATAACGTTAAGAAGAAGGCAGGGCTTCAACTATAGAAATAAGATAACCTATTATGTTGAACAAGTAATAAATATTTTGTATTTGTAATATGTTAACCGATCAAAATAGAAGCAACTTTACTTTTAATCGATTATAATTGGTTCTTTTCATTTTGTATATATATTCTTTGGAGCTTTGTAACGCTGATAATCGGGAATTGAATCTATCAATAATCGTAACTTTACTCGGACTAGTATCGCAGAAAAAGTTCGCATTTGGAAAAATGTACTTTTATCGAAGTTATTATTCCGCTTTTTATTATTATTTAATATATTTTTAAGAAGTTTGCAGTGATAGAAGTGCAATACGGGCCCTGATATTTTGTTTATTGTTGCTTAGAGACTTTTTGGATAAGATTAGACAAACAATTTTAAACAAGTTTAAGTTTTTTTTAAGCACGGGGCCTACCCGATGGTTAGCGGTAACCTCTGCCTTTAATAGATGTATTTTGTCATAAGTGACGAACAGAAAGTAATTAAAATGTTTACAATATAAAACCGGCTTCAAACTCAAAATACGCATTGATATTGATAACTGAAATACTACTCGTCAGATCTCGTTCAAATTTAAATGAGACCACATGACAAGCACCAGCTTTTGAATGTTAAATTAAAAAACCGGCTAAGTGGGAGTGGGACTCGCGCACGAAGGATTCCGTACCATTATCTGTAACATAATCTTGCAAGTTACCTACAGACACTTTTCGCAGTGTCAGATTGAGCTGGGTAGGAACGGCAAAAACATCTTTTATTGTATGGGAGCCCCCTTATTTAATTATTGTATTTTATTTTAATTAATTATATTTAAAGAGAACATAAAACTAAATATTCTGTGAATAGTTAAAGCGTCTACCTGTCATCGTTATTAGTATCGAGCCAGAAACGGTAAAAAATCAAGTTTGTTGTATGGGAGCCCCTCTTAAATATTTGTTTTATTTTATTTTTAGTATTTGTTGTTATAGCGGCAATTGAAATACATCAAGTGTGAAAATTTCAACTGTCTAGCTATCACCGTTCTTGAGATACAGCCTGGTGACGGACGGACGGACGGACGGATAGCGAAGTCTCAGTAATAGGGTCCCGTTTTTACCCTTTGGGTACGGAACCCTAAAAACACCAAAACCTATACACGCTGTATAGGGTTATGAGTTATGAGGTAACACACACATAAAAAAAAAAGTCAAATTCCGAACATGCTCCTTTTCTGAAGCTGGTTAAAATACTAGTAAAAGTGTAAGTTATCCCATTGGAGTATTGAGCATACCTTGAGTTGAAGTTCTCTTCTCGGGGTTCAGAAACAGATGGGTATTGCAGTGCTTGTCCACCATGACGTGGATGCGGCCATCTTCAGACTTCATCGCCACATACTCCACGTTGCACTTCTCGTCCTGACCCACTAGGAATGAGTCGTTGCAACGGATCCATATTTTCCTAAAACAATTTTTTAAAAATTTAATATATTTTTTTGTGTGAAGCATGGAAAGTCGTGCCAGTCAATAAATACATATTGTTTTTCTATAATTATGTTGTGAATGAGAGATTTTTCTGTAGAAAAGGGCTTCACTTTAATGGCCAGCTGCCTTCCTGAAAGCAAACATCTTTGGGAATGCTCTCGTTGGCAATATACCCGCAACATTATCATGCAGCATTACACTACTAACGTCTGAAGATGTTTTGCGATCTTACATCAAAAGGAACTGCCTATATTATAAACCCGGTACGGTATTTCAATTATTTAATACAATAATTAAAATGTGTTACTTCATCATCACGTACACCGTTAAATGAAGGCTTGTTTATCAGCAATAATCCCCGTGCTTGCCAGGCGTCTTTGAGGTCACAGTATAGGTTAGCAGATCTTCAGAAACGCTGCTACTCACCTTCTGATATTTTTTCCCTTCATAGCCTCTTACAATTCCCACCGAAAGATATGGGGGGATACAGTCCTAGCCTAGACCCCACGGGAAATTTAGCGCTGAAGGAATGATTAATTTGATACTTAATTGACGCGAATTACATGTAAGGAATGATGTTATTGCTCACCTATCATAGTGATCTCGTTCTGCTGCGATGTTTTCATTAAAAGCGAGCACAGTCATCGGATTGCCGCATTCTAAGTCCTGAGATTCTGTGCATGGTCCAAGAGTCCCGTTGGTCAAGCACTGCCCGCAGTAACTGGTGTCCATACAAATGTCTGAGCAGTACTTTGTACGGTCGAAGTACTGAGATCCTTCCCTGTCGTTATAGCAGACGCAGGTGTCGCAATGGCCGCATACCCCATTGCCAGAACATTCCAACTGAAATTGGGTTTCAATTTTGAGAAACGATAGAAGCCGATGTTTCTGAGAGGTCAACTTGCTCGTCCCCTATTTAATGAGACACAGAAACTGTCAAAGGGTACCTAGGTGTGAACACCGTTGTGTTGCAGTTGTGGATCAAAACACACAAATATGTGTTTCTTCAGTTTGATATTTTGTTATACATGTTCCAGATAAAAATAAACATTTTAGTTTTCTTTAATTTCTGTATCAGTTAAATATTGTACTCAGCATCATCATCTTTATCATTAACAGCCATTAAGTCCACCATAAACTGCCCCATATGAGGGAGTTGGCTATAATATCAAGACTTAGTATGCAAGCGTCTCGGGGATCGCAGTGTAATATAAGCAGTTCTTCAGAAAGCACTGCTGCTTACAGGGTACTTTTCCCTTCGTCGCCTCTTACGACTTCCACAGGAAGATATGGGGGAGTGCAATTGTAACACGGAACCCAGGGGCGCTTTGAATTATATGAATAAAATGAATTAAGTATGTACAAATTTTATACCAAGCAAGTCTGAATAAGTTTCAAATTCAAAGAAATGAAGTCTAAGGTTTCTTAGAACATCGATGACACAGAGATATACGATTATATATGTAGGAACGTTAGCGGAATCTACACCAAGTCACTCTGCGCTTTATATTCAAAGCTATAGGTACATCGCAATATACGTCCGCACGGGATTATTGTACGATACGTGCAGCGTCAGAAGAGATCATAGCTATGCGATAGAAAGAGAGACGGCTTGTAGGTAAATATAAATATTAGAGACTCCGTGCTTTGCGAGCTGAAGTGCACTTTATTGCTTAGTAACTAGAGTCGCTTATTTATTGGAATGGCTTTGCGAAGCGATCCTTCTGATCCTTTTTATACTGTGGCCAAGTTTAAATGGAGCAATAAACACTTATTACTACTTATTAGTACTGTGTTTCTAATTATTATGTGAAAATACAGACATAGCATCTTTTTTAGAAACACTTTTCAAAATTAACGGTATATGGAAAAAATAATGGTCGGGGTAATATTAGTTATGCAAGTCAAAAAGTTGACCAAAGATTGAATCTAAAAGTACCGCTTCATGTCTGTACGACGGACGAGGTGGAGTGAATGACAAGGACACAAAAAAAGCATTGTTTATAAATAACAGTGTACTGGATACGGATATTTAAAGAATTCTTGTGAGCAAACCGGATTCTGGGCTTTCATTGTTGTTCTTGTGACCCATATTGATGAGCATCGATGATTCTGATACAAGGAAAGATTAAAGATATGGTACGGCAAAACTAACAGCTACAGCTGCAGAGAATTTAAGTTACCTAATCATTTTGTGAAAGTTTTTTAGTGCTTAAAAATATTTAAAAAAATTGTTTGTTTCACCTCACAAGTTCGGAAACGTGTTGTTTATCATTCGAAGTCTACGCAATAAAGTTCTTTTAGTCCGCTAGCGTGGAAAAGGTTTTTGATATTATTACCTCTATTGAAGCTCCAGAAAAATTATTTTCTTTAAATAGTACTAGTATAATTAATTATTTGAGTAATGAAAATGACATCATTCCAGCGAAGAAAATTCTGGTGCAAGGAAAACAGCTTAAATAATGTAGTAATTTGCTTTAATTTATAGTAAAAATAAAAATAAAAGTCAAATTAGTAAAATTAATAGTAATATATAAAGTACAGTAAATTTTATGAAACTTTTATGGAGGTTCGAATTTCTAAAATCTTTTCCACGCTAGCGGATAGAAAGCATATTTTCACGTAGATTTTGAATGATAAACAACACCTTTCCGAGCTTATGAGGTAATAATAACTATTGATGGGTTAGTGTGTAAAATTATCTATAACTTTATACTACTCTGGTATTTTGGCATAATTTTATTTTTTTTATACAAAATATACGTATTATTTTTCTTGCAAATACCTACGTAACATTTTGTATAATCAAACATGTTGCGAAGCGCTCGTGGCGAAGTTTACTTAGTTGTTCTCAACCGATCAGCAAAGTTAAGCAACGTCGCACGCGGTCATGAGTTGGATGGGTGACCGCTAGTGACATTACTACTGAGCGTTTCCGTGCTTCGGAGGGCACGTAAATCGTCGGTCCCGGTTGTTGTCTGCCATCCGGCAGTCGTTATAGCATACTACCATGCTATAATGGGCATTTTGCGAATGCCCGCCTGGCTAGCTACCACCCTCAAGTAGAAAATCTGTCGCCAAGCACCTAACGGTGTGTTACCGGCAGCTGTCCTTGAGAGCCAGTACTTCTAGGTTAGCCTGAACAACATCTTCGACCACATCATCACTTACCATCAGGTGTGATAGTGGTCAAAGGCTAACCTATCAGGCAAAAAAAAAAAAAAAAAAAACATTAATTTCAGTAAATCCTCTGAAATACTTTGAAATAATCACAAATGTACAAACTGCATTACCGATATAAAAAAAAAACTTGATTCTAGAGTAGAGACATGACCTTCTATCTTATAATACTTTTATCTAATTCTTGAATAGAGACAGACACTTACGTCATTCAAAGGGCTTTTGCATTGAACATCCCCACGATTATCTCCACAGTCGGAAATATCACAATACTCGCCAGACCTGGAACAAAACATAATATAAAGCTAAAGCACAATTACCTCATGCAATTTTCAAAATTAGAGCGTTTAATTAACAGTGAAATATACATTGAATTAAGTAATGGATTTAAGTATACAATTTTTTTATTTTGGTAACAGCCTTCGTAGCGCAGTACCATCGAATACAAATCTATCGCAAAGCACCTATCAGTGTGTTCCAGCAGCTGCTATGAAAAGCAGTGTCCAAATAAGCGTGAGAGACCGACCGTACCCCTGGCCATAACCCTGGGTCTTTTAAAGTTAAACGATACCACCGAGTGTGGTGATGTAGTTGACCAGCTGACTACGATCGTCTCTGTCATCATCCCTTATCAACTGATGAGACAACGATGAAAGGCTAGGCTATAAGCTAGCTATTAAATACACCTTCACAATAAAACTACAAAGAAAGCAGTTGGATACAATTCTGCAGGAAATATGATGTTTTTTTACTCTTTATGACATATTGTATGTAAGGATAATAATAACCATAAACAATAACCACATCACAGGTTCAGTACAAGTTACACGTATTATACGATAAAGCTTAATTATTATTGTAGACGGATGTCCTGACACCAGTGTTTCATTGTTAGCTATAGTGATGTACCTACGCATCGTAAGCATAACTCGATTGACAAAATATTTTGTATTAACGATATGAATACTAATCAAAGGAATAATTTATAATAACAAAGCATATTGTAAATTTAAAGGTCAATCCTTCCGGTTACGATTATATTATTTGTAACGTAACCTTTAATTTTAATATTGGTTTGTTAAATATGGGTAAAAACATTTAGCTAAAAATTTCATGATATATGCATGAAATCTATTGTTTTATCGATAATCGACAATCGATCTCTACCGTGGTGTAAGTATGAGGAATAGAGTCTTCCGAGTCGTTACACTGTTGTATCATGCGGTGTAACCACGAGGAACGAGTCAAAATAATTAAAAGGATACTAATATCCATAATATGTACTTGATTTGTCTAATATTAGGTAGGCTTAAAGTTTGACATTGCCGTTACGTAATTAAAATCATATGTTTTGTTGTAGGAAATATATTTATTTAATCTATCTAATCTCGTTCAACCTACATTTCGGCTATCTAATAGGAAAATCGTTTAAACAACTACTGTGTGAAGGTATTTTGTAATTAGAAGAAATATTTTTTCTGTGAAATAATTTCCAATTGACGCATAAAGTATAACATCCATCCACGTCTACTTTTCGTCATATGTCGCAACTCGGTCCTAAATCTCTTCATTTCTTCAAGCTTCTCTCTGAATATCAGTCCAATCATTTGTCAAGATTTTTCATTTTACCGATTTGGTGCAAATGATTGTGGTTATGCTTGCGGTTTGTAAAATGTAAAATCTATTGAAAGCCAAATATCAAAAATGTCTCCTCTTTTTTTTCAATTTAGAATGGTAACTATATTTTACGTGTGAAAAATCTTTTATTTTGAAATCTGACACTAAGACATTATGCAGTTTTTATGTTTATTATTATTTATTATTTATTTTATGTTTATTCACAGTAACCAGTGCGTTGAAACGGCATACTTCCTATTTCAAACCCTAACATATCATAACAATAAATACATTACGAAAACTAAATTTAATGGGAATATTTACATAATATCAATATACATTATACGATTAAGTACCGGGTAACCCATTGATATAGGTGTTGGTGTGATTGAGGAAAATTACACTTAACTGTATGCTTCGATTAAATATTTTCTCTAAATATTCATTGATATATTTGTCACCCTGTTTATATAACAGGGTAATGTTAAATTATTCTTACAATAATATGATAACGAATGGATGATATTAAGGTTATAGATATAATAATGACTCGTATTGATTTATGTTATATTTATTGTTTGTGTAGTATGTACTTCCCTAGTTCACAATTTATTAACAGTTTTTTGAACAAAAGTTATGTGAACGCCCACATTATTTGAATCTAATTTGATAATGTTATTTTTGCTAACACATACGTTTCATTCTCACCGAGACAATGAACAGTTCAATATAACATCTGGGAAATGTCCCGAGAGAAGTCTCTCTACAAATAGCACATCGCATAATAATGTCACCGAAGTATGGCGTCGCGTATTTTTATTTTTAATAAGGTAATTAGAGCGTTAGTGGGCTTCTGTATGTTAAAATAACTTTGCGGTGGTCGGACAATCCCAGTACTGCGATATTTTGAAGGGTTACTAATAGACAAAATAAAGCCCTATTTATGTAATTTCTCTCTGCTGTCTGCCTTTCCATCAGTGTGTTACGGAGTCTTTACAACGGAATGAGATACAAATATGGAGATAAATCGGACTTGCAACAGAGTACTTTGTATGGCATTCCCTTGCATTCGCTAATCAACTAGACGCATAATCTGCAACATAGGCTGTCTTCGTCTGCGTGAAATTAGGTTTGATATTTGCTTACATAGAGTACAACATATGTGTTTCCCGTCCTTTTGCAATAATTTCATAAATGTTTTCAACATTAAACACACATATTTATATTATATTGTATTTTATATGTATTTATAAGGCCGCTCTCTCTAAAAAGCTTTTGCATATTATGTGTGAAGTTGAAGCCACTTTATGGTGATATTTTTATGTCATTAATTTCCAAAAAAATACTTCTACCTACGAATAAATAATTTATATTCATAGATTTCTACAAATGTGACGAGTAATTTGACTTTTTCCTAATATGTTTATTAAATAAACAGAAACAAAATCATAAAACCACCTCTAATTTACGCAGCGAATGCTTTGATTGTTTCTAAAAGTGCATGAAAATTTATTAGATTGTCGATAAAATATAACCATTTAGTTCTGCTGCTATTTTTTTATAAATTGTTTTATTTAATTTTAATAAATTTAAATATGGGTTTGATTAAAAAATCTGATTTAAATCATACTGCGCTTGCTCATATAATCTGTGCCTCAGGGTTATTGGCGTGATCCCAGGCTTGCTCACTTTGATAACTGTTTCAATATTTTGCATGCTATCTTCTTAAAATATTACTTGGACTTAACTTCTACATAGTTTGTTTTGATTTCAACGTATTAGGCTGTGTTGGTGATCTAATTAATAAATATTGACGAAAAATATAGCCTCCAGCATATTTAAAAAATGAAATACGCGTGAGTTTTACACATATTTAAATATTTTAAGTTACTCCTGAGTATCGTTTTTGTTCACATTCGTGCATTTATTTCTACAATGTTAGAATTCACCTCTTTATAGTTGAATTTATACACCGTTGATACTAAACTTAATGTCTATTAAGTTTATGTTTTTTAAGTTTGTGTTTTTCAAGTAATAAAATCAGACGGGACTACCTATTCTATTATTAAGACTTATTTACTCAGATGAGTTTGTATAATATTATTATTTTGTTTGTCACAGTATATTTCCTGTTAGCATATTTTCCGGGGATGTTGACATACATTGAATGTAAAGGAACAGGAAGATTTAATGGAAATATGACTAATGAGAGCGAATGTCGGTTTGCTCATACCTATTATAAAAAGAAGATCAGGAATCTGAGGTCAATTCTGCTAATTAGTGCACTGTAATTTTCTGGATTTATTATATTTCGTTTCTAATTTATATGTAATTTACGGTGAATTTTATTGAGATCTGTGAAATGTGAATCTGACGCTCAGGTGGTATAGAATATACGAACTTATAAAGAGTCCGCCGCGCGCCGTCGTCTCCTTTCTGTACGTTTCCAGCTTTAGTGATGCGCATTCATGAGAACAACAAACAAATATCTTTATTACATCAATATTCGCAAGTAAATAAATTATTGTTTTCTGTAATTATTTTAAGTTTCATCACAATGTAATGTTGTTTTTTTGTACAATATTACAATTGAAGCGTATGGAAAAACCACGGTTGTCTGAAGCAAGAAGTTGCTAATTCTATGCGTGGGATAGTAGTTAATATGATATGTCGATCATCCATGCCATCGAAAATCCTTTGTAATAAGCAAATTAAGAAGAATTTATAGGTTTATAATGACAGAATTGTCATTGCGATCGTTGCTGAATGTTCTGACATTTGGCGGGACTGACATGATTCATGTTGGAATGTTGGTTAGGGCGCAGATGTTCATTACTAAGTATCTGTATCAAATCCTGCGGTTCCTTACTTTATTAGAAGGATACAATATGCGATTTTAATGAAATAATGCCAAGTTATTCTATGGCCATAATGATTGTGAGTTATCTTTGTAGTAAAATTAGTGACTAAATTCATAAGTAAAATGTCCTATAGCGCAATTAATGCTGCATTGCGATTGAAATGATGTGGTGGAAAAAGCCCAGCAGTAGGTTAGCTGTAAAATTTAAAATGGCTCTCAAGGGCAGCTGCTGGAACATGCCGCCAGGTGCTTGCGGATTTATCCGAAATTTGAACCAGCTTTTCGATTTGCAGGGTTTGAGTTTACTATAGCATTACATAAAAGTTTTATATAGCACATAAAAAAGCTAAATAGGTAAATTATTTAAAGTGATTAATACAAATTGAACTCTATTACAATTTTATTTTAACAAAAATATACCATACATTTTGATTATTGAATAAATAATAAGGTATAAAATATGTTTTTTTTAAACCTTGATTTCCTTATTATCACTGGACCTGAATGAACCTTATCAGTGTTAAGATATCAAGTAAATATATATAAAAAAATAAACGTATCGATAAGTACCTTTGAATTTTTTTGTAAGTAAATATTTTAGTAAGGACTTACCACCCATCATGGCACTTGCAGACTCCACAAGATAAGTCACCCTGCCCGCTGCACTTCGGCGACTTCATTTCTACGTGCTTACTGCACTCGCAAGCACATGGCACGTGGTACTTTATTACTGCCTCTTCCGTCATGTTCTCCACCTATTAAAATGTAATATTTTACTTATATATTCTAACACAATGCATAAATGTACACGTTTTCAAAAAGAAGAGTCCATGTGGCTGAGATATAAGGAAGTGTGATGTAGCTGGAATGGACAAGGGTAGTATTATATAAAAGGGAAAAAGAAGCTTCAAAGTAGCGCTAGAGACGGAAAAGTTGAAGGCTAAATAATAGGTTCAAATTGTACCCGTTATTTACCCTTCAACGTTTCCGTCACTGCACTACTTCACGCACACACGGAACAGTTGAAGGGTAAAATAATAGGTACAAATTGTACATATAACTTACCCTTCAACTTTTCCGCCACTGTTGCTACTTTCAAGCTCATTTTGCTCGCTATAACACTAGTCAACATTTTCGTTACCCATATGATTTTACCGTAAAATCATAGATGTAGAGGAAGGCCAAAATAAGTTATTCAGCAGAAAATATAAAATACGATTAGAGAAATGTTAAAACAGTATGTTCTATCGACATTATCAAGTTCCGGACAAAATTGCAGCTATCATGTATACGGGGCAGGGCACGCGCGGCGCTTGCTTATCAGCAAGTCGTCTCTTATTATCAATTTATAGCAGCAGCATGAACATAGAGCCGTTATAATAGCATAAAGATCCTTGTGAGCTGTGGACATGATTCACTTAACTGAATTCAAGTACTGATAATAGTCGCAGAGATGTGAAAAATTGCGAATCCACATGGTTCAAAAAAGTACTTATACCAGAGGAAAGTTGAAGGGGACACAAGTGGCAGAATAGTTAAGTAAAAAAATATTAGTCGGTAGGCTATTCTTTAATTTTATACACTAGGTCCTCATCCCTTTGTATTATAAAATGTGTACTAAATACAAATTAGTTATAAAGTCTTAACATTTAAAAATGTAAGGGTACAAACCTTTATCTTGACATAAACGAACTCGTGCGTGCTGCCATGGTTGGTGCAAAATTGTGGTTGCACCTTAGCGTTGATGGTCAAGGAACACTGTCCTTTTGTGCAGCGGACCTCGCTTGGCTCTACGATTATATACCCGGAGTTCTGCGTCTGGTTGTATATATCTCGATACACCTGCCATTAGATTGTTAATGTTAGTATGTATATAGATTATACATAGTCTCTAGCATAGTAAATGCCCAGTGGCAATAGCTGTGGAGCTTGGGCATCACCACATAGTGAAGCTTGGTCATAGGACATTTTGCGAATGCTTATCTGGATGTCTATCGCTCTCAGGTATACTCCAGTCATTGTATTACAACCACCACCACTACCACTTTTGCGGTTTCTATACCATCACCCTTGTTATTATAGTTGTAAAACGCTTATAAGTATGCTTTAAACTTATAAGCGTTTTACAACTATAATATACTACAATTCCCTATTCATATTTTGTAAAGGAAAACTTTTAAAATGTACACACACTAACTTTATCAATGCACAGAGCTACCTGGGCTGGAGCATTTGGACTGCCTCTGAGTCTGCAATGGCTTTTGGGTCTAAATGCTTTCATTGTTCTAAATGTAGTGTTATATATAGTTCGTAGTATTTTGTTAATAAAGGCATACTACCGGTAAAAAATCTATTAATTTAGGGGCAGAAATGTATTTCTGTAACAAAACACATTGCTATAGCAAAAGTTATGGATTTAATTTGGCGTTGGTGATGACATTATTATGCTGAGACAAAAAGCTTGCGTGGGTTTGAAAGTTGCGTTTGTTTTGTACGTTATTATAACGCAAGCACGAACCTCTGTAATTATAATTCACATTAAAATTACGTTTGTAATAACCATTATCGTTTTAAACCTAAATTGTAATGATTACCGTCCATCTAGTACGGTTAAAATAACGTCGCATGACTGTTTGTAACGATTGTTGAATAACCAGTTTGTTCTCGGTAATTATGATTGTAAGAATTCTCTCGGAGCTGTCTTGTATGTAAAGTATGTCTTCACGTAGCCTTATTTTATTCATCGATGATTTGCTTTGCATCGAGTTAACATTCCTGGCGCTATAATTGTAGGTGCAAAGCGTGCCTGAACAGTCATATCGTATCTATCTAAATGGATGCAGATAGTGATTGGTCTTTACGATAGTATATTACAGTCAACAACAAAAGTTACTTATTTATTAAGGTTTAAAAGAGTACTTCTCGGGACTATATTATTATTAGCGTGATATTGGTACCATATATCTATGTACATAGGTAACACACATCTAGTGTCTACGCTAGCGTAGCCGGCTAGGTTAGGACTGTTGATGTTAAAGTTTGCGTCGGCCAAAGAATCGCCATTCCCGCTTCGGAAGTTAGTACTACAATATATAGGATTAAGCTGTCACCTGGGTCATCTGAACCCAACCGCAAGCCTTTGACAGCACTCTTTCCGATTGGTAAGTTATGCATAGTTCATCGATGGTTAATAGGCTAAATATATAATAATTGGCTCTCAAGGACTGCTGCCGGAAGAATTTATGGGCTATTCTTTTTTCTGCTATTTATTCTAGATTTTCTGCTTGAGTGTGGTATCAAGGTGAGCATTCGCAAAATGTCCTACCATCGTGGAGTGAAGTTTAAATTCAAACCTGTCATGGATTCGAACCATTGACTTGGTTTAAGAAATTAAATATTATATATAATTATATTACAAAATACAAAATAATAAAAAGTTTAATTATAAACGTGGCAGTCTGCTACTGGGACCAACATACAAAAATGAAATTAGCGCAGAAAATTTTAAAGAAGCCATTCTTTTAAATTTTACAATTAAACAGACTCAAAACATGCATTTTTATTTTTGATTTTCTTCTATGCTGCTGGTACAGTACAATTACGAGCAAAAATAGGTCACAGCTCTCTTCACTATTAGATTGTTGAACGAAAAAAACGAGCAGTATATCAACCTCCTTTTCAGAAAGACGTTTATAAAAGAAATGTGTACAATAATTATGTTTACATAATTATATGATAAGATTCCACCTTAGAGGTTAAATGTTAGTTTAGTTAAGTTTACTATATAGTTATAACTAAAAACTTTGTAGACCAGTAACCAAAAATCAATTAATATATGCACGTGTGCATGAAGGCAGAATACAAAAAACATATGTATAGTATATTGTTTAAGACCTTTTAATAATTATGTATTCTAGTAAATAAATAATTCAACCAATGATTAAAAACAAATTAATGTCGGAGAGCATTTGTGCATATTGGAATGCAATGTCATTTAATTTCCCAACAAATCAATAGATAATATTAAAAGTACCTACTTATTTAACATCCAAATGAAAATTAAAATCGTACCTTTCTTTCCACGGGAGAACTGTATTCTAATTTGAAGCTGTCAGAACTGTCAATTCGGAGTGTTCTTTCTACATAGCCGGGGTGTATGGTAACCCCTCCTTTGGATACAAAGTCGATCTCCGTCAGTACTTCTGGCGTACCCCCGCAAAACACATCCGTTTTGGTAAAAGTACAGTGCTCATCCTGAGGACAAAGAAAGTTCAAGTACAGTCATTTTCACACCAAACAGCTTAAAGCTTCAGAAACGGATTTTTACTCCTTAATTCTTTCATTACATTTTAAATTTACTATATATTTCAATAATGCTGATCTGATGATGGAGCTGGGCTGCCTCCATCAGTAGATTGGGGTCTAATGGAACCATTGAATGGCTACCAACATAATGAGTTCATCAAGTTTGATTTAAGGTGTTCTCTCAACGCCATTTCAGGTAACGGCGAAACCAAAGCGTATATTTTTAGTTCTTAACTAATAATTTATAATTTTTTTGAATTGAGTATAACGATGGCTTCTGACATGTTATCATGTTCTGACGTTCCTATGACCTATATAATTTAAGTCACGTAGAATGAGTCACATTTGTTAAATAGATCCAATATCCAATGACCAAAAATGTAGCAGACAAAAGGAAAAATGTATAAACCATCTTATGACCGGTCATATCTATCTGGATCTGAATATTGGCCATGAAAAAGGCAGAAAGTAGAGTGCAATCGGAAATGCGAATGTTAAGATAGATGTGTGGTGTTTTAGAAACAAGATTAAGAATGAGTAAGTATGTAAGTCAATAATAAGTAGACAATAGTAAAGTACGAGTATTGACCGAAAAGGTGAACAAACTTGGAACAGGCTGGAAGGATGATACTTTTAGTACGGGATAATGGCAAAAATATAATACTTTATCGTCTTTAATATTTGGTTTTAAGGTCATTTCTGAAGGAGTTTTTCTCTTGATAACGATCAAATAATCTAGAATTTTATTCATTCATTCATTTTGTATCAATGGCTAATTGACTCTTAGATAATGTTTGCCCAATAGGAGGCCTAGAATTGTATGTATCAGTAAAATTGCAAACATACTATTTTTATTATTAAACTGAATATAAAAACGATCCAATTAATAACCAGGACGAGATATTTCCTGAGACGAATGTACCTACCATCGTCCCAGATTATGTATAAATAAAATTAGTCATAGAAGAAAAGGCTCCATGTTAACGAGTAAATTATAAAATATTTTCCTGTTATGGATACTAGTAACTACTCAATAATTATAGCCGGTAAATCAGTGGCTACTGTAAATGGCTTGACGCCTAGTTCTAGACTTACTAACAATGATCATTTACATTGATTAAGCCGATTACTGATTGGTTACGGCGCCTATGCTGTGGTTTGTTGGATGAAGTTTTTTATTTTCTACGATCAAGTCTATGCTCGCTATTTTTGATGGAATTGTTGCAGTATACATTTTCAAAGATTGAATAAAATAAAAAGTAGGCTATATCGTTACATGGGTAGATTTATTTTTTATTTCATTAGATTGATATACAGTTTTCGACAATTTGCACGAAAGCTTCTAAGTGAATTTTATCTTCACATACTTGTGTACATAAAGTAAAGTACTTAAGTAAGTATTATACCTCTACTATATAATTTATCTGATTTTCATCCTGTCACATTTAAGTAAAGTAATATAAGCGTGATGTAAATATGGCCTTATGCTAATTATGCGATCAAGATTGAGAGCAGTTGAATTTACGCTTTGACTGCAACTAAATCGATTTAGTAAAAACTAGAAGTGACAAGGGCGTGAAATTTGTTGAAGTAGAGCGTGGTTTAACCGTGCTCTACCATCTGCATTACAAAACATAGAGGTAGGTATATACGTAGGTATAGAAGTTTTGACACAATTAGGTTGACTTGCTGTCAAAATGCAAAGGTTTAAAAAGTTTTGAATAAATTATCATAAGTATGGTTTAATTTCCAAAACGGACCTAAATAGTTACTAATGTTCGATGCGACTGGACAACGAAACATTTCCATTAACAGTAACTCTAGGTAGAGCCTGTCAGGCGCCGAGTACGTACTGCCACCAAGTAATGACCACAACAGGCAGCTTGTTTATATGCGGGCATGCCTCTATTGCAATTTGCTATAGACTCTATTATACTATATTATATTTAGATAAAGTGACTTCAACTAAATGACAAAGCAACTCAATGTTTTTTAGGTCAACTAAACAAAGTAGTTGTTTAATAGTAAAAATGTATGTTTCTTGAATTTATTAACTAGATAGATATACTTGAATGTAAATTTAATTGTTTTAAAGATAATGCAAGTACATTAAAAATACTAGGTATAATATTTGATTCTACACTAATGAGTTGTGATTCTAAAAAATCTTAACTATAAGAATAGAAATTTCAATTCTTTTATTTAATTGTAGGTTGATTAGGATTGTACTTTTTTTATATGTTGATTGCGTGTGATAATTAAATAACTTTGTAATTCGTAGTTCTCAGTCGTATAAAACAGTATGCAATGTGCAATGCAGTACTCATTGCACGAGACTGTTTTAAATGCCATGTTTTATATTTGATTTATATGCTGCCTTTCAAGAAAAGACTATAAGCGATACGGCAAGTATTTGCGTCACTAAATGATGAGGAATCGTGCATGTTTTCTAGATATAGTGAAAAGTCCCTGAGGGTTTTCACGAAAATATTTCATTTCAGAAAATTAAACGAAATTTTTCTGAATTCGTACTAAATTTGAGGGTTGAAAATGGAACTCAGTTAAATTCATTCGACATTATAGATCTATAATCATTTAAAATATTAAAAATAATATCCTGAGATTGATTAACTTGATAAGTACCAATCAAAAAAGTTAAGGCCTAATGTATTTCATTCTATCTTTATGTATGTATTTACTTCGGCCCTTCCCGTAATCCAAAGTTAAAGCTTTAGAAAGATCTTGTGGAAATTATTCTCTACAATATAAATAATGCAGTGTGCAATTTAAGTATGCAACATGCAATATTCATGGCATGTAATTAGCAAGCGAGATGAGTCGGGTGTGGCTGTACTCCCACGTCTCCTTAAAGAAAACCTACGTAGATCCGGATAATCTGAAGAACAATGAGATTATGTTCGAAGAAGCTTAGGTTTACGTAGGGAGAGGTTTTGACGCCAGTTTATAGCTTATTGTTAACGGATGTTTGATGTAGTTTAGGGTTTCTGTGAAATGTATACTGCTAGCTTATAAAGAAGAACCGGAGATAAGGCTGTGGTGTAATCATATAATCAAAGGAATCTGTACTTTCCTGCATATATATGTTATAAGATTAAATGTCATTTTGAAATGAAGTTTCGGATGATAATGATATAAAGCTAATGATCCAGGCTACAAAAAAAATACACGTCAACTTATGGCACCAAACATTAAAATTATATTAATGTAATGGTATTATTGCATTTTGGACCTACATTGAAAAATAATCTAAAAAAGGCCTCATATTTTTTTTTATAATAAAATTATAACTGAAGGTTAAATTAAAATAAGAAAGCGAATGCGGGTAATAGGTAACTATTTTACTAGGTTAGATAGGGACTTTGCGACAAAACCTTATGAGCGGACTATCTTATATTGTATTTTACCGCATAATTGCTTCCATATAAAATACTCCAGGGATTTGATTTGTGAGCAGCATTAATAACGAATATTTCAAAAATAATTAATTCAAGTAAGTAGGTGGTTTAGGTTTAAAAAGTAAGGTCTGACACAGCGTCTCCACCTCAGGTGGTCTTTTTGTATGACATTAGAGCCCTAGAGTGGACATTATAACTATGGGGACCCAAATAAGAGTGCTTATAAGAGCTTCTAAGCGCCTTCCTCTCTAAAGAGCAGGAACCGGAGTCCAACACAGAACAAAACCACTTCAGTATAGGTTAGGATTTTTAAACAACATTGTTAATGAGATAAATGAACAACAAATTTTAAATTAGATATTTAAGTTGAATGAAAAGTTTGTTTTCCGTATACAAAATTGTAATTATTTTCAAAATTCCATTACAATTTATAATATTTTCTGTTCACTACAGTATTCGCATAGAAATAAATCTGTCTCGCTGCTAGCATAGAATAAAAAGATAGACCACAAGTGATGTGGCCGCTTTACAAGTAAATTATTTATGAAATCCTATATCGATATATTATAATCGTTAAATCCGTGCCATAAAATATTAATATTATTTTCTGATATATCATCATTATTTCGTAACATTGGGTTTTTTGTCGTTTGCAAATCCTTTTCCTATCTGATTAACCGAGTTTTTAGATTATGACTGTTTGTTCCCCACAAATTAGTCATAATCTAAAAACTCGGTTGATTTTTTTGTCTCTATCTGAGCGCTTAAGTGAGATGAACAATTCAATACAATACAATCATTAGGTTTAACACGAATATAATTTTGAATATATAAATATAAATAAACAAGCAAGAGGCCCTACCTATATATCAGATGTATTTCGTCATAAGTGACTAACTGAACTGCGCCCATCAGCCATAAATATTTTAAGTCTCATGTGCCTGTACCTAATTTCAGCCTTCAAACTGGAACTCAGTAATGCGTACATTACTGCTTAGCGAAAAATAGGTATATTGTCAGTACTTCCCCGGCCAAACTCGTTCACATACACTTCTACTCCTAATATACTGTTCATATAAGTTTTGATGAAAAAAATATACGACCCATTAAGTTAATAAAAATATTATTCAAAAACATTAGAGCCATTGTGAAGATGTAACAGTAAAGTCACACTCGTATATGTAATTTGCGATAGGTGTAACTTTACCAACTACTGTAGAAATACCAACTCTCTCCACAGTGCATGGGTGGTAAAACTCATAAAATCATATCTAACTGCAGATCTAAACATAGCTACTATACCAAAAGAGTCATAAACCCTTTGTTAGTGCATAAAACGTATCAGGTGGGCGTGAAGATAATGCAGATGTAGATGATGGTTCTCGCCCTATTTTGATTGGTTTATTTTGTCTCACTCAATTGTATAATGTTAAAATGAGGCAGGTATATCGATAGGAAAGTCAGAGGTAGGCTTAGGCGTGGGTGGTAAGAAACAGCTTAGAATGTTGTTTCCCGTGTTGCGACATCCTTAAACCAGCTAAGAGATTATGGTGAAGGAAGTTGATAACCGTATTAAACCATGATATAAGTCAGGTAGAGACAGACTAATCTAGTGTATTTACGTAAGAAATAATGATATTCGTATATACTGGTGGAAAACTTCCTACAAGACATGTTTTTGCGCTACTGCAATATAATAATTGTGTTGTTGTAGTAATATTAATTATATGTAACTATTTCATTTCCATATATAACCATAAAATGTGGTTCTTTAGTCGCTTAGTTCCTAGCGGAATATTATGATAAAAACAAGCAACAACATTTTACAATAAATTAGAGCGCTTTGTATATTAATGAAGGCCTAAAGTTGGTAGTATGGTATGTTTTTACGCAAACTATTTACATACAGCTACTAGAACAAAAGCATTTCGACAACTTAAGCGCTATTTCAGGCCTACGGTCAGCACAAACGCTGCCTCTACCACAATGATTATTCATTGATCCAAATAAGTGCCAAAATTTTGATCACGCGTCGCATCTACCAAGCGCTATGATAGGGTTTGAGAAATTAACATATATTGGATTATGTATTGGGTGTAGTAGAATACACGCGTATCTACGTATCTAACAAGACAATATTTCAGAGGATATAGAGGATAGACAAGGTTACAAATTACTTAGATATCCACTAATTATTTCACCTGTGGTAATATGCCACGAGACATTTACCTAATTCATATTGAATTATGAATGAATTTTGCGACATACCGACACTCTTTATGCACTCATATACGCCAATAACAATATTGTTAAGTGATACCATAAAATGCGGTGGCTTATTGTTTAACTGAAATAGTGATATCACCCGCATGAATGTGTTCGCGGTAATTCCACACCCTTAGTCATTTCATGCATAAGATTCTATAAAAAACATTAGAATATTTTGCAGCTTCGCAAACATAGTGTGTTTGCGAATGAACAGAAATTTAATATGGTAATAAATAGTAGGTAATTAATGTATAACAGGCGTGTTCAGTTTTTAAATTCTTGTAAAGAAATCGTACTACCATTATTTTTATTTCTATTTAGCCAAATAGGAAGGTATGTGTACATGTGTACTATGACTGAAATCATTTGAAGCAAATAGAAAACCTAAAACTTAAAAAAAAATGGAGAGTTCCACAATTGCAATTTCAATATAAAATCTAATACAAGAAATGTTTCTGGTATACTTAAAAGTTTCAGCTTAGTACTTTTGATTAAGATTGATTTGTGTTTCTTATTTTACATCATATTTCCGATTAATTTAGACTTCCTTGGTATTCATTTTCTTTATTCCCGTTCTATTTCCTAGAAATGTATATTCTTTGTCTCTCTTATACAACGTCCAGACATTTCTTATATATAAAGAGGTCATTCCACCCTACGTAATACAATAATATAAGCCGTTGCAAATAGGATGAAAACCGTCTCAGCCGCGGTAAATAACTTGGAAAAATCGACCGAGTGTCTGGCGCAACTCCAAATGGCTCTAGGTGCATTGACTCTGAAACTTTAGCTAGTATTTTGTTATCTTACCGGGATATTTTTCAGACATATTTACTGAATAAATGCTAACTTAAATGTTGTGGCGGTAATGCGGCGTCAGCTACAGTTTCCATGTTTTGACGAGTTTCTTTAGCTTGCCATCGCTTAAATGAACCGAACTACTGGATCTGAAATGATGTCTTGTAATTTAATACGTCTGGACTCTGGAACCGGTTAAAGGCGTGTTAAAAGAAATCAAAACTAAATGTTGTTATACATTATGGTCACCACAAAGGCTAGGTGACAATAATGTATCACAATATTTAGTTTAAGTTCAGTGCCTACTTCTACAATAAGGTAACTTACGCATTGTATCCACAAAACAATGAATTTTCTTAGAATGTTTTCCTGGTATATTACCGAGAATAAAGTTTGTGGTGAGGTAATATAGGTAAGTATATGTATATTACTAACTAGATTACGAAATGGTTATACTATTATAAGTGTAAACTAAGTATTGTACTGATAAAGGTACATGGGTTAATTTTTATAGGAAGGTACCATTTTTACACGGATTTCTATTTTCTGCTCCCTTGGAAACTATTCCATTTCTTGTCGCTCCTGGAAATCTTTAAATAAATAGGCAATGAAACATTTTAATATGTTTGCAATAACGCCTGCAATAGGGATTATTATTTATATTTTCCTTTCGTATATTTGTAATTTTGTAATAAAGAAAACATTTCTACAAAATAATCTTCGTGCAGTAGGCAATTTTAAGGGCATCCCGCATGTTTTGTAGTTCGGGTAAATGTCAACCAGTAGAAAATTATATTGCCTTCGTTAACAACACAGGCAGAAGCCAGTGACAACATTATTAAAAGTAATATTAATCATGAAACTACCACCTGCCCGAGCTCAACTCATTTTTCTCTCCAGATTGCGATAGCGGTCCAACAACTCCGTGAAATAGCATGCCCTTTGTAGGCTTGCGTAAGGTGTTAACGTAAAAACTGAGATGTTTTACACATTAAAACATGTTAATGGGCAAATGGAGCAAGGGTTAATTGGGTTGATTGATATGCAATGAGATCTTTCATTTGTATAGCCTTTTCGGGGATTTGTTATCGGTGCAACTTCGGCGGTATGACGTGGCATGGCGAGGTTTATTACGAGTAAAAATACGCGAATATTATACACATAGGTATTTTTTTAGCATTTTCACTGATCCGATTTTACCAGCAGTACTACTATAAACATTACTACGAAAGTATTAAAGCAACCTACTTAATGCAACGGTGGTGGATCAGTTGCAATGACTAATGGACGGACACGAACAGAAAGTCTATGGTTCGAATCATGCCACGGGCTTAAACTTTACCGAAATTGTAGGGCATTTCGTGAATGCCTTCCTGGCTAGCCACCACTCTTGAGTAGAAAATCTGTCGCTAGGCACCTAACAGTGTGTTCTGGCTGTTGTCTTTGAGAAACAGTACCTTTTCTAGGTTCTAAAGGCTTAATAACTAGGTTATTAACTCTGTTTACTATTTTCGATAACATCGTCACTTGACCATCAGCTGAGGTTATGGTAATAGCTAGTAGGAAACAAAAAGCTTACTGTCTATTGACAGCGGCTTGCAGCATTGCCCCGCTGAATCTCATGGTAGATTGCAAGTTTTTAAAGCACCATTTCATAAAATAATGTCTTCTATTTAGGCTTTTACGGCAGAGTCCGACGTAACAAATAGTTTCGTAAAATTAAGTATTGTCTGCAGTCACATTAATCATATCACAACGTCAATATAACTTAATAGGTTAATTAAACATTCACAATCAAACATAAGCGTCAAAATGACTATTAGAAACACGTTATCAAACAAGTTTTGATTCTATACAAAATAACTGTCTACGTATAGCTGATGCAATTGAAGACTTCATTATATTGCAATCGTCTTAGCGCTTACTTTTATGTCACGGTCATTGGAAATAATTTAACTCTTTTCAACACAAAGTAAAAAGTTAAACAAAAAATGAGGTCTAACTGTTTGTAATCGATTTGTATACAGTTCAGGTAGCAGATATAATTGGTTGTTTACTTTTTGCGCGTAATTGTAACGCAAATGGGGTGTTCTAATCGCAAGTGTCCATTCTTAGGGGTGTAAAACCATTGTTAGTATAGAGTGGCGGACATACATATCTAATGTGTTCTCTGGTAGGTACCGAGACCTCTTTGTGTAATTTTGTTACTTACATTTTTGTGTCTTAAATTATGTGGAATGATTGTGGCCTTCCATATAATTTTAATAGGAGAGTACATGATAGTAAAATAAATATTCTGTTAGTAAAAGAAGCTTTAAAAAAAACTACAATATATTTTAATCTTGATTGAATTCTTAGTGTAATCGGGTGGTTCATCTCAAGAGAAAGTTTTAACATTAAGGGATTTTCTTAAATACCTATATACTCTAGGCAGTGACAAGACCTTTTTTATTGCAGACAGGTAAGCCTTTGAACCACAAATTCAACTGTTGGTAAGTGATGATGTCGTCGAAGGTGTTAACAGGCTTAACCTAGAATTACTGGCTCTCAAGAACAGCTGCCGGAACACATCATAAGGTGCTTGGCGACAGATTTTCTGCTTGAGGGTGTTCGCTAGCCAGGCGGGCATACGAAAAATACCCTACGACCATGCGGTGAAAAGCTCAAGCCCGCGGCGGGATTCGTTCCATGGACTTGCTACGCGGCTGACCATAGCCATCACTACTGCTGCTATCTCAAGACTCATACATTTGGTATTATTGCATTAAATAGGTAGATAAGTTATTTATAAAAATAAAAACTCCTTGTCCTATATTTAGTAACTCTAAGATCCGAAGTTAAACATGGAATAGCCGCAAGTTAAAAGCCAATATAGGATAAAATTACACTACATAATGTTCGAAAAAGGCATTTCAAATGGTCTGCGAGGAACGATGAAGAAATATTCGTGTGCCCTTTGAAGCCTTAAAGCCGTATATGGTTCAATACTCTTATGAACCCTTTACAATCTGATGTATTACAAACGTTCTTAATTTGAACATTAGTTTACATCATAGCGTTACGAAAATATCTGTAGTAGGTATAAAAACTAATTGTTTTTGTATTTACGCTGGTTAAATCGTATTGGTCTGAGGATAAACTATGTAGTAATTATTTAATGTCGTGCTCTTTAACGGCTTTTAGGTTACAGTGCTGGTATATTATTAACCAATCTGTGTCATATTTTATAGGTCCCGCTGAGGTGGTGATTACCCCCAAATGTCAACGGTCGTGGTTCAACATTCAGAATAAAGATTGCGCCATGCAACCCCATCAATCATGACATGAGCAAAAGGTTGTGATTATCTCCGAATAATTGCATAAAAACGATATTTGCAGATCTGATGATAAGTGACGAAATCTTTCGAAGTTCATTCAAAATGTTATACGCAGAATTGCATGCAAATTTCTTGTGCAGTGCACTTGCTTACATAAAAAATCTAACTTAACGCAACGGGTAATGTTATCGATGTTTCAGTTTGATATCCTTTATATCTGTGGAATAAGGCACACACGATGGAGTTGGGTCATTGGCGAATGATTGATTACACTCGACGCAAGTTTCATCAAGTGTATTTTTTAACGATCATGCTCCTTGATTACACTGACGAGCATGAAATTGTGTAACATTTTAATGTGTTAAACACGGCCACATATAGGTCAACGGTTTGTATTTATAATTTCTGAGAATGGTGTGATTGCGCGGATGTTTGTGGATTTGCTTGCACTTCGCCGCACACGTAGTGTTCGCCAGTTTACTGGAACTCTATATAAGATGAATTACATTGTACATTGGAATTGTATCAACAAACATTAATGTTGCAATGCAAGATGTTTTGTTCTTCCATTCTTAGAGCGTTGTCGAACAAAAGGAGCTATAAAACCGGCCAACTGCGAGTCGGGCTTCGCTTTATTAATAGCCGATATGAAAAAAAAAATGTTTCATGGTTAGCCACACTTTAAAAGCTACATTATAAAACAGCTTTTTCATAATTTTTACTTAGTTGCCTTTTTGAAATAGACCCCGTACCTAAATAAATCGGTGTAAAATAAACAACTTTGACAGTCTCACATTTTTCCATTATATGAAAAATAGCAAAAATATTCGTGGAGGTATACCCTATATATAGAGGTCCAGACGGTGACAGCCCACATGCTACGGATCTAAATATGCTTTTTTTACATTTTCTTAATTATTGGATCCCCTTATAAGTTATTTACTTAGTTGAATTTCTAATACTTACATTAAACATTTGTTTTCAGATCAAAATTTTAAATAAAATATGTGTAAAAAAATAAAAGTTCAGGTTTTTTCTGATTCCCTTTAAGAGATGGAGACCCGTGATCTGGGAGGGCAGGGGTGGGAGGACAGGGACGGACAGACTGACAAACAGACGCATCATTATTTAGGGTCCATTTTGCGCTTAAAAGCGATTATTTTTTATTCATTGTGGAATCAATTAAGTGGTTCTGGCTCGCCCGTACGTTGTTTCTTCCTGCAAAACGGAACGAATACATTCTAACGCAAAGTTTTTTTTTTCTTTTATTTATATTCACATGTTGTGTCGGCTAGAAATGCACCCACCCTTATCTTTCTTTGGGAGTCGTCAATGGCGACCAAGGGAAAAATACCAGATTGTAGATTCAGTGCCTTCTGACGAATTTTTCACCTTACACTTACACCCAAACCTGCCAAGCGTGGGGATAATGCCAAACCCCCGGTTATCAGGGAGGCTTTTGTCCAATGGTGGACGCTATAGCTGTGGATGTGATATATCAAAATAAGTTTTTAGGTGTTGAACTACAGCTCTAACGATAGTGAAAAATTCCGAGAAATGTTGTTGCTTAATAGAATAATAGGAAATCAGCAAAAGCTATTTTTCGAAACTAAATAAACGATTTACAATAAACTCCGTTCATTGCTTAAAGGATGTAGATGGCAAGACGCCAGCCCTAACATAAGCAATATTACTAAATGCGACGATGATTTAATGGTTGTTCAAAACAACACACGGTGAATCACAGAGCCTTTATGAAGACAAAAAGGTTTTCCCTAATGTTATTAAGCAAGTAACAAAGATAGCTATACCGTGTAGCTAAGCAGCGGATATTGGAAAATGGGGTTACGCAGGAAATTTTATATCGATCGTTTCAACCACTTCACTTGATTGTGTAGAGTCATCAGAATAAGGATACTACGTGACTCTACATGCAAAAAAACGTGCATATCAAGCGAGGTAAAATAAAATTAGTAACTATAAAGTCTTTGTTGTGTGATGCTTGGTTTTAAATTGATTATTTCCTACTAAGATTATGTTTTTAATACCACATTTTTATATACCTTACGCATGAGCCATTAAGATTCATGACCACTTGTTACTACTTACACATTGTGGATGTCAAGTTAAAATCCCAATAAAAATGCATGAAAAACGTGGTAGAGCAATAAAAATATATTAACTGCGTTGCCAGTAAGGTGTGACATAAATGACTCACTTTAACTGAGGTAGCTAACTAGTCGTGAAATCGAACTAAGATCCACTTAACGTGATTGATGACCGTAAACCCGTCTTCAATCAGGTTTATAATACTGCGGTTTGGTTATTAAAATTTACGAGTAGTAAAATATGTATCGATATGAAAGTATTTATTTAAATCACAAAACAGGCCTGTTTTTTACCACCATCTCGACTCCTTCGGTTATGGAGTCGATAATGTAGCGCATAGTGAGATTTGTCTCAATCACTATCACTATCCCACCGGTATGATAGTGATCAAAGGTTGTATTTACATTAAGATAACCTTAACCTAATGATTAGTAAAATAAATTTAATGATATGAAATACTAGCGGGCCGCGCCGGCCTCTAACTGGTATTTAACAAAATTTCAAACAAATATTTTTGAAAATATTCTATAGCCTACGTTCATCTAGAGAAAATGTAGGATTATAATGGTGAAAAAAATTTTAAAATCCGTTCAGTAGTTTTTAAGTTTATGCGTTACATAATTATATAAATCTTATATTTTTATATATGTATACTTCATTATAATATTTTATAGTGAAGTTGCATTAAATATGATATTCACGCATAATTCAGCAAAAAAAAAAAAAAATTTGCATTGTGTGCAGACATTGGATCTGCGGGACCGGGAACTTATCTTATTTTTCAAAGTTATCAGGTCGATGCGACGCTTGATTTAACTGGCACCAATTTGGCTCAAAAAATAAGCATTATAATTTGTAATGGCAATGCTGCCCGCATGCTGGGCATGCTGCCAACTGGTAGTAAGTAATGCTCCCGACATTTGGACTGCCCATGAGCCTGCAATGTGTCTTGTAAGTTGTCTAAATGCTTTTATTGTACTGGCAGTAATGTTGCATATAGTTTGTAGTTTTTTTTAATAAATACATACGGCTATAGAAAAGTTTAAAGTGTAAGATTAATTAAAATATAATAAATAAATAGTATACATTTAATTCATAGGCTGCTATAGCAACTGTAGCATGGACTGAACAAACTTGGTCAGTAAGAGCATCAAACCTCACACCGACGTTCGTGAGGGAAAGATTGCTTCTTTCATAAGCCAAGATTAATTTCTGGGACCTTGCGCCACTGGGGACCACGCAGCATGAGATCTAAGGATTACTCTTCTGAAATGAAAATATTCTAAAAATTGGCTCTACCAAATTTGTTGTACTAGTAGTATTTTTTTTCTTTTGATTGCTGATAGGTAAGCCTTTGACCACAATCTCACCCGATGGTAAGTGGTGGTAATAATGTGGTCGAAGGTATTAACAGGCTTAACCTAAAATTACCGGCTCTCAAGGACACCTGCCGGAACACAGTTAGGTGCTTAACGACCGATTTTCTACTTTCTATTTTAATTCTCAGATAAGCAAGTATTTAGTGGAGTAAAAGTATTTTATGTTTCTAAAACATAAAATACTTTTACTCCACTAAGTAGATAAAATCTTTTACTTAACAGTAACATATCCTTTTACTCAATTAATAGGATCAGAGTCTGAGAATGAGAAAGCAAGATAAGTCGGGGAACTTGCCTGAAATATGTACCGTGAGAGAGCTAATGTTTAATCTATCTACATAGGTATTAATTCAATCATATTCATTTGCATTTGCCCACGCTCTTATGATAACAGACTCAATCAGCAATGCAATACTTCCGACGCGTCGTTGTACGTTTACTACGTCATGTTTTGGGAACCATTACAGTAGGTGGGTGTGTACAAACTCTACTAAACGTAAAAACAGTTATTCAAGTCGTTTGTACAATAGTTCGTCAACAGCGACGTTGCGGAATGATTAACGCAATTAGCATAATTTAGCGTAACAATTAGACACTTCGCGTCGGTCAGGTTCATTCATCCGGTGAATTAAACAGTTGACAGGATAGAATGTTATGAATGTCTTACTAACTTGTGCAGTGGGAAAGGTATAATGAAACTAAGGTAAATGGGGGAGTAGTTGACACATAGGTCGGAATAGTCAACTTTAGAGCAGTGTAGGGTGATCAAAATGTTTTAATGTAAAAGTGAATTATATATTCTAAAAGAAAGGGTTTCATGTAGATTATTGCATGTTATTCAATTATCTCATAAGAGCAAGCAATATAAAATGAAAAATACATGATTTTAAAGTATCAAATGCACCCATAGTTGACATGCTAAAAATCGATTTGTTTGGGTAGTTGACATTAGTTGATCCAATAGTTGACACCAAACAAAGAAGAACTAATTTATTGATAATGAATAATTTTATACATATAAACATACATACAATTACGCCTCTTTCCCGTAGGGGTAGGCAGAGACTATAGATTTCCACTTGCTACGATCCTTAGATATCTCTTTCGCTTCATCTACATTCATTATCCTTTTATACATAAGCGTCGGTTTATGGTACTCCTGACATGACCATTTTTCAGAACGTTTTCAATTTGATTTCGGAACGTTCAAATAGGTCTCCCCCTTCCAAAACTTCCGTTCACTTGTCCCATGTAAACCTGTTTAGTCATTTTTATTTCATTCATTCTCTCTATATGTCCAAACCATCTGAAAGGTATGTACCTTTCTCAATTTTTGACACTACCTTATTTACACCAAATCATTCCCTTATCACACTATTCTTTATCCTGTCACTCCGTTCGACTCTAATTATGCTTCTCAATATGAGAGCATTCCACTGTATTTATTCTACTTTCATGCTTTTTCTGCTATACCCAACTTTCACTATAATACATTCACTTTTTGTTTGAACGAAACAATTTTTTTATTGGAACTAACACTCTTACATGAACAGCGGGATGAGCCTTCTTAGACATTTTTTTTTATGCCTAGATAGGTTAACCATTGACCACTAACTCACCTGATGGTAAGTGATGATGTGATCGAAGATGTTGTACAGGCTAACCTAGAGGTACTGGCTCTCAAGGACAGCTGCCGGAACACACCGTTAGGTGCTTGGCGACAGATTTTCTACTTCAGAGTGGTAGCTAGCCAGGCGGGCATTCGCAAAATGCTTTACCACCATGCTATAACGACTACCATCCTAAGACAACAACCGGGACCGACGGCTTAACGTGCCCTCCTAAGCACGGAAGCGCTCAGTAGTAATGTCACTAGCGGTCACCCATCCAACTCATGACCGCGGGCGACGTTGTTTAACTTTGCTGATCGGTTAAGAACAGCTAAGTAAACTTCGCTACGAGCGCTTCGTACTGTTCATAAATGCGTGCAATGCTCCGTTCACCATGTTTACAGCATCCCCTCTCCTTTCTATGTTACTTTCACACTCTCGATCTTTTGTAATCCTCCTCCAATCCAAATTAAAAAGGCGGTGCAACAGACTAACAACTATGCCTCGCCCAGCTCGCATCTCGATTTTATCATGTCCTGGATTCTTACCTATTTTCATACTCTTTAACGCTTTCAAAATCTCTTACATGCTTAATTCGTTTTCATCATCGCTTGTATGTGTACATGTAGGTTCCTGAAACCTAGTCCAGTGTTCCCTCTCTTTCAAATAAACTTTCAAAATACTCTTTCATCTTTTCAACACATATTCTACTCCTTTTATAATGCTTCTATCATGACTTCTGATTTGACGATCTCAGGTCATGGTTTCCTCGAGCTGTTCTTATGGATTTCCAGAAAAACTTTACATTTGACTGGAAATCTTCAGAAATCCTATCGCTCATCTTTCTTTCTGCTTACAACTTCTTTACTATCTTTTTTAATCTCTTATAATCCTTTCTTGCTACACGTAACGTATATCATCATGTTTTGCCATTTATACATTTTGGTTAGCGTTTGTGGCTAACGAATCCAACCATGTTATTTTGTTTTCATGCACAGCCTTTTGTACATCTTGATTCATCCACGCATTATTTAGCATTTTTCTTTTTCGCTTTTTAGAGATTCCGCACACATTGATGGCAACGTCTACCATCCCTTGCTTTAAATTTATCCACTTTAATTTCACTTATCTCTTCTAAGCCATCAAGCCTTTCGTGCAACTTATTAACATAACATCCTTGTCTTGCAATTTTTTAACATTCACTCGTTCCAAACAGTTCACACTTGTAGTGTAGATGCACGCGCTCGGTGTCGCCATCGGTTGAAAAGACCACTTACACGTCTCACCACCAGGTAGTGGTCAGTATCGATGCCAACTCCGCGGTATGCCCGAGTATCCAATACTTTCGTCCTCAGCTTTTCATCCACAATAATAAAGTCAATCATACTTCTTGAATCACCTTCCCTTGTAAACAAATGGATCTTTTTGTGGTCTAACATTGTGTTTGTGACGCAAAGACTACATTCCAGACACAAATCAAGCAAACTTAGTCCATTCTCATTCACTCGTTCATCCCCAGGCAAAGCACCAGGAACTCTTTCATATCCATCTCGCTTTCTTCCTACCCATCCATCATTACAATCCTTTCATTATCTTTACACATTTTTAAAGTATTGTGCATACTGTCCCAAAACTCCTTTCTTTGTGCTTTTGGGGACCTTCACGAACCCATGTCCGTCGGCGCATAGACACCCACCCCAAAACATCGAGTAAGCCCAACTTTAAGCCTCACCCAGAGAAGTCTTGGGCTCACGCATTCATACTTGATCATATTATTATTATTTTATTTTTGTTTGTATTCAGTTCATTTTCTAAATTTTTCAAAAGTTTTACGCATCATTACTCGCGGGCCGATATTTCCGATCGTTTCGTGTTTTTTTTTGAGCACGATCCGAGCTATAGTTTTTAAAATACAAAAAATCTTTGCATCTATTGTCTGGCATACTTCATAGTGTCCATTCCACCTCTTACATTCAACGTAGCAAAGCGGCTCCCCGTGGGACGCTTTCCGCCCCGTGAGCTACGGAATATTTGAATAAGGGATTATTTATTTAAACCATCAACAAAGAGTATCTCATTATTATCATAATCATACTTTACACTTATAAATATCAGTCTAGCTAATCTAAGAAAACGGTATTTAATTACAATTCATAAATAATATTTATTGCAGACTATAAAATTCCGACATCATTTAAAGTATTAAAAAATAACAAGCAATCTGACACAAGAAATTCAGTACTGCTTTTAAGATTTAAGTGCGGTGTTCTTGATTGTTTTCCAAAGGAATAAAATATATATGTACTCAGTACTTGACACTGTATGCATGTGTAGTTGTCACCCTGTCAAGTATTGGTTCTAGTTATAGGAACTATACTCATTATATACAGAAATGATTGTCACCTTACACTGATCACTGACATAATGCAAACTTAATTTACACCTAAAAAAATCAGTAGTTGACAGGGATGTCAATTACTGGTCAACATTGAAAAAGGCGTAAGTAGTAATTGACACACACGAAATAATTGGCGCCATTACACACACGAGGTTAGGAGTGGAGTTCGGGTAATAAGCAGTGAACTAATAACAACATTATACATCACCTATGTGAATATCAGGAAAAGCAATGAATTTTTTTTTAATAAATGTAAATTTACTCACCTCCTTAAATTCTGTTAGATATATTTAAAAAAATATAATTCACGGACACGCGCGCAGTTAAACACGCGCTATTAAAAAATGGCTGTACCAATTTTGCCTAAATAAAAAAAAATATGTGTCTGGATATATTTCCTATCAATAGGATGCATTCACATGGTCTGTTCTATGAAAAAACTGTCTTTATATGTCTTCAAAGTTGAAAGTGTCAACTATTACCTCAATGTCAACTATACCCACTGTTACGTTATGTCAGCAGTGACCAAACCCTGACCTCATAGGGTCAACAGCAAAATGATAAGGAATAATAAAAGTAGTGGGTATCTATTTCCACAAAGGGAAAAAATCTGGAAGGTGGGAAGTAACGCCTTCTGAAGAACTGACTACTTTTTCTGCGATCCCCAAGACGCCAAGCACGGAGATTATAGCAAATCCACCCAACGGGAGAGACCTTGTTCAACGGTTTACGCTTGTAGTGATGATGTATCTATTCATCAACAGTAGTGCCAGTGCTCAGTATTTTGCCGTATGCCGTATGTTAACTGACTTCCAAAATGAAAGTTCCTTCTTCTTCTTCTTCTTGAAGGTTCCTAATTTAACGCGTATTCTATTTTTTACCGTGTATTTTACCCAATATCTCCGTAAGTCATAATCCGATTATATTAGGTACTATACTGTTTTATTGGTATAAACATTTAATATAGCTGATAGGTTAGCATTTGACCACTACCTCACATGTTTATAAGTAAAGATGTATTCAAGGGTGGTGAAAAATGATTGCCTCATATTACACTTTTTGTACCTAGTACAATTAGAACCGGGTTACAAATTAATAAGGAGGCAAACGCATTCCTTGTCTTAATTGCAAATTATTATTTTTTTATGAAAAGGTACGTTGCAGTACGTTTCCCAACTGGTGATACGATACAAATATTTTTTAGTGAACACCAATATTTAATATTAATATTTCATAGAGACATAAGCAATATGTTATACAATGGGCGATGATACTGAAGATCAAATCAATAAAAACAGCTCTATATTTCTGGAATATTTGTGAAGTGCATTGGATGTTACTTTAGCGCTTACGGCGGGAGAACCCCAGTACACAAATTATACCAAAGTAGACGAGGGTATTTTTAAAAAACTTTTCCTTATAGAATTTCATTCATAAATTGGCCATAGTGGGTCAGCCGATGCCAAAGGATTGCCGTCTGAGCTTGCATAGTTAGTATAGTAGCATATTGTTTGTATACTATATACGTGTACACGTCCGGCCATATGCCAACAAGGAATGTTCGCATATAAATATTTGTAATGCTTATTTGGCGGGAACTGCAGTTATAACTTTTATGAAGTATAAATGACATATGATGTAGAGTTAAATATTGCCGACGCGTATTGTGATAAGTTCCGTAAAACGAACACGTGTTGGTAACAAAAGTTGACTACTTTTACAAAATTACAATTATACGAGAGGAAAAACATAAGTCATGTGCGGGATTCGAACCCGCGTCCATCCACCCCTTTAGCCGGGGTATGCTCTAACCAATTGAGCTAACGTGACAATGACGTCATAACTCAATAATTATATTCATATAATTTTGTAATGTAATCCGCATAGCAGGCGTTATTGCAAACACAACAATATTAAAATTATAAGATTGCGTCATCATTAACAAGTATAAAACCAATTGCAAAATTGGTCTTGTTTGTAGTACAACGTAAGTTGTACTATGGATGTCGCTCCATCCCAATACGATGGTTAAATAACGATAGGAAAGATTTGAGTGACTTAAGTTTTTCCTCTCCTATATTTGTCCTATATTTTGTAATGTAATCCGCATAGCAGGCGTTATTGCAAACATAACAATATTAAAATTGACTACTTTTGTTTGGTGGAGACGCGGTTTTATTCGTCTTCTTCATATTCGTTTCATAACTTTATCAAAGGTTTTATTGGAAGTAAGAAATAATAATAATAATTCTGCGTCACACAGTACTAGAAATAAATTGGAACAAATTTGAACTCTTACTCGTAATGAACAAGGGGGTATATTTTTAAAATTTCATTTGGATACGCAGAAGTGACGGAAAGGAAATTGATGACCTATAGAGAATCCCCTCTGAAGCAAAATCGGGATAAAACGTAACCAATATCTTAGATCTACAGCATACCCATATATGAACTAAATTTTATCAAAACTATTATGTCCCTACAAGTTTTAATTTTGGCGTTAAGAAGTAGATTTTCAAATAAACATTATAATTTTCACATAAATATGATTTATAGGAATAAGGGGCTGTAGAAATAGGGATAATTTGTAAATAGCAGACATAAAACAGACTTTGGAAAAGGCCTTTGATAAGCATATCATCACTCAAGCCTAGAATAGATTGCCTTGTGTTGATCGACCATCTTCATTGATTCAATTGTTTCCTTCCTTTCGCTTAGTCGCCGCTCAGGATGTCATTTTTGTTCTTTTCTTGCGTATAATGAATGTATTTATTGCTCTGTTCTACTGTGCTTGAACGATTGAATCGTTTCATGTCATGAGTAAGTCAATTAATCCTTGGGATAAGATAAAAGTCTTTTGGTAAAAAAAACATTTAACCAAGAACCTTGTTATGGAAAAATTTTGCATAGTTTTAATGTGGGTAAACTCTATGCGATAGATAATACAGGGATTACACTTAGTATTTTTATACCTAGATACCTATGGCACTGAAATCGTTCCATTTTAATTATACTTATTTATATTATGTATATGCCATTTCTTACACAGACAAATTTATTATGAATTAATGTAAGTAATCAATATCGTTATACGATCTATGAATAATTTTTTTTGTAAATTAATTTGAAGTTTCGTGACATAATTGTAGATAAGTAGGTACGTGGACTATTGATTAATCATGTATCAAAATATTCATTAAATTATTTGACTGAAACTTACGGTTCTTTGGCTGCACCATGTACCACCGCATCTGATGCAATTATCACAACTCGATATTTCGCTACCTCCATCGCAATCATACGCTAAAACATTTTTAGTAAATAACAACACGATCACTGAAAACCACACTTTCGCCATTTTGTAAAAAAATGTTTTCACTTTCCCGCCTTTATTATTTTTCGTCTAGTTGAACGAGTCGATGTTGCCGCGGAGTTCGAATTCGAAATATGAAAAGCGCGCGCTCCGCTCGAAGTAGTGTCACAGACTGCGCGACCTTTTGCCGAGAGTCAAGAGTATTCACCCTCGTCTCCACGACTCGCAAGATGAATCATCGAATAAACGCTTCAGGGAAATTCACGGAAATTCGTAGTACCGGAATTAAAGTGACGTAGGTAGATAGCAAATACATACTTCGAAAAAAAAACCACGCGTTCGGAAACATTTTATTCGCTCTCTTGGCAATTAACAATAGTGATATATATTCATTTAGTTTCATATTATTTTACATACTTAGTAATAGATTTAACATATTACACTCTATGTTTTAAAAAATGCATATACCGACCTATTAACTGTTGGTAATTATTAATATAGCAGAAGTATTTTTTTTTACAAATTAGGTACTCTAAATAATCATCTAATTACCTACTATGTACATTACATTATTCATTATCATATAGAGGCCATTTATGTTTCTGTATATCCGTCTGTCAGATCTTTTTTTCTTAATCTACTGGACAGAAAGAGTTTTTATGTGGTACTACATTAAGATAGCTTTGAGCTCGGACCTAGGCGAACTTTAAAATAAATTAACGAAAATCGAGCCTCCCTAATTATATTCCGAAATATATACTATGTAAAAAACGCATAATTTTAAGGTACTTAGTTTACTAGATAAAAAATGACACAGTTTTTTTATTGCAACTTCTAGTCTAGCTAGTCTTGCCTTTGAACATTATCTCACTTGATAGTAAGTGATGATGATGTCGAAGATTATGTTCAAGCTAACCTAGAATTACTGGCTCTCAAGGATGGCTGCTCGCATTTACCGCTTCTACTTACTACGCAAGCCAGGGAGCATGTTCAAAATGCCCTACCACCATTTCAAACAAAAATGCAATTTTATACTTGTAACTAAAAATATAGGTACAAGGAAACGATGCATTAGAACACTGATTTTTCCTCTCGCACTTCAATACTAATATAAATATGTTTTAACGAGTAAATTTTTGGGGTCACTACCCCATTGACACAAATTGTAACAAAAATCAGTAATAAAAAATATATAGATTATGCCCTATTCTCCTATCGGCAATTGGTAGCAGAAGCGGTAATATTTTTTATCATCACTCTGATTCAGTAGTTTGGTGGGACGGGCGGGAATATTTCTTCAGCGGGAAGAAATATTACCGCCCGTCCCACCAACCACCTTCTTCTCTATCCTTCTTTTAATAATATATATTTTACTCGGGATTCCAAACTCCAATTAGAAACAAAATAGATCTTAGCTCTCTTGTTGCAAAAATATGTATTGTACAACAATACCACCAATACATACAATTTGTAGAAAAACTAAATTTCGTTGGAAAAAAGTTGAAGGAAAGTAAAAAAAATAGTCTTGTTTCTAAAGTAGTAACTATAGAAACTTAATTGAGAGGTTAGAGCGATTTGTGAAATTTAAGGTTGAATTTTCTTTGTAATACTTTGTAAAAATCAAATCGTGGGCCTCGCGAGCAGTCGGCGTTCACTGCAACTGGTCTATAATCGCTTTAAATCTGTTTTCTAACTTAATTATTTTATTTTAAGTACTAAAACTAAGTTTTGTATACCACTACTTATGGTAAAATTTATATTTTTTAAATAAATAAGCGCCTGAGACAAGTGAATTAACACTTTCACACGTATTGCGTATCTAAATCGTGTGGGCGCATTAATGCGACATTCGTTTTATAGTTTTATATATACACACTTTTAATAAAAGCTTTATCAATAATTTATAAAAGTTAAGCTTAAGTGCGCTCAATACAGGTAGAGTAAAAATGGCACACGATAGTAAAATTGATTTTTTCGGTGTTAAAATTCGAGTTCCTTTTTTCGTCTATCCCCCGTGTAACTGTTTGGCAATACCAGTAGTGCTATAGGAATTCTCTCTCTTTAGCATTATATAATATGTAAATGTAGTAATAATATACATAGTCAAAATAAATATGTATAGTTTTCTGTAATATCGATATTCCGTGATATACGTACCTACTGGTTATCCATAACTCATTAACCATTTCCAAATCGCGAACGTTCTTACTTTTTATAGAAATTTAATTTTAATTTATTACAAAGGATAGTATTTATATTTTTGTTGTTCGAAATTCAAACTGGATTTTTTTGCACATACAGTAAACATATATAATAATACACCTACATTACCAACTAATAATGTGAAAAGGACCAGGTTGGTACTTCGTTATGAAAATAAGCAAAAAATTTACATATTAATTAATTGTTTAAAATAATTAATTAATTGTAATAAATAAATAAAATTTCATTGTATTTTCACTAATAATTAATTTACTACATAGGTATTGCAGATTCATGTAGATTTAGTGTTTTCACGTTATATTTTTTAGTATTTAAGTATATAAGTAACAATTATAAGATAGGAAAAATTTAAGTCATGTGCGGGTTTCGAACCCGCGTTATTGCAAACCTAACAATATTACAAATATAAGTAACTTATTCAGTTTAAATATAAAGCTATAAATAATTTTATTATTTATATGAATAAATTATTTGTTATAAAAACAATATACAAAATAGCAAAAGAGAGTCAAATTTTCTACGACAGTGGAGTTGAGGGACGCGTGCCCTGCTTGAATGTATTCATTGATTGAATATGCGTTCATTGATGGCACACCGTGTACCGAACGTAAGCTGACGTGTAGTCGTCAGGACGAACGTAGGGCGCTACGGATAGCCGACACCGAGGCGAGCCAAGAGGCATCGAAGTGGCGCGAGGCCAAGGACAGGCTGTATGTACAGCGCTGCTGGGACGCGATGAGCAAATCGGTAGACCCCAAAAACCCGAATGCTGCGAATCGCTAACGGACCAGGATTCAGAATAGCTCCCCGATCCAATGCACTACTTTCCTGCGTAGAAACGGACTCCCCGAGACATAATAATTAGAACTCGTATACATGTCGCAAACTCGATCAAATTTCGCTTGCGCGATGCAGAAATTATCTGTATATGTAAACAACCAACGCGTTTTCACCACTTTTTGCACTTAAGTTTTTTTATTCATATTAATAAAACACACATTAGATGTCAATGAATGCCCTTTTTCTCATATTTATTTTCACGTAAACAAATAAGAAGGATATTTATGTTAAACATTTGAATAACGCCATCTCGTAGCGGGAAGTTGTATTAATATTACTACAAGGGAATGTATAGTTGTTTTTTAACGACGAAACTGATAAGGTCGGCTCAGGCTGTTATCTTACCTGTTGATGTGTAATGTGATGTTGGTAATGTTATATTCGGATATTTTGATAGTACCGTTTATTCTGTCACGAGCAACTGTATGCCGTAGTCTATAGGAATGTATGAGTATGTAATCACTACGTTTGGAGGAATCCAAGCTTTTTACAGCAATGCGTTTTAGAACAAATTATTTCAACCAAAACAGCACATCATTACTAAGGTAATGATGTGCTGTCCTCATGGAAAACGATATGAAAAACAAAAACTGTGGACTTAGTATACCTACTTATAATTTATTTTGACCTCAGCAGTTGAAACATGCTGCAGATGTAAAAAAAAAACTGCTGGAAAACAGCGAGGAAAATGCGATTATGCTGCGAGAGTGAGACAGAGTACCTATACCTGTTTTAATAAAAAATCACGAACAACATGGTAATAAAATAACAAACCTTCGGAATCGCTTATAAAACTGGTATTCGAAAATCATCTCAAATTCGTATTTTTTTTTTATATTTTTAAATTATTATATATTACATATCTCTTGCTCTGTAAGTACACCCTTACACCCCTGAATGCCGGGGTGTATGACTATCATTACAGCATAGGTTTTGGAATTTGAAAAAAGAACTGTCATACTCATACAGCACGAAGAATATTTTTAAAAAGTTAATTTTAATTAAATACACATTTTTTTCTTCTTAATAAATGTTCATTGAAACCTGCTGTCTTGTTGTTTACTAACCTCACAATCGATATGTAAAGCAGAGTATTTATCTCGGGCGTAAGCATCAATTGCATACTCGGGTTAATTAGCGCCTTCGCTTCGCTCAGGCGCCAAAAACCTCGTATGCAATTGATGTCATACAGCCCTTGGTTAATAATCTACTAATATATATTATTATTATTATAAAGGGACAAGAATATTTTATATAAATAAACGCTTGCATTGTTGTATATGTATGTACTGTAACAGCCGACTCGTCTACTGCTGAACACAACAACAACTATTAATGGGGTACTTGCCATAATCCCCACGCTCGGCAGGCGGCTTGGGGATCGCAGCGTAAGATGGCAGTTCTTTAGAAGGTGCTGCTGCCCACCTTCCAATATTTTTCCCTTAGTCGCCTCTCACGACACCCTTGGGATGATATGGGGAGGTGCAATTCTAACCCAGCTCCTCACGGGGTATATGTATGTACTTAAGTTATACCTATATGTATTGTATGTACCTACATAAGTATTTAATTATAGTTTTACCAACCTTTGATACTGGAACAGAATATCATGGTTGCAGTCAAGTTTTAGTATTGTAGGTACTGAATCAGCCAGATCGTCAACTGGTAAACATAGCTTACCCCATACAGGGGATTAGCCATAATCCAAGCCCACTATTGGCAGGCGGGCACGATTGGGGATTTGATATCCCACGTGAGGAGTTTCTGTATGTACCTTTCAAAGAAGTAGCGGGAGTCATATAGGTACAGTGAAAACGATATTATAAACAAATATGATCGAGTTCAGTGAAGACATTAATTCAATACCAAAGGAACTGCAACATCAATTCTGAATTAAAATGCCTTGCTGAAAAGTCACGTGAGAAATAGGTATCTAAAAGCCTTCGATTACCTTTTTTGAGTGCACTCTGTTGAGGTTAAAAGTGAATATGAGCAAAATCAGACCAAGGCTTTATACTGTCCTTGGCTTAGAATCCCTCGTTACGCTCAAGATTCTATAGCAAAGAATCCTTCGTTAAGCTCGTGTTTCAATAATATAATCTTTCGCTTACTTGGGATTCAAATTTATCACTCGCAGCAAAAATGAACTTTGCTCTCTTGTTGCACAAATACTACTGTAACAGCCTACTCGTCCACTGCTGAACACAGTCTCCCCTAATGAGGGGGTATTTGCCATAATCTCCACGCTTGGCAGGCGGCTTGGTAAGATGGCAATTCTTTAGAAGGCGCTGCTGCCCACGTTCCAGTATTTTTCCCTTAGTCGCCTCTTATGATACCCACGGGATGTTATGGGGAGGTGCAATTCTAAACCAGCACGCCCACGGGGGATAAATAATGATGTCAAGTCAATCTGTTTCACGCAAAAAAAAATTGCGTGAAACAGATTTGCGCTGGTTACGTAATCTTACTTGCTACAGTTCACAGTATTATTTGCACACTACCAACTGTTTAACAATATTCTTGCATATATTAAATAACTTTGCATCCAATTGTTATTTGTTAAGCAAGGCTGCAAAGTTTTCATTTGGTAGAAAATTACGAGATGCAAAATAACTTTCCTGCCGAGCGCACCACACAATTTTTACCGCCATACTGCGACAGGAAAATATAGTTGCAAGAACAGCTTAAATAATGTAATAAATTTGCGTTAATTTATTGTAAAAATTAGAAGTTACTAAAATTGATAAGTTTGAAAAATATTATTTTTGGAACTTTTATAGAGATTGGAATTTTACAAACCTTTTCCACGCTATGGGAAAAAAGTACTTTCCCACCCAGATTTCGAGTGATAAACCTTTCTGAGATTGTGAGGTGGTATAGTTATTTGTTATGCCACGTTACAAAATTTTTATTTGACGCAAGTCCTTTTATAGAAACCTGAGGAAGCGCAGGATTAAATAGTACGATACGCAAAACTAATTTGCAGCCGAACGCAACACACAATTTTGAAACTTACTACATCGAAGAAGGAGATTAGTTGCAAGAAAAAAGAATTGGTAATATGTATGTTCTAATTTTGAAAACTTCTTTCACGTTAGCGGATAAAAATAAATTTTCCTTGCAGGTTTCAAATGATAATAACCCTATCATATGAATATTTAGGGTTTCGTATTAGAAAACGGGACCCTATTACTAAGCCTCGGCCTTCTTGCGTCCGTCCGTCCATCCGACCTTTAAAGGGCTGTATCTTAGGAACAGTACTAAGTAGCTGGTTGAATTTTTCACAGAATATGTGTTAGTATCCGAATTGCTTAACAAAATAATAATCAAATCAAAAAGTTTAAAATTAAACGGGAGCAACAAACAAGACACGTGTTTTTTTAAGGTGCTCTATCATGAAAACGGTGGGTAGTCCATACAAGGGTCAAGCTTAGTGCGATTATAGTAAAAACCAGTCAAGCGCAGGCCGGAACCCCTTCTATGGATTTCGAAGGAAAAAACTGTGGAAAATAACGATTTTTGGTACAGTCTGTGTTGGAACCTGTGTTGTTTTTATTGAGGGTGTTCAATTGTAGATTTTACAACGAATTCATAAAATAAGTCACTTTAGCTGAGACGTTTAACAGTCCGAGCTTAAGGTGAGAGCTGGTATTTAAGTCGAGGCTACGATTATAATTTAATTTGCCAGGAAATTAAACAATGTTATTGAGAGTAATACTTGTCAGTGATCATTAACTCATATTTGAACAGTGTTCTAATTGAAAGTGGTATAAGTAGTACATATCTTGTTCCTTAATCATCACCATCATCATCAGCCGGAAGACGTTCACTGTTGAACAAAGGCCCCCATAGAATGCCAAGAACGGCTATTAGCCGCTTGTAACCATTGGCTACTCGCGACTTTTACGATATCATCAGTCCATCTAGTGATGGGTCTACCAACTCTACGTCTTCCGGTGTAATATGGTAATCATCCGAGAACCTTTCTTCCCCATCGGTTATCAGTTCGTCGAGCAATGTGGCCCGCCCATTGCCACTTCAACTTGCTAATTCTGAATGTCGCCGACTTTGGTTCTTTGGCGAATATCCACGTTCCGGATTTTGTCGCGCAAAGAAACTCCGAGCATAGCTCTTTTCATAGCTCGTTGAGTGACTCTAAGCTTGGCCACAGTTAAGGACCACGTCTCAGTGCCATAAATCATCACTGGCAACACACACTGGTTGAATACGATTTGTTCTTCAGGCTCTGCGGGATGTTCGAAGAGAAGATGTCGCGTAACTTCCCGAACGGGCAGCGTTCCGAGTTGGATTCTTTGTGCGACCATTTTGACTCTGCAATTATAACTATGTCATCGGCGAAACGAAGTTGAGTGATGTATTCGCTATAGATGTTCAATTCGATGTCTTCATTAATAATACCCCTGATCTATTATTATTATTAAAGACCCAGACAAACTTTGTAACTAGTTCTCACATGAAATATATGATGCAGGGCCTTAATGTAGGTTGTAGGTATGTAGGCTAATACTTAACAGTATTAGCGAAAAAAAAAGTCCTGGGTACGATCAAATAAGGGCCAAAGATATCAAATATATTGCGTCATATATAGCACCAGTATTGACCCATTTAATAAATAGTTGTATATACCATCGAACATATCCGGATAAGTTAAAAATAGGAATAGTACGGCCTATTCATAAAAAAGGCAAATACACAGATACAAATAACTATAGGCCCATTACAATTTTATCTTGTATAGACAAAATTATCGAAAAGTATATAGGGCAAAATATGAATGAGTTTTTATCAATTAACGGAATCATTCACACTAAACAGTTTGGGTTTCAAAAACATAAGAGTACCACCCAACTATTGTCATTGTTTACAGACGAAATAAATGGGTACTTAAATGATAGAAAACATGTTCTAACAGTAATGATTGATTTCAGCAAAGCCTTTGATTGTTTAAATTATAAAATACTGTACAAAAAATTGCAGCAGAATGGAATACAGGGTCCAGCACTTGACTGGTTCAAAAACTACCACACAAACAGATATAACACAGTTTGTATAGCCGGAGAACATAGCGATCCAATACCGACCCTCCACGGTACAGCACAAGGATCGATAATAGGCCCAACCGAGTACTTAATTTATGTTAATGACATGTGCAACCTTGAAACAGATTTGCGCTGGTTACGTAATCTTACTTGCTACAGTTCACAGTATTATTTGCACACTACCAACTGTTTAACAATATTCTTGCATATATTAAATAACTTTGCATCCAATTGTTATTTGTTAAGCAAGGCTGCAAAGTTTTCATTTGGTAGAAAATTACGAGATGCAAAATAACTTTCCTGCCGAGCGCACCACACAATTTTTACCGCCATACTGCGACAGGAAAATATAGTTGCAAGAACAGCTTAAATAATGTAATAAATTTGCGTTAATTTATTGTAAAAATTAGAAGTTACTAAAATTGATAAGTTTGAAAAATATTATTTTTGGAACTTTTATAGAGATTGGAATTTTACAAACCTTTTCCACGCTATGGGAAAAAAGTACTTTCCCACCCAGATTTCGAGTGATAAACCTTTCTGAGATTGTGAGGTGGTATAGTTATTTGTTATGCCACGTTACAAAATTTTTATTTGACGCAAGTCCTTTTATAGAAACCTGAGGAAGCGCAGGATTAAATAGTACGATACGCAAAACTAATTTGCAGCCGAACGCAACACACAATTTTGAAACTTACTACATCGAAGAAGGAGATTAGTTGCAAGAAAAAAGAATTGGTAATATGTATGTTCTAATTTTGAAAACTTCTTTCACGTTAGCGGATAAAAATAAATTTTCCTTGCAGGTTTCAAATGATAATAACCCTATCATATGAATATTTAGGGTTTCGTATTAGAAAACGGGACCCTATTACTAAGCCTCGGCCTTCTTGCGTCCGTCCGTCCATCCGACCTTTAAAGGGCTGTATCTTAGGAACAGTACTAAGTAGCTGGTTGAATTTTTCACAGAATATGTGTTAGTATCCGAATTGCTTAACAAAATAATAATCAAATCAAAAAGTTTAAAATTAAACGGGAGCAACAAACAAGACACGTGTTTTTTTAAGGTGCTCTATCATGAAAACGGTGGGTAGTCCATACAAGGGTCAAGCTTAGTGCGATTATAGTAAAAACCAGTCAAGCGCAGGCCGGAACCCCTTCTATGGATTTCGAAGGAAAAAACTGTGGAAAATAACGATTTTTGGTACAGTCTGTGTTGGAACCCCCGGTATAGGGGTCGCTCTTTGAGTTTTTCAATAGTTCCATAAATTTTGATGCAAATTATCGTGTTTTGATGAGTAGGATAAATATAGTAAAGATGGACCACATTTTCTTCTCACTCTGAAGACTAACAACTTTTTATCTTTAGTAAATAAAACAATATATATTATAAAGTAAAAAATAATACATATTAATTTATCAACGTTTTATAACTTATCAACAATTTCTATATAGCATACATGTGGCACGAGAACAGCTTGTTATGGGTTCACATTACGATAACAAAAAGTTACACTTCTCCTGTACTTACTGTGGGGGTGCGGGTAAATTGAGCCATCAACTAAGGACAGATGAATCTCACAAAACCCTTAACTCTTACCTTGAAAGTATAATAAGCTCAGTTCTTTTGATTCGGATCCTATACATGTTATATTTTCCTTGTACTTTCGTTTTTAGTGCACCCACAAGTAACAATTTACGCTGCTCAAAACTATTTGCCTAAATTTTATAACTTCGAACCAACTTGTAACGATGAGGTACCATAATAATGTCACATAAATATAAATTTTAATATTGTTATATTTGCCATAACGCCTGCTATTTTTATTACATTCCATCCCAATACGATGGTTAAAGAACGACAGGAAAGATTTGAGTTATGACTTCATGTCATGTAAGCTCAATTGGTTAGAGTATACCCCGGCTATAGGGGTGGATGGACGCGGGTTCGAATCCCGCACATATATAAATACATAAAAATATACGCAAAATCTATAGTAAATTTTAGAAAATTAAATGATCTGCTTCATCTTGTAGTCTATCTACATTTATTTTATAGTTGATATTTACATTGAATAAGCTGCTTAGAATTTATTAACAATGACTAATGATGAAAACAGACACCTAAGACATTCTTACTGTAACCCGATCGTCACTACTAAGAATAGGTAGGTATTTGAGACAATATTTATAATAGACAATATTTGCTTAGCCGTTCTTAACCAATCAGCTAAGTTAAGCAACGCCCGCCGCGGTCATGACTTGGATGGGTGACTGCTAGTGACATTACTATTGAGCGCTTCCGTGCTTCGGAGGGCACGTTAAGCCGTCGGTCCCGGTTGTTGTCTTATGATGGCAGTCGTTGCAGCATGTTGGTAGGGCATTTTGCGAATACCCGCCTGGCTAGCTACCTTCTAGTAGAAAATCTGTAGCCAAGCACTTAACGGTGTGTTCCGGCGGCTGTACTTGAGAGCCAGTAATTCTAGGTTAGACTGAACAACATCTTTGACCAAATCATCACTTACCGTCAGGTGAGATAGTGAACAAAGGCTAATCTATAAGCAATAAAAGAAAAACCTTTTTATTGAGGGTGTTCAATTGTAGATTTTACAACGAATTCATAAAATAAGTCACTTTAGCTGAGACGTTTAACAGTCCGAGCTTAAGGTGAGAGCTGGTATTTAAGTCGAGGCTACGATTATAATTTAATTTGCCAGGAAATTAAACAATGTTATTGAGAGTAATACTTGTCAGTGATCATTAACTCATATTTGAACAGTGTTCTAATTGAAAGTGGTATAAGTAGTACATATCTTGTTCCTTAATCATCACCATCATCATCAGCCGGAAGACGTTCACTGTTGAACAAAGGCCCCCATAGAATGCCAAGAACGGCTATTAGCCGCTTGTAACCATTGGCTACTCGCGACTTTTACGATATCATCAGTCCATCTAGTGATGGGTCTACCAACTCTACGTCTTCCGGTGTAATATGGTAATCATCCGAGAACCTTTCTTCCCCATCGGTTATCAGTTCGTCGAGCAATGTGGCCCGCCCATTGCCACTTCAACTTGCTAATTCTGAATGTCGCCGACTTTGGTTCTTTGGCGAATATCCACGTTCCGGATTTTGTCGCGCAAAGAAACTCCGAGCATAGCTCTTTTCATAGCTCGTTGAGTGACTCTAAGCTTGGCCACAGTTAAGGACCACGTCTCAGTGCCATAAATCATCACTGGCAACACACACTGGTTGAATACGATTTGTTCTTCAGGCTCTGCGGGATGTTCGAAGAGAAGATGTCGCGTAACTTCCCGAACGGGCAGCGTTCCGAGTTGGATTCTTTGTGCGACCATTTTGACTCTGCAATTATAACTATGTCATCGGCGAAACGAAGTTGAGTGATGTATTCGCTATAGATGTTCAATTCGATGTCTTCATTAATAATACCCCTGATCTATTATTATTATTAAAGACCCAGACAAACTTTGTAACTAGTTCTCACATGAAATATATGATGCAGGGCCTTAATGTAGGTTGTAGGTATGTAGGCTAATACTTAACAGTATTAGCGAAAAAAAAAGTCCTGGGTACGATCAAATAAGGGCCAAAGATATCAAATATATTGCGTCATATATAGCACCAGTATTGACCCATTTAATAAATAGTTGTATATACCATCGAACATATCCGGATAAGTTAAAAATAGGAATAGTACGGCCTATTCATAAAAAAGGCAAATACACAGATACAAATAACTATAGGCCCATTACAATTTTATCTTGTATAGACAAAATTATCGAAAAGTATATAGGGCAAAATATGAATGAGTTTTTATCAATTAACGGAATCATTCACACTAAACAGTTTGGGTTTCAAAAACATAAGAGTACCACCCAACTATTGTCATTGTTTACAGACGAAATAAATGGGTACTTAAATGATAGAAAACATGTTCTAACAGTAATGATTGATTTCAGCAAAGCCTTTGATTGTTTAAATTATAAAATACTGTACAAAAAATTGCAGCAGAATGGAATACAGGGTCCAGCACTTGACTGGTTCAAAAACTACCACACAAACAGATATAACACAGTTTGTATAGCCGGAGAACATAGCGATCCAATACCGACCCTCCACGGTACAGCACAAGGATCGATAATAGGCCCAACCGAGTACTTAATTTATGTTAATGACATGTGCAACCTGTTTCGTCTCGGCTCTGTGTACCAATTCGCTGACGACACCTGTCTTATAACCGCGCACCGAGAGATTGATGTCGCACAACGCATGATGCAACATGAGTTTGATTTATTGTGTAAATGGGCGCATGACGTCGGATTATCCATAAATATTGAAAAAACAAAGTTATTACACATTCACTCACCTTACATAATAAGTAGGTCAACGCCTTACATTGTAGCCCATGAACACAGCTGCATGCATGCGCCACATCTATCCTGTAGCTGCAAGCCACTTAATGTAGTAAAACAACACACTTACCTAGGTTTGAAAATTGACGACAAATTCAACTGGGGCCCGCACATAGAACATGTATGTAACAAACTTAGATCAATATTAGCAAAACTAAGTGTTTTAAAACATAAGTTACCTTATAACACACTAAGACTTTTATATACATCTATGGCAGACTCGATAATAAACTATGGTATCACTAGCTACGGACGCACATATAAAACCTACCTTTTAGATATTTACAATTTGCAATTAAGACTGTTGAAAGCTATAGTACCTCTCAAAATTAAGTTTAAATACAAAGATAACTATGATAAATTATTTCAATATTGTAAAGTAATGAGTATATTTGACAAATTAAAATTCGCTTTTATAACTGAAAATTATATTAATATAAAAAATTTGGAAACATGCAGAAGACCATGCAATCTACGAAACTTGCCTAATATTCCATTGTTCAAAATACCTAAATGTAACAATAATTATGGGAGAAGGGTTCAGACATGCTTATTACCTATACTATTAAATACCTTACCCAGAACAATAATAGCAAAAATAGATAAACAGAAACCTAAAGTAGTCAAAAACATTTTAAAAAGATTTTATATACTGGAAAAATATAAGTAAATTAATGAATGTTTGCAAACAACATTGTTTGAACTGTTATCATACTTTTTAGCACTTAAGTTAGTTGTTTTGTACCAAATTACTAAAAGAGGCTTATATTACAATCTTTAATTTTAAGATTTTGATAAGTCTCATTGACTTCATTTGTACCATACAATTAAGCAATAAACAGTTTAAATTTTAAATTTTAAATTTTTTTTTAGGTACTTGTAGGTATGTATTTCTTCTGTCTCTAAGACGCAAAGAAAAAAAAAAATAAACAGTTTTAAGAAAAATATTTTTTATATAAGAAGTATTTTAAACTTAGTCGATGAACTCTATAGTTCAATCAAACAAAACATTTCAAAATATTATATTATAATTATTTTAAATCTATTTTGTCAATTTGTGCGGTAGATTCACTCTGGAGGTTCGTGAACAATGAAAGCAAGCACCAAAATCTAATTTGCACAATAAATCTTGAGTACTTGAAGTTAGGTACAAAATACACATATTACTCGTTGTCTACGTTGATTATATCTAATCAGTGGTTGACAGATCTTTTTCTAAAAGCCGGGTTCCTGAACGTCGTAACAGCCGGCTCGTAGAGTGGATTCACGCACGGTCCCGAAATGTCCTGCTCGTGATCCTGAAAATAAAAATACAATTTAGTATCAAAGCTTCCTCACTTCAACACCACACCGGGAGAAATGATACTGAATATATGAAAATTTTAGTCTAGGTCTTTTTAGCATGCTAATCTCGGTACTGGTTCCATAATTGAGGTAGATACATTGAGTCCGTGGTGGCAGGGGTCTCATCTTCACCTCATATGAGAGCGCTTGGTCGATGCGACTAGTTATCGAATGCGCGTTATGGAAAAATATTTGGTTCAACGAATAAGCATTGCAATCCAACGGGGCAGTCCTGCCAGGATGCTGGGCACGCATCATCACTTACCATCAGGTGAGATAGTGGTCAAAGGCAAACCTATCTAAGCTTTTGTTAACAGGCTTAACCTAGAATTACTGGCTCTCAAGGAACACACCGCCGGTGCTTGGCGACAGATGTTTACTTGAGAGTGGTCGCTAGCCCTTCCACCATGCGGTGAAGCTCGCGGCGGGATTCGAACCATGGTCCTGCTGCGAGCCATCGATATCCAAAGCCACTGAGCTATCACTGCTAGGCTGGAGCATTTGTATTGCCTGTTGGCCAGCAATCGAGGCACTTGCAGTAAAATGCGATGCCTATTATAAATTGACAGATATCATAGATGAGAATCGCATATGTGATGAGAGGGCTACGAAAAATTGCGACGAGCGATAGACACGTCTCGTTGAAACGTATCACGTATAACTACGAACAAGTACGTAGAATGAGAGCGCTATACTCTGATTGCTGACAGCGCTACAGAATAAAAACAACCCCAACATTATCATCTGCGCATAGTAATACCTTCCAACTGTAAGCAGTCCGCACTTTTGCATCGCTCAGCCACACACTGTTTTACAGCTTTTCTACGCATCCTCTCACTGAATATCTCTAGTAGATACGCAGCCTAGGGGCTCTTTTCCTGTCATGCGTATTTGCGCCCGCGCGCGGATCCGGTCCGCATGCGGGTGATAGCAGGCTCCTGAGCCCCTATTTACGAAGTTCGAAACTTCGACGAATTAGAGTCCGAAAGAAAGCTAAACACGTATTGGCTTACTTTTGTATAGATTTTAATATATTTGCCAGTGAAGATTCTGAATATTGTTTGTTTTTATCGGATTCGTATGGTTTGTACATTTTCCAAATATGAAATTATAATCTACTCGTTTGCTCATAAGTAGTCAAAGTCATGTTCTAAATATGCAGAAAAAACACAAATACTAATCCGCCGCCGTTTAAAAAATAATTACCAAAACACCATAAACTATATATACTAAGACTCGTATTCAGAAATGCATCTCATAGTTGAGATCGATCTGAAGATGGTGTTTTTGACATTAAGATCGATCTCATGTTCCACACATTAAACATAAAAAAAGCATCTTAAGATCGACCTCAACTTTTAGATGCATTTATTAACACGAGCCTAGGCAACCTAAAGGCCATTGCAGGCCCACAGGCAGTCCGAATGCTTTAGCCCACTATCAATTGGCAGCATGCCGAGCATGCTGGCAGCATTACCCCATTAAGATTACAATGCTTATTCTTTGAGCCAAATAAGTGCTAGCATTTTGATCACGCATCGCAGCGACTGCTTGGTCGATATACTTAATTTGATATAATTTGGAAAATAAGATGAGCTCCCGACCCCTTCAGCCCAATGTCAAACTCAAACTCACACATCCAAACAAATTAACCGAGCTTAGCATATTTGCGCTGCTCTTGAGGCAATCCGCCGAAGTAGCTGCGCCACCACGCCAGTTTCAAGTGTAAATCATATTAACTGCTGACTTAGAAAGAAGAAAGAAAACATACAACAACATTGTAAACATAATATATATAAAAAGAACAATTTGTTATTTTAAAATATCAACATAACATCATGAACAAACAGCACTGGTGCTGTAATATGCAGTGCTGCGAGAAAAGGCCTTACACTCGGAAGAAACCAAATTTAACCTAAAATATTGTTAATAATTTCTAGAATCATCACTGTCGTCAGCAGAGCTACTGCTTTAGGTGTTTTTGAATTCGTACATTCCTACGAACCTTCGAAAATATAGAGATGCAAAAAAACGCACAGTGCAGTCTGTTCGTTTCATCCGCCCCATTATATGCGCAACGTCACGTTGAAGAATTAGTTGTTTTATGTTAACCTAAACCTTTCGACGCATACACAAGAAAAATTATATTCTGTAATTTTTTTTGATCCTGCAGTAATTCCATAATTTTTACTGTCGTTTGATTTCATTGGTTGTCTTGTTTGAAGACCCTAAAAATATCCTGCTCAATATATACCCCATTTCAACACTTCTTCCCCCTAAAATTAAGGGGAAACCCCCAAGTTGTACCACAGAGTACGCGCGCCCGTAAGCAGATGGCCCGCATTCAGGGTGTGCGCTCGCAGCCAATCCGCGTTCCGCGCGCGTTATGCCCGCGTGATAGTAAAAACATGTATGATGTATGAAATGATAGAATACCGGCAGCCCACATACGGGCAAGATCCCGACGCTGGTCGCTATACGCCTAACAGGAAAAGCAGCTTTAGCATTGTGTATTGTGTGTACCTACAATTTTAGGAGACACCTATATTTATTACCAGAATATAGAACGCCAGAGCACTGGAAACCGTGCGTTCACGTTTTGACCGAACGATGAGTATTGTGTTGCTAGGTCGATGTGTTAATTAGTCATTATAATGTACCCACCTTTACAAAATCCAAGTACTCCTTTCGATCTCGATAATCTATACATAGTTTCCATCCAACTAGCGTGAAGAGACCCACCAGCAGCAAAGTAAAGAGTAAAATCCCACCATATACTGCGAAATAAATAGCAGTGAAAGTGTTTAGTACTCTTTCTTTTACACATTATTTAAGTAGGAGAAGGATACCAGGAGGAGGAGCCGCATCTCATATCGATGTTTTGAGGGTTCTGTAGCCAAAGGGCAAAAGGTACTTGTCTCGAAGTGACTCCATGAATTACCAAAAAATATATTAGATTAGAGTTACTGGCTATTCAGAACAGCCGCCGGAACACACCGGTAGGTACTTGGCGAAAGATTTTCTACACGAAGGTGGCAAGCTAGCAACGCTAGTCCATGGCCATCACTGCACTGTACATGTCTACTCGAGAGATAAACTTCTCCGTTTTTAAATTAAAACACTTACAATAGTAAATTGTAGCACATTCTCGTTTCGTCTGCAATTTCACATCGATTATGGATTGGTTTACATTATACATATATGTATAATTAGTGTAGCATCCAACGTCTACCCTCAGTTTTCGGCAAAATATCCAATTGTCACTATTCTTGATATCTTCTGGTAGCTCATACAGGAGCTCATGTTTCATGTATGGACAATCGCAGTTTGTAATGTTATTTAAGTGGCAAAGTACGCAGTCATTCAATTTCGTACATTGATCTTCGGGTCTGTCAGGAGGAGACAGGACACATAGAGAATCTTCCTTACTTCGGATGTCCCACGGAGCTCGCTGGTCACATATGCAAGAATTACAATCGCATTTTCCACGATTGTTACAAACCTGAAAAGGTATAGTGATTTTTATCAGACTTCCAAAAATTCAGACTTTTAAGGAGTAATCTGATTTTAATAGTTTTTTTTATTGGAAAGGGTTTAACATATTATATATAATGCGCCCCCTATATTACATGTTGATAATGAACGGGATATTTAAAAAAGAACATTTTGTAGAAAATAAGATTAATGTATTTTTGGTTATATCAACATTTAATTGTAAGTTAATAAAAAAATATAAAAAGCTATTCACGAAGTTATTAGGCCTGGAGAACATTTTTAAATTGGTACTTTTTGAAGTCATACTTTTAATTTCTATTTTATTTTGTTCATTTTATTCACTGTTACAACAAAATGTTTGTTAAAATGGCATTGATTTAAGTGTTTTTTTAAGTCTTGCTGATAAAATATTAAGACAGTCATTTGTTTCTTGACAAATGTTTTAGAAGCTTTATAATATTATTTATATAAATCTTTTTACCCAAATCAAAACTATTTACAAATTCCATTGCTATATCAGTCACAAGTAGTACCTATACCTCTATAGAACATCGGGTATTTTAACGGTAGTCAATTGCGTAAATTTGCAATACGAAAATTAGGCGGAATTGTCAATAGATTTATTTTTAGATTTAAGAGTTTATTTGTATAATCATTTTATTGTTTTCTTCAAATATAAAAAAAATATATTTGTTATTAAATATGGAGTTCGCCTCGCCAAAGTAACGCCTGAATCTACTCATTAACTAAAGGGTCCGCCAAATAACTTTTTTTTAATAGCTATAAAAAAAACTACTGAATATTTTCTCAAATTGCTTTTTTTATTTGAAAGTCCTTCCGGTTAATAATGGAAAATAATTTCATTCAAATGGCTGCCTCAGCTGGCCATGCAGTATCCTACACGATCGGTCCAATTTTTAAGCACATTATCGATTGGGTTTATAGCATTTAAAAAAAAAGTTATTTGGCGGACCCTTTACTATTCAAAATCTGTTAAATATTATACTGTTGAATAATCGGTAAAACTTACTGTGCCCTTGTATTGGCAATTGTCATTAGAAAGGGAACACTCGCAAGCATCACCTGTCCAGCCTTCATTACATTTGCACGTGCGGTTGCAAAGACATGTCCCATTGTTGCTGCACAATTGGCCTAGATTATTGTGGGGACAAGCGTCTACAGGACAATCGCAGTAACGACCTTGGTACCTGTAATAATAAAAATACTAGGTACTGTACCCACTCCTGATCACAAGCTAAGTAAATAGGTTGTTAAACTATTATAAATTAATTGAGGTATGCAATACCCGGCCTAAGATGAGGGCTTTGCCACTGGCAGTGAATCATATATGACGTCTTTCAAAATTAACACGGATAGTGAGAGCTATAAAAGATGGCAGCTGCGTTCGAGTAGGCTGTGGTGGATCTGCTTGAAGCGGATTGAAAAAAGTGTTTTGAAAATAGATCAAACGTAGGAAACGTTGCATAAAGAGTGGTGGAATGATCTTAAAAATAATGATCTGTAGAACATTCTTTTAAGTTTCGCAAAACTTGCCGTATCACGTACATAAATAGAGTCTGTGGGATCTAGCTTTGAACGATCTTGCCTTACCTCTGGTTTCTAAATTACTCTCATTACAAACTTAAATTACTGTCATTGCCTTCTTCGTACACGCTCGTTTGGTTCTCATGACTCACTCTTTTTCCAGAACATCTTCAATCTGGTTAGAACAACTGTTCCATTCAAATTCGCCGTGTGTACTTACTTTGTAAATCTCTTTTCGTCTAACCTCTCTACATGTTCAAACTATCTTGGCAAACCTTTCCTAAATAATTTTACTATATTCTCATTGAACGGAGTAGTCAATTTCGATCTCATATTTTATTGAAAAAAAAAAACCTTCCTTCTAAATTGTCCCATATAAATTTCTTCTACATCGATTTAGTAGTTTAGAAGTCATATTTAATTAACTGAAAAATGGTTGTTGTCGAGGATAAACACTATTTTCAGCGAGTAAACGATCTTTTAAACAGTCCTAAACATAAAAAAAAGAAATCAAAAAAATTTTTACTCTGAAAAGTATTAAACGTATGAAATAACTTGTGGAAGTCGAACCATGCTAATGTAAGGTCCAAGTTTTGAATCAGCATGGTGTTTTTATTTATATATTAATTTATATTATCTCATGATCGTATTTTCATTATTTCAATGCTTTCTTATCACGCTGTTCATTGAAGTATTTCATAGTCACATCACGCACACTTCTCAAAACTTTAATTTCAACTGTATTCATTTTACTTTTTTCCTTCTTCAGCCATATTAAATTTTAACTGCTATATATTAGGTCCTTACATATGAAATTGGCGTTTTGTATGGGAGGAACAAAAAGTCGAATATTTTTTAATATAATATATTTAATTAATCAAAGTATGAACCATTATTTTCTATGCACTTTTGCCATCTCATAGGTAGTTCATTGATCCCTTTACTAAAAAAACCAGTCGGACGGGAATCAATAAAATCTTTGAAGGCGATTTGGACTGCCCCATCGGAGTTGAATTTTTTCCCTTGCAAGAAGTTATCCAAATTTCGAAAAAAATTGTAATCTGTTGGAGCAAGGTCCGGGGAGTACGGAGGATGTCTTAGACTTTCCAATTGAAGCTCTTCTAATTTAGTAGCCGTCTGTAGCGCAGTGTGTGGTCTAGCGTTGTCGTGAAGCAGCAGTGGCGTGGAGCGATTGACCAGCCTAGGTTGTTTAGCCGCTAGCTTTTCCATCATGGTTTGCAATTCCTGACAATAGACATCAGCCGTAATAGTCTGGCCAGATTTGAAAAAACTGTAATGAACAATACCGGCACTAGTCCCCCAAACGCTTACAAGTAACTTTTTTGGGGTTAATTTTCGCTTGGGGCAGGATTTGGCTGGCTGGCCAGGATCTAACCATTGCGCTGAGCGCTTCCGATTATCGTAAAGAACCCATTTTTCATCACAGGTAATGATTCGGTTTAAAATACCTTCATTATTGTGCCGGTTTAGTAATGTAACGCAGCAGTCGACGCGCGTTTGCCGGTTTGTTTCAGTCAATTCGTGAGGTACCCACCTTTCAAGCTTTTTAATCTTCCCAATTTGCTTCAAGTGAATTAAAACAGTTTTATCACTAACATCGCAGCCTGCAGCTAACTCGGACGTGGTATGCGATGGATCCGCTTCCACAATAGCCTTCAACTCTTCATTATCAACTTGAGTCTCAGGCCGTCCACGGGGCTTGTTCTGCAGGTCGGAATTTCCAGAACGAAAACGTTGGAACCAAAAACGAACTGTGCTTTCTTTTGCAACACAACCGCCATACACATCATTCACCCTTCGAGTTGTTTCCGCAGCACTAGTGCCACGGCGGAACTCGTACTCGTAAATAATGCGATATTTAAGGTTTTCCATTTTGTAAAATGAGTGACGCAAACAGAAAAAAACAGAAGAAAAAAAACAAATGAATGACGATCATCGAAGCACAAATACATGAGTCTATAGCTGTACAAATTTGAATTTGGAATTCCTTACCAAAGAGGAGAAATTCGTGATTAAAGTGGCCAGTACGAAAAACGCCAATTTCATATGTAAGGACCTAATATTTACTTTAGCATTTACAATGCTCTATGCTCTATCAGTCGTAGTTTTTAGACACGTTTTGGCTGATCGTGATTGAGTGGAGTGTCCCGTTCAGTTGATGTCCAGAATTTACTCTTCTTACTATAACATCCACATATTTTCCGTTCCTTGTTCCCAGAAATGCAAGCTCTTCCAATTGTTCAACTTTTGCTTTATCAACTGTTATAATGGTTGCAGTCTTCTGTTAATTCATGTTTTGACAAATCATGTATAACGTAATCATCGGCGTAGAGAAAGCACTTGATGAGTAACCCTTCTCAACCCGCCCACAAATATTCATATTCTTATTTTCTTCAATCATCTCACTCAGACCAAATAATTAAGAAGACACATTCGAAACATCTTTAAATTTGCATATTTTCGCAATGTCACGGTTAGCGGAGATTACACTTTTCAGATTAATTATTATTTTAATATCATCTTTCATGAATTCTGAGGGGTGATGGCTCAGTGGCATTTGCTATTGACTGCCGTGCAGCAGGTCCATGGTTCGAATCTCGCCGCGGGTTTGAGCTTCACCGCATGGTGGAAGGGCATTTTGCGAATACTCGCCTGGCTAGCGAAAATCTGTCACCAAGCACCTAACAGTGTGTTCCGGCAGCAGTCCTTGAGAGCCAGTAAAATTACTACAGGCACGTGAAACCTAAGAACGGTACGTCTCAGTGTGACGGGCGCAGTGCAAATCGTCGTTGATGAAATGCATCTGTTATAGGCAGAGGTTTGTCCACTTAACATCAGGTGAGCATCGGGCTAGTTCCGTCACAATAACATAAAAAAAAACTTTTTATAGATTATTTACTGTTATTCCTTCCAGTTTGCTGTAGAGTTTGCTAGACTTTTCTTGCTTTCGTCGTCACAATCCTTTGAAAAGACCTGTCAATCTGCTTACGACTAGAAACAGTCCATATTAACGACAATGTTGACCCCGTGATACACCCTAGTGTCCTGAACATTATTTCTCAATCTGATATTCACTATTGTTAAATGTATAATATTATTTTTACTAGCATTCTTAATCTCTGGAGTATATAAATGTATCTTTTTGTGGTCAAACACAGTAATGTGAAACAAAGGTTTCACTCCAAGGATATTTCAATCAAACTTACCGTTCTCGTATACACATTCATTACCACACAGTCCTAAACTCCTTCAAATCTATCAAGATTCATGCTTACCCACCCGTTAAAATCACTGAATATAATAATTTTTCAAATACTAAGATGTTCTCTTAAACTTACTTAACTCTTTTTTCCCTTTCTGTCCGAGATACCCCAGTATCCACGTTTGTAGGGGTATACCCCACAACAAAAATACGGGTGAATATTGCTTTCTCATCTACAAGGTTACACTCACACCTATTCATTCCCACAGAACAATTATCTGGCAAGTTCTTTCGGCACTAGGTACTCTGGACCCGTGCACTGTATGTGTATCGTGCGTGGTGGTGGTGCTACAATCTATCCGCTTTATGGCACTCATGCAAAGAGAACAATCAATCTTTTCTATCCATCATCTGGCAAACTTTGTACATCTTCTTTTCCATACCTACAGTTACATTCAACATAGCCAAGAGTGGCCCGCTTGTTGCCCTTGAAGGAAATTATTGGGATTACAAGTAAATAATATATTGAGCACATTGCGGAAGACTCATGTTTTCCTGGTCGATTCATAGAAATGAGCTATCAAGTCATTCTCCGAGAATTACTTGGTTTTTCCTGCCTTCCATCTGCGATGAGAATGATAATTGTCAAAAGTTACCTAATCAACATAAAATAAGTTGCTGGCACATGCTTGAAGTATAGCTTACCTAACTATATACAGGTATAAATGATTATACATATGTAATGTATAATCCGAAAGTACCTACATGTTTGTGATGATTAGCGTTAATTTATAATACACAGAAAACCTTTACCTTAGCCTTCACCCGAAGCTCAGAGAAATGGATGGATGGTCCAGTATACCGATAGTATCGAAGTTGCAGGGAGATGATGGATGCTAAGTGTTGCGTTAATAAGAATGCTTATTAGTGGACGTCTTCCGGATCATTATGATAGTTATATTAATTAGGTACCTTGTATTAACTGTGTCACAGTCGCAGATGCCACACTTGCATTCACCGCGTCCGCTGCACTCATCTTCAGTTTCTTTCCCAGGAGCATAACAAGAAGAGGAGTTGTCATTCATTGTGTTTGGCTTAGTCTGACTGCAGGCACAATTGGTTCCATACCTGTAAAAAAATTAGAACATCATAACTATACCTAGTAGCTCTCGGAACTGCAAACCTTACGAGTCTGTTCTTGCATAACTTACAATTGAATAAAGGTTCACAGCACTCGCTGAGTCACGAAACCTAATAATCATAATTATATTCTGTAAACTGATAAAAATAATTTGATCTGACACATCTGATTTGCGTTTCTTCGTTGATATGAGTGCGCGCCGCGCCCCTCCGTCGCACGCTTCCCCGCTCTGATGGCATTTATTGCAGTCAACGACCAAATATTAATAAGATTATTTTTCACTATTTTATGTACGAAACGCTTAAAACGGAGAAAAAAATAGAGATCAAAAACTATATGGGTATTGATTGGTGATGGGCATAGTAGGTATAACCAATAATAAAAAATAAATAAAAAAGTTATTGGTTTACTTCTTTTAAAGTAAGGCTCAACAAAAGCCATTAGGTATGCTGCTGCCAGTATATTATGTATGTAATCCAAAAGCTGATAAAAATCCCTTGTCATTTGATATGACACAGGAAATCAGCGTTTTGTTCATTATTTTCCACTCCGATCCCTTTCAGTTTAATCCGGTCCCTTTTAGATCCTTTTAACAATAAAAAATACAGTCGAATTCAGAATCTCCTCCTTTTTTGAAGTCGTCTAATAAAAACAGCTTCCCTTCAGATACTCTAAACCTAAAAGTCAATAAGAAATCTTCAACACAGATCTATTATAAAAAAATACTACTTTTTAGCAGAACAGCCACTGGCAGTGCGGTGGTTGGTAGGGGAATTTCACATCATAATTTCTAAGTAGAACATAAGTACCTTGGTGTTCTGATAGTATCTACTTTTATTCTATGGTTCCAGCATCTGCCTTTGAAAGCCTGTTTAGCCTAGTTCTTATTCTAAGTCTACCCTGATACCATCCTTGATTACACCACCGCTTACATACTGCAAAAACCTGAATAGCATCTTTAAAAAAACTTACTTTCCTTTACCGCATACACAAACGCCACACTCCCGTTTTTCTCCATTGCAATATGCATCTTTTTCTGTAGAAGAGCAATTACATTCATCTAAAACTTTTATATCTAGTGTCAGCTTCTCGTTTATTCCTACAATAGCTATATCTATAGAAACATCATCATTTCTAAGGTATTCTCGAAGTTTAATAGTTCCGTTGAAGCTATACTCTTCTTCTTTTCGGACGTTGCATATGCTGTTAGCCTTGGCACCTTTGGGCCGAGTGCAATCTGGGTCGAAAGATATATCGTAATTCTTAGGGCTTTTCACTTTTAATTGAATGGTCTTCGTGACTTCCTATAACCAAATTTAAACATATTTGAAACACTATATATTTATAGCAAATATATGATCTGTATACAACATTACAGCTACTACAACGAAAGCATTTAAAAAAGAAAGCAAATAAGTGTCAAAATATAGCGGAACTAATATTACATTACATATATATATAAAACCAAGCACAAAACGTAATTTGGTAGAGAAGTAAAATTTGAAATCAATTTAAATTGAGGCAATATAAACATGAATAGGAAATATTGATATGAAGACTTTACCACCGCATTTACCATAGAGATACTTATGGAGCATAAAAAATACCTGCTACATTGACTTGATAAATTCTTACTATTATTCACGTATGAGAGAATCACGATAATCCTCTACTTTCACTACTATCAATTTAAGTATGTGATAAATTCGATTAATCACAATTAATCGGATTTATAATAAAATATTTTCTACATTTACAGTTTTATAGTTTATGCATTTGAAATATTTTAAAGGACACTACAAGATTTCGGTGTAAGGAGTAGAAATTTTCTGATCTGTAATAAATTTTTCAACACACACGCTCGTAACTGGCATTTAAATCCACCGATTTACGTGTCATAATATGGTCTGAAATACGCACTCGTACTTTTTTTTACATCACCGCACTAGTGTTTTAAATAGAAAAAAAAACAACATTTCTACACTTCTTACCAAGGAGATAGTATTTTTTTTCGTTCGTTTTCAACACCCTTGCTCGTAAAGTGAGCTTAATTATATCGTTCTTAGGACCATAAACCCAACTATTACACCCTCGTGCATAATAATATTATACACTCGTGCGTAATAATATTATACACTAGTGCATAATAGAATTATCCCTACAAAGTTAAGTTAGTACCTAACTGCAAATTATGTGCGAGTAAACAGAGCATTTTCAATTTAATCGGGTAATTTATCCCTACAAAGTTAAGTTAGTACCTAACTGCAAGAGTAAACAGAGCATTTTCAATTTAACCGGGTAATACAGATTTGTAACATCAAAGAGGTTTATATGTAATCAAACATCATACATTTGCCACGCGCAAAAAATAACTTGTGCGCTATTTTCAATAATTTTCGTATGTGCAATATATATATATATATTTTCTCGCAAGGGTGATGAAAAAGTGCGTATGAAACTCGTGAGCAACTTGCTCATTATACACTCGGCCGATTTACGCTTTCGCCTACGGCTTGGGCTGCAACACACAGCCTCGTAATGAGCCATATAATGATGAGCGACTTAGCTCACTTGTATCATAATCTACTATTTTCATATAAAAACAAACCAAAGAGTTTTTTACCTACTGAAGTAGAACTGTAGAAGATTTAATTATAAACCTTCTTAATCAGATTATTATTGCTATCAAAAAGATCAAGTAAATATTTTCATATCGAAATTTTCGTATTCGTTCCTCGCAAGTGTGTTAAAAACGTCATATGAAACTCGTGCGCGTTGTTTATTACAATTTCTACTCCATTTAGGTCTTCGATCTCAGGCCTCAAACCCGTCTCGACTGTAATAAACAACTTCGCGCACTTATTGTATAATGTACTATTATCTACCTGTCACCTTCTCTGACTTACCTCATAAATGTTTTTCAATGTAGTTACGATTCCATCCTTCTGTTTAACGTCTAAAGTGACCACTTTAGAACCACTGATGGATTCAGCGAGGGTTGAGTAAACATGTTCAACTTCCTGCTTTACTACGAAAATTATTACAACATCGTTTTGTTTGGCTAGTTTATTTATCGTGCTCACTGTAGGGTAGTCCATTTCTAGCTCTTTATTGTAGACACCGTTCTCCGTATAACAGTTGCCATCGTATGGTTTGAATATGCCAGCTGATCTTCCGTCACCAGCAGCGTGGTAGATGTCATTAGTTAAGAGTATTATAATCTTCGTAGATTCCTTTCTCCAACCGATGTCTTTCTTGCAAACTATGGATTGAGCGAGTGCATCTAATCCTCCTTCGGGCAAGTCACGGTTTTCTCCTGCTGGTATTTCCTTAACTGCTGTTTGAAAGTTTTGGTGGTCTTTCGTCAACTTTAAGAGGTGTCTAAATGAGTATGCCAAGTTGTTTGTGATGTTTCTGCAATAATTATTAAAAGTTAGTGTTTATTTATATATGGCCATCAACTAGTTTAATTGAAGTGTTGTAGGTATCAGGGAAAAAACAACCTTTGTCACGTAATGAACAAACTGACTTAATGCTAGTTAAAATTTAATATGCTAAGAAAGTAATATGTATTATTTAAAGCTGAATAAATAGGAAAACCCTTTTATATATTTTATGTTTTGTTTATTGTTCATGTTTTTTTTTCGTTTGTTCTGTATAGGGTTACAATAATAATGAAAAGCCTTATCGCCGGAAAAATTTGCGAACAATCATGTTACGTCCACCAATTAATCCAGCATATTATAGGAAGTCCAGTGGCCATTATAGGAATCTCTGTGAAAATTTTGCTGAGGGTGTAAAATCTCATCTCGAATCTCACGGATCTAAAAAGGAATGCACAGCGATCAAACATTAAATAAATCTATAAGTCATATTGTCATCATAGATCATAGAAAAATGTTGTTTTTGCGCTGATCGTTTCGGACATGGGTTATTTTTACCTTGTACATGTATTTTAAAAACAGGATTTAACAGTGACTATGAATATTTTTACAAATTATTCGGATACAAAATTGTATGCCCCGGGCGGGAATCGAATCACCGTCCTCCAATTTCGCGCCGGGCAAGCTGTTTTTTCCTTAACCTCCTTTTTCATGTATCATAAGTTGATACTATGTATGTATATAATCATAAGCAGGGATAAAAGTTGCTGCAGCCATGTATCTATACACTCCATGAGTACCTACACAATAAAATAATAGTAGATTATGATACAAGTGAACTAAGTTGCTCCTTATACACGAGGCTGTGTGTTGCAGCCCGAGCTGTAGGCGAGGACGTAAATCAGCCGAGTGTATAATGAGCAAGTTGCTCACGAGTTTCATACGCACTTAATGCAACACCCTTGCGAGGAAAAAAAATATATATTGCACAAATCTGATATAAACAACATACGAAAATTATGGTAACTAGCGCGCAAGATTTTTTTTTGCGCGTGGCAAATTTATGATGGTTGATTACATATATACCTCTTTGATGTGACAAATCTGTATTACCCATTATATAATTTGCAGTTAGGTACTAACTTAACTTTGTAGGGATAAATTACCCGATTAAATTGAAAATGCTCTGTTTACTCGCATATAATTTGCAGTTAGGTACTAACTTAACTTTGTAGGGATAATTCTAGTACGCACTAGTGAATAATATTATTATGCACTAGGGTGTTATAGTTCGGTTTATGGCTCTAAGAACTCACTTTACGAGCAAGGGTGTTGAAAAGTTTCTATATAACTTGTAGAAGTCTATGCTATTTAAGTAAGAGTAGGTACATATATTTCTAAATACTTACACAGTGTATGGTAAAGTGTTCTTATCGACGAAGGCCCCTATCCCCATAAACACATCATTAGTCATAGTAATCATAGTCTCGTATATTTTCGCGCTATTCTCAGCTGTATGATTAGTGACTGCGCCCATACTCCGAGATGCATCAAATAAAAAATATAGGTCGACCGGGTAATCTTTAGCGCCTTTGAACGAGAAAGAAAAGTTTTGCGGTTGGCCGGGTCTTAGCTTCATCTGGTATCTTTGCGGCTTAATCTGAGTAATATTACCGGCGTCAGAGCTAAAATTACTATTTAAAGCCTCAACGATCAAGTTTTCGGGATGCTGCAAATTATTAACTGAGTCTGGGCACCAGTTATTATCGGTATTTGCGTTTTTGCATCTTGTACCGTTGTAATTATCCTGTAAACGTACAACGAGTCACCATTGATTAAAGTTTTCCTGCTGCCAGTATTTATTTAAGATACAAATACGCTGTCGAAGCTGTTAACATACTAAGCCTAGATATTCTGGCTCTCCATGACAGCTGCCAGAATTCACTTTTAGATGCTTGGTGATTTTCTACTTGAGGGTAGTTTCAGAAATTCAGAAAATGCTTTACTATCACGCGGTAAAGCTCTAACCTACGCCTGGATATACAAACCATGGAGTCCCACGCGCGTCAGTGCGTTACATAGACATTTGCCGCTGGGCAAACACAAGTTAAAACTAATTAATTACAGTTTACTTGAGATTTTAAAAAACGTAGCTCACAGACTCATTATAGCTCGTAAATTGAATGTTAAGGAGTAGGTTGTACCAGGCCTTTTACCATTCCATCGATGGCCACCCCGTCCTTCCAGGAGGAGGAGGACCCGGCCTCCATTCCGCCTATTTCAGAGGTGGAGATGGAGGTAGCAGTCTCTCGCCTGAGAGGCAAGAAGACTGCCCCGGGACCAGACGGGATTCCCGGGCGGGTCCTCAGGATCGCCCTTAGGGAGATGGGCGGTCAGCTTCGGGAACTGTTCGACGCGTGCCTCACGTCGGGTCAGTTCCCGAAGCTCTGGAAGGACGGGCGATTGTGCCTGTTGCGGAAGGAAGGGCGAGACGCAGACTCGCCCGCCGCATACAGGCCAATCGTGCTGCTGGATGACACGGCGAAGCTACTGGAGAGAATAGTGGCTTCCCGTGTCATCCGGCACCTGGGGGGAACTGGGCCTGGCCTTTCAGAGGCCCAGTTCGGATTCAGAGCAGGGCGGTCGACGATAGACGCCCTGCTCTGGATCAAGGGGTGGACGCAGGACGCGGTCGGCGGGGGGGAAAAGGCGTTGGCTGTCTCGCTGGACATTGCCAACGCCTTCAACAGCCTACCGCACGGAACGATACGGGAGGCGCTCCGCTATCACGGAGTGCCCCTGTATCTGCGTAGGCTGTTGGCCGACTACCTCCAGGACCGCGAGGTCCTGGTGGAGGGACGCGACGGTCTGAGGCGACGTCGCGTGTCCTGCGGGGTTCCACAGGGGTCGGTGTTGGGACCGCTCCTGTGGAACATTGGCTACGACTGGGTGCTCCGCGGCACGTTTCCCGCAAGTATGCGGGTTGCGTGCTACGCGGATGACACCCTAGTCGTAGTCAAGGGGAGGGACCTCGGGGAGACGGTGCGGCGGGCCACGGTGGCAACAACACTCGTGGTCGGCCGCATACGTGCCCTGGGACTGGAGGTCGCCCTCTCCAAGACCGAGGCCCTAATGTTCCATGGGCCTCGGGGGGGACCCCCTCCAGGAACGAGGATAGACCTGGACGGGGTCCTGGTCCGGGTTGGGACCCAGATGAGGTACCTGGGTCTCATCCTGGACGGGCGGTGGACTTTTGGGGCCCACTTCTCTCAACTGGCCCCAAGAGTCATAGGCGCCGCAGCCGCCCTTGGGAGGCTGCTGCCCAACGTGGGCGGCCCGAGCGCCACATGTCGTCGCCTGTACTCCGGAGTGATCCGGAGTATGGCCTTGTACAATGCGATTAAAATAAGAATAGGATCGGCCTAGCGCCATTTTGTGACGTCAAAACTAGAACTTGGTACAGTGTGCAAAAAAGAAATCATAAAACATGTATAAATTAACAAAGAAAATAAAAAACCCGACTGCAAATAATTTATTTTCGTTAAGCGTTTTGTCGATCTATTGAATTATTTATGATTATTATTATTATTTATCTATTTTGAATGATTTATGATGATCTTATTTTAATTTTTGTCTTGTATAGATGCAATATCAATCATATAAATTTGTATATTAGGAAGTAAATAGAATTCCCAAAACAGGGGATTTTTTTATGTTCATAGTATCACTTGAGCTATCAAGATAAATCTAACAATATCTTGTACATTAAAATCAGTTAAGCCGTTTAGAAGTTATGGTGAAATAAAGAAACTCACAAAAATACATATATACAAATGAAACACGTTTACGTGGGCAGTCGTCTATAAAAACAAGTGGTCATAGGTGGGTAAACGAAGTTGTATGTAGGTGACTGTAGGTACAGCAAACCCAGAAATAATTTGAAGTGATTTTAATTGTTGGCAATATTTTGTACTTAGGTATCTTAATTTGAATCGCTTAGCTCTTCGATGCCGCATGTCCTGGTGGCCAACTGAGTCAGACTCATCGTTATCATCGTAACGGGTTACAAAAACAAATGTAACAATCACCAAAAACATATTAAACCGTCAACAACAACAAATTAAACTGTCACTTTTGGAGAAATAAGACCCTGGCCCGCGTTGTCATCAAACCAAGATAGCGTCGGTGCTGTCAACCTTAAAAATATGAATTTTATAAATTTACACTTTCGGGTCACTCATTTAAAATTACGTACCTATATATATATATACACCATGTCCCAAAATTCAACGATAAGCCGGCATCGGTGCATGGACCTACTCATGACTCCTCGGAAAAAAAAAAAATTATAACTGTTTTTTTTATTAATTACAGAGACTTTTATAAATTTCATCGATATTCGATACCCATTATGCTATTTTCAACTACCATGACCACAATTTTTGACATATTTTTGATATTTTTTGTGCATTAGCAACCTAAGAAGGACGGCTATCTACCACAATCCTTTAAAATTACAGAAAGTCTGTAGTTATTTTACAAAAATCAGTAAAAAAAAAATTTTTTCTTATAATTTTCATAGATTTTAACATTCTATGCACTTTCTATAGTCTGGGTTAAAAAAAAAAGTATGGACACTACCATGGCAAGTTTTATTAAAAGTTGGCGCAACTTTATAAAAGTCTCTGTAATTAAAAAAAAAGAGTTATAATTTTTTTTTATTTTTTCCCGAGTATTCATGAGTAGGTCCATGCACCGATGCCGGCTTATCGTTGAATTTTGGGACACGGTGTATATATATATATGGCACTGCTCTATTTTTAAGTTTGTTCTGCTGATCGTACTTATTAGAGTGAATATGAGTGAAGTTAGCCGAGAGCCCGTCCTATTCTTATTTTAATCGCATTGTACGGGGCACCTGTCTGGGTGGACGCCCTCGGTCGCGCCAATAAGGCCCTGCTGCGTCGTCCGCAGCGGGTCATCGCGACGAGGGCGATACGCGGGTACCGGACGGTGTCCTGGACGGCGGGATGCGTGTTGGCCGGTGATCCCCCCTGGGAGCTCCAAGCGGAGATCCTCGCCGAAGTGTACCACTTCGTGGCGGCGAGGAGATCCCGCGGGGAGCCTCCAGCGTGGGAGGAGGTCACGCGCATGCGACGGCAGGCGCGGGCCGCCCTGTTGCGGCGGTGGACGGAGGACCTGGCTCCACCGGTCCCTGGACAGAGGACGGTGGATGCCATTCGCCCGGTCCTTCGGAGGTGGGTAGGGCGGCGATTCGGGTCGCTCACCTTCCGATTGGTGCAGGTGCTTTCCGGGCATGGATGTTTCGGAAAGTACCTGCATCACATCGCAAGACGTGAGGCGACCCCCGCCTGTCACGAGTGTGGAGCGCCAGAAGACACGGCGCTCCACACGCTGGAGGAGTGTGCCGCATGGAGTCCCATGCGGCACGCCCTCACAGCGGTCATAGGCGCAGATCTGTCGCTGCCGAGCGTGGTTAACGCTATGCTCGGCAGCGACGGATCGTGGCAGGCGGTGGTCTCTTTCTGCGAAGAGGTGATGGCGCAGAAAGAGGCCGCGGAGCGGGCGAGGGAGGACGACGTCCTCGCAGACCCGCTCCGGCGTAGACGAACTGGGGGAAGGAGAAGGCGATTCGGGCGCCTTCTCGCTCTTACCTAGTGCTGTGCGGATCATCGGTGGAGAGTCGGGGGATTCTCCACTGGCTTGCACGATCCCACACGTCTGGGGGATGGCCCTAATGAGCTGGGTCATCCCTCCATTGGCCGGGGCCCGTCACCCTGACGGGCCAACCGCCGGGGCGAGATGGTGATTGCTAACGCTACCCCATCTCGCCCCGACTAGGCGGCAGACTGCTCATCCCGGGTTTTTAGTGGGTAACCTCACTTACTACCCCCCCGTGGGGGTAGTAAGGCCCCTCAGGCGAGGACTCCCACATAACCACTCTGCTCCCCCCGGAGCCGGGTGGTATCCATAAAGGATTTTCCCGGGTCAAAAAAAAAAAAAAAAAAAAAAAAAAGGCCTTTTACCATTCTTCATGATGGTCGTGATCATCTAGGATTTTTACAATTTAGAAAACCTAACATATGATTCTTGGAATTTTACATTGTTACATTATTGAAACAATATATATAGCCGAGCGGTATTAGCTAAAGACTGCCGTGCCGCAGGTCCATGGTTCGATTACCATCACCGGCTTGAGCTTCACCGGAGCACACCGGTGGGAGGGCATTTTGCAAATGCTCGCTTGGCTACCCAAAAGCAGAAAATCTGTCGCCAAGCACCGAACAGTGTGTTCCGGCAGCAGGCTTTGAGAGGCAGTATAATTACAGGCACACGAGAGTAAACAACTGTAGGTCGAGTGACGGGCGCAGTGTAGTTCTTCACTTGTGACGAAATGCATCTGTTACAAGCAGAGGTTACCGCTAACATCAGGTGGGCCTCATGCTTGTTCGGTCAAAAAATTTACAAATAGGCATAGGTAGGGTAGGCTTTTACATATGAGCGCAGTGTGGTACCAGGATAGTAGCTGAGCAGTACAGTTCAGGGCTTTAGGTTAAGTAGTATAGAATAGGTAACGTTTCAATACTGCTCTACGTTCGTCATGCGTCACTCCTTGACGCTAGTTGTTATATCTCGTGGGCCCAGTTACTACACTTGCTACAGTGCGCCCTTTAACGCCTCAAGACGGTAGAGATTGCACACTGTTATACAAATACAAATACAAATACAAATACAAATAAATTTATTTCATCCTTATTGTGATACATTTATGATGAATCTCTGACTCTTAAACTAGGCTGGTGGCCTGTATTTCAAGAGCCAGGTCCTTCCTGGCTTTAGTGGATCTGTGACACATCTATATATACATTTTTATAGTTTTTCTTATATACTATTTAGTAACAATTCAAAATTGAAGCAATACATTAAACAGATACATATAGGAAAAATATTTATTCAAAAATTTTGTTGACATTCGAAATTAACGTCTTTTGCAAATTTTTAATTATATAATATTTACGGTGTAGTATTGCGTGTATGAGTTTATGTGAATGTTTGTGAGGGATGTGAAAGGTGTATATGTCGGTGTGTGTTTCTGTATGTTTGAGTATAGCGCATGTGAGGGGTGTGTGATTTGTAATGTGTAATTTTGTGTGAAAGTATACATACACCAATTTAAACGCTTTTAGCCATCAGTTTCTCCGTGGCATTATAATCAAAATCGTTCAGCCAATTTATTATATATCTTTTAACTTGGAAGTTGTTATATTTCCTACTATTTGTGACGGTTTTCATAAATATGTTATATATACGTGGGCCTGTATGAATATAGTGTCTTCGAGCAAAACTTGATTTGCATACTGGCACTGGATATATATTTATGCGCTTACTATGATTAAGAGGTAGCAGTGACGTGCAACGATGGTATTTGCGTAAAACTTGATAAAGGTATAGTTTACGAACACTCAAAACTTTAGTTTGGTTGTACACATCGGTAGTGGAATGTCGAAAAGGAAGATTTTGAAGTATTTTTAATACGGCTCGTTGCGCTCGCTCTATTTTTATCATGTATTCCTTCACGGCTCCTCCCCATGAGCTTATACAATATTCAATAATGCATTGAACTAGCGCTTTATACATTTGAATTAATAATTTATTGCCAGCTATTGATCTCAAATTCTTAAATACGTAAAATAGTTTTCGTATTCTATTTATGGAAGCATTAATATGACAGTCCCATCTTAGATGTTGATCGACCAACACTCCAAGGTACCTTATACTGTAAACCCTATCAAGTATATTACAAGAACATTGGGTTGGAATGGGAGCGCTAAGGTTACAGGGGTATGCATGAATTTTCAAAGAAAAGTTGGGAGGAGGGCTCAACGCTGCAGTTTTACTAAAACAAATGTATTTAGTTTTTTCTGCATTTAGTGATAGGAGACTATGTTCCAGCCAGTTTGTCACTTTTGCAAGTCCTACCTCCGCGCTGTTATTTAAGTTTTCCCAATGTTTGCTATGAAACAATAGAACTGTGTCGTCGGCAAACATAAAAAGTTCCATATTTTTTACCCTCATGTTGCACAAATCATTAATGTAGACAAGAAATAGTGTTGGACCTAATGTGGAACCTTGGGGAACTCCATATGTGCAGACGGCACTGTCGCTTATATATTTGTCAATCTTGACTCGCTGGTTCCTTCCGGTTAAGTAGTCCTTGAACCACTGGTGAACTATACCCCTGATACCTAGGTTTTCAAGTCGCTTTAATAAAATAGGTATTGAGACCGTATCGAAAGCTTTTTGTAGGTCTAGAAAAACTCCTAGACAGCTTTCTTTATTGTCTAGGTATTCAGTTATACGGGACGTCATATTCAATACTGCGTCATTAGTCGATTTATTAGATCGAAAACCAAATTGGTTGTTTGCAAGAAGATTATTTGACTCTAGATATTGAACTAATCTTTTGTTGGCTATTTTTTCAATTATTTTAGATAATATACAAAGTAAAGATATAGGTCTATAATTGTTAGGAGTATTTTTGTCACCTGATTTATGGATAGGTATAACAATAGCGCTTTTAAATATTTTTGGAAATTGTCCTGTTTGGAAGCTAAGATTAACAATAAAAGTAAGAGGCTCTGCTAATAAGGTTCTACACTTTTGAACTACTTTAGTGGAAATATTATCCCATCCTGGGGCACTATTACTTTTCAGTGATATAATAACGGCCTCTACTTCTTTTAGGTCTGTGAGATATAGGGGCATTGAATGCAATGGCGTAGAATCTTGATGTGCTCTATTTTCTAAATATGATTCATTTACATTAAGTTTTGTCATGATCGAATTCGCTAAGTTACAACCAATTGTTGTAAAATACTTATTTACAATATTAAGAGCTTGTGAAGGCAAGTTATCGTTTTTCAATAAATCATTTGGTAAAGTTTTAGGTTGTTTTAAATTAGTCACCTCTCTAACAATTTCCCATGTCCGTTTCATGTTCCCGATATTTTTCTGAAGTAAATTTTGATAATATTGTCTCCTAAGTTTCTTTACTATTTTATTGCATGTATTTCTGAATGCCACATAATTATTTCGAAGTTCAATATCATCTGGAAATAATCTTGATTTTTTGTGTAGTCCATTTCTTTTCCGAATCAATCTGATCACATTATTAGTGATCCATGGTTTTAGCGGCCGATTCCTGTTAGAATATTGTTTTTTTATTGTTGTATTATTTTCTATAGCATTTGATAAGCAGTTTGTTAGATATTCAGTAGCTGTATGGACATCAACGATTTTATAAAGATCTTTCCAACTAATACTTTTAAGATAGTTTTCTATTCCGATATAATCGATGGAAATTTTGTCGCAAGCCGTATTTGATCTATTTAACTGTTTATCTGAAAGAACTATCATGACTGGAGAGTGATCAGTTAGTTCTGGTAGAACTACCGTTTTCCATGATTTTGTAGTTTTAACCATTATATGGTCCAAACAGGCAGAAATTCTAGTTGGTAAATCTACCCCCTGACACATGTTGTGAGCTGCCATTAAATGTAAGTAGTCGGTAGCGTAACTTGACATCGATTCTTGCTCTATATTTATGTCAATATTGACATCTCCCGTTAGTATAATGTTGTTCGCTGATATTGTTTTTAAAATGGCATCAAGAGAGTTTAGATAATTTGACGGATTTTTGAAACAAGGTGGTCTATATGTGCATAAAATATCATATTTTTTGTTTATATTTAACACAAGACAATTACCTTCTATTATTTTGGGTTCATAACAAGAACTTTCTAATTCTTTACGGGCATATACAACGACTCCATCATTTTGGTTAAGACTATTCTTACTACTATACATATTAAACTCGGCCAAAGTAGGAATGATTGAATGTTCACTTGTCCAGCATTCCGTTAAAACAAAGACATCTACTTTGATGTCAATGGCAGATACAAAGGCCAAAAACAAATCGAAATTACAGTTAATGCTACGTATGTTCAGTGACAGAATAGAAAACGGCACGCAATTATTTGTATAAAATTGTTTAAGTAGTTTTAAACACTTCAAATCGTCCGCTAGTACACAATTAGTATGGCGACTATTATCTATTTCCAACAGAAAACTATCTACACAATCCATTGTGGTATATATAAAGTAATATTGGCACGATTATATAAGAACCACATTGAATACACTATTAAAATACGTGTGTTAAAAGATCTACAAAAATAGATATTTTGACAACAAGCTGTGAGCCTACGAAAACGTGTGTTGAAGTTATAATAATACAATATTAATCTATGATATATACATATTGTAATACTATTATCCTGTGTCTTCTTATCTAAATCAGACTTAGTTTTGTATGTAGGTAAGAATATTTGGTTTAGAAAAGAAGACATTGTAAAGTCAGTTGTAGAGAGAGTGTGTAAGTGTATAGTGTTTTGGTCTTTAATAAGTGATAAGCTAATCATGCTTAAAAGGAATAGTCATGCTGAGATAAGTTTCGATAGATCTGTTTCGGAGTCAATTCTCGCGTGCCGGCCGCCTTCCATTTTTCTAAGGAAAACTCTCCCATGGGCCGTCCAGCAGTGTGCGTAGTTATTAGTTTTTGCAAATTCACGAGATAAATAATACAGTCGTTTAGTCCTGCTAGTCAAGCTTTCTGATATAAATACTGGTTGGACGGGACCTGTTATCCTCATTTGGGTGGTAGAGAACCTGTTTCCCTTATTTTCTCTGTTAAACCTTTTAACAGACTCGATAACATTTTCTTTGGTAATGACCGTAGTAAATTCCACCAGTAATGGTTTATTATTACCGGTTTTAGTTTGTACACGAAACACATCTTTGATATCTGAGGTCTGTAAATTTAGTTTAAGAGAGTTACCGGCATCTAGAACAAGTTTCATGAGATCCTGTTTCGTTTCCTGTTGCTGACATGGCACGTTTCGCATCTCAATAGTTGACGATCGCGCGTTTCGGTCACAGAGCTCTACCCTTTTCTCTAAACTGTCGATATAACTAAGGGCCGAGTTGTATTTTCCGTCCAATGCCGCGTACTTATCCTGCATTTCATCATAATTTTTGCTCATATATTCTAGTGATTTATGTATCTCAGTGTTTTGTTGTTGCACTGTTGTCAAGGAGCTATACAACTTTTCATACTTTTCATCTTGTTTTTTTTCCCAAGCCTTGAACGACACAGAAGCAGAAAGCCTATCAAATTTGTCATCCTGTTTCTTCTCCCATTTATCAAACATATACTGCAGTTCTTTCTTAAATTCCGTTTTAAATGACCCCAGTTCTTCTAGAATCTTATCCTCACGTTTGAGGCGGGTTTGACGCTTAGCGGGGCCTGTACTCCTTTCCGAGTCACCATCGCTAGTGCCACACGGAATGTCTGAGTCATAACGTTGTGAAGTTACTGTTAACGTTGCGGACGGCGAGGCTACGGGAGGTGTGCGTTTCAGTGGCATTATGCAGTACCAGGAAAGCAGCAATGTAGAAAGGGTGTTCAAAGTGCAGTGCTTAGTAAGTCTATAAATAGACGTAAGTTGCTAACTATTGCACTCTCTGTTTCTCTTAGCACAATGCACTATTATGCCGCTTCGCTCTTATGTACGCACACAGATAAACAATTGTACGCGTAAAACAGGCATGTAGCAAACAAAAATTTGCGCACTTGCTTTTACCACGCACCATTCATAATTATGTTGTCTTGCTCGCTTGGTGTGCTTGTGTGTGCAGCGCCGTGTTACTATGACGGATTTGAATAGACCTACCAACTTTAAGCCAAGGTGAACCCGCATCCGGAGAGAAACATGAACCCACTGCGCGGCTTTCGGTAGTCATCGCCTACGGGTCAAACTTCAAACTAATACTATATAACACAAAGTTGTAAAAATACTCACAGAAGCACACCAAACACAAGAATTTATATCTTGTATACACTTGCGGCAAGTGTTATGCTCTTCACAAGGATCAGATAAAAACACACCTTTGAAATAAAAAAACAACAGGAAATAAATTAATTTATTACACATGTTTAACGACTAACTGGCTATGCTTTATATATAAATGTGATTCAATAACTGAAAAGAAGGATAAACTGGTAATTTTGTAAGGAGTAGTCTTCAATGCTGGCTTATAGTACCTTTTGGTACCACGGATTTAAATACGAGATTTGTATGTCTCTACCTGTTGGGTGAATGTCACCACCCCCCATCTCTACCCGTGGGTGTCGTAAGAAGTGATTAAGGGTAACACACCAGAAGGTGGGCAGCAGCGCGTTCTGGGGAACTGGTGCCTCACACTCCGATCCCCAGGGCGCCTGCCAAGCGTGGGAATTATGACAAACCCCCATAATGGGGGATTGCTGTGATCAGCAGTAGACGATCCGGCTGATACAGTACAGTACCCCAGAAACCTCACTATATGATAAAGTATTTGTGCAAAGAGCGAGCTCGCCTTTTGAGCGTTAAATGCTCCGTAAACTATCAAACATGTTTGTCAAACTTTGTGTGATTTGGGCAACGTTACTAGGAAGCGTGGAGTCTATCAGACGTGACCTGTCAAGCTTAATAAATATGCAAAATGCCTCTTACGATGCGGAAACCGGTAGCGATCACGCTACCGGTTGACCCATAATTGAATATTCGCTTCTTGGTCGTCATGATATACTCGATCTCATTTTTGGCTTAACCACGTCCACTTCCTGGATGGTTGATCCTCGAAGGAGTTCAGAATGAAGAACGTGAAAAGTCCCTCCTTTCCATGAAGTCAACCAGCCACTGGCCGGTGCATAAATGTGTATGACCTTGAGAATACCGTTTGGTGATTCTGAGCATAGGGTACGCTACCCTGCTAGACTCGATTTTACAACGTTGTTAACAAGGGTTTTCCGGAAGAGATATGGGTATCTCTTCCGGAAAACCCTTGTTAACAAGAGGTTGAGACACCGCCTTAGGATTTTTGGATAACGGTGTCCTGTCCATGTCTTAGGACTTCAAATAATCCCATGAGGTCCCAGAATAACTTATCCAGTTCGTCCACCATCTCGACAATCTTGTGCTTCGTATGTTGTGTGTTACCAGGGCCGTTTTAGAGGGCTGTAGCCGGGAATCTGTCGGGGATTCATTGCACCCACTGCCCCACCGTTACCTGGCCTGCTACCGTAGCCAGAAATAATGGCTACGGCTTCTTGGGGATTGCAGTTAATGATGTTAATTTCTCAGAAGGCACTGTTACCAACCTTCAGGTATTTTTCGCTTAGTCGCCTCTTACGACATACATGGGAAGATATGGGGAGTGACATTCTTCATCAGCCCCACGGGGTATTTTCATTGATGACCGAAAAATATACCGCTGTATTGTTTAACACCATTTATTATCACCAAAATGTACTTCGTTCTGACTAGATTTCGGCTCTGCAATACCTATACATAGACATCCTGATACAATACATAGACATCCTGAAAATCACTTATTTTTTAAACTGGTAAATATTATGTTGGCAGAAGCAGTGATGGCTCAGTGGCATTGGCTATGGACTGCCGTGCCGCAGGTACATGGTTCGAATCCCGCCGCGGGCTTGAGCTTCAATGCATGATGGAAGGGCATTTTGCGAATGCCCGCCTGGCTAGCGACCACCCTCAAGTAGAAAATCTGTCGCCGAGCACCTAACGGTGTGTTCCGGCAGCAGTCCTTGAAAGCTAGTGAAATTACGGACATATGAGATTTAACAACTATGTCTCAAGGTGACGGGCGCAGTGCAACTCGTGACTTATTTCGCAATGTTTCTGTTATAGGCAGAGGTTAGTCCGCTTAACATCAGCTGGGCCTCGTGCTTGACCCGTCACAATAATATAAAAAAAAGTTTCGTGTCAATTCACAATAGTAAATTTTGATAGGTTAGAACCTTGGTTTTTCAATATATATGAACGTATTGTGTGTATGTGTCCTTATACCACATACACTGACTGATACAGGGTTATGAGTTTCCTTCCTTAAACAAGCAAATATAATTATCCTCTACTTTGGCGTACTTTGTCAGTAACTAGTTCATCATGAACTTGTCACTGTTTTTGTTTTTTATGTCCTATTTGACTTATGTTAATTGCAAATCGGAATGTACTAGCCATAAATCTTGCGGGGATTGTATACGGTACTCTTCTGAACATTGCATGTGGTGCTCGCAGGTAAGTCTTCCACATACTATCACTTCCATATAACCCTTGAATTTTAATTGTGTTTTTTTAGACGATTAAGAGATGAGCGAGTATTTAGCCCGTCTGCGTAGATGTGCTGTTGCGATTGATCCCATCGAGATCATCATATATGATGACAGCTGTCAAACTTGAAAAGAGCTATAACACGGAAACTATTAAACTCTTTACTATTTTCTCATTAATATTATAGCTAGGCTTGGTAAAAACGATTTTTGGTCTAAAATATAGATCGTAATATTTTGCTAGATTTAGACTATCTGTATGCTGAAAAACAGGCTATATGAGCCTCATTCAACAGCAAATACCCAATGATCAAATAATTTTTTTTTTCTTAGGTGACACAATAAAAAAAAAAAAAATTGTGCCTTTTTGTCCAATAAATGCCTATAATTATTATATCGTGGCCGTACCACTGTAATAAGAAAACTAACAGGCATGGGTAACCAACCTTAATATCATTGTTGCTCTTTTACTGTATCATAATCTACTAGCATAAACAGGGTTCAACCCTATACCTATGAATAGCTCCATGTTTTTGTTTAGACTATTCTACCGAAGGTATTTCTTTACTTTTCAACCTGTTGTCAAAAATTTGAGTCAATGTGACCTTCTGAAATAACTAGTTCTGCATTGTTAAAATCGTAATGTACATTGATCGTCATATTTACGATATCGATATACAAACTTTAAGTCTATTTCATCGAGCTTGAAATTAACCATTGCTTTCTTGACCACTTCACGTTTGGTTTGAGTGATTTCTTAGATTTTGTCTTTCATTTCCTTGAAAACTTTTCATTAGTTTTTCTGTTTGTTCTTATATTATTTTTTTAGTTTTCGTTCTTTGCAATATACGTACCTACTCACTTGATATAGGCTATGCGTTCTGGTGTCGTTTTAAACCTCTGGTACTATATAAGAGAAGATAAAGCCCGTATATAAGGCGATGAAATTATATTTTTGAAAAAATTCGTTGCGTCATTTGAACGAAGTTTCTCTTGAAATAGATATACTAGGTATTTAGCACGCAGAACTAAACTCACTAGGGATAACATGCAGCAAGCTACTGCGTGATTCATGTTTTAGGTCATATTTATGGTGACCATTAAATTAAACATAAGGTTAAATTTTAGACTCGAACGGTTAGTACATTTGCCGTATGTCGGGTAGCATGGTACATACTACGAATAAATATGTAGGTACATAGATATACAAGGAAAAATTCCATAAAAGTAGTCACAGTCAAGTTCCAGTCATGTAGAAGTCCTGCCCAATAGTTAAAGCCGTGTTATAATAAAAAGGGGATACAACAGTTACAAATACTTCGTTTTACGACATTACGAACACCGAAATTAAGATTACTTAATACTAGGACAATAATTTGTAGTGCATAAATAAATTGAGTTTAAATTGTACATCAAATAAATACACGGAAACATTCGTCTGCCATCCAGAATCATCGAATCATTTTGCTTAATTTATTTGAAAGAATAATTCAAATATAATATTTGGACTTACTTTACACATGAATTAAAATACTTACACAATTTTATTGTAAAATAGTAAACTTCAAGTTTATGCCAAATGACGCGGATATCTCGTTGGAACAGATAAATATAAATAACAATACTTTCTATCAAACACGTCAGAGCACGAGTAAACAATTTGTTGTCATTTTACAAAAATGCCGAGCGTTTCCATTACTGTTTGTATGCTTGCTTAATTAACAGTAGTAAATTTAAGTTATTAGGTACTACTGTAAGAGGTGAGAGTTGTCCCCCGGGTCTACAGTTACAGTTTTATTGGAAAATAATTAATAATTGATATTCCTATTATATGGAAGAAATGTACAGACAACAAGGTTAGATACTTTGATTAAATAAACATGTTTCATTGTACAAAATATATGATTTTAATTTTTCCTTACGAAATTGAAATATCTTAATATGGATCATTCTCACTAGTTCCATCGTGTATTAGCTCCATGGATTACGTAATATTTAGAGGTTATTTGAAGTTTCTAGGTTTGTTCATTCTTTGTTTCAGGACGTTATTAAGGGCGAAAGATGTCAGCCAGTAAGCTCTGTATCAAAAGGAAGCGGGTGCAAAAAAGAGTTCATTTATAAATCCGAACCAAAAATACTTCCAATAAAGGAATCTCCGTTTTCAAAAACAGTCCAGTTTCGTCCCCAAGAACTTAAAATAAACGCACGTCCTGGAGTTTTTGTCAATTTTACTATGTTTTACGAATCTGCTGAAAATTTTCCTCTTGACGTTTATTTTTTAATGGATTATTCGTTAACAATGAAAAAACACAGCGAAGCACTGAAGAACCAAGCTAAGGAAATTTTCAAAGACTTGAAAATTATAACAAATGATGTACGTTTGGGAATAGGAAGCTTCATAGAGAAACCTGTATTTCCAGTTGTTGATATGTTAGTATTTTCCTCATTGATAACTTAAATTTGAATTTGTGTAACTATATTTTTATGGTGTAAATATCGTTATTTTGCAGCGTTGATGAGAATTCTAAAAAGCGAAATCCTCCTTATGTATTCAAAAATCATTTGAAGCTCACAAACAACATGAGCCATTTTGAAGAAGTAATCAATAATGTGATTGGTACCTTTGGCACCAATCACGACGATGCCGAAGCTGGATTGGATGCACTCATGCAAGTCATGACTTGTGAATCGATAATTTGGAGAAATGATACGCGGCGTATCATTGTATTGGCAACCGATGCTCCTTATCATAGTGCTGGTGACGGAAAAATGATAGGTGCCATAAAGCCGAACGATATGCAATGTCATCTCAACGAAAATGGATATTATGACGAAAATATTTCAATAACCCACGACTACCCCTCTGTTGGTCAGATCAACAAAGTTGCCTCAGACGGTCATTTCAAAATAATATTTGCTGCATTATCACAGGTCAAAGATGTTTACGAAGCATTGGCAAAACAAATTTTGGGATCCAGCTATGCAGAACTAAAAGATGAAAGCAACATTATTAGTATAATCAAAACTGCTTACGAGGTATGGTATTGTGAAAAAGATTTGATTACAAATGATTGAAGTAATAATTAATTGATTTAACGTTTTAGGAATCTTTAAGAAAAGTACCAATAACTTATAAAAAATATATGTCGCCTAATCCTTCGGCTGTCCACGTAATGATCGACCAAGATTGTAAAGGAAATCCTAACACAAAAAATTGTTACCGTTCACCAAAAAAGAAGGGTATTGAAATACCAGCATCAATAAAAGTCACAGCTTGTTCAGAAACTGGTGCTACCAATATACATAAAATAGAGCTATTTCCTGTAGACTTAGATGAAAAATTAACGGTGACGTTTGAAGTTGATTGCGAATGTGAATGCGAAAGAAATGCTATCAAAGTGGAGAGCGAACTATGTAATAAAGCAGGAATAATGCAGTGTGGTATTTGTAAATGTAACAAGGACAGGTAAAGACTGGAATTATATTAATAAATAGATTCAGGCGTTACTTTGCGGAAATCCATATGTAATTATAACAAATATTTTAAGTAAACATTAAATTAATGTTTTAGAAAAACACTTTATAAATATAATGCTATATCTAGTGACAATTCCGCCTAATTTTCCTGTTAAGCCGACGTGACGTCACAAACGCCACGCAGCTAACCCGGAAATTTCGACACGTTTCGAATCTACACGAGGCATACGAAGCCTCAGGAGGTCTTTCGATAATATTCTTGAACGTATATATTTACTGATAATATTCTTCGCTTCGTGTAGAGCGAAACGCGACGAAAACTCTTCCAGTTTGGCTGCGTAATATTAATTTAATGTTTTTTTTTAATATTTGTATCGATCCCTCAAGTAGAAAGTCTGTCGCCAACACCGAAAGGTGTGTTCCGTCAGTAGTCCTTGAGTAGTCCAGTGAAATTACAGGCACAATGAGACTTAACAACTATGTCTCAATGTGACGGGCGCAGTGCAATTCGTGACTTGTGATGAATTGCAACTGTTATAGGCATAGGTTAGTTCACTTAACATCAGGTGGGCCTCGAGCTAGTTCCATCAGAATAACATAAAAAAAAGAAAGAAAAAAAGAATTATGTTGATAAATTTACTTCAGTGCTTCGAAGTGTGACTGCTGCGCAGCGCGGTTCACAAATAAACACATAAAAACGTCTATAGAATAGAAGTCTGATTTCACAGCTCACATCTCGACACATTATAATATGACAATGAGAGTAATAGCGCATGGCGTCCAATGCCTTTTCTTGTTAATAATTAATATCTCTATTTTTTATGGCATAAGAGGTTAAGCGAGCTGGCGGTGGTAAGTGATCACCGTCACCCACGAACATTGGCAATACCAATGGCCTCGAAGATGTGTTGCCGGCCTTTGAGGGGGGAATATGTATTGATTTTAATATTCTTATGTTTGCAATAACGCATGCTCTGCGGATTAAGTAATTTGTAATTTTGAAATTTGTATTGAGTTTTACGAATATAAGCATTGTTTAGCATATTAATATCTTACTGTCGTTAATTTTTTTTCAGGAGTGGCGACATGTGCCAGTTCAATTGCTCAGATGCAGTTTTGGAAAATGATTTAAGTTGTTTTCAGGATAATCAAACTGTACCATGCAACGGCCATGGTACTTGCAGGTAAATTTCTGAAATCTATCTATTGTGTCAAATAATGAAGCGCTCGTAGCGAAGTTTACTTAGTTGTTCTCAACCGATCAGCAAAGTTAAGCAACGTCGCGCGCGGTCATGAGTTGGATGGGTGACCGCTAGTGACATTACTACTGAGCGTTTCCGTGCTTCGGAGGGCACGTTAAGCCGTCGGTCCCGGTTGTTGTCTGAGGATGGCAGTCGTTATAGCATGGTGGTAGGGCATTTTGCGAATGCCCGCCTGGCTAGCTACCACCCTCAAGTAGAAAATCTGTCGCCAAGCACCTAACGGTTTGTTCCGGCAGCTGTCCTTGAGAGCCAGTACTTCTAGGTTAGCCTGAACAACATCTTCGACCACATCATCACTTACCATCAAGTGAGATAGTGGTCAAAGGTTAAACTATCAGGCATAAAAAAAAAAAAAACATAGAACATTTTTTCAACTTTTTCTAGTCTTAGTAAGTAGTATAAATTCTCAGTGTTTTATTCTAAACCCTTCTCATTCTGCCGGTATCTGATAACGCTGGATGGATTGCGTTGTATTGAAAGCGAGTCGGGCCTTGCTCTTTTAGGATTTTGCACTGCAACAGTGTGTACAAGAAAGAGAAATGTTCTTCGGTTTTTATCACATATTCAAAACCACATTATAAATTGGCGTTTACAGTATTTGTTAAATAAAGGACATTGGAGGATGCACAATATACCTATTGATATGTCAGATTATTTTTGAGATAGACCCCGTAATAAAACTTTTTTTTTTTATGCCTGATTGGTTAGCCTTTGACCACTATCTCACCTGATGGTAAGTGATGATGTGGTCGAAGATGTTGTTCAGGCTAACCTAGAAGTGCTGGCTCTCAAGGATAGCTGCCGGAACACACCGTTAGGTGCTTGGCGACAGACTTTCTACTTGAGGGTGGTAGCTAGCCAGGCGGGCATTCGCAAAATGCCCTACCACCATGCTATAACGACTGCCATCCTAAGACGACAACCGGGACCGACGGCTTAACGTGCCCTCCGAAGCACGGAAACGCTCAGTAGTAATGTCACTAGCGGTCACCCATCCAACTCCTGACCGCGCGCGACGTTGCTTAACTTTGCTGATCGGTTGAGAACAGCTAAGTAAACTTCGCTACGAGCGCTTCATGGTTTCAAATCGCCAACTTTTATGATCCCCCTTTATTTATTTTTATACATAAATAAATATATCTGAAGCGCTCGTAGCGAAGTTTGCTTAGCGATAGGTGACAGCTAGTGACATTACTACTGACCGCTTCAGTGCTTCAAAGGGCACGTTAAGCCATCGGTCCCGGTTGTTGTCTTAGGATTGCAGTCGTTATAGCATGGTTGTAGGGCGTTACAAGAATGCCCGCCTTGCTAGCTACCACCCTCAAGTAGAAAATCTGTCGCCAAGCATATTACGGTGTGGTCCGGCAGCTGTCATTGAGAGTAAGTAATTCTAGGCTAGCCTGAACAACGTTTTCGACCACATCACAACTTACCATCAGGTGAGATAGTGCTCAAAGGCTAGCCAATCGCGTATAAAAAAGTGGAGACCGGCCCGTGGTACAACTGCGATGTCCAACTGGTTGTACTACGGAGAAAAAAGTTACCCATGGTTCAACTCTTTTTTTATATATTTATTATTATGATCCATGGTACAACTGTCCAACTGGTTGGACTAAGGGGAAATGAATTTATCTATGGACTAGTTATTTATTTATCTATAGTCTAGGGCAAAGTCATATTTAGGGCAAAGTCATATTTAGGTGCGACGACGAGCGAAGCGAGGAGGAGCGTTAGGTTACTTGTGACTACAACATCGCGCCACATAAATTTAATTTCATATACTACTTTTGGTGATCATTTACTACTTTATCCCCTTAGTCCAACCAGTTGGACAGTTGTACCATGGATCATAATAATAAATATATAAAAAAAGAGTTCAACCATGGGTAACTTTTTTCTCCGTAGTACAACCAGTTGGACATCGCAGTTGTACCACGGGTCGGTCTCGAAAAAAGTGACTGAAAACGGCAAAACTCATTTTATTTATTTAAATCTTCTCTCGAACTGTTTTCGTATTTATATGGCAATAGCTTAAATTCATATGAGAATAAATAACATTTCTTTGAAAAGAAATATCCTAATCAACTTAAACCTATATGAAAACTGAAAATGTAGGAAAAGCATCGGCCCTTTTCCTATGTCAATAATAGTAAGTACTTACATAATAATTCCCCGGAATACATTTGATGAAGAATCTGATAACATATTATTGAGAAAATTTAAAACTATGCGACTAGAAAAATGTTTTCCTTTTTCATATTATCTTTGCCTATATTGACACACATATCAGGGGTCATGTGATCCTGTAAATACATAAACCTAATGTAATAAGAATTAAAAAGTAAAAAAAACCCGACTGAATTTTTTTATTATTCTTAATAGGTTCTCGTTTGACCACACCCTGCCTGATGTTAAGCATTAATGTAGTCTAAGATGGAGCACGCGTACCTTGAAGAAACCTATTTAATCTTGATTTAAAGACAGCCATATGTACGAGTCCTGGGAATATCAACCGGATACGGATGGCGCCTCTCCATTTGTCTGGACGTCCGATGGAAAAAGGGGGAGGGCGCCAAGTCGTATTTATTTTCGTTAAGCATTTTATCGTTCCATTTAATTTAAAACTGCCAATTTATATATATTAATGGAAATATATTAAAGACCCTCATTTTCATACCTCACTCGATGGGTTTGAAAAGAAGAACACGGCTTCTAATATCCGCAAGATTACAAAAAAAATATGTACCTAGTGTCACTTGTGCTATCAAGACGAATCTAACAATATCTCACGTACCTACATTAAAGTTGGTTAAGCCGTTTAAAAGTTACGGTAGAAACTCACAAACATACATATATATGATACATGATATTATATCATATATAATAACATTATCAATATCATATAATATCAATATATATTCATAGATACACGAACTCTGAAAACATAACACTTTTTTTTGGGCAGTACGTAAAAATAACATAATGGCGGATTTTAGACGCCATATTAAAAAAAAAGTTTTTTGTTCGTACAAACCCATGGAGTGAAGTATCAAAATGAAAGGCGATTCCATAAATATATGTAACTTGCAGTTTTCAGCTCAATGCAACGATAAAACGCATACAGAAAATAAATAATAAGCAGTCGCGTTTTTAATTATTAATTAATATATACTTGATATCAAGAGCTGCGTAAGTAATGATGCTGAAGTAAATATTTTTATTACCTGTTTACGAGTTCAAGTTGTATTGTTCACAGTTGCGGTGAATGCAATTGTAACAAAGAAGCAGGACGTGCAGGAAAATTTTGTGAATTTCATGATGGTCAATGTCCCCAAAGAGATAAAAAGCCTTGCGCTGGCAATGGAGACTGCGTAATGAAAAACTGCATATGCAAACCAGAATGGACAGGTCCTGATTGTACTTGTCCAGTTAAAGCTGACCAATGTTATGGACCATTATCATCTAAGGTACCCAAATACTAAAAATACTTGTAATGTTTCTAAATCCTAAACGGGTCTTTTCACGCACGAATAAACATCAAAATAATTATATTTTGACTAACCTCGACGTTTCGATCAAGTTGCATTGACCGTGGTCACGAGTAGACTGAAGAAGCGGGTGTCATCGTCTCAAGGAGCGGCGGGAGCTATTTAAATCTACCCCCGTTCGGTTTTCGTTTATGTCTTTATCACTGTCACCTCGACACACTACACTAACAGTATCGGAACTTGCACGCGGAGACAAAGAACGACTCGAGCACTTTTTTATGACAGGATTCCATGACGTAGACAATTTAAATCCATCCTCCCGATTGAGTTTTTTGTACTTCTTAATTTCAACAATAGGTTAGTCAAAATATAATTATTTTGATGTTTATTCGTGCGTGAAAAGACCCGTTTAGGATTTAGAAACATGAGTTTAGTTCACGAAAGTTTAAGGAAAAGTAATACTTGTAATGTACTATATAAGCCAGATTGCCAATTGCTGAACACAACCTTCCTAATAAGGGGAGGGAGGAGATTTCCACAGTACCCACACTTGTCAGTGGCGTCTTGAGAGTGTAAGATAGGGTATCAGCAGAATGCGTTTCTGCCCATCTTCTTATTTTATCCTTATTCTGGTATCTTATCCTAAGTCGCCTCTTAATAGACCCACAGGTAGCAATGGGGGTGTGGTGACATTTTAGCCCGGCACACCACGGGGTCTTACATAAGATATTTATTACTTGTAAAAGTCTAAAATTTGCGATTTAAGAGTAGAGTGCACGAAGCGCTTTCCATACAATTGTAGTTTCGTCATATTTTAAATACAAAGTGTTCTAACTCGGTGCAATTTTGTAAACATATTGCTGAGCCTAATACCTATGCTTCTGGTTTGCCAGTTTTTGATATATTATTTATTTTATCCCTTAATGTCCTCCCTAAATCCCTTTACAGTCTCCTTTACAACATATTGTTCAATCATTCATACCCATGACTGATTAAACAATATGAGCCAGAAAAGGGATTTAGGGATGATATTAAGGGATAAAATAATTAATATATCAAAAACTGGCAAACTGAGAGAGATGTGAGATAGCGCGGGTGCGCTGTCTCAAGAGACGTTTTAATTTCCTTCAATGTCCATCATACACGTTAAGGTCATTAGAAAATTGTAACCTTCAAATCCCACCACATACTAGCTCTTTCTATGATAAATCTTTCACTGTTCAAGCTGCCCGTCTGTGGAATTCCCTATCCGTCTCAATAAGACGTGCGTATTCATATGAATTAAAGGACCAAATAAAAAAGTTCTATCTGTCCATATAACGCTCTTCATTATAAAATGTGATATTGCTTATTTCTGTGTTGTAAGTATTTATTGTATGTACTAAATATATATATTTAAATATTATACAGGGTTCTTGGTAAAATGCTAACAACCACTTAGGGTTGACTTCTAGTGGCTAGTCTACGAATAAATAATAAGTTGTAGCTGCTAGTCCTAACAAACATTTTAAGTTTTTTTTTTTTTTTTTTAAATTTCCTTTTTTGTTTTTTTATATGTTTTTGACTGAATAAGCACAAGGACCACCTGATGTCAAAAGTCTCTTGTGCCTGTAATGTATTATTTCGTATTTTTATTACTTTGCTCGATGTAAATATTCAAAATGCTATTCAAAGTGACCGCGGTGCGGTCCAGTGTTGCTGCGGCGGGTGCTTTTAGCTCGGAGTAGGTATTAGAACACAATATATATATATATAAATAAAAAAATAAGATTTTTTCTTCAAAACAAAAAAAAATCGTCTCAAAATGTTTGTTAGGACTAGCAGAAGTCAACACTAAGAGGTTGTTAGCATTTTACCAATAACCCTGTATATATGTATAACTATTTACAAATGATAATGATAAAAATTGCTTTGTATTTCATTTTTGCAGGCTTGTTCCGGGAGAGGCGTTTGCAATTGTGGCCAGTGTGTTTGCGAACATGACTATTTAGGAGATTTTTGCGATTATTGTGAAAATTGCGACAAGGAGCGATGCGAAGACTTAAAACATTACGCTCACTGCAATATCTTGGAAAGCAAAACTAAGTGCGATGAAAAATTTGCCATCAATAACACACAACACATTGAAGTGTATCTCCAAAATAAGACAGATTTTAATTCAGTTGTGGAGATGGCAAGTATATGCAAGACGGAACTCGAAGACGGAACGTTCCTCTTGTTTAAGTATCAAACCATAAGCTCTACTAAATTGGTGCTAAAGATTCAGAACCAGGTTGAGCAGCGACAAGAAGCAAATGTATGGAGTAAGTTTATATTTTTTTCATTTCTTTTATTGATGACGAGTCAATGTGACAGCTTCACATTTCCCTTTGAAATAAAGCCAGATTTATATTTCGCCCTAATACTGTACTTGCCGCTTCAAAGGGAATTCCATGAAATACAACCCCTTCATAATCACGTCCGATCAAGGTAATTTTGGCACTTCTTCCGTAATCCCGTTTACTCAGTTATCAAAGCCCTTAAAGGGGATTTTGCAGCTGCATGTCCCAAAATCCCCTTTAAGGTAAGTTGTAGCTCTTTCCATACAAACGTAGTTTAAAAAAACTCATTATATTTTGCATTAATGTGTTAGAGTCTACTATGCTTCTGGTTTACCAGTTTTTCGTTTTATTATTTATTTTGTCTCCAATAAAATATTAAAATTCTCATACAAAACTATGACAAACCAGAAGCATTACATTTTATATAGTCCTTCAGGAATAATTCATAAATATTTCAACTGGAAGTCCAGCGTACGAGTATTGATAGAGGTCAGTGACCGAATTACTTGTTACACAATTTGTTCGTTCCTTTGCCGTGGTACCATTAGATAGTTCCTTTGATGGTACCACGGCAAATTTAATTTGCCGTGGTACCAGTGACTCAATGGTACTACGAAAATGCTGATTTCTATTAACCGTGGTACCATTGAATCGTAAGACTAAAAATACCTGGACTTGCTTAATTCAATGGAAAAAATTATAATATAGAACTATTTTTATGTTAATATTTTTTATTACAGTAGCAATAATGTGATAGCTTTCAAATGTGACAGTTGTCAAAATGACACTTGATGTCATATTTCCCGATTATTCTTTCATGATTTGGTTGACAATAATCTTAAAAAATATAAGCAAATAGGTATTAGATGTGTCAGATGTCAAAGTGACACCTGATGTCATAAGCCCGATTTCACATTTTGGTTAAAAAGTTTTCTAAAAATGGCTAGGATAAAGGTTTAAGATGTGACAGCTGTCAAAGTGGCAGTTTATGTGAAATAGACAGGTTTGATTTGTGACAGGTGTCAGTTGGTGCCGTATCTTTGTACTCTATTACTTTTCGTTTTCATGACATCTGTCAAACTTTTATAGATCTCAATTCAGATGACAGCTGTCAAATTAAAATAGGGTTTATCTCGGAAACTATTGACCCTAGACTACTAGTTTCTTCACAGATATGGTAGATCTCATAGAGATCTTCATTTCAGATGACAGCTGTCAAATTAAAATAGAGTTTATCTCGGAAACTATTGACCCTAGACTACTAGTTTCTTCACAGATATGGTAGATCTCATAGAGATCTTCAATTCAGATGACAGCTGTCAAATTAAAATAGGGTTTATCTCGGAAACTATTGACCCTAGACTACTAGTTTCTTCACAGATATGGTAGATCTCATAGAGATCTTCATTTCAGATGACAGCTGTCAAATTAAAATAGGGTTTATCTCGGAAACTATTGACCCTAGACTACTAGTTTCTTCACAGATATGGTAGATCTCATAGAGATCTTCAATTCAGATGACAGCTGTCAAATTAAAATAGGGTTTATCTCGGAAACTATTGACCCTAGACTACTAGTTTCTTCACAGATATGGTAGATCTCATAGAGATCTTCATTTCAGATGACAGCTGTCAAATTAAAATAGGGTTTATCTCGGAAACTATTGACCCTAGACTACTAGTTTCTTCACAGATATGGTAGATCTCATAGAGATCTTCAATTCAGATGACAGCTGTCAAATTAAAATAGGGTTTATCTCGGAAACTATTGACCCTAGACTACTAGTTTCTTCACAGATATGGTAGATCTCATAGAGATCTTCATTTCAGATGACAGCTGTCAAATTAAAATAGGGTTTATCTCGGAAACTATTGACCCTAGACTACTAGTTTCTTCACAGATATGGTAGATCTCATAAAGATCTTCATTTCAGATGATAGCTGTCAAATTAAAACAGGGTTTATCTCGGAAACTATTGACCCTAGACTACTAGTTTCTTCACAGATATGGTAGATCTCATAGAGATCTTCAATTCAGATGACAGCTGTCAAATTAAAATAGGGTTTATCTCGGAAACTATTGAACCTAGAATACTAGTTTCTTCACAGATATGGTAGATCTCATAGAGATCTTTATTTCAGATGACAGCTGTCAAATTAAAATAGGGATTATCTCAGAAACTATTGACCCTAGACTACTAGTTTCTTCACAGATATGGTAGATCTCATAGAGGTTATTACAAAACTATAAATTTACGACAAGAAAAATTTTAAGTTATGTGCGGGATTTGAACCCACGTCCAACCACCCCTTTAGCCGGGATATGATATCTGATCAATTGAGTTTATAGGTTTCCTAAGCCATTGATGAAACTCTTAATAAATAAACTTATACCTGTTAATAATTTCCTCATTGTTTCGAGATTAAGTTTCAAAATTGTTAAGTGTATATTAATTTTTAATTTGACAACTGTCATCTGAAATGAAGATCTCTATGAAATCTACCATATCTGTGAAGAAGCTAGTAGGCTAGGGTCAGTAGTTTCCGAGATAAACCCTATTTTTATTTGACAGCTGTCATCTGAATTGAAGATCTCTATGAGATCTACCATATCTGTGACCCTATTTTTGCTTGGTGGTAGGGCAATTTGCGAATGTCCGCCTGGCTAGCTACCACCCTCAGGTAGAAAATCTGTCGCCAAACACCTAAAGGTGTGTTCCGGCAGCTGTCCCTGAGAGCCAGTAATTCTAGGTTAGTCTGAATTACATCTTCGACCACATCATCACTTACCATCAGGTGAGATAGTGGTCAAAGGCTAACCTATCAGCAATAAAAAAAAAAAAAAAAAAAAAAAAAGACAGCTGTCATCTGAAATGAAGATCTCTATGAGATCTACCATATCTGTGAAGAAACTAGTAGTCTAGGGTCAATAGTTTCTGAGATAAACCCTATTTTAATTTGACAGCTGTCATCTGAATTGAAGATCTCTATGAGATCTATAAAAGTTTGACAGATGTCATGAAAACGAAAAGTAATAGAGTACAAAGATACGGCACCAACAGACACCTGTCACAAATCAAACCTGTCTATTTCACATAAACTGCCACTTTGACAGCTGTCACATCTTAAACCTTTATCCTAGCCATTTTTAGAAAACTTTTTAACCAAAATGTGAAATCGGGCTTATGACATCAGGTGTCACTTTGACATCTGACACATCTAATACCTATTTGCTTATATTTTTTAAGATCATTTTCAACCAAATCATGAAAGAATAATCGGGAAATATGACATCAAGTGTCATTTTGACAACTGTCACATTTGAAAGCTGTCACATTATTGTTACTGTAATAAAAAATATTAACATAAAAATAGTTTATTACATTTTTTTCCATTGAATTAAGCAAGGCCAAGGGTATTTTTAGTCTTACGATTCAATGGTACCACGGTTAATAGAAATCAGCATTTTCGTAGTACCATTCAGTCAATGGTACCACGGCAAATTAAATTTGCCGTGGTACCATCAAAGGAACTATCTAATGGTACCACGGCAAAGGAACGAATTTGTTCCTGTATGTATGCATGTTTGTGAGTTTCTTTATTCCACCATAACTTCTAAACGGCTTATAACAGATTTTAATGTCCCTATGAGATATCGTTAGATTTGTCTTGATAGCGCAAGTAACACTAGGTACATAACAAATATATAAAATAAACAAACTGGCAAATATTAGACGCCATATTGTGAGATAATTTTTTTTTTACATACCCTTCGATCCCCTATGGAAGGCTTTGTAAGAAAACAATTTTTTTCATCAAAATGAAGGGCTTTAAATTACAATTCTATAAATATAATATAACGGGGATCATAGTGAAACGAGCGAAAATAATTAGGCGTGTTATGTGCAGTCGGGTTTTTTTACTTTTAATTATGATCCTATTTATTTTTTACGGGCGGTATGCCTTTATTCGCAAAACACTACGAATTATATACAACACTACAGCTACTGCAACAAAAGCATTTAGACACCCATAAGTCATTGCTGACTCACAGGCAGTCCAAATGATCTAGCCCACTACCAGTTTGCAGCTGCTTACTTGTTACATATATTTGATAACAATCAACCAATGTCAAAGTACACAATCGTCCTGCAGGCTGGAACAAAAAACTCCCACTAATTCATTACCGACCCGTGGTACAACTGCGATGTCCAACTGGTTGTACTACGGAGAAGTAAAGTTACCCATGGTTCAACTCTTTTTTTATATGTTTATGATTATGATCCATGGTACAACTGTCCAACTGGTTGGACTAAGGGGATAAAGTAGTAAATGATCACCAAAAGTAGTATATGAAATTAAATTTATGTGGCGCATCGCCGGCCGCTGCCGCGGCACGCTCGCTTCGATCGCTCGGCTCGCACGATGTTGTAGTCACAAGTAAACGCTCCTCCTCGCTAAGCTCGTCGTCGCGCCTAAATATGACTTTGCCCTAGACTATAGATAAATAAATAACTAGTCCACAGATAAATTCAATTCCCAGTAGTACAACTAGTTAAACCAAGGAAAGAATAACTCACTCGAGTTGAATCATTAGTAAAGATATTTCCCCATAGAACAACCAGTTGAACCATATAAATAAAGAGTTGAACCATGGGTAACTTTACTTCTCCGTAGTACAACCAGTTGGACATCGCAGTTGTACCACGGGTCGGTCACCCACTAATTCAACGGTTGATCTAATTGGTTGTGATACTGGGTGGTAGGTATCCAATACACGATGGAACTAGTCAGAATGATCAATTCTGACGACGGTTTTTATAGCACAGAAACGGCACTCTGCTGGCTTATGTCATTTTTCTGAGGGACTTTAATGCTCACCATCAGATGCGGCTTTACCCATGACTGGACACCAATTACTCTGGGTAGATAATGAGATAACTCTGGCTAGTCTAGCCCGGCACCCCACGAGTCCTTCTTCATCTATCTAATTTTTTTCTGTAATTAAGCTATCTTTCTCTTCTCACAGTTGACGTATAACATACAAAACATGTCTAATACTATTACTTTTTCAGTTCCGATAGGCAGTTCGATTGCTGGGATCTTATTAATCGGAATATTAACAGCAATCGTATGGAAAATTCTAATTAACATTTACGACAAAAGAGAGTATGAAAAGTTTTGCAATGAAGCCAAGGCGCAAGGGTATGACGTGTCCCAGAACCCACTGTATGAACCCCCGACTCAAAACTTCGTGAATCCTGGGTTCGAGCAGCACCAGCATACTCAATAAGACTTCAAGAAAAACAGAATAAAAAACTTATACAAATATTTGCATTTAGGTATATTATGTATTATGTATATTTTTTTCATAATGTACTTTCAATCACGTGATGTAAGTGATGTTGAAAATGACTACTTGGCATAAAGTTTAATATTTACTGTCTGATTATTAAGCAGGAATATATCTACGAAAGAAACGCGTGAAAAGTTTATAATGTTTTATTTAATAAATAATTTAAATATGTGTATAATATATAAAATAAATATATACAATTAAAAAGTACTTAAAGCCGTCCTCAAAATTTAGGTATAATGGTATCGTTATAATAATACGACATGTTTTAGAATAACTGCTTCTTTGGTACATATAGGAGATTTGTGAGAAGCCTGTTATTTTTTACATTTTCAGCTGATTTTATTTTTCCCTAAAGACACTGCCTTTACCGTGGAGCAGGCCATTATGCCCCTAAATTAGGTTCAGCAAATGGCCATCTTCGTGTTTGATGTTACTACTTTCTGTTGGACTTGATTGTGGGTCGTCGCAGACGCGTCGGCATCTCGTCAGGGTACAGCTTCTTGTCGTCTTCCTCTTTCTTTCGTCTGTCGCGACGTTCTTCCGCATCAAACTTTCCCATTGCCTGTCAAATTTAAGAGGCCTTTTACATTTTGCAGCCCTCTCACTCGGCACTTTTCCATATAATTTCAAAGAGCAACAATATGGTGATTTTTTTAAATGTGGTCTGATATTTTTTCGCTGCATGCGACTATAGATGTTCTCGACTAATTTTCATGTTAATATCTGTAATGGGGGATCCAAAACGCGTAATTTAGTTATTTAAAATTTTGTGCCTCTAATTCTAATTGGACCCAACATGTTCCAAAATAAAACTATGTTGAGACCATCTATAGTCGCAAAAAGCAAAATAATGTCAGACCGCATTTCAAAAAAATAATTACCAAATTGTTTCTATTAGAAATTATCCTTAAAAGTGCGAGTGAGAGGGCTGCAAAATGTAAAAGGCCTCTTAACTTTATTGAAATAACCTTTCCTCTACTCGGTTCGGTTTGTCATTTTAGTATAAATATGTCCTGGGCATAACAATAGCAACTTGCCGTGATCAAGTATATAGTTAGGTAAGTATAATGTAATCACATCGGATGGGATATACTCATCAGCGTATTTTCCACTCATTTCGGTGGTAAGTATATATTTATATATATATGTTTGACAACAGGAAAACCAAGTATATGCTAATAATAACCAATATTTCAATCGGAATGGAAATTCATGTCATTAAAGCAACAACAGACCTAATTATTTAGCAAATTTATTCAAAAGTACATATAAAACAGTCACGGCATGTTAAGCTAGACCTAAACAATAAGCAATAAAATAATACATAGTGCGGACTTACTACGTATTAATCTTCATAAACCAAAGATCCGTTGACATATGATACTATCCCAGTAGTGGATAAATAATAATTATTTTATTAGTTAATAATTAAACAATAAGCATATTGTTCCACGGGGTACTACGCAGGGGTAGAGGGGATGTGGGCGATTCACAAGAGATTACATAATTTTTTTTTTTTTTTTTTTTTTTTATGCCTGATAGGTTAGCCTTTGACCACTATCTCACCTGATGGTAAGTGATGATGTGGTCGAAGATGTTGTTCAGGCTAACCTAGAAATACTGGCTCTCAAGGACAGCTGCCGGAACACACCGTTAAGTGCTTGGCGACAGATTTTCTACTTGAGGGTGGTAGCTAGCCAGGCGGGCATTCACAATTTGCCCTACCACCATGCAAAAAAATAGTTGAAGGAGGTTTTGTATAAAGAAACCAATTATGGTAGCCAAAAAGTGAAGTTGTCAATTTAGGAAAACTATTGGCTTCATTGAGCAAGTAATATTTATTTATTTGTTTACGATATAAAATGTAGTGAAATTAAAAGAAAAGGACTGTGTAATATTATTTAAATAGCAGACTATTAACCGTTAAGTGTATTACGGATTTTTCAAACATACTAAGACTGTAATTTTTAATTTTGAGTACTGAGTTCACAGAATATGATGAAATCTACCTTTGGACTTTACCTATCTTAGTATTTTTGATATTGTTATGTTTGCAATAACACCTGCTCGGCGGATCACATTAAAATTTTACAAATTTACGATAGAAAAAATTATAGTCATGCACGGGATTCGAACCCCTATAACCTCTAACCTATCCTCTCGTTCTTTATTTAACCATCGTATTGGGATCTATATCTATCTCAATATTGCTCTTTGTACAATATCAGGTACTTAATTTAATGACCTCAAAAATATATTTGGACATAAAACTCAGTCAGGTCAGTAAATGGTTTTCTTTTTTTATGCCTGATAGGTTAGCTTTTGACCTCTATTTCACCTGATGCTAAGTGATTATGTGGTCAAAGATGTTGTTTAGGCTAACCTTTAATTACTGGCTCTGAAGGACAGCCGCCGCACACACCCTTAGGTCCTTGGCGACCGATTTTCAACTTGAGGGAGATAGCTAGCCAGGCGGGCATTCAAATGCCCTACCACCATGCGCAAAATGCCCTTCCATCCTTTTGCAGTTTTAACGTATAATGAATATTTTAGTAAAAAATTTGAAACCTAATATCAACAAGATATACATTCAAACAATACCGTAGCAAAAGTTACTAGACTATCGAAAAATACTGTATCAAGAATTGTACAACAAGAAAAAGTATGTAAAGGGAACAAAATATTGAAACCACAGAAAACAACAAAACATGTTCGTAGAAGGATAAAGGAGTGGAATCACAGTAAAGAGAATTTCAGAAACGGAGTTGAAAAAAAAGGTTTGTATCTCCTATTGCTGTCAATTCAAATTCACGCCAAAGTGCAACGCAGACTGCAAATTAAAAAGCTCACCCTGTTGGTCTCTGGTCTCGTCCGTTTCGCCCTTAAGTTGGAGGTAACTGGAAGAGCAGCAGGAGCAAGGTCGCCCGCTGACTGCCTCTCACCAACATCCACGTTACGGATGGCAGCATTGCAGCTGCAACTTTGTCAACAAAACAAAAGAACCAATCTATACATGTGTTATAACATCATCTCCCCACCCAGTTTTTTTATTATTTTAATTTTTTTAACCTTCGGTAAGCCTTTATTAACAAAGTACTACGAACTATATACAACACTACAGCTACTACAAATAAAACATTTAGACAACCTATGAGTCATTGCAGACTCACAGTCCAAATGCTCCAGTTGGATGCCTGTCCATCATGCTGGCAACATTGCCCCGTTGAATTGCAATGCTTATTCGTTGAGCTAAATAAAATACGATAAGCTCCCGGTCCTCATGGACCCAACGTCTCCACACCAAACGGCTCAAATATGTAACCCATACCGAGGTTAGCATACTTGCGCCGCTTGAGTTGCTCCGCCGAAATAGCCGCGGCGCCAGCCCTCACGTTGGTTTCAGAAAGATGTGAAGGCGCTAAAGTGTCTAGGTATGTAGCGTCTCACACAAAGGACCGACCTAAGTATACTGTATATACTACCCAATCAATTGGGGTTGGTGCAATGTGTCTTCTCAACGAGCATCTTATCAGCCGTAATGCCGTTGAACAAATACCTGCGGAGGTTTCCCATAATGCCCACGCTTCTTGAGGATATCGCTGCCCACCTTCTGGTACTTTTCTCTTCGTCACCTCTTACGACTCTCACTGATAGATAAAGGATTATCAGTACAAGCTCGGCATCCCGCATGATGAGCACAAGTCATCACATGGACATAATTGTAAAATAATATAGCTACGGTTTTTATGGCGAACCACTTTCCTGACGCTGATACTCTTTGAGAATACTCTCGTTGGTAGTATATATATTGGTAGTATAGTCGGTAGTATATATTATCGGGTAATCAAGGTGCTGAGATAGCAAAAAGCCGTGTTGTTCACCCGATGTACGGCAATAGCCCACCATTGCCACCCACCAACGTTGCCTGATATGCTGCTCATTAGGTACATTATTTCCCTTAATCGCTTGCACGGCTATACGTATGAACCTATGATTGAAACCCATACTTTGCTTTCTTTGAGAATAAATTGTTAAAATATGTAAAATACCATAAAATATACCCTTATATTTCCGAAGGGTATATAGTACGTAAGGGGGTTGGTAGAGTTGCCTATTAGGCCCCATGTACCAGGAACTGTTTCTGTTAAGGCAGCAACAGTGCTGCCTTAGAAGTTTTCGAGAGCAGTCGTTGGGATATGTCGGGGGCATTTAATTGCCCTGAAAACTCCAACAAATCTGTCAACAAGCACTTAACTGTATGATTCGGCAGCTTCAGAGCCAGTTCCCAAACTATGCTAAGCCTGTTAACCGTAACCACACATCAGTTACCATTATATTAAAATAATGTGGTGAGAGACTAGCTTTTCAAAAATAATCTTCGCTTAGAATAGAAGTTATAGGTAAAGTTTATACAGTAAGTCCTTGTCCGGCGTAGGGGGTGATACTGAAGGGAGGTAGCTTGGTTCTGCTTCGGAGGTGCTGTACTTAGAAGCAGTTGGCACATTCCGGCAGACGGCCTCTCGCACCTCTTGCAGACGTCGCCTCTCCTCTGCCACCTTCCGATCGAGTGCCACTACTGCAACCAACACAGGCATTCTGTTAAGTCTCAACCTCTAAACGTCGAGCTTGCGAGGTAGATGCGGTATTAGATGCATGTGCAACAGGTGTGCGAATTTCCACAGCCGATTTGAAGATGATTTTATATTTTTGAGTCGATATTGAGATTGATAATTGTTTCGACTTCTAACCGAAACCTTCATCAAGCTCCTGAGCTTCAGTGTGGTACGAAGTGTCATGACTTCTGGTATAGTTTGACCATTACCGCTGTACCGGGCCTTGGGAAGGCGCGGCGTGGTGGGAGCCGGGAAGGAAAGAGCATGAGTTCACATGAGATCGATATTGTCGGATAGATCTCTTACTATCAGTTAGATCATTTTATTGAAGATCAGTTTACTGTTCTCAGTTTTTTACACGCCAGACGTACGTATTAAATTATTTTATTGAATAGGAAATTAATTAAATAAGAATACCTAAATATTTCATAACTATATATCTTAAATTATACTTATTTTATTAAATATAACCGAAACATAGTCATATTTTACTCAAAATAGGCAGACGATGAATAAGAATTGAATAAGTGGCTTACATTTTAAATTTATGAATTACCCGCTTTTATCACATTTCTCACGATTTTTTTGCAGTAGCCTCCGCAACGATTTTGGCAATATTCGCATCACTTTTAAATTCAAAGCTTTATTGTCTTTTTTATGCCTGATAGGTTAGCCTTTGACCACTATCTCACCTGATGGTAACTGATGATGTGGTCGAAGATGTCTTAAAATATTCGGCCATGACAGTCTTAATATCACGAGACAACGCACGACCCATCTATTTATTTATTTAGATTCACAAGACAAATTACAGTCAATTTCTCATTTACAATAAATATTATGTTATACAAATTTTGAGCTGGGTTGTAATTCAACATAATATGTGTATACAGAAAAGTAAAGTGAAATCCGAGACGAAGTAAAAGAAAGTACCAATTCGCAAATTAAATCAAATCATCTTTGGATATATGTATATCTTATGTGCTTCTGACATAGACAGTCCGGTACAAATAACACTCCCCCCCGTCTCGCCGCGCGCATACCTAAGGCGCGGTACAGCGGTATTGGTCAAACTATAGTTCGACCATGAAGGCGTAACGAATAATAATATAATTAATACCCGTGTTTTCCTGTCATAAAAAATAAACATGACAATACTTATTTTTAACGGTAAAACTACTTTTCCTAGCTTAATGGTGGCGGCTAATGGCTCCTTTGGTGCACATTTAGGCGACCCAATCAGGGACGTATATATTTTTTATTTTTATTAAATTAATAAGGAATATGTTCAATAAAAAAAATTGACCATTTCCGCTCATATCTCCAAGGCTAAAAACCTTACTTTTTAGAATATATTTTAATTTTGTATATTATTATATTTTACATCATCTGTGAAACCGCTCGGTTCACTGGGACACCATAATAAAGATTCACATGTGTATCCATGGAAAGTAATCCGTTCTGTTATACCCCACTTCTCCTTACTATTCTGCTTACCTTTCCTATATCTATTCTTTTGAGCTAAGTCAGCATTTATTACTTCTCAGACGCCTCTCACTCCTACCTCAGTCCACATCCATATTCCATTCGCGCTGGTCATTTTCATAGTTTTAGTTCATTTTCTATTGTTTCAACTTCAATAAACTTTTAAATATTTGTGTGGAAATAAAACCTTTTTTTTTAAAAACCTAAATCCCGGTCTCCGGTTAATAGTTCAATAAATTTCTTCATTTACTCATTCATGGAACTAAGAAAAGAGAATATTGATCCTAAGTTGTATCACTATCAAATCCCTGTAACTACGTCCCCACGTATCCGGATGAAAGGTAATTTTAAAAGGAATTTTACTAGCCCATGAACCGGCTAAATTAGAGGATATGACGTTGAAAGGTTACTCAATTCAAAAAAACAATAAAATGTATATTGAAAAGATTTTACATTCAACAACCTGGCATTATCTGGACTGCCATGCAGCAGGTCCATGGTTCAAATCCCGCCGCGGGCTTGAGCTTCACCGCATGGTGGAAGGGCATTTTGCGAATCCCGCCCCGCCTAGCTAGCGACCAACCCTCAAGTAGAGAATCTGTCACCAAGCACCTAACGGTGTGTTCCGGCAGCTGTCCTTGAGAGCCAGTGAAATTACAGGCACCTGAGACTTAACAACTATGTCACAAAGTGAGGGGCGCAATGCAATTCGTCACTTGTGATGAAATGCATCTGTTCTAGGCAGAGGTTACTCCGCCTAACATCAGGTGGGCCTCGAACTTGTACCGTCACAATAACATATACATAGACAGGAAATTGGAATCCTTTCAATGAAAAAAATTATGTTTGCCTAATACCTTTTAAGTTTCAAAAGTTACAAACGAAACGCGTAAAACCTATCTACGTACAATGTTATGAGAAACATTGAACACGAAAACATAAGAATTTTGTCTATGTTCGAAGCAAAATCTATGTTTTTTTATCCTTTCCGTGGCTTGCAGAGAGTATCTAAACATTAAACCCCAGCGCGGGCAGACCAGGGCGGGGTGCATTTGAACTATTCACTGAGCAATTTATAACGTAAACCAATACAGTCCCACCAACTTATCTGTTCAGGTGGCAGAAAAAGAACTACAACATTCCTTCAAATTGTGACAGTTTGTAGTTGATTTCCTTGATCAGCAGCGCCCTCGCCAACTGCACAGTTAAGTTGGTGGTACTATAAAATGTACAGTGGGTGTTTCTGAAACAAAGTTTTGTGTGCAAGTTTATGCACAATGTTTCGAAAACATTGGCAGTAGACGCGCCTTAATATGATACTCGTACTTGTATATTCATATTATATTTCATATTTAGTAATTGTGCGAAATTAAATAAACACTAATGATAGTAAATGGGTTTACACATACTATCTTTTTGTGTGTCCCAATGCTTAGTCATTAGTTCCGCTTCCAATGAATCAATTCTTTTTTGTAGGGTTTCTTCCTTCGTAAGCTTGACTTTCCAAATTCGACACACTTTGAGGTGCAGAAATGAAAGCTCTTGGCAGTCTAATGCCTGAAAATTAAAAATAAACTTGTTTGAATAACAAAGCCGTGCTATAGCTCACTGCATTAAGATAATAAAAAACGGTAAAAAAAAACAGTTAAACGTTTCCATGGTTCCGTACTCGTACCAACACAATATAAACCAAAACAAAACAACAGTTCTTTTTCATACAATTTTTATTATTAGTATTTTTGTCATAGGTAGGTACGTTAAATATTGGGCTGTAATCATATCAAGTTAGGCACTTGTATGTATTACTGTATAATTTTTTACATTAAATTTTAAACAGTAATTTAAACTTTAAAGGATAAAGCAGAAACGTTCGTGTTTTTTGAAATGATTGTTTTCAATTATTTGTTATTATTAATATGTGTTAGGCATCCAACTATACTAATATTATAAAGAGGAATGGTTTGTAATTTTGCATTTAACGAATAAGCTTAAAACTACAGGAAAGATTTGAATAATCATTTCACCATTAGATTCCTACATTATCCTCGATGAACATTGGCTATAGAATATTTTAAAAAATCTACTATATAAAAATAAGTCGGGTTTTCCTTCCTGACGCTATAACTCCAGAACGCACGAACCGATTTCCACGGTTTTACATTCGTTGGAAAGGTCTCGGGCTCCGTAAGGTTTATAGCAAAGAAAATTCAGGAAAAATTTCAACAGAAAAGCGGGAAAAGCTTTTTTCACATACAGCGCCATCTATGATACATAGCATGTACTACAAACCAATATTATAAGTAGATGGCGCCGGCCAATCACATGTGTTGTGCAAATTTTTATTCAATTTAACAGCAGGCATTTGTCTTTAAGGTGGTAAGTTGAACTGTGTAAATTATGTGGATCGTGCATTTGAGGTTAAATTCACCACTCTGTCCATAGTCCAAAATGCCTAGAGGACGACGTGCGAACATCGGCCGCCGCACAAGACATGCAAGCCAGCAACAAGTGTATTCACAGAACTTAAGCGAAGAAAGACAAAATATAATCAGAGAAAATGCCCGATTGAGACTACGCGTGAGCACACGAAGATCATTGGCATCATACAATCGCTTGGCATTCCAATATGATCCCACTGCGAACTACAGTGATGATGAAAATTTAGATAATGGACCAATGACGACTATATGCTGATATTGCAATGCGTTAAAGTTCAAAAGAGAAACGGCTGGATTGTGCTGCGCAAGTGGAAAAGTCAAACTGGATCCATTACTTACACCACCACAGCCACTGAAACCATTGTTCGATGGAAGTGATCCCGATTCCAGCCATTTTCTTCAACACATCCTTGAATACAATAACTGCTTTCACATGACTTCCTTTGGAGCTAATATCGTTCGAGAAGGCGGCTTTATGCCGACTTGCAAGGTAAAAGATACAACACACATAACCAATCACTCACACGATATCCGCGACCGTTAGTTGCTGAAACAGTCACAGGGAACGATGGATATCCAGTTTAACGTCGGCGTTCAAAAGAAGATAATGGTCGAACTATCAAAGTTAAAGTTCAAAATCAAGAGATTGAGATCGGAAATGAATTTATTGTACCATGTTGCCCGCTGCTATCACAAATTTTCGAAACACATGCAAACGTTGAGAGTTGTCATTCGGCCAAATCAATCAAATATCTGTGCAAGTACGTCACAAAAGGCAGCGACATGGCTGTGTATGGTATTGCGTCGGAAAATGCGAATGACAAAATCAGCAACTTCCAAATGGGCAGATACGTCAGTACTAATGAAGCACTGTGGTGATTATTGTAATTTCAAATTCATGATAGATATCCCACAGTTGTACATTTAGCAGTGCATTTGGAAAATGGCCAAAGAGTTTACTTCACTGAGGCTAATGCGGCACAACGAGCTGAGAGACCACCATCGACAACATTGACTAGCTTCTTTGCAATGTGTGAAGCAGATCCATTCGCAGCGACGCTGATGTACGTTGAAATGCCCAAGTATTACACTTGGAATCAATCAACAAAGAAATTCCAACGTCGCAAACAAGGAACCCCAGTTCCAGATTGGCCACAGGTGTTTTCCACTGATGCACTAGGTCGCATGTATACTGTTCATTCTAGAAATGATGAATGTTTTTATTTGCGACTGCTGTTGGTAAATGTACGTGGACCAAAATCATTTGCGCATTTGAAAACTGTGAATTGCCACCAATGCCAAACATATCGAGACGCATGTCAACTATTGGGTTTGCTGGAGAACGATTCTCATTAGGATTTAACACTTGCGGATTCAGTTGTTTCATCAAATGCGTACCAAATACGAACGCTGTTCGCAATTATCATCACCACATGTTTTCCTTCACAACCAATTCAGTTATGGAACAAATACAAAGACGACATATGTGAAGATATCTTGCATCGCTTGCGCATTCAAACGAATAATCCTGACATCCAAATAACCGATGAAATCTACAATGAAGGATTGATTCTGATTGAGGATCAATGCTTGACTATTGCAAACAAGCTACTGATTAAAGTAGGAATGATTGCGCCAAATCGATCGATGCACAATGCATTCAACCAAGAATTAAATCGAGAGCTGCAATACAATGTTGATACATTGCAGGAATTCGTTCGAAATAATGTGCCGTTGCTGAATGAACAACAAAAACAAACATTAATGCAAGCGGTGGACAGTAATACTGGTGGTCTATTCTTCCTGGACGCACCTGGAGGAACAGGGAAAACATTTGTCATTTCATTGATTTTGGCCACTATTCGATCAAGATGTGACATAGCTTTGGCGTTAGCCTCATCTGGAATTGCGGCGACTCTTCTAGATGGCGGTCGTACTGCACATTCTGCGCTTAAGTTGCCACTCAATTTAAACACAATTGATACTCCAACATGCAATATTTCCCGATCCATTGCAATGGGAAAATTGTTGATGTAATGCAAGCTCATTGTTTGGGATGAGTGCACAATGGCACATAAGAAATCACTTGAAGCACTTAACTTCACACTGAAGGATCTTCGGCGAAATAACAACATCTTTGGCAGCTTGATGATATTGTTGGCAGGCGATTTCAGGCAGACGTTGCCAGTAATTCCCCGTGGAACGCCTGCAGATGAATTGAATGCTTGCCTGAAGGCATCACCTTAATGGAATAACGTAAAAACATTATCACTAACCATTAATATGAGAGTTCAACTTCAAAATTATCAAAGTGCTGCACAATTTTCCAAACAATTGTTAGCTGTTGGAAATGGAAAAGTCCCAGTTGATGCGACATCTGGATTAATTACTCTTACCAACGACTTTTGCCGATTTGTAGACTCTCAATCAGCTCTTATTGAAAATGTTTTCCCAAACATTAGTGAGAATTATCAGAATTATGCTTGGTTAAGTCAACGACCAATTCTTGCCGCAAAAATAAAAATAAAAATTTTCCTTTTCAAATAAAAAACAAAAAAAAAATCTTTTTCTTTTAATCACCAACCGAAATGTTACATAAAACGAAGCCATCTGGTGGCGAAACGGAGTTCGCCGGGCTTGCTAGTTTGATATAATTTTTTGAAGTTTTGTTTGATACCCACGCGAAGCCGGCGCGTTCCGTTATTATTATATATACTGTTAGTATGTCCGGTTGCTACAATAATGGTTTCTAATGGTTCCAACGATACAGACAGTGTCTCGTTTTCTAGTACATAACCGTAAAAAATACCTAGGTATATAAATATATATATATATATATATATATATATATTTATACGTATATAATTTTTTTTTTTTTATTATATTGTGACGGAACAAGCTCGAGGCCCACCTGATGTTAAGTGGACTAACCTCTGCCTATAACAGTTGCAATTCATGACAACTCACGAATTGCACTGCGCCCGTCACATTGAGACATAGTTGTTAAGTCTCATTGTGCCTGTAATTTCACTGACTCTCAAGGACTACTGCCGGAACACACCTTTCGGTGCTTGGCGACAGACTTTCTACTTGAGGGTGGTCGCTAGCCAGGCGGGCATTCGCAAAATGCCCTTCCACCATGCGGTGAAGCTCAAGCTCTGGGCGGGATTCGAACCATGGACCTGCTGCGCGGCAGTCCATAGCCAATGCCACTGAGCCATCACTGCTTCAAAAATAAATAAATATATTCTTGCAAACATTCTCACATATAAATAACATACCTCAACTGTATCGTGCAACATTTTATTCGCGATATATCTCAGGTATGTATTCTCTGCCTTCTTTCTCTGATCGACGTCAACCTGTTCAAAAATGTTTCGAATTGTATCCGATACATTGATATCCAAAGAGCAAGTGCAGGGCCCATTAGACCGACTTTTAGGCCTCACGTTGAAATATTCCACATTAGTTTTAGTTAAAGTTTTTGAATCTAATCGCGATTTTCTGTGCTTTCTTGACTCAGAAGTAGATTTTTCAACTACTTCCTGTAATTGTTAAAATATATTAGGTACATAATGGAAAAAAAATACGGTGTAGATATTATCAATACAAATTCAAATACCTCATTTAGACACGTTGAGCTACAAACTGGTAGTTTACATTTTAAAGACCGACACTCCTTTTCTAATTTGTCAGCTTTCCTCATTGCTTCAATACTCATACTCCTCAAATTTTCCACTTCATTTTCGTGATGTTTAATTATATCTTCTAATGTTTCTTCGTGAAGACCTTGAATACTTTTAACACCCTCATTATGTTCGTTGATTATATTCTTTATATTACTATCATATTGCATTTTTATTGCTTCAATTTTCTTTCTATAATGTTTCTCAACGTTTTCTAAATGGTTTGTCAAATTTTTCAATTTTGTTTCACAATCTACAATTGAATCAAATTTAAGAGTAGTGTTGATTCCCTTTTCTGTGTATGTTTTTGTTTCAATGCTGAATGATTGGTTGATACTTGGACTATTATCACTCATTTCTTGGAGTTTAGCAACACCGTAAATTTCATCGCTGCGTGTTTTTCGTAAAGAATTAGCTGCATTGTACATTTTGATATTATCAGGGTCCATTTGCGCTGTGGCAAGAATATAATTCAATCCAAAGTCATTATCACTTTCTTTTTTTTCAAGACTGTCACTTGGGCCAGTACCTTTGGTCTTAATAAGACGAAGATCAGCCTCAGTCCTTGAAAGTGTATGCCGTGATTCGTCTTGAAATTGGATTTGATCAGAATTTGTATTTAGCATATCTTCATTTGATAGCTCAACTAAATGCGTCGATCTTGATGGGCTGTAATAATTGTCTCTTACAACTGATTTGGGAGCGTATTTTGTTGTCTTAGCTTTATCAAAATGTTCCGATCTAAAGTACTGAGCTGCATCGTCTGGTTCTGGATGTTCTGATGTTTTTACATTGTTTCTCTTTATTTTATATCTACTTTCCATCTTATTATCAGATGATAATGTACTTTTAGATACAGGATAAATATTTATGGTGTAGGAATCTATAGATTTTTTATCACCATCTGATATATTTTCTATTGTAGAAACATTTGTTTCAACTCTTGGTATACTAATGTTTATTTTATGTCTAACGCTATCATCTTCAGATAGCTCTTGGTCTTCTATATACAATGATGGCTCATTTTCAGTCGTATACTTTTTGTGTTTTTTTCTCAAACTGTCTTTTTTTGTTTGTTTCAGATTATCTTTTTCTGGACGAATAAAAGCTTTGATTATATCTTTAGTATGACTGCTTGATGGTAATGATTTGTTTTCATTAGATCCATTGGGTTGATTAGTTTCACTTTCTCTATATATTACAAACAAATCTTTATCCGTTGATAGTCCAGAAACTGATTCTAACATATTACTGGCTTTGAATGTACTGCTTTTGGCATTGAAGTTATCAATCGTCAAACCTAAGTCCGTGATAGCACTAGTTCTATCTGGAAATTTTATATCTTTTTCATTATAAGGGTAGTTGCTATTTATATTTTTGGAAGAATTTGTATGTATTGATTGTTTGTTATAAATATCTATAACATTCATGTCCTCGTTAGTTTGATTAATGGTGGGAAAATTATTTGCATTTTTATTGTTAAGCATTATTGTGTCTTGATTGTCGAGTTCTACGTCATTATCTCTTATTCCAGAAAATGAATCATTATTGAGTGGCCCAAAGCTGAGATGTTTTAATTTGTAATTTAAATAACTATTTCTGAAATAATCAAACTCAGGGTCAATATTTGCAGTTAGTACTTGAACTTCAGTTCCATGTTTCATGTTTTCTTTCTGAGGAAGATTCATTTCGCGAGTTACTGTGTTTTCCGCATAAGATAAGATAAATTTGTCATTTTCATCAATACCTTTGATTTTCTTATTGTCGTAGTAGTTACCGCTATAAGTAATTTCGTTATTGGTTTGGGTTTCTTTATCAATATTGTTAATAGCTGATACTTGAATGCTTTGATTTTTATATGCCTTATTTTTCAATTTTTCGAGGTCATTTGATAGCTTTTCTATTTCTTGAGTTTTTTCCTGTAAAGTTGTGTTTATTTCTTGAATTATATTCAAATGTGATATTCTCTCTCCAGTTGTCAAATTAATTTGGTTTTCTAATTCTGATATATTTTCTAGAGATGCATTGTAAAGTTCTTTAAGAGTTTGCATTTCTTCTTTCAGCTTTGAAATATAGCTTTGCGTTGATTGATTTATTTTATCAAATATCAATTTCTGGTTTAATATTTCGGCTTCTAAATCTATTATTATGATTTTATCTTGAGAAACTTGTTTTTCTAACTGGTCTTTAAGATCTGCCAATTGTTTCTCCATACTTTGCCTGTCTCTAATTGCTTCTTCTTTTTCATTTAAAATTTTTTGTTTTTCTTTTTCAACAATTTTTTTAGCTTCATCTGCTTTATTTTGAACTATTTGGTATGAGTTTTGTACTTTTAATAATGTTTGCTCTAGAGACGTGCTCTTTGAACTTCTAGCTTCTAAGTATCGCCTGATTCTATCTAATGAGCGTAATATTTCTTCAACATTACAATTATCTGGGGATAAAGCGCTATCGCCTACACTATTTAATTCTAGTTGTTTTATATCCGTTACAATGATCTCTCTTTCATTTTGTAGATGGGAAATTTGAGAGAGGTATTTATATTTTTCTCTAGATGTATCTTCACTCTTGATTTTACTAACTGATAAACGCTCTTCTAGAGTAATATTGTCGTTTTGTAACTTAGCAAGTTCCATTTTCATATTATGTGTTGCCTTGGAATCTGAAATTATAAAAAAATCGAGTAGTGCTTAATTATATTACATTAGTGGATTTAATACATATATTTCTACAATATATATTTGTTAAAAAGTTCCAAAGTTCTTACGATGGGCTTCCATGGTGTTTAACGATTCTCGTATCTTTTGGTAGCTATTTTCTTTTATTTGTTCACCTGTATCAATAATTTCAGCTAAACTGCAATGTAATCTCTTCACTTCGTCTTGTAACTGATTGATGTGATTCTCTAAAATTGCTATTTTGTCATCTCGAGCTAAAATATCTTCACTAAGATTGGATATTATACTTTCCTAAAAAAAATAATTAAATTAACAGATTGTCTCAGAAAACAAACGTGCGCTGCCATTATTTAAAAAAAATCATTTTCTTACCCAACTATCGTTTTGTACCACATTTTATCAATTACCATACATGATATTAATATCTTACCAATTCTTCTATATTATTCAGAAGGTTTCTTATTTCTCTGTGTTTTAATAGTTTTTCTTCTTTCATTGACTCTATTTCTTTTATAATATCCAGTTGGGGATTTTCAAGACTAGTAGTGCTGGCAATAAGCTAAAATAAATTGAATGTTCAGCGTTTTGTTGGTAAATATGGACTATACGTATAAGAAAGATAAAGAAATTGTACACTTGGGTAGATGTTAATTTTTTTCATACTTTTACACTACAGACTCTGGGTCCGTACTCTTTTTAGATCTTCCTTTTCCTTATCATTTTAATACAGTTTATTAAGTAATCGTTGTTTCCAATACATCAGTCTTCCTGAAGGGAAGGGTGTTAGTTTGTTATAATCTTAACACTAAAGTGAGTCCATTATTTTTTATTTGTATACAATTTTTATTACTTATATCTAGTTTGTTAGCAGGTGAAAAAATCAAGTTAATATAGTAAGTATTTTTATTATCCTAAGTTGAAAGGCTGGCCACTGGTTCCGGCGTTGCCCTTGATGATTTTAGATGAGCCTTTACGACCCCTTCGTCCCGGTTTTTATGGCCATTTTTAAGTTGTAGGCACTTATTACTTTTCCGTTTGCCTCTGTTGTCCGCCTAATGAATCTGCCAATGGCGTCCGAGCTGTCTGTGTAATAAATGCAGCGCTTTAAGTGTCGTGACACTGCTACTACTGCGTGTGATACGCTGTCTCGGAGCTTGGTGACTTTTTCCCTCATCTGTACTATGATTACTGTCTCGTACGTCAAACCCTGCGCTTCGTGTACTGTCAAGGTGCATGACCCTGTACCAGACCCATATCCCTTGCCGACAAGTGAGGCTTTTGCTGCCCGTGGAGCTGAACGCGGCCATATATCTACCTGACATTGTTCCCTTAATAATTTGAGAAGTGTCGTTGTCATATACAGCCGCCTCCGCTTCCACAAGTCTAAAGTTTAACAATCCCTCGTTTTCCCAGCGGTATGCTTTCATGGTGTCTTTGCAAGTGGTCAGATTTACATCACGTGTGGTCTTTTCAATCGCCAAGAATTCAAGGAATGCGTTGATAGCGTAGTCTATGGGCTTTGTCGTTGGAATGTAGCTGGGCGGACTGACCTGCCCCCTGTCGGCTCTTGTGCGTTTTTTCTGAGGCTGAACTTGTTTTTGGCGAGGTGAATTGAAATCTTCAAGGGCGGCTGCTTGTTTATCTGCCCTCCTTGAGATTTTGTCCTTTATTCCGTGGACAGCATCACTGACGACATCCATAAAAGTCTGTATGCGTCTTGCTTGGTCAGCTTTCTCTTCCGGATTTGCGATGCTTTGCGTTGGATTTGAAGGCTTCGAGTTTTAGCTGAAGGCTCTCAGACCCAGTTTGGGTAATCGAATGCGGCTGGAGGATTCCCGTGGTGTAGGTGAAGTCGCAGTGTGTGCTTTGAGGAAACTAAGGACATGTCCTCTATCCTCGTATGCTATCACCTCGTGATATTTCGAGGCTTTTATGCACCCTATGTGATCTGCGACCTCACCTCTTTCGCATTTGATTACCATTGTGAAGTCAAACAAGAGGCAATGCCTTACTTAAAAAGGTTTATTGAAATGAAAGCAGAAGTTAAGTTTTTTTAGAACAAAATCATCCAACAGCCAGATATATTATATTTGAATTAAAGACAGATTTCATGATGTCAACTCGTTTACAGGAGAAGCCTGATAATATCTTCTACAATATATTATTCAAAGTGCAAAACAACCTACATGACACATTGCCTGGAAATTAGGATTTTTAAAGCATTGCCTATTATAACTTATATAAAAAATTCATTAAACATCATGAGTTTATTGCCACTAGATAGCTGAACTCAAATAAAAGAACATGCATTAGGACTGGAGAATAATCTTCAATAATGTTTTAGTCCTATTGACAGCAACAAAGCATGGTAAAAGAAACCCATTTACAATCATAATTAACAACATTATGTCTCAGGGTGGTGGGGCATAGTGCAGTTTGCCACTTGTGACGAACTGCAACTGTTATAGGCAGAGGTAACCGCTTAACACCAGATAGGCCTCGTGTATATGCCATCAAGATAGCATACAAAAACAACTAGACTTCGAAACGAATGCACCAGATTTAAATGTCGGCTTGTTCATTGAACTATTATGTGAGTTTTGACACAATAGAGACAAAACCGATTATAATTTTTGGATATTGTGTCGTCTATTTAAGGTAAATTTTTACATAGACATTTTGATTTCTAGGCACCATGATCAAAGAGCCTATTATACACTAAATAAGCTAATAAAGCAATAACATCTTTATATAATACATGCCTTTTGTTACAACCTATGAATGTGAAACTGCGTTTTTTATAGTTTTCTACACTAGTTTACCTTAAAAATAAATATCAATACCGTTTTCAACTCAAACCATACATCAAGATAAAACTTTTAATTAATAGAAAGGAACTTGGCTTCTGTGTTAAAAATATAAGCAGCTCCATAATTTACACTAAAAAGCCGATACCAAAATAGTTTCAAAATTATAGCACTGATTACCTACCTAGCTATACCTAGGTTAAAACATTTTTAATTGTAATACATATATAACTAGATGTAATGGGTATTACAAATAAAACGTTTTTAGGTGTAATACATATATATATACCTATACAACGTATACGTAAAAATAACGGCGTAATTCTTATATACATATGAAATTAACACGAAGGGGCAGTATGAAAATTACCGGGCCATGGCATAGAAAAATGTCTGGGAAACGCTGGTCTAGAGATAAAAATCTTATTCAAAATTCTGGTAAGCGTACATAGGTAAAGCACTTGCCCCTACGATAAACATTTAACTCTAATGTTATAGACTAATTGAAACATCCATTCCATACACGATACCTAACTTACGACGCGTTGAATACAGAGTAACTTACGGCCCTATCTGCATCTTATATACCACAGCGCCCCGGTTGGATGAAAAATCTGCTATTGCACTGTAACAGGAGCCGTGATGATAAGTTTCAAATCACAATTTTAATATTGTTAGGTTTGCAATAACGCCTGCTATGCGGATTACATTACAAAATCACAAATATACGATAGGAAAAATTATACCCTTGGTTAGAGCATACCCCGGCTCAAGCGGTGGATGGACGCGGGTTCGTATCCCGCACATGACTTAAATTTTTCCTATCGTATATTTGTGATTTTGTAATTTCAAATCACAATTTAGAAATATTATTCGCATATCTAATTCTGTATTGAACTTGAGCTTACACCACTTTCAGTTTACGTTTTACCCATGCAGAAATGTTTTTTACATCTGCATACTACTACTGCAATCATAATTTTGAAACGAATACATAGCCAGATAACTATTGTTACCTGTGTTCTTGCGTTAATTAAAGCTTTTTCTAAGTCTTCACTGTGCGATAATAAATTTTGACTTTCACTTTGTAATGCGTGATTTTCATCTTGAGTTTTTGTTAGTTCTGCTATTTGTATATTTAGTTCATTTTGCAGCGCAGCCTTTTCTACTTTCACTTCATCATGTTCTTTCTTAAGTGTATCATATTGTGATTGTAATGTCTCATAATATTTCACTCTATTTATTAGTTCATCGCTCTCTTTTCTGAGAGAGTTCAAAGTATTTTTAGTAGTAAAGTGTTCTTTTTGTAAAGTATCCATACTACTTTGTACGTCCTTATGCTTATATTCTAATGATTTTATCTGATCCAATAAATCTCTGTTTTCTTCAATTTTTTTTTCTAGATTATTATATATATTGTTTATTTCTTCATTTTTTATATCAAAATCATTTTGAAGAACTTCTTTTTCGGATAATAAAACCCTATAAGATTTCTTTAGACATTCCAGTTCTTTCGTTAATACGTCAACTTTTTGAGACGTTTGCTCGTGTTTTTCTTTAAGATTATTATATGAGTCTAAAAGATCCTCACATCCACGTTTTTTTTCATCAAGTTCAGATTTTAAACGATGCTGTTCTATTAATAAGTTCTTATAGGCATCCTCTATATTTGATAAATCTGCTATCAAATTTTGAGAGCTATGCAATCTTCCTTGTAGCTCTTCACTTGCTTTCTTTGTCAATTCAACAACATTTAACGTTTTATCGAGTTCCATAGTTTTGCTGACTAGTTCATTTTCTAATCTATTTTTGTCTTCTCTCAAAGCTTCATGAGACGCTTTTAATTTTTGTAATTGATTTGAGAGATCTTCATAAGTTTGAAGTTTATGTTCAAGTATTTTGCTGTCTTTTTTTGTGAGTTCTAATGACAACTTGTATTGTTTTTTCTCGTCATTTAGGAGCAAAATATTATCCGTAGCGTCTTTATTTATATTTCTCAATTCTTGTATTTCTTGTAATAATTTTTCATTTTCTTGTTGGGCACTCATTAGCGTAATTTTAAGCTTATTGTATTTTTGGCTTTGTTCTTGATATGCCTGAGATAAGCTATCCCGGTTTTGGACAATTTCAGCATAATCTTTTATTTTTTCTAAATTTTCTTGGCTTTCTTGTTTTGCAAGCTGCAATGATTTGATTGCTTGCAATTTTTCAGTATCTAAAGCAGTGATATTATCTTTGTAGACATCCTGCAATCTACATATTTCATTGTGTAGTTTACTGTTTTCCTCATTCTTACATTCAACATCTTCCATTAATTTTTTAACTTCTTCAGATTTATTATTTATAACGTGCATCAAGTTATCTATCGCATTAGTTTTTTTATTAACGTCATCTGATAATTGTTTATTATTTTCTATCAGTTTATTTACTTCATCTCGAAAGCTATCAGTATATTTTTCTAAATAATCATTACGTTGTAGAACTTGTTGGTAATTACCTGAAACAGTAAAAACATTCCAGTAGTAAAAATAATAGATATGAGCTATATGAAATAAAAAACGTTTGCGAACGCATCAATACTTTTCCAGTCTTCTATTTCAATTCTTAGGTCATTTATTAGATTCAACTTGTTTTGGTACTCTTCTTGCAATTGTTGTTTTTCTTCTTCACTACCAAAGAGTGCATCTTTAAAATTTTTCAACTGTTCTTTTAGTGAATTTATTTCATTTATCAAATCAATAGTGGGTGTTTCTGATTGCTTTGACTGGCCCTAAAATGAAAGAAGTTATTATTTTGTTACAAATTCAACAAAACTACTAACTGACAAGTTGTGTATTCACCTCGTCAGGACCCTGCTCAAGAAGTTTATCGATCTGAAGAGACAAGCTTTTGATTTGTTGACCTTGACACATAATTGTACATTCAGATTCATTTAATTTACACCGCGCATAGTTTTTCTCCTTTTCAAATGCAATTGTGGCATCAGTTAATCTTTTTTCTAAAGCTAGATTTTCATTCCGTAAGTCTTCAATAGTTCTTGTTTTTACATCATTTATTTCTGATTCTGCTTTGAGTTCAGTTTCCAAATTAATCGTTTCGTCGCGTAATACCAAATATTGTTCGTTTAGTGTATCTAAGTCCAAAGATCGCTTCCGAAAATATTCTTTTTCGTTCCATAAAGCGTTATACTCTCTAAGCTGATTCTGTAATCTTTCAAATTCCTTCTCAAGGTCTTCATATTTACGACATCTTATTAGTAACAAATCTTTTTCAACTTTCAATGCTTCATAACAAGTCATCAATTCATCGTAATTTTCTTGCAAATTCTTGATCCGCTTTAAATTTTCCTGGTTGATGTTATAACTGTCAAGTATAACTTCATCATCGGTATCAACATCCGCTTTGATTGCAGCATTTTCTTTACTAAGAATGTCTTTCATTTCTTCATTTTCCATTATGTCGGCAACAAGTTGTGCTCTTTTATTGTCAAGACGTGGCGGTTGACTTTCCGCTGAAGTAAGTGCGAAAGCGGCTTCCACACGATAACATGAACATTCTTGTTCCGAATTATGAGAATTATGGGCATTGTGTGATGCGAAATCTTGTGAACAAGGAGCTATCAGTGCAATGTTGAATTTTTCAAGAACTTTTAATTTAAATAGTATTTTTCCTTTAATGTCAAGGCAACGAGTGTTCTTTCCAGAGGTCTGAAGAAGATAAATAAATGATTCTCTACGAACATGAATAATTTAAGTTACTTTTTATATAAGTAGGTACCAACCATTAAGTCCAGATACAGTTTATACTTATCATTCTGGCACAAAATTCCGAAGATCTTTTCTAAAGCTGTGTAAATATGAGCGTAAATACAATATGGCTCACAAACATCGTTTTCCATCACCTGGAATGCAACATTATCGTAAAAATTCTTTATTGTTTACCATACACAGGATGATCAAATACTTTATTGAATTTTTTAGTACATTTTATCTGCAAAAATCTAGAAAATATATGCCAATGATAATATGCTTACTTAAACATACTGCCAATATAATAATAATATAAAAATACATATATAAACATTTACAATATAATATACCTTATTATGTATGACTTTAAAACTTACATTATAGACTTGATAAATACATAATATAAGATAAGTAGTTTTCATTATTTCCTTAACTGATCCTAAGACTAAAATAATAATCTAAAACTATGAATGAAAAGTACGTAAAACCTCACAAATACCACATTTTCGAATATACAAACCGCCATACTGTTTCTCAAAGCGTTTAGTTTTGCATCTTTGCAAATGAGTATCTCTTGCATATCTTCTATTCTTGGGTCAACGGCATCTGTCGGATACCAAATACAGGAAAATCACGATTCCATTTAAAATGAAAAGATCATTACTCTTTTTAAGCTGAGGCCTAAAGTCAAATAAAATAAAAGAGCACCACTTGTTGCCAACATAATGGAAGATGAAGACACGAAAGACCAAAAAAAAAAAAAAAAAAAACTTAGTAAAGAAAATGCTTTAATCAACACGGATACTCTATTTAAGTCGAGGCCCAACTGGTGTTAAGCCGTAACATCTGCCTATTACACATGTACCCATAACCCTGATATTAATAGTTGTTAAGTATAATGTGCCTGTAATTTCATAATTATTTACTAGCTCTCAAGACTGATGCCGGGACATACTATTGGGTGCTTGGCGACAGTTTTTCCAATTCCAGCATGCGGTGAAGCTCAAATGTGAATCTCATTGGAAACGTTAATTTAGGAGTAGAAGGTAGTTAGATTTTTGAGTCTTTAAATTGGAAAAATATACTGACGGCGGCACTAAGCTGAAGTATTTTAAACAACTAATGTTACATCCTTAAAACCTTGCTGATATTGAAAGATTAGGTAAACAATAAGTTATAAATAAATTCTGTTATATAGTACTTTCAAATTGTGATATGATAACCAACGACTATATTATTATTTGAATGAAATTTGGCTATATCTTGCATTAATAAATTATTAATAAGATTGTAATAATTTACATACTTGTGCTCGCGTCACAATAGCAGTCAATTCCTCCAGCTTGGTTACTCTTAGTTTCCTTCAATGGTGTTTCCTTTTCGAATGACCACTGTAGACGAACAAGACCACTGTCTTAGTATAGCAGAATATACACAGGTATAGGTGTATATGTGTGTATATTCACACGGTAATTGAATCACATGTTTTGGGTTCTATATTAACTTTAGCTGAAAATGCTTGATATTTATAAGTGTCACATAATCATCTTATATTGTTTTAGTTATTTTTGAAAGGACTGCTTTGTTGGATATAATTATTAGTTGCCCTGATATTGTTAAGTATATTTTTGGTTAGCATAATTAATATGTCGTATTCTTTTATTATAGTTGTATAATGTTAATTATATATGATTGGTTAGATTTATTTTCAAAACGCATGATTGGTAGTTTTTTTTGCGAGGAAGCATAGATAGTCTTTTCATATGCATTATGTTACTTTGTAACCCTGCACATTCAACAAATCATGCAATTAGAGATTGTTTAGTGATATTTTAGCAATAAAAAATAAATAAATAATGATTATTAGTATTACAGTTTGTTGCTCACTATATATGTTTGGTACGGAATCCTAGATGTGCAAGTGGGACAGTTTTTATTTTCGATTATGAAACAAAAATAAAAACTGTCACAACTACTGTACAAATAAAATGTACAGTAATTTGAAGGAGTTTTATAAAGATTCGGCTTATGCAGATGAAGTTACATAAGCAACCTTTATCAATGCTGCAAAAACTCGTAGGTAAGTACGCTTTCTAAATCAAATCTATGTGTAGGGAGAAACAAAATTACGTCTAGGAATATGTGTAAACTAATATTCAAATTAATAAAACTAACGCTAGGGATAAGTACCTTGGGACTAACCGGTCTTACCTTACCGGTTGGGACAACTTTTATATTATTTATAGCTGATAGGCTAGCTTTTGACCATTATCTCACCTGATGATTAGTGATAATGTGGTCAAAGATGTTGGTCAGGGTAACCTAAAATGGCTGGCTCTGCCGGAAGACACCGTTGGGGACTTGGCGATTGATTTTCTGCTTAAGGGTGGTAGTTAGCCAGTCGGTTATACACCAAATACCCTACCACTATGTTAAAAGTTATAACGGCTGTCATGACAACATCCGACGGGTCAACGTGCCCCACGAAGTAGGAAAGCGGTCAGTAGTAATGCCACTAGTGGTAACCCATCATAGTCGTGACCGCAGCGGACGTTGCTTAACTTGGTAGTAGCTAAACTATATTAAGTGTAATAATTATATGTACGAGTATATGCTTACGTCATCTCCTTTGGATCTGGGAGTCTGAAAAAGGCATAAAACTCATAGAAAAAGGGCAGATGAGGTTATTTTTTTATATTTATTATTATTATATAGATATGCTAGCTTTTGATCAAATTCTCCCTTGATGACAATGAAAGCTGCGGTGGTAGGCAGCCAGGCAGACATTAGCAAAATGCCGTATCGCAATGAAAGTGCAGGGAGGTTTCAAGCCTTCCACAGACCTTTGAGCAAGCGACGAACGAAGAAAACGACACACAGCGAAATGTCAGCGGCCGGCAGAGCAGCGGCCGGAAGTTTTAATGTTAAACCATTTTTGACTTTATCTCTATTACAATAAGATGAAAGAATTCACGGCGATGGGTCGCAACTCGCAGGTAGCCGCGCGACGCCCACGAAGCCGCTGGCAGCCACGCGATTTATGCTAGTCTTATTATAAGCGATTCTATTCCATTGTAGTGATAAGTGATAATGACAAAATTGAAAATAGTTTGACAATAAAATTGACAGTCGCTGCTAATTCGGTGGGAATCGAGCATAATACAAGGATAAGTCACGATTTATCACATCAGTGTTTTTCGCCGAATAATTAAATATATAATTTGTCAATCATTTAACCTCTCCTCTTTTTAGAGTAGGTACCTTGGAACGGTAAATGGTAGTTGCTTGAAATTTTCACAGTATTTGTACAGCGGATTGTCTAATAAGCAATAATAATAATTTTTTTTTTTATTAAAAAAATTGAACACATTTCTACACTCAAGTGTGTGAAATAACTTGTTGAAGTCGGTACCATGATGGTTCAAAAGTACCTATTATCACAATATTGTGCGCATGGTACCGACTTCGACAATTAATTTCAAACATTTGAGTGTTGAAGTCGGTTCTTGGTAAAAAACAGTCTTTAACCCGTTTTGGTGACCTTTGCTACTTATGGGATCGATTGTCATTCACTGTCAATGACTACCCATCAGGATAGGAAAATTTCAGTTATTGGAGTGCAACTCAAAAACGGCTTGACGGATTCTGATGAAATTTAAATTTGTTTGTAACGTATTTTATTGCTCTATCGCAATAAAGGTAATACCCACAGGCGTCAAACTTTAGAAGAGTAAACTCCAATAATTATGAACCGTACAACAATAAATACTTAAAATCGGACAAGTGCAGGTCGGCCAGTTTTAAGGATATCGTCTGTATGACAAAAATATTGTTTGGTAAATTCTGTGTTGGTGCGGAACCCTCAGCGTGGGTTTCCAACTCGCACTTGGCCTATTTTATTTAAACTGTAACAACGCTTCAATAACATTAATAGGGAAATAGAATCTGTAATAGCTAAATTAATCAACGCACAACTTACCTCGTCGCCATGATCCTCTTTGTATTTCGATGGCTGAAACATTACAATACAAATTGTTTATCATAATAATATCTAAGTACTATTACTACTATTTATAATGTATTGCTAATATGACCACAATCTCACTTGCTGGTAAGTGATGATGTGGTCGAAGATCGTAAAGAGGCTTTTTTTTAAATATTATTGTGACGGAACAAGCACGAGGCCCACCTGATGTTAAACGGACTAACCTCTGCCTATAACAGATGCATTTCGTCACAAGTCACGAATTGCACTGCGCCCGTCACCTTGAGACATAGTTGTGAAGTCTCATGTGCCTGTAATTTCACTGGCTCTCAAGGACTGCTGCCGGAACACACCGTTAGGTGCTTGGCGACAGATTTTCTACTTGAGGGTGGTGGCTATCCAGGCGGTTTAACCTAGAATAAGAACTGGCTCTTCAGGACAGCTGCTGGAACACACCCAGAGGTGGTTATCGATGGATTTTCTGGGGTGTACCGTCACGTAACCTGGCTAGCCACCAGGCAAACTATGCAGAGTAATATCATATTTTTGAGCTTATGTACCTACTTCGTTTCAGATATCTGAATCTTCATGAAGCGGTGGTGAATAGAGTTATTTTTATTGCTAGTAGGTAAGCCTTTGACCACAATCTCACCTGATGGTAAGTGTTGATGTGGACGAAGGGTTTAACATGCTTAACCTAGAATAACTGGCTCACAAGGACAGCTGCCGGAATACACTGTTAGGTGTTTGGCGACAGATTTTCTACTTGAGGGTGGTCGCTAGCCAGTGGGCTTTCACAAAATGCCCTGCCACCATTCGGTGAAGCTCAAGCCCGCGGCGGGATTCAAACCATGGACCTGCTGCGCGGCAATCCATAGCCAATGCCACTGAGCCATCACTGCTTCGGCACGCGTTCTTCTATTTAGTTTGAGCCTGGGGAGAGTAGCTTGAGATTGGGGGAAGTAGCTTGACCCTGGGAGGAGTAGCTTGAGCCTGGAGGAAGTAGCTTTGAAATCAATAAGTAGCCGTACAACTCTGTGTGCGAGTTCGTCCGGGGAAGTACTTCATCCATATTTATTTCTACCGCCAAGCAATTATGTTCACATGCTGTGTTCCGGTTTGAAGGGTATGGGTGCCAGTGAAATTACAGACGTATGAGACTTAACAGTTTTAGCTCTCAGGGTGATCGGCGCATTGCAGTTCGACACTTGTGACGAGCTGCATCTGATATAGGCAAAGGTTAAAGCTTAACACCAGGACGCCCTTGAACTTAATCGATCACGATATAAAAAAAAACGTATATCTTCAACACTTACAAAATATGTATATTAAACATAACTAGTGTTTATGCTTAATTTAATAGATAAGTACAGATAAAACCAATACACAGATTATCTGTGAACCAATATAAATTAATTAATCTATAGTAGCAATAACAATTTAATTAAAATATTGTTTAACACAGGTTTGAACTCATTTCCATCTGCCAAGTGCCCACCCAACATTTCCATCTGCCAAGTGCCCACCCAACACCCCCCCCCCCCCCCCCTGCGCCAGGGAAAGAGAGTTCTAAATATCATAGTTTAGTTACAGCTTCGTGTATAAAAAGTGGTTATTTTGACGAATACAAATTCACTAAAATGTGTAATAATAATTAGACTTAGGTAAATATTTTAACCTAATTTAAAATCACAATAAAATACGAACATGTAGGTGGGTATACATAAATATACATTACCTCATCTCCCCTCGATTTGCCAGTCTACAACAGGAAAAGGAAAACGATTATAATTATTCAAAATAAATAAATAAGTTGACTGAAGTACTTATATACAATTCAGGGAAGGTAAATAAGATAATTGTGCAAAACAACTGGCAATTTATGTATAGTTAATATTGTTCAAAATAAATACCTCAAAGTCTTCTGAATCGATTCCCTGTAAACGAATAAAAAATGTGTTTAAATAATTTCGTAATTTGATTTATGTTTAGGTTATCTGCATACAACCTTGAGATTTATTTCACAATGGACATTATTATACCTTGTCAATTATAATTTTTTCATGGTTGTTGTATTTCTAAGCTGAGATGGCTCATTGGCTTTGGGCTATGGACTGCCGCGCAGCAGGTCCATGGTTCGAATCCCGCCGCGGGCCTGAGCTTCACCGCATGGTGGAAGGGCAATTTGTGAATGCCCGCTGAGCTAGCGACCACCCTCAAGTAAAAAATCTGTCGCCAAGCACCTAACGGTGTGTTCCGGCAGTTGTCCTTGAGAGCCAGTAATTCTAGGTTAAGGCTGTTAACACCTTCGACCACATCATCACTTACCAACAGGGGAGATGGTGATGACTTACCTATCATTATATAAATAAAAAATGATTAAGTATACAAAAACAGTACCAGGCTAAAAGCCACTATATTTGAAACAACTATTTGAAGTCAGTGGGTAGTGAAATAAATCCATTTTTTAACATTAAAATCAACGATAGCTCTTCATTCTGCTATTACGTAACGTTAAGTAGCTACCCGGAAACCCATATACATACTTCTATCAATCGTCATCTTAGCACACTCACACATTACGGGCATATAATATCATTACAAGATGTGCCTTTTCCACTAATTCAACAATAATAGTTATTTTCTGTTACAAAAATGTTTGCCGCTCTTCCTTCCACATTTATAGTAATGTGTAATGAATCACTCCTAGCATACTGTATCAGCCGGATCGTCCACTGCTGAACACAGCCTCCCCCATTATGGGGGATTTGCCATAATCCCCACGATTGGCAAGGCGTCTTGGGGATCGCAGTGTGAGATATCACATCCTTAGAATGCGCTGCTGCTCACCTTCTGCTGTGTTACCCTTAGTCGCTTCTTCCGACACCCACATGTAGAGATGGGGGGGGTGACACTCTAGCCCGGCACCCCACGTGCCTCCTACCATACCCAAACAATTTTAAATATTTCACCATAATGAGGCTGTGTTCAGCAGTGGAAAATCCGACTGATATAGTAGTAGTAGTATAGTTTAGTCGTACACACTATCACATGTATTCTCAGAGAGCTGTTTCCATTTTAAGTAGGTACACTATTTAAGTTCTGTTCCTCACATCCAGCGCAATTAATTTAATATCAATGGACCGAAGTAACTAAAATAAGAGCAGCATTTAAGATCTGACGTCGCACAGCTAATGCTAAGTTTTATTCTGCTGACCCTAAACTCTACCCAGTTTTCCCGCTACTTTAGCAGTCAAACTTGAGCGGGCATGACCACGTTTGCATTTTCTCAGACAAGAAAAATTACACCGGGGAACAAGCGATATTGAAGCGCTCGTAGCGAAGTTTGCTTAGCTGTTCTTAACCGATCAGCAAAGTAAAGCAACGTCCGCCGCGGTCATGAGTTGGATGGGTGATCGGTTACACCGGGGAACAAGCGATATTGAAGCGCTCGTAGCGAAGTTTGCTTAGCTGTTCTTAACCGATCAGCAAAGTAAAGCAACGTCCGCCGCGGTCATGAGTTGGATGGGTGATCGGTTACACCGGGGAACAAGCGATATTGAAGCGCTCGTAGCGAAGTTTGATTAGCTGTTCTTAACCGATCAGCAAAGTAAAGCAACGTCCACTGCGGTCATGAGTTGGATGGGTGACCGGTTACACCGGGGAACAAGCGATATTGAAGCGCTCGTAGCGAAGTTTGCTTAGCTGTTCTTAACCGATCAGCAAAGTTAAGCAACGTCCGTCGCGGTCATGAGTTGGATGGGTGACCGGTTACACCGGGGAACAAGCGATATTGAAGCGCTCGTAGCGAAGTTTGCTTAGCTGTTCTTAACCGATCAGCAAAGTTAAGCAACGTCCGTCGCGGTCATGAGTTGGATGGGTGCCTGCTAGTGACATTACTACTGAGCAATTCCGTGCTTCGGAAGGCACGTTAAACCGTCGTCCTGGACATGGTAGTAGGGCGTTTTGTCTATGCCCGCCTGGCTAGCTACCACGCTCAAGTAGAAAATCTGACGCCAAGCACCTAACGGTGTGTTTCGGCAGCTGTCCTTTAGAGCCAGTAATTCTAGGTTAGCCTGAACAACATCTTCGACCACATCATCACTTACCATCAGGTGAGATAGTGGTCAAAGGCTAACCTATGAAGAAAAAAAAATAATAGCACTTAAGGGTGATTTGGCCGGTCGCTGTCACATACAAACGTCGAAGGACCACTGGAGTGATCACTTCCTTATTTGAGGTTTAGGTCAACTAAGCATGATTTCGATTATCTAGGTTTGTATAGTTATAAGTTTGTAAAATTATATCTAACTTGAAAGTTATGAGCCACGAAACATTTTCATGAACAACTCTCGACGCACATAACTTTCAAATAATTATTTATTTTTTTATTTTGTACACATTTATTACGATAGAAGACTAGATAATGAATAGGTAATAAGGAAGTCTTCCTTAATTCTTCGTCAATCTTAATGGTTGTATGATCGAAAAACAACATCAATAATTTATTTGTATTGTATATAGTGAGTTGCTGTAAAGTTCATTGCTTATAATTATATTGAATAGATTGCTCCAACTATAGTTTTTTATTGCTTATATTAACCAATATATAAGTGAAAGTTAACATAATCCACGAATTATCCAAGATAATTTGAGATCCCATGGGGTGCCGGGTTAGAATTGCACCTCCCCGTATCATCCCGTGGGTGTCGTGAGAGGCGACTAAGGAAAAATAACTGGAAGGAAACCTGGACGGAGGAGCTTAGACGGTGCTGCTGGGCAGCAGCGCCGTCTAAGCTCCTCCGTCCAAGCGTGGGGATTATGTCAAATGCAGGGGTATTTGCCATAATAGCTGTGTTCAGCAGTGGACGATCCAGCTGATACAGTAATTTGAGATCGGCTTTCACGCTCGATAAACGCTATACTTAAAATTTTGTCGAAATTATTACCGTTACTGTCAAGAACATATACCTAATGCCCATTCAATAAGATACTTTATACGTTTTTCAATTTTAAATATTACTTACAGTGAAACCAGAAAGATCCAAGTCGAAACACTGAAATAAAAAGAGCATGTAAAGCAACATGAAATTACGGTCAAGGTAAGATTTCTAAACCCGAAAATTCAAAAAGTAAACATTGTACTCACGAGATCATTCAAATCTTTGTTGGCTTCCTTTATAGCCGCGTGCTAAAACAGGAAAAACGTCCTAATTATTGGTTCATCAAGAAACAATAGCGTGTGTCTTAGCAGCTCGGTACTTACAGCTTTTGCAATTTCACATTTCTGCTCGCATGTGAGGTCCAAGTCATCGTATGCAGCTATCATTTGCTCAAACTCTTCAATCTTGCGCTTGAGACGTGCTATCTCTGCATGCTTGTTTGCTAACAATGTGTTCACTATAGCCTCAGTAGGAACGTACTTTGGTCTGCAAGTCTCATTGTTCCTCTTTATTATTTCAACTAGGTGTTCACTTTTGTCCGAGCAGAAGTGGGACCAGGCTCTCGCGTCCGTACAAGACGCGTAAGCCTTCAGCTTCCCTTCATTCCTCGCCGGTAAATCAAATAGGTCGTATTCATTGAATACTCGCTCCCTTTTTGTTATGAACGACATGCTGCCGATAATTTCTTCTTAGAATATAAATAATTTTTCTGAATATAAACATGAATGTAATCTACTTTTCACCGCCATCCATTTTACACATATCGGTAAGATTTTAAATATTTGCTTCACAGTAATATAACTTATGGCGTAAAATGTAAATAACGAAAATAACAAATATTTTTTAATGTCATCGGTAATCGAGATGGATTGGTATTTTGAAATGGAATGACAGGGTTTTGAAATTGTTTTTTTTTTCGTTAGTAGGTATCACTATTTCCTTTTTTCAGGTAAGTTTTGAATCTCCTCCTTTCTTTAAGTCTAGCTTACTTAAAGCTAGACCTAGCTAGGTACCTATCAAAATTATACAGTGACAGTGGGAGCATCTGAAACTTACTTTAAAATTGTTATAGCCCAGCAGCAATAGCTATGGACTACGCAGGGGCCCAAGGTTTGATTTCTGCCGTATGGTTGAGCTTCACCGTATAAAGGTGGATCATTTTGCCCATACTCGGCTGAGCAGCTACCCTCAATTAAAAATCTGTCATCGCTATTATGCTACTACTACTACGCTGTCAAATGCTGAAATTATGTCACTATCGGATTGCGTAGGAGTGAAAGAGAGGCAGCGATGGTGAAATCGCGATCAGTTTAGGTAAAATCCGAAAGTAACCTACATAACACAAAACTAGTAACGTAAATCGAAAATGTAACTTTTCTTAGGTTTATTTTCTAGATAAGGTTTTGCTATTTTTTAAATATAATTTCATACACATTCATACGTAAATTATTAAGATATAAGTACACGTTACAAGCGTAATTTAGAGTCAACTTTGGAATTTTATTCTATCATATAAAATGAAACAATAGTGCCGAATAAATTCAAATTCAAATTGGACCGATCCAATAATGATGGATATTTTCATTCGCATCTTTCAATCCCACTCCGAATGAGCGAAAAAATATAGTCCCACCACCTTATCTGTTCAGGCGGCAAAAAAAAGAACTACAACATTCCTTCAAATTGTGACAGTTTGTAGTTGATTTCCTTGACCAGCAGCGCCCTCGAAAACTGCACAGTTAAGTTGGTGGTACTATAACAATCTGAACACTAAGTGAATGTTCACTCGCATTCGAACATATTGTCATGAGTGCTGTAGCAGTCGAATGTCAGGCCGTTACCGCGTAACATTGTGTTCTTGTGTCTTCATGGGATAGTTCTCTTAACAATATATCTGAAGCTCCCAATAAATTTCTTCTTGCAATCAAGGAATTAACGAAAAAGAAGCAAAGAAAACGTCGACGTTAGTGAGTGTGACCATACCTTCACTAACGTCGACGTTTTCTTTGCTTCTTTTTCGTTAATTCCTTGATTAAATGATCACATATTAAACTAAATCCAAGACGCACGAATTGATTTGACGATATCTTGAATGAAAAGAGGAGAAGAATATTCTTTTCTAAGTCCTTCCAGCTAAGTCGTGTGAACATGGAATGAAAGAAAAATAAAGCATTCACTCAGTGACCCGTCTGATATCACCTTTAGCTCTATAAACTTCCGACCGAAAATAACAAGAAGATCGATTATTAATTTGATGCGCGGATTCACGTCATGTATTTTTACATTTTCTTAGACGTCCATGTTCAAACGTCAAATATTCTGTGGTAACGTCAACGGCGATGACAATCACAGTCAAAACAATTCTTTTGGTTTCCAAAAGCTTTGGATCCGTCTTCATAATTCTAAAGTACCCAGTGCTACATCTCACGCTTCTCTTTAGTAGCAAAATTTAAGTTCCCCCGACGCAAATGGATTGGAAAATTATCTCCGACAGTTCATCCACTCAATGAGTTTTACACATCGAAACAACCTACAACTGGTAGCTCGTAACGAGGGAAAGATCAAGTCTTACGAGTCTTGCAGTGACATCAGGGCTTGGAGCCATGACGTGACAGCGAGGGATCGATATCTCAGGGAATGGATGAAGGCTGACATGCCCGTTTGTGTCCTTCCAACTAGCACTTTGTCCGGTTGTTTGAGGACGATGACATATAAAAGTCGTAGTAAGGTACTATACAATAACACTCAATACAGATCATGCCAGTATTCCCTATATGCCACATTTGATGTACACGTTTGCTTTGCCCACACAGTATTTTATTAGGTTTTTACTACAACCTCAAGATTAGTAGCCGGAACATCGTTAGAAGCGTGGTGACAGGTGTTCTACCTGATTTATGATTGACCTGTGGTGGCTAGCCAGGCCAGCATTCGCAATCTGCGTTACTTACTACTATGTAGTGAAGCCTGCGGCGAGATTCGGACCGTGGACCTCCTGTGCATGAGCTCAGTGGTTCACTGATTGTGATCCATTGGTGGCACGTGGTTCACATCACTGATTCTGTGATATCCTTAATAGGTTTGACAGATTTGTAGACTGAGTTTCTTTATATGCAAAATCCAATAAGTGCCCGGTCCGGGGATCGAACTCAGGATCTTCAGGTTTTAAAGCGACTCTTACGACCCTCCATTAACGAGGCAGTTAATTTTATATCTTCACAATCAGAATAATGTTATAAAAGCGGAAAGAAATGTGTATATGTATGTATTTGCCTGCTGCAAGGACTGCTGCCAGAGAACACAGTTAGGTGCTTGGTGACAGATTTTGCACTTGCAAAATATTCAAAAACACTAGATAATAATTATTGCAATAGACGTAGGAAAGATTTAAGTTAATTTCTAGATTTTCTAGATAGAAAACACTTTATTGACACATTAAAATTTACAAATTAATAACCTAAAAAAATAACTAAGAGTACGTCTGACAATGGGCGGTCTTATCACTGAGAGCGATCTCTTCCAGACAACCCTATACAAATGGATATTTATAAATAGATATGGACGGAGGTCTATCCATAACAATACTGATAATAATAAAAATTACAAATCAAACAATAATTTCCAACACAAGAATCGGACAGTAAATTAAATAAAACGTAAATTACCTACATCATAAGGGTTTAGGGTTACCAGGTTTTTGAAGATATATATAGAGGGTGCACGTTTTATTTCGAGCGACAACGAGTTCCATAAACGTACAGCTTCAGTGGAAAATGATTCGCCATAGGACTTTGTCCTGTGGTCAGGTATTGTAAGTGTATGATTATTTGACGACCGTAAAGAACATAAATGAGTACAGGAAAGGAAACTAAAACGTTCCTTAAGGTAGCGCGGGGAAGAAGGATTAAACAGAATATTGTAAAGTAGGGACAAAATATGAGCATTCCGACGAAGGCGAATAGGGAGCCAGCCACTCTATTCTTCTATTATTCTATTATGTACTGTGATTTTAAATATTTTTATTCATTTTCAGGCGACGCCGCGTTGTCATCCAGATTGTAAATCAAAAGTCTTACTTGAAAGTATTTGCGCCTCGTGTGATGCTGTGAAGGAGTGTCTTCAGCAAGATGAAAATTTCGAAAAGTATTTTATAGAGGTAAGAAAGAAAAGATTTGAGGTAATGGTTTCTTTTGCCTATCAGGCAGGTTATCTGCCGAGCTATATGCACTTCTTGGCTATCTCTTGACACCAAGCGCTCTACTTGGACTCCCTTGTCGTTTACTCTGACCACATGTCTAAAAGTCTACATTGAAAATTCATGTGTAACGTCGGATCTAGATGTTATGGAATTTGTTTCTAAGGGAATCTAACATGGGTTAGGTTATGATGGGTGCTTTTTTATGGCATATAGGCTAGTCTTAGACCTTGAAGATGTTGTTCAGACTAGCCTTGAATAACTGGCTCTCAAATAAAGCTGCCACAACACACCGTTAGGTCTTGGTGACAGTATTACTACTTCAACCTGGTACCTAGCCAGGCCGGCATTCCGAAAATGTCCTACCACCATGCTATAACGACTGCCATCCTAAGACAACAACGGGATTGACGGCTTAACGTGCCCCCCGAAGCACGTGCACGCTCAGTAGTAATGCCGCTATGCAGTAACCCATCGAAGCCATACTTGTGGACGTTGTTTAATTAGTTGATCAGATAATACGACTATGTAAGCTACTTTGAGTGGTCTGAGTTCAATTTGTATCTAGTGAATGTTCGCGTTTATAGGAGTAAGTCCATGTTTCGGCATCATAAATAAGGATTGGAGGTACAAATTAGTCAGGAAAGGAGTGGTCAGCGATCAGCGCATGATCGCCACAAGTCATAAGGCCATAAGTCGACAGTGGCTTAAAATTTCCTGATGAAGTGATGGAGCTTGACATAAAGTCGTTTCTGCACTTTCCTAGATATGTTTTCATGTTGTAGGAAGAATTTGAAACGAGCCATTGGCCTTGCGATAGATGTTTGGAAGCCTTAAAATGCATTAAAATGTTTTGGAAAATAATAGTAGACAAATTATTTCACATAAATGTAACTAAATGCGAAACATTTGCACCAAACTGTTTGCCTACAAATAGTGTAAGGACAATAGCCAAAGTGTGGCAGGCTGAAATACTACATGAAGCATTATTTGTAAAAAACCTAACCCCAGCTTTAAGCAAAGTATCAAACAGTTTAAAGTGTAAAATACCAACGCAAAAATGTCTGAATTTATCTCGAAAATCCTTGAAATCATGTCCTACAGCTGCAGGTGATGAGAAAACATTTTATGCGAACTCTAAAACTTTTTCTATGAAGCATAGTGAACAAAATTTAGCGAATGAAAAAATATCATGTAAGAAAGTCTCAAAATGTACATGTTTTAAAACCGATATGGTTGATGCAGGATGTAATACTTGCTCTACCCATGGAAAAAATAAGGAAATGAAAGTTTGTAGGAAAAATCTGCAAGTTTTACAAAATAAATGTAACTGCCAAAGTCTAGAGATGGAAAAGTTGCGAAAAGAGAACAATTCTCTAAAAATGGAATTGGAAAAGATTTATAAGAGCTGTCCTTGGAAAACGCCTTTGTTTGTTCCTGATTGTACGATCACTGACCATTGTGGTATAAATGTAGTTCCGAAACCTTTTGAGGCAAAAGTAAAAACAAAATGTCCAGCCAAAAGCATAGACTCTGAAATGATAATAACCATGAAGAACTGTAAAAACGAGGTATATGTAGCAAAAGCTTTTATTAGTTACTGTTATTATTTCTAGAATTACTTTTCTCGTTTTTTTTTGTTATTGTGACAGAACAAGCTCGAAGCCCACCTGTTGATAAGCCGACTAAACTCTGCCTATAACAGATGCATTTCATCACAAGTCATGAATTGCACTGTGCCCGTCATTTTGAGACATACCTAGTTGTTAAGTCTCATTGTGTCTGTAATTTCACTGGCTCTCAAGTACTGCTGCCGCCGACTGCTGACTCACACACCGTTAGGTGCTTGGCGACAGATTTTCTACTTGAGGGTGGTAGCTAGCCAGGCGGGCAATCGCAAAATGCCCTTCCACCATGTGGTGAAGCTCAAGCCGGCGGTGGGGATCGAACCAGGGTACTGCGGCGCGGCAGTCCATAGCTATTACCGCTTGGCCATCATTGCTTCATATATGTTTAATGTGTTTCTCATGACCTACTCAAAAATATGCATATTTTTTAGAATTTTAGGCATGTGTCTCTACTGCAAGTCCTTCATAAAACTAATGATCCAATTGTACGAAATATAAAACACGATGGAACTTGCTGCAAAAAAGAAGACCCTATTGAAATATTAAACAAAGGTATGCGAAGTTTACATAATCATTGTAGAAAATATTTCACTCAATAATTATAACTTCAAATCAACATTTTGCTTCTCTACTTTTGTTTTGCAAAAATGTACTCAATTGAAATTATTATTTTTTAATAACCTACCTACCTACCCATATTGGTCCCATACTTTTGGAAATATTAGTTAAATACTGCATTTTTATACATAAAAATTAACTTAAGGGATATCACTCCGCATGCATTCGGAGACTGGACCACTATGGCCAATTTATGAATGAAATTCTATTGTTATAATTATCGCCGATGCCAATGGGTTAATAGAGTTAAAACCACATTGTATAGTAGCGTGTAATATATCAGAAGTTAGTACAAAAATTTCAGACACGACCGCAAATAACTGATTTAATTTTCAAAATTACAGTAGATTACGAGAGTTACTCGTAATCTATCGCGTTTGAAAAAGCGCTTCTTTCGGTCAGATGAAGGAGAGGTCTAACAGACTGGTAGAATATCTAATCATCCTCTGTGATGGTTAAAATAATAAAATAAGAGCAAACAATTCGTGTCTGTCCAGCCAGTGCCAATGGACTAGAAGTTACGCACCTGGCGTGAAAAGCCAGGGGACGCAGGTTCAAGACGCAAATTTATTGCTTAAAAAATGTGTAAATGGGATATGTCTATAAGGCTTTAAATGTTGTTACAGTCTATTATTTAAATTTAAAACTGTTTCATTCAATTATTATTACTTAATCAGCATTTTGTGTCCCTTTTTGAAACATTAGAAGCTCATTTAGCTGTTAGAATTATTATACCTAATAATGCTACCTGATACCGCTATGGCCGGGTACAATTCAGGTAGACCTATTATCATAGAACATATAATAATTCTACGTACGGAAACTTGTTTCTCTGTTTTTTTTTTTATGCCTGATAGGTTAGCCTTTGACCACTATCTCACCTGATGGTAAGTGATGATGTGGTCGAAGATGTTGTTCAGGCTAACCTCTTCTAGGTTACTGGCTCTCAAGGACAGCTGCCGGAACACACCGTTAGGTGCTTGGCGACAGATTTTCTACTTGAGGGTAGTAGCTAGCCAGGCGGGCATAATGCCCTACCACCATGCTGTAACGACTGCCATCCTAAGACGACAACCGGGACCGACGGCTTAACGTCCGAAGCACGGAAACGCTCAGTAGTAATGTCACGAGCGGTCACCCATCCAACTCATGACCGCGGGCGACGTTGCTTAACTTTGCTGATCGAAGGAGAAACGCTAAGTAAACTTCGTGACGAGCGCTTCAAAATTAAATACATATTACCTACCTGAAGTAACTGAGTATAGGAATTAAGTTTATATTAGGTCCTTACATATGAAATTGGCGTTTTGTATGGGAGGAACAAAAAGTCGAATATTTTTTAATATAATATATTTAATTAATCAAAGTATGAACCATTATTTTCTATGCACTTTTGCCATCTCATAGGTAGTTCATTGATCCCTTTACTAAAAAAACCAGTCGGACGGGAATCAATAAAATCTTTGAAGGCGATTTGGACTGCCCCATCGGAGTTGAATTTTTTCTCTTGCAAGAAGTTATCCAAATTTCGAAAAAAATGGTAATCTGTTGGAGCAAGGTCCGGGGAGTACGGAGGATGTCTTAGACTTTCCAATTGAAGCTCTTCTAATTTAGTAGCCGTCTGTAGCGCAGTGTGTGGTCTAGCGTTGTCGTGAAGCAGCAGTGGCGTGGAGCGATTGACCAGCCTAGGTTGTTTAGCCGCTAGCTTTTCCATCATGGTTTGCAATTCCTGACAATAGACATCAGCCGTAATAGTCTGGCCAGATTTGAAAAAACTGTAATGAACAATACCGGCACTAGTCCACCAAACGCTTACAAGTAACTTTTTTGGGGTTAATTTTCGCTTGGGGCAGGATTTGGCTGGCTGGCCAGGATCTAACCATTGCACTGAGCGCTTCCGATTATCGTAAAGAACCCATTTTTCATCACAGGTAATGATTCGGTTTAAAATACCTTCATTATTGTGCCGGTTTAGTAATGTAACGCAGCAGTCGACGCGCGTTTGCCGGTTTGTTTCAGTCAATTCGTGAGGTACCCACCTTTCAAGCTTTTTAATCTTCCCAATTTGCTTCAAGTGAATTAAAACAGTTTTATCACAAACATCGCAGCCTGCAGCTAACTCGGACGTGGTTTGCGATGGATCCGCTTCCATAATAGCCTTCAACTCTTCATTATCAACTTGAGTCTCAGGCCGTCCACGGGGCTTGTTCTGCAGGTCGAAATTTCCAGATCGAAAACGTTGGAACCAAAAACGAACTGTGTTTTCTTTTGCAACACGACCGCCATACACATCATTCACCCTTCGAGTTGTTTCCGCAGCACTAGTGCCACGGCGGAACTCGTACTCGTAAATAATGCGATATTTAAGGTTTTCCATTTTGTAAAATGAGTGACGCAAACAGAAAAAAACAGAAGAAAAAAAACAAATGAATGACGATCATCGAAGCACAAATACATGAGTCTATAGCTGTACAAATTTGAATTTGGAATTCCTTATCAAAGAGGAGAAATTCGTGATTAAAGTGGCCAGTACGAAAAACGCCAATTTCATATGTAAGGACCTAATATATACTTATTTCGTGTATCGAAAAAGTCTTGTTACCAAATAGATGTTTAGTAAATGTTTTTTTAATGACTAAGTAGTAGTTTATATACATTTGAAATTTGAGTATATAAGACCTAAACATATAATCAGCAAAGATTAAGGTAAAGCAGGGATTTACGATTTATACGTCATTGAAATTTCAGTCCAAAACACTTTTGGAGAAATTGTTCGACGTGAGATCAGCATGATAAACCAGAGAAGATGTCAGCCGAAGAAAACCGAAGTGGACGCTTCATATCATCAAATAAACACGAGTAAATCAGCACCTTCATGCTCCACGTTGTCATGCTCATCTCAGCTTAGCTCTGAATCTGAATTCGTAAGTAATTTTTGTACCATTGGGACACCTGAAATGGCATATCAAATTTCTACGGAATATCATGGCAGAAAATATTGAAGGGAAAAGGGGGAGAGTTAGACAAAGGTGTGCTTACTGCGGTCAATTAAAAGATAATATGTATGTCCAATGTGCAGCAAAACAAACCAAGAGCTGAAAATATACAACAATGGCGATTACGCCACTAACAAGAGCCCAGATTTTAAATACGTGATAATGATGATAAAAAGATTTGCTACAGTTCGGCCTTTGTTCCAACTAAACTATTTCCACTAAAAAATTGCACTTGTTTGGTAACATTACTAACAATCAAATACGGGAATCGTGATCTTCAATTTTTCATGTCGAAGATTTTTTTATTTTTTATTATTATAGTTAAGCCTTTGACCACAATCTCATCTGATGGTAAGTGATGGTGTGGTCGAAGGTGTTATCAGGCTTAACGTAGAATTACTGGCTCTCAAGGACAGTTGCCAGAACACATTGTTAGGTGCTTGGCGACAGATTTTCAGTAGAAAATCTGTAGCCAAGCACCCTCAAGTATGAGGGTGGTCGCTAGCCAGGCGGGAATTCACAAACTTCTTCCACCATGCGGTGAAGCTCAAGCCCGAGGTGGGAATCGAGCCATGGACCTGCAAGACATTACAGCGATAGGTGAAAGATACACATCGCCAGTTATAAAAAAGACTAAACAGTGACCTCGAATAGGTACTAGTATTATACGCAACAGCTTTGCAAATATCTAAATGTCAGATGTATTGGAACCAGTGATTTGACTAGGTAGCCTTAACTTCCTGTCATTCAATGAGAAACATCATTGCTCGGATCCCTTTTTATCGTTTGTTTAATAGACAATACAGGAAAAGCTCCTTGGTTGAAGATATATCTATACCTCTTATTTACAAAGACACCTAGCTGCTGATAAGTAGGTTTTTTTTCTATTAGGTACCTATTTACATACTTACGTTCTAGACCTTGTTGAGTGTTTCACAACTTGCCACCTTTCTAAATCAAAAAAAATCATGAAGACCACTGAAAACTATGAAAGAGAACATGATTTAAAATCTTTCTTTTATTTTCAGATATCCACAAAAGAATTTAGTGACAAAAACAGTGGCGTAATAACAAATATAATTTAAAAGTGTCGTGTTTTTTGGTTGTGTTTAATAAATGTGGTAGATATTATTACGAAGTATTATTTTAATTGCTCATACTCATGAAAGTAGTGTTTGTTAGATCCGAATAGCGGGTGGAAGAGCTTCTCTCAACTTAAGGCGGGAAAACTTCCTTCTCTAGGGCGGGAATGTATTGACGGTTGGTTTGTAATCCGTAGTGGATGACACTGGCACAAAATATCTAGGAAACTTGTAACCATGGTAACCATTGTTGTAAGCATAATAAAATGTTCAAAATTTTTCGTTTTAACATAAGTACTCGGCTATAATATAACATATATTAACAACTATGTTTGTGTTTATATAAAGCTTAAACAATAAACAACTAGTTTATAACAGAATAAATGTGAGATTCTAGAGTTAGTGTACCTATGTTATATGAAAATTTTAGACATTTTCTGTTAATATAGCTCGAAGGCCAGTGTGAATTAAAAAATATGGGCTGCGCCGGCGGTGACGCAGTGTGTTCCATATATAAAATTGTAAAAGGCTATATAATCTAGCGATATGATAAAAAAGAAAAAAACACAAAAATGGTATGTAATGTTACCAAAACATCCCTAAAAAGTATCCAGAAAGTGAACTCTACCGGAGACTTATTAACAACTGTCCAGTAAGAAGCGAGAATTCAAATTTGGAATCTCCAACTGTCCAGTAAGTAAGTATGTAATTTACTTACTGGACAGTAGGTCATCCTCTTTAGATCAGCATCTAAAGCCATCCTGGCCTCGTATATAACCGGACCTCACCTGCGGTTCGGTCCGGTTAACTCATACTTGGCCAGAAAGGCTCACTTACAGGATTCTGCAGTAATGTACTATAACAAACATATTTCTTAAATATCACAGAAACTTATCAATGAATTTTTAGTACGTATCTACTACTCATGTTATCATTTTCGATAAATATTTGAGAAAACTACTATTTTTTACTTTCCTAAAATTCCTAATGAAAAGTAGAGTGTTTAACACGGGTGAAAGTCATCAATTTCTACTTGGACTATAGCCTAAGATCTGAATACCTCGTATGTGAACTTATTCCTTTCGAATATTGTATAACAATCTACTATCATTTACGGCAAAAGTAGCGTAGGTATAGCTTTCTACACTAAAACATGAGTTGATCTTGTGTGGAAACATGGCTAAACTGTCACAACATTTTAGTATTGAATAAAAAAATATTCGTTGCAGTTACTTCAAATATGCCTCTAATATTAATAAAAAACAGTCTCAAAAAGGATCGCGCATTGCAATTTTCTACAAAAGAACTAAGTAAATTTTTTTAAAAAAATTTGGTAATTCTATGGTACCTTGGCGAGTAGGGGAAGGGACATCATTGGATTCAGGCGTTTTTTCGAATTCAAACTACTGCTTTAGCGACATATCTAAAAACAATACCCGACAGGAATTCGGAATTTCAGTTTATTTAGTTCCATTTTGTCTATTTATCCAACAAATTCAGTACTTATTGCTGCCCTTGATAACTACCAAGCTAGCCAGTCTGTGTGTTTTGCCTTATTTGTGATAAATAAAACTACTTATGTAGAATCATGTCGAAATTTTATTTTCAATTCAGTTGCGGAAACAAAAGAGTGCCTTCAGTTTGATAAGTGTAGAAGACAGTTTAACTGCAGCAAATTGAAAAAAATGTAAAGCCTTTTTCAATATGGTCATTTATTATACATATTACTTTCTTTTAATAATAAACAGCAATGCAAAGTCGATAAAAAAAATTGATTTTATTTTACTGATGCATTTTATTTGTTTTCTTAAAAATTAAAAACCGAATGTAAGTTGGCAGACCCTCGCTTTCGGCTCAGGCGCAAACATCAATTGAACGTTCCTTGTAATTAGAAATTACTATTTATATTGTTCATTATGCTTAATACCTTGTCGTAGACAAGGCTAGAAGCGTTAATTGCATATACAAAGTCTAAATGGTTGTATTTTTCATGGGGAACTTTATATACCCCTTTGACTGATTTTATTTCCTGGGAAAGTCTATGAACGCCTTCCGGGGTACCAAACCAATCGTTATCAGCGTAGTGCAGATAAATTGGTGTCCTTATATTTGCAAGGTTGTATTTCGGTGGTTTGAACTTGCCGTATACTTCGATGTTTTTCCACACACCGTGGTCAAACTCGACGAACTCTTTCGAATTGTACAACTGCCCGTAATGAACTAATTGCCTTGTGGATGAGCCAGCTGGAGTATGACCCATGATAACTGGTAACATTGTCTGTAAATAACAAAAAAGTGCTAATTGTGCAAAACATGTTGTTAATCAAAATAACGCGATGGTTAAAAATGTTTTTACCTTATTGAACTGTTGCTCGTCGTAACCACAAATTAGGAACAATAAGTTAGTACAAATGTCTTGCATGGTATCTTTCATATTGCAGCTATGCTGACCAGCCATTTGAAGTAGCGTTCCACTAGATAATACTTCATTTAATCCCAACAGTTCGAAAGCTTTCTGAAAATTTTAACATTTTTAATGGTCAAATTGTTTTGGTCCCTTTATTGCCCTTTTCAGTATTGTAGCAATACAAAATAGTTGTCTATCTCGTGATAATACTTGAAATTATAAATAATTAAAAACTATAAAAACCAGCCAAGTTAAAAACGAGCCAGTTTGCAGACCGAGGTTTCGTACAAACATACAATATAGCTGTTGTGTATATTTACAAATAATAATTATTTATAGTAATTAAACAACTTTAAACGGTTTAAATCGCGTATATTTATCATTATTTTTGTCCCGACGTTTCAAACACTTTGCAGAGATCGTGGTCACGGTTTATATCGCGCACGGGGTGACTCACACGGAGTCGCGCACGGAGTGCGCGATTTAAGCCGTGACCACGATCACTGCAAAGTGTTTGAAACGTCAGGAAAAAAATAATGATAAATATACGCGATTTAAACCGTTTAAAGTTGTTTAATTACTATGTGTAATAATCGCGAAAACCTGAGACAAAATTAATAATTATTTTTTTAATCAATTCAATATTCATATCAAGAGTCTCGACCGCACTTGTCTAGTCTTTATTATCTGTGTTTAAAGGATTTGTATTAAAAACATACCAAATTTGATGGTTGTATTTTATGGTTAAGTTACCGTTTTTTGACCCGTCTGGGGATGGGGACCAGAGAGTCCCCAAGCCAGTAGAGGCTTGCTTTTTGTTTTTATTATTATTAAATGTACAATACGCCTTAATAATACATATCATGGAAAAAATGCAGGTTATATATTACGTTTTATAGGCCGATATATAAGCGAAGACTTAGCAAGAGTGTCCCCTTTCTTATACGGCATTCTAAAACCATGATTTAAAGTATATTTGCGTACAAACTCACTTTCAAAGATTTTGTGAATGGGGCGATGGCCTCGATGAAGGGACTTTTCATTTCACCAAGGAAAGCAACTGGCGCCAATGCTTGCATCGCAATTATCTTGTCGTTAAACTCAGGTCTCATAGAAGTCATGACCCAAAACGAAGTCGTTCCCTGAGAGTACCCAACGTATTGTATTTTGGACACCTTTGTATTTTTGATGACGTAGTCAATCATGGCTGGTAGGTCGTAATAGCCGATTTCATGCCAACTAAACTTCCAGAATGAGGAAGATGTTGGTTTCAAGGTTGCATGGTTCCGGGAATATCTGTTCCCTCGGGCGTTGCCCATCCACACATCGTAGCCTGCATCAGCAAGGATGTACGCTGAAATGAAATACAATGTAGAAAGTCATGTATAAAACACAAGCTTATACCAAATGGCTGCTCTAAATCTGTTCTTAACGCTTTTCCTTATCAGTTGTAGTGTAACACAGAGCTATATAAGTATGAAGAAGTGCTAAAACTAAAAAAATATTTCATTTTGAGTCGCCTATATATCAGCTGCGTTGCATGTGCCAACACGTAAGTGTACACTTAGTTAAAATAATTATTTTGTCACTTTTATGAATCACGAAAAATGCGTGTCGTTTACTTAATTCACCTGAAGATATCGTATTCCAACGATAATTCAGAATATATATACTATTTTATTTTTATTTTATTTATACGGTATGATTTATTCTATGTCCGAATTCTATGAAGAATATACCCCCCCCCCCCCCCCCCCACCCTCATCTTTTCCGGTGGGTGTCAGAAGAGGCGACTTAGCACTGCGATCCTCAAGACACCTGGCAAGCGGGGGGACTGCCTACTCTTTACTTTTCAAGTAAAATACTTGGCAGACTATTTCTAAAAAAAATTTTGTCACGTCTTTGACTGTTAGATTTCAGTTGATTCAGCATGCGTATTGAATTAACATTTATATTAAAAGCTACAATTACGAGTACGTCGGATGTATAATAAATAATCATAAACGTTTCGCTTGTTGTAAGCCTCTTTTCAAAAAATGCAACATACTTCCTTTACCATGTTTGTATATTAAAAATATTTGTGTATTTTCCTAACAAAACCCCGGCTATTTTCTGAAACGCAGTGAAGTATATACCCGTCAAAAAAGATCTTAGATTGTAAATCTTTTATTTGAACATCCTGACCGAAAAGCTGCCCGAAAAGATTTATACAATCGAAACGCTCATTATATGTCGCTATCAATTTACAACTAGTTACCCAATGCCATAAAATTACTGTCTGAAAATAAATTTAAAAAAGAATTGACTGCATGGCTGCTAAAAGCTGCTAAATAATTGTTTTTATAGCATTAAGGAGTTTAAAGAACATAAATGTATAAATAACATTATGTAAAATATAAGACTAATTTAAATTCCAATGTAACTGCATGAAATATTTGCACGTCTGCTAGCAGACAGATTAGAACAAGATCCTATTTACTTGTATTCTTGCAAATAAACAATTTGATTTCATGCAAAATCATTCAAATCACGGAGCTATTGCGCCTCAGACACGAAAAGACATAGGTGGCGCGGTTTTAAAATAATTACGTCTTCCTCAACGCATCCTTTATCCATGGACATGGATGGTTTTATCATATACAACTAACAAATTATATCTACGTACAAACTACATAATTATTTTAATATTTTTTTTTCATCTTCTACGGGTATGTAACGAAATGACTTTGAAAATTTGGCTGGAAAATATACATAATAGTACCTATATAAAAATACATAACATCTTTTGATGGAAAAAACTAATTCATGTTACTTCAAATTGCAAACGAATTTAACAAACAAGCTTAATTAAGTTTAGAAAATATAAAGATGATAAAATATCAATGTATGATTTGAACACAGACGTAGGTAATGCCCTGCTTATAAGTTGAAATCGGACTGGACCACTATGGCCAATTTATGAATGAAATTCTATTGTTATAATTATCGCCGATGCCAATTCGCTAAAATAAGAGAATTTTAGAGATGGTCACGTCAGTATACTTGACTCTGTTTGGTACATCTCATTATTTAGATAATTTAAAATTTATAGAATGCGCTCTTGAACAGGAACAAACTCTCGAACAGAAATAGATCGTTTTCTCCCCTCGATGTACAATGTACTATTCTCTTAATTTTTTGACGATTTGACAATTAGGTAATGTTTTTAACTCTTGTATAACCTATCATGCGCCTTCATGGTAAAAAGGTCTATAACAGTTGCCGAAATTGAAATAAAATTAATGGCGAAAAGCTTTCTACGACCTTTTGATAGCGGTTTAGTGTGAAGCTTATGTTGAATTCCTAATTATTATTTTTTTGAAACCCTGTGAACGGATGATAACAATATAAATGCTGGAGGAATACTACCAGTTACCAGATTATGTTAAACTCTTACCAAGTCCTTTCCCGGGGGTCATCAAAACCCAATCACCGGATGATCCTAGCAATCCATGCTGAAGGAATACCACCGGTCTTGCACCATTAGACCTGCCACTCTGGCCATATGGAATTCTGTGCATTGTCAGGATGTACATATCTTCACTGTGAACTATATGGACTTCGCACGGGTATTCATATTTTCTTATTAAGTTGCACTGCAGAGGAAACAAAAGTATACTTATGTTACATACAATAAATATGTTAAATTAAAATTAAACTGACTCTTAATAATGAAAATATTTTAGACTCATCAGTTCATGAATCTTTAACTAACTTATGTATTGCAAAATATAAGATAAATACCGTATCAAGTTTTGCATCTTCAAGGATGCTAAAATCAGTACTAAAACTGCTAATTAGCAGGTCCACGTTATCGCCATAAAATCCTGCTTCTCGAAGAATGCTAAAATCTGTTGTTTTATAAAAAAGATCATTATCCACACCAGATCCAGCGCGTTGAAGAAATCCAAAATCAGTCTTAGTTATTCTTTCTTCAAAATCATCGTTACCTAGTTTGAATTTTTCTTCTTCTTCTGGAAGGATGCTGAAATCTGTTCTTATATTATTAAAACCACCGAAACCTGCGTCTCGAATAATCTTGAAATCAGTTGTTTTACTAAAATCTTCGTTATCAGTTACAAACGTTGCGTCTCGATGAAAGCTAAAATCTGTTTTTTTAGTAATAAAATCACTATTATCCTCATCGGATCTCCCGTCTTTAGGGTTGAAATCTGTTTTTTTATCAGACTCACTAGATACTGGGTTCACGGTCTCCGTGGCGACATCGTCTTCAATAATGCTGATTTTTATGGTAAATTCAACTTTTTTACCAAGCGCTATAGATATCTCCTTTAGGTAAAGTAATGATATTATTGAAATTAACGAACAGTACTTAGGTCGCATATTTAATAACAGCAAAGTAAACTAATTAAATTTAATTGAATTATTAGATAAAATTGGTACGTGTCAATTACTCTTCATGTGGTCAGCGACTGTAGTTGGTATTTGTATTTAGTTTAGCTTTTATACTTACATACAAAATAATAAAACGAAAACAACTTTAATTAAATAATTATGGATATGTTGGTATCTATTTAATTAACAGAAAGGCTAACAATTAGGTACGTAAACACGATGAATCATTCGGGAAGACATAATTCAAAAACAACGTTAGATATACACCTACACTGTACTGTTAAAGTAGGTACGCATTATATAGTTTTGTCGTTATGCCTATTATATTTTGCGCGCTAATTATAGTATTGCAAACGTAGGTAGATACACAGAACAAACTATACTAGAGGGGGGTATAGTATGAACCTTGACATCATAAATATCAACAAGTATAAATTTATTAAAATTTAAATAACCCAATACAAATTAATTATTTTTGTGAAGCGTTTTATTATTAAAGATGAAAACTGGAAGTATTATATATTTATGGAATTGTTTTGTAAAGCCCTTCATTTTAATACCCCACTTGATAGGATAGGGAGATTTATTTTTATCACATAATGGCGTCTAAAATTCGCCAGTTTTTTTTTACCTTTTTATGTACGCTATGCTAGCATCAGCTGCGCTATTAAGCCGAATCGAATGATATATTATACATAAAAATCCGTTTAGCCGTAAAGTAGGTATGTTTGAATAATATAGAAACTCACAAACATACATAAATGAACCCCACAGATCTCGACTGTGATGAGCCCTGACACTCCACTTTTTGGCCAGTCGTGTAAAAATAGTTTCGGTTCATTGACCTCTACTCGTACGCTGGACTTGCAGTTGTAAAATTATTATAATACCTGAAGGCTTTTTTTATTCATCTTCACGCATCTCTCAGTTCGTGAGCCAAGGTGATGACATTTATATTTCGTCGTCATTTTTGGGTTTCAATCATGTCCAGTGCACGAGTATAATTTGAGGTCAACACTGTAGGTATAAATTGCAGTTGTCAAAATGACGATTTTAATCATATAAAAGTAACAAAACTACATGATAGCCGTACGACTTATCAAAAATATGCACGAGACTATCAACTAGCTGAACAATTAGTTTATCAAGATTAAAAACACCTTGTTATTCTATAAAATCGAATTGTCGTAGCTACCCGGAAAAGCCGGTATCGGAATTGGATGAGTTAGGAATACTCAAAGATTGAATTAGGAATATAAAACAAAAAATAAACTATCCGTGGAATCTATTGAGTACCGATACAAATAACATTTTGGGAGAATACAGATGAATCCGTTTAGCTAGAACCAAAAGCTTCCATGACCTTCTGTCGGTTGTAAGAAAATGGCGAGCGGTAATTACGCTCTCTTTAAACTTAAACCATTGCTAGATAAGAAATCGCTAATATCTGTGTACTATGCATATATACATTCATTCTTAATAAATATATACATTCATTCTTAATAAGATACTCTCAAAAATACTGTTTGGGGTAATGCTACAGAGATAATAAGAGTTCTCAAATGTCAAAAAACGTTCAATAAGAACAATAATTAATGGACTGAAAAAGCGTAGCCCTGCAAGGGAGCACTTTAAGAAGGCAAAATTATGACAGTTGTTTCTCTTTACATATATTTTTGTTTATTAGAAATTCATGAGGATAGGGATATTCCAGAAAAACAGGAAATGATTTTACCTTACAATCTGCGTAATAAGGAAAAGCGAATTATAAAAAATAATGAAATTCGGGTTTACCAAAAGTCAGATTAGTTAGGTACAGAAACAAGGTCGTTATTCGAAAATACTGACGTATAATAAATTACCAAAAAGCTTGACCACCTTAAAATATAGTTTGTTCAAACTAAAACTTAAGAACGTTTTTGAAAAGAATCCCTTCTACACATTAAAAGAATATATTATGTCAATGCAGCTTGTAGAATTTTTGTTCTTAGGACAAGTGCAAACGTGATAACTGTAAATTATTTAACTATATTAAGTGTAAAAATATTACGATTATAAAATGTTTATCAATTATTTACATAGACCTAATTAGAATTATTTAAGTGTAATTTGGACTTGCCTGTAAAAAAAATTACTGAAGGGCTAATAAAACTTCTTTAGATCTTTATCTTTTTCTATAAGTATTTAATTTTTTGTTTGCAAAATATAATTATTATTTTTCTGCTATCTAAATCACACATAAAATGCTATTTATCACCAAATAATTAACTGTTAAAGATTGTGATGCAGGCTCAAAACGGTGAAGGTTTTGTGATACCGACCAAAAACGATAGGTCAGTAAAAAAATATGTAGGTGACTGGTATTTTTATTGAATTGCTAGATAAAAGTAGAGCTTTAGCTCTACATGTCACGCCATCTAGCATGTAGTCTATGTATACATATAATAGTGTATAACTATAATAAGTTATACCTACGATCAGGTGGTGTAAAATAATAAACCCCATTTTAGCCTAGACCTAAATTTATTTTAATATATTCAATTAAAATAATGTTCGTCTAAAGATTGAATAAACGCTTCCCTTCATTCATTGACAACTTTTTGATATACAGACCCGCCAACTTATCTGTTCAGGTGGCAGAAAAAAGAACTACAACATTCCTTCAAATTGTGACAGTTTGTAGTTGATTCCATGACCAGTAGCGCCCTCGAGAACTGCACAGTTCAGTTGGTGGTACTATATAGAGTTATTCATAAATTAATTTGACTGTTGTATTAATACTTAGCCACCTGACGTGTTTTTCAGTTACACTACCAGCTGACGTCCGTCCTGGAGACCGCTTGCGTATTTTCCATGTGTAATAACTATTATTTAAAATATCACAATACTTAAGTCACATCTATTGTTTCGTATATTATTATTCATAGTAAGTTTTTAAACCGTGGAAAAGTATGCATTTGCATATCAAAAATAAAGATTTAACTTAAAGTTTTAGAAAAAAATATAGGAACTTCAAAAATGTTCAGGTCCATGGTTCGAATCCCGCCCAGAGCTTAAGCTTCACCGCATGGTGGAAGGGCATTTTGCGAATGCCCGACTGGCTAGCGATCACCCTCAAGTAGAAAATCTGTCGCCAAGCACCTAACGGTGTGTCCGGCAGCAGTCCTTGAGAGCCAGTGAAATTACAGGCAAAATGAGACTTAACAACTATGTCTCAAGGTGATGGGCGCAGTGCAGTTTGTCACTTGTGATGAAATGCATCTGTTATAGGCAGAGGATACCGCTTAACATCAGGTGGGCCACGCGCTTGTTCCTACACAATAACATAAAAAAAAAAAAAAAAAACTGAGTATGGAATATTAATAATAATAATAAAGCCTCTTTATTATCCTTAACTTACAGAGTTTTAAATTTAATTAAGTGATAAATTATGCACAATTATATTATATAGTTAAGGCCCCTGACGGGTATAGGCCTCCTCCAACAGTTTCCAGGTTTTTCTTGACTTTGCTTTCTTTATCCAGTCGTCACCAGCATATTTTTTAATTTCGTCTACCCAGCGTTCCTTAGGACGGCCTCTAGCTCTCTTGCCACTTGGGCCTGCCCAAATTGTAGCCAAATGCGTCCATCTTTCAGCTGACAGTCGTGCTACGTGTCCAGCCCACTTCCACTTGAGCTTTCTCATATGTTGTAGAGCATCTATCAAATTGGTTTTCTTCCTTGTTTTTTGATTTTATTTTATCCATAAGCCTAATACTCAAGATGCTCCTCTCCATAGCACGCTGCATCTTTTGTATTCTGTCCGTCGCATTTTTGCTGTAGATCAAGGTTTGTGATCCGTATGAGAGGCAGGGTAGTAAACATCCATCCATTACTTTCTTTTTCAGTTTTACAGGTAGATTAGACTTCAATATTTCTTTTAGGCTCCAGAACTTTCTCCATGTTTTGTTAATCCTCCTGTCAATCTCCTCTTTGTTTCTAGAATTAAGAAATGAGATGGGTTTCCCTAGGTATTAGAATACGTAGAGAGCTACATGGAATATTACCATAGATAAAATAGATTTTACTTATTCATGAAAAGTTTAATATATCATCTCTAACATCAAACAATGTTTGACACGATTAAGGCATAATTATTACAAAATCACAACCCACCAAATTTTGCAAGTTTCGGCTACATTTAACGCATATTTTTTGCCTGCATTCAATGCAAATCGGAGTCTTATATACAAAAAACACATATAAGCGGTTTTGAATTTATTTTAGGGTCAAAGGTTGAACATGTATTGCTTTTGTCTAATATTTCGGAATGTTTATTTGTTGAGGTGCTGGGTATTTGATCTATATTTAGGATTCAATGAATGGTGGCTAGCTGCATGCGACGTTCCATATGAGACCTAATAAAATGTATTGACATTTTTTTTTAATTTAATCTTTGCACCTTTGTATACACAGTCGTGTCCGTGGGGTGCCGGATTAGAATGTCACCCCCCTACCCGTGGGTGTTGTAAGAGGCGACTAAGTGTAACACACCAGAAGGTGGGCAGCAGCGCTTTCTGAGGAACCGATATCTCACACTGCGATCCCGAAGACGCCTGCCAAGCGTAGGGATTATGGCAAACCCCCCATAATGGGAGAGGCTGTGTTCAACAGTAGACAAGACAACCTGGCTGATACAGTGATACGCCTTCAATGATGTGATCTACTGCACCTTTCTAAGTCACTCAAGCAATCTTCATTTAGATTTTCTAATACACTCAAGTTCTCCAAATCCGAGTGAGCCTCCTCTAGAAAGTATATTTGATTCAGACTTTATAAGCCTTTTGAAACCAAAAATATACACTATAGCCTGAGTCCTGACCTGACGTCGGTCTCACGGACCACACGTGGAATAAAATTACCTATCGCACCTGGAGTTAACGAGCAATCGGGGCGTACTGGTGGAAGAAGGGAAAAGGTACATGTACACACAGCCACGTCGCGTCTATAGAAACCAAATAATATCAATAACAAAATCACCGAAGTCTGTAAGACCGACGGCAGGTGGTTAAGGGTTAACTGCAGTGTTATTTATATTAACAGCCTTATTAATAAATATATTCTAATCCTTCGTTAATGTCTTCTGACGCTAGAAGTAGTTAATCTTAGACTACCTCTGCGGGGCGATCACGTATCTTCTGTAGCAATGAATTGCTGATTGCAACAATCAAAAATGACAGTTTTCCGATTACGTATCCATAATTTGACAGATCTTGTAGCAAAGAAATCTTGATGGCTACAGAACCTCGTTTGACGTATCTTGTATCTATCGATAGATACTGTTTTGTATGAAATAGCGATCACGTACAGTCAATATCAATTAGAATGACTATTGGTCTATGATCAGGCAAATTGACAGGTCAGTAAATTTCAGATTTATTTACAAAAAATAATTAATTTTATTTTCAGATAGTAGATAGGCATTATCTGCCCATCAACCGCATTCTTCCGCTTGGAATTTTGCGAGGTATTGTTTGTAGGGCTCCTGTGGGCCTCTGTAGTTAGTTTCATTAGCTTATTATTTTCTAATCGGTTATTTTTTGTTTCCATGGCAACGCTGCCTGCGACACCTGCGCACTACGGACTTCGACGACGTTGTTGACGCGAGACTTCATCCGGGTCGAGACGTCACCCTAGAGATTCTAAGATAAGCTTTGATTTATTTTGTTAACAATGCTTTGTACCCAAACAATGAATGCAGTAGTTGGGACCTTTGTATCGCAAGACAGCCAGATGTTGTGTCCGCAGTGCCCCCAGGCTCGATATTTTAAAGGTCAAAAAGGCCTCAAAATTCACCAAAAAAGGTGTCATAAAAGTTCGGAAATTCCCCTTTCGGCACCAATAAATAATCAAACAGTAAGTGGTAGCAGTGTTGCGAGCCCTGCTACCCCTGCCAAACCGTTTTGGGAGGTTTTAAGCTCGTACAAAAATAATATTCCTGTTATAAAACGCATACCTCGGGGTGCGAGAATTTCTGTTGCCCAATCGTTATCTTCTTCAATTAAAAAAGTTTTGGCTACTAATACTAGGCAAGCCTGGGAGCATCTTCTAGCATTCCCGTACCACGTATTTCACGTAAATTTTGATCCTTCTAACAAAAAATCCCTTACAACTAGAGTAAAGGTAAACTGCGTGAAATACAAGGCACGGGAAGAGCAATCTTTTGGCTCAACTTTAATAATTCCGCCACTGCGGCGGAATACAAAAACAAATAATGTCGATTCAGCTACTATTAAAATAGTAGAAAACAAAATTAATGATGGTGACATCAAAAACGCGGCACGCATCTTGTTTTCGAGTGATACAATCGCCCCTTTCACATCTGACACGTTGAATTCCCTAATAGAAAAGCATCCGCCTGCAACTGCAGGTCTCCACCTTCCCGACTCTCCTGAACAAAATAATGACATTGTTGAGGTGACCCCACAGGATGTTTCTGCAGCCGTGGCATCTTTTCGAAGTGGCTCAGCCGGTGGTCTAGATGGCCTGACGCCTCAGCACTTAAAAGATATTTTATCTTTTAGTTCTGGTGAGGTAGGCGAGACACTTCTAAAGGATGTCACGGCTTTGGTTAATTTGATGTTGTCGGGTCAGGTCAACAATGAAATTACCGAAATTCTGTACGGTGCGAATTTATGTGCCCTTAATAAAAAAAGATGGTGGTATTAGGCCTATAGCAGTAGGCACCACTTATCGTCGCCTCACAGCCAAATGTGGTTGTAGGAAAAAGGTTGCTTTTTTAAGTAATCTTTTTCAACCACTACAACTCGGTTTTGGTTCTCAGGGTGGTTGTGAGGCTGCTGTACATTCACTACGCACATTTCTTGATCAAAATTGTGGAGATGTGCTTTTGAAGGTGGATGTTAAAAATGCATTCAACTCATTAGATAGAGGCACCCTTTTGACCGAAGTGAAAGATAAAATTCCGGAATTATACCCTTTTCTTTGGCAATGTTACGGCAAACCATCAAAATTAACATACCAAAACAACGTTATATTATCTTCCGTAGGATGTCAACAGGGTGATCCTCTGGGACCAGCCATCTTTAGCCTTGCCATCCACTCAATAATTCAACGTCTCCAATCAAAACTTAACGTTTGGTATTTGGATGACGGAACCTTAGGTGGCGATGCGAACACGGTATTGAATGACTTGCGAGTACTTATAGACGATTTTCGTCTTATTGGCCTTGAACTAAATTTTTCCAAATGTGAACTTTTTGTTTGTGATACTTGTCCGGATAAAATTTCGATTATTGAAAAATTCAACTTACTTGCGCCTAATATAAAATTAGTAGAAAAAGGTTCGCTCCGTCTTTTGGGTTCACCGATTTTTGACGAATCTTTGTCACCATTTGTCGAAGAACAAATTCAAAAGTTTAGAAATGCTTCTAGCAGATTATTCAAAATTAACGCCCATATGGCTTTTACTATTATTAGATTTTGCCTTTTCGTTCCTAAATTTACATACTTTTTGAGATGTTGTCAGCTTTGGAAGCACAGTGAGCTTCTTTTAAGCTTAGACAATTTATTAAAAGATACGTTAATTTCGGTTTTGAATGTTGAGATGGATGATAGGGCTTGGGTGCAAGCTTCCCTCCCTGTGAGGTTGGGGGGCATAGGGATACGCAAAATTTCTAGTGTGGCATTACCAGCTTTTTTGTCTTCTGTACACAGTACACACAAATTAGTAGAAAAAATACTTGCACAATCTTTAGGCTCTTTTGATGTAGCATATCTGGCTGAGGCCAAAACCACATGGGGATTGGCTTGTCCAAATACTGAGTTCCCAAAAATTTTGTCATCTCAGAAACAGTGGGATCGGCCCCTATGCGAGCTAGCACGGAAAGATCTTTTAAATACGTGCCCTAGTATCGCAGATCGTGCTCGTATTCTCGCTGTTTCTGTGTGGGAATCAGGTCTTTGGTTACAAGCCATTCCTTCTTACAAAACTGGTAGCCTTATAGATCCTTCCGCTTTTCGTCTCGCTATTAGCTTACGCTTGGGTGCAAGGTGTTGTGTTGCACATCACTGCCAGTGTGGTACTGCAGTTGACCAACTCGGTCACCATGGCCTCTCCTGCTCTCGAAGTGCTGGTCGAATTTCCCGCCACGCCAGCCTTAACGATATCATTCGCCGGGCTTTTACCAGCGCCAATGTTCCAGCAGTTCTCGAACCGAACGGTCTGATGCGTGACGATGGTAAAAGACCTGACGGCATGACTCTGGTTCCATGGAAGTTAGGACGGCCCTTAGTGTGGGACGCTACATGCGTAGACACTTTAGCGCCGTCACACCTTTCTGAAACCCACGTGAGGGCTGGCGCCGCGGCTACTTCGGCGGAGCAACTCAAGCGGCGCAAATATGCTAACCTGGGTATGGGTTACATATTTGAGCCGTTTGGTGTAGAGACGTTGGGTCCGTGGGGACCGGGAGCTCATCGTATTTTCCAAAATCTATCAGAGCGCTTGGTCGATGCGACGCGTGATCAAAATGCTGGCACCTATTTGGCTCAAAGAATAAGCATTGCAATTCAACGGGGCAATGCTGCCAGCATGCTGGGCACGCTGCCAACTGACAGTGGGTTAGAGCATTTGGACTCCCTATGAGTCCAAATGCTTTTACTGTAGTAGCTGTAGTATTGTAGTAGCTGTACTGTTGTTTATAGTTTGTAGTATTTGTTTAATAAAGGCATACCGCCAGTATAAAAAATTAGAATGACAGTTTCTGTAACAATCTTCATTGATACAAGTATTGGGTTGTATCAAAGGATAGAAATCATTAGCTACAGCCAAAAGTAAATTACAAAATTAAGATTTTGCAGTGATTATGCTGAATATAAATAGGAATTTACTGCATAAGTTAACGTAGGTATTTAAATACCTACTGTAGAAAAAATAATATTGTTATATTTTCCGTTTTAGCTAAATTATGTCGAGAACTTTTTTGTTGGCATTGGCGGACGAAGAGCGGCGCAAAAAGCTCCTCAAAATCTCGAGACGAACAATGAGAGACTCTAGCAACCCAACAACGAGTTTGTCTCTCATAGACCCCCATCTTGAGAGCAGCAGAAGGATCCTCTGAAGAGCACTACACTCATTTATACTGCCGTGCACGCAATGTTGTGGAACGGTGCTTTGGGGTTCTGAAAGCTCGATGGCGGTGTTTGTTATCACATCGTGTGCTTCACTATACTCCTAGGAAAGCTAGTGAAGGCATGTGTTGTACTACATAACATTGCCAATGCGCACAATGGCCCAGTACCCCAGCTCTCCCATGATGATTGAGAGGCCCTATAACGCAGTCAGCAAGATTTGACGATTGCTGATAATGCTGAATCAGACACAAGGACCATGCTGGTCCAAAGGTTGTGGGCAGCAAGACGGCAGCAGTGAATGATTCATAGCCTCTAAATACCCAAACCGTTCAAACCGGAACACAGTAATTCGAGCATTACTCCTTGGCTGTAGAAATAGGTATAGTGGCAGTCTTCCTGCGGAAAAACTTGTTTCCAACAGAGTTCTACTATATTTGTATAACAAGCTTCCAAGAGTTTTTATTATTAGGACATAAATTTAAGAAATGTATAAGTGACTGGCTCTTGCATAATTGTTTTTATGACATTAAGGAATTAGTAAGTTATTGTGACAAACTTGTATGAATATTTGCATGTCAGCATGCAGACTAATTACAATGACTGATTTACTCTTATAAGACCATTCCTCGAATATTGTTTACTGTCTATTTAGGCTGTTGGGAATGCTATCTTGAAAATAAGTATATTTTTTATGTAAGATGTTCTTGAAATAAAACCAATATAAAATTAATTTTTAAGTTTTATTAGGTATATAATCTATCACCTAAAAAGACATATAACTGGCTAAGTGTCATATACATTTTAAATTTCCTGTTGTGTGACTTTGTAAGACCTAACAAACTACATAATAAGGACCTCAGAGTTACTATACCTATATATATAGAGATTTTTAAGACCGTTTAAGTTGATCACATAAAAATATTCTATGATATACATTAAGTATTAATTAACAGTAATGTTATTAGAACTTTATATTAAACAATTATATGCAGGTTTGCAAGCACAACTTAAAACTTCACATCACATAAAGTTTGTAAACACAAGCACATTTCCATAATTATGGAATATTTAACATTAGTTAGCAACATTATTGCTACCTATTATTATTAATATTTTTTTTACAATTATCTAACAAATAATAGGCACAGAAGCTTTACACTACAATTTAGATTTATTTAAAGTTAGCTGCTTGTCTGCAATAGCATTTAACATGTACTAAAACATTTCAACCGACAAGCTAATCAGTAATTCATAAAAGTGTCGCTATTGATTTAAGATCAACAACAAATATACAAAGTCCATCTTAGCTTATGCTGAGAACCTAGCATTAAATACATGTAACCCAAAGCACTGCCCATTCATTCATCACTTATGAATGAAGGTCATGAGTGCAGCTCATGATTGCTGACCACCCCGCAGTAACTGTATTATTAAGTTCATCTTGTGACGCGGCAATTTTCTGCAATTCGGCGTTCTTCTAGGTCGTATGCCCACATAGGAACGTTTGCATTGTGACCTGTGATAAAGGTATTAACATAAATACAATTTTAAATAAGTACTTGGATTAAAAAGATCATAAAATAATCTTTGGTATGAGGAATAAATTTTCCTAATTAATAAACCATTCTTAGTTACTGGTTATTGATTAAAACTAACGTAAGTTTGACACATATTAAATGACATTTTTATCCGATTTAACTTACGGTTTTTTTTTTTTACGTCGAGAAGGCGTCTCGACCTGTTTCTCGACTTTCAGAGTCGCTTCATCACGGAGTGCGTGCGCTTACGATCGCGCCCGCGCATGCACATGCGCGGGCGCGATCGGCGCGGACTCTGAAAGTCGCGAAACAGGTCGAGACGCCTTCTCGACGTAAAAAAACCGTAAGTTAAATCGGATAAAAATGTCATTTAATAGTTACTGGTTCTTGGGGTACCACAGCTTGGTCTTTGCCCAGAGACTGAGGGCTGGGGGCAGCTGATCCCTCTGTTTTGAGATGATACTGCAAAATGTATTGTATATTATTATAACAATTAAAATTTTGTATAATATTTCCTGTTTTTGTATTTTTTTCTTTAAAAAACATTAAGATTTGCTCTGAAGTGTACAACATACTAACTGCACTAAATTTCACTAGATACTTCTTTGTACCTAGGAACTTGTACTTGATAATTCCAGTTATAATCCATTTTAAAACTAACAATTCAGAAATACTAATCTTGAGATAGTAGGTGGTATGGAAGTAGAATAGAATGGATGGTATTGTCTACCATCCAAGTATTCTACTTAATGAGTTGAATATCTTAACAGCCAATGTAATATTATTTACCTAGTGTCGGCTCAGCTAGTTGTATGGGTATGGTTGTTGGCATCTCTATCAGTATTTCTGATTCTGTATCTGAAATATGTCATTAGTTACTTAGGTCAAAATTACTAGGCATCAGTTATGGTAGACTGTGAGAATGCTTTGTGAATTCAATAAATAGTTTTTAACCTCTGACTGATTTTTATTCAATTATATATTGTAACATAACTTAAACTGAGTGTTAACATTTTTGAACTTTCTTTCAATGCCATATTTCTGTCCTAAGCTAAGGGGCATATGATTGATGAAGCTGCCTTCACTCTACTCATAGTTTTAAAATTTATATTCATTGTAATTTTGTAAGCATGTTTCACTTAGTAGCAGCACTGAATAAAGATACTATGTAGTAGCAGTTTGTTCAATAGGAACATTATTATTTTTAAAACAATGTTTACTGTAGATATTTTGATAATTAACTGATTCGGATAAATTCTAAGAAACTTACTTGTGCTGTCTTCTTCCACGGCATGCAACGGTTCTACCACCATCTCTATTTGAGAGGAAGCCCCAAGATAATTAGGGTCATCATGTAGCTGAAAATGACATGCACAACTATTGGTTCAAATAAGTTGATTACTTAGATCCTAATAAAACCATAAATAGCCCACACTGTATTATCTTATAGTAAAAACGTTCAGAGTTTAACGGCTGAAACAATCTAAACTAATATAATAATGAGGAAAGATTTGATTGTTTGTTTGCATTGAATAGGCTCTGAAACTATTGGACCGATTAGGATGAAATTTGGTATGGAAATAGTTTGAGACACGGGGACGGACATAAAATTGCCGCGGGTGACCAAGAAGTCTGCTACCACGGCAGGAGTTTAGCGCCACTTCGTGGTTTTGCACCGCCAACTCCACCAACAGTTGCAGCTGGCGGTTCGAAACCTTTCGAATTGGCGCCATAGCTTTGAAAGAATCACAAGTAAGTACGGTCACACTTATCCTGCGTAATTATTCTATTGAGAAAAATGTTTAATGATCCATGATAAGTACATACCTCTTCACAATACAAATTCTTTCTTTAATTGAAGTCAAAGCTCACAACATTATATTGCTATTCACAATTTCAATTCGCTTCGCGGGAATAGATAGGTTATATCGTTTTTGACAGTTTCTGTATCAATCACCCATTAGAAAGAGACATAAAAGTATTATACTATTGAATAAAGTTGTGCCTTGGTTATTTTGACATTCATAGTAGATGGCGCCATTTAAATTGGTCAGATAGCCAATGATTCGCATCAACTTCACTTTGCAATTTATCGATAGATACACATTGATATTTGAATGCTACAAGATACATGATCGCAAAATATCGATTGCTACAAAACTTTGATAGCATCAACTGTCTGATAGCTACAGAAATACGTGATCGGCCCGCTGTGCTCTGTGATAAGGTAGTTTTGAACACTGTATTACTAATAGGGCGTTCGGATAGCCTATCGGTGCCAAAAATAACACTCACAAACGCTAAAAACGATCACACGGGCCGTTCGTTTTGGGACTTCGTGAGCAAAAATATCGTTTTCGCTCACCGTTCGGATAGCTTTGAAAACGCTACAAATGACAGAGAAAAGTGATATTTTTGACCCATGTCTTGCCGTGGGATCGTTGTGATCGTTTTTTGACAACTGCTGTTTTGACAGTTGTATTTGGCGCGATTGAAGAGTTTCACAAGTTTTTTATATAAGTAACTATCAGAAGCCATTAAAAAAGAAATAATAATAATATAGGTACCTACTTTTTGTTAATTTTAGAGATTGATTCCATGTTTCGTACTGTGCAAAATTGTTAAAATATTGTCAGTTGTCAAAGTATGTTTTAAGCCGTTCGGATAGCATGCAGTAATTGGTGGTCAAAAATAGCAAAAGCTTCTATCCGAACGCTAAAACACAAATGCCACTTTTGAAACTGCTACAAACGCAATCGAGCCAAAACGAACGCCCCTTAAATGTTCACGTCATGTTTACGTTATATGCTGTGCCTAATTTACTCCACCCACTGAGCAAGTAATAACTCCACCGATTAGAAATTCAAACGGCCGATCAGTCAAAAGTGCCAACATAATAATACTAATTTGTGACTTATGTGTGGTGACGTATGAATCCAAACTTTTTGAATATCTTCAAATATTTACAATGCGAGGTATGAGAAAAAGTTTTTATGTATTAGGTTTTAACACATTTCATGGAATTTCACGCTATTTAAAATAACATGTATACAAGTAGGTACTTAACTCAGAGAAATGAATAAGAATGAGGGAGTCTAATGAAAATCAAAAATGAAGCATCAAATTCGGCCAATTTTATGTAAGACACAACTCATTCACACAAACGTATCCAAATTCGGCCAATTTAGTCCTCATTCACGATAGACCGTCGCACATTACACACGTCACACATAACGGAATTAATAAATTTAAAACCGACTTGAGTATTAAAACACAGGTAAGTATTAAATATAATGTACTTTCTTTAATATTATACAACGCAATTTAGATTATAATTTCGAATATAAATGTAAACAAGAGTGCTGCCAGACATTTATTTTAGGTTGTTTCCAAAAGTGTGCAGTTTTTAATAGTCGGTTGGTGTAGCTGTAACATTATATACTTTATATCTAAACAAGCGTATGTTTATTAGGAAAAACTAGGGATTATAAGATTACTTATAGTGGAAATAACCAGTAAAGAGTTTTGCAACTAATTATGTTTTAGTTAAATTTAATTTATTTTAGTTATAGTGCAATATCTTTGCTATCACTGCAACTATAGTAGTTAGATAGTTCGACCAAGATATTTCATACTTCTTATAAAAGTTTGCAGGTTAAAAGTTATTACATAATTGTCCCACAGTTGGGCAAAAGCCTACATTTTGATGACTAACGAAGACAATAATCGACCAAGAGCGTGTCAGGACACGCATATGATATGCTCTTGTCGATGATGCTGTAGATAAATAGAAAACCGTTTAACGAGTATTGTTGGTTTTTTATTTTATTTACAATTTCTTTAACAGTTATAAACCAAAAATATTTCTAGGGAATTTTATTTTTAGCGAAAAAGTCTTAGCTTAACATCAAAATATGGTCTAACACTTATTAAAAATGACACATTTATAATGTCAACAATAACCCGGATCACCTTATTTTTTTTATCTTCATTGACCCTATTTAAGTTTAAATTACGCGTCTTCAAAACGATACTACACAAATAACAGATGGCTATATAACTTCGACAGATTCATCATTATCTTTCTTCACTTTTTAATGAGAGGCAGATAAATATAACAGAAATAAACTTATATTCGATATTTTATTCTTATACATACTTACACAAACTTCAGCTTCGTGTAACATCTTTGGTGGCGGCTTTCTTGCTGACGCACAGTGTTTTGCCTAGAACAACGTAGGTGGACAAAAGTCATTTACCTAATCAGGTAATTAAGGGTCACATGCCATTAACAAAACCCCCAAGGTCTCGATAACAGGTAATAATTAGGGCAAACATTCCATAGTGGTGAGTTATAAGGGGTTGAAGGTAAGTGATAAGTTAATTGCATTTGTGAAATTAAATTAGTTGCAATTTTGCGGCACTTATGATAACATCTCTTAAAATTTGTAGTGATTATTTTAGTATTTTCTGTGATGGATTTTACCTTTGAGGGTAAGTACTTTCTTACTTAATATCGACTTAATATATTATTTGCCAACATGTGCTTTAAATATCCAATTGAAAAATCTGTTAAAAGAATGTCAAGTTTTTCTTCATATCTAAACTTTCAAGGATCGCAACTTTTTGTATCCACGTGTATCCAAGTTGATTTTTATGTATGTTACAGCCACAACATTAACCTTTTAAATGATATATAATATGGAGACCGCAACGAATGCCAAACATTTTTTTTTATTTTTTTTTTCAGATCATGTGTACACTTTTTCGAAAATGGAGTTATTTGAAGAATGGCGTAAATATGACAAAGAAGCAAGAAATGCTCACCTGATGGAGTTTATTTTTAACAAATACAATCTGAGAGATGTGGCCTCCGATTCAAGAAGAGATATGCAAACAAAAATTGCCAGCATATCGTCAAAATTTGCTGAAAAGTGGGCTGCTTCGAAAACAATGGATGTTTTTTTAAACAAAAATAGAAGTTGGCTGGACGGAGCAGACATACAATTTAGCGTTCGTATGCATCGGCCTTCTGCTTCCTCCTCATCAGAAGATATTCGACCTAAAGGTAGACCCCGAAAAGACTTCGAAGACGCCAGTTTCAAAACAAAAAAACGCAGGGTTGAAGACTTGGTGAAATTGTGGAGTGCTAGTGAATTGACCACAGCTGCGGAAGTGGCAAATCGTTTATCGGGTCATAGAGCGGTTGCCTCTCGAATCCGAAAAAGTGGCGATCATTCCAGCACAGAAGGAAAGGCATCTGAAGAATCTCTTTGTAGTGCTAGGCAGTTAAATAGTGACGAAGCGCTAGCTTATTACGTAGATTCTAAGTGCACTTCTCACTCTTACAAACAGACGAGAAAGTGGGCAATGAAGGCTGGACATCAAGTGTTTCCATCATACCATAGCCTATGTAAGTCAAAAAAACTTTGTTATCCTTCTGATGACCATATATCTATAACGGAATCGCGCGCGGAAATAAAACTCCAAGCTATTTTGGATAAAACAACTGAACGACTAGTTGAAGCACAAAGTGAAGTCATTAAAAGTGTGCTGCCCAGTTCGTCATTCACATTAGTTAGCAAATGTGGATGTGATGGTAGTTCTGGTCACAGTACCTACAAGCAGAAGTTTGAAAACACTGAGGCTACTGATGAATTTCTGTTTGTATTTTCATTTGTGCCTTTGAGATTGTGTGATGGTCAAAATATTATTTGGCAAAACCCACGACCTTCCTCCACGTTATATTGCAGGCCAATTAAATATTAAATACAGATTTGTTGAATATGCTTTTAATAACGTCTGATCCTCTAATCAACTCTCTCAGAGAGGTACCCAAAAAGAAAATTGACAAATTACCTGAAGAAGTTTTAAATTTGATTGTTCCGCCTTCAATACAATCACATCGGGTTACAAGTAACGTTCTTCCGAGTCCGACTGATGAAGGTGATTACTTGTTACCAGACTCGACTGAATGTGAGAGTGACGAATCATCAGATGAGGATATTTAGGATAATTACGAGTATGATGTAGCATTTTTGTAAAATCTTGAGTTTACCTTTTTTTATAATATTTAAGTTATAAATAATAATGTATTTTTTTACTTTTTATTGTATAATTATGTTGTAATATATTATTGATTGTTTCTTTCTATTTTAATGTACTTATTTCTGCTGTATTTTTGCTTTTTTTTGTGCCTTTGTAAGAAATACAATACATTTTTTTATAAAGTATTTGGTTTTTCATTTTTAGACTTATAATTTAATCTGTACCTACCTGAAAATTATGAAATTAACAAATTATCATTGTCTAAGGCAAAAGCAATCGAAACCCATTATAAAATATTTTTGTCCAGCTAGCTTGTTCTAGGGGAAACACAGTGTGACGGAAGAAACACTGCTTTATATTAGAATTAATAGGAAATTTCGCATTGGGTGAACCTTTCACCTCTATGGCAATCTATTCCAGTATTGTTCTATGTAAATTATATCACTACTTGTCATATGTATTGCATTTAAGTAATTTGTTCAATAAACCAACATATTATATACATTGTAGTACCTACACTACATATATAAATGATGAGCCCAATTTGTAAACTTATGTGATGCTTTCATATTTTCATAGTGGGTGTGGGTATATTTTCATAAAATAACTAGGTTAAGTTACGCAAATACTATCTTATGTACCTACGTACGTGCATTAAGCTTAGGTATTCAATTAACACTTGACTACAAAAAATTTACTCGGATAGATGTTTTTAATGATATTTTTTTGCAATAAGTATTGTGTACGCACCTGTACCAAAGAATCTGTACTATGCTATAAATTTTGGAAGATTAGCAGTTTATATTGTGCGGCCGCTTTTTTTTCACCATTCAAACTTGGTCGGCTTATCACTAATTTCGCATCTTGTGGGTTTTTTTACTTTATCTCTTTATTTATTAAGTGTATTGAAGTAAAATTTTACAGGTATATGATTGGATAAATGCACTTATTATTGCGATACCTTTTCATTACTTTAACAGAACTCATGAACTAGCTAGTCAATAGTATACAAATGAGACTTGGCAAGACATTGTGAGCTGTTGCAGGGCACATATTGACGTGAAAATGTAGTCTCAAGAACCACTATTTTAAGTACTAGAACCTAAAAACCTTACTTTACATTTAACATATTTTTTCGGTAAATTAGTAATGTTTTTTCTAATTTTGTTTTCACTAACATTATACATAAATTGATAGAGATATGTGTTAAAATAATCGTAACTGTGCGCTATTTATTGTCCTAGAGAACGTAAAGTCTAAAATATCTTGAAAAAAATGCGAAACATATTAAACAATAATCGTGAAGATTGTGCAATATTACAATAATATTGCGCAATATAAATAATATTATGTTATTAATATTGCGCAATTTAAATAATATTATGTTATTGCGAAGTATTCTTACGAACAGATTTTGCTGTATATTTATATCTTCAAAAAATTTTCTCCCATAAATCCTACAATTTATTTTTGCTTTCATATGGCAACACTTCTATCGCACACATGCATAAAAGTGTGGCTTCAGTTTGATGTTTTACGAGCCTCCGTCTTTTCTTCTATTATGTAAGAGGTACTTAAGTGATGATAAGATCAAAGATGCGGGTGCGGGGCGACAGATAGCTAGTCAAGCGTATTATCAATAAGAACACTGATCGTGTAATACTAGCATATATATTTGATAACAGTTTATTACAAACTCAAGGTTGGTGCCATCTTAAGGTTTCGATACGAAAATGTGTCGCTCCGCTCGTCGCATTAGTATCTAACACCGTTACTGAATTCCCTCCAAAACGGCATTTGCGAAATTCCCTACCACCATGCCTATGACCATGATGAAGGCTCAAGCCCGCCGCGGCGGGGCTAGATCTACACCATCACTGCTTCGAAGTGTCGAAGTTTTCAGACCGTCCACAGGCCGCAGACAAAATTCTCATCGTGTAACATCTTGATCCCGTTATGATGATGACGGTCAAATCTTAGAGTTATGTTGGGATTCCATCACCCATCTCATGATGAAGCAAATTGTTTTAATTAAATCTATGAAAGGTATACGTGGTTGCTGCTTTGGAATATATTTATTCTTATTCCAATTCATGTTCTGCGAGATTCCAATAGTTTGTGACTTGTGTACAAATTTTGTAGCAATGAAATCAAAAGTCAAAAGACAGGTAACAGACCTTCAAGCACCCAAACGTTAGTCGCCGACCGATTTTTTTCTTTTATACCTGAGACGATAACTGGCATATACTTATATCGAATAAAAAATTTCGTTCTTTCCATATTTATTTTAAAATACAAGTAGTAATTTCTTCTTTCTCCCTTTACACAAATTAGCTCAAAATATATCTTCCTCCACTCCGCTTAAATTTTTGTGTGTAATGGCCAATGGGTATCTACACTTTGGATACTGCAACACGTTTCATACGCTTGATATATCCTGTAAAATAAAACCAAATGTAATGAAAGATAACTGTAAAGCGACTATGACATTTTTAATATATTTATGTTTTACAATAACGCATGCTCTGCGGATAACATTTAAAAATGAAGTACAAATGTACGAGAGGAAAAATTTATTTTTTTCTCGCTCATAACTTAAATACTAATTTAAATTACATGCTCTGAACGGCCATATTGATTTATTTTAAATGCACAATGTATTTAAGGTACTTCATTAGATAAGGATTAGTGCTGTATTGCTTCGTAAAAAAGCCATAATTTGTCGTAAAAAGTAAAAGATAAAAAATGATTATTATGGGTTACAAGGGACAAACATATACCATCGCGGGTTTTTTGTAGACCTTTTTAAGGTTTACAATACTGTAGTAGGTACCTAGTTATGCATCCTGGTACAAGGCATGATATTGTCACCATACAGACAAATCGCGGACTTGCGTCGGGGTTCTGAGTATTGCACAGGATGCATCACAGATAACGACGCAGGTGTGACCTTTCTTTAAGTTAGTTCTAAGTTGACTCTTCGATGTATCGTACATCTTAATTAATTATAATGAATGTTTAACCAATTTAGTATTTTAAAAAAACAGTTTCCGTGATTCTTAAATTTAACTACCTACCACAGCCTGGACACTCGACTCATTCTCTATACAAAAGCCGCGTTCTAACTACCTATTACACAGACACTACACAAATGTTGATTTTGTACACGCGTGAATGTGTGCGTAAACTCCAAGGTTTTCACCGTATGAATAATTATTACACTTACATACCTAAAAATCTTTTGATACTTTTATTAGTCTTATTAGATTTCGTAAACTATGCATATACCTGCAGAAACATGTACAAGCACAACAATCCAACTCCATGTACGACGTAGGAATATGCAACACACAACCGAGTAGGTAACATTACTTTACATTTCACTCCATTACTTATATAATAACAGATGCCTACAATATACCAAAAGTATCATTCAAGTTCACATTTTATACAAGTAATGATAATAATTACAATCACATTAATAACTTATGTTCTTCTCGTATAATAAACAAACATGGAGTGTGCTGCGTGTCAACCGTAGCGAAGGTCGTGTACCTATTGCTTTTCTCTATACTAGGTATAGGTCTAGGTATAGGTTACAAAGACACTAAACTTGTTTCGCTGCAACGAAGTTGATATCCACGGATATTTTCGCAAACGTAAATCTTCTAAAATAATCATTATTTGAATAGTAGTTTGAATAAAATACAAAGATAAAGTATTATGTTTGTATTTTTTTCAATACCTACTGTAAATTACCGGTTTTTATAAGTTACCTACTGTATAACTGAAGAACGACAAATGGGTAGGTACTTAGTGTAGGTTACCAAGAACGACTTATCTCGTTTTATCCTTAGGGAATCTACAAAAACTCCTATTCTTTTCTCGTTTAGTTGATAAGCAACCGTAAACAGCACAAGAGTACCCCATCTCAACTTTTAAAATACTCGTACAATCGTCACACTTCGTGGTCACGTCATCGTGCGCGAGTTACGCGTCCCGTACTCAAGTCAGCTCAGCGACAGCTCAGAATCGTTGGTAGGGTGAGGACGGCTCGTTTTGGTGGGGGGGGGGGGAGAGGAGTGTCCGTTCTATACGTAGTATTATTATATGTTCTATGTACCTACATTATTTTCATCTATCTCGTAGGGTTCAGCCAACGTTTTCAATGTAAGCGCAAAAAATGTGTTTATTTAAGACATCACATTAGAAACCTCAAATTATCAATGTTTCTCTGTTATATTATGCAGGTATTATGCATACAAACCTTTCTCTTGAATCACTCTATTATCTAAATATTATAAATTAAACCGACAAAAAACACTCACGTTGAGGATCGAATACGTCGACCCGGGTTTCGAGCATATCAGATGCTCATCATCAGGGCGAGTGCGCGGCTGCGTCTGCGAGCTCCCGGCGGGCACTGCGGAGCGCCGCCCGCGCGGCTCGGCTCGATACCGGCGCCGGCGGTGGCAGCGGGGAGCTGGGTGGGGGTGGAGCGAGTCCCGCGCTGCTGGTGCTAGGTGATGAAGTCCTAGCGTGCCCGGCTGAAGACGGTGGGCCTACTTCGTCGTCTGTGATCTCATCATCATCATCAGCACACGTACCGTGACATACAAAACTGACTGTGTCGCTCTCTAGACTGCCCGACAACTTTTGCGTCGAGGTGACATTAAGGGTAGGAATCCAGGCTGGTGGTAGCGTCCAACCCCCATCTCTGTTAAAATTGGGATGTCGGTTGATTTCTATAGCCTAACGTATTTTGCGAGGCACATAAAACTTTTCTCTACTTGTTTTTTGCCGGTTTAATTTATAATATTTAAATATGTGTGAAACTCACGAGAATTTCAATTCACTCTATTATCAGTTATTTTTTACAGTATTTTTTTTCATATATATCTATTAAAAAAATTACTGCAAGATCCGTTGCGTAGGTTTTAAAGACCTAAGCATACATAGGGACAGACAGCGGGAAGCGACTTTGTTTTATACTATGTAGTGATTCCTTCTACACTTCGATACTCTGACTCGAGGAGAGTTGGAAAAGGGTGTGGCGAAGTGGCAATATACTTGCGTGCTGATATTCCCTATGAAATTGACGATCAATCTGCTGGTTTGTATTGTAACTATGCTGAACATCTAGTCATTGAAATACAGTTTATCACTCTAGGATTTTACTCGGTGTATATTATCTCGTCACAATGACTAGTTTTCTTCCCTTGAAACTAAGTAAGAATATCTTTTTTCCTCCTATGACCACGCCATTTTACTTGGTGATTTTAATACATGCATGCTAAAAAACAACACCGGCTGTAAAAGAAAGTATATCTAGTCTCATTAATACATAATATGCACATTCTTCCGTTAAACGCTACTCATCACTCAACTTATAATATCCCTTCACTCCTCGATCTTATTGTTGTTTCCGATATAGATCGTGTTACTTCCCATGGACATCTCTCCGCAAGATTTTCTTACCATGATTTAGTTTGTTTTTTATAATTCGACGCCCTAAGAGAAAACTTAAATTATTATTTTACTTTATAGTTTTAAGACCATGAACATGAACCTCATGTTAGATGATCATATTATAAAAACTTACGCTCATATTTATATTTTTAAACACCCGTGTTTTCAAACATAAAATGTAAGATGATGTCGTGAATACTGACTGGTGTTCTGTTCTTTGCCTTAATAATATCGACGACAAAATTGCATCTTATAATAAAATTATTCTCAATAAGTACATGTGATATCTATATATGCTCTTATTATATATCTTGGATTTACAAATACAATACAATATATAAATTTCTTTAAAAAATTACAAGGTTATTCTTTAGATTCGAATTAGATACAGTATACAATAATAATAATACCATCCCACATAACGATATGGGACGACCTTATTATGGACGGCCTTTTAGCGAAGAGCCTCGACCAACACCTCAAGAGGCACTCGCTAGATTAAGGGTCGGATGCAGAAGGCAGTGATACTGGACACAACACGCATTGTCCGGATATTCCTCTCTGCAGCCCTAACCACTGGTAGCTTGGGCTCTGCCCCGCTACCAGCGGCACCCTAGTTTTAAGTTTTTTATAATATTTATTTTTGTAATAATGTTGTAAAAATTTTAAAATTATTTTGGAATATAAATAAAGTGAATAATAATAATAATAAACAATAATTAAATAAGATAATAATAATAATAATTTTATTTCAGTAATTAAACCATAAAATCAAAATATTAAATAAAAATCAAAATACATTACAATCAAAAATATCAATTCAACAGTCATTAAAATATTAGTCAAATCGTTTATCAAAGGTTAGTAAAATGTTATAAAAAAATAATAAGCTCGTTATTTCAAACAAAATAAATAAACTCAATATGCATTATTACAATTTCTCTTCCAAATATATCGTATTATATCCTTCTAATTATTTAAAATATTAATAAAAAAATCGCTAAAAAAATTATGTTCTTGGAGGAAGTTCGTGCATCGTGTGTCTATGTGTGTGTGTAAGACAGAGTATATGTGTGTGCATGTGATGTGTCTATGTTTGTGTAAGAGAGAGTGTATGTGTGTGCACGTGATGAATAATATGAGATAAACAGTGGTCAAATGTGAATAATTAGTTTGCATGGATGGCAATCGCGTGTACGCGATACCCAGGTGGAGAACCTAGGAGATTGAGTTATTTTTTATTACGGACTTGATTGTTTATGACTTTCTTGTAAATGATATAAATATAGCTATTATTTTTTGGAGGCTACATTGATTATTAAATCTTAAAACATCTTCCTAAAGATTGAGGAAGTCACGGAGGCAACTTTAAGGGTTTGAGAAATTTTATATCATCGACAAATAGGTAAAACTGAGAATGCAGGAAACAAGACTTTTATTTGTCGAGAGTAAAAGTAAAACCATCCGCAATGACAGACAAAAGAAAGTGACTTAATAATGCATTTTCATGGTATTGTGAGCTACCCTGGAAAGTTTCAACAGGATCACTAACCGGGAATCACTCGAAATTTGAGTTGCAAGATTCCACAAGGAACGACTTTTACAAGATGCTACAAGGAAGTACGTTTTTAATTAACTTATATTATTTTTAGACGAAAGGAAGCATATGGAACACCTGGTTGTAATATATTATTATGACTTGATGAATGGAAAAATGTATAATATGGGTACGCAATGACATTTAAATACCTTATTATATACATTTAGGAGGGATTTAAACAAATAAAAAACGACTTATTTTAATTTGGGTTATATACATTTATTTAATAGGTTGTAGCATGTATAATTGTGAATCAAATATACTGTCACACAAGCACCATAGGTTACAACATAACATTGTATTTATTCATAATAATAATTATCAGCATAAAACATAATTCATATTGTAACGGTAAAACAGTATTTATCTAACTCTCATTCAAGGCGCATGGTCGCGCACAGAATGCCAAACAGACCATACAATCTCTTAAATAATTAAGTGAAATAATGACAGCATGTAATGCAAACAAATAAAACAGATATCTGACATACACACAAATTCATTGCTCTAACGTATTTTATATTTTGTAGCATAGCACTCAAATTTAGGGATTTCGTTAAATAACAGATGGCGTTGTTATACAATATGGAGAAATTAATTAATACATATGGCAATTGCATTAACTTAAATAAGACATAGGCCAATACCTTAATAAAAAAAAAAGAACAGGTGTCAGACGTTTCCCATGTGATAATTAGGGTTGGAATCACTTAGTTAGTGATCGAATGCTAAATTCGAACAAATCAGTAGCAGAATCGTTTAAGTTCTATGAGGGAACATGCGCTCTTTCAATTTTTCTTTTTATGTGATCTTCTAAATATTTTCATTGCTCTCGTTTTAACATTATCATCATTTTCTTCTAATGGTCGCTTGCCATTTAATATTTAATTTACGTCTTTGCAAAAATTATGCAAGAAAAATCGTTTACAGAAGTCTAAAAGAAATATTTGTAATTTCCTATTATGTTTATGGCACCCAATATCATTAAAATCAATTAATATTCAACAAAGGGTTTTTATGTACATTTTCACATGATTTTGATATAAATCATTTTTTATATTATAAACGATGTCTTGTATATTTGATACAACATTTATTATTTTATCGCTGGGTGTGCATAGCCATCCTTGTGCATACTCTCCTCCGTATATAATCAGAATGTCCCAAAGTTACATTTTCACATTTAGTGCAATCTTGAAATGGAGTGAATTCTATCTCAAGATGGTTCCTGACTACTTCCCGGCTGGTATTGTGCTGTGCTGTGCCTTTTTCCGGTAAAATAAAATGACAAGTAAACATTTGGTATTACTTTTCTGCGAGCGAGCTGCAAGTAATTGTGATCGTATTGTTAGAACCAAATACATATACTTACTTTGAGTGCGATCCTCATGGATGTAATTTTTTGCTGGCATTGAGCTTTCAATTAATTGATCACTTTCAAGTGGAGAAAATCCTGCCAGTGCTACTACTGATTGTGATGTGCTTAGTACTAAAAACAAGTAATTATTTAGCAACGAGGAATTGAATTGGATGTGTGGGCTTTGCGGAGTTTACAGAATTAAACTTTTTATCCGTTGATACAGAAGAAGCGACCCAACAAATAATTCTCGTATCCTAGCGTGTGGGGTGTACATATACATCGTACTGCTACTAAACGAAGATATTTATTAAAATCCGCTGTACAAAAATATACAAAATTTACTTTATGGCAAAAGCACAAATCTGATGTGATTTCAAATAAAGAGACAATAGAGGTGTGACTAATATACTCGTAGAAATACGAAAATAATAAAAGTAAAGAAAAAATACATGATAGACTAATATTATTAATTAAAGGTAAAACTTACAACGGATAGAAATCAAAATACTCACCGATGGGAAATCGAGTTTACTAACTGGAACTGGTTTAATATGTTTAATTTATGTATTGAGAGGTACAACTTCGAGGTGATAAGCCCAGACGAGCCCTCCAATGTCCCCACAAACTAAATTTATATGTTATTCTGCCTTGGATTCAAAAAAGGAAAAGGCTTATCAGCAAATTAATTTGGTTGCCCGGCTTGTTTTACTTTAAGCTTCTATTAAGAAATAAGAATAATTCAATTCAAATCGAAATAATTAATTCACGAAATTTTACTCTCGTGCATTATTGATATAATTATATTATCGATTTGAATCGATGGTGAGCATCCCTAATTCCTATAGCCAATTCCTATTTGATTTTGCATCTTGCCGATTTGTTTACTTTCTGTGCCAGAAATTTAAATTCATTTAGTTTAAAGTTAGCTGTGAATGGTGCATTATTTTTATGCTGGCTGTGATCATATAGGGACGTTGTTATGGTGCCATATACGATATTTTTACAATGAGGTGGAAAGATATTTTTTTGCTATGTATAGTTGCAAGTAGATAAATTAGGATAATAAAACATACATAAACTTATAGACTTTTGTATTTAGTTATCAAGCTCATAGGTTTTTGGCTGGATCTTAATACTGCTTTTACTTTTGATGCTATATGTTTCGACCCGTGGCAGGAAGCATTGGTGATTTGGTCCATATTTAAGAGTTAATGATCTTCACGCGTTCCTTGAAAGTAATTTATAGGATAACAGGTTAATATTAGACATTAAATATATAGTATATCTATAAAAAAACGTATGGATATATCTATATTTAAATAAATAAAGGTACAAAGTATCAACCATACGTAACCGGGATGAGCATTTATGAAAAATAGATGGCAGCACTGTTTTTTTATTATATTTTTTAGTGCCATCTGTTATATACGGACATTACTAACCGTGACGTCATCAAAAGAAATCTATTAACACCTAGGGATGTCAAGTTTGGTCTCTATTTCAGTATATACAAAGTTACTTTATGATGCCAAACTTACTGTTTTTTTAGGGAGGACATACATGTTGGTTACCGCTTTCGGCCGTCCAACTCCACCGAATTTTGGGTGAGGGAAGGGCCTCTTATAGCCCTGGGAGAGAAGTGCCTAAGGCACTTGTCCCGGGGTGGGCGTAGAAAGCGAAAAGTGCTTTCTGCCTCCGTCTACTGTGGGCGCCGAACATGCACCGCTACTAAAGGAGGGGTTGACAGCGAATTCAAGGGCACCACTGTGGTACGGACCCATAGAGAAAAGTAATATTGTACGGACCTCGGCTTGAGTCGCTGCCGAGAGACTCAGGGTGCGTACCATTTGAAGTTAAATTCGCCAAAAACGATAAAAACGATCGCACTCCCAAAAAGTTGTTCCACTTGGGTCTTGGCATTATTTTGGCCATAAACGCTATGAAGCTACTGGAACAGCTTGAATTACCTACATCTAATGTCAGGAGTGGCATATTTTAGTGACATTCTTAGCGTTGTTATCCTAAATGGAACAGGGGAGAACAGTTACAAACGATCACAGTGATCACAACCATAGACACAGAATGTGGTCAAAATTATCGAAAATAACAAAATTAGCGTCAAATGGAGTAGGCCCTTAAAAGGGCATATTTATTCCGAGTGGAGGGAGGTGCTCGATGACGCAGCGGGAGGGGTAAAGTCGTTGAAGGACTAGTTGGTCAAATCAGCATACAAAACGTATAAATAATTAAAAATATGCTGAATCTCTGACATTTAAATAATAAGGACTTTGGGTCATCATAAAAAAACGTCAAAATCTAATATTTAATTTAGGTGTTTATGGCTCTCATTAATAAATGCATCTCTTCAGTTAAGATCGATCGTAAAGTAGGTAAAGATCATAAAGTTTTGGCGACTTATTTGTGGTTTGCGTACAAAGGGCGGATTCAAACCAAATATTACATACAAAGGTCAAACATTTTCAGGTGTAGACGCTGCTGAAGCTTTTGCTAGATTGTTTGCTAGTATAATTCTGCCCGACACACCTCTACTTGACTTACGTAGTGAACAACAAAGATCAAAGTCATAATAGCAATTATATTAATATTTTTCTCATACCTCGTGATGTTAAGTGTGGAATAAAAAAATTAAAACCTGATAGCTCCACAGGGCCATATTACATTTCCCCGACTGTTATAAAATAAGTAGGTAAAGAAGCAGTTTTACGTTCCGCTTTGTCACATTTATAACTTAGCTTTGGAGACTGTACATTTCCTGCCTCATTGGAAATCCGCGAGAGTAAAACCCAAGTGCTCTGACAAATCAAATGTGGAGGATTACCGTCGCATTGTGGTAGTGTCGTCTCCTGCAAAGATCTTTGAAAGCATCATCTACAATTACAATCTTGCACAAGTTGACAAATATATTTGTACTGAGCAACATGGGTTCTGAGAAAAAATATCTGTGGATACTAATCTATTGACAAAGTAATAAGATTTCTTGTATAAAGATATTCTAGAGTATAATAGTTGTTAAATAATGAGTTAAAAAATGAAAAATCTTTTGATTCGATCCAATGATCGAATCAAAAGATTTTTATAGATGAAAATGGTAGTGAGCTAGGCGAGCATTTAAATAACAACGTAAAATGGTCATATGTATGTTTATAGATGGTTACATGATTATAGTTCGTAGTGGCGCTAGCCAAACAATGAACTGAGTTAAGCGTTTAAGTTGTTTGGATGGATGGCTGCTAGTAGCATTTACTATTGAGCCTTCGGTTCCGGTTGTTGTCTTAGAATGGTCATTTCAACATAGTGGTAGCGCATTTTGTCTTGAGACATAATGCCTGCGTAACTAAGTATTACCCTTAAGTAGAAAATCTGTCGCTAAGCCCCTAACTGCGTCTTTATGCAGCTGTATTTGAGTGCCAGTTTCCATTCTAGGTGCCTGTTCACCATCTTTGACCACATCATCACCTACCTACTATTAGATGGGATTGTGATGGTCTAGCAGATTTAAATATATATATATAATTCAGTAAACATGTAGCTCAAAAGAGCTTAAGCAACCCAGTGAAATATTTCTTAATGTGATTACAATAAGCACTATCGCGTGACGCGTGTTAAGCGGAAATCACATTTACAAACTTATTACAAACTTTCTCACCTCGACCACTGAGCAAGTAACATTACATCGAGTGGGAACCGCACGCAACGTAAAAGGGTCGTTATCACGTTTCGTACGTATTACCCGTCCGAGCCCATAACTCATATGTCTTTAACTTTTATTTAAAAACTATGTATGTGGGACTGTTGCAGGTAAATCAAGCTTAAATGCCACCCAGCGCGAAAAAGCTATACAGCTATTTATAAAAAGTAGCTGAACAACAATGTGCTAAAATATCATTCCACTCCGTGTCCAAACAATCCATTAGCTAATTCAATATTTTTTTATTTGAAATATTTTTATGAAACGCGAATGGAATGCTTCTTTTTGGATAAATAAATAGTCAAATAATATTCTGTTGTGCTTGTTATGTTTAGAAAGCGACTACAACTTAATGATAATCTAAGTTTTATTTTTGTCAAACAAAAAAGTTCATTCCTATCCGAGTTTTCGAATCTCAACATTTTTCTCAAGTCCTGCCCTGGACAGTGGCTAGGTACTCTCTCACGAGTTCAGCAACAAACCAGCTGTCGCTACAGTTCGAAGCGGAAAGACGTGTGTGGCCACGTTAAAAATAATTAAGAATCTCGTGTCGCCGGAAGGAGTTTGTCATAGATTCACTGTCATTGCCATCCACTGCTTTTTAAGGTGAGTAATTTTTTTGAATGTTTCATAACTACGTAATTTTGATCACTATAATTCTACTGTTCTAAATAATATCTTTTAAATTTTTAGTACACACGTAACGTAAACAATTTAGGATCACACGTTTAAAACTCATTTTTCTCCAATTCATTACCTTCCATTTTACAAAAAAAATTACCGGATGGTAATGATGATGTTTGGAGAAGAATGAAATGAAATATTAAGAAACATTTTGTAGCATATAAGTGTCTAATAAATTATCTTGGATACCTATTTATGATATTCCTTACTCATAGTTTATTTCATTTTGAATATTTTGAACGTAATATTTTTAAAATGTTGATATTTAAGTAACGTATCAAACTACTAGCGCTTTCTAACAAATAAATAAATTTTATACATAATACATATACGGCTATTTTGGCTAAAACGAAAAAAAAGCTACCGTAATAAAAAAAACTTAGTTAAAGACAGATTAAAAAAATATCAAAAATATGCAGAAATCAAGAACAACCCTGAGCTTCACAAACTCCAACAAGAAAATGATAGGAATATGTATCTCAGTAAAAGATGGACAAAAAAACTGTCAACTTACATAAAGAAAAAACAGAAGCAGAAAGAACTCACAAATATTTTAATTGAACATTCATCCACCGAATGCGAGAACGAGATTGAGAATGAATGCCTCAAAACCCTTATCAAATTGTCTTAGAGCCAAATACGCTACCATTTACAGTCCAAACTGAGCAAACTTCACAACGCAATTTGCAAATTAGTAACAATAGTGAAATGACTCCAACATCCCTCCGCCGATATCAATACAAGACTAGGAAACTTATAAATGGACTGTAAAACGAAATTAATAAGTAGAAGAGAGAAAAAGAGATATAACGGAAAAAAAATATGAGGCAGAAGGCAAAACTAGAGAAAATCATTGGAAGATAATAAGAGAAAAACGTAAAAGCAGTTATAGATGACCGTAATACAGGTAAAGTTGATTAAGTACAGAAGAAATTGTTGATCGAATTGAAACTCTTACTCGGGAGCTAAAACTAAAATACAAAAGAATTAATAAGTCGGAAAAAAAGGTTTCTTTAAGACATTACAATACCAAACAAGGCAAAATACACGAAGTATAAAATTATATCCAAGGTGCCATTTAATGTTAGGCGAAAGTTAGCGGTAGTTCAGAAGACTCAAATAGAGAGCAAAAATCGATGAATAGAAGATTTTTTTGAGGATGATTTAAACAGTCGCATGGCAGCAGAAAAGAATAAGTTTGTGAAAAAAGAAGCAGTAAAGAAACAGAAGCGATACCTCAACGATACTTTGAAAAATATGCACAGAAGTATCGCACATAACACGGTACCATAAGCTACTCTACATTTTGCAGATATCGACCTCACTGGGTTGTTTTCCCAGAAGAAGAGCGAGATACATGTTAATGCATGTTGCAAGCCAATGTTGATATTCTGATTAAAGCACCTCAAAAAGCTCAGATCCAAGAGAGATCATCAATGCATGTGTCGACCAGTCTTTGTTGCGACCAATATGATGGCAATTGCCTGGCAAGAACGTGTGATGTTTGTAAAAAAGAAACTTAAAACATACATGGAACTTAACAATACCAAAGCTATAGATAACTTTCGATGGGTTGTTGAAAAATAGGATTACAGAGGGAAAAACGGAGAACAAAGAGGGAAAACTGTGACTACCAAAAAGAAAAATGGGGACAAACCTTGAAATATTATCAACAAATTGGACAGTATCATGATAATCTTTTTCAAATATATGCGTAATATTATCATGCAGCACTGTGCGATCAAAATTTAAAAGACACAGAAGTTCTTATATACTTTTTGTACAATGAGCCAGTGTCTAATTCATGATACGTCAGCAATATGGGCCCAAATTAAACTCCAGCTGAATATAGCAAAACATCCATCGTTGTCCAAAGTTCGTTTTTGGTCATCTTCGTTTTCGTTTTGATTATCTTTCAAGCCAATTTAGGAACCGGTACATCTTTTTCATTATTATAAGAAATCATAAACAGATCCGAACGTCCAAGAAGCCAGTCATGGCTTTTTCCATGTAGCACCAGACTATGTAGGGCCAGTCATTAAGAGAAACGCAGATAACCATGTCAAATTAGGTGGCGATATCGGCTCTTTCAAAGATTTTGTAGATCTGATTCGTGAAAACGTTCAGAGTGTTGAAATTATTGTAATTTCAGATGAAGATATACCTCGAAACAAATTTCCTGCTCACGTTCCAGACTTCAAAGGCACCACCAAAGTTCACAAAACTGTCTGGTTTTCTAATTAAATAGCTTAAATAGCTACCTAACTTGTGAATACATAAAGCATTTAGGGTTGCATGACATTGAATTTGGGCAGACCACTGCCACTAGCAACTTGGATATTGACGTAAATGAATATTACTTGTCTACCGCGCCATTTGGTTCGGCTATTAAATGCAACAGTCAAATAAACTCCTAAGTGGATTTGGGAGTAGATTGTTTAGTTTGGAAGATAATGTGATAAACAAATTTAACAATCGAGAGGATGAACACCTAACTACATTATAAATAGATATTATAAATAGATTCAGACACAATTTTTAACAACATCGATGAGAACAAGTGCTCGTAAGTGAATTTGATGGTACTATATTCTTGAGCGTGCCTATTTCACCAGTGCCTGCCACAATTATGTATGTTTAATGATTATTCCAATTTATAATTTGTTTAAGATTTTTTTTTTTCGTTCTAGAAATGTTCTTGAAGTAATAATATATTTTTAAGTGTTTGTTTGTTTGATACCTAATTATGCTTAAAAACTTACTGACTTGCTTTGCTTGTTGAAATGTTCAACAATCGTGTTGTTTTCCTGCTTCTTTAGTTTTATTGGGTTGTTAAAATACTTTACGCCGAGTTATAATTGATTTTGTGCTCATATTTAAATAATATAATGTTGATATTAAAAATAATAAAATAAGATACATGTTTTGTACCTATTTTTTATTTTTAAACACTATTACATCTGATATTTTATATTAAATATAATTATTTTTCACCGCCTTCCACATGTTTTCATTGCTTTCCAGGCAAATATCATTTCACTCCTAGTGAAGTTCATTACTCTCCAGGCGATTTTCATTACCATCCATTGGTTCATTACTATCCATTGTGTTATTAAAAAAGTTTTAGACTTATCAAGGTGCCTTTCACAAGTTACTAATCCGAATATGCATCTAATGCTATAAATGCAATAAAAAGGTCAAAAAAACACTATAAATAAAAATATCATAAAAGTTGAAAATCTGCACCACCCATGATAACGACCCAAAAATTATAGAACATTAAAAAACTTTGACTTTGGTTGGTAATTAGCACGTTGTCTATGGTTAATTTTGATATTTTTGATACTCTTACCCAAACTATTCTATTGTCTCTAGCTTCCATCTTACTGATCTATGGTTCATACTCTAACTTAGGGATGTCGCTTATCGACAAAAAATCGATTGAATCGAACTAGCCACGATGGGGTCTTGATTGAATCGATAAAAAAATGGAATTCAATATATAGTAATTATTATTAAGAGAAGTCTTTATTATAATATTTAATGAAACAAAGTACTTGGGGTATCCATTCAGGCAAAAAGAAACAATGATTTCTCGTTTGGATCACTTATTAGGCTGAACGAAAGGTTATCCTTTTTTTTGAGGGGAAAATGATTGTGACTAACGATATTCGAACCCACAGTCACCAAACTGGCCATATATCAGCCTCTTAGGCACACGATTGTGCTCTCACGTACCTTAACGAAAGGTTATCCTCCTTAATCCCAAAAACAATAAATTTTAGCATGAAATAATAGTACTACAATAAAATTAAGCTAATATGAAGACAACGTTTATTGCTAAAATGTTTGGGTTTGTCTTCAAGCAAAGCTACCAAAGATATCATTCACATAATTTTAAATGAATGGATAAAAATAACAGCCAATCTCAAAGTATTTCGATCTTTAACTTTAGTAACTGTAATTGACTTTGTGTCGTTCGACGTCTACTGTTTCGAAGTAATTAATACCTCTTTAAAAATGAAACATAATAGTGGAAGCCAAAATTATTCTACACATATATAGTAAATGATTCTACATATACAAATTATTTATCATCGAATAAAGCGCGTTGCAATTTATACTAAAAGCGTACAATACATGCGTTTATATAGTCCCAATCGATTCTCGAGTTTTAACTTAAAATTTATATTATGAACCGATCAGCTATTTCTGATCGATCCACATGTTATTTTATGTTATTTCATCGACATTATTTTGATTTAAAAAATCGTTTTATTTTCAATTTATTGATATGGTTGGTTCGACATATCATGTCACATGCCTACGCATTGTTTTCAATTTTCATTTCAATGAGTGTGTTCCCTTCCGTATTTATTTTGTTTGTATTTGTTTTTTTCTGGTTTTGTTTGTATTAAGAAAACATATGATATACAGCGAGCAATGGCAAACCAAGAGATAAGTTTAAAGTGGAATGGATATCAGAGTAACATAATTTCTAACGTAAAAGAGTTGTTCAAAGACGAAGGACTCTCTGATGTGACCTTAGTTTCTGAGGGGCAGAGTTTTAAAGCTCACAAAGTGATTTTATCCGCTAACAGTTCCATATTTAGGAGTATCTTTCAGGTACATAACTAGCTAGCTCGTGAGTGTTACTAGGAGTTCGTAGGGTTTCGTTCGATTGACACCCACGCTTGTTTTTTTTACAGCAAAACCCCCACAAGGATCCAATTATAGTACTTCATGACATCAATACTGCCTCTTTGCGGACACTGCTGACGTTCATGTACAATGGGGAGGTTAATGTAACAGAAGAGTTTTTGCCGGTGCTATTGAAAACAGCAGAAACTTTGAGGATCTGTGGTTTGTCTACTGGAAGCGACGCTACGAAAGATGACGAAGTGAGCTTCAAAACATAACAAACATTTTAAAATGTGTCTCTCGTTCTCTCATTTCCAAAGAATATAATTAAAACAAAAAGCAAAAAAAAATTAGATACAAACACTCTCTTATATGTACTTAATTTTATGCATCATTATAACATGAAGCAAGAATAATTATTTTAATGAAATCAAAGATAAAAGAACAGCTGTCCTTTAAATACAAGTTTGGTAGGTACATGTGTTGCTCATCTTTGTGAGACGAATTACTAGCATTCCATGGATACATCGTGCGGGTGCCGAGTCCATAGCGTTGCAGAAGAAGTGGCTAGAGGGGCCTGGGATGTACAACCCAGGAGTAGAGTTAAGGGGCCCCTTTATGATATATCAATGCTCCCCTTCACCGCTCGAGCCTCCTCCCCTACCTAACCAAATTTGGTAAGATCATACTAATGCCGCCTCAGATACTTGTTCTAGGATGGAAGTTACGGTTGTTTGGTAGGCCAAGGTCTACCAAGAACAACCTTTAAGTAGGTTATATAGGGATTTCGCTGGTATACCCCTCGCTCCAACTTCTACAGCATATAAACTAACCACATAACCGTTTTTGGTTGATTAATTTGTTAGGTCATAATATTTGTTTGTTTTTATTGTGTGGTCTTTAGGTATGTTTGTTTCCCACGGCACAGTAAGTTCTATAAGTACTATGCGTTTTGGATTTTTGGGGTATAGAAATATGTCTGGTCTGGAAGACGAAACACCAACATATTATTTTGATTTTCCAAAGTGCACTTTGTGAGAAATTCTCTTACTTTGATATACACCGTGTCCCAAAATTCAACGATAAGCCGGCATCGGTGCATGGACCTACTCATGACTACTCGGGAAAAAATAAAAAAAAAATTCTTAAACTCTTTTTTTTTTTAATTATAGAGACTTTTATAAAGTTGCGCCAACTTTTAATAAAACTTGCCATGGTAGTGTCCATACTTTTTTTTTTAACCCAGACTATAGAAAGTGCATAGAATGTTAAAATCTATGAAAATTATACGAAAAAATTTTTTTTTTACTGATTTTTGTAAAATATCTACAGACTTTCTGTAATTTTAAAGGATTGTGGTAGATAGCCGTCCTTCTTAGGTTGCTAATGCACAAAAAATATCAAAAATATGTCAAAAATTGTGGTCATGGTAGTTGAAAATAGCATAATGGGTATCGAATATCGATGAAATTTATAAAAGTCTCTGTAATTAATAAAAAAAACAGTTATAATTTTTTTTTTTTTCCAAGGAGTCATGAGTAGGTCCATGCACCAATGCCGGCTTATCGTTGAATTTTGGGACACGGTGTACATAAAGTTTGCTTCTGCTTGTGCACGCAAGTTCCATATAAAAATTGTAATATTCTGGCAACATCTAATACAGCCTTGCAATACTTTTCTATTTCCAGAATATTTATTTGAAAATATAAATTAAATTAAAATAGTTTTTTGTCAGGATTTTATAGGCATACCCGATGGCAACCTTAGTTGTGGTCTTGTTTCTTACTTTCTTATAATATTAGGGGTTAAATAGTAGGTATGACAGGGCCATTTTGTAATGTAATTTTTTTGCAAGATGAAATATATTTATTTATATAATCAAGGTTTCAATCTACATTTGTTGTCCATACATTTCTGGCATCTAATACCAAGATTCAATTAATTAATTGTTAATACAATAAATAATTCATTAATTCTAGGTTAGCCTGAACAACATCTTCGACCACATCATCACTTACCAACAGGTGAGATAGTGGTGAAAGGCTAAACTACAAGCAAAAAAGAAATAAAAAAAAGATCTCTTAAGGGATGAATTATATTAGACCGGGCCGTGTCCGGGCCGGGCCGTGGACGGGGCGGGCCCGGGGCGAAGCCCGTCCGCACGTTAGTAGGCGGGCCCGGACGGGACACGGATCAGGCACGGTCTAATATAAATTGCTTCATACAAAATGTATGTAACGTTTCAAATCCGTGCCCCGTACGGGACACGTGCACGGCACGCCCCGGGCACGGCACGCTCTAATATAAATCTACCCTAAACCTTGCTAAAATAACTATGGACCTGTTCTCCACAAACTGTTGCACTTTGAAATCTGACACTAAGCAATAATGTTAAACATAGCCTTCCTCATTAAGGGGGTGGTTGCTTTAATCGCCATGCTTGGCAGGCATCTTGGAGATGGCAGTGTATGATAGCATTCTTCAGAAGGCGCTGCTGCCCACCTTCTGGTATTGTACTCTAAGTAGCCTCTTACAACACTCATGCGAAGAGATGAGGTGGTGCAATTCTAACCTGGCACCCCTTGGGGCTACATACTGTTAGCTACATAATTAAACCCCTATTGTTTTCAGAAAAATACAGTTCCAGTAAAGAGTGCGTCACAACCTAAAAAACGCAAAAGAAGTGAACATGAAGATAACAACAATAAGAGTAAGAAGTCTAGTGTTGTCAAACCAGATACAGTGGCAATTGTAAATCTGGAATTACAAAAAAATAATGTAAGTTCTACTGTAAATATATAGGTACACATATATTTTTTACTGTCATAACTATAATTCTTATCCTTCTGTGGTGTTAACTGGCTCTTACACCACCATAAGACTTTTAGACTTTGGCCCCAATAAAAGAAGCTGTTTGTAGAAAGTGTTGTTTAGCACGCACTTAAGCTTTTGTAATAATATTTCTAGATATTATTATAAGCTCTATCGCATGCTAAGCGAAAATATTTTTTTACAAATTATTGGATCACAAAAAATGTAGGCATCCGGTGCAAAATTGGAGGTCCCGGGTTTGATTCCCAGGACAAAAAATTTGGTGCTCCAATTATTTGTAAACATATGATATTCGCTTAGTATGCGATAGTGCTTGTAATCATATTTAGAAATATAGAAGGGTAGTGACATCATTCCTTAGAGTTAAGTGTTTGAAAAAGCACTTCTTTCGATCAGATGAAGTCTAGTAGTCTGGTAAATGGCTGCGCACCGTCCCGTGTGATGGTTAAAGTAATACAATTAGAGCACGAAATTTCGGCACGAAAGAGCGTGCCCAGGTGGCCGAGTGGTTTAGGCATCCGGCGCGAAATCGGAAGACGCGGGATCGATTTCCGCCTCGGACCTAAAATGTTGAGCGCCAATCATTTGTAATAATATAATTTTGTAATAATGTTGCAACTTTTTAATGTCTTCCACTGTCACATTATGCTTAGTAAATATCACGACTAAAAAGCCAAGGTCACCTCTTGTGGGGAATCTCGTGCCTCTCCTACCAGTCTCAGTGTGAATGAAATGGAAATCTAGTTAACATTTTTTTTGAATAAATTATATTTGCTAACTGGCAATAGTTTTTGAATATTACATTACAATACATGTGACTTGGGTAGCATTTTAGTGCATAAATGAAGTCAAATGCTGTTTATTAATAGACGGCTTGATTCCCAGAGAAGTGTGACCTAAGTGCAGGTTTAAGTTACATAATGCATTAAATTATTTTCAGTAAAGAGATTTGATCCAATTTAAAAAACAACATGATGATTTGGAATGCTTGCTGGCTTGGTTAAGAAATCTCTTTTAAAGGCACTAATTCAATGTTTAGCCTTTTCAAAGGATTATGTCATAACTTATAACCGTGCAGGTAGAGTCACTAGTTAGTCTATAAGGTAATAAGTTCCAAGCTTAACTAACTCCTTCCTGATAATCTTCCAGAACATCATTCCGAAAGTTGAGCCTGCAGACTCACCACTAACTGACTACTCTGGCGAAAATACCAATGATACAGACATAGCTCTGCTTGAAGATACAATAGAAAAAAAATATTCAGTCAGCCCAGATAGGCTATCTGCAAAATCAGTTTGTTCAAATCCTGTAAACATAAAAAAATGGATAAGTGAAGTAACCAGCACACGCCTCAGTATTGCTAATGATAAAACTATTGATATAAATGATGAAGACAAAGATAGCATTGAAATTGACAAGGAAGTAGAAACGGTACTTCAGAGTGGTACCATTGTGGAGTCATTGAGCATAACAACTGAGAATCTCAATTCAGTGTCCAGTGAAGCCCAAAACTGTAAAGGTGAGTTTTGTTACCCCAGCTGTACCGGCGAAAATGCTAAAACTAAGCTTTATACCCCTATATATATGGAAGGCACCCTTCAATATATATAGTTGTTTCTCTGCTCTTTGAAAATTCGAGCATACAAGACTGTCCTAGGTAAATGTTATTAAATGTTGAGAATGTTTGTTAAGTAAATGAAGGGCAATAGTAAATTAAATATATATCTTAAATAAGCCCACACGTTTCCTTTTCCAGTAGTTACTTTGGGTTTAAAAACTCTCAGGTTGAATTTTTCAGAAGACAGTAGTTAAGTTACTCAGAGAGTTTCTTTGCGATTCGCACAATAGATGTTTAATAAAAGTACTTTGTGCGTTTCATGGGAATTTCGATTTTAAATCGGCGTCTTTTTGCAGAAGGTTCTCCTTGTTTGGCGGTAGAATATATTAGATTATGCATTTCCATTACGCAGTCTCCAAAATGTATCCGGCAAAAAAAAAAACTGATTGTGGCGAATGTTCCTTGTGGCTTCCCTTGCCTTGAATGTTTTTAGAGTTTTATCTTAGCAAGCTTGCAATACTAAATAAGGGTGGCGCGCTGCCCGTGGGGTGTCGAGCTGCTCATGGAGTGCTGGGCTGCCCATGGTGTGCCGGGATGCCCGTGGGGTGCCGGGACGCCCGTGGGGTGCTGGGCTGCCCGTGGGGTGCCGGGCTGCCCGTGGGGTGCTGGAATGCCCGTGGGGTGCCGGGCTTACTCGTCAATATTCTAACCAAAAAAGAATAATTAAAATACGCGTCACTAAATTACAACTAAGTGTACATTTTTTGACCCTTTTTCGAGGGAACCGTGCTGAATTTCGGGATAAAAAGTATACAATAACCTTCTTCGTAGTATGAACTCAATTCGTGTTAAGTTTCATTGAATTCCATTCTGTAGTTTTGGAGTGATGCGCGGCCGGGACACAGACAGACAAAATTAAAAAAAAATACAGATTTGGCATCAGTGTCAGCTGCAGATTGCTTTAAATTTTTTTTTTCATAATATCTGCCATATACGGAATTGGATCTGTTACAGTTTTATTATAAGTATAGATTGTGACATCAAAAAAACAGATGTTATCATCCAGGTGAATGTGTTTATGGACAAAAACAAGTATTTTTGCTAATTAAAGTAATAAAAGTCATTATATTTCTTCTTAATTCTTATGATTTGTATTTTTTTGGAAGTCAACAGTGTCAAAACAAATTTTACTTATTATAGTAACTTAAGGTTAGTAACGTTTGTGTTAAATTTAACAATATCAACTTTTTATTTTAAGTCTCTAATTGTATGACACCAAAGTCAATGAACAAAGTTATGTCAATAAATATATAAACTAAGAAACACTACTAGGTTCTTGTGATTTTTGGAGTTTTTAAGTCTCTTTTATACAATATAGCACTGTCTTGAGCTGTCCATAATTTATATTTTATATATATATATCTATGGGGGAGGTCTATATCCAGCAGTGGACTTCTTGTGGCTGAAAAATGATGCTATAGGCATTGCTCCAATAAATGGAAAATTGCTATCCAAAGCTTCTGTATCAGCCGAATCGTCCACTACTGAACACAGCCTTCCCTATTAAGGGTGACTGGCTGGTTAGTTCTCCATACAAACGTAGTAGGGTGATTACTCCCTTATTTGAGGATTTATGTCCAAAACAAAGCATGATATCAATTGAACTCGTCATTAACTAGGTTTGTATCATAACGAAATTTTAAAAAGATAATTAAGTTGAGAGTTATGAGCCTCAAAACATTTTCATATAAAGTTTTCAAGGCTCATAACTTTCAACTTAATTATCTTTTAAAAATTTCGTTACGATACAAACCTAGATAATAACGAGTTCAATCGATATTATGCTTATTTCTATACCTAAAATCTCAAATAAGGGAGTGAGGCTTGACCTTCACCGCATAGTGGAAGGGCATTTTGCGAACGCTCGCCTGGCTAGCGACCACCCTCAAGTAGAAAAGCTGTCGCCGAGCACCTAAAGGTGTGCTCCGGCAGCTGTCCTTGAGAGCCAGTAATTGTAGGTCAAGCCTGCTAACATCTTTGACCACATCAACACTTACCATCAGGTGAGATTGTGGTCAAAGGCTTACCTATCAGCAATGAAAAAATAATAAATAAACGGAAAGGTGCGCATTGAACTTTATAGTGAAGTCAAGTTAATAGCGAGTCAATAGCGAGGTGTACATTACAGCGAACGTGCGCGTCAGGCAGGAGCGCGATTTGTGTAGCCGCGCGCGAATCTATACTATGTGTCGACGTGCACTCTCCTTACCGCGCCCGATCCACGTATCGCCGATCTTAAATGTTCCTCCACTGTGGTTATTCAATATTCATGTTTCTATCTCTTACACGTGTAGGTTGGTTCTAGAATTTTTGAATAAAGTCCAGTTTATTCAACCGGACGGGAGTCCATCCCGCTTCCTCCAATTCCGCGCTGGATGCCTATTCCACTCGGTCACAAGAACCTTACTCTTTCGAGCCGAAACTTTATACTACAATTGTATTATTTTAACCATCATAGGGGATGGTGCGCCAGCATCAACCAGACTACCAGACTTCATCTGGTCCCTACAGCGTTTGTATGGAGAACTGTACGACCAGTTCAACCTTAGGGGGTATTTGCCGAATTTTGAGAAGCTTACATAGTATTATTTTAATTTTATGTTAGAATTTGAATAACTGAACCTCAATTCAGCATATTTTGCTTAATTTAGATTGGACAAGATATGCTACGAGCGCTTCCAAAATTACTAGCTTACTAGTAATCTTTGAACTTTCGTGAAATCAACTCACGTTTCTAAATCATTGATCGGTCTATTAACGCACTAATTCACATCAAAATAATATTACGAAATCACAAATCATTAATATTAATATATTATAATTATATTAATACAAGCAGGCGTTATTGCAAACCTAACCATATTAAAATCAAAATAATATTTTGTCTAACCTCAACGTTTCGATCCAGTCACGATTAGACTCCTAATAAACTATTAATGTAAATATTCAAGCTGGCTTTCCTTTCTTTCAGATAAAAGCAACACTTGCTATGCAAATCCATCATTCCCTTGTCCATTCTGCCCTCGAGTGTACAACAGTTGGGGCTATAGGCGGAGACATGTGAAATCTAGACATGTCACAAACAGGTAATATTTAACAACTTGTATTTTTTATATATTATAGCCTGTGGAATGCTGGGCTAGAATGTCACCTCCCCATCTCTAAACGTGGGTGTCGTAAGAGGCGAATAAGGGTAACTTACCAGAAGGTGGGAGCAGAACTTTCTGAGGTATTGATATCTCACACTGCGATCCCCAAGACGCCGGCCAAGCATGGGGATTTTGGCAAACCCCCCGCATATTGGGGAAGTTGTGTTCAGCATTGGACTATCCTGCTAATACAGAAGTTTTTTATGACTCAAATATTGAGTTGAAATACAATATACATACAGATTTTTTTATTTCGATTTTGTGATTATTATCATACAAATAATACTGATCACAGCACATAGATATTCCCACTCACCTTATTTTTACGGACTTAAAAAAACGAGGAGCTTACCTTACTTCATAATTTTAGGGTTCCGTACCCAAAGGGTAAGAACAGGACCCTATTACTGAGACTTCGCTGTCCGTCCGTCCGTCTGTCACCAGGCTGTATCTCAAGAACGGTGATAGCTAGACAGTTGAAATTTTCACAGATGATGTACTTATTTCTATTGCCGCTATAACAACAAATACTAAAAATAAAATAAATATGTAAGTCTCATACAACAAACTTGATTTTTTTACCGATTCTTGCTGGATACTAATAACGGTGACAGGTAGACGCTTTAATTATTCACAGAATATTTAGTTTTAAGTTCTCTCTTTAAATATAATTAGTTGAAATAAAATAAAATAAAACAAACAATAAAGGGGGCTCCCATACAATAAAAGAGGTTCGCGAGTCCCACTCGCACTTGGCCGGTTTTTTTTTATTACATGGTGTAGCGATTTTAATGATTTATATTCTTAATTTAATCTTGATTCTTGTCATGTGGTCCTATTTAAATTTGAGTGGATCTGATGAGAAGTGTTTGAGTTATCCCTAATAATGTGTATTCAATTGGCTTCGACTACATTGATGATATTCTCATTGTCACTTGTCGATGTAAAATAATAAAAAAAAAACTGTATGCAATGGTTTGGTTTATTTACTTTTAAGTGCATTTTTAGTTTAACATTTTCAGAGCGATGTCGGTTTTTTTATGTAATTTTTTTTTGGTAATTAATTACATTCTGTCATTTGTTCAACTAATGTATTATGAACCACATTTATGTATATTATATATTCATATACTGCTCAAAACAATAACGGGAACATATCTTTAAAGTATACACTTTTTGCTTAATGTTTTAATTATAATTGAATAATGTAGAGGCATTGTCGAAGAAATGAGTAAACAAAAGAGATTCGGCGTTTTTTGTTAGTAGTTCTCAATAAATTGACCATTGAATTTTCTTTACTTTCTAATCACAGAATACACATTTGTTTTAAGTGGTTTGTTAAGTCTTTTGGGTATTAAGAGTATATTCCATTTGACGCTAATAACGTTATTTTCGATAATTTTGATCACATTCTGCGTCTATGATTGTGATCACTGTGATCGTTTGAAACTGTTCTCCCCTGTTCCATTTAGGATAAGAACGCTAAGAATGCCACTAAAAATTGTCACTTCTGTCACTTGTGACATTAGATGTAGCGTTTATGGCGAAAATAACGCCAAGACCCATCTAGAACAACTTTTTGGTAGTGTGATCGTTTTTAGCGTTTTGGGCGAATTAAACTTCAAATGGTAAGCACCCTAATAGAGATGGAAGTGAGTCTTTTTAGTACCTATTGTTATTCATGAATCAAGATCTGACTGAATTGTATGTCTTCCGAGCTATCGTTTTGCATGAAGAGGGTCGAACTAGGCGTTATGTAGGAAATGATCTATGAGTAGCGCATACTGGTATCTACAGACTTTGGAAGCGATACCATGTGACGGGAGAATATTCACGAAGCCGTAGTCGAGGTCGAAGGAGAAAACTAAACTAATAGGCATTCGCTCTTAAAAATGCAGCATCGTCGTAAACTGCACTTAGCGTGTCTTCTTTTTGGTGTCGTAAAATACAAACAGCCAAGTTATCTATATGAGAAGCTGTCTTGGAAGTTGAGGCCCCACTTGCCCCGCCAATGCTCGATGCAGCTGGTTACAGAGCAACACAGCTCAGCCGCCTTCAGGGGCAGCTTCCGCTATGCTGCGACCAAGTGTTGGAATAACATTCCGCCGCCGATAAGGAACCTGCAAAGTATTCATACATTTAGAGCTAAGTTGAAAACATTTATTTATGAGCATCAGAAGGGTGAAGAACCTATGAGAAATGACACTAGCGCAATTTAGTTGTTATTAAATAATATATGCTGACTTCTCCTCCTTATATCTGCTCCTAATAGTTAATATTATAGATATATATTTTTTCTTTGCACTTTTATCTAATATTCATACTGTATTTGTTGTCTGTTTTCTTTAGTAGAATTGGTAACCGTAAGATGTATTTTATTTTATTTTTATCGTTTGTTTTTGTAAGAATTATTTTTATTTTTACATTTTTAGTGTGTGCACTGTTCAGATTAAGACGTGCGTGACGTCACCTGCCGGTCCCTACGGAAGATCAGCGCTGGTTGTTAACAGCCAGCATTATGCTGAGTTGGGGCCGGTTTGTGGCGGGAAACTATTGCTTTTGATTTATATTTTTCATTTTTAACTATTATTTTTGTATGTGCTTAGTTTTAGTTTTCTGGTACAAATAAATTATATTCTATATTCTATATATTCTATATTCTAAACGTTTGCAAGATCGCTACAACGTCAACTTTGCTGTAACCGCACCACAACTGCAAGAGATCTTCACAAAACATTAAGGCTGTTAGTATAGAAATTTCCGATCAGACGTTGAGAAATAAATTGAGAGAAGCCAATACTGATCACGGTGAACAGTTCGGGCTGTGCGTTTAACTATCCAACCTAGAGCTGCTCACTGACTGTTTACGAAAAATCACGCTAATTGGCATCCTTGACATTTAAAGTCAGTGCTTTTTACTGACGACACGTTGCGATGGTCGTCTCCGTGTTTACAGATGCCCAGGCGAGCGATACAGTGCAGTGGCAGTTCAGGAATATGATAAGATTGGATGTGGCTCTGTGATGGTTTGGGGCGGAGATAGTTTAGCCGAGCGCACAGATCTCGCCGTTGTTCCCGGGCGGTTGTGTGTTCAAGCTTACATAGAAAACGTTCTCGAAGACCATGTTTTGCTCCCAGCATGTAGTATCGGCTCAGATTTACTTTTAATGCATGATAATGCCAGGCCACACACTGCAGCTATCACGTCAGTTTACTTACGGCATCATGAAATCCGTGTAATTGAGTGGTTTTCCATGAGCTTTGACCTAAATCAGATTGAATACATTTGGGACTTGCTTGGCAGGCGCATCCGGAAGCGTCCTCACCTTAAACACAGCAGCTGTTCACTGAAGCATCAATGGAAGAATGAGAGTGATTTGCACAATAATATATTTGGAGGATCATACGATGCATTCCGCGTCGTGCTGTGATTAGTACTCATGAGGGCCACGCACGTTACTAAAAGTCACTGAAAACGAATATTTTATCTTTGAATCATGATTTTTTTTTCATCACTTAGTTTTTCGCCAAAAATGCAAATTTTTTTTTTATTAATTGTAGTGATTAGAAAACTAACATAATTTTTTTTTCAAACCTAATTGTAGTGTAAGCAATATAAAGGAACAAAATCTTGTACTCCTAATTGTTTTGAGCAGTATTATACAGTTCTTGATGATATCCCGTATATATACATAATGTATAAAACTGACCATCGATCCAATCACAGTGGAAGATGTCAGTTCTGCGGAAGGTGCTGCTCCTCTTTATTTTTCCTCTAGTCACCTGTTACGTCTCTCACAGGAAGTTTTAGGGGGTAACTAAGTTAGTTGCCAGAACATACTACGAAATGCAGATAACGGTGTCCTGGATTGATCTAGAGATAGCATTTGGTTCTGTGCAGCACGAACTGTTGATGTTTGCGATGAAATGACATATTTTTTTCTTCTGTAGTCTACGGCAAATCGCGCCACATTATCGTAAATAAAATTTATCATAACATGTAAAATGCAAAACTATTGTAATACAATGTGGGTCTCTTTCAAGGCTCTTGCTTGCCACCAATAGCATTCAAGATAGTAAACACTATTTTAATAGATAATAAGCTAATTAATCATAAAAATAAGTGGGACTATCGTTTTATGATCAACGTACATACATGAAGACCACAGAATTAAAACAAGCCAGTAAAATTACAGGCACATGAGACTTGCGAACTATGTCTAAGGCGGAGTACAATTCGTTCGGACGAAATGCAGCTGTTATATGCAGAGGTTAGTCCGCTTAACATCAGGTGGGCCTCGTGGTAGTTCCGTCACAATCACATAAAAAAAAACATAATTTACGACTAAACAAATGAAGCAACTGAAAACGGTTATGTATTTAATTTATATGCTATAGAAGTCCTAGCGAGGCCAAGGGGTATACCAGAAAAATCGCTCTATAGCCCACTAGAAGACCTTGGCTTGTTAAGAACAACCGTAATTTCGATCTCAAAACGCGTATCCAAAGCGGCATTAGTAGGATCTTATCCAATTTGATTAGGAAGGGAAGGAGGCTCGAGCGGTGGAGGGCAGCGTCGATGACATCGTAAAAGGGCCCCTTAACCCCAATACCTGGGACGCAAGTCCTAGGCCCTTGAGACTTGAGCCTCTTCCTCTGCAACGCGATAGATCCTGCTCTTGCACGGTGGATTAATGGAATGCTTAGTATATATATATCGTCTCTATGTAGATGAATACAGTATGTAGTTAGGTCTTTTGTGATTTTATGCACTACTTTATCTACCTTTTCTATGCCTGATAGGTTAGCTTTTGATCACTATCTGACTGATGGTAAGTTATTGATGTGGTCGAAGGTGTTGTTCATGCAAACCTAGAATTACTGGCTCTCAAGGACAGCTGCCGGAACACACCGTTAGGTGCTTGCCGACAGATTTTCTACTTGTGGGTGATAGCTAGCCAGGCGGCCATTCGCAAAATGCACTACCACCATGCTATAGCGACTGCCATCCAAAGACGACAACCGGGACCGACGGCTTAACGAGCCCTCCGAAGCACGGAAGCGCTCAGTAATGTCACTAGTGGTCACCCATCCAACTCATGACGTTGCTTAACTTTGCTGATCGGTTAAGAACAACTAAGCGAACTTCGCTACAAGCGCTTCATATACCTTATCTAAGTCTGCATCAATATTTTCCAGGTTATCTTGCAAATGGTGCGTATCAGTCCTGTCATCTACGGGCGCGTGGTACTCCCACGCCACGCGGACTCACGGCGTACCTCACGAGGAGGCTCGGAACTCCCTCGTTGTAATGGTGGAGGCACACGCAGTACTCACTCTGAACGAACCCAGTGTCACACAGCTCTTGGGACAAGTTGGGATCGATGGCAATGGAGGTGTCACAGAAAAAGCCAATAACTAACCCAAAAACAATACTATTAAGGTATGTTTATAATGTATTCAATTAGGAATGATTATAGGCGTTAACTGGATTTAAAGATAGTATGCATACTAGCGCTTTCCACATTAAAGTAGTCCTTTAGCCTAATATCTATATTTCGAGTTTTAAAGAGAAACCCGGCCAACCAGAATCATAGATAAGACTTATAATAGGCTCGAAGAACATGCATGCAAATTTTACCTTGTTTGAACAATTGGTATTTAAAATATTAGGAAACCACATCTAATGGAAAGCGCTACACGCACTTTCCATACCTTATCGCCTACGTCTACAGTATTTAACTTATGACAAAGATATAACTTATGCAGTCTTTTTACATAAATAGAGCAACAAAAATAAACAAGTATTATAATCACAAGCATGTTCGAAGTTAAACATTTGAAAAAGTTGGGTGGTGCGACGGTGGATAAGCATTTCAAAGCATTAAATTATTGGTGACGTAGATTCCGATAGCGATACGCAAATAGCAAGATTAAGAAAGATTTTATTAAGTCAGACGTTATATAATAACAGAAAAAAAGAATAATATAACATTATATCAAAGGCCGCGAAATAGAAATTGCAGGTCGAGTATGAATCCGATCAATGATATGAAACAGACAATTGCCATGTCCTTCCAGCTTCCTTAACGAGCTTTTCTCATAAACATACAAGGAAATAAATATATAAAACAGAAGAAGAATAGACATCAAACCATTTTGATAGGGTTTTGTTTACACTTTCTTAAGGCCGTTTGTCCACCGCCATCGGCACCGAGACGAGATGCCGACGCCAAAGTTGCGTTATATGTATTTTTTGATCGCATATCCACTTCACGCCGTCACCCGACCGCCGAAGTTTTGAGTAGTTAAAAAGCGTGGCGATTATGGCAAACCCCCTCTATGTTCAGCAATGGACAATCTGGCTGATACAATATGCTTAATTTCAACGAGTTTGTAAATTTGGTATTTAATAAAACTAAGTTTGTGTGGAAAGCGCTTTAAATACAATTTCTAGAATACTTATTTTGAGTCAAATATAATATGCCATATTTGAAGGACACCGATAGCGAACAGGTCTGTGCTAAACGAGGCTCATAAAATAGATCTGTAATAAACTCACTTAAAACTTAAATGCATAATTGTAACGTGAATAATAATATCGCAATATTATTGAGAAACTAATTAATTTATACTTAAAGTTACTAATTAAAGCATGAATGTTATATGGGGGAACAGTTCTATTGAAATAATATAAGTAGTATTGCCACTGCTATATCAAAATAGGTATGTCTTTCGAATATAATATTAACTAAGGCTGCGTATGTACCATATATAAACAGGCACCAGATATGCGAGAAAGACGTGAGGTGTATTTTTGTATTTTTATGAATTGTGTGCGAGGAAAAATCACCAATAAAATCTCCTCATTTTCCTAGCCTCGCTGAGCGCTTTGCACCTATTGGTGAGTTTTTTCTCTGGTGCATGTACGCAGCTTAAAATTTAAAAAGTCAAATTTTATTTTGATAACATTTTATCATTACTTAAGGTTAGTTAATAATTAACGTCCAGTCGCGGCATTAATATTATCATGGTCAGTTTATAAACACTCGTTTTATTTTCGCACTAAATTATAACATCAATAATAAATTGTATTATTTAACTTGGTTACTTAGAGCCAATGTAAAGCATTGTATATCTGTTGATTTCACACTAAAATAATTCATTCATAATGTCCATCCTTATGTACGTGATATATTAAAAATAAATATCTTATCGGGAATAGAAATGGTGCAATACAGTGCTAATGTAACTTGTTGAGCCGCATCTATTTAAGCGAAGTAATTAAATGATTCACAATATAATGCGTCAGCCCGAAATGTCAGCCATTTCACTATATAATCATTTTACACATTTATAGGTATATATATTTTTATACATATATAAATGAATTTCCCCGTGCAGTGCCGGGTTTGAATGTCACCCCCCATCGCTACCTATGGGTGTCATAAGAGGCGACCAAAGGTAAAATTACCGGAAGGTGGGCAGCAGCGCCCTCTGAGGAAATGATATCTTAAACTGCGATCGCCAAGGCGACGGCCAAGCGTGGGGATTATGGCAAATCCCTCCTTTATGGAGGAGGCTGTGTTCAGCTGTGGACTATCCGGCTGATGCAGTACAGTAAATGAATTTAACATGCGATCTGCCTTGTGTGCAAAACGCTGACCTTTATAGTTGACAACCTATAGAAACCTTATTTTTTCGAAAGGCGAGAAGTGGCCCCACCTACTATTATAAGTGTCAAAAAAAATATTTTGATACTGTGATCAATTGCACTGACAAGAGTGATAGATTTTGCTGCAGGTCTCTTCATCCAATACAAGTAAACCTATAGGATATAATACCATTTAGGCGACTTGTCTATCTCGCATTTAATAAGATAAAAAAACGAGCATTACATTTTTTAAATTCAAATGTAAGGCATTATGATGTTGAGGCTACTATGCAAACATGATGATTGATAGGTCATCCATCACATCAATATAACATATGTATTAATTTTAAAATATGTGAAAGGTAATATATAATGATGTCTAAAATTATCACGAGCTTAGGAATAATATCTCTCAAATAGTGTGAAGTCAACTCTCTAATATAGATGTAAGCAAATACCATTTGATATTTTTATATATTTATTTAATTTGTACATAATTTAAGGCACATGATCTCAAAACATTGAAGTCAATCGCTCTACATAGTATATAAGGTTATATATTGTTTTATTCTAAAAATAAATGTGGTTTTCACTCATTTTAGTAAATTATGCGTGATAGTTTACGTGAATAAGTCAGATAGTTCCGCAGAAGTCACGACCACCGGATGTTGTCGAATTTATATAATATATATATCTGACTTATTAAAGTAAGTTATCCCGTATTATTTTATTAAGGGCCTATTTCAGTATGTTCGAGTAAGTTCCGGTTATACTACCCAGAACATAAAAATAACTGAATGATAAAAATGACAGTTAACATGCAGCGCGTTTAAAGCTTTAACCGATGGATAGGCTAAAATGATGACTGTGAAACGCAAAGATAGTGTTTTATTTATTAAATATGTTCTGGGTAATGTAACCGAAACTTACTCGAACATTCTGAAACAGACCCTTAATGTCATATAAGTATTGTTTTTGTTTAATAAACATATAAATAACTACAATAAACATAAACGTATATGTATATATTTATTAAAATATTTACTAAATGTAACACATTCTTCTGAAATATTGGAAACTATTTGTCTCTTATTTTTAGTAGTATAGTATATAATTTCAATGATCAGAAATTAAACAGAAGTAAATAATAAAAAAAATAACTACATAAGGTTTTAACCTTATGTAGTTATTTTTTTTTTAGGTTTGGTCGAGTTTATGTTTTGGTTAGGTTGAATTAATTTTATGGTCCAAATTTTATTTTTCTATGTCCACAGTAAGTTAATATTTTCTTAACAAGTTTACATTTACATAATGCATCTGTTTACATAATACAACTAGTCTAGTATAAGAAAGGGTCGCTACTACATAATATGACTTTATGACAATCTATGTTCCAGTTTTTTTTGTACCTTCTAAATTTAATATTTTTATTGTAATATGTATTATTTCATATAACATACTACTTCACGAATGTGACTGAATCGGTAGAGCTTAAGATTTTGATACGATTTTAAATATAACTATATTTTTTGTATGCTGTTCGTATTAACTTATTAGATTTAAGTCAATTATTAGAATATTACTGGCAATATAATTGGGAAGTGATTTTATGTGAATAAAAATACTAAAGTCTATTGAGTAAAGATATAATGTAGTCAGTATTAATACGATACCTACATTCTAAATTGTAAGGATAAATAATACGTAACAGAAAATATTTTTTCTAAATTAAAAGAGCATTTTAAATAATATATCGTGATTTTATCATGAGTAATGTCCCAACTAATAAGTAAGTGTAAATATTGGAAAATATAATGGTCCTTAAAATTGTATTACTTTATATTTAAGGCACTAATTGCTCACTTTTTATACTTTATAATGACACTCAAGGTCATAATCTAACGAAAAATAGACAACCGTTCTTATATGTTGAACTCTTGTAGAATTTATGCAATATCGTATTGAGCTCTTAATGAGTACTTTTGGGAACAAAAAATGTACCGATGCAATATATTTATAATAAACATATCAAACTGTACAAACGGAAAGAGCTTCTCGATTTCATTATAATATAAATATTTTACACTTGAACTAATTGAGTTCTAAATATGATTACAAGCACTATCGCTATAGCGAAAATTACATTTACAAATTTTTAGAGGACAAAATATCTTGCTCTAAGAAGTTTTGTACTCGACGAATAAATATTTCAAGAAGTGTATGTCTCAGAATTACCGCTTTGATTTCAGAGTCATAGAGTGCATTAACAAAACATGCACAATTTTCCAAACTCAATTGGATTGGTTAATTGATTTGGCGCTTAGAAATGATCGCATCCGATTGGTCGCGTCAAGGTAATATTTTTGCGCCGCACGGGTACACCTTTTAATCCACGCCCGCAGCGGTAAGTTGCGTTCTGCTGTTTTTGAGCTTGAATTACATTTGTTTACATACATATTCATAGTTTGTACTCTTAATAGTTTGTAAATGTAAATTATACTTATTTATTATCAATACTACCTGTGGCTAACGAGACCCACCATGGTCAGTAGTCAGTAACCATCATTGGTGGTCATTGAGAACAAATTTGCTGAAAAAATTCGTAACGGTTGTCATCGTCGATAATATTTATAAAAGTACATATCTAATATTTCACTGGGTATCTATAGATCTGTTCACTACAGAAGGCGCGTCTCTCCACAGTACATTATTAATCAGAAAATCCTTGTTTGTACACGATGTCTTATGCTCGAATCAATAAGGTATTTAAAACTTGAGATCGATCTGTTTTGAGTTTTAAGTCGCTGACAAGTTCTTAATAGCTTAACATGAACAGGTTTTTAGCAAAATGTATTTAGTTTGTAGCAGTAAGAAAATTATATGTTAATCTTGACTGCTTTACCTAAGGCCAAGAAAAGTCCGAAATACGTTTCCTTAAAATGTTCTCGATATAATAAAATTGCAAAGTTGACTCTAAATTACGCTTGTAACGTAAATATCTTAATTATTTACGTATGAATGTGTATGAAAATATATTAATAAAACAGCATATCCTTATCCATACGGACAAGAAAAGTTACATTTTCGATTTTGGTTAATAGTATTGTGTTATTAAGCTTACTTTCGGTTTTACCTAAACTGATCGCGATTTTACCATCGCTGCCTCTCCTTCTCACCTACGCAGTCCGATAGTGACAAAATTTCACCATTTGACAGCGTGTCGTATGGAGCGTCTGTTAAAAACGGCATCTTATGATCGAGCTCAGCTTTGAGATGTATATATTTATACGAGATTGTAAAACTTAATAGTACATACTGCAAAATAATAAAATATTATCGCTTGGGTAGATGCAACTCTACTCAAAAATACAGAAGGGCGTGCCTTCGTGAGTGATAAGGTCTGTACTTACTTTTAATTACTTACCACAAGTCATTTCGTGAGTAATGTTTAACTAAAAGTCATCATATATAACTTTAATTTCACTATTGTACACTTTTTAGATTGTAAGTAAATTATAATAAGTTACCAAAGCAATTTAATAAGTAAACTTTAATATAGTAACGGATTAAAAATGTATTTTTCTACGAAGAATTTGTTGTGGCTTCCTAAGAATGTGTTATATGTAAGTCAAAATGTGTGAAAGCGAAATATACGCCATAATTAGCTTTAAGGCTAACTCTGTATTCGGTATACTTAACTCTTTTGAGATATTAAAATTATATAATATTTTGGAAATAATAAAATCTTATGACTTAACGTAAAACTATGGCTTTAAAAACTTAATTGTCAAAATTAATAATAGTAATGCCATAATGAAAAATAATGTGTGAGGAATTCCAATACAACGGAGATTAAATATATTTTTTGTAATAAAATATATGTTTTTCTACAAATCCGTGACAGTCCCTTCGACGGTAATGCCAGGCGCTAGTTCCACTTTTTCGCTTTCGATCCTATTGTCTATGATAGGATAAATGAGTTCTGGTTTAGAATCCATTTTCTTGAGTTCAGCAATGATGAGATCTCTAGAATCTTGTCTAAAGATTTCTTTTGATGACGGTGTGGGTGTCCTTATTTTGCTAGGCGGAGGAGTTGGCGAGGCGTAATTCGGTGGTGGTGGTGTTGGTTGTGGGTATCTAGAAGGAGGTGGTGATGGAGATGGAGCAGTCACCGGAATATCTGCTGCATATATAGGGGGAGGAGGAGCCTGCTTCGTCTTCCTCGGCGTCTGTTTTGCCCGGTTCTCTAAACTATCAGTTTCTCCTGATCGCTTCATCGAGGCTCTATTCCTAGGCGTTCTCTTCAGCATTGCTTGGAAATTGAACGGTGGATCATCGTCACTCATATCGTTGGTAGACCTCGCCATAGCTTGCAATTCTTTTATCGGATTAACTTCCGTTGTGTCGATAGCGTATAAGCTCCTCGTTTGGGGACTTTTACGGAGCTTGGGAGCGGTGTCTTCCAAAATATCCGTATCATCTCTTGCTCCTACCCACGGCTCTGGTGGATGGTAGTAGCTGTGCGTGGAATGAGCACCTGGTTTCTTTTTATAAACCGCTGGTCTGTTGCTAGAAACCTTAGGGCTGGGTACGCTTTGTTCTTCGGATGGCAGCACTGGAACAGGTTGTGTTGGATCCCTGCAGAATGGTACTGCGATCAGGGTCTGTGTGCTTGCCGAAGTTTTGCTGACGTCAGGAACCGAGTTAAATCGACGTTTCAACGGTTCATCCCATTGCTCGTTGTCGGAGTCATATTGACTGGCAAAAGTGTCACTGCAAAGAGAAGTTTGTTTTGTAAAAAAAGTGACATGATTGAAAATACGTTGTAAGGAATTTATGCCCTTCCACCATGCGGTGAAGCTCAAGCCCGCGGCGGGATTCGACCCATGGACCTGCTGCGCGGCTGTCCATAGCCAATGCCACTGAGCTGTCACTGCTTCAAAACTTTCTGAATTCCAGAATAGCATATAGGCAAATCAACTCATAGGACGAGAGATTCGGCTGGACTTAGTATACCCCTACTTAATTGAGAACGCATCCAGCCAGTGTAAAAAAATATTTCCGTATGATAATCACGTGAAAGAAGCTGTAGCTTACTTGTTCTTGGCTGAAGGATCACACATGTATGTTGTGTCGTAATACTGGAGCTGATCGATCCTGAAAGGCAGTTTCCACACGGTCTGCGGAGTGGATCCAAGGAAATCAGCCTCTTTTGCGTGTGGGTCTACACGATCCAACAGGGCCGACGTGCTGGTATTGAGAAGAGCTTCCAAAACTGCTTGATTGTAAATATGAACCTGAAAAGATAGTGAAGTACAGTCAATGGACCTAGAAATATTGGCGTGTTATGTATATTAGGTATCTTGCAGTCAGATCAAATATAGCGCAGCCCGTACCGTGTGCGGTATTTTTTTTTTTTCATGTTATTGTGATGGAACAAGCGCGAGGCCCACCTGATGTTAAGCGGTATCCTCTGCCTATAACAGATGCATTTCATCACAAGTGACGAACTGCACTGCGCCCATCACTTGAGACATACCTGTTAAGTCTCATTTTGCCTGTTATTTCACTGGCTCTCAAGGACTGCTGCCGGAACACACCGTTAGGTGCTTGGCGACAGATTTTCTACTTGAGGGTGGTCGCTAGCCAGGCGGGCATTCGCAAAATGCCCTTCCACCATGCTGTGAAGCTCAAGCTCTGGGCGGGATTCAAACCATGGACTTGCTGTGCGGCAGTCCATAGCCAATGCCACTGAGCCATCACTGCTTCAAAATGGAAGATGAAGATGTTGTTCAGGCTAACCTAGAATTACTGGCTCTCAAGGTCAGCTGCCGGAACACAAGTGTTTAGCGACAGATTTTCTACTTGAGGGTGGTAGCTAGCCAGGCGGGCATTGGCAAAATGCCCCACCACCATGCTGTAACGACTGCCATCCTGAAACAACTGGACCGACGGCTTAATGTGCCCTCCGAAGCACGGAAGCGCTCAGTAGTAGTGCCACAAGCGGTCAACCATCCAACTCATGGCCGCACCGGAAGTTGTTAACTTAGCCGATTGGTTAAGACCGGCTAAGTTACGAGCGCTGCGAACAGGTGATACGAGGGCGATACTGACACAACATTACTATAGTGATCAGGGTTATACAAAAACATCAATATCTCAACAATATTTAAATAACAGGTTACCTACAAGACGCCGGCCAAGCTTGGGGATTATGGCAAACCACGTTAATGGAGGTGGCTTTTGTTCAACGGTAGACGTCTGCCAAGTGCTTCTGAACCAATCAGCGGTGTTTGGTACATACTATGTAAGTTTTTTTTATACAGAACTTGGTAGCATTTGACCACTATATCACCTGATGGTAAGTGATGATGCGATCGATGATGGAGCGCGCTTACCCAGAAGGTATCTATTCACTTGCGGTTTGAAGACCCTCCTTATTGTACTTAACCGGAAACACAGACTCAGGCAAGGAGTTCCATTCCCTGGCCAGTATGATGAACGAGTATGAAGTAACTAGCAATAACTCAAGAAGATTTATGAAATAATAACATCAAGACAACCATTTATGAGCAAAATCTAAAAATTCTAAATAAAAAAAACATCATTATTCCTCATCAATACACCCACAAAATTGTTTTTAGCTCATAGCTGTAAAATTAAATAAACTGGGTTTGTAACTTTTCTCGGCGAGCGTGGTATTCAATTCACATTGACTATGTATGTCCGTAAGTCCCCATTACGATACTCCCCCGTGTTCTAAAATATTTTTTCTTTTCGTTGAGGCTTTGTATGTCTATTTGTTCTACAGTTGTTGCAACACTGTCATTGCTGATTGCGAAATTAATCTTGTTTTTTTATGTTATTGCGACGGAACAAGCTCGAGGCCCACCTGTTAAGTGGACTAACCTCTGCCTATAACAGTTGCATTTCATCACAAGTCATGAATTGCACTGCGCCCGTCACTTTGAGACGCAGTTGGTAAGTCTCATAAGCCTGTAATTTCACTAGGTCTCAAGGACTGCTGCCGGAACACACCGTTAGGTGCTTGGCGACAGATTTTCTACTTGAGGGTGGTAGGCGGGCAATTGCAAAAAGCCCTTCCACCATGCGGTGAAGCTCAAGCTGGTGGTGGGGATCGAACCAGCGGCGCGGCAGTCCACAGCTATTACCGCTCGACCATCATTGCTGCACAACTTATAAAAAATTTGTCATGAACTTATAAAAAACAGGAGTACCTCGAACATGGCAATGTCAGATTAGGCGACGTCTCCTGATTGAGTTACAGTAGTGTGCGTATGTGTATTCTGCATACTTGTCTTCCTGTCTTTATCATTCATTAAAACGTATCATATTATTTTTTATTTTTTTATGCCTGATACGTTAGCCTTTGACCACTATCTCACCTGATGGTAAGTGATGATGTGGTCGAAGATGTTGTTCAGGCTAACCTAGAAGTACTGGCCCTCAAGGACAGCTGCCGGAACACACCGTTAGGTGCTTGGCGACAGACTTTCTACTTGAGGGTGGTAGCTAGCCAGGCGGGCATTCGCAAAATGCCCTACCACCATGCTATAACGACTGCCATCCTTAGACAACAACCGGGACCGACGGCTTAACGTGCCCTCCGAAGCACGGAAACGCTCAGTAGTAATGTCACTAGCGGTCACCCATCCAACTCCTGACCGCACGCGACGTTGCTTAACTTTGCTGATCGGTTGAGATCAGCTAAGTAAACTTCGCTATGAGCGCTTCAAATACAATGGAAGCGTAGCTGTGTGCGTTATGTGCTTGTGTTAAATGTTCTTTACATGATAGTGTCGTAATATAAGAGCGTACCCTATCTTCCTTTATTATTTAAATCGATGTTTTTTGTAGGCTATTTCATAATGAATAAAATTTAATTCATATGTTTAATCTAAGGACGGTTCAATATTAACTACGAATAAATAAAGTAAAGAAGTATAACTCTGATACAGTGACCGCTTTGATTTCGGCCTCAGCAAGTTCACATGTAACAAAACACGCACAATTTTCCAAATTCAATTGGATTGGTCAATTGATTTGGTGCTTTGAAATGATCGCATCTGATTGGTCGCGTCAAAGTGATGTTGTCACCGCCGTCATTGCCTAAGGCCAAACCGCACTACTGCGGCACAGCGCGGCAGCGAAACGGTGCGGCTCGGGAAATATTAATTTGTATGGATTTATAAATGGCGTAAAACGCACTATAGTGATGTGGCTTCGGAGAGGCACGGCGCAGTGCTACAGAGATGTCTCCGAAGGCAACTCTGCGTCACGCCTGTGCCATGCCTTTTGGCACCGGAGAGACGCGGTGCAGTAAAATTATCCAGTCATTTCACGTTTCAACAAATCATAACATTTTATTTTACGTTCTAAAATCTGTGTGAAATCGATCATTATCTCTGAAGAGTTATTTTCTTTTATTTTAGAATTTTTAGAAAACTTACAGTTAGGCAAATAACATTAATTAATTCATTTATATACTACATGAAAAACACATGTAATGATGTTTTGAGTGGTCGAATAACTTATGAAAAGAATTAAACAATACAATACAATATTTAAGGTTCAAATTAACTAGTACAGAAGAATTTTTCATTAAGTAAACGTTTCAGATTGGTAGTCGAGGTATTGTATAAATCAATAGCTGTATCTGTCAAGTTGTTAAACGAAGCACTTGCACGCATAATGAATACATTTTACCTATAATTTGTCTTAACTAACGGAACAGATAAAGTTTTGGGTTTTCTCAATACGGCTGCATGAATGCGTAATCCTATCAGCTCGAGCTCAGAACAGTCCACCGTGCCATTTGCAATGCTAGAGTTGTGAAAAAGAGTTTTTTTCGAACGAGAATTTTGTAATATCTTGCACCTAAATATAACACTTATTAATTTTTCAGCTATATCGGCCTCTTTGCAAGACACCACGATTATTTTACTTCGACAACTTCATCCGTTTCGAATTTTTGCCATTAGCTAGAAGAACCGTTCTGCTACGCCGTATTGCTATTGTGAACGAAAAAGTCGGCTGAGCCGACTTTTTCTATATACCGCGTCGCGACGCAACTCTGTAGTGCGTTCCCAGCTTTAGATACGCGTGGATGGCGTAATGCCTCATGATGTAAGCTTGTTTACGTATTCATTTTCTATTACAGATTTTTTCTAATAAAATATTTTAGGTTTTTAATGCAATTTATTTTAGTAGATTGGAATTACTTTCTTGGAAATAATTTTCTATAATAGTCGGTATATATAATGCGCTGAAAAAATTAAATGGATTTCAAGTAATTTTTTTTTATCCAAGTTAATATTGATAGCAGAATAAATTAAGAATTAAAATAGATTTTAAAAATGTCTTATTGCGTGTGATAGATCAAGTTTTTTTTGGCAGTATGTATTTTAACAAAATGCTGCAAACTGTAATAAATACTTTTAGCTACTACAACGAAAGCATTTAGTCAACCTAGCTGCCATTTCAGGCTTGCAGGCAGTCTAAACACTCCAGCTCCCTACCAGTTATCAGCGTGCCCAGCATGCCCAGAACTATTATTCTAGTATTCCATTGTACCAAATTAAGTAGATGGATTATAATATATACCTATTGGAACTAACAATACCGCAGCCCTGGGTGTGACAACTATCAACGAGGCAGTTGATGTAGTATTTATCTGTTTTAATTTTATGTTTTAGGTACAAATGACATTATAGTTATCTAGAAATAGATCTCAAGCATGACAGCTGTCAAAATGACAGTTAATGTCACATTTTTCCGTTTCTATTTCATATTTTGGATTAAAATTACATAAAAATTACTTAGAAATTATTCTTACGTAGGACAGCTATAAGAATTAAGATCAATTTATTTGTAATTTTTATTTCGTTTGTATCCCAAAAATTAAACCAATTCTGAGAAAAACGACATCAATATCAATTGACACTCTGACAATTGTCAGATCAAAGCCCTACTCCTAGGATATTTTTATGTCATTTGAAGCATAAATACTAAATTAGAATTGAGGAACTTTATCAAAGTTTTTTATGACATTTGTAGTACATGTTTGACATAACGAAAAAAAATTCTTGGGAATCGTTTTCGGATAAAATGTTCTCAGACTAACAATGTTCCGAAGTTATTTTTGACTTCATGTAAAATTCATGTTGCATAAAACTATCCAGGGTAGTCAAGTATGGGTTTCCAAAATATTGTTATTTACTCGTTTATACAAGTTATTCCCGATGTTTTTATATCCGTATGGCTTCTCTACCATTTTACTACACAGTATGGTATTTTTTCAGAATTAAACAACGTAGAAGAACATTGAAAAATTCAGTTGAAAAATCCGCGGTACAACCGCATGACTCGAGCCCACGCGGCGAACTGACAGCGCCGTGCGGTACACTTTTTAAGCCACGCCCGCTGCGGTATAGTTTGCGTTCTGTTGTTTTTGAGCTTGAATTACATTTCTTTTCATATTTATTCGTAGAATATTAAGAACAAATAAAAAAAACTAAATATGGGAGCAATGCAAGTCTATTAATTAGAACTTGTAAATTAAACAATATAGACAAGAATTAGACAAAGGTAACCTGCACGCTGCGCATGGCAGTTACGACCTTTTGTTGGTACAAAAAGCGCGAAAATTAGAGAAAAGAATACTTCGCACGGACACGGTTGCCTAATATAAAAAAATCAGCACGGATTTGTTAAGGATATAATTGGTCACATTTTAGGAGTTAAATGTAAAAATTCATTGTCGTTGAGGAAGTTCCAAAAAATAATTTGAAAACAGCTACATTTATAAAAAATACCCTATTAATGTTATGAAGAAACCTTCAGCACGGACAGTCTGTCTACGGTATATATTTTTTTGTAATCAAAACAAGTCTTCTCTGAGGAGGTGTTATTACCTTAAAAGGGACCAAAAATAAGGGAATCCACACTAAGTAGGTAAGGCTTATTACCACGGTAGCTCATATCGGAAAAGTTTATCCCAACCCATGCCGCGGATGAACGATTGATTGAGGACGAAGGTTCGATTCCCGTTCGTTGTTAATTTTTTTCTTTACGTATGGCATGTTTGTTTATCATGCGTCTATAAGATAATTACAATGATACATTTCCTTCATACCTGTTGTGAAAAATGAACCAAATCCTGATACCGGACAGCTCTGTACTGCAACAAGACCTGGAAAATAGACCTGCTTTTCCACTTCATGGCGAACCTTTTCAGGAATAATGCTGTTTCTTCGTCAATTTGTCCAGTCGATTTGTTTATGAGAGGCCCGTAAGCCTTGCGTACTATGTAGCCTCGATATGCTGCATGAAAGTAAAACAAAATTGGTATATTAATCAATGATTTTAATCTTTTAAAATAGTTTAGGAAAACATTAAACTCATCATTTAGAAAAATATTTAAAAAAAATATCTAGTGACAATTCCGCCTAATTTTCTTGCTGAGCCGACGTCACGTAAACGCCACGTAGCTAAACCGGAAGAGTTCTCTCCGCGTTTCCCTTCCACACGAAGCATCCTCAGTTGGAGTTTACTCTTCGAGAGCACAATAGACTATTTTTTAATGTGTTTAGTGTAATATGTCTATAATTTTGAATGTATTCTTAAAATATTTGTTTAAAATAATTTCATAATCAATAATTTAGGTATTTAATCTTATGTCTTTGAAAAATGAAATCTAAAAATCTACTGTGAATCTTATCAAGTATTACCTTTTTGAATAAGTAGCGCGGCTTCATCTTCAGTAACGTTCAAGGATTGATGCTTTTTTAACTCTTTAACTGCAACGTGAATTTATCGATTAGATTAGAATTTATACAAGAAGTAAAATACAAGGTATAGGCCTAACGAAATCCTCGCAGTTGCAAGGTATGTCCGGCAACTTTTTGTCCTATATTTCAGGGTATGTTGGGTGGCACTGCCACTATGAATAACTAGCTGCCATCTGAAGTATTTCCGAACCTTCTAGAAAAGAGCATAGTCCCTCCTCAAAGGCAGGCAACGCATACTTGAGACCTCTGATGTTGTGGATGTCCGTGTGCGAAGATAATCATGATCACTTACCACCACGTGAGACGCCTGCTTGTTTGCCCTCCTATTCCATAAAAAAACAACATGTAAAGTGGTGCCCGGAGCGCTACCCGAAGCTATCATTTCAGTGCGCAAGTCGTATCTTTCATCTCGCAGTCCATCGACAACTTTTTTTAATGTCATGTATCACACAAAGTCCAGCTGACAGTGCGGTTTCTCATACAACATAGTGTTTATTTGCACCTACCTACGCCTGTGCGAGTCAGTTTAGCAGAGAAACAAGCTGTTACGGACTCCTTTTGAAAATACTTTTTGATAGTATCTTATATATTTGTACTTGGTTTAAAAAAACAAATATATTTCAGTTCACGTCAGATGTTTGGCCTAAATATGTCCGGTTTTTATCCTAGTCTTCCCTTCTAAGGGCCTGTTTCAGAAAGTTTTAATCTCGAACAATCTACATCACACATTCATCTAAATATTGACATCTCTGCCGCGCATGCATTCTTCTGAATATTGCGATTGTGATGACTATAACAGCAGTCGTGTAATAAAGTCGGTATTCCTTACACAATTCCTGTTTTAATGGTGTCTAAGTAAAAAATAGTGCGACTCGATCAAATCTTTTCGGTTCGGTTGACCTATATATAGGTACTACAGCTTCATTGTATCTTTTATGTACTAGACGAGAATAGGTACTTACTATGTTTGCTTTTGGCTTTGTCCTTTGTTGCCTTCCGTCTTGCCAAGAAAGCTCTCATCATGCATTGAACTTTTACTATCTTCTTCACTTGAATTTCGTACAACCTGTGCCAAATAGGTTCTTTATATTAACCGTTACGAGAGATTTGAATATCTAATAGAGTTCAATATTTTTACCTTGACAGAAACTCTTCATTGTAATACTTGAGGAAAACCTTGGTCTTTCCGAGCACCCACCCTTCCATCTTCAGCCTTATCATCAGTAATCTGCAGTTCTCTTTCGTTTCTTCCACATTTTCATCAAAGTCAAAGGCCAAGAATCGGTACCTGGAGTCAGTTTAAGACTTATTACTTTATTAGATTTCAAGAGATTACTGCAATAGATAAACACTTACCTACGTATGAATTCCTGGAAAGGGACACGGCTTGAGTAACCGCTTTGTCGTGCTTTGGCGGTATCCAATACCGCTAAAGCTCTGATCTGCTGCCTCACAACTTCTCTCTGGAAACCTCTGGGGTTGTCGTTCAAATCGGCTCTGACGCATCTGACGTAGTGGGTGCCTCCGCTGCCAGGGCCCACCGAAAGCTGTTTGAGAAGCTCCAGGCTGGTTGCTCTGTAGGTGGCTGCTGCTGTCCTCATTCTATGCACTTGGGAAAATTGACCTCTAGATACTGTGTTGTATTTCTGGAAATAACATTTATATTTAAAAGAGAAATTATCTCAAACATTTTGTGAAAAGAAAAACAATATAACACTTTGCGCTAGACATGTTTTGGTTGTGTTCAATCGGTCAGAGTATTTACCGGGCACAATTAATTTGAAGTTTTAAGAATGCTAAGTATATTTCTAACTTCCACCTTACTATGACTTTGAATAATATCCTTTTGATTGTTTTTTAAATCAGAAGAATTTCAGATAAAGAACTATTCACAAATGTTCTTGTGATTTTATGTACAAGTACCTACTTTACGTTTGAAAAATAGTACATTAACAGTATTTTTTTATTGCCTTGTTAGAGAATACATATAGTAGTGACACCACATTAGTGGGATAAAGATAGGGCCACCACATTGTAAGACAGTTGAATGACTAAAATTTTTCGTATTACTCACTCTTGCTTTCAAGTTCTCCATTTCCTTTTCGGATTTTGATCGGACCACTTCAACTTTCGGCTGACTCGGTGACACAGTCAAATTTCCAGTTTTGGTAAGCTTATTTCTAAATAATTGCTGAACAGTGATATTTGTGGACGCTCGCATTGTTTCAATCATTTCCGGTGGAAGGAAATCTTTGTTTTTGTCCGCCATTTCTCTACAATCGTAATTTACTTTTCCTGTATAATGTGCTACACTGAATTCATGGCTGCCAGAAAGTTTGATGTATGGTCCCTTACATGATGTTCTTATTGTACCTGGAATACATTAAGAACAGAAGATACTGTTAAAATCGTAAACACGATCAATCTTCTGGGCGTCCACTATCGTCGTTGATCCACTTTTGTAATATTCTTCCACAAGTATTATAAGTTCCATCATCACTTAAATATCTAATGAGAAACACACCCTCTTATTATATATCAGATTCTTAAGGGAAATTTGTTCTAATTTGCATAACTAAAACATTAATACATACTCATTATAAATTCCTGTCCACTTCCAGTTCGACTAGCCTCATCCAAAATATAAAATAAACCTAGTGGTCTCCCCATTAGCTGATCAACCGAATTCTTATTGTCATAGAAATGCAGAGCCACAACAGAAATTTCTTCTTCGGCAGTTTCTTGCATTTCCCATGCAAACATTCTTTGATTATATAAAAATTGTATTTGTTCGTTCGTTGTATTTACGATCAGCTGTTCCAAACGATTTCTGTGGTAACATTCGAATCCAAACATGTCCAATAAGCTAACGGAGTATTTGTCCCCACTAAAACAAAACATTTAACTATCACAAAATCGTAAAACAAAAGCAATTGTTAGTCAATAATATACTTCTACTTACAATACAGATCTCATAAATGATAACTTTGAGTTTATTATATTGATCATCCAATCAATCAATCTTTTGTAAAAAGCACTTGCTAAAGTATCTCTAGCATCTCTTGCTTCATCAGTAGAATGACTTCTCTTCACAGCAGTTCCACTTTCAATCAGACAGTAGTTCAATAAAGCCCAAAGAAATTTAGTTTCTTCTAATGATAACAACCTCGCTACTTTCTTTGCCTCTTCAAGGTTCTCGATTTCCGCTGAACCACTTTTTCCGTCTTTAAATCTGATATTGCCTAAAACTAGTATGGCGGCTAAGACTGTTTCTAGAAAAACAATATCTTCGACTTCCCAATCAACGCATTTCAAATTTTCTACAAATTCTTTGTAATGTTCAACTTTATTTTCTGGATTTTCTCTTACCCCTTTTGGTGCTTTTGTTGGTTCATCTAGTATTCTCAAATATCTGTGTTTTCTATTTTTCTCCAGGCTCATTTCTTCCAGGCGGTTCTCTGCTTCCATAGCGTCGTAAAAATAATAAAGCAAATTAAAATTAGCCTGAGTCCTGAAATAAAAATTTGATATAATAAATAAACAAAAATCTTCACTATTATGAGAAAGTGACGAGTAAAATATCTACTTACATATCAGTTGAAGATACTCTCCATTTTTCCAGCTGAAAAAGCCAGAATATTGCTCCGCTGAGTTTACCAGAGCTGCCATAAGTGACTTGTATTTGAAATATTCCCCTTGTAGAATGTGCATTAACAGGTGTTCCAGCTGTGATAGCTGCTTGAATAACTTTTGTTGCTTTCTGTATTCTGTCAGCAGTGTTGTTTTTCATAGCTCCTAAATGCGTGAGATGAGACAACGCGTGTAACATATTAGTTGTTTTGCCAGATTTACTCTCTCCGGAAAATACAATATGCTGAGGTTCATTGTGATGCAGAGCGTCTTGATAGGCACTGTCAGCTACTGCAAATATATGTGGTTCGTTGTCAGATCTGGATTTGCATTCGTACTTGGTGTGGTACTGTAACCAAGTGATATTTTTTTATAAAACTACATACACATTTTGGTGGATCAAATATAAATTCTGTCAATGATTTACTACTTACGTTTTCACCATAAATGTCATAATCTGTATTTGGGTTGAGTATAAGCAAAACGTCTCCAACAAAAGACATAAAAGATCCTTTTGCCAACTTAGTCTGCAACTCCGTTAGTATCTTGTCTTCTGTCAATTCATCTAATGCTGCGAGGTCTTCAACTTGCATTATCTCTGCTTCATGAACTCCTTCAGTGGTTAGCAGGCCATTCTTGATTATTCTTTCTTTTGGCTTTTCTGGTGCTTCCTTATCTTTCATATCAAACACCAGCTTTTTGATTTCTGTTGATAACTGAAACAATTAATAGACATACTACATACGTAGGTTTTCATTCCGATATCAACCTCGTATTAATAAACAGTCACGCAATATTTAAGTAATATGTATGGATATAAATCAAGTTCATACATGAAAATCATTTTCTGGTATTAATTGTATAAAAGGGTGCTCTTCTAACTCCATAATATAGGGGCGATGCTCAGGATTCTTTTCAAGGCACCTGCAAAATAGAACTATTGAGCTGATTTCATACAGTATAAAAAAGCAAAACTAATATATCTACTACTATCAATATAATTTTATCAAAATATTAATATAATAGCTTACTCGCAAATAAAATCGTTGATGTCATTAGACCACATTGCAGGCTTGGAAATTGCTGGTGGAGGATTTCTCACTATTTGAAAAAGCGCTCTCGTAGGATGCATATCTTGGAATGGAGCTTTACCATCTGCCATTTCTATAGTCGTGATGCCTAATGCCCAAACATCAGCTCTATTTCCGTAACCTTCCTCCCCACACGTCACTGCTTCTGGAGCCATCCAACTCGGTGAACCGATATTTGTTTTACTCTTATCAAAAGTCCCGTTCAGTTTGCATGACAGACCAAAATCAGACAGCTTGATCTCTCCATCTTTAGTGATCAAAATGTTACTGCACCTTATGTTACGATGCATCACTTTGTTCTCGTGCAAGTAAATGAGGGCCTGGAAATGCATATGAGAGTTATCGGACCAATCGCAGGAGTCAACACGTGAGTTTGACAGAGAGTGATGGAGTGACCGCCCCTTATGGCTGCATCTTGTTACGGCTGGTACTAACATCACTGTCAGTCAATCGTCGACGCCCATGAGATTCATTGGGGCCTATTTGCATACATATCGGGCATGGTGCTGTCGCAGTCGGCCTGTCTCGACCCTACCGTCGTCTGATATATCAGTGTGTTTAATGCATTCATTACAATCGTTTAGTAGTTAGGGATGTGCTGTGTCGATAAAAGTGTTTACATATATTTAAAAAAAAATTAATTGATATAATAAATTAAACATCATTTAAATTTTAGGGGAGAAAAACAATTGCAATCTAATGAGTTTTCCGTGATTTCAAAAGGTTAAAATATGCTAGTTATCAACCGCATAAATAAACTGACTATTTCGATCAGTGGTATATTTCATCCACGTAAATAAACTTAGTGATTGATTTTAAATTAATCGACATAATTTTACACATTACTAGTCTGACTTGATCGTACCTTACGAGATGCAATATCGATAGATATGCATGGAAGATCAACCGAACGAAGACGACGAAGCACCGGTATTGTGGACCAAGTGGCTTGCATAAAGATAATACGCATTTAAGCCTCACCCAAACCACTGGAGCCTAACATGTCGATCGAAATCTGTCACTGAGAACTCTACGGAAAAGTCTTAAGGGTTAGTTTTGGTTGTTGCGCAAGAGTTAAAGGGATCACTTGCTACCGCGTCAGAGGTTCGTATATCTTGTGTGCGCGAGCATTATTTACGATAATTGAGCGATGTGCCGCGATGGGGGGCCATCATGGTGTTGTCGGGCGCGCTCCGACATTCGCATCGACAAGTTCGAGCGTTCCCGGACTGAATCATATCAAATAAAGCGGCGTGCATTTTAAGTAATGGCCCTAGATTGTGTTTCAACGTACGTGGACATTCGCCGGGCAATATTTTATTCGACGTCACGCGAGCAACAGAAATCGTCGGGGCACAGATTTGAGAACAATTGAGTTTGCATTCAAAGTAGGTACCTACCAATTGATTCAGCCGTTGAAAGGTGGACTGGCAGGCCCTTTGTTTTATAAACAGCCATCTCGACTCGAATGTGACGAGAGACATGTTTATATTCGGTCGAATATGGGCTTACCTTGATCGTATATTTGAGGACATACGCGATGTGTTCCTCGGACATTTTCCTGTCCGCCACGTTTAGCTTTCTGACAATATCGATGAGTGATCCGCATTCGCACAACTGAAAACAAGGCGGCCCAATACAGTTACAAATAAAGCAAAACGCAAACAATACCAGCACAAAAATATGCAACTACTCACCTCAAGAATAAACCAAACGTTTCTCACACTTTCGGACTTGTCACAGAATACTCCGTAGAAATCAATCAAATTCGGATGTTTGGTGAAATCTCTGAGAATCTTGTACTCTTCTTGTATATGAGTTTCATTCTCATCTGTATACGCTTGGATTTTAATAGCGACAGCTTTGCCGGCGGCTTGAGTGTCTGAAGCTTTGAATACTTGGCCGAATATCCCAGAGCCGAGCTTGCATTCTAACTTGTACCTTTCCAAGGGGCTCGGTAAGGACGCTACGTTGAGACCGTCCTTCATGATGCCCAGCGAAACATATAATTGACAGAACAATCCTGCTGGATAAGTTACAACCTTTATTATTGTCAACCGTGCTCAATGTTAATGCTCAAGTTTTAATGAAAACCCTTGTTACAAGCTCCCTGTTGAGATCGTTCGTTACTTTTGTATCCCGTTGTCTCGAATGTTGGCAAACGTGAAGTAATAAACTCTGGTAGACAATAGTCTAGTTTATCAGAAACTTTATAAAGGATTATAAATATTTATATATAAAATTGTTAGAATATTCTCTCTTAGTCGGCTAAAAGCCGCTCACACATATGAACTATACCTATCTACCGCCGTAATGTTAAATGTGTCCAGTTATGATTGATTTGCGAATACGTTGGGCGGAATATTTATATATCACTTATATATAACCAACGCAATAAGCATAGGTTTTTCATTATAGACAAAATTACCATACCCATAAATGCAAGGGTTTTTGCCGGTTTGTTTAAAGCACTAACGGAGCAACTGATCGTGAACTGAACCTGAGTTTTACGTCATCATAGACATATGCTAACAGCCTCTTAGGGTTGACTTCTGCTAATCCTATGAAACATTTTGAGATGATTTTTTTCAAAAATTTTTAATTTGTTTTTGACTGAATAAGCACGAGGACCACCTGATGTCAAAAGTCTCTTGTGCCTGTAATGTATTATTTCATATTTTTTATTGCTTTGCTCGATGTAAATATTCAAAACTCTATTCATAAGGACCACGGCGCGGTCCAGTGTAGCCGCGGCGGGCGATCTTGGCTCGGAGTAGGCATTAAAAAATAAAAAATAAATATATAATAAAAATCATTTCTTCAAAACAAAAAAAAACAAAATGTTTCTTAGGACTAGCAGAAGTCAACCCTAAGAGGTTGTTAGCATTTTACCAATAACCCTGTATACCTAATTTGAATTCCGATTAATAATGATATAATGAGTAATCTTTAAACTTGTGTGTCACAAAAACTTCTGTAATTTGCAATCAATGCAGCCCTGATCTTTATACAATTTGCCACATCAAAGTTTAAGCTCCACGAACTTAGGAATCTTAGGATGAGAACATTACGTCACTTAGCAAATAATTTAACATAATCAATTAACAAGTACAATTAACTCACCTTCCCTGATACGTCCGCTCCCTACAAAGACTTAACTGAACTAGCTCCCCAAGCGAGAGAATACCCGCAAGTGCCCTGGCTTCCTCTATTAGGCACAGAGGTAATCCAACATAATACTATTAGGTCATAATACCCTACGACCTTCGGGTATAGAGTTCTTAATTGAGGACATGTCTCTCTAATTGGGAGTTAATCTAATTTATAATTGCGATTTGGATTTTTGGTATTTGATAAGCGTTCTTTGATTGGCGAGATTGGGTTCCTGAGATTTGATTTTTTTCGTATCATTTCTTTCAAGGCTATGGATATCGGCTTCATCAAAGTCATCTTTAAAACCATATACAGCAAAATAATAAAAGTAAAATAAAATGTTTGATTCTCATCGGTTGATAAACAGATTGTTATATAGATTTCGAAGAAAATTCAGATCCATTAGAAACTGTGATAGCATTACTTTCTTCTTACAAGATAAGTTTTCTTATGTTATTGTGACAGAACAAGCTCGAGGCGCGCTTGATGTTCAGCGGACTAACCTCTGCCTATGACAGATGCATATCGTCACATAAGTTACGAATTGCACTGCGCCCGTCACCTTGAGACATACTTAGTTGTTAAGTCTAATGTGCCTGTAGTTTCACTGGCTCTCAAGTGACTGCTGCCGGAACCCACCGTTAGGTGCTTGGCGACAGATTTTCTACTTGAGGGTGGTCGCTAGCCAGGCGGGTATTCGCAAAATGCTCTTCCACCATGCGGTGAAGCCCAAGCCCGCGGCGGGATTCGAACCATGGACCTGCTGCGCGGCAGTCCATAGCGAATGACACTGAGCTATCGCTGCTTCATAAACTCACTGTATTGACACATACGTTCCCATAGGCTTATAACATCGCAGCTGGGATTTTTTGATACATCTCAAACAGCTTTGGGAATAGATTTATGTACCTACTTATCAATGAATGTCTACGTCTGGCCTATTAAATAATTATTCTTATTTATTATATTTCAATTCTGCTTGCTGGTACAAAGTTTGTCGGCCATACAGTTCTAAAAAACTAGATAAAACTATTAATGTAGGTTAATACTGTTGATATACGTAATAATTTGTTAAAAGACCTTTTTTTATGCGTGATAAGTTAGCCCTTAACCACTATCTCACTGATGGTAAGTGAGGATGTGGTCGAAGATGTTGTTCAGGCTAACCTTGTAGTACTAGCTCTCAAGGACAGCTGCCGAAACACACCGTTAAGTGCTTGGCGACAGATTATCTACTTGAGGGTGGTAGCTAGCCAGGCGGACATTCGCCCTACCACCATGCTATAACGACTGCCATCCTAAGACAACAACCGGGACCGACGGCTTAACGTGCCCCCCGAAGTACGGAAACGCTCAGTAGAATGTCACTAGCGGTCACCCATCCAACTCATGACCGCGCGCGACGTTGCTTAACTTTGCTGATCGGTTGAGAACAGCTAAGTAAACTTCGCTACGAGCGCTTCACGGACCTACTTCTTTTCTTTCCTTATAACCTATATTTTATGGCTGAAAAAGGATAGTACATGATTCCACATTGCATCTGTAAAGCACATATCTGCCTCATGCATCTCTGCCTCATTGTCAGGGGTCAGTGATCAATAACAAGTCGGAAATAATCGATTTAACTATTTGCCAAATAGAACAATCGATCAGTTTCGTTGCAAACCGTGACTAACGAAGTAAATTCGTTTGGCAACGTCCAATGGATTCGCATCGCCAATTTTACAAATAGATCGGATGATCTCAACAGATTAGTTACGGATATTCGATCAAGTGTGCTTGACGAGTTGGTAAAAAAAGAAAAAAAAGTTTGTTTCTTTCGCTTGAATTCTTGAAGCGTAACATCAATACGTATACTTCACAAAGAAAACGTTTCATTGAAAGGTTTTTTTTTATTGAAGGGCCATTGAGATTGAGTACCGTACGTTCGGAAATTTCATTCTCATTCATAATCATCTGTCAATGTACAGTTATGTTTGATGTGCAAATAAATTATAAAGGATTTTTTTGTTTGGACTGTTTATTTAAATAGTTGAGTAATGTAACTTATAGCGAGTACTTACTCACTATAAGTAACATTACTCATTATTGGTACAGCACCAAACCGGAATAGATGACCAACATTGACGGAATATTAACTAGGTACATAAGCAGTATCTACTATTACGAAATCACAAATATACGATAGGAAAAATTTAAGTCATGTGCGGGATCCAAAAAAAATTTTCCTATCGTATATTTGTGATTTTGTAATGAAATCCGCATAGCAGGCGTTATTGCAAACCTAAAAATATTAAAAGTATCTACTATGCCTGGGATTAATACAATACAAATTTAATCAGACCTAAGTATTATATTAATAATTATTAGCGAGGGAATTATCTACCACGATACGGTACTGTTTGGTATTTTGAGCCGCAATTTTTGGGTAGGTCCCATGCGATTCTCCAATCATAGGACAGATCCCACTGAATATTTCTTGCTACGGAACCCACAAAATATTATTTAGCTTCCCCATCAATTCCCAAACAAAATCAAGTAAAATCAACCAATCAACGCCGTTCTTACCTATTTTTGGTATTTTCATGATATTATTGTCGACCAAAGTGTAATCTCCTAGAAGTTTCTGATCACCTAGTATAGGCACGTACCTAGCCTCTTATTTAAAATTATAATACTTTTTGAAGCAGTGGCTCAGTGGCATTGGCTACGGACTACCGCGCTGCAGGTCCATGGTTCGAATCCCGCCGCGGGCTTGAGCTTCACCGCATGGTGAAAGGGCATTTTGCGAATGCCCGCCTGGCTAGCGACCACCCTCAAGTAGAAAATCTGTCGCCAAGCACCTAACGGTGTGTTCCGCCAGCAGTCCTTGAGAGCCAGTGAAATTACAGCCACATGTGACTTAGTCTCAAGTGCCTGTAATTTTTCTGAGACTACTATACGCCACAGTAGTATATATATATAGTATAGTATATATATAGGTATGCTGAACACAGCCTCCCCTGTTTAGGGGGTATTTGCCATAATCCCCACGCTTGGCTGGCGGCTTGGGGATCGCAGTGTAAGATGGCAGTTTTTTAGAAAGCGCTGCAACTAAAATACTGGAAGGTTAGTTAATCGCCTCTTACGACACCCACGGCATATGGAGAGGTGCAATTCTAACACGGCACCCCACGGGGCGTGTCTCAACTTATATAGTTAAAATCATACTGTATCTACTTTTATATTACATTTTGTAATATATAATTTTGTAAATCAGTCTAGTGTAATTCTTTGTTGCGTCTTAATTTAGTATGGTCTCATTTAGTGCCTTACAATTAAAGTTACAAATCGTCAAAAATCACTTTCACCAACAAGAAAAGTCTAACAAGTTTTATGCTTTGGTACCTTAAACATTTAAATTCATTTGTATGCACACAATCAAGTCCTACACATATCAAAAGTTGACTTGTCTGTTTGTTCACGATACCTCTTAACGTCAAGGCAAAAGGGCCCTTAACCTCGAGGGCCAAATTAGGCGGAAATAACGTCGTAATTGCCTCTCGGATTCGTTCAGATGAATCAGATGTCGCTTCTGTAAGCTACCTGGGTGATCTTTGATTTTGTAAAACAAATTGCTTTTTTCAATAAATGCTAATTGAAGAGATAATCCGCGCACTTATGTAATGGATATTATGCCAAATTTAAGACACGTGATTATTTTCGTGGAGGGCGGGACATCAATAACCTGTTGTCATAGTTACGCCGTTTTACGTCAGCGTGAAAGTAAACGTTGTTCCCCTTAATATTTTATGATTGTGATGGACTAAACATTATGCCCACCCGATGTTAAGCGGACTCACCTCTGTCTATAACAGATGCATTTTGTCACAAGTGAGAGAAAGAGATATACAGTTGTTAATTCTAATGTAGCCTGTAATTTTTATGGCTCTCAAGAATCGTTGGCGGAACACACTTTAGGTGGGCGACAGATTTTGAAGGTGATAGCTTGGGGCTTGAGGGTGGTAGCTGGCCAGGCAAAAATTCGCAAAATGCCCTCCCACCATGCGATGAAGCTCTAGCCGGCGGTGTAGGCGGTGCCTACGTTTCCGCTAAGGACGGTTTTAGCAGCGCCCCTAGTGGAAACGTAAGTAAAAATAAGTATGGCAGCAATGGTTAGGTACACTATAAATACGAGGTACGTGTCTAATTTTTAACACAAGTTTTATGAACTTCAGTTACAATCAAAATTTCCTGATTACATCCCACGTATGTACTGGGGGGGGGGGGGGGGGGGGGGGGGGGGGTCCTATAGTAACAAAAAGATAGACTGAACATATTATAACAATATGTTATGTCTTACAAAACACCACTGATGGCACAATGAAAAATTGTGGCTTTATTTTCTACTATTCTTCTACAAACACAGTGCCCCATGTTGAGTCTTATAAATTATAACATATCGATAGAGTACTCTGCCGCAGTGGTGAAGTAGTCTACTTTACACTTAGCATCCTAAGACCATAACGCAAATTCTTGCTACACTACATGGCTGACAACCTCTTTACAGATATCCATTGTCCTTTCCTAATTCCCATTGAATACATAAGACATAGATTGAATGTGGATGCCCTCATCCAAGCTTAGTGATGAGGCACCACGTAATAGACACTATACTCGAGTTGCCTGTCATTCTCGACGCGCGAAGGACGTCTCATCCGAATTCCGATGCTCAGTGAGTAGCGTTCTCCATGCTTTGTGAAACAAATTTGTAATGATGAAGTATTATAAGTTTAATATCGAACTGATTTAGAAAATTATCTCAATTGTCATAATATACAATACTATTATTATTTTTTATAATACGTAAAGTTTTATTAGTATGCTAGTTTTTGTTTTGATATATTCTTTTTTAATTTAAAGTACCTGCTTGTTACGATTCAAAGATACATCAATATAATAAATGGACGAACAGGCCGAGCGCCAGTGGTTTAGGTTCAGGTGACAAACTTTTCTCCCCGTTTTCACTCCTAATCAATCCTAGCAAAAAATATTATTCCGGCGTGTTTTTGTTTTAAACAGTCTATCCAGTTACAATTTTTTTTATCATTAGTGAGCCAGGACTTTGATTCTTATATATATAGATGGACGGCCGCATGTCTGATTCTAAATATCCTTGGGTATGATTTCGTTGGTCGTACAAATATCTGATACAGTAAGGTTATGAACCATCAGGATCGTAAAAAGCCCCGTGGTGCGCCTAAAGGGCAGCTACATCCTACTGACGTCAACGTAAGAGCAATACTCTTATGACGTTGGTAGGGTGTAGCTGCATATGCCGCTTAATTCGAACAATCCAACCTAGTTGTACCTATCAAATGCAACAGGAAGATGTAAAAAAAATACAACGGTCCAATTGTTCGATGTTTATTCATTTGGCTAAAATCTACAATAAACTTACAAAGATAAAATAAATAGAAAAAATAAAATGGTTCAATAAATACCTACTACACGTATCACTTCATTGGGAATGTTAAAGTTACATTTAAACTTATGATTAAAACATTTAAAAAACAAGTACCCTATATTTACATAGTCGTATAAAACATTAATTATTAATTAATATTAAACATCATTTAGTACTGTATACACGAGCGTTTATATAGTTTAAATAGTTTTTTAATACAAATATTTAATAGATGAAAATATTTTACAGATAATGGCGAATTATCGTTAAGTATATTTTAAGCGTTTGAAATATATATTATTACTAAAAATAACTTCCGCAAAGTAACGCCTAAGTCTTTTAATTCTATTTAATGTAATTTGTGAATCGTCGCCGTATTCACTTAAGGGGGCGATGCAGATCCATTCGGAGCTAGTAACAGAAAATAAAACAAAATATAAATTAAATAAAATCGTGTATATTAGATAAATTAATAACTTATCAAGAGGACGGAGTTGACCGATAAAAAAAATTCAACACGTTTTTAAGCGTGAGTTATGTAAAAAGTCATTATTTTTGAGGACTCTAAAAAATAATCTGAAAAAGTTACATTTTAATTTTTTTACCTATGAATCAAGTAGTTATTAAAAACTTTCAACACCGATTTATTGCAAAATCTGTATTTTATATATATGTTTTCTCAACACAAACAATTGATATCTTAAGAGGAGTATACCTTCAAAGTGTCAAAAATCTGCGAATCATCCCCTTAAGTAGGCAACATTTTATTATTCTCACACAGCTAAATATTAGTAAGGTACAAAATTGTTATATACGTAGTTATATACCTATATACGAGTAAATACATAAGTAATAGCATATATACCTACTTTAGAGTACTGAATTTATTGGAATAAAATACTAACAGTTTATATTATTGTATGTTTATTACATAGTAAATACATACCGACATTGTCTTTTGTAGTCAGTGGTGTCTAAAGTCTTAATACATACGATCTTTGCATTTTTACATATGAATTAAATTAAAATACTTTCTAATATGAATAAATTTACATATCAATCATCGACAGGGGAGGCAAATAACCTTAATAATATTTGTCTATATTTTACATTTCAATAAAATTTAAATACTGTTTTCAAGCAAATAATTCAATGTCAATATCATTCATGTACGATATCAAAAATACATACATATTAAGTGCTACAGGAATGTAAACTAGTCGCAAAGATTTTAAATCTTGAACGCTTATGCTGTCTAATTCAATTTAAGTATTTAATCATATCTTCAAATCACATTCCTCACACCTCTGAAAGAGGCATAGGTAATTAAGTTCTCCAGAGTTTGACCAAAAGGAGACGAGTCGTAGTACTTAGATAGAACCAAGAAACAACCGGTGTTTATAGACACACCGATTAGCTCTTGTAACTACTTTCATTTGAAGATTCTCAAATAGAGGGTATATATACAGTCTCATAAAATATTATATATCCCACTCAATATTTCTACCAACGGAACGCACAAACTGTTATTCAGAACTCCCATCGAATCCCAAACAAAATCAAGTAACAAAACAAGCAATCAATGCTGTCGAAACCTATTTTTTTAATGTAATCCAAATCGTCGACAAAAGTGTAAAGTAATCTCCTTGAAGTTACTGATCTCCTTGTATGTACCTGTCAAAATCGGCATATTAAATAGCCACAAATAAACAATAACCAGCTCAACACCATAAGGAAATCTAATGCTGCCTCCATTTTGAAGCAGTGATGGCTCCAGTAGCATTGGCTATGAACTGCCGCGCAGCTGGTTCATGGTTAGAATCCCGCCGCGGGCTTGAGCTTCACCGCATGGTGGAAGGGCATTTTGTGCTCATTTGGCTAGCGACCACCCCAAGTAGAAAATCTATCGCCAAGCACTTTTACGGTGTGTTCCGGTAGCTGTCCTTGAGAGCCAGTAATTGTAGGTTAGGCCTGTTAACACCCTCGACCACATCATCACTTACCATCAGGTGAGTGAGACTGCGGTCAAAAGCTTACCTATTAGCAATAAAAAAAACAGACTCTCTACGAGAAATGTCGAAGAGACTTCAGGCGTGCACGTGAAAATTCTACACTCATAGGTATTCTCACTTGTGTTCTCATTCCCATCCGGTATAAACGATTGCAATGATTGAAAATGCTCAATAAAGTTTATCTACATTATTTTTACATCTAATTTATTTTTCAGGAACTAAAAAATATAAACATATTTTCGACATCAAACAGTCTACAGGCGACACCTAGAAGGCGAAAAACTATTCACATTCACGTTTCTCGGGTGTCTCGTAAGAAATAATATACAAAATACTACTCTAGACTCAGACTCAGAAAGTCACTAAATATATAAAACGATTATGCTTGTACCGTCTCAAAATAAATCAATAAAGAAATAAGCGCAAATTATCTATACCTCTTTCACGATTATGGTCGCATAGTATTTAGTACCTTTTATTTAAAAGAATACTTCCATATTTTGCTTTTCCAAATGTTCCGAGTTCGGCTTGCACCATCCAAAGAGATATAGCGAAATAATCTCTATTACGTTACGTACCTCTTTCATGATTATGATCGCCTAGTACCTTTTATTTAAATTGATAATATATCCATAAATTGCTCTTTTGCCAAGTGTTCTGAGTTCAGTTTTAGTAACTTAGCACTAAACAATGAATTCTTAAGTAGATCATATGAGTGAAAGACTAATTTTTGGGATTGTATACCTAAACTTTTTTTATGTAAAATGAATGACGCAGTTGGAAGAAAATGAGAATTACAAAACGCTCTTACATTGTGACAGCTGCTGATTGGTTTTCGTAACCGTCTTCATTAAATTGTGCATTGAGTATATACGTGCCTTAGCGGCACTATAAAAGGATTCCCACGGTCCGACATTAAACAAATCCCTACCACATACCAAACAACAATTAATACTGAAACAAATTATTTCTACGTAGAAACTATTTGCCAATATACGGTTGGAAAATTCAGGCATCATACATCCAGTTTAGAGTATCCTTACTTACAAATTGCCACCCACTTGTCGTCCCTACATCTCTGACAGTCCACACGACAACACCAGTGAAAGGTGCAATTGCAAGGTTTTATGCTCGACTTGCGGATCAACGCGTGGCCTCTACCGCAGCAGAGCAGGTCGCAGGATCCGGTCCGGGTCGTTCGTCCAATCCGGCAGACTCGGCCTGATGTGCCCGCCGAGTCGGTCCGGCTGTCGGGTTCGCAGAAGCTGGGTGATCTGGGAAATAAGTAAGTTTTGGTAATAAATACTTCAGTGGAGTTATAGCTTTCATAACTACCTAGCCTGAGTATTTGCATTAAATAAATGTATTGGTACCTAAACAATACAAATTGTCATATTTATTTTTGTGTATACAGATATCACAGATAGACTGACAGTTTGGAAAATGTACCTGTTGAAGAAGTTGTGAAGGAAGATGTTGGAAGATACCAGTAATACATGTGTATAAGAGGTGTGAAACCCATCCCGCCGATTTGGAAAGTGAATAATAATAATTTATAAAAAATATATACGTAACATTAAAAAACATGACATCAATATTTTATAAAAACACTTAAAAAAAAATATACAAATATTTATATTGACAATTTCGCCTAATTTTCTGGCTAAGCCCACGTGGCAACGCTACGAATTTTTGAAGCGTTTCATTTATACTCTACTCTTCGAGCGCAAGTGAAAGAGAACTATAATTTCTTGAAAATTAAGCGGAATGGTCACTAGATATATTTTAATATCTTTCTTCAATATTCATACACCTATTACATAATTTTTTTTAAATTAATTATTATATGGATTTCCGCAAAGTAATTCCTGAATCTCTCTGAAAAGTATTAATTAGTTTTTCCATATCGTTCATAAATTCTATTTTTGCCACTTTGTGTGAGAAGACGAGGCACATGAGACTTAACAACTATGTCTCAAGGTGACGGGCGCAGTGCAATTCGTGACTTGTGACGAAATGCATCTGTTATAGGCAGAGGTTAGTCCGCTTAACATCAGGTGGGCCTCGAGCTTGTTCCGTCACAATAACATAAAAAAAGTCTTATAGAGGTCGAAAACTATGAGGTCCCATATAAACAATCTTTGCCTCATTTTATTGATTTATCTCCGATGGAAAAAAATTGTACTAAGATTATCCTGACAGGTCGCTGGAGTCTGTGTTTGCTGCTTTGTGCAATTGTAACTCCCAGACAATTGATTTAAATATATCCCGAAACTGAAAGAAAATTGTCAGGTAAATATTACGCGAGTCTCAGCCGGTTCCTAAATGATTATTCAGGTCTTATAATACTTACTTTTCGAAGAACAGTAAGCTGGTCTTCGGTGCTGGCCGGGGTCTGCTCCGCCTCCTGCCTCGTGGTCTTCCTCGGAGTACGTTTATCCCGCTGTTGAGTTCCTCTTGGGCAACAATCAGCGCCTAAACCAAAATAAGATACTTTACATGATTACTCTCCAATAACCTTCAGCAGCCATAGAGGAAATAACATAGTTATGTCTAATAATAAGTTAATTGACATCCTGGTGATTGTTTAGTAGTTGTATCGAATTACTTTGATTTAGTTTTCCTTGTGAAACATTGATATGCGTGTGTATATCAATACACTTACGGCCTCTTTCACGACTTTCAAGTAAAGTCTTGAGTAGGCTAATAGCCGGCTTAACGCAAAAGTAATCGTGCATATGAATTTCACAATGGACGAGTAATGCAAAGCCACAAATAAAGTGACCACTAACTTATTTCTTGTTTCATTTTTCTATCATTTATACAGGTTTCAAAAGAAGGTTGGTAATGCAAACTAGTTGGTAGTGCATAAATTACAATGTTGGAAGTAGTCTAACATTGTAATTTATGCACTAACGCCTTGTATGCGAATAAGATTACAAAATTAGAATAAATGGAAAAATATATCTTTTAGCAATCCTATAGCCAATTCTTTTCTTGTGGGAAATCTTTCAGTCCTATAGTGTTTCAGAGGCATTGGTTGAAGATTTTTGTTCTGAAATTACTTGGGGTTCAGTATTTGCTGATAACAATTTTAAGTGTCCATAATATGAATACGCTTGGGCGGGCGAAATGATACCACACTGGGCAGGCGTCTTAGAGGTCACAATGTAAGATAGATAGAAGGAAGTTTCACCTTATAGCCATAAGGTGAAACTTCCTTTGCACACCTTTAGTGCGGGGGTGAGAAAAAAAATATTTTTGCAGGTCATAACACATCATTAACTATTATTTTATTTAAATCAAACAGTAAACTAAATAAAATAGTGCAAATCTTAAACAATTTTATCGTTAGAGGGATCAGTAACAACATCTACCGCAGAAGGATGATGTTAAATCTGTCGTGGATTTCCTTCCTATATGTAACAGATGTCTCTGACAAAGTAGTTGTTCCACATGTGGCACTCACAGCCTTGAAAGGAAATCAAATAAAGGACAACGCAGATGTATCGCCTCTGTACCAACCAACGTCGCGTGGCCGCAGTCTCACATCTACTCGCGAGCTTCTCCCAATTCGAGAAGGTGATACGGCAGTTAATACTTATAGTATAGACGATGTAAATATAGTGCCGGGTGGATACGTGTGCGCCAACCTTTATTCGTAGGGGCCAACCAAAACATAGCGAACTAGGGGCCAGTACCTTATAATAAATGAAAAAGAGTTAACTAAAATATGAATAAAATTTATAAGATATTGCTACATCTTATAATAAATACTTTGTGTCTAATTATTTAATTACTTTAAACGAGTTACGATCTGGGTGTCGGTTATATGGATTCCGTTCAAATTTTATTTTTATAAACAAAAAATGCAGAGCGAAGCTTGGTCGCTCTTAAATATGATCGTCGGTTCTTTAATAACAAAAATATTAAATGCCAGTCTCTGTTCAAAGTTTGACAGAAAAGGCATATCGTATATATCAGGTATTTATTTATTTGTATTGGTGAGTAGGACTTATAATAGCAGAATCAATAATTTAAATACCTTTCGATACTGCCTTTTGATAGTGGAAGCCACGGCTCTGAAGTCAGGCGTGGCTCGCCAGCAAGTTCGGAGTTGGCAGCTTCCAGACAAGCCGTGGCACTTGCATCGCACCTCCATGTTAGAAGACAATATCTGGAATATCAATGACAGCTTTAAATCTTTACAAATATACTAGAGAAAAAATTAAAGTCATGCGTGCGGATTCGAACCCGCGTTTTATCTCTCATAAATTTGTAATTTTGTAATGTAATCCGCCGAGCAGGCGTTATTGCAAACATAACAATATTAAAATTATAAGATTGCGTCGTCATTAACATGTTTAAAATTAATTGCAAAATTGGTCTTCTTTGTAGTACAATGTAAGTTGAACTATAGGTGTCGCTCCATCCCAATGCGATGGTTAAATAAAGAACGAGAGGAAAAATTGGAGTTATTAGTCATTGTCATGTTAGCTCAGTTAGGTCTGAGTATATCCCAGCTATAAGGGTGGATGGACGCGGGTTCGAAACCCGCACATGACTGTTATTTTTTTCTCTCGTAATTTTGTAATGTAATCCGCTGAGCAGGCGTTATTGCAATCATAACAATATAAAAAAGCTTTAAATCTATCCCATCTAACACAATTCTTTGATTATACTACAATAGAATAAGACTTCCCACCCAAATTTGGAGGGTTTTCTGTACACATTGAATGTTTAATCTCGTAATGATGTACATATCAACTATTATTTAATCTATGGTATAAGTGTAGGGCTTGGTAGTTAACCGTTTATAAGTTCTTCGTGCGTCTTTTAAGTTAGTATGTCCCTTCAAGACTAAGAAACATATTTATATTAATAATTGATAGATTTATGGCGTCATGTGTTATACCTAACAGATTATAATATCCATCATTGTGTTTTATTGAGTGTTGTTGCTTTTGTGGTACATAATCTCCTTATCGTAAACAGATTTACAGTGACACTGTAATTAATGACGTTAAGCTGCGTTCAGACCGCTTTAATATTCTACGGTATTATTACGATTTTTATTTAGCAAATTTTTTAATTATCTCAATAAGCTTCAGGTATGCCGCGAAGCAATTGCGCTGCGTCTAGCCTCGCCATCACATCAAAATGAAAGATAATCCAAACGTGATAACCTCATATACGTACGACTACAACAATCCCTCCCTTGAGAATCATAAATCTGTTTCGCCGTACGTGACCGCACCGCGGCCACAATTGCTCAATTACGCCACCCACTAGCTCATAACATTTACATAATTAAACGCCTCAGCGCAATCACGCTGACGTCTTAATTTCGCAACGCCGCCGGCCGAACGATTTCCCAAATTGAGTTGGAGCAAAAATTCAAATAAATCGGTTTTTCGGAACGCCCCCGGTACCCGGCGATCCTTAATAACGTAGCATTAAGAGCTCTCGCGATAGAATTCGCCACCCAAGACGTTTGTAATACGTCGTAATGAAGCCGGAATATTAAAAATGGTCTCGAACCGCTTATTATGTTCTCACCTCGACGGGTGTATCGTGAAATACGGCCGGTTAATGTGGGGCTCGAGGCCGTTGGGTCCCGCCACAGAGGTCCGATAGGTCTTAATGGTGGCGCTAGTAACACATGGAATCGATTTTGGATCTCTCGATAGCTATTAGGGACGTCGAGATTGAAGATTGAATCACTGAAAGGCGTGGAGATACTCGTATGAGGATTAGGAAGATTGAGGTAGTAACCAAGTAATGACGGGAAAAATAATGATGTGAACCCATCGTCAAATGACATGTGTGAGTAATGAAAATACATTTTCGCTATGCTATAGAAGTTGAGTTTTAAAGACACTGGTGAATAAAATGCAAATGATTTTCGTAGCGATATAATACTGATTATAATTTAATACTAATGCCGTTTCACTACGAGTGCGACCACTGTTTTTTTTTAACAAACAGGCTAAGAATTGATGGCCTGTTGGTAAGAGAAGACTTGGTTAACACTGAAATGTGCCTGCCTAGGAAATACTTATTCTAAAGACTCTTAGATTATACCTACAATGTATCCGGAAATATAGAGACGCTACGGTGCTGGCAGAGCGTACTCGTACCATAAATCGGCCGTACCGATGATCAATGTGGAATGAAAGCTTTCCGTTCCACATTGATCATCGGTACGGTGTGCGTATTTTTGGAATATTGACAGTGTTTTTGTGTGCCCAATTGTCCAATGAAAGAAAGTAGCGAAGATTTATATTTGTATAGATCGACACACATTCTCCGGAATAAAACGTGCAGAATAATAACACTGCAGGTGCATGGGTATTTAGTTATAGGCATGGATACCCACCATCCACAAAATTAGTTGCTAAATACAGTAGTATTATTATATGTTCTATGACCAAACGGTGTGTACCATCTTCTTCAGTCCTTGAGGGCCAGTAATTCTAGGTTAGCTTTACAACATCTTCGACGTCAGCTCGTATGATCAGTTGAGATAGTGGTCAACAGCAATAATTTAACCTAGATAATTCAAAGCCAATTTTAACGGTTATTTGGTCTAGCTGTCCAACAGAGAGCTGGATAAAAATTAGTTTTTCAGGTTTCCGTAAAAATGAGTATTTAAAAAATAATAGGAACTTATTGGAACAGGAGTATCCTGTAGGATATTATAGGAATATGATAAAACGCTGCTATAGGGACTACTGTGCAGAAAGGTCCTTACGTACCAGGTCCCAGCCAATCCCACTGCGGGCTTGAGCTTTACCGTATGTTAGGGCATTTTGTCAAAAATATACTAAGAAAAAAAGAAACCAAGTCACTAATTGGTTTCAGTAGCTATCCTTGAGAGCCGATTCTCATTCAAGGTTAATTTAATGATCTAATCATCATTAAACCATCTTCGACCACATCATCAATATAGAGACTAGTTACCCCTTATATCACGTGTAGGATCTCAAGTATTATATAATAATATACAATAGAAATATTATAAATATAATGAATTTAACTATGTACGTACTTCACTTAATTTAATAAAGTGAAACAATAAAAAATATAGTAGAACTTAAAAAATGTATATAATATTAAAGGTTTTTTATGTGATTGTGACGGCATAAGCACTAGTCCTAACTGATGTTAAGCGGTAATCTGTGCTTATAACAGACACATTTTGTTGTGTAATATTCTTGTAGGTTTTGCTCTAAATAAAACTGTATTATGAAAATTTGTGAATTTATTATTATAGCACTCTGACATGAAACAATGTAAAAACCGGAAGGGCTAGAGCTGGTGTTGCCACTAGCTAGTATAAAATTTAAAACTATTTTTGTCATTGTCACAATCTAGGGGGGCCACAAATGCCATATAAGTAGATTTAAAAAAATAAAGTGCTACCAGTTAATTTAAACTACAAAACAAAATGACTTGAATATCAAGAAATATTTTGACACATTTGACTATATTGATGATGAAATGGCTACTAATGAAAATTTTGTTGGCGAATGCTGCCTGAAGCTTGAACCAATTGTAAAAAAAGCAATGTGCAAAGGATTTCTTGACTAAAACAAGTGTCAATAATACACATTATTATATTACCTAAGTTATGGGACAAAACAGACAAAATTTAATGATTACTTAACAGAACTATTAGTTTGCTATTCCGTTGGTAAAACTAAAATTTTTGATATAGCTCTGGTATGCAGTTTACCATTAGAAGTTTGCACTTCCACTACTCTCACTTTGTTATTATTGCCACAAATTGTCCATGTGACCCTGCCTAAAGGCAGGGGTGGGGTGTTAGGATTGATCAATAGAAGAATATTACCTTCCTTTAGGTTAGGTAATTCCTTACACCACTTAGTTCTTTGGTTAAGAGTGGACAGATAGTCCTTAGACCAGACGTTCCAAAAGTGTTGTCATACTTGTTCGCAGCACCTCCAAAAGCGCAACTTATTGGTAGGGATTTCGGTCTAATCCGGCTGAGGGATAGCTGTTAAAGGACAGCCGATCAAAAAATGACCAGCATGAAAAATCAGAAGAATCTTGTGTTGTTTTTGATATTAGGGGACGTGAATTCAAAATGCCTTCTATTTCAATCATAATCGTACTAAACTGTTCATAAGTGAATATTTTGAATGTTGAAATTCTTTTTAAATGATATTTCGCTGATTTCACAGCGGCCTCCCATAAGCCACCGTGATTCGGACTGTGTGGAGGAATAAAATGGAATTTAATTTCCTTTTGTAATGTGTAGTTGCCAATTGATTTCTGAAATTCTTTACTACTATGCAAATTGTACAACTGTTGCAACTGCTTGTTGGCGCCGTTAAATGTTGAGGCGTTGTCGCAGTAAATATCTGAGGAAATTCCCCGGCAAGATATGAATCTTTTAAAAGCTGCTTAAAATGTATCCATGGACATGTCAGAAACAACTTCAATATGTACGGCCTTCGAGGCGAAACAAACCAGTAATGCAACATAACCTTTGCTGATAATGCTGTTGCGCTTTGATGACTGCTTAATCTCAAACGGGCTACAATAGTCCATACACACCCTTTCAAAGGCCCGAGCCGGATTTAGGGAAGAGCCCATAAGCTGTTTAGCTGTTTCTGCCTTATGTCTACAACAGACAATGCACTTATAAATTATGCTCTTAAGGCGATCCTGGCCCGAAAACGCCTTACAAGATTTAACTTTTCTCAAAGAAAAAACTAAATTATTGAATTGAAAAAAATATATGTTATTTTTAAGCATATGCTTTAGTGTTATCATAAATCGGATACACATAATAAGTAACTTCGCTCGATCGAAAAAAAACCCAAAGTCACCTCTATTATGAATTTTGAATCGATTTTTATGTTCCTTATTACCAATATTTCATTTTGAATTAATTTTTAATGCATTACTTAGTAACTAAGTCAATTAATTCATAAATAAAAATATTAGAAAGTTATCATGTTAATTTTATATGATTTTTTAACGTGAATTCATGGTGTCAGAGCTCGATCACTTGACCGCCAGTGCGCTCGCAGAGCTCGTCGACGTAGGACGTGTGTCAATTTTTGCGATCTACGCTATTCCACACAGAACAAGACTAAAATGGGTACCAAATACAACAATATAAAAAATGCTCTGGCTTGGCTTTTAGAAATCGTACGAGTCCAGGAGCAAACGGCGGTAAGTATGTAGATACTTGCCGCCGCCGTGCCGTTTGCTTTCTTTACGCTCAACTCGTTACGCCTATCTTGATGACTTACTGATTGACGGTGAATGACAATCGATTCCGTAAGTAGCAATGGTTACTGATAAGGGTGTTATTTTTACAAATAAATGTTTAAGTCGGTACCGTGTGCACAATATTGTGACATGTGACAATAACATATTCTACTTTTTATTCCGATTTTCCGAACAGTTCCTGATGGATCGGGTAAACAAAATTAATTGCAGGCGAAGCCACGGGCTGAATCTAGTTATTATGTAACTGATTGTTCAAAACTATTTATCTAACTCGTGTAGTTTTTCAACTTGTGGCATTTTACGAACCATATCATATTAATACGTACATAATGGTAAATTAAGGTAATTAAAATTGTTATCACTATTGTTATATGTCCAATGCCAATTATACCAAAAAATATTAATACAATTAATTCTGTTGTATATCTTTGTATTTGTTATCTGAGTAATTCTTAACTCTCATGTAAAAAAATAGATTACCATATTTTTTATGTATATTAGTATCACACATAAAAACAATAACTTCTTTCCATTTTAGCAAGCTATATAAACCTAGGAGGTTATTAAAAAAAATCATTAAAAATCACGGGTGTGACATCGAGTAACATGTTTGTGACGTGGCATGAGTTTCCATATAGCCAAATTTATGTACTTTACTTATAATTTAATTTATCATATATTTATTAATATATATAACAGTTTCAATAATCTACCAGTCTCATAAAGTAATAGGACCCGTCTATTTGTATTCTTAAGTTTAAATGTAGTCCATTTGCCAAGCATATAATATTTTGATTTCGATAATCGATATCAAAAAGAAGTCCATCTAGCATTAACGATCACTTAATGTTACTTAATATTTCTATAATAGTAATAAAAAAAGCTAATCAAATTAACCTACTAACCAATCCAATACTAACGTAATGTCTCAATATAAAAAAGCGTTGCCATTATGTACTTAAATAAATAGAAATATGTTAAAGAACATATCTTGCAATTATTATAAACTACTTAAAATTCATTTATCAATTTCTATTCTATTTTGCCTCTTCCTCCTGGACAGCCGAGGTGTTCGGACGTACACTTTAATACCGTCTCCGCGCTAAAAACTTGTTAAAATCAGAAAATTATAGTGCAGTCAATATTTACGAAAACAATCAATTATACAGAAAAACCCGCCTTATTCGATCGGGATAAGATCAACGATTCTTCGGTTGAACTGTGAATAACAGCAATACTTACCTTTGTCTCTAAGAGGTCTACGTAAAATTGACGGAAAGCAGATTTGTATAGAAATCGTCGATAGTCGACCAGAAAAGTTGACCGCTCACTCCGAAGACAACAACCGGAGCTCTGGTTTTGGTTAACGGCCTCACGTAACGCCAACATTTGACCAAATAACGACTTTCTGCACCCACTGAAGACGCATTTGATTTATAACGGCCAGTACAATGGATAGTCGAATGGACAGATCGGGTTCGGATCCAGACGTAAGTCAGATTAGTAACATAGAAAAAACGCCTTCGGACTATGTTATTGCTCGCTATAAAAGAAAGAGGTGCGATGAAAATTCTTCAGAATTTAATAACTTTAGAGAAGAAATGAGGGCTATGATGCTTAGTCAGGAACAAAAACACCTGAATCAAAATAAAATCCTGAAAGATATTCAGCAGGGGAATCATAACATACAATCCTCTATAGCCCTTCTAACATCACAAAATGAGGAGTTCAAAAAGAAGATACGAGAATTAGAAAATGTCATACACGAAGACAAAAAGTATATTGTGTCATTGGAAGATAAAATCGAAGACCTGCAGATGGGGAGTCGTAAAGCAAACTTTGAGGTAAAAAATGTCCCAAAAAAGACTTCTGAAACGAAAGAAGACTTATTAGAAATGGTGGTTTGCTTGTCAAAAAATGTAGGTGGCAACTTAAGCAAAAATGATATTAAGGACATCTACCGTGTGCGAGGAAAAAAGGAAGAGGTCAAAAATACCCCAATAGTAGTTGAAACGTCATCGACATTACTAAAAAATGACATATTAAAAATGTGTAAGACTTTTAATGTCAAACATAAGACGAAACTGCGTGCTTTGCATCTAGGTCTCCGAACGTCTGAAGATACTCCAATTTATGTTTCGGAGCAATTGACACCGAAGAGCTCTCGACTGCATTTTTTGGCTCGTGATTTGGCTAAATCAAAGAGGTATAAATTCTGCTGGACTGCTTATGGTAAGGTTTACGTAAGAAAAGATGAAAACTCACCGATAATTGCAATAAAAGCTGAAAATCAGGTTCAGCAGCTGCTTCAGGAAAAATGACTAGATTTAGTAGAATACCTAAACATGTGGTTATTTATTTTTTTCATTTACTCAAAGTTCAATAAGTATATTTATTTTAATTATTTATTGATGATGTCACTAGCTATATACACAACAAAATTTACAAATTACACATACTTTCACTCACACATTTCAAAATTACTCACTCACACAATTAAAAATACTCTAAATCCAGTAAACTATATTTTTATATTAAAGAAAAATAATAACGTTTTCCCGTATTTAAATTTATTTAGCCAATGTAATTTAAATTTTATACATTGTACTGAGCTTACGACCCGCAGCATTTTTGTAGTTGATTATGGATAGTCCCCTTACCACTTTGAATGAAATAGATGATATTGAAGTTGCACTAAGTATTCAATGTGATATTGAAGATCTCACGCGGGAAATATCTGTTACAGATAATGACCTTAAAGTTTTTTGCCAAAACATTAGAAGCATTTATAGTAATATCGATGATTTAATTTTAACTTTAAGTGCAACAAATATTAATCCAGACATACTTATATTGACTGAATGTAGAATAAAAACTGATAAACCAATACCCTCTATCACAAACTATACATCATTCTCAACAAGTCACCATATTAATCAAAATGATGGAGTTGTGGTATATGTTAAAAATGGAATTGTAGCTTCTATAAAAGAAGTGATATTGGATCATGCATCATGTTTGCTAATAGATACTTTTAATAGTTCTATTTTGGGTATATATCGTTCTCCCTCAAATATCAAGGCTGATACATTTATTGATTCCCTCAACTTGCATTTAGAATCATTAAAATCTTGCAAAAATATACTTATAAATGGTGATATTAATATTAATTTAATTGCTAGAGAATCTGAAAAGGAATATGACCGAACGAATAGACTGAAATACCTTAATATGCTGGCAATGCACAGCATAATGCCAGGTCATGTGCTTCCAACCAGAGAAGGTAATTGTCTAGATCACGTTATGATGAAAATTGAAAATGGCAAAATATCTGCTAAAGTGGCTGTTCTAAATACTACCGTTACCGACCATCGCATGACTTTTTTTAATCTATCTGGTCAAATTTCTACTAATAAATGTAGTAAAATAAAAACGGTTATTGACTTTAACGCAGCACTTATAAGTTTAGCAAAAAAGAACCTTGCCGAACTTTTGTTTTGTGAGGATCCCAATTCTTTGATAGAGCAATTAATAAATAAGATCAAAGAATCCTTACAAGAAAACACTACTACTGTACAAGTTCCTAAAAGCAAACGGATTATAAAGCCATGGATGACCACTGGTATTTTACGATGCATTAAAAACAGAAACATACTACAAAAAAAGGTGCGATCAGATCCTTATAACGAAATTATAAAAATTACTTATAAAAGGTATCGAAACTTCTGTAACAATTTAATAAAGAAACTAAAAAGAAACTACGAACGAAAACAATTGGCAAAATCTACAAAAAACTCAAAAATCCTTTGGAAAAATATTAGATCAATAACACATTTAAATAAAACAAAAGCAGATAATACAAAACTATTGAACATAAAATCTTCTCCAACTGAATCTATTAATTACATTAATCAATATTTTGCAAATACTGGAAAAACACTAGCAGAAGAAATGTTAACAAATCATAACTTATCAAATCATATTTCAAGTGGCACCTATACGCAACCTAATTCTTTTGTTCTCTTGGAAACTGACCTCGTTGAAGTACACAATGTTCTTATGAATCTCAAATCAGAAAGTGCCCCTGGCTGGGACAATATCCCCACTAGCTTCCTCAAATTGGCTAAAGATGAAGTAGTACCAATTATCTGCCACTTGGCCAATCTTTGCTTTACTCAAGGCACCTTTCCTCTGTTGTTAAAAACAGCTATCATTACCCCCGCGCATAAAAATGGAGACATAGGCGATGAAAATAATTATAGACCAATTTCGGTATTACCCTGTATTTCAAAAATATTGGAAAAATGAATAAATAATAGACTTACTAAATACCTTAATAAATACAACTTAATATCTGACTCGCAATACGGTTTCCAAAGTGGTAAATCTACAGAAGACGCCGTAACAGCTCTGACTTCTTATATTGTAGATCAGGTAGATAAAGGACAAAAATCTGTGGCTGTATATATAGACCTGAAAAAAGCTTTCGACACCGTCTATGTCCCCATACTCTTACAAAAACTAAATGATATTGGAATACGAGATATACCCCTTGCTCTTTTTAAAGATTACTTGAGTGATAGAAAGCAGAAAGTCAAAATTGGTAAATATGTTAGTGACGACGCAGCTATCACCTACGGCGTTCCCCAGGGAAGTGTCTTAGGACCTACCTTGTTTTTAATTTATATAAACAATTTATGCAACCATAAACTTGAGAATGCAATGATTTTCTCCTATGCTGACGATACCGCTGTGGTTTTTTCAAACAGTACATGGGATAAGGTACGGGTACAAGCTGAACAAGGCCTTGTAAAGATAGCCAATTGGCTGAGACTGAACCTGCTTACTCTTAATGCCCTAAAAACTAACTATATGTGTTACACTATTTACAATAGAACCCAGCCTGATATTGACTTTAGTATTAAGCTCCATAATTCTAATACCATACACAATGTTGATTGTGACTGCACTGTTTTAAATAGAGTAAACACAACCAAGTATTTAGGTGTCCATATCGACCAAAAATTCACTTGGTTCTCACAAATTAACGTTATCAGCATGAGGATAAGAAAACTAATATGGATTTTTAAAACTTTACGACATGTGGCACCACAAATGCTACTAAATAGAATATATATGGCATTAGCACAATCTATTCTAAGCTATTGTTTGCCTATTTGGGGCGGTGCAGCTAAGACAAAATTTATAGAGGTTGAAAGGGCACAACGAAGTCAAAGGTTATGTATTTCAAGAGCTACAGATACCCAACAGATAATTTATATTCATTGTGTCAGTTACTAACTGTAAGAAAAATGTATATAGTACAATCAATTCTGAAGGTTCACAAGAATTTACTTTTTGACTCCAAAATTCTTATCAGAAGAAGAAAAGATAGGGCAATTACAGTCCAAGTCACTAAAACTACATATGCTAGTAATCAATTCGTAAATAAATCAGCGCGCTTATATAACGTTTTAAACAAAACTTTGGATATTTATCCAAAAACGTATCATGAATGTAAAAAACATCTAATCAGTTGGATACTTACTAAAAATTATGACGAAGTAGAAGCACTACTTCAAACATTAAAACCATCACGCCCTACGCTTACTGTGGGTACCACGCACAACATGTCCAAGCGAGAACCTGAGCGTCGGATACCCACAAATTCGATGTACCTTCCGTCTGTCACAGAATACGAGGTTTTTAAAATAATTAAAAAATTTACTAACAAATATAGTTACGGGGTGGATGATATTCCACCCATACTAATAAAAACTTGCATCCTAGAATTAACACCGCCTCTAACCAAGTTAGTAAATCAGTCGTTCAAAGAAGAATTATTCCCTGACAAACTAAAAATAGCAAAGGTAAGACCAATTTTAAAAAAGAACGGGAAGTCTTTAGATATTAGTCAGTATAGACCGATTGCATTACTACCTACTATATCCAAGATATTTGAACGTGTTATATCAAATCGCATATATAATTTTCTAGAAAAATACAAGCTCCTGGATGAAAACCAGTACGGTTTCCGTAAACGTTCTTCAACTACCCTCGCTATTTATAACTATACTAAACAAATTTACAACTTCATAATAGATAAGCAGTACCCTGTTGGAATGTTACTAGATATGACGAAAGCATACGACAAAGTGTCACATGGTATACTCTTAACTAAATTGAATGAAATAGGCATACGAGGAAAACCTTTAAACTGGTTACGGTCATACTTAGAAAATAGAAAACAACTGGTCCAAATCGATTATTATCGCCAAGATGTATCAATAAAACAAACTGTCATATCAGAAGTACTTACCTTAAACTGGTCCATTCCCCAAGGAAGTGTTCTAGGTTGCGTTCTTTTTTTAATTTACATCAATGATCTGCCAAAGATACTGGACTCCACATGTGCACTGTTTGCTGACGATGTATCGTTACTTTTTAAATGCACATCTGATTCTAATTCTCTTAACGATATAAAAGACTCCTTTTTAAATATAAATACATGGATAGTATCACACAATCTTGAAATAAATAGAAACAAATCAAAAATAATGCAATTTTACCCCTATCAAAGAAAAGCTCTAACCCTTACGGATTTGTCAAAATCTCTAAAAATAGATGAAGTAAACAATTTTTCTCTCTTAGGCATAAACATTGACACGCACCTTAACTGGAAAGACCACGTGGAAAAAATTAAAGTAAAATTATCACAGTTTATATATGCGTTATCGGTTTTGAAAGCCAATACTAACTTAAAAACAGCAATGGCTGCCTATTATGCTTATGCCTATGCATGGTTAAAATACGGGGTAATTATGTGGGGCAATAGCACAGATGCTATCACTTTGTTCATCAAACAGAAAAAATGTCTGCGCATACTGGCCAACATCCGACAACGTGAGAGTTGCAAGCCCTACTTCATAGAAAACAAAATGCTAACATTACCTTGCATATATATCCTAGAAGCTGCAATCTTCATTAAGAAACACCCGAGTCTATTTACGTTCAATACCAATACTCGGCGACCCAACCAACTTATAGCACCAGAACCTAAACTAGAAATATTTAAAACGGGCCCGCACTATATGCTAATTAAGATATTTAACAAACTTCCAGCTGAATTAAGAGAAGAAAACAATGACAAAATATTTCAGGCTAAGCTCAAGAACAAATTAATACAAAAATGTTATTACACAGTTAAAGAATTTCTCGAAGACAAAAGCGTAACAAGCTCACGATGATTTACATAGCAAATATATAATTTTTACTTTCATTTATAATTTCTTTGGTATTTTGTAAATTGTGTGTTTTTCTAAATGTTGTGTAAAATATATATAATAACTATACTCTTTTGCTACACCCTAACAGGGTTATGTAATTTATGTGACATGTCAACATATTACATAGTGCAATAAAAGAAATAAATAAATAAATAAATAAATAAATAACTTATATTTTAAATGGATGGTACACCAAATATTTAGATATTATCTAAAGTTACTGGAAATCGCACTCTTACCTCATGCACATTACACATACAAACACACACATATGCACACACACACCCACACACACACACAAACACATACATACACACTCACACACACATGCACACACACACACACACACACACACACATATAAATACCTAGATCTAAAAGTTTATTGTATTAGAAATAATACCTACCAATAAAATTTATATTAAGTATAATTAAGTATATAGCTTTGATAACTTTGTATTTTTATCGTTTATATCTGTAACCATTTAAAGTTATGGAATGGATATGGAAGAGCGAGATCTTCTGACACAAGTATTTGTATACTTACTAGAAGGCCTCAACCTACCTTAATTTAAGTGAAATCTTGGCTACAGAAATAAAGTACATTTTCATTTTCATTTTCATTTTCATTTCTAATACCAAATATTGAAATGAAAAGTGAAATTTACAACGATTTAACAAAAATATTGTCCATCTTAGTCAAACTAACTTTTTGATTTTTAATAGTGCGCGTATAGACTCATTGTTTAGACAAGACAAAAATGTGAATAGTACAAATTGTTAGGTTCTTATATGATTAGGTAATCGCCAAAGCCAAATCAACTTCAAAATTTAGTTCACCTCTTCTAGTTGGGTCAGTTAATCATATAAATAATTAAATCGAATGTAATTTTTTTTATTAATATATGACACTACTTCTGGCTCTTTCCAAGCAAATATTACATTTGATGCAATATTTTAGGACTTAATTTGTGACAAAAATGTTGTGTAATTTGTTTTCTATTTTTAGGTGGCATACTCACTGAACTCACGATATAATTCTATGAGATTTGTAACACTTGGTCTGCAAATAATAATCTAAAAAACCTAAACTACAACTTCAACAACCACCATTCTGAAAGTCACGACCATGGGCCACTTGTCACAACCGTGGATATAGATGAAAACCACGCATATGATACCATGGACTTGAAATTTTCCTACCATGTCAGCTATAACCACAAAGAATAAACAAAAATAGCCGTGCTAAAACAATCACTAGATTAATTGTTATTCAACACACTTTATTAGGGGTTAAAGTATGAAATTGCCGATTTGTACTGAAAAATAAGTTGAAATTAGTTTTTTTTATATTACAATATTTATTTAATCAAAATAATTACCATTTTTATCTATAAATTGCTACCATCTAATAGGAAGGTCATTTATGCCTTTGCGATAGAACTCTGGTGATAAAGATTCGACAAACTGCGTGAAAGCATTTTGTGCTGCCTCCTGGGAAGAAAACTATTTATCACGTAGGAAATCGTCCATATCACGAAAAATATGGTAGTTCGTTGGAGCAAGGTCTGGCGAATACCGAAGGTGATGAATGGTTTCTAATTGCAGTTCCTGTAGAGTTAAAACGGTTTCTCGCGCTGTATGAGGTCTCGCGTTATCATGGAGCAATAATGGTGAAGATCGATTCATGAGTCGGGGCTGTTTCACTGCTAGTTTTTCTATCAAGGTTCGGAATCCGACACAGTAGACATCTACCGTTATTGCTTGACCAGATCGGAGAAAGCTATAGTGAATAACACTATGCTGAGACCACCGTTACCATTACCTTTTTATTGGTAAGCTTTTCTTTAGGACACTGTTGCGGCGTTTGACTTGGGGTCAGCCATTGCATTTGTCACTCACGGTTATCGTAAAGATTCCACTTTTCATCACATGACAATTTGATCCAATAATATTTCATTTCTGTATCGATTCAACGAGGCAACACAAGTATCAACACGCGTTTCTTTCTGCAGATGAGTCAAATCATAAGGCACCCATTTTTCATTATATTTTTATGTTATTGATTTGACGCAAATGAGTTAATATTGTTGGTAAGGTAACTTTAAACCATGCCGCCAATTTTTGGGTAGTTTAGCTTGGATTAGCTTTCACCGTCTCTTTCAGTTCATTCTTATTCACCTGTGTCTTCCACGTGGTTCGTTCTTCAGATAATAGTTTCCATCACAAAAGCCTTTAAACCAAAATCGCACGGTGCGTTCATTAGCAGTCCCCTTTTCAAACGCAATATTGATATTGTGAACTGTTTCTGCCGCGTCAGTTCCGCGTCGGAACTCGTATTCAAAAATCCCTCGAAATTTCCAAGTATTCATCTTTCTTGCCTAAGTTGAGATAAAAAAAAACAACTGAAAGTTGATAATCGAATGTTGCACATTTTTTAAAAGAAGAACCTCATAGGTACCATGTGAAAAAAGTTTCACTCAAACTCACAAAGTCACACTCTGTGAATGCATGAATGTCAATTCGAAGTACCTAATATAATACACGGCAATTTCATTCACTTTATCCCTTTTATATATATAAATCTGGGAAGACATATTCATATATACCTATTCTATGTGCCACGGTCTTGACAGCTAAATGTTGCGCGTTTTACAAAATAAAAATAGAATAGTAATTTTACGCAGCTACACCACTCCACGCCATTAGTTCATAGGACAACTGTGTCGATTTGCTCTTACAAATCAGCCACCAGTGATCAGAAGGCTCATTTAAAATTGTACTATTTCGGGTAAAAATATACAAATAAGATATCACAAAAGTTTATTTTAGGAGATTAGATGAAACTTTATATTTTTCTATATAAAATTTGTACATATGTGGAACATGACTATTCTAGATTTATGTCGCCATAGGAAAAGAAATCATACAAAGATCTTTTTCTTTTTCCAGTAGGCTTGTTACTGAATTCTGGGAATCTCAAATGACATGGTTGTGACATTTAGTGTTTTTTTTTATATATGTAAAATAAAATATTTTTTTAAATAGTAAATAACAATTTGTGGCATTAAATATCTTTCCCTATGCTAAAAAATATAATTGAACTTTAATATATTAATTGAATATATTTCTCTCAAATAAACACATTTTTCTTAAGAATGAGAATTAATAATATATATAATCTAATAAAATAACGGTAGGCACACAATCACCCTAACATCATGTATTAATATAAACTACTGACCGAACCCCCAACAGGACCCGATTATTTTTCCGGCGTATGTGCCAATACACGACAAAAGCTAATTCCATTATAAAATTTCATACTGACTTGATCTCCGTTACAGATGTAGGTAGGTACACAACCTGGCTGCGAGCGAAAGACGTGCGCGCGGCGCATCGCACACAACTTTGTGTCGCGTAAATGAATACGTCGCGCTCCCAAATAGTGCGGCCTGAGGTAGCGTAAAATACCTAAAGTCCAGGGAAAGCCTCGCCTTAACTTCTCGCACAGAGTTAATAATGTAATATTTTTGAGCAAGAGAATTCAGAACACATTTTAATCCACCATGCATTGTTGACAAGTGTTCTTGTCTAATAATTAGCCGTGTGATGTGGCAATGCTTTGAAAGAATAATTGGAAATTTCTTTGCATAAGCCACATTAGCGTTGTGATATAATAAAACTGTTATATGAAAATTTGTGAATTTATTATTATAGCACAAAGACATGAAACAATGTAAAAACTGGAAGGGTTAGAGCTGGTGTTGCCACTAGCTAGTATAAAATTTAAAACTATTTTTGTCTTTGACACATTTTGTCACAAGTGATGCCAGAACTCACTGTTAGATGCTTGGCGACAGATTTTCTACTTGAGGGTGGTAGTTAGCCAGCATTTGCAGAATGCTCTCCCACCATGCGGTGAAGCTCAAGCCGGCGGTAGGGATCGAACCATGGATACCATTGCTGCATAAATTTGTAGAAAAAACTTAACAAAATACAATTTATTATGAATGCGCTAAATAGACAAGGAATAACATAAGACGACAACCGGGGCCGGCGGCTTAACGTTCCCTCTGAAGCACGGAAGCGCTCAGTAGTAATGTCACTGGCGCTCACCCATCCAACTAATAACCGCGGTGGACATTGCTTAACTTTGCTAATCGGTTAAGAAAAGCTAAGCAAACTTCGCTACGAGCGCTTCAAAAAGTTCTTTTACCAAAAATTGTAATCGAACACCAAATGTAGTAAATTATCACCAAATGTAGTTAATGATCACTAAATCATATTTAGGTGCGACGACGAGCAAAGCGAGGAGGAGCGTTAGGTTACCTTTGACCACAACAATGCGCGAGCCGAGCGAGCGTAGCGAGCGTGCCACGGCAGCGGCCGGCGATGCGCCAGAACAGTTATAGCAAGATGTAAAAACTTTGGTTATAAGTTTACATTAAAATGCTGTTTTAATTTTGTTTTTTTTCAATAATTTACTTAGAGTCAATTTGCTTAAATAGGATAGTGAGATGACAAAACTTTGGGTATAAGTTTACATTAAAATGCTTTTTGAGCTATGCTTTACTAAGAGTGCGTCGCCGCAGACCACAGCGTTGCTTAATATGAGATAACAGTGCTCAGATGTGAATAATTAGTCTGCAGATACGGCAATCGCGAACAAAGTCGCAGGTACAGCTAGTGGCACAATATAATATACGGTAATAGATTTCAAAGAAAAGCATTTTAACACAGAGTTAAGTCTCATGTGTCTGTAATTTCACTGGCTCTCAAGAACTGCTGCTGGGACACAGCGTTAGGTAACTGCTTGGCGACAGTTTTTCTACTTGAAGGTGGTCGCTAGCCAGGCGGGCATTCGCAAAATGCCCTTCCACTATGCGGTGAAGCTCAAGCCCGCGAGATTCGAACTATAGACCTGCTGCGTCCATAGCCAATGCCCCTGAGCCATCACTGCTTCAAACATCTTCAAAGATCCAGCGTTCACTGGCAGATATTTTCATTCCTGCCATGGTCACATTACTTCTGATGAATGTTTCTTAATAATTCAGGGCCGTCATCATCGCGACGTAAACAGTATGTCATCAATCTTAATTACCATCCTGCTCTTTATATAAATAATGGCGGCGAGTTAATAACACTTATTGCAAGATTCGCGGGTCTAGACTAAACAGAATGTCAGTAAGGAGTGGCTGGGAGGTTTTATTGTGTCCAAAAGGTAAAGACTTGCATACTTATGCTCTTAGGTAATCTTGTGGTCAATTTACAGCTCTTGGAGATTTTAATGATGAAAACGTTCGTCCCGGCCTTGTTGTATTGAAAACAAATCTAAGACGCATTTTTATCCTGGTGATTGCAGGACCGAGGTTTCAAAGGTTCGTATCAATAAATGCATTTCAAAGTTGAGACTGATCTTAAGGTAGTACTGGCCGGTCACTTCTCCATACAAACGTCGTTGGGTGATCACTCCCTTATTTGAGATTTTAAGTCCAGACTTAGGCATAATACCGATTGATATTATCATTATCTAGGCTTGTATGATGCCAAAATTTTAAAAAGATAATTAAGTTGTAAGTTATGAGTTTATGAACCTCGAAAATTTTATATGAAAATGTTTCGAGGCTAATAATTCTCAAGTTAATTATTTTATTAAAATGTCGGCATCATACAAGCCTAGATAATGACAAGATCAATCGGTATTATGCTTTATTTTGGACCTTAATCCTCAGGGAGTGATCACCCTATGACGTGTGCATGGAAAACGGGCCGGCCAGTTCACCCTATGCAGTTTTGACGTTTTAACTATTAAACATCTGTCATATACAGCATCTTAAGATCGATCTCATTCTTCAGATGCGTTTATAAATACTTGCGCGCATGATAATCGGACTAAGTACATGTAACAAAATTATTACTTACGGGATGCCGATATCCAGATAGAGGTATAAGGCTTCTTCATGGGTAAAAGACGCTTCGGAGCTAGGTCACGTAGTTTGTTAATATACATCCTACCAGGTGAGTGTTTTCTTGGTCATGATATATGAATAGAACTATTTCTCTATGGTCACGGCCAATAGCATGGTTAACCTTCCACGGTTGTCGTGGTGTTGTATATTTCGGCTGTAAAGACTATGGTTCCGGTGGCTGCATTATGACTATGGTATAGGCATCCGGCGCGAAATCGGAGGACGCGGGTTCGATTCCTATCCGGAACAAAATAATGTGCTAACATTCCGGCCGCGGCTCGACGTCTATATCGGTTATAGCGCAAACCCATTAAACTCTTTTTGCGCAGCTTGATAAAAAGTATCCTATATCCTTCCCCGGATCTCAAACTATTTACATTCCAAATTTCATCCAAAAAGGTCCAGTAGTTTTTAAGTTTATTCGTGTCATACAAAAATACAAATCTTTCCTCTTTATAATATTATTAGTATTGATGTAGATTAAAGCAAATATTTTACAATCTACTATTAGCTGATTTTTTGTTGAACGTAGGTAATTTGGTTTCAATAATTTCATACCTATTAGACGCATAAATATAAATAGCGGTACAAAAAATAAATAAAACATTGATAAACGCCCAACGCTCGGCCAGATGGAATCTCACGATCATCTTGAAGAATCAATAAAATACAACAATAGCTGGTTCATTCGCATCCATAAAACATAGAGTGCCCATTGGTTCTGACGCAATCTGTACAAAAGGCACCATAGCTTCTACGTCATTCATTAGGGATGTGTCGGTAGGGTACTGAAATCAAGAGCGTATCGAAAATACCATTATTACAGTATTATGAAAAAATATCAGTCTCTTTGTATAAAGAATATAGTGTACAATTTAACGTGCCACTAAGGAGAGGAATACAAAGGTAGAGCGTGTTTTTTCTGGTATATAACCAGGTTGTTTTTATTCCTTACTTGATAAGAGATGTGTAATAAGCCAACATAGGAGTATCGTTGCTTCCTAACGGTGATCAGAATTAGATGCTGTTTTTATCTATATATTTTGCAATGATTGATATAATATTGAACTACTTCTTCCTGTCCTGATGCCACACTAAGTGTGGTCAGCACAAAAAGCATCCTTTTTACACTCTGTTTAATTACTTTTCATCGTTCGACATATTTCATACATATATCCTCTTTGGCCTGTTTCTGTCTTGATATATTCATCTACATTTATTTCACACATTTTTTTATTACCTACGTATATTTTTAAAAACACTATACCCGTGCTACAACAATCTATTACATTTAATTTCTTCTTACACTGGTGCCATAAGCTTCCTCATATATACTCTTTTCTCTCTCTCTCTCTCTCTAGTCGGTCACTCATTACTGAGGCCTGTGGTCTCTGGGTTCGCTTGACTGGCCTATCTGCCGCCATCGTATCCGATCCTTAGTCGTCTTCAAGGCCAGATTATTATTGGTACGGAAGGTGGCTTCCTTAACTTGATCCGACAATCGTGTTGAGGAAGGTTTCATTTTATATTCCCTTCTGTAGGTACTTCCAAAAATGACCAGTTTCGACTTTTATCTACATTTCTGCATTTAGGCGCGAAATTATCCTCAACAATCGCCTCCGGCGTCTCATTTTGAATACATCTATAATAATGTATACAATGCACTCATTCCTAGTCGAGACTAGGAATGAGTGCATTGTATCAGATGTATCATTTCAGATACACACACATGTACTTTAATTTAATCTGCCTCGTTCGTGAATCACCGTTCGAAAAAATAGGCAGTTCAATCTTTTAAAATACCTATTTTGATAGTCTTATTGTTTTTGCTTTTACCCATTCATGTTACGTGTACTTAACATCAGGTAAAATTTTCTGAATTATCTTGCAAAATGGGTATCACCGATTCTAATCATCCAATATTAAACGAATACCACGATTTAGATTAGTAACATCCCTAAATAAAACCATAATATTTAAATCGATATCGGATAGTCATCGGGACATAACAAAATATTAACTCATCGAATCGATTTTTTGTAACGTAATTATCACCTTGCCACTCTAATGTGGTACCTAATTTCTTGTGTGGGTCGGAACGCGAGATCTTTTATGGTCCCGCTGTAGAACTTTGGGCGGTTTATTGTTACACCGTTCTGTACCTAATGACATCTTATAAATGAGTATCAATTCTATTCATCAACGAAAAAGAAATAAGTATATATTTTTTGATACTTTCTACTTTTTAAATGTCAATTTTGAATATATCTTATATCTGACAAGCTCAAATAAGAAACTTTTGGTATATTTTATCATTTAAAATTTTCTATATCATAAAACATACCTAATGCACATGTTTCTAAATTGTTTAAATCAATATAACAATATTCAATAATACAAACATACCTAAGCACATGTTTCTAAATTGTTTAATTCAATTTTGTGTAGGATCATGAATGTTTGCCACTATGCAGGGTACTTTGCTAGGATATATTCCCGCCTGGAAGTAGCACCCTCGAGTAGGTAATCTGTCACCAAACACCAAATAGTTGTTCATTTCATTCTAAGTATATTTATCATCTTCAACGACAACATCACTTAACTTTAATTGAGATTGCTGTCAAAGGCAAATTTATTGGTAATAAAAAATACATAATCAAGTACTGATCATAAGTGATTACCTTGTCTTCAGATTGAAACACGGAGTTTATATAAACTTTCGTTATTCAATATCAGAATAAGCGTACAACCCATGATTGTTATTAATGATCCATGGGGTAGATATAAGCTGAAACCTACTGATAGTAGAAATGACACCTAGAAATTTGTATGAATGGTAGTAGTCGTAAGAAGCACAGTGAGAAAGATGATTGTTAACACACATGTCTTATGTTATACATTTTCTTCTATCTTTTTGAGGATAACGTTATGATTCGGCCAGACACTTTTCCTTAATGATGCTATATTTTTACGTAAGATGGCAGGAATAACATCTATTTTCTCACAACATATTCGCGGCACTGCAGAAACGGTCAAGCCTCATCAGCATACTGAACAAGTTTATTGAACGTAAGCCTTTACATTTGGTATGATTTTCTGACAGCGTAATAGACTTGGTCAGTACATCTGGAAAATATTTGGCCTATTAATATTGCCTTTTACCTCTACAACTAGCGCTCCCATATCAATGTGGATATTGAGCTCCTGCTCATATATAGATCATTTAGGTTAAGGTCATCTGTAATAATCTGACTATAAGTTCGTCCACATTTGGTATATTGGTGCTAAGCGAGATGTTTTCGTCAGCGTCCCACTCATGCATCTTTGAAAAAGACCACTGGATTTGGTTGAAACTATCGACATATTTATCTGGCTTATCAACATGAGCAAGTCCATATATAAAAAAGAAAATTGTGAAAACCACGTTAATTTTTATAACAATAAAGTAAAAAGGTGATACCATACAAATTTCGATTACAGCTGCATACTTTCCTATATATATAGATATCCTAGTAAATAAAGGCTTGTAGTAAATAATTAACATTTTAAACTTTTTTCTTTATGGCGGGAAAAGCCTTAGCACTTCCCCTCCACTGGATATGAACCCACTAAAATCCCCCCGTGAGCAGTCCTCCACCGAGGTGGGGCAAGATAGGGTCGTCCTAGCATTCACCATCTTGCCCCGGTGACCTTCCTCACCAAACATTTAAAACCTGAGTCAATAACAGATAGAAATTATGATGTAATATTTGAGGTTCGACTGCAGTTTTTTTGTTTTAAAGTGACAGAACGTTAACAATGAATATAATAAAAGTAATGTCTTAATTAACTACCAAATAAAATACGCCGGGATATTACCACATTGAATTATTGATAAAACAGCAATATCTTTTCCTATTTATTACTGAATTAAGTATTCGTAAATATAAATTATGTAATATGCCATTAGTTACAATTCAGTGTGATTGAAGCCAGCTTTATTTTGACATTAATAAAAATATCATCGCGGGGGTTATTACAAGCGAGCGTGTCTAACAAAGATCTCACTGGGAGGCTGTTAATTATGTGGCCACAAAACAAAATGGTGAGATGCCTTCTCGAACAATGGTCAAGTGTGGGGTCCAGGACCACCGTGTTCGCGCGCGTTAATGCCTCGATCTGACTTCGGTGTGATAGGGCGACCTAATTGTTATAATGCATATTTCGTTTGATTTGAGTTGAATCAGCGTAAAGCGTGAGAAGTTACATATCTAGAACTCTCTTGAACACAGGTGCGTGTAATCTTAAACCGATAAATAATAACGAAAAAGATAGTTTATGTCTCTTTATTTGTAACTACCCTCTATAACTCAAGATTTAATGAGAACTAGTTAAATGTTAACATTTTGTTTTATAAGTTTTAAGAGGCGATCCTAGCCTGTAAAATAAACAATTATAACGATAGTTGTAACTTAGTTTCTAGCGCTGAGTTGTACATGACATATACCTACTTATGTTAATAAAGAACTTCAAAAATCAAATCAAATCAATCAATCTTAAACCGAAAACGATCGGAATTCACATAAAAAACGACGCTACTTAGGAAAATGGACCGACAATTTCTACATATACTTATATTAAGTCGTCAAAAGAATAAAAGTAACAATAAAATAATCGCTCGATACCAGCAAGTACGAAAATCAGTTTAATTCAATTTATTTGTTAAGACACGGGTAAAAGAATATAAATACAGTATAAACTTGGTATTCACTGTTGCAGATATCCATGTTTCAACATATTGGTATACAAAATTTCTATTTACATAATATATTATTATATATTATTTATAGTAGCTGTAGTGTTGTATATAGTTCGTAGTATTTTGTTAATTAAGGCATACCGGTGGTATAAAAAAAAATGTAATAAATAATAATTAAATAACAATATATACCTGGATAAAATATTCTTAACATGTTAAAATTATAATTATTTTGAATTAATTTTTAAAAACCTTACAAATTACTGCTGACATAACGTGAAACTGACAAAAAAATTACTAGGTGAAGGGATAATGGATAACCTCAGAAATAAAGTAACGTGAATGTATCAAAATAAAGCAATTTAATCAATTTATCAAATTATTATTGCATTATTTATTTAATAATATGATAATCTAGAATGTCACCCCCCCCCCCCATTTCTACCCGTGGGTATCGTAAGAGGCGACTAAGGGTAACACGCCAGTAGATGCGCAGCAGCGCTCTTTGAGAACTGATATCTCGCGATTCCCAAGCCACCTGCCAAGCGCCGCGATTATGGCAAACCCCCCCCCATATTGGGGGAGGCTGTGATCAGCAGTGGACTATCCGGCTGATACGGTAGTATAACATTGTGTATGCATTTGTTATCACGTGACCTTTTACAGCGACAGTGGTATACAAATACATTGAAAATTTAATGTATACCTATGTATACTTTTTTAATAGGGTCTTAAAATGAAATCATTTAGTGTCCTAACGACCATATGTTCGCTGAACATAATATTTTAAGATAGATTCACCTAAAAGTGATTAAATTATCCGTTTCTCCCACTACAGCAGGTCGTAATGCCTAATCTGAATATGTTTTTTTTATATTTAGAAGCTTGAATATTGGTATTAAAATATGAATAAAATTTGGTGAGGGTCTATATATCACACGAACGATATCGCTACTATATTTTATAAGGCCATATATTAACCATCATTACCTATTTTAAACAGAAGTTATTTTTTATTAACTCATCCATATTTTAAAGTAGTAAAACACAACATTGTAGGTCTATAATTAACATTGACTAGACCATAATCCGACTGCATGGCTTCGCTCGTAAAAATGTCATACATTATAACTATTTTTATAAATATCAAAGTTTATTTTCGCATATTTCATCAGACTACTGGAAATATAAAACTTAGCAGCATCTAACTTGTTATTTAAGATGAATATTAATATCTAATGATATATTTAATTAGTAGGCAAGTACAGTCAGCTACAAAATTAGCTGAGATAAAAGTACAATAATTAATGTGATTTTAAAAAGAGACGTGAGATATGAGAGGTATAATTGTATGCGCAGTTATTTTTAGATATACTAGCTGACTACTTAAAACCCAACATGCTATGATATTATTATGATTTCTTAGAAGAAAACGAATTTCAGACTTTAGTACAAAATAAATCCCACAAAAATAATTAAACTTCTGGAGTTGTACAGTTTCTGTTGTCGCTGACTGTACATAAGTTTGACTCAAAAATCAATAAAATTATTGAAATACACTAATAGCGTCGTCTTAACCAGCTGTGTTTATAAAATTTAATTTAATGATAATTATTTTATATTGCCGTTATTATATTTGTGAATAATTTAACGGGCAGTTAATCGTTTAAACAAGTAAATACTACTTCTCTCCATGCTAGAAATATGAAGAGAAGTAGTTTCTCTTAATACTAGAAATATTACTGAAACATAGATGAATAAGACATGTTAAGATAAAATGCAAATATATAAAATGTTTAACGTTATTGCAAGTAGCCATATATTTCCTAATATCCTAGTAATTTCTCAACGCCTAGAAATAACATTTCTATGCTCAGTTGATGATCACTAAGGTAAGTATACTTAAACATGTTTAAGATATCTGTTTAGTGTTCATAAAATTGTATTTATATTGAATAAAACGTAGAACGTTGTATTAGGGTTCCGTTTAGTCCGTTACAGATCAGTAAAATGAGTACCTATAATATTTTAAACCGTCTTCTAAGGCTCACAAGCGTAAATTTATTTGCTAAATTTTAAACCATTACGTAATATTGAGATCATAGTTTGAAAATGCATTACACTCACTAAGCAAATTATTTTTGGAATAATTTAAAAAGTTATTTTAGACTTTTGCAAGGAACAGTAAAGAACGTATTCATTAATTTGCTGTTATTGGTGGATTCTAAAAATATTTACTGGTAATTTTGGTAAATAATGTCATAAAAGTAGATGCATGTAGATTAGTGAACAGGTTATATACATATGCACCTAGTTGGTAACATTAATTATAGCCTCAAAATGTATTAAAAATTAGACATTTAAATTAAGAAGCTATGTTTCTATCATAATAAAATAATAAAAACTAAAAGTGTATATACGACCTTATTATATCACCATAAATGTCACTAGACACCGGTGGGTCCACTATAAATTAGGCACCCGTCGACTCTCATATAATTAAGCACTATAAACGAATAACAAATTAAATAATTTGTACTCTACACGTCGTGTTTGTATTATAAAAAAGTTCAATCGTAAATTCTGGATCCCTTTAATAAGTTACATAGAGATGTGGTATGCCGCTTTAATGTCAGATTTGGTAACGTATACTAATATAATATTAATTACAAATATAATTTATCAGTTATATTTAACCGTATGTTCCTTATAACGGTTGAAATAACAGATAAGTGTGCGTGCTTACAACAGCAAAGTTAAGTTTGTCGAGTCGTATTTAACATCACTTTGACATGTTTATTATTAGGAAGAGGCCTATTAAATTATTATAAGTAATCCTTGTCTGTGTGTCCGGTATTTTGGCTTTGCTGTCGAGCGGTAGTCTCGGTGGCTCGAATTTAGTTATTGGACAATAAAATAACAGTTTAGACATGTTAAGGTGTCATTGAGCGAGTTATAACGACTGCTTTTGACGGGCAGCTTCTACTTCTGAGAAGAATGTGAACAATTTCTCTTGTTCGTTCCTTGATTATCTGTTTTCACATTGATATTATTTCAGTTCGCGATTTGTAGCTTGTATTATTGTTAAATATACATAAGGCGTCACTTTTGGTTCCTTATAAAATATTGTTGCATATATTGCTTCTAGATTATGTTTTTCTATTACTGGACACAGACTGTCTTCATTTTCTCATCTAATCTTATGTCTCTTGTGCATTTTTAGAGCAAATAAAATCGTAATTTTTTATCCATTTAATATTCCAATTAAGTACTTTATAATGCAAGCGCTACTAACATAATCAAGTATAAACCTAGATATCTGGTTTATTAATGAATTCTTAGTCCACAAAATTCCAATTCACTTGCCATATCATACCAATTACGGCAATTCGAAATACTCCATAATCTTTTTAAATCGCAATGTTTATTACAATAATTTCGTTCAAAACTCCATTAGTTCATCGGTGTACCAATAATTGTAAGCGCATAAATACCGTGTATGTTACAGTTTATAGCAGTTATATTATAGCAGTTTAGCAGTATAGCGGACAGTTTATAGCACATAAAACGGGGTGTGATCGCGCTCGCCATATAATAACATATTTTATGGCTATGTACGTTATAACGGAGACCACCCACGCGGCCGATTGTCCAAGCCCCGCCTCCAGACCGCTAACCAATTTAAGCTAAATAACTGCTTGCATACCTTTACACTTCTCTCCGGTAATTTGGACACCTTGCCTATTGGGACCACCAACTTTTTCTGACCTAGTTCAACGCCATAATTTTTGAAATCTTTTTTTAGGGTTCCGCTGCAAAATCCTTTTAGATTCGCCGCGTTCGTCCGTTTTTGTAAGCTAAATTTTATTCAAAGAGATCTACAAAGCTGATACTTTGTTCTCGTACAGATAATTTAGGTATTGCAGCTCCACGGAAATAGAGTGACATTTTTGACTTAAATATTGAAAAATTACCTTATATTTAATTAAGTTATGTAGAGTATCGCTAAAAAACCATTATAGATTGAAGAACTTTCCATTTTTCAAATTTATTTTTCAATATTTAAGTCTTAGTATTTATGTTGGATTTTACGAATAAATAAAAACCGTATAAACCAATTGATTCCAAAATTATCCATTACAACTGCAATAAATTCAAATCTTGAATCAACAATAAAACAAAAAAAAACTATTTTCAATTTCTTGACAAAGTCGTTTACCCTAATGTTCTTTGACTTGAGTCCGCTATAGGTCCTACATGTCCAATAATTATAACTAGGCTTTAGTAAATCGTAATAATCGTAAATTTAGTAATTTATCTTAGATCGTTTCCTATATAGCTGTTTGTTAATGAGTTATTTTAGAATCTTGTGCATCGATATTCAATACCTTTTCAAGTTATAATATGAGTATAATTATTTTAATCTAGTAAATATCACAATTAGTATATGTTATGTTAACAAATTTAAGCACAAGCACAATAAAAGTGTTTTTTTTTTCCATCCATAAGTTTGACACATCCCAGTAGATATTGTGTATAGATTATTATGTATTGTGTATGACCCTGTGGATAGATTATTCTGCGTAGTTTTGTAACATTAAATATCTGGTATTATTTAAAAATATGTCATATGAAAATTTTTCAAATAAATCTGTTCATATGGTACGGAACCCTTCACTGAGCTTGGTCCTTGCCACTTTTTTAAAAATTGAGACATTAAATTACAATTTTGGAGACCTACGAAAATTGGTCACGTTTTTTTTTGTTATGTCGTTATGTCAAAATAAAGGTTCACGTGTCACATTGCTTGTGAGATAACGACTGTGATCCCTGTAATTTTCTTTTGTTTCGGTGATTGAATAGCTCTATAAAAACTGGTCTAATTACGTGCCTAATTTAAACTTAGCATTTTATTTTTAAACTTGTATTGCATGCATATTTAGACATCTTATTTAATTTATAGTATTTTATTTTAAAATATATTCTAACATATATTTTTGATACTTAAATCAAACTATTTAGGTTATTTTATTTAAGTAATTTAGGATGACTATACATTATTTTTCCCCGCGTGGTGCCCATCAGCCCATACCTTCCTGTGGGAGTCAGACTCCTTTGCTTCTCACTTTTTGAAGCAATGATGGCCGAGTGGTAATAGCTATGGACTGCCGTGCCGCAGGTACCTGGTTCAATCCCTACCGCCGGCTTGAGCTTCACGACATGGTGGACGGGCATTTTGCAATTGCCCACCTGGCTAGTTACCATCCTCAAGTAGAAAATCTGTCGCCAAGAACCTAACGGTGTGCTCCGGCAACAGTCCTTGAGAGCCAGAAAAATTACAGGCACATGAGACTTAACAACTATGTCACAAAGTGACGGGCTCAGTGCAATTCGTGACTTGTGAAGAAATGCATGTGTTATAGGCTGAGCTTAGTCCGCTTAACCTCAAGGTTGTTGCGTCACAATAAAGAAAAAAAAACTTGCTCAATTATTTAAAAATCTACGATACTTGCTAGGAAATACTTCTTCACCATGGCCCCGTGCTTGTTCTATTACGATTGCATAAAAAAATATATTATATCGGTGATCATAGATACAAGTAAAGTTTATATTTTTTGAATAAATGTGGAACGAAAACGCTCAAAAATAGTTATAGGTTTATAGGGTTATAACAGTTTATGGGTCTAAACACGAGTTTTTACCACTTACTTGATCACCTTTATTAAAATATCCCTTCTCTTAATGCAATTCTAAACTATTGGCACTCAATGCACTTCTTGACGCGAATCCAGAGACTGATATATTTGACGGTTGTTGGATTGTGAGATAACATTTACAAGGGATTCGACGATACAATTAAGTAAATATTTTGACATTTAAGTTTCGACCAAACTCATTTTATTATAGTCATTTGTAGACAGTCATTTTTATGTTATTTAACTTGACATTTAAATTTTGATCTCGACATGTAGATTTTGACCATATATATTTTATTATAGTAATGTGTAGACTCAATAATTTATATTTTAATTGAATATCTGTAATATTGGTGCGATTACTTTATTGTTAAGAAGTTATTTTGCTAGTTTTTAAGTTTGGCTACCTATCACTAGTGTAACTCTATTTAATCCTAGTCTTAGCAGATATGTTAAAACTATAAAAGATCTTCTTCAACCGAAACCAAGTAATTCGGACACAACAGCCATGTTGTGCCCGGATGATCTGTCTTATTGTTAGTTATAATTATATATTGTGTCAGTTTCAGGGTACTAATCCGAAAATATCACTTTGATTTGCGGATTAGTACTTTCTTTAACTTCGTCTCGGATTTCATTTTACTTTTCTGTATACACATATGTTGAATTACAATCCAGCTGAAAATTTGTATAAAATGTATAATTATTGTAAACGAGAAATTGACTGTAATTTGTTTTGTGTATCTAAATAAATAAACTCGCTCTGTAGCGGCACTAATTATGAATGAATTAAATCGGCATCATTTCATGAACTTTATTAAAATTCTCCTTTTTTCATAATAAGTCCTAGTTCCACATATTTCACGTTGGCGTCGCCGTCATTGTAGTTTCTTGTCAAAAATGCGGAATATACTATTTAGTTTCGTTCCATTCCAAAACAGGTTCATGAAAAGTAGCTTTAACTACGTGGTATGTGTACCTATAACTGTTTGTATCTTCAATATTAACTCTCCGACAGACTCCTAATCGTCAACCGCATGCATTGTCTCGTGTTTATAAATTCAAGTTGCTTGTCAAACTCAATTTGAATTTCACCCTCGCATGATCAAACCCACGTTATGCAAGCCTCTAATGAGATAAATTGAAGTATCATTCACAAGGCGGTACCTTTTCAACCTCTGTCTTACACCCTCTGTTTTTACATCAAAGACAATTGGGGTGCAAATTCAATAGAAATTCACGATTGATTAATTTTTATTGCTGTCGCGTGAATGAGATTTGATGTTCGTAAGAGAAAAAGACGTTTTGCTGTTGGTAAAAGTAACAAATTTAGTGATATTGAGTTTATATATTAGAGTAAATTAGGCTAATGTATATTTTCATGTGATATCAATGGAAATGGGTGTAATAATTGGTTGTATTTGCGCTATATTTTGTTTATGTCAGATGAAATCGATGCGGAAAACAGATCTATAATGAAAACTAAAGGAAAAAGCACAATATGAATATATTTTATGAAAAATACTTTTATTACATCATTACTCAAAATAAAACACAGTTACATAATACTCAAATTAGTAATTTTCTAATATCAAATTATAGGAAAACAGTCAGTATCAAAAGAGGTCGGTCGGCAACATGTAAGACAATTCCTTACTTGAAGTAATTTGGTAGTTCAGGATATTTACTTATCTACATGCTGATCAGAAAATTTGCATATTCTTATATATAATTTTCTTTATAATTAATTTACTAGCAAAGTTGAGAATCGGGACCTTGTAACAATGTTCTGTCATATTTGAAATACCAATTGTTCGAACTCGATAAAATTTTGTATGCATGGCAATATATTGCCATGATATTAAATTAGTTCCAACAAGGCTACTTTTTGTCAACTTATTGAAATTGCTCTACGCATTGAAGCAATGATGGCCGAACGGTAATAGCTATGGACTGCCGTGCCGCAGTACCCTGGTTTGATCCCCACCGCCAGCTTGAGTTTCACCGCATGGTGGAAGGGCATTTTGCGATTGCCCGCCTGGCTAGCTATCACCCTCAAGTAGAAAGTCTGTCGCCAAGCACCGAAAGGTGTGTTCCGGCAGTAGTCCTTGAGAGCCAGTGAAATTACAGGCACAATGAGACTTAACAACTATGTCTCAATGTGACGGGCGCAGTGCAATTCGTGAGTTGTCATGAATTCAACTGTCATAGGCAGAGACTAGTTCACTTAACATCAGGTGGGCCTCGGGGTTGTTCCGTCACAAAAACATGAAACAATAAAAATAAAAAAAAAAGATATCAAATCTTAAAAAATCATCCTTAAATTACACTTACCACTAGATTAACAGTTAATAACTTAAAACGGAGAACATTTATTTTATATGTACGTAGTCATAACAAGTTCCAACACTCGTTTAAACCTGGGTCCAGTCTACGTAAGCGTCCTCATTATGATAAATAAATATTATATTAAAGCATTTATGTTCCGACCACGTACAAATAGGATTATGTCTTCAGTCTCTTTTCACAATTTCCAGTTACCCACGTACTTCAATTACTCTATATACTGAGCTGAATATCATACTCGTAGGTTTCAAATAAAAGCTGTTTTATGTTTTCGGTAACGCAGCAAACGAACGTTCATAACGCTAAAGGATTGTTGATTTTAGTCCGGTCAATTAAGACATTCGAAGCTACATAAATTCCCAACAAGCTGAAATTCAGTGAGATTGTTTAAAATTTGATTAAAAATAAAATTTGAAAGTTCCCCATCTTTCCCCAGTATGAAAAAAATATATTCAAGGTCAAAGGAAAAAAAATGAGCTTTTCGAAATTTTCACCAAAACAAACAAAAGTGTTTTTATGATAAAACTTGCCGTTTGAAAATCGCGAAAAACTAATTTTTTTGACCTTTGACCTTGAATATTTTTTTCCCATAAAGGAAAGGGAAGGGGAAAAATGGGGAACTTTCAAATTTTATTTTAAATCATATTTTAAACAATCTTACTGAATTTCAGCTTGTTGGGAATTTATGTAGCTTTACTTTTATTTTTTGGTCTAACTTGACCGGACTATTTTAAAATATTTTTAAGTGTTCTGATACTATATTTATTGCTTTAACTGCTTGAACTAGTTTACAAAACGAACGAAGGAAAATTAAGGAGTCGTGAGCAACAAAAGTTCGAAGAAAAGTTACCTAATTAATGTTGTTAAGTACTTACCGATCTACCAGCATTGTTATTGTGTACGTTGATCTTCGACTGAAGATCGTCCATTTGCTCTCTTACGTCCAAGAATTTTCTTGAGAACTCTATGCCGTAAGCCAAGTTGTGGGAGCATCCACTCCACTCCCATTTATTGACCTATATAGAATCAAAGCTGGAAATTAATATTCTTTCTTAAACATTCACTTCTGTTCTAGAAGATACGGACGAGATCTGCTTATAAATGTTACCAGAAAATTAAGAGTAGAGTGCAAGGAGTGCTTTCTATACAAACGCAGTTTCGTCATATTTTAAATACTAAGCGTTGAAACTCGGTGAAATTTTCTACGCATATTGCTGAGCCTACTATGCTTTTGGTTTGACAGTTTTTCAATTTAATATTTATTTTATCGCTAAATGTCGAAATTTTAATAAATTCAAAATAACAATTCCCATAGGAAATGATTTTTCAATATATTTTTATAAATACTTAACTTTACGGAAATCTGACAAATCAGTAGAATAGATATTAGGCTCAAAGATAAACATGCAAATTTTCACCGAGTTTGAAACATCAGTATTTAAAATATGACGAAACTACGTTTGTATGGAAAGCGCTCGCGCGCTAGAGTTAACGGAAAAAAATAAAGATTAAAAAACAAAAGAAAAAACAAAAATTTGCAACTGCCTTTAACTAAATAAGTTATGAAAGGCATGCGCGGTTTCTGTGTTTACCACTATTATTATAGAAATAAGGAGTAAATAATAGGTAAGAATGGGACGTTTTTTCTAGGTAAGAATGGAACTCCCTTTTCAAAGTCAAAATAATTAAGTATTTGGTTTTGGCATCTAAGACGCTTATACAAAAATCCAAATCAAGAGTATATCAACCTCATACTACTTCTGCTTTCTTTGGATCCTATTTTAATGTAAAAAGAGTTACAACCATAAGAAACCAGATTGTCTTTGGAATATGTCACTTCTTATTTTTTTTATGTTATTGTGAAGGAACAAGCTCGAGGCCCACCTGATGTTCAGTGGACTAACCTCTGCCTATAACAGACGCATTTCGTCACAAGACACGAATTGTACTGCGTCCGTCACCTTGAGACATAGTTGTTAAGTCTCATATATATGCCTGTAATTTCACTGGCTCTCAAGGACTGCTGCCGGAACACAACGTTAGGTGCTTGGCGACAGATTTTTTATTTGGTCGCTAGCCAGGCCGGCATTCGCAAAATGCCTTATTCTGTCCATGTATATAGATATGACGTTTAATTTAACCGTTCTCTTTTAATAATCTTTATATACATGTTAACTCAAAGGACCATAACAGCAAGCCAATAGATGATAGAAGGCTATATATAGCGTGGCGGCCATGCTGTTTTTTTAATTGCTGATAGGTAAGGCTTTTAACCGCACTATCTCACCTAATGGTAAGTGATGATGTGATTGAAGGTGTTAACAGGCTTAACTTAGAATTTTGCATGGTGGTAGGGCATTTTGCGAATGTCCGCCTGGCTAGCTACCACCTTCAAGTAGAAAATCTGTCGCCAAGCACCTAACGGTGTGTTCCGGCTGCTGTTCTTGAGAGCCAGTACTTCTAGGTTAGCTTGAACAACATCTTCGACCTCATCATCACTTACCATCAGGTGAGATAGTGGTCAAAGGATAACCTATCAGGCATAAAAAAAAAAAACAAAAAAAAATACTGGGCCCTAAGGACAGCTGCCGGAACACTCCGTTAGGTGCTTGGCGACAGATTTTCTACCTGAGAGTAGTCGCTAGCCAGGTGGGCATTCGCAAAATGCCCTACCACCATGCGGTGAAGCTCAAGCCCGCGGCGGGATTCGAACCATGGACCTGCTGCACGGCAGTCCATAGCCAATGCCACTATACTATAACTGTTTATTTTTATGTAATTGTTCTGAACCTAGCAGGTTACCTTTGCTCTTCCTCTAGGGTCATGCGACACCCGATAGCCAAGAGGGTCACAGCCACAAGACAGCAGACGGCCTTGAGCGCATGCGCGGGCAATGGCATGGGCCACTCCAGCTGCTGTCAGTGCGTATAAGAAGGACGACTCACGAAACCCTGTAAAGAGAACAAAACTTAACATTCATTATGAATATGGTTTAATAAAAAGAGAGAGAGAAAATACCACTTGCTGCCTTGAAGAAAAATAGATACGGCTTTGAAGAAATATATATATAGTTAGTGAGAAGAGCCTGGTATAATTATATAAAATTCCATTTTACAATTTGTTTAGAATTGCAATTCAACGGGGCAATGCTGCCAGCATGCTGGGCACGCTGCCAACTGGTAGCGAGCTAGAGCATTTGGACTATCTATGAGTCTGCAATGACTTATAGGGATCTAAATGTTTTATCGTAGTAGCTGTAGTGTTGTATATAGTTCGTAGTATTTTGTGAATAAAGGCATACCGCCGGTAAAAAATAATAAAATGTTTAGTTTTTACATGTAGTATCTAGTATTGGTGTGCAAAAATAAGAAATCGCATTATGTTCATATTTAAAACATATTTGACTAATGAACATACCCTGAAAATAATTGCCCTACGAATTTACTAAATTTTTTTCATAACTAAGTATGGCTTTTTATTTGTTGAAATGTCACTGAGCGTGGCTTAGTGTTCATTGTCCTTACGAATTTTTGCAAGTGACTTTACCCGCGTTACATTTGATCATACCTTTAGGTGCACCTTCAAAAACTTCGGAAACTAGAGGTTCAAAATGCACTTTTTTATTCCTGAACCAAAGAATCTTCTTGCAAAATTTTGTAAAAATCTGGTTAGACTTCATAGTTTCAGCTTCATAGTGAAGCTGAAACTATGAAGTCAAAACAAATAATGAATAGATTCAGGCGTTACTTTGCGGAAATCCATATTTATAACAAATATTTTCAAAATGTTTTAAGAAAACTTTAAATAAATATTTAAATAAACAATTAAAAAATATATCTAGTGACAATTCCGCCTAATTTCTCTGCTCAGCCGACGTGACGTCACAAACACCACGCAGCCAAACCGGAAGAATTTTCGACGCGTGTCGCTTCTGCACGAAGCATCCTCAGGAGGTCTTGACTCTACGAGTGATCGAGAAATGTCACTAGATATTTTTTTTTATTTTTTAAGTATTTTAATTATATTTGTTATTATTACCTTATAATCTTTGTATATGTACAAACAGTACCATAACAGATTGTGTACACAACTGCCAAAACACTAGGTGGTTACCTAATGGTTTGCGGCTGTATATTTTATACATTTCCTATATAGGTTTAATCTGATAAGTGATAACATGTCATCTTCAACCAAATCATTGTTTATCCACTCAATTAGTGGTCAAAGATGGTATACAAAAAGCCTACCATAAACTTTCAAATGTATGGTCGAGCAGAACAAAGACTTAAAAAGCAAGTTGGGTATCAACATCTGTATCAGCTCTACGAAATTTTTATATTAATGAAAATTTGCATAATGGTCCGTAAAGCAGTTGTTGAAAAATCAGTTTACGCGGGCTCTCACTTAAGATAAACTACTAGAATATCACCTAATGTAATAATTTACACCTACTGTAGTACTTTAAAGTAATAAAGTCAAGATTCATTTATAGTTTCATTCGAAACAAATATTTTCATACAAAAGATTTCAACGCGCTACCATGAATTTGATTATTGAATCTGAAAAAAAGCCATAAATCCAATTTATATTTTTGAGTATTAAGGGTTATTTAAAATCTTAACAGAACACACTAAGGTCCCGTTATATTTGGATGCTTTCCGTGTGGTTCCATTTAATTTTCATTAAAATCAGTCCAGCCGTTTTTGAGCTACACTCCAATACCTGTAAAGTATTTTCCTATCTTGATGATATTGTCATTGGCAGTGAATGATAATCGATCCCGTAGGAAAGGTCACATAAAAGAGTAAAATATTTTTTTTACCTAAATATGGTACTGTCTTCAACGCTCAAAAGTGTGAAATAACTTGTCGAAGTCGGTACCATGCGCACATTATGATAATAGGTACTTTTTAACTATTATGGTAACGACTTCAACAAGTTATTTTACACTTCTTAGTGTTGAAGTCAGTTCCATTTTAAGAAGTTTTTTTTTTAACAAGCAGCCTTCCTAACAGATTCTACTAATTAATGTCAATTAATGTAGGGTACCACCCTAATTAATGTGCAAGTATCGTGTATATTAATTCAAACAATCATAGAAAATTGATATAGCACTCAAAGAAATTGTATTGAGTACAGCTACTTGTCCAATTCAATTAGTGTAATTATATAACGACAGCTGGCTTAAAAGCTTTCATGAATAAATTATAATTGTTTACCGCTTAAGTGCTCTGTCGCACAAATTGTTGCAATAGTTACCTGAATCTATTTATATACAGACCACACGCAATCTTATGTACCTAATCAATTCATGTTAATAGTTTAGCATCTTGTCCAGGATAAAAGTTGTTTTACTATCCTTTTGATATTGTACAATATTGAAACATAGTTGTGTGGGTAGTAACTACAAATTGTCGCAAGCAAACAATGATTCCCGATGGCAATTAGGAATAGTACCCGGAAGGTGGGCAGCAGCGTCTTCGGAGGAACTGCAGTCTTGTCTCACCGTGCTTTAAAGGACTTGTTAAGGCCGTCGGTCCTGGTTGTTGTCTTACGATGGCAGTCGATATAGCATGGTAGGAGGGAATTTCGGAATGCCCACCTGGCTATCACACTCAAGTAAAAAAGCGGTCGCCATGCACCTAACCGTGTGTTCCGGCAGCTGCCCTTGACAGCCAGTAATTCTAGGTTATCCTGAACAACATCCACGACTACATCATTACTTACCATCATGTGAGATCGTGGTCAAAGGCTAGCCTATCATCTATGAATGAAAAAATAAATTCAACACTGCGTTTGTAAGACCCTTCGGCAAGCGTGTTAATCAGGACAAACCCCCGCTTAATGGAGATGGCTGTGTTATTTAATGGGCAATCCGGCTGATACAGTACTTCACAAACGTAGAATAAGGGTTGGTTAAGATAGGAGTATTTCTCACTGATACTTTTGGTGTTCCCTTTACAGCTCCTAATTTTAGAGAAGCTGGCGGTGCATGGATTACTTTTTCAAATAGGTACCATCTTCCGTATAACTTGCTGCCATCAGATTTAGATTTCAATATAATCATAATTTTTTTTTATATATTTTTTATGTTATTGTGACGGAACAAGGTCCAGGGCCACCTGATGTTAAGCGGACTAACCTCTGCCTATAACAGATGCATATCGTCACAAGTCACGAAATTGTACTGCGCCCGTCACCTTGAGACATGGTTGTTAAGTCTCATGTGCCTGTAATTTACTAATAATATAAATGTGAAAGTTTGTGAGTGTGTATGTGTGTTACTCCTTCACGGTGAAACGGCTTAACTGATTTGTATGAAACTTGGAATATAGATAGTTTAGGTACTGAATTAACACATACTTAGGATATTTTTATTATCATCACTTTTTATCATTGTCCATGCGGGTGAAACCGCACTCGGTTTCACCCGCATGGACAATGATAAAAAGCTAGTTAAGTAAACTAATAATTGGATATTTTTATAAAAAGTTTTTTGTATGATTTTAAATTTTTATGGTAGGTATATTGGACATACCAGAACGGACATAAGTTGTATGAAGGATGAGATTAGAAAAAAATCAAGTAATCACTTAATTATAGCGTCTAGAGCTGATTCATTATCAACTAAATCAAAATAAAAACCTATGGGCACCTTATGTTGTCCTGGTAGACCGATATAATAGACTTCTATGTTTACCCAAGTCAAACCTGAAGCAATAATATGAGAAAATATTCATTTAAAGCAGCACATGTGAGGTATTTATGATGACATTTGAATACGCGTTTAAATCACGACAGCTCAGTTCATAACACGATTATTTACTTGCGTAAATTACTAGACTATTCTCACTAGTTTATATATAAAAGCTGGTGGAAAGATTCAGTTTCCATATTCTCTGTGTGGTCTCGCAATTACTTAGGTAAGTATCTATGTGACGCTTACATTTTCTAAACTGTTTTAAAGGCACCTACATACAAACATCGAACTAATTATTACCAGACTTTTTAACGTTAGGTTCGGTTTTAAAACGGCTTCAAAAGAGGTTTAAAATTTTTATGTTTATCACTAAGCTTGGTTATATATAAACATTTTTGGTTGGCCATCACTGCTTGTTTATTTACAAAAATATTTTTTATTTGAAAGGATATCTAAGATGTGTAACATTGTAATTTCATAAAATAGGTTCAGTTGTTGGGTTCTTATCATCAATATACATATAAAAATGTGTCATCGAACGAAATTGCTCATTTCACACTTTTCGGGGGTGAAAGTCGTTTTCTTTAAATAGTTATGTGCAATTGTATAACTTTTGATTTGTATATATCATATTATATATCATTTTAGTTAATAAGTAAGTTTGTACGTAAACTATATTATTATTACTAAATTAAAGCTCTATGTTACGAATCCATAACCGATGCGGAAGTAAGGTTTTCCAGTGCTAATAATAATAATAACTAACCATATTACACCGAAATACGTAAATATGTAAAGCGTCACTAAGTGGACCAACGACATCGTAAGAGTCGCGGGTAGCCAATAGTTACAAATGACTCATAGCTGTTTATTGTAACGTTCTAGGGGGAGGCATTTGTTCAACAGTGGATGCCTTCCGGCTAACGATGATGATAATGAGCTCTGTATTGCTGCTTTCAAATCTATAGTATATACTGCAACATGGGAATCTATGTTAAGTAAAATCTCTGATATGTCGCAATAGCTAGATTATATAATGCTTTATATAAAATGTGGCAGGTAGGAAGTGGAAACTCTTGCAGGTGTAAATTGGAACACTTGTTTATTAAATTATTTTACTACGTGTAGAAAACGGAATAAATACTCCTTTTGGTACGAGTTGGTTACAATTGAGAATTTAAAGAGGAAGAAGCTTAGGTATAAGTCTACTCCGCAAAAAGTGTAAACCAATTTAAATCGCAATTCAATCAAAAACACGTACTATTTACAAAAAATCAAAAACACCGTAATAAATTCGATTATATAATCATCGATGCTAAATCAAAATTCAACTTAAATATTGCACTTCAACGGGGCAATGCTGCCAGCATGCTGGGCACGCTGCCAACTGGTAGTGGGCTACAGCATTTGGACTGCCTATGAGTCAGCAATGACTTATAGAGATCTAAATGCTTTAACTGTAGTAGCTGTAGTGTTGTATATAGTTCGTAGTATTTTGTTAATAAAGGCACTTAAATATCGTTGATACATTTTATTTTCTACATTTTAGCGCATAAGTAAATAATTATGAAGTGGGTAGGTTTAAGATTTTTACTGTTTAATTGGCTTAAGCTACTAATTCTAAATATTTTGGTCAAAAAGCTTGAATTAAAACATTGCAAAGGCATTGCAACACAAGCCTTTCAAATCATATCAGAATCTTCTCAAGCCATTCACGGAATAAATACAACATTTTATCATTACAACTATATCTTTCGTAAGTGATCATCGATCATATCAATGACCATTACCTCTTCAACGTAAAGCTTCTACACTTAACATAAATTAAAGCATCGTAAGTTGTTGCGCATACCGATCTCGCAGATTGAATTTATCATACCACTGAAGACCTCGATTTATAGGAACGCGGAACGTCTACAAGCACCATTTATCTGTTTTATTGCGATAAATTAAATGGTGAATCCATTTGAGATGGTAAGATAAGGTATTGCCAGCACAATGTAATCTTTTTACCATAAACAGTGTGGTGGGTGATTAGGGCTGCTGAATTTGGAAAAGTAAAATACATAACAAACGTCGCGATTTGTTTTGAAATTACTTCTGGTAAATTTGTGGCCAGTGGTCTAAATTTTATGGTGTTTTTTGTTTTCTACTCCATTTTGGGGTTACTTTTAATTTTAATACTAAAAACAGCAATTATCAAAGTAGCCCCATTTCATGTGTGAAGTTGATAACGAGTTTTTTTTTATTTTCACTAAAACCAGTGAATAAATGTTTGAAAAAATTCAGTATATGAATCTACTCAAAATACCGATAAATATATATTATATCCAAATAAAAAAATGAAATGTATCAAAAGTTACGGGCACTTGTTTGTCAATTTCCAATCAATTTAACCCCATTCCACGGTATTATAATTAGAGTTGTCGGTGACTATTTTATTTAGTAGCAAAAAATTAAATGTTTATAAAATAAAATATATCGATTAAGTGTTTTTTTTTTCGGTTTTATGGATGGAATTCCTATATAAGTATAATTTTTACGTGGCAAACTGAACTGCTGAAATATAAACTTGTAAAGTCTCATGTGCCTGTAATTTCGTCGTCACTCAAACCCTTCAAACCAGAATACAGTAATGTGAACGTTGCTGCTTGGCGGCAGTACTTCCCCGGATGAAATCGGACAAAGAGTTCTAGAGAGCTATAGATAATAAACGAAAAAATTAAACTGTTAGCCATTATATTATATTACACCCAAACAAAACCCACTTGAAGCTAATGCGTATTTTTTTTTTTTTTTATATAATGAATAGACACGCATTTGACCGCAGTATCACCTGATGATAAGTGACGACCCGGTCGACGGTGGAGCATGCTTGCCTAGAAGATATTTATTCACTATGTATTTGAAGACATCCAGAAAAATTATAAACATCCGTTTATAAATCGCTGCTTATATTTTATACCTATATATTATTTTAAAATGGATTAACCATTTGGACGTCCAAACTAAGTAACTATGTATGTCATAGTATAATCCATGACCTCTTATCAAATCCCAGGTACTTTATTTCCACTTAGAATAATGACATTTTGCGAGAAGCAAGGTACACTCACATCAGCCTGTACAGGAAAAATTCAAAGCTATTATGTTGTTTGCGTTTAGACACTTACATTTGCAGTTTGTTCATTACATTGGTGAAAGTAGGTAGATATTACAATATAAAAATACAATTGATATTGTCGCGGAATGGCGTGAGTCCGACGCAAACTTGGTTGTTTTATATTTAGATTTGATGAATAAATAAATAACATACCTCGTTCCGCGCGTGTAAATTTAGTGAAGCTTTAATTACTTCCGGACAACCCTAGCTGTGATTTGCATTTGACTTAGGTCTAGCTTAGTTAATTGTGAATCTCAGCAATTTCATTGTATTAACCTGAATAGGCCTTTAGATATAAGCCGATTTTAGTGCTATCTCGTAGTAATGGGCAATTATGTGAGATGCAATGCCACCTGCTTCGTGAATCCTGGCCAGTGCTAGTTTTGAGCCCGTAACATTATGCTTTAATTGATCGTTTTATGTTTAAACTGCCAACATTTTGAAATAATTGGTAGCGTTTGATTGATTGTGGTTGGTTTCATCGGGGCAACAGTTAAAGTAATATGTACTAGTACATTGATGTACTTAGGCGAATTGATTCTTCAGTTGGTACATAAGAATAGTTTTTATTACAACTATCACATGGATTTCGGGCTTTTTGTTTCAGTTTCGTGAGTTTTATAACTTTTGAAATTGTGTACTTGGTATCCAAACAAGGAATTAATTTATATATTATTTAAGCTCATCGACGTTTATAAATAAAAATAGGTAATCATTAATGTTAACACTGTTTGGTCACATTTCTATAATGTTGACTAGTTTACACTGTATAATTTAAGTTTATGCAATGGGAATGATTTTAATAGTATTATGCGCTTGTTTTAATTGTGAAACAATATAAACTATAAATATTAAGATTCCGTCCGCGGCCTAACTAGCTTAGAATTTGGTTTATCTTCAGAAGCATTCGGTTCATTGAGAAATTCGGTTTAAAAATATCCTATATATACTATTATGACCTGGTACTCAAAAAATAATATGTAATATGCATATAAAACTTGTACGAGTTTTCGAAGAGTTATTTTCTTGAGCAAAAACTCAATTTGTACAAGAAAATAACTCTGAGAGAGAGCGCAAAACGTTTTCTTCTAATTAATTTTGGACATCACAAATCTACCAAAACGAAAGTACCCACAAAATCAGCCCCGCGGCGATATCTCGATTATTCGATACGGGGGAATCGAATAAATTAATTCGATTGTGGCAAGTGATTAATACGAGGATGGTGTTATCTCTCGGATTAGTGGCTCGGGGTCTGCGTCTAGAGTGAGCCTAATTGACACCAACCGATATGGTGGATTGGTGGAATGGATTCTTTATTTTGTACGGCTGTAGTTAAAGAAATTTCGAGACATTTTTTTTTTATTTGATTGGATTATTCTTCTTTCTTTTAGATGCGTTTAATATTTGAAAGTAATTAAGACGACATATACAACTTATTATACTATCAAGGCAGTGTCGTTCAAAACCTTCAAAGCTCAATCTAGGCTTTCAATTTAACGTACACTTTCAACCGAAAATCAACATTCGCAAAACCCAACTATCTGAAACTGCTATATAGTAATATTATCTGATTTATGTGGTTGAATTTAGTCGAGATATAAGCAAAGTAAGCCATGACTTTCCAACCTCCATATTCATTGACTATTTTATTTCCTATAGACTACAGACAGCGATAGCTAGAAATTTAAGCCATGCCTACACCATGCTTTTTACTCTTATCGATCAGTGAGTATCACGCACTGATTCCTGACGAATGGAACGGTGTACAGACCAAACACGGTCAGTTATTGATTATTTATAAACTGCTTACGGATTAGACTTGCATTGGCGAGTAGCCACTGACAAATTTATATTTTGTCGATCGTACAAACGCGATAGAATCGATATGTCTCGATTTATAGCACGCTCGATTGATCGATTTCGATGACTCCGAGTTATTGGTGACTGCAATGCTTGTACCTGGTTCACTGTTATGGTCGAGTCCATTTCTTGTTTCGAAGTCAATATAAATCTCATGCAATCATTTTGGACTGTCAGTATTCTTGAACGCTGGAATCGTTTAAACAAACTCATTTTCCTTTTGACTAATTAAAACTCAAACACGAAATCTATAGCGGCCATCACCACTCGTATTATAATTACCTCCATCCCACGGTTTAGTGTCAATTTGTGCCAATTAGTCGACTTTAAGGTCGTTAATCGTCTGCGCCCGAAGCCCGTGCCGAATTCTTTAATCGACTTTAATGAATTCCGTTTATTCGGCGTTTTTTCGACGAAATGCTCTGAATTTCCAACGGGTGACAGATTTTAAATTCTTCCCTTACACTTGCCCCTTTACTTTTTGCGTGAGTTTGTTTTAATAATGCATGACATGTAATTATTTTCCTTACGAGTTGTCAATATAAAAACGTACGGCAATTTATGTCGTCCGTCTCGGCGAAGTCCGTCCTTGTATTGATTCTGTATGTGTAATTAATTATTTGCGACATTAACATAGTGTTGGGCACAATATTTAACTTGGTAGAATTTATAACATTTTACAGCTCATGTTTAATGGTCACCTGAATAATATAAAAATAATGCTTTAGGATTTAATTCACCTCATCAATCAATAGGACAGTTAGATCTGGTAGTCTCTCAGTCTCGGTTGCGATCACAGCGCTGTCACCTCGATTCCTCGAAGTCGGGATTAAATTGGCAAATCTACATTTGCGCCGTATATGGTATGGCGGCGCCCGACTAGCAAAAACAAACGTACTAAGTAAACACAAATTTCAATTATCATTGACCGTTTTATTCATCTGTGATTGTTTAAAAATCGAACCGAACGCGGACGTTTTATTTAATTAAATGCGCATAATGATCGGTTTTTCCACGCAGCTCCGGTGGTGGTCGGCTTTTTCCGTGTCGTGTAACATTGTTCTGATGCGCGTGCGCCTGTACATGGTACGTGGCCGTCGCGCTCGCATCACGTGTGATTTATGTCAATGTTCTGTTCGATTCTTAAAACAGTTTTTAGTGACGGTTCTCGCTTCCAACCGGATAGCTTATAAATCTGGCGCCAAAATGAATGAACTCGCATCCAAGTTTTTCTCTTGTCAATTATTGGAATTCTCTGTATTTATTCATATTATTACTGGGACTGAATGATTATTGAGGTTTTATACGTTTCTTCGAATGATTAATGAAAAAGGACTTTTGTTTGTTTTCATTCACGAGAGCCTCCTTTAAAGACATTTCGATTTTAGAATTTAAAAATAAAAACATTACATCCAGGATCTCAAAAAATGCTATTAAGTTAATAAAAGAATTACCTAATGAAATTCTTAATATCGATAGAAATGATGAATCCAGCTGGTATAAAAATTGCATTACCGCCTCATACGGTGATTCAACGATTCGTATCCTAATAACTCTTTCTAACTCATAAATCAAGCCAAAATATTCATCAAAATTATCCTCAGGTCCTCAGGGGTACGTGGTCCAATTAAAGCACTGCCCCAGGACTTTATGTGGTCATGTGTTGCGAATCGATAATGGCCGAAACCGAACGATAAGTTGACTGCACCAGTGTAAAGCTGGATCAATGAATGACGCCATAAAAGACTAAAGGAGTGACGTCATATAAGGTATGTGCTCCTTTGAAGTAGGTTTTTTGTTCATTTCGAAGGACCACTTTTTACGAGACTGTCCAAAAAAGGAGTGTTACGTGTTCAGGGTTCATGTATGCATGTATATGTTTGTGGGTTTCTTTATTCTACAATAACTTCTAAACAGATCAACCGATTTTAATATGTAATATATCATTAGATTTGTCTTGATAGCACAGGTGACAATAAGTACATAAAAAAGTAAAAAAAATAACTGGCGAATTTTAGACGCCATATTGTTAATAATGCCCTTCATTTTGAAACCACAATCGATAGGCGATTGTGGTTTCAAAATGTAGGGCATTAAGAAACTATTCTATACATATACAGGGTGCCCGGTAATGAATGGATAACCTTAAATTAGGTATTTGTATATCTAATGGCCATTAAAAAAAAACAGAACAAAAAATAAAAAATTATAAAAATAAAAATAATTTAATTAATAAAACAAATACCATTTTGAAACCGGCTTTAGGCACACTTTATTTTAAAATGATTGGTCACATGTGTATTGTAAAAAAAAATCAAGTTTGGTACTACTTGATTTTTTTTTGTTCTGTTTTTTTTCTTCTGAATGGCCATTAGATATACAAATACCTAATTTAAGGTTATCCATTCATTACCGGGCACCCTGTATATATTCTTTCGTCTATAAATTCGACAACATCCGGTGGTCGTGACTTCTGGGGAACTATCTGACTTACTCACGTAAACTATCACGTATAATTTATTAAAATGAGTGAAAACCACATTTATTTTTAGAATAAAACAATATATAACCTTATATACTATGTAGAGCGATTGACTTCAATGTTTTGAGATCATGTGCCTAAAATTATGTACAAATTAAATAAATATATAAACATATCAAATGGTATTTGCTTACATCTATATTAGACAGTTGACTTCACACTATTTGAGAGATATTATTCCTAAGCTCATGTCTATATTAAGACATCATTATTAAAAACATTTTAAAATTAATACATATTATGTTATACTGATGTTATGGATGACTTCACACACAATCGTCATGTTCGCATAGTAGCCTCATCATCATAATGCCGGACATTTGAATTTTAAAAATGTAATGCTCGTTTTTTTATCTCATTAAATGACGAGATAGACAAGTCGCCTGATGGTAAGTGAATGATCATTATATATCTGCAGCAAAATCTATTATTGTTGTCAGTGCCATTGATCACATTATCAAATGTTTTCTTTTGACACATATTATAGTAGGCTTATTATTCTACTTCTCGCCTTTCGAAAAAATAAGGTTTCTAAAGGTGGTCAACTATAAAGGTCAGCGTTTTGCACCCATGTTTACAAGGCAGATCGCATGTTAAATTAATTTACTGTACTGCATCAGCCGGATTGTCCACTGCTGAACACAGCCTCCTGCACCCTGTATATAACTTGCAGTTTTAATTTTAATAAAACGCTTAACAAAAATTGTTAATTTGCAGTCGGGTTTTAATTTTTTTTATTTATTTATATTGTTACACCAATCCTTTTATGTATCTGTCTGAATCTGGTGCAGTAGATTTTTTTACAGTAGATTTAATAACGTTTTATAGGTAAGTATATAAGTAATTAGATTAAAACTTTGGCACTCGTCTTGCGTAGAATTCGATTATAATCGGCGTCTACAGGAATAAAACCTCACACACCGATTAGTAGCTCCATATCTAGAATAGAAACTATGCCTATGCTTGTTACATATAATACATTATTATTTATATAATCCAGATACAAACATAAAATTCGTTTTAAACAAATAAAGAATGACACAACTAGAATTATATGGAGTTAAAATGAAATTATTTACGAATCAATCATAATTAACGTAAAAAAACAACTGACCCCACAATCAATTTAAGCAAACAAGATCAGATCAAGATAAGAATCAAAATTAAACCCAGTCAAATCACCATTCCATTAAAATTATACCCAAAATTTCCGCAAGATCACTAATACACTTCTCGACTTAATTAACCCTTAAAAGCGGCCTCATAATCCGACAGGTAACAAAAACGTGAAACAAAAAATACACTCGATGTCACGTCCAAAACTGGGAACTTTAGACTCTTTGGACAAAAATCAAGCTTTATAACATCTTTTGTGTGTTTTTTCTCACAGTTTAAGAGGCATCTGAAGGAGCATGATTCGGTAACGCACCGGAGGAGATGTTATCGGGGCCATTAGAGGGCACGTCGCATTGAGACATTTCGACACGTTCCCTTTTGTTTGATCCTTTTGAAGCTGTTATTACAATCACTTTGTGCACTATCATCGTCCGCTTTACCCTCTTACTTATATGCCACAACCGCAAATTACAGCAATAATATTTTGACGTCTCAATTGGAATATAATTGCACTGAATCACTGTAACGATCCGTGCGAAATGGAGATGTCTCATTGTAGCAGTTCCCACGATACTGCCAAAGATAAGACGGCTCATAACATCTCAACGCTTTTTGCAGTATCATAAGAGAACATTGTCGTCGGCACTTCGTCACCTGCGGCACGTTGTTGATATAAAACGCCAATAAATGTCACTTTTTTATGATTCATTCGCGTGTTGGATTCACGTCACGTGCGCCCGCGCCGTCAGATGTGTATCGACGCATGTCCGCCACCCTGGCTGCTCCGACCGTCTCCGTCGCGCGCCATTCTCTCACGCCGCCACTAGGTCCGTGCCGCCACCACTCTCTCTGTTGCGACCTCTCGCATAATCTCATCTTCCATCGGCTATTAACGCTCGAAGCCTGAACATTTTTCTACAAAGCTCTCATTAGCCTCACACAAGTCATTAATTCTTTGTACCAGCATTGTACCAGCATCACGTACAACAAGCGCGCTAACGACGTGTGGAGGATCCGGGGTAGCGGAACAAATCCCGTGAACTATCCAAAATACCATCCATAGCGTTCTTTCATCGACACATTTTTGATTTTGAGCAAAAAACCAACGGTCCGGAATCATTATTATCTTTCTTCTACGATCATCGATCGCTATTATCCTATTTAAAAGCATCTCTAGATTTGTTCTTTGATTTTTTTTGCTTTCATTCTCCCGTCGGCGTTTCAATTTGGGATCTCAACAATGAACACGTTAAGAAAGATGTTTAAGTGTTTAGTTACGCTGTTTTTTCACAATTTTTCAATTTAAACGGAGTCGTGTCGCTGAAGGGCCGGAAGGTGTCGTTACGGAGTATTACCAATACTAATACTGTCCAAACTACAATAGAAAAGTAACATTTTAGAGCGTAATCCGTGCACATTCATGTCTTAATATTCAGCACGATAATCTGTATTTTAGAAACAAGTTTCGTTCCAAGCGGCCACTAATTCGAGTATCAGCCGTTTACGGAGTTTAATGGGGGAATTTTGAACTGTTATTGAAATGCGTGCAGCGATAAAGGGCCTTAGAGGGCATTGAGCGTTACCCTGAGTCCAGGCTATTCCAGTTAAGATATTAATTGGAGAGACGATGCGGGGCGAAGGCAGAGGTGGGACGCAGTCCGGGACCCACACGTAGCGTGAAATCGCGGGGCGCGGGTGCGGGGCCACACCTGGCCACCACCAAAGGCCATCTTATTATTTGTTGTCTCCCATCCTTCATGCTCGTAAATTTCCACGTCAACGTGTGCGATGATTGTGGAAAAAACGAGGTCGACGACAAAGCCTTTTCACACCACGGACATAAAGACGGACGTACTGTAAATACGTATATTAAGAACATAATGCTCTGGGTTCCGTTCACTGGTGGGATGGTGATGTGCGTGAATAATCTCTCTTCGTAATAAATTCGGATTGTAATGGGTGATCGCGATTGGCTTGAGAGTCGACTTGCGTTTATTTCAATAAAAACATGGAATTTCATAACGTTCAAGACTGATTTTTGGCATTTAATCGATACTGATTGCTACCACTACGAGTGGGGTATATCTCGGAATATTATTGGTTGTTTCGAGTTGACAATGAATAACCCACTTTGTAATAAAGAATCAGTTTTATCGTGTCGTAAAGATGATCATGTTTGCAAAAAGACTTATAATTTCATATCCTCTCAGTAGAGGTCTATATTTATAAATGTGTGTGATGCTTTTGAACCAATTTTCACTTGTTTAAGGTGGTCACAATCATCAACCGGAAATCGTCCACTGTTGAACGAATGCCTTCTCCATAGAATGTCACACTGAATGGCTATTAGTCACTTGTAACCATTGGCATATTTCTTTGTTTGAGGTCAGATCTTATATTTTTTATATGATTCAATGTATCGAGCATACATTGAATAGCAGTATGCTTTCTTTTTATATACATATTATGGTTTATGAATAAAAAGCCGGTTCTCCACATCCTGTTGGATGTCGTAGAAGTAACTAAAGTAAAGAATTCGCCGAAGCCACCGATATACAACGTTTTGGAGAGTTCTGCATATTAGGAGCACACTAGGGCTCTATACTATCTGATATTTAATGATGTTATTAATCGAAAGGTAGTTTTACTACCAAAAAGTACAAGAAGAGTTGGCATCAGGTAGGCGTCCGGCTATATACGCGAAGCTAAAACTTTTTAAAAATACATTCTAGTGTTTTTATTTAGTGGTGTTACCGAAAACATTTTCATTTTTTTCATGTCCTTATATCTCTTTAGTCTTCTTTAGTGTATTGTCTTTTGTGTAGTTAGCAAAATATATGGTACTGATCAAGTAAGGGGAAGAAAATTATGAATAGTGATGTGGAGATGTGATGATATGGAGATTCAGGCGTTACTTTGCGGAAATCGATATTTAAAAATAAATAAATATTAAAGAAAACATTAATATTTAATATCTTCAAATGAGAGAAAAAAGGAGTCAAGACCTCCTGAGGATGCTTCGTGTATAAGCGAAACCAGTAGAAAATTCTTTCCTGTTTGGCTTAACAGGAAAATTAGGCGAAATTGTCACTAGATTTATATTTTTTTCCCCGTGAGAAAAAACTGCCATCTTGCACTGCGATCCCCAATTCACCTGGCAAGCGTGGGGATTATGGAAAATACCTACCCTCTAAATAGGGGGTCTGTGTTCAGCTGGGGACGATCGGGCTGATACAGTAAAGCTGTAAGAATATGAGAACTTATAACATAGTTACCTGGAATCTTAGATAGGATGACCGGTCATGAGGTCCAGACATTTATTATTTATTCATATATTTTAAACTTATCGAAACATACACAACAATAGTAAGTACACGGATAGCTAGGGGAAGTTACCTAAGTACAACCTACATTGGATAGTTAGGTAGGTATATATCTACGGCTGTAAGGCCACCCACAAAGCTCACGCCCTCGCCCCGAGGCAACAAATGGGAAATCCCTTCTGACAGTAATTTTGAACGCTATACTACACAGCTAGGTATAATATTAAGGCAAGGACTTTCTCTTCATTTTACTCGAATATAGAGAAAACGAAAAATGAAATTTCGTTTGAGCTTTTGGTTTGAAAGGTTCGATTTTGTCTGACAATCTCACACAAGACAGGTTAGCAGTTTTGAAGCAGTGTTGGCTCAGTGGCAATGGCTATGGACTGCCGCGCAGCAGGTCCATGGTTCGAATCCCGCCGCGGGCTTGAGCTTCACCGCATGGTAGAAGGGCGTTTTGCGAATGCCCGCCTGGCCAGCGACCACCCTCAAGTACAAAATCTGTCGCCAAGCACCTAACGGTGTGTTCCGGCAGCATTCCTTGAGAGCCAGTGAAATTACAGGCATATGAGACTTAAGAACTATGTCTCAAGGTGACGGGCGCAGTGCAATTCGTGACTTGTGACGGAATGCATCTGTTATAGGCAGAGGCCGCTTAACATCAGGTGGGCCTCGAGTTTGTTCCGCCAAAATAACATTAAAAAAAAAAACTTTAGAAGCGCCTAGAATGGGCTAGAATATCAATTCTTAAAGACATCTACCGGAATACAGTTGCGTGACAGATTTTAAACTTGAAGGTATTAACTAGCCCAGACGAGCATTTTTATATTATCACCATGTGTGAAGCTTAAAGCCAAAAGGCGGGATGATGAAAACAATGTATTTACCACCTGCGATTATACATTTTAGTACTCGTTTACTTGTTTTTGATTACATACTTATTTAAAGTCTATCAATCAAACGCTTCAAGCTTATCGTATATCAATCAAGTGAATAATAATTTTGTTGTCTATTTATTAAGAGTATTTCAATAACGCAGTACAATTACCTGTAACTAAATGTAATCGCATGTAATAAATGAAATTACCCTTTATTACCTTTGTGGGTCGAGGCGAGTTGGTTGAGGTGGGGATGCCATAATTTTGTGTTTTGGCGGAAAGTTTGGGAAACATACAATAAATATTATCTTAAAGGAAATATAACAAAAATATAGGTTTAGTTTTATAAACCCTGTAAAAGAACTGGGGGATTTATGCTGGACAAACATACGGTACATAAGGGCTCAAAGATGACAATGAGCCTGGTTTTGTGCTTTGTCATTTTGCTTTGAATCAGTAATGACCATAGCATAGGTATGCACTAAAATACAGAAGGGGTTCTATAGTTTGAATCCCGCCGTGGAATTAAGCATCTAAGCATGGTGGTAGAGCTTTTCACAATACTTGCCTGGCTACCACTCTCAAGCAGAAAACTTGTCGCCAAAAACGGTGTGTTCTGTTCTTGAGAATCGTGAGGTTCTCAAGGAACTCTCTGGGTTAAACTTGTTTATAATACTTAGTCACAACATTACTAATATCAACAGTTCTTTTTTTAATTTTTTTATTATTGTGACGGAACAATCCCGAGGCCCACCTGATTTTAAGTGAACTAACCTCTGCACATAACAGACGCATTTCGGCAATGACGAATTGTACTGTGACGTAAAGTTGTTAGGTCTCATGTGCCTGTAATTTTACTGGCTCTCAAGGACTGCTGCCGGAACACACACAAGTTAGGTGCTCGGTTAGATGAGACGATACAAAGACTTACTGGTGATCTGGATAAGCCACACCATGGTGATATTTCAACGTTAGTAGCGGGCTGTCATTCAATTCATTAATTCCCTTAGTCAGCTCTACACAATCATCTAATGGGAAGACATAAATTTGCGGAGCTGACAGTGACAGCAAACCCTAATATGACACTAAAAGAAGCCCTATTTTTTTACTAGACGATGGCAACCCTACGTCAACCTTTCACCGTGTGAAGATGGAACAATTTGTGGATTTATTGCCGGCACCTACTGGATATACTCGTATGAAAAGACTCAGTTATGACTCGTTATTCAGTGAATAGACTCAAACTGATGACTGCCTATTGAATGCGTAGACGCAATTTGTGTGGTAAATGACCGGTCGGACTCAAGTGACGTGTTAATGTAGTTTAGGATTTTATTGCGCTTAGATATAAAGGCGAGAAAGTCTAAAACGGAATACTTTTGCCTTAATGATTATCACCTTTTGAAAGAAATACGAGAACACGTGGTATTTTCACAGGTTTTTTCACTTTTGCTGTGTACGTTTCTTTGAGGTGTGGTTATAACTAGACTAAGAGATAAAAACTCTTAAAATCCTCGTTATAGGTACCAGATATCTAACGGCAGCCAAATTTATTGCTATGTGAATAAGCCATTAACTCTTCAACTTTTATGTACATACATGACAAATGCTCCGGCATTTTATTAATACAATAAATACTACTACCCTATTGTGTGATGGGAAAATTCTCATTTACCTACCCCATTTCTTTTCTTATCGTAGTATATGGTTTGCAGTGTTTGGTTAGTAAATAAAAGCTTAACGCTAAAAAGTTAAATGATAATTATTGTACTTGCCTATGAATATTCCTACTAGATGATAAATTCATATTACTAGTAATATTAGTTATATTACTAGTCCACGATCCAGCAACTTTTTCTTTTTTCTGTTAATGTTAGCCTTTAATCACGAGCTTACCTGGTGGTAACTTATAATGCTGTAGAAGGTGTTATTCAGGCCAACCAAGTATTTACTAGTGGCTATCAAGAACTTGGTCAAGAATCATCGAGATAAATAAGTTATATAAGTATATTTATTTTTATCGCAATTGAGTCCTGTTGAACTGTTTCATGTACTATAACTAAAACTTACTATAAATGATATATATAAAAATATATATAAAGAAATTACCTCTTCTCATAAGAGCGGTAGCGTGTGGATTATTACTCTTCACAACCAAGCTAGAGCAGTTCCACCTATGCCATCGGAACTGGTGCTGGCACTCCTTGACCGCCAGCTGAAGACCCTCAAAGGCAATGGAGGCTGCATCTGGCGCTTCGTGGCATACGGCTCTTTGTTCCCTGGTCAAACCTCCAACGAGACGGCATGTCATTGCGGAGTTGAGCTTCAGGCTCGGAAGCATGTTGTCGCGAGTGCTGTTAGAAAAATAAGATATTATTATTGGGGTTCTACTTAGCTCGATGTACAAATATTTAAATCTCTCTATCTATTCAAAGGGTCATCTAAAAATGATTGTTAGGACTAGCGGAAGTCAACTCAAAGAGGTTTTTATCATTTTACATATATATATACTAGTAAGTACCTATATAAGTGCTCGTATAAAACAAATAATAAGCCTACAAGGTGCGACTACCTACAGCGATAAGTGTGCCCCTCCTACTACGTTTAAATATGTATTTGTTCGTAGCCCTCCTATAGTACATTAGAATAATAAATTTTGAAGCAGTGATGGCTCAGTGGCATTGGCTATGGACTGCCGCGCAGCAGGTCCATGGTTCGAATTCCGCCCAGAGCTTGAGCTTCACCGCGTGGAAGGGCATTTTGCGAATGCCCACCTGGATAGCGACAACCCTCAAGTAGAAAATCTGTCGCCAAGCACCTAACGGTGTGTTCCGGCAGCAGTCCTTGAGAGCCAGTGAAATAACAGGCAAAATGAGACTTAACAGGTATGTCTCAAGGTGATGGGCGCAGTGCAGTTCGTCACTCGTGATGAAATGCATCTGTTATAGGCAGAGGATACCGCTTAACATCAGGTGGGCCTCGCGCTTGACCCTTCACAATAACAAAAAAAAATATATCTACTTTAGGTTTCCTGTCTGTATCTTATGACTTATCAATAACTGATAAGTAAATAGCAGAGATGTTTTTTTAAAGCCAATAGGGTAGCCGATGACGCGATCGTAGGTGACCATATCACCTACATACAGATTGTAGAAAGGTTGAACCTTGAATGGGAACTGGCTCTCAAGGACAGCAACAAACATACCAATAGTTGCTCAGCAACCGATTTTTAGTGGAGGTAGGTATCCATGAGCCCTCATGGATCATAGTCTACCACCAAGCAATGTCTGAGTTTTTAGGCCGCCCGGACGCCTTGGACATAGCCTTAAGACTGCCATTCATAGACAACGACCAGGACCGGTCTTTCAGAAGGCTACCTGTCACCCATCTAAGTAGTGACCACAAAGGACATTACATAACGAAGTTTATCAGAAAAACGTTCCGCTACGATCGTTACGAACGTACAGTAAAATCTCAGTATCAAGATTAATTTAAATATCTATAAAATATTTCCATGCATAACAAACAAACCATAACCATAGTGAAATATAACATCAATAACATCACGTTTTCCACAGATATGCCTGCTAATTGGACGCTTCTTACATAATTAACGTCAAAATAATTAATTCGTTCGTAAACTTAGATGTTATCGGATGCGGACGAAAAATGTAGTTTGTAAACGAAACAATTTGCTTCTGACTTCCTAACTTTCTGAGTACATAGTGTATGTGTGTTCAGTAGAAGAGTTTTGGAAATTGATACTATTATGACATGAGATGACACTAATTCAAATATGTATTTTTGCTCTGAGTTACACATTGACATCGCAGCTGTACAGAAGTGTAGTTTATAATTAAGAAAGAGCGATTTTTGTTTGGAATTTACTCTTTTGTTTTGTTTTTACCCTTGGTATCATCTGGTTTAGTGTTGAGATGCCTGCGCCTGCTTGGGTTTAGTAATAATTAAGTAACACTAGTGATTTTTTTTCAACTTTAGCTAATCAGTTTTCTTATAACTTTTTTTAAGTATGTGCCTCTATGACTTAATGATTGCAGCTATTGCTAACATAGATAATTATTTAATCTGTAGTAAATTATGCTTCTTCTCTTTTTCTTCATTATGTTGGTGTCATTTTAATTGTATCACCTTCTCACCCGCAGTTATTCTGTATTGCATTAAAACGTATGTACTTCTTAATATTGTTTACAATAACGTTTTTATTTCATATATAGAAAAATCTGCCACATGTGAGATACTTAACTTTAATAAATTTTATAGGCTAGATGCTTCGTTGACCTAGATTGCGACTTTGGTTGGTGAATGACATAATCAACCTGCACTACATCACTAAAAGGAGTAGCAAAAATGCTGATGCCTTGCGTTTTGATAGATTAAAATTTAATGTAGTTTTAAGGACTTGAAAATGTCACTAACTTCAACAAATTAGTATTTAATGCCATTTAGCGGCTTTGGTTTACATATTTTACAACGTACACAAACAAATATGAGATATGTTTAGTTGAAGTTCTTGATAAGAAATACCTAATTACATACGTAATATCCTTTGAATACTTCGATTATTGGTAGAATTCCATTCCTCAAAAGGTGCCTTACTGTTTTTGCACTGTAGTCATATTTCGTCTGGAATCCGTTTATAGAACGAATATGCAGAGAGCGATTTAAATTAAAAGTTTGTTTTGTAACTAAATTGGAGAGAACTGAAAATTCTTTTACGCTATTATTAATTTATTTAAGAAAGTATATAGAAATATAATATTGACGATCACATATATAAGTACGGTACAATATTATGTAAAAGTTTTATTGACTTTGTAAGTTAGTAATTTCGGGAACAATCCGTCGTGACTCAGTTGATTTTAAATGATAAAAATGGCTCCCGTCCTTCATAGGGATATTAAATAACGAAGATGCTTGAAATAAAATAATGATCATGATGAAATATTATTAAGTCAGATAAAATTTATGTTTCGACGCTACTATGCATTTCTTGATTACTTGACATGATTTGTATCACAATATGACAAATATACGATGAAAAAATTTTAATCAAGTGCGAGATTAAAAAAAAATTCTATCGTATAACTATTTGTCATTTTATAATGTAATCTGCATAGCAGGCGTTATTGCAAACATAACAATATTAAAAATTATTTATATAATTTGTTAATAAAGTTTTTAACCAAGTTTTAACTTAGACTAATGAGTAGTGACTTAGATTAATGAAGAGTGTATAATAATATTATGTGTAAACGAAAAGAAAATATCAAGATCGCGATTACGAAATAATATTTTTTTTTGACGTTTAAATAGAATTTAGTAATTCGTCAATTTCTTTTGGTTTTACCAATACCTTATTAAGATGTAACTTAATTTACCAGGTCCTTTATTACATGTTCATAAGTAAGCAAAGTTTATTATAAAGTCATATTTTTTTTTTCATTATCCGAATACTCCTCTACCATTATCACTTATATGGGTCCAATATTTATACCAAAAAATAAATATTAAAATCAGTATTTAACAATATTTTCTCTTTTCTGTGGTTAAAGCCAAATATAATGTTGGTCTAGATATAGTTACACATTTCTTCTATAATTTAAAACGAGTTGACGAATATGTATGTTTATATTTAATTATATACAAAATATCTCTGTACTCGCGTTCACACAAAACAACGGTCATAAACAGTAGATAGAGGTTGGCGAAGGCGACATATCTATCGAGCTAGGTCTTTTGTATGGGAAAACATATTTTACATAGGTACCGAGCGATGGCTGCCCCACATGGGCACAAAATAAAGCTTGTTACTAGATCAACAGGAAGTGAGACAGATTACCAAAAGTGTGGCATCACGTACGGCGTACGCATCAGATGAACGAGCTCACGAATGTATCGTCCGAGATCTGTGACTGCGACTCGTCATTTTGTTTTATTATAGCACTTTTGGAAGATTTTCTTAACAAAACTTACTTATCTATTTTATCAGTGTCGTTCATTAGATAATAAAAAGTACCCGCTTGTGAGTTTGGTTGTGTTGATTATTTTAGTTCCGTGGCGCAAATTTGTTGAATATTTTAACTATATTTTTTCTATTCTGCAGTGCAAAATGTAGGGTCATACATTTTGCAAATACGTTTTGAAAAGTATATTACTTTTATAATAAAAAAAGCCTGCAGCTTTCCAAAGTTACGTATTGAAATATTATTTTGGTTTAAAATTCGACTTGCATATTGTGTCTGAGTTTATGTCTGAGATGAGAATATCATGTTTTTGATCCCTCTCCGATTTCTAGGAGGCGATTATTACGAGTCTATTATTTTTTAAATGGCAAAAGGTAATTTTTGAGTAACTACATGAAAAGATCAGCATTATTTATGTCTATGTCAATAAGAAAAATACAGAATTATAGAATAATCTGTCCTCTCCCAATCTTTCCTATTTCTCCAAACAAGGAACACCAAACAATGACAGGCATGTAACTCCGAGATAACACTACACTTTTCCGTCTTTACATAACAGTACCTCAAGTTATCTCGTCAGTTCCCACGGCGTCGGTACGCCGGCCTCCATTAAAGGGTGCCTCTAAAAACTTATTATAACAGTCATTTAATGATTTTAATGAAACGTAATCCGGTGTAATGCTCGTCATCATGCCGTATGATTATTTGCGTTGGAGAAAATGTTATGTTTTATTGCGATGGATAGAGCTTGCAGCAGATGTTTATTTATTCTTATTATTATACTAAAAATATGATGAAATATATCAATAGTTTGTCTTATAAAGTTGACAGATGATATGTTTAAAATTACGGGTATGATAAGGGTAAGACCAGCACATAAAATAATGAATGGCGTGTTAAGAAAGAGGTATGTTTCCATTGGCAAATTGATAAGGGCTGTTACTTGTATATTGTAGCACTATTTTTGTACTTTGCGCACTATTATAGGCACTATTTATTGGCATAGTTGTACTACTGCATTGTCTGGTGAGTCTTTCAACTGTTTGAGGTGACATTTAGGTTAAAGGGTGCCCTAGCTACCTGCTGGGAAGTTATAATGTGGTCGGAGAAGTTCTGACTAAGCTTATAAAAGGAACTGACTCTAAAAGAAACAGTCTTTAGACTGTTATCGAAAAGCTACGTGCTTGGCGACAAAAAAGCAGTATGAAAGAAAATTTCATGACTGACGATAATCTATGGAAAATAAACAAGATTTTTTTATTTTATCTTGGATTTGTCATCATTTCATTAAACGATGTAAGAAATAAAAAAATACACTCAATATTAGTGGCACGCAACTAACTACAACAATCAAGGAGCAGTCGTTAAGACTGAGTGATCCAATTAAAACCCGTCGCAAAACTTAATAATTGCTCGAAAAATACCACATGACGAGATAAAAACAATAATTCAGTGCTTTTATACCGTCCTCGGCAAAAAATAATAAATCCACCAGCAGTCCGATAAAATGCTACTATATCCATTCAAAAAGGTTATTTCAATACAAATTGCAGCTACTTGCGCTGCCTCTCCCTGCGTGCCGACAATTCTGCGAATATTTTGATCTTCTCTAACACTATATGGACAGTAAGGGTTTTCAAGCAATATTTAAGTAGGTAAATAAAATAATTCTGTTATTTGAGCAACATTATAGGACTAATTGATATTTCTGTGGGTGTCGTAGAAGACGATAATCGGAGTTCTGACCCAGTGTCCACTACAAAGCATCCAGGGTTAACTACATGCAGCAATTTTCAAAGGCAGGTTTGTTGCAGACAACAAACCTGCTTTTGAAAATTCTCTCCCAGTAACGTGTATGCTGCAGAAGAGCCTGTCAGAACAGGCTCTTCTGCAGCATACACGTTACTGGGAGAGAGATGAATATGAATATTGATAGAAAGGTAGAGGAAGACAAAAGCAAAAAAAAAATGGTTGTATAGGGATCATAATTGTATGAAAAAGGAGTGAATGACGCAGTGGTGCCTGTGTATATTTAAGGAATGTAGAGTAGATATAAAGTTGGCTAAATGATTTATAATCATGATATATGATTGAAAATATCATATTGAGTAGCTGCACAAGAATAGAACGCCTAGTTTGTATCCATACTGCTTTTTTGTCGTATCTTATATTAAATTCTAAAACGGCTTATCTTCAACACTTGTGTACCAAAACCAACTGAAAAGCCACCCAGTTTAATATGAAAATTGTTTGCATAGTCTTCTTACTTGCAATGATATTTTTCGTGAACTCGCAACCCTGATTGAAATTCCATGTACCAACAATGTTTGCGTACTTAGCAGCTATTTGTTTATCTCCTAGAGGTAGATATACGCCTGATTTGTGTGATATTGTTACTTTAAAAATACTACAAATAGCAATTAGTTCGATAAGTGTCGATATGCGAATAAATTCAATGTTAGTTTATCTTTCAGAGACTATTAGTGCTTGTCGTCCATTTATATAGGGATCGTTTAAATCAAGGCTATACGTTTTATTTTTAAAAATTTCAACGTTTAAGTCTGGTATCATTGCATTCTTAGACACAAAGAAGTATTAACTTATCTTTTTCCTTTGTAAATTTCATTTTGTCTTAAAGCGAATATTTGTTATTGTTAGTACAAATTTTTAGAATCCAAAATTATCATGACATCCAATTATTTTCATCCGTCTTAGGGGACGTTGCTGCTCTCAACCAGACAACAAGACTAAATCTGCTAGAAACAAGTGATTTTTCAAACTTTAATTTCTCGTATGGCACCTCTTCAGTCGGAGAGCATATCAGTGTTTCAGTCTAAAAGAGCAAGGCCGGCTTAGCAGTCGGTAGTGGACATCGTTCATCGTTCGATTGGAGACCCCGTTTAATCAAAGGTCCACAGCTAGCATGGTATGGGGTGACTTAGGCCTCCTGCTTCGTTTGCTTCGAGTAGCAGTAATAGATTTGAGCACGGTTATGTCTTCTCTTTTCTTTCATTCTTCATAGAAACGTGGACGGGTTTTATGTTTCTAAACAATGTTTTGTCTCTTCATTATCCAGTCTAGTATCGTTACATATTTCAATAAAGATAATTAATGAGAAAGTTAAGAGCCTCGAAACATTTAGATGATTTTTTTTCGAGGCTGATGACTTTCAAGTTCTTTTATGTCACCAAACACTTAACGGTGTGATTATTCTTTGAGAACCAGAAGTAAATTTAGTTGAGCCCGAATAACAACTTCGACCGCAAAGGCTAGGTCTATAAGCAATACAATTTTAAAATAAAACTGCAAGTTATATATATTTATTCAATCGTGTTTTAAAGCCCTTCCATTTTGGACCCTACTCAATAGATTTGAAAGCAAAAATATTTCAGTTTGTTTTTTTTTATTATTTTCTGCACTAAGTATCACTTGCGCTGTGAAGACGAATCTAGCGACATCTTACATTGAAATCGGTTAGAGCGTTTAGAAATTATGGTGGAATAAAGAAACTCACAAACATACATACATACATATCAACCCTAAAAACGTAACTCTCCTTTTTAGACAGTCGTGTAAACTACCAACCAACGGTTCTGCTACGTACATTTTTGTCTCAACACCTAATTTGTCAATGTGTTCAATATGAAATAGTAACTTACAAGTACATACATTATTCAAAGCACTTAATTAGTCAAGTTGACTAGTTGCCGACATAAACAACCGCCGCGTTCAATAAACGTTAGAACTTTATAATACCGGCACTTATGCCGCCAATATACATAATCATTTACATTTATCATGAGTAATTGACGCCTTATGTATAGTGCTATTGTAGAAACACCGTTCGCCATTATATATTTTGCATAGGAATAAACTACATATTTTGTGTTTACTATCAACTCAGACTCCGTTCCCCTTCAGTAGGGACATTCAGCTACAGGGACTTATAGCGAGTGTGGCTGTTAGCGAGAGGGACATTTAGCTACAGGGACATATAGCGAGTGTGGTCTTCAGCGAGAGGGACATACAGCTACAGGGACCTTACACGATGCCGGGACATTCCGCGCATGTGACATAACGCGTTGAGAGGTATTTTACTATTTGAGGTACGAAACATACAAACGGGAAAATATACCTATGTACTGTATTTCTTTATATCAATGGTAGCACTACTGCATGCTGGTCTGGTTCGGTACCACCCACAACAGTTGTTAATAGAAGATCTGTTGCAATAGTTGCAACCAAATTACATATAAATTGAGCATTTTCCGTTACATTAAGGGGTAGTCAAAGTTACTATTTATTCAATTCAGGCGTCCACGACGCTCTTAAGAAGATTTTAATATTCAAATATTATATATTTTACTACCACGTTCAGCACAAAAGTATTTTCGAGCCAATGCGAGACCAAAAGGCCATTTTGTTTACACGATATTGAACAATGTGTTTCTAAGAATATTATAAAATTAATATTAGGTCCTTACATATGAAATTGGCGTTTTTCGTACTGGCCACTTTAATCACGAATTTCTCCTCTTTGGTAAGGAATTCCAAATTCAAATTTGTACAGCTATAGACTCATGTATTTGTGCTTCGATGATCGTCATTCATTTGTTTTTTTTCTTCTGTTTTTTTCTGTTTGCGTCACTCATTTTACAAAATGGAAAACCTTAAATATCGCATTATTTACGAGTACGAGTTCCGCCGTGGCACTAGTGCTGCGGAAACAACTCGAAGGGTGAATGATGTGTATGGCGGTCGTGTTGCAAAAGAAAACACAGTTCGTTTTTGGTTCCAACGTTTTCGTTCTGGAAATTTCGACCTGCAGAACAAGCCCCGTGGACGGCCTGAGACTCAAGTTGATAATGAAGAATTGAAGGCTATTGTGGAAGCGGATCCATCGCAAACCACGTCCGAGTTAGCTGCAGGCTGCGATGTTAGTGATAAAACTGTTTTAATTCACTTGAAGCAAATTGGGAAGATTAAAAAGCTTGAAAGGTGGGTACCTCACGAATTGACTGAAACAAACCGGCAAACGCGCGTCGACTGCTGCGTTACATTACTAAACCGGCACAATAATGAAGGTATTTTAAACCGAATCATTACCTGTGATGAAAAATGGGTTCTTTACGATAATCGGAAGCGCTCAGCGCAATGGTTAGATCCTGGCCAGCCAGCCAAATCCTGCCCCAAGCGAAAATTAACCCCAAAAAAGTTACTTGTAAGCGTTTGGTGGACTAGTGCCGGTAAGGTTCATTACAGTTTTTTCAAATCTGGCCAGACTATTACGGCTGATGTCTATTGTCAGGAATTGCAAACCATGATGGAAAAGCTAGCGGCTAAACAACCTAGGCTGGTCAATCGCTCCACGCCACTGCTGCTTCACGACAACGCTAGACCACACACTGCGCTACAGACGGCTACTAAATTAGAAGAGCTTCAATTGGAAAGTCTAAGACATCCTCCGTACTCCCCGGACCTTGCTCCAACAGATTACCATTTTTTTCGAAATTTGGATAATTTCTTGCAAGGGAAAAAATTCAACTCCGATGGGGTAGTCCAAATCGCCTTCAAAGATTTTATTGATTCCCGTCCGACTGGTTTTTTTAGTAAAGGGATCAATGAACTACCTATGAGATGGCAAAAGTGCATAGAAAATAATGGTTCATACTTTGATTAATTAAATATATTATATTAAAAAATATTCGACTTTTTGTTCCTCCCATACAAAACGCCAATTTCATATGTAAGGACCTAATATATAGGTGACCAGATGGTAGCTTGTCCATGGTAGAATCGTCTTAGTCTTAATTGTATCATATAAATTAGGCTTTGTCGAAATGTTTACTATATGCATTGTAGTCGACCTTCAGGAACTTTATCATAAAATTGCACACAAACCCTAATAATGACTTCTTATTTTTCTTTGCTAATCTACTACCAAGCATTTATCATCTTCTTTTGCTACCAATTTTTCGTAGACAAAGAACACACATTGGCCACGATTTTGACCTTCCTCTCGTGCCCCAATTTTGTCAGAAAGTGTTGTAAAAGTGTCAGACCATAAACAATTACAAAAAGTTTTATTGTTGGTATTGAAATCCGTCACAAATACGTTATAAATTTAGTTTTAACGTTAAAGATTGTGACGATATTGATATTGATTTACAAAAATGGTCATCGAAAGCAAGAAAGCCAAACTATTTTAGAGCCCAAAGTATTTACTTCATTGAGAAAGATTACCATCGACTCTATCTTAGGAAAATCGGTATAGAGCCACTAAGTAAAAGCTTTATAGCTTTTGCTAAAAAGCTTTTTAAAATGTATTATTTACTACCATGTATAATATCGCCATTATATGCGTTACAGAGATATATTGTCATTTTTCAACAGTAACGCACACCATACAAACCGGTGTATATATATATATACCGGTTTTTTTTTGGTTGATAGGCTAGCTTTGACTTAGATGGACCATCTCACTTACACGTAAGCGACGATTCTCTCGAAGATGTTATTCAGGCTAACCTAGAACGTACTACTACTGCCCCATAAAAATAGTTGCCGGAACACACCGTTATGTGCTTGGCGGCAGATTTTCTACTCTAGCCGAGACGTTTAACAGCCCGAGCAAAAACTGTTATTAAAAATGTCTCGGATTCAATTACATTATCTTGACTTCTTATTCGAGATTTAATACACTAATGTAGTAGTGTCCGTGCTACCTACATCTCTATCGCACATGGTTCAGCGTCGTAGGATAGAAAGAGAAAGAAAGAGCCAGTCCTCCCCTACAACGCCGGCGCCAGTTGAGCTTCATTGTTGTGCGCGCGCTTGCATCCAACGCACGTGGCTATCGCCAGAATCTTTTTTACAAAAAATAATTATGCCTAAAAGGAAAAACGAGGGAAAACAAGTGGTTCCGAAAGTTAAAAAAAATATATTATGCATAAAACTATCGAACGCAAGACGAAATAAAAGAATATTACATTCAATTGACGATGATTTATCATGTAACAAAGGTAAGCTATCCAAGGTGTTTTTACTTGCATATTGCAACTGAACCATATTGGTTCTATAACCACCTTCATTACATTCAATTGACGATGATTTATGATGTAACAAAGGTAAGCTATCCAAGATGTTTTTACTTGCATATTGCAACTGAACCATATTGGTTCTATATCCACTTACAAGTATAAGGGTATATTGCCAACACGATATTCGTGGTTTACCACTCTTTTTTACTGAACGTTCTTAATAAATAAATATGATTTACAGATAGCAATGTTCGTATATGGATGTAGTTGATACATATTGTATTAACAAACACGAAAGTTTTTATTCCATATATCGCTTTATAAGCTGCATTGTTGTCCTTAGTCTTCTAACAACGTTTAACTGAATATACTCCAAACTCTGGGGGATTTTGAACCCAATGAGGTAGAATGGGGTAATGATTTACTCGAAAATGTAGCAAAGCGTTTTCAGTATATCTTATTGAACGGTCTCAAGAAGGACACCAAAAAGAACTACAAAAACTGTACCTCTTCCCAAAGAACGTTCCTTTCACCAAATCACCCACGTTAAATCTGGAGTTGTCGGTAGTTTTACAGATACCTACAAAAATTGAGACAAGATGATTTCAAGCAGACAGGACCAACTAGGACGAGCTTTGTAGGCATTAGGTAAAGCCATATCAGCTTTAATTTTGAGAACACCTCACATCAGATGTCATGCGTAAGTTAAATGACTGTAGCCAGCTTATAGCTGACTCCCACTACGCAGAGACCTACACAAGACGACCTCTTATAATACCCATGGTTGACAAATCTCTTAGTGACTCCCTGAAGGACCGGAAAAGGGGATGAAATCCTTTTCGGGAAAGATTTGCCAGAAATGGTAATAAAAACCAGAGGAATTAAATAGATCAGAACCTTTATACAAGGAACCACATCAACTTTAAACTGGAAAGGCCCGCCAACTCGAGGACGGCTGACTAGAAATTATTCTCAAAGGAAACGAGCCGGTGGGCCGAGATATCAACAGTTCGCGAGGGGCCGCCGGTTCCCGCCACCCTCCGCCGTAGGTCGGAGACGCACGGGTCGTCATCGGCACCGCCACCGCTGTCGCCGCCACCCCTCGGCGTCAACTTGTGCAGGCATCGTCATCGCACCGAGCCCTGGCGCAGGCCGAGCGAGACCGATTGATACACTTATAGGAAGTTTACCTCAAGTACTAACAGGTCGCCTAAAATATTTCCTTAAGGAATGGAAATCTCACAAAAGATGATTTTATATTATCTACAGTATATTATGATGGTTATAAAAATCCTTTGAAAAAATATCCTAACCAATTACCGACTGAATATCCTAAGCGGACTTTTTGTGAAACAGATTTTGACGCAATGGAGGTAGAAATGTCGCATTTATTACAAATAGTTAATTGGCCATTGGACCTTGTCTTCCTGCTGCCGGAGAGTTCATTATCTGATATTTTCTTAGTACCTAAAAATTACGTAGGCTCACGCTTTATTTTAAATCTGAAAAAAAAAAAAAACAACGTCCGCAACGATCATTTTAAAATGGAGTATATATAAGAACTGCTGTGAATATTCTGTATAATAATGATAACATGGCAAACATTGATCGCAAGGATACTTATTTTTTATTGCCTATTCACGACAATCATAGGAAAAATCTGTGATTTAATTTCAATGCAGTTCTTAGTTCGGCCCCCTATAATATTCACTAAAATACTTCAAGCCATTGTTACATATTTCGTGGACTTAGATCAGTTCGTTTTTTTAACGACTTTTTGCTTGTGGGTACTTCTAAAAATGATTGTATGGATAATACTAACGCAACAATTGAGTATCTAACCCCTTCGGGTTTTGTAAACTGGACTAAAAACAATCGGATTCAGAGTAAAAGTTGTAATTTTTTAGGTTTTATTTTAAATTCGAATTCTATGACGTTACAATTGCCACATGATTACACAGACAATTTCAATAAAAGAAATGGCTCGTTATTTAGGTTGCCTTACCGCCGCTTGTCAGCAGTATCATATGGATGGATGCATACTAAAAGTATTATTATATGTTCTATGCCAAAAGGGTAGAGAAATCAAAGTTTTAGAACTTATCAGAAGTCAATTATAATAAAAATGTGACGATTGCGGCTAATCTACATGAAGATTTGTTATGGTGGAAATGTCAGATTTTTTGTTCATATAAGAACATAAATTCACAGAAATTTTGTCTAGATAAATATTTAGATGCTTCTATAATAGGATGGGGCCCCGTTTGCGGTACCGAATGAACTGGCGAACAGTGGAATGATCACGTAAAACAATATCATATTAATTATGTAGAACTACTTGCAGCACATTTTGGACTAATTACCTTTTGTAAAAACATTTCCAAATCTTGTATCCTCTTACGTATTGATAACAGTACCACCATATACTATATTAATAGGATGGGTGGCGTAAAATATGAACATCTCAACACCATTACTCGATCGATATGGGAATGGTGTGAATCTAGAAATTTGTTCATATTTGCTTCATATATTAAATCTTTTTTTAACGTGGAAGCAGATTTGGAATCTAGAATGGTAAATATAGATATGGAATGGGAAATAACTTCAAAAGCGTATCAAAATATATGCAGGTATTTAGATGAGTCAGACATCGATCTGTTTGCAACTAGGATTAATACCAAATGCCCAAAATATGTCCCATGGAAAACAGACCCTTTTGCCTATGAAGTAGATGCGTTTAACCTGGACAGGGCCTCTATTTGTTTGTACGCTTTCCCCCCGTTTGCCTTAGCACTGAAGGTGCTTGATAAAATAATATTTGATAAGGCGGCTGGTATTATAGTGGTGGGCCATCCTATATACAAATGACTTTGTTTTAGTTGTATTAGAAATACGTAGTATTTATATTTAAACTTCACGAAAAGTTGTTTTCTTCTCCATTTAGATCACGACACCCACTGCACCGACATGTTTCCGTGGAAAAAGCTATGTTGTCAGGGAAGCATTCGTTCGACGGAACAATCTAGAATCAGCCATTCCGATAATATTTGACTCAATTTCAAAGAGTACTCATAAACAGTACTTAAGTAGTTTAAGATTATGGTGGTACTATTGCCATGTATGTATCTCATATTGACTTTAACGATGTACAAATAAAAATATTCTTTTAGAGTTCCTAATGAAATGCTTTAATTCTAGTCTTTCTTATGGCACACTTAACAATTATAGTTCGGCCATATCTCTTATCTCAACTTGTAGTATTTCACAAGATGATAGAAAAAAAAAACCTAAGTATACCACTGTATGGGACCCCAACATAGTTTTGGACTATATGAATATTGTAGATGATGTTTCCACTAACATAGACAATATATTAAAGAAACTTGTAATGTTGCTAGCTTTGGCCTCTGGCCAAAGAACTCAGATGTTATCACTAATTAAAATACCTAATATAAAAATGTATAATGATCGTATTGTAATTACAATCACTGACATGATTAAGACCTCGGCGATTTATTATAGCCAGCGATAAATCTACCATTCTTTTTAAATCTTAATATCAGCCCGGCTAAAACTTTGCAGACCTAGTTGGATTTCACCGCTATCAATAGAGATCCTAATTTACATAACTTAATACTAACGTACAAAAAGTCTTATAAAGCAGCCTCTGCTCAGACAAGTAGCCGTTGGTTGAAGCAGACTCTAACTGATAGTGGTATTAATACGAACATTTTCAGTGGTCAAAGCATTCGCCAGCCGCCATGCAAGTACATCGTCTGCTGCTCGCACTGGCATTAATGTTGCTTTCATACGAAAAGCTGCTGGCTGGTCCGACCGTTCCGCAACATTCGCAATTTTTTATAATCGTTCTGTAGTTAACACTAATTTTAATTTACTTAATGCAAATAACACTTCTTAGTACTTTAAACTGATTTCATCATGATGTTTCCTTTTCTGGAATATTAATTGTGTTAATTATATTAGCTATACTGATAGCTATTCTAACAACGATCAATATTTACAAACTAGATCGGTTGTCTTATTTTGGATTTGTCTACAATATTGCTCACTCTAAACATCCTACATTAGTGTATTAAATCTCGAATAAGAAGTCAAGATAATTATAAGATCAAACGAACTTACCTAAGTGAAGTTCGATCTGAATTATCTTGACTTCTTTGAAGAGATTTAAGGTCCCACCACACCCGTTTTCTAGACCCTTAATTTCGCAATATTGTTATTCTTCTCTGAACTAATGAAGCTCAACTGGCGCCGGCGTTGTAGGGGAGGACTGGCTCTTTCTTTCTCTTTCTATCCTACGACGCTGAACCATGTGCGATAGAGATGTAGGTAGCACGGACACTACTACATTAGTGTATTAAATCTCTTCAAAGAAGTCAAGATAATTCAGATCGAACTTCACTTAGGTAAGTTCGTTTGATCTTATAATTATGATCGACTTCAAAAAAAGGAGGAGATACTCTATTCACCTGTATATTTATTTTTGTTACCTTAGAACTTTTCACTGGGTGAACCGATTTTGATGGTTATTTTGAAAGCTGATGCTTTCCGAGTGATCCCAATTAAATTTCATCAAAATCGGTCCAGCCGTTTTTGAGTTACGTTCTCCAATAACTGAAAAGTGTTTTAATATCTTGATGATATAGTCATTGACAGTGAATGACAATCGATTCCGTAAGAAGAAAGGGGAAAAAAAGTGTTAAAAAATTGCCTACTTAGTATACACTTTTGAGTGTAGGAGTCGGTTTTATTTTTAGGTAAAAAAAATTGTTATGCACTAGTTCTTCAATCTAAAACGAATGCTCTAAAACGTTGAAAACATGATAGTGCTTGAAATCATAATCCTTCATGTGATTAACGAAATATACCCGCTATTTTGCTAAATTATTAAAAACTTTGATGAAAGAATCGACATCTGTCAGCGTGCTCGTGGTGGACATTTGCCAGATATCATTTTTCATTCATAATTGTCAAACTCTTCTCTTCGTAATACAATAAAAACTTGAATCATCTTCATCTAAATTCATTGTTTTAGAAAATTAAGTTCTTGTTGAAAAACCCTTCACTAATAAAGATATCTTGCAAATTTATACGATAGAAAATTAACCCCCAGCTAGTAAATAATAACAAATATTTTTAAAATATTTTACGAAAACATCAAATTAATATTTTAATTTGATGTTTACTTTACACTTAAAAATATAAAAATATCATCGATCGAATTTCTCGATCGTGCGCTCGAAGAGTCAAGACCTCCTGATGATGCTTCGTGTAGAAGCGAAACGCGTCGAAAATTCTTCCGGTTTGGCTGCGTGGCGTTTGTGACGTCACGTCGGCTTAGCAGGAAAATTGGGCGGAATTGTCACTAGATATATTTTTATATTTTTTAAGTGTTTTATTAAAATATTAATTTGATGTTTTCGTAAAATATTTGTTATTATTAAAATTCTTGTTGAAAACCCTGTACTAATAAAGATATCTTGCAAATTTATATGATACAAAATTAACCCCCAGCTAGCTATTCTAGTTAATCACTGAAACAGCTCCACTACCTGCAGTTTAGAATATCAATCACGTTCAGCCGACGATTATACGCCTCGTGCAGTGGCATATCTTTCCATTAGCATGCTCGGTAAATCTAGAGGCATTGGGTGGCCGACAGACTGATTGTCACCTTTTAAATTTGCATTAGTTTACATACCATTACGGTACAGATTCGATAGCAGTTACTATAGGTTAATATACAGATTGAATAGTAGTTACTTTTTATAATGTGTCGTTTGAAGGCGGAGATAAGTCTATGTATATGATTTTCTTTGTAAATAAGTTTCAGTGAGAACAAGTCATGCTCTTGCTTGAATTTCAGAGCGTTAACTGTTTAAATTGCTGACAAATGATAAATAGTTTTAATTGGGCAAATTTTAGCAAAATATTTTCATTTTATAACAGTAAGATACAGTATTTGATTCTTAATGATATTCTCGAAGGCATAGTTGATTCCTAAATACGTCTCTCGAAAAAATTCTCACTATTAGAAACATTGCGAAAGTTTCTAAATTACGCTTGTAACGAAAATGTCTGAATTATCTCTGTATGTGTTTGTATCAAAATATGACAATATATTAGCAAAACCTTTCAGCAATTTTAGCATCTTACGTTCACTACACGTCGACGTAAGTATGCTGCTGTTCAATTGGCGCATTGCTTCGCTTTTTTGTACATGAGAATATGGAACTGTGCAGCTTATATTATTCGCAATAAGTCGTAAATGGTCCAGATACAGCTTTCTTTATCATTTCTATATCAGTGTTTTGAAGCGCTCATAGCGTCGTTCTTAACCGATTAACTAAGTTATGCAACGTCCACTGCGGTCAGGACTTGGACAGGTGACGCTACTGGCATTACTACTGAGTGCTTTAGTGCTTCCAAGGGCAAGTTAAGCTGTCGGTCCCAGTACTCCCGGTTGTTGTCTTATGATGGCAGTCATTATAGCATGGTGGTAGGGCATTTTGTGAATGCCCTTCTGGCTAGCAATCACCCTCAAGTAGAAAATATGTCGCCAATGTTCCGGCCGCTGTTCTTGAGAGCCAGTAGGTAATTTAATGTTAACCTGAACAACATCTTCGACCACAATTTACTATCAGGTGAGAAAGTGATCAAAGGCTAGCCTATAAGAGATAAATAAAAAAAAACCTTTATATTCACTTTGTCCCAGCAATAACGAAAGCCTAAGAAATCTGTTAAGCATCACTAATGTCTCGTGGCTTTACTTATTTTTGTAATACGATGCCACCGTAAATCAATAGAGTTTTCGTGGAGGCGGACTAAATAATTAATATTATTAAGATTTGAATTTATTGCTAACCATACTAGAAAAGCTATATATTTCGATGATCATAAATACAAATAAAGCAACTTAAAAAAACAATTTATACAAATTGGTGCCATATTTTTTAATTTGTATATCAATTTTCTTAATTAAATGTCTATTATTGTGCCATATTGTGTAGGCAGATACATAAATAAAAAAATAAACCAAATGAATTGATTGGACGTATTGATTTACTTACCACGCCATTTTGAACAAAAGAAACAGCAAGAAAATTATGGCCGCATGGTTTTTCTTTGGCATTCTGCTTTTTCCTTCGATGGAAGCTCGCTGCTTTTTCATGTTGGCAACACTAGTTCTTTTTTTCGCGGTCTCATCTTAACTTTTCACTGGTCTATTTTTTTACAAAACGATGCACTTTGTTTTTCTGTTAGACACAATTTTTTAGTTTCCGCGAACAAGCGTGCAACACAAGCCGTCCGAAATAGAGAAATACTATTTGACAGTAGCGTAAAAGTGCGCGAAAAGTCGTGACGTTCTTTTGTTATGTTGCGATTGTTTTTTGTTGGAATAAGTTTGTTTACGTTTGTTATGGTGAGCGGCGGCGCGATGCCGTCGGCTTGGTCGGCGAGCGTGTTTGGCCGCGCACGCCGACGTGCGTGGGTTGCAGGCGTGCCTGACGCACCGCCCAGACTCACTCAAAAAAACCTAGAGGGGCGTCTTCACCGCGGCCCCACCTACTCGCTCATTATCCTTGTTTACGCGATTATTGCCGATATTTCGGCACACGACATTCGTGTTTTATGGGCAATAGACGGCCGTCCACAATGAGGTCTCGTTTGACAGTGGCGCGTCGTACGCAATCCCTGCCTATAAAATGCCGCCCCACGCGTTTGTTCTCGACCATGGGAAATTTCGTGTTCTGTTAGTTTATTGGTTTTGGGAATTAAAAAAGGTATTAAACGGCTCGTTTTTGATATTTGAGATGTAGGTGAATTATTTGTGTGTATCTAATGGAATTCGGGACGGAGGTTTTGTGATGAGCTTTAAAGCTTGCTTTTTCAGTATGATCAAGTTAAAGGTATACGGTAAAGTTCATTTATATAAATTATATTTTCAATGATGTGTTTATATCAGAACACGATCTTGGTATGAGGTAGTTAAATAATTCTATTTAGAATAAATATAATCAGAACAAAACGCACTTACAAGTTTTTGATTATTACTGATTATACTGTCAACCACCATATTATTATTTTTTCAATCACTCAACATCATTATTAAAGTTTCCCAACAAAAAGCTAAGTCCAAATGATAGACATGTAAATCACTCCATTGACAAATGCTCAATGATCAGGGGGGTTGACAAAAGTTTGTCTGTTCATTACAATAACCCTTAACTCGAGGGTGACAACTAACCCTTCATTAGGGGTGATTTGGTCGCGTGCCCACCGGTCATTATCGCTGACATTATTACAATAAACACTTACCTAACTCTTATTCCCTTGATATAAAGTCGATGTTCCAATTTCTTCCTAACGAGATAAACTTTGAAAATGCCACAGACTGTGGAAATCGCTATGCCATTATTTGTGATTCGGTTAGAAAACGAATAACTTTATATGAGTTTTGTTGAATCTGTATGATGTATAAAATACTCTATTGAAACGAGTACACCTAATAATGGTATCAAGGCTACTTAGGTCGGGGTAGATTTTAGTAAGGTATGGAGATCAGTAGATCATAGTATCACTGGTACAGGATTTTTGTATAGACAGAAAATAGTTTTGGGCTCATTAGTGCCTTAAACAGCGCTACTGTTTTATTATTATATTATACTGGACTGGGTAGCACTTGACCACTATCTCACCTGATGTTAAGTGATGATGCGATCGATGATGGAGCGTGCTTACCCAGAAGGTACACTTGTGTTTTGAAGACCCCCATATTGTACTTAACCGGAAACACAGACTCAGGCAGGGTGTTCCATTCCGTGCCGGTTCGTATGATGAACGAAGACGCAAATCGCTTCGTTCGGGTAAAGAAATCAACCATATAGCGGTGGCGCTTCTGAGTATCCCTGGATGTCCAATTATGGAATGGATGGCGGAATCAAATTATGCAGTTCCGTGGCACACTCCCCAAAATGTATCCGATAAAAAATCGATAGACCAGCGACTTTGCGGCGATGCTCGAGACTTTGGAGTCTCTTGCTTACAAGTTGGTCATCGTTAATGAGTCTCTTGGCTCTTCACTCAATAGCTTCCAGTGTCTCCAGCTAGTATTTATTATTTTACTGTAATTTCTGTATTCCGGATTGATGAAAGCAAACTTGAGAACAAAAATTTGGTACGTACAGTTTGGGCAGTTTCTTAGCATCGGGCGTATGGATCTTCGACCACATCATCTCTTACCATCAGGTGAGATAGTGGTCAAAGGTTAACCTATCAGGCATAAAAAACAAGGTTGGCAGGTTAAACATACAAGTTTCGGCAGTTTTGTTTGGTCTCATGCAATAGGAGGCGATTCTATATATCTATATACCTACGGGGCACTGTACCAGACATCCGGCTTGCTACTGTAAATTTCTTTATCATATAACCCCAATAACTTGTTCGACGCGGGCATATAAACTATCCATAATAAATACAATGTCAATTTCGCGGGACTGTAAATACGTGCAAGAATTTCAGTAGGTATTATGTGCAGGCAGGAATCATGTAAATTTGACTTTGATCTCGGGTCACGCGCCGCTGCTCCATTGAAGAGCCCCACACTTAGCAATTTATATAACTTTCACCGTTTCTTTTCTTTCTCAATCAAATTTGTTTGGGTCTTTTAACTGTTTTTTATTTTATTTTATGTAAGTGTGACGGAACAAGCTCGAGGCCCACCTGATGTTAAACGGACTAACCTCTGCCTATAACAGATGCATTTCGCCACAAGTCACGAATTGCACTGCGCCCGTCACGTTGAAACACAGTTCTTAAGTCTCATGTAACTGTAATTTCCCTGGCTCTCAAGGACTGCTGCCGGAACACACCGTTAGGTGCTTGGCGACATATTTTCTACTTGAGGGTGGTCGCTAGCCAGGCGGGCATTCGCAAAATGCCCTTCCAGCATGCGGTGAAGTCAAGGTCGCCATGTATTATTGCTTATTCTTTGACTGTGCAATATAGACGTGGTCAGTATTATTTTTTGTTTTATTTGGTTATGGAACAAGCAAGAGGCCTACCTGATGTTAAGCGATAACCTCTGCCTATAACAGATACATTTCGTCATAAGTGATGAATTGCAGTGGGCCCATAACAATTAGATATAAAGTTGTTAATTCTCTTATAATGCCTGTAATTTCACCGGCAACTTCAAACTGGAGCACAGCGAGCATTACTGCTTGGCGGTAGAAATAGGTATGGTGGCAGTACTTTCCCGACGTCTACGCCTATAGGTATGGTGACAGTACTTTCCCCGATTAATTGTTCACAAAGAATTCCACTGCAACGCCATGTAGTCTCATTTAAATTTCATGAAAATAGGTCAAGCCATTTTTGAGTTACACTCAAATAACTGAAAAGTATTTTCCTATCTTGATGATATAGTCATTGACAGTGAATGACAAACGATACCATAGTAGCAAGGGTAACTAAAAAAGGTGAAAGTTAAAGTATTTCCAAAAAATGGGAATTCTTTTTTTAAGAATGTGTGAAATAACTTCTTTTGAAACATTATGGTACCAACTTAAAAATTATTTTTACCAAAAAATGGAACCGACTTCTAAATTAAACTTCCGAAATGTGCTATCAACCTCTTAGGTTTAATTTTATGAAAACTTTTTCTTTATTTAATTTTTTGTGTTTCTTTATGTGTATTATTTGGAAGTTGTTTTTTCCGTCAAATACATAATAATAATCAAATAAAAATAAAAAACATTAAAAAAATAATTTTTTTTTAAAATACTTTCATCTCTAAATGTTTGTTACGACTAGCAGAAGTCAACCCTAAGATGTTGTTAGCATTTTTCCAATAACCCTGTATATTCAGGCAGGCATTCGCACAATAATCCCCTTTGTTTTTTGGGGGCACCAGGGAACAGCTCATACATTTGGAAGTGCCGTCTCCTGCAATAACTCATCATATAATAAATTCAGGCACTACTGCCCATTTGCATTCAATAAATTGCTTCCTTCAATTACCATCCAGTCCAACGGGCTTAAAAATATTAATAAGACGGGAGAGTAAAACCTAAATTCTATTCATTCAATATATAAGAGTTAAAATGTCATAAACGCTCATTAATATTATGTTTGTTACTCTTTCACGCAAAAACTACTGAATGGATGTTAATGAAATTTTACAATAATATATCTTACACATAAAATTAACACATAGGCTATAATTTATAAAGATATTGTGTGAACTGTCTAAAATATAACGTGTAATAAGTGTCAAGTAAATAGGAGAAAATTCTGCATAGCCAGAATTTTCTCTTTCCGACCTTTTCTGGCGTGCGCTGCAAAAACCTTTTATATCACACGTTTTTTAATGTATAACGGTAATGTTTATCTTAAATTGTCCTACTAAAAAGGCCGCGATAATAATAGATATAATATGCATCTATATTTTATATGTCGCCATTATCGGCAAAATTGTGAATAATAAATATGAAAAAAAATATAATTTATTTCTTCTAATGCATATTTAGTAGTAACAAATAATCGATCCTTATCTAACTAATATTTTAAAGGCGAAGGTTTGTGAGTGTTTGTATGTTTGTTATGACTTCACGCTCAAACGGCTGGACAAATTTTAATGAAATTTGGTATGGAGGTAGATGAGGTGCTGGATTAACATAAACTTTTAATCATCATCATCTATTATTACCACGCGGGTGTAACCGCGGGGAGCAGCTAGTAGGCCTTAAATTACAAAACAATGTCCCAACAAACCAAAATACAATTTCAATTCATGCACCTAATGAGTAGATTTAGTTCTGAACTTTGAACATATTATTTTGAGTGATTTCTCCTTACTTATTGTAACTGTGCACCTGTACAAAAGATGTTAATCAAAAGCTTCATTGTATATCTATTAACATGCTATAGCAGTCGTTTGGCTTGACTTTGGTTTGTTTGTCTAGACAAATACATTATTTCTCATGCATAATTCATTCTTCAACAAAGTACTTTATCCATGATTGTATAATCTGTTAGATGCGGAAGTACGTTGTAAAAATGTAATGTTTTGATCAAATCTTCCAACAAGTAATAATGAAATAATACATACCCCTATTATATCCTGGTATATCGCCGAACGACTCAGCATAGGTGTTTCAACACCCAAGTTTCGCCATCGATGTAGAGCAAGTCTAATGTCATCGCAATAAATTATAAACAAATACAAAAGTTTTATTTTTATTTAATACATATAGCTTACACACTAGTGTTGAAGCCCTGCCTACAGCTTTAGCATAATTACTGTGTAGCAGCACGGCAGTGTCTTCCCGAAAAATTTTGCATTAAAAATTTAGTACGCTCAAACAATAAAATATACATTAAATGTAAGTCTATGCGTGTGTATGTGCATGTGTGTGCGTGTGTTCAGTAGTGTATGTTCATGTATTATTATAACAACGAATGTGGAATTAAAGTACTATATAATTTCTACGAGCATGTTTTCTGTATTTGCATGGTTTTTTATTCTGCAGCCATTCCATTAATAAGTTGGCATCGTCAGGACCACTACGCCCTAGTTATGAATGAAATTCTATTGTTATCATTATGGCCAATGCCAATGGGTTAATAATTATATGAATAACAGCATTACTAAATGTTCATCAGTTTCAATATGTTTACTGACAGCCTGGCTCTACTCTGGAGTATGACTATCCACCCTATCTTTGGTAGTTCCATGCTTAATTTCTGGCGTTCAGGGTCATCCGACAGGCGCAGATGTTGTGTTGTTTCTAACTGCAACGCTGCGTCAGACAATCAAATATATTGTATAAAATATATTGTATGTTGTGATGCGCCACAGTCCAGCAAAGTTATCCCATCTAAAAATATTGTGGAAGCAAATTATGCAGTAGGATTATGTTTGAATGGGAATATGCTTTATAAATCTGGATCGAGGTATTTGAAAAGTATGGAGAAACGCTATCATACTTGATGATTAAAATCCTTGACAGGGTCTGGAATATTAGTTTAAAAGAAATACTATGACTGCTAATAAGCTTGTTTCAATTCCTCGTACCCGTTAGGTTTCCCGGCTGAACTAGAAACGCAATATGATATATCGATACGAGTTGTTCAGTAGATGGATATTCATCCAAGCAATTGGCTACCAGTACTGGGTTGCCTCAATAGTTATAGGATATTACCAGGGTAATAGTAGATATACGTTTTTATTTTATATGATTGCGAAAACAACAACGGTGTGCTCACCAACATCAGTATTAGCATTAAAAAACCATTTTAATCACTCAAAACAAATTGTACAGTGTTTATATCAAAAACATATGAGTGAAAAATCCATACATTGTTGTCTATATCACACAAAGGCTGGCAACACCGATCTAAACCGCAAATGTTTGTGCGGCGTCGCGGTACATTCGCGAAGTAATTGATAATGATGGAAAATGATGCGTGACAGTAGCTGCGAGCTATGTGTTGTGTGTAACGTGTAATCGACTGTACGTGCCGATTGCTGTACTGCCAGTATAATAAATACAAATACGTCTTAGGGTAAATTTATAGACTTAAAATTGTAAGATATACCTATAATCAGCTTGTTTAATAATTATAAAATTCTTAATTACCTACAAACTATAAACGTCCTGGTATAGCGTTCTGGATTCAGTCATGATCAGAATAAACTAGGCTTTTTCTTCTAATTTTTTTCTTTATAACTTTTATTGTGAATATTAATCGTCAGATATTTCATAATCTTCATATGTGGAGTCTGTGCAATATGTTTCCTATTACAACACAATAACATATTTTTATATGGTATACCCAACATATGTGGCATAGAGGTAAAAGATATTGACGATCAAACATTATAATATTTTAAAAATAATAAATTAATTTAATGACTAAAAATCCCGACTGTAAATTATTTATTTTCGTTATACCTTTTATCATTTCAGTGAAATGAAAACAACAAATTATATATGGAATAATTTTTTATAGGCCTTTCATTTTGTTTTGATGCCCCACTTGATGGATTTGAGAGATTTTTTTTCTCTTTCCCAAAATGGCTTCTAAAATAGGCCATTTTTTATTGTACCCAGTGTCACTTGCGCTATCAAGACAAATCTAACGATATCTCATACATTAAAATCGGTTAAGCCGTTTAGACGTTATGGTGGAATAAAGAAATTCACAAACTTACGTGCACACATACATGAACCCTGAAAACATTAAGCCAATTTTTTTTTGGCAGTCGTGTAAAAATATTGAAACTTTCGGGCGATATTATTGTTATATTTATTATTGTTTAAACGTATTTGATTAATTCAATCTCGACTGTACTGTACTGTATCAGCCGGATAGTCCACTGCTGAAAACGGCCTCCCCAACACGGGGAGTTTGCCATAATCCCCACGCTTGGCAGGCGGCTTGGGGATCGCAGTGTGTGATATCAGTTCCTCAGAATGTGCTGCTGCCCACCTTCTGGTGTGTTACCCTTAGTACCTACCCCCCTTCTTAAGACAACCACGGTTTGAGATAGAGGGGTGGCATTCTAGCGCCACACCCCACGGGCAATCTCGACAGCATATGACAAAATATACTGAAGTAAGTTTTCAATTACAACAGACACAAATGCGCTACAATAGTTTTGGGTATCTGGTAACATTGTAATAAATGTAGTACCCTATCCGGCACATAATGATCGTGGATATTTATTTAAAGACAAGTGTTTACGAACTAATAGTGGTGGATAGCTGCCAATTTGCCGACACTCTGCGAAACCACCTTGTAGCATTCTATAGAGCTACGTGTCTGTAAAATAGCTACGTAACAACGGATAACCGTATATTTATCCGTTGTTACGTAGCTAGTATAAGTCAGATTAACTTATAACGAATAACGTATGTTAAAGTTTTGTAACATAATAGTAACATAATAGTATGTTTTGTAGCATTTGTAATATAAATAGATTACATATCCCTGTTAAACAAATTAAAAAAATGCTAGGTATATGCGATAGAGCATCTTTTTAATTTATGCGAAGATGTTCTATACTTAGTATAAAGCTAATAATTCAATTTGTCAAAGAATTATATTTTTTCAACAGTTACAAATCCTCGTTAAAATTTTGTCTGAACCTTTATTTTAATTTCAACCAAATTGGCCATAGAATATGGCCATGCATGGCATGCATAGTTAACAGAATTAATTTCTTTGTATTACTTTGTATCGTATTAAATAGGCACACCACCAACATTTGTCATGTTTGTCAATTCATGTTCATATAAAGGTTCTCTGGAAAATATCGCATGTTAGAGAAAAGCACCCAAAGTATAACAACATTTTAAAAATAAATGATTGTAAAAGTGTATTTTTGTGTACATTTAGAACACGAACCTGGAAATAATCAGACATAAGAATAATTATACCATAATACTTCCGTCCGTTAACGTTAGTTTTGTCTCATCTCTAGCAGTAATACTAGGCTCCATTAGAAACACCAGCATGTAGAAATCACAGTGTAGTCATAGGATAATTTGTTGGTATGATGGTTAAATTAGGTGCTAGAGTCTACACGCGTGACTATCGATCATGGATCAGTGACCAGATCTGTAAAATGATTTAGTTCATTTATACAGGGATGCCGATGTATCCAATTTTCGAACAAGTTAAGCTGCGGGCGGAAAATTAATATAATTTAATACTCAAGAGCAAAAAAAAAGGCTTTTTTTTTAATATATGTTGTATAGATGTCATGATAAATATGTGTCTTCATAAAATTTTCGATATATTTCATACAAGAAAAGTAAGATTTATTGTCAATCCTCGATTAGCTTTGTAATATTTCAACCGAGTTTTAACTTTATTTCACTAACTTTTAACTGTTAAGAGTAATTCTATATTTATCAATAATCGAATTGTCAACAAGCTCACAGCGCCATGTGTTTTAATAAAGTCATGCCTAAATATTTTGTTGAAAATGTGTCCTATAACACATTTGTTTTAAGGTGACAAAATATATCAGGCTTCGGATGGTATCATATTTTTTTCATATTAACTCATTATAAACATAATTGATTATTTTACTAAGAATGAAGGTTTTTATGTATCCACCTACTTACACGTACCTAGTTAATAGTGCTCAGTGTTATAATATGCATACATTTCTATCTATCTATTAATCCTTATTATATATAATCGTTCATTGTGATACAACATATGTAGATACTTTTTCTTCTGAATACGATCAATCAATCAATTTATTTATTTACTAAAAATGTGTACACTAAATAAGGTCTTAAGTGAACCAACATTTTCAACCGATAATAGGCATGCAAAATCAGTTAAACTAGCGAGTATTTTCTTTTTTGACATTCTTAGGTCACACTATAACTAGTAATTTTACAAATATATATATATATATATATATATATATATAATCAATACATGTCAGTGAAATGAGAAAAAAATTATCTATAATACATTGTTATATACACATAAAAGATTACATAATTGAATTCGTTAAATTTATCATTTAAGAAATCTGTGACATTATAGTAACATTAATCAATAAGTAGTGAACGTAGTTTGATTTTAAAATTGAGTAAATTAGAATTTTTTTATACATTCTGTTAGTTTATTAAATATTTTCGGTGCCATACAGAAAACACTTTTACCCATAAGACGATTACAAGCTATATCGCGTGCTAAACGATAATCACATTTACAGATAATAATTACTCTTAGAGCATATTTTTTTGTCCTGCGCATATTAGAGCACATATTTACGGCTCAAACGTGCATGTCCCGGTGGCATCGGGGTACTTAGGTTCGATTACCGCCCGGGACAGAAAAATGTGTTTTCATAATTATTATGAAATATCGGTACTAACCTCCTACATATTTTCATTGTATATTCTATACCGTATTACACTAAAATAACAGATTAAATTATATAATATGACACTATAACGCAGTTTTTTGTTTTTTTTTTTATAATTAATTTCTTAATTTCTTACATTTAGAATTTGGCCATTCCATCTAATCACCAAAATCTACTTTGTACAAATTTCTCGAAATAATAATAGTTAAGTTACTTTGGAAAAAAAACGCAATATTGCACTATTTTTAAACTAATAATCAAATTAAAATAAAATCATAAGTTAAATAAGCACCAACATCTCTTTGAATACATTTCATTTATGTACATTATTCATCCCAACTCCTTACGATGCCTCAAGCAAATCGTTGGGTGGTTGTTCCTATAAAATCTTTACCATTACATGAATAAATTATCTCCATTTAGCATCGTCGTGTTTAAAGCCATAATCCTTCCTGTCCTATCAACAGAAAATTCTCATAAAGTCATGCTAATTATACTAAAGATTGTCGAGACGCACACAGGCACAATTAGAAAAGTTTAGGGGCATTATAAAGGGCCTATAAATCAGTGGAGGGTCGAACGCGATATTTTAGGGTTTTTGTTGATGCAGCGATGTTATTTATTCCTTTAATTATGAGACAACTTAGTTACAACTTTTTGAGACGAGATATATTGTAATAAATTGTATGTTACGAACGTGTTATGATAATATAATCTATAACAATTATTACTTTATCAGCCAGATTCTCCACTGCTGAACATAGACTTCCCCATTAAGGGGGGCGACATAATTTCGACATAATTCCCACGCTTGGCAGGCGCCTTGGGATAGCAGTTTAAGATATCAGTTACTCAGAAGTCACTGCTGCCCAGATTCCGGTAATTTACCTTTAGTTGCATCTTATGAAACCCACAGGTAACAATGGGGGTGACATTCTAGCCCAGCACCCCACACAGGCCACACAATAATTATTAAGTATTTTAATAATTAGCTACAAATTAATTTTAATCATTCAACGAAAGAAACATATTCAGAACGACCAAATTGTTAGCCTCCTCCCTTCATCCCATCCATCCCTCCATTTCAACTACATATCACAAAACGTTGGGTAGGTATTTCCATATTTTATTTCATAGAAAATCAGAAAATTTAAGAACCTTAAGCGATAACATCGCACTACCATACAGGATTCTTTTTCTTATCATCCAGGATGTGGGTCGGTGAATCAGGTTCTTTCATATATCTTTATAAACTGTTATCTTATTAACTGTTACATATATCTTTCAGAGATACAAGAATGTTAATTTTCAACAATTACTCGGAACGTTAGTGTGAATTTTGTAACCACGACGTTAAAACATATGACTATTTTTGAGAAGGTTGATATTTATGTAGTGTCTTATATAAAAGCACAATAATAAAGTTGCTTGTAGCTATCGCCGGCTACACTCCCGCAGCTCAGTGTAAACCCGCCCTAACCCGCATGCGTACGCGACTGAGCCGGGATCTCGTTAGCATGTGTATAAGACATTTCACATGAACTAATTGCAAGCATTTAGCCATCTTGATAAACAGCTTCGATGCCCAACGCGCATCGCATGGACATAGACCATGGATAATTCGACGCAGAAGTGATTATTTACTATAAATTCGTTATAGTTAGTAACCCTTGCTAGTTACGGGATCAATTGTCTTTCAATGTCAATGACATAATATAATAAATAATAATAATATAATATCATAATCTCAAGAAAGAACACTTTTCAGTTATTGGAGTGTAACTCAAAAAGGACTTGACCAATTTTGATGAAATTTAAATGGGGTCACATGAGAGGCACCAACTTTCAAATAAAAAATAAACTGTCAAGATACACATGTTTTTTTAAATTATTATTATTAAAAAAATAGTTTCCGTAATCCTCCACCCATCTGGGGGATGCTACAACCCCCCTCTCCCCCCTTCACCCCTTCCTATAGTACGTACTCGTAAGTATGTATACCGATTCTAAAGTCCTTCAACTACTTCATCTTAGTCAGTTTAAAGGATTTATTCTAAGAATTTTGTATTTGGTACAAAATTATCTAACACCCAATTTCAACGACTATTACTGCTAAAATAATAAAGTTATCTTAACCGCTATAATTTTTCTTGTAAGTTCATAAACTGCACTATCACCATAATTTTTTTAAAATTTTTGAAACCAGCTGTTTAGGTTTTAGAGGGGGGGAGACGTTTCTTTTACCACTTTGTCGGCGTGATAAGTTTACATACCCTTACAAAATTGCAGCTTTCTAGTATAAACTGTCTCTTAGCAAAACCTCGGACAGACGGACAGACAGACGGACATGACGAAACTATAAGGGTTCCTTGTCAGGACTACGGAACCCTAAAAATCATCTACAAAATCGGTTCACTTAGTCGAAATTTCTGAAGTAAGTAACATAAAAAAATACAGCTGAATTTTGCCTCCTTCTTTTTTTGAAGTCGGATATAAATTAGATTCATGTTATAGTAGGTTCACGCGCCGCAACAACTTGTAAAAGAAAAATTGATTATTTGTTTTAATCACAGCTTAGAAACCACTTAATAAATGTGTGTTTTCAGTCATTGTTTTCATATAGAGTAATTATACACTATGTGAAAATAATGGTAAATTCAATCATGTCTTTTATCAGCTTGTTGTATTCCGTTCATACCTCTTTATACATACCATAGATTTTTATTAGACACTATTAAGTGTATACCGTATTGTTGGCTAGATTGTAATGCAATGAGGTACAATAAGTACGTCATTTCAGAAAAAATAATTATTAAAATCTTAATTCTTTACAGTACGATTAAAATTAATTAATTTATTTTAGAATTAATTTATTATTTAATATAGTTATTATATTAAAGATAAATTTATACTAAAATGCAACATTACAAATACTATGTTTGGCAGTGAAGTTAATAAAAATATAAGAATAACTTGAATAGCTTTATATCTTGTGATTTTCAATGATATAAAACAATAATAACTGAATATATTCTGTACAAAAACTATCTGAATCAACATTATCTTTGACTTACTAATATCGTCTATCTATTTCCTTCCATTAGCATTCTAAACACTCCGGGCAAATACAGCGATAATTGAAATTGCTGTGGACATCTTAAAACTGATTAAGAATTTACATAGATTATTTACTACTTCCTTTGTCAGCTCACAAGCTTCTTTTTACAGCTTTACAAGTTTTCTAAATTACGTTTAATATATAATTTAAATTAGATCATGTCTTTTATCATCTTTGTCGTATTCCGTTCATACCTTACTATACATACCTACTGGAGAAGGAGTCTCTACTCCCACAATAAACGTTTGTCATAATCCCCACGCTTGGTGTCTTGGGGATCGCAGTAAGATAACAGTTCCTCAGAAGGCGCTGCTGCCCACCTTCCGGTATTTTACCCATAGTCGCACTTACGATACACACGATCAGAGATGGGAGGGGTGACCCACTATCCCTACGGGATATATGTCAAATATGTAAATTGTTAACTCGAAAATTTTAAGTGGTGTACTAATAAAGAGTCATCTCACTATCTAATAGCTCCACAGCCACATACATACAGCTGCTATCATGGTTTCTTTTTTATTTATTTATTCTCATAACATGCTACATACGAACTTATTGGTTTGATTTGGAGTTAGAACAAATTACTAGGAGCTTGGTGACATATTTCATTCTTAAGAATGTCAGCAGGCAATAATTCCTAGAATGCACTACCACAATGCGAAGAAAGTGCATATCTTTTGCTGAGAAGTATCAGACTTTAGTCTCTAAATAAATACGTCATTCAGTCGAAGGGATAACCCTACTTTTTTTTATTACCGATAGGATTCTTTGACCTATATCCAAACCGAAGCACAGAAGAAAATGTCACTGGCGGTCACCCATACAAGAAATTACTGCAAGGGATACTGCCTATAAAAGTTCTTAAGAACGATTACGCAAACTCCGCTATGAATACTTCACAAAACAGATTTTTCCTTTCAGCTCTCTTTCTGTCAAAACAACTTCATTAAGCACCAAAAATGTATTTCCGTATGGTGAAGACACTGAACAGGTGAGCGAGTACAATATTATAATCGTTTTAGTTAGAAGAATTTTCTGATCTTGAAATATTAATCCGGTCTCTATTTGGATTACAGTATAATAGATTGTATAGTCATGCCACCGAGGTTCAGAGATTCCTCAGATTGTTTTGAAGGGAAAATGCCAACAGATTCGTTTGACCAATTAGGCCTGGTTGTTTAACGTCAGAATCTCTTGAGAATTTCATGGTCTGTGATTTATTGCCGTCTCACATACCAGGAGTGCAGATAAAATAAGATTTATTGACAATCATAGCTCGTCTGGGCTCGCATGGTCCATACTTTCATTTATGTGAGTTGGTGGTGTCCCAGCAATGGGAAACGGAGACTGATGATCTGTTGTTCACGGACGTGCTTTATGACAAAATAGAGTAATAAAATGAATAAGTAACACATCGCCATGTAAAACCATTCTATACAATATAAATAGGTACAAGTCTTATGCCCATTACAAGTGCTAACTGCTGTATGGATGTGGTGTGGTTTAGAGATTGGGTATTTGATTTTAGGCAAAGTGTTTTAACCCGTTGTTATCAAATTAGACCCCGACGTCCTAGTTATGAATGAAATTTATTGTTATCAGTATTGCCGATGCCAATGGGTTAATTAACATTTGTGTTAAATCTATCTTTTTGTTAGTTATAATCGAACTAAAGGCCATCAAGTGTTTTTGTATGTGTTTAAGTATTTAGGAATTAAGAATTTTAAGAATCAAAATTAAACATCATAATTTTACATACTTACCGCACCTATTTGTGATATTGTAGCTTATTCCAGTTGAACAATTAATAAAGGTTAAATTGATATAGAATACAAAAGTACCTATGTAGACTTTTTTTTATATCAGTATTTCTATATTGTAATCGATTTTTCAACTGAAAGACATACAAGACTTGTATGTCTTTCATTTCGGTTGTCAATATACTCACTTTTTCCATACCTGGTAAACTCTCTAAGACTCATCGAAGATTTGTTAGATGCCCACGAGTCGATTCCGTACCCAACGGTACATTTTCAGATTATTTGCGAGTCCAGAATGCTACCAGAACTACATACGTAAACTATTCAGGTATATAGATATAGGCTGTCAGCGGCTAGTCAAGTACACTTTAATTTTATTGAGTGGAAGAGCTTTATATTGGTACTGACTTTAATATAAGTCGATGAAAATCTTGTAGGTGACCTACCTACGCAAAAACTAGTACAGTGGCACTGAAAATATAAATGTAGATAACTACGTTAAAGTATTTCTTCACAAAAGTAATAAAAAACCATTAAGTATAATAAAAAACCAACCGCTTTGCACGTACAGACCCACCAACTTATCTGTTCAGGTGGCAGAAAAAAGAACTACAACATTCCTTCAAATTGTGACAGTTTGTAGTTGATTTCCTTGACCAGTAGCGCCCTCGAGAACTGCACAGTTAAGTTGGTGGTACTATACTAGGTAGGTTTGAGCTCCATGTTGATAACATTTATCTTTTTTACCTGAGAGTACATTAAAATATCACTCATCATGACATCCACTTCCAATCGAACGTCAACAAATCTAGATCAGTGAGCGCAGACGGCACAGTTCATAATTTGTCAGCCTCGCATCGATCAGTATCGGTCATCGATTCAACTATCGATAGATTTATCATGTTAATCGATATAGTTTCATCGGTTCGTCGGTGAGCAATGGAGGCCGCTGTGGGAACGCCACTGCGTGTGCGCAGTCATGCCATAGATCAGTGATATGAGTAGATGCGATGCACCGAATTTCAAGTTCAAAGCCAAAGCCAAATTAACATGAGTTTTTTTTAAATATAATGTTTGATATCATTTGGATTGTTGCGATAGTCAACAATCCAAATGTATTAAAAGTAAAACAAATAAGTACCAGAAAGTTGAAAATAATACTTTGTGTCTCTATATACCCAGGTAGTATCTATTATTTTTGTCTTGAGAGCATCTAAGTAGATATTTTGAAGAAAAAAAAAAACTTAATTTATTTTTGATAACAATCGGAGCTTAGCTAAATGAATATATTATATTTGTACCTTCATATAGATTTATGATTCTGTGAGGATGTATTATATAGATTTCATGATTCTGTGAGGAAACCTGTATGTAGGCTTTTAATTCTTCTAACTATGCTAACTCCATCTATGTCCCATACTTTATTACCACGACCACCGGCGAGAGATCCGCCTAGACACGAGAATATTTGGATTGTTCTTTAATTACCTCCCATTGTGTAGATTTCAACTCCATTGTTGCCAGGATGAAATAATATTGTTTATTAGGTATAACATTTTGTCTATGAGTTTGTCTGTCTGGGAGACTAATGAGTGCATATTACCTCTTCATTATTAAGCTAATAGATTTTTCTAAGCCTAAATATATTCGTTACAGATAGTTGAATTACCAACATATGAATTATTAAATTAGTTATTCCTTTTTTTTAATTTTATTTTTTATTTTTATGCATGATAAGTAAGCCTTTGACCACTATCTCACCTGATGGTAAGTGATGATGTGGTCGAAGATGTTGTTCAGGCTAACCTAGAAATACTGGCTCTCAAGGACAGCTGCCGGAACACACAGTTAGGTGCTTGGCGACAGATTTTCTACTTGTGGGTGGTAGCTAGCCAGGCGGGCATTCGCAAAATGCCCTACCACCATGCTATAACGACTGCCATCCTAAGACAACAACCGGGACCGACGGCTTAACGTGCCCTCCGAAGCACGGAAATGCTCAGTAGTAGTGTCACTAGCGGTCACCCATCCAACTCATGACAGCGGGCGACGTTGCTTAACTTTGCTGTTCGTTTAAGAACAGCTAAGTTAACTTCGCTACGAGCGCTTCATCTTCACATCATTCTGCCTATCTACGAGTTATGGTTAGTTAAATTGTAAGTAACTACCTAATTTTGTTGCACTTTAGATAACTAGTGATTTTCGTTGATATTAATGTAAACTATTATTCGACTACATCAGTAGATATGAAAAATATCGGTCACGTAATATATAAATATAAAAAAGATAACAAACTAGTATTTAGTAAATACTTACAATAAATATTTTAATATTCTCATATTATTAAGTATAGATTTTCAAAAATATTTGTTATAAATAATAATGGATTTCCGCATCGTAGCCCATGAAACGCTGGGATAATTAATGTAAGCATATTTAAATAAATTATTGATAGTGATGATAAAATACAATCGATAGATTTTTTATACTATTTTATAAGTACTTACATGTCTAGAATCGAAGATATATCAGACTCACTTCATTGTGTTTTTTAATGTCCTTGTCATTGCATAAGTTCAATGACTTCTGTTTGAATGATTTGAATTGGATTCGATTAATTTTATTGATAGTTATGTTTTTTCGATGTATCATTGCGTTGATGAAGAACTTAATTAATTTGTATTTCAATTTGATGTAAGCAATATTTACGACGAGGAACGTGTTTATTAATAATCCATTAATCTTCAGTTCTGTTGCACTGAAAATAATCGAAGTATAAAAACATCTTTTTCACCGTAAGTACTTATTTAACACAGAAGTTTAACATCATATTGTTGTAAAATGAATGGAATATTTTAAACGTTCTGTATAAAAAATAAGTGAATAAATCTTCAAATTAAATTCTCTTTTCAACTGAGGAAGAAATTTATTGAGCTGCATAGTTTCGGGACGAATTCTACTGAGTGGAATGTTTCGTCAGTTATTTCAAATATAAAAGTTAGGAATTTGAAATTAAAAAAAACGGGGATGTTTGCGGGGCGGTGGGCGTGGCGTAGGCGGGGGCGGGAGCTGGCGCGGCCCGAGTGCCACAGAGTATAACGTAGTAGTCGATTGCGTCGAATAGGTGTTTTATCACGTCGCGATGTCCAGTCTAGTATCTATTCTGTGGTCTTGTATTACGGAATACCTATCGATGGGAATTTTATCGTGCAATTTTATGGTCGGGCATACTTGGCGTGCGTGATGTGCGAGATGAAATGGACTGTAACAGTCCATTAGCCTTAAGCCTATAAAATGTTATTAACAGGAAATTTAGGCAGATTTTTCACTATACATATTATTACAGGTTTTTGTAATATATTAATTTAGAATTTACTTAAAATATTTGTTTAAAATAAATCTTATTATCTTACTCTTGGTAAGCAAAAAAAAAATACATTCATGTGAAGACGTTCCCAAACTACTCTGAGAGTTCCAACAAGATATGTCTTTGTTGTAATATTTTTATTTTTACAATGACGCATGCTTTTTGTTTTTCTTAGTCAGGTACAGGGGGATGTATACATTTTTCTCTCGTAATTTTGTAATATATTCCGTGGTTCCCCGTGAGTATCGTAAAAGGCGACTAAGGGAAAATACCGGAAGGCGTTGCTGCCCAACGCCTTCAAAAGAACTGCCATCTTACACTGCGACCCCAAGCCATCTGCCAAGCGTGGGGACTATGGCAAATACCCCCTTAATAGGGGAGGCTGTGTTCAGCAGTGGACGATGCGGCTGATATAGTAATCCGAGGAGCATGCGTCGTTGCAAAAATATGAATGTTAACAAGTTTAAAGCGAATTACAAAAATAAATCATGTTTGTAGTACAATGTATTTGAAATACAGATGTCGCTTCATCCTCATACGATAATAGTTTAAGAACGAAAGGGCAAATAAGAGTCATGTGTCATCGGTATGTTATGTAGGATTAGTGGTTAGAGCATACCCCGGCTATAGGGGTGGATGTCGTAATCTATATCTATACTTATAATAAAACTGTAACAGATCCAATTCAGTACATGGCAGATATATTGAAAAAAAAAAATTGAGACCACTCTGTAGCTGACACTGATGCTAAAACTGTTTTTTTTTTTTATTTTTGTCTGTCTGTCTTTCTGTCTGTCTGTATCCCGGCCGCGTATCACTCCAAAACTACAAAATGGAATTCAATGAAACTTAACACGTTTTGAGTTCATACTACGAAAAAGGTTATTGTATACTTTTTATCCTGAAATTCAGCACGGTGCCCTGGGGAAAGGGGATGAAAGTCAAAATGTACACTTAGTTGTAATTTATTAACGCGTAGTCCGATTTCAATCATTCTTTTTTTGTTAGAATAGTGACGAGTGAGCTCGGAGCCCCACGGGCAGCCCGGCACCCCACGGGTAGCCCGGCACCCCAGGGGCTACTGAATGGAATTCAATGAAACTTAACATTTTAGTTCATACCATGAAGAAGATTATTAGGTATATACTTTTTATCCCGAAATTTAGCACGGCTCCCTCGGGAAAGGGGATGAAAATCAAAATGTTACTTAGTTGTAATTAATGAACACGTAGTCCAATTTCAATTATTCTTTTTTTGTTGGAATAGTGACGAGTGAGCTCGGAACCCCACGAGCTGCCCGGCACCCCACGGGCAACCCGGCACCCCATGGGCATCCCGGCATCCGACAGGCAGCCTGGCACCCCATGGGCAGCCCAGCACCCCATGGGCAGCTCGGCACCCCACGGGCAGCTCGGCATCCTTATTTAGATTTGCCAGTTTGCTAAGATAAAACTCTAAAATTGGAACATTCGTCACGATCAGTTTTATTATCCATCTATCTTTTGCCGGATACATTTTGGAGACTGCGCAATGGAAGCGAATTTTTGTGCGAACCGTGAAGGAACTCTCTGAGTTACTTAACTACTGTCTTCTGGAAAATACAACCCGGGAGTTTACAAACCCAAAGTAAAAAGCTCTTTTCTGAGCTATGCTTTACTAGGAGTGCTTCAACGCAGACCACATGTTGCTTAATATGAGATAAACAGTGCTCAAATGTGAATAATTAGTTTGCAGGTACGGCAATCGCGAACGAAGTCGCAGGTACAGCTAGTATTGTTATAAGATATGTCTTACTTAAATTCTTGCCTAAATCAATATGCAAGAGTATTGAATTATTAATAGGTAGTGTAGGTAGCAGGTACTATAGGTAGTACCAGTAGTGCCCATGGGGTGCCGGGCTAGAATGTCACCATCTCCATCCGTAGGTGTCGTAAGAGGCGACCAAGGGTAACACACCAGAAGGTAGGCAGCAGCGCTTTCTGAGCAACAGATATCATACACTGTGATCCCTGAGACGCCTGCCAAGCTGGGGATTACGAAGCGAAGCGATGTTTGCTTAGCCGTTCGCTAAGTTAAGCAACGTCCGAGCTCTAGATGTGAGTGGTATAGGCGCACAAGACGGTATCCAGTTGTTGCTGATAGTTGACATTAGCTTACGACCAGTTTATTTATTTATTTGTAGCTGATGGACAAGCCTTTGACTACTACCTCACCTGATCATATGATGATGTGGTCGATGATGTTGTTCAGGCTAACCTAGAATTACTGGCTCTCAACAACAGCTGGCGATACACACCGCTGCTTTGGCGACAGATTTTCTATTTGAGGGTGGTAGCTAGCCAGGCGGGCATTCGCAAAATGCTCTTCCACCAAGCTATAACTACTGCCATTAGGGGCGAAACTATACCATCAACGTATCGATGACTACTGCTCGATACTTATCCTACTTGGTATCGAAAGAAAAGTATCGAATAACTACTTGTGTTTAATCGTATCCGTTTTATCCCTTACTGCTATCCAAAGGCAACAACCGGGACCGAAGGCTTAACGTGCCCTCCGAAGCACAGAAGCGCTCTGTAGTAAGGTCACTAGCGGTCACCCATCCAAAACATAACCGCGGCGAAACTTCGCTACTAGTGGTTCAAAACCAGTAAGACAATGTCAACCCATAACTCACAAGTTTTCTGATTTTTATTTGATGTTATGATTTAACTACTGCAAAGGCAGAGTACATCATATTAATCGCCGGTGATTGACCGATGAAATGATGGTAAAATATTTGATTGATTTGGGAAATTTGATCTATTGAAACTGTAATTATAATGAATTTGGCTTATCAAGTCAATCATAACCCGTGTATAAGACTATGATATATGCTAGCAAACAGTACATGCTTTCTTCAATGCATACTCATTCTAGCATACATCTAGTAGTTTGTTGTCAAGAAAATGCTGCCACTTATTCTTTATGGTCAGTTAGGGCATTCTCACGGACCAGCGAGAAAGGGAGGTGGGCTTACCTAACAATATGATCATGCCACTTAGAGAAAATCGAGTGGACTCTGCAATGACACGCAAATAATTACACATAATCCGACACGTCAAATTCACTTTGACTCAATCATCGATGCTATACAAACGCCGTAGGATGATCACACCCTTATTTGAGATTTTAGGTCCAGAATTACGCATAACACCGATTGATCTCGTCATTGTCTAGGCTTGTATGATGCCGAAATTTTAAAAAGATTATTAAGTTGAGAGTTATGAGCTTTGAAACATTTTCATATAAAATTTTCGAGGCTAATAACTTTCAACTTAACTATCTTTTTAAAATTTTGGCATCATACAAGCCTAGACAATGACGAGATCAATCGGTGTTATGCGTAATTCTGGACCTAAAATCTCAAATAAGGGTGTGATCATCCTACGGCGTTTGTATGGAGAAGCGACCGGCCAGTTCAACCTTAAAACGTGGAAGATATTTTATGGAATGGCTCGGCGATATCCATCGTATCATGGCACAAACTTATCACTTGCGTTTTAGTTAATCTTTAAGAGAGTAAACTTAGATACCAATTTGAATTGATTTCAGTGCAATTACGTGGTTATGTCGTATATTAACGTGTCAATCGCTCCTCCTTCTTGAGTCGTTTCGTTATTAATAATCATGTCAATTCACTATCCGTGAGAAATATTTTAAAGTGAACTCCGTAACTATTAATTTCGTCTAGATTATTATTATGATTATAACGATTATTAGGTAATTGTCGGTGTCGGTTTGTGCTTATATTATTAATTTTATAATTTTCTGAGTGAGAGTGCTTTGAGTCACAATGGCTTTATGATAAAGCAATTTAGATGTTTGATTGTATATTTGTATTGGTTTATATTATGTCGACTCATTGGTTGGAGTGGTTAGTTTGAGGAGTGTTAGTTACATAATAAGATGCAAAAAAGCATGTGGCTTTATATAATGTTTTGCTTTTGATTTTGTACATTGTATAGGTACATTACCACCACACGATGAATGACTATCTTTTATTTTCCGTTGGAACGTATGACAACGTACTTCCATCGTTATTATTCAAATTTCATTTTTACTGCAACAATGCGTAATGCCGCCATAAAAATTTCAAACTTTATCAATTAACACTTCAATATCTTTGACAGATGAAGTGCACTGATAACATCAAGCTAAGAAATGAACAGTAGATAAACAGGTGATATATACACCTATGTGGATGCGCTTTCTTCTGGCTTCGGTGGCTGGAGCGGTGACGCCGGCATTAGGTTGAACAATTCTTCAGGAGACTCCTCGTCGTAGACGCGATAAAATATCTCTATATGACTTACATCTCTGCGCATGTTTAGTGGTCCTAGGTTTTTTTTTTTTTTTATGCCGATAGGATAGCCTTTGATCACTATCTCACCTGATGGTAAGTGATGATGTGGTCGAAGATGTTGTTCAGGCTAACCTAGAAGTACTGGCTCTCAAGGACAGCTGCCAGAACACACCGTTAGGTGCTTGGCGACAGATTTTCTACTTGAGGGTGGTAGCTAGCCAGGCGGGCATTCGCAAAATGCCCTACCACCATGCTATAACGACTGTCATCCTAAGACGACAACCGGGACCGACGGCTTAACGTGCCCTCCGAAGCACGGAAACGCTCAGTAGTAATGTCACTAGCGGTCACCCATCCAACTCATGACCGCGCGCGACGTTGCTTAACTTTGCTGATCGGTTGAGAACAGCTAAGTAAACTTCGCTACGAGCGCTTCAAACGAGGTCTTCGGAAAACTTGGGATCGTTGACAATCCTGATAGCTTTTATGAATTAAGAGGCTCTAGGTGAGTCTTGAGGGCTCCGTTCTAAAGATAAGAGCAATACTCTACGTGAAGGTGACTTGCCCTTTATTAAATGCGCTTTGACTTGACGTGAAGTACCTCTTGGTCTTATTAACAAAATCAAACTTTTTAGATACGAGTTTATCTTACATGACATATGCTTGCAAAATTGTACAGTCCCAGAAATGGCAAGTTTCATAATTCCAATACTCTCTGAAACCGTGAAGGAAGTCTTCTAAAAACGAGGTACTAAATTAAATGATTAAGTTTTAGCCATTAATAATTAACTGAACAAAAACTCTCCCATTAAATCGAATTTGTCGACTTGGGCTTCAAGCTTGTCAGATGTTTATCACCAGGGTGCAGCTGGATCTGCGAGGTACCAGCGTTCATTCAAAATATTACCGAATTAAGGAAAGCATTCTGAATGACCCGCGTCTGCTAAAAATGCATCGATATTTTTTATTACTATTTTTTGTTTGTTTTATACAGCATACTTAATTAAACACCTGACACTTTTGTCGATGGCAGAAACTGAAATATTTAAAAGCTTGTCTAAATATAAGATAACTTACTGCAAATATGTCACTTACTGCAAATATGTCACCTACCCCCGTGGGGTGCCGGGTTAGAATTGCACCTCCCCCATCATCCCGTGGGTATCGTAAGAGGCGACTAAGGGAAAAATACTGGAAGCTGGGCAGCAGCGCGCCTTCTAAAGAACTGCGATCTTACACTGCGATCCCGAAGCCGCCTGCCAACCGTAGGGATTATGGCAAATACCCCCTTAATAGGGGTGGCTATGTTCAGCAGTGGACGAGTTGGCTGTTACAGTATGTCACTTAAGTTTGCACCACTGCAAACCTACGAGAACATAAAATATTAGACACCAGAGCGCTTCGTGCAAAAAGGTAACAAGTGTAAAGTAAATGGATATCTCTAGACTGTCATTTGAGAAAATGCTTATGTCTGACTTAGATGCATTGCCATAAGACATTTTTAATTTTACGACAAGAGATGACGTAGGGAATAAATGGATTCATAAATTTAGAAACATTGTAAAAGAATGAAAGAAAGTCATAGCAGGATTATTGGTTGGTCCTTTCACGTCCTTCAAACATACATTCACATTAATAACATGAGTGAATGTGGAGATTCCAGGCATTGATGCTATACCAACCCGAAACATAAGATTTTGCCTCAAACACGCAACATTGTAATCTCAACTTGATGCTATTTTTTATAACCATAGGCCTGAACCAATTTATAGATTGAGTAATTTGTATGAACAGTGAACGCTGGGTCTTAGTCGCTTAAATATACACCGTGTCGACTAATACCCCTCCATTATATCAGAATTTGTATCGAATCTCGCAGATCGATCGCATTCCGATCAAATTGGTAATGAGATAAGGATCTGGGGTCATTATTTAATGTGATGACAGTGAGGAAGATTGGTTGTGTCGGATAAGGCATTTGAAGATATTGGTTTTTATCTGTTCATAGGATTTCAGACTGAACATTTTTTCTCGTCAATTTGTAATTTTTTTTTTTTTTCACGCAAAATTTCTAGTGTGGCATTACCAGCTTTTTTGTCTTCTGTACACAGTACACACAAATTAGTAGAAAAAATTCTTGCACAATCTTTAGGCTCTTTTGATGTAGCATATCTGGCTGAGGCCAAAACCACATGGGGACTGGCTTGTCCAAATACTGAGTTCCCAAAAATGTTGTCATCTCAGAAACAGTGGGATCGGCCCCTATGCGAGCTAGCACGGAAAGATCTTTTAAATACGTGCCCTAGTATCGCAGATCGTGCTCGTATTCTCGCTGTTTCTGTGTGGGAATCAGGTCTTTGGTTACAAGCCATTCCTTCTTACAAAACTGGTAGCCTTATAGATCCTTCCGCTTTTCGTCTCGCTATTAGCTTACGCTTGGGTGCAAGGTGTTGTGTTGCACATCACTGCCAGTGTGGTACTGCAGTTGACCAACTCGGTCACCATGGCCTCTCCTGCTCTCGAAGTGCTGGTCGAATTTCCCGCCACGCCAGCCTTAACGATATCATTCGCCGGGCTTTTACCAGCGCCAATGTTCCAGCTGTTCTCGAACCGAACGGTCTGATGCGTGACGATGGTAAAAGACCTGACGGCATGACTCTGGTTCCATGGAAGTTAGGACGGCCCTTAGTGTGGGACGCTACATGCGTAGACACTTTAGCGCCGTCACACCTTTCTGAAACCCACGTGAGGGCTGGCGCCGCGGCTACTTCGGCAGAGCAACTCAAGCGGCGCAAATATGCTAACCTCGGTATGGGTTACATATTTGAGCCGTTTGGTGTAGAGACGTTGGGGCCGTGGGGACCGGGAGCTCATCGTATTTTCCAAAATCTATCAGAGCGCTTGGTCGATGCGACGCGTGATCAAAATGCTGGCACCTATTTGGCTCAAAGAATAAGCATTGCAATTCAACGGGGCAATGCTGCCAGCATGCTGGGCACGCTGCCAACTGATAGTGGGCTAGAGCATTTGGACTCCCTATGAGTCCAAATGCTTTTACTGTAGTAGCTGTAGTATTGTAGTAGCTGTACTGTTGTATGTAGTTTGTAGTATTTGTTTAATAAAGGCATATCGCCAATTTAAAAAAAAAAAAATTTTGGAGTGTAATTCGCCAAGCAAGCGTTATTGCAAACATAACAATATAAAAATTATAAGGTTGCGTCATCATTTCAAAGTATAAAACCAATTGCAAAATTGGTCTTATTTGTAGTACAACGCAAGTTGAGCTATAGGTATCGCTCCATCCCGATACGATGGTTGAAGAACGAGAGCAAAAATTAGAGTTATGAGTCATTGTGTCAAGTTAGCTCAATTGGTTAAAGCATACCCGGCTAAAGGAGTGGATGGACGCGGGTTTGAATCACATGAACATATTTATTTCTCTCGTAAATTTGTAATTTTGTTGTGAACTTTTTGAATTGATGTCGTATTTATATTTTAGTTTCTGAGAGGTTAGTTTCTGATGAGGCCACCTGGTAGTAGCATTTGGACTGCCTGTGAATGTGCAACGGCTTGTAGGTTGTATATATTTTTTCTTTAGTTGTAGTAGCTGTAGTGTTATACATAGTTTATATTTAGTGTAGCATAAAGTATTTTGTTAATAAAGGCATACCGCCGGCTAAAAATAATAACATTGACTGAATAGTCAATTAAATTACAGGTACGAGAAATTTACTAGCAATGTTATACCTATCTCAGGACGCGATATTTCAAAAGAGGCTTCTGCTTCTATCGAACACCAAATATAAAATAAAAAAACAACTTTTGCATTATGGTTCCGGTGTCCGTTTTTTTTTATACTACCACTATCTCACCTAATAGTAAGTAATGATGGGGTCGATCATGTTGTTCAGGCTAACCTAGAATTTCTGGCTCTCAAGGACAGTTGCTGGAACAAACCGTTAGGTGCTTGGCTACAGATTTTCCACTTAATTGTTGTAGCTAGCCAGGCGGGCATTCGCAAAATGCCCTAACACCATGCAACATTAATTACCTGACATATCACGGATCCGTTAGTTGGAATGATATTGATGGTTATGTTTTTGTCGACTCTGGTAGGATGTTTGTGAACAGAACGTTTTTTAAAGCCCTCAAGAGGTGAAAATAGGCGTCAAATCGTGACAAATTAAAAGAGGTGGTTTAATCAAAAGGGCTTGAAGCTGAACAAATATTAGACTTAAACAACATAAATTGTTAACTGACTTAATTTTTTTTTTTAAATTTAAAACGTATATGTACGTTGTTGTCTTCAAAACGTACAAAATACAAAGTCCTCTAAAAATCTGAAACGGGCGTTCTAGCTGTTATCTTACAGCAGACCTTTAAAAGTATAAAAGTGTAACAACAGCACCGACTTCGAAAAAAAACGTTAATTGAATGCTCTTTAGAGTAGAAAGTTAGTTTATCTTATTTAAATGATTAATGTAGGTTACCACTTTAAACATTTTTTTTGTCATTTTCCTTGCTATGTTCTGCATATCCAATTTGCTAAAGCTTCGTGATCTTGGTTGAGGAGGCGAAACGGTGAAATCACGCGGCGAGTTCGATTATTACAGGCCCCGTGGAGTAATTTGCACCCAAAATTAATTTATTTAACGTCGAGAACCTGTGGCCTGCAACGGCAAACGGTGTTTGGCTTAGTCCCATTACTCTTGTTAGTTGATATTAAATTTAATCTTCTTCTTTCCGTGTCAGTGGTTTCAAATTATAGAGGCCAAATGTGCGGCCAATTTTGCATGGTGGTAGGGCATTTTGCGAATGCCCGGATGGCTAGCTACCAGCCTCAAGTAAAAAAAATGTCTCTTAGCACCTAAGGGTGTGTTCCGGCAGCTGTCCTTGAGAGCCAGTAATTCTAGGTTACCTTGAACAACATCTTCGACCACATCATCAGGTAAGATATTGGTTAAAGGCTAGCCTATCAGCTATAATTAAATAATAAATAATCTGATAGCTTCCGGTGAGGCTATAGTGAGGTTGCCTATTGTGCAGCTACACGGGTACAAAGTAAAAAACTAAGTGACTGGACACTGCTGGTGTCTGTCCCGTGGGAGTTTTTCCTTTGGAGTAAGGAAGGTTCATCCCTTATCTCATCATATCTTTGCGCAGATTCTGCCTCGAAGTAGCTACATCATCATCTAAGGCCTATGGACAACGTTGAAAGCTCTTTCTGCTGTTGGCTTAAGACGACCATTAACTATTTGCTGTTGTTAAGAGCAGTGTCTACGACCTTGGTATGGGCTGGCTCCTAACAGGGCAGGCGTATTTGCCAGGCTGTCTATACTCCGAAGTGATTCGGAGTATGGCCCTGTATGAGGCAGCTGTCTGAGTTGACACCCTCAATATTTTATAGGTAGGATACATCTAACAGTATACTATACCTTCCTTACGATTTGTACACTACTGTGAATTCATAAACATAAAAAGAATATAATAATAATAACAAATATTTTTAAAGTATTCTAAGAATACTTAAACGTTTTAATAAAACACTTTAAAAAATATAAAAATATATAAAGTGACAATTCCATTAATTTTTCTGTTAAGCCAACATTAAGTCACAAACGCCACGCAGCCAAACCGGAAGAATTTTCGACGCGTTTCGATACTACATGAAGCATCCTCAGGAGGTCCTCACTCTACGAGCGCACGAGACACGAGACATGTCTCGATAGTGCGCATTAAATATTGATTTAGTTTTTTCTTAGAATACTTTTAAAATATTTGTTATTATTAAATATGGATTTCCGGTAAGTACGCCTGATTATATTCATTATAAAAAGAATATGTTAGAATTGGAGTAGAATCAGCTATTTAAATATGTAACTTTGCACAAAATATCTCTGAAACCTATAGTGTTGTAATAATATAAAAGGGTTTTCGTATCCTATGCTAAAATATAACACATTATACGATTTCAGCCACTTGGTACATATAAAACAAAGTTTTGGCTTCTCCAAATACGGCATATAGGCACGGCTGAATTATTTTTTATATTATATACCTTAAAAATATCTAATATCCTCATGAAAGGAATTCCAGAAACACTTAAATTAAATAATGATTTTTAATTTTTCTGTAAGTTGGTACTTATTACAAAGTGAGAAGGTTCATAAAAAACTGTACTTTACTACTCTTAGAGAACTTTACTGTGCTGTTAGTTGTCTTAGTGTAATAATGATCACAAATAACCCATGAACATACAGTTTCTCTAACCCTTTGGTGTATTGTGAAATGTCACAACAAATCGGGATACCACTTAGTTTTGATAGCTAGTGAATCCTACTTCTTAGCTACCCTTCCCTCGTCCCTCCTCATATATGGCATGAACTTAAGAGGCTGGATAAGTGTGGATGTCGGACTAGATGCTCATGCAGAAGGATGTAACTTCCATGCACCCCTGCCTTCAAAAATTGCCACGGTGATTGCTATAACACGAGGTGCGCTAATATGTTCTATCTTACCCTTTTTTATTTTACAGTTAAGTGATTACTTTTGTGCATATATACCGCTTTTTCATTTTCAGTAAAAATATACAGAAGATGGAGAGAAAGAATTATAAAAACAGTAAGTAATTTAACAAGCGTTAAAGAAGTATCTTCCATTCAATTTCGAGCCACTTTCTATAGACATATCATTAAAAATATCCCAACTGATAAAGACGCGGAAAATGATAAATACGTATCATCTTAAACCCAACTTTCAGTTTTTAGTATGACTAAAAAAATAAATAAAAAAAAACAAATTCCCGTCCTAAGAGAAATATTTTTAAAAACTTCTGCTGATTGTATTGACCCGAAGTACACGTGGAGAAAATAAAGGGATTTTCAGCAAGAACTTTGTTTTCTAAAACTAAATAAAACAAATAATTTTGTTTAGTTGTTGAAGTCCGTACCATGATGGTTCAAAGTCCCTATTGTCACAATATTGTGCGCATGGTACTGACTTCGACAAGTTATTTCACACATTTGAGTATTGGAGTCGATTCCATTTCAAGGTAAAAAGCAAAAAAAACACCCTTTTAGTGACCCTTGCTACTTATGGGATCGATTGCGATTCACTGTCAATGAATTTATCATCAGGATAAGAAATTACTTTTCAGTTATTAGAGCGTAACTAAAAAACGTCTTGACCGATTTTGATGAAATTTAAATGAAACCACACGGTATGCATCAGCTTTCAAATTAAAAAAGAATCATCAAAATCTGTTCAACCAGACAAAAGTTCGGAGGTAACAAACATAAAAAAGGCAAACGAATTGAGTACCTCCTCCCTTTTTTTGATATAGGTATTGTACTACTATCTATTGTATTAATACTGTAACTGTTACTACGGTATCTTGAGTGTGAGCCATATAAATGAAAACGTATTTTGTTTACTTCACCTTTCAATGTCTTGATGCCCCACATCAGTTAGTTGATTTTGTATGTAACAAATTCTAAGAACGAGACTCCATCTTATCATACAACCGTCCTAGTAACGATGAAATCTAGCTCCATTTATTAATTTTATCACTTGACACCTCGTTCACGTGCCACTTATCGGGTACTAAACCTACACAATTTACTTTCAAAATCACATTAATGTCAGCCAGAGTTCGGAACTTCTGCTTTGTGTAAAGTGCATTGATAATAATCTGAGCCATTCTCAGATGAGGAAAAGAGATGGATATGTACATTTGTGCGTGATGGACAAGGATACGTGATGTTGAATAGAAACATCAAAATTTTACAGCGTTTTTATTGCGCTCGCGCCGATGCGAGTGTTTACACGTCGGCGTCCGGTCTGCTTTCGGCTTTTCGGGTGGTAGGTGGCATTACTCAGAATATGGAATAAAACTGCTTTTTTGAGTGTCTATAAAATTTTTGTGTATTAAATAGTGATATCTAAACGTTAATTAACGTGTGGAAATGGTAATATAGGTTGATAGAGAACGGTTGTTACGTTTTAAATGGACATTATATAAAGACAGCATGAATTTTCAAGTAGTTAATAGTCAAAACATGTTTGAGGTCTGTTCTGACTGAATTTATTTAGAACTTATATTATAGTCACAAGTATGTATTACACTGAAGCGTTCGTAGCGAATTTTGCTTAGCTGTTCTTAACCGATTACGTCCGCAGCGGTCAAGAGTTGGATGGGTGACCGCTAGTGACATCACTGAGCACTTCCGCGCTTCGGAGGGCACGTTTAGCCGTCGGTCCCGGTTGTTGCCTTAGGATGGCAGTCGTTATAGCCTAGAGGTAGGGAATTTTGCGAATGCCCGCCTGGCTAGCTACCACCCTCAAGTAGAAAATCTGTCGCAAACCACCTAGCGGTGTGCTCCGGTAGCCGTCCTTGAGAACCAGTAATTTTAGGTAAGCCTGAATAACATCTTCGACTAGGTACATCATCATTTACCATCAGGTGAGATAGTAGTAGTCAAAGGCTAACCTATTAGGCAGCAAAAAAATAAAATAATCATTTATTAAATGAAATTTCCCTAAATGTGAATATAAAAATTCCCATAGATATACCAGCATAGATATTTGGCGCAAGGACCTGCATGCAAAATTTCACTGAATTTGAACCCATGGAATTTAAAATATGGCGAAACACGTTCGTATGGAAAGAGCTTTGAAGACAATAGCCCTAAGAAGCTAAGGGCTGTCCAATATTCCCCTGTCGGGTGTTGCAAAGTTGTTACTCATGAGGGAAAAGTGCCAAATATGCAGCATGCCATTGTATGCTTACGTCACGGTGAGTTAGGAGGTGTTTACTGTATCAGCCGGATTGTCCACTACTGAACACAGCCTCCCCTATTTAGGAGGGTTTGCCATAATCCCCACGCTTGGCAGGCGTCTTGGAGATCACAGCTTAAGATATCAGTTCCTCAGAAGACACTGCTGCCCACCTTCTGGTGTTTTACCTTTAGTTGCCTCTTACGACACCGACAGGTAGAAATAGGGAAGGTGAAATTCTTACCCGGCACCCACGGCTTGTGGAGGAGGTTGGTTGCAGCATATTACGCGCAACAAGGTTAAACCATCGTAGCGCGATCATTGACTTCAGTCAATAACTTACTGTAATGTTCGTAGCTCTCAAGGGGGTACAGCTACCGGATCACATCGTTAGGTGCTTTACGACAGATTCTATTTTTGAGGGAATAAGATAACATCTTGTGGAGCGCACTTGCCAAACGTCCACCATGCTACCATTCTAAAACAACAACCGGGACCAACATCTCAACGTCATATCCAAAGTACAGACGCGCTCAGAAGTAAATTTCACTTAGCGGTCACCCATCCATGTAATGACCGCAGGGAACGTTGCTGAACCTAATTGAACAACAAGAAAAGCTTTTGGTTGTAGTAGAACTCATTGTGATCGAATTCGTCCGGGGAAGTACCATATGCCAAACAGTAATGTTACTAATATACAATAGGAAAAATTTAAGTCATGTGCGGGATTCGAACCCGCATCCATCCACCCCTTTGGCCGGGGTATGCGCTAACCAATTGAGTTAACATGACATGACGTCATAACTCAAATCTTTCCTATCGTTCTTTAACCATCGTATTGGGATGATGTAATCCGCATAGCAGGCGTTATTGCAAACATAACAATATTAAAAAAGTAATGTTACTGTTACTGTGTTCCAGTTGGAAGGGTATGGTGGGAATACAGACACATGAGACTTAACAATTTTATGTCTCCGGGTGCTGGGCGTAATGCAGTTCGTCAAAAGTGGCAAAATTCTTCTGTTATATGCAAAACTTACAGGCTTCGTTATATATCCGTCAAAATTACAATTTTTTTTTCTATTGATAAACTGTTATGTGTATGTGTGTGTGACGTCACCATAATATGATTCCAAAGGAAGACTAGCGCTGGCTTACAACCAGCATTATACTGATTTGGGACCAATTTGTGAACACATTATTAATAGTTTTAATTTTATTTCATCTTAGTGTCACCGTATTATTTGTGTCACAATTAAATACATTTTCTTTCTGTCTTTCTTTCTTTCTAAATAAAGATTTGTTACAAGCGCTTCGAAGTTAGTGGTGATATTGAAAACCCGAAGATTATAAAAATTTTATGTTGTTAAAGAAAACATTGCAGCGTTCGTAGCGAAGTTTGATTAGCTGTTCTTAACCGATCAGCAAAGTTAAGCAACGTCCGCCGCGGTCATGAGTTGGATGGGTGACCGCTAGTGACATTACTGAGCACTTCCGTGCTTCGGAGGGGACGTTTAGCCGTCGGTCCCGGTGTCGTCTTAGGATGGCAGTCGTTAAAGCATGGTGGTAGGGCATTTTGCGAATGCCCGCCTGACTAGCTACCACACTCAGAAAAATCTAAAGTCATAAGCGCCCTAATGACGGCTAATTTATATGGTATGAAGGCAAAAAACCGACCAAACGTAAATACGTATAAAAACGCCTTTCAACTAGAAGGCGTTAAACGATGTACGGTGAAGGCGAATGTTTCTTTTCGTCTTCATTTAAGGTGTATTTTGTGGACTTTCTTAAATATTGACTTTTCGATGAGGCTGATTAAGTCGTACGTTATAGTGTTAATCACCGTAAACGTAACCGCCGTAAACGTAAGATATATTTTATGGCCAATACTGCAATTATTATCGTATAACGTTCAATTCTGAAAATACTTTACGGAAGGCGTTTTTTGACGGTTGTGTTTATTATAAATAATGGTACATTTTTATTGATTTCGCTTTGCGTGGTGAAAATCATCTTAAGAGTTGTGAATTCATCTTGCGTAGTTATAATTCAACGGTAAAAGGTCAAATGATTTGAGCTCCAAAGACATTCTTCTCAGCGCATCCTCAAGTAGAAAATCTGTCGCCAAGCACCTAACGGTGTGTTCCGGCAGCTGTCCTTGAGAGCCAGTAATTCTAGGTTAGCCTGAATAACATCTTCGACTACATCATCACTTACTCAGGTGAGATAGTGGTCAGGCATAAAAAAAAAGTCCAGATACCTGGGATATAAGAAGGACAATGTTAAAGAAGTAAAGTAACGTCAAGTTATGAACAAAAAGCTGGACAAAGGATAAAACATATATTTTAATTGCTAATTAAAACGCAAACATTTATAGTTCACCGTGAACAGATTATATCAAATAAAAATACGAATTTATGTCTGTCCCATAATCCTATAAGCTCAATGAGGGACAGGACGGATAAATTAAAATCTTAATGTGGACAAAATAAGATATTGAACAAATAACGCCCGGGGGCATAGTAACTCATTGTTATTCTGTGCTCTAAGGTCCGAAGTGTGACGAATTGGGTATGTTGGTGATGACTTTGTGAGAAACTGTGGTAGGTGGGACTCGGGATCCAAAGCTTTGTTGAAGTGCTGTGTGTCATAATTTATTTCCACACTTAAATAATAATTGTAATATCAACTAACATGGTTAGCTGGCGCATTGAAAAAGTCCTGATGTTTGTTAAGGCTTGAATGCACCTAGTGCTTTCCATACAAAAATAGTTGCGTCATATTTTAAATATCAAGTGTTCAAAGTTGGTGATATTAAGCATGCATAACATTGAGTATCAAAAAGAATAAAGAAATTTTAAATTTATACCTGATATTATAATTAAATTAAATTAATAATTAAATTAATATTACAATTTATACCTCCAGCCACAGACGTGACTTTCCTCCATAAGTTGTCGTTTCAGTTGGTAGGTAAATTAAAAAGTTTTTTAGTCTCGTAGAGTCAAGACCTCCTGAGGATGCTTCGTTTGGAAGCGAAACGCGTCGAATACTCTTCCGGTTTGGCTGCGAGGCGTTTGTGACGTCACGTCGGCTTAGCAGGAAAATTAGGCAGAATTGTCACTATAGTCGAATTTTTGACGGAGTAAACTCACAGATCGAAATGTCACATTTCAAAATAAAGTTGACAACTTCAAATTATAGTGATGTTTCTAGTTCAGTTTTTATGAGCGGAACTAGAGTGTTGGACATATAATAATTGTAATCCCTTAATTGTTTAATTTATTGCTGTCGCAATCTCATAAACAACCGATCTTGAAGTAATATAAATCACTTGTATAATAAAATCACTCTTTGGATAATAATTATGATTTTTTAAATATGAAAAAATTAAACAGCTCACTGAAGTGACGAATTGAAAGAACTAAATCATTTTACCACAACACTATTTTTGTATCGTCAAAGAGTAGCAACACTCGTAATGTCACTTTACTCCGTCTGAAAATCCGACTAAAGATATATACATTTTTTATAAGGATTTTTTAAGTGTGAAATAATTTGATGTTTTCTTAAAATACACTTAAAATATTTGAAATTATTAATTAAAAAGTTACTTTTTATGGGATTGTGACGGAACAATCACTAAGCCTACCATATGTTAAGCGGTAACCTCTGCCTATAACATAATATGCATTTCGTACAAAGTGATTAACTGCACTGCGTCCGTCACCCTGAGATATACAGTTGTTAAGTCTCATGTGCGTGTGACTGCTGGCCAGGCGGGCATTCGCAAAATGCCCTACCACCATGCATTGTTTTTCTTTTTTATGCCTGATAGGTTAGCCTTTGACCACTATCTCACCTGATGATAAGTGATGATGTGGTCGATGATGTTGTTCAGGCTAACCTAGAAGTACTGGCTCTCAAGGACAGCTGCAGGAACACACTGTTAGTTGCTTGGCGACCGATTTCTACTTGAGGGTGGCAGCTAGCCCAGGCGAGCTTCCGCAAAATACCCCACCACAATGCAGCGGCCGGCGGCGGTGGGGATCGTACCATGGACTTGCGGCACGGCAGTTCATAGCACCACTTGGCTATCATTACTGCAAAAAAAAATATTTTATTGCTTCACTTTACTAATAATATGTAACATGTAATAATCGATAAATTTTGACTTTTGTCACGTTTGTAAGGCTGGCAACATAAATTTGCGATTATTTCCAGCTCCAGAGTATATTGAAAGTAATGCTTTTCAGAAGCATCATGTACAGCTGTAATTTTCATTGTAACGCTCTGTGAAAAAAGTGATAAGCATTTAAGGAGGTGCGGGTCAGCCTGAATCCACCTCGTTTTAGTTTCGCGAAACCACAAGATGCAAAGTAAGGTTTCGTTACTTATATTAACTAGCTACGAAAATAAACATACTCTTTTATTTGACTCTTGAAAAATGGCCTGTCAGCCATGAGATACTAGGTAATGAATATATCCAAACAATTTTGAATCCGATTGCACTTACGTTAAATCAGTCGAGTAGCTCGATTTCGACCGGTTTCGCGACTTTCAGAGTCGCTTCATCATGGAGTACGTACGCTCCCGACCGCGTCCGCGCATGCACTGTTGCTGGCGGCGGCGCGGCGGCGGCGGCGGCAAACGGCCCGCGCGCACTGCTGTTTCATACTGTAAACGTAAAAGGAGGAGACATAAAATTAATATTTTAGAAAAACACTTAAAATATATAAAAATATATCTAGTGACACTTCCGCATAATTTTATCATAATTCTCGATCGAGCGCTCGAAAAGTCAAGACCTCCTGAGGATGCTTCATGTAGAAGTGAAACGCATCGAAAAACCATCGGGTTAGGCTACGCGTCATTTATGACGTCGGCTTAGCAGGAAAACTGTTTTACTGAATTGTAAATTTATTTTTTTCTTAAAATATTTAAGAATATTTGTTATTATTAAATACTAGGTACTCAAAAGCCCTTTAGTAACTGTATAATATGAGTCAGACATACCATTTTAATGTTGACATTGTTCCCAGCAAAATACCTACCATTCCTTGTCTGGTGCGAACGCGGTGGGTCATCATGAGAACCAGTCACAAACAAAATTCCTGAACAAATGTCTACAGGCATGGGAATGAGACAAATTAAATGAATTCGCGATGATATCTGATGACTCAGATGTTATCAGGGAATTGACGGAAGCATGATAATATATGTCAAGATTGACGGCATGCCGCAAATCCTGGTGGTCGGTCTGAGAGTCTGGAATACCTAATTTCTGGATGTTATTTGTATGGGAAGATTGACAATATATTTTTCACTTGTTTTTCTTGTCGTTCTTAGCCGATCCACTTAGTTAAGTAATGTTAACTGCAATCACTATTTGCATAGGTGACCGTTAGTGGTATTTACTTCAGATTCGCTTCAGTGCTTTCGAGGGTATGATATGCCGTCAGCGTGGAGGTTGTCTAACGTTGGCTGTCGTTATTGCATAGTGGTAGATCATTTTATGCCGCCAGGCTAGCTTTCACTCTCAATTGGAAAATCTACCAAACGGTGTGTGGAAGCAGCTGTGATTGAGTGCCATTGTCCTAGCTCTTTCTAGGTTCAACTTGTTTATCACCTTGAACCGCATCATCACTTACCATTAGATGAGATCGTGAACAAAATCTCGCCTGGCTAGCTACAACCATCCAGTAGAAAATCTGTTGCCAAACACGAAACAGTGTTCTAGCAACGGTCCTTCAAAGCCAGTAAGTAGTCCATGAAACAACAGGCACATGAGACTTAACATCTGTATAGGTATAGCTCAGGGTGATGAGCGCAGGGCAGTTCGTCACTTGTGACGAAATACATCTGGTTAACCGTTTAATATCAGGTATGCCTCGTGTGGATTCCGTCACATTCTCATAAAAAGGGCTAACTTACCTCAAAATTTATAGAAAAAATAAAAATATGTAAATGTTTTGTAATTATGGCCTGTATTTATAATTCGCGTCAAAAGGAAGAAATTTCCCCACCATTTTAGTATAGGTCTAGTCGTATATTAATATGGAATTGAACTACTTGTCAGAGTCTTTCTTTCAAGATAATTTTAAACAAAAACCGCACCACATGCACTCTTCAAAAATCTTCTATACTGCTGAAGAAAAAGGTATTTGTTTTGATATCTTAGGGATATTAAAAAAATGAGTCTGTATATATTAGAAAATATTAGGTATTTTCGTAAAAAAATTAGTAAATTTAAATTAAAGAGACAATCAAGATTTTGCAATCGTGATTGTCTCTCTTATTAAAATTTACACTAAAATTAAAATATACTAGCGGTGCCAAGTTTTAGATTAGCAAAGACAAATAAAAGGACCTTTTTAGGTAATTGTGTGCGGTTTTATAATAAAGTTCTCAAACGATTACAACGCTTATAGAAGGAAAATTCAAGTTGCACGTGAAAAACATTTTAATTAAGAAATCCTGCTACACAGTTTGTGATTACTTAAACGACAAAAATGCTTAGACAATTCGCCTCTGCCAAGCTGTCGCCTATAACCTACAAATATTGTAATTATTTTAAAATATAATTTTGTAACACATTGTTAAAAGACGTTTAAAACAATGGCCCCGAGTTTCTTGCCCTTTCTTCTCGCTCTATACATACTTTATGATGAACGTGGCAAATTTTTGCATAATTTTTTTTTATTGACCTTTAAAAGGGCGTCGTACACGCCTAAATGGAATGACTAACTCTGACTTTGATAAATTTAGAGATAAAAAAGGTTTATGAATTCAGGTGTTTTTCTATCAAAGAATGAAAGGTAAGTAAAGTTTGATTGACGAGTATTAAAGACATTTTGACATACTGCTGCTAATTGTCCTATCGTTTACGATATCTAGACCATAAATTATTTATTTACACTGAAAAGAGCATAACTGTGCCACAGTATTACTCCATTAGACTTTTTCCCGTTGAGTTAATTTGATTATATTGTGTAATAGAAATTGAATATCTGTTCTTTAAGTTTCTTTAATATATAACCTAACGGTATGGTTTATTTCTGATTATAATCTACCCTCGGTTGCTTTCAGTACCATGTCAGGGTTTTATTCCCGAAATCACCACAATAATAAAAACTGAAAATATTTCTAAAAATACAAGTATAGTGTATCAGCCGGATAGTCCACTGCTGAACACAGCCTGCCCCATTAAGAGGGAGTTTGTCGTAATCCCCACGCTTGGCAGGCGTCTTGGGGATAGCAGTTTAAGATATCACTTCCACAGAAGGTGCTGCTGCCCTCCTTCCGATATTTTACCTTTAGTCGCCTCTTACGACACCTACAGCTAGCAATGGGGTGGTGATTCTAGCCCGGCACCCCACGGGCAATATATACAAGTATCGGTATTTTTACAATCACAGATTAGATACAATCACGTATGAATAACATACTCGTAACAAAAATGGGCTTATACCTGCAAATAAATATGTAAATTAATGTAAGTATATAGGTAATGTCATTGACCTTGCACTGGTCGACTATCTCGTCGACCAGTGCAATTATATCCTCGTTTGAGATGTCGCGTCTAGTATATATAGGTCAATGGGTAATGTAGGTTTTAAGCTTGACTTAAAAACAACAGAACGCAAAACATACTGCGGCGAGTTTGGTTTAAAAAGTCTGCCTGCGGCGCAACCAATCGGGAGCGATCATTTCTAAGCGCCAAATTAAAATTGAATTTGGAAGATTGTGCGTCTTTTGTTAATTGCGAACTCGATGAGTCCGAAATCAAGCGGTAACTCTCATAAGACATGGACACTTCTTTACATATCGATGGTCTAGAAGACAAACACGCTAATTACAGATGTAGCAATTTTTCAGGAGCACTGTTTTTATGAATTCAAAATTTGTAGATACCATAACTTAAAACTGAATATAGGAATCATGTATATACTGCCTATACTTAGTAAGGGTATTTATCTTTATAACTATTTATCGTTAATTTGATAATCGATAATAAGCATATTCCATAAAAATATAAAACTAGTAAAAAAGAGCTTCACTTAGTACGTTTGTACACTAACTAAACATGATTATTGTTCACTAAACACTTTCGTGTATTATATATTAACTTAGGTTTTTAGAAGAGTTTATTGCATATGTATTAAAAAAATTAAATATTTTATAATTTTCTATATTATAAAACAAATCAAACATTAATTGTAAGTAGTAAAACTCTATTATGTTACTAAATGCTTAAAGTCAGTCATTCGACTCTGAATCCTGAATCGTGTATTATATTTTCTTCGTCAATAGAAAGAATATTAGTGAAATAATCAACGTAGTAGGATGGAGTGATGTAACAGAGTCATCAAACCCTTTTTATTAGCTTTGAAATTGGTATCTGGGACTTGTATGCTGTTTTTAGCAGCTAGTACAAATGAAAAAATACCGATCCCTTTTTTTTGTTTTAGATGCAGCAATCTCAATTTCTTGAAAAGTCTGATCACTTAGTTAATATATGTAAAAACTGATCCCGGAGACCCCTTTCTTAGTTGTATCCATTTTATATTCCTCCATTTTACTGTTTTTTTTTACCATGTTATAATTTAATGACTTTTGAACAATATCTCCCTTTATCTCCCTTAATATAAGATTAACTACTTTGACGTTTAGTTATTGCTTTATTTCTCTTCCACGTGTCTGGGTTCGCTTTTTTACTTCTTTTTCGGATATTTATTTCTTCATTCTCGTCTTGAGATGTATCAGAATAAGATATTGACATGTTATTTTCTGGATGATAAGACGATTCAGAATCTATGTACGGGGAATCATCTGAGTTAGATAACTGAAGATCGAGAATAGGTTGTTCTATATTATTATTATTCGATGTACTAGGAAGTGGTGACTGTCTAGAATTACATGCTCTTTCCAAAGAAAAGCCCGAAGTGTTAATTTGTAGTTCAGAAATGTTTTTAAAGCCAATATCAACATCATCTGCTGCGTAAGCGGTTTCTGTAAGAGCGTCGGCGGATACTACGGGTTGAGACAACGACACAGAGGCAGTGGTGGCGTCAGCATCGGGGTTAATCATGAGAGTATCGCTTATTTTTGTGGAAAATTCGGCATTTACTGCAGGCAAAGATTACGGAATCGAGGCAGCGGAGATGACTTGTAGATCACTGTCGGCACCGGGATGTACGTATATTCTATGGGATCATCGGCGTTTACTGCAGATGGGAGCAGCAACACCGGGGTAGCGGACGTAACGTAAGAATCACCTGCGGCATTAAAGACTTCTGTAAGAACGTCGGCGTTTTCTGCAGGTAGGGGCAGCAGCACCGGAACAGAAGAGGTGACATGTGAAACACCAGTGGCATCAGAAACTTCTGTGATATTGCCGGCGTTTACTGCAGGTGGAGGCAGCAACACCGGAGCCGAAGAGGTGACATAAGAAGCACCGGCGGCGTCGGAGATTTTTGTGGGAATTTTGGCGTTTAATGTAGGTGGAGGAAGCGGCACCGGAGCCCAAGAGGCGATATGAGAAGCATCGGCGGTATCGGGAAGTTCTGTGAGATCATCGGGGCTTGCTGCAGCACCGAGGCAGCGGAGGTGACATGAAAAGCACCAGTGGCATTAGGAACTTTTGTGGTATTAGTGGCATTTACTGCAGGTGGGGGCAGCAGCACTGGGGCAGCGGAGGCAACATGTGACGCACCAGTGGCATTGGGAACTTCTGTGGGAATGTCGACGTTTACTGCAGGTTGGGGCAGCAGCACTGAGGCAGTGGAGGTGGAGATACGTGACGGGTTAGCAATATATTCAGCTGTTGCCGTGAATGATTTTATTTTTTGAGTACTTCTAGTATGAGATTCGATCCGTAAATCAAAACTGCTCATTTCTACCTTTTTAGGGTCATTATTTTGTATCCCAGGCTTTTATTTATTTTTTTCGTTTTCTCTCCATTTTTCTTTTCCATTTCAGCACGCTTCATTCGCTTTGAAATAAACCTTACCTCTACCTAAACCTGTTACCTTACCTACACACGATAATTTAATACAAAACAGTTAATTAGTAATAATTTCTTTCAGCGATAACTCACCAGGATACCCAGTGTTAAAATACCTACCAGATCTTTCATTGGTCATTGGTACCTTTCGTCAAAGTTCGTGCATCCCCAGATCGTGCGCCGGGCGGTGGCGGCGGCCGTCCGCGCGACTACGGCTATGCCAAAATTCCCGCCAAAATAAAAACATTTCTTTTCAATACTAAAATCCGACAATTAGAAATCCAACGTTAAGGTATGAAAATACCAATCATATTAATGTACTTTTTAATATTTGTCAATACTTTGATTAATTAAAATAAATAATTTTAAAACTCTCGGGCTCCTGCTTTTTATATTGTATTTTGTTGTTAAATCATTTAAAACTTTTGTCTACATATTATTCTTTCTGGCCCAGTGTTTTTAAATCACTTAATGTATTTTACTACTTGCTGACGAGTGTTCAGTAGTACTAAAACCACTTAAAACCATTTGTCTACTGGCACTTGAAAGGATTAACATCTTTTAATATAATTGGGAATCGAGAGTTATAAAATGACAAAATTAATAAAAATATTTAGCTTATTTGTCAATCGTGGTAAACGCAAGCGTTATGTTATAAAGCTATTTAACGTTTTTTGTAGTTGAAACTGATGGTAAATATCTGCCATTATTTTTTTTGGCTTCAAAATGGCATCACTTGCTATGAATGTACAAATACAGTTAGACAGAAAGAGCCAGAATTTTGGCAATTGGATAAGTGCAAACGGTAGAACAAGCTCATTTGATACATTTGGCATTTAAATGTTAAACTATCAAAATTTTGTACTTAGCACATTTGTCTTCTAGACCATCGATATTGGTAGGCTTGAATATATAAAATACTATTCGTGGTAGGTACACTTATTGCATTAGTTACTTGCAGTTACGTAAATATAAAAATCACTGCTTTTTGCTCTCAATTAGCATAAAATATAATCAACATTACGTAATTATTTTGGGAATAATCCAAAAACTTGGCTGACCGCTAGTGACATTACTACTTAGCGCTTCCGTGTTTCGGAGGGACATCAAGCCATCGGTCTCGGTTGTTGTCATAGGATGGCAGTCGTTATAGCATGTGGTAGGGCATTTTGCGTATGTCCACCTGGCTAGCTACCACCCTCGAGTAGAAAATCTGTTACCAAGCACCTAAGGGTGTGTTGCGGCAGTTTTTTTTATTGTTGATAGGTAAGCCGTTGACCACAATCTCACCTGATGGTAAATGATGATGTGGTCGAAAGTGTTAACAGGCCTAACCTAGAATTACTGGCTCTCAGGACTGCTGCCGGAATACACCGTCAGGTGCTTGGCGACAGATTTTCTACTTGAGGGTGGTCGCTAGCCAGGCGGGCATTCGCAAAATGCACTACCACCATGCGGTGAAGCTGAAGCCCGCAGCGGGATTCGAACCATGGACTTGCTCGCGGCAGTCCATAGCCAATGCCACTGAGCCATCACTGCAGCTGTACTTAAGAGCTAGTAATACTATGTTAGCCTGAACAACATCTTCGACCACATCTTCACTTATTTTCAGGTGAGATAGTGGTCTAAGGTTATCAGCACTAAAAATATAATAAGTCTTTAAAAAAGTTCTATAAAAGTACACCTTAAAGTTTCCACTAGACCCAGGGTTCATCAGTGCTTCCAAGAACTGACCACGTCACAACTCTTCAATGAGCTATAATGGAGAAAAACGAGTGAATCACCCCTAATTGAGCTTTTTATTTCAATGATTCAGGCCAGTATAATGAAGAGCCGATGATTTGGGAAAACCGAGTGGATGAATTACTAAGAAACTGACAATTGTCGTGATTCATGTTTTCATGATTCAATATTGAGGTGATATGAAGTTGTGAAATGTGTATTAGATAGATTCGTTGCATTCGAAGGGTAATCAAGTATTTGACCGTTGTAAATTTTCAATTATTATTAACAAAAACAATTTCCTCTTAGGTCCCCAAAACAAATTTGAAAATCCGGACTATTCTAATGCCACATATACTATACATATTCGAAAAATCTTTACATAAAAGACAATTAATAATAAGAAATATTTTAAAAGTGTTTTGAGAAAACATTTAATTAATTATTTAATAAAACACTTAAAAAATCTTTATAAAAATGATATATATCTAGTGATAATAAAGAAAAAAAAAAGACAATTAAGTGTTTGACCACTGTACATTTTCAACTTCAATCAACAATATAATCAATTTCCTTTAGGGTCCCCAAAGCAAATTTGAAAGCCTATTTTGATATTATATACTAGAAAAATTTACCAAGTGCGAGTCTAGCCTCGCTATGATAGAATTTGGCGCAGTAAATATACTAAAAACGGTTGTGTTTGTTTGGATTACAGCTTAAAAATTCGTCATAAATTAGCTTTTTCAGTATTTGATGCATATCTATAGGTATTACACCAATATAGAAATTATACCATAAATTATAATCAGTTTCACAAATAGTTATAAAATTTTTTACACACTAGCTCGTAACGGGCCTTTAAATGCACTGATTTTAGTGTCACAATGTAGTCTATTACACACTCGTGCTATTTTTCTACTTTACCGCACTTGTGTTTTATATAGGCAAAAGAAAACATTTCCACTCTTCTCACCAAGGAGATTGTTGTTTGTTATATTAGTTTTTCATATAAAAACAAACAAAGAGTTTTTACCTACTGAAGTAAAACTTTAGAATTATACACTTTTTTAATCAGATTATTATTGCTATCAAAAAGATAAAGTACCTATATTGCGATTCGTATTGTATCTAGTACTAGGTACTTATCAACAAATTAATATACTAGGTACTTATCAACAAACTATGGATATAGTTAATAAAATTTAGGTGGTTCAGTGTTTTCGTCAGGGTAATTTTTAATAACGAAATCAGCGCGTCATTGTTAAATTAATACGTCCCTATCGACCTTTTCGTATTTACTCCTCGCAAGTGTGTTGAAAAACGTTGTATGACATGCGCTTTGATAATTACAGCCTCTGTTTTCTTGTACCCCTCGCCTACGGCCCGGGCTAGCAATATAGCCTTGGCTACTATTGTCTACAATTTGGTGCTGTAAATGACAAATACGGTAGTACTATCGATGTAGATGATATACTGATCAATGCCAACTGTGCCGTACTGTTAGATATCAGATAACTAGCTCCAATAGTTTTTATATAGTATAATTATATGTATTGTATAAGCATTACATATAACTTTAATTTACAATAAAATAATAGTATGGAAATTCAAGCTTCAAACGAAAGCCAATGAAATGTGTTAATATCCCCGTGGGGTGCCGGGTTAGAACCAAACCGTCCCGGACCCTGTTTCCCTATACGAATATCTTCATGAGTGCGTCGTAGAAGGCTACAAAAGGAAAAATACCAGAAGGTGGGCAGTATCGCCTTCTGAAGAACACTGTGATTCCCCTCTGATGGAGTAGGCCTTTGTTTATCTGTGGACATTATTGCTGTCGATTTATCGATACTGATAAACTACAAGCGCGATACTGATGTTAGAAGTAATTTTAACCAAATTCCAAAAAAGGAGGAGGTTCTCAATTCGACTGGTATATTTTGTTCATCTGCTTTGCTTGCTGACTCGCTGCCACAGTATCTATTGATGGAATCTAAGTCGGTACCATGGTGATTTAAAACAACGATCTCACATTAGCCTAGTCCGACTTCCACAAATTATTTCATACGTATCGGTGTTAGAAGACAGTTTAGTTTTTTTGAAAAATATTGTTCAAGGGAAACCATCGACAGTGAAACTATCGATAGTTCACATCACTAATGGGTACTAGTTGCAATCCTTACTTCACAATCTAGCGACACAGATCATCAACAGTTACTGTGGCAGCGGGTCAGCAACCATTGTTTAAACACAACTAATTAAGTAACTCATTACTCCGCGGTCTGCGAGCCGATACAATAACGTTATGTTATTGCGGAATCACTGTTCACTTTTGTTATGGGGACTTAAACGCGCTTGTAGTTTATTGGAGAAGGAAATGTGTGGATAAGCTTTTTTTTTGTTATTGTGACGGAACAAACACGAGGCCCACCTGATGTTGAGCGGTGTCCTCCGCCTATAACAGATGCATTTCAGCACAAGTGATGAACTTCACTGCGCCAGTCACCCTGAGACATACCTGTTAAGTCTCATTTTGCCTGTTATTTCACTGGCTCTCAAGGACTGCTGCCAATACACACGGTTAGATGCTTGGTGACAGATTTTCTACTTGAGGGTAGTAGCTAGCCAGGTGGGCATTCGCAAAATGCCCTTTCACCATGCGGTGAAGCTTAACCCAGCGGCGGGGAGCGAACCATGGACTTGCGCCACATAGCATTAACCTATCATTGCTTCCGGTCATAATAAATATTTTATTTAATAAAATTTAATAACAAATACAATAAATACATGAATCTTAATTTGATATATCAATGTGTTTCAGATAAGTTTTGAATCCATTGGCTCCAAACTAGCGCTAACTGTGTTTCTGAGCCATATTCTCCCATGGAAATTATAAATTGCCTAATGATGGCAAAAATTTTTTTTTGGCATAATTAGGCATAATTTGGCATTATTAATAGAGGTTGAATACGTGTGAGGTCAAATACTTGTCTGCCTAGTTACCACCCTGAAGTAGAGAATTTGCCACCAAGCAACATAACAGTGACCCGTGGGGGGCCGGGTTAGCATTGCATCCCCCCCATATCATCCCATAGGTGTTGTAAGAGACGACTAAGGGAAAAATACCGTTGGGTGGGCAGCAGCACCTTCTAAAAAACTGCCATCTTACACTGCAATCCACAAGCCGCCTGCCAAGAGTGGGGGCTATGGTAAATACCCCCTTAATATGGGAGGCTGTGTTCAGCAGCGGATGATCCGGCTGATACAGTACAGCACCTAACAGTGTGTTCCAGCAGCAGTCCTTGAGAGCCAGTAAGTATTGTAGCGTTGTTTTTCAGACTTTACGCTTGCTTTGTCAATTAATACGCGTCAGCGTTGCGGAACACAGCCAGTACCTCACTTCACATGGAAATGTCATCTATTCTTCGTGTTTGAACTTCACACCTGTAAATAATAGGGACTATAGTTTCCCTCGTGACGAGAGGTTTGCTTATGGCTACCTTAGCGTTATAGCATTGGAACGGTGATTCTGAATAACTAAAGACTGCCTACCTTGTACCTGTATGAAACTCAGTTCTAGTTCATTGCCAATTAAATTTACTATGCCCAAATAATCTATTCATATATACATATATTTATACGATACAGGATGGAAACTCTGTATCGACTTAAAAAAAAACATGGAGAAACAAACTGGAGTTGGTTTAATGGGCAGCCTTATGACTTACAAATATATCTGAGACAACCTCAGTATGTCAAGGAAAGATCCATATAAAAATATATTCACATAATTAAATAAAATATTATATCTTTAACGATGGTTAAATAATAAGAAAAAAGCTTAAATTTCAACTGAGAGTCATCACCACGGTAGGACAATTGAGAGAGATGATCCTGACCCGAGGGACATGGTCCAATCGTAGATGCCCGTCATGGTTATTTTTTCTGAAATTCATTATAATTCTGTAAACATGATTTAACTTTCAATGATTGGCTATACATAATGAATATTTATTTATTAACAGTCCACTCAATTCTTTCGCACCATCAACGAACAATAACTCGTAAATATTTATCACGCGTTGTAAATGACCGTTTTTCAAGGGGCACTAATTATTTTTCACAATCGGACCCGCACAGCTAACAATTCATTTGAGGTCTCCAATGCGAGCTTTACAATCATTGTGCCACCGCCTTAATGGTCATTAGCTTAAAAAAGTTCCTCACTAATTACACACGCCTTTCGTGTGAAAAAAAAAGACATTGGAAATGTTAGACCACGGCTTATAATTTATAATGTTTAAATATTAAGCTTCAATTATTGAGTGTTATATTATATTGATCAATAAGGTGCAACGATCAATTTTATTATACTATGGCCAGTTTCAGGCTTTATTCTCAATGTATCAAGTTGTCGTACAGGGAAACGAGATGGCGTATTGTCTGTTGTTTATCTAACCATCTTCCAACACGTATGGGGGGTCGGGGGCAGGGGAGGGAGGTGTAATATTTTGTCCCAACAGAGAACGAAACATAGTTGTAAAAGATTTTGCCTTCGGTTATACCCTCTGCTCTACAGTCTCGCTGATATCAAACCTTAAAGACAATGCTTTTGTTAGTAGTACCTTTACTGGCTTAATTTCGGCTAAAGAAAGATGCGCCTAATGTTTTTTACATGAGTTGTATGCATTGAAAGTTTTATTCTAACATTTTAATTGTTGTATTAACGCCTACTAGGTAAATAAGTATTTCATTCAAGTAGAAAATCTGTCGAAAACACCTAACGTTGTGTTCCGCCAGCAGTCCTTGAGAGTCAATAATTCTAGGTTAGCCTGAACAACATTTTTGACCACATCATCACTTACCATCAGGTGAGTCAAAAGCTTACCTATCAAGCATATAAAAAGCTTACAAAATTACAACGAAGTGAAAAACTTGAACCACAAGCAGACACGGATTCAAAACATCACATTGATAGGAATAATTTGAATTTCTAAAGAAGTAGTAGGTATAAGTAGAGTGAAGAAAAGTTTCGCTGCAAAGTAATTGCACGCGTCTTGCCTTTAAAACATTCGGTAAGCTCAAGATTCCACTTGATTCCTGCTTTTCCTCAGGGTTCAATAAAAGTACTCGCGCCACACAACAACTTCGCAGCCTTGCATAATAACTATAACTATTTTCGCGGACGTAAGTGTAGAAAAATAATTTTTTATAAGCAATAAGTATTTAAAGGAACCAAATTGCAATAAAATATCTAATCTGTGCTTTTGTACATTGCATTATAATGACATATCTAGTGCCAATGTATATGTAAAGCAGGTTCAATGTGTAACCTTACATATTCCAATGAACAATGTAAAAGCAGCCACCAAATTACTTTTCACTTCTCATACTCGTAAAGTTCTTGTTTATGCGAACTAAGTTAATCGCTTATAAGGCAGACTTCTATGGAGAAGACATTTTTAAGCACTAGGGCATAAAAGTTATTATTTTATTTAAAATAGTTCTAAATATCATTACAAGCTCTATCACGTGCTAAGAAGCGAAAATCACTTATACAAATTATTTAAGCTAAAAAAAATTATTCTGTTATTTGTAAATATTATAAAAATAGTTTAAATTTGTAATTTATTTCATGTAAAATTGCCTTTTATAATACCTATAGATTGGAGTTATTATTAAAAACTCAGATACACATTTGGTCGAAACAATGATGCTCAAACTAAAACATTGCACAATATTTTTTTTTATATTGTTGTGACGTCACAAGCTCGAGGGCCACCTGATGTTAAGCGGAATAACCTCTGCCTATAACAGGTGCATCACATCACAAGCCACGAATTGCACTGCACCCGTCACCTTGAGACATAGTTGTTAAGTCTCATGTGCCTGTAATTTCACTGGCTCTCAAGTACTGCTGCCGGAACACACCGTTAGGTGCTTGGCGACAGATTTTCTACTTAAGGTAGCTAGCCAAGCGGGCAATCGCAAAATACCCTTCCACCATGCGGTGAAGCTCAAGCCGGTGGTGGGGATCGAACCAGGGACCTGCGGCACGGCAGTCCATAGCCATTACCGCTCGGCAATCATTGCTTCGATCAATTTGTGAAAATCCGAGTGTATACTGGTATATACTCGTGCATAAAATCCATTTTACCCTTGTTTTATGCACTTGTTGTACAATATACTATTTGCAGCTCAACAAAACGACGAAAATTTATTGTTTTGTTTTTATACTGAACAAAAACTAGAGACAACGATATCGATGAACTGTCGATCTATATCCGCGTCCTTTCTCGATGCGTCATTAAAAGTCACAATTCATTAAAATTATCGTCAAGCTCGTGATTTCAATAGGGATGTCGACTGGTATTGCGAGACGTATCGACATCGAAACATCTCAGATCACTATCGAGACATATTGTGTTGCCAGATACATGTGACGGAATTCCCCCACTTTTCTCTTATTATTCAAACCAAAACATTTTTAAACAAATAGTTGTCTCAGGCCACATGAAATGAGTACTTTTCTGATTTACTTTCTTGTAAATCTCTGTGAATAAAATAGTAGGAGTAGTGTCATATGGACAAATGTGTTCTGTCCGCTGTCTTTGAGAGCCAGCTCCCATTCAAGTGTATGCCACCTTCAACCACATGGTCAGTTACCATCAAGCGAGATTGTTGTCAAAGTCTATCAGCCTATCAACTGTTAGTAAAGAAAACAATTGATACCCACAACAACAAACAATCTTGTTGACCCCAGGACCAAATATAATTTATTGCTAATAATTATCAAATATGACTACTCGATGACATGTGACCTACGACTACACACGAGGGATAAAAGACCAGAAGCCTTACGGATTTAAATGAATATAATACGGGTGAAAGAAGAGTGCATGTAAGGAGATGTGAGTAGTGTAACTAGAAAGGAAAATTAAGATATATATAAAGTGGATAAATTTAAAAAACGACAAATAAATATAATGGTAATAGATTTGCAAGCATGAGCATATAGGAGCAATGAAAAACAAATAACTAAAAGCTGTTGACTTATAGTCAACAGCTTATATGATTTTAAATAGGCGCAGTTAAAGAATATGCGAAAATACCACCTGAAGAACGATATCTGTATGAGTGCCGTGAGTACTATGCGTCAATAAATAGAACAGAATGGAAGAAGAAAATATAATAAGTCGACGTAACTCATGGATGTAATTATACGGGCAAATAAACTGTACTTGTAAAAGCAATAAACTATACGGGCAAGGAAAAAAAACATGTCATTTAAACTGACTTGATAAAATAATACAAATTAAAAAAGAGAAATCTTCTAACCTGGTAACACTAAACACATTCCTGCACAGTCACTTGACTGGGGTGGCATCACGTCATTGTGTTACAGCTATCTAGTACCATATTAAGCATCTAATGTATGGAATTTAATTTCTATAACCCTCTCCAATGCGTAAAGACGGGTTCTGGTGTGATCCATATGGTAGATACGACATTTTATTCCTGTAGACATCTCATGACATTGCTCGTAAGTTGAAAGCTAATCAAAATGTTTTAATCGATGACGCGATAACATTAGTGAGGCACTTTTTATGTTTTTATGTCGATGAACTGTATTTATTTACAGTAAGACGGTTCCTTGATGAATTAAACAATAATGCTCTTCGTAATGTGTTTTATCCTCGTGGATTTATTAAGGAGAACAGACTTGTTAAATGACTTCTCGGACAAGGATTAGCCGTGCCTTTTTTAAATTGTGACTTTTTTATTATTATTACCAGAAATAAGATATAGAAAACATACAACATTCTAAGAGGGAACAATGCTAAAAGAAAAGTTTTTTTTTCGGTTAAGTCATTGGCACTAGCATTCAGAGTAGACCGGTGTTCTCTAGCAGCACCCGCTCACGAGTTGACGCATGTGCCAGCCATCGCCTTGCTCAACCATTTCTGAGGGAAGATGGCGACCCGACACACAACCGAGTGGGTTAGTCATCCGGCGCAAAATCGGAGGATGTGGGTTTGATTCCCGCCCGGGGCATTACATTTTCTGCTCCAATAAATTGTAAAATATGATTTTCGCTTAGCACGCGATAGAGCTTGTAACCATGTTTAGAAATATAGTGTGATCGTTAAATAATTTAAGTTTCTAGATGAACTAAACTGCTATAAACTAATCTTCATGATGAAATACAGTAAATGATTACTTCCTCCACGGAAGAATTTTACTAATAAATACTATGTTAAAGGCAAAACAAAATATTTTCATGAGAAGATTTTCAGGAAGTTCATAAACGTCAAAGCATAATATTGGCAACAAATAAGAGGCGTTAAGTAGGTACACTGACTTGTTCCTATTACCGTACTTGAACTAATCAAAGTGTAGCAAGGCTTTAAACTGGTCCATTACGGTATTACGAAATATCGATTAAATTTAACGCGTTCTTTGACCCCATCACTAAAGGTGAATGAATTCTTTGCATTACTTAATTGATTTGTTAGATGTTTCTCGTTGAGTGAGCCATCTTTAATTGAGATTTTAAAACATCGTTTATGCTGTGGAGAGACCACCAAAATTGATTTTAAAATGTAAAAAATATGAGTTTTATCTAATAGAAAAATTAATTTCGTCTTAATGTCAATTCCGTTGGTAGTTAAGTGTTATGTTAATATTATTGTGGTAACATAGCACGCATTTGGGAAGGTTTATCATTCACAAAAGTGGATTTTAACATGTTAATGTTCTGCTACTTTTCGCTTTGACATTTGTTATTTCTCGTAAATGTGGAAATGAGCTAAACGTAATAGCTCTGTTTTTAAGCGGAGCTAAAAAATTATTCTCGAGAATAAATAAACAAGCGTCATAAGGTTTACGATGTGGTTTTTGATTAAGTTATTTCGACATAATTACTATTATTAGTACTTTCCGCTGTGTAAACCGATTGATATGATTCTTTTTTTATTATAAAGCTGGTGCTACCGTGTGATCCCATTTCAATTTCATCATAATCGGTCCAGCCATTTTTGAGTTATACTCTAATAACTGAAAAGTGTTTTCCTATCTTGATGATATAGTCATTGCAGTGAATGACAATTGATGCCCTTATCATCACTAAAAGGCTAAAAAAAACCTCAAAATCGAACAGAGAAACTGAAACACTCAAAAATGTGTTTGAAACAATTTGTCGAAGTCGGTGCCATGCGCACAACATTGTGATAATGGGTACTTTTGAACTATCATGGTACAGACTTCAATAAGTTATTTCACACTTTTGGGTGTTGTAGTCGGTTCTATTATAAGGTATTTTTTTTAGGTTAGCCTGAGCAAAATTTTCGGCTGCATCATCACCTACTAGTGTTGAGGTAGTAGTCAAAGACTACTCTAACAGAAAAAATATATGTTTCCGGTGGATGTATTCGATCGAAATGTGAGTTTTTGCCGGATAAATAATAATATTTATATACGTGTAAAATACAAGGAAAGTATTTAATTGAATTTTTTGGTATTTTTGTTGTGTTAAATTTCAAAAATTTTGTAGGTAGAGGCCTTAAAAATACAATAATGTCGAGTTTAGACTCATGATATTTGTCTTAAGAAGTTCTACCATCACCGCTACCACAATCATAACCATCTCACATGCCTGTTTTCTTTGAGTTAGAATGTATCAATTGACTGAATAGTATTGACATATAACCAGTAGTAAACTCGCACAGCAAGGGCATGAAATGTACTTCCGCTTTCCGTTTTTCTGTTTTTCCGTTTTTCTTACGTTTTCATACGTGGTGTTTTAATTCAAAAACTAGACGGAAAAGATACCTTCTCGCAAAACATGGCAACTCCTAAATAACAACATCATTTCAAGGAACTCTCCACAATACATTTTTCCAGTGTGTAAAAAACAAATCAATATATAAGCTAATAAATATTACACTCATATTATGAATGCGAAAGTTTCTGAGTAAGTGAGTGCGATGTGTGTGCATGTTTGTTACTCCTCTAAGCAGAAACGGTTGAATTGATTTAGATGAAACTTTTGCATGGTAGGTCATTTTCCGAATGCTCGACTTGCTAGCTACCACACTCAAGTAAAAATTCTATCATCAAGCACCGTGTGTTCAGGCAGCAGTCCATGAGAGCCAGTAATTCTTGGTTAGCCTGAACAACATCTTCGACCACATCATCGCTTACCATCAGGTGAGATAGTGATCAAAAACTAGCCTATCAGCTGTAAAAAAACTTGGCTGAAAGATAGTTTATATACCTACTGGATTAATACATAGGATACTATTCAGCATCATCCCTTTCATAATTCTGCGCGGGTGAAAGGTAGAGCGGTAGGATTGAGCTAGTACTATGTATAAAAACAGTGTGTATCCATGACTGTTGATTAAAAATAAAATTACTAGTGGTTCTATGAGCTGAAGACCTTGCTACCGAAATATGTGTATATGTGTGTATCTCAGCCATTTTGAAAAACAGCATCGACAAAAAATCTAAGTATTATTAATTATCAAACCTGGTCACAAAATTTGAGAATCGTGTGAGAAATGCGACCTATAAAGAAGAATGTGTATAAAATATAAATAATTTATTATTTTATTTTATTTATTTATAACTATTACACTCTTTAAATAATGTCGTTTAACTCAGTTTGTCCCCTGGCAAAGGCCTCCACAAATTCTTTCTACTGTATACTGTTTGTGCCTATTTAGTCTTCAGTATGTGTCGCTGTTTTCTTTATTTCATAATCCAATTGGGAGAATTTCCTGCTTCTACTTTCTTTGAGTTTCTGGGTAACAGATTTGTGACCTCTCTGCTTCACTTTTCCTCTTTAGAGTGCATCATATGGCCATATATTGTTTGAAGGATGTCAGTAATTTGGTTTCTATATTTCTAACTCTTTCATTTACTATTTAAATTATTTAATTAACTTGTTAGTAAATAATGACATAGGAGGATGTTGAAAAAGCTAATCAGGCATCTATTAACACTGCCTGGACACGCTATTGCTTGGCGATAGATTTTCTACTTGTGGATTCATAAGATACCATACCAGCTCTTTCCAAGTATCAAGTCATTGGGTCATACTGCTTTAAACATTTATAATTTAAGAGAATTCGAGAAAAAGGCCAGGTGTTTTAAAATATTTAATTACAATTCAAATAATACTATTCGATCTATTACTTTTAGGGTTACCAAAACACTGATGTACGTATAATATAAGGTCAGAACGGAATATGTAGATTTCGTGATAACTTCTTCTTTGCTTCCCTGTCCCAGTTTATTTGGGGTCAGCTCTCATCGTTGCTTGACACTAGAAAGTTTTATCCTGGGCGTCAAGTCTGCTAATCAATATGAATCTATAATGGACTCGGCCTGATAAATTTTAACAGTTTTGATAGTCTACTAACTTTATATAGTTCATATTGAGTCAATATTGATTCAATCTCGGTTTTATATGAAAACGAAACAAAATATTAAATAATAACGAAATTGTTTTCTGAATTACCTTACTCTTCTCTTTTTATTTTTTGTTGGCAATATCGTCAAACCAGCCTAGATTCATATATTCATAAGCGATCAGCAGACTACAGATTCTGTCTCGTATGAATCTTGAATGAATCTATGCTGAATATGAACATGTAACTAGCAGACTTGACCCCTAGGCTGTCATTGCTGGCTGGACCAGTCTCCTCACATAGCTTACGATATCAGTCTACCATGTGACTCAGAATAACTATAACAAAATAATATTTTCACGACTGTATTCCCCGAAGGGGTAGGCAGTATGTTTTGCTCATGGGAATGTGGTTTCAGAATCCTACTGGGTATTTCTTTAATCTAAAATCTAATAACTTTTATTTATATCGATTATATTATATCGATTGCAAACATTTTATAAAATTACCGTTTAAAATAGTCCCAAACATTTTTTGGTAAGTACACGTACTCTAGCCTCATAGAGACAACCGTATAGATCAAGCAAGGCCGATATCTACCGTGGATGATTTCGAACTTTGTATAAGTACTTACACTAGAGCACATTTTGGAAAGATTTATTTTTGTGCACGAAGCCGTTTACTTAGAATGAGATTGATGTAAAGAATTAGTAATAATTTCTTATTAAATAAGTCAAAACCGAGCCAATCCGCTTTTTTATGTTATGTGACGGTACAAGCACGAGGCCCACCTGATGTTAAGTAGTATCCTCTGCCTATAACAGATGCATTTCGTAACAAGTACTGCACTGCGCCCGTCACTATGAGACTTGCAGTTGCTCGTCTCAGTGCCTGTAATTTTACATGCTCTCAAGGAATGCTGCCGGAACACACTGTTAGGTGCTTGGCGATAGATATTCTACTTGAGGGTGGTAGCTAGCCAGGCGGGAATATAGATATAACCACTCGACTATCATTGCTTCAAATTCATTGTTATTAGGTTTTCTTATAGAATGTTTTCAGTTACTGAAATGTATTAAAAAACTGGCGATAACTAAACTATTAACTTCACTTTAATATTCCAAAACGAAGCTTTTGCCACTTGATCGACGAGGCACTTTAAAGTAACAAGGAACTAGTAAACAAGGCATTGACATACTTACATTTTCAGTAGCAATACAGCTGGGGTCTTATATTGTGCTCACTAGATAGCAATAGGCTTGCTTCATATTACAAAGGACTAAAACATATTTATAGGAATGTAGGTGTTGCTACCTCGGCTTTCCTCATATGGTATTTTATTTCTCAGGGCTTGTCAATGTTAAATTAATTTCCTGTGTTCCCTGAAACGATGTACTATAATATATAATATGAATACTCTTATTACCCTTGATTGAATGATTATTATCGTAAAGGAGTTGTTAAGGTCCTAGCTAGGACTTAAATAAAAGGGCCTCCTGCCCCCGCCAAATACTATTTCAGGCTAGTATGTTATAATTACTGTTTCCTTTTTGCAAATCTGTTTTCTTCTGCAGCTTAGATTCTTATTAAAATTTACCTTAATTTAATAGACGCTGTACATCCATTTCATATAACCAGGGGGCCAAGTCTGCTAATTACATGTTAATATTCAGCATAGATTCATTCAAGATTCATACAAGACAGAATCGGTAGTCTGTTGATCCCTCATGAATATAAGAATCTATGATGAATCTAGGCTGGTTTGACGATTAGATATATTGCCAACAAAAAAATAAAAAGAGACGAGTAAAGTAAAACAATTTAGTTATTATTTATTATTATTTCGTTCTGTTTTCATATGAAACCGAGATTGAATCAATATTGACTCAATATGAACGACATGAAGTTAGTAGACTTCCAAAACTGTCAAAATTGACCAGGCAGAGTCCATTATAGATTCATATTGATTAGCAGACTTGACGCCCAGCTCTTTCTATATATTTTTTCAGTGAACTTTCATATTGTCGTTTGACCACTTTTAATGTTACTCTTTGTAATACAGGGCTACTGTAAACTACAGTAGTTTAATAATTATACAGGTGCCAACCCTAATGCCTTACTACGATCTAGTTGGTCCGGTCAAGAGTGGATAAAATACCGAAACACAGAAATGATTTTAAGTGAAGTGGCCCTTGGCCGCTTACCACAGTTGTTTGCGGTGGAGTGTTATTTCTTTGCGTACTAGAGTAGAGAGCCATAAGAGCCTCTCTATGACAAGTGGCCGGTGTTTATTCAGTATCGGATAGGTGCTTGTATGTAGGTATGCTTAATAGCAGCGATCTATGGATAGGAAGGCATTAATATTTGTAATTGGAATAGTGGAGCTACTGTTATATAAATGAATGAGACAGCGGTGAAATAGGTATCCGAAGATATGAAAAAAATTGGTCTTTTCTCTATGCCTAGGATAAGGTCGCCAGATTAGCTTGTTTCTTAAACAAAAACTATAAACTATCAAATTTTCCGTGGTGTACATTTTCAGTTTTGCGGCCTTTAGTTAAATTTGAGTGCTCAGGCGACTGGGATCGCTTCAATACAGGATCTGCGGACCCAGTGGCTTGATATTTTTAATGATTTAGTATTTTTCTGGAATCTAAGAGCATTCACTATTTTTAACACAATTGCGAAAAAGCTGGCTGTGTATGTCTCTTTTGTCTTCATTTTGTTACTTTCTGGTATGGGTTTGAGCAAAAGAACGAGAAGCAATCTATAGAGCCTGTCACTCTTGGTATAAAATAAGCACTCTTGCCCTCAGCAGTCGAAAACTATAAATAAATGTGCTATAAATGTATGTGGTATCGCTTATAGTAACTGCGATCCAAAGACAACAACCAGGCCCGACGGCTTCACGTGCCTTCCTAAGCACGGAAGCGCTCACTAGTTACACATGAATAAAGAACCGTATTATTTTTTCACGTGCTAGTATTGCCACTAGTGGTCACCCATCTAGGTCAAGACCATGGCGGACGTTCATATCATAGACGAATGTCGGCTTTGCGATTACGGATTCACATTTGCCATTTACATAACTTATTACCTAAAGCTGTTGCTAACTCAAGGCCATCTATTAAAAACAGCTTTAGTTAGTACCAAATGTGCATGATATATGCATCGCAAAACCGCAATTTTTCTTTGAATTAAATCAAATTTTGTAAGCAATAATTTATATCATGTACCAGCTGTTCAACGTTTTTTAAATATTATTTACATCCTAATATTCCTAATATGCTTACAACAGTAGTATAAAGGCAGGATGTTTCTTTATCTGTGATAACTGATAAGTGAAGAGGCAATGAAATGTTGTCTTAGGTTTTCGCGATTATTACACATAGTAATTAAATAACCTTAAATGGTTTAATTCGCGAATATTTATCATTATTTTGTTCCCTTATTTTTAAACACGCTTTGCAGTGATCGTAGAGGTTATGGTTTACCATTGCGCGGTCTCTCCGTGATGATAAATGATATATGTACGTGATTTAAATCGTTTAAAGTTGTTTTAATTTAAAAATAAAGGCCTGATTTCGAGTATATCAATAACCACATAAAACCGTTCCAAACATTGTGTGCTGGGTACTTTGAAATTTGAATGATATTTTAAACCAACTTCCAAAATGGGAGGAGTTTCTCATTTCGACTATATGTTATTTTTTATGTATGTTACGCGATTACTCCGCCCATTATGAACTGACTTTGATGTTTTTTTTGAGTAGTTACTTAATGATACCATTTAAATTTCATCAAAATCGGTTGAGTATATTTTAAGTTAAAGTCAATTGATTGAAAAATTTATTTTACTTACCTGGATAATTTAAAAGTATTTCCTCTTTTCGATGGTGATAGTGGTTGTATTTTCGGCGAGTAAATGATCTGTAAGCAGTATGTGTCACTAAGAACAGGGAAAAAATATCTAAAAAAATCGAACTGACTTTTAACACTGTAAAGTATGAAATACCTTGTGGAAGTCGGAATATGATAATGTGAGTTCAGTGTTTTGAATCAGAGTGCTACCGACTTCATCAATTCATTTTATACTTTTCAGGCTTAGAAGTCGATTCCCTTATTAAAAAAATATGTTTTTAGATATCAGTTGATGAAGTGAAAGGCGTCTTACGTCGGGTCAAGGTGTTATTTGCTTTTCATATAGGGCATTTTCAGTGATACGAGTATACTTAACCCTCGCACGCTAACCGATAGGATGTGAAATAATCTTCTTTTTACTTCTGATTTTCTTCTTATTACATGGGACTTTAAAATTAAAAATACGTAAACGATGAACACAAAACATGCTTAAACATTTCAATATATTTATTTTTATGTGTTTTGGGACCTTTGTATAAGATACGAGTTTATAAAGCACGCCGGCTTGAGTTTCACCGCATGGTGGGAGGCCTTTTTGCGATTGCCCGCCAGGCTATCTACCACCCTCAAATAGAAATGTGTCACCAGGCACCTAACAGTGTGTTCCGGCAGCAGTCCTTGAGAGCCAGGAAAATGACAGGCACATGAGACTTAACATCTGTATGGCTCGGTACAAAGAAATGCATGGTTAGACTGAGCTATAACGAAAATGACTTGACTGCCATTATAAGACCACAACTGTGGTCGACCGAAGAACCGAAGCGACGTCTTAAGACTGGAGGGAAGTCTCGAATTTTCATACAAAAAGAGAAAACCTTTCTACCTCCCTAAATAATCACTGATTTTGATGATTTTTGGAAATGTTATAGATGTTATCAATATTCAGGTTTATAGGTTTTGATTTTTATCATTATGTTAAAGGAATTTGAATTAATGGGCATTTAAATGCCCATATTTTCTCAAAACTTGTATCTCTAGTTTGTGAATTATTTATAGGAAAAATAATGATAAATAAGGAAAAAGGAAAACCTTTAAACCTAGTTTATTCTATCAGTTATAAAATAACACAAAATTTTTTAGATTTGATTAATGTTTACCATAGGAGAAAAGTTTTCTCCCAGAACGCAAATTATGCGCAAATTCTAAGTCAAAACTTGAAGAAGCTGCAATTATATGAATATCGCACTATTCTGTTCGGGCGTTTAGCGGCGAGACAGCATCACTTTGTTAAAATACCTATTTTTCTGTAGGAGTTTCTCTTCCCGTTCCTTCTAACGTGCCCGCAAATGCACGGAAGCGCTCAGTAGCAAATGCCACTAGCGGTCACCCATCCAAGTAATAACCGCGGCGAACGTTGCTTGACCTAGTTAACTGGTTAAAGACGACTTGGCAAGCTTCAGTACGACCGCTTCAAATGCCTACTTATGCAATATAAATGTTGTTGAAAACTTGAATAACTCACTTATAAATTGTGACGATGTTTACGGTCATATCGCCGTAAGCATCTAGTAAAGTTGGATAATATGCAGATTATTTACATAATTTGGCTATTCGATTTGACCAAATGCACAACATTAGCAGATAAGAAGGAGACTGCAGGTACCTATACTCTTTACGACGATTTCTCGTTATGTTGACTCCTTACCTCGACTTTTATAGCTATAAGAAGACTTCGTGTATTCGCTTTATCGGTGATATTTATCTTGCTTTTCTTCCTTCCTTTATAATTGTATAAAGGAATGATGAAACCCGAGTTAAGAACGCACTCGGGTAAAAAACAAAGAACAAGGTTTATAATCAGGTCTTTAAATTTTGTGTATCAGCTTTTCATCCTTCCTTTATACAATTATAAAGGAAGGAAGAAAAGCAAGATAAATATCAACGATAAAGCGAATACACAAAGTCTTTTAGTATGCATTATTACTTATATAATTTATAATTCTGGGTGACCGCTAGTGACATTACTACTGAGCGTTTCCGTGCTTCGGAGGGCAGGTTAAGCCGTCGGTCCCGGTTGTTATCTTAAGATGGCAGTCGTTATAGCATAGTGGTAGGGCATTTTGCGAATGCCCGCCTGGCTAGCTACCACCCTCAAGTAGAAAATCTGTCGCCAAGCACCTAATGGTGTGTTCCGGCAGCTGTCCTTGAGAGCCAGTACTTCTAGGTTAGCCTGAACAACATCTTCGACCACATCATCACTTACCATCAGGTGAGATAGTGGTCAAAGGCTAAACTATAAGGCATAAATTTTAAAAAATATAGGTATTGTATACGTAAGACATGTTATGATAGAGGGCTGTAAGAGTTGGACGACAAAAGAGGCAGATGAAAATGAATTCATGTGGCTTAGATATGTCGTAGAAAAGGATGTATGGCAAAACTAGAATGGATTAGATTAGGATTAAGTACATGAAAGAAAGCTTGAAAGAAGCACTTTGACAGAAACATTGGAAACGTGGTATGGACTTGGCGGGAAGAAGAATGAAAATCACAAAGCTAAAGAAGTGGTTGGGTATAATAATCGAGGTAGCAAAAAAGGTCGAAGAATAGTATGCATATGAAAGGTTTGAGTACATAGGTTAAAATATTATTTATTCATTATTACATTTCTCTCGTGCACGAAAAAGGCCGTTTAAAAACTTTGTAGCAAAACTATTTTTGCTGCGAGCGTGACAAAATAAATAATAAAATGAACAACTGGCCAACCAGAAGCATAGGTTTTAGACTCGAGTACATATTGTATGCAAAAATTCAACAAGTTGGAACACTTGGTATTTAAAATAACAAGTAACTATTTTTGTATTGAAAGAGCTACGAAGAGGCAAAAATAACCGCAAAGCGAAATGGTGGGAAAATAATTTTCTCGCTGTTAGAGGTAAAAATTTGTATGCACAAATTTAATAAGGTTTCATGTCTCATTCAATCCCTCATTTTGCTCAGTAGCCTATATTAGAATCACTCGCCATCTTTGTCTTGGGATTTAAAATCGACACTCGCAACCAAAAAACCCCTGCTTACTTGTTCAACTATAACTATTGAATGGCATACAGTGCGAAAAAAAATATGATTTGACAATGATAGAGAAGTTGATTGGCAGCACCTAGATTACTTTTCTATCATTGTGAAGAACATCAGCCGGTTGTATACATACTTTTAGGTGCTTGGTGATAGATTTTCGGTCTGAGAGTGGAAGGCAAAATAATCAACAAAAATGCTAGAAAGATCAAGCCAGCGGTAGAACCGTATTCAAACCCAAGGTTCACCTACATATTTAGACATAGATACAGCAACCCAACTTTTGCTTTCATGACAGCCATAACTACCAGGACTTCATGACCTAGCAGAAGGTCACAACACCAAAGTGAAAGTGATTGAAAAGCGGTAGAGTTTGTATCACTTACAAGCAAATTACGACGTCTACCGTCCGCCTCCACTTATACCGTTAACGTCTAGTTCAGTCGGTAATTAGCAGTTTATTTACATAATATGGCTATTCGTATTCGTGGACCAGGTATTAAGTTGTTATTATGAATATAACATGCTTGTTTAGAAGGCGTGTGGCGCTTAATGTAGAAATTGAAAATTGGAAGCGGAATATTGAATTTTATCACAGTTTTCTCACGATTATATTATTATTATTTTATTGGTATCTGTTATAAAGCGACCCTAAGCAGCGAAGTACGGATAATCCTCCAGTAAAATAAGTTCTTAATTCCATCAAATCACCTAAACAATAAGGAAAAACAAATGGAAATAGACAGGGCATATCATACGAGAAGCTGAGAAATGGAGCAAAGCTGTTATAAATTGGCACCCCAAGAACAGGAAACGAAAACGCTGAAGACAATTTAAAAGGTAAGAAGACGATTTTAAAACCATTGCTGGACATGCGTGGTACAGAACAGCTAGAGAAAAAAGGGAAAATGTTTTTTTTTTTAATATTATTTTGACGGAACAAGCTCGAGGCCCACCTGATGTTAAGCGGAATAACCTCTGCCTATAACAGATGCATTTCATGACAAGTGACGAATTGCACTGCGCCCGTCACCTTGAGACATAGTTGTTAAGTCTCATGTGCCGGTAATTTCACTGGCTCTCAAGTACTGCTGCCGGAATACACCGTTAGGTGCTTGGTGACAGATTTTCTACTTGAGGGTGGTAGCTAGCCAGGCGGGCAATCGCAAAATGCCCTTCCACCATAAGAGCCACCTTTCCACCTTTGAAGCTCAAGCCCGCGGCGGGATTCGAACCATGGACCTGAGGCACGGCAGTCCATAGCCAATGCCACTGAGCCATCAGTGCTTCAAAAAGCAAATAAAGTTGGAAGAGGTCTATGGGAAACTAGGGCAACGGATAGTGGAGAGGATAAATCAAGCTACATATATAAGAAAGTAAGATTGTACAACCATTCGAAATGAAGGTTTTTATTTCTTTCATACAATGCGTCATGTATGCATACCGCTGCAAGTAGATTTACCGCTGATAGACAGATTATCTAGGTTGCTCTTGGCATACCAAGATTTACCTAATGCCATACATTTCCAAATTGGAAATACAACAGACGTCTAGTCAGAACAAAAACAGAGGTTCAATCTTTTTCTCTCACAATTGACTTTTCCTGTTCTACTTGCAATTCTTAACAAATTAGTTAACAAAACAATGTAGCCAAAGATGTTTATAATACCATCAAAACAGATGAGAGAAGAGAGATTTCACAAGATTTCCGCTAACCAGCGTCTCTGAACGTCGGAAGCACTTCAAAGAGATAATTGTTAAGTAAAATGTTACATTACAAGCACCATAGTTCAAAGGTTTTGTTTCAACTTTTGCTTTCATTGATGAGAAACAGCTGATTTCTCGGATTCAGTCTTTGTTTGGGTTTTAAAATTTCTCGATTATTTGTCTGGTGCCGATTTTTGTCTGGTACATTCGCGTGATATTAGGTCAACTCATCGCTACGTCACAGATTACACTTTTAGTTCATGTTCGTGCTGCGCTCGGACGAAATCTATTGCGAGCTTCCGGCTAAGACTATTTTGTAACCCAAAAGTCACAAAACTCGCTTTAAAAGCTAAACAAACAACGAATATAAGAAAAACTGAAACAATATTTAATAAACTAAACTATATTTAAAAAACTTTTTATGATATTTAGCAAATGCCGGCCGTGCCTTCAAGTAGAAAATATGTCACTAAGCACGTTACGGTGCGTTCCGGCAGCTGTCTTTGAGAGCCAGTAATTCTAGATTCTGTTTACAATCTTTGATTACATCTTCACTTATCTTAATGTGAAATTAGCTCAAAGGATATATAGCCATTCGCCAAAGCAAAATCGAAACAGTACGAGTACTACATCAAAATGACGTTGAAGTAATACTAATTTAGATCTATACATGTAGATGAAACAACGTTTCAAGAAAACAACTTAAATGATGTACAATGTATGCAGTGTCTACACAATGCAGCAATAAAGTTAGGAGTTAGTTTAACTAGATACATAAATTTTCATTATATTTATACGTGTCAAATGGGATCCATCTCAGTGTAATACCGACTGCACTGAGCTCACGACGCTGGTTTTCAGATGAACCCCTCACGCGGTCAACGTTATGAAGTACTTACATACAATTTTTTAGACGACTGCCCAAAAAAGGAGAGTTATATTTTCAGGGTTTGTGTATTATTTTATTATTCCACCATAATTTCTGAACGGCTTAACCGATTTTGATGTTAGATATATCGTTATATTTTTCTTGATAGCGCAAGTGACATTAAGTACATCAAAAAAATTGAAAATCATACTGGCGGATTTAGACGCCATATTGCGAGATAAAAATACATATTTTTCTTCCAAACCCAACCAGTGGGGTATCAAAATGAAGTTCTTTAAAAAAAGATTCCATAAATATATATAACTTGCAATTTTAATTTAAATGGAACGATAAAACGTCCAACGGAAATAAATAATTTGCATCGGATTTTTACATTTCTAATTAATATATACCTACTTGTTTACAATATTTAATTACATATTAATACTTCCGATTTTGAACGACGCAAGCGATGCCAGATAGACGATACCCTTGATCTTCAAGGGCAGAAAAATCAGGAACCCCGCCTCTGAATCTACGTATTTCATATCAGTGAGCTAAAATGAAATAAAGTCCATAGTTTCAACATCAAACATGATACATACATACTAAAGGTACAGACAGTCGCGTTCAAAAGCTGTTCTAAAAAGCCGTTTAATATTGCTGAGAGCAATAAATACAGAATTGTTTATAATTAGCAGCTCTTCTTACTTTAATGACGTAATAAAAGGCGCAAATTGCTATACGATTGTTTTCCCAGAGTAAATATACCCATTCAATGTAATTATACACATTTTATAATGAAATATGAATAAAATTACATAATATAGATGAAACGGTCATGACGTGCAGTTTCTGGCTTAATAATGAAACGACTGTTACACTTCTTTCTGTTGGATATCGTAAAGGAGCTTACTTAGTCGTTCTTTACCGATCAGTTACGTTACGCAATGTCAATTGTGGTAACTTGCATGGGGGACCTCTAGTGGCTGCCATCGGTTGTCCCGGTTATTGTCTTAAGATGGTACTGTCGTTATACACTGCGGTGCGATGTTTTGCTAATGCCCGCCTATAATTAGAAAACTTGTCGCACAGCATCTAGCGGTGTGTTTTAGCTGCTATCCTTAAGAGCTACTCATTCTAGGTTAGCCTGAACATTATCTTTGACCCCTGATGCCATTTACATGAGGTGAAATAGTAGACAAAGGCTAGACTACAATATAAAAAATTATGCATTATTTGGTATAATCACCTCAAAATCTTTGAACTAAATTCAAGATTCCCTTTGCAAAAATCCATATTCAATTCTAACAATTATACAAACATTTAGTAATATTTATAAAAAAAAAACACTTTTAAATAAATCTAGTGACGATTCAGCGTATTTTTTTGGTAAGCCGATGTGACATCATTCTACCGGAAGATCATCAGGAGGTCTTTAGTCTATTTGGTAACACCTGATGTGCGATACCGCAAATATTTACAAAGGACTCCCAGCTTTTACACAGCTAATTAAGCTGGAACATGGTAGGAACCCTATTATCTCTTGTTCATGTTAAGTTGGCGCCAGCGTCCAATGCACTTCGGCCTGATAGATATAAATTAGAAATTCTAACATAGATGCCTAGCATCTACTCCATAGAGGCGTTTCGCTTGCTGTATCTAAGCTTGAAGACTCCACAAAATGAGTAGTGAACCAGTTTGCTCTCTCTTCAGCAGTACACGGCAATGATCCGTGTGGTTTTGACAGTGGAGGTAGACTAGTGTAACAGAATTTAGATTAAGCTGCTTTCTCCAGGGAACAGAACCTACATTGCTACCCACAGGATGAGGTCCTATTTTTGACCCAACTCGGCTAATATGATAGAGACGTAACCTTGCCACGAAAAATATTATATGATTTGGCCTTGTTAAAGGCTCTCTTTTTGCTACAATCATCCTAAGCATTACAGGCTCGAGCATCAACCTGGACTAAGTATTTACTCTCCATGTTTCTGGGCTTTAGCGCTTCCTCACTCAACATATATACAGGGCATAGTATTTCTAGACTGCGGCGCATCACAAAAACGAATAAAATATTCCATTGCATCAGTCACAGCACCTACACAGATAGAAGAATCACAAGAAGAGAAGCAAAGGGACTGCCAAGGATAGGATGCAAAGAAAAACCGCATTCCATCCCAATCTGCTGACTTGTATCTCCATATCCACTGGGTGCCTTTCCATCAGAGCGGTAGAACGGGAAATATAGAGTCAAAACTTCACTAGATGGTGGTCAGAGCTACTCAACAGTGAAAAAACTCACACTGAGTAGTGGTCTGGATCTATAGTTATCGAGACAATAGGATCTATATGCCTGAACGTCAGGTACCCTTTTTGCTCTATTAACAAACTGGGTGAGGTTCAAAGTCAAGGCTAACTTATAAGCCTCTTTCTCAGCGTTATTGGCGTCCTAGTTTAGGAAAATTGACTCATGGTGGTGAGCACTGAAGTCCCCCAGTGACACATTGTGTGCCAATTGGGCAGTATGGTGACATTGTTGAGCTTTATCCGCCATCACAATTGGATAGTCCATAAGATCTGTAATTTGCTGCTTATTGGTGTGCGATATATTCCAATGTTAAGAATTTCCTTTACTTTTTAAGATTATATTCCATCTATATGAGGTGGATATACATCAGCTTATCGATTCCAAACCACCCCCTGCAATATTTTATACACTTTATATACGAGAGCGGCGAATCTGGAAATTTAAATATTATGAGTCTTTGAATATGATCGCGAATAACTAAGTCAAATTATGTTCCAGGACGTAGCCTGATGTCAAATTTGACGCGTCATCTGGACATCTAAGTTTTCTTGAGAAATAAAAGGTGGCTATCTAAGATGAAATTGAAGTGCAGGCCTTGGATCATTGATTCATGTTTGGATCTTGGCGCTGCCTTCGGATTTACTTTGTGATAATAATATGACCTTTTGTGAATGCTCGCCTGTTTAGCTACCGCACTCGAGTAGATAATATTTATAATACTATCAACAAGTATTCAAACTTAGAAGAATCCAATAAACATAAACATGTGTAATTTTACAAAAAATCACATTAAGGCAGGGAAAATCATCATCTTCATCTAGAAGATGTACACCGTTGAACATAAGCCTCCTCCATTCAACATCGGAATGAACGGCTATGAAGAAGAATTTTAGAAGCAGGATTTGCCGAATGGCATTCATGGAATGAAGTATTTGCTCAATGGCATTGATGGAATGAAATGGATCGAATGAATTGCCATGCATATTATGTAAAATGTTTTTGTTATATTGTTAAATTCCCACTGCGGACGAGCTTCACTGCATAGTATGAGATCACTTAGCAAACTTTCGCCTATGTGAAAGGGATCAAAGGCAAACTTATCAGCTGTTAAAATAAGCTCTTAAGCTATTTACCATTCAACGACAGGATATACAGCACTTTTTAGATTCTAACATACTGTATCAGTCAGATTGTCCAATGTTGAACACAGCCTCCCCCATTATAGAGTTTGCCTTAATTCCCACGCTTGGCAGGCGTCTTGGGGATCGCAGTATGAGATATCGCTGCTGCCTACCTTCTGGTGTGTTACACTTAGTTGCTTACGACACCCACGGGTAGAGATGAGGGGGGTGACAATCTAGCCCGGCATCCCACGGGAGATTCTAACATAACCATAATATTACTCTATAAAACGTAAATATGAGTGTCATATCACGAAGACGCCACTAGATGTGATGAGACGCTGCGAGACGCCAGGTGTATTACCCGAGAGTGTTTGTTTAACACAATTAGTTTCGCACGTGTTGTCTAATAATAGACGAGTACGCAGCCCGCTGTCCATCACGGAATCAGGCATGTCTGGTTCACTTTAGCACTGGTCGAGTCGAAAACAGCTGGACTACTGTAGAATAGTGCAAATGGTGAGACTTTATCTAGACTAAGCGCTAAAATATATCATTTTATGTCATATGTATAGGAGATATAATATACAGTTGTTTTTTTCCTTTATATGTTATTGTGACGGAACAAGCTCGAGGCCCACCTGATGTTAAGCGGACTAACCTCTGCCTATAACAGATGCATTTCGTCAGAAGTCCCGAATTGCACTGCGCCCGTCACCTTTAGACATAGTTAGTAATTCTCATGTGTCTTTAATTTTACTGGCTCTCAAGGACTGCTGCCGGAACACACCATTAGGTGCTTGGCGACAGATTTTCTACTTGAGGGTGGTCGCTATCCAGGCGGGCATTCGCAAAATGCCCTTCCACCATGCAGTGAAGCTCAAGCCCACGGCGGGATTCGAACCATAGCACCAACCAGCGCGGCAGTCCATAGCCAATGCCACTGAGCCATCACTGCTTCAAAGTTTTAGGGTTCCCAAGCATAAATTGGGACCCTATTTTACCTAATCCTCAACTGTCCGTTTGGCCATTCCTCCGTCCGTCCATACGTAGGTCTGACCTTTAAAAGGTCTTCGGAACGGTAATAGGTAGCCGGATGACCAGCTGCCGTCTTGATGTTCATCCTCTTTGGGAATGCTTTTATTGATAGTATACCTGCTACTAGTCGATTAATAACAGAAATATATGTTAAAGATCCTCGGTGTGTGACTAACGCACAACATACCCTGCGACGTGACTTGGTGGGTAGGTCTTGAAGTTTAAGTTGTAGGGCGGTAATTATTATTGTGGCTCTCCTAAAATAGTATCGCAAGAGGGTCAAACTTTCCTATGACGCTCTCGTGGCGGTGTTACCCTAATCGTTCATGATCGATCAACTCATTTAAGCGACGTCCGCTGCGGTCATAACTTTTGCATGGGTGACTGCTAGTGGCATTTCTACTGAGCATGCATGTGTTCAGAGAGCACGTTGTACCAAATTCAGCCCCTTAGCATGGCAGTTATTATATCATGGTTGTATAGGGCATTTCACGAACGTCCGCCCGATTACCTTCAATTACAAAATCTGTCACCAAGCACCGGTAGCGGTGTTTCGGCAGCTGTCCTTAAGAACCAGTATTTATAGAATAGCCTAGACGATATCTCGGACTGCATCATCACTCACTATCAGGTGAGATAGCAAGTGCTAGCTAAAAATCTCGATAATAATTTACATAGGGATGTATATTTTATCTGTAAGTACATGTTTCTTTAAAAACTTGATGAAAATGCAACTTAGTTATAAATGGTAACTAACAACATTACAGTAATCTTGGATATAGATTACAATACTTGTATTTATTTGGCTAGATACTGATCACTTTCGAACGACGATGTTTTTTGTCGTAACACAAACAGTGGTACTCAGTAGATCCTAACCAAATGCTCAGCCGTAGAAATTATATACCCTAAATTCAGATGTTCTACAATAAAATATCAATCAATAAAAACATCTTCTCGTTGTACTTATTTTGACTGAGATACTTTTCAAACCAAATAGAAGGTTATCTCTGAGGAAAATTTAAACAAAATCGGGTTCAGACATGCTCAGAGAAACAAACACACTGTACCAAAATCAAATTAAAATATAAAATCCCTTTAAAATAGTGTAAGTGAGAGATCATAAACAAAACTTGCGTATTTATTACAATTAGGATATTTATACGCAGAATTGATAATGATTTCCTGATATTATTAGGGATAGAACACGTTCGAGGCCTAAGTCACCTCATCATAATAGATAACAGATGCACTTTGTCACAAGTGACGAATTGCTTTGCGCCCTGAGACATAATAGTTGTTAAGTCTCATGTGCCTGTAATTTCATAATTACTTTCTGGCTCTCAAAGACTGCTGCTGGAACACACTATCAGGTGTTTGGCGACTTTTTATTACTATAGAGTGGTAGCTAGCCAGGCCAGCATTTGTGAAATACTCTTCCATCGTGTTGTAAAGCTCAAGTCCGCGATTGGGATCGAATCATGGACCTCCGGTACGGCAATCTATATATAGTTATTACAGCTCGGCTTCAATAGCGCCAAAAAATGCATCTCTAAATGCAATATGCCAGTGGAAACAGCTCTACACTCCATGGTTGGACATTTAACACTCCCTAATAGGTCTAGTAGGTCGTTTTACGAAAGCTCACCTGGCTAGCCTACTTTTTGAAGAAGATAAAATTGTCTCCGAACACCACACAGTATGATCTGGTAGCAGTACTCTGGAGCCGGAGCTGAACAACATTTTCGACTTCATAATAAATAAGTGAAGAAGTGATCAATAACTGTTAAAAGCCCTACAAAAATAGAATTATGAACTTATTTGGGACCAGCATTATCTCTTTAATTTACTTGCTTGTGACCATATTGTGCTTAATAGAACTTCTCTAGGAACTACTGATATTCTAGGACCACCTGATATGACTTTAAAGGCTAATCACTGGCGTGGACGCAAAACAAAGTTAGGTATTGAACGACTGAGCGAAATCGATTCCCTAGTTACGTTTAGCCTTAAGTCTTAACATGCCATTTTGTTCTTGATATGCAACCGCTAACATATATATAGATATACCTATCTTAAGTTAAGCTTTTAATTTGTCATTAAGACACCGCCTCCTCTGAGCTACTTTTTAAATAAAATGACCTTATAACAATACTCACCTCTACAACTATATATATGTATATCATCTATTTACGATACACATAGTATCTATTTATATTGAATGTTCAGAATACAAGAACGCGTGTATAAAATATTACGTAGTTTACGCGACTCACAAGTTAATTTCGCAAGCTGTATGAATCAAGGAAGGTAAATAACATGATTATGAAATTCTCACATTATCACGTCGTTAGTTATTTACTATGATGACCTTTTAAGCCTTTCAAAAGATCATAGAATTCGCATAACTATTAGTACAATATAAACTCTATAGATGTTGTCGACAATATAGTTGCTCATTTGTCTATGTCCAGCTACAATATAATGTTGCAAGTATGACCATCTACACTTATTTTTATTAACAAATACGATAATCAAATAAAATATCCAAAACAAATGCACTTTAGTTCATAAATATGAATCGCTGCGATAAAACAGGATTATTACAAGCTCGTACATTAATTAATCGACCAATATCCATAATTCATCGGATCGCCCACACGCTTTTAATGTAACAAATCGTATCCCCACTCGCATAGCTAATCACGCGAAGCCTAATCTGCTAAAATCTTAGCCAAAATAGCGCGAAAATCGTTTTGCGCTGCGCTTGCGGCGGGGTGGCCTCAGGTGAGCGTCAGTCTCAGTCTACGCCGCGATCTCCCACCGACAGGGATCCACGCTCGCCACGCCGCGAAATTCGGTACTGTTTTGAAAATCGAACGTCTGACACAGAGAAAATATTAAAAAGTCATCAATTTAAACATGGAATATATTTTTCATGTGTCAACATTTTTAGGGTGGTTGTAGACATGGACAAGGTGTGGGGAGAGTGATGTCTGAGAGATGCGGCCGGTTGTCATCGCCGCGTGCTTGTTGCTGCTAGCGCCCATCACCGACTCTTGGTGGTGAGTCTTTGTCGTATAACATATACAGTGCACTCTAATAGGTACTCCTTGGTAGTTAATAGCAATCAGTTAACACATTGTGAATGCTTCTTCCGATTCAAGTGTGTAAGAGTACAGGTATATCATCACCTCTACCACTTCGCGCACACTGATATTAATTGGGTACTTAATAATATATTTATTTGATTCGATAATTGGTATTTTCATAGCGTAGGTATATTTGGTATAACAAAGCTTTAGTAAGCAATGAGTGAACGTTCTAACTTTGGGAAATGTTTATGTTACCGAATAATCTTGTTAGTTGATACGAACAGCTGATTACAGTTGTAGTTTCCTATGCTTTTTAGATTTAAAAGCGATTTTCAATTCACAAACTTTTTTCTGTGGTTACAATTTTTAATTATGAATCAAACATTATTTTAAAGCTTTCAGTTAGTCGTATTATCCCACTTATCATATTGGTGTACCTTAATGCTTCTGAACATATCTAACGTAATTAAGATGTTGTTTTTTATGAGCTGAGTTATTTAATTTATTTTAGATAAAAATAAACTTTGCCGGAAGGTTACTGTTAATTATAATGATTTATAGAACATTTTTTCCACTATTTATGACACGTATGGCTTTTGTGTTGCAATATATTTGTAGGCTGCCATGTCATGCTGCCTTTAAGCAGATTTGCGTCACCTAAAAAGTATGGTTAAAAATTATCTGACCAGCCTATGACATCTTGTCAAGTGGGATTCTTTTTTTATATTCTTGTATAAAGTAATGTTCTTTTTTCTATACGAAAAATGTTAAAATATATCAATTATCAGTTAAATGTTAGGATCAACACAAACTTTATCTTCTCGCTGAAATTCAAAAAACGATAGCCTGCGATATGTTCCTATACTTATGGATCCTATTGACTTGCGGGTACTATACTGGTCTATGGAATCACCAAATCTTCAGATTATGTTATGGAGACAGCGAAACATGGAAATTATGAAGCAATTAAACTTAAAAACAAACTATGTGGAGTTAGACTACAAGTATAAGTGAAGTACCGGCCAAGTGTGAGTCAAGCATTACTTTTAGGGTTCCGTTTGATGACTGCGAAAGAAGAATAATACACAGTGTTAATCACAGCTTCACAACTACATATTAAATGAGCTTTTCTGGAGTTATTGTGCAATATTCTGTTTATATAAAGGATATACGTGGTATATAATGTTACAAAATTCTTGATTTCTAATTAATTTAGTGTTTAAGATATACCCCATAATAAGAAGCGTCTAAAATTTACCATATCAAAAACTGACAACTTAACTAAAAAAATATACAATCCAATGGCTTACAGCAAGGAACTCTCACAAGCTTCCGAGGTACGATTTACCGGTTTTTTTCATATAAAAGTTGATATCAAAGATTAAGAATAAAAAAAATACTAATGACATAATAATACGTATTAAATATTTTTAATGATGCTTTGGGAAATCAATATATTCAAGCCAAAAAAGAGCAGCAATACAACTCTTTGTGAATGAGTTCGTCCGGAGAAATACTGCAAATATTTCTCCGCCAAGCAGTTATGCGTACATTACTGTGTTCAGGTTACTCGGAGAAGGGTCTCTAGGGATTACAGGCACATGAGACATAGCAACTTTATGTCTCGGGGTGAGGGGCGCAGTGCAGTTCGTTATAGACAGAGGTTAACACCAGGTGGGCATCTTGCTTGTTCCATCACAATAACATAAAAAAGTCGGTAGCACTTTTTTATCCTTATTCTACATAGGTGCTTTATATAGTTGAATATTTATGACTTAATATCAGTTTCGATTTTTAAAATTAAGTTTTAAATTACCGCTATTAAATAAGTTGCAGTTTATGCGATATACAAATTATTATAAAGCAAAAAGTTATACACTACAATTTGGTTTATCTAATTGCAGGTTTCAACTAGCAACTTGATAGATGCAATTAAATCAAACTCAAACATCCTGAGCTCGGAACGGATAAGTGATAGTCGCACAAACCTTGGCAGGGTTCTGTATCAGAATAATATATTTTATTATACGATTTAATTTCCAATTTGAGTTTTTAAAGTTCCGTACCCAAAGGGCAAAAAGGAGCCATAATAGACACCGTTGGCTGTCCGTCCGTATGTCACGCTTGTCAACGGAATAAGTTAAAAACCGGAAATTTAGACGTAACGTTCACCTAAAGACGAATGTTGGACTAGAAATCCAATTATAATAATAAGGGATTCTAATACATGAGAATGTAGCTAAAATAGAGTTAACATTGCACACCAGTTAATCGTCTCTCATTCAGTAGACTATAAATATTATTTTAGATATAAAAAAATTAAGTCAAATGATCCACCGTTTGAGACATTGAGAACGCGGCATACAAGTTCCATCCTGTATTGAACCAAAAACTACTGAAAATGTTGATTTCTATCGTAGTTTTTAAGCTCCAATCTTGATCAAAACCAACATATTTTTACCTAACAGATTTTGCGATGCGGAACACTAAAATTTAGACACGGGAAACGTTAGAGGCGCTTCGCTTCGCTTCCACTTTTCTCGTGCGTACTGCGAAAGAGTGGAACTCCTTACCGTGGTCAGTCTTTCCCGATGAATACAATATGGGTGTCTTCAAATCGAGAGTAAATAGGTTTCTTCTAGGTAAGCGTGCTCCATCCTAGATCACATCAATGCTTAACATCAGGCAGGGTGTGGTCAAACGCGAACCTATAACGAATAAAAAAAAAAAAAAAAAAAAAACGATTCGCACTTTTGTTATAAAGTCCGATAGATCTATTATAACTCACTAACCAAGGAGACTTGTTTAACATATCAAATCATTCAATTCAGTTTTGAATTCTTCAGTGAAACTACCAGCACAGGTATGAATATAAAATAGCAATATATTTTATTTTACCATAAAATGTGATACTTTACCAGGTTTTTCATACAGTCCTTAGCGTAATTTCGATCCTCCTCCTTTTTTTGAAGTCGGTTAAAACCGACTTCAGAGGTTCTGTGTTCATCAGATTTCTTTTATGTATTTTCACCGATTAACTAAACAACGGGACCAACTTCTCACACTGAAAGTGTGAAATAACTTGTGGATGTCTGACCATGCTAATGTGAGGTCGCTGTTTGAAATCAGCATGGTACCGACGTAAATTATTTCATACTTTTCAGTGATACAAGTCACTTTCGTATATTTAGAGCCTGTTTCAGAATGTTCGAGTAAGTTCTCCGTTATACTACCCAGAACATATTTAATAAATAAAACACTATCTTTGCGTTTCACAGTCATCGATTTAGCCTATCCATCGGTTAAAGCTTGAAACGCGCTGCATGTTAACTGTCATTTTTATCATTTAGTTATTTTATGTGTTGGTAAGCAACCCGAAACTTTATTAGGACATTCTGAGACGGACCCTTAGTAAAACATTTTTTGTACTACTACTGTTTATATATTTTAAGCGAGCATATTTTATTTCATTGTTTTAATGTATGCATTTACACCCATATTAAGACGTAATATACAAACGAGGACTAACGGTACAAATTCGCATCAAGAATGTACTTTGGGGGTGCCCTTTTGTAATTAAACGGGTGTTACCTATGTATTTTTCTATTTGTAAAATATTCAGCTCTTTACAGTAGAATAGACGGACAAAATAGAGGCTAGCTAGAATGTGGATCAAGTTTTTTCCTACTGAACTCTAAAAAGTGACTGTTAAGGTTTTATTGCACAAACGGGGCATACATTTATGTTTTTTTTGCAAAGATCATATTACATAGTATATCATTACCTACATAGAATGTTAAAACTTATTATATAAATAAGGAATATATATAGTTTCTAGCCTAAGTATCTAGGGATGTTCCATATTCTCCCTTTCGGTGATCGTAAAAGGCGTAAAGAGAAACAGTTTTCCCTAAAGAGTGTCATTCCACTACTAACGAATTAAATAAGGTGTTTACTGCAGGTTAGACCAACAAGATAATTTCCAATGGCATTATGAATAAGTAAAACCAAAGGTAATTTGTTGAATCCGTACATCTTACTGTTGCAATACTTTTCTGGTTTTGTGCCCAAAGGGTAAAACATATTTCTAATAATATTGATCTATTTATATATTTTTATGTTGAATGTAATATCCAAATACAGAATTTATTAAAAATTACTTTGTTTCAATATGAGAAAAGAGAGCAGAAAAAAAACTTCCCTGCGTGGCTATTATAGTCGAGACATCATTGAGCACAGTACTGAAACATGTTATTTTTTTATTTTTAGTATTTTTATTTATTAAAATAAATAAATGTTGACTTGTCAAATATATTTGATTTGGATTGTTGATGTTACTGGTTAATCTTAACTTTTAAGTTAGGAATCTGGAGTTTCGGTATATTATGTTGATAATATACCGAATATCATTTTATCCTATGCTTAGAAAAAAAATACTGAAAAGCCCGACTCATAACAATACGCTGTGATCAAGTCATTCAAATATATTCATTTTCACGGGTTGATATAATGCGGAACCTTAGAGAGACGTTGCCGATTCGCACTTGACTGTTTTTTCTTCTAAATATGACTACAAGCATTATCGCGTGCTAAGCGAAAATCACACATACACATTATTATAAAATCACATATACAAATTATAATGAGTATGTTCTGGGGGCCGAGTGGAATAGGCATCTGGAGCGAAAATGGAGGACGTGGGATCGATGCCCGCCCGGGACAAAAATTGTGTGCTTATATTACTTGCTAACTATTATTTACCAAGTAAAATTATTCAATTAAACAAGACACATTTTACAGCAAATTTAGCTGTCAAATTGCACTTTAAAATTATGACAAGGAAGTGCAATAAAATTGATTTTAAACACTATTAGCCACATGAATAAATATGGTTATTTATTCATGTGCTATTAACTGTCCACCTTTGTTGAGTTGAATGTCAAATTGATATATTTGACGTTTTAGATTTGTAGGTTCATTGCTCAGTGATTTGTTAGAAGCTCAGTGCACACGTTGTTCATGTCACTGGATGGGTAATTTAAATGTATTTTGTTATTAAAATTGGTAATAAAATAAATGGGAATGCAAAAATGTTGGCTCTGTGGCATTGGCAATGGACTTCCACGCGGCAGTTCCATGGTTCGAATCCCGCCGCGGGCTTGAGCTTGATCGCATGGTGGGATGGCATTTTGGAATGCCCGCCTGGCTAGCGACCACCCTCAAGTAGAAAATTTGACTCCAAGCATCTATCCTTGAGAGCCAGTAATTCTAAGTTAAGCCTGTTAATCTTCGACCACATGATCACTTACCATCAGGACAGATTGTGGTCAAAGGCTATTATCTTATTAATACCTATCAGCAATAAATAAATAAATATGTATATATGATGTGTGCTAAGAGCATTTTAAAAAAGCCTACAGGTGTGTCCCCTGTTCCTAAGTGATGAATACGCGTAAGAGAAATTTTAAGATGAAATATCTGAAAAGAAGAAGTAAACTTGAATAAATCTGCCAGAACATACCGTTAGAAGCTAGGCGCTTACCATGTATTATGGTTCTCTTAACTAGCTCCAGGTTGTCCTAGCCTAGTTAGTTGCTAGCTAGCATAGTGGCAGATGTCTGCCGAGCTACCTTTGTATTTTGCTAGAAGACCGTAGCATCGTTGACATGGAGCTATGACTTATTACCCATTACAACTTGTTATAAAAAAACTTAAATTGAGAGAATCTTCTATATGCATGAGAAATGTAAACGAATAAAAACTTGTTCTTTTCTGCAAGGTAAAAAATATAAGTAGTTATTTTTTTTAAGCGGCGGTATGCCTTTATTAATAAAATACTACAAACTATATACAACACTACAGCTACAACAATAAAACCATTTAGATACCCTTAAGTCATTGGAGACTGACAGGCAGTCCAAATGCTCCAGCCCACTACCAGTTGGCAGCGTGCCCAGCATGCTGGCAGCATTGCCCCGTTGAATTCCAAACGGCTCAGATATATAAAAAAATATATACTTTAATGTGATACCGGTACAATTTTAAATTCTGATGGGAAAAAGCAACAAATCTTCTTTATTATTATATATTCCTAGTACCAATGTTTTATATACTGCCAATGAAACAAAAAAAAAGTGGAATGTTATTGTTCAACTGTAAACTCTATTGTAAAACGTTACTAGTGTTTTATTGTAGTGATAGCAAAAAAACAATAAGAGACAACGATTCATTTTGTAATTATTGGTTAGTCGTACCAACATCTTCGATCACATCAGGTGAGGTAGTGGTCAAAGGCTAACCTAAACCTACCTCAAAAAAAAAAAAATGTTATGTACATGAAATTTTAAACTGTATCAACAGATAAATCCCTTGCAAAATCACTGTTACGTCAAGAAAAATCTTTTCCATTTCACAATAATTACAAGAGGGAAAGCGTTAATAATCGGCTTGCCTCATTCTTTAATAATAAATTATCGGTTCGACGCATAAATCACTTGGCATGAAATTCAATAAAGTCATATTGGACGCTGTACCACCAAGTCGGCGACTTTAATTTGCAATTAATCAACTGGGGCCCTAAATTAGGATCTTCGTGCAGGATAAGAAATAAATAAAAACAAAATTTAATGGTTGAGGAAGATCGCTGTGACGTGTAAAGGTTCCGTATGCTTTACGAGCTTGTGAACGTTAAATAGTTGGCCCTCAAACATTAATTAATAATATAATATGCTTATTAGTAGATTACATGGTTGAGGGGGTTCGCCGCGACGTGTAAGGGTTCTGTAGAATTCGTGTTCCTTTCAATGTTAAACAGTTTTTGTTTGAAAGTTCCCGTGAGTATGAGACATATTAATGTTTTCAATAACCGGCTGTACTCACGCGTATTGGTCGAGATTGTCGACCTACGTTTCGGGCATGTCCGATGCCCTTCATCAGGGGAGTGCTCTCAGACATGAATTAATGATAGTTTAATATACTTAGTACTGGCTTACATTTCTTATTTAGGTTTAATTAATTAAATTATCATACGCTTTGGCCTTATACAAATCCCATTCAAATAATTTACTTCAAACATGGTCGAAGAGCCAGTACTGAACAAAACTTGCGGTAGAAATCGGTTTGATCGATATTTTAGTCTTGTTTATCTTTTCAGATATATATCCAGAATATTAATTATTACTCTAATTCTTTTTGCTCGAGTTTCACTCCTTAATTAGGGAATGGGTAACGAAAAAAATGTCTGGAAAGAGATCCCATGACGGCAAAGTTTTTAATCTAAAATGTATATGCATCTGGATTCTAGTTATAAGTTAATTGAACGTCATATAAGACTTTATAGTAAAGTAAATTTTACACAGATAAAAACGTAAAAGAGTATCTAATATAATATCTTTAATGATGTGAAATTAACTTATAACTTGTTTCCAGATGCATATACAGTAAATATACCAGTAATCCAAAACATACTTACAGGAAACTACACTCGTAAAAAATGCAATAATATAATTATTAATTACAGACTGTAAACATAATGGATGTATTAAATAAACTTATGTTTACTGAATCTAAAGGATCTCTATACCAGTCAATTGTTTTAAACGTGGTTCATATTGCAACAAAGTACGAGAATTTAATGAGACTTTGCTTCAAGAAAGTAATTGCGTTACGGATTAATGGTGAATACTGTGAGCTTTAAGATTTTGATATCAGATTTAACCTGAAATCTTAACTAGCTGGCAGTTTAGATTTTTTCATTAAGAAGAAAGGTTTATGGACGAATGTTTACCTTTGGAATTGCCAGCTTCAACTACCTACACGTAGTCCGGCCTGGCTCGCATCTTAGGTACAAAGTTACAGGTTCATCTGCGTATCCGTCCGTACGGGATTATTTTACGGTGCATGTTGCGTCAGAAGAGATCAGAGCTACACATAACTATGCGATAGAAAGAGATACGCCTTGTAGGTGAGTATAAATATTAGGTACTCTGCGCTTTGCGAGCTGAATTGCACTTTATTGTTTCGTAGCTAAAGTAGCTTATTTATTGGAATGGATTTGCCGGGTGATCCTTCTGGTCCTTTTTATTTTGTGGCGTAGTCTCAATCTTTAATAATAGTAATTACAGATGATTAAAATCAAATCTCCGTCTAGGTATATCTCAAGAGGCTCTCGCTAGACAGTTGTATCAAGTTCCCCTCGAAACTGCAGGCACAGTTTGGAGGTACTACATCCTTACTCTAGCTTATGACTTGGTAGATTGTGGCCTGCTCTACTGCTGGCAGCAAACTTGACTAAAGGTTTAACGTGTTTTTATTTAATTTCTATAAAAATATTAAGGATAATTTTTTTTATATTTAGGTTATATTATTATATGAATGATAATGCACTAAAAAAGAATAATAATAATAAATGAGTGTTATTATTAAATACAAAAATAACTATTTTATTATTTTTCATGTTAAAGTTCACCTTCTGAGGAATTTGTTAAACTTCACCCTCTGAGTTATGTTATACTACGATCCCCAAGATGCCTGCCACGTATGAAGATTACGGAAAACCCCTCTTGAAGGGATAGGCTTTGTTGAGCAGTAGACAATCCCACTGATATAGTATATGGTCCTGTGTGAGTCTTGAGAAGCGACGAAGGGAAAAACCAAAAGGTGGGCAGCAGCACCTCCTTAATAACAGCGATCCAGTCAAATTAGGAGATTATGGCAACTCCCTGACGTGGGAGGGGTTGGTTCAACGGTGAAAGCTTTGGCTATAGATATATCCCAAAAATGACTGCATCACATCATACAGACAAAATTAACACTAAGTTTTATGAAGCGTCGGCAACTCAAATGTGCTGCGATGGGATGGGACGGTTCAAAGATACCTTTGCACTTACTTTCGCACGTTCTTAATCAAATTTCCTTTCTAAGGTCCAATATTGATGAATTCTTGCTCATACTGCTGAAGGTTTTTGGGTGCGTATAATTTTACAATCTTTTACATTTCATTCGGACTTTGGAGCTGTGAACGTATCTAGAACTTAAGAATTGTATAATTATTAAAGTTTATTATCATTTCTTTCTACCCTTTTTACACTATTTAAAAGTTTTAGCATTGGTGATAAGATAACTGAACTGACGATAAATATTATATCTACTTATTTTTAGAAAAAATATGTACAGTTATCAAAGCTGCAATTTTCTGCTAAACTATTTCCATTTTAACTACCCGCAGATGAAAAACATAGGCGGGAATTTAGTTTCATAGCTAAATTGTTTTTAACCATCATATAGGGAGGGAATGGTTTGGTTTGCTCCTCACCCTAGTAAAAATTTGTATGAATTTGCGATTCATTTGATAGTGCCAGAAAATCAAACTTTACTATGTATTTGGTGGTAGATCAACATAGTGCACACATTTGCTAAATTTAAAATTTGCGTTTAGTTCCGTTTACAAGCTAAAGACATGTGAATACGGAAAGAATCAGAGTTACATTATTAGGGATCATTTTGACCTTTGGGTCCTGTAACCTAAAAAATATGTGCAGATTATTTATTGCTTAATATAATTGAAGCGGCGCAGTGTCCTTACTTGACTGTAATGCTACGCTTTGCTACGAACCTAACGTAGCAAGCAATATCTTGCGATATCTCATCGGTAATTATGATTCCTGAAAACCGATTGACCTAGAGTAGAGTTGGTCGTTTAGCAATTTGGCAGCATATAGCGTTATGTTTTTAAATTCTGAGCAAGCGTCATATTTGAAAACGATGACGTGAAAAAATTCCGTCTAATATTTGGCACACCTAAAGTCTCAGAAGATTAAGAAAAAATGTATACACTAAGAATTGCTTTATACAGTAAATAGTTGTCTTAGTAGCCTCTTACGACATCCACGGGTAGAGATGTGGTGGTTAAATTCTGGTAACACACGGACCGCACTTGTAAAGTAGAAGAGTAGCAAGAAATACAAACTCTAGCAAGAAACAAAGAATTTACCTATACCAAATATAATCTAATTATCTTCAAATAGGCTACACGGCCTATGCGAGAACCAAGGGTTTGCAAAAGCTTATATTTTAGTTACTATCCTAAATTCAGCGAAATATTTTAATTACTTGGATGAAACGAACCATTTCACGCGTTCAAATTTCTTTTTATCTTGATTAAAATAAAGAACATTATTAAAATTCAATGATAAATGCACTTTACAAAATACAATTTAATCAAAATTAATTTGGTAAAACTTTTCTTTTTACGATATAGATTGAGTCAGATAAGTTATTTTATAAAACATAAAACAACATTTTATTATGATTCAACAAAGCAAATGGTCGTTAATTTAAATACAGCTTTAATTCTACATCTCGGAAGATTTATGACATAATTAATTTATTTACTTCACATTAAAATAGTTGCTACTAACTATTTTGTTAAGGGGAAGTGTCACCTTGTTCATGTCGTCTCATATAATTATGTACGTACTCGTATGGCGTGATTATTAAAACACTTATTGAATTTAGTGTTAAAAATCTTTTTTTTTATTGTGACGGAACAATCCCGAGGCCCACCTGATCTTAAGTGGACTAACCTCTGCCTATAGCAGATGCGTTTCGTCAACGACGAACTGCACTGTGCCCGTAACACTGAGACGTATAGCTGTTTGGTCTCATGTACATAAAATTTTACTGGCTCTCAAGGACTGCTGCCAGAACACACTGTTAGCTGCTTGGCGACAGATTTTCTACTTGAGGGTGGTAGCTAGCCAGGCGGGCATTCGCAAAATGCCCTTCCACCATGCGGTGAAGCTCAAGCCCGCAGCGGGATTCGACCATGGACCTGCTGCACGGCAATCTATAGCCAACGTCACTGAGCCATCATTGCTTCCTGGAACTTAGCGCCTGGAGTATGGAACTGCAACCGGGAGATGGGGATGATTAAGTTTAACTTGCATTATATGGAATAGATACAAAACATATCTGTTGAAACGTGGGTGTTTGTAACTACCCTCTTATATATCCTCTTATATAAGAGGGTTTTTTTTTTTTTTTCATGCATTATAGTTTAGCCTTTTACCACTATCTCACCTGATAGTAAGTGATGATGTGGTCGAAGATGTTGTTCAGGCTAACCTAGAAGTAGGAAAGTAGTTACAAATACTCTCGTTCAGTCCATGGGGAACCAGGCTATAATTATCTCCCCGTATCTTCTTGTGGGAATCGTAAGAGGCGATGAAGCAAGAAACACCAGAAGGTGGTCAGGAGTAGCTTAATCCGTCTCCGGCCCTACTTTGCGAAAGGATCGAATTCATTTTTCATCCAATGAATCCTGTTACTTTATCAATTAAAATTTCAACTAGATCAAGTTTAATGTTTGGTTCTGCATAACTAACATATTTAGGTAAAGAAAACTTCAAACATTTCGTCTTTTTAGAATTTAGTAATAAATATTAGTGGGGATTTATTTAGAGGTAATGAATAAAACATTATTCACTTATATTACTTTGATATATTTGTATCAATTTTAAAATGATTGAGATATCGTGTCCAAATAAAACAATATCCCAAGGTTTTTTTGTTATGTAAAGCAATTGTTGATATACGCTAGAAACAGAAAAGGTCCCAATATTGATCCTTGCGTAACTCTTATTTTTCCTAAACACCCGGAAAATGGAACGGCATCTATTTTAACTTACTGTAACTGATCTTACAAATGTAACCGTATAAGATGGAGGAATATTCTACGAAAGCCGTTAATATGAAAATTTACGAATCGGGGTACGATGCTGTATCCAGGTCAAACGTCATCACAAATTACGTAGATGGTGTCACATGAACTCTTTGAGGTTTTAAGTATGATGTAATTGAATTTACATCTGCGGTGGTTATTAATTTCATTTTCGTGAAATTGAACTGTTTAAGATGCTATATATGTTCATTAAAGAGCGAAATAAGGTTTTTTTTAAAATAAGTACTTTACTCAAAACGGATAGCTCCTAAATTGTAAAATTTAGTGTGTTTCATTAGACTTGGTAAGGTAATTTTATCAACACAAATATTAAAAGTACGAATAGTTGCTAAATAATGTAGAATATTACCAACAATAGAATCTGCTACTTTTACTGACATACGCCACAAGCTTTCGGTACATTTTATTACATTACTTTTTTGACAGAGCTTTTGCTACATTGAGCCATGAGCCTAACTTTGTGACACATACGACCAACAAGATTCACTTACTTCTTCAAAAAGTATTATTTGTTTATGGTGTATTAATTAATTTATTCTAATTTAATTTCAAATAAAAACTGCTTACGTTTGAAACTCATGTAACATTATAAGAACATCAAATCTGTCTAATCAAAGGAAGCTTGAAATTACCACCAACTTATGTAACTTCACTAAAATTCAATGCTAATGAAGTCGCAAAAAACAGCTCGCTATGTAAGTACAAATAAGCAGCTCTCATTTCTTTCTTCTCCTTCCCATTCTTATTCTATATTAATTGGGGTCGGCAGAGTATTTTTTTTTATCTCTATTCTGTTGTTCTTCGTCTCACTACTCACAGCCGTTGCAGGCTCTTATATCATTCTTGACGCAGTCCATCTATACCTTTTTTACTCTTTCTTTGCCCCTATATCCGTTCACATACATATTCAAACATGCGACGATTGATTGATCAAAATCAGTTATTTACTAGTTGATATGTTAGATATTGATTAATAGATACACAGGTAGCCAGATGAAATCCCTTATGATTCCTTAACTCACCATTATTTTACCCATTTTTCTGAGCTCTTTGGTAAGACTGCCTCTTAAGTTAATAACATTCAATATCCGCTATAGCGACTGGCAAAGCAGTCACAACATTCGTATTCCGGTTTACAAGTGACAATAAAACGTGATAAATAGCCCTCGATACATTTCTCTACTCGTCTCTAATTGGGAATTTGTATTGAGAGTTTGAGATTAATATCATAGCATTTACGTTGGCAATCAATTTTTAGCTTTAATGCAACATATCCCATCTGTAATATGAGTATCTTCAACCAAACTACTAGTATCAAACGAGTAATACAAAGTGAAGTTTGGCAAATTGATAACCGCCAACGCATTGATAGCCTAAGTTTATATATTTCTTAGACAGTCCATCGCTTAATTAGACTTACATATTATCGAATGAACTGTGCAGACTAATGATAACAATTTACACATGGCAAATATACAAAACAATTTTCGTCCTTCTCAAAACAGTATTTTACATGCATGGTTGCTGTTGTAAAATACAGATTAGTGACTTACTTTTTATACTCACGAGGTCTTTAGGATATTTCTTGTAATTTTACAATGTATCGCGTTCACAAAAATATATAAAAGTTTATCTAACAAATACAAGCAAAACGAGCAAATTATGATAGAAAACAGACTTAGCCTGAACTTGCACGGGTTTAGTTTTAATTGGCGCTTGTTTATTATCCACCTTTCAATCATTATCACGAGGAGCGAACTATTGGAAATAATTGTTTTTTGGGCTATTGATAAATTGTAGAGAAATTCTCAGGAAGTTCCATCATGGTTTATTTTAGGCTGTTTAAACCGACTTTGATAGTTAACATCGTTCTGTGGCGCGTGTCAATGCAAGTGATTGCTTGCAGGTTCTCGTCGGCATTGCTCATAAGCAGAAGGAGTTTTTAGAACTGTAGACATGGGTTGAAGAAATCTTCTTAAAAGTTTAAAACTCACCGAGATACATACCTTGAGTTTGTACTTTACCCACTAAGGTCAGTTATTTTGAAACTTAGTATCTTCAGATTTTCAAAACCTGATTATTTGGTTGACCCATGTTTATATAATAGGATATATAAACATGGTAATAGGATCTAAGGAACTGAAGTACACCATGAGTAGAACAACGAAACCTTAGGCGGAGGTTATACGAAAATTCTGGCATCAGTTTTGTCCATGATTGACAACAGATTGACGTCATAGTGATCGTGTAATGTGCGGAATGTGGATTGATAAATTAGACTGACGGATTTTTCAATATTTTAATATTCAGTGGATCTTAGATTAGCCCCAGCATTACCAAATAGTTGCTTACTATTGTTTACTCTCCGCCATAGTACAAAAAAACGGATTCCTAGTTCCCACCTTTGGGATTTATGTTTGAAGCTCCGTAACATCCTTACCACAGCTGTAGATGGAAATGTCAGTTATCTACCTTTTCATAAAATTTAAATATGTACAGAAATATCTTCGTAGTAGCCACTTTTTATACCACCGCTAATCAAGCTAATAAGATAGCTATATGCGCTTGTTAACAATTCCGTAACCATAGGTGAGACTGAGCCATGGTCTGTCATTTATCTATCCGTCCATCCGCATGTCAAAGGTTCTAAGAACGAATATTTGATCAGAAGTTCAACAAAATTTCTTTTCACGAGGTTCCAATACATGAAAAGGTAGCCTAAAAATTGCAAGGACTACTGACACATATTTTATTCGCCTTCCTATCAATCTGGCTTCAGTTTTATTGTCATCAAGGTAATCTCCGATTTACCATGTTGGGGATCGAGAATCGATAAGCACTCTGGCTGTAAATCTGTTAGTTTAGTTTCTAAAGAATTTTCTTAACCAATTACAAGACATTAATACCAAATGATAATTTTAAGGTATTTTATTTTCCCGAAAATAACGCCATCTTAGTTCCGCAGTGTTTCTTCGCCATTAGTAGATTACATTTGTAGTGGGTTTTTTCACAACGCTCACAAACCTTACCGTCCTTGCTTGCGCTCACACGTAAGGAATCGTTCGCCAAGCACCTAATAGTGTGTTCCGGTAGCTGTCCTTGAAGACCAGTAATTATAAGTTAGTATGAAAGTCACTTCGACCATATCTTCACGTAATATCAGGTGAGATAGTGGTCAAAGGCTACAAAAAAGGGTTCTATCTTTAGTTCATATTGACACAGGAATAAATAGAACAATATTCAGTACTAACTAAATAATTATGGCCACAAAAATAAGCAAACAAATATTGTATGGCAATATGTAAGTATCTGACATTTTCACAACGCTGCTGCGTCACACACATCTACCTAAGTACCTAAATATTGTAAGAGCGTGACGTAAAATGGAGTGCATATTACCAAAACATTCTCGACAAAGAGTACTGATGGTCAGAACATCAGTAATGTGGAACTAGTTCATTTAGCACCAGTCGATGCCCTGTCGCGGCGACCGCCCGCAGCCCGCGCATGTTTGCAGTGCGCTTAGCGACGCACCGCTAACTCTGTGTCGTTGCTCAAAGAGTAAGGAAATGGATGAAGAAATGACATACGTAATACCAATTGAAAGTGTGAGAGATACCTTAATGACGTCGTGTTAACAGAGTGATTCTGGCAGTTACGTAGTGCATGGAAGCGGGAGCAGTACGACGGTGAAACAAAAACATCGAGGAAAGGAAGCAAAATGCTCAATCAAATACCAATTTAAATACCCTATGTCATCATAAGAGTTGTGCCTTTCTTGTTATCAAGTATGGTAATATTTTCAAATACATCTGCGGTAGTAAACTGCAGGGCAAGATGATATGTCTAATAAGGTATTTTATAAAGAAAAACATCTATAAATAAAATAAGATGGTTTTCGAATAAAACAATCCTAAATTTTATAAACATTTATTAACAGTTTACAAAAATATGCGAAACTAAAACCGCTATTATAAGTCTTTATAAGCAAATATTCGTTGATGTCGTTTTAACAAGCCACAAAATATACATTAATCTCATCCATACATATTAAATGACGGGTTTCGGCATTTCGGCTTCCACAACCGACAGGTTTTCGCAGGAAAATCTAATAAGTGTAATTTTTTTGGGCGTCCATGTCTCCCACAGATCAATTGAAACATAGTGGCAAGGCCAACTTCACGTCAATTTTAAGTTTTAAGTGGGAGAGTGGTACTGTCCCGATCTTACCAGGCCTCTCAGCTGTTACCCAAGGGCATAGAGCGTGGACACTAGGAAAAAATAAAAATCATACAAATGTTAACTTATTAGGATCTGACGGGGACCCGCGTTATATATACCGGAAATATTCGTACCAGTTTCAGACTATTTTAAAGACTGGAATTCACGATTGCGCACCAACGAGCACGGACTTCAGCGATGATCTATGTATGTATTAAAAATTCAAGCGTACCATTACCACCAGACAACAAAAAGTAAGACAGTTTTTGAAAATTCTGACCCTATTCCGAATCTGTGGTCATTTAACTGATCTTTGAATCATGGAGGACAGTGTGCGTCATTGTGCGTGGCTACAATTAACGTATTGCACCCATTACTGCCCGAGGGCACTGTGACGAAGGCGGTGGCGCTAAAACGCATCGCAAAGTAAACCCATTCAATATGGACCGTATTTAAACAAGAATTAGCAAAGAATAATTAAAGGCTTTACGATTCCCAGGAGCACTTGCTACTTACTTACTGCTTACTGGGGTGGTAATTGTTAAATTTATGTTCTGTTAGTTAACAAAATGTTGGTTTTAGGGTTCCGTTCGAGAATCTGGTCCCTACTTAAGCCTCCAGTGTCAGTTACCTCATAACTAGTTACTGAGTGAACAGATTTTAATTTTTTTTTTTATTTGAAAGATGATACAACCTTTTAGGCCCATTAAAATTTTATATCCTTCTAGCCGTTTTTTTAGTTATACTCCAATAAATGAGAAGTGTTTTCCTATTTTGATGATATAGTCATTGACAGTAAATGAAAATCGGTCCCGGAAGTAGCAATGGTCACTAAAACGGGTGGTTTTTATTTTTCCTACGGAACCAACTTTAAAACTCAAAAGTGTGAAATAACTTGTTGTTGCGCACAATATTGTGATAATAAGTACTTTTGAACTATCATGGTACCGACTTCAAGAAGCTATTTTACACTTTTTAGTGTTGAAGTCGGTCCCATATCAAGGAAAAAATATTAAAGCGATCTAATGAACCGCTGGAAAGCCATTTGAAGTTTTCAGATAATATGCGTTAGTATACGGCATTGCGATATAAAATAATAACATTAATTCCCTGTACAAGAAACATTATTTCAAAGTTTTTTGTTCTATTGTAAATACGATAACTACTACGAGTAAGTGCATGCTATTTATTACTAATTTCGAAGTGCAACATATAAATAAAAATCGAACGGGCGCGAATCGAATTTCCGCTAAGAATCTCAAGCTGTCTGAAAAAACAACGGCATTTTGTAAATAACATAAATAAAAAAATGGATATAACAATAAAATATAAAACAGAGAAAATTTAACACAATCACATAATGCACCGTGGGGTGCCAGGCTAGAATGTCATCCCGCCATTGCTACCTGTGGGTATCGTAAGAGGCGACTAAAGGTGAAATACCGGAAGATGGGCAGCAACGCCTTCTGAGGAACTTATAGACTGCGATCCCTAAAACGCCTGCCAAGCCTGGGGATTTTGGCAAAAGCCCCATGGGGTGGGGGGCTGTACTCAGCAGTGGACAATCCGGCTAATATAGTATACATATAATGCACCCAGCTACACTTCCATTGTATAAGATACGTTTTAATGAATGGCAGATAAAGATAACAGGAAGATATACATGCAATAGACGCAAACTACTGAGACTCAATCAGGAGATATCGCCTGATTTGATATTGCCATGTTATTGCCATGTACGGGTGCCGTTCAATATTTTTTTAGTGCATGTGTGTGTTTTATTACGGAAACTTCGGTGTGTGACTTCGACTAACAATACTATTCTATTATAGCTAAAATAATTGTAGAATTGTATACTTCTTTTAGACTGCTATTACAAATCTGAAAGTTTTTAGTAATAGTCAGCTAGCTACCAGGCAGACATTTTGCAAAATATTTTATCACTTCGCTGTGTATGTATCACAGAATTAAGAAATTGTATCGAAAAGTACCTGGTAAAGGTAAAATTGTAAGTAGCATTTTTGTAATAAGCGATGGCAATGACCACAATTACAGATGTTAGTAATCATGAATTACTGGCAATCAAGGACATATCCAGGAAAATACTATAGAGTATGTGCTTGGCGAAAGATTTCTTACAGATGGTGGTAGTTCAGACCCGCAGCAGAATTTGAACCCCGAACGCCCTGCGTATCAGTCTATTGCTATTATCCATATATTGCCCAGCTATCACTTCACTTCCTATAGATTGGTACTTAGTACTCATAAAAATAACGAAGCTCTCAAAAAACAAAAATAATTCGTTATCCAAGTACAAATCAAGAACAAACAACGCATCTGCTCACTTTCGAAACCTTCAAATGGGTTGACAACAAACGACAAGGCATCGACAGAACGAATTCCAAACACCATCTCATGAGAGTTCATGATGCAGTCGCTAAACTCTTCAGAAAACATTGCTTATAGCAACATAAACTTTTAAAAGTGTTTACTGACTACACTGTGACAAAGTGATCTAGTATGACGATTTCTTGCCTGTTAATAAATAGTCAACTACCTGCAATTAAGTCACAGCCTTATTCGTAGTTGTTTAAGATTGATTTTCCTTTAGAGGCTGTTGGAAATAACTTGTGGATGGTAAAGGTAATGATGTTTACAGTTAAGTCGTCGTATAGTTGCTAATCGGTAAGATGTCGCGAGTTAGCGCCTCTCCCGGTGTCCGTCAACACAGACATTCATTGTCACCCTAGTTGAATGGTACAGCCCTTCCGGAAGGGTCTTTAAAGTTCCATTTTTGTTGTATGCCTAAATGGGAGAGAATTTGTTTGGGTAAACATAGAGAATGTATGTGGTGGTTTATGAAGCAGTGATGGCTCAGTGGCATTGGCTATGGACTGCCGAGCAGCAGTTCGAAACCCGCCGCGGGCCTGTGCTTCACCGCATGGTGGAAGGTCTAGAATATCACCCTCCCATTGCTACCTGTGGGTGACCGCCTAGCTAGCGACAATAGTGTGTTCCGGCAGCAGTCCTTGAGAGCCAGGAAAATTACAGGCACATGAGACCTAACAATAGTTTCACATGGAATGTTTTGAGCATTATAATATGGTTTGTGGCAAACTTCTAAACATTACGGGTTTCATAATGATGGTTTTCACCGCATATCGTGTAGGATTTGAGATACTCACGTATTATATATGGGCACGCAAGGCAGTGTTAATGTTCCTAATTTTATAAAATGAGTATATCGTTATTGCTCTTGCTTTTTTTGCTGCGAAAGCATAACGAAACACAGAATGTTTCTCTTTCTCCTTCGTGCGCTCGATGAGTCAAGAACTCCTGAGAATGCTTCGTGTAGAATCGAAATGCTTCGAAAATTCTTCCGGTTTGACTGCGTGGCGTTTGTAACGTCACGTCGGCTTAATAGGAAAATTAGGCGGAATTGGATATATTGTAAGTGTTTTATTAAAATATTGATTTAATGTTTTCTTAAAATATGTTATCATTACACACCTATGCATGCACCATGCTTCACCTCTCTTCAGCGAGATAAAATTAAGATGCAAGAAAATCTACATAAATAATGTAGAAAAGTACATAATTAATATTAAAAATATAAAAATATATATTTGAAATTTATTATTAGCTTTTATATCAGGGGTTCTCTCAAATCGTATGTGCATAATTACAGATCAAATAAAACATCGTAGATAACAAATATCTAAATAATGAAGAAGGAATCCCTATCATGTAAACTTATAGAAATTGCTCTTACCTCTTATACAGTCATAATCACACCGATCATATTACAGGAAGACAAACCTGTAGAAATTATGCTACAGTTTAAAGCTTTTAGTACCTGGCTACCATTTCCATGCCTGAAAAGCTCTGCGTTCTAAGTTTGAATCCAAAGGAAATATAAACCTGGTTAGGCGAAGGTAGTTTGTGAATAGAATATAAAAACTTGTTTTCCTGTTTACTCCCGAGTTCTATTACAGCTTCTGGTTCGCGGCTCTGTTAACTCTCTTTGGACCCAGTAATGGTTAATCCATGTAATTCTAGTGTGTTTGTGTTTTTATTACACACCTACTTATGAAAGCACATGAAGAAAATACATGCTGGTAAAACTAAAAGCAAACCTGGCATCTTATCTCAAGCCATTCAATCAAATAGAATCATAAGAAAATGTGATTTCAACACCGGTTCACCCACTAGTTAGCGGTTCTAAATATCTCTCCACCTTCTAATAAAGCATAGGATTGTGTTCGTGCCAAGTGCTCATTGTTGACGTAGGTCACGGTTGAAGACACGTGGTACTCTAGTAACTGTTGTTTCATCTGTGACACTATCACACACTTTCTCTGATGAGCAGGTAAATTAATTTAGTTAGGTTCTGGCCTGGATAGTGAATTAAATTATATTATTTGACATTTGTCGTGGCTTAGATTATAAATGTCCCTAACATCGTCTTGTGTGTATCGAATATAATTACAAATATTCGACACACATGTAATAAAAAAAATATTTGACACATGTATATTTGTAATTATTATGCAAAAAAAATTGAATTTTTAGTTCACTGTTTGTCTTTGGGTCACCGTTCTAAGCAAAAAAAATTGCGGGTAGATACTCATAACTTGCCCATGGGGCCCTTGGAGTGCTGGGCTTCAATGTTACCTCCCATCTATTACTATGTCATAAGAGGCGACTAAGGGTAACACACCAGAAGGTGGGCAGGGCAGCCACCTATTATGGCGGGGGAAGGCGGGGTTGCCATTCTCTGAAAACGACACAAAAAAACGTCAAACAATTACTAATAGTAGTTATTTTTGAAATGATGAGACTGACAAATGGCTCACCTGATAGTGTAAGCGTCATGCCTCTCCATTAAAAGTGCCGAATTAGCATCGCCATGTGGTTTTTATTTTCAGTAATTTGAAAGAGTTTAAAGATTTAGAACTTTAAAGATTGGAATTATTGGACATTCTCAGCTTCAAGACATTTAACACAGAACAACTGCGGCAAATTAACGAAACACGCGTTATCCGTACGTCCGTTCACGGGTATGTATCTCGTTAAAGGAATGAGTTATAAATATTGTACTGTACTGGCAACCCCCAATAATGGGGGAGGCAGCGTAGTTTCGTTATTTCACCTCTGTTGTTAAAACAGAACTGTGTTAAATGTCTTGAAGATGAGAACATCCAAAAATCCCAACCTTTAAACTTGATTACTCTTCCAAATTAGTGAAAATAAAAAACCACATGGCGATGCTAATTTGGCACCTTTAATAGATGCTTGACGCTTACCATTTAGCCATTTGTCAGACTCATCATTTCAAAAATAACCACACAGAAAAAAAAGACTTCTTTAGCCAAGAACATACATTGTCTTAATAAATTCAAGACAATTCTGTATTACAACAAGAATATATTCTGAACTGAAAAATAATCGAGTCTTGATATTACACTCGAATATTCTTAGGAATATTGTTTTGACCCAAGAAATATTTCTTCACATAAAGTATTCAAATTATTATTTCAAGATAACGAAAATATTCTTCTAACAATTAAATAGGAATTCTTCTGTTAACATTTTATTCTCTAAATAAAATTTCTATATTCTTTCTTGAAATATTTTAATATTCTTGTTGAATGTAATTAAGGTGCTTCACTTACGAATATTGGTAAGATTATTGGATTCAAAACTAACCATATTCGTATTTAAATACTTTAACGATATCTCCAAAGAAGAGTGCAACACATACTTTGATTCAAGAATATATTCCTGAGAATATTGTGTTCTGTTTTCAAGAATATATTGTTTTCAATATATATGAATCACAAATATTTTTGAATAAAAACACACTGCGTTGGCTCAAGTATTCCTTTTTTTCTGTGCACTTCTAGTAATTGTTTGACGTTTTTTGTGTCGTTTGCAAAGAAGTTGAAGAGTAGTAGCATAGACTATAGTTAAAACAATAGTATAGACTATAGATTAATTGTAGATGTCATACAAATATGATAACCTTAAAACGTGAAGATTATTAAATATAAGGGCGACGCCCCGTCCATCCACTGGACTTTGCCACAGGTGACTGCAAATTTAAGAGTTCCCATCCCCTCAGTTATATAATTATGTGGACGGAAATAGGGGTAGAAGGATGCTGGAAAACTATGGATGGGCTGTATGAATAATTGTGTTCAAAAGGTGTAAAAAACTGAGTTGACTTGTCGTTTTAACCGATCAAGCTGGGTTCAAGCAGTGTTCGCTGTGATAATTTACTTCGAAGGGTACCGCTTGTGGCATTTATTACTAAGCGCTTACGTTAGCCTCTTGGTCTCCTCTGTTGTCTTAAGGTAACATTAACAAATGTTACGGAAATGTTCGTGGCACGGTTCGTGGAAGACGCCGTAGGTTGCGGTGCCCCCCATACAACACAATAACTGCCACTCCGACGTAAGGTTTTGAAATGCTCCTTTCTTCGGGATAAAGCCTGTCTTCGAATTGGGCAGGTTGAAGCCCTTTCGCTTTACTCAGGATTACATAATTTCTGGAGCGAACTGGAGTCTGTCGTTACGCTCAGGGTTAAATATGCCGCCCGTGACATAAATACTGCATTCATCACCTTGGTGCATAGTCTGTTTCCACACGTACAGATAAAAGGATAACAGCAGTTATCGCGTGGTAGTAGAGCATTTTGCGCCTTCCCACCACTCTCTTGTCGCCAAACATCTGTGTGTTCAGGCAGCTGCATGTCCTTGAAAGCTAAGTACCATTCGAACCGCATAGTCACTTACCATCAGGTGAGACAGTGGTCAAAGGCATAACCTAGGTATAGGTAATATAAAACAGTTCAATGGAGTGGAAGAAGATTTATATATTGTGCCGAGTTGGTTTATTTTCCAGGTGGAGAAAGTCGCATTCAATTACTGACGTTTCTTCAAGTCCCATTTGTGTATTAACATTACCAATTTCAAATACTACGATACAATAATATTTTCAGATTTGACAATAGAATAACATACGTCACCCAGACATGAATGAACTGTACTATTTGGGACGATTTTTCGCGATAATTAGGTTTACACATTTTTGACGTAACTGAAGAATTGAGTTATGATTCACTAAAGAGTTTACGGTTTCACAAGTGAATGGAGAATGTATTTATCTGAAGCATTTTTCATTCTGCTAGCACTAAATCTCGCGTCCAAAACCTTTTTTTATATATACGTATGTACGCAGACAGATTAAAAAGAACTAATTATAATATTGTTTGATAATTTGAGACCTGACAAGAATTACTCGCAGTTATTGAGTTTAGCGCTGTAAAAGCATATCGCAACAACTGCTCTGCTGGCCACGCTATGATGACTTCAAGCTTGGTCATCATTGCAGCTTTTGCTGACCATGTTGTGATGGCCTGGACCTGCACTACGCTCCATTATGGGAAATTACCATCGCTGCTGCCAATGCAGACCGCAAAAATAATATGCTATTAACATGATTTCAATCAGTTAACAATTTATCGTTCAAACGTAATCGAGACAAAACTTAGCTTTAAGATTTCTCTAAGTGATCATTCTTTGCTATAATGTTAAAATGCTCTATTTTAGGTGGAAACGTTTTTGTTGTGTTATTAAAGGTGTGGCAATTGAGATAACACCTAAAGCACGTCTTTACGTATGAAGGCTTTATCAGTTCACGGCTTGTGATCTTGTGAACCCTGAAGCCTGGGTCTAAGTATTATTACTCAAGAAATAAGGTTTATTTTTCTTTAGCAGTTTTGAAAAGGAACGCTGATGTTACGTGATGTCACGTAGACGTGATTGTGCTATCTGTTCGTAGATTGAAGCAGCGTTTTATTCAGGTTATGATTTATGTATGGCAACTTACCTAACACTTCCTTTAGTGGTTTTTTCGTGGGTGTTTTGCTTTAGTGACAATTGACAAGTTTGCATTTTTAACGAGGTAGGTACTGAAACTCCGAGAATATGGACCTTTATCACGTATTTCTTTTAATTTTATTTTAATATCTGTGATCGAATTTTGAGTAACGCCTGAATCTATTAATTACAAAAATATATATAATATACTGGTCGACTTTAGACCCTTTTCTCTTTTTTTGGAATTTGGTTAAGAATATTCAGTCAAGGACCCGATAATTCCTAATATATCACTACATAGTATAAAACAAAGTCGCTTCCCGCTGTCTATCCCTATGTATGCATAGATCATTATTTTTTTTATAGGATATTAAGAGGAAGCTTTATATGTATACTACATGCATAATATACTAGAGAAATAGTTATAATTTTAGAGGTCTCTAATATGATGTCAAGATTAACCTTTAACGTTTCAAGAGTAACCTCTAAAGAAAACATGTGTGTATTGTCTAATGACAAAAAAGATGTGAACATTGTATATAACGATGAACTGGCCGCGCCTCGGTCTCTGTTCACGTTGCCGACAGTAACGCACACGCAAACATCTCAGTTCGCTCCTACAGCTCAAGCCCTTCATCTGCTCAACGCTCTGATTGTATGGGATCCTAATATAGATATCTTTTATATAAAATTTCACGATTTTGTAAAATTTTGCCTAATATGTTTAAGTTTTAATTAATTAGCTTATTGTGCGCGTTGGCTAGCTGTAAGCACAGTAAGCATCTGCTATATAAATAAATAAATATAAATAAATAAAATAAATAAAGAGATTCTGTAGTCTCTTTAGTATCAGCATTGCAGTCGGCGCGGGTCGCTATTATATAATTTTAAATATTCCTATTGTATATTTAATATGTATACCTTGTAAGTAAGTAGGTCTTTTGTAAATTCAAGACAATTCTGTCTTACATTTTCACATTTTCACTTAGAGAATTGTCATACATTTTCACATAATTTCAAATCACAAATCAGGTAATCCATCCACAGGCCGCTTTTCAATCATTAGCTCACTTCCTCCGCTCGCAGACAAGCTTCACACCAGATGGTGCTTTGAAGAATAATTAATTGACATACAACTTATCACAGCTAATTTATTCGTCTGGATACAGAGAGGTGTGTCGCCTATTTGGCAGACTCCACTTCTAACCAACCTAGCAATTCTAAACCCTAAAACCACAGTATTGGGTTCAATTTCGTTCTATTCACAGCTTAAACTATAATCTTAGTTCACTAAACCAATACTGTCTCTGAGAAGACTCAAATTGTAGCCAAAGTAAATTCAGAACCACTCAGTAGTGACGTGTTTCGTAACTGTACTGAAAATGTGTAACAAATTATTGCCACGCTAATATTATTGGCAAATAATCTAAAATAGGATAATATGACGTATATGTGCTAAAACGTGCGAGTAACAAATAGGTAATAAGGTAATAAGATTCGGTGTCAATTGACTGTAAAAGTTTAAATATTTTATTTCGCAACGTATTTATTGCACCTAAAGAGTGTTGAGGTTTGAATGACATAATGGAAAAGACACATAAATAGTAGATATTGTGACGTAACTGTAACAGTTAGACATCTGGCATTCCGGACTTTTTTGTAAATATTGATGCCCTCTATACAATTGTAGTACATCACTTTGGTCTATTGTCGTCAATTTTTACTCCGGAGTTATCTGGAGTATAGCCCCGCCCCCCCATGGGAGCTCCAAGCTGGGATCCTCGCCGAATATAACCACTTTCTGGCGGCGAGGAGATCCCGTGGAGAGCCCCCAGTATGGGAGGAGGGCACACGCATGCGGCGGCAGGCGAGGGCTGCCCTGTTGCAGCGGTGGACGGAGGACCTGGCTCCACCGAGCCCTGGGCAGTGGACGGTGGAGGCGATCCGCCCGTCCTTCAGAGGTAGGTAGCGGCCGTTCAGGTCGCTGACCTTCGGATTGGTGCAGATGCGTTCTGAACACGGATGTTTCGGAAAGTACCTGCACCAGCTCGCAAGACCTCAGCCTGCCACGAGTGTGGGGCGCCGGGAGACACGGCGCTCCATACGCTGAAGGTGTGTGCCACATGGGGCCCGCAGCGGCACACTCTTTCAGCCTGCATGGGAGGGGATCTCTCTCTGCCGAGCGTTGTAAATGCCATACTCATTGGAGAGAGATCGTGGCGGGCAGTGGTCTCCATCTGCGAAGCAGTAATGGCGCAAAAGGAGGCCGTGGAGCGGGTTATTGAGGGCGATGTTCATGCTGCCCCGCTCCAGCGCAGACAAACGGGGATGAGGAGGAGGCAGTTCAACCACCTCCTCCCTTCTCCGTAGTAGGATCACTGGTGGAGAGTTGGGGGATTTTTCCCCAGCTTGCATGGCCCCACACGTTTGGGGGTTGGCCTTGGTGAGCAAGGTTGCCCCTCCACAGGCGCAGAGGCCTGACGGAGTTCGGGCCTACCGCCGATGCAAGGGGCGTTTTAGTGGGTTCAAGTCGCCCCTTCCGCCACCCCCTGTCATGTCCGTGGCATTTGCCCCATCAAAAAAAAATGCGATTCTAATGGAGAAATAATTTTTCAAATTAGTCCAGTAGTTTTTAAGTTTGTTCGTTACATACAAAAATATAAAATACAAATCTATCCTCTTTATAATATTAGTATAGACAGATACATTTATTTACCTGAAAGTAAGCTTTTTGCGCACTACCAACTACGTTCAGGATTGCTTTTTATACAAACCTGCTATAAATATATGCTTCATAATTTCATCAAAACCAAGAAAAAATTAATAATACACTCATTTGTCAGATTGTGGCACATTTGATTCTTCCTTCACGTTCATATATCAAGCAAGTAACGTTCAAGAACACCAATCGTGTAGCTTGATCGAATTTGCTATAAGGCTGGTATTGATAATTTGTACATACGTTCACGGCTAACAATAAAGTTAGCTATTCCTCAACATGAAATAAGTTCAGGAGGTTTGTTTTTATTAGTAATGAAACAAGCCACAAACTTATCTCAAATGTAAACAATAAAATACAGGGTGTAAAAATACCTCCATAAATTCTTGTGGGTACACGTCGCTAGACGTCACCGCGAAAGCATTGTCGAGTCACTCTCACGCCGATTGATTCTGCAATTTGGATTATGGATGAAATGCATTTACAGTGACAATATGAAAAACCAACCGTATTGTATTGGAAAGCTTTCGTCATGTTGTGAATTTATTAATACAATTCTGTTTTTTTTTTCTTTTTTTTTTCTAATTTATACTTGTGTATTATTTTATATTCAATACACAAGTTTTTTGAATGCTATTAAGACATTCACCCTCTTAACTTATAACATATTTTATACATTAATAAACAGCATTCAGCACTTTGGCTTTGTACAGTTCTTAGTGACGATTATTGCATTCCAACGGGGCAATGCTGCCAACTGGTAGTGAGCAAGAGCATTAAGGTTGCCTGTGGACCTGCAACAGCCTATGTGTTGCCTAAATGCTTTCATTGTAATAGATGTAGTGCTGCATATAGTTTGCAAGTGTATCAGGTAACCTATGATAAGTGGTGCCTGTAATTGGTATGGTTTGTGAGCTAAAGAGGCACTAATTTGATTAATTGATTAGGACAGGTTATTCACGTGATATTTAACACTAATTTGTAAAAGTCAGTAATTTGTAATTCAATCCAGGCATGCTCGAGATTCTATTGGACAATTTTTTTATTTTTTTTTATTTTTGTGTTATTGTGACGGACTAAGCCCGAGGCCCACCTGATGTTAAGTGGACTTACCTCTGCCTATAACAGACGCATTTCGTCCCGTCGAATTGCACTGTGCCCGTCACACTGAGACGTCCAGTTGTTAGGTCTCATTAGCCTGTATTTTTTCTGGCTCTCAAGGACTGCTGCCGGAACACACTGTTAGGTGCTTGGCGACAGATTTTCTACTTGAGGGTGGTTGCTAGCCAGGCGGGCATTCACAATATGCCCTTCCACCATGCGGTGAAGCTCAAGCTCTGGGCAGGATTCGAACCATGGACCTGCTGCACGGCAGTCCATAGCCAATGCCACTGAGCCATCACTGCTTCAAATACAATGTACTAAATTCAACAGAATTCGACTCGTTCTAAAAAATATTGACTACTTAGGTTTAAAGAAAAACTTTATATCTCATAAGAACTAGTGTTCACTTACGATGAGATTCTCTTAAATATAATTTATAAATGAGTCCTCTGGCTTGGTAGGCATCACTTATTTAATGAGCTATTTATATAGTGCTTAAGTTTATTTCGATATGCGTTAATACTTTCACATTCTTTCACCTCATTTGGTAACTGTTTACTATATACTTACTATTTAGAATACATTTGAATGAATGTATTTACATATACATTTCCCAGGAGGTACAAACCCACCAACTTATCTGTTCAGGTGGCAGAAAAAAGAACTATAACATTCCTTCAAATTGTGACAGTTTGTAGTTGATTTCCTTGATCAGCAGCGCCCTCGCCAACTGCACAGTTAAGTTGGTGGTACTATGCTCGAGACTAGTAATTATTTCGTACGTAAAAATTACTTACTAGTGCCATTGCTTATGTGGTTTTATTTGCCAAAATAATAAAATAACTTGATAAAGGTATGGTCCACTGAAATCTGACGCTTTCAATATACAGGTTGTTGAAATAGCTCCATAAATTCTTGTGGACGTACGACGCTAGGTGTCCAGACGGTTGCATTGTAACGTCACTCTTCAGCGATTGATTTGGCTGATGTAAGCAGGGGTAATGATGATTCGTTTCGACTTGTTGAAGTCCTTGTACATACTAAAGATTTATTTTTACACACTGTATAACTTTTGTACACTGATTATTTTTCTTGACCCTTTCATGTCTGGCTTCGTTTATGCAGGCTTGAAGCAAATGTTGCAATAATAAAATGAAGTTTTTGGTAGTACCTTCCCATATAATTGACTATTGAAAACTTCTTTATTTTAAATTGTATTCTTCAATATCTTAACAGTTCTAAATAGTTACTTCTACAATGCACTTGCAACTTTTAGAACTCATTAATAACGTACACCATGACATTAATGTGAAGTAATTCGTATATGAATTCAAAACTTACAAAATTAATTTATATTTTTGCTGCATCGAAGTATTGAAACTACAAAAGGAAAACCAAAATCCGTCACAAATTCCAATTTAAGTATACCGAAGTGACCTCATAAATGCCAAGTAACGCGGGCGGATTTCCGATGCGTTGTGACTCTGCACAAAGCACCATCAGGAGATGTTGGCTCTCCAAGGTTTCGAACGAAATTGAGACTCATCAAATGTGTTGACTGAATTACGCGGCGTTTTTAGTGTAAATTCATAAATTAGAATTTCTAGCTAAATTTCACTCATAATCTATATGTCTAACTTTTTTTTTGTCTTGTGTGTTATTGTGGCGGAACAAGCACGAGGCCCACCTAATGTTAAGCAGACTAACCCTGCCTATAACAGATGCATTTCGTCACAAGTCACGAATTGCACTGCGCCCGTCACCTTGAGACATAGTTGTTAAGTCTCATGTGCCTGTAACTGTTCACTGGCTCTCAAGGGCTGCTGCCGGAACACACCGTTAGGTGCTTGGCGACAGATTTTCCACTTGAGGGTGGTCGCTAGCCAGGCGGGCATTCGCAAAATGCCCTTCCACCATGCGGCGAAGCTCAAGCCCGTGGCGGGATTCGAACCATGGACCTGCTGCGCGGCAGTCCATAGCCAATGCCACTAAGCCCTCACTGCTTCAAAATACTTATTTTAAGATATCCTTATCTTCCATACATATCAATTTTATTGAAATTCATATAAAAAATAATAATTAGAAACAGCGTGTAGCATCACAGCGTACCAGGGTACCAGAAATTAGCAATGGCTGCAAAGTGCAAAACATTAATTAAGATTCCTCACAATTTTCTCGAACACTTTCAAGAATGCAGTGACCTAACATCTCGTACCGGTTCAGAATGAAAAATAAACAATTAGTACAGAATACTTGAGAATTCAGTCATCGTTGTATGAACTATTATGAAACAGCCACGCTAAAGTAAACACAGATCTCAAATCGAGGGGTTAATAAAATCATTCCGAACGATTAACCTGTAATTTACCGAATGTTGTGCTCGTATTTTACCGAACTCCTGACTTTTAGTATTGTACACGGATTTTTTTACTGTTGTAGTAAAAACGCGAAGGCCGTTTGGTAGAAGACGGAATCTATAGTGGTAACATTCCCAGATTCATGCAGACTTCTTGGATATTTTGATGGTGTTACTCATGGGCATGTTTCCGTTGTTAGTTTACTTGATGAATGCGTGGGCTGTGATTGTGAAAATGTTGTCTACATATGCGTCGCAATGTGCTGCTTCTTTGAAACTATTGAATGAATAAAACTCCTGAGTAAATTTAAACTAGTTTGCATATGCTAGCATAGAGATATCTGATGAGTATGTGACTACCATGGATGAGTTTCTACCTATTGTCAAAGATGAAATCAAGGTCCAGTCCCGATGACCAGACTTGCGCTATTACAATAATATTTAATACCCAAGTCGTGCCTCTATAGGCAACATTGATAGAGAAAAAAAAAGCTACTAGGTTTCTCTGAATGATATTCTACTATGCTGGTAGCCTGTGGTATTCTAAATATCTATTCATACAAACCCGTATGACACTTTAAGGTAAACGCTGAAGTCTTGCCGGTAAAGTCAATTTTATTTATTAATTTTGATTCTCGATCGTCAGACTGTTGGACGTCATCACGTAAAACACGAGATTCAAAAAAGATTTTATGTGACTTGAGTTTTTCAATATATTGTTTTAATACGTATTGAGTTAATAATAACAAATATTTTTAAAATATTTTACGAAAACATCAAATTAATATTTTAATAAAACACTTAAAAAATATTGTACGTATCAGTCGTATTGAGTTGATTATATTTGTTTTATTTATAATATTAATAAATAGTAAATTTAATTAATTTAATATTATTGACGATTTTCCGGGTAACTTATGAAATAAAGTTGCATTGGTGTCAATAACTTTCAAGATAAGAAGAACAATATTATTTTAAGTCCGTGTGTACTATGATCACTTATAATGATTAACCAAATAACCAACTCGTCGCCACAAGCACGAAAAAACTGTTCAAAATTTGAATTTCCCACCATAGGAGTGTGATTTTACCTTAACAAGAATTTGTTTGGCCTAAACTCTGTAATTCCAATAGCAGTTGTGGTGCGGTACTTTCCAGCATTGATGTGCAATTGTTTTGAGAGGCTATTTTTAAGGCATTCCTGCTCTATAGGTACTTTGACTGTAGATCTACAACACGTCATCGGCCACTGAATAGCGTTGATATTACAGCTTTGTTCAGAAATCAGTCATTTGTTGATTTTAGCTGCCATTCATCTGTATACAATATTGTTATCCAGGTAATTTCTTTTCAATCCGTTTGGAATAATGACGTGGTAAGGGCTATGGATTTCTGCGCATTGTATCACTTTGTTTGAATCCTGCCGTGAGTTTCAGCCTCCTTGGTAGGGCTCACAGATACCCGTGTAGAGTTCATAGTTTTGTGACCTATATAGAAAATCTGTTGCCGAACAACAGTATCTATATACTGTATCTTCCGGCATCTGTCCTTTAGAGCAGGTTCCTCTAATGGGAATAATCTAAAAACATTTTGGACCAAATTAACCTACAGATGTGGTAGTAGACACATGCTCGTCTATTAACAATACAAAAAAAATTTAATTAATTGTTAAATAAAATGTACTCAAGACAAACGTAAACAAAACAGATAGCAACTAACCATGGCAAATCTAAAATTAAGCCCAATCGTTCACACTTTAATTCATATTGTAAAATAGTCTAACCCAAATAGCTCATCTTTAAATAGAATTTTCGGAAGTACGACTGATAAACACGCACACGCACGCAATAAACAACCAATTTAGTTAACTGACGAAGACTGATTGCTATCACAATAAAAAGCCAACACTTGATTAACTAACATTCTAAAATTGATTTCCTAACGAAATATATAAATTTGTCGGTACAGTACTCGAGTAAAATGAATTTATACGAAATCAATCGTGGAAAGTCTCGATTCCCGGAACACAGTCTACGGTGTACAGACAAGTCTAAATTTATTCGAATAGCTTTGCACTCGATAGTCTGACAATGAACTCTTATCGAGTAAACAATCGATCACTCGCCGCGACCTGGCGCTCGCCTGTCGGCACTCACCGTGCCTGATCGTAAATCGATACTTATTCTAAAGAACAACTAGTCGTAACGCGCGAATTAGATGTTATAGACATTTTGTTGAGATTATGAAAGTTTACTTATTTGGAATGTTGTGTTAAATGGGAATAAGACGAATATCTATATATCAGTTCCATATAAACAGTAATTTTAAGAACTTACCCGTTATACATAAATTTAGCTTACTGTTTTTATACTCTAATATCTAAAGCAATATAATGAAACACAGTTTTTGAAGAGAGTTAGAAAGTTGCCCAATACTGTTCTCTTTTATTCCTCAGGGCGTCAGGCAGCGCAGTCATCCTGGATCCAAGAATGATATGCAAGAAGAACCGGCGCACGCGTGGCCGTCTCACACAGATCTGCCGAAATGAGACAGGTCTTCTTAAAGAAATAGCAAAAGGAGTGACTCTTGGAGCCACAGAATGCCAACACCAGTTCCGGAACAGGCGGTGGAACTGTACTACTCAACGACGTAGCATGAGGAAAATACTCATGAGAGGTATGTGAGTAAAGGAATATTTGAAAAGATATAAGTAGGGACCACTAAGCAACTAATAAGTACAATAGTCACGAATAGTTCCCTTGTGGGTGCTCCACCTTTCCTAGATCTTATAGCAGAAGTAGTAGCGGGTGGAAGGAATTCTCTGTAGATTTTTTTTTATTTTTTTATGCCTGATAGGTTAGACTTTGACCACTATCTCACCTGATGGTAAGTGATGATGTGATCGAAGATGTTGTTCAGGTTAACCTAGAAGTACTGGCTCTCAAGGTCAGCTACCGGAAAACACCGTTAGGTGCTTGGCGACATATTTTCTACTTGAGGATGGTAGCTAGCTAGGCGGGCATTCGCAAAATGCCCTACCATGCTATAACGACTGCCATCCTAAGACAATAACCGGGGCCGACGGCTTAACGTGCCCTCCGAAGCACGGAAACGCTCAGTAGTAATGTCACTAGCGGTCACCCATCCAACTCGTGACCGCGCGCGACGTTGCTTAACTTTGGTGATTGGTTGAGAACAGCTAAGTAAACTTCGCTACGATCGCTTCAACCGTAGGGACAACTAAGCAACTAAAAAGTATAATAGTCCCAATTAGTTCCCTTGTGGGAGCTTCCCCTTTCCTAGATCTTATAGCAGGCTAGATGGGCAAGTAGGCAAGTAGTTGGGGGTTGAAGGAATTCTCTGTAGATGCACTACTATCACTCCATTACCACAACCTTTTACTTTAGAATCACGCACAAGCTCAGAGAGATTATCGACATGAACCAAGAGTTTACAAGTTACGATGGACTTTTGTAACTTGTTTTACTACCGGTAGGGGACATAAGAAATCCTAGAGTAGTGTTATGCTTCCCGTGCACCAAGCACTCATTAACAACAAGATGCAAATACTGAAAGTGTGTCAGGCAGGGCGTAGCTTGTATACATTACTATACGATATTTTCTGAAAGGTCAAATGGGTTGTACACCAAACTTATAAGGATCATGCTATTTTCACTTCAAGCGGTCGTAGCCAAGTTTTAGCCGTTCCTAACCGATCAGCTAAGTTAAGCAACGTCCGTCGGGGTTATTACTTGGATGGGTGACCGCTAGTGACATTACTTCCGAGCGCTTACGTGCTTCGGAGAGCACGTTAAGCCATCGGCCCCAGTTGCCGTTTTAGAATAGTAGTCATTATAGCGTGGTGGAAGGGCATTTGTGAATTCCCGCCGGCTAGCTAACACCTTGAAGAAGACAATCTGTCGCCAAGCACCTAACGGTGTGTTCCGACAGCTGTCCTTGAGAGCGAGTAATTCTTGGTTAGCCTGAATAACATCTTCGACCACATCATCACTTACCATCAGATGAGATAGTGGTCAAAGACTTAACCTCTCAGCTATAAAGTAAATAAATGTTCAACCGCATCATCACGTCCCATCAGGTGAGATAGTGGTCAAAGGTTAGCCTCAGCTTTTAGAAACTATAACATTAAACCATATTATAACAACCGATTAGGGCAAAAAAGTTGTATGTCGCAATCAAATTACTTTTCATGGTTATTGTAAATCTGAAAAGAAACTGATTCACTTATCCTGCAAAAACTTTGTAAACAAATTTTTAGAATTGATATAAATCATTGATAAAGAATTTAATATTCCCACAACTCCACACAACACAACAAAAGCGTCATCCGATCACATCAACAATACCAATAAAAGCAAATATCCACTTTATAATGCAAATGAGTAATCGATCACAATAATATTGTCAATTAAACCTCTAAAGCCATTCAGGACCGCAGTTTATAATCTGCGAAACATCAAGCCCATTCAACAAGTTATATTGAATCGTGAATTCTATTTACGACAAACCATCGATATTTTTATCGATAGACATATTTTATCCGAATGGAGTCGATGAGTTCATCAACATTTAAGATACGTTGTAAAATGTGGGAAGAGGTTTGCTACCTGCTGCCTTTATTAGTCGACGGACAAAAGAATGCAAAACGTGCTAAATCGCGCTGATGGATATCGCCCCTAATTCGATTAGGGCAAAAGAGTTGATTTTTATGCGAGCGCTCATTTATCTAAATGCGGTCGATAGTGATGCGCTAGATTGCTTGAGGTATCGATATATCCTATAGCAAAGTAAAGGAGTTTTTAAATCAGTTGTGTTTTAGTGGCAGTGTGTCCCGTGCAATGGATTAATGGTTGTGTAAAGGGGTAAATAATATTATTCACTTCTTTAAATACAAGGGAATTTTGTAAATGTTCGACAGGCTTGCAAATAACCTTCAAGGAGAAATTAGCCGCCCAGCACCTACCATTCATATACTTTAGAAAGTTCCTATTAAATAGGTTATTCCTTCTATAACATCTTTTACTTCCACATTATTTTGTAATTTTAACCTTCTGCATATTTTGATCTCTGAAATAAGTTTCTCACTAATTAGCATATGAAAATAATTATTTCTCAGGTGCAAGAATTTTAAATTAATCAAATACAAATAGTTATCATTACATCTATATTCTCTGCAATATCTATATTTCGTAAAATGCCCTTCCACCATGCGGTGAATCTCAAGCCCGCGACGGGATTCGAACCATGGACCTGCAGCGCAGCTGTCCATAGCTAATGCCACTGAGCTATCCCTGCATCGTTTTTTTTTATAAACGAGCTTACACTTTCTGTTTCAGAATGAGACTGTTTCATGTCCACCTAATAGGAATAAAGGGTCGACTTTAAATATAATAAATAGCATGCCACTTCATACGCTAACGAGAGTAGCGTGTTGATGCACATTTGGTGCACTGCTGTTTCTGAAAGACGTATGAAAACATTCTCAAAGAGGATTGCCGTCAGCTAGGCCATACAACCGAAGGCTATAAAAACCGAAGGCTGGCTTCTGTCGTCCTTTTAAGAGTTCCGTACCCAAAACGGAACGGAACTCTATTAGTGTATGTCAAGCATCCGTCTGTAAGTTACTGGTTCTTAGCTCTTAAATGAGTTTTAAACATGAAAATTTTGATATTTAATGTAAAACGTTTAGGTGGAACATTGGACTAGAAATTGAGTTAAATGATTTCTAGAGGGCACACAAGAAGTTAGCCTAAAAAACTTTTTTGCACACATGCTAAGGTAATGATAGTCTTTCGGTATCATCAACTTAAAATATTTAAGATATTACATACACATATCTGTATTAAATATAATAGATTCAGGCGTTACTTTACGGAAATCCATATTTAATAATAACAAATTTTTTTTTTTTAAATTTAAGAAACCATCAAATTAATATTTTAATAAAACACTTAAAAGATATACAAATATATCTAGTGACAATTCCGCCTAATTGAAAACCGCCGCTTAATTAGGCAGAATTGTCACTAGATATATTTTTTATATTTTTTAAGTGTTTTATTAAAATCTTAATTTGATGTTTTCTGAAAATATTTTAAAAATATTTGTTATTATTATATGAAATATTTTTTTATAACAATAAATGAAAGGGGCAGTGAAAGTTAACAAATTTTAGACCATTTTTATTATGGGGTATTGTTATCTCAATACTAAAATAAAATAGTATCTGAAATTTCAGTACATTATGGATTAAGTTCTTTAAATAACTAACATTGAAAACGCTGACTAAAAGTGTGATTTTGAAACTATGATCAAAGAAAACATACATATTTTTTCGATTTCTGGCTGTTGCAATAGTTCTGGCCCTAAAGCAGAGAGGCCTGATTTTTTTTTCAATAAAGAAATTTTTTTTTTTATTGCTGATTGCCTTTGACCACAATCTCAACTGATGGTAAGTGATGATGTTGTCGAAGGTGTTAACAGGCTTAACCTAGAATTGCTGGCTCTCAAGGGCAGCACATACGGTGAAGCTCAAACCCGTGGCGGGATTCGAACCATGGACCTGTTGCGCGGCAGTCCATAGCCAATGCCACTGAGACATCACTGTTACAAATAAATATACTGGACCATCCTCACATTGTGTGGAAAGAAGGTATGTTTCTACTCACTCTCATTACGCTATAAATTATATTAATCGTGTCTCTCACACAAATTATTGCTTCATCATAAATATTAATTTATTATTTTTATAACTGAGCAATTAGCAAAATGTGTTGAGTACATAATGACTGGTTAGAACTTACATACTCGGTATTTAAAATTTTAAAGACTTCATTTGTCTTCTTTGTGCCGTTCATCAACACTATCTACGTTTACGTTTTTCATACAGCGATTAAAGCAAGCTAAGTGTTTCGCTCGAGTAGAATTTCGAGAGCAGTGTCATCCATTATACGTTTTAAAACATTATACTCGTAGATAAAATCTTAAATGTAAGTTAATTGACATGGTAATTTTATATTTTACAATAAATTAACACCTACGTATGTATACTCGATAGATTACTTTTATTAACCGGTAGATAAACTTTATATAGATTGCTTAATATACAGTGCAGAGGTTTTGTATAAAACTGTTATATATACAATATCAAATTATATACAATATTAAAACTCTGTGTTTATTGGGTTAATATAGCATGTTTATTATTCTTAGCTTTCAAAATGATTCGCGATTTACAACTGCAATTTGTACGAAATGCGTTTAGACGAATTGCGTAAGTATTGGGCAAAAATCCGACAACTTGTTTTGAATTCCAACGCTGGCTTGTTTTTGAATATATATTGGTACGGCATTTTGCGAATGTTGGCAAGTAATACCTGTGGTAATACCACCTTCAATTAAGAAATCTGTCACCAAGCATCCAAGTATGTTCTGGGAGTTGTCCTTATAAGTAAGTTCCACATTCTAGGTTAAGTTTGTATACAAGGACGACATCATCACTTACTATCAGGTGACTTACGAAGCAGTGATAGCTCAGTGGCATTGGCTATGGACTGCCGTGCAGCAGGTCCATGGTTCGAATCCCGCCCAGAGCTTGAGCTTCATCGCATGGTGGAAGGGCATTTTGTGAATGCCCGCCTGGCCAGCGACCACCCTCAAGTAGAAAATCTGTCGCCAAGCACCTAACAGTGTGTTCCGGCAGCAGTCCTTGAGAGCCAGAAAAATTACAGGCTAATGAGACCTAACAACTGGACGTCTCAGTGTGACGGGCACAGTGCAATTCGTCGCTGACGAAATGCGTCTGTTATAGGCAGAGGTTAGTCCACTTAACATCAGGTGGGACTCGGGCTTGTTCCGTCACAATAACAAAAAAAAAAAAAAAGGTGAGATTCTCTTCCACAGAAAAAAAAACCTACTAATGTTGTCCTAAGTTTACGCGATTATAACACATAGTGATAATAACACATAAAACGTTTAAAGTTAATTACTATGTAAAAACCAACTCACACCAATCGATCAATCAAGGACCACAATCGATTATCATTAGATCATCGATTGTGGTCCACCACTACCATCCCAACCATTAGTCGTCGATGAATTCATTTCAGATTCATTAGCGTAAATTAAGTAGTATTTGTCAAAATTTCGTGCGCACACAAAATATTTATAAACCCAACCACCCTGGGGCCTTTATTACATTCTTCAATAAATAAACCAGCGATTGTGCCCACACCTTTTTGGGTCAGCTAATTCAAGAAAAAGAACAACGACTAAATTGTTTATAGCATATAGGTAATCTATAAAGTAAAAAATACTGGCCAATATTATATGTCGTCGCTTATTTTTACGACTACGTTGGGCATTGACAGCCATTCTGCTAATGTAAGCTGCATTAATTAAATACTTTATTGTTGGGCCTGATAGCTTAATTTGGAACTTTGTTTCTTATTCACTGAGTTTTAGCGAGATTAGTTTTGATATTATAATGAATTCTTGGGCTTCCAAATCCTGGATTAAGGTCCGTTTTGGTGATAAAGGTAAACATTTAGATATTAAATTATGAAGACGCGTGGGCGGTTGAGCTGGTTGTGTGAGTGTCACCAACAGCTGATAAACTGCACCCAGTGATACCTTCATTATAATTTATCGTGTTAATTTACTTACTGTTGTGGAAGAAGTATTGTGCCAACGCTTCTTAGCCTTATGTGATTTTTGAAAGTCATCGATGAATTCAAATTCATTGGTGACTTAAAGATCATCAGGGATTTGGATATCGCTGATATTCTTTTGAATGTCATACTCAGTCTAGCGACGCACAAAATATCACAGTTGTGACAAACATATGATTGTGTTCCATTTTACGCAGCATATTTGTCGGAAATTAAATTGGAAATCGGTGACTATCGGCCATTTTGATGATATTTAGTGCACATACAGAAGTTTTAGTCACTCATTTAAACATTCAAAAATCGCAGACAAAGAGAATGTGTCAGCATTATTACTGCAAGATAATATGTTTGCAATTGATATTTCAATCTATTCCGGGTGGAGTTGGGTAACAAAACGCTAGTGATAATAGTCTACGATTAATTGATTTGAATTTGTTTGTCATAAACTATCTTGTAAAATATGTCTTCACAAACAAAACAAAGGCTCAACCGAAGGATAAATTTGTGAAAAGATATTTTAAATTAAAGAATATGACCCGCCTCCCAAGAGTTATGAACAGTGTCAGTCGGGATGATGTAAGGATTCTAGTGATATCCCATACATCCAAATCTGTTCAAAAGTTATAGCGTTAAAATTTATAGTTAGTTACTAATAAAACACGCACCGAAATGCGTTGTAGTACTGTATGTCATACATGAACCCTTAAAACTTCACAGTGCATTTGGGCAGTTGTGTAAAAAAACTGCATCGGTTTTGTAGCTGACTTCCTGGGACCAATCTTCCTGAGAATGCTCTCGTTGGCAGTAGCAGGGTATCCAGGTATCATTAAGATGTATAAGCACCCTTTTGCACATCCATTGCGCATCAACCCTTCAATCATATCAACGTGAGTCAATGCATGCCACTGCTCATACGGGGCATTTTTAGACGGGAATCCCACGGGATGCAAGTCCTGTCTTTTTAATTGCATTAACACTTATTATTAATCAGATTTATAGCGATACTTCTTGAATTGAGGTCCTACTTGGTATGTGTTAGGTATCGGAAAATAACCGATACATTTCATTGCAGTGATTGCTCAGTGGCATTGGCTTTGAACTGCCGCGCAGCAGGTCCATGGTTCGAATCCCACCGCGGGCTTAAGCTTCACCGCATGGTGGAAGGGTATTTTTCGAATGCCCGCCTAGCACCGACCACCCTCAAATAGCAAATCTGTCGCCAAGCACTTAATCCTTGAGAGTTAGTAATTCTAGGTTAAGCCTGTTAACACCTTCGACCACATTATCACTCACCAACAGGTGAGATTGAGATCAAAGGCTTACCTATCAGCAATTAAAAAAAAATATTATAATCGATCGCAAACCAGACATGCCAAGATTGATTGATTGAATTAAAAGAACCTAATTTTCTTTTAATTCAATCAATTTCGTTGTCTTTTTTTTTTTCTATACCAGGGGTGAAAAAACTTTTGAACCACGCGGTCTACATTATAATTTAAAATAACTCCACGGGCAACCAGCAATGGATAAAAAATGGCAAAACTGTTTGTTTATATTCTATACAATCTTAGGTAAGGAAGTTAATTACAAAGTTTTCATAGTAATAAAATATGTACCTACTTCACTTATAATTTTTATAATTCACTTTTGAATATATTGAACAACAATATCCTTGGCTAGATTTTTGGCGCTGCACAGTTTCCACGAGTTTATAATGCTGCACAGTGTATGAACTAACTGCAATACGTAAACCGGAAGTCAAATGCTCGTCTGACTGATGTGTCGTCGCATTCATAGTTGAAAATATTCATTCTCAAAGATCAATAATCCGAGGATCTAAAAAAAATACCGTCAAAGATGAATAGTGTAAGATTTCGGAAGCGTCGCATTTTATTTTTTGACGTATCAGTTCCATGTCTGTATTTTCAAATGCTCTTGCTTTTAATAAGATGGCTCACCTAATTTTGCAGAATTTCTCCCTTCACCGAAGGAAAACACCATAAATAAAGAAAAAAAAATATGTGTTAATTGTTCTTGGTTGTGATTGAGTTGACATTTGCGATTAATTTGTTCCTGTTTATTGCAATGTTTTGATATGCCGCTTCTCACGGGCTACCGAAAATGCCGCCGCGGTCGACCAGTCGACCGCGGTCGACGTCTTGGCCACCCCTGCTATATACAGTTATACAACTACAACTTAAAGTTGTATAACTGTATATAGGTTGTCGCTGTAGCTGAGCAGCTCAACAATTAGCAAAGTTGTACTTGAGATATTTTCCTCTTAGAACCACGTGAAGATTTCAAAGTACATTGTATTTATGGACCTAGAACATTAATTAACTGTGCTTACCAAAATGACTACTGCCGTATATATAGATATTAAAAAAAAATAACAGTTGATGCGAACAGCTCTGGGTGGCGCGCGGGCGCAACGACCAACGACTGAATTAGTCCCTGGTTTTTTTATCACTTGGTGACAAGAAAAAGTGGACATCAATAACCTACAGGCTGTGCACAAGTTGTTGTACACAATCCATAAGTTGATGATGTACTAAACGATCAAAAAAATAAGGTTATTTACTGATAGATCTATAAAACATAGGGCACAAATCCAATTTTAGGAATTTGTGGGCAAAGCATTTTTTTCTCTGACTGTTTCGACTGTTGGTCCATCCACGTTGGCGATGTAGTTGGTACCTATATACTTTCAAATGCTTATTGAACAGAGATAATATTTTATTATATATCAACTTATTAAAAAAAAAGAGTTTCGATTTGTGTTGTGTTCGAGTCATACATGTGTGAATTGAGCATGCATCGTGAGCAACTATATTCTTTTATTAGCCTATTACTCCCCATTTTGTGAGTTACATTAAGTTGAATGAACCGAAAAGAAAGAAAGAAGGTGGCTATATGCTCGCACCCGATAAAACAGAACATGTCTGGAAAGACGCGGGTCTGTATTCCAGTCTACTCCGTCGCAGAAAAAGTGTGCGATGTTACAATATATTTTTAAATAGTAAACTACCTTGATTTAATAAAACAGTGTTTGAAAGATGAACAACCTATACACACCACAGTATACTGACGAGAAAAAATAATGATTGTTAATTGGTCCCTTTCATTAGTAAGTCCGTGCATTCCTGGAGTCCTCGTTTTTTCGGTGTCAAAGCCTTATCAATGGAAAAAGGATTTCATTCTTATTTAAATTCACTTATCGGTAGCTGTCTGATGACCGGTGATCGCCTAAATATCGTTTCACTTACGAACTTAATAAGGTACTTAAGGGGATATATATGCCTCGTACAAAGTGGACAAGTGCGAGTCGAGTCTATCTCGTTTTTGGTCCTGCATTGCAAATGTATGTAAAAGAAAAGTAAAATTGTTGGTTTGATTACAGCTTCAAATTATAACATAAAATGGCGTTTTCAGTATTTGTTGTTGAAGTAAAATATGGTGTACGTAATAGGTATACCGATATTAAAATCAGTTTTTTAGATAGACGCCCTAACAAAAATGTTAATAATATGTACTAGTAAATTACAAAATATAGCTTCATTGATTTGGTGTTAAGCGTTGATCGTGTATCAACCTACCGCCCTAAGTAAATAGTCTCACGCTATGTAAGTAGATTTCGCCAAAGTCAAAAAAACGTGCATTCAAACGGATGGAAGAAATTCGACTGTGCAGCACCCGCTTCCACAGCATAATTGGAAATGCATAATGATGGTATTCTGCGGTTGCGGGTTAAATTAATTTGGCATCAGAAATAATTCTAGTAATATGCTGAATAATACATATATGCATATATAATACATTTATAAAATGGTCTCATTTCTAAATAAAATAAAATGAATAAGTAAGTAAGTATGCTGTCAGTAGCAGTTCGCATCTTTCATTTTCGCATTTTTTTCATTTTCATTCGCATCGATGCAAGGGAGCCAAATGTTTCTTTTTTTGGCTACCTTCTCATGTATAAAATGATATAGTAATTTGTTTTCATGTCACACCTTTTTCACAACGCTCTACACAAAATATCAGGTTTGTGACTCATTCTATTTACAAACTACAGACCCGTGACACAAGGACGGATAAACGAACGGTCAGGCAGACATACTTCTCGCTGAGTCTCATTAATTAGGCACCGTTTCGCCTTTTAGTTATGGAACCCTAAAAGTGTGATTTAGACTCGAAAGCTCGTATTAATAAATTCATTTCAAAGTTTAGATCGGCTATAGGCTGCAGATTTGACGTTTAAAACGCTGTCAAATACTGAATTTTTGTCACTGTCACACTGCGTAGGAGTGAAATAGACGCAGCGATGGTGAAATCTCGATCAGTTTAGGTAAAATCCGAAAGAAAGCTTAATAACACAAAACTAGTAACGTAAATTGAAAATGTAACTTTTTGTCCCTCTTGATAAGTTTTTTGCTATGTTATTAATATATTTTCTTACACGTAAACAATTAAGTTATTTTCATTATAAACGTATTTTAGAGTCAACTTTCCAATTAAACATTTTAAGGAAACGTGTTTCGAACTTTTCTTGGCCTTAGATAATGTGATCAGGATTAACATATAATTTTCTTAGTACTACACACTAAATACATTTTGCTAAAAATCTGTTCAAGTAAAGCTATTTAGCACTTGCCAGCGTCTTAATGTATGGAATATCTATAAAAAAACTGCATTTTAAGATCGATCATATTCTTCAGATGCATTTATGAAACCGAGTCTAAGACCTTCCTACTTTTACTCAATATATTAAATATTTAGATAAAACGTATCAAGAAACATCACATTCTTGACTACATTATCAATGTATACTTTATAGAGTTCCGTAAGAAGGACCGGGGAATTACTAAACCTTAAAAGCTACATTATTTGAAACGTTATAAAAACCGATTGAAATTTAAACACTTAGACGAATGTACGTACAAAAATATATTTTTCAAGACACTAGCTCGTAACGGGCCTTTAAATGCACCGACATTAGTGTCATAATATAGTCTATTACGCACTCGTGCTTTTTTTTACTTTACCGCATTAGTGTTTCAAATGGAAAAACAAACAACGTTTCCACACTTCTCACCAAGGATATTGTAGTTTGTTTCGTTCGTTTTTCTTATAAAAACAAACCAAAGAGTTTTTTACCTACTGAAGTAGAATTTTAGAAGATTTAATTATAAAACTTCTTAATCAGATTATTATTGCTATCAAAAAGATCAAGAAAATATTTTCGTATCGAAATTTTCGTATTCGTTCCTCGCAAGTGTGTTGAAAAACGTCGTATGAAACTCGTGCGCGTTGTGTATTACAATCTCTACTCCATTTAGGCATTCGATCTTCGATCTTAGGTCTAAAACCCGTCTCGATTGTAAAATAAAAACTTCGCGCACTTGTTGCATAATGTACTAATATCTTCAAAACCCCTTCTTTGTTTGGATTTGGACACTATAATTATTTTACAAAATTAAAAGGAGAGGAAAAATTATAGATGAGCCTGCCACCCTTACAGCGAGGGTATGTCTAACGGCTAAACACGACATATGACGTAAGACTCTATTTTACGCTTTCATTCTTAACCATCGTATAGGGTTGGAGCGACATCTATAAATTAACTAAAATAACGATATTTTAATAAATAAATACAAAACAAAATATAAATACAAAATAATATTATTGTGCTACTAAACCTTTGTTGTGTGAGAAATATACGTGGAATTTAAAACCGACCTCTTTTGAAATTGGACCTATTAGTTCGGACTGACACGACATAATACTAAAAGTTGTAATTGAGCGGTAATAGCTCTATGGACTGCCGTGTCGCAGGTTCATTGCTCGATCTCCACCGTCGCGCCGGCTTGAGCATCACCACATAGTGGAAGGGCTTTTTGCTAATGCTCGCTTGGCTAGCTCTCAAGTACAACACCCTCAAGTAGAAAATCTGTCGGCAAACACCTAACAGTCCTTAAGAGCCAGTAAATTACAGGCACATGAGACTTAACAACTGTATGTCTCAGGATGAAAGACGCAGCACAATTTGTCACTTGTGACGAAATGTATCTGTTTTAGGCGGTGGTTACCGCTAAACATCAGGTGCTCTTGATTGTTCCGTCACAATTACATAATAAAATAAGGTGTTGTTTACGTGCACTGGCCAATACAATGTATATTATATCCATCATTTTTTTGTAGTGTGAATCAACTTGCATTCATATCCCAGAACAGTTTTATGTTTTATATATTACTCATAACAATTAATGAAATGATTTGAAAAATTAGTTAATCTAAATTTATTACAAAAACAGTTGCCTCAAACAACTATTATTTACGTTTTATTTTCATAGTCGTAAAATCTAACTCAATCAAAACAACGTAGCATCTTGATGATGGTATACAGAATCGTAAATACCTCGACACCTTATCTGGCTAGAGCCGTCGCCGGGGTCAATTTCCACTTAAACAAAACAGCCTAATTAAGCTATAAACAAAGCCACAACATGGACTCCCAAACTTCCAAAAAGTTGGGGTTCAGGACCCAATACTAATCTCAGTGAGCCATTAGCTGTCGACAGGTCGCAGCGAGAGGTCCCGGGGATCGTAAAGATTACCACACGATAATACGACTACTGGACCAGAGAGTCGAGGACCTCACACACGAACTGAACCCCACATAAATTCCTGGTGAATGGCTTCATATCGACAAAAAACTCGGCGATAAATTTGGCGCCCTCAACACGTAAATGTTCTTAATTATAGTGTAATATCCGGGGCGCGTTTGATATCTAATCTGAGCTCTTACGATGGTCTGCTGAGTTGTTCGCCCGTAACTTTTATCGATATCGATTATTGCTTATGCGCAACACTGAGTATTTATTGTCACTGATGCCACAATCACCCAGGCAAATACTTAATTTAGGGAAAAAAATATAAGTTTTGAGGAGCGAATTACCAATAATGACTATACTGTATCAAATGGTGGTAATTAAGACCAAGTTTATACATTCAGGCATCATTTCGTGGATTTGCTTCTTATTATTTACGGTATGACTGCCACAGATTTATTTTAAAACCTCCTGAGGATGTTTTGTGTAGAATCGAAACGCGTCGAAAATTCTTCAGGTTTGACTGCGTGGCGTCATATTGGCTTAGGAAAATTAGGTGGAATTATCACTAGATATCTTTTTAAGTATTTTATTTAAATATTAATTTAAAGTTTTCTTAAAATATTTTTAAAATATCATTATTTATTGTGAGGCTATGCCTAGAATGTGCCGGTAGTGGAACACAATGTTAGATACTTGGCTATAGTTTCTTTAATTGAGGCTCGTACCCAGTTTAGCTAGCATTTGTAAAATGGCCTACCACAACGTGGTGAAGCTCAAATCTGCGGCAGATTCCTTAACGCAGTTGTCAAAATTTTAAACATTTTTGACAAAAATAAAAGTTAACATATTATGGACTATTTGTCCTGAATCGCGTAAACTTATAGTGTTCTACGGGAAACAGTTCTAGCAGTTTCTATGCGGTATACGCTGGTATATAGATCATCTTAAACTAGGTAGAGTATTTGTCTTTGATACAATAGTTTACATACATTTTGTCAAATCGATTAAAATGTACTAGAAAAATAATCGTTCAACCCGTGAAACTTTACGCACCAAACCAAACTTGACCGCTTAACTTACCACTTTTACCGTCGACTAAGTTATGCCGCACAGAATTTGGTGAATTCATTGAATACGATAAATTTAACTTTTTCCTTGAAAGCTTGGTAAAGTTTTTATATTTATGTTGAAGATAACCAGCTCGCAATGTCAGTCATCATGAGTGACAGATGCGCGAGAACTCTTTGATCCATACTTGTCAACGTTCTTGCTCTATCAAATTAAAGACTAATTTGCTTCACTAAAGAGCGTCTGAAAATCTCATCAGTAATTCACACTTTTATAGTGATTTAATTTTTACGTTATCAGAAATAACTTGGTACTAAAGTGTTATATTGAAATATTTAAACAGCTTTTCACGAATTAGTTATATTTTAATTTGTTGTTAAGTGTACATAAGTTTCTTAAATTTTGTGCCATTATTTAAAGCCCAGAGAATGTTTTCGTTGTATGATGACAGGATTCAACTGAATCCAAAATTACGATAGCGCTGCGCATTTTGTCTAATATACTTGAAGTCGCATTCTATGACTGCTTTAGGTGTGAGTTATAAGTCTTCCTGGTCCAGCTAGCCCTTTTCCCATCGGGTGACAAAAAGACCTGGGAAAATTAGATTGTATGTAAGAGCAATAATTATTTGTTTGCCCACTTTTGTTCCTAGTCAAAACTTAGGGTGCTGATTCGATTTTGAAAAATGTCTTATAAATGTATTGATCACTAGATATGTAGTGCAAGTTCCATTAAGAAATATGAAGATATCAAGTAACGAATAAATAAACTAAAATAGACAAAAAATAAAATCGTTCGGAAGACAGAGTTGGCCTGCGGGCCATACTTTGGCCATCATAACCCTAGTCCATAACGCAGGCTGTGTCCGCCCGTTTCTACCTTTTAATTAAGTGTTAACTAAGAGAACAAAAGTATGAAGCACGCTCTTAAAGAAACATTCCAACGCACCTGTCGTCTCCATTCGAACCATTAACACAGCTAATTATTCCCATTAAACGGGTACAATGCATTCAAATTAGCCATTGGACGTCGTTGAATAAAATATTCGCGTTTTGTGCGCGGCTGAATGACGCTCGGCCTCTTCCGGTGGGTGGTTGCTGTCACAACACGCAATGCGCGTCGCGAACGCACCGCACCGCATAATGAGACGCTTACTCGCATTAGCTAAAGAAATTGACAAGTGAACAATAGCAGGCCAAGGGAAAAAAAGGAAAACGAGAACTGCAGAAAGAGCCGGACAGTGTCGTATCGTATTACCCAACGTAAAATATCTGGGGGAATGGAATGAGAAACGATCGTTCCATTTAAATAGTGGTAAGAGACGGGCGAGTTCGCGTGCGTTCAGTAGCGTGAGAATGCGCTTTATTCGGCGGTGACAGCGCGTCCCGGGGAGGGGTGCGATGCGACTGCGGGTCGCGCGGACGTCGATAAATCAGGTGCAGCCGCAGCGGGCGTGCCACGCTCGTATATCGGCCACGGAGCCCACAATGGCCCGCCGGTGACATGCTGACACTGACGCAATTGCTCGCATGCGCCTCCTCCGTCACACAGAGCGACAAGCACGGACGTTGCCGCACCCCGCACCCTGTCGCATCCCCGGCAGCCCGTATTTATTGCGCTAAATATTTGAATTAATCAGAGGAGATAAAATGCCCGTGTTCGTTTAAACATTCCCATGCGGTCGCGGCGACAGCTCGATGTATTGTCTCAGCAATGAGCTGATTTGCCTTCTTTAACTTTCGCAGATAAGGTCAAATCGTACCGCCGAGACTGTCTAATCAATTTGCGGGACGTTTCTCAGTTCACATCTTTGTGAGGTACTAAATGGTTGTAAAGGTTGTTATGATCGTTTTACGAGCGGGCCGTGGTTCACGCACGTAGGTAGCCGGTGTGACATACATGTTTACGACGCCTGACTTCCCCCGACACACGATACTTGGCAGGTCTGCAAGGAAACATCGCGTCATACGGTGCATGTTTCACTCAAGCCAGTAAGAAATGGGGATGAAGATGTTACGTGTAGGAATTTGCGAGGAATGTGGTCATGTCGTAACTCATAGTAAGTTGTTGTGAACTGATTCAATAAAATACAATGTGTCAGGAACGAAGCGGGACCACCAATAGACTGTTGATATTGTTTTCTAGTGAAGTCCTTTTCGTCCTCTTTTCATTTCACGATTGAGTAGGGTTATCATAACTCATTTCATCCCTTTTCTTTCTTCTTCATTTAACGGTAATTACTCTTCAACTACTCTGACACTTATGCTGGTGGACACTGTCAAGTTTCCCTAGATCACTAATTCTGTCCATTTTATTTACACCACACGTCCATCTTAACAATCACTTCTCAGAAATACACTTATGCGTGTCTATCAGTAATTTTTTCTTGAGATTTAGAAGACATATTTCATTAATAATGCCTTGTAATATAATATTATGTTATCGTTTGTATTGTTAGAGAAAACTTATTTGACTGACCATACATATATTGGATACCTACTACAAATAATATATATTCGTAGATTGGATATAAATAGCCAATAATGTAGTAGTAGTCTGTCTTGTATATATATCCCGATTTTGTTTCAAGGATACTTTTATCCCGATTTCATTAACAAGTTCCGAAGAAAAACGATATATTCTGTTCCCTTGCTAACCAAACCACGAACTAGTCTCACAATAATTCTCAGCGACGGAAATACATTTATTTAAAAAATGTCGATATTAAAGCCGACGCTGACGGCGGGCACTGTTTTTCATTAAATTGACAATGTTAAATATAGTACAAATGTGGCGAATTTAATTTGTGAAAAATTTACAATAATCCTTACTATAGTCAGTATATTAAATCAAAATTGTCTCAGATAGTTATGAAGAGTGCTATAATTGGAGTTTATATGAACAATAGCATCGTAATAAGGAGATACTATAGACAATTTAAGTCACAGACCTAGACCCAATGGTTTTTTTCCGCTGCACCAAGCTAATAGGGTAGATTTAGTTTGGAATAGAGCAAATATATATATGGTGATTTCTAAAGAGAATAATAGCCCTAAATAAAGAAAAAATAAAAGGATCATTACAGATCTTCATTAATTGAAGCACCTGAAGATTGAAGAATGAACGAAGGCTACCTTATGTCCAGCAGCGAATTGATGCAGGCTAATTACTGTTATTGTAATGGAACAAACACAAACATCTGGTGTTAAGGTTGAACTGGCCGGTCGCTTCTCCATACAAACATGGATGATCACTCCCTTATTTGAGATTTAAGGTCCAGAATTAAGCATAACACCGATTGATCTCGTCATTATCTAGGCTTGTATGATGCCGAAATTTTAAAAAGATAGTTAAGTTGAAAGTTATTAGCCTCGAAAATTTTATATGAAAATGTTTCAAAGCTCATAACTCTCAACTTAATTATCTTATTAAAATTTCGGCATCATACAAGCCTAGATAATGACGAGATCAATCGGTATTATGCTTTGTTTTGAACCTAAATCCTCAAATAAGGGAGTGATCATCCTACGGCGTTTGTATGGAGAACGGGCCGGCCAGTTCACTCTTAAGCGTTAACGTTTACGTATAACAGATGCATTTTCTAAATATGAATACAAGATTTAAAAGTACTATTGCGTGGTAAGCGAAAATCACATTTACAAAGCATTGGAGCTGATTTTTATTTTGTCCCGTACGGATATCTAACCTTTGTCCTCCAACTTAGCGGCGGATGCCTGTTCCACTCGGCCACTGGAACATACTCGACGAACATACATACTAGCCGAAACCTATTGCTCCAATTGTACAATTTTAACCGTTACAAAGAATGGTGCATGGTCATCAACCAGACTACTACACTTCAAATGATCGAAAGAAGTGCTTTTTCAAATTCTTAACTCTTGCAGTTATGTCACAACCTTTCTATATTTTTAAATATGATTACAAGCACTACCAACTGATTTAAGGTGTAATGTAACAAAGAGAACAAAGAGTCTTTTGCATCTACTGAACAAATCTTATAATTTAGACCTCTATTAATAATAAATGTATGTTTAAGAAACAAAGGCATTTAATGAATAGATTCAGGGGTTATTTTGCCGAAATCCATATTTAATAATAAGAAATATTTTTAAATATTTACAGAAAACATTAAATTAATATTTTAATAAAACACATAAAAAATATATAATAGATATATCTAGTGACAATTCCACCCAATTTACCTGTTAAGCCGACGTGACGTCACAAACGCCACGCAGCCAAACCCGAAGAATTTTTGACGCGTTCGATTCTACACGAAGCATCCTCAGGAGGTCTTGACTCTACGAGCGCACGATCGAGAATTTTCTCGTCGTCACAGTAGGCAGAGGTTAGCCCACTTAACATCAGGTGGACCTCGAACTTGCCCCGTCACAATAACAAAAAAAAAATATTTTTAAAGTTAATGCCAAGAATCTATTTTAGAAACTTCAGAGCCTTAAAAAGTGCTAAGTGGTACAAAATAAAATTGGTAGGGTTGTGGGTAATGAAGATATGGGGACTGTTCATAACACCCACGACTCTGCTGGTCAGTAGGGATAAAATATGCCTCACGACATTACTAGTATTGTTGTTGCATACCGATACGATTTTTGTCCTTACTTACAACACTGTAATAGTGTTGTAAGTAAGGACAAAAATCGTGTCGGTATGCAACATCACATGTAAGTATAAAAAACAAGGTAGTATGTTTAAAAGAATCAGGGCGAGATCCCCACATACAAAGCCCAGCAATTATTTCTGATCAGCTTTAATATAAACAGTTGTTTATTACCGCGATCTCGATGCTTTTCATCCATCTCAAATCTAAAATTCCTGTACGGGAGTGCGTGAACGGTTAATTTAAAGCCGCGTCAGACGTTCGCGAGTGCGACCGCGATCAGTATCAGGAGCGAGTTTCAGTTTATCAGTATCTAGCGGGAACGTCCGGCCGATTCGAAGATTCGTTTAAGTATCAGAAGTTAGCGTTTCGATACGTTTAATAACCCTACATTATAAACTTTGATATAGACCAAACATACGCTTATGCTGTATGGATCTTATTTATGAATTGACAGCTTTCCCCGAAAATGTTATTAAATACTGAAAGAGTTTATTTTTCAGTGCCTATCTATTGAGAATGTTCGTTTAAGTAAACGTGGAAAGCGTTTATATATCTAGCTGCTCAACATTTTCATCGTTAATTTACTGATCACGTTCAGTAAATTATAAACTTGAAACCTGAAGATCTTATACAAAAGTGCGTGTATATCTAGTAAATTTTTGCCACCTCAGCTGTTCGCAAGTTTACCCTGATCAGTCCGAGTACGTGTTTCAGTTTATTACAGTATCTAGCGAGAATGTTCCGCCGATTTGAGGAATAGCCAGTGTTACGGTATTGAGAATCAGAAGCCAGTGTCATGGTATTTCATCAGTTAATTATAAACTTTGAATTGACACAGGATGAGCTAATGCTGATGAACATATTTAGAAGTTAAGTCAAGGTTTCAATTTAAATGTTTATTCGGGATTTTATATAAAAACATTTAAAGCCACTATGTAGTATTGCAAAGGTAAAGAAAACACCCTGCTAATTTTAGAATAAGTTTAGATATTGCTTTGATTTTTACTGAAATTTCAAACCTGTTTACAAGAAAAACTGATTTCCTCTTTCCTTTCAATACGTTGTAGGTGACGGCTTCAATCAGTATCCGGAGCTGATTCAAATTTATGAAGTAAAGCTGAGTAAAAGTAATTAATTTAACCAAATTTTATATTAGGTAAAAGGTATATAGGTATATAGCATTTACAAGTTTTTTTTTTTCATCGATTTATTATTAAAGGACTTTTAAACAATATGTTCTGGTCAGCCCTGTAGTGACCTTATAATATATAAACAAACAAACCAAAAAATATGTCTAAAGTGCGCACACCGCGGTATCCACTTAACTAGCGTTTCTATACCTAAGTTTCTATAATGTTAATATACTTATTTATAAATCATTTTTGCTTCATTGGAATTAGGTACAGATAATAAACAATGAAATATACCGATATTATTTACAGTAATATTCAACTCAGTCAGAATCTATTCTCGTTCAGCTTTGCTGCGGGCACATTCCACCAAAACATGGTACACATCCATATTTGCATGGTGGTAGGGCATTTGGCTCGCCTGGCTAGCAACCACCTTCAAGTAGAATATCGGTCGCCAAGCACCTAACGGTGTGTTTCGGCAGCTGTCCTTGAGAGCCAGTACTTCTAGGTTAGCCTGTACAACATCTTCGACCACATCATCACTTACCATCAGGTGAGATAGTGGTCAAAGGCTTACCTATCAGGAATAAAAAATAAAAAAACCTTCTCTGCTTTTATAAGATAGATCTCAGAAATTGTTATCCTTACTAATATTATAAATGCGAAAGTTTGTAAGTATGTATGGATGTTTGTTACTGTTTCAAGCAAAACCTACTGAATGGATTTTAATGAAACTTTCCAATAATATAGCTTATACATCAGAATAACACATAGGCTAATATTTATTAACATATTGAGTGAATTGTCTAAAATATAACGATAAGTGTCAAGTAAATAGGAAAAAAATCTGCCATATGTGACCTACTCCTCTCAATTGATTCTTAGCAAACTAATATTAGAAAGGCGAACGTTTGTGAGTGTGTTAGTATGTTTATTACTTCTTCACACTCAAACGGCTGAACCAAATTTGATAAAATTATGGAGGAAGATGAGGTGCTGGATTAACACATATGATACTTTTTATCATCATAATCAATCACCACGCGGGTGTAACCGCGGGGCGCAGCTAGTATTATATATATTTATTTACATTATATATACTTCTGCTACAGAGACGACTGCATAATTAACGTATAGACAACTATTCATTAAAATATTTAGCGATAAAAGCGAAATGGATGTAAAATATACGTTTATATTACTGACTTCTCCTTAAATCATGACTTTATAACACGTAGATATCCTAAGGCTGTATGCACCACAAATTATATGGCATTTGTGCTACGTAGGTAATATGTTTTATCATAACATCGCCGGATCCTACACGTATATAATTTTAGTCACTTAGTTAAAATTGAGAGATCCGCTTAGTGTCAATGCATAATTTCATCGTATAGCCATTGTCGGACAGCACCTAGCATCCTAGGATTTCTCTTGTGATACAAGAATTTATTTAGAACTATTTAAATATTGTAGAATATTTTTAAATTGACATCAAGAATGGACTATAAAAACTATTTCTCGCAATTCCATAATCAACACCTACAAGAGATCGAACCAGCCGGTACATATTTATTAGTAATACGATATATGTAATTAAACTTATAAATAAGTTATTGAATCTGTATAAAAAATCATAAGTTAGTTTTTCCCCTAAATCTTATGTTAATATCCTACACGTTCAATATATGATCAGTTTATGTCAGTATCGAGTAGTCTACATATTGATCTTAAAAATTTTGCCTCGAAAATCAAGACGCAAAGCGCCAGGAAGACTCAACCTAAGCCTTCTTCTTATAACATTTGTGCCAGTCAGCTATTCAGTTCAGCTTGCAACGGGACCAAGTTTGGGTTTGCAAATCACCTGCACTGGGCTCCCATCCAAATTATAAGACTTCATCATCGATTATTAGAAACCGTTATCGTTATCATCTTCATCGTCTGGTACATCTTTTATTTTTCTGTTATCTTTATAAAAATCGTGCCCGGCAAATGACAATAGGCTGACCCTTTAATTGTAGTTAAATCATTTTATTTTTTTATGTTATCGTGACGGAACAAGCTCGACGCCACCTGATGTTAAGCGGACTATAAGCTCTGCCTATAAAACATGCATGTCACAAGTCACGAATTGCACTGCGTCCGTCACCTTGAGACAAAGTTCTTAAGTCTCATATGCCTGTAATTTCACTGGCTCTCAAGGACTGATGCCGGAACACACCGTCAGGTGCTTGGCGACAGATATTCTACTTGAGTGTGGTAGCTACCCTGGCGGGCATTTGCAAAATGCCCTTCCACCATGAAAAAAATCTAGTAAAATATAGGTACACAATTAAATTTGAAAAACTTTTCTTTTCAATTAAATCTATATCAATTTTAAATTTATCCGATAATTCAAATGCTACCACTAAGATCTTATTGAAAACTATCCATAAACGCCATAAACTCTCAACTTGCGTCACATCGTTATAAATAAAATTAAAATTGCAAAATTCCCAGCAATTTCACATATGGGCTGAGCGGAGATGATCTCGGGAACGCTCCTCGTCGCCTTATCGCCACAGTTTGACGTGCCTTGAGGCATTCTCACTGTTCTATATCAACATAATTTATGTTGTTATTACAAGTGATTAATGTTGAAATCTCTTTAATACACTGCATTATTATTAGACTTGGTATTGCGGCGATCATTGGATTTTTCGCTCCCGACTACAATTTATCTATTGTGATTCTAGTACTTGATTACTGTAACAGCCGACTCGTCCACTGCTGAACACAGCCTCCCCTATTAAGGGGGTATTTGCCATAATCCCCACGCTTGGCAGGCGGCTTGGGATCGCAGTGTAAGTTGGCAGTTCTGTAGAAGGTGCTGCTGCCCACCTTCCAGTATTTTTCCATTAGTCGCCTCTTACGACACCCACGGGATGATATGGGGAGGTGCAATTCTGGTTTTATTTACATTGTTACTGATGCAATGTGTTCACCTGTTGGTAAGAGATGGTGTGCGGTTGATTGTCTGCTAGGTATGGAACTTTTCTTCGTAGATGTAGCTTTTCTTTTCTCGTTTCATTATGGTAGAGTATTAGAGTGATTAAATGTTTTTTTGTGGAATTGATATGTTAGCTGCTATAGCAGTGCTCCAGAGCTGAATTACATTGGTCTGCATCTGTATCAACCAGATTGTCCACTGCTGAACACAGCCTCCCTCATAATGGGGGTTTGCCATAATCTCCAAGCTTGGCCGGCGTCTTGGGGATCGCAGTGTGAGATATCATTATCTCAGAAAGCGCTGCTGCCCACATTCTGGTGTTACCCTTAGTCACCTCTAACGACACCTACGGGTAGAAATGAGGGAGTGACATTCTAGCCCGGCACCCCACAGGTCTGCATCAGTTTGCGAATATTTTTGTTGATTTATAATTTTTATAAACATTTTGATGTTTCGGGTGAGTATTATCAATGTGGCGAAAGTCGGCATGAATAGTGGCATCATGCCAGTATTCATGCCGACGTAACAAGCGGTTTGCTGTACTGTAGAGGTACAACATGCCATTACCATCTGGTTGCCCTTTTTAACTTAAGCGAATATAGGTAATATACTCATGCTTACCGTCAGACAGGCGGCCGGCCAAAAACGTAATCTAAACCGGTACTTGCCCATGGAACACTTAGTAGAACACCTAGGTGTTCCACGGGGGAAAAAAATCTCCCGTGGAACACCTACGGTTTTCGGGTGTTCTACGACCCATGGTTCAGATTTTTTAAATAAACCTTTGTACAAAATGTTTTGGTATCGTCCTTTGTGTTATTGGAGTAACCTATTGTATACTGATCCTGCATGCACGGGGTTGGTATATAAATATGACAATGAAAAAAGTCAAGAGGCCATTTTTTTTTTATGATATTGTGATGGAACAAGCTCGAGGCCCACCTGATGTTAAGCGGATTAACCTCTGCCTATAACAGATGCATTTCGTCACAAGTAACGAGTTGCACTGCGCCCGTCACCTTGAGACATAGATGTTAATCTCATGTGCCTGTAATTTCACTGGCTCTCAAGGACTACTGCCGGAACACACCGTTAGGTGCTTGGCGACATATTTTCTACTTGAGGGTGTTCGCTAGCCAGGCGGGCATTCGCAAAAAGCCCTACCACCATGCTATAACGACTGCCATCCTAAGACAACAACGGGACCGACGGCTGAACGTGCCCTCCGAAGCACGGAAACGCTCAGTAGTAATGTCACTAGCGGTCACCCATCCAACTTATGACCGCGCGCGACGTTGCTTAACTTTGCTGATCGGTTGAGAACAGCTAAGTAAACTTCGCTACGAGCACTTCAAAATCTCTATAATCAATACACCCGTATTGATTTTGATGATTTTTTTATCATTTGAAAGCTGGTGCTTGTCATGTTAAATTTGAATTTGAATAGTTAGATAATGATGATGAATGATGATGATGAAAAGTTTCATCTAAACAAGTCTATTCCAAGTTTTATTTAAATCACTTCAGCCACTTCAATGTGAAGGAGTACCAAACACACTCGTATTTTCTGATGGGGTATGCAGAGACCCCAATGTTTCACGAGACCAAATACATGTTATTTTCAACAAAATAATAGCTTTCCTTCAGAGGCGCATATTTGGCATGCTTATAGGAAGGTGCCTCTTTCTACAGCTGAGGCAATAACTTTATGAGTTGGGATGGCAAAAAATGCGGTAAAAGTAAAAGTACATTTCACTGCAATTGTTTTCAATGGCCGTTAAATCTGCTTAAAATACTCTGTATTTGTATAAAGTTAATTTATATTGGATATATTGGTAAGTCCTTAATGTAGATACACGAATTACAATAGAAACAAACTGTTACCTAGAATTTGGAACAATTTATTTAGGTACTCATTATTTCCTAACAATTTCCTTCGACTCCAATACAGTTCATTGGTAAGAAGTATCTGCTTCATTAACTCCATCCATTCCCCATCCAACATCGAGAGAGAGATTATGATAACCGCAAATGTAACGTAGTGGAAAGTAATGCCAAGATCCATCATAGGAATTTCTACTTTATTGCTGTGGATTTACGATTGTAAGCCGCTTATAAACTCATCTTCATCTTCCAACGATGTTTCTTTCCTGGAAGATTCTTCTTCATAGATATCAGCCATATTATAAAGAGAGGTGACCACTAACGCAAATGTTACGTAGTGGAAAGCTATAGGAAGATCCATTACTAAGTTCGAGAGAGATATTGCTTGACAATGGAACGGATGGACTTATTACAGAAAATTTGGTGTTAACTTGCTACAATAATAATTTTCAGCCTTACTTATAAACGCTACTTAAATTTTAAGCATTACTTAGCCGCTGATTAGCAAAATTCCTTACTCATAAACGCTACATAACTTTATCCAGTACCTAAGTACTGCTTAAATCAGCTGTCAATTTAAACACCGTCCCACCCTTGTTTAAATATTTAAGTAGCAAGATGGCGCCGATATTTCGGATCAGCTGATTTAGTTACTATTGAGGTTATTGTCAAGGAGGCATACAAAACTATAAACACGACATACTCTGTAAATAAATCGTAAAAATATAGCAAGTAGAAACATACATTGGATGATGAAATAAAATATTATGCGTAATCTTATTACTTTTCTTGATCTTATTGAAGAGTATACCCACAGATCATAGAAAACTCCTCCTGAATTATGAATATAAGGATTGTGCTACACTCGTATATTCCTATTGGATGTATTAAAAGGCAACTTGGAAAACGATGCGCTCAATGAGTGGTGTAGGTATTTCAGTATTATACCCCTATTCACGTTGATATATATGAGTAGGGTGTTGCTGAACATTGGGTGGAAAACAGTTCTCCATGTCACGATTATGGCCGGAAAGGTAGCGGGTATACTATACCTGCTACTAATAAAGTTGGTTGTCGATTATAAAATCAAAGCCAAAACATTTTACATTTTTGTTCTCGTGTTGTTCTATGCGTTGTTAACGAGTATTTTAAATATGTTGTTGCTTTGTATTTTGTATTGATATAGCTGAGATATAAACTGACCCTACATAAGGGGGATATATCTCCCTACTCTAACAATTGTAGGTATATATAATCCTTGTTAGGGCAGGACGATTCAATATTACTCTATACCTACTAATAGTAGGTCTAGAATACCGGTAAGAAGACGTAAATAATATTAGTGATTCAATTTAAAAGCAGAATTGAGTACTTATTTGCTTATTTAAGCATAGATGTCGATTCAGTTCAGCAAAAAAAAAATATTTTAGGAGTTGAAATATTCTTAATTGTATTAAGAATCTCATTTAATAGGGCGCGTTTGTTTATTACCAAATGGTAATAAACTGGTCCAAATTAGACGCCGCGCCGGACTGTTACTGAAAATCACTATCTCATTAAAACCCCGACATCTGATCCGATCCGGTGATCGAATTCATTGTAATTTTCTTATAGCCGCGCCACGCGGTTTCACCCGCGTATAGGCAATGATGATGAAAAGTAAGGAGAACCTAAACTAACTATTCTGTTGTTTCATCCAAACTTTACATATTATATACATATAATCACGCCTGTATTCCCCGAAGGGGTAGGCAATGTTGTGTAAACACCCATGTTTCGGCCAATTGGGTTTTGGTCCCATGTAATAAGGGGCGAGCCTATTGCCATGTTTTCTCGAGCACACTAGACGAAACACAAGAACATATTACGGTATTTATAATTCCTTTGATAAGCGATACCTTAAATTACACTTAATGTGATTTAAGGAATCGCTATAAAATGATTAAAAATAAATAAGGATTGGAATCTTGGCTTCATAGACAAAAACGTAGACTTAATTGGGCATAGGTATTGTTTGGGATGGAAAAAGATAACTTCCAGCGGGATTTGCCGGTATTCTGGGGTTACACCCGTAAATTCTGGGGTAACCCCATAATGCATTTCCAATAATGCTATGGAATAGGTTGTTATTCCATAGCATAATTGGAAATTTATTAGGGCACTTTTGAATTTACCAAATTACAAAATTAAAACTCACTACAAATGTCTCCAGTACACCTAACCATATACAAAAATACGTACCTACAAAGAATAGATATTTTTTAACTTTTTAATTTTAATATTTTTAGCACTAGATACGTGCTTTTTGGCAATTTGGGTCTTCCATAATACCTTTTAGTTCAATGTTGTCAGTTTAAAATACGTTTGACCTCATTATCCATTGTTTAGCTAAATAGTTGCTAAGTAGCGTTTATTAGTAAGAAATATTTAAGCATTACTTAAACACTGTTTAGTTATGCATTACTTAGCAACTACATAGCGGATTTTTTATAAGTAAGGGGGTTTATTTATAACTTTTGTCATTTTCCACATTATCTTCTTCTTCTTCTTCTTTGGATGGCTTTTAAACGCTGCTTGACGTTTTTCTGCCAGTGTTCCACATTATCGATTTATCAAATGTCATATATCTCTAGTCATAATCTGTCATAATCGACGACAGCTTTGACAGATGTAATCTATAAACAAGTTAACAAGCAAGAAGGATCTATTTCTTCAAAGAAACGAGTTTCAATGTATTCATTATACATTTCCAACAAGAACTGGTTGCACAGTTATACCTACCCAAGTTATTCAATCAATCGATTACTCATACAATCCCCATTCCAACGAGTCGATACGAGAAAACTCGCAGCATTTTCATGAGCCACCGAGCAGCACGTGCTCTTGATTGACTGGACGCGAACCGCGGAACGACTTCCAAGTATTTTGAACCTGCAAAAACCTACAAGATATTGAAGCCTTAAAGTGTGAATCGATACGATCCCATCGGTTTTATTGATCGATTGACAATTTCGCTGAATTATTCATTAGACACGAATACCGAAATTCCAAGGGCGCTCATGGCAGTGCACGCAAAAAGCATCATCGACAGGCACCCGAATATAGTCGAGGATAGCCTCGTGGGAGTGGTCCGGAGTTGAGAGGCTCTCGGAGCCAGAGTCGTCAAAAAAAGTCAACGTTCGGTGATGAGAATGTCATGTCCTTCGTTCCCAACGACATATTTGCGAGTGGGGCCGCGTTTTGCGATAATTACAGCACATAACGCGGACGGCGCGCGAGGAATGCCTCGCTCTGAGCTCACCGCCACAGATTTATAATGACGAGTGTCGCGACCGCTCTGCCCCATCCACGACGCTCCACAGAAAAACAGCGGCCTCCACGGCATCCGCGCTGGCGGACCAGTTCCCATGCACCGCCACCCTTCATTTTTTACTCCCTATCTAAACGACTAGCAAAATATTTTGAAATTGGAATTCCACTCATACCCATAGAGGACGCATCCTTGACGTCCGGCGAAATTTAATTCAAAAATACCTAATGACGATCGAGTGCGGACAGCTCGCGCAGCCGTGTAATTACGACTCGAATTCACTGCAGATGGGTGTGCACTTTCGCTTTTTTTGTCGCGTGTCAATTATATAAATTGTTCATGCAATAAATTTCTCTGTATCTGTCTGGATGCGGCGGGAATGCGGCTTCGATACGCCCGGACTCGGTGCATACGGCCCCAATTAGCATGGGATCGATAGGCGCGCCTGATGCCGATCTGTTGTCAACTGCATTGCGCAAGCCACTGATTATCTAATCTGAACTTAATGAATACCGGTACTAACACAAAACTAAGAACTAATATACATTGTAAGATCTGTTTGGTACCTAATTAGGTGAACACAGAAGGTCAATGTAAGAAAATTACATCTGCTTTTCAACAATACAAAATCATAGCCTATAGAAATGTTGCTAATGATAATGAGTGCGGTCTATTGACGATGTCGCTTGCAATTATTGAGGCTGGCGAGCCGTGACGAAATGGAATGCGCGCTCACAACAGACCATAATACTAGATGACCATCTCGTTACCATGTGAATGGACATTGTGGCGCGTTTGATGGGAAAATCTAGGATCGATGATACTAGAATTGACTGGCAACGGTTAACAAATAAAATTGCAGGTAAACAAATAAAAAGTGCATAAGTAATCTGGTTTATGGCTTTTATGTTTTGTGTCTTGTTTACGTATCTGATATGGAAGTTTCTCCGTTAATATCCTTTTTTCAGTGCCACAAATCTCAATAAACTTGAAATAAAGCTTCTTAGTTAAGGAAAATGTGTTTTCCGTGTAATCACGATTCGCTTTCGAAGAGCTGTTAGGACTTTGATTATGACATAAAATATTTATTCAATCTATATTTATTTAGTTTCCGAGGGAAGCGTGGAAGCCAGTGTATAATTGTTATAGTGATAAAAATGTAATTTTATTATGAATCTGTCACAAATCGTGTTATAGTAACATTAAGTATAGTATAAATTACTGACTACAGCTAAGCCAAGGTTAAATTTTCTGAAATTCATTTTTAAATTTTTTACTCATTTAATATTCCCCTACCTTGATGATGGCTTTGCTTATTTAGAGCGAATTGATTTCTAGACTTCGTTTGATGAGTAGGAAGCTTATGAAGCAAACATTTGTGAAAATAATTATCTGATCTTAAATATGGATGTTGGCCATAATGTATAGATGCAATGTTGCGATGGCTGCGTGGTGCAACTAGTACGGAAAATTAGGAAATAGTAGATACATTATGCGAAGGGACGATTATGGGCAACAATTTCTGGCCTTTTGTTACAAAACATTCATAGTGAAATACAATACATGACGTGCCGACCCACTGAGGGACATGGGCGAATGCCCGCCTGGCTAGCTACCACCCTCAAATACAAAATCTGTCGCCAAGTACTTAACAGTGTGTTCCGGCAGCTGTCCTTGAGGTAGTAATTCTAGGTTAGCCTGAACAACATCTTCGACCACATCATCACTTACCATCAGGTGAGAAAGTGGTGCAAGGCTAACCTATCAAGCATAAAATAAAAAAGGGTAGGCAGAAGAAAGAATTTTACCATACATTTTACACCTGTGCCACATCAAATAAATACACGATATAAATGAAAAGGTAAAACCATGAAACGCACTCATAAATGAGTATTTCATAGCATGGTAAACGCCATAACACTGTATCACAACAATATGTTTTATGTAGTCCTTCAATTCGCGAAGCTCATCGACTTTTATTGCGAGAACTCCGTGAAATCCGTGAATATTGATTTCTGGGTCAACAGTTTTGTTTTAAAACGAGCGGGGCGAATGAAACAATTGTATAAAATAGTCACGGTGTATGAAATTTAGTATTGTTTGGAGTTACGAGTGTGTTTAATGTGTGTGTGCTTATCTGAGTATTAGGAAACGTTTGTTGACGTTGGTGTAAGGACGTATTGTGATAACGTACTCGTACTTACCTTGGTTTAGAAGTCAGTCGTGGAATTTGATTCATAACTTTAAAATGAGTTTATAGCTTTGAATATAGTTTGGAAGCGCTCGTAGCGAAGTTTGCTTAGCTGTTCTTAACCGATCGGCAAAGTTAAGCAACGTCCGCCGCGGTCTTGAGTTGGATGGGTGACCGCTAGTGACATTACTACTGAGCGCTTCCGTGCTTCGGAGGGCACGTTAAGCCGTCGGTAACCAGTTTTGTCGTTATAGCATGGTTGTAGGGCATTTTGCGAATGCCCGCCTGGCTAGCTCTCACCCTCAAGTAGAAAATCTGTTGCCAAGCACCTAACGGTGTGTTCCGGTTGCTGTCTTTAAAAGCCAGTTATTCTAGGTTAGCCTGAACAACATCTTCGAGCACATCATCACTTACCATAAGGTGAGATAGTGGTCAAAGGCTAAACTATCTGGCATAAAAATAAATAAAAAAACATAGCTGACTAGCTTTCCTGTTGCAGCTCGGCCCGCGCGTATGTCGGTTATCGCGCCAAACCATTAACCTCTTTATGCGCAGTTGAATAAAAACTACCCTATGTCCTTTCCCGGGTTTAAAACTATTTCCATACCAAATTTAATCCATAAAGGGCCTGTAGTTTTTATAACAGAAATACAAAATTCCAAAAATTCTAATCTTTATTTATAATATTAGTGTTGATGTAGATTTCATAAAGAAGGCAAGTTTTTGACCGACTTCAAAAAAAGGAGGAGGTAGTCAATTCGACTGTAATATTTTTTTTCTATGATATTACCGCATAACTTTGGACTAGGTGAACCGATTTTAATGATTCTTCTTTTTTTTGAAATCTCATGCTTTTCGTGTGGTCCCGTTTAAATTTAATCAAAATAGGTTTAGCCGTTTTTTAGTTATACTGCAATAACTGAAAAGTGTTTTCCTATATTGATATATTCAGTGACAATCGGTCCCGTAAGAAGCAAGGGTCACTAAAAACATGAAAAAATGTTTATTACCTAAAAATGGAATCAACTTTTTTTGTCTAAGTCGGTGCCGTGCCCACAATATTGTGATAATAAATCATGGTACCGACTTCCACAAGTTATTTCACACTTTTGAATGTTCAGCAGTTTTTCAGTTATAGTCTGAAAGAGTTTTGCATGGTGGGAGGGCATTTTGCGTATGCTCGCCTGGTAAGCTACCACTCTCAAATAAAAAATCAGTTGCTAAGCATCTAACAGTGTGTTCCGTCCGGTAGCAGTACTTGAAAGCCAGTAATATAATTGACTCAACAACGTATGAAACGGGCGCAGTGCGGTAGCGAAAAAAAAAGATGCCCATTCTTTACTGACCGATCGTAGTATTATTATACGTTCTATAGCCCGAAAACCAGTCGGATATAATAACTAAACACTGTAAGTGCTAGACGGTTTAGTAAGTTAATTCGTTAACACGGTTATGAAACTGTTTATGTTGTCAACAGACACCCGAGAGACTGGGTTCGTGAACGCCATCACGGCGGCTGGAGTCACCTTCTCCATCACCAGGGCTTGCACTGCAGGCTCCCTGCTTGAATGCTCATGTGAAAAGGTAAGACATCATGATATGAATAAGAACCAAGAACATTTCTATAGATCATTTTAGTTTTAATGTAGTTTTTTTGGTCTTACTAGCGCCAATGTTACAGCTATTCTCGACCCCAATGGTCTAATGTATGATGATTGTAAAAGACTTGACGGCAAGAACGGAACCTGAGAGTTCCGTGGAAGTTAAGCCGCCCCTTAGTGTGGAACATGAGAGCTGGTGCCGCGGCTACTTCTGCGGAACAACTCAAGCGGCGCAAGTATGGTTACGTCGATAGTGGTTACATATTTGAGCCGTTTGGTGTAGAGAAATTAGGTCCGAGGGGATCAAGAGCTCATCGTATTTTTCAAAATTTATCATAGCGTCTGGCGACGCGTGATCAAAATGCTGCACCTATGTTGCTCAATGAATTATTGCAATTAAAAGGGGCAATGCTGCCAGCATGCTGGGCACGCTGCCAACTGGTGGTGGGCTGGAGCATTTGGACTGCCTGTGAGTCTGTAATGACTTGTGGGTTGTCACTTTGATTGTAGTAGCTGTAGTGTTGTATATAGTTCGTAGTATTTTGTTAATAAAGGCCTGCTGGTAAAAAACAATAACTAAGTTCTAATGAACATTTCACGGCGTCAGAATAGAAGGACTTGTTCCATATCTTCATATTATGTTGGATGTCGTGAAAGGAGGGAACATAATTATGCCTAATTAGCAGCATGCTACATAATGAATTTGAGTGGGAGTGTAAGATGGGCGCAAAACAGGGCATCTTACCATTTAAAGAGTCTATACAAATATGGAGAATCGCATACGTTAGGTAATTCAAAGAAATCTAGAAAACCAAGCTTATTGCTGGTTGCAGTCTTTTTTTATGTGATTGTGATGGAAGACGTACGATACCCGTCTCTTAAGCGGCATCTGTAATGAACTGCACTGCGCCCATCACGCTTAGACATGCAGTTGTTAAGTCTCATGTACCTACCTGTTATTTACTGGCTCTCAAATATTGCTACTAGGACACACTGTTAGGTGCTTGGTCACATATTTTCTACTTGATGGTGGTAGCTACGTGGCTAGGCCAGCATCCGCAAAATGCCCTTCTACCATGCGGTGAAGCTCAAGCCCGCGGTGGGGATCGAACCATGGCCTGCAGCTCGGCAGTCCACCGCTCAGCTATAATTGCTGTTAAAATCTCCCTTAGGAGCCTAAACTCCATATTATTATAACAATATTTTTAATATATTAATGTGGTTATGTATATATGGTACGACAATGTGAGTCCGAATGGCACTTGACTGGCTTTATTCTAATACTCCATGATTATGGACAAAATATTTAGAGACGACTTTTGGACTATTTGGTGTTGAAATTCTTTAAATTATTGTCCCAGGGAGCACCCAAGCCACGTCGCGGACGTGACCCAATCTCTCTCCCACCCTCGGAAGTTCCAACAGACCGGTGGCAGTGGGGCGGCTGCAGCGACAACGTTCGCTTTGGCCTCAAGAAGTCAAGGGAGTTCATGGATAGTCGATATAGAAAACGAAGCGATATTAAGACGCTAATCAAACTGCACAACCACAATGCTGGGAGGTTGGTTAGTAATGTTTCTTGACGTCCATTCGTGTACCTCTCCCAAAATTTCAATTTCAGGACATAGTTACGACTTTTTTTTGCAATAGGAAGTGACCTGACGGATATTTTACCAGCCTTACCCTTTACAGTTCCACTGTCGCCGTACTGCTTGACACTGCACTGTGCACATTACTAAGACATTAGGTTTTATACCATATTCGCCTAGTAACTTTACTTTCCATAAAACCCATCACGACTTGGCAGCAGCTTGAAGCAGATTCAAATGATAGAAATTCTTTAAAATCGCGTAGTTGCATGTTCACAATGACCTGAGACGAATCATAGTGTGAATATTTTTGAGCGTTCATATTTTTGATAAGATAGATATCTAATTGCAGTTTGAACTTCGAAAAACCTTGAATAAGAGTTTTCTTTCATTTAACAAATAAGAAGAAACCGTTCTTATTTTCGTAAAGAAGAATAGCTTCTTTCTGCTTTGTTTTAATATTTTAAGAGCTGTTTAAGGATTCATTTCAAAATGTTATAATATAATTTTTATCGGCTGTTTAATCTTATAGCCTTGATAAAAAAAAACAAAGGAGAATACCAATGGTATGACACAAATCTCATAGAAATGCAGTTTAGTTTTATTTAAAAAAAAACATATTATATGTATATTACATTTCAGCGTATTAAACATTTGTTTGACTGTACAAAGGGAAACATTTAGGAATTTGTTATTTTTAATATAAAGAGTAGAATAGCACTGCGCTACACAGAAGTTTTCTTATTATAAAAAATAAAAGAAACCATATAATGCTCTCGGTAACAGCATTTTTTACTCTGTACGTAAAATATATTATTGTTATAGATAGATAGATAGATAATTCTTTATTGTTACACCAATAAAATACAAAATAAATCTTAAATAAAATTTTGAATAAAGTGTCACAATGGGCGGCCTTATCACTAATAGCGATCTCTTCCAGGCAACCTTTGTATGGAGAGGAAATACAGGAACAATGTCGGGGGTGTACATAAGAAACATAACTAAACAATCATCGAGATAAAGAAAATTAGTCTACGTTATAATCTAAAACACATAATTTAAAATCTAGTAATACCTACAATATATTTATTATTATACTAATACATATTAATATTACATAATATATTCACACAAATATATAATACAAGTATATAAATAATATTATATATATATATATATATATAGATAATTTATATATATAATTTAATATATAAATACAGTCATATAACTAACATATATAAGATGAGGAAGCGGATGTGATAGGTAGGTTATAATACCTCGTAAAATAAAAAATATGGTATGAAACATCTTTCGTTACGCAAACACCTAGCTAATAAATAACTTTACGCCTATTACTCCTAATTATTCTAACTTGATACTCATAAAATATTTTTAAACACTGCACTACAGACATGAAGCAATTCTTATCAAAAAATCTCTTCAAATATTAAAACAATAATAATTGGAATTGAATTATAAAAATCTATGTTTTTAGGCAATTAAGAACAACATGAGGATAGAGTGCAAGTGCCACGGACTTTCCGGATCCTGCACTCTCCGGACTTGCTGGTGGAGAATGCCAACATTCAGAGAAGTTGGAGACAAGCTCCGGGATAGGTTTGAAGGCGCTGCTAAGGTAAGGTCTAGTAAACGGCATATCATTAACCTATACATTATTATCCTAGCAAAAGAGAACAACAAGAAATAAATTATTCTTAAATTATTATTTTTTACCGTGTGGTGCCAGCTGCGCTAGAATGTCACCCCGCCATCTCTACCCGTGGGTGTCGTAATAGGCGACTAAGGTTAACCACACCAGAAGGTGAGCAGCAGCGCTTTCTGAGGAACTGATATCCCCAAACTCACACTGCGATCCCAAGACGTCTGCCAAGCGTGGGGATTATGGCAAACCCTCCCGGGAGGGGCAGTGATCAGCAGTGGACAATACGGCTGATACAGAACAGTACTTATTTATTGTTAGAACCCATACCTGTAATGCTGTCGAGTAATAAATTGTCATAAAATTAGTAACTTACTTCCCTCAACGGTCAAGAGGCGTAAAGAGAAAAAAAAACTTTAAAATCTCTATCACCTGGGTTTGATTCTCGGATCGATATCATAATTTTCTCAGAGTAACAGTTATTGGCTTTTTCTTACTAATACATTTTCAGTAGCATTCCGGAGTCTGGAACTGTGTAAATGACCACAGACTACCCCTATTACAATGGGCTAAAAGCTACCTGGTGACTCGTGGATGTTTTACATCTTTACCTTTCCATTCTGGGATATAAAAGTATGCTAATATGTGCGTGAAATGTATTGAATATAATGTTTTGTGGACAAAATTACTCAGCAAACCGTCAAATTACCGATTTTAACCGTAGTTTATTAGAGATGTGTTATTTTTGACACATTTAGTAAGTGCACTCCCAAGCCGACCTAAACATGTACACGTACCACACATGTCATAAACATTAGAACATTAATGAATAATAATCATATTAATGCCTGTAAATTCTAATAATTATCTCTTCGCCAGGTGATTGCCAGCAACGACGGTGATAGTTTCATGCCAGAAAGCCCAAGTATCAAGAGACCTGGCAAGAAAGACATAATATACTCAGAGGAGTCTCCGGACTTCTGCTCTCCAAACACGTATGGATCTCTCGGCACGCAAGAACGCCAGTGCAATGTATCTTCAGCTGGCACAGACAGCTGCGACCAGATGTGTTGTAGGCGAGGATACACGGAGACAATTATTAGAGAGACTGAAAACTGCAACTGCCAATTCAAATGGTGCTGCGAAGTCATATGCGAAACATGCTACGTCAAGCGTAATATACAAACGTGCCTATAATAAAATGTGATAGATGTAAATGTAAAATAATAAAACATTTAAAAAATATCTCCATTTTTATTAGTTCCTAAAGAAAAACCACCATAATTTAATTGTCAAGTCATTTATTTAGTATTTTGTACTTTATCTCAAGAAAATCTTCATCTTTCATCAGTTTCGTAATCAGAAAGCAACAAAAGTGGGTCAATTTTGCTCTTTCCTTTATAACCTTTGAGGCTGACTCTGCCTTCATGCGATTCATAATCAGATAATAATGTAAGCGGATCGAGCTTCTTAGAAAGTGTTTTTTGGAAATTAGGGTTATCTAGTACGCCATTCAATTTCAGGTTCCCGTTAGCTTCTTGATTATGTCCATCGTATTCTTCGGGTTCTTCGTTTTCGGCATTGTAGCCTTCATGTTCTGTCTTTTCTTCTTTGTCACCTTCTGGTTCTTTTTCGGTTTCTTCCCCTTCTTCAGCAGTCTCCTTACCCTGTTCATTATTTTCTGTTGACTGATGAGTAGATTCATCATTGGCAAGGCCCAAGTATCTGTTAGGTTTCTTTCTCGGCTTAGCAACAAAGTCATCCTTTGGGGCAAACTTGTCATATTTACTACTAAGACGAGGTTTAAACAGCTTCTCACACTCAGGTACTTGTAATTTTCTATTTTTCGTGATAAAATTGTACAACATTTTTATTTTGAGGAAGTCTGTAGGGCTTAATTTGTAATTAACAGATGCGGGTGAATTGTTCTGAAATAAAACTTTTAATATAATGAATGGAACTAAATCCAAAAATAGCAAACAACACCTTCAAAAGTTATTAAACAGGAGCATTTTATTTTCATTTATTATGTTTTGTCAACAACTTTGTTCGTAAAATGGCTCTTATTTCAGCATCCTTATGTTCAAAATGGTTTATGAAACACGTCTGTTTTTGATACTATTGCCGTCCTTAACCTTTTTATTTACAATTTGGTTGTAAGTTCCAAATAAAAGTAATATGTATTCTTTGGCGGCTATTTTATCGTACCACAGGTTATTCTTCTGGAATGAGCGCTTCTCATGCGCATAGCTACCCCAACGAAAGACCAGGATCAGTGCCCAAAATATCTACGCTCTTAATATAATGTATGTTCACATTACTGTGTTACGGTTTGAAGGGTATGCGTGCCGGGAATTTACATGCAGATAGATGAGGTTTAACAATTTTGCGTCTCAGGGTGATGGCTGCAGTACCGTTGGCCATTTATGACGAACTAAATTTCTTCTAGGCAAAAGTTAACGCCTAACACTAGGTATGTCTCAAGCTTGTTCATAAAACGAAAGTATATAAAATAAGTTTTAATGACATATTTTTTTCATCGCAAGAGATTATACACTTTTGACTCCATTACTCCTTTCTGTCAGCTCGGACTCTTATACAGCCTTAAGTGTAGTCCAAAACTGCTCACTTTTACCGTATTGTAGTATTGATGTATTAAGTCAGATATGAAAAAATTAAACTGGTTACGGAAGTGGTACGGCATTTTGCGAATGCCCGCCTGGTGGTAGCTAGCTTAGCGAGTATTTTCAAAATGGCCTACCACCCCCAAGAAGAAAATCTGTTGCCAAGGTTATAAAACTATGATCCAACGGCTGTTCTTGAAAGCCAGTTTACTAGGATAGCCATAACAACATCTTTGACCGCATCATCACTTACCATCAGGTGAGATAGTTATCATCAGTTAGAGATAAAAAATGAAAGGCAGTAATGGAATTCGTAAACATACCTTGTACTCGATGGTACCACGTCCATTGACAGAATATTTGTGAATATCATAATGCGTAACGCTGTCAAAGTCATACTTGAGATCGTGAAAAAGCCATTCGTTATCATTCAGCTTTTCAAACAAATGTTTTTTATCTGAAATATATTTTGGTATTAATTAAATGACATTTTTAAAATAAAAATAAATACTATCATAAAGTGTTGACGATGGAGTTACAAAGAATACAGTTTTATTCATACCTGGCATTATATTTTCAGTATTAACTTTAATGTATTTGTCTCGATCAGGAGCATTGTGCTGTGCTGGCACTCCTACGATAGACATGACCGCTTCTGCTAATTCTCCTTTAGTGGCAAAACAGTCGTACCCGAGAACAACTTGCTGCAAGTCATAAGTATCACTTAAATAATTACTTATAACATTAATATAAGGTTGTCATGATTAGGAAAACGAAGTTTTAGATGAAATTCTACTTATTACAAAATCACATTTATACGATAGGAAAAATTTAAGTCATGTGCGGGATTCGAACCCGCGTCCATCCACCCCTTGAGCCGGGGTATGCTGTAACCAATTGAGCTAACATGACATGACGTCATATCTCAAATCTTTCTTATCGTTCTTTAACCATCGTATTGGGATGGAGCAATCCGCATAGCAGGCGTTATTGCAAACATATAACATATACTTATTCTAGTTCACCTGAACTCCTTGGTTGGTAAAATTCTTCACAGTGTGATCAGCACAGCCTAGTAGACCTCTCCGATTCATGAAGAATACCCATCGTTCATTGTCGTTGGAAGGGGGGTTTGGCAGCTCCTCAAAGTTAAGGCCGGTAGCGTCATTTATCATACGTAAGAAACTGCGGATTGAATCCCGAATTACTTTATCTGGAAATAATAATTTTGTGTTCTAAATAAGTAAGCTTTTTCAAATATTTTAAATTTACTTGGGATTTATCTCTCTATATAATTGTTAGTGGTTTCGCTATATACACAGTGGGTGATATAACACTCACCGCATAGCTTAGTTTATATTATGTTAAGATTGCAAACCGAAATCAACCTTTGAGCGAAAAATACAGGGCAACTTTGAGTTAAAAATAAATGTATCGCAAAATTCGTGTTGAAAATTCGACAGCAATGAGTTTTATAAAAACATGCATACGTAGTCGAAAATTTGACAAAATGTGAATTATGCCTTGAAATGCAGAAAATTGATGAAATAATTATCGGTTACTTCAAACGAAACATATTCATTAGATTAATTATTTTTTAACCAACTTCCAATAAAGTTATAGGTTCTCAATTCGATTGTACTTTTTTGTATGTTTGGTAAGTGATTACTTAGCCAATTATGAACTGATTTTTATGATATTTTTTGTTGGGTAGAGTATACCTCCTCCAAATTGGTCCCATTCAAATTTCATCAAAATCAGTTAAACACTTTTTAGTTATTATAAAGCCAGTAAATTTACAGGCTCTAAACAATATTGTGTCTCAGTGTGACGGGCGCAGTGCAATTCGTACTAGTGACGAAATGCATCTGTTGTAGGTAGAGGTTAGTCCCTTTAACTATAGACGGGCCTTGTGCTTGTTCTGTCACCATCAAATAAAAAAAAATACTTGAATGATTTAATGGTAATTGCAGCTTTTGTCGATGGTGAACAGTACTTTAGGCGATGAATAATCTTGTAAGCAGTTTGCATCATTATAGAGTATGAAAATATAAAAAAACGGAGTTAACACGTGGCAAATACATTATGTAAGTTGTGCCATAATAATGTGATGTCAATGTTTTGGATCAGCATGGTACCGTTTGTAATAAGTTACTTCATACTTTGTTCTCACAGTCACAGTTTTTTTTAAATATTTTTTTACGGAATAATCTTGCATGACCTTAGAAGTAGGTAACTATGTCATTTTTTTTTACATTAAAACAACAAATATTGTTCGTATTGAACCATAATGATCCGATAAAAAAAAATCTAGTCGTTGTACTTAAACTCTCATGGTTCTTACGTTAAAAGACACACAGTCTTTTTACCAAAAAATTGAACCGACTGCAACACTCAAATGTGTAAATAACTTATTGAAGTCGGTACCATGATGATTCAAAAGTACCTATTATCACAATATTGTACGCATGGTACCGACTTCGACAAGTTATTTCACACATTTGAGTGTTGGAGTCGGTTCAATTTATTCACGTTACGTGGCTCGTAATGCCCTTCCACCATACCGTGAAGCTCAAGCCGGCGGAGGGGATCGAACCAGGGACCTGCGGCACGGCAGTCCATAGTTATTACCGCTAGGCCATCATTGCTTTAAAAACAATGGCTAAACTTCATTAGTGACACATTCCAATTAAACTTTTAATGTATTTGCGCCATGGTTGTAATTTAATCTAACCGAGTTTCGAACTGCTTGACTGTTATCAAGGATAGATTTGGTTCTAGCCGAAAGCAATAAGTAGGTTTCATTTAGTTTACGTAAGCTACATTTTGAATGCCGGTTAGCGTTACAAAAAAATAATTATGTAGATTACGTGCTACTAGGTTATGTGGATGGCAAATGGGCTTATTATTCGCAGTGATGGCTCAGTGGCATTGGCTATGGTCTGCCGCGCAGCAGGTCCATGGTTCGAATCCCACCCAGAGCTTGAGCTTCACCGCATGGAGGAAGGGCATTTTGCGAATGCCCGCCTGGCTAGCGACCACCCTCAAGTAGAAAATCTGTCGCCAAGCACCTAACGGTGTGTTCCGGCAGCAGTCCTTGAGAGCCAGTGAAATAACAGGCAAAATGAGACTTAACAGGTATGTCTCAAGGTGATGGGCGCAGTGCAGTTCGTCAATTGTGATGAAATGCATCTGTTATAGGCAGAGGATACCGCTTAACATCAGGTGGGCCGCGTGCTTGTTCCATCACAATAACATAAAAAAAAAAAAAAAAAAAACCATGAGGTATAATTTGATATTTCATAAAATATTAAACTTACTTAATATGGCAAACACATAGCATGTACTTCACTTACCGCTAAAGGAAACAACGTCAATGTAATACGGTATGACTCCATCTTTCCAAATCTTAAATTTCTGCATTTCTTCAGGTGTCAAATCAAAACCTGGCTCTGACTTTGGGTCATTATTATTTTTCAGACTTAATGGCTCAGTTTCGACATCTCTTGTCTTATATTTATCTTTGTTTAAATCATTCTCACCGTCTGCGCCATCTAACCTCTCATTCGCATCATCTTCAATATTCAACTTCTCAACTGTGCGATCTTCACCTTCTGATTTCTCAATTGCATCATTCAACTTTTCAACTGCATCACCTGCTTCTTTTGGCTTCTTTTCTTCACCATCTTCTTCGTTTGGTGGATCATTTCCTCCATCTTCTTCGTTTGGATTCTTTTCAATTACTACTTCTTTGGATAACACATTTTCATCACCACCTTCTGCTTCGGCATTTAATTTTTCATCCAAGTTTTCTTCGTTTGGCTGTTTCTCGTCGCTCTCTAAGTTAAGTTGCTCAACATTATCATCTATTTCTACAGTGACATCTAAATCTTGAGTTGAAACTACAATAATATTTGAAATAAAAAAAATTACATTTAGTAAATACAAAAACGGTTGATATTTTACGTACATTATCATCCAAAACTCGTTTCAAAATGCCACAAACAATCGTTTTACGACACATTGTAAAAATATTTTATGATATTGAATTATTTTTAATAGATTTTTCTAAACGAATGTAGGAGTAGACACTCTTGTGTTAAGTTATACTGTGAACAGTATTTGAGATGATATCGAACTGCTGCGTCATATTCTTAAGTTATGTTCCAGGAATGGGCATATGCCAACAATAATAATTCAGGGGAGTAAACATTATTTTTATATAATCTTACCTTTGTCGATGACTTCACTGGCATGCGTATTCGTCATATTGCGTAGCCTTACTTAGTCCTGACTAAGTAAGGCTACGATTCGGCCTGGCGCACAAAGAAGGATTTTTGTCAGGATAAAAATCCTTCTTTGTGCGCCAGGCCCAATCCTCACATAGTCTCGAAGCCAATTTTCATTCGATATGACACAAGTACCAAAACAATTTAATATAGGTGTATAAAATATTTTAGAAGTAGTTTGAGTTAGCTTACCATATTTTATTTCACTAAAGTTTCATAAACGTTTATTTTTTCATTATAAAAGTACATTTCTTCATAGATCCCTTTAATCCAACTTACCTCAATATTTTTTAACATTGAAACGCAAAGAATGATTCAAAACAATACATCCTGTTAAAAGAAGAACATTCGTCCAACACTTGGCAGTTCCTAGCAAAATAAAAAAACCTATAATCACTTTAATTTTTATCTACTTTCTTTCTAAGGTGCATGAAGTACCTGTTACTGTCATATTTTTTTTCTATTTCAGTTATAGTTCAGGGGCCATAATTGACATTGTATTTAGTATAAAAGTGTGATTTTACGTCTACGAAAACAGATTCTACTTACTGGACTATTTTTTTATGACTTTTTTTCGTAAACAGCTATGAATATATAAAAAAAAAACCCAAACCAGTATAATATTAATTATGGACAGTACTTATGAGTGATTCATCTTATGAGTTTTTATATAAGTAAAAATTGCCTCTAATATTTTGGCGAGTATATCACCGAACATAATACAAGACGCGACATTTCAAACTATGGATAGTCGACTAGTGCAGGTAAGCCGGCCGGCATACTCTCCCCCACATGCAGCTGGACACTCGTAGATATTACACGCGCTTTATGTTCCAAAATTGTGTATTATCAATTGTGTATTTAAATACACAATTTTCGACACTAAATACATAGCTCTCGTGCACAAGCTAAATATGAATACTGTAGGGCACAGGACACATATTTAGCTCCATAGCACAGATTACTTAATAGTTACTACGTAATCCATAGATCTAAGAGCAAGGCTGGGGGAGAAGGAGGAAAGAAGATGGAATGAATTACGACTTCGCGGACTGAACGAAATAAAACGCCTGAGAATGCTTCGTGTGGTTTGGCTGCGTGGCGTTTGTAACATCACGTCGGCTTATTACAAAAATTAGGCGGAATTGTCATCAGATATATTTTTATAAGTATTTTTCTAAAATATTAATTTAATGTTTTCTTAAAATATGTTTAAACATATGTTTTTACTAAATATGTTTATCTACAAAATAATAACGCCTGAATCTATTCAACGGGTTGTTTAAACTTTACAAAAGTAAACCTTTGGAAGAATATTGTGTAATTTTGAAATAAAGGACTTGCATCGGACTTTTTCATTATTATTGTATTATTAGTTCTTGGCTAAAAAATCAAAATAACCCATCGATTGAATCATTGAAAGTCTAAGAATAAGGGTAAATAATGCGCCTTATGACCGCATTATTTACCTTTATTTGGACTTTCAATGATTTGAATGCAGAATTCTACTATTAATTAGCAGGTTGTAGCTGACCAGCACCCTTCGTTGAAAGGAGCAGGTATTCTACCAAAGTCAGTGTGAGAATGATGATGAGTGCATTTTGCGTATACTCACATGGCGAGATAATACCTTCAAAATCTCTAAGCACCTAATTGCTTGGTGTCAACTAATGCCTCTAAGCACCTAATTGGTGTGTACCTAACTGTCTTTAAAAGCCATTTCCCATTTTAGGTTGGGCCTGTTCAGTATTTTTGGTCACATCATCACTAAGTCTACTTCCATCATTTAAAAAAACCGGCCAAGTGCGATTCGGACTCGTGCACCGAAAGTTCCGTACAAATCTGTAGGTATATATGTAAAAGACATGGTATTTTATTGCTTAATGCAAACCATTACATTTTAAAATTATTAAAAAGATTTCTAATATATGATGTAACTAAAAATGTATGCTTTTCGGAATTTTTCCTTTATCTGTGCGTTTTTTCGACGTTTCTTCGTACCAAATTTGAAAATTCCGAGATCACGGGAAGTACCCTGTTCTTGAATTCCCTTGCGAGTGTCGCAAACTTGCAGCATAAACATATCTTTTGATGGCGTTGGCTTAGAAATTTGCTTCTTTCACAACTCCAAGGGACGGTAAACCTGAGTATTTGATATTAATTTCAGCTTGATAAATAATTATAATAATAATAATTCCACGCGATCCTGAGAAACATCAGCCGGACAACAAATTGATCTTCTAAGGGTTCCGTTTTTTTCTTTTTGGGTATGGAACCCTAAAAACAAGGTAAAGGTCAGTATGCTGAGCAGCAGCAGCAGCACTACATACTTTAGATATACCAAAGATCCCATCACTATCCCATCTTTTTCTATTCTATTCTATTTCTATTCATCGCATATTATGGGCCAAAAAAGCGAAGTCAAAAACATTGATTGAAGTTTACGTGTATTTATTAGAGAGAGACACACTACTCCACACAAATGTGAAAATTTAAAAATGACAACCTATTATTGTCTTATCAATGCTGCTAGCTGGGCACGCTGCCAACTGGTAGTGGGCTAGAGAGCATTTGGACTCATAGGCAGTCCAAATGCTTTTATTGTAGTAGCTGTAGTGTTGTATATAGTTCGTAGTATTTTGTTAATAAAGGTATACCGCCGGTAAAAAAAATATTTGGTCTTTAGTTATCGTTTTAATGCATTTTATAACTTAAGTTTTGATTCACATCAATACTTGTTGTAGAACTTCTCCATTAACCGGACTTTTTTTTAGATATACAACCTTTTTATTTTACATAAATATGCGTTTACGCATACACACCCGCAGAGGAGTGGGTAGTTTTGCCGGGCTCAGGGTCAATAGGAACCCCACTACCGACTAAAAACCCCATGGTGTTCCGCTGCCATCAGCTAGTCGCAAGGGCCGCGGAGTCACTCACGCACTCGTCAGCCACCGATGTCGTTGCCCGTTTGTCAGGCCTATCCGCCGGGGAATTCTCTTCTTATACCGCCTCGTGGGATGCCCCGGAACACGTGAACATCCACACCGCGTGAGGATCTAACTCTGATAAGGAGGTTTTCGGATATACAACAATCTATGAAATCATTAATACTTCTACATATAGAAGGTAGGTATTATGAAGCAGTGATGGCTCAGTGGCATTGGCTATGGACTGCCACGCAGCCTGTCTATGGTTCGAATCCCGTCTCGGGCTTGAGCTTCACCGCATGGTGGAAGGGCATTTTGCGATTGCCCGCCTGGCTAGCTACCACCCTGAAATTGAAAATCTGTCGCCAAGCACCTAACGGTGTGTTCCGGCAGCAGCCCTTGAGAGCCAGTGAAATTACAGGCACATGTGACTTAATAACTATGTATCAAGGTGACGGTAGCAGTGCAATTCGTGAATTGTGACGAAATGCATCTGTTATAGGAAGAGGCTAGTCCGCTTAACATCAGGTGGGTCTCAAGCTTGTTTCGTCACAATAACATAAAAAAAATAAAGGGTGCTGTAAACTTGTGAGGAATGTCAATAATAGTAGCAGAGGGATTATTGGTACTTTAACTTTATGTTTGGTGTTAGCGCCACATTTAGTAACCGAACATTCCTCGATCTAATAAAAACATAGTGAAATTCGTCCAAGTTTTAAGTCAGGGGCTAAATCTGATCCTATTAATTACAGATTAGTATCCGTCCTTCCTAATTGTAGTAAAATAATTGAAGAATTTGCTTAGTCAATTGTTATTTAACACTAAAATTTGGTAACTGACGTTCACAACAAAAAAACGTCGTATACGTCAAATTGCATAAATTATTTTGACTTTAACTTTGACATTGACCTGGTCACTCATACACACTAATGTCACCCATATATCCAGGCAAATTCTAAGCGTGGGGATTATGACAAATCCCCTGAAAGGGGGGAGGCATTTGCTCAAGGTTGAATGTAACGGCAGTTAATAATGATGATGAAATACAAAATAACTGCTTCTACAGCTCAAACAAAACGATCATAAACTCTTTCATTGGTACCATCCCCGTAATGCATGCTGGCTTCGTAGATTTCAGCTCCATAAATCCCACCGTCGACTACAATGGACATTTCGATAAAATATCTGAACAACTCAAACACGTCCAAAGTACAAGATATTCCCATTTTGAAATTTATATGCACATTTCATAATGTAACTGACATGACTCCGCCATTTTGTTTTATTGCAAACGCAACCGTTGCAATTTTGCTGAAAGGCCGTATTTTCCAACAAAGAGTTGTGGTCTAAACTGTAATGAACCTTATGTATGGGTTGTAAAGTTGAGTTTTACGTATGCGTAGTGGTCGAAAGTGAAAATTTCGCCTGTGTTGGTGGTCGCCGCAGCCCCGAGGCTTGTTCCCACGAATATCGCCCTCGTTGGAAAATTTATGTAAGTATATGAACTGAGAAAGCAGCTGTCATAAAGATACGAATGGCGTGTCTGGGACTGAAATAGCGTAAAGGATTTTTCACGCGAAAAGGAATTACGCGTTGCTAGTTTCCTTTTTAATCATTTCAATTGTATTTTATTGACTGATTCATCATGGCGGTATGTCCCCGAAAATGTAGGCTGAGGTTTCTATCACCCACGTTTTACCAACATGTTTTAGTCACTTCTCTCACTCTCACCAAAGTCACCGCTTTGGTTATTACTTCTATCTACTGTTCTACGTCAACGTGAGTAGGGTGTTCCTGCACATTAGGCTTCAACAAGGCTCATTGCCATTTTCGCACCCTCCCCTCCAATTTCCCTTTTATAGCCGAAAGGTAGCGGGTATACCACTAACTAAGCTGACTTTAGGAATGCAGAAATATAAATATATATATAATATCACAAAAATATGGAGCCAAAACATTTAAGTTATCATTGTGTTTTGTTATTTTTTATATGTTCGTAGAGTGCCCTTTGTTTAGTTAGAATAATAGCAAGTTGTTACGCAACTTTTCACTCTATTTGCGTACTCTGATATTTGATACGAAGTATTACTGCTCTAACGAAAAATCTGTCATATTGATCCATCTTAAAAATATACTTTCTAGCAGCAGACTTTAACTTTTACTTACTTGATTCGTACCTTTATACCCTGGCAATGCCATAGCCATCCAGCGCGACAATACCGCCAATGTAATAGGCACTTTTGCACCAGGTAGAGTTAGGGGTGGGTTATTACAGTTGGGGGAAAATTAATGAAAAAATTATGATTGACCATAATTTTTTCAGTAATTTTATTTAATATTATGTTTGACATTGTATTTATTAGTATTTTGCAATATTATTTGCATTTGCATAAGCATGTTACGGTGTGTTCCGGCTGCAGTCCTTGAGATCCAGTGCAATTACAGGCACCTGACACTTATCAACTATGTCGCAAGGTGACGGGCGCAGTGCAATTCGTCACTTATGATGTAATGCATCTGTTCTAGGCAGAGGTCAGTCCGCTTAACATCAAGTGGGCCCCGAGCTTGTTCCGTCACAACAACATAAAAAAGGAAGGTACACAGGTTTTCTTATGATAGAGGAGGGCAAACGTGCAGTCGGCTCACCTGGTGGTAAGTGATCAACGTCGCCCACGTATATCCGCAACACCAGAGGTCTCGAATATGCATTGCCGGCATTTGAAAAAGGAAATTATTATGACATTCGAGTGAACTTCGCAAGTCTGAATAGTCTAGTAAGCTGCTAGAAATGTGATGCTCTCATCGAAGTACCTGATACCATTATTTATTTTATTGTGACAACTTCCCACCATTTGACCAGACTACCCTATCTATATCTACATCTAGGAATAATACATTATTTATTCGTAGATCTATACTAATATTATAAAGACGAAAGATTTGTATTTTGTATGTTACGAATAAACTTAAAAACTACTGGACCGATTTGAAAATTTCTTTCACCATTAGAACCCTACTCTATCCCTGATAAACATAGCTTACAGAAGATCTTCAAAAACTTGGGGATCCGTATGAAAATGTCGAAATTTGTAAACCAACGTGTGAAAAAAGTACCATAAAAATCGTTACATCGCAACGTTGCGGAAATTGTTGAAAATAGAGCAAAGTGATGTAAATGTAATAACAAGTTTATAGAGGACATCAAACTCTGCCTATAACAGATGCATTTCGTCACAAGTCACGAATTGCACTGCATCCGTCGCCTTGAGACATAGTTGTTAAGTCTCATGTGCCTGTAATTTCACTGGCTCTTAAGGACTGCTGCCGGAAAACAGTTAGGTGCTTGGCGACAGATTTTCTACTTGAGAGTGGTCACTAGCCAGTCGGGCATTCGCAAAATGCCCTTCCACCATGCGGCGAACTCAAACCCGCGGTGGAATTTGAACCATGGACCCGCTGCGTGGCAGTCCATAGCCAATGCCACTGAGCCATCACTGCTTCAAAACTAATACAGTTATGTTACAATGACTACTTTTTATGCAAAGTCAAGGCTAGTCAGTTATAATTTTAGTATCATAGAACTCTTTGTGAGAGTTCATCCGGGAAGGTACTGCTATCACACCTATTTCTACTGCCAAGCAGTTATGTTCGCATTACTACGTTCTGGTTTGAAGGTTATGTATGCCGGTGTAATTACAGACACATGAGACTTAACAACTTTATGTATCAGATGGGCGCAGTGCAATTCGCACTTGTGACGAACTGCATCTGTTGTAGGCAGAGTTACCGCTGGGCCTCGTGCTTGCTCCATCATGATAGTATTAAAAAAGGTTATAATAATTACTACAGATACAGGATTTATAATAATCTTTTTTGAGAGCCAGTAATTCTAGGCTAGCCTGAACAACATCTTCGACCACATCATCACTTACCAACAGGTGAGATAGTGGTCAAAGGCTAACCTATCAACTATAAAATGACATAATCAACATATGTATGTCAATACTGGACTGTGTGTACGTATTAAGTATTATATAGATAAATGGAGGAAAATGAAATAAATAGTTATATAATTTTTTGATCAATTTTATATTTTCAGTAACAACTAATCAATATTTTAATTATAAATAGATACTGCTAATGTACAACCAATATTATAATAATTATGTGTCAACCCCCCATAGGCAGTCACTGGACGAAATATATTTCAAAAGGTACATTTTATATAATACAATTAGTTTGAGATTCAGTTAAGTTCAGCTGATTTCAATCGTATTCTTTAACTATATTCACAATTTAAAGTGCTACATTCACATAAATAACTTAAAATTCAAATATTTACACTACATGCGTAAAACTTAATTTTAAAATTTTCATTTTACAATCATATTCTATTGAAGCGGAATAATTAAAATTTTGTCATTTTGTAGGCTAAGCTGTCAGATGTATAAAGGTTAAAATGGCACCAATTAAAAAAAACAAATCAATGACACTGGTTTTAGATAACTTTAAAATACTTTTTATCACATTTGCTATCATGCTAAAATTTAATAAAATGGCTTTAGCATCCAGTCATGGATATTACAACTACGAAATAAAAAATACTTCAGTCTTTTAAATCCGACGTATTATCAGTTCTTTAAATATCAGAAACTCTGTCACTGTTCTTTTTTGCTCGTGGAAACCAATTTTGAAGTCTTTAAACAGAGATCCAAACATTAAATTATAACAATATAATATAGTACTGAATACCTGTATTGACCGATTGTTTTAACATCGGATTTTTTTACCTAAACTAACACGTATTTTACTCTTAAACAAATTTGTTTTAAAAGTAAATTAAAATAAATTAAAAAGTTTTTAATAAATATTTTCTTAAAACACATTTGTATGAGTTAGTAGGTTCATTGCCGTATAATACAAAATTAAGCTTTGAAGGATTAAGAGCCATTTATCAAAACTTACAAGCTAAACCTATGTTTATATCACATATGAAATATCATTCACGTATGATTAATAAAGCTTCCTTAAATATTATGGCAAACCGTCGAATAAAAATTGGAATGTCAAAATAGTTTCTACTGACAGAAATTAATGCATTGTCAATTAAAATTTAATTTTGCAGTCGGAACGTTAGTAACTTCGAACGAAAGACGGAAAAGCAATTTCGATTTCATTAAAAAGCAAATGCTGTCACACAACAGTTTGCTATACAATCTATTATAGTAATAGTTTAAAAAAATATTTATATAAGCGTTGATACAACGTTACTGTTGTAGTAACTCATGCATTTGACTACACTAGGTATATTATAACTGGACGAGCATATTGTATAGATAAAAAATGTATAACAAGTGTCAATTTGGTTCGCGTGCAACTTTATCTCTGCTTCTCGGTCGCGACACGCATACAATATTATACGTATAATACTGATTATTTAATTCGTTTAATATTTAATTAAAATTCTCGAGAGCGGTTATCTCGTAATGTGGGACACTTTTACGATGGCGCTACTTACTCACTGATAAGGGCCGGCGGCGCAGCCTCCACAACAGACTGGACACCCAAGAAGACACTTTATGCAAATGCCATTAAGCCACAAATTCCATTCACCGGCTTAATTATAATATGAAATTATAATTACAAGATAATTTCGCTGTTGATTCTTAAAACAGTTATGCGGCCGACAACGCAACGGCCGCGTTCGTCTATAAAATAGAAAGTATTTATAAAAGTCACATGATTATTGCCATAATTACAACATCGCGAATTATTTTAATTTAACGAGAACATTAACTTTGGAATGATATTAAGCAATACCATATAAAGTTGCAAGCGTTTCGCATAGGGTGTCTTTTTGGAGCCGCCACAAGGTCTCTACTAGAACAGGTCTAAACAGTATAATAGACGGCAACCGCGCAGGAAACCAACGAGTCCAATCTTTTATACTGATGATAAACAGACAGTTATAAATCGTTCAAGTACTTGGTCTCATTAATTTCCAAACGACAGCGTTCATAAAAAGTAGTGTTTCTAGATCACATGTTTGCTCTTAATAGCCAAATAAATTACCGACTAAGCGGGGACTCGCTACGTTTTCACGCCGGATCAATTATCGCATAAGAGAAGAAATAAACAGTGATAAAGAACTATTTACAAAAGTCAACATGATATACGATTTCGACGACTCCGATAGATGAAAAAACGTATCGATTATATACAAGGTCCGTTATCGGCCACCGGGCCCGAACCGGTCCACTCTCGACCCGAGTCACAGTCACAACCGTCACTAGAGTCCGCCGTCTATCGACGTCTCGCTCGTCTATAAACACGTGTGCACCACTTTTTCCGTACGACAAAGTTTGCATTTGACCTCGCAACACCAGTGGAACGTGCAGTTGCAGCGCTCCACAACGAACATGGTCTCCGTCCGATAGCCCCGGCCACAGCACATGAGGTCGCATCCGTCAACGCCGATGCTGGTGTCGTTGCAGGTGCGGCCGTGCGTGCCGGGGATGCCGAGCCGCGGGTTCTTCTCGCAGAACCCCGGTGAGGGCTCGAGGTAGACGAGGTCCTTGGCACCAGGCGACTTGTGGTCCGGGTTGTGTGGCCGCAGCTGGAAGCGGTAGCGATCGCGGCGCGGCACGCGGTGCGGCGCAGGCTCGTTACGTGCCGCTGGCTCCAACTCCGTCTTAGAGGGCATTACTCGCGACGCGCCATCGAACCGGTCCTTGAGCGCGTCGCCCACAGACCGAAAACTGGGCAGCCGCATCCAGCACGTCTTCACCGTGCACGAGCCCGACATGCCGTGGCACTTGCACTCCTGCCGCATCTCCGTCTGCACGTGCTGTGAACAAACACACCACATCAACATCCCGAACTAACCAGTTCTGATCTATCATAGACGGGGGTCCGAATACCTTTAAATTCCTCCGATAAACCACGATACTGTGTGATCGATGATCTTTTAAGCGCACTCCGTCGATCGCATCTCACGATCGAGCAAATTGTTACAAATCGTGAGGAGGTGGGCCGGTCGTCACCGCGCGTGGACGGACCATAAATCATATCCTAGGGACATTCATCATTCTAAGGTAGATAAATGACGCGAGGATGGAGACAGTAAATATTTTACCTATTCCAGTGCAGATGCTTCGAAGACCGTTTGCGGCCGTATTTATTCATCGGCATGCAGATGGGTGAACGGTCTAGTGTCCAAATATGTGTTAAACAATCGGCGGAATGCCGTGAATATTCATCAGGTGGACACCCAGTGCGTACGGCGTGACAGGAATTAAGCGCTTCGGTTAATGATGCGTCTGGGTGGCTTGAGGCGCCTCAGACGTCCCTTTTTGATGAATTTTGGGTAGTATCGGTGAGTATGCAAATGTGGGTGTTCGGTGGGAGGGAGAGGCGCGCGACGAATGGGTGCCGGTAGCGCAGTCGCTGCGCAATGGGCAGACCTGGCCGACGCATTATTAATATTCCTTTCGAGCTACACCTCGTCGTCGAGGCGATCGATCGTCACCCGTAATGGTAATGTAAACACGAGCGTTGACAATGGCCGTCATTGGCTTGATTGTTTAACGGATAAGTGCTACCGAGTGGTGATTGGACGGGTACTTGAGATTGTTAAGAGTAGGTACTAACCGCTCTGCCGGCTTCGTTGTTGTGAAGGTTCATTTTTTCTCTGAGGGTTTTTCCCCTTTCGCCGGTGTCGACGAATTCTCTGCTGAAGCGGAAGCCAAAGCCGATGTTGTCGCTGCAGCCACCCCACTTCCAGACACGTACGTTGGCGGCGGCGGCGGCTCGCGTCCGGTGCGGGATGCGGTCGATGTGGGAGTAGTCGCAGGAGCAGGACTCGATGGAGCCCTCGGCGCAAGCGCGCGACACTGCGTGCGTCACCCCCGCGCTTGTTATCGCGTAGATAAAGGCCGTTTCTCGGCAACCTACGAAAGAAACGAACAAATAAGACTTTGATACCAACAAAAAAATACTGAACCCTATTGATATTTATAACAAGTATTCTAAGTGATTTAGAAGTATACACTTGCTATACTGTTTACACCTATTAATTAATATATGTCTCCACGAATGCACGTCAACACATCCAAAGCAGTTGATCAATACTTTTATATTATTTTATATAATGTCATCTATACAAAACATTTTATTTAATGACTAGCTTTTGACCACTCTCTGACGTATGACTGTGTTAGAAGCAGATTTCTGTGAGTAGACTGTGTTCCAGCAACAGTAATTGAGAGCTAGTAAAATTACAGGCACATAAGACGTAATAACTGTATGTCTCAGGGTGATGGATCCAGTATAGTTCATCACTTGTGACGAAATGTATAAGTTATTTATAGATAGGTAAATAGAGGTTATAGTTAAACATCAGGTGGGTCTCGTTCCAGATTCTTCTAAATCACAAAAATAAACCTAATAGGTATTGAAAGTAGTTCCAAGAATAGCTAACGGATCACAATGTTATATATAATGAATATATAGCTTGTAAATAAATAGTCTAACCCTTGACCACTATCTCACCTGATGGCTAATGATGATGCGATCAAAGATGTTGTTCAGGCTAACGTAGAATCAGTGTTTCTTAAGAAAATCTGCTGGAACACAGTGTTAAATGATATATGGATACACACTTCATTTTGATGAAGCTAGGTATTCTTTAATTCAAAAGTGTATGTGAATTTGATTGAATCGAACTTTTTAACGGGTCAAATTTTCGGATAATATCATGAAATCATTGAATGAATATCCTAATATACAATATTTGAACCATGTAGATTGAAAATTCTATTATTATATCTAAAAAAGAAATATTTGAAAACTGAAAGGCTAAGTCTTTTAGTTTTTTTTGGTATATTGGTATAATCTCTTGGCTGGACGTCACCCAATACCTGAAAAATTAAATACTATACTAGTAATTAATTTTTCAGGTATTGGGTGACGTCCAGCCAAGAGATTCCAACTATATTTCGATCTACGGGTCGAAATAATAACGAATCAATTCTAAATATTTAGTATAGGAAATTTCGATAACAGACCATGATCTGGCGTGGTTGATGCAATGAACGCATCCCATATTAAGTGGGACCGAAAATCTGCTGAAAGTAAAAGATCTTTTTACACCTCTTCCTTGGTAGGAAGAGGGGTAAAAAGATTTTGCGTATTACCGAACGGGTGTTTACAAATTTTATTAACTTTGTAGGCGTTACAAATTTTATTAACTTTGAAGAATTTTTGCCTGGATTTTTTTATTTAAAGAAGCGAGTATATCGACCCCAATATTCAGTTCGTTACAAGGCAGGTACCACACATATTTTACATTGGCATGTTTGGCATTTCTGTAATTAATTCATCCCAAACAGAGGGGTTCATATTTTAATCAAATTTTATTATTGCTTCGGGTGTAGGTCGGATGTGAAAAAAAACATTTTTTAATATCTTAGGTATTATTAATCGAGATTGCGATGCTTTTGAATTCATCTTCATCATTATGAGGGACGCGATTTTTATGTCATATCGAATGTTGTGAAAAATTAGGCTGGTTCCACATAATGCTTTAATGTAGAATAGAGAGGCCTAAGAGTAGAATAGAGAAATACAAAGTTGAAGTGGAAGAAAAGAGAAGACGGGCCCGCCATACATTAAGGGAATAACAATAGCGCGGTGGCGAGTACGAAAACCTATGTAAATTACATTCATATCAGAGCTTGCTGCAACATATCGCAGTGCCCGATAAGTGCAATCCCAAGAAGGGATCATCAGAGACATATTATTAAGTGGTCGGTCATATAACTGAAGTCAAAGTGTTCACCATCCACAAATTCTTCTTTTCTATAATATCCTTTCGCTTATAATATATTTAAAACCCTTTGTCTTGAAAAAAACCTATTTTTTATTATATACAATGTATTTGTGTCGTCTTTTGTTTTGCTGCCAAAAAATTAAAAACTATCCTACATGAGTGGAATTGGGTAGGAAAAAGATTGATGTAGATAGCAGATTAATCAAGAAACACCTACGAGATCAAAATAACAAAAACCTTCACAAAAACTTGTATAAAATCAATTTCTTTTCACTTTCTATATTAAACTGTTTCATCTCTATTAAACCAACTAATGACCAACAAGCTCGTAAAGTCGACGTTCTCACAATAAAGACTCACATCAACAACAGCAATCATCGAATCGCGTTCATTCATCTCATTCGAATACATAAATCGATACAGCATGCCGTATCGAATACTATAAATAATTAATGGCCTCAGCATTAGAATCAAATACTCATAAAATACAATTAAAAAGAAAGAGAGGGCACAATATCTGATGAAAAATAAAAGAAGTCGTACCTCTTACCTACACGGGAGATTATAAATTTGATCATTACAAGTGGTACGGTGCGCGCATCGAATGCTCTCTCTTAAATATCGATTTAATAGCCGATGTACTCTTGACGATTAATACGGTACTGGTCATTGTCTACGCAAACTGAGCACACAATGAGATGCTCATAAAGTATGTCAAAATAACCATAATACTTTCCAATGTACTATTAATTAAATTCTTCCACATAAATATTCAGCCTTATACAAAACTGTCATGTTATCGCGTAGGTAATTTTAACACATGCGTAGGTAATTTTAATGCATACGAAAATAAGCTCTTTTGTTGCTCATACACTGACTCATTAAAGCCTGTTCGCCTTGGAGATTATGATGAAATTCCTCAAGAGCTATTAAAAGTTCAATCGCGATCGCTAAATGCCTGGATAATCATAAAAGTGAATATCGGCGACAATCAGGTCTCAGTGTAATGACATGTCACCTTGCTACTAATGCCATCAAGTTGATAATGTAGAGACAGTGGCAGCGCCTTTGGTGGGCTTCCGGCGACCTCTCACAAAACCAATCGGAAAAAACGAAGCCCGTTGGACATAAAATAATAAGTATTTGTTGTTATTTATAATAATATGTGGAACGGGCCTGGCTCGGCCTGCGCCAGCTTTATTAAGGACTCAATAAGCAAATGAAATCATTTTTTTATTGAGTTGTCATCGAACACAGATATAATTTATGGTGCGCGCACACTGCCGCAGCGCGTTCCCGATTCGCCTTTTGTACTTCCATTTGTAATGTTATACAAAAGTATTTTATTCAACAATTACTTGAGACGTTGGACCGAGAATGTTAATGTCAATTTCGCCATCATTCAATGCAGTACTAAATTAATTCAAGGTATATGGAGATGCGTATGCGAGTCGCAGAGATTCACATTTATCTTCGGTAATGACTTGGAAACGTTCTCCTGTAAGAAATAGGTGCAGGCCAATTAAATATGGCACACGTAAATAACGCTCGTGATATAATAGCTTTCAACTAATCCGATTTACCGGTGACAGGTTAACTAACAGATAGGGCCCTTGTTTGTGTTGTGTGAGTTAAAGTTCACTTATCCGCGATTGTTTTATTGATCGGTAGTTAACCGTCGTCGGATTCACGGATATTAACCGGAGCAGGGAGCGTTGTCGGAGGTCTGGCGCCGGCCAGGTGGCGGGTTCACGTGCCGTCTCCGGCACTCCTCGCTCGGAAACCACTCGACACTCACATCTGTCCTCGACAGATGTGAATCACTGCCCCCTGCGATTCCAACATCGCTTGCATTTTATCTCTGCTATGATCTAACAGTGCCTATGTAAGTGATCACTCGGCCAATTAAATACAAAACGACAACTGGAAACTATTAATAATCAATCTATGAGATTCTTTAAGGCTCGTCTAACGATGATTCATCGTAAAACTCGCTTCGACCTGTTTCAACTTCGGTAGACTCCCTGTTTTAAAATTGAATACATTTGCGTAACTAAAAATAAATTGATACAATATTTCACCCGCGGCGCCGGGCCCAGACGCCACGAGCGACAAAGCCGATTGTCGCGTTTTGCAAATAAATCGCGACGTAGAAAAATTATGACAGATGTAAGAGAGGCTTTGTCCGAGAGGGAGATTAGTCACGGCATTAAATAAAATTTAAATTCCCACCATGAGCCTAATTAAGGGCAAACAACACTAATCCGGCGGAGGACGCCGCGCTGGCCGGACGCAAACCGATACAAACTCGAACACAAATAACGATCGCTCACCCGCTGGTGTAGACCAAGCTGTTAAATATTCATAATTAAGGCATGCTATTATTTTATTGAGGCAATTTTGCCCCATCAAATCGCAGTCAAATAAGACAAACATGAGTAATGTGGATCTATAAAAGTAAATTATTATTATAACTGATAATAAAGTGGTGTCCGCGGATTATCTGCGCAGATAATGAACGGTCCCGATGTCGGTTTACAACGCGAGTGCGGAGCGATAATTCCGTCTCGACGGATTGCCAGTTAAGGCGAGGCGTTGAGAATTTATAAAAGTCAAAAACTCGTAAATCCGACGTGGCATCGTACGACCGCACTGTTAAAATAAAACTTAATCACTGTTGACATTTGACGAACACCTGGCCCCACGGAGAGACCATTAAATAATTCAAAATTAATGTACTAATTAAATATGTTCCTGCCCGCATTGAGTCATCATCGCGCGCGGTGTTTCCGTAACATTAATATGAAGGATTGACTTATGGCGGTTTCGCGCGCGCTCTCGTGTCTTATTTATGACGACTTGCATTATTCAAATTTGATGAGACGTAATTACTCAAAACAGTCATAAATCACTCGTTTTATAATACGGTCGGTCGTTGGGAAATTTGACCGCGGCTCTATCGGACGTAAGATGAAGTCATTGACGTTGTATTCGGATCGAAACATGTCTTTTACGAGAATCTAATGACTTTTTTATTTACTCGGAGACGAATCATTTCAATGAGGTAGTTTTGGTCTATTGTGTGTTTAATGAGATGAAACTCAAAAGCGTGCCAATAAAAGTCGAGCCAGAAGAAAGCCACTTCGACATAAATGCTCAACGTAGATGGAGTAATAAATAGCAATAACTCATTTTCGTTATGCCATGTATGGGTGATAATTTCACATTGAGGGAGCGTCCCGAGAGTCCAGTGCGACAATTCAGAATTACGTCGGTCGTATATCACTCATTGTGAGTGGCACAAAGCAGCAGCTACCAGCTACCAGTGCCGTTCCCGGCTCCCGGCCTCCCTGCGACAACCATTTACACAATGGACAAAGACATTTGTTTTCAAACTCAACAAAAAACACCGAAAATAATTTGGTTTTAAGTGAGCTGTCCATAAACAATAAAAGAACGATCCAAAACGTTGGAAACTCGAAATCAGTCAATAAATACGTGCCCGCTGTCATCGCGACGATACCGAAGTTAAATCGTCTCATTTCAGTTTCACAAAACGAGCGTTATCTCAAAACAATTCAAACGCCACGAAACCCAAAACGCTTATCTAATTGAGCATTAAATATTTCGTCGAGGGCATTTTATATCGATTTTATTTTCGGCGTCGATCGTTTTATACGTTTTATCCACCCACGACGTCGGAATCTTGGGAGCGTATGCGATACAACTAAAACAGGAAATATTCGAAAAAAGGTCGGGTTTTATTGAGCGAGTTACCTGCCATTAGGAGCTGTGTTAGGTGTAAACGTGGCTTCCGTAGACCGGTGTGAGCTCGGCCGCGTCCGCGTCGTCGCTAAACTACGCCGCAGGAGGCTGCGCCCGCGCCGCAGGAACACCGACCATATATTTTCCTATTCTCAACTTCACAATAACGCTTCAGATAAAGCCCTCAGTAATAATTGTCCCGTTGTCATCATTTGTGTTAATACGATCCTTGAGGTTTACACCACAATGAGATGATGACGTCGTCCGAAGTGTCAACGTGTAAATTAGTAAATTATTCGTGCCCCATCCGGGGGGCCCTTTGTGCGTTCAACTCGTAATTATTGTGAGCGACAACCATATTCACAGATTTACGAAGATGATGAGTTTTTGAAGCGTGTCTCCGGAACTTATTTGCGAGTACGGAAAGAAGCGCTGTGATGGCTCCCGCTGATATCGGTTATACGTTTTTATGCGTTTCTCAAATGGACGTAATTGCAATGTATTATAAAGTTTATCGTGGGTATTCGCGGCCGGGCTGTAATATGCGCGCCGCGTGATTCGCCCTCCCAGCCTGCCCTTAATAAAGTAATATGCTCTAAATGCGCACGCATATAACATAAATTTTGTTATCTCCATGCTCTTTTTATCATGTGAAATTATTACGATGGTGGTCCGTACTCCGTGCTATATCTGGTTTTTAATTTAGAAAAATGGTACTTCAGCTTTTATAGGTTGTACGCTACGACGGAACATCAATATTTATTTTTGCTCTAGGCGTTTAACTTTACGATTCTACGTTTAATATTTCACAATGGACAGATGGTATTATAAATATATTTTATATGATATATATACTTAAGACAAAAAACGCTTAATGTAATTCAATACCTTGATTGCTTCTGTCTTTATTATGTATTTTATTAATATGATATTATGACAAATGTGTGTTTCTTGGGAAATATTTTGCAGCCTGAGGCGAGTGTCGACCCGACCTGTCTTCGTTCTTTATGACAAAATTTAATGTTTACGTAAACATATAAATCTAATTGTGATATTTTGAATTTTGTTTTCAATGAATAAATTAATTATTAATTAAATGATGTTTTGTACTAAACATTTCGATTGCATTCGGAGTATTCCACTGTCGATACATTTCGTAAGTAAGTAGTAAGGTTCGACTAATAGAAACATTTTAAACGTCGTTTGAACAATTCATTAACATTGGAGTCGGCGGGTGAATAACCGGAGCGGTCGAAAGGTTGGATTCCGATATCGGACCAACTTCGAGACTGAATCGAATTCGTACCGTGAGCTCTTAATTTGAGATAACCCCTTAATGCAAACGCTGAACTTCGATCTATGAAAGCTTTTGGCCATAAATCTTTTGCATGTCTGAAAAATTGTATTGCATATCGACTCTTATATTTATTTTATGATATGAATCAAGGATGGGACAGAAGGGCTGGCAAGTGCTTCTTTAGTAGCATAACATTGATGGATTACTTTCTTTATCTCTTCACTTTATAACGTAATAATAATGCAGCGTCAAACTCTAAGAAAAGCTACAACACAATCACTTGAAGTCTGATTTACAAAACATAGCCTCAGAAACATTTTATCTGCTTAAAAAACTTTAACGAAAACGACAGAATCGAATCACATAACTGCCCTTTTTTGCTATTATGGCGAATAATTCTTTAAGAACAGATGTTCGCGGACTCATAATAAGGCGTATCGCGTACAAAGCATCGAAATCGGACACCGGAGATAGGGCAGCTCTGAATCTTACGACAAAGATACATTTACAATCCTAAAACTTGACCATAAAATATTTTCAACTCTATAACGTACAACTTAAGATCTTCTCTCGTCCCAGACACGTGCATACAAATACTGTAATGCGTTTTAAAACATTTTTATTTCAATGTGTACCTTTGTAAACTCAGCTTTTTATTTCAAATTGAAATGAAGATTAAAAACTCAAATCAATAAACATTACAAAATGATTATTAAACATACAAAATAACAAACAAATATCCGCAATAAAGCTTTAAAAGTACTTCGAGTGTTAATATCCCGCAGCTATTGAATTTAGTTGTGTAGCAGGCATTGTGCAGCTAATGGATATCTATTTGCTGATTCTTATCTATTGATATTCATCTATGTTCATTCATATCAACTTAATGGGTTTGACACTATCGCAATACTTGTGAACTAGTGTATGTATGCCGTATATAAATGCCGTAAGAGGCGTATATATTTTTATTTTCGTATCGAATTCTCATGGAAGCGGAATCAAATACGGATTAAGATTAAAATCACTGCTAATAGAATTCTAAACAACAAAAAATCTTGAGAAAAAACGGAAAATATATCAGAGAAAGATCTTACTTTAGCATTGCAAAGAGTAAAACTACTGAATACCAAAACGCATTTAATGAATTTGTATTAAGAACGAATACATTTAGGATACAAAAAAGGGAAATGAAAAAAGATGTCTACAAACGGGAACTCAACGTCACTCGGCCGCATGTAATTGATCCAGGATGTTATCTTGATGAGCCCTTTTATATGTGCCCCCAACGCGCTACCCTCCCGGTGAATACAGATAAAATCTCTTAAAAGGGTTGCCAACTAAAGATATCACTTAATTTGTAGCCTCTCTTTGTAACTGGAATTAGAGATTTATACAAAGTATACATCCTTTTTGTTCGACAGAGCTTTTTGCTGACTTAACTCAAATACTCGGGGATACTTTTGCGAATGAGTTTTTTAAAGATTAGATGCTAATACATCTCAGTGGTACGTAATCTGCTTCTTTAGTATTTTGAAGTGTATTAAAAATAAGAACCTTTTTAAGTTTTGTTTCTTTTGTTAGGTTTGTGAAATTGAGACAAACGGATGACGCGTGTTCTCAAAATTGTTATTGTATTATTTTTTATATTACGAATCGTAAACCGTATTAGGTTGAAGATGTTTTTGTAAAGTATTAATAAATCTTGTAAGTTTTACCTCTGTCGACGATTTTGCCAAAAAGGTTCTTGCCACGGAGGAAATTTCTTGTGGAACAGTTCCATCTTCTGTGTTTGAACTGGTGCTGGCACTCTGCGACGGCCATGCTGGCACCTTTGGCAACTGCTGCTAATACACCAGGGTTCTCCCTCGCAAGCCTTCGCTGCTTTCGCCTCAGGGTGGCGTGTACCGCCGGATCCATATACAGCACTCCAGGTGAAATCGGTGACAAGTTATTTGGCTCTCCAGCTTTGGCGATCCCCCTGCAAAAACAATAAACCATCAGAAACACATTCGAACAATCGCAAAAAATATCGTCTGACTTTTGTCACCGTTCAAAGACAATGCATTCGTAAAAAAAGTAAACAAAACTGAACGCCACTTAAGGCAATGGGTGCAACTCGAAATGAAATGCTCATTTGAAAAGGCAAAGACAACAAACAATTGACGAGCGAACTGTCAATCCGCAGACGTTTAGATAAATATTTGCGTCGCGCATTAATCCTCGAGGGCCACAGGAATGAGAAGAGGCAAAGTTAAACAGTGAGAACTATCGAGATCACGGCCTATTGACTTTGGAACTTGGTCCTACGTTGAAAAAGTCGGTGCTCTCTAGCGGTGCCGTGCGTTTGCTGCGCTGGAAATCGTATTACTTTTCTATTTACTTTTCTTTGTAGTCGAGTGTTACGTAAATATGGACGCGTTCGTCGGAAATTCTCATTTTCTTAGAGCCGTACGAGATGCTTTTAATTTTTAAGAACTTGTTCTTTTTGCTGAATTTATGTTGTCTATTTTTAGTTCTTTCTATAATGAAGTCGATAAATTGTCCGCACTATCATTCAATAGTCATCTGAATGACCATCAATCATATTGACATAACAATCTAGGCCTACGCGTGTGATGAAATAACGACATAATCAACAATGCTAATTGATAACCTGATAACTGATAACACAAGAATATTAAGTGAAATTATTGTCAATGCTTTGTTAGTCAATCGTACCTAGTGCAGCATAACTTTGAACTTTTAACACCCTGGGTTCGATACCCCGGTCCAAAAGATTTTTGGTTTTTAAACAAAGAAATTTGCAATAGCTGTCGGGGCGCCCGACTCCGGTATCCAGAATTATGCCTATTAGACTAACCTAATAATAAAGAATACTTTGCCTGAACCTCTGATGATAAATAGAAGTAATTATTTATATAATTTTTTACACTTGTGTAGTTGCTGCATACGATTCTGACTGTGTTTTTTCGTAAATATGAGTATAGTATATGAGAAATAATTGCAATTGCTAGTGCTGATTTAAGTTCTTATTTAGCATTACAAAAACTACTAGACTAATTTTATTGAAATTGACTTGTAAGTTGGTCCAAATTAGGGGATGACAATGATAAAAAAAATTGTTAGCGATAAAATATATAAAAATAAATATGTATTCTTTTGTGTTGTAAGACTTGTAAGAGAAGATTCATTATACCGACCCTACATACGTGAGATAAGGGTAGGACAATGATGACACGACTCAACAAAAATACGAATCAGCCTAAGAAGTTTAGACACTTTTTATGAAGTTAGTTCAGCCTCCGTTAGAAGAAGTCGTTCTAAATCAGATATTAGCGATTCTTATCTATTCATAATTTTATTTAATAGTTCCGAAACGAACAAGTGACCAGTAATAATAACATATTTTCAACATTTATCATTGCAACACTTAACGATTAATTAAACAGTCATATTAGGCTTTAATTGCTTGTAAGAGGAAGTCCTTATTGCTTGGTAGCATGTCGATATATCCGTCGACATGTTAAACATATCTCGTCGACGAAATCGTCACTTAAATTATGTCGATATAATCATAATGAAGAAAAATATGAAACATAAGAATCATCGTCTTCTTATTCCTATTTAACTTAATTAGGATCGCTATGATTTTCGCAGATGGAATTAGTAGGTCTCTCAGAAATAGTCTGTCTTGTCTTGTCATATATTATATCTGTGATAGGCCGTAAAGGGCAGCAGGTAGCAAGTGAAATTACTTGGCGAATGAAATTCAACTCGTCACTTTAAACATCAGAAACTCATAGACCAAGCATACTGTTTATTAAGCGTATTTCACTATAGTCGCATTTCATAAGATTGTCAGCTGTGATGTTCGTAATCCGTCCGTGGGTGCCATACATTTTAAAATGCCGTCGGTATTGACACCCACGAGTGGTTTAAAACAAAAACTGAGGATAACCATATTTGCCCGTCCATAATATCAGGTCCTTTGCACTTGTCACGTTGGCAGAAGATCAAATAGAGACACGAGGTCCTCGGGAAAAAATCCCTGAATGGCTTTCACGAGCAAACGTGATGTTTGCCCTGCGATAAAGGCTGTGTGAATGTGTCAAAATAACAAATATTGTCTTTAGAGGCTTGTGTCTCGACTCTTGGGTAATTAAAGCCCGTTCCTGGCGTTATTGTAACATCGTGGAATTTTGTGTATTTGCTGAGATGTACAGGAAGTGTGGGCTAGTGAACTTTGTCCTCTTGCTTTTGACAGATTCGACGTCTTATTATACTCACTAGGAGCATATTTACGTTGATAATCTGTGCTGTTTCTTATGAGTGTAAAAACATGTAAAACCTGATGATGTCGTGTAATGTAATATGAAGAGTGTTCAATAAAATATCAGTATCTTCGTTCCTTTACCTTACCCTACACATGTTTTGACTGACGTAGAAACATACTTTTAAAAAGGTATTTTTTTCTCAACGTTAAGTGCAAAAGAAGAACATCTCGGTGATAAGTTTTAGCTTATGTTTTAGGCCAGTCACTTGACGCCAACCTTGGTTGGTAGTTTACCGACTACTCTCCGGGCAATGTTCTGCAATACTCTATTCACATAGGGTACTTATTTGGCACGTTCTTTCCCGTAGTCTCACATTATTTTCCAACGAAAGGATATGGTTCTTAGTTTTATAAGCCGGGAAATATATGGCAAGTGACATTTTATAAAAATAAATAAGAATTAAATGCACATGGTGAGGAATAAGGTGTATTTTATGACTGAATGTGTGCAAAAGTAATTCTTGCCTACTCGATTATGTCATTATAATAAGACTTCTACCTACATACCGTGGTTGAACATTAACGTAAGTATATGTTTATCAGATTGAACCTCTAAAGTTCATCTTGATAGCAAAATATCACTGACAAAATCAGTTTTTAAGCATATTTTATTTGCAACACTGTAAACCTTGTCACAATTTTCCCATCTGACATTTACCACCTGACAAAACACTTCAAATTCTGATACCATCAATCCACATCTACTTCCTCACAATTTGGCTTTTGCACTAACTTGTCCTTAAATGGACGATTTCATTCCTCATCCGCGTCTTGCATACAAATCAGATCTTTATTATTTAATTTGTTACTGTAGGCGTCAAAATATCAAAGATTGCAGTCCAAAAAAGTAGGAACCCTAAACTTCGTTGTTGAAGTACTTTTGTTGAGTGATTTAACGTGTCTTAATAAAGTGGTTAGTGTTATCAGGTATCAAGAGGTTGGCACGCGATTCTGTCCGTAATGTAATATGTGCGACGAGTGATGAATACAAATTAGCCGAAAGAGTGTTGCCAAACTGTAGACATTTATGTCTTTAAGTTACTAATTCAACTGTAGTTTAGAAGAATCGGTAGATTATTCAAAACGCTAGAAAAGTTTAAACAAATAACAGATCCATATTATTAAATGCGCGGGTCATTTTAAGTGAAGAAAACAGATCTGTTAATATTTATATTTAACTAGTTTTAACGTATTCGTTTTTTTTTTTTTTTGAACTTCATAATTTCTTTCAAATAGTCACATCACGGCTGATAATTATGACAGGTCATTTTAGCTACGAAAATTATTTAAATCGTGATATGGTCACCCTCTGCACGCTAGCAATCGAGTACCTAATAAATTAATTATACTATATAGGTACTTATCCATCTCTAATTTATAAAAGCGACTATTTCTTTTTAACGTGCCCTTATTAGATCAACCTGTATGTATTTTTAATTCATTAAAAAAAATTAAAGAAATAGACTTTGACGCTTATATATCCCTGAAAGGGAAGCAGAAAACCTCAAATATTTTAAAGATGTTCTTTTTATCGATAAAGGAAATTGACAAAATTTTCCTGGCAACATTGAGGTGTGGTGATTTCTTTTTGCTCGAGGCAAAGAAGATTTTTATGATGTTGTCGGCCTAGTTGCTTAGTTTGCCTGTGGGCTAGTCAATGTACCGGGTTCCGGGTTAGTGGGTATTTTCTAACTGTTATGTTAACACTTTCGTGTCTTCACAAGTTAGACGGGTACATCTATTCCCATTTCATCTTCTCTGTCTTGTTTCCATACCATTATGGAAATATAAAAATTATTTTGCAATGTGTACCAGAATTTTATATGACGAATTATTTGAAGATATTAATTTCATTATAAACCAAGTCAATTACGATGTCCAATTTTAACCAAGCGCTAAAAAATATCTACATATTTTTATCACTTTCAAAACATTTTACAAACGATAGGTAGATTTTTCATATACTAATTCTTGTTGCTTAATAAATAATGAGGATATATAAATAAATACGTGACAGAATCTGAAGGTTATATCGTTTACTTATTGGTTAAAGAATATTTGTATTTAAATCTGTCACCATTAAAATAATTGGCTTAAGTATGAAGCGGAGTGGGAGTAATCTCGCCTCTTCCGGCAGCTGTCTTTGAGTGCCTACGTAAGTGCTCGAAGGGCTTTAAATATTTGTCATGTGATATTTAAATGGTACTTTAATCACAGAATTATTAGTAGTATTATTAGTACTAAAATAAATAGTCGCGATATTTAACTATGTATACATGTATCACGTCAGTTTCAAATTGTATGTTTTATGCAAGGATTTTATTTCTTTCACAAAATTATATATGATGTTGTAAGAATAATAATATAGAATAATATATAGCATTGCAGATAGTAAAGTACATATTTAAGTAATTGTATACACCAATGCCTTATCCTTCCTATAATCTTATTGTCCTAAATATTGTCTGGAAGAGATCGCTTTAAGTGATAACATTACCCATTGTTTATTTGGATTTAATGTTTGGTTATGATTCTTTGTCCATAACAAACAATAAAGAGTATTAATATGTATTGTATTGTATACTTTTTGCATATAGTTAAAAGAATGAAAAAAATGTCGTCATTTCTAAATACCTATGAATTTACTTTAATTAATGTAAAACAAACACTCTTTAATCCGTTTATGTTGTAAACTTGTCATTAAGGTTATTATATTATTGTCATACTTACGTATATATACATACTAAGATGCATGTATGTTTTTTATCCAATTGAACCCGTTGAGTCAATATATTTATTTGCTTGTAATAGTCATAAACTTTTAGAAATCACTAAAACAGCATAAATCAACCACTACAATGTACATGTATATTATTTCAACTGATTAAATACATTTTACGTATTTTTACAGCTTTTCTTTTAGAAAATTAACTTTGGCGAAATACCGCCATCGTAAGAAATTCACTCACCCGACGGCTCTCATCAGATGTTATCTTTATAGTTTATTAACTGTACAGATAAAAAAAAACACATAATATGCACTATTGTGCATTTTACATGAATTTCATTACAATATTGTACGTTCACAAAATAACGATGATAATAAAATAATTTATCTGACCATTAAATAATAATAATAAAAAATCGTTTTGTAACAATGGCAACGCAAATTTTAGGCACTAATTATAATATTATTTAATACCTACATTTTTTAAATGAGTTGCTAATACTTTATTTTTAATGATAGAACTAATAGTTTAATGGTCCTAAGATCTACCCTGTATAAAATTGTTTAAAAATGGAATTTAATATAATATTTATTCAGCCATAACTTTGCATAAATCCGTATATAATATGGTTTGGTAAAAAAACCTGCACAGTTACACAGTATTTTTTCGCTGCGTTTCGCTTCAATATGAACCATATTTAAGGAGCGTCACTAAATATTTTTCATGATTGTTCATGCCCTTTATTAATTTGTCAGAACTAATAAGACACAATAACTTTATTTTCAGTCTTTTAGGTTAAAACCAGTCTAAATTTTTATAAAGCATAGATTTTGAAATTTACTTTGCCGTCGGCGCTGCCAATGGCCGGCGGCGGCCGCGACGGCAGCAAAGCAACGGCTATAAGGAACATAAATATATTCCTTCTTTAAAAAAAATATTTAATCAATTGTTAGCCATTTAACTTTAACCTTTACATTTTATTAAGAATGAACAGAAGTTTATTTGAATAATGCAATCAGCACGTGCCACTGTGTGTTTACTTTAGAGATATCATTACGATAGTGAAGTCTTATAATGAAATAAAAACATTTTAAAGTTATAGAGGTGTTATTTTTATTTTTAGCCATATAGTATTATATAGCATTTTCCTCATTACTTCCACAAGGACTTTATTTGACATTTTATTATAAGCTTCAATGTAATAAATAGCGGTGATATGATATCTTCCAATAATTTCCAAAGTAAGCCCGCAGTATTAATATCAATATTATTTGGGACGTATAAAAGGTAGATTGAGTTAAAAAATCACAATAAAACGTAGGCGTAACTTTATGTAGGTAGAAAATAATAGAAATTGATTAGTTTCCATAGATCTTAACTTCTGTAGATCAGTAATTAATAAAAACAATAAAAGTTTATTGTGAATATAATATATCCACAGCCTATACATAACTTGTTAAAAAAATGTTATATACTATTTTATTGGGCACTTATTTGGCTTAACATAGAATCATTGCAATAGAACGGGGCAAAACTAGCCTGCAGGTCTGCGATAGCCGTTAGGTTATCTAAATGTTTTCGTTGTAGTAGCTATAGTGTTGAATATATAGTGTTTGGTAAACAAATACATATTGCCGTAATGTTTTTTTTATGTCTTTGTATCAATATGTAACTGGGTACTTACACTTATTATTTTAGTGGTATATATTAAGTTGTTGACGTGTGTTTATATATTACTGTTGGATCCCGTTTCTAAACTTACTATATTCTTAATACATACTATAGACATAATACAAAAAATGTGCTCTAAAATTGTTTAAATAAATTATTTGCTAAGCATGTGATAGAATTCGAAATGTTAATTTAAAACTAACAGTAACACTAAGTCTACGATTGTGTGCAAACGATTTTTATTAAGGCGTTCTTCTTACAGCAGCCTGTTTAAAATTAACTTATTTCTAATTTGCAAGAACCAACAGGAAAACGCATTATTTTGGTAAGATATAACAGCAGCTTCGTTGAACTTTACAACTTTATAAATAAACCTTTACGTTTGGACTGGTGACACTTCATTGCACTATAATTTGTACCATATTAATGTTCTCTTAACACATAAGCAATTAACCAGATATTTATTAGTTACATTTGATCGTTAAGTACCTGATTTATTTGAGGGGGTAAATGTTACAAGTAATTAAATTCGTACTTTTACATCTCTTTTGAACACCAATTCATTGCAACAAAATTATATGGCTACACAACATAAATAAGATTAAGGTTCGTGAGTAATCATTTTAGAAACTAATTTTGCAATTACATAGTAGGTAAGTTATGTTATAACTTGTGGAGTGTATATTTGTAATATAGGAATAGGTACATATTATTTGGTAGAAAGTGTCAATTATGTATATGATATTAGCTTGATACTACTTTAACGTTTTCAATGTCGGTACTTGTTATAAAATTCAATAGAGCATGCGGGCACGCTGCCAACTGGTATTGGGCTGGAGGATTTAGACTGCCTGTAGGCGTGCAATGGTCTTTAGGTTGCCTAAATGCTTTCGGTCTAGTAGCTTTAGTCTTATTTAGTTTGTAGTGTGATCATAATAAAATAAACGGTACTTGGTTATTTTGTTCTCATATTGGAACAAGTTGAAAATAAAGGTCTAAGATTTTCATTATTTCATTTCTAATATAAACAGAAGTCTATGTTGAGGATTAGGCTGGTAGCATACCGGGAGTAGAGATAGGCAGTTCAAATACAAAAGTAGATGCTTCTGTCAGTCACAAAGTCAACTAGCGAAGACAACGGTAGGCGCATGGAAAAAGTTGTTTTGTTCACATTAATATTTTATTGTTGTTTTATATTGTCGAATTATCAATGATTTAAGATACGATACTTATAGCTCTATTTAAAAATGGCACCTGCGCTGATTATACATATAAAACCTTACTATTTGACGAGTTGATGTACAAGGATATATACGGTGTAATTATAATGACATTATTATTACAGTAATAATCATAAATCACCATCAAACACAACAATATCTTCACTAAAACCAATTAAACCATAGATTAACGCTTTCTGTGATACAAAACGAAAAGCGTGGTCAGTATAAAATTTTATAACGCTATTATCGATCTCGCACAAGAGCGTTTACGCATCGTTTAATGATCTGCTAATTATCACCCAGTGTGGGAAGGGCCAAACATCTGGAGGCGAAGGCTTAGTGTGCGTTGTGCCTTATGCGAATTGCTTTATTATCGAATAGTCATGTTAGAATTGTTAGATTGTAATAGCTTTGTGATGATAGTGTGATATTTGGAATAGTAAATACTAACAGTTAAAATTTGTAACTATGGAGAATGGCTACGTGCTATTCGTATGCATATTTGTTTATATTTAAACGTTTAAGCATATTACATACTTAACTTATAAGCATTTTGAAAACCCATATATATATAGCCTAGATAGATAGGTATAAAACTACAAGGGCCGATCGTGCTTTTGAAAATAAATAGGTACAAGCAAAGCGTTAGAAATGACGAATAGGTAGGTAATGATATAAAATATAGGTTTTTATACGGCAACATTTTTTCCAGTGTATCGAATGCATTAGTCATTGCCATGAAAATATTAATTTTAAATAGGTCAAAACGAAAATCTTTGAAATTTTATATGTATTTATAAAGCAAAATGTGGTTCAGGTTGAAACTGTTGGCTCTAAACAACAATAATAAAACTAGGCCTATATAAGCCATGTAATTAAGTCAGCACTATTATGGACAATAGGTATACACAGAAACTAAAGTTCGTCAAAACTCAATTTCTTATTGATTATATTACAATAAGTGCTAATTCTATTCATGTGATATGCCTAATCATCACAGCTTACGACATAAAATACAACTTTCATTCATGACAAAGCGGCATGAATCAAAACAGGTGTCATATTTGCATACAAAACGGTCCTCGTAAACGTCAGATAAATCTAATGAGAGAAACTTAAAATCAGTGTAGTTTATAGCTTTTTTAACCTCAAAATAGTTGAATGTAATGACTAATGAATGATATTTGACACACTGATATTTCTTTGGAAGAACTTTGATATAGCTTAGTTTCAGAAGCGTATGAGTCACTATAGTTTATCTTATGTTATATAATCTATATTCTATCAGTACATAGTATTTAATGTAATTTTTTGTATAAAACACCTTTTTCTACGTTTTTACGAGCTGACGACGTATTCATACAAATTTAGAAACAAAACAAAGTATTATTTATGTGATGAATTTATGACAAACAAAAAGGCACACATCGATTTACATTTTTAGATACGTTTATGTGTTTAATGTCAGAAATCAAAGATTCCTCAATGTTTTCAATGATGACATTACCAAACATAGAAAGTGGTATCTATTTAAGATGACAACAAGAATGTTAGGAAAACATTTAGAACAGATGTGACAAAGACTCACCACCACATACTGCCGCGTCCTCTCCGAGGCTTATTGCCGGCGGCTTCGCACCTCAAACACAGAACTGTGAGCACAAACAACCACAAACACTTCATTCTGCGATGGGCGGTGCCGCGAACTGCACTGAGCACATGAGCGCGGCCGGAGGCAGCTCGGTAACGTCTGGCCGGCGGCTGCGGCGCTCTCGAGGCGGGGTCCGTAATGGTGGGAGGCCAGCCTACCTGCCTCAACGCCCGATTGGTCTCACACTTCTATTATCATTTTTTTCCACGAATCTTTGCCATGTTTAGGTCATTAGGTTTATGCGATTCCGATATCTCGTCTCTTCGGATTAAGATTTGGTAATGCAATTTCTGCTCGTGGATCTAGATTAGACAGTAGATTATGGTCACGCGTTAGGCTTAGTAGGTTTAACTTGACTTGGATTTGCTCAATGCTGTTTATTTTCTAATTTTGCAAACAAGATCATTATTTTTTTGCATTGCTTTTAGTTGATAATTTATGATATAATTAGTACATAGAGATGCCGTCAAGTTAAAAAACTTATTCGTGAACTGTTTGCATTTCAGCTGAGGAGCTGCAAAAAAGACTTCACGTGTACATACTATAAGCTTTCACCATATAAAAAAAACATATGCAGGTACAGGCTAGAATAGATATGTAGTACTGCAGTTCCGCGTGATTTATGTACACCTATATACTAACGAGACTTATTCATGACTTAACCAAAACACAATTAACAGACGACTAAATTAAATAAAAACAGCATATACTGCTTCGCGCAATAATACGCGCAAAATCTTCAAGAACTTTCTCACAAAATTAAATTTTTACATAACATGCAGTCGTGAGAATGCAAACATGTATCATTGGTGTCAGAACTACCTACCTGTTATTTTCTTGAGAAACAGGTAGTACCTATACAATTATGGGCAAGCGAAACCTAAGTATCTATCCAATAGGTACCTAACCTATACATGTTTTGCCTTCTGGGTATGCAGAACAATGACAGGCAATGGCTTAAAGGGTATAGCTTACACGGAAAAGCTACAGCCTACACTTTGTTTTATGTAAAGAATAGAATATGTCATTGTTAAATACGTATTCATTCTACTATTATTTTGAAATATATTTCTAAATACTAACTAAAATTCCAAGCATTCGTACATAATATATGATAAGTAGGCAGTTGGTACCAAATACCTATTTTTTTTTGTTCGACAACTATATGTTGATGTTAATAACATTTAACATATATCCTTCAATTTAAAAAGTTTGAGCATTAAGTACTTATACTTTTGTACATTTTTATCAGATATTAATAATATATATTTTATTTAAATTAAATATTTATTTCAAACACCACTAATTATCACAACTCATATTATTTAAAAGTAGTTTGAAAGGATACCCCGATACCAATTACTTGCCATAAAGCAGTCTTCCCATTCACACAGACTAATCAAGAAATATTACTCGCATTCCTCAAGTAGTGGCGCAGTGTGACAAAATAAGTAGGATGAATTCAAAATATGACCTAACTAGAATATAAATGCATTCATTCTATTTCACTACTTTCCCTGTATTACTAGAAACTAATAATGCTTAGCTTCTCCGGGGTCGAACATTTCATTCTAATGATTATTATTTAATTGTTATCGTCGGCCCATCGCATTATGCCCGCTTGGCTAGCTACCATCTTCAAGTAGAAAAACTGTCGCTAATGGTGTGTTCCGGCAACTGTCCTTGAGAGCCGGTTATTCTATGTTAGCCTGAATCACATTTTCAACCAAATCATTACTTACCATCGGATGAGAGTGTTCAAAGGTTAGCCTATTAGTTATAAATAACCGCAATCCTACACAACTGCTACAAAACAATATTTTACTAAGAGACAGATACAGAGAGCGGTAGTAAGGGTGGAAAAGAAAGAAAGTGCCTAGTTTACGTAGATTTAGATAAATATAAGAATGTTGCTTCGTATTTTCGTAAGCTTGTGTGTTTTTCTGCCCCAACACACGTTATTTTATTATTCTTTGTTATTAAGTATGTTGTATGGTGTTAGGGAATATTAGAAATACTTGTCTGGCTTACTAGCCAGTCGTTAACCCACTGCTTAACTACTCTAAATAGTGTCGTCTCGTCGTCACCACTCATCAACACTATCAAGAGTAGTTAAGCAGTAGTCTAACAACTACTGCTTAATCGTTACTGGTATTTGTTAATAGCTTTCTTTGAGAACCAGTTCTCAGTGTTAGACTCAATTCTGATCACCAACGGGTGAATTCGTGGTGAATAGTTATGAAAACAAATACACGCATATCCCAGATTCAGTAAACATGACGTGTTAGAGTTAACAATGTCAGTGTGTAACTTCATTATGTTATGCAATAAAATATAATAAGTACACATTTTAATTTGACTTGACGATTAGCCGTAATAACATTAAAATAGTTTCGATATAAAACAGAAATTTTGAAGCGCCTAATTTAATATCTCTTTGAAAATAACTAACATAAGCGTTTCTTTAATCACCTACTGTGTTGTAAGTATTCTGTGACAGCGTCGGGTGCGCGTGAGTCAGCACTTGCGCGGTGGGAGGAGCGGCGCGGACCAATCAACGGGCGGCCAGCCTGCGCCGGCACTCATCGCGGCCACGTGTTGTCGGGAACGCGCTTCAAGTCACACGTCTTGTTTAAAGCAAAATAAATGTCATTAAATCATAATGTTCTAACATTTAAAGTAAAGGATTAATTATGTACTTAAAACATAATTAAACTCAAATTTCTCGAACAGAACCGATAATTCTAAACAAATTCACTAAGATCATAAAAATGTACAAATTTTTCTTCTTATACTTATTTATTTATCATGAACCATCAAATGTAGCGGTAAAAGAAACTTCATCAAACTTAATTAAGCCCTTGCCCTGAATCGAGTGTTTTAATGTCGGCCTATACCCTTGGAGTATAAAAAAATATGAACATTTTTATCTATTTTAAATTATAAATCGCCAACTTATTACACGTTGTTTTAGGCATTTCTAGTCAAAATTGAATATAAACGTAACGCACAAATTAACACCAAACTATTTATTTATTACCATCAACAATTTCTTATTTGCTACGATGCGCTACGTGAGAGCGCGTCCATAGAAAAGACTTCAACGCGTGCGGTCTACGATCAAGAACCAATTTACACCCACAGGCATATATTTTAACATTACATCAATTTTGTAGCTTATATTTGTTTACTTTTCTTTTATTCGGTTTGAGCTGGTTTCAACGGTGAGATACATACTTACCTTATATAAAAAAATAGTGTTAGAGTAGCGTAATCGCGTGAGGGGTTCATCTGAAAACCCTGCAGCGTCGTGTGCCCAGTGCATTCGAAATTATGCTAAGATTGATCCCATTTGACCCGCTTTATAAAAGATATCTATGTATATTTGCAAAGTTCGAGTAACTTCTAACCTTATTGCTGCATTGCATACAGTACGTGTCTACATACTGCAAACATTGTACATCGTGTAAGATTTTGTTTTTTTTTTTCAAATAAATATTTTTTCTTTCTTCTGTCTTTCAAAAAACTTAAAAATAACAATTAACTTTAAAATTTATAAGTCTCATATTAAGTCTACTGCATGACATAACATACTCATTTGTATAGCAATTAAACAACTTTAAATCGCGTATATTTATCATAATTTTTGTCACGACGTTTCAAACCCTTGCAGTGATCATAGTCATCCCGTGACCACGATCCCTGTAAAGTTTTTGAAACGTCGGGACAAAATTAATGATATACGTGATTTAAAATTTAAACCGTTTCAAGTTGCTTACTTACTATGTGTAATAATCGCGAAAACCTAAGAGAACAATACTTATTTGTACTTATAATGGGCAGCGTGTAACATATGTTCTGGGTGGTAGTTACTGTAATACATTATTATAGCTTCTCATATGCCTGCAATTCTATGTGTAGGTACGAGTATACTGTTTTTACTGTTTTTTTCAAACCTGTTTATTATTACTGTTTATACCATATAGTTAGCCTACACAGGCTAACTATATGGTATAAACAGTATAAAATATAATAAATATCTTGTCAGTTGATGTAAAAATCACTACTGATATCGAAACAGAAATAGATACTGATATTTTGTAGTTGTTTAAGGTTCTGGACGAGAAAACAAACCCTTCCTTACTAAGTGTGTATTTTATTTACAGAAGATTAAAAAATCATAATAAGAGGTAACTAATTAAGGGCACTGCGTTTCAGAATATACTACTTTAAGTTACTAGTTAAGCAGTCTACATTTAAGGTAAGGTGTAGACATGAAAAAATATTGTATAACACTGTATGATTTCATAAGACATCCCTAAACTCGTCAAAAAGATTAAATTTTAGGTGAACTCGAAACAAATTGAATCATTAAATAATTAAAGAAATCATTTATTAAGCATTAAAATCTTCCTATTAGCTTACGCTTGGGTGCAAAATGTTGTGTTGCCCATCACTGCCAGTGAGATACTGCAGTTGATAAACTCGGTCACCATTACTGTCAAAGTGCTGGTCGAAGGCTTTTACCAACGCAAATGTTGCAGCTATTCTCGAACCGAATGGTGAAATACGTGTCTACAGTAAAATACCTGACAGTATGACTCGGTTCCGTGGAAGTTACGGCAGCCCCTGGTATGGAATGCACTTATCACTTTAGTAAATGAAATTCAATCAGAATCTTAGTAAATTGGGATGAAAAATGGTGTTTCACTATTAGAGAGTACCATATTTGGATAATGATAACCAAATATATATATATATATATATATGTATACACCAAGTTTCATCAACATAATAATAATAATATAATAATAAAATATATTTATTTCAATTAAAACCAAAGCCGTTCAGCTATCTCGTGACAGTAAAAACAGGTCATTAGTTGTTCACGTTTATTAGTGTGCAGCAACGAATTAACTAGAAGCTTACTTTTTCAACAGCAGAAATATTTCACATTGCATGTGGTACCACTTCAATATGTCAATTTAGAGTGTTTTGAGTAAAAAACTCAGCACGTGCCCTTTCAACATGTGGTCGTCGTGTGACGACTTGCTGAAGGGTCGTAGCTATGGCTAATTGAATATGCTTGTATGAAGCAGTATTAGGGGTTAAATAGCAGATGCGAACCAAAAAATTACGTTTAAAATTAGTTCCAGAAACTGCTTTTATGCGTCTGTTTGTTGCGTGCTGCGTTTTTTTTTTTTTGCGTGATAGGTTAGCCTTTGACCACTATCTCACCTGATGGTAAGTGATGATGTGGTCGAAGATGTTGTTCAGGCTAACCTAGAAGTACTGGCTCTCAAGGACAGCTGCCGGAACACACCGTTAGGTGCTTGGCGACAGATTTTCTACTTGAGGGTGGTAGCTAGCCAGGCGGGCATTCGCAAAATGCCCTACCACCATGCTATAACGACTGCCATCCTAAGACAACAACCGGGACCGACGGCTTAACGTGCCCTCCGAAGCACGGAAACGCTCAGTAGTAATGTCACTAGCGGTCACCTATCCAACTCATGACCGCGGCGGACGTTGCTTAACTTTGCTGATCGGTTGAGAACAGCTAAGTAAACTTCGCTACGAGCGCTTCACAATTGTCAGTAAAATTGTATATTTACCTATATGTATATGTTTTTTTCATGTAACAAACACTTATCATCAGGTGCATTGAAAGATGTTCGGACGAAAAGATAAACAATACTCAAAAAACAGATGAATAATTTATATCGTCACAATGTACCTGTCTGCTTTTCTTTGAGAAATGCTCCTGTCGTATTTTTAGCAGGCGAATACTTTAAGTACTATAGCTGTACACAATACCCATGTCATTGCGATGTTAGTGATAATATGGCTTTTATTTAACTTTGTTTCTGTATTGTAATTTGTGGTCTTAGAGAAAATATACCTACTGACTTACATAAGTGGAGCAAGGGCAGAAAATTGACGATAGTTACTCGTACCATTAGTTTCTTCAAGTTACCGTGGATTGGTTCCAGGTGTTGATAATAATATATGTAATTACATTTTTTTAGGGATTTACCCCTATCTTACCTATTGGTAAGTAATAATGCAGTCAAATATGTTGTTTAGGCTAATTTAGAACAACCGGTACACAAGAAAAGCAGCCGGAACAGCCCGTGAGGTGCTTGACGACAGATTTTGTACTTGAAAGTGGTTGTTAGTTCGCCCTACCACCAAGCTTTATTGACTGCCATTATAAGATAACACATGTGAGCAACAGCTTTCGAAGGATGAAAATTATTCCAGACCAAGGCGCATTGAGATTTAAACTACCTTAATTTTAGTTTATCCAAGAAATCAGCATGCTGCTATTCTCTAATAATACGCTACTAGGTAGTGATTATTTGACACTCATAAATTTTGCACTCTTTCCAACGTAAAATAGGTGTTTTATTCCAAAATTAACGGAACTGCAGCTCCTTAAAACTAATAAATACAACTTATACAATTAAAAACGTCATATTGTTTCACTCAATGGCATTCCTTACCGCTAACTGACTGCCATAATTTTTGGTAGTCACACTTCATTATGAAAAAATATTAAAACAAGCAATTTTATATCACATCACAATTGGGTAAAGTCCAAATTAGGACGTGTTGATAACGGAAACCGTAGAATTACCTTCATTCACTGAAACAGGAGTGTGGCGAACAAAAGAGTGCGTGAAATTAAGACTAGTGAAAATGAATAAAGGCTCATTATGAGCAGTTTTGGTACTGTACGCTTGCAAATTGAGCAAGCTAAAATATTCTGTAATACGTTTAGATAAGGGACAGATTTGAGTGTGGTGATGAGGTTTAAAGTTTTCACGCACTGTTGAATTTTTATTATAACAATAGCTGCTTTAGCACGGTAGCTTACGCTAGTTTTTGCAATGATTTTGCTTTACAAACAATCACATCATCGTTGGAAATTGACATTATTGTTACTGACGATTATTATGGTTTGTAATAAATAATGATCAGTATGGTAATATTAAGTGATCAGTATAATTCATCAGTATGATAATTACATCATCATATTCGTATCCTAGTTCCACTAATGTGGAGTACATACAATATGTTGACATTCTTCTACAAACCAAAAGACAATACAAGAACATAAAGTATATAAATATGATTTTCAAGCTCTATTGCATACGTAGCTAATACCACAATTATTAAGCCAGCTACACATTTTTGCAGCGCAACTTTTTCAGCTGGAAGGTACCTACGAGTTCTAAACCCGCTTGAGGTAAACAAATACAATTGATTACTGGATGATATTTAAAAATATGTTTCATGACAACATCAATTGCCATCATCCACTGTTGTAGTATCTCCCCCCTATTAGGGGGGTATGACATAGTCCCCATACTGAGCAGGCGTCTTGAGGATCGCAGTGTTAAAAGGCAGTTCTTCAGAAGATGCTGCTGCCCCCACCTTCTGCAATTTTTTTTTCATCACCTCCTTTTCTCAAATCCCACATGTAAGGATATGTAAGTGCAATTCCAACCCGGCACCGACAACAAACGGAAATAACTCAAATATTACTTCTTGGCTCTTAATTTTATGGCTGGCAGCCTGCTTGACTGAAGTCTTCCTTGGTTGGTAAACTTACATGGAAATGAGTGCCATGCTGCTTATGCTTAGTATTTTTGCCTTAATCGCGTCTTACGATTCTGATAGGGAGAGATGGGGGAAGAGAGTTTTAGCATCATAATTCCATGGCAATGATATAATTTATTTGGAACGATGTCCTGAGTAAGTAAGGCTGAACAACATTTTAGATCGAATCATCTCTTCACAAGAAGTAGTGGTCAAAGGCTACCACCACCAATTAAAAATAGTGTTAACACATGGTTCCGCATGAATGTTTTTTTTTTTCACTCTTTTCAGTGACTAAAGAATACATTTTAAATAGGACTAAATTGTAGGTATATCTTCTATAACCCAGAAATAAACATTCCAATAAAAAGTTATGTATTTTCATACATTATACGTTAATATATATAAGTGTGTAATTTATGAACACGCATTTTGTCAATTTCAAAACCATCCATCTGTTTTTCTTTTTAAAACGGCTATAATCACGTTCGGTTGTAAAAATAAAACATTAGAAAAGTTTTCAAATGTATATTTGCTTATTTTAGTTCACCCACGCTTCCTGAATGGCAGGATAAGCAAAGTTAAGAAAAAAAAACCAAACTTATCCACTGATTCCATTTATTTACCGTAAAACTACCAAACGAATCCTTTCAACAACTTGCTGCTAAAAACAAACACGAGAAACCGGACCGTGTCCTACGATTTAAACTTTCTCAACCCTATCTTATCTGCTACGCAAATATAAGGTAAGACAATACGCAACTTTACAAATAACTTCTATAAACGGACAATGAGGCATTACGATACATACATTTTCCAATATGAACTCTAACAGTTACGAATTAGAGGTGCTTTTTGTGTGAGGAGTAGGAAAAACGAACGGATTTTTAGTGGTACTCGCTCATTGTATCTTTATTGCTTTGAGTGAACGTAAATATTAAGGTTTTATTGTGTTTACGAATAGGCGCGGTTCGTTTTGAAACGCTGCACTCACTCAGTGTGGTCGCCTCCCAATGTGAGGTGAAAAAAACTACCCCCAATAATTTTATGACGATGACAACTGCAAGTAGCTCCTCCCCGGAATTGTGAAAGGAACGCCAAATTCGACACATTGTATTGCCGACTACCAACACGCAAATACTTTACTACTATGTCACTGTAATAAATAACCAAATATATTAATCTATTAAAAATAAATTGTGGAATGTTCCTGTTGTGACATGGTTCTAAGTTGTTCGGCTATTTTTGCGGTACAGAAGCTGATGATGTATCTATGACTGAGCAGGTTTATTATTAAAAAGGTTTATTTAAAAGTTAATAGTGGGAAATGTACGATGTCATCACGTTTTTAATCCTTTAGTTATTTCATGGTCGGTGGTTTCTTTATGACGACTTTATTTGGTTGAATATTTTGTTTGTTGATGATCAGATAATTGTGTGAAATATATTAATTTAAAAACGAAACAGCAAACACGAAAACATTTTCTTAACAAGACCGTATTTAAAGGAACACTACATACACTTTTCTGAATTGTCCATAGGCTAGCCTTTGCCCACTATATCTCCTGTTAGTAATTTATGAGGTCGAAAATGTTGTTCAGGATAAATAGCACAAAGACGACTGTCGGAAAACGGTTTTAACTGCTTGGTGATTTTCTACTGGAGTGTGGTAGCTAGCGAGACGAATATAAGCGCAATGCCTTTTTTGAATTGTTCCTTTCACATTTAACTTTAATTCTATATAACATTATATCTAAAAACCATTGGGTTTATCTAGATACTCTAATTCATAACGTGCGCTTAACATTCATTAATAAGAGATTTAGATAACACATAGCCTAAACTTGATAACTTTGATAAAAGCTTTCAAGACTGAATCTGAAATGTATAATAATCTATATACGAGTATAACACAACTTTATAAAAAACTCACAGCAAGCATCCAATAACTGATAGCTTTTAAACGTGTGCAGGATTGAAGATCTGGAGACATGAAATCCTTTTCCTGAAATGAAGAGATGACTCAACCGTTGTACCAAAATGAGCTGTCATAGGAAATAACGTGGAGTTTAATCTATCTTTTGTATCATTAGCGATGAATCCGAACTGATATTTCTATGTCTTGATGTTGCTAAAACTGGGAGGTCTACGCTTTAGACCCCCTCCTACCGTGAGACAATTTAAGCTCACACATAAACAACACCATTAAATTCTAACTAATAACTTTTGTCTTTGTAAAACCGCAACAAAAAAGTTGAATATTGGTCAAGAGGGAAAGATACATTGACAAGCTGGAGTTCTAATCCAATCTATACTAATATTATAAAGAGGAATGATTTGTATTTTTATATGCAACGAATAATATTACTGAAACGATTTGTATGATATTTAGAAATAGATTGAGACCCGGGGAAGGACATAGGATAGTTTTTTTATCCCACTGCTCAAAAAGATGGTTTTGCGCATTAACCAACTTACGCGCGTGCGGAACCGCGACCGGAAAGTTAGTATATTATAATATTTGAACCCCGCGCCGACTTCACAAGGGTATTTAAATTAAAAGAAGAACTTTATTGAAAATATTTTAGCCTTCGTTCATCAGGGATAATGTAGGATTTTAATAGTGAAAGATTTTTTCAATCGGTCCGTAGTCCGTAGTATCCGTAGTTTCAGAGCCTATTCAATTCAAACAAACAACCAAATATTTCCTCTTTATAATATTAGCTTAGATAAGTGATACTCTCTTCTTGTTTAAAGAATCTTTAGGATATAATTCACACTTAAATTAAGAGACAGAATTCCATAGCTAAGCAGTAATGTCCGTGCCGGTCAATTACTGGCACATGAGACTTAACATCTTCATTTCTCAGGGTGATGAGCGCAGTGCAGTTCACCATGAAGGTATATTAATCAATATTTAATAAATTCATCCTTAATGAAAATATACGAATTAAAACTAAACAATTTTACATAATATACGAACAAAATTTTGGTTCCCATAATATATCCAAAGTTTCAGTAAAACATTGACAGATAATTTTCATATATTGTAAAAATATATTACAAACAGATTAAAAGGTTGTAAGTAGCTCCACATACGGAACCCAAAAGTTAACAAAAAAATAGAGACATCAAAATTCTTGTTCTCATTTAGCCACGATAAAATCACCGCCTCCCTGTGATATATCGTGTATATATCACTAATAGCATTTTAATATCGTAGCTTAGTCATTTATAAGCACAAAAACTTAGGTCTTGTAAGAATGATGTGATTTAATTCAAATATTGTGAAATTTTACAGAATAATTAGGTTAATATGGTGTAAATTTAATTTAAAATTTAAAATAGAAATCTAAAAGTGAATACCTGTTTGGAAGATGTAAAGTGAAAACCTTCTTATAATATAACCAAAGTACTTCCAGCCCAGTTTTAATAGTTTTATTCATAGAGTTTCATTGGCCCATATTCTCTCGGAGATAACGTAATGCTTTGGAAAGGTCATAGATTCTCTAAAGTAAATTTTACCATAGCGTTATTCCAAATCAAACTTAAAAGTATTGTATTTACTTCTTTCACGTTTTTGCTACAATTTTTGATACGCAGACCTGCGCGAAAAAGTAACTTTTATATACTTTTTAGAATTTTTCTTAAAGGTTACGATGTTTTTCAAATCTACGTTCTTAAATTAATAAAATATGATATGCGCAATATTTTGGAACTTGCTGAAGATCCTACTGAAAGACACATTTTTTTTTTAATGTTATTGTGACGGAACAAGCTTGAGGCCCACCTGATGTTAAGCGGACTAACCTCTGCCTATAACAGATGCATTTCGTCACAAGTCACGAATTGCACTGCGCCCGTCACCTAGAGACATAGTTATTAAGTCTCATGTGCCTGTAATTTCACTGGCTCTCTAGGACTGCTGCCGGAACACACCGTTAGGTGCTTGGCGACAGATTTTCTACTTGAGGGTGGTCGCAAGCCATGGCGGTCATTCGCAAAATTCCCTTCCACCATGCGGTGAAGCTCAAGCTCTGGGCGGGATTCGAACCATGGACCTGCCGCGCGGCAGTCCATGGCCAATGCCACTGAGCCATCACTGCTTCAAAACATATTTCAGCGCCTTTAAAATATTCATTCAATATAAACTAGATATGAACCAAAAACCTCTTTCAAAGTATTTATTTATACGTATCGTTTATCACTTGTTGTTAAGGTATTATTAGAAACAACACGACCTCATTAATGTTAATGAAATTCAATAAAGGCTTAGATATTAAAAAAACCTAATTAAACTTTGAAGCAAAGGCATTTTAAAAACAACATTTGAACTACAAGTAGGTAGGTAAATATATCGGTATCTGGATTCACTATAGTTCTTTCTTTTGTTTTTAATAATTATAAAGGAATAAAATAAATACTCACTAATATAACAATCATCATATCTCGTAATCTCACTCGTATCATGTCATCTGTGGCAACCAGATTCGCTTTCGTTGATAACACGCGAGCTTCCCAAAACGGGTTTGTTGAAAAGGCCGCGCCAACAATCTAGTGCGAATTCGATGTCTAGGCCATGACCTTGGACGTGTTTGTTCTTGAAACAGAGGTGAGAGCTTAAAATGTTACTTCCAGATTATATTTTTTTTAAATCAAATATTCCATTCTGAATTTCTATGAAATAACTATATTCTAACATAAACAAATAAAAATTGATTCAACTATATCTTATTAACGAATTTAGCTTTCACAAATTACGCACTGTTTTGGCCTTTATAATTGTAACTTTACCGTTACACTTCAGTATTGTTTAAGTAAACTGCGTTTCACAAATATTTGAATATTATAAATTAACTCGCTACCCCAGGTCGACGTATTAAATCCTAAACGTGAGTGTTTTATCGGTTAATTAATATTATTTACATATCCAGTATATATTATATTCAACAGGTCTTAATTTTCTGTAATTTTGTGACCACTTATTTGAACCTATTTTTATGTACTAACCCGACCTGGCATGCGTTGTAATGCCTCATGATGGAAAAGAGCCTTTGATTTTATATTGTAAGTGGTTTTTACAATGTTTTTCCATCTGCAAAAACAAATCAAACAGTTTCCCGGCACGTGAGTGGCCACATATATTAAATAATTTAGTATTGAAGTCACACATTTGTAGTAGGTAATTGTTTAGCGCCTTGTTAATGGTCAATGAAAATACGCTTCGCATCGGAAACTGCAAACGTTTGTACTCGAATGGCATATCTTCGAGCGTCTATCATTGAAGGTCAGAATTATGGTATCCGTGGTGACAGTATATCTTTTAAATATTCGATCAGAATTAGTTAGAAGTGCAACGAAAACTAGACAACCGAAGTCTTACGCAAGATACGCAGATATGCAAGAAAATATCACTTGCAACTTTTGTCGATAGTGACCAGAAAATCAAATTAGTCGATGGACTTACTAAAATACAAAAAATAACTACAATTGCAAGTCTTGGCGATCAGTATTGAGAGCGAGTAATAATTGCTCTAATAAGCAGTATGCATCACTAAAGAGTGTTTTTATTTAACCTAAGCATAGATAAATGATGTTCGTTTATCTATGACCTAAGCAATGTTCTTCAATGAGATGTACAAAATAGCCTGTGAAAGTCAGGCCATACAAAAATGAGGTCAGAGCGTTTTGAATCAGCGTGACACTGATTCTTTCATACATATCAGTGAAGAAAGTCGGTTCCGTTTTTTTATCTGTACACCTTTTAATAATTTCTATATAAATAACTGTTATACCATAGGAAAACTTGAATGAAATGTTTATTCTAAATTTTTACGTGTAATTTAGACAAATTATCCGATACGTGAAGTGTAGGCAAATAGTATACAAGCAAAAATTTAAGATTCTTTTTTGTTTTGTCCCACTCTCCTAAGAATTTTAATAATGTCCACCATTTTGATAAAGTTCACATAGAAATTACTGTAACTCTACTCATTCTTATAAAACACAACTTCTGTATACTACCTTATTATTATATTACGACTTGATTCTGAAAAATTTAATGCAAATTGAACTTTTACACCATATATGTAACTTGATCAACGGCAAATGTGCGAGTCTACCCAGCATTATCGTACATAATTTTTTATATATAACATATTTTTCAAATCTTTCTGTATAAATACGTCATATAAAGCTGACAAGTCATTTAATTCAATGACGAATCTCTTCCCAGTATACCGCGTAGTTAAAGGCGATATCCTGTTATGATCATAAAAGCAGCATTTTAGCTCCACAGATATTTCAGCCCGAGGCAAAGATCAACCGAGGTTATTAGGTACATATTCAGAATTCCTACATTAGGTCGAACGAATTAGGCTTGTAATGACTGACCACCAGCTAATTTATCATCGCCCATCAAAATAGTTTGATTGCATAAAAATAAACACTAAAAATAGGTTTCAAATCAACATTCTTGATCATGCATTCATAAATCAAAATTAAATATACATTGGACGCTTGATACATACTTTAATTATTTTGAAATACGATTTCAAGCAGCTATCGCGTGTTAAATAAATATAAATTACAATGATTTTTCAATCAAGATTTTCGACTAAACACTGTGAGTGCTAGCCGGTATACCTAGTTAATACACTTACAAATACTCTTCAAATTTACTCAACTCAACGAGCTTTGTTTCTCGATGACTCAACTCTACTGTACTCTAAAATGTTTTAAATAAGATATAATTCCACGACAGGGCCGGTCTAGTATTGCAACCGCCAATATATTCCTGTGTTAGTCATTAGGATGCGCTGAAGGGAAAAAATAGGTTAATAGGCAGCAGCTCCTTCTGAATAACTACCAGCGTAGTAATTATGGCAAATCTCCTCTTAATGTGAAAGAGGGTTATTTGTTCAAGGGTGGACGTATAACGGCTGTTGAAGTTAGTTTATTCTACTTAAACTACTACCTACTACCCCCGTGGGGTACTGGGTTAGAATTGCACCTCCCCATATCATCCCGTGGGTGTCGTAAGAGGCGATACTGGAAGGTGCCATGTTACACTGCGATCCACAAGCCACCTGCCAAGCGTGGGGTTTATGGCAAATACCCCCTTGACAGGGGAGGCTGTGTGACCCCTTAGCATCCCCAGTGGACGATATTGTCATTTCTATTGTTATAATTTTCTACGATGCGCTTGGGTTAAGCAATAAAAGACCGGCCGCCACCGAGAGAATGCGGTTGACAGTTCGGATGATGCCTACGATAACAATATATATTTTATTCGTAGGTTGTGGCTTTTAAATTTATTAATCTATACAAAAATATATAAAATGGTCACATCGTTCCCAATGACGGTTAAAATATTGTATTTGTCAACAAAATACACATTTATTTCTACAGTGTCGATGACCAAAAGATTGAGGCACCCAGTGCAGATAACCGGAGACGTAGACGATTTTCGCCCGAAGTGGTAATTATTGGGCTCTAAAAACATGTTAATATTTATTTCAATTCACTTCAGAAGAACGTTAAATGCAGTTTGTACTGAAACATCTTATTATATGCTATAATTACAGTTATTTATATTCCGAAGGAGTTATTATCTTGAACGACATAATTAAGTATGCCTAATGTCATATTACTCACCTCTTTTTATTAATATTTAATGCATCAGCCCTGTGTACATAAAAATCAGATCAATTTCATTTAATTGCGACTAAGGGAAAATAATGCATCAAATGAGCAGTATTCCACCACTAACGTGTTCCTATAAAATAACTGTTACTTTGCATTCGACTAAAAAAAAACGAGACACCTGGCAATACTTATCGTGAGTAATTTATTAAGTCAATCAAAGTAACCAACCGATTGCATTAAAGAATATTCAGCTTTATATAGCTACTTGATAGCCAAGATTACTAACCAGATAGATGAGTTACCCAATCTCATCAATCTCAACACCTGGCAACACAATAAATTCAAGTAACAAGAAAATAATCTTAACGCCTCTTTGCAGACTTCTCAGAATGTTTTATTGCAGCATACACATACTTTACTGCTACACACGCACCCTGGATCATTTCCCAGTTTACTTATCTACTCCCATAAACGTTGGACACCTGGCAACACCGTACACCTCAAGGGTGAATCCTGGAAACAATAAAGTAATTGATCCGTCAAGGCAGAGGCCGCGGGCGGACCACACCGAGATCGCGACTTTAAACACGTTGTTTTGCCATGTTCCGCTAATGTAGACTTGATTTTATCAGACATTCTCTGCCATATTTTCTTTATATTCTATGAGTATTTAATCTTCCTATGCTTATCCTTTATATGTGAAGTCGGTCCTATATGTTTTCTAAAACAAATTCAATAAAATCATTAGAACAGTTGAAGTGCTCGTAGCGAAGTTTGCTAAGATCTTCTTAACCGATTAACTAAGTTAAGTAACGTCCGCCGCGGTCATGACTTGGATGGGTGGACCGCTAATGGCATTACTACTGAGCACTTCCTCGCTTTGGAGGGCACGTTAAGCCGCCAGTCCCGGTTATCATCTTAGGATGGCAGTCTATATCGCATGGTGGTAGGGCATTTTGCGAATGCCCGCCTGGCTAGCTACTAGCTCAAGTAGAAAATCTGTCGCGAAGCACCTAACGGTGTGTTCCGGCAGCTGTCCTTGAGAGCCAGTGATTCTAGGTTAGAATGAACAACATCTTCGACCACATCATCACTTACCATCAGGTGAGATAGTGGTCAAAGGATAACCAGTCAAGCATAAAAAAATAAAATTTACCTACTCAATGATAAATCTCTATCTTTTAAATAAATGATTACTCACTTACTTCAGTCATGCTATAGGTACTCTATTTAGCTGGCCGTGTATTCCATATAGTGGATCTTGATTAAAACGTCGCTGAACGTTTCTTTTTGTACAGTGGTTTCTGGTCTTCGTTACAAGAAGATACTCCTATAAGCCTTAACATGTGATTGTACAATCATTCACATTTACAAATTATTGGTTCAGAACAATTGTGTACCCGTGTCCTTTGGTTTCACGTCGGATGTCTATTCCACTCGGCCACTGGTACATACTCTGTCGAGCTGAAACTTTGTGCTAAAATTGTACTACTAATAATCATCATAGGTCTATGTCATAGTCATGAACCAGACTACTAGACTTCATCTAATAGAAATAAGTGTTTTTTTTTAAAACAATTAACTCTCGCAGTGATGTCGCTATTCTTCTATATTTCTAAATAAGATACAAGCACTATCGCATGCTAAGCGAAAATTACATTTACTAATTATTTGTGGCACGTTATTTTTATTTTGTAATTTAATAATTAACGCTTATTTTTTTAATACTCTACGAGATACTAGAGACTTGACTCTACGAGCGCACGATTGAGAAGATCTTTCTCGATCGTGCCCTCGTAGACCTCCTGAGGATGCTTCGTGTAGAAGCGAAACGCGTCGAAAATTCTTCAGGTTTGGCTGCGTGGCGTTTGTGACGTCACGTCGGCTTAACAGGAAAATTAGGCGGAGTCACGAGATATTTTTTTGTATTTTTTAAGTGTTTTATTAAAATATTAATTTGATGTTTTCATAAAATATTTTAAAAATATTTCTTATTATTAAATATGGATTTCCGCAAAGTAACGCCTGAATCTATTTATTAGCTTATTTTTTTATTATTTTTTGATGCCTGATAGGTTAGCCTTTGACCACTATCTCACCTGATGGTAAGTGATCGAAGATGTTGTACCTACAGGCTAACCTAGAAGCTGTTGTAACGCTGATTGGTATATTAATGTTTATATTCCTATTCGTGCCGATGAACCGCACATACTCCTCGTGGTAAATATGAGTACATATCATAATGACCACAAAGAGTAAAGTACTCTACACAATTATAATTATTTGTCACAAGTCTGGTAGAGTTGTATCTCTACATTGCGGTAACCACAACCAACTGGCGGTAACACAACAGAACACATTTTAATATAATTATGATGCGTGCAAGTTCACGCTGCTCTACTGCAACGGCAGGCTACATTTAGGGCCTGTTTCAGAATGTTCGAGTAAGTTCCGGTTATACTACCCAGAACACATTTAATAAATAAAACACTATCTTTGCGTTTCACAGCATCGATTTAGCCTATCCATCGGTTAAAGCTTGAAACGCGCTGCGTGTTAACTGTTATTTTTATCATTCAGTTATTTTATATTCTGGGTAGTATAACCGGAACTTACTCGAACATTCTGAAACAGGCCCTTAGTATTTTAAATATTTTTTATGTATATAAGATTATTATTTATTTTTTATGTAGTGTTTAGAAGTTGAAGAAATTATAAAATAATATATTTGACTACGCAGAAAAATCAGTTTATTTACTAAGCAGATAACGTATTAAGCATTTTTTTAAATGTGTTACTACGTTGGAGTTGGCCATTGTGCTCTGGTCCGGATTGCAGACAGATTTTAAATTAAAATTAATATATTAATTATAGTTTTGACTCAACGAATGAGCATTGCAATTAAACGGGGTAATGCTGCCAGCATGCTCGGCACGCTGCCAACTGGTAGTGGGCTGGAACATTTGGACAGCCTGTGAGTCTGCATTGACTTGTAGGCAATCTAAATGCTTTCATTGTAGTAGCTGTAGTGTTGTATATAGTCCATAGTATCATATTAATAATGGCATACCGCAGTATTAAAAATATATATATATGGAATATAATATTCGTGTTAACATAGTAAGATACTAATGTGCAAAGAAAACGTAGTATAGTCTGATCTGTTAAGGTTATGACCTTAACAGATACAATGTTCCATTTTACAATATACTGTAAAATGGAACATTATAAATTAACACTTAGGTAGTTGACCAAGACAAGACTAACAAGTTTGACATAGTTTCATATATGGATATAATTATTAGTATCTACTAAAGCCACCAATGTCATTAAAACGGGTGAAAATAGATTAAATTTATAAAAAGTGTGTGTAATCATTCTAGTTGAAGAACTTTCACTGCTTGTTGGGAAATCGTACGAAATGCCACGTAATTCACATCGTTAAAGAACATGAAGTTTAAAACCAATAAACCAGCCAAGTGCGAGTGGGACTCGCGCACAAAGGGTTCCATAACTAAATATTCTTTGAATAGTTAAAGCGTCTACCTGTCAACGTTATTAGTATCGAGCAAGAAACGGTAAAAAAATCAAGTTTGTTATATGGGAGCCCCCCTTAAATATTTATTTTAATTTTTAGAATTTGATGTTAAAGCGGCAATAGAAATACATAATCTGTGTAAATTTCAACTGTCTAGCTATCACCGTTCTTGCGATACAGCCTGGTGACAGACGGACGGGCAGCGAAGTCTCAGTAATAGGGCCCCGTTTTTACCCTTGGGGTACGGAACCCTAAAATCTAGTGAAATACATAAATTAAACATTTTCCAAGTAACAAACACTCAGCACCATGTGCAAAATAATATTCAGTAATAAAATCATTGAGCTAATTAATATTCAAATTAAAAGGTGTTTGTAATAAAACATTAACATTTTTGTTTTACTTCATCGATATAAAAAATTAAACGAAAATATTATGATCCTAAAAATTTTATGATATGACAATGTTTTTAAAACTTGACTTCACGAATTAGAATTCAACTTTGTCGTGAAAATTTATGTTCAAATAACTGTCAGATGTCTGACAACCGTTGTGGTTACGAGGTATTTCAAAGTAACGAATATATCGTTAATTTTAACATTAAATAATTAATGTGTAAAAGACGTCAAAAGCATCATATATTCTTAAACTAATAACCTGTTTGACATATACCATATAATTTGAAATATTAAGTACCACCCAAGGACAGCATCGATATTTGCGGAATTTCCGATTTACAAAATTCATTAAACAGTCAGCCGTAACTTTGATATAGATATTTACATAAATTAGATTACATCTGTCAGATTCTGCCACTGAAGACCAAATTAGGTAGGCATTAATGTGATTGTGTGTGTGGTCTGGCCACAAACTAAAAAAAAATAATGGAGGGTCGGTTTGGTATTTACTCTCTACATTTTTACTTCATACATAAAATAATTTGATATTCGTATGTTAGTTAAAGGTTTAATCTCATTAGTAATCATTGTAATTTTCATAGGTAAGTTGAAATACAGTCTCGTAGTGTAATGACTGTAGCTCCCTTGTAACACAACATAACTTATTAGAGTAACAAAATGTTGAAAATTTATATAAACAAGCATTGGTCAAATTAGGTGCAGTACGGCCTTTTTCAGTTTCAGTTGTGATACTAGAATTAAAGAAAAAATATAGCAGTATAAGATTCGAAACAGGTATCATTGTTACACTCTTTGCGTTAATAGAGGGTTTGACCTATGTACTAACCAGCTTTATCACATTATGAGTATTTACGGCAACTAATTCGCTTTATCACTATAGTAATATGTGTATTTTCAGTAAAACGATCAAAAACATGGCCCACAATTTTATCTGACTTACGAAAAAGGAGAAAAGTAAGTATAGACGCGTTGGTATGTATATTTTTTAAATCGTTTTATTTTGAATATATGATGTCGTATAACTTTTTACTGAATCACCCATTTTTTTATGATGGGCACTTTTTTGTTTGTTTTGTTATTGGTACGCAACCTAGCAGGCGGCTCAACTGGTGGTAAGTGATCACCGTCACCCACGAACAGCCACAACACCAGAGGTCTCGAGGATGCGTTGCCAGCCTTTGAGGAGGGTATATGCTTTTTTTGAAGGCTCGTAAGTCCTATCGGTTCGGAGATAATTCACATCGCAGCTGGTTTGCAGAAAATGCCGTGTGAATGCCACAAGGTTGTGTTCTTCCAGAAGTGCACATAAAATTTATGAAACATCATGCTTTGTCGTGACAACTAATAGTGAAATTTATGTTAAGGTATTAAATCAGCACGTCACCTGGGCAACTAAATTATACAATATCCAAAATAAAAGCTAATCAGTTTAGGTTAGTATTGGTTCCAGGTAAATGTTAAAAACCCCATAACTAAGATATGTCCAACAAAAAAGGTGACACCAATTTCCCGCCATATCAAATTCAGCGCCATTTTCGTCACAGATAAAAAATCGATAGCATTCACAAAGTTATCAAACCATCAATCGAGAAGCCGACATCCCAAAACTAATAGCTGACCGATTATAAGTTTACTAAAATGTCGGATAGCGCGACAACGTCTCACTTGAGCGTGTGAATCGTATTTCGGTAGAGAAAAAAAGGTAACATGGCTGCCATTGAGGAAATGTATTGAAATTTGTCTGTGGGAGCGGGCGCCACTCTCCCTTATTTCGTATTCCGGATAATTGTGTACTGTTGAGCTCATACTCTTTGATAACTATGTTGGATATTAAAACAAAAATAGAGTTTCTGAACTCTCAAAAATGTATTTAATCTGTTTAGTGGTAGTTTTCACGAGATGGGAGAACATAAAAATACGCTATTTTTATTCTGAGTTGAAATATATGTTATTGGTTATTAATAGACGGTCAGTTTCTTCATTTATTCAACTCAATGAAAGTTGTCAGATTTGCAGCCTCAGTACATAGTTTCAGTTGAGGTTTTTTTATGATGTGTGTCTGAACCTGTGACGGAACCTGCACGATGTTACGAACCCGCCTGATGTCATGCGGTAAACTCTGCAAATAACAGATGCATTTAGTCACAAGTGACGATTTTACTACGCTCGTCAGCCTGAGACATTTAAGTCTCATGTGCCTGTAATTTTACTGGTTCTCAAGAACTGCTGCCGGAACAGACTGTTAGGTGCTAGGCGACAGATTTTCTACTACTACTATTATTTGATTCCATACAAATTTATATTCGAAACATTCCCGAAACATTGCTAAAGCCGTATTAACCAAGCAAGATACGAAACTCATTCAATTCCCCCGGTACTTTTACAACCGTCCTACCGCTCACACTTAGATTATTGATGGGTCTCCGCGCGCGCTCCGACTAGATACCGCCGGTGTCTTTGTAAAATGCGGCAACTAATACTACGCCGAAGTCGGCGTACCCGAGCCAGTTTCGCCTTTCATTAAGCTTTATCTTTCAAACAATGTACGCTAAAACCTACCTATAATTATAATTATTTATAATCATATTATTTAAATATTAGTTAAGAGATGTAAATAATAAAATAACTGTTAAAAATGAGGCCTTCAACTAATTAAAATCTTATTTAATTGCCTTGAGTTGCCGCATTTACGGATCTATTGTTTTCAGGTAGCGCGGTATCTAGTCGGAGCGCGAGCGGAGACCCATCAATAATCTAAGCGCTCACACTACGATCGTAAACTTGAAAATGTAGATATTCGTCAAGCCGTAAACAGTTCCACTGTTTTTATTGATGTTCAACTTATTTGTAAATGTTTTGAGTGCAACTTGGCCAATAAATAGTTCTAGGTTAGGAGGTTGGTAGTTCTTTTAAGTAGCCAGCTTGAGTTAGACGTTATATTTTGTCTTTTTAAATCTCATATTAAACATATTACATATAAAAATACTAACGAAGAATTTTAATAACTAATTCTAGGTTAGCCTGAACAACATCTTCGCCCACATCATCACCTACCATCAGGTGAGATAGTGGTTAAAGGTTAACCTATCAGCAAAAAAAACCAGATAGACTTATAAGTTTTTTTTATGATATCGTGATGCAACAAGCATGAGATCCATCTGTTGTTAAACGTTAACCTCTACCTATAACAGCTGCAGATTGTCACAACCGTTCGTCACGCCGTTATGTTGGCGAACTGCACTGCGCCCATCACCCTGAGAGTTCTTAAGTCTCATGATTTAAAAATAATAACCTGATAAACCTTTTATAATGGAATGGATTTACTCATAAAAATAGTATGAATACCGGCCAAGTGCGAGAGGGACTTGCGCACGAAGGGTTCCGTAACTAAATATTCTATGAATAGTTAAAGCGTCTACCTTTCACCGTTATTAGTATCGAGCAAGAAATGGTAAAAAAATCAAGTTTGTTGTATGGGAGCCCCCTTAAATATTTATTTTATTTTATTTTAAGTATTTGTTGTTATTGCGGCAATACATCATCTGTGAAATTTTCAACTGTCTAGGTATCACCGTTCTTGAGATACAGCCTGGTGACAGACGGACGGACGGACAGTGAAGTCTCAGTAATAGGGTCCGTTTTTACCCTTTGGGTACGGAAGAACCCTAAAAACACACTGCTTTCTTGACTGGAATTCTATAGTAGCTAGGTTCTTTTTAATGAAATAATTCTGATTTTGCTTTTAACAAAATATTGAAAAGGTATCAAATATATTGAAAAGGTATCAAATATATCGAAAACAGATGTATCGAAGAGACACACGGCAGATCATAGAAGCCCAAAATTTCCAATAAGAAACCTTACTGATATTGAACACTGTCTCTTGCTGTATACATGAAGTGGATTACAACATTTTTACGATCCTTACATATCGAATCTATTTTTAATGGAACCAAATGATGTTTTAATCTACCTAAACCCGTTATGTTGATCGAGTTCCAAAGGGAAAGAGTATAAAAATGAATGTATACTGTCGATGTATGAAATAGAGATTAAATGTTATTAAAATCAATGTAAAAGCCTACGCATTTACAGGTTTATTGTTTTCTTTTATCCAGTTCTGATGATTTTTATTTAGATTTCAACACGGTAGGAACGTCATATTTTTGACTGAAGTGTTTCAAGTCTCTCACATTTTGGAAATTTTGCATCAACGGTTGCAGATTGAATTTAAGATTTTAAGAGGGTGATACTTGAACTTAGTAACTACGAGTTCACAAGGATAGCAGCTGAAACATACTGTTAGGTGTCAGTAATAGATGTTATAGATAGATGTCAAGTTGCATGTGAAAAACATATTGATTAAAAAATGCTACTACTTACACAGTTTCTGATTACTTAAACGACAAAAATGCCTGGACAATTCCGCCTCTGCCAAGCTATTGCCTGTTACCTACATAATTTAAACAAATATTGTATCTATTATATAGTAAGTATGTAACACATTTTAAATGATGTTTAAAAGAATGTCCCCGAGTTTCTTGCCGGTTCTTCTCGCAGTGGCTCTATAAAATTTATTTGCTGAACGTGGCAGTACAATGTAGACTATTTCAATACTAAAATTTGTAACTGACCTTCATAAAAGCGTCGTAGACTTTGACGTAGATTTTGACTTTGAATTTGACTATACTTTTGAGGCGATTATTACATATTGATCTACCACACGGTGTTTTATACTAACTTACTTTTATCTGCCTTTATTGTTTACAATACAGTATATTTTATATGTATATAGTAAATAAAATACAGATATCATAAATAAGATCTTATCCAAATCTATACCGAATTATAATTTACTTATGAATATAAGACAATCAAAAACCAAAAATAAAAGGAGAAGTCAACATATACAAATACATACATACGTACAATGTATGTATTTGTTCTTATATGCCTGTGTTCCCCGAAGGGGTAGGCAGAGGTGTGTAAACACTCACGTTTCGCCAATTGGGGTTTGGTCCCAAGTAATAGGGGGCGAGCCTATTGCCATTCACAGTTTCAGGGTCATACAAAATGTTTTCTCTAACACATATACACATATTTGTCTTTATAATATGTAACCATCTCGATCACCAATCGAATCCCATGCCGACTATAGCTTGTCGCATAAAATTACATCATTATAGAATAATACGCATAATAATTAATTAATTTTTGATAAGTAGGTAACTCAGCATCATCATCACACTTTAAATATATGTATATAATAACTAGGTAGTTGACAAACACTAAGAACTCTATTACCTATTCCATTGCAACGTACTCATAACATGGTATTCTTTTTCACGGAAACGTTATCTCCCATTCCATACAGACCCTTCTGTGTGTTCACCTACCCATTCTAAATATTCGTTAACGTACAAAAGACACCTATTCATGCAAGTAGTAACTAAAAGAGTAGGACAAACCCAAATTTTCGTAGAACCTTATCAGATAACGCGATATTTAAAAGCGGAACAAAAATAGGAGCGGTCTCTTTGTTTAAATCCAGACAATAGATAATTAAGTAAATCCTTTTAAGGTACCCCAAACAACGGCGAAGATGATCGACACTTCGGCAAGAACAATGCTAAAGACGTAAAACTAGTGCACGTGACACCTTAGAAGTATTATGTAGTCTGTGAACTAAGGACTGTATAAGTATTATGGTTTCAAAGTACATACTGTACTGTTATTTTGCTTACAGGTAAGTTTTTGTATATTAACCTAGAATAACTGGTTCTCAAGAACAACCCCCGGAACACACTGTTAGGTGCTTGGCGACAGATTTTGTACTTAAGGGTGGTCGCTTGGACATGATGTGCGGCAGTCCATATGCCACTGAGCCATCATTGCTTCAAACTGTACTGTATCAGCCGGATCATCCACTGCTGAACACAGCCTTCCCCATTATGGCGGGGTTTACCATAATCCCCACGCATAGCAAGCGTCTTGGAAATCCCAGTGTGAGATATTAGTTCCACGAAAGCGTTCGAAGTACATACCAATAAATAATTAAAATTGATATTATTATGATGCTGTCAACGACGTCTTTGTTGGGAAAATGCTTCCTAGGTTTGCCCAGCTGGTAATTAATTGTGTCTGATTGAAACAGGAAGAATAAAACTTGAATTCCGAATCATGAACATTATTCAAGGAATAATAAAACTTGACTTCGGTCTTGAGTCCAAATTTTTCCCATTTAATCCTTTACGTCGAAGCTCTGCTAATTCGTCTAGGTTCATTGATTAAGATAAAATGTTGTAACCAACCTATTTGACACGTTGGTACGGCCAAAAAAAAAGAAGAATACAATGATATCAAATTGCAATCTTGTTTTATATATATTACATGGTTATACTTATCTACTTACTCTACAAATAATTACGATTGATATACCTAGTGTATGAAATAATATTAAAATATATTTAGCGACTTTCATAAACACTGAAAACAGTGTTGGTTTGGTATAAAACTTTACTAATGTAAAAAAATCTTTCTTCAGTATGAAACAAACAAAATATTTAATCGGTACTTGTTATTTATTAGCTCTTACAAAGTTGGTTTGGTGGCTGCGTATGAAACTGGACCAGACCATGTGGACAACGGGAAGGAAAAAACTATTGTCTCGCTGTCCCCATCAATGGGGATAAGTTAATGGGGACAGCGGGAATGCACCAACTTAAACTTAATGCGTTCGTCGCTCCAGTCATTTTCTTCATAGCGCTTTCTCTACATAGTTTTTTTAATGCCTGATATGATAGGTTAGCCGTTGGCCACTATCTCACTTGATGGTAAGTGATGATGTGCTCGAAGATATTGTTCAGGCTTACCTAGAATTTTCCATGTCCAATTTCGTCATAATTTAAATACCAATTGTTCAAACTCGTTGAAATTTCGCATGCATGACCTTGAGCCTAAAATCTTTGCTTCTGGTTTGTCAATATTTGTACAATGTTCTATTTTGAGTGACATTATTTGGATAAAAAAATATCTAGCTCTTTAATACTACCCATTTTTTTTTAATGAATGGATTCTTCAATCAAAATAAAGACCCAAGCAATCTATTAAAATATGACAGTCTTTGAACAATTTAAAATAAAATAATATTTTTATGTCCTTGTGCTTAAGAAGCTGTTTTTTTTGCACTAGGGCTTAAAAAACCGTTTTAGTCCGCGTACACCGAGCATAAACAAGTACTTTACTAGCATGAGAAGTGACAAATACATTTTCACTCACCTAAAATACACAATTACCACCCAAAAGACTTGTAGTTACCATGTCATCGAGGTGAAGACATATTGTTATGATAATGAATAGATTCAGGCGGACTCATTACTTTGCGGGAATCCATATTTAATAATGACAAAAAGCTTCACTATATATTACTACGATATAAAAATATTTAAAGAAAATATCAAATTAATAATATTTTAATAAAACACTTAAAAAAATATAATAATATATCTAGTGACACTTCCGCCTAATTTTCCTGTTAAGCCGACGTGACGTCACAAACGCCACACAGCCAAACCGGAAGAATCTTCGACGCATTTCGCTTCTACACGAAGCACCCTCAGGAGGTCTTGACTCTACGAGCGCACGATCGAGAAAGATCGACATATTGTTATAAATTTTTCAGTTATACTGGTACCTACATAAAAACTACCGATGTTAATGAAATGTAGATAAATTGCATTATTTCCGACGTATAACAAGAAGACATTACAATTTATAATTGACGAGTAATAAACATACATACAAAATAAAATTAATTGAGAAACTCGTCCTTTTTGAAGTCCGTCACACCACAGGTCGTTGTTTTATTGTATTAACAAAGAAGTATCATACCCATCTGTGAATTTGAAGGAAGTTTTTGGTAACAATCTCCTAACAAGTTATTCCAAAAGATATCTTTTACAACCGACAAAGTTACAAGTGTAAATTGGTTATCTTTCCCGGCGCCTGTACAGTTATATTTTTATTACAACTAGAAGGTAAAACTTTATTGAGTGGGTTACCTCAGTGGTCCCTTTTATTTTAAAACAATTATAAGCTATATACCTCGGTCAGGTTTGCACTTGTTCATGCACAAAAGTAGTCCAAATGTCTTTATCCTTAACATATTCGGCTAAGCAATATATTCTTAGAAAGATTATCTCCTGTATCTTAATGTTTAAAAACGTGTTTTATTTTGGGTAAACAAAATATTATAGGTAACTTTATTGTTTTCTGTGGATGATAAAAAATAGAAGATAAATGTACGGATTAGGATACTTTGATTTGCATGTTTTATTACTTTGGTGGCAAGTGTGAGATCTAAATCCTTTGTAAGGTAAATCTTTATCTCTTTTTATTTAAAGAGGAACGATTTAGTTGGCCTAATTTTTATTCAGATTCATGAATAAAATAAGCACGCTTATTGCTTCTTTTCAGGCATACGTAGTTATCCTAGTAGTTGAAGCTGTTCTATGTACCCTTGAGGTTTATTCACTATTACTGGAATATTATGAACCCAATGACTGGTTCTTACCTACTGAGCACAATAATTAAGCCTTTATAGGTGCAAAGACTTGAAAACCATAGCCTCTAACCAGTTTGTGTTGCCAGTGATGACTTATGGAAGTGAGTTTTTATTTATTGATTGCTAATAGGCTAGCCTTTGACCACTATCTCACCTGATGTTAAGTGATGATGTGATCGGATGTTGTTTATGAGTGTCTCTCAAGGACAGCTGCCGGAATACATCATTTGTGGCACTTATGAATAAGTTCATAGAAATATTCGGAGATTCTTTACGCGACAAAATCCGAAATGAGGAAATTCGCCGAAGAATTAAATTTACTGAAATAACTTTCAGAATGTCAAGCTGTTCAAAAACAGCTTGAAAAGTAATTGTAAAGAAACCGCTGTCGTCAAGGTAAAAAGTTCCTCTAAATTAAAAAAAAATGTTAACATAGCTACAACAAATCATCACGCCGCCCACGCAGGTACGGATAGAAATACCAACATTAATAGAGCCATCTTTTCAACAAAAACTTTTATATATATTACAATGATTCATATACAATAATTAATCTTTTGAAGCCACACATAGAGCGTGGAAATCGCTTGCTCATTTTGGCAAAGTTTAAAAATGAGGGCAGACAAAAAAATGGTTAAGGAACAATTTTAACAAATTGGGCGACAAACTTGCCACGTTTTTGGGGCAAATGATGGTGTTTAATATTGTTTTCTGGATTGGTATTATTTATGTTGTAAGGGACAACTGTAGAGATGTGAAAATTATTAACTATAAAACTCTTACGATGGATTTTAAATACAGAATATTTAAAGAAAGGTTTAGGTAAGCCCGCTTATTTAAATCGTTTCATATCTTTTAAAGGTTTTGTTTTGCGTATTACTAAATAACCGTCTTGTTTTTTTTTGATGATATGCGTCTTTGAGTACCATATAAACTTGTTGGTCAGTGATAATATCGTTGTAATATATAGTGAAGCTCAAGCCAATGGCCGGATTCAAACTATGGTACCCTGGCAGTCCATAGTCTTTGTCACTGCGATCATTGCTTTATTCTGTCACTACTGTAGATAAACTCACATAACGATTAAAAATTATATTTAGTATACGTTTGCTATAATTTATGACATTATACGATCTTGCACGTACATAGGTGTAATATTTAAATTACATGTTTCAACTTTTATATTATAAAGCCATAATTGTATTGTTAATACATTTGGGCTATAGTCGGTGCCAAATAACATGGCAATAGAGGTCATTCGCTGGCCTTCACCACGATGTCTAAACTAATATTATATTATATTCTAAATATTATATTATAATTAATATTATATTCTAAACTAGTATCGCTAAAATTTTGTGGTAAAGTGCCTACAAGGGCGCAACGGTACAAATAAACAACTCTAAAATATATGAAATTTATTGCCATGCTATTTGGCTCCGACTATAGTTATATTTTATTAATTATAATAAAACACATAATACTATTTTTTTTTAAATAGAGGCTCAAATAAATTGTATTCATTAGGCAGGGTATCAAGATCCGGCTCCATTATCGCGTTGAAATGCTAAAGACAGTGTTTGATCAAGGAATGCACCTGTCATCTTATCGTCGATAAGTATATGTGTTTTTAATATTACATTACTCTAGTCTTCTATAAGGTTATATTCTTAAAATAGATTTAATTTATTCTGTTTTATATATTCAGCTGTCAAATAATATATAAAATATTCTTAAAAAGAAAACACGAGGATAACACTCATGAATCGATATATGAATATTTCTACATGCACCCCATCTCTAACAAAACCACAATTTCTTTGATGAAAATAGAACGAACGTCACGGCCTGCAAGGAGTCGTGCGAGAGCGAGGATTCCAGTCTGAAAACGCTACTTCTCTTTCTCTGCCAGTGCATCAGACAGAGATGGCAGAAACTTTATTAAAACATCACTTTCCGAGTTCATTATCTACGTGTGAGTCCGAAGGCTTCGCGCCGCCACGTATGAATGGATAATTAAACTAAATTATACAATTTAAACAAGGTTTTGTTATGACGGAACGAATTAGCTATGTGTATCGTTAGTTTAAATTATTTCGGCGAGATATTAATAATTTATTTTGTGTGTTTGGTTCCCTGTGGGAAGAATTTTGAAAATATCGTGTAGGTCATTAAATATTTCAGTCAATATTAATTTAACAGAATTCTGGCTAATGTACACCAAATTAATTGTTCTCTTTTTACTATCACACTAAATGCATATTGGTATCTTACGGAATATAAATATAAATGTCGGAATAATAATTAACGTTAATTTTTTTTTGGGTTTTGTACCATTATGAAATCTAAACTACAAATAGTTTTTTAGATATGGCAATATTAATTAAACAAACGAGTTCCGTGTTTAATGAACAGTTTTTTTTTTACTTCAAGCAGCATATTAAACCTTTGTAACGAATCTTATAAATGAACATATCAGTTTATACATAATGGATTATCATATTGTCACACATACTTATGTACTTAGTTACCGAAATCCAATGTAGAAGTAACTAATTTTCCCAAGCAAAAACACAATAAAAGGTCCATATTTTCAAAACTCCATCAAACAAGCACACAGGCCGTCGGGTACATCATAATAGCAACATCCTGCCTGCTTATTGTCAAAAATTAGGAATTTCGGCAATTATGTCTCACCTCCCACGTGAATTTATAAAAAACATCGCACCCGGAGCATCCAAATTTTCTTAAAGGATCCGTCCGACGACGCCGTTTTATTGAAGGTTGCAAGTCACAAGCAAATAGCTATTGATAAAGCGAACGAACGCTCGATTATATTGATAAAATTCATAAGACTCAGTTTTTAGTATCGATTAAATTATTATTAACAATAGAATTTACACACGTCAGTCACGTCAACGCAATGATCACGCAACGTCAATCATATAACCCTGTAGAATATTGTAAATTGGTTTTAATATTGGTTTTCGTGATTATTTATAGTAATTAAACAGCTATATACGGTTTCGGAACGACTGATCAAGTCTGCGGTTTGTGAACATGCTCTTGACAAACCCAACCACTACATTCGGTTCGACAATCCACAAATCCTCCCCAGATAGACCCGTTTTATGCCAAGAATGTTACGTGAGAATCAAAAAGCACCCAAAGTTATATATAGATGATGGTTGGCAAGTACCACCTGCTTGAGATCTTGTTATCAAATGTATGTATCGTAAATGTTATCTGTTTTACCACAACTCATTTAGTATTTTACCCGTAGAGCACCAAAATAAACAGATACCGACACTAACAGACATTATTGTATTTTTAAAGACGTTTTAATTAAACCAACATCAGCCTGAATCGCATATGCCCACTCGCACAAACAAATGTTTAGTGCACCACCACCAAATTATAATGCACGGGTTAATACTCTCCGACTTCCACCTCGTAACCAACCTCAAAATTCTGTCCCTACGCCCATGAGTGGAGTGCAGCATTTTACCCCTAGACTGTTTACCCCCAACTGGACTTACTGGACATGACTAGAATAAATATGGCAATCGATTGAAGCGCTCGTAGCGCAGTTTACTTAGATGTTCTTAACCGATGAGCAAAGTTAAGCAACGTCACCCGCGGTCATGAGTTGGATGGGTGACCGCTAGTGACATTACTACTGAGCGGTTCCGTGCTTCGGAGGGCACGTTAAGCCGTCGGTTCCGGTTGTTATCTTAGGATGGCAGTCGCATAGTGTCTGGTATAGTCGCATGGTGGTAGGCCAATTGCAAATGCCCGCCTGGCTAGCTATCACCCTCAAGTAGAAAATCTGTCGCCAAACTCCTAACGGCTCAGCGGTCAGCTGTCCTTGAAAGCGAGTAATTCTAGGCTAGCCTGAACAACATCTTCGACCACATCATCACTTACCATCAGGTGAGATAGTGGTCAAAGGCTAACCTATTAGGCAGAAAAAAAACTCCACCCACTAACTATTTTAAGAGTCGTGTGATTATTGTGTGGGTAATTAGCTGCGTGGGCCGACAAACCAGGGGTTATATATAATATATAAGGAGATAATATATAATGGCTAAGCTATGCATACTCGTATTGTAATAAGGTAATTTATTAGACAGTTACTTAAAATAACGCAATGTGCGATTATTATCATAAACTAAGTAAATTCATTACATTATTTTGTGAATGCTTCATATAAATGAACACATATAAATAATAATATTTATATGTGTTTTTAAATATTTATTTATATGTGTATTTCAATGTTGTTTCATAAAAAAAATTACATGGTTAGGTTTTTTTGAGAACTCATCTATCCGCTTCTCCCTATAACTTGCGCTGCAATGTATCCCAATGATTTTATTCTTATTTTTCCCTTTGTTGCCTTTGTGTTGCTAGCGCCGGCATAAGGTCCCGAAAGGTGTTCTAAGGCGTACCTTCTGTAATGGGCGTCTCTTACATATTTATTTTTATGTTATGCATTCTTGACATCTTTTTTGTGGATTTCGCGCTTCACGGTGGCATGGTGGTGATAGTAGAGAAATATGGTCTACAAACGTTACTTTTTCTAAAGGATGTTCCTCTGTAATTATTTGTTGCAAAGTCAGTTTGTATGTTATCCGTTTGAAGAATAATCCGCTTTGATGAAAACATTCGATATGGATGAGATCGGAGAATGTATGTATATGTTAATCCGTTGCTGTACATTAATATTTACGATACGTTCAAATACGGTAAATTACATGCTTTAAAAATGCTTAAAAGAAACACATTGTTATAAGATCTTACTATAAAATAATAACCAGGGTTAACATTAGCCAATTCGACCGACTATCATAACATTACTGAGGACTATAATAAAAGGTAGGCACTTACTTATATTATTGATGAAATAAACCATGACTGGTTTCACACTTTTTAAATTTTAATTTCTAGGTGAATTATTAATGTGAAATTAATAATTAACCTAGAAATTTTAAATGTTTCTTAAAAGCCAATGTAATTTTCGGGTTATAGGTAAAAAAATGAACAGACAATATAATGAAGTTTCGTCCATGTACCTACAACAGAAATAATAAATCTACCAATCAAAATAAATATATAAAGTACATCGATATGTTTATGTAATCACCATTATTTTTCAAATAATAATGGTGATTCTTATTTCTGAGGGCTTTCACAACAGACAATATAATGAAGTTTCGTCCATGTACCTACAACAGAAATAATAAATCTACCAATCAAAATAAATATATAAAGTACATCGATATGTTTATGTAATCACCATTATTTTTCAAATAATAATGGTGATTCTTATTTCTGAGGGCTTTCACAACAGACAATATAATGAAGTTTCGTCCATGTACCTACAACAGAAATAATAAATCTACCAATCAAAATAAATATATAAAGTACATCGATATGTTTATGTAATCACCATTATTTTTCAAATAATAATGGTGATTCTTATTTCTGAGGGCTTTCACAACAGACAATATAATGAAGTTTCGTCCATGTACCTACAACAGAAATAATAAATCTACCAATCAAAATAAATATATAAAGTACATCGATATGTTTATGTAATCACCATTATTTTTCAAATAATAATGGTGATTTTTATTTCTGAGGGCTTTCACAACAGACAATATAATGAAGTTTCGTCCATGTACCTACAACAGAAATAATAAATCTACCAATCAAAATAAATATATAAAGTACATCGATATGTTTATGTAATCACCATTATTTTTCAAATAATAATGGTGATTCTTATTTCTGAGGGCTTTCACAACAGACAATATAATGAAGTTTCGTCCATGTACCTACAACAGAAATAATAAATCTACCAATCAAAATAAATATATAAAGTACATCGATATGTTTATGTAATCACCATTATTTTTCAAATAATAATGGTGATTCTTATTTCTGAGGGCTTTCACAACAGACAATATAATGAAGTTTCGTCCATGTACCTACAACAGAAATAATAAATCTACCAATCAAAATAAATATATAAAGTACATCGATATGTTTATGTAATCACCATTATTTTTCAAATAATAATGGTGATTCTTATTTCTGAGGGCTTTCACAACAGACAATATAATGAAGTTTCGTCCATGTACCTACAACAGAAATAATAAATCTACCAATCAAAATAAATATATAAAGTACATCGATATGTTTATGTAATCACCATTATTTTTCAAATAATAATGGTGATTCTTATTTCTGAGGGCTTTCACAAATTGACTTTAACAACGTAGCACCTTATTGAAACATCCGAATTTAATTAATTACCTATAACCCGAAAATTACACAAAATGCTCGAAAACCCCATTGACCTAGAAAAACCTATTTATCTGTTTGAATGTAAAAATACATTTATACAACATATGTATTTTTGTAAGAGTATAAGAATGTATGGTTCAGAGATGTATTTGTGTATAAGGCAGATTTCTCGACTATTCTAGCTTTTTCTTTCTAAAAACCACCAACGACGCAATGGTTGGACGATATCGAAGCATGAATGAACCAGTTTATTGCCACTAATTCCGTTAATGGGTGAAATGGTTGCCTTATGAATGAAACTTTTAAGAGACAAAGTAATTGAGTCGTCTGGTTTGCCGTTGTAAAAAGTGGCGCCAATTTTTTTAAAGTAAATAGTTGTACACATTTCTCAAAGAGATAATAAATGAAATAGATAAACAAGAATGGGTTATGTTTGCATAAGATTTTATTGTAGAACACATAAAAAGTTTATATATAACATTTGGAGGATATAGTAAATAAATTTTCATTTATAAAACAGTTAAATATTTTTGTAGTTTCTGTAGTGTAAAGTATGTAAAGTCTCATACAAGACACAATATTTATAATATTATGTTTGAATTGCAAGACGCACCGCACGAATCATCGCACAAGGAACCGCGTCTCCATAGTAGATGTTAGTCTAGTTGTTCTATTATCTACATGTTAAATTTTTTAATTCACGGAATTCCATTAATTTATATACATATATCTTTCTTCAAAAAACGAACAAGCCAAGATAAATATCACTTAATGAGACAAATATACCAAGTAGCACAATGCAAACCAAACAAGCAACTTCTAATTAGTACAACCCTGTTGTACAGGTCAGGAACTAACTCAAATCTGCTGTATTAGAGTCGATGTTTTGTCCCCAAATAATTTAGGCATAACCTTAAGCCTTGAGACTATCACTTTGTCCTCTCTTCGTAGTGGTGCGTTTTCGGCGCCAGCAGCTCATGACAGAAGCAGCAGCAATCCACAATCCTGTGAGCTTGTGTGTATTATGAACATTCTGAAATTCGTGCCTTTTTTGAGCAGACCTAAGTTAATCATATTTTAAAATACTGGCATCTATGGTGAGCATATCAATGCTTAATTATGAAGGTATCATTATTATACCAATGTGTTTTTATTAGTTGTACTTCAACAAGTGTACCCTTCCTAGACCTGGCCTACTTCTTTATATAATACCTACAGGACTACAGGTAAAATGGTGGTCAAAGAGTTGTCTTAAACTTATGAATAGAAGGTTGATACAAAGTTTTGACTGCTTTGTTAGTCAAGTGATATGCAGTCAAGCAATGCCTTGGAATCTCGTCAATCCCCGGGTTGGATATTTATTCGATTTGTCTGAAAAGGCATCATATCAGTAGCAGCCTGGATTTCCATCATCCGTTACATTTACGGAACTGAAACTGCTGATGGTAATTGGCTCGCGTCTTATGTAGGCTATGAAAAACAAATATATCTGATGAAACGTGGTTGTTTAAACACCTCTGCTATACGCTTGATGATATTTTTTAATGCCTTACGGGTTAGCCTTTGACCACTATCTTCCCTGATGGTAAGTGATGATGTGATCGAAGATGTTGTTCAGACTAACTTAGAGTTACTGGCTCTCAAGCACAGCTGCCGGAACACACCGTTAGGTGCTTGGCGACAGATTTTCTACCTGAGGGTGTAGCTAGCCAGGCCAGCATTCGCAAAATGCCCTACCACCACTTTAACGATTGCTATACGACGACCGACGGCTTGACGTGCCCTCCGAAGCACGGAAGCGCTCAGTAGTAATGTCACTAGCGGTCACCCATCCAACTAATGAACGCGGTGGACGTTGCTTAACGTTCCTGATCGGTTAAGCAAACTTCGCTACGAACGCTTCAAAATATGTATATGTATTTGATACACTGATAAGCAAGATTGAGTCTTTTTTGAAATCTGCAAGAAACACCGCTGTTTTGCATTCACTCTTAATGCCAAAGATCGATGAAGTGAAATTAAAGACATTCAAAATAACTAAGATACAATCTAGATTAAAGATTTGATCAATTAAGTAAACACACTTCGTAAATGCGAGTGATTATTCAACTAAATCGCAACGTCAAAACAAACTTTCAAATCAGAAGAAATTAAAAGAGGAGAAATCTTAAGTGAGAGAGTCACGAAATCTCTGGAATTTTCTGTACATTCTGATGATTGTATCTGAGAGAAAAACGCAAAATACGATGTTTCCTGATAAGGAATTTTTTTCAGACATTCACAAAAAATACTATGGCTTGTACGGGGAATGAAATGAAAATTAAAGAAACAAATGAGGTGTGCCAGGATTATAAAGGTCGTACCAAGTGAAAGTGTGTAAGCGTCCCTCACTGGGTAACAGGCATGTGCTTACAATCTCTGAGTTATGGCTTAGTTACTGTTGTGCTTGTAACTTATATTTCACGTTACTAACAAAATACTACAAATTTTAAAGGGTTCTTGATAAAATGCTAACAACCTCTAGGGTTGACTTCTGCTAGTCTTAACTAACTTGTCTTTTCTTTGTTTTTTTTTAATGTTTAAAAAAATATATTTTTTTTGTGTTTTTTTTTTATATGTATATGATTGAATAAGCACGAGGACCACCTGATGTCAAAAGTATCTTCTTAATGTATTATTTCATATTTTCATATTTTTTTATGTAAATATTCAAAACTCGATCGAAAGGGAGCACGGCGCCATCTAGTGTTGTCTTGTAGTAAGAATAGAAATACAAAAAAATAATTAAAAAAAAAACTCGAAATGTTTCTTAGTACTAGCAGAAGTCAACTCTAAGAGGTTGTTAGCATTTTCCCAATAAACCTGTATACAACACTACAGCTACTACAACGAAAGCATTTAGACAACCTAAAGGCCATTGCAGGACCACAGACTGTCCTAATGCTTCAGCTCACCACCAGTAGGCAGCGTGTCTAGCATGCTGGCGGCATTGCTCGTTAGATTGCAATTCTTATTCTTTCAGCCAAATACCAGCCAGGATTTAGATCACGCATTGCATCCAACCAATGCTCTGATAAGTTTTTAAATATAAGATGAACTCAATTAAAGTCCGATAAAATGCCCTAAAATAACATGTTTTGACAATTAATTAGTGAATTACAATTTTAAAGTTCTTTAATAATATTAAAACGCGATGTGGTACGAATGTCATCGTAAGATACGATCGGCATTGCGTTGTATTAAAAACATCTTACGCACGCAAACTTATAAACGGTGTGCATACGTTATATAGTTAATTGAAAAGATATATCACTGCATCGTATGGGAGAAGTGTTAATTAAGATCGCTTTATACACTAGTACAGAGCTTCTCAAACAGTTGTACAGACCCTTCACTGTATAGTGGGCGTGTAGATTTTTATAAAGTTATGAAGTGATTAGAAATTCAAGTCACCCATATGATGGAAAGTGTTATAGGCATTCCCATTACAAATTTAGCGTCATTGTTCTGCAAGAAAGCTACCCATTACAACTGCAGTGTCACCATTCTGTAAGAAATTGTACTGCTCTTACCACTCCAAGCTATTCTGTCCAAAAATATCTTACTCTACAGTGGACACCAACAAGACGGTCTTTTTTTGAAGAGACCAGAGACCAGTTCGTAGCTCTTCCCATAGAAAAGTTGTTGTAAAATATGGAATCCAAGCGCTCAGACTCATACCTACTTGATTTTGAGACAAATATCACAGTAAAGGGACCTGTACTGTGCTTTATCTAGGTTTTCAGTTCGTCAATTTTCCGTAAAATTAGTATTTTTAAATATATACAAATTCTTAATTCAACAAATTACAAAATAAAATGAATACGAGTAAGTGCTCTAGGCTGCACTAACGGCTATTGCGTTGAAATATCCGATCTCCACTCAAGCCGAATCCGTTGGTGCGGTCTCACCTAGTCATGTAGCGCTTGGTCCAGCTGTGAGGGCTGTTAGTCGCACACTCACAGCTTTCAGCCACTTAAACCTCAGCTAAATGTATATGGTAATCTACATGAATTTATGATAAGAAACGGTAAGTAATTTAAATTTGACTTAGTTTAAACATTTATCAGAAAAACTGTCATACAGTTTTTCATTTTAATTAAAGTGTTTTTCTGCTTACGCTTGCCTGGACAAGTAATAAGGCCGCTGAATGTTCTATTTTAAGATGAAATATTTTGTAAGTACTGTTAAGTGTAATAAAAAAGTATAATAAAGTTATCTCTATCTATGTTAAGATTAAGAAATAGGCGCGGGGTCCACAGCGCGTGGTCTAGAGTTCGAGGTTTGAGATATGTGTTCTGCGTTTATTGTCAAGTATGCGATAACTTGTGTGGATGCATAAAAAAAACGGCAAAGAGAATGCAAAAACAAATTCTTCTATATTAGAGTAGCCATAATAAATAGAAAAAAGTAAAAATAAATAGTATTATAAAAGCAACTACGGAACAGAGGAAAAGTTTATCGAAGTAGGGATATTATTGTAGATATGTCATTGATATAATGAGAAATTTTGGCAAATAGTACCTGCTGTCGCTGTGTGTAGTTATATTGATAATTGTTATTAATTAATGATTTATTGCAAACTTGTGGAACTCGACTCGCTGTTTGTAGTCAAATGATCGCGGAACGCTGATTTCAGAACTCAGAGCGCGAGCTCCGGCCCCACAGCGTTGTGGGGCCGGCGCGGCGCCTTCGGGTTTCAAGGATGCAAGTTTGGCAGCCAGTGCGCTAGTACTTTGTTAGCTTTATAAATGCAATTAAAATATATTACGCCTGTAATCGGAATGTATCGGTAATGTGTGAAGAACGTATGTTGGATTAATGAGGTTTACAACCGTTACTTTGTTGAAGGTCGATTGCTATTTTATAACCTAAGAACATAACAATATAATTCTGTAGAATTTGTTTTGTGTATTTTATGAAAGGTTACATTTGGTGTGAACTCAAACTCAATTATTAAAAAGAAGTTTCTCATTAGTGGTACATGTGAGACAACTTGGTGGTAGGACATTTTGCGAATGCCCGCCTTGCTAGCTGCCAAATTCAAGTAGGAAATATGTCGCCAAGCACCTAACAGTGTGTTCCGGCAGCTGACCTTGAGAGCCAGTAATTCTAGGTTAGTCTGAACAACATTTTCGACCACAACATCACTCACCATCAGGTGAGATAGCGGTCAAAGACCTATAAGCCATAAAAAAGTGTTTAATGAGTAGGTAAGCTTGCAAATTGACAAATCTTGGTAATATTCTGTCAACTTATTTTTAATGAAAATAACTTTTTTTTTACCACTTTGACAATAAAACTCCCATAGGCTTTGAGCGAGAGAAGACCTGCTCTCTAAAACCATCTATAACTTCCCCCGAGAAGGGCGCAGAAGGCATGAAGTACCTTCAGCGCCCGAAACAGCGAGCGATTCTGTTAAATAAATTCAGTCTTACTATTATCAGGGAAATATCTCTACCACAAAAGTTATTGGAAGAAACACGTATTGAGGATTGTGCTGCCATCTATCGGAATTCAACATGCAGTACTGCTTTTAGAACACCTCAAGAACTCAATCTTCGTGCTAATGCTACACTTCGGATAATGTACTCAATGCATTTTTCAAATCTTCCTTTCTAATCTAACTCATGCGCTTTTTAATAACAAACAATAGTCGTTAATATTTTTTCACCCTTCAAAACCAGCTGGTCGCTTCTAAATCCCTATAATTTCTCAACTAATACGGCCATATAAGAACCGGTATGTTAACCCTCACTGGGCTGATTGACAAACACTGTTGCAGTATCACACTTCTTAACCCGTCGCTGTCAATCTGCTCGCCTTGTCACCGTGAAAAAATACCAGACAACTTGGGAGTCTGGATGGTATAAGGGAAAAGAAAATAGCGAGTTGATTGATGAGAAAGTCGAAAGTAAGATTTTCTCATAAATTATAGGAAAAAATAATTATAATAAGTATTTTTTTATTTTACATATTCATCCTTGGTAAACTAAAAAAATACCGCATGAATAAAGATGATTGAAAAACGTGTTTACATGGTCGATATTTTTCTAAGCTTACTCTCAAATCGACACCTGCTCGTTTCGACTAATAATATAATTCAAATGCTCTTCTTATTTTGTTCATTATTGAATAATGGAGCAATATGGTTTGTACATTTACTATTAGTCTAGTATGAAAATCTTAAATAAATTTTATTTCAATAAAAATAAACAAGTCAAATTTGACATCCAATTAAATGTAGTCAGGGTCAAGGTCCAGTCATGAAGAAGTTATGTCAAGGGGTCTATGTTTTTTGACTTACTCTGTCATGTTTTTTGATGAGTAAATTACCAAAACTTCGTATGGTGATTAGGCAAGAACGTAAACAGTATATTTTTGCTATTGTAATATTTTCCTACATTTGGGCATGTTTACCAATTATTTCCTATAAATTCGCTAACACTACTTAATTACTGTAATCCTTCATTAAGACACGTCAACACACAAAGGAACCGCCATTTTAGAAAATAATAATACCAACGAGATTCGATTGCAAATTTCTTCATTCCTCGTCGAAACTACAAAGCAAACAGAGCCTTTTACTGCCACAGAGAGAAAACCTAATCTAGTCTATTAGCTGTAGCGTAGGTACAGTTTCCTCTGTATCAACACCGCGACGCTTTTCGCTCGTAACTTGTACAGCGTTATTTGCTGGACTCAACGGGGAGTCCGAAAGAAATATGTCGAAACTGGACCAAGTGTAAAATAATACATTAACGTTGTAATACATAATTTAAGAGGTGTGTAGCGTGAATACAATGCTCTATCGCGTAAACTATGCGGGAAGAATTCGTTTGCTTCTTAAGAAAATGGATATACGAGTAACTAATACAAATATAATAGTATGTTACAAAATCACAAATATACGATAGGCCTTGAGCCGGAGTATGCTCTAACCAATTGAGCTAACATGACATAATCAATACATGATCAATTGGTTTGAGCATACTCCGGCTCAAGGAGTGGATGGACGCGGGTTCGAATCTCGCACATGACTTAAATTTTTCCTATCGTATATTTGTGATTGTGTAATGTAATCCGCATAGCAGGCGTTATTGCAAACCTAACAATATTAAAATATAATAGTATGTGTTATAAATGTTAAGTAATGTACCTAAATATTTACGAGGAAACTTTTAATTGATTTTTAGGATAAAATTAAACTTAACTCTTACTACACACCACATGTCCAACTTATCTGTACTTTACTGTATTTCTGTTATGTTTTTTGAAAGCGGTCGTGGTGGAATCACGTTCTCTGTAACCACTACTTCGATGGGTGACCGCTATAACATTAACTACTGAGCGCTTCCGTTTTTCGGAGGGTATAAGTTAACTCGTCGATATTGGAAGTTCTCTTGGGATACCAAACGTAAGTCTGTCGGAGGCTTACGAGCAGCGTGATAACTCCGTCACGCAGACGACAGCTATAATATAATATAAAAAAAAATTCAATACATTTCAACACATTTTCCATACAAATTGACAAATGACAACACACGGCAGCTATAATATATAGCTAAATGTAAAGCTATATATTCGTTTCTTCATACCGCCAGTTATGCTATAATATATATTATAGCTGCCGTCTGCTAACCGCTTTAACATAATTGTGGGGCATTTTGCGAAGGTTGTGGCCTTCTAGCAACCGCCCTTAAATAAAATACCTTTGGGCAAGCACCTAAGGTGTGTTCCTTGAAAGCTGATTGCCGCTCTACGCTACGCGTGTATACCATTCTCAACTACAGCACTACACACCAATAGGTGATTTAGTGCTAAAAGGTTACGCTTCCAGCTGTTCGAAAAGGTAGTTGGGCTCAGGAGACAAGTAAGAGTACTATTTTTTTCAAGGGAGCCAGGACTGGAAGCGCATCACTGCTTCAATAGTGTTTCCGATCGTAATATAGTGGGAAATGGAAGTGATCATCCTTGAAAAATAATATGGATCAATACATAGTCAATTGAATTAATCTATAGGCCTGCGGTCTATTGCATGAAACTTGGTCAGAGGTGAACCGGGAAAATTTATTTGGTTTTTGAGAACAAACTAGTTATCAAGTTTTATAGAACCAACTAATGGACAGTTACAGATTATTTTTTTTACAGGCTCTATTTCAAGAACAAATTAATAAGTTGGCATCGTCAGGACCACTATGTCCTAGTTGTGAATGAAATTATATTGTTATCATTATCGCTGATGCCAATGGGTTAAGTATTCGAATATTTACATATTGAACTTACTCGTTTACTCCACAAACTCTGAAGGGGTTCGATGTTTTCTTTAAATACTTTTTAATATATGTTCCGGTTTAAAATTGATTTATGTGAATCTAATACTTGCAATTAAATATGTTTTTCTAGCAATGATAGTTGCGATGGGGAATTTAAATCGAGCGAAGACCGACTTACTGTACTGTACTGTATCAGCGGAATTGTCCACTGCTGTACAAAGCCTATAATGGGGGTATTTACCATAATCCCCACGCTTGGTAGGCGGCTTGGGGATCGCAGTGTAAGATGGCAGTTCTTTAGAAGGCGCTGCTGTCCACAGTATTTTTCCCTATGTCGCCTCTTACGACACCCACGGGATGATATGGGGAGGTGTAATTCCCGGCACCCCACAGGGCCGACTTACACACATGGCTGATTATTTAATGATTTTCTTTTTGATTTACTATGAAAACTATAATACAGCGAACGCAAAACTAGGTGTGATTATAGTAAGAACTCTAAAAGACAAGAAATAAATTACCAGCCAGTTTTTTTAATGGTCTTCTTAACTGTCAATAAATATCCTGTGGATCTGGACGCAATCTCTTTTGTACCAACGAATCTCACGGCTCAGGGATCACGCGAAAAAGACTGTATAGTACCACCAACTTAACTGTGCAGTTGGCGAGAGCGCTGCTGATCAAGGAAATCAACTACAAACTGTCACAATTTGAAGGAATATTGTAGTTCTTTTTTCTGCCACCTGAACAGATAAGTTGGTGGGACTGTAACTGTAAATGTGGACAAAACTTGTGCATTTATTGATAGCCGCTTTTGTTCTGGGATTAGATGTAAGTCCATTCAATTGCCAGGTAAGTGTGCAACGCTCTTGAAGTTACACGGTTAATTCGCTCCGGCGAGATGATACCTTTTGTTGCACAGTAAGAATGTTTTTGTAAACAGATTAGATTGGTATTTAGGTAAATTTTAGTGGGTTATGTAATTTCGGTGTAAAAACTTCCAAGCAGCATTTGAAGATTCTGAAGAGGCGAGTCTGTGTTTGATTTCAATGTTGTGTAAAAATGTTGATATTTTGTCTTTATTAGAAAAAATAAGTTAGTAAGCTATTACTGATTTTGATGCTCCGATGCTGGTACTGTTATAATCTAAACATTAATAGAGGTTCTAAGACATGTCAAATAATATAATTATAATTGTATAAATTTCAAAAATTATCTTCTTTGGATAGAAGTATACACGTAACACTCCATATTTTTTTATGTTATTGTGACGGAATCTGATGTTAAGTTCACTAACCTCTGCCTATAACAAACGCAATTCGTCTTCGAAGACGTACAGTTGTTAGGTGTCTTGTGCCTGTAATTATACTGGCCCTCAAGGACTGCTGCCGGAACACACTGTTAGGTGCTTGGCGACAGATATTCTACTTGAGGGATGTCGCTAGCCAGGCGGGCTTTCGCAAACTACCCTTCCACTATGCGGTGAGCTCAAACCCGCGGCGGGATTCGAACCATGGACCTGCTGCTCGGCAGACCATAGCCAATGCCACTGAGCCATCACATCACAAAATTTACATCATACACAACATGACATGAACACTGATATTACTTATCTACTGAAGTAGTTTGTTAAAACTGTGCCCAATTGTATGGTAATTGAATTTATGTAACAAGCCTACTTTAAAAATGGCAAACCAACCAACACAAGTCAAATTTGAAGAATAACACATTTGATGACAAATGTTATGTGCGCTTAGCATGTGATAGAAAGGCGCTTCAAATGCTTTAAATCATATTTAGGAACAAACAATTGTACCGACATAAATGACTTTTTTAAAGAAATATACCCTTCCTCGGAACGCTACTAAGAAAAGCAGTAATATCTTGTAATTTTCCGATTCGATGACTCTCAATGTAGTCTTAAATAACAAACTACCGAAAAACTTCGCAATGTGTGAGGCTAAAAGGACAGTCCCTAATTATCTACTGTAACTTGTCAAGTATTGTCAAATTCTTTTGTTATTTTGCTCATTTTTTCGCATTAATCCTTTGGGGTTGTTTTGTTAATATTACAAGCCATTTGAGGTAATGGTAGTTCTTTACAAGTAAATGTGCTCAATTATCCGTGTCTTTTAATGGAATCATTAAGGCAGCAAAATGCAGTTGCGTGCTTATTGCGGGTGGCATTGGAGAAAAGTAATGATATAATATTATGTAAGCAGTTACCTATATATAGTTACGGAATTATCGTCTGAGAGTATAGTACCACCACTTTAACTGTGCAGTTTTCGAGGGCGCTACTGGTCAAGGAAATCAACTACAAACTGTCACAATTTGAAGGAATGTTGTAGTTCTTTTTTTTGCCGCCTGAACAGATAAGTTGGTGGGACTATAGATGTGGATCTACTGTGGATGTTGGGACCGAAGAGAAATACCTATAGGTACAATAACTGTGTAATTATATGGGGGCAACCTTTTTTCCTCGATAGATGTTATAAGCGATTAAGTAATAATAAGTGTTCGAACCGCTCGTAGTGAAGCTTACTTAGCTGTTCTTAACGGATCAGCAACGCCCGCGGTCATGAGTTGGATGGGTGACCGCTACCGTACTTCGGAGGGCATGTTAAGCCGTCGGTCCCGGTTGTTGTCTAAGGATGGCGGTCGTTATAGCATGGTGGTAGGGCATTTTGCGAATGCTACCACCCTCAAGTAGAAAATCTGTCGCCGAGCACCTAACGGTGTGTTCCGGCAGCTGTCCTTGAGAACCAGTACTTTTAGATTAGTCTGAACAACATCTTCAACCACATCATCACTTACCATCAGGTGAGATAGTGGTCAAATGCTAACCTATAAGGAATAAAAAAGTTACACGTCTCCGTAACTTAATTAGTCTAATAGTAGCATTGCACGGTGCTTAGCGTTTTCAAATGCCGTGAAAACGAATATCATTCACAATTTTATAGCTCGTGTGACATAAATTTGCCATTTTAGTCATCGCTACCTATGATTCAGTCCATTTTTGCACGGCATGAACCCTCCCTACGCTTGCGTGTTAGCCGCTTTGCAATAAAAGACTACTTAAATCACGGAGAAGTGTTACTTAAATTTGGGTTTAGGTCACACAGTGCTAAGTAAAACCATACCTAGTTGTGACTTAAGTAAGTATAAGTCAGAGGTCATTTAACGCTTAATAGGTATAGAGTGATACAGCTAACGTAAGGTAGCGAGAGTAAATGCAGATAGTTACCTACTTGATTTATTAAAAATCTATATCGCCCTTGTAGCTATAGGTTTGATCACCAAACTACATGAACATAGAATCTTGATTTTAACCTGTCACTTATTTTGGAAAAATATTGACCACCAATAATTCGATATCATACACCAAAAATTTAATATTAAAAATTATGTTTACCAGCGATAATATAAATAAAAAAATATTAAGGAAATTCTTGACGAAAGTCAACGCCATCTCTTGGATTTCGTGGTGACTACGTTCAGAGTTAGTAACACGTGGTACAAGATATCGTACGACTTAATACTAGAAACCATTATCTAATGTGGTAGGTATCTTATAATAATATGTGGCACGTTGCACCTTAAAGATGTAAATCATAACAAAATATAGTTATTATTTATAATATATTTAACAACAAAAATTAAACCGACTTCCACAATCAAAAGTGTGAAATAACTTTTCGAAGACGGTACCATGGGCGCAATATTGTGATGATAGGTACTTTTGATTTGAACCATCATGGTACCGACTTCAAAAAGTTATTTCACTCTTTTGATTGTTGAAGTCGGTCCCATTTTTACGATTTCGTCCCGTGGTTTCACCCGTACATAATTGATGATAATGAAAAGTAATAATTGTGTTTAAGAGACCAGGACCTGAACTTTCTACATTCTAAGTTTCATCCAAATCGGTTCAGCTGTTTCAGTGTGAACGAGTAACAAACATACACACTCAAATCCTCATACACATACTTTTCCATTCGTACTATTACTAGATTACAACCTGCGCCTTATGGTTTCAACCACGTAGACAATGATGAAAAGTATTGATGATGAAAAGTAAAGTATTTGTTAATCAAGGACCTGCACTATCTGTATTCCAAGTTTCAATCAAATCGTTTCAGCGTGATAAAGTATAAAACATACACACTCAATTCACGCACACTCACAAACATTCGCATTAGGTGTACTTAAGTGTGATAAAGTCACCGCTTTAAAGGCGATAACAAGATTTTTTATGATATATGATATGATATCTGTACTCGTAGTTCCCACCTATTCCGCAACCAAAACCCCACCTCCTTATCTCAATAAAAAAATCGTAAGCAATAATCGATCCAAATTCCGTACTAATCGATCCGTGTGATGCGATATGCATAATATCGCGTTATTTAACATAATTAATAAACCGAAACCTCTCGGACTGACAGATTGACAAAACAAAAAGCAAAGTTATTACGTCTCTATAGTCGTATCGACAACTTCATCGGTTTAAAGCAAACATTAATAAATCGATCACGACGCAAGACGTACGTGTCCGTCACTGGCTTTGATACAGCGTGTTTGTTTTTAAAATATTCAATTAACGTTTAAAAAGTTGACGATTGAATGTTTAAAGTGATACTTATATAGAATGAGTGACAGAATCGTTCGTGAGATGACAAAATGAATGTATTGGGTTATGTTTATAAACTAGTGGTAAACCTCGCGAGCCTGACCTGCATAGCTTACAATAGAATAAAGGTTCACTGTGCACGCTGATGGGACAAAGGGTCACAAAATCCAAAAACCATTGTTAAATTATGAAAACTGATGAAATTAATTTGATATATCACGGGTAATTTGCGTTTTTCATTGATACGAGTGCGCGCCGCGACCGAAATCTGATTGAGGCATAATAGCGTTCTCAGAGTAGTATGGGAGATTCCATGGCGGGACAAGTTTTCTGATGAACGATGCGATCCGACCATAGACTATATCAAACAACGAACTTCGTACCGCAAATTCAATTTTCGTTGTCTAAAAGGTCGCTCGAACCATAGGCTTAGCGAAAAAATCCCATGTCTATGGCTCGAACACGAAAAAAGGAACTTCGTTGAATTGCAGTAGCGGCCCAGGTGGCCGAGCGGTACAGGCATCCGATGCGAAACCGGAGGATTTTCGATTTCGGGTTCGATTCCCGACCGGGGCATAAAATTTTGTGCTCCAATAATTTGTAAAATATGATTTTCGAAATTTTTTGAAAATCATATTTTGCTATTTATTTCCAAATATGATTATATTTGGAAATCAAAAGCGTTTTATTTCGAAACACTTAGTTTGTCTTATTGCCCATATACTACTGATCTACGTAGAATACAGGTAGGAATTCCCTACTTTTATACATCACCTCATGATGATAGCTATAAATCCGAAGTTTATATATGTACATTCATGTCTAGTTCATAAAATGAAATAAAAAGAACGCGAGCATTACATTGAGTTGGGCCATAAAGAGTTTTTGTTTAATGGCCGGTAATTGGTTGGAATAACATAATTTTTATTGGCATTGTCTCGGAGAGACTGCGGTTGCCCTTACTACGTGAAACTCGAACGAATTTCATTTTCGTTTTATGTTATGTCGGGTTAATTTTCTCATCTTATCACTATAGGTACATATTAAAAATACCCATATTGGTTTCAAAAAGCGAGGTTTGTTTATATTAGAGTATATTCATACAGCGCTAAGGCGCATTTTTAACAAACTTTCTTAGTGTGCAAGCATCTACCGCAATAATTCACGTCACCATAAATAACTCATCGTACTCGGCAATAGGTGAAAAATTTAAAAAAAAACATACATAGGGGCGATTCAGATAGCCTTCTAGGTCCTCTAACTCCCAGCTTCAGTATATCACTACTTCTTGGGACACCTTGTTATACTAAAACATAAGAAAATAAATCTTTGACCATAAATAAACTAATTGCGTCCCGCTATTTCAACTGCATATATTATACAATGATGAAAAGTAGCTTAAGTGTTATCATGTTAGCTTAGCAGTCAGAGCATAGGCAGCCGGCTATAGGGGTGGTGTCGCGGGTTCGAATTCAGCACATGACTATATAAATTCCCCAGATTATTAATTTTGTAATGTAGCATAAATGTGTTTATCCATGACATAAACTATATACAGGGTTATTGGTAAAATGCTAACTACCAAATAGATTTCTGCTAGTTCTAACAAACATTTTGAGATGATATTTTTTATGAAGCACATTTAATGTTTTAATAAAAATAATATTTTGTGTTATGACGGAATATGCACGAGTAGTCCTCGTGCTTATTTCGTTAAATACACATAACGAATCACAAAAAAATGTGAAAAACAAAATTCATCAAAAAATATTTTATTTTTTTAAACTATGTTAGAATTAGCAACAAGACGGCAGCAATAGCAGAAATCAACCCTAAGAAGTGGTTAGCATTTTACCAATAGCCCTGTATATTATAAGTTTCATCCAAATCAGTTCAGCCGTGTCAGCGTGAAGAAGTAACAAACAACAAAACTCCTCATTCACAAAACTTTCATATTTATAATTTTAGAATTGTTTGGGTATTGGGCCCTCTCCATAATATGTATTTTTTTATTGTATGAAGTGACGAGATTAAAAATTTACGCGCCTACTGACGTCACGCCTGGTCATTGCACCGGCAGAGTCATCGTTCTCGTCCTGCTGATTGCTCGTCACTCCAAAACCGTAGTAAGGCTTTTGATTATGCCAACAGTCGGGTCCTCCGAGATTAATAAATAAATAAATCTGAACACTAGCGTTTTACTCTATTTTTTATTAATATTGTAATTATGTGAGCAAACCGCAATTTTGTGGTCGGCCTTAACAGTTTATGAGTGTATTAAAAGGCGTCATAATGATAGTGTGGAAAGATCTTTAGGCACAAATATTAAATTGTATCCGTTTTAGTCATTTTAATTATTGTATTTTGAAAGAGAATTTATGCAAATGGAGCTTAAATCATTTCTGTAACTAACATAATATATTTGACTCAAGAATGTGAAGTTTTCGAACGTTGTGAAGAAAACGGAAATAATCTTGGTTGACTCATTACGTGACGTCATTGAGAATAAAGTTCTTTCGTTGAAAAATCTTATCACCATCATCATGCCCTTGATCCCCTCATGACCTTGGCGTCGGCACAGTACAGTTTGTTTTTTTTTAACACAAGAAATTACAACAAATACAAAGAAAAACAACATAAACATATTTATTTTATGTCTTCTGTTTTATGGCCAGCTGCGTACCTGATGTCAACCCTGCATGATGATATTGAACACAAAAGGTATGGTATGGAAAATTTAAGGAAAATCATATAACGATATCATCACACACTTTTGATGCGGCATTCTGAACCCTGTACACTGATGCAGACGGAAGATTTCGTGACTGTGGTTTCATCGATACGTTTAATTTTATCCCTTCCTCCCAAAGTCTTGCGGGTAGTAGCTGAAGAAACTTACTACCTGGTATATTTACTGGGAATAATTATTATTTTGTAATCGGCTAAGACTCGCGTAATATTTACCGGATACTGCTCGTTGCGGAGTTTCGAACTTATATGAAGTTCTTCATCTGGGAGTCACGATTGCGCATAGCGTTGAGCGCGGCCTCAGCACGTACAGACCCGCCAACTTATCTGTTCAGGTGGCAGAAAAAAGAACTACAACATTCCTTCAAATTGTGACAGTTTGTAGTTGATTTCCATGACCAGTAGCGCCCTCGAAAACTGCACAGTTAAGTTGGTGGTACTATACCTAACTGGCGTTGAACGGTAGCGCCGTCGCTGTCAAAGGATTCTGACATTGACAGCTACGGCGCAACCCGTAAGGGGGTCCACCCAAAGTCAGAATTCCACCATCCGAAGACAGAAGTGACAGGTCTCTGACTTTGACAGCTACGGCGACAACGAAGAACTCGAAATAAGCTCGAAACTCGTCGGAGCAAAATCCGCTAAATATTACGGGAGTCCTAGCCGGTTACTAAATACTAATTTTAGACAAAGCTCTCGACAGTTTTTTAGCTCAAATTGCTGGGAATAGTTATATTTTGGGATAACTCCACCGTTATACATGGTATCTGTGCCAACTGCCTGGTAATAGACTCACCCCCCTATCACATGGGACAAAAACATCTAATTGGATAGGTAGGCAGGGCAGGTGGCCGCCCTTTCGAGAATACAGGCGTGAATTATTTGAAGAGGTTCAGAATCACTCAGTAATATAAACGAGCACCCTGTACATCTATCGATAAAGTTAAGTTTATTCATTGCTCCCTCAGTTGCCTCTCAGACCCGTCGTGTACGATCACACACTGGAGTGACTCCAAAGTGAGCTTAAAGTACCTGCCACACTAGCAGATAACGTAGTCGAGCAGAAGCGTTAGAATACGTTGTTTTAAACCGTACTTTTCAAAACCTTTAGAAGTAGGTGTTCTTAATTCTAAAAAAGTTTCTTGCCTTCTTTCTTCCATACGTAACTTAGGGTATAACACTGTTTGTCTGCAGGCAACATTATTTTCACTTATCTTCTACTTTCTTTTACTCAAAAGCCATTTCAAGTTAGCACTATGGATTCCCCATTCTACGAGTCTTTTAAAATCTTCAAGCGTAAGATACGCTATTTACGTCTATATATATTTGACTCTGTCGCTCATTTTCAGATGTTAAGTGGACTACGTTCTGCCTATAACAGATGCATTTCGTCAACGACGAATTGCACTGTGCCCGTCACACTGATACGTACAGTTGTTAAGTCTCATGTGCTTGTAATTTTACTGGCTCTCAAGGACAGCTACCCGAACACACAAGGATCGTGGCAAACCCTCCTTAATGGAGGAGGCTGCGTTCAGCTGTAGACGATCCGACGAGTCGACGATACTACACTAAGTATTCAAAATTTAAAAATGAGACTCATGATCTATGTTCTCGCGTACCATAATTTTGAACATATTTTGTCTGCCAGCTATTTTCTTTATCTGTGAAAGATAAAGAAAATAGCTGTTTGTTAGTTCTTCTTCGCGCATACAGGCTTGAACATTTTGTTCGCCAGAAATGCTATTTTTGCCAACATCTTTCAATATCTATCGCTTAAAATCCAAGATATATTATATGTAACGCCTAAAATGTAATACCTATGTAATAATAATTCGGTGAGCTAATTCGTATAGCAGGTGCTAATGCAAAAAAATACAATGTTAGAATAAGTAATGCGGACTGCATTACTTATTCGTTTTTCGTACGGGATCCTAAAAAACCTTTTGACCTAAAAATTAAACCGACTTCAACACTCAAAACTGTAAAATAACTTGTTGAATTCGGTACCATGATAGTTGAAAAGTACCTATTATGACAATATTGTGTGCATGGTACCGACTTCGACAAGTTAATTCACACTTTTGAGTGTTGAAGTTCGTTCCATTATGAGGTAAAATATTTTTTTCACCCTTTTTAGTGTCCCTTGCTACTTACGGGATCGATTGTCATTCACTGGCAATGATTATAACATCAAAAAGATAGAAAAAAACAGTTATTGGAGTGTAACTCAAAAACGGCTTGACCAATTTTAATGAAATTTAAATGGGACCACACCATAAGCATCCGCTTTCATAAAAAAAGATACATCAAAGTCGGTTCACACATTTATAAGTTCTGAGGGAAAAACCAAAAAAAAATCAAGCCGAATTGAGAACCTCCTCCTTTTTTAAAGTCGGTTAAAACTGCCATATTAATGGGTACTTACCTATTATATCCATCTGTTTTTAATAAAAGCATATCTTGTAAGTAGATCATATAATATTATACTAAGTAGATCACTCACCTCGTTTTCAATCCTACCTATTATATTTTATCGAAGCATCCCGCGTTCTGACATTCAGATCCAAAATATTCAAAAGCCTTTCTGCTTGCTATGTTTGTGCCTATACATTTTCCACGCGTATAATATTTCTCGATCGACATGCATTAAGTTGATGTTATCTTCGATGCATCTTAATTCCCGGCTGCAAATATGAATAAGCCCGACTGCATCGTATGAATTTGCAATAAAACGATTGGTGTTTTGAGATAATATTTCAATCAATGTGGAAAAATTATATTGAATTAATCATAAGATGCTATTTTTTGAACTGCAAAGTTTTTGATGAACGAATAATTACCTATACTACTCTCAATTCTTCAAAAAACTACGTTACTACAAAAAACACTAAGTCGGTAGTTTAACAAATAAATAACTAATCATGAATCATAAAGTTGATAATATTAAAGCATTTTATAATGTTGGTCATGTAATTTAATAAAATCCTCAGAAATTTTATTACAGAAAGCGCCACCTTCTGGTTTTGAGTTAAACTACTCGTTCCTTTAGTTTACTACGTTTAACTTCCTGAGTTAGTAGCCTTTGTAAGTTACTTCAGGTAGTACCGCACTCTGATGGGAGATGGGGTGTGTTGTAACTATTTACATCGGCAAATATAAAACAGTAACCATTAATTATTTGATTATTATAAGTTAACGTATTGAATATTTTGATTTCTGCTGAACTGGCCTGGAACGCAGACTGCATTACCTAAAAATAAAAGTTTACTAATTAAAATAATAGGAGGTTTCATTCAAGTGCAGTAGTACCGCTGCCTGTTAAGAGATGGCGTATATTTAGTATATGATCTTCTATCTGTAACTACAGGCATTAAATCCCGAGATAGGGGATAAAAACTACAGATATCATCCATCACCTTACAAAGCCTCCCCCATATATCGCCACAATTAACATTTGTTTACATCGGCGACCCGTGACTCTACACTTCCTCAGTTCACGTAGTGTAGATAAAGGATCGTTATCAAAATATTGATTTTATTTTCAAGTTCACTGAGGCCTCGGAAGGCCAATATCTATCGCATTAAATCCGTTAACATTTCTTAATCTAAATAGTTATTATCTGGCACCCTCGGACTCTCAACTACCTACTAAACGTAAGCTACGCAACTGCTTCGAGTTCTAGGCAGATTATCTGACATAGGTGTGGTATCTACCAAGACAAACTCTTCCTGGAGAGACTTACCACCTTGTAAAAATCTGGTACATATTTACATTTGCAGTTTCAGCACCAAACGTGATTCATGGGAGAACATTTATTTTCTTTGTAAAGTTAATTTTGACTTTATATATAAAGCCTCGATAAATAGGCATTTCGTCTATGTATTAAACAGATGAGGTACATATAGAAATTCTGCAAAATATTAGTAGTAGGTATATAGGAAATAGTATTTGATATATACTGTCCAAATCTGTATTATTGTAACTAACATAATTTTAAGTTTTAATTTTTGTTTCATTGTATAATTACTAACAACTGGGTTTTGTTACCTGATTAAATAAATTTTATTATTATAATTATAAAGCGTCTTGCAAAACTTCGTTAGGTGCTTGGTGATAGAGTTTATATTCAACGGTACTGTACCTACTGTAACAGCCGACTCGTCCACTTCTGAACATAGTCTAAACCTATTAAGGGGTTATTTGCCATAATCCCCACGCTTGGCAGGCGGCTTGGGGATCGCAGTGTAAGATGGCAGTTCTTTAGAAGTTGCTGCTGCCCACCTTCCAGTATTTTTCCCTTAGTCGCCTCTTACGACACCCACGGGATGATATGGGGAGGTACAATTCTAACCCGGCAGCCCACGGGCCAATTCTACGTTAGTAGGTAGTAATTAACCCTTTGATCCCTACGATCATGCAGCGATTGCTTTTTCTTATAATTAAGGACAAATAACCTACATAGTCCTTCTTAGGTAAATGTGTGCGATTTTAGAATAAAACTCATAATGGTATTACTGTTCACACTGAAGGAATATTTCAGCTGCATATAAAAAAAAAAAAAAACTAAAATACCATGCTATATAATTAGTGATTATTTAGCCAACGTTGACATTTCATCTCTTCCAAGCCACCGTTAGTTAATAATAACAAATATTTTAAAAATATTTGTTATTATTAAATATGAATTTCCGCATAGTAACGCCTGAATCTATTTATTACCACCGTTAGTTACTTGAGTAAATAAGTATTATATTTTTATTTTATTTTGAAGCCATGATGGCCGAGCGGTAACAGCTATGGTTGGCCGCACCGCAGTACCCTGGGTCGATCCCCACCGCCGGCTTGAGCTTCACCGCATGGTGGGAGGGCGTTTTGCGATTGCCCGCATGGTTAGCTACCACCCTGAAGGAGAAAATCTGTCGCCAAGCACCTAATGGTGTGTTCCGGCAATAGTCCTTGAGAGCCAGTGAAATTACAGGCCCATGAGACGTAACTACTATGTCTTAAGGTAACGGGCACAGTGCAATCCGTGAATTATGATGAAATACATCTGTTATAGGCAAAGGTTAGTCCGCTTAACATCAGGTGGGCCTCGAGCTTGTTCCGTGCCCATAACATAAAACAATTATACAGAAATAAGTTGCATATAATAAAAGAGCGAGTTACTGGCGTGTTCTTTTCGCAGTGGCTTTGACCCTTTATGCGGAAAGCGGCAGTAGACTATTAATATAGGTGTTGCAAGTCAATTAAGAGCTTGTAATAGATAATTTCATCGCGAGCTACGCGTGGCGGCTGCGGCCTTTAGTTGGTCCAAAAAGAGGAAGATTAGAGAAAATACTTTTTCACATAGACGCAGATTTATTAAGAATTTTTTTGATCACATTTAAGTGTGAGGAAATGTGTCAGCCCGTAGGGCGCCGGGCTAGAATGTCACCCTCCCATTGCTACATGTGGGTATCGTAAGAGGCGACTAAAGGTATAGCACCGGAAGGTGAGCAGCAGCGCCTTCTGAGGAATTAATATGTAAATCTGCGATTGGGGAATTATGGCAAATCCCTCCTTAGTCGGGGAGGCTGTTTCAGCAGTGGACAATCCGGCTGATACAGTACAGTAAATGTAATAATTAATTATCATTGAGGAGGAGTACCAAAATATAATTTGGAAACTGCTAAATATAATTATTTTTTTAACATTTTAGCCGCTTAAATGATTTCTTGCCAAAATGGCTGTACATGGTATATATTTTTCTGATTCCAAACTGTGATCTTCTAGCTAGTTCACCTTTAAATTACCAGAATCAGGGAATAAGTAAAATTGTGTAATTGACTTAATATTTGATTAAATTAAAATTAACGATATGGGCGTCGTAAACGCCTAGACTTCAAAATTGAATAAATCATTGTTGTATTTGAGCCGATTCAAACGCGTGTTCAAATCCTGCTTAAGGAAAAAAAAAATGTTTTAAAAAATGTGTAAATGAAAAGTATGCTTCTTTCAGCTTTAATAATTTATGCGCGTATTGACCCAAAACTCTTATATAAACTTTTTTTTTTCATCGAAGGAAAATAAAATAGTTACCAGTAAGCAATATTCCATTTAATACATAACATGTTACTTGTCCAGTCCAATACCGTCTCGACTTCCACTTATCTAACTTAAGCACTAGGCTTATATCACAGCTTATCGACGGATTTCCGCCCTACGTTAGGGCTAGACCACATTTCCAAAAGTATTGTAAAAAATATTTGAAGTTGACCAAATCATATTTGAATACTTTTATTTTACCCATTGGCATCGGCAATACTGATTACAATAGATTTAATTCATAACTAGGACGCCGGGGTCTAATTTGATAACAACGATACAAAATAAGTTAAGTTCTGGCACCCGCGTATAGAATGTGTATAGATGTGTATATAATATGTGTTCTAATGACGGAAAACGGAATGTATCACAAGAATTTTTTGGTACCTGCGCTAATACTTCTTCTACAGTATTTGAACTTCATATAAAATATACCCTGAGTATCTTTTATAAAATATTATATAAAAAGTCTGTTTTTAGCAGCAAGGTACACGAGCTTTTCATATTAATGCAGCGCGCATGATGCACAGAAGTACATATTATACGAGCGTTCAAAAACGAGTTAATACACATATAAAGTACCTGGTAGCCTGTAGTAGTAGTACCCTACCTTTTCTACGCAATTGCACAAATGCTACGAGTATTTTATTGAAATAAACACAAAGAGTTAATAATAAATTGAATTTTTGTGGTCTGGCTCTAACGTGGGCATGTCCACATATCACATTCAATCTTATCTTAAAACAAATAACACACCTACCTACATTGTTAGCGTACTTCATTTTGTTACACTGTTACTTGTAATTTTGGAACAATATCCGGTTTTCAGTACGAACCAATCTAATTTCAAGTTAATAAAACAGAAAGCACCAATAAAGAAACAGATAACGGCTGGAAGAAAGAACATTGACAAAAGTATGAAAACGCTATAAATAATTTCCCATTACGAGTCTAAAGAGACATTTCTCTTTTTTAATATTGTTATGTTTGCAATAACGCCTACTCGGCGGATTATATTACAAGATTGCAAATATACGAGAGAAAAAATAAAGTCATGTGCGGGGTTTGAACAGGTTAAATATAGAAAGATAGGAAAAATTGGGGTTATGAGTCATTGTCATCATGTCATTGTCATGTTAGCTCAAGCGGTCAGAGCATACCCCGGTTAGAGGCTGGATGGACGCGGGTTCGAATCCCACACATGACTATAATTTTTTCTCTCGCAAATTTGTAATTTTGTAAGACATTTCTCTTACGTCATAGTTTGGATACAATCAAAACTACTGATTTAAATGAAACTTTGTTTCCGAGTAACTATTGTGGAAATATACACCAAAAGAAGAATCCTTTATCTATAGGCGTCATTGATGTAAAAACTGGATACTTAGTAGATAAATGTCTCTAAATAATAAATGTACGACAATTAGGTTTTTTTATGGTTCCTAGTATAATAACTTTTCTATAGTATTTGAACCACGTATAAAATATTCCCTGAGTACCATTCATATAAAAAATCTACTTTTTAAGCAACACGGTACACGAGATTTTCATTTGAATGCAGGGCGCATGATACTCTCCAGTACATTTTACACGAGCGTTCAAAAACTAGTTAATACACATATAAAGTACCTGGTTAGTTTTGTATGCAATGTACAAATGCTATTTTATTGAAATTTCCCTTTGACTTGGGAAATAAATAATTTGATTGGATGCACATAAAGCGATATGTCGCCTCATATGCCAAGAAATAATAACAGAATAATATACACTATTTACAAGTAAAATGATCCACCTCATTCACACAAGTATCACACTGCACAAAGCAGCAGTTCACCATTCTGCACCTACACCTCGAAGTCACGTTCCTTTTGCTGGACAAGTATCCTCTAGCACAACACAATACAGAACATCCATGTCTGTCTTTACACGTCCTACCTCTCGTACCAGCACAAAGGTTCGGTGACTTGTGCAGGAAAACCAAGTTGTTTTTGTCTTCCTCCATTCGCTTTTTAACCCTCAAACTGGCTGCCCTTTTGGTGGTAAAATTGAACGTTTTTCTTTTCACGGCATGATGGTAGTGCTTTTTTAGAAGTCCTAAAGCTGAGTTGAAAGGCCCGAGCCTTTTCCAGCATGTTTTAGTAGTACATGATCCCGAAAACCCATGACACTTGCAGACTTCGCGTAGCTGCTCTCCAATAGAATCCATGCCAATGGTAACGTCTTGTTTTAAAACCTCGGCTATCTGATCATTTCCAGCGTGCTTAAAGTCCAGGAAGTTTTTTGTTATCCGTTTCCCGTATTTAAAGTCATCACCACATCCGCTGCCTTTCCAAGTAGAATTTCTACCTAGTGTGCTTGTGCAAGAACAAGTGAATAGATCTCCTGACGCACATCCTTTTGCAACTGAATGCGTTATCGATGCTGCCATGAGAGCATACACAAAAGAGGTCTCTCTATAGATTTTGTCGAAAATGGTTTTATTCGCCCTCCGGTTGAAATTAAGCGAGCAATTCCAGCGATCGTACTGAAAAGCCTCTTCGCAGGCAGATATGGCCTGCTCTTTTGCAATATTTAGTACACTGGAAAGCCCGGGATCTCGCCTGCACATTTTCATTTGCCGTTTGGAGGATCGGAGCAATTTGCATGCTCCGGGGTATATTACTGAAATCCGCTCCGTGAATAGTGCCTCTACTGTCCTTTGAAGCACTGGTTGAGATCTGAAAAATAAGATTATTTGTCAACGATGCTTTTTGAATTCAATCGGATTGGATAATAGGAAGTTAGTGTCTTAAGTTCAATTAATATGAGGAACGATTTTTACAAGATTAGAATTAACAATATTTGTGTATTGTTGAATCTAATCTTGTAAAAACTGTTCCTCAAATTTGCTTGAAGAACTAACAATGAGAAATACTGAAATTAAAGTTTTCTCGTATATAATAAAAAAAGGCAGATTGGTGCATACACTTTTCAACTATATGTTCAAGAGGATAAGAAAGTTATAATTACAATTTTCGGAACAACGTATAAGCACTGAAAAAAAAACAAACAACCGAAAAAGCCCTTAAGACAAGAGAATATATTAAAATCCAGTAACAGTCAAATATTCCTTATATCAATACTATCCATTTATTACCGCCTAAGGCTTCGCCGGCGAGAAGTTTAGATATATATAGAGCTCTTTTAGGATAATTTTAGACTCTACTTTGTAAATCGGGATAAAAAGTGCCATATTATGCTGAGTTGCAAAATTCATCCATCAAACGTTAAGGAAAGAAATGTTGACATATAGACAGATATACACACTACACAAATAATTTTTTACATAAATAATATTCTATTCTAGTGCGAGGTCGCAGTTTAGACAGTTCTACGTTCTCGACTCACCCTTCAACAGTTTTCGACGCAGAAATCAATACGACAAAACACAATAAACTAGTAACAACACTAAAACTAAACATTTTAAAAAGTACTCTTTAAAATCACATGACTTCAATTGAAGACCAACTGCAGTTTGGTAATGACTCAAAAGACAAAGGCGAGGTTATCTAATAGGGTGGGTCACACTAAAAAGGTAATGGTAAACTTAGGAATCAATGTTCACACATGAGTATGTCATAGCAAACATGCGGCGTCATGGACTGGACGAATTCATGGGACAAAAATGCAAGAACTGTTTTATAATTATTGAATTACAACTGATATAAATTATTAATACTAAAACTTGGTCTCTAGTATGCCTGACTTTTTGAAGACATCTGAAACAATTATAGGTACTTTACAACGAATTTTGAAGTGCTCGTAGCGAAGTTTTCTTAGCTGTACTTAACCGATCAGCTAAGTTAAGCAGCGTCCGCTGCGGTTATGAGTTGGATGGGTGACCGCTAGTAACATTACTACTGAGCACGGAAGCGCTTCGGAGGGCACGTTAAGCCGTCGGTCCCGGTTGTTGTCTTAGGATGGCAGTCGTTATATGGTGGTAAGGCCGTCTAGCTAACTACTTAAGGGTTCAAATAGAAAATCAGCTATCCTTGAGAGCAAGTAACTGTATGTTAGCCAGAACAATATTTTCGACCACATCATCACTTACAATCAGGTGAGATAGTGGGCAAAGGTTAGCCTATCAGCTATAAATAAATAAAATAAATAGTAAACCTATAAGTAATAATTACCTACATGCCAAATTTCATCTTCATAGGTCAAGTAGTTTTCGGGATTTCTTCCTAACTTTTATTCCCTTTTTTTTATAATAGAATTGTAGTTTTTGGGGGTTTTTGGACACGTGACCCCTTTCATCATACCCTTTCATAAAATTATTTATGAGATGATGTCGACAAACTGTTAGAAATATAAACACCAAATTTCAGAGTAAGGTGAAGTCGCCTTTGAAGAATGTCAGACAGGGCGTAGGACGGAGAAACCTTGTTTTGCATTTGAGTGAGCGAAACAGAACTAAACAATATTTTAATAATGAGAGCGTAAGCGAATTTTTTAAATAAGTTCTTATATATAGAGCTTTTTAAAAACATTTCAGACACTGTATCACATGATTGCTACATAATAATTCGAAATAAATTTTGATTTGAATTAAGTAATATAAAATATGAAATATTAAATAACAGGCACAAGAGACTATTAACATCCGGTGGTCCTCGTGCTTATTCCGTCAAATACACATAAAAAAAATTGTTCATCTCAATATGTTTGTTAGGAATAGCAGAAGTCAACCTTAGAGGTTGTTAGCATTTTACCAATAACCCTGTATAGACACAAAACTTGATAAAACGAAATTGTAGATGTTTTTTAATTATTTAATGTCCTGTGGGGTGCCGGGCTACAATTTCACCCCCATATTACTGCTACCTGTGGGTGTCGTAAGAGGCGACTAAAGGTAAAATACCGAAGGGTGGGCAGCTACGCCTTCTGAGAAACTGATATCTTAAACTACCATCCCCAAGACGCCTGCCAAGCGTGGGGATTATGTCAAAACTCCCATAATGGCTATGTTCAGCAGTGGACGGCTGATATAGTACAGTAATTTAATTAATGTTTTTTTTTCTGTTGAGAGTAATATATGGAATTGAGTTTTCGGGTCAGGCATACTATTTGTATATAACATCCTCTAAAATATTATATATTTTATTCATATCTTTAAGGCGTAGTATATTTCAAAAAAAGCCGAAGGTCCATGGTTCGATCGCCACCGCCGGCTTGAGGTTCACCGCATGGTGGAAGGGCATTTTGCGAATGCTCACCTACTAGTTCCAAACCTCGTATAAAATCTATCGCCACGTACCTGACAGTGTGTTCCGGCAGCAGTCATTGAGAGTCAGTATGCAAATACACGCAAACGTGACTTAACAACTGATATCTCAGGGTGATGGACGCAGTGCAGTTTGTAATTGGTGTAACAAAATACTATTTCAACCCCTATTACATATATATTTCTTATCACAATACTCTTTATGAATTTTCATTCTCCTCACTTCAAAACCAAAGGCCATTTATGAAAACTGTATTTTCATATAACCTGTTCGTAGCTGACGTCTTTTATCTAATAACTACCCACCTGCAGCTTATTGGTACAAGTACGTTTAGGTTAAAAAAAAAGACTTCCATATAATTTTTAACCGACTTTGATAAAAGGAGGAGATTCTCAATTTGACACGTATTTTTTTTCTTACATACTAGCTTACTCGCTGCGGCTACGCCCGCGTGTATGTCAGTCATCGCACGAAACCATTAACCACTCTTTGCGCAGCTGCATAAAAACTCCTATGTAAATCAGGATGGGGCAGCAAGTAATTTCATACCTTTCAGTGTTAGAAGTCGGTCCCAAAAAATTGTAAGCTCTCTTTTTGCTAATTGTTTCGTTTGTACTGTAAAAACTTTCTTTTTTTAAAGTTATTAATTCGTAATTTTATGCTCATAACTTTAAAAACATGGCTTTCATTCATCATTTTCATTTCGATCATCTAAATCCATACCTATGTTATTTAAATAGACTATAAGTAATGCTAATGCGATTCCATGCGTTAAGAGTTGCTTGTACAACAATGGAATAAATACACTTTAAAAAAATTAACAACTCGTTTACCATTGTCGTGACGTATTGAAACATTATAAGTACATTGTAGTATGATTACATTATACGAATAAGTATCTATAGGTTTATCCCTCCGATATAACCAGGTTAAACGTTGGATAGAAGTTGTCTGGTGCAAGTCTAGACTTTAAAAAATCGATATCGCAGCTTGTTTGTTCCCGGTATCACTGGACTTTAATGCAATAAAGTGAATTATAAAGGAAACAAAAAAATGTAAGGGTTTATTAAAGAAACCTTTGACCTACATTAGACTTATGTCTACTGATTAGTAACCTTATTTTTTCATACAATTATATTTCCATTACAAGGGTCAACTAACAGAAATATTTTATTCCACACTGGGATCTAACGATCTCATACAATTTCAATTAAGGCTTAGTCCGTACTACCAATATCCGTAAAAGTGCGTATCGAACCTATTATTTTGGGAAATTGCTAATAAACGCCGGGTCACGTATGTGTGAGTCTAGTTAGTATTGCTTGCGAGTTGGGAAGAGCGATGATCGCAGCACTATACGGAGACATGGAGACACGAAAGTGATATACGACAACTTTTAGTATTTATTTTCAAAAACATGTCCTTCCCGCGTGAATAAACTTTTTACGATGTTAACAAGTGTAAACCGACTAGTCCTATTTAAGTTTTAACGACATCTGAAAAAAACCCTGTTCACGTGGGGATTTCGCACCAACACAGAATATACCATTATTTGAACAAGTCGAGCGCGTCTCTTTTTTTTTCGCCTGTTAGGTTAGCCTATGACTATCTCGCCTGATGGTAAGTGATGATGTGTTCGAAGATGTTGTTCAGGCTAACCTAGAATTAGTCTCTAGCAAGAGTACGAGAGATGTTACTACGAATATATGGTAGATACTGGACTATAATCATATAAAGTTTGACGCTTGTTTGTAAAGCAAAAACATAATACGTTAAAAATAACACGTTTCTTGTATGGACCCCTTTAGATTTTTTTAACTTATTATTATATAGCTATTATTATTATTTGTCATTCAATGCGCTACACCAACACATCTGTGTAAATTTCAATGTGCTATCTTAAACAGTTCCAAAGATACAGCATTTTAAAGGTTGGACGGACAGATGGACGATAGGACACAATAGGGCGGTAACCTATTACTGAGCCTCGAGTGTTCATTTTATTTAAAGCTGATAGGCTAGCCATGACCTCACCTGATGGTAAGTGATCATGTGGTCGAAGATGTTCTTCAGGCTAACCTAAAATTAGTCTCAAGGACAGCTGCCGGAACACACCGTTAGATGCTTGGTGACAGATTTTCTTGCTACTTCAGGGGTAGCTAACCAGGCGGGCATTCGCAAAATACCCTACCTCCATGTGGTGATGCTCAAACTAGCGGTCAAACTCAATACTCTCGCTTTTGCCTATCCGTCTGTCTGTTCGCCCGTCTGTCACAACTTAATTTTTAGGCACAGCGAAGGTTATCGGTCGAGCGAAGCGAGCTCTTACACTATACCACAACCTGAGCATTGTGTGGTACACTTTACTTAAAAATCATCACGCCTATGAATTTGTGCTTTAACATAGTAATTTAACTTCATTTCTAGAAGAAGCTGACAACAAAAAAAACATTTACAATTTTGTCTTCATTGGATAGAATGTTATCGTTCCTACTCCTAAAACCATTTATTAGAAAATCAAAAATTTAACATCGCTGCAACGGAAATAAACTCAATACTCAAATACATCGTAGTAAATCTACTTTTTTTATGTTATTGTGACGGAACAAGCTCGAGGCCCACCTGATGTTAAGCGTACCTCTGCCTATAACAGATTCATTGGCATGGCTCTCGCGCACTCTCAGCGAGCGGACGTGTCAATACGCGTGTTGTGACAGCTAATTCAGTTGCAAAAATGCTTCAGTGTAAAAAATGCAAACAATTTTTATCTAAAAATAAAAGTGACGTGATTCAGTGTAAAGGACGATGTCAGTGGTACTATCACAGATCATGTGTTCAAGATATGAAGGAATTCATAAAAACAGAGATTTGTGAAAATTGTGCGGCTGGTTCGAAGGAAGCGACAGGGCATAAAATCACTCTAACAGGCGAAGTAAGTACAAATATGGAAAAAGTATTATTGCAAATTAATGAAAAACTAGATATTGTATATTCTATGAAAGAAAAGATGGATGAATTAACTGAAAGAGTCGACTTCTTCGCAGAGAAGTATCGAGAACTTGAACAATTTAAAAAAGAAAATACAGATAAATCAAAACAACAAGATAATAAAATATTAGACTTGAACCACAGAAACCTATATCTCGAAAAATATTCTAAGGCGTTGGAGGAGCGTATCTGTGTTCTGGAACAAAAAGAACTTGATAATAATATCGAACTTGTCAACGTACAGGACATTGATAACGAAAAAGTCGTTGATGTCGTAATGAATATTTCAAAACAACTCGGTTTGAATCCAGGAGATGTAGAAAAAGCATGGAGGGTAGGCGTAAAAACAAGCGAATCGAAGAAGCGCCCAATCGTTGTCGTTATGCGCAGCCGGGAAGCGAGATTAGCTTGGATAAAATGCCGTAAACAGCGCCTTACGAACCAAAAAGTATTTAATAACGGAGATAACACACCGATATATATAAATGAGAATATAACTAAACATATGCGACAACTATTTTGGGAAACGAAAACTAAATTGAGAGATTTATATAAATATATTTGGATTCAGAATGCTAAGATATTAATTAAAAAGAACGACGAAAGTAAGAAGACATATCAAATTCGCACACAGAGTGATATTGAGAATTACATTGAAATCCACAGGGAGTAATCCCTTTTCGTAGATTCACCCACATCCTTAATAAAAAATGGACTCTGATACGGATATTACAGACGAAATTCCATGTGAAACTTACACTGACATAACTGAATGGAGTAATTATATTAACCATCATAGCAGCGCATTACAAATAATTCATGTAAATATTGTTTCGCTTCGTAAGTACTTCAGTCAATTATTGGTTTTACTGTACAAATGTATTGATGCACTCGACGTGGTGGTACTTACTGAGACCAACATCAGTGAGGATTTCTTATCACTATATACTATACCGAACTATACCATACATGCTAACACTAGAATAAATAGAAGAGGAGGAGGTATTATTATTTACATAAAGAATAATGTGAAATACTTGGCGCAAAACCTAGACTATACTGCGTTCGAAGGCGTACATGTGAAGCTAAATATAAATACCTACAACTTTCATCTTATCGCAGTGTATAGACCACCGAGCAACAACAAGATATTATTCACGGAAGAACTCAATAAATTATTTAGAAATATACCGATGAAGGATAGCGTAATTTTGGCGGGCGACTGCAACATAAACATCCACGATTTGAACTGTTCGATGACTACACGGTACCTGAATATGTTAAGCATACATGGTCTTCTACAGTGTGGCATACGATGTGTAACGCGCGAAGTGGTGGTAGCGGGGTGCCGGGTTGCATCCTGCATCGACCATATATTCGCACGGACTGACGCTGTGATCGAGCCCGCGGCGTATACGCTTACCACCAAGCTCGCAGATCACTACCTAACCGGATTGACGATAGGATACGATATACAGGATGAGTCAGAAAGTGGTAATAAAATAATATTGTGTCAGAATATGATACACAAAAAGTTAGATAGTACGGACTGGAACGAACTGTTAAATATAGAATGCCCCGTTTAATTATATAAAGAACTGTATTGTATTTTTAAAGAAATATACAGCTCATCAAAAATAGAAATAAATACTAAATCGAAAAGAAATACTCAGCCGTGGATTGACCGTACATTATTAAATTTGATAGAATACAAGGATTTACTATTTAGACAATGGAAATCAAAACCAAATAATAATAACTTACGACTACGATATACAAAGGCGAGAAATAAGACCAACAGATTAATAAACATTGCAAAAAATAGGTTTAAACGAGAAGAAATAGCACAGTGTAAGGGGAATACAAGAAAAATCTGGCAAAACATAAATAATTGGCTAGGACGGAAAAAACCTAATTTAGATGATGTAATTAGAAAGCATATGTGTAAGACTCAAGATTTAAATTTAGTTTGTAACAAGTTCTGTGAAGCATTTACAAATGAAATTGACACAGTTAAACATCAATGTAATCGATTATTCCTACAAAGGTCAAGTTATGTAAGTGAAAGTATTGTGACATTCTTATATAAAAAAGTGAATGAAAGGGATGTTGCAAAAGTGATAGATGGGCTAGACAGGAACAAGTCACCGGGTTCCGACGGTATTCGAATAAAAGATATTAAATACATAAAGCATAAAATTAGTCCGGTTTTAGCTAAATTCATCAATTTATGTGTGCTCAACAGTAAATATCCTGACGAATTAAAAGTATCAATAATAAGACCTATATTCAAGCAAGGCAGTTATAGTGATTTTGCGAATTATAGACCTATAGCAATATTAAATAGTATTAATAAAATAACGGAGAAAACTTTAGTAGGACAAATAACAACATTTTTAGAAGATAATCAAATTCTTTGTAACAAACAGCACGGATTTAGAAAAAATAGAAGCACATCAACGGCACTTGCGCAGTTTACTGAAGACGTTAATAATTATTTGAATTGTAGAAAACAGGTTGTTGCTGTATTCATAGACTTTAAAAAAGCATTTGATACCTTGGATCATGATGGCTTGTTGCGGGCTATGGCTGAATGTGGTATTAGAGGATATGTCAACACTTGGTTCAAAGAATACTTAAATGAAAGACATTTGAAAGTTGTGATAGATTCGACAAGCAGCGTTGATGGCAAGATCAAGTACGGAGTACCAACCGGGTCAGTATACGGGCCGGTCGGGTATATAATGCATGTAAACAGTATAACTAACGTGGTTAAACATTGTAGCACATATATGTATGCAGATGACATGTGTTTACTGTACGGTGGTGATGATGTAAATACGATACAAATGAAAGTACAAGAAGATTTTGATAATATAGTAAAATGGGCACACGATAATGGAATTATTATAAATACTAATAAAACTAAAATTATTCGGATATATTCTCCGTACAATAAAAACATAATAGGTAATGTACATATAACTGGTCACTCTTATAGCTGCCTACATAATAATGGGGATAACTGTATATGTAGTAGTCTAGAAGAAGTACCTACAATTAAATATCTAGGACTAACGATAGATAATAAATTCTCTTGGAAAGAACACATAAACAATGTTAACAATAAACTTAGAATAATATTATGTAAATTTTATCAGTTGTGTAATATACTAAACCGAGGCACCCTGTATAGTGTATACCACGCGCTAGTCGAGTCTGTTATCAGTTACGGTTTAAGTTGTTACGGACTTACGTTCCCGACGTATTTGCAGGTAGTTAAAAATATACAGTTGAGAATTCTTAAAAGATTAGTCAGTAAAAAAACAAAAGATGATTTAAATAAGGAATATTGTAAGTTATTTAATATATGTAAAATATTACCTGTGAATGTTAAAGTAAAGTACTTAATTTTAATAGAACAGTTTAACAAAAATACATACAAAGAAAAAAGAACCTTCAAATATGCTACCCGCAATAAGGCTAAGCAACAATTAGTACAAAACTATAAAGCATGTAATTTTTATGGAAGACGTACCAGGGAATATCTTGTGCCTAGGTTGGTAAACGATCTGCCTAAGGATTTCGAAACTAAGCATAGAACTAAGTACACGTATAAAAAGTATCTTAAGGAAATTTATTTGCAACAATTAAATAGTACAGTAGAAACTATAAATATAAGTTAAATCTAAGTAACAACTAACATAACAAGAATTTGTTTATTTAGTCACGTAGACGTAGAATTGATCATTTAGAATAGTTGCTGAGAAGCTATGTAATTATATATGATAAAATGTAAGCATAATCACTCACATTTACATTTGCCGACTAACTGTTCAACAGTTTGGCAGAAAATAATTTAAGGAATTGTAATTATGCCTCATATTCATAAATAAATTAAAAAAAAAAAAAAAAAAAAAAAAAAACATTACAAGTCATGAATTGCACAGCGCCCGTCACTTTGAGACATAGTTTTTAAGTCTTATGTGCATGTAATTTCACTGGCTCTCAAGGACAGCTGCCGGGACATACCGTTAGGTGCTTGGCGGCAGATTTTCTACTTTCATCGCTAGCCAGGCGGGCATTTGCAAAATGCCCTTCCACCATGCAAAATTATACTAATACTAGATGACACCACTAGAATCAGGTTGTAAAACAAACGTGAGCCCTAAAAGCTCAGCTTTTTGCTAGTTTACGTTTATTTATTTATTAGGTACACAAAACAGGACAGCGTCAATAAAATTACAGAAATATATAATATGCACAAGGTTTTGGACAGGACAATGTCCCTAAACTATGTGTACACAGCATGACTATATAAAACAGTTTAAAAGAAATTTAGAAAAACAGTTACTTAAAATAGATTAAATTACATGATAATCTTTATGGTTACGTAGATCGTGATATGTGTCAAGTCACATCAAACTGCGACTTGGTCCTCTCGGTGGAGAGGATGACCAAAGTATCTGTTTTAAATGTATAATAATCATGATTCAAAATATCCACATCATTGTAGTGATTTTCAAGAATTTTGTTATATTGGCGACGCATTCGGACAAGTGGAATTGTAGTAATAATAACAAATATTTTTTAAATATATTAAGAAAACATCAAATTAATATTTTAATAAAACACTTAAAAAATCTATATCTATACTTATAATAAAACTGTAACAGGTCCATTTCTGTACATTGAAGATATTATGCAAAAAAAAATTTGAGAGCACTCTGTAGCTGATACTGATGCCAAAACTGTATTTTTTTTTATTTTTGTCTGTCTGTCTGTCTGTCTGTCTGTCTGTATCCCGGCCGCGCATCACTCCAAAACTACTGAATGGAATTCAATGAAACTTAACACGATTTGAGTTCATACTACGAAGAAGGATATTGTATACTTTTTATCCCGAAATTCAGCACGGTTCCCTCGGGAAAGGGGATGAAAGTCAAAATGTACACTTAGTTGTATTTTATTAGCGCGTAGTCCGATTTCAATTATTCTTTTTTGTTAGGATAGTGATGAGTGAGCTCGGAACCCCATGGGCAGCCCGGCACCCCACGGGCAGCCCAGGACCCCATGGGCTACTGAATGGAATTCAATGAAACTTAACACGATTTGAGTTCATACCACGAAGAACGTTATTGTATACTTTTTATCCCGAAATTCAGCACGGTTCTCTCGGGAAAGGGGATGAAAGTCAAAATGTTACTTAGTTGTAATTTATGAACGCGGAGTCCGATTTCAATTATTCTTTTTTTGTTAGAATAGTGACGAGTGAGCTCGGAACCCCACGGGCAGCTCCGCACCTTCGGGGCCACCCGGCACCCTAAGGGCAGCCTGGCACCCCACGGGCATTCCGGCATCCCATGGGCATTCCGACACCCCACGGGCAGCCTGGCACACCACGGGCAGTCCAGCACCCCATGGGCAGCTCGGCACCCCACGGCCATCTCGCCATCCTTATTTAGATTTGCCAGCTTGCTAAGAAGTGCTTTAACTCTAAAATCTGGAACATTCGCCACAATCAATTTTTAACTATCTATCTTTTGCCGGATACATATTAGAGCCTGCGCAGCGAAAGTGTACAATCAAATTTTTTTTTCTACCGCCAAACAAGGAGAACCTCGGCAAAAAGATACCGTTTTATATTCGAAATTCCAAAGAAACGCACACAGTCCACTCAAACTCAAACCGCGAAGGAACACTCTGAGTAACTTAACTATTGTCTTCTGGAAAAATAAGCTGGGAGTTATCAAACCCAAAGTAAAAAGCTCCTTTCTGAGCTATGCTTTACTAAGAGTGCTTCACCACAGACCACAGCGTTGCTTAATATGAGATAAACAGTGCTCAAATGTGAATAATTCGTTTGCAGGTACGGCAATCGCGAACGAAGTCGCAGGTACAGCTAGTATAAAAATATATCTAGTGACAAGTCCGCCTAATTTTCCTGCTAAGCCAACGTGACGTCACAAACGCCACGCAGCCAAACCGGAAGAATTTTCGACGCGTGTCGCTTCTACACGAAGCATCCTCAGGAGGTCTTGACTCTACGAGCGCACGATCGAGAGAGAATTGTAGTAAGATGTATTATTAGTGTAAACTTGTAAAACAAATACATTTAAATGAGGATGGCGTAATCTAGGTTTAATATTCAGGCTAATAAGGAAAAGCAGGGAACCTGAGTCAATAATGGAGTGTAATAACTTATAGAAGATTGTGAAGTCGTAATAAGCTGGTCTCGTTTTAAGAAATAGCATATTAAACTTACGAAGTTTGTCATCATATGATGGAAGAGTCGTTGTAATCCATATTTTATTGTTTGTTTCACAATTAAACGTTGTTGTATTGTACAACCCAAAAAGTTGTGTCAGTCTTTCTGTTGTTAAATTTTGTGCCGCATCAAAGTTTTCACATATCGTGAGAGCAACGCTCGAGGTACATGGATCAATACAACGCGGCGCGGCGTCGACTGCAGTTCCACATGGTCCGTAGATTCGCGGCACGCCGCCGCGCCGTGCTGTATCCGCTGCGTATCAACGGCCTGTGTGGAACTGCCTTTACAATGCTATCGGTTTATTATTATTAACTAGGTAGCCTCTAACCACAGTCTCGCCGCTAGTGATGTGGGCGAAGAATTTATGTTAAATATTTTTTCAACACACTAGCTCGTAACAGGCCTTTAAATGCACCTATTTTAGTGTCATAATGTAGTCTATTACGCACTTGTGTTTTTTTCTACTTTACCTCATTTGTTTTTAAATAAAAATAAAAACAAAGTTTCCACACTTCTCACCAAGGAGATTGTTGTTTGTTTCATTCGTTGTTCATGTAAAAACAGTTTTTAGCTACTGAAGTAGAACTTAAAAAGATTGTATTATAGACCCTCTTAATCTGATTATTATTGCTATCAAAAAGATAAAGTAAATATTTTCGAATCGAAATTTTCGTTTTTGTTCCTCGTAAGATGCGTATGACGTGCGCTTTGATAATTACAGCCTCTGCTTTCGTAGCAATATAGCCTCAGCTGTAATTTTCAACTAACCGCACTTATATCATTATGTACTATTACAAATAGCAGTAGGTTATATTATATATATTATATCATATACTATTGTAATGGTGTCATTACAGTTGAATGTATAGACGATGCTGTTAATCATTGACACATTCATTTATTTTCTAATATATCGTGCCCCTTTGCGCATGTTTGAAGCATGGTGACGTAAATCCTTTCTTTGACTATCTTGGTGGTCATACTCAGCAAAACGGTGTAGATTTTGATATAAAGAAATGGGAACGATATTTTTTTCCTATCCTACCGTGTGGGTTATTGTTGAATAGTCACGTTAAAATCTTTATGAAATTGTCATTCCGTTTATCATAATCATTTTTATGCAAGTTAGAAGTCGGTATTTCCAATTTTATACATTATCAGCTTCTCACGACGCTTTGCTCGTGTGAAATTAAGTTACAGTGCGTCCCTTGGCGATATTATTTTAAAATCGGGTAGTAAAAGTACATTATTTGTTATTCTATAGCCTCAAAATCTGTACACTAAATTCTATCTTGACGTTCAGCCGACGTGAAGTGAGAACATTCTGGTAAGATCATGCTTAAGTTGCCAAACAAAACTTCATATATAACGGTATACCCTGGCATGTGCATGCATAACTTACGTTAGTCATGTGTGTCAGGTTTGTGGTCAACATTAAAAATATAAAAAAAAATAACAGAACTGACTTCTAACACTGAAAAGTATGAAATAACTTGTGGCAGTCGGACCATGCTAATGTGCGGTAGATTTAAAACACCAGTTCCGTTTTTTTTCCTTTTTTTTTCTATTTTGTTGGCCTGCTTACTAGATCATTTACTCGCCTAAAGTAGTGTTTATCGTGTTAGTCATAATGCTTCCTAGTTGATTAGACATAGACGTTATTATTACTAGGCAGAATGATTAAAAAGCGTGGACAACAGCAAATACTATGACTATAACTTATAAAATAAACGACTGATTTTGAATAAATTTTTATTATTATAGTTAAACTAATATATGTATATTATATATACAATTACAATTTATATTATATATACATATATTAGTTATATGGGGGCCATTTAGGAGGAATACCCTTTTCAATAAAAAAAGAATTATCAAAATCGGCCTACTCTGTACAAAGTTATGCGTGGTCATACATAAAAAAAATATATATATTATTCAAACGCGTCGACTTGAAAAACTCCGCATTTTTGGAAGTCGGTTATAAAGTTACAAATAATCCAAAATAAGGCCATTAAATATTCATTTAATACCCCATTTTACACGAATCTCTATAAATTTCATACAAAATTAGCTTACCTACTATATTGCACTTGGTTTTGCACACTCATAACAATAAAATGCGCTTGTTGACTGTGTGTTCAATTCACTAGGCTGAATATTAATATTAATTATATTCACTCGGCTTTGATGTTAACGCCCGGCGCTCTGTGAGTGCATTTTGTGTCCACTGCCTAAAAATGGTGGTGTTTTGTTGAGTTGCTTAGTAAGAAGATAAAAATAACTAAACTAAAGTTACATAATCTATGTTCAAGAAAAGTGATGATGCCATTGTGATAAAATATTTGAATAGTCTGAAGTATGTATAAGCAATGAGTTTTGTATAAGTATACATTATGTAAATACATTATGTACATAATGTTGTTGTTATAAGATTAACATAAAAATTATAAAAACTACATTAGAATTGTATTAAATGTTATATATATATATTTCAATAGAGAAATTAGTAAAAAGAAAATTACGAAATGACTCTACAATTTTTAGGAAACATATATGACCCACAAAATTATAAAATAGAATGCTTTGTATTCGATTTACTAGTAGTTAGCGATGGGAAAGACACAATCACACCACCATCTTTAATAAGAACTACATGTAAGATAAAACATAATATGCCTTAAAGGTATATTCTAAGTGAAAAGCCATTAAGCACTGTAGAAGAAAAGTCCTATTAATAGATAAATAATCTGTTAACAGAGCCGTGGGCAAAAGCTACTCAGGAAACTGAATGACATTAATTACATAAAAATATCCATTATTTCGAACTATCCTCCCGTAGTTGTTAGGTCAGTGCGCTCTGGCGTGGTGCCAAATGCTACGTGCCTACGGCGTAGCCACGCGTAACAACAAAACATGTTTACGTCTGTTTTTACATAACAAGCTGTCGGCTGGGTTTAATGTTAATGTATACTAATACTACATTTTAATAAGAATAAGTACAAAAAAGGTGTGGTCCACATTTTTTTTTTGGTTCTGTTGTAAAAACAAGCTTTGTGTATGTACTACCGTTTTATTATTATAGTACCTACATAAAACAGGTCCAATGCGTGGTTCCCGTGCTGAATAAAAAAACGGTTTATATATGTAACTATATTTAATTGTTCCGCAAAAATCCCATAAAAACCCATACTGAGCTGGGTGAGAGATTTAAAAGCAAGAAACCTAGGAAACTTTGCTCTCGTGTGAATACCCTCAACTTTTCACCTCTACCGGTGAGAAAAAAATAGTAATTAACTAACACACTTATACTATAGAAACATTTATTAAACAATAAGTTAAGTACCTAATAATAACAAAAAAATCAGTTATTTTTTGAACAGTCGAGACCTCCTGATGTTGCTTCGTATAGAATCGACACGCGTCGGAAACGCTTTCAGTTCGGCTACTTTATTTGGGTGTTAATGATGTCACGTCGGCTGAGCTGGAAAATTAGTCGGCATTGTCTCAAGATATATTTTAAATGATTTTCTTAGATATTTGTTTAAAGTTATCTTAACATGTTTTTGAAATATTAGTTTTTGATTTCTGCATAGTCGTGTCTGAATCTATTATTAAAGGTACTCATTAAAAGTTCGCAGTGAAGTTACTGCAGTATTGCAGGTAAAATGTAAGTTTTTTGTTCGGTATTCATTTTACATCACGCTCGCAGCAAAATTCTATATTGATGCTTTTTGAACACTAAAACCCTACTTTTCGTGCTAGAGAGGCAAAAACATTTCATCAGCTGCCTATATCCAATTCATAATAATATTCCTACTTTTATACCACACACATCAGGTTTGTATAAAACGTATACCTCTATTAGAATAATTATTTTTGATTATATTTCTCTATCGTGCGTTCTGTTAAGAACCTTCGGGATAGAGGCTTTTTAAAAAAAGAAATAAAATAAAAAATTAACGACGAAGTGGACTAACCTCTGCCTAAAACAGATGCATTTCATCACAAGTTACGAATCGCACTGCGCACTTTGAGACATAATTGTTAATTCTCATGTGCCTGTAATTTCACTGGATCTCAAGGACTGCTGACGGAACATACTGTTAGGTGTTTGGCGACAAATATTCTACTTGATGGTGATTGGATATTTTCTATAATATTTTTATGATATTGATTATAATTAATAGTTATTTTATTATTTTGTGTTATAGCCGGCTCTCTAAATAATACAATCAATAATTACATTTTCATGATCTATAACAAAAATCTATAATATCAGTCTCCTCAGTAGTTATTATTAAAGGTAAATTTCCAAAAGTACACATAGTGGATCTGTTACTGAAATCCTTTTCTAGGTTATTTGGATGTAAATTATTAAACAGGATGAAATGATCTGCTCGAGGCACAGAATAGAAAGTAGTATGCATCTGCTACGAACTAGGGGTTGACGGGGTCGTTGACCCCGACTGTCATCTGCTACGAACTCTGCACGTGGCTACGAAAAGGGGAAATACAGATGTGTTTGTTAGTAAATATGTTCGAATTAGATTTGATATTATTATTGATTAAAGAATTGTAAGAGTTGAAGCAAGCTAATGTACTATACAAGATAAAACATACCTACTATTTTAATTTATTGTTTATATGTCGATGCATGAAAAAACATTGAAATAATAATAACGGGAAAAATAAGGGTGTTGCTGCGCATACCTCGTGAGAACATGGCTCATTGCAAAGTTTTAAGGCCTTTTTAGGCAACTTGCAGTGGGTTTACTATACCAACAAGAACTCCCGCCCAGAAAACCCAAAATCATAGCCCTAATGTTATAGAGTTTGGCCTCGTGCTTTACCTAGGTTTTCCAACTGGGCGGAACATGGGTCTATAGAGAAGGACCCATGCTCCATCTTGTACAACCATCGTGACAATTACCTACAACATTGAAACTATAAATTTGACTGTAGTAGGCATTTTTGTGGAGAGAGACTTATTGTAACAACCCCACATACTTTGGACACGGACAGGAAGATGACGATAATGATGTCACGGAGAATTTTATTTTTCAATACAAGCAGCGACTTTGAGACTAGGGCTTAGCTATAATGTGCTTCTATAAAATGTAATATCAATAACGCCAAAATGATGCGGATTAGTGTGCCTTTCCACAATAAAGTTACCCATGTCACATACAAGTATTGCCAGGCAATGCTGCCAGCATGCTGAGCACGCTGCCAACTGGTTGTGGGCTACAGCATTTGGACTGCCTATGAGTCTGCATGACTTATAGGGATCTATATGCTTTTATTGTAGTAACTGTAGTGTTGTATATAGTTCGTAGTATTTTGTTAATAAAAGTATTACCTACTACTCCAAGACTTAAACTGGAACGTAATGTAACTGCTACATAATAAGCGTGAAAAATACAAAGACAAGTATCAGACAATAAAAAACAAGTTTGGGGTCGTTCACGTCCGTCTGCTGTCTGCTACGATAGTTGAAATTAAATTAAAGGGCAATTCAGATGTCTTTTATTTCATTTCGTCAATTTAAACAGAAATTTGTGTTATTTACTGTTTGAAATCTGTACACAAAAAAAAGACACTGATCACAAGCAAGAGACACATTAATTTCACGTTCTGTCAGCCAGATCTGATATATTTGTTTACTCAAAAAAAAAACACAATCGTACCGCGGAAACAAACATAGGTACCTTAAGACCTCACAGTATAAACAAACAAACAGTTACGCAGTTAATTAATAAGCTGGTACCACTATAATCAATAAAAAAAATTACATTTATATTCTTATTTTATTATAATGACATAATAAGCTTACAGACCAAAATTTTCTACGTGAGACCTCGCATAAAAGTTTACTGTGTATTCATGAAAAATATTCTCGCTAAATATAACTTGAGAACCTTGTTGAACTTATTGGAAATAGGTTTAAACGTGTTGTAATTGTGTTCAAAAATCAAACTTTTGCATATTATTTAAAAATTGTTACGATAAAGTATTGTAATAGCTTAATATAGTAGAGTGCACAGTTTTGGCAGGTCTGAATCCCGGTGGAAGGGCATTTTTGCGAATGGCTAGTGACCCAAGACAAGTAGAAAATCTGTCGACAAACACCTAACGTTGTGTTCCGACAGCTGTCCTTGCTGAGCCTAAAATCTATGTTTCTGGTTTGCCACTTTTTCGATTTATAATATCCCTAAATCTCACCAACATCAATAACAATTCCCAAACAAAACGATTTTTCGTAAATCTGGCAAACCAGAAGCATAGATAGCCTCAAGGATATACATTCAAAGTTTCACCGAGTTTGAACACTTAAGTATGTAAAATATGAAGTAATTACGTCTTTTTTATTATGTATTACATACAGGGTTATTGGTAAAATGCTAACAACCTCTTAGGGTTGACTTAAGAAAGATTCCTCCTAAGAAACATTTTGAGATATATTTTTTTGTTTTGATAAAAAAAATGTGGCATTTTCTTTGTGTGATGTTTTTGACTAAGCACGAGGACCACCTGATGTCAAAAGTCTCTTGTGCCTGTAATGTATTATTTTATATATTTATTACCTTGCTCCATGTAAATATTCCAAACTCCATTCAAAGAGACCACGGCGCGGTGCAGTAAAAAATATTTAAAATAATATATTTATATCAAAACAAAAAACAATTATCTCAAAATGTTTCATATGACTAGTAGAAGTCAACCCTAAGAAGTTGTTAGCATTTATCCAATAACCCAATATAATTAACTAATATAGATGTACGTGAATAAGCCCGCGGAAGTCAACCGCCTCGATTTCAAAAGTACGAGTTCATATCTCTAACGGATTTCGCCCGCTTCCGGCTAGACAGGCAACGCCCTGAAACAAAGCACAATTTTCACGTTTCGAGACAATATTTAGAGAAACACTACATCCAGTTCTCTTGCCATAGATAAAAATAACAGAGAGTAATATATATTATTACCTATAATATATATTACTCGTAATTTGCAATGGCAATAGAAATTTTTTCGAATACCCTTGCATGGTGGTAGGGCATTTTGCGAATGCCCGCCTGGCTAGCTACCACCCTCAAGTAGAAAATCTGTCGCCAAGCACTTAACGGTGTGTTCCGGCAGCTGTCCTTGAGAGCCAGTACTTCTAGGTTAGCCTGAACAACATCTTCAACCACATCATCACTTACCATCACGTGAGATTGTGGTTAAAGGCTAACCGATAAGGCATAAAAAAAATACCCTATATTTTTTAGCAGACTAAAAAACTAAGGAGACACTGTATATTGTTTTTAATGTTTGTTAAGCGATTATTCCGCTAATATAAACTGGTTTGATTAATTTTTGATCGGTACCTCCCTGTGGGGTGCCGGCTTAGAATTGCACCTACCCATATCATCCCGTGGGTGTTGTAGGAGGCGACTAAGGGAAAAATACTAGAAGGTGGGCAGCAGCACCTTCTAAAGAACTGCCAACTTACACTGAGATCCCCAAGCCGCCTGCCAACAGTGGGGATTATGGCATAAACCCCCTTAATAGGAGAGCAGGCGCATAGCAGGCGTTATTGCAAACATAAGAATATTAAAATTCATTAAATTCGGTTGAGTAGATTTTAAGTTATAGTCAAGTAACCGAAATTTGTATTTGCTTACTTGGATGATTTAATGATAATTATAACTCTAGTCGTGAGTAAACAATATTTATAGCGAGTGATTGGTTTTGTGAGCAGTGTGCATCACAAAAAACAGAATCACAATCACAGAAAAAAAATACTGAGAAGTATGAAATGATTGTGCAAATCCGACTACGATAATGTGAAGTCAGTAGTGTTTTTAATCAGAATAGTACCGACTTTAACAAGTAATTTCATACTTTTCAGATGGAGTCATTTCAGTTTTTTTTAAATGAGACGGACCAATCGCATGCTTCATGGTAAGCGTCATGCTCCAATGCAGTGTTACCATCCTCATTCTTCTTCACACTGCAGTTACGCTCGTCACTCTGAAACATTAGTTCATATGTCTCGCTTACCCACTATTATTTCTTATTACAGTGCCACCAAGCCTAAACACAGCTCTAGCTGATAAATATACCTATCCTCTGATGTAATCGCCTGACTAGGAATCAGCTTTAAGTAGGAAATCTGTCGTCAAGCACCCAATAGAGTGTTCCGGCAGTTGTCCTTTAATGTTGTTTTGGAATGTTGAAGTCCTGGGTTTTCCGCACCGAGTACCTTAGTCGCTTGGCCATCGAGACTTGCAAATGAAATGCGAATTTTGTGGTGTAATTTTATTATTTTAACCGTTGTGTTAGTGAACGGTGCGGTCATCAACTTTACTACTAGACTTCATCTCATCGAAAAAAGTGCTTTTCCAAACACAACTTTCGTAATGCAATGATTTCGCTCACCTTTTGTTTCCAAATATGATAGGAAGCACTATCGCATCAAATTAAAATTTTATATTCTATAAAAAAATTATTTGCATTAATTTTGTTAAAATATAAATCTAACTGTATTACATACAGTTAGTTTTATATTACATAATAGTCAGTCACTAGGATTGGCACTGGGTATAACATTGGTAGTGGTCAGAACATTACGAATTTTGAAGCAATGATGGCCGAGCGGTAACATAGACTACAGTGCCGCAGGTCCATGGTTCGAAACCTACTGCTGGCTTGAGCTTCACTGTATGGTTTTTTTATACCTGATAGGTAAGCCTTTGACCTCTATCTCACCTGATGGTAAGTGATGATGTGGTCGAAGATGTTGTTCAGGCTAACCTAAAAGTACTGGCTATCAAGGACAGCTGCCGGAACACACCATGAGGTGCTTGGCGACAGATTTTCTACTTGAGGGTGGTAGCTAGCCAGGCGGGCATTCGCAAAATGCCCTACCACCATGCTATAACGACTGCCATACAAAGACGACAACCAGGACCGACAGCTTAACGTGCCCTCCGGAACACGGAAGCGCTCAGTAGTAATGTCACTAACGGTCACTCATCCAACTCATGACCGCGGGCGACGTTGCTTAACTTTGCTGATCGGTTGAGAACAGCTAAGTAAACTTCGCTACGAGCGCTTCAAAAATGGTGGAAGGGGATTTTGAGAATGCTCACTTGGCTAACGGTGCCACCCTCAAATAGAAAATCTGTCACCAAGCACCTAACAGTGTCTTCCGGCAGCAGTCCTTGACAGCCAATAAATTACAGGCACATGAGACTTAGACACACTTTTGACGAAATGCATCTGTTATAGGTAGAGGTTCGTCCCTTTAACATCAAGTGGGCATCAGGATTGTTCTGTTATAATTACATTAAAAAAAATACGAATTCATGTCAAAAATCACGATGAGTACTCGTATTTCTACTTATCAAACAACTTTTATTAAGAATTTTTCTCAGAAAAATGTAATGCAATAACAATATGAAATAAATAATCTGGGAAAACCAAACATTCGTAAGCAAATACAAATAACAAGTACCTAAGTCTTGAATTGACACATCGTGATATTGTATTCACACCGTCCTGTTCAAGTGTTAACGAGATCCTCTTCACATGGGATACAGCCTTTCGATTGTACTGAAAAAACTGTTCAAGCTATTTTCACTCTTATTCCGTTGAAAACATAATACATTTACCTACTAAGATTCGAATAATGCTACGTTTTCCAACAAGTTAGATTGTGGACACAGTGTCGATCGAAACGAGCGCATTTTGAGTTGAAACTGTTCGCTGTGCTTCAAATGAAGATGTAGTAGTAGAACGGGGGTAGGTACGCATGCGTAGTATTCGACAAACATCCCTTGCAAGTCAGACGTGTGCCGTTCTCTCCGGTGCGCGGCCCTTTTGAAATTCAACGCAAAATATAACACCTTTTTAAAAAAAGAACATCTTGGTTTTGTGTGGACAGTATTGATGTCAATTGTTTAGTGAAATTTAAGTATACCGGTTAGTTAATTATATTGCATCGTGTGGTGAAAAGAATTTTTGTTTTGGGTGTTTTGGTAATGCTTTTCGGCTAGTACGGTGAGTAAACATTTGTTTTACCTCTACATAAATAAAGCTCCTAATTTAACGGTTTGATTGTGCCCTTTAATGAACTTTCGGTTTTTTTCTTTAACCTCAAGGTCTGAATTAGCTTAAACATTTACGAACTTATTATATTATTGTAAGCTAACTCTTCGCCGATTTTTTAAGATCGTATAAGCCGGAATGCTCTTTTTGCTACAAAGACTACTTGCGACGATTGTTTTTATATTATATAGAAACAGCGTTAATGACGTTTTAGATAATATTGGCTTAAATTACGTTCGGTTAATTTAAATAATGAGTAAAGGTGACGTTTGTAATGAGCCAACCCATTTTTATTTTATAAATGTGACAGTGCTTTGTCACCAAATTTTTGAATTCATCTTTGTTGTACTTAGTATTTGCTTTAATGAGTCATTCAATTCTTTCTTATTTCAAAGCATTTACACCTGGTAAGGAATATACAAACCAGTTTTTCCTTTAAGTTTTAAGTCAAAAGCTATAATGCTACCCTCGAATAAATGCTTTCCCTAATAGAGGGGTTCACGCTTGATAGAATATTTAAAAAAAAAATTTGTACCTTTGCGAAGCCGCGCCACCGATAATTTACATATTAGTAAATAGTTAAGTATCAAACGGAATAAGGTGCTATATTTTAGTATTTCACTTTTATTATCTCGTAGAATAAATGCAGGCTCTCTTCGTCTTGGTTGAGTTGTATACCGGCACTCAGAACTCTACGCTTAAAAGCCTTGGTATAGTTACAAAATCACAAATATACGATAGGAAGAACATAAAACATCACAAATATAGTTGTTCGTTATGGATGGAATTGTATATGTCACCTATCTATACTAATGTTATAAAGCGGAAAGATTTGTATATGTAAGTATGTTTGTAACGAATTGGCTCAAAAAGAAATGATGAAAGCTACATTATCACTGAATAATATAGGCTATTTTTATTGCAAGAAAATAATAAAGATCCTTACTAAAACTACAATTATGTTACTTAAGGTGTAAAAAATGCCTATAAAATATCTTTCAACGCATGCGTTGCGAAAACTATTGATGATAGAACAAAAAAATGTCCTATCATGTATTATATGTAGCACACATACATTATAATTTAGATATGTCCTTCATTTACTGTACGTTTATGCCAAATATTTGAAAAATAAATGTCAACGCGTGCGAAGCCGGGACGGGCCACTAGTGAAGTTATAAATTGCCATATCCCCTTGTTGTATAATCCTCTATTACGAGTACTTTATTTAATATTTATACGCCGAATGAAACCATACGTTTACGATCATCATAATTACTTGTGTATTAGGCGTTTATACATATTCAATGTCTTGATCACAAAATCCCGGAATAAATGAAACAATTACGTGTATTGTATCATACTAGAGATTCATTATTCAATATTTGATGTTAATCCTTGCTTATTACTGACGTAATAGCAACGAGAACAAAGCAAAAAAACATAACCTCTAGGGCACGAAATTCAAGGGTATATATTCAAGTGAAAACCAAAGAGATAATTAATTGTACGTTAGCGCACGAAGATTTGTCGTTTTAATTAGTCTTTTCAACTGAAAACAAATATAAATTAAACTAATTAGATTATATTTAACATATATTAATTACTTTAAATCATATATATTGATTATAATTGATATGATTTGAAGCTTCATTATTTTATTAGTAAAGAATCACAATGCAATATATCACAATGGTGACATGGTCTCTTAAGCAAGAATCCGTCTTGGAGACTATGACCACAGTGTAAGATATTTTGCCTGGAAGCAATAATATGCAGATACTACTGTGATGAAGTGTGAAGGGAACTGTAGAAATTCTTGGGCGAACTAGACATAAGAACTGAGATCTTCGAGCGCAGTGCAGTGTCAAGCAAAACGTTAACTGTGACACTGCCACTGTGACAGGCGTGACGCCTTACCGTCAGGTGTCAGGGCTCCATGTTAAGTTTGGTCAACATTACAGCTATTACAAAGAAAGCCATTGGGAAACTTTACTGCCGGTACAGATCTACTGGTAGTCCAAATGTTTTAGCTCACTGCCAGTTGGTATCATGCCCATCATGATGGCAGCAAAGCATCTCTGGTCGCGTAGCTAAATAAATTATAGAAAGGAATAACTACCTCGACATTATGTTGGATTCTAGTACCGTGAGTAAAGTTCTTTGTGCGGAGGTCGTCTTGAAGGGAAGGGAAAAACGAAGTTCACTTCGTGTTTTACCATGACAGAGTGTATTATTGCGTAAAGAAATTAGCTATATCAAAACGAGGTATAGCTTTGTCCGTTCACTGTATTACATAAAAATCACATACTAATGCAATAATAAATTAGAATACGTTACCAGCTCTTTGGAATAGAAAACAGTAAATTATGTTTTTTTTTTAATAATGTTAGGTTGGCAATAACGCCTGCTATGCGGATTACATTACAAAATCACAAATATACGATAGGAATAATTTACGTAATGTTCGGAATTCGAACCCGCGTCCACCCACACCTTTAGCCGAGGTATGCTCTTCTATTCTCTTCTCTTCTCTCTCTCTCTCTCAATCGAATCCCGCACATGACTTAAATGTTTCCTATCGTATATATTTGTAATTTTGTAATGTAATCCGCATAGCAGGCGTTATTGCAAACATAACAATATTAAAATTATAAGGTTGCGTCATCATTTACAAGTATCCCGCACATGACTTAAATTTTTCCTATTGTATATTTGTGATTTTGTACAGTAAATTATGTTTTAGATGCAGAAAAAAAGGATTATTACGTGTTATTTTTTGACGAAATTTAATTTTTATTTGTCTTTATTGCAGTTTTTGGTCAAAAATGGGGTAACAATACCTTACGAGGTTATTTCCTTAGTGCTCATACTTGAAGATGTGAGGTTAAATAAGTATAATTTATTTAAAAAAGTAAAAAACGCGACTGCGAATAATTTATTTCCGTTAAACGTTTTATCGTTCCATTGAAACTTAAACTGAAAGTTATAGGTATATATTTATGGAATCGTTTTTTAAAGCCCTTAATATCGATACCCCAATAGACGGATTTGGAAGAAAAAAACACTTTTTTATCTCACAATATAAAATCCACCAGTTTCTTATTTAGTTTTTTTTATGTACCTAGTGTAACTTGCGCTCTCAAGACAAATATAACGATATCTCATAAATTTAAATCGGTAAAGCCGTTTAGAAGTTATGGAGGAATAAAGAAACTCACAAACATACATACATACATGAACCCTGAAAACATAACTCTCCCTTTTTTAGGCAGCATTGTTAAAAGTACCTATTTGTGAAGACAGCAATTTCAAGACGATCAAGCGGGTCATTCCCAGTACTCTTACCAAATAGTCTAATTACCAAATAGACTATTGGGAATTTTATTTCAGTAAAATGATGGGTAAAACCACTTACAACATTGTTTCCAGTAAACATACTGAAGATATTATTCCCAGTAGACCTGTAAGCCCCTTTGAAAAGGAATCTACAAGACCTGCTCAATGATTTCATAAATAATACATTCAATTGTTTTGTTATAATCAGCTTAAATATAAGCTTTTCTCTATAAACCTAAAACAAAATAATAGGTTCTTACCTATGAAATTGCCGTTCTGCAGTACTGGCCATTTCAAATCAAAATATTTTTTGTTTGGCTAAGAATTCTAATTTCAAATTAATTTTATTTTAAAAATATGGAATTCTTTTTCCAAAATTTGTCATTTGTTTATTGATTAGTGTTACATTTTCTTCGCATTTTAATCTTTTTCGTCATCATGGATACGTAAAAAATTCGAGTAATTGTGGAATATGAGTGCCGTCGTGGCAGCAATGCGGCACAAGCGGCACGCAACATCAACGATGTTTACAAAGCTAACACTACAAACCAACGCACCACCTATTCTTGGTTTGCTCGCTTCTGTTCTGGAAATTTCGACCTGAAAAGTGAACCTCGCGGTCGTCCTAAGACTTTGGTCGACAATGATGAATTAAAAGCGATTGTGGAAGCTGATGATACACAATCTGCGGCTGAATTAGCAGCAGCTTTCGACGTTAGCGTCAAAACAATATTGCTCCATTTCCGTCAAATTGGCAAGGTAAAAAAGCTTAACAAATGGGTGCCCCACGAACTCAATGATCGCACTGCTCAACAAACACACACATGAAGGAATTTTGAACCGCATTGTTACCTGCGATGAAAAATGGATGTTTGATAACCGCAAGCGCTCAGCAAGTTGGTTGGATCCTGGTTCAGCACCTAAACAATGCCCTAAACGAAAACTTACCCCTAGAAAAGTGATGGTCACTGTTTTGTGGTCTAGCGCCGGTGTGATTCATCACAGCTTCTTAACAAACAGGGTGAGCATTACTGCAGATGTGTACTGTGAAGAACTGAACACAATGATGGAGAAGCTGGCACATCTCCAACCAGCATTGGTCAATCGCTCGTCTCCGCTGCTCCTGCACGACAACGCGCGACCTCATACTGCACAGCAGACGGTCTCCAAGTTGCAAAAACTGGGGTTGAAAGCTCTCCGTCATCCGCCCTACTCACCAGACCTTGCGCCTACAGACTACTACTATTTTTTCCAGAATTTGGATAACTTCTTGGCGGAAAAAAAATCAATACCCGAGAGGCAGTACAAAATGCCTTTGAAGAATTTGTTGCCTCCCGTCCAGCTGATTTCTTTAAGAAGGGCATAAATAAACTGCCACTGCGTTGGCAAGGACGCATTGATTGCATGGGTGATAACTTCAATTAATACAAATAAAAAATACATGAAAAAATATTAGTTTAATTTTTTTCATACAAAACGACAATATCGTAGGTCACCATAAGACCTAATAATTATATGGTTGGTTCCGTACCATTATCTACACAATATTAGACAAAATATAATTTTTTTTTTGTTGTTTTAGAGCATAGGGCCTACTTGGATTTGGCCAAATTCAAGTATTTGTTGTTATAGCGGCAACAGAAATATATCATCTGTGAAAATTTCACTTGTCTAGCTATCACGGTTCATGAGATACAGCCTGGTGACAGCCAGACAGACGGACAGTGGAGTCTCAATAATAGGGTACCGTTTTTACCCTTTGGGTACGGAACCCTAAAAGAGAACTATCGCTTGTTTGGAAGTGGGTGATATGATCAACGCGGAGAAGACTGAAGAAGTAGAAAATAACTCAAGTTAATTGTGTGACTTGGAAATAGAAACCTAACTTCGTTTTGGCCAGAGCGTGGCAAGAAAAGTCGAAGTCTCATTACCTACCTTTCCCTTTCAAACAAATCAATTATTTTTAGGTCCTTCAAAGCCGATGTAAGAGCTGAAAAGAATATGAAAATAGATTAGAGTAATGCTAAGTACTTATGGAAACAATTTTCCTTGAAGATATTTTATAATTGAAAAAATATATATTTTCGTAACAACAAAATTCGTCTATTAAAATAGTTAGAAATTTTCTTGCAAATCTATCTTACGGCATTATGGTTACAGTAACACTAGTACGGCACTACACAGGCAACTGAACAAGTACTGCATAGACAGAATTACAAATACAATGGCAATGCTGCCAGCATGCTGGGCATGCTACCAACTGGTAGTGGGCTAGAGCATTTGGACTGCCTATGAGTCTGCAATGACTTATAGGGATCTAAATGCTTTTATTGTAATAGCTGTAGTGTTGTATATAGTTCGTAGTATTTTGTGAATAAAGGCATACCGCCGGTAAAAAAAAAGAATACATATATTTGACGTCGATACTACACCTGCTGGCTTAGTGAATTTGTGGGTACTGGCCACGCCCTATTCTGTTAACACGTCTATTATTTTTACATGAGATTATTTTTGAAGCGCTCGTAGCGAAGTTTACTTAGCTGTTCTCAACCGATCAGCAAAGTTAAGCAACGTCGCGCGCGGTCAGGAGTTGGATGGGTGACCGCTAGTGACATTACTACTGAGCGTTTCCGTGCTTCGGAGGGCACGTTAAGCCGTCGGTCCCGGTTGTCGTCTTAGGATGGCAGTCGTTATAGCATGGTGGTAGGGCATTTTGCGAATGCCCGCCTGGCTAGCTACCACCCTCAAGTAGAAAGTCTGTCGCCAAGCACCTAACAGTGTGTTCCGGCAGCTGTCCTTGAGAGCCAGTACTTCTAGGTTAGCCTGAACAACATCTTCGACCACATCATCACTTACCATCAGGTGAGATAGTTGTCAAAGGCTAACCTATCAGGCATATAAAAAAAAAAAAAAAAAAAAGATTGCAAATTTGGATACGAAAAGTTTGTTCAGTCAACATAATAATATTATGTCGATGTTAAGTGGGCGAGTGGTACTGCCCCGGTCGTGCCGGAGCATTCAGCTGTAGCCCATACAGGGTACACTGTGACACTACCACATAAAAGGATGATTATGATCGAAGTAGGTAATAGTCTCTACGACTGTCCGATCCAGGAATCAAGTCAAGGACTTTGATGCGATAGTCCCAATCTTGATATAACCTAAAGTGACTAAGCATTAGTCATTGTAAAACAAAAGGGATTAAATATAATGGCTATCAAGGACAGCTCCGGAACACACCGTTAGGTGCTTGGCGACAGATTTTCTACTTGAGGGTGGTAGCTAGCCAGGCGGGCATTCACGGACCGACGGCTTAACGTGCCCTCCGAAGCACGGAAGCGCACAGTAGTAATGTCACTAGCGGTCACCCATCTAACTTCTGACCGCGGCGGACGTTGCTTAACTTAGCTGATCGGTTAAGAACGGCTCAGCAAACTTCGCTACGAGCGCTTCAAAACTTTGATGAAACTTTGATACCATTAGTTCTTTTACCAAAAATTGTAATCGAAAAGCGAATTTAGTAAATGATCACCAAATGTAGTATATGATCACTAAATCTCAGTCATATTTAGGTGTGACGACGAGCGAAGCGAAGAACAGCGTTAGGTTACTAGTAACCACAACTAGGAGAATTATAGCAAGTTTAAATATGGTGATCATTTACTACTTTTGGTGATCATTAACTACTTTTGGGTTAATAATGATTTATATAGCAAAATGACTCCAGTCATTTTGCTTAAATAGGATAGCGAGATGTTAAAACTTGGATTATAATTTAATTTTTGTGATTATTTACTATTTTGTCTGTTATATATTACTATATCTGGTGGTAAGTTAAACATAAACCAAAACAAAATAAATCACGGATGTCTCCTCACGTGTTTAAAAATTCCTTTTCTTATACAGAAACTCATCCAATGTGTACTCAGGCTTAACGTTAATATCCTCGACTGAGAAGCCGGAGAAATTCCGCTGAAGCCTTTTATATCTCACCTCTAGGCTAATAGATATAAATTTCTTTATTACTTGCTAGTGAGCGGGTAATGAAACAACTTTGATTGACTTGTCTCGTAGAGCGTTTTAGGGCGTAGGGCGAGAATGGACGCCTAAAATCGAGAAGTGTAGGTAGTTAGACAGATTTTTTCTGGTCGTTTATATGATATATTGTAAATCTAGCCGCATCCCCGGTTTCACTCTCGTAGGCAATGATGAAATATCCAATGTCAACCAGGACGTATATTATTTATGTTGAAACATATACAGTTTTTTTTTGGTTTTTTTTATTCCATATAGATTAGCCTTTGACCACTATCTCACCTGATGGTAAGTGATGATGCGGTCAAAATGTTGTTCAGGCTAACCTAGAATTACTAGATCTCAAAGACAACTGCCGGAACACTCCGATAGGTGCTTGGCAAGAGATTTTCTACTTGAGGGTGGTAGCTATCCACGCGGGCATTCGCAAAATGCACTACCACTATGCTAAGTTTCATCCAAATAAATTCAGCTGTTTCAGTGCAAGAATAACAAAGATACACGTTCACGTTCTCACATCTTCACTCACTCACAAAAAGTAGTAAATAAATTAGTTGCAGATTTTCTACTTGAGTGTGGTACCTAGCCAGGCGGGCATTCGCAAAATGTCCTACCACCATGCTATAACGACTGCCATAGTAAGACAACAACCAGGACTGACTTGCCATCCGAAGCACGGAAGCGCTCAGTAGTAATATCACGGACGTTGCTTAACTTTGCTGATCGGTTAAGAACAGCTAAGCAAACTTCGTTACGAGCGCTTCAAAATTATATATAGGATTAGTATGATGTACAGTTTTTTTTTACTCCGTCAATTCTCCTTCAAAACTACTTCATTCAGACTTCATGTAAAGTATCTACAATGTAGATACTCAAAAATGCCTGTGCAAAAACAAAACGGCTTTGCCTTCCTTCGTTCTAATGGAAACTATTCAGGGTGATACAAAAAGCAACTTTACGCAATGAATTATTCGTAGACTTACATCATACTTTATGAAACCAAGCGAAGTATGAAATTGTAAATAGGTCTCATGACTATAACAAGAGAGAGAAATGAAGCTCATTTTGAAACATTACACATTAACAATGCTGATTCAGACGTCGCACGTCGTCATTTGAATAAGACAAATTAAGACATCGAGACAATTCTGATATAGTCACACTTACACTAATAACATTTCGAGGCGCTCGTAGCAAGTTTACTTAGCTGATCTCAACCGATCAGCAAAGTTAAGCAACGTCGCGCGCGGTCAGGAGTTGGATGGATGACCGCTAGTGACGTTACTACTGAGCGTTTCCGTGCTTCGGAGAGCACGTTAAGCCGTCGGTCCCGGTTGTCGTCTTAGGATGGCAGTCGTTATAGCATGGTGGTAGGGCATTTTGCGAATGCCCGCCTGGCTAGCTACCGCCCTCAAGTAGAAAGTCTGTCGCCAAGCACCTAACGGTGTGTTCCGGCAGCTGTCCTCGAGAGCCAGTACTTCTAGGTTAGCCTGAACAACATCTTCGACCACATCATCACTTACCATCAGGTGAGATAGTGGTCAAAGGGTAACCAATCAGTCATAAAAAAAAATAAAAAATATCAGAATCATTTATTGACCATAATAACTAAGGATGTTATTCTAGGCAAGTCAGTATACAATGTAATATGTTTTTATATAATTATTTATGTATAATTACTTTTTCATAAATAATGCATTGGTTACATAATATTTTCAATTAAAATAAAATAACTTAAAAACTAAGTACATAAAAGCAATCATATTCATCGAAATATTACTCAGCATTGTAATAAATGAAAATAATATGAAACAATTTCACAAAGGCGAAAGTATGTGAGTGTGTTTGTATGTTTGTTACTTCTTCACGCTCAAACGGCTGTACCAATTTTGATGAAGTTTGTTATGAGGTAAGTAAGGCGCTGGATTAACACATTGGATACTTTCATCATCATCATACATCACCACGCGGGTGAAACAGCGGGGCGTAACTAGTATCACTACATAGTATAAAACTCTGCATCCCACTGTCTGTCCCTATGTATGCTTGGATCTTTAAACCTACGCTACGGATTTTGATGCGGTTTTTTTCATAGGTAGAGTGATTCAAGAGCAAACGTTATATTAAGTAGTATATAAATAAAATAAAATACAAGCGTTATATAGTAGAGAAACCCTGATAATTTTAGGGGTTTCTAATGTGATGTCGTAAATAAACACATTTTATTGCGCTTACATTGCAAACACTGGCTGAACCCTACGAGATAGATCAAAATAATGTACTTTCGTATTGTACACCTTAAAATGGTCTATAAAAAAATCAAATTGGTATATTTATATCTCTGACGGATAACCCACAATAACTATTTTTTATCCTTTACTTTTTACGTGCAATAATGGTTTATTTACGAAAGGATTTAAGCTGTACAGCATTAATCCTTACGCAATTGAGTACCTTAAATACATTGTGCTTCAAATAAAGATCAAATATGGCCTTTATAGCATGTATTTTAAATGAATATTTGAAGCGCTCGCAGCGAAGTTTACTTAGCTGTTCTCAACCGATCAGCAAAGTTAAGCAACGTCGCGCGCGGTCATGAGTTGGATGGGTGACCGCTAGTGACATTACTACTGAGCGTTTCCGTGCTTCGGAGAGCACGTTAAGCCGTCAGTCCCGGTTGTTGTCTTAGGGTGGCAGTCGTTGTAGCATGGTGGTAGGCCATTTTGCGAATGCCCGCCTGGCTAGCTACTCAATCTGTCGCCAAGCACCTAACGGTGTGTTCCGGCAGCTGCCCTTGAGAGCCAGTACTTTTAGGTTAGCCTGAACAATATCTTCGACCACATCATCACTTACCATCAGGTGAGATAGTGGTCAAAGGCTAACCTACCAGACATAAAAAAAAACGAAAATATTTCAGATTATTTAGTATCAGCATTGCATCCTTGCAAAGCCGGGACGGGTCGCTAGTCTACATCTTCATCTACATTAATATTATAAAGAGAAAAGATTTGTATTATTGGATTTTTGTATGACACGAATAAACTAAAAAATCACTGGACCGCTTTGGATGAAATTTGTTATGGAAATAGTTTGAGATCCAGGGAAGGACATAGGACACTTTTTATCCAACTGCGCGAAAAGAGTTTAATGGTTTTGCGCGATAACCGAAATAAACGTGGGCGGAGCGGCGGCCGGAAAGCTATTAAGGTATAAAACAATGTATAATGTTTTAAGGCTTGGGAATACGCCATAAACCTTGAGGCACTGATTGTATGGGCGATTGCAGGATAAAGTTAGATCAGATTTTTAGAATCATACGCATTATTAATTGATTCGAAATAAAAAACTATATTGTTTTTAAAAGCGACGAAACCATAGTATGGGTTTTTGCTTTGTCGTTATGTAATAAATCGGGCTGTTTTAGTTAAAATCAAAGCATTCCTATGATTCGTTCATGGTGCTTGTATGAATTCATTTCTGTTTATCTAATTATTAGAAAAAACATACCAAAAATCTTCAACACTCAAATGTGTGAAATAACTTGTTGAAGTCAATACTTACCATGATGGTTCAAAAGTAAGTACTTACCTATTATCACAATATTGTGCGCATGGTACCGACTTCAACAAGGTATTTCATACATTTGAATGTTGAAATCGGTTAATTTTTTTGTTCAAAAACATTTTCTCACCCTTTTTAGTGACCCTTGCTACTTATGGGCTATTGTCATTCACTGTCAATGACTATAGCATCGAGATAGGAAAATACTTTTTTACTTTTGAGTATAACGCAAAAAGGTTTTTAAATTTTGATGAAATTTAAATGGGGCTACACGGTAAGCATCAACTTTCAAATAAATAAAGAATCATCAAAATCGGTTGACCCAGTCAAAAGTTCTGTGGTAACGAACATAAAAAAAAAAACCAATTGAATACCTCGTCCTTTTTTTGAAGTCTGTATATAAGCAAAATACTTCTAACATTTTGTAGATGTAGAATGATTTATTTGGAAAATAATAACTCCAACATTATTGACAAAAATTTGGTTCTACTTAAGGTTTATTTTAAATATTTTATAAAAAGTGGCCTTAAACCAAATTCGGTATACATAAGAGTAATTTATCAACAAGTAGGTTGCAAAGCAACTCGAGTGTTCAGGCAACTAGGAAACTGTAATTGCGGCTACGGTTACCTGATCCATTTTCTTTTATTTTCCTGTGCGTAAATGGCGCCTCTGTGCGATCAACCCGGCACCCGATCCTTTTTGAGTAAGGAATGCATAACATCGTAGAAATAGCTGAATACATTGCTGTGTCAAAGACAAATTATTTTATTATATTATAGTTTGTACGACGTTGTACATGTTTTATTAATAGATTTTAATAATAACTAATACTTTTAAAATATCTTAAGAAAACATCAAATTAATATTTTAATAAAACACTTAAAAAATATAAAAATATATCTAGTGACAATTCCGCTTAATTTTCCTGCTAAGCCAAGGTGACGTCACAAACGCCACGCAGACAAACCGGAAGAATTTTCGACGCGTTTCGCTTTTACACGAAGCATCTTCAGGAGGTCTTGACTCTTCGAGAATCGTCTCGATCGTGCTCGTGCAATAGATATATTTTTATATTTTTTAAGTGTTTTATTAAAATATGAATTTGATGTTTTCTTAAAATATTTTAAAAGTATATGTTATTATTAAAAATGGATTTCCGCAAAGTAACGCCTGAATCTATTCATTATCTTAATAGATTTTATTACTGTTCGGCGCGACGATAAACATCAGATTCAGATTCAGATATTTATTGCAGACATACAGTACAAGGTGTTATAAAATTATACTTTGTAACTATAATAGGTACATATGTAGGTTGGTATGAACTCCGTCGGGCACAACAAATTAGAAGTCTTCTTTTAATACCCGTTATTAAATGACTAGAGTAGATCCAGTTAAACTAAGTTTGAGTACACTTGGAGATTATGATTTCCTGGTACAGCCAGGTGAACTATATAGAAGGACCATGGGCAGGGATTGCACTTTAGTGGTCGTAGATTGTTTAACTGGGATAATAAATATGTAGTTAATCAAATTCTCTTCTCTTCCTATCCGGTACGCTCTTGACAGAGCAGCCGCAGCGGTCGTGATCGCTATGTAGTAGTAGTACTGGCAGGGGCAGATGTGATGCGCCTCACGATGTTTCGCCACCTTTGCCTGCTGGAGGTCATTCTGCTGCACTGGTTTAGTGAACCTCCGATGGCAGACTTGATCTGGTCAGTCCAACACGTGGGTGACCTTCCGCGTGGTCTAGTGTCTTCCACTTTTCCTTGGACGACAAGGCGTTCGATTGTCACGCCGGGAAACATGTCCAAAGAATCTAATGATGCGAGATTGTACTATTGAAAATAAACGCTGCTTGATACCGAGAGCTGAGTACGGTACCCAAATTCACAGTATTGATATACTACAAATAAAAATATTGTTATTGTTCAGAAAGTGAATATTAAACGAACTTAGACAAAAATTTAAATCTAGTCATAAAAGCTTAGGTGCGTATTAACTAATCTAATACTAATAAGTTGGTAGTAGTACATAATATATAAGTATCAATATGAAAATATTACGTATACAATGATACCATGAACGAAAAATAATGAAAATGACGAAGGAACCATTTACCCGGTTTAGGAATACTATTTCATAATCATTATTTTTAGACCTACAAATAGTGCGTGCGTTTTCCATAAATTCTCCAATCGATTCAAATTCTAATCGGTGTCAAAAGAAAAAAGAAGCAGTAAATATAACTCAAACAAAAATCAAAGAAGCTTTTACAGGGTTTCATATATCAGAAAACGAAACCTTACCTACTATAAAACTCTTTTATCTATCTGTCCGTCTGTCTGACCATTAAAAGGCTGTCTTTGGAATTATAATAGGAAGCCGGTTTATATTGACATATTTCATATGATAGTGCTTACCAAATCCAAATCTTATATCTAACTGACCAAGGGTGGGTCAGACACCCGCTAAGAACACGAACTCTATGAAAAAAATAACGAAATGATGGTAGGTAAAATAAAAATGTAAGTGTTTTATGCTTGATAGGTTAGTCTTTGACCACTATTTCGCCTGATGGTAAGTGATGATGTGGTCGAAGATGTTGTTTAAGCTAACCTAGAATTACTGGCTCTCAAGGACAGCTGTCGGAAGGCCGTTAGGTGCTTGGCGACAGATTTTCTACTTGAAAGTGGTAGCTGCCCTAACACCATGCTATAATGTCTGCCACGTAAGACGACAACCGGGACCCACGGCTTTACGTGCCCTCCGAAGCACGAAAGCGCTCAGTAGTGATGTCACTAGCAGTCACCCATCCAACTGATGACCGCTTGATCTGATTGCTGATCGATTGATTGCTGATCGGTTAAGAACAGCTAAGCAAACTTCACTACGAGCGCTTCAAGAAGGTTATGTTCAATAAAGTTTTTTTTCAGTTAGGGTAATAATTAAGGTAATTACTTTGTGTGGTCTGCGAGTCCATGTTGTACTAGACGGGTTTTATACTTGTACAAACGGATATATTGCCTTATGAACTGTCGAATGCTTTTTTATGGAAATAATTTACACATAGTCTCCGCGAAGTTTTCCAAAAATTTACAAGTTATATTAAAGTAACCCATGTATATAGAACGCATTTCAAAATTGTTAATGAAACAACGGCATTTTATGAACCTTTTAAAAATTTTATGCTTGTTTTCGTCGTTCGTTTCAGAAAATACCCCGCGGACCGGAGTTTGCTGACATAGGTGTTAATTTGATGACTTTGCCCAGTTTTAGGGAATTAAAAATTGTCACTGAATTTTAAAGTTTTTATGTTCAGTGAGTCATAAACATGAGGAATGATCGTATATATATATATATATAGTGTATAATAGTATAGTATATATATACTAGCGGCCCGCCCTGGCTTTGCACGGGTATTTAACATCACTACATAGTATAAAACAAAGTCGCCGTCTCTGTCCCTATATCCCTATGTATGCTTAAATCTTTTAAACTACGCAACGGATTTTGATGCAGTTTTTTTTAACAGATAGAGTAATTCAAGAGAAAGTTTTATATGTATAATAACATCCATTAAATGGTGTAGAAATACTGGTATTTTTGAGGTTTCTAATGTGATGTCGTAAATAATTATTTTTTTTCCGCTTACATTGCAAACGCAGACTGAAGTCTGAACTGTACTGACCCTACGAGAATTATCAAAATAATGAATGAGATTTCTTATCTTTTTAATCTTAAATAATTAAATAAATCAAAACTATGCACTGGATCGCTTTGTATCATTTTTTCAGTGAATGACATAGGCTATATATTTTATACCCGTGCGAAGCCGGAACGGGCCGCTAGTACATTATAAATTAATACACATAAGAAGTAGTTATTGTAACATAACTGTATTAGTTAGACATATAATATTACGGACTTTTTTGTAGATATTGCGATATCCTCTATAAAATTGCTCTATTGTTAACAATTTCCGCAACGAATAATTATAACGATGTTTTGGTAGTTTTTCTTACGTTGGGTACCTAATATTATCGAAGTTTTCATACGGGTCCCTATGTTTTGTAAATGTTCTATAGCTTATGTTCATCACGGATAGTGTAGGATTCTAATGGTGAAAGAATTTTTTAAAATGGTCTACTAGATCTGAAGTTTATTTATTACATATAAAATTACACAAACACAAATCTTTCCTCTTTATTATATAAGTATACTCGTATATATCAATCTTCTTCTTATCCGGTACACTCTTGACAGGACGGCCGGAATCGTTATGCAGTAGTAATACTGAAAGGGGCAGGTTTGATGCGCCTCACGATGTTTCGCAACCTTTGCCTGCTGGAGGTCATTCTGGTGCACTGGTTTAGTGAACCTCCGATGGCAGACTTGATCTAGTCAGTCCAACGCGTGGGTGACCTTCCGCGCGGTCTAGTGCCTTCCATTTTTTCCTTGGACGACAAGGAGTTCTAAGGACTTATTGTCACGCCGGGAAACATGTCCGAAGAATATAAATATATAATATTATATAAATATATAATATAAATCATTCACAGGAGTCAAAAACATGTAAACAATGAACTGAATATAATTTATTAAAAATCATTTTATTATAATAATTAAAGCTTTGGTTTTGTCAATATTTTTTGGATATCATATTATTATTACCTTTTTGTCGAATCAGCGCCCTAACTATCAAATTATTTTAATAGTTCACAAAGGGATGCATTTTATTCAATTGTATCTTTTTATACCCTTTTGTTTTTTTTTGGTTAGTCTTTGACCACTATCTCACCTGATGGTAAGTGATGGTGTGGTCGAAGATGTTGTTCAGGCTAACCTTGAAGTACTGGCTCTCAAGGACAGCTGCCAGAACACACCGTTAGGTGCTTGGCGACAGATTTTCTACTTGAGGGTGGTAGCTAGCCAGGCGGGCATTCCCAAAATGCCCTACCACCATGCTATAACGACTGCTATCCTAAGACGGATCTGATCGGCTAAGCTGATCGGTTGAGAACAGCTAAGTAAACTTCGCTACGAGCGGTTCAAAATATTATAAGCTCACGGCTCAGGTGATGGTTTACAAGGTTTTTATGCCCGAGCCGTAGGCCATGGTTGTAATAAATAAAGACGAGATTGGATTTGAAGGCTCACACTATCTGAAGTACACAAGCGCACGCAGAGGTTATAAAAAATGCCATTGTCTTCGTTCTAAAAATGCGGTATTATACCGCCTAAAATGAGTTTACTATGTGATCCGTAGCTTTTACTCCAAAGACAAGCTTTTCTCTATAAAAATATATTTTAAAAACAAGCTATTATTATGTTCTTGATAATAAAAGGAAATTCGTCAAGACGATTCAAATGAGCCCATACTCGATGTGGTTGTGTCGTTTAATTGCGAAGTTTCTTTAGCCACCTTCTGGCTCCATCAATATCAGATCAGCACCTTGTCATCATAATATTACATTGTCACGCAATTTACACATGTATCCAAAATTTCAGCTCAATCGGTAACCGGGAAGTGGATCAAATTTCATTTGCAAGATTTGATGACAAACAGGTGAAACTAAATAAAAACTTGTTATAAAGTAAGCACGTAGTTTTTTTTCAACCGACTTAAAAAAGAGGAGGTTCGTTATTCGTCTGCTTTTTTGTGCCTAACTTTTTACAGGGTGTACGGTTTTGATAGTTTTTTTATGTTGGAAAGCTGGTGCTTGTCATGTGGTCCCATTTAAATTTCAGTGAGATCTGACGAGTTGTATTTGAAGCAATGATGGCCGAGCGGTAATAGCTATGGACTGCCGCGCCCCAGTACCCTGGTATTTTGCGATTGCCCGCCTGGCTAGCTACGACCCTCAAGTAAAAAATCTGTCGCCAAGCACCTATCGGTGCGTTCCGGCAGTAGTCCTTGAGAGCCAGTGAAATTACAGACACAATGAGACTTAACAACTATGTCTCAATGTGACAGGCGCAATGCAATTCGTGACTATGAAATGAAATATGAAATGCATCTGTTATAGGCAGAGGCTAGTCCCCTTAACATCAGGTGGATCTCGAGCTTGTACCGTCACAATATAAAAAAACATAAAAAAAATGAGTTATCCCTAACAATTCGTATTTTATTGGCTTTGACGACATTGATAATGTTCTCATTTTCACTTGTCGATGTAAAATGAAAAAAAAAACCGTATACGATGGTTTGGTTAATTTACTTTTTAGTGCATTTTGTGTTTTAGAATATGTTTTACTTATTAGTATTTTTTTTCTTTTAAAATAGTTTCTGTTTGATGTCGTTTTTTTTTGTTAAAATATTTATTTATACAAAATGAAATGACGAAAATGTTTTCGAATTCAAACTGTTGACAGCTTACTAAAACTTAAATGGAATTTATAAAAACGGGTGTGCTCTATAAGAAGCACATTTTGATACGGGTAACGCCTACGCAAAGATTTCAGAAGTCTTAAGCGCCTACGCTCAGTACCTACACAAATACAAGAATTCACCAACGTAATAAAGCTTTGAAGAGCAAAGATATTTATTGAACAATATATATTAATTATGAAATATCTGTTATTATTAACTGTGTAGCTTATACACTTTGAAACTATTATAATACCTTTAATATTGTTATGTTTGCCGCCTGCTATGCAGATTACATTACAAAATTACAAATATAAGATAGGAAAAAATTACGTCATGTGCGGGATTCGAACCCGCGTCCTTCCACCCCTTTAGCCGGGGTATGCTCTAACCAATCGAATCCCGCACATGACTTAAATTTTTCCTATCGTATATTTGTAATTTTGTAATATAATCCGCATAGTAGGCGTTATTGCAAACATAACAATTTTAAAATGATTAGGTTGCGTCATCATTTACAAGTATAAACCCAATTGCAAAATTGGTCTTGTTTGTAGTACAACGTAAGTGGTACTATAGATGTCGCTCCATCCCAATACGATGGTTAAAGAACGATAGGAAAGATTTGAGTTATGACTTCATGTCATGTTAGCTCAATTTGGTTAGAGCATACCCCGGCTAAAGGGGTGAATGGACGCGGGTTCGAATCCCGCACATGACTTAAATGTTTTCTATCGTATATTTGTAATTTTGTAATATTATAATACCTGAATAATAGATAGGTCCGCTGAAAGTGCCAATCCGAAACATGACGTCAATGTTCAAAAGTCGTCGACAGCTAGTGAACAGAACTCGGAATTATATGCCAATCACTCAAACCTATTTTTAGGTTTCCGTAAGTACTTAAGAATGGGCCCTATTATACCACAGATGACAAAATTATTCAGTCTACCCTGGCCGTCTGTTCATTTTAAGGACTAATGAACCTTCCTGTTCTGTAGATAAAGCATTATTAGCATTAGCATAAGGTTGCGTATTCACCAGAGACATTTTTAGTGGAGCTAAGAAACTTTTCATGCTTGGAGACCCTTTTATTTATCTTTGGATGATAAATAAAAGGGTATCCAAGCATGAAAAGTTTCTATAAAACGTTTTTTGATTGCGTTCTTTCGTAAGAAAGGTGACAAGTATCAAATCAGGTGTGAATTATTACGCAAGTTCTAAATTGTTGCATGGTGGTAGGGCATTTTGCGAATGCCCGCCTGCCTAGCTACTACCCTCAAGTAGAAAACCTGTCGCCAAACACCTAACGGTGTGTTCCAGCAGCTGTCTTTGAGAGCCAGTAATTTTAAGCTAGCCTGAACAACATCTTCGACCACATCATCACTTACGAGTGAGATAGTAGTCAAAGGCTATCCTATCAGTTATGTAAAAAAACATTTTTATACCAGTTAGTCACTTCCCCCGTCAGATTAGATTTAGTTGATTGCAAACTTAATTCAATATAAAACAAAAATTTACCTAATTGCTTTCCAATAAAAGCACCACGGAGTGTCCAAAATAAATTTGCTCTCGTTTACGTGCCATTTCAACACCAAAGCTTCTTAATTTGATTCGGAAATTTAATTAACACAGAAATAATGTTCTCAATTGTTTATCTATCTGTTATTAAATTGGACTGATCGCTTGGGAGCAATAAGGATAACTAGTCATTACTTTATATGCGAATTGCTAGTGATTAGCAATAACAGTGAAAGGATTTGCCAGCCTAGGTTCTGTGTTACCGAACCTAGTTGTTTCTGGGTATGCCGCTTGGAGGCTCCTTTACTTACTGTCATGTGCCTTTCCACTTGAACACAAGAGAACCTCAATAATGTATCTGACAGGGCCGTGGAGGTGGCCTTTTACTGGGCAAAAAACATATAAGAGCCAATAAGCCATTGATACGAAAACAATGAAAGCGCCCGTAGCGAAATTGGCTTAGCCGTTCTTAGTCGATCAGCTAAGTTAAGCAACGTCCGCCGCGGTCAGGAGTTGGATGGGTGACCGCTAGTTTTTTTTTTTTAGCTTGATTGGTTAGCCTTTGCCGCCTGGCTAGCTACCACCCTCAAGTAGAAAATCTGTCGCCAAACACCTAACGGTATATTCCGGCAGCTGTCCTTGAGAGCCAGTAATTCTAGGTTATCCTGAACAACATCTTCAAACACATCATCAGTTACCATCAGGTGAGATAGTGGTCAAAGTATAGCTTATCAGCTATAAAAAAAAGTAAAAAATGAATGCGAATGGCTGTATCATCGCTAGTATAAGGTTTACGCCACAACACTAAATATTTGTAGGATGAGAGGCTTTGTATACGAGTAAATGGAGTTATCAAATTTATTCAATTATGCCATAAACAAGTATACTTATTAGTCTTCAAAATGCCACTGTAAATGTAATATAATGTAGAAATTAGCAAGTCCTTAATTAGCAAAAATACAAATTGACTTCATTTTCGTAATTTCTTACAAAAGTACTTATGTTTTGTTGTCTATTCCTAATATATGGGTTTAGCTCCTTATACACTTTTCTTTATGATTCAATTTGATGATAGAAAATACCAACTATTCTAAGTATCCCACCCAGCCATCCATAGGGGGAAAAAGTGTATTTTCCATCTTTAATTACGAGTAGGTTGATAGAGTTAAGTTTGTCGTTACTTTAATATCCTTTGTATTAACTAAATTTATATTTAGCTAAAAGCTGTCCTGAGATTTGTCCATATAAATTATTTAGAAACTAGCTAGGACTCGCGTAATATATACTGGATATTTGTCCGACAAGTTTCGAACTTATTTGAAGTTCTTCGTCTGGGAGTCACGATTGTGCACAGCGTGGATTTCTATCTCAGTGAATTTGAGGCTCTCCAAATGTAAAATTTGAAAATGTATTTCTCGGTTCCGAGAGGGTTCTCAACAAAGCTCCTAATTTGGGCTTAGGATTAGTAGCCGTTTTATTATACATTGACATAGGATATTGCTATGTGTTTTTCGAATAGATGTTTAAATTATGAATTTATTTTGCTTTTATTCTGAATATAAATTTGAAATGGATTGGTTGTTTAAACTTAAAGAGCTAATTCAAATTGGGAGATGCTTATTGTGGTTTATGGTCAATCAAAAAAAATGCATGTTTACACTAAGTGATATTAACTTATTATCAATTTGTGCAATTGAACTCACAACTAATTGTCTGATGGATGAAATACTTACTATATAGGTAATTCGCTACATTTTCGGAAGTAAGTATTTTATTGGAAATGTGATTCGTAAATCGAACCGATGTCGCTTGTCTATTTGAGTAGCAATCTAAGACAACAGTTTGATAAGGGTCGACATGACAAGTTATGTGAATGGTACAGGGTCAGATAAATGGAAGCTAGGATAACAATTTCGACAGCGTCGATATGTCTTTTACTTTCTGTCATATGAAATGGTAGTAGGTATTGCGGGGAAACATCGTTAGATCTTTGATGACAGAATTTCTTCCTTTTAGGATGGCACTACCCAAAGGGTAAAGTTTTAATGAAAGTCCTCTCTCTATCTGTCTGTACGTCTATCCGAGTATTTCACGGTTCTCTAGGACGTAAACGAAATGAGTTACAAAGCTAAAGTTTTGATATTGTATCAACCACGAATCTTGGACAAGAAGTTCTAATTATTTTTTAGGAGGGCTCCATCACAATAATGTAGCCAAAAAAATCTGTTAATAATTTTACAAAATATAAATAATAAATAATTATAATATATTTGGGTGTATTGCTCAAAAATATATTCATATTTCTTCTACTTCTACTAAAGTAACAAATAGTAAAAACACAGATTTTTACTGTGATGAATATAAACAAACAGTTTTTCTTTATTGAAAGAGCACGAAGCGCGAGCGAAGCGTCTCCGTTTCCGTCAGCTTAGATAAAAATGCTTTCGTATATCTGTCTGGCAGATTTCCGCCTGTTCTTCTCTACGTTGCATCGATAGAGAATCGGTTGCATTTCTCAACCGATTCTCGTGAAAATGTTTGATCAGATTCGATAATAATATGGAAATTTATTGAAGATGCAGTTTTTGGAAAATTTAAAAAAAAAAAAAAAAAAACTGGCAGGTTGAAAATGTAATAAAACATGTTTCAATCATGAGGTCTTTAGCTGCCGAAGCCACTATTATTAGTATAGTAATAATAAAAATAACGTTTATTGATATTAAATCAGGTTCCAATTTCAAAATACTTTTGGCCCCCAAACAAAAAGTTGCAATGAGTAAACCTAAAAGGGTGGACTCAAACTTGGCCAGGTTTTATATGGCAGGCTAGCCTTTGACAACAATCTCAACTGACGCTATATCATGATTTTATCAAAGACTGTCAACCATGCAGCTATAATGTTACTGCCTCTCAAGAAGGCGGAATCATTTCATTAAGTGCTTGGTGAATATTTTTTTACTTGAACCTACCCAACCAGGCATTGGCAGATAATCTTAACGATAATACTCTGTTCTGCGTGCGTTTTAGGCGCCAGCAATGACGGAGATAGAAGGCACTTCACGCCTTCTGCACTCACCTACCAGGGCTGTAGAGGGTAAGCCCACGCCCAATGTCCGGAGGTGGAAAATGCCACAGAGGCAGGCATCATTCAAATCCCTTCAAAACTAAATTACACTAAAGAATTCTGAAAATGTCCCAACTACACGCGGTGAACCTCAAATCCAGGACATAATACGAACAATTGAACTTCAGCGCAACATTGTATACTATTCACTACCTCTGGGCCACCACGGCTAATACTCGATAGTGTTACCTAGCTTTGGAAATGGGAAAGCATTTGTGGAATTAACAACCATACCATCCAAAAAAAAACACGAACGCCTACAGGTCACTCTCATACGTTTTAAGCAAACTGCGCCTGTGATATGGGTATGAGCATGAGCAACTTGCTTGATTTTTCACTACTTTAAGATTGCTTACAGGTCACTTTAATGCGCCTGTGATATGGGTATGAGCAAGAGCAACCTGCTTGATTTTTCACTACTTTAACATGAGGTAATCCGAGCTGTACACAAACATCTCAAATATCCGAACCTAGAAAATAATTTTCTCTACATCGCCGGTGTCCTTTACAAAAATAGCCATATAGATTATTATATTGAGGCAATCTATTATAAAAATTGAACTTGAACTAGAGTGTTTAACGACGTGAACGTTAGCGAAGAAGATTAACTTGCTTCATGTGACCTTTTGATAAGTGGATTACCTACGTCTTGCTACGTGTACATGTGACAACATTATGAAAGTGCTGTCAATATTTTTTTTGTACCAAAGAAAATTATACGAAGTTTACTAGAATTTTATAGACATATTCCTTTAATACCTTTTCAATATCCTGCCTTTATCCTACTTACGTGCGGTTGGTACTAGCTTTGCTTTCTCTGAAAACACAAATACAGACTCGAGAACATAAATATCAAAAAAAATGTTTTATCTTACATAAATAAAATACGTTAACAATGTGTTCTTATCAAGTTTTAGGCCAACTACTTAACTAAAACTTCCGTGGAAATTACTTTTACAAATTATTGGAACCCCTTTTTATGTTTCCGTCGAGAATCGAGCACGCTCTCCGTGGAAATTCTCTATCCCAGTGTAATCGCTACTTTCATGCGAGCTATTTTTACTCCTTTCAAGCGCCCAAGAGCCTAATGTGTTTAAACTAACCTAACTTATCGACAAACTGCTCGTTTGGTGATTTTTTTCCTATCAGGTACGTCCTTGTTGTTTTCCTGTGCATAGAAAATTAGAAACGTTCTTATTTCATCTCAAGAGCTTCTTTCTAGGTGGCCTATATTACCATCTTCACGTGGGTACTTTATGGCTTTAAATTGATCAATCTATCCTCATCTGATCCTCTCTGATCTAAACTTAGTCTAATCAAACCCAACTTCAAGTCTTCTACTATGAGGAAATGCAACCGGAAATAGCGACTCGCTACCGGCAAGTCTAGGAATAGGTAGATTATTGCTTGTGTTGATTCTGCTGAATGCTTCTGATATACTAACAATAGACTAAGGGTACCAAATAGGTTAACAATTATCTGTTGTCCTTATTTTCCAAAATGTTTAAGAGTACAGCGCCTAGGCGATGGACCCGTGAAGCAAATTCTGTTTATGCAATAGGTGGACCTTTTTGTTTTAGAGATTTAGCATTATAATTACACGGAACACAATCCTAAATGATCAGTGGATGCTCTCATACATCAAACTTGATTTTGTACCGTTTATTGCTCGACACTGATAACGGTGACAGGTAGACGCTTTAACTATTCACAGAATATTTAGTTTTATGTTCTCTTTAAATATAATTAATAAAAATAAAATAAAATAAAAAATTAAGGGGGCTCCCGTACAATAAAAGAGGTTTTCGCCGTACCTACCCAGCTCAATCGGACACTGCGAAAAGTGTCTGTAACTTGCAAGATTAGGTTACAGATAATGGTACGGAATCCTTCGTGCGCGAGTCCCACTCGCACTTGGCCGGTTTTTTTTAAATATTTATTTAATCAAAATGAAATGACAAAAATGTTTTCGGATTCAATCTGTTGGCAGCTTACTAAAACTTAAATGGAATGTAAAAAGTGGGTGTGCTATAAGAAGCACATTTTGATACGGGTAACACCTACGCAAAGATTTCAGACTCTCCAGCGCCTACGCTCTGTGCCTACACAAATACAAGAACTCACCAACATAATAAAGCTTTTAATAGCAACGGTATTGAACAATATATATTATTTATGAAATATCTGTTATTATTAACTGTGTAGCTTATACACTTTGAAACTATTATAATACCTTTAATATTGTTATGTTTGCCGCCTGCTATGCAGATTACATTACAAAATTACAAATATAAGATAGGAAAAAATTACGTCATGTGCGGGATTCGAACCCGCGTCCTTCCACCCCTTTAGCCGGGGTATGCTCTAACCAATCGAATCCCGCACATGACTTAAATTTTTCCTATCGTATATTTGTAATTTTGTAATATAATCCGCATAGTAGGCGTTATTGCAAACATAACAATATTAAAATGATTAGGTTGCGTCATCATTTACAAGTATAAACCCAATTGCAAAATTGGTCTTGTTTGTAGTACAACGTAAGTGGTACTATAGATGTCGCTCCATCCCAATACGATGGTTAAAGAACGATAGGAAAGATTTGAGTTATGACTTCATGTCATGTTAGCTCAATTTGGTTAGAGCATACCCCGGCTAAAGGGGTGAATGGACGCGGGTTCGAATCCCGCACATGACTTAAATGTTTTCTATCGTATATTTGTAATTTTGTAATATTATAATACCTAAATAATAGATAGGTCCGCTGAAAGTGCCAATCCGAATCATGACGTCAATGTTCAAAAGTCGTCGACAGCTAGCTATGTGAACAGAATTCGGATTTATTTCCCAATCACTCAAACCTATTTTTAGGTTTCCGTAAGTACATAAGAATGGGACCCTATTACCACAGATGACATAATTATTCAGTCTACCCTGGCCGTCCGTTCATTTTAAGGACTAATGAACCTTTCTGTTCTGTAGATAAAGCATTATTAGCATTAGCATAAGGCAGCGTATTCACCAGAAATGTTTTTATTGGAGCATCCAAAAAGGGTGTCCAAGCATGAAAGATTCTTTAAAACGTTTTTTGTTTTGCGTTATTTCGTAAGAAAGGTGACAAGTATCAAATCAGGTGTGCATTTTACGCAGTTCTATATATTTGCATGGTGGTAGGGCATTTTGCGAATGCCCGCCTGCATAGCTACTACCCTCAAGTAGAAAATCTGTAGCCAAATCCCTAATTATGTGTTCTGGGAGGTGTCTTTGAGAGCCAGTAATTTTAAGCTAGCCTGAACAACATCTTCGACCACATCATCACTTACGAGTGAGATAGTGGTCAAAGGCTATCCTATCAGTTATGTAAGAAAACATTTTTATACCAGTTAGTCACTTCCCCCGTCAGATTAGATTTAGTTAATTGCAAACTTAATTCAATATAAAACAAAAATTTACCTAATTGCTTTCCAATAAAAGCACCACGGAGTGTCCAAAATAAATTTGCTCTCGTTTACGTGCCATTTCAACACCAAAGCTTCTTAATTTGATTCGGAAATTTAATTAACACAGAATTAATGTTCTCAATTGTTTATCTATCTGTTATTAAATTGGACTGATCGCTTGGGAGCAATAAGGATAACTAGTCATTAGTTTATATGCGAATTGCTAGGGATTAGCCATAACAGTGAAAGGATTTGCCAGCCTAGGTTCTGTGTTACCGAACCTAGTTGTTTCCGGGTATGCCGCGTGGAGGCTCCTTTACTTACTGTCATGTGCCTTTCCACTTGAACACAAGAGAACCTCAATAATGTATCTGACAGGGCCGTGGAGGTGGCCTTTTATTGGGCAAAAAACATATTAGAGCCAATTAGCCATTGATACGAAATGAATGAAAGCGCTCGTAGCGAAATTGGCTTAGCCATTCTTAGTCGATCAGCTAAGTTAAGCAACGTCCACCGCGGTCAGGAGTTGGATGGGTGACCGCTAGGTTTTTTTTTTAGCTTGATAGGTTAGCCTATGCCGCCTGGCTAGCTACCACCCTCAAGTAGAAAATCTGTCGCCAAACACCTAACGGTATGTTCCGGCAGCTGTCCTTGAGAGCCAGTAATTCTACAACATCTTCAAACACATCATCAGTTACCATCAGGTGAGATAGTGGTCAAAGTATAGCTTATCAGCTATATAAAAAAGTAAAAAAATGAATGCGAATGGCTGTATCATCGCTAGTATAAGGTTTACGCCACAACACTAAATATTTGTAGGATGAGAGGCTTCGTATACGAGTAAATGGAGTTATCAAATTTATTCAATTATGCCATAAACAAGTATACTTATTAGTCTTCAAAATGTCACTGTAAATGTAATATAATGTAGAAATTAGCAATTATCTCGCATTAACTTTTGAGAAGGAGTTTTTTTATTAGCAAGAGTAAAAATTGACTTCAGTTTCGTATTTTCTTACAAAAGCACTTGAGTTTTTGTTGTCTGTTCCTAATAAATGGTTTTAGCTCCTTATACACTTTTCTTTATATTTCAAATTGATGATAGAAAATACCAATATTCTAATTATCCCACCCAGCCATCCATAGGAGGGAAAAGTATATTTTCCATCTATAATTGCCAGTATGTTGATAGAGTTAAGTTTGTCGTTACTTTAATATCCTTTGTATTAACTAAATTTATATTAAGCTAAAAGCTGTCCTGAGATTTGTCCATATAAATTATTTGGGAACTACCTAGGTAATATTTACTGGATATTTATCCGACAAGTTTTGAACTTATTTGAAGTTCTGCGTCTGGGAGTCACGATGCGTGCACAGCGTTCTATTTCAGTGAATTTAAGGCTCTCCAAATGTAAAATTTGAAAAGGTATTTCTCGGTTCCGAGAGGGTTCTCAACAAAGCTCCTAATTTGGGCTTAGGATTAGTAGCCGTTTCATTATACATAGACATAGGATATTGCTATGTGTCTTTCGAATAGATGTTTAAATTATGAATTTATTTTGCTTTTATTCTGAATATAAATTTGAAATGGGTTGGTTGTTTAACCTTAAAGAGCTAATTTAAAGTGGCAGATGCTTATAGTGGTTTATGGTCAATAAAAAAAAATCCATGTTTACATTAAGTGATATTAACTTATTATCAATTTGTGAAATTGAACTCACAACTAATTGTCTGATGGATGAAATACTTACTATATAGGTAAATCGCTACATTTTCGGAAGTAAGTATTTTATTGGAAATGTGATTCGTAAATCGAACCGATGTCGCTTGTCTATTTGAGTAGCAATCTAAGACAACAGTTTGATAAGGGTCGACATGACAAGTTATGCGAATGGTACAGGGTCAGATAAATGGAAGCTAGGATAACAATTTCGACAGCGTCGATATGTCTTTTACTTTCTGTCATATGAAATGGTAGTAGGTATTGCGGGGAAACATCGTTAGATCTTTGATGACAGAATTTCTTCCTTTTAGGATGGCACTACCCAAAGGGTAAAGTTTTAATGAAAGTCCTCTCTCTATCTGTCTGTACGTCTATCCGAGTATTTCACGGTTCTCTAGGACGTAAACGAAATGAGTTACAAAGCTAAAGTTTTGATATTGTATCAACCACGAATCTTGGACAAGAAGTTCTAATTATTTTTTAGGAGGGCTCCATCACAATAATGTAGCCAAAAAAATCTGTTAATAATGTTACATAATATCAATATATTTTGGTGCACTTTAACTTTTAAATTATATACATTGGGTGCCATCAAAGTTTTAAATTATACAAATTCTATAAACCAAAAAAAAAACATCACGGTTTAGAAATCTGGAATATTAATATATTATATTCCAAAATCTTATTTTTTTTTGCCTTATAGGTTAACCTTTGACCACTATCTCACCTGATGGTAAGTGATGATGTGATCGAAGATGCTGTTCAGGCTAACCTAGAAGTACTAGCTCTCAAGGACAGCTGCCGGAACACACCGTTAGATGCTTGGCGACAGATTTTTCACTTGAGGGTGGTAGCTAGCTAGGCGGGCATTCGCAAAATGCCCTACCACCATGCTATAACGACTGCCATCCTAAGACGACAACCGGGACCGACGGCTTAACGTGCCCTCCGAAGCACGGAAACGCTCAACAGTAATGTCACTAGCGGTCACCCATCCTTTTTGCTTTTTCACCCATCCTTTTTGCTTAACTTTGCTGATCGGTTGAAAACAGCTAAGTAAACTTCGCTACGAGCGCTTCAACTAACAAATACTAAAAACACAAACAAACAGTTTTTCTTTATTGTCTCAGTTTTACGTTATTTATTTAACACTTATTTATGCATGAGTTATGCAACGAGGAATCCTAAAAGGGTGGGGCCCAACTCAAACTTGGCCAGGTTTTGTATGGCTGACAACAATCTCAACGGACGCTATATCATGATTTTGTCAAAGATTGTAAACCATGCAGCTATAATTTTACTGCCTCTCAAGTAAATCTGCCGGAAGTGCTTGGTAAATATTTTTTTACTTGAAGCTAACCAAGCAGGCATTTGAAGAATTCAGTTCTGCCATTCAGCCGTTGTCAAGTCTACTTGTAGTCATGCGTTTCAGGCGCCCGCAGATGGCGGAGGTAGAAGGCACTTTACGCCTTCTGCACCCGTCTCGAGTAAAGCGCCTCCAGTACTCACCCACCAGAGCTGTGGAGGTAGGCCCACGCCCAATGTCCGGAGGTAGAAAATGCCACAGCAGCAGGTAGCATTCAAGTCCCTTCAAAACTAAACTAAATGTTTTTTTTAATGTCCCACCTACACGCTGTGAACCTCTAATCCGGGACGTAATTCGAACAATTGAACTTCGGCGCAACATTGTACAGCCTACCTACTATAATATACTACCCCTGCATCTACTCGACAGTGTTACCTAGCTCTGGAAATGGGAAAGCATATTATGTGGAATTCTCTACCACTATCTAAAAAAACGAACGCGTACAGGTCACTCTAATACATTTTAAGAAAAGTGCGCCTGTTATGTGGGTATGAACAAGAGCAGCTACCTACTTCTTTTTCGCTAAACTTTTACATGAGGTAATCCGAGCTGTACCAAACATCTCAAATATCCGAACCTAGAATATAATTTTCCCTACATCGCCGGTGTCCTTTACAAAAATAGCCATATAGATTATTATATTGAGGCAATCTATTATAAAAATTGAACTTGAACTAGTGTTTAACGACGTGAACGTTAGCGAAGAAGATTAACTTGCTTCATGTGACCTTTTGATAAGTGGATTACCTACGTCTTGCTACGTGTACATGTGACAACATTATGAAAGTGATGTCAATATTTTTTTGTACCAAAGAAAATTGTACGAAGTTTACTAGAATTTTATTGACATATTCCTTTAATACCTTTTCAATATCCTGCCTTTATCCTACTTACGTGCGGTTGGTACTAGCTTTGCTTTCTCTGAAAACACAAATACAGACTCGAGAACATGAATATCAAAAAAATTGTTTTATCTTACACAAATAAAATACGTTAACAATGTGTTCTTATCAAGTTTTAAGCCACCCACCCGACTTAAAACTTCCGTGGAAATTACATTTACAAATTATTGGAGTACATTTTTTTTGTTTCGGATGAGAATCGAGCCCGCTTTCCGTGGAAATTCTCTATCCCAGTGTAATCGCTACTTTCATGCGAGCTATTTTTACTCCTTTCAAGTGCCCAAGAGCCTAATGTGTTGCTTAACTTATCGACAAACTGCTCGTTTGGTGTTTATTTTTCTCTTCCCTCTCTTCCCTCGGTTCCCTAACCGGGTGCCCGACTTTTCTACTATCTGTAAAAACCGGGATCCCGGACGGCGAATTCACAGAAATATCCTGAGACTTGTGTACTTGATGGGGGTAAAGCAATCAAATGTTCTTTTGGTGTAATTTTGTTTAGTGAAAAACTTTGGTGTGAAATTTGTTTTTTGAATTCATTAGAATTTATTCCATCAAGTTCAGAGTTTATGACCATACGAGCTCGCTTTATGGAATTTTCCATCACTCTTGCCAAAACTTCGGGCGACAGCTTAGGTCCTATCAGGTACCTTGTTGTTTTCCTGTGCATAGAAAATTAGGAAAATAACAGTAGTTGTTATTTCATCTCAAGAGCGTCTTTCTAGGTGGCCTATATTACCATCTTCACGCGGGTACTTTATGGCTTTAAATTGATCAATCTATCCTTATCTGAATCTAAACTTAGTCTAATCAAACCCAACTTCAAGTCTGCTACTATGAGGAAATGCAACAGGAAATTGCGACTCGCTACCGGCAAGTCTAGGAATAAGTAGATTATTGCTTGTATTTATTCTGCTGAATGCTTTTGATATACTAACAATACCAAACTAAGGGTACCATATGGGTTAACAATTATCTGTTGTCCTTATTTTCCAAAATGTTTAAGAGTACAGCGCGTAGGCGATGGGCCCGTGAAGCAAATTCTGTTTATGCAATAGGTGGACCTTTTTGTTTTAGAGATTTAGCATTATAATTACACGGAACACAATCCTAAATGATCAGTGGATGAGTATTTTGACATAGAGACGTTGCTAAATTATTACTCGACTCTCGGTGTTGTAGCTAAACTACCAACGTAATGTTTTAGAAGTATAGCTCTCATTTACGACTCAATCAATGAATGTCAAGCAGCGGGTTAAGTAACAAAATTTAATAATATTTTTTTTGTTTTGGTAGTGGTCGTTTCCGTACTCTCTCGATCGTTTCCCGTTTGCTTGAGCGCGAACGGTGCAATAGTTTTTAAAATATAAGCAAACTAGCTTTCCGGCCACGGCTCCGTATGCGCGTATGTCAGTTATCGCGCAAAACTATTAATCTCTTTTTGCACAGTTGGATAAAAACTATCAGATGTTCTTCCCCGGGGCTCAAACTATTTCTATATAAATTTCATCCAAATCGGTTATGTTGTGTTTAATTTTATTCTTTGCATACATTAATACAAATCTTTCCTCCTCATAATAATAGTGTAGATAAGCAAATTACTGTTTTTTTCACATTAGTAAACTATTTTCTCCTTAGGTGTACCACTCCCCACATTAGATAAAAAATAATATTAAATCTACATACAGATGAGTATTACAGATTTCGTGCTTGAGCAGATCCCCGCCGCAGAGATCATGATAGTTGGCGATTTCAAGACCATGCTGAAAGACTTGGTTGACCATCGACCATTTGGTGATATCATTTTAACATTTGAGGCAGTGATGGCTCAGTGCCGTTGGCTATGGACTGCCGCGCCGCAGGTTCATGGTTCGAATCCCGCCGTGGGCTTGAGCTTCACCACATGGTGGTAGGACACTTTGCGAATGCCCGCCTGGCTAGCGACCACCCTCAACTAGAAAATCCGTCGCCAAGCACCTAACGGTGTGTTCCGGCAGTCCTTGAGAGCCAGTGAAATTACAGGCATATGAGCCTTAATAACTATGTCTCAAGGTGACGGGCGCAGTGCAAATCGTGACTTGTGACGACATGCATTTGTTATAGGCAGAGGTTAGTCCGCTTAACATCAGGTGGGCCTCGAGCTTGTTCCGTCACAATAACATAAAAAACAAATAAAAAAAATAACCTTTTAAAAAATATGTTTCAATACCTATCATTCCAAGTTTTGTTTCTAAAATAACTTTCACTAAAAGCTCCCAAATATAATACAGCACGAATAAAATATATTGCAAAGCACCTACTGATACAATAATATTACCTCCGAGTTTTGTTCAAAATGATTATAATATCGTTTTTTCGAGAGCTCAAGTGCTTTTTCAAGGTAGGAAATTGAGTTGGTTATGCTTAAGAGAATCAAATTTCTCCGGGTAAACATGGGAAGCTTTTGCAGAACCATATTTTTGTGACGTTACCAGTTGTTTTTTTGTTATTGTTGCTGATTAAACTTCCTTACCTAGTACTGATGTAATTATATTTGATATACTTGTTATCAAACTACAAACAATAATATTTTTGTAGAGATAAACATTTCAGTAAAATAATACAATTCATATTATGTAATAATAGTAACTGCCAGCTTCGGTTATAAAGAGTTTTTCAACAAGAACTTTCTTTTTCAATTAGGGCAACATCGACAGCATGACAGTTTTGACATTTAGTTTTTTGACATATTCGTAGTAGATGCTTTGTCAATTGTTACAATGAGTTCAATTTCGCTCGAAAATTGCATCAAAATAATTAAAATTCAGCGTTTAAGTGGCCAGCCAGATCAGACCAGAGAGTGATTTAAGAACACTCGATTATTTTTTGTGGGGCTATGTTAAGGACAGAGTCTATACGAAACCAATCGAATCCGTCATGGGATTAACGAAATAGACCCGCTATTTTACCAAAAAGTGATTAAAAACTTTGATGAATCGACATCAGTCCGCGTGCTCGTGGAGAATATTTGTCAGATATCATGTTTCATTCATAATTGCCAAACTTTTCTCTTCGTATTACAATAAAAAATTTAATCATCTTTATTTAAATTCTTTGTTTTATTTTGTTTTATAAAACAAAGTTCTTGTTGAAAAGCCCTCTAAATAAACTAATATTTAACTATTTTCTACATTCCTTTGATGCCTAGACCGATCAAGTCATTGTCTTACGATGGCAGTCGATATAAAATGGTGGTAGAGAATTTCGCGAATGCCTGCCTGGCTAGCTACCACCCTCAAATTGAAAATCTGTCACCTAGCACGTAACGATGTGTTCCGGTAGCTGTCCTTGAGGGCCGTTCACCATGAAATACTTCTTTCTAAGTTAAGTTCATATGGTGTCAGAGGTACAGCCTACAAACTCATTGAGTCATATTTAAGTAACAGAAAACAGTTAACTTATGTCAGCCGCATCTGTGTTAAAACAAAAACTGAAAAGAACTTCTCTTCAGAGATTAGAGAAATTGGTTACGGAGTGCCGCAAGGCAGTGTGTTAGGACCACTGCTTTTTCTTGTATATATTAATGACCTCCCCCAAGTAACTCAACATTCCATGACCCTCTTTGCGGATGATAGTACTATTTTGTTTAATGACTCTAAAAAAATTGATACCAATTTTACTAATGACATAATTACAACACTGACATCTGTAATCAATTGGCTGGATAATAACAATTCGATAATTAATTTGGACAAAACTAATGTAATGTATTTCAGACAAAGAACTGACAAACTGCTTAATATTGACATGAAATTTAACGGTAAAATAATTGATGAAGTTGAATCAATGAAATTCTTAGGTTTACATATAGATAACAAAATGACATGGAAAACACATATAAGTATAATAACAAAACGAATCAGTCAATATTCATACGCGCTGTATAAACTTGGTAAAGTTTGTAATCGAGCCACCGTACTCACTGCATATCACGGTTATGTTGTTTCCATATTAAGGTACGGTGTAATATTTTGGGGAAATTCAACTGAAAAGCTTGCAGTTTTCAAAGCGCAAAAACGATGCATAAGAGCCATGTGTAATCTACAGCAAACCGATTCTTGCAAAGAATATTTCATTGAGCTAAAACTGCTTACCTTGCCATGTCTCTATATATTTGAAACTGCTGTTTTTGTAATGACAAATACAAATCTTTTTGAAAAATATAATCCTGGTAGCAGACGTGAAAAAAATCTACGCCAATTAGGCACAAGAATAAAAACGGCATTATTAAGAAAAAGTATATTTCGTATGGCACCAATTGTTTTTAACGAAATACCAATCACAATCCGTGATACGAACGATCTGCACACTTTTAAAAAGAATCTCTCTGATTTCCTAATGACCAAGGCGTATTATACAATAGACGAATTTTTAAATGATAAAAATATTTAGTAAGTAAGCAACTCATGCAATATGCCTAAAATTGATATGTTTATATATTTCTTTCTGTTTTATGTACAAAAAAAAATTAAGTGTCTAGATTATTATGATAATATGGTATTCCTTATCTTTACTCTCATGCTTGTATGCTTTGAAGCGGAACCTAGTGATACTTTTTTTATAATATTTCAACAACCTGTAACCTAGGATCACAAGCTAATAAAATTTCATTTCATTTCAGTAACTCTAGGTTAGCCGGAACAACATGTTCGACCACATAATTACAGGTCAGTTGAGATAGTGGTCAAAGGCTAGCCTATCAGCTATTATAAGTATCTACTTTATGTCAGGGTTTTATGATAACTTGCCTGAATTTTACTGTGACTAGGATTGTTTGTGGTGTAATCTCTGTGAATAGATTCAGGCGTTACTTTGCGAAAATCCATATTTAATAATAACAAATATTTTAAGAAAACATCAAATTATTATTTTAATAAAACGTTTAAAAAAAATTAAAAAACTATCCCGGCACAATTCCGCCTAATTATCCTGCTAAACTGACGTGACGTTATAAACATCACGCAGCCAAACTTGAAGAATTTTCAACGCGTTTCGCTTCTACACAAAGCATCCTCAGAAGGTATTGAGAGTAATATTTGAAAAATAATTGTTATTATCTAATCTCTGTGTTTTCTAACGATACTGTGTCATCAACGCAATAATGCTTACCTTATCACATTCTTAATTTTCTGTTTCATGATCTCTTCCGAGTAATTAGGAAAATGCGGCGGCAGCAAAAAGCTGCAGCGCTTCTTTTTTAATATCGATTTCTTCTGTCTCTCTTCCGGCTCGTACAGTCGCTGGCTGATCCAAGTAAAAGTTTTGTATTAAGTGCACGTCCCGTCCGACCAGTCCCATATTGTTCAGTAATTAATAAGTAAAATTTTTTAACTAATGCATTTGCTTAGTCTTTGAATATTTAACTATTAGGGGTTAAAGTTGCCGATTTGTACTGAAAAATAGTTTTTTTTTTGTTTAACATGTTTATTTAATCAAAATAATTTTCTTTTTCATTTGGACCTGCATCATTTGGCAATGGGGATCGAACCATTAACCTGGGGCACGGTGGTCCATGGCTATTACAGGCTATATAGCAAGATTCGTTCAATATTATAAACAGCACAGTTGAAATGGGTAGCTGGTTCTTGGATCTGTTCTTAACTTTTATTGGGAATAACTTAGGCTATTTTTGGTGTACGAATCTAAAGATTCGCCCACTTTCAATAATTATTAAAGCATTTACTCAAGCTCTTAAGAAAGCTAAAGAGATCTTATTATATATTGATGGGACCTATTTATGGATCCTAGCGAATTTCTGAGGGACTTCTTTAAAGAAATTGGTATATTAACTGAAACGAGTCTGTATTTATTTGGAAATATAATATTAACTATGCTCGTAAAACTTCAATTAAACAGTGGCAATCACGAATAACACTAGGTATAAAGTTGACATGGCGGTGACAGGTCTTACATTAGCAAAGACAAATAAAAAGTCCTTCTTAGCGAATTTTGTGTGATTTAATAAAATAAAGTTTCTAAAGATATTGCATAACTGACAAAAGTTATATTTTTACATCTATATTTTCCAATATAATTTGTAATTTATTAAAACTACAAACGTATCTGCTAAGATACTACTACTTACACCTACATATGAAAAGAAATAGTGTGAAAATATTATAAAATAATTTCTTACACATTGCTTAAAGACGTTCAAGAATAATGACCCAGAGTTTCTTGCCCGTTCTTTTCAAAGCAAATAGTTTCAATATTTTACAAGAGTTCTAAAATAAACGTAAGAAGTCAATAATATACAGCTACAATACAAGTTCAAAAACATTACCTACAGCCGATGATTAAGCCGAGAAGAGTTAATGAAAGGTGAAAGGCTCACAACTTCGAGTTCCATTTTAACGCTTTTGCCAAGTATAGCTACTAAATTTAAGCTTTGGATGATTAGGTGAAATAATTCTTCTTTTTTCAGTGCTGCTCCATTACTGAAAGTTGATAGTCAGCTCCTTTAACTACCGTCTTTATCTACTCCCTGGTATTCCGGAGAAATACTTGTTCTCTTCCAAATCAAATAATTGTGGTGTTGATACTATACAAATTCTCAAAATATAATATAATATCACTTAGGATTTCGCGGTTTTTACACATATTAATTAAATAGCTTTAAACGGTTTATATCGCGTATATTTATCATTATTTTTGTCACATCGTGATTTTTTTTAAGTGTTTGAAACGTCGCGTGTCGTGGCGAAAATAATGATAAACATATAGGCGATTTAAACCGTTTACAGTTGTTAAATTACTATATAAAGTTCTCTAAATTGTGGTGGTTAAATTCTGTTCGAAATTCCAACTTAGTACAACGCTTGCGATTAAGAATCCTTAAATTTGTCATTTCTGTATTTTTAAGCAAATTTAGTCTTCGAAGACTAACTAAACTGAAGAAGACTGTAAAATTACACACAATTGAACAGAATAAACCTATTTTTCAAATTTAGCATTCTATGCGTTAAACGAATGTAAATTTTAGTGTGAATAGAATGAAGACTACACAGGTACCATTTAAATTTACCTTTATTAGTATTTAATAATTACCAGTATTTATTTGAAACTTCAATAATTATATATTTAGAGTGTATTTTAATATGTTCCTGATATAACCTCAATTCCATTAAATTCTCTTATCGAATAGAATTGTTGAATTGTGGCTGTTTCTTGAACTTATCGAACAATTTGGTAGATTTCTTGTTACCATTTCCAACTTTGTTTAAAGTTACGGAAGTTACGAAGCTCGATAAGTGGCTTTGTTTTGTTCTCAGTTCAAAACCACTTTAAACAAGAATGTTCAGTGACTAGTAGGTATAGTATCGAAAATCTTTTATCTTCTACATTAATATTATCAAACAAAACTCTTCAAGGATTTATATGAAAAGATATAATTACTATTTTAAATTCTGTCAAAATATGTAATTGAGTCTATATATGATATGAGTCCAAGTAGCTCGTAATAAATGAATTTGAATTTGAATAATCATTTGATTATTATAAGCTCGGCCAACGGGAATTGAACTCGCACATCAAGGGACCTGTCTGTACCAAAATAAAATATATTTGTCGTACCTATTTACAAGAAAGTTTTTTTGTCATTCGTTCGGTAGTTTTATAGAACTTGGTTAATTTCTATTGGTTGGCGCTTTATATATTACCTGGTCAATTGTCTGTCCCCCCTATAGAGGTAAAAAAATCTTTTAAAATGATGTATATGGATCATTCCCACTAGTTCCATCGTGTATTAGTTCCATGGAACTAGTGGGAGTTTTTTTCTCACATGGGACTTGATAATGGAACTAGTGAGAACTATTTTCCCCATTAGTTCCATTATCTGCAAAATAATGTTTTACATCTAAAATATGTACCTTCGCTTGTACATTAACGCCTATAGGGTTAATTCCACGACTACCGATTGAAAGTTAAACATGCTTCTCAAATTATGGATGAACCATGTTGCACTAAGTACTTACATCACCTCTTTGCTATTCATGGACTCCTAGTACTTTGGCAGTGATAAATATTATTTTACAGCATGTACATGCATGGCGGTTCTTTAAAAGATGCTGCTGCCCACCTTCCAGTATTTTTCCCTTGGTCGCCTCTTACGACACCCACGGGATGATATGGGGGGGTGCAATTCTAACCCGGTACCCCACGGGGTATTTTAGTGTAGCACCCTAAAAGTAACGTGCTTTTGTCAGGTTTTGAAATTTGACGGTTTACCTACTAACGTACAGAAGTTGGATCGTTCTAAATGTACCAACAAGCAGACGGGCTAGCTGATGGTCAGCGTACCTCAGTGTCACAGATACACACTGGGCGCTTGACTACAGCTTTATCTTCCTTTATTGACACTATTGACACTACGTTTAATTAGCCCCATGTTGTAACTATCAGGAGATCTATTTTATTTATTCCTGTTGACATCTACAATGCGTAAATGTCATTGATGATTTCCGTTCGAAGTTTGCAGTATCACATTACTTCCCAGGATTTGATACTTATCATAGGCAATGTCGGCGTGTGCAAATAATAATAATAGTAATTATTTATTTCAGTTTCAAGATACATATATAATAAACATAAAAATACACATATGAGAAGGAAAAAAAAATGATTAGTGAATATTACATTCACACTGTCAAATTTGATATACATATCTATGTAATAATAATATTAATAATTATGAAAACTACAAAATCATTTATATTTGCAGCCATCGTTTATAAATCGGTGATAGAAATATCTTTCCCGAGAGGCACTTTATAATGGAATTATAAAGATTAATTATGTAGATTACGTTTATATTATAAAGGTCATGGTATTTTTACGATATGAATTATATTATTAACTTTACAGGAACCTAAAACACTGTTTTATGTTTTTATCAACATTGGCCATAAAATTCCTTTTTGCTTTTCGCTATTCCTCGTAGTTTTGGATATAGCTATGAATTCCCACATAAAACTACCAGAGAAGCAACTCTTTGTGTTTTCAACAATTTTAAAAATATGTATTTGGTGATAGAATAAACCTGTTTCGTTGGCTGAATGGCGTAACAGTCGTCAGGTCTCGTCTAAATCAAAAACAATTCTTATGTACAGGCAGGTCATAACGTACTGTACTGTATCAGCAGGATCGTCTACTGCTGAACACAGTCTCCCCTATTTAGGGGGTATTTGCCCCACGCTTGGCAGGCGCCTTGAGGATCGCAGTATAAGATGTAGTGTTGCCAGATCCCCCTTTTATTTTTTCCCGCATAGAACCCTAAAATTACCCGATGTTGACACTAAATACCTGCCAATAATAAAAAATAAACCGCATCATGCTTGACAGCAAAACATACATAATTATAATCACGCCTGTGTTCCCGAAGGTTTACACACCTTAAACACCCACGTTTCGACTATTGGGTTTGATGTACTAGAGAGCGAGCCTATTATTCTAGTTTAAGCCTGTTAACACCTTCGACCACATCATCACTTACCATCAGGTGAGATTGTGGTCAAAGGCTTACTTATCAGGAATTTAAAAAAATGCCATTCACCGGGCAAAATTTAAGAGTCATACAAAATGTTTTCTCTAGCATACTGGACGAAACACAAGGACATATTAAGAATAATATGTTTACGCAATACACATTTTATATTGTATGAAACCCTAGCAGGGTACTAGGATGGTATACAGCCCTGTTGTGCGTCTAATGCACACAAAGCCCTACTCACATTCACGTGATAAGTGGCATGCTGCTCATTTGGCGCACTTTTCCCTTAGTCGCCTTTCAAAAGTCAAAACATATGAAAATAGTAAAAAATAGGTTTTTAACATTATTATATTATTTAGACATAGATAAAGACAAAGGGAATAATTTATATAAGTTCTAATGCACCAGATATTTAGTGAAAGAAACATAATTTACTACTAGCACCAGAGTTTTTATATTTCGCGAGATGGTTTAAATTTTACTGAACCTCCTGCTTGTTCAATATCGTCATTTTGTGGTCAACAAGAAATTAGGGGTGTATGAGTATATCTGTATTTTATTAGTTACTTTTTACTCGATGCTCGTTACTTAGGTTTTACTTCATGTATGATGTTTAATGTAATCCATCGAAAATACCCGTCAAATACCCGCTAGTAATAAAATACCTCCCACATTGCCCGCCAGGGTCTAAAATACCCCTTTTCGGGTATTTTAATTGTGTAGTAATTATGTTTAATTAGTATTTTCGGTAATTTACCCGTCATCAGTTTATAAGATGGCAGTTCTTTAGAAGGCGCTGCTGCCCACCTTCCAGTATTTTCCCCTTAGTCCAGACCCACGGGATGTTATGGGGAGGTGCAATTCTAACCCAGCACCCCACGGGTCATAACGTACTGTAACAATATTATTTATTTTTATGCGGCCGCCTGCAACTTTATTATGCTTTGCTTTGATCATATCGTACTTTAAAAACGGACATAAAATAATAAATGAAAAAAATACACATTATTTATGAGCAATACCGCATGAAGTTAGAGCATTTTACGAATGATACGACACCCACGGGATGATACGGGGAGGTGCAATTCTAACCCAGCAACCCACGAGTTATAACGTACTGTAACTACATTATTTCTTTTTATGTGGCCGCCTGCAACTTTATTATGGTATACTTTGCTCATGTCGTATTTAAAAAGTACACGTAAAATCGTAAATGAAAAAAATATACATTATTTATGAGCAACACCGCAAAGAGTAAGAGCAATTTGCGAATGCTCAGCTAGCTACCACCTTCATTTAGAAAATCTGTCGCTATGCACCTAACAGTGTGTTCCGGCAGCAGTTCTTGAGAGCCAGTAAATTATTCTGAAATTATAGGCACATGAGACTGAACAACTGTATACTGTTATGTTGGCCCTCATTTACTACTCTACACACACTTTTCGAATCCATAACTTCGAAAAAATATACTACTAATTCGATAATAGTAGAAATGTTACGAATGTATTATACTTTATTTTTTATAAAATGTTTATTGGGATGGTTATAAATTGTATTTCTTAAAATGTACAATAAATAATCACGACATAGGTTTTACAATTATACGCAATCGTGGCCACTTTAATGTTCTTATTTAGTGTACTCGTATGATCATACTTCTATGGTAGGTATATGTGTTCAATGATTCTACCATCTCCTTAGGATTCCACTGCTAGAAGTATTTATCAGTCCATAGTTACTCATCAATGTAATACGCAATACCCTTTTCGTTAAATTATTTTCGTCTCTCCAAAAATAAGTGAAATTGTTATTTTGTGGATCATAAAAATATTACTTAACACAGGTAGGTTTATATATAATTCCAGAGGGCGCGAGACGGGTTCTTTTACTCTAAAATAAAATGTTTGCGACTTAACAGAAAGCCTTTTAATATCATCCTAAAATTAAAGCAAAAGTCTCGTTGCTTTGATCCCGTGTTTTCATTTTCTCTCACAATATTGTTGCCAACTAGCTGCTAAGATTTTTAATTAAAATGTCAAATTTGTCTAACTTTTATGTCAAGTTTTTATTTTATGAAAGTTATTTAAGAACTGCCAGGATGGTTGAGTGGCGTAAAGCTTTTCTTTGAAATATTGAGGTCCTGGCTTGGATCCCCGGATAAAATTGAAAGACTATGCCCCAAGGAGATTCTGTCAAAAAAATCAGTTGATGTCTGGAATTCGTGCGTATTAGTTGGAAATAGGTTTGCCTCTTGTTACAACTGAACAAAGCATATCTGACGAGACGTGAGCATACACCTTAACGAATATGAGCTGTACTCGTATATACCCATTTCTACGAGTCACGTAAACTCGTCCATCTCTACGATTTACGTAAACTCGTACACACGAGTCAAGATTTCTAAAGACAATAAAAAAAAATCCTATTTTGGCTAGCTGCGTTTTTTTTGTAGTAAAATGTTGAGTCATGCAACTCAATCGCATCTCGCATCGATCACAAAAGTACCTAAGTATAAATAAACACCTTAAAATATATAAAACGTATATTTAAAGGTACTTATAAAAACAAACTAGACGTCCGCTTGATGGTACCTAGAAAAATATCATCTAGTGGAATATATACCTTCAACGCAATAACTTTTATTTCGAATTAAAAAATCATAACTTCCATCGTGAAGTTATCATTTTATCTTGTATCATGTCTTATATAAGTGTAAGTAAATCTTGCATTAATAATATGGTAAAGTTCATCGCAATTTATATATAATCAAATACTAAGGATACCAATTGAAACCAGCATATAATTTTTTTTATCATTAAAACCTTATTTTGTTATTTTATCTTAGGTAGAGACGAATTTACTTAGTATACCATGGATTCACAGTGCGGGTGCCGGATCTATAGCGTTGCAGAGGAAGAGGGCCAAGTCCTGGGACTTTCAACCCAGTGAGTAAGGTTAAGGGGCCCCTTTATGATGCATCAATGCTCCCTTTCACCGCCGCCGTGGTCTTTAGGTATGTTTGTTTGCCACGGCACAGTAAGTTCTATAAGTACTATGCGTTTTAGATTTTTGAGTATAGAAATATATCTGGTCTGGTAACGAAACACCAACATCCTCAGGAATTTTGTTAGTGTTTTTCATACGTATCCATCAAAAGAGTCCAATCGGGAGCTGCGCCTAAGATGGAGTAAGGCTTAGATTTCGATTTTGTAGATTCTATTACAAAATCTTTTACTTCTCTTTTACTTTTATAAATGTGTACCTACATGATGAATAATCTGGTTTATGGACCAAGCGATCATGAAGCGCGAGTGAACCATCTCCATTTCAGCTTGGCCAAAAATGCTTTCGTGTGTCCGGCGTACGTCCAGCTGTTCTTCTTTGCAGGGCGTATTTCTCAATGAATGTGAAGCAGGTTCAATTCCAATATGGAGTTTTTTTTTCGTTTCGATTATGTTTTTGGAATTCCATATGGCGGAAATATAAAGTTGAAAATTAAAAAATATATGTATAGCAGTTGCGACCACTATTTTTAGGATTTGATAGCTGGTAATTTCTCGAAATACAATTTGTTACCAAACGCCCCTAAGTTTACAAAGGTTAACTATTATTACCTAGGTTACCTTAGTCGTAAAAACGAAGTGTTTTAGTCACGAGACCTAAATGCTATAAACTGTCTATTCTGATACCATCAGTGAACTTCGGGGTACTACTATTCTTAAAATTTAATAGTCTAGAAGGTAAATTCTTCTAGTCTGGAAGGTAAATTTACTGCCCTAATATATTAACTAAAGCCGTTTAGGTGCACAGTAATAAACTAAACTAAAGGTGTCATCAGTACAAAGAAACTGTTCGATAATTATGAAATTCGCATATATCTAGTGTAATAATCATATATATATCCCCACCGCCGGCTTGAGCTTCACCGCATGGTGGAAAGACATTTTGCGATTGCCCGCCTAGCTAGCTACCACCCTCAAGTAGAAAATCAGTCGCCAAGCACCTAACGGGTTTGTTCCGGCAGTAGTCCTTGAGAGCCAGTGAAATTACAGGCACATGAGACTGAACAACTATGTCTCAAGGTGACAGGCGCAGTGCAATTCGTGCCTTGTTACGATATGCATCTGTTATAGGCAGAGGTTAGTCCGCTTAGCGTCAGGTGGGCCTCGAGCTTGTTCCGCCACAATAACATAAAAGAAACTATTAGAAAATTATGAAATATGCATATTTAATATTATGAAGTTATACCGTGTTTTTGAAAAGTTCGTAACTGTAACCGGTTAAAAGCTCATCCACACATAATTTCGAGCCCAGCACCCCACGGGCAATAAAATAAAATATTTTTGAACATGTGGTCCTTATCCCGCATAAGTGGGTGGAGAGTAGGACGGTAATGCTCTATGTAGTATATATTTTAAATTTGTTTGCTTCAGGACTGCAAATGCAAAGATGACGTAGGTATTTGTAAGCAATATAGATAACTAACTATGCCCCGCGATTTCACAATGTTGTACGATATTGTTTGAGATTACACAATGATGAAAAGTGATGTTGATGATAAAGAAAAGTATGTAATGAGTTAACTCAGGACCTATTTTTTATTTATTTGCTGTTTGGCTCTCTTAACATCATTCATTCGCTCGTGCGCTGGCCTGCGAACAAGTCGATTTATTTTACGTGCGTGAGCTATTTACTCGCCTACCCTCTTCAGTGTTTTCATACAAATAATTTACTTAAAATGCCGAACATATCCAAGTGCGACAATTGTGATAAAAATATAACTAAAAAGTCACCTGGATTAGAGTGCAGAACCTGCGGTAAGTTGGTGCATGCCAGCCAAACCTGCGCAGGTTTGACGGCTAAGCAAATCGCTGCTTTGCGTAATACGGACAACCTGGAGTGGACATGTGAGGAATGTAAACAAGACTCGCCAATTAGAAAATCTTCCTTTATTGTCCCGGATGAGGACGAGGTAGAAGAAGAGGAAGATTTATTGGCCGGTGAAACCATCGGAAACTGTAACATCGACACCAAAAAATTTCTTAAAGATATCACCTCGGAAATGAAGAAGGTACTTAAAAAAGAATTACAGCCCATTGAAACCTCTGTAGGCCTTTGTTGTCGAAAAATTGATGACCTAACAAAGACAGTCGAGTCCCATAATAAAGAGATAAAAGACCTCGGTAGAAAATGTAACCATCTCAAAAATGAACAGGTGCATCTGCAGCTAGAAATAAAGTCTCTCAAGCAGTATGTTCGCAGCGTTGATCAGCAGCGACTGGATAGCATTTTGGAGGTGTTTGGAGTACCTAAACAACAACAAGAAGACTTGAGTGATATTTCTCGTAAGCTGGCTACAGCCCTAAATATGGATATGAAGGAAATATCATTTATTAAGCGAATGGAGGGTCGCAATGGGCAAGACGGAGTTATCCAGTTGGGCCTACTTCAGTTACAACAAGCAGAGCAGTGGGTACGAGCTGCAAGGAAGGAGTCAATTACTGTGGACTGTCTTATCAGTGGAGTTTCGCCTAATGACGGTAAATCTAAGGTGATGCTGCGCCGAGCCCTCACGAAAGCTAACAAAGCGTTGCTATGGCAAGCGCAGCAGAAGCTTCGACCTGCGTTTAAACACGTCTGGTTCCAAGATGGAAAAGTACTGGTGCGTAAGGACGACAACGGCAAACCACTGGTGGCAAGGTCGGAGGAAGATATTGAAAACATAGCCACACAAGCAAACATGAATCGGTAATAGATATACAACAGAATTAGGCAGCTTTGATGTATCTCCTGACCATCTAGAATTGTTTGATTGTACTGATATAAATGATTTTAGTGAGCGATTACCTGCTATTTTTCCTCATCAGTTTAGCCTTAATATCATTCATTTAAACATAAGATCTTTAAATAAAAATTTTTGTTACCTAACTCAACTAATTACCTACTCAAAGTTAAATATCGATGTTATTATACTAACTGAGGTTAATATATCTAAAAAAGTTGTTTCTATGTTTGAAATAAATGGATATACACTGCACAGTCAATTGCGTCAAAAACGTAAAGGAGGAGGTGTTGTTATTTACGTGAAAAACACTCACACTTTTAACATAATAAACCACACATTTAGTCATTGTGAGTCCATACTTGGTCAGATAACCACACCATATAATTATTCTGCGTATGTCTGTGCATTGTATAGACCACCAAATGAAAGCAAGCACCTATTCACGAAAGAAGTTAAAAATCTATTTATGAACGCCTTATTTTTAAAACACGACACTTATCTATTAGGCGACATAAACATTGATTTAAAAACTAACAACGGCATACGTGAACATTACATCAGTAGCATGTCCGAGTGTGGTCTAGCAAGTGCGATCTCAGACTACACTAGAATCGAGAAACAAGGCAATATAATAACGCAAACTTGCATAGACCACATATTTGTACGGTCGCACTCGTTAGACGTTTACTCGGCCGCGCTCGGAACTGTTTTCGCTGACCATCGAATGATAATAATGTCGTATATTGGAAGCGGTACATCACAAATACAGGATGGTGTTAAAAACATTCAATTATTTGACAATAGTAAAACTAAATCTTTATTATACGAATTAGATTGGACTGAAATCGACGATACAGAGTGTCCTTTAAAAATATATGAATGCATTAAAGAAAAATTTAAAATCTGCTATAATAATTCTACATATACAAAAAAACTAAATATAAATAGTAAGAGAAGTCAAGAGCCCTGGATAAACACTAGAATTAATAACATGTGCAAGAAAAAAGATAAGCTGTTTATACAGTGGAAACACGACCCTACAAATGCAATATTGAGAATGGAGTATAATAAATTCAGAAATTATACACGAAAGGTCATAGAAATATCCCGAAACAAATATTATTTAGATTTAATTAACAAACACAAACTAAATTTACGTAAACTATGGCAAATACTTAATTCTCTATCAGGTCGTAATAAAACTTCAGTCGATGAAGCCATTTTAAGAGCTTTTAACAAAAATAAGAACAATACAAAAACCATAGCCGAAAATTTCGCACGAGAATTTAGTGAATGTGTCAAAAGAATCATGCCTAAGTGTAACAAACGCCTATTGAATGAATCAGAATATACGTATCCACTAGATAAATCAATGTATATCAAAAAAGCATCTTTAGAAAATGTGGACAAAATTATCCGTAGTTTGAATACTAATAAAGCAGCGGGTATAGACAACATAAGGTGTGTGGATATCAAGTCTATTTGTGAAAAAATGTTATGGGTTATAGTTAAGTTGATAAACACTAGTATGGCTACGGGCAAATATCCACAGGATTTAAAGACCGGAATTGTTAGACCAATATATAAAACAGGTAGTCATAAAGAATACTGCAACTATAGGCCAATTACTATACTACCTGTAATTGATAAAATTGTAGAAAAATTTATTTGTCAACAGATACAAGACTTTTATGTAAAAAATAATGTACTCTCCAATGTACAATATGGATTTCAACGTAATAAATCAACTACACAACTGCTATCAAAATTTACGGACGAAGTTAATCAGTGTCTCAATGACAAAAATCATGTGATACTTTTGTTTATTGATTTTAGCAAGGCGTTTGATACTCTCAGGCATGAAACCTTACTAAAAAAACTTAACAATACTGGTATACGAGGTCCTATCCTAAAATGGTGCGAAGATTATCTCAGAGGTCGAAAATATCATGTGAAGGTGGGAGACGAGTATAGTGCGGCTGTTGACGTCACTGAAGGGACAGCCCAAGGATCGGTACTAGGACCTTTGCATTATCTCGCATATGTAAACGATATGGAACATGTAATCAATAACTGTTCAATTTACCAATATGCAGATGATACCTGCCTCCTAGCATATAGTAAAAACCTCAGCACGGCTGTGAAATATATGCAAGATGATTTCACACAAGTATCAAAATGGTCGCATGACGCTGGCCTAGTTTTAAATGCATCCAAAACGAAAATAATTCATGTTCACTCAAGTCACATTAAAAAAACAAATTCATTTAGAATAATTGCACATAGCCACGAGTGTTTACACAGTACAATGCATTCTCATATGAATAACTGTACATGTGATGCTATAGAACAGGTAACTAGTCATGCATACCTAGGCCTAATAGTAGATAACAGATTTAACTGGGGTTACCATATTGATTTAATTTGTGACAAGCTAAGAGCTATACTAGCAAAATTTTATATTATCAAACCGAAGGTACCATTCCAGATTCTACTTAATATGTACGTAGCTTTAGCGGAATCCATCATATCTTACGGAATCACAAGCTATGGCCGAACATTTAAAACATTTATTGATAAAATATTGAATTTGCAAGTCAGATTATTAAAATTAATAGTCCCCGGTAACATTAATAAACAATATAAAGAAAACCTTATTGATATATTTGAGTTCTGCAATATACTACCGGTACATGATAAAGTGAATATGTCATTATTGATTGAACAATTTTATAACATGGAAATAAAAATACCTGTATCGCATAAAATTGTTACTAGAAATATTACACATAATATGCTAAAAATACCAAAACAAAATAATTACTATGGAAGAAGAACTGTCGCGTACAAAATTCCCACCCTATTAAATAGTTTGCCCCAAAAGATAAAGCATGACATAAACGACATGAATTACAAACGTATTTACAAAAAATATTTCTATAATAAATTAAAACACAATTAGTAAATAAAATACATAAAATATACATACATATATATAGTTATGTGAGTACCTATATGTACAAGTATAAATCTGTAATAAAAAAACGAAACTGTTTATAACATATTCATAAAATAATAACACTCTGTATAGATTTCAATCGTTGAATAGGCGCTGCAGTCCGCTGCATGTGCACAATCCTACTCCGTCACATGACGTTCTCCAGAACCGGTTATAGTTCGAGCTCCAAGGAAGCGCCCCGCCGCGCCGCTGCCGCGCCACGCGCCTTGCCGAGGAACAGCATTTGCTTCAATTACTAGTATATATTCTGTGCATATATTAAAATAGGTGCTTGCTACACTTTTTAGTAGGTAAGTTATAGTTCACGGATGAATAGTGTTATTGAACATCTTATTAGTGATAATAAATGTCAAGCGCACGATGTGAATTCAAGTATCGAGACAAACCTAATGGTTTTTCGATATGATGTTATATAGATTTAAAGTTAAATTGTATAAAGATCAATAAATGAAAAAAAAAAGGACATACAGATATTTAAGGAAATATCTGTATTTCAAATTTCATATAAATCAGTTCAGCACTTTCAGCGTCAAGAAGTAATATATATACATACAGTCCGTACTCACACAGAAACATTCGCATAATATAATATTAGTGTGATTGTTCGATCCACACCGCGCTCGGTTGAGCTTCACCGCAAGGTGGAAGGGCATTTTGCGAATACTAACCTGGCTAGCTAGGACCCTCAAGTAGGAAATCTGTCGCCAAGCACCAAACAGTGTGTTCCGGCTGCAGTTCTTGGGAACCACTAATAGTTTAAGCACATAAGACTTGACAACTGTATGTACGTGACGGGCGCAGTAAAAGTTGTCCTTCTGTCAAAATGCTTCTGTTATAGGCAGAGGTTAATCCACTTAACATCAGGTGAGCCTCATGTTTGATCCGTCAAAATCCTATTAAAATAAACAGCATCAACTATCACAGATAAGACCGATTTCAAGGTAGGTTCATTTGACATTTTTTAGCCTAAATATGATACAAAACGTAAAAATATGCGTCATCTTTCAATTTTACATCTTGTCACACCTTATACCTTTTCAGTTACATCAGATCAAAATAGTTCAAATATGAAATTTAAACCATTACATAAGATATTATAGTTTAAATTCATTTTGCGAACTATCTCACCCGGGACCTACTTCTAAGAATATATTGGTCTCAAGTGGCCCAAATACAAATCCAAACTGATAAATAAGACATCAATTGTCACATAGACAGTACTAAGACCTATTTCGAAGCAAAATTTGTCATTTGTAGCGCAAATATGAAATCCTCATCGTCAATTTCAATCTCAACATGATGATAACCAGAAAAAATCGAGGCCATATTTGCAGAAACTAGAAAATGTTCAAGAGAACATCGGATTACATTTTGGGGTTATGTTATCAAATCGGGATATTTATAGAATTATATAAAAAGACTTGCTTGAATTTGAACCTACGCTTCTAATTCGTAGACAACAGGATACCATTGGAGGATATTCCAATTGCTCTTCGGTAATCAAAAAACCACACTTCACCGGAAGACGTAGAGTTGGTAGGCCACTAGGTGAACTGACGACTTCGCTAAAGTCGCGGGTAGGCAATGGCTACAAGCGGCTAATAGCCGTTCTTTGTGGGATCCATTTGTTCAACAGTGGACGTCTTCCGGCTGATGATGACGATGAATCAAAAAAAACCACTCTGGAATTAATACAGACAGCGATAGTTACTCTACTGCGGCAGGTGATAGTAAAACAAGAGAGGAGAATTGCATGGTGCTATCAAATATGTTGGACGCTAGCCCAACTGCTAGAAACCGTGGAACAAGCCGTAGGCATATCGGCTTTGTAACACGGAAACTGCAAGCGAAAATAATGAAAAAATACAATTTCACAAGTTTTGTATAAAATATGCACACGCATAGAAACACTGCTTAGACATAGATAATAAAAAAAATGTTAAAGATTGTGCGAGTAATCTATCAGTAATATCAACACATGTGTTACTCTAAAATAATGTATAATAGAAACAATAGCTTTTAATGTCTATTTAGGTCTCTATCGTAATAACAACAAATGCTGTAGATCATCATATGCTATAGATTATCGATTCTCAAAAATAAAGATATATTACAAAATCACAAATATACGATAGAAAAGATTTAAGTCCTGTGCGGGATCCGCATAGCAGACGTTATTGCAAATCTAACAATATTAAAAATAAAGATATATATATAAATAAATAAAAAACTTTTACTTACTTAAAAGACAAACTAAAATATAAAGGGTTCATGTATGTATGTATTATGTATGTTTGTCAGTTTCTTAATTCCACCATACCTTCTAAACGACTTAACCGATTCTAATGTATGTATGTATCATTATATTCGTCTTGATAGCGCAAGTGACAATATGCACATAAAAAATAAACTGTCGGATTTTAGACGCAAAATTGAGAGAAAAAAATCCTCAAAATCCGTCGAGTCAAAATGTATCAAAAGTGGTATCAAAATGAAGACCATTAGATAACGATTCCATAAATATATATAACTTGCAGTTTTAATTTCAATGGAACGATAAAACGTTAAACTAAAATAAATAAGATGCAGTCAAGTTTTTTACTTTTTTAAATAATTTGTACTTGTTTTGGTTAACTTTACAGAAATACGCGTTACAGGTTTTCATAAGTGTTGCCGTTAGCAGAGAACAGTTGGATTACCCCGCAACTGAAATATTTACAAGGGTCGGCGAAATGTTTTTTGAGGGAGAGAAAATAGAACACGTAACATGTATTAATGGTTCGTCCTGTCATGAACCTGAGGCCATTCATTGTGATAGCTCATTTTATAAATAACAGATTTTGGTGAAAAATGTTTCATTTGAGCCTGAATAATTCAAAAACTTGCTCAGACAATATCTCAAGTTGAAAGTTCAAGGGACGGACAAATTAAGTTAAATCTATGCTTCGTGCATTAAATTCTAACTTTAAAAGGATGCTTATATCTGTAAATAAATATGTTTTGAAGAACTTATATTTTAAAATAGCATTTTCGGTTATTAACCCTTATTGTGCTAAGTTACTCGTCAGGCGTACAAATATTGATTGCTAAAGAATCCTGGCTAACTAAGTAGGGCATAATAATGTTAAAAAAAATATTTAAAGGATAACACGGAAGCGCTCAGCAGGAAATACCAATAGCGGTCACCCATCCAATAACGACCGCAACGAACGTTGCTCGGTTAAAAATCACTAGGCAAGCAAGCGAGCGCTTGCAAGATTCTTAACAAAGACTTACTTCTATATGAACTCTCTCCTTTAGGTTGTATCGTATTCAAGGAATAGCGATCAAATTAGATCATATTGAATTCAGTCATGCATCATTCAAAGGCCTTTTCTGAATCAATGGAGCGCTATTGAATTTAGCATATACATATAACACATGGTATGTCCTTTGACTATCCATTTCAACCCTGGCCTTTCATCGCATTAAAAGGAGTATCAAGTTGAGCAATTGTGAAGTATTAGAGGACAACAAGGTCTTACTATAAAAAGGCCTATATCAAAAAGAATGGACTCAAAATAGTATAAATGTATTAATTATTACTATCGGCCGAACTATTATAAATTAAAACCAGGAAATTTTGAAAATCATCATTAGTTTTTCGTAAATAAAATAAATAGGTACATAAAATACTTCATACTTATAATGTAAAGGCGAAATATGAGTATCTTTGCATGTTTGATTCTTCACTTTCAAACGGCTGGACCAATGTTGACGAAATTTGGTATGGAGGTATATTAGATGCTGGATTAAGAAATAGGATCCTTTTCATCTTCATCATTACATTAGGTATCACCCGCGTGGATCACCACTGGGCGTAACTAGTACTTAAAATTAGTACAGTATACAGTTTCTTTATTGACATAAGTTGAATAGCAATACCTTATGAATCCGCTCACGAAATATTAATTTTATCTTTGTTTCAGGGGCCATAGTGGTTTCTCCCAGGGTTTAAAAACATGTTATCTGTATATATTTTTTCTATATTCAAAAAATATACATAATGATATTTTTTTCAACCACTGAACTTTATTTTCAAAATACTACAACCTATAGACAAACCCGATACTATTAATAACGAAAGAATCTGTGCCTAAAGGCCTAAAGGCTAGGCAAAGGCTAAGCAAAGACTTGCAAGTGTAGATTATTGACCGAGCGAGAACTTAGTTCGAGCGAAGCGTCTCTGCTTCAACTTAGACAAACATGCTTTCGTATATCCGTTTGTTCTCCTCTACAGGTCGCATTTCTCAACCGATTATCACGAAATTTTGTTAGCAGGTTTGATAAGTCCATAACATTTTTTTGTCGATTCAGTTTTTGGATATTTTTCACAATGACGGAGTTATTCATTATAAGGTGTTGAAAGTATGGGCAACATTGCCCTTAAATTAAGCACGCATGTGCTTAATTGTTGTTGTTCTAAAACGCACGTCAGTTGCCTAAGAGATATGCTTTCTCTCTCTCGTATAATCAATTATTTATTTTCCATGTTTTTGTAGCCAGTATATTCATTCGAGTTAATACATTACCAAGTATGTAAAATTATTGTTTATTTACTACTTACTTACCTATTTCCGATACAGCTAGCCTTCGCTGGGGCCCGCGAGTCATTTAATTATTTACATTACATATCTAGATTTTTGGATTTCTTGACCCATTCTCCCATTAGCATGGGCAGTGAACCTTTATTCAATTGTAAGCTATGCAAGGGCAGACTCGCGAGGTCTACAGCTTGGAGAGCCACTAGTATAAAAATGATAAGGAATACATTATTATGAAATACATACACCGCGTACAATACATAACTCGATATGGCAAACCCTATAATATTCAATTACAGTACCATCTTTGTAAGAATTCCCTAGGAGTATCTTATATATAGGTATTTTGTCGTGTACTCAAAGGAGGAAGACAAATTCAGGTTAAAGTCGGTTCGTTCCACATTATTTTATGTTTACGTGTAGTTTATTGTTATGATCTTACTTATCTTGACTCAGATCAGCATATGCGTAATGGAGTTATCCATTACAGCCCACCATATACCACTTCTAATATATATTATCTTACAGTAGTATGGTCACTTTGTCTTGCAGTTCGCAGACGCTGCTTTACGAGCAGATTTTTTTGTGCTATTGTGACAGAATCAGCTTGAGGCTCACCTGATGTTAAGCAGACTAACCTCTGCCTATAACAGATGCATTTCGTCACAAGTCACGAATTGCACTGCGCCCGTCACCAGGAGACATAGTTATGAAGTCTCATGTGCCTGTAATTTCTCTGGCTCACAAGGACTGCTGCCGGAACACACCGTTAGGTGCTTGGCGACAGATTTTCTACTTGAGGTTGGTCGCTAGCCAGGCGGGCATTCACAAAATGCCCATCCACCATGCGGTGAAGCTCAAGCCCGCGGCGGGATTCAATACATGGACCTGCTGCGCGGCAGTCCATAGCCAATGCCGCTGAGCCATCACTGCTTCAAACCTTAAAAATTAATGATGTGATAAAGCTGATAAGTGAAGTGATGTAGGAAATAAAACAACTAAAATATCCTACCAATAAGGAATATTATGATCTTGCACCTACATTCTGCCAATCATTTAATACATCCTTATGTTCATACTGCAATGCGTTGGATCTCTGCGCATACTAGAAGAAACAGGATTTTACATAGTTCCTGTATAACCGGCCCTGATATAAGGTCCAGTAAACTGGGACACTTTATACGCAGATATACAGGGTTATTGGAAAAATGCTAACAACCTCTTAGGGTTGACTACTGCTAGTCGTAACAAACATATTGAGATGTTATTTTAGGGTTCCGTACCCATAGGGTAAAAACGGGACGTCTGTCACCAGGCTGTATCTCAAGAACGGCGATATCTAGTCTGTTGAAATTTTCACAGATCATGTATTTTTATTGACGCTATAACAACAAATAATAAAAATAAAATAAATATTTAACGGGGATCCCTTACAACAAACTTGATTTTTTTACCGTTTCTTGCTAGATACTAATAATGGTGACATGTAGACGCTTTAACTATTCACAGAATATTTAGTTTTATGTTTTCTTTAAATATAACTAATTAAAATAAAATAAAATAAATAATTAAGGGGGCTCCCATACAATAAAAGAGCTTTTCACCGTTTATTTGCTAAAAATAATAATAATTAAATTGTTAAAAATAATATAATGGTACGGAACTCTTCGTGAGCGAGTCCCACTCGCACTTGGCCGGGGTTTTTTAATTCATCTTAATTTTTTGTTATTAAGAGAAGTCAACCCTAAGAGGTTGTTAACATTTTTCCAATAACCATGTATATGTATACTCGTATAGGTAATCGCTCGTGCGGTGATGGGCTAGAATTACAAACCCCCCTCTCGCCCCACATCTTCCTGTGCTCCCACAGGAAGATGTGACTAAGAGATAAGACTATCTCGTAAGAGGCGACTAAGGGAAAATAACAGAAGTTAGGCATCAATTATCTTCTCAATCTGTCTCTTACACTGCGATTCACAAGACGCCTGCCAAGCGTGGGTATTATGACAAACCAACTACTGTCAAATTCTTGGTCAAACTTATATTTGAATTCTACTCAATTAACTCTAAACGATAATGAAAAAACTTTTTGTTTACTGACATATAGGTTCACAAAAGTTTTTTCATCTGTGGTATTGTTATATGTTTTATGTCTGTGGTGTGTGAAAAATATTTGTTTCACAAGCTCGGAAAGGTGTTGTTTATCGTCCGAAATCTGCGTGTAAAAATGCTTTATGTCCGCTAGCGTGGAAAAAGTTTTTGAAATTCGAATCTGTATAAAAGTTCCAGAAAATTTTATTTACGTTAAATATCATCAAATTTAATAATTTTAATTACAATTTCTCCTATTAAATTAACCCAAATGTACTACATTATTTAAGAAAACAGCTTGCACCTTGCATTTTACTCGCTGGAATGAGGTGAAAAATTGTGTGTTGCGCTCGACAGAATAGCTATTTGCGTCTCGTATCTTTGAAAGCTACGCTTAGGTTTCAATACAAATACTCGCGTTAAAGAACAACTTATCAGCCGTGCATAAAAATAATTATATTTCAATCCCCATTTTGATATATATTCTCAACCTTGTTTCATAATGTTATTGTTTTTACAGATAACAAGTTATAAAAGCCTAGCAATTTCCATTTAAGCCCAAGGTTATTTTACAGAATGCCAATTCCGTTGTATAACAGTGTTGTGTTACCCTTTTTAGCGTGAGGCTGCGCCATTATAGTGCTACGGTTTGGAAGATAAAGCTGTTTTATACGTTTCGGTTGAATAGCTGTCTCCTCGGTTGGATGTAATGATTTAGAAAAGTTATATACTACTTTAAATACATACATAAAATCACGCCTCTTTCCCGTAAGGGTAGGCAGAGACCACAGATTTTCACTTACTACGATCCTTACAAATCTCTTTCGCTTCATCTACACTTATCAATCCTTTCATATATAAGCGTTGGTTTAGAGTACTCCTGACCTGGCTATTTTTCAGAACGTCTTCAATCTGATTTCCGAACGTTCGCCTAGGTCTTCCCCTTCCAACACTTCCGTTCACTATTCCCACGTATACCTGTTTAGTCAATCTCATTTCATTCATTCTCTCTACGTGTCCAAACCATCTCAACATACCTTTCTCGATTTTTGTCACTCCATCCTCATTCACGAGAAAGATGAAAACAATCATGTAGGAGTGATGAGTGAAATGCAGTGCCAAACAGAGTGATAAAAGTAGCACTGCAACTGTAATGGACAGGCGTGCGACTTGTACGTGTCATCACTTCATAAAAAATGGTTATGTAATCTCTAAGATATTTTCTTGAATTGATAATGAAAAGTAGAGCATTCAACTTATCTATCTTTATTTTTTACATATATCTTTGGATGTTATTGATTACGTATCGCGTTAGTGTGTTTATGTGTGGGTGTGTGTGTGTGTGTGTGTGTGTGTGTGTGAGGGTGTGTGTGAGGATGTGTGTGTGTGTGTGACTATGTGCGCGGGTGTGTGTGTGTGTTTGTGTGTGTGTGTGTGAGGGTGTACGTGTGTTTGTATCCCCTTGTTGTGTTAAATATCCCCTTTGGAATCTCGAGCACCTGGGTCGGACAGGTTATGATAGAAAACCTTAACCTGTCCGGCCCAGGTGTCGAGATTTAGATAAAGAAATTTTCAAAAACAGTCCAGTGATTGGAACTTTGCTGGTATAGATATGGGAATTAGCTCGCCCCCTATTATTAAAACGTTATGTACTATGTTTACACGCATGACGGTTTTTCTATGTTACCTGCCGTTTTAATAAGTTGTATACTTGTCCAATTAATTAGATATATTGAAATCGTTTTTGGATCTCTTTTTGGCGTATCGAAGGGTCCGTGGGGAAATATCGAATGCATCAACTTCAAATCATATGCTCCCACGGACTTTCGGGGACCCCCCTCGTTTCACCAAAGAGACCGATAAATCTAATCCACTATATTCCAATCAATTTGACAAGTTGTTTGGCGACCACTGTAGGTACTTATATGTACAATATAGACGTGACCTAGGGTAACCTTCGCTAGATTATCATTCATTATGATATATATTCATATTCAACCAGTTAATCCTGACTATCAGCTACCAGTGGTGCAAGCCGGTAGTGTCAAAGGTACGAAATGAGCTCTTCAATTACAAAATCACACATATATGATAGGAAAAATTTAAGTCATGTGCGGGATTCGAACCCGTGTCCATCCACCCCTTGAACCGAGGTATGCTCTAACCAATTGAGCTAACATGACATGACGTCATAACTCAAATCATTCCTATCGTTCTTTGACCATCGTATTGGGATGGAGGTAGGTAATGGTAATTGGTAGGTAATGTTCGCATAGCAGGCGTTATTGCATACCTAACAATTTTAAAAAAGAGCTCTTCAATGTTCGATCACATGACTGGAGCCGTCGCATGCGCCCGCGCCGCCTGTCTCTTGAAATACTAAATACCTAATTAATCAGTTGGTATTCATGTATACTGTACACAGGTTCACCTCGGCCTAAAACTCCGGTGAGCAACCTGTCTCCACGTGATCACGTGATCGCTTTTTATGTATGTCTTTACATTTATGTAATTGTCCCCTTTTCTGGTAGAAACCAATCCAGAGATGCCTAAGGTTTTGAATATGAATGATAAAATAAAAACCTTGTTCGCAATTTTACTTGCTTGAGCTAAAATAGCATAGATTCGATTACAAGGACAACAATATTTTTAACGGAAGGGCCCTACAACTTGAAAATGGTGTCGTAGATTGGTGGCGATAGACGATAAAATAAAAAGAAGTCATCATTGTGAAAAATGGTATTAGATGTTTCACAAAGATTTTGACTTTAATAATGAACCCCCGTGAGGTGACGTTCTAGAATTGTTTTAACCGTTTTCCAAAGGTTCTCTTGTCATCGATTACAAATTCAATGTAAAGTTCTTTTTATTTTTATTTATTTATTCAAAATACAATCACAACTATCTTTACAAGAATTTCCTGAGGCAATAGTGTAAGTAAAATTCATCATCATAACTAACACAATCAAATTAAATATTCTTAATTATTATGTGGTAAAAGTAGGTTCAGATGTAATAAATACATATTTAAGGTCTTTGACTCTTTTACTAGTAATTGACGACGTCATCCAAGATGGCCATCCATTTGTCAGAGCACGCCAGTATACCTAATATATATAGTACCCCCACAAAGTCCTTCATCTCGTAATCTACTAATAGGTACTAAACTAAACTTAACACTAAGTACATAACCTTTACCCTTGAAATCAATAGTGGATTGTGCATTGTACAACGAGTGCATACAACATATCATTTTTACCGAGCCGTTTAACCTGATATTTATTAGTTATACACTCTGATTTTCACTTCAAATTGCGAGGAAATAAACAAAAAATAAAACAATATCCCTAAAAACATTTAAATGAACTGAACATTTGAACAATATCATATTTTGAGTGTCGTTCAAACAATTCGATAAATTTATGCCCGGTTCTATAAAAATACCCCTGATCTATGTGTATTATGATAACCCAAACACATGAAATATATTACAAACCATATCTATGAAAAATGTAATTGGTTTCGACTTCATTGATGATGTTCTCATTTTCACTTGTCGATGTAAAATTAACAAAAAAACTGTTTACGATGATTTATTTACTTTTTAATGCATTTTTCGTTTTAGATTTTTTTCTGTTTGAAGTCATTGTTTTGTTAAAATGGTGTTTATCTATATAAGTCCATATTCGTTATGGTAACTATAAGTGATTCAAAAATATCGATAGATCGATTTATTTGCGCACTATATAAAATCAAAAACTCGATCGAAACGTCGAACTTATTCAATATTGCATTTTGATTTAAATAGTGTGCGAATAGACCCTTTGTTTATGTAAAAATAGAAATCTCATATACGAAAATTTAAAAACTAGATTACCTACGTGTTTTTGAAATATGTTCAAGGTTTATAATAGTAGGGATGGTTAGTGGGAATTTAAGGAATAACCTCATAGAAAAGAAGTAGATAATAATAATAATTGTTTGTTACTTGAAAAAGGCAATTTTACAAAATAAGTTTAATACAAACTCCTGATTCCTAAACTAGGTTCTCGAGAACCCGTAAAATAGGTACCAGGACTTCTTTCGTCCGAGTACAGATTTGTTGTTTGCCTTAGCAGTTACAATATATATAGTAAGTACATTTATAAGTAATAATTATAGAAAATACAAAAATCATTTTAGATTACAATTTCATAATACTTTACACTGTGCGTGTGCCGTGTGTGAGGGTGTGTGTGTGTGTGAGGGTATGTGCGTGTGTTTCAATTCAAAGCACTGGTGTGATCAACTGTACAGTTTGTTCATAATTCATTTTGATTTGTTTGTAAAACAAAAGTTTTTTGACTTCATACTCTGATTTTGAATATATATTATCACTTTTGTGTGTCTCATTATATAGGTAAGGTCCCAGAAAGGTAATAGATTTCTTAGCTACAAGCCACATAGTTGAAGTAAACAAGGTGTGTGCAAAGTATGGAGAGCTATTAATTTAAACACGCATACCTACTTCCTACGAGCTGGGAACTTATATGAATGGCTCGGCAGGAATGCTGAGAGTTCTTACCGGTCCTTTGAGAAGTAAACTAGTCGGTTACACTTATTGTGAGAAATTAAATCAAACATACCAAGTCTTATGACTAAATGAAAGGAAATTCACTGATAACATCTAAAATTATAACATAACGAAATAATAGAGTAGAATAGAAGTGTTTTTTGTACCAAATGAAATATAATTTATCGGTATATCTATTTTGTTGGTAATTATTTAAAAGGATACACAGTGCAAGGGTGTATATAAAAACTAGTTATGGTTGTGCCCGAAATTGCTTTTGAAGGAAAAACAGTGTCAGACAGTATAGATCAAAGTGTGATTTAGAGTTAAAAATTAACGTTTTTAATATATGTTTCATATAAGAATATTTTTTAGCAATAATATTTATTTAAATTAAAAAAAGTCATCTTTAAAACATTAAGTACAAAAATATCAGTTATGTCAAAAAGTGTTTATTTCAAAGATTATCCGTATCACCATCTAAAAGTTGGATATGAACGGTAAGTTAAGTTGTAAAATTTCCGTATCTACCTAATATTTTTATTTAAGTATACAGGGTTTAGGTAAAATGCTAACAAACTCTTAGAGTTGACTTCTGCTAGTCCTAAGAAATATTTTGGGATATAATTTTTGTTTAAAAAAAAAAAAAAAAAAAAAATTTTTCTTTTTTGTTTTTTTTAATATGTTTTTGACTGAATAAGCATGAGGACCACCTGATGTCAAAAGTCTCTTGTGCCTATAATGTATTATTTCATATGTTTAATACTTTGCTCGATGTAAATATTCAAAACTCAATTCCAAGGGACCACGGCGCGGTCCAGTGTTGCCGCAGCGGGAGTTCTAGGCTCGGAGTAGTCATTAAAACCCCAAAAAACACATTTTTTTTTTCAAAACCAAAACAAAATTATCTCAATATGTTTCATAGGACTAGCAGAAGTCAACCCTAAGAGGTTGTTAGCATTTTACCAATAACCCTGTATATGTAGGCACTTTGGCTAAAATGTTCACTTGCCTACCCAAATCTTTATATCATATGCATCAACATCTTATATATCAAATGCATGTCATTGTCTAGAAAACATTGAAATCATATAATTTTGTTTATGAGACGTTTATGGTCGTAGATGTTGTTCAGGCTAGCATAGAATTACTGGGTCTCAAAGAGAGCTGCCGGATCACACCGTTAGGTGCTCGACGACAGATTGTCAACTTGAAGATTGTAGCTAGCTAGGCGGGCATTCGCAAAATGCCCTACCACCATGCTATAACGACTGCCATCCTAAGACAACAAGCGGGACCGACGGCTTAACGTGCCCTTCGAAGCACGGAGACGCTCAGTAGTAATGTCACTAGCGGTCACCCATCCAACTCATGACCTCGCGCGACGTTGCCTAACTTTGCTGATCGGTTGAGAACAGCTAAGTAAACTTCGCTACAAGCGCTTCAAAATGTAATATAATTATACAGTTTTAGACCAATTTTTTCCTCTTATAAATCAATGTAGTATTGAATTTAGAAAATCTCCATCTTTTGTATTAAAAACGCAACTGTTCAAATTTCGGAAAAAAATATGTTTCTTGTTGTGGTGTGTTTATGACTTTACGAAATATGAATAAATATCGCCTGAACGTTTTTCTGTTGCCAAACACCTAACGGTGTGTTCCGGCAGCTGTCCTTGAGAGCCAGTTATTCTAGGTTAGCCTGAACAACATCTTCGACCACATCATCACTTACCATCAGGTGAGATAGTGGTCAAAGGCTAACCTATCAGGCATAAAAAAGTAAGGAAAGAGTGAATTAGTATGAAAATTTTATATTTCCTTTCTCCTGTAAACCATATCGCCTATATATTCCACAAGTGGTCGGCAGATGGCAGTGTCTCAATACCCTCGTTTGCCCAAACGCATGCAATACGGGCGAGTATACTGCCAAGAACTAGACAAGATTCCAGGCTTTGGATTGTAATGAAAATTTATTTACTTGATAAGCACGGCAGCTCTAAGTTTCAAACAAGCAACCAGAATTTAATTAATTTTATAGCAGAGCCGATTTTCAGGTGTTTTAGTTTATTGCGGATTTCTCCGGTTACCGGTAATATAGTTTGGTTCTTAATTAATGTGCCAATCTTGAATAAATTTTCACCGTAACTGAAACCGTTTTAACTGTGCCTAACTATGTGTTTTGCCTGTAATGTATTTTGCATTTTTTGTAAGCAAAAAATTGAATTCGAACGTCATATTATATTTATGTACTGTATCAGCCAACTCGTCCACTGCTGAACACAGCTTCCTTCAACTTATTTGCCATAATCCCCACGCTTGGCAGGCGGCTTGGGGATCGCAGTGTAAGTTGGCAGTTCTTTAGAAGGTGCTGCTGCCCACCGTCCAGTATTTTTCCCTTAGTTGCCTCTTACGACACCCACGGGATGATATGGGGAGTTGCAAATCTAACCCGGCACCCCACGGGGGTGCATGGTATTTATGTAGCAAAAACATATTTTATCAAAATGATAATATTTTAGTTTTTAAAATATACAATTCTCAAGATGACATACGGTAATAAAAATATTGTTTTACTACTAAATCTAATAAACCTCTGGTGAAGAAAAAAGTGCCCACAATACTGGTACCTCGCTATAAATGTATTGAATTGATATTATTTTTTGCAATAATCAAATAAATATATATATTAGATATCAATCGTAGCAAATTTTCTCCGAATCTAGCGTACCTACCTATTACGTCATCAAACACATCAGGAAGACAACAGACACAATAGTTAGGTAACAAATTCTGAAACAGTGATGGCTCAGTAGTATTGGCTATGGACTGCCGCGCAGCAGGTCAATGGTTCGAACCCCGCCGCGGGCTTGAGCTTCACCGCATGGTGGTAGGGCATTTTTCGAATGCTAGCCTGCCTAGCAACCACCCTCAAGTAGAAAATCTGTCGCCAAGCACCTAACGGTGTGTTCCGGCAGCTGCCCTTGAGAGCCAGTAATTCTAGGTTAAGCCTATTAACACCTTCGACTACATCATCACTTACCACCAAGTGAGATTGTGATCAAAGGCTTACCAATAAGAAAAAACTACAATAATACAATATTTAATTATTTGAGTCAAACGTAGTAAATTAATAAAAAATAAATAAATTAATTAATTATTTCGTAAATCGTCGAAAACGTAGGATACTATATACTAAGGTTGCGTCATCATTTACAAGTATAAAACCAATTGCAAAATTGGTCTTGTTTGTAGTACAACGCAAGTGGTACTATAGATGTCGCTCCATCCCAATACGATGGTTAAAGAACGATAGGAAAGATTTTAGTTATGACGTCATGTCATGTTAGCTCAATTGAGTGAACGAAGTTCCTTATCGCGCGTTGCGAAAGGGGGCTAGACGGAAAAAATTAAGACCAAAGGTTGTAACGACTCTTTTTGCTATAGTTGTAAGCCGTGCGGCATGCGCGTGTTTCTCTGTCTGTCTCCCTCTCTCAAAATTATGACTAATGTCCATCTCTCTCATCATAATCTCTCTCATAGAAAGCAAGCCAGTTATTTTCGTTTCAGTTAATATTAAGTTTATATTACATTATATTTGTTAATAATAAAAAATAAAATTATGAAATCTTGAAAAAAATAATATTACAATTCCTTCACTAATTAATCGAAAAGAACTTTTTTCCATCCCAGTATCCCTTGACACCTCTCAAGTTTTTTATAATTAATAATTTGGCGTCATCAGGACCACTACGTCCTAGTTATGAATTAAATTCTATTGTTATCATTACACATCGCCGATGCCCATGGGTTAAGGTGGTAATGTAATTTGAGTAAGCTGCATTCTGTACTTAGATGTACGCATCCCTAGTAATGCTATGAATAGCATTATCTGTTCGTTTAAGCGTAACCACAACAATGGTGTTGTATGTACATTCTTAGGTAGTTACTATCTATTCATACAAATAGTCGTTAGACTTTATTAATAAAATGTTAGAAAGAAAGAAAGAAATCATTTATTTAGGACTTATTAAACACACGACAGCAAACAAAAGACATAATACACATATACATATAAAACACATATAAAAATACACATAAAACTATACAATCACAATTTATTCATAAAGTTAAGCAAATATTTATACAACACATGTTCAAAATTAAAAAAATAATCTACTGTCATGTGCGGTCCATAAAAGGACTTGGCTCAACATAATGCGGACAAAACCTACAGCGCTGATTTTCAGCCAAGACCTGAGTGACGCACGGACACAATGATAAAAACTAATAAACAAAACAAAACTACTCAATAAAAATTATAACTACAACTCAATATTAATCTTGACACTATATACAACACTACAGCTACTACAATACTATATATATAGTTTGTAGTATTTGTTTAATAAAGGCATACCGCCATTTAAAAAAAAAAAAATCTTGACACTTCACTAACGTATGTATCAAGCATATTCCCACCACCTCTGGTTAGCGTCAAATCATTCGTCAAGTCAATTATTCCAATAGCTTATGCTTAAAATTGGAAAGTTTCTCACAGATATAACGATCCTAAAATTTGGTGCCATTAAGCCTTAGTAATTCCATAATGTAATGTTATTGTCATCATCCCCGACCCATAAAAAAAAGATATTTTCTCTTCATGTCAATGATTATGTCAGTTCGGCATCTGACATAATAGCCAGGTCTTATTCTAGTTAACCATCATATCGACCACATCAATACTTCTAATAGGTGATATTTTAGTCAAACATACCTTAATGGTGATACAGTTGTCGAGGTAAATTTAGGGTATTCCGAAACTTTAAAACCCCAGAAAACTGATAAAAGGGTCTCAAGGATGTATATTGTCCCTAACATGTATGGAGAAAACGTACATAGAAGATCTTTAGATGGATGGCAGGGTGGCATTAGTTCCTCAGAAGGCGATGCTGCCCACCTTCCGATATTTTGCTTTAGTCACCTCTTACGACACCCAAAGGTAGCAATGACATTCTAGCGCGGTCCTCCACGAGTCACCTCACTACAGCGAGGAAAATGCTAGATGCAATAAGAACACTTTAAATAATAAAGTAAATTATTGTTTATTTTAAAAAGTGCTTTTTTATAAAAAGGTTTTAAATTAAAAAAAAAAACACTTTTTATTAAATAGTGTTTTTTTAATTTACAATAAAAAGTAACAGTAAAACTTACTACATTTATTGGTCATTTTGAGAGTTTTTTTTTTGGAACTGTTAAAACGTTTCGTATTTTAAAAAACGCACACTTGCGACACACGCAGGTTTCCAATGAAACACAAAACCTTTTCCAAGCTTGTGAAAAAATACTTTTCATGTGATCAATTATAAGGCTTCTATATATTGTTTTTCATTGTACCGTGAAATTAGTACAAAGAGATACTGACACAGAGAATACCAAATTATTTTTTTTACTGTGATTGTCTATGGTTTAGAAGTCTTGTATTTGCAGATATAATCGTTGTAGCTTGTGTCGTTAGCTAGTCCTATATTACCCATTTTTTTATTTCTCGTGGTATTAAAACCTTTAAATTGATTCATAAACTGTTGATTCAAAAACAAAAATCAAAGACGTGGCAACTAGAGATTGCAACCCGGTATGTTTCTCAACCCGGCCGGGCCCGGTTGCATTCGATGCCCACCCGGCCGGGTCCGCCGGGCCCGGCCGGGTTGTGTGTTAGCGAGTATTTTATGAAAATTTCCTATATATGAATGGAAAACCACAATCATTCAAGGTTAATATTTATTCCAAACTGGCTTTTGAACAATTATCACAATAATCACTCTCAATCAAGTCTCAAAATCACACTTTATACAGAATTGATTACTTTTACTTATGGATGGAAAAGTAACATTAGTATTAGTAATTATTCATTTTTAACAGACTTCAAAAAAGGAGGAGGTTCTCAATTTGTTTATTTTTTTATGTTTGTTACCTCAGAACTTTTTACTGGGTGAACAGATTTTGATGTTTATTTTTTTTTATTTGAAAGCTGATCGTTGCCGTGTGGTCTCATTTAAATTTCATCAAAATCAGTCAAGCCGTTTTTGAGTTCATCATGGACACTCCAACAACTGTTTCATTTTCCTATATTATATATTAGCATTGTCAGTAAATGGCAATCGATCCCGAAAGTAGCAAGGTACACTAAAAGCGGTGAATTTTTTTTAATAAGTCTAAACAAGCAGGTCTTTATCTTTACTCGTTATAGTGTCTATTTGAATACATAGTATTAAAATAAGAAACTAATAACGGTTTAAACAAAAAAAAAACTGATTTGCTAAAAGTAAAGTATTATGTTTTTTCTTAAACTTTGGCTATTAAGACTAGTGAGTGTTACTATTACTAATTGAGCAAATAGCGAAATCTTGGCTAGGCTGTACTGTAACCGTAAATTACCAAACTTGTATAGTCATAACTAACAAAATGTAACGTTCACGCGCCGCGGTTTACTTACCGGGTCCGGTCACCGGACCCGGCAAGAATGGCCGGGCCCGGTGGGTACCAAAAAGGGCCCGGTTTGCAATCATCATCAGTTTGTATATAGATTTCTCTTACTTTGTTGCCACTAGAGCAACAGAGTAAGAGAAATCTATTTACCATCACGAGTAGAGCAGCTCTCTACGGTGGGTATAATACATTTATCGTAGTTTAATGTACAAACTTTGCTAACAAAGCTGTGTTTATTATTATTTCATTATGTGGCAGTATGGTGAATAATTTTGTAAATGTGTTATCATTTTACATAATTGGATTGCTGGAGTTGTGCTCATGATTAATGTATTGTTATGATACACTGTACTTGTATTTTCGATGCTTCGGTGGTCTTGTGGCGTAATATCGCTTTGGGATGTAATAAGATTGACAGTAATTGGATTTTCTCTCACCTAGACTATTTGGTCTGAGGCCTGGAACATTGTCCGGCAGACGGTATATTGCAATAGGTTGGTCTTTTATGACACAGGCAAAGATATCTTGCGAAACATGGTTATAAACTCACCTCTGCCTACCTCTCCAGGGCTAATACAAATGAAATAAGTCGTGGTGTTATATATTTTATATATACATATTTTTGCGCCAAATTTTATGACTTTATCAACGATATAAGTGGGACAATATTACTTAGGTAGATATATAAAAAAAAATACATCTTGGAAGTAGTACTTACATCTCAAATTGGAAATCCTAGTAGTTATTAGGTACTACAACAATGTCTTTGTGGATATAATAAGATAAAATCATTTTATTTAATAAGAGTATGTATGAGGCAGATGTGTCAAGTACAGTCTTGGATTTTTTTTAAGCAAAGATGGTCGAGCTATATATACTACCTATGGACTGTCGTACCGCAGATGCCTGGTTCGATCCCCACCGCCGGCTAGAGCTTCACCGCATAGTGGAAGGGCATTTTGCGATTGCCCACCTGGCTAGCTATCACCCTAAAGTAGAAAATCTGTCGCCAAGCACCTAACGGTTGGTTCCGGCAGCACTCCTTGAGAGCCAATGAAATTATAGGCACATGATACCAAAAACTATGTTTCAACGTGACAGGCGCAGAGCAATTCGTGACTTATGATGAAATGCATCTGTTATAGGCAGAGATTAGTCCGCTTAACATCAGGTGTGCCTCGAGCTTGTTCCGTCACAATTACATAAAAACACACACACACACACACTGAACACAGTTAAAATGCAATTTGTACCTATTGACTCCCCGCAACTCTCAGGATGTGTTAGGTCCACCTAATAGACTACCAACGTTACGTCTTTCAGTTTGTGAGGGCCTTTCTTGGTAATCGGTCTGCTGAGCAATATGGTCCGCCTATTGCCACTTCAACCACCAAAGTCTAAGAGCTTATTTCGGTAAATAAGTTCTCGGCAAATTTACTCCGCTGGATTTCGTCGAGCAGAAAACTCCAAGGATAGGTAATGCTCGATTATAAGGTATCTCATACTTACCTATTACTTATATTAAAATTGTTACAGGATTATAGGAAGAATTTTTAGATGCTGTATTGAATACTTGGATTTGTATCACGAATGAAGCAAAGAGTTAATTTTTTGTAACATTTGACGTGACCGGTCGCGGCGGGTCCAGCAGCCACGATGGATTCCATCTTATTTATATTACAACTTAAGTATATATATTTCTATTATATATGTATATTGTCTGGCCCGTGGAGTGCCGGGCTATAATGTCACTCCTCCATCTCACACCTTGGGTATCGTAAAAGGCGACTAAGAGTAAAATACCAGAAGGTGAGCAGTAGTGTCTTCTCAAGAACTGCTATCTTATACTGCGATCCCCAAGACGCCTGCCAAGCTTGAGGGTTATGGCAAACCCTCCTTAATTGGGGAGGCTGTGTTCAGTAGTGGACAATCCGGCTGATACTGCAAAGTATATATTGTTATTGAATTGTATAATAATTAACATTCGTGGAAGCTACCAACGTTTCTTCACCCCAAAATTTCCAAATGCAATTATCTTAAATTAGTTAATAGCTTGCGCTGCATGCAATGTTTATTGACAATAACTGAATGAACTTCAATTTATTACGTGCATAAGACAAATTAAATTCGAGATGCAAATATAAAGTTATGGCGTCTAGTTAGGTGTAGTATTATTATATGTTCTTTGGTTAGGTATGAGTATAACACATTAACAGAAATCGGTTAGCGTATAGTAGGTATATCACGCTATACAAAGTTTGTAGCAATGATAGCGGAGCAGAAATAGATATGGTCTGCCATGCCGCAGATGCTTCGATCCCCACCGAAGCCTTGAGCAATTACCGCGTGGCTTAACATCAGGTGGGCTGCGCGGTGTTCCATCACAATCTTATTAAAAATATCATATTATGATCATGTCCCTGCGATCCCGCCGAGAAGCGGTAGTGATGGAACACCGTGTTATTTAGTCGGTAGGGGCACTTGCTGCTGTGGGATTAGTTGGTGTCGAGTCCGACATATCCCGGCCACCTTCCCCGGGGTGGACAGGAATACGAAAATGCATTTTCACAAGTTAAAAAAAAAGGCTCGATACCGGCGCGGCGCCGCCGTTGGCAGCGGGTAGGTTGTTTGGGTTTTGGGTGGAGTTGGAGCGACCCCAGCGCTGCCAGTGAGAGAAATGATTTCCGTCCTTCATTACTTATTGACGTGCAGAATAATTTATAATGCTGATACCTGTAATAATATCAAGAGTATGATGAAATACCATGAAGGCAGATATACTTCAAGTTTCGTCACTTCAAGTTTCAATTCAGATAACAACCAAAAGTCATGACAACCTTTCATATACAAATAAAGTAACCAAATGCTCAATTATTACGACATACCTTCTTTTTAAGAGGAATAGCATAACTAATTGCAAGTTTGTCGTAAGCAAAATTTTGCACGACAATTAACCAAGAATTAGTGCGTAACCGATAATAAAATATCAAGACAGTGCATGACAAAAAAACATAATTTTCTACGCAAAAAAAATTGTAATTTAATCATAAGTAGTAATGGGTTTTTACCAATAATTTACTATGATGTAACGTTCTAAATAATTATTGAAACAATTATTTGTTGGGAAAAAATAAAAGATTGTAATGTAATTTTCAACTTTCGTGACCGACACGATGTCCCTAGAAGTTGCAGTGCTTGCCTGACTGGCTACCACCCTCAAGAAGAAAATCCTAATGTCCTTTTATGTTAGCTTTAGCTGAAGCTGAAGTTTTAGTTTAGTTGAAGCTAATATCCATTCTGCCCATTCTAGCTTTAGCCTGTCGGACAAAAATGTTCAACCAATGAGTCATCATCAGAGATTCGTCTCCTTTTTGTATCGAGTATATATAATAATTAGTTTGTTTAATATAATTATATTAAAAGAACTAATTTTATTAAAAGATATTTCTTCATAATGCACACTATTCACTCATTGTAATTTCACCCAGATCTGTACAGCCAAATTAATGTCAAAAAGTTTAAATTTGCAGTTCCTTTTGCACTACATAGATGGCGCTATCGCTATTTACGCTCTTTCCTATACAAAATGCATACGAATGTATGAAATCCTGCATCGCGCTAACGAAATAATCCGACCGTTCCGAAAGATATTCAGCTAACATTATATATTGACATCGGCAGCAATCGGAAACACTCGGCAGTCTAGTGCAGCAGAATCACCAGGAAAATACGGATTAAAAGTTATTCGCCCACGATTATATACGTGAGAGCTCTTTAAAACTACTATGATAATAACGAAAAGATATCAAAACATTCCCGTTAGGTTGTTAGGTATTTTATTTTCGTGAATTTAATAATAATTTATCATTTCATTATTGAAACTATACCATTAATTCCTAAGTTTTTATGATTCCCTTCCCGACTTTTTGTCATTACTGTTAGGGGTAATTTAGAGTTTGTCATGATATTTTGTTATGACGCGTACTAACAAAATATGAGTATTCAGCAATAAGAAATCTTGTGTTGTTGCCTTATATTTTATCGGAACATCAATTCATGGCATATTCTTATGATTTACGTGCACATTATAATTAAATACTCTTGGTCCGTTTTTATTGGGAATACGGATATTTATTTCAAAATTCCTTTACAATTATCATGAATCATGACAGTCATTTTTCTCAGTGTGCCGGGTGATGAGATCCTATAGCGTGCCCGACTCACAGATGCAGCTGCATACTCATCCTGAAAATGATCATCTGATGATTCCGGGCCGACGTATTCTATCCCTAACGTGACTGGAATTTGAGTGAGAATTTTCCGGTCAATGTAATATGTGTGAAACTCACAAGAATTTCATTTCATAAAAGCTTGTAGTATGAAAACATATAACTACGTAATTAAAAGTGTTGAGTAAGAATATGAACGGACATAGAAGCACGAACAAAAATTGTACAGCAATAAAAATGTATGTATCTGAAAGGAACATAAACTTTTAAGACAATTGCTATATCTTCGAAAAGTTTTGAGATAAAATTGAATAGAGCAGAATAAAAGCAGATGTTGTGTCGGTTACCCTTTTAGCTACGAGAAGAGAATACCATTGAAACGCTACCCTGAGGCTATTTACCGCTGTTCCGGGTCAGTAAATGAAACCTTTTTGCTAAAAACTTTTTGCTCCCATTATTATTTTTAACTGGGGCCCGATTCTCTTAGCTATTGAACAGCGTTAACGCAACTTAATTGCATGAAAATTGTAGTTTTTGACAGTATCCGTAGTCTGCTCGCTATTTAGGTTCGATCGCAAGTCAGTAGCTTGCTATCATTAGTTTTTGACATATTTGGTATGCTGTAAGCTATTTTGTTGCGATTGCGTGGCTACAGTGGCATAGATAGCATAGCATAGATTTTAGATAGAAAAATAGCTAAATTCTTAAAATATATTTATTTAATGTATTGTTTGCTAGAAAACCCCCGTATTTATGTTTTGACTAATGCTTGATTGATAGAAGTTTTCATTTTTAATTCAGTGTCAACATTTGCAAGCCATACGATAGCGACGCGATTACTATACAACTGCGATGAGGAACTAGAATTAGCAGACTACCGAATTTGACATTAACAGCAGTTCGGTCGCAGAAGCATCGCAGTAGTGTGGCGTTTGTTCAATAGCTAAGAGAATCGGGGCCCTGTTCGACAACAAAGTAATACCTACTATTCTGAGGTTTTAATAAAATTCAAAAACTAGGATCGTTGTCTAGTTTGGTTTATTTTACCCCAGTTTTACGTTGTTAGTTTTATCTCCGGTTGCAGCATAATGAATAAAACCTTCATGCTGAAAACTCTTGGCTGCTATTTCTTATGCTCTATCTACTCAACATGAGCGGCTATTGTATTTTACATATTTAGTCTCATGTTATGTACCTACTTGAGAATACTTAAGTGACGTCTGGTAAGCACAGAATACCGGAAACTAAAATTAAGCATAAACACATTGTTTATTACAGATGGTGCAGCTATAGTCTTACTTAGTAAAGTGTAATTTATACGTAAATGTGACTATAGCTAACCAGTTATCGGGTAATACACTACGCTCCAGCATATAAATTGGTCCAAAGTACGTGCGTGTCACTAGATTGTAGGCAAATTGGTATTTCACACAATTTGGTTGGATGGTGTATAGGAATCAATTTATTGGTAATTAGATTATAAGTAATAAACATTGTTTTATATGAACTTAGGTACTATATTCTCTATAGGAACAATATCTACAAAAAACATCCTTCGAAATGAGTTTGACAAAATCCGACTGGAATTAATTCACTTTCCGATCGAGAAAATCATTTTCCTCTCAATAATAGGCTTGAACCAATTTCAACATTTATTCAAAATTATATGATGGCTGCTTCCCTTCTTGTGACCTTAATTCAATTTGTAGAACCTGATTTCACTGTTAGATATATATTTTAGTTCCTTAGTCTGTGATAATATCTTCGTAAGTTTCGTATTCGGAACCAATTCGGATGATGATTTTTCATAGGCTGTGTGTTAATTTCCAAAATTCCTTTTTTTGGTAATTTTTTTTTACCAATTAGACACAATAAACTTAACACACACCCTATGAAAAATCATCAACGTACCTATTGTTACAATATTGTGCGCATGGTACCGACTTCGACAATTTGTTTTACACATTTGAGTGTTGAAGTCGGTTCCATTTTTTAGTAATAATTTCACCCTTTTTAGTGACTCTTCTTATGGGATCGATTGTCATTCGCTGTCAATGACTATATCATCAAGATAGGAAAGTACTTTTCAGTTATTGGAGTGAACTCAAAAACGGTTTGACCGATTTTGATGAAATTAAAATGGGTGGTCCCACGACAAAAAAAGAATCATCAAAATCGGTTCACCCAGTCATAACTCTCGAGGTAACAAACATACAAAAAAAATTACAGGCGAATTAAGTTCCTCTTCCTCTTTTGAAGTCGGTAAAAATACAGAGCAATTGAGTAACTCTTGCTTTTTTTTAAACTCGGTAAATATTAAGCCAATAAAGTGCTGAATAAGATAATATTAAGTTGTAAAAATGGGCCAATCGAATGAAATGTTGTATGTGAAAGGTGGGCAGCAGCACTTTCTGAGGAACTGATATCCCACACTGCGATCCCCAAGACTCCTGCCAAGCGTAGGGATTATGCCGAATTCCCCCATATTGGGGGAGGCTGGGTTCAGCAGGGGACAATCCGGCTGATACAGTAAAGTACAACACCATGCAACACATTTGTACATAACCCATTAGCATTGGCGATAATGATAACAATAGAATTACATTCGTAACTAGGACGTAGTGGTCCTGACGATGCCAACTTATTAAACCATGATGGTAGTAAGTAATAAAAATGGTAGCAGCTTCTGGAAGAGCAAGGAACTTTCAACCGACAACCTAGCAGTAAACACTAAGAATGATTAAGATATTACAAAGCGATGCATGGAAAGGTAAGAGAGCGTAAGTCGGCAGGGGTAACCCTGCGGAAAAAGATTAAAGTAATGAAATGAATTTGCGTCATCACATTTAAAAATAAATATTACTGTAGTTCTGGCCATAATATAGACGATAGACTAGTTTAATATAAAATCATTGTTAAGCAATTATCATATCTTTTGAAAACCCTTGTTAAAAGCGATAAATATATTCTTATTTTTTTTGGTTAATATGATTTCCCATGAAACGCCAACCCAAACAAAGAAAGTTTATTTCTAAGAAATATCCTTTTCTTTTATTTTGCGTGGGCAAAATAACAGCTTATAACTATAACATAAAAAAGATCAGCAAATGTTTTGGTCACCCCCACGCAGAGGAACTCAGCTATTACCTAGAGGAAAAAACCTAAATTACTTTGAAGATATTCGTCGCTTGATGTTCTTGTTAGCGGTCCTTTACACTACACTTCTTAAACTTCTGAAAATTTGTTTTTAGTTGAGTTTAGAATGACACAAGAGGCACCTAAATTATTCTGAAAAATCTCTCACACTCTGCTGTTTTTTATTTATACACCTTTTTGTAATTGATAGGCTACCTTTTGACCACTGTCCGACCAGACAAGATCAGTGATGATTAGAGATATTCCGATACCAATAAATACAAATAAGTACTCGATACTTTTCTTTCGATACTAAGTACGATTCGCATCGAATCATTCTTGCGATACCTAGTACAGTATAGGAAATAAAGTACTTGAATCGAATCAGATATGGACAGTAAAATATTTCTGATCGCATCCTAGTGAACATAGAGAGGAAATATAAATAGAGCAACATGGACATCTCTGACTTCCTCTATGTAATGAGCGAACCAACCGCGTGATTGAATTAATTCAATTTCAGTATTTCCGACTATTCCCTCGAGAACCACTGGAAAGCAATCGTGCCGACCAAATTAGTTTTCTTTTCTTGTGATTAGAATACCATACTCATTCTTGCTCGCATGCACTTTCGTGCTGACTGACACGTTCTTCCGATAGCGAAATAAATGAGGAGGTGCGACGTGGACTAATTGTTAATTGTCAGTTTAGTTAATAATTGATGTCAGTTCCGCACTTGGCTATTATTATTTGTTTGCTGTTATTGACTATTGCTTTTTTTTAAGCTATTGTGACGGAACAAGCTCGAGGCCCAGCTGATGTTAAGCGGACTAACCTCTGCCTATAACAGATGCATTTCGTCACAAGTCACGAATTGTACTGCGCCCCGTCACCTTGAGACATACTTGTTGAGTCTCATATGCCTGTAATTTCACTGGCTCTTAAGGACTACTGCCGGAACACACCGTTAGGTGCTTGGCGACAGACTTTGTACTTGAGGGTGGTAGCTAGCCAGGCGGGCGATCGCAAAAAGCCCTTCCACCATGCGGTGAAGCTCAAGCCGGCGGTGGGGATCGAACCAGGGTACTGTGGCGCGGCAGTCCATAGCTATTACCGCTCGGCCATCATTGCTTCAAAACTTATAGCTTGAAATTACTATATAATTTCGAATTATGGCACCTCAATAATTTGTATCCTATAATTACTCTTATATTATCCAAAATTAACCCATTTGCAGATTTGAAACACGTGAAACTCACTCTGATGGTTAGCCATTGCATAATGCCTTGATAGTAAAGAGTAGAGTGCACGGAACGCTTTCCATACAAACGTAGTTTCGTTATATTTTAAATAACAAGTGTACAAACTCAGTCAAATTTTGTATGCATATTACTGAACGTAATATGTATGCTTCTGGTTTGCCAGTTTTCCGATTTATTATTTATTTTGTCCCTAAATGTCAAAATTACAGTTCCCATTCAAAAATATTTTTTTTAATTATTTGTGAAAAAATTAATTTAACAAATATCTGGCAAACCCGAAGCATAGATATTAGGCTCAAGGACATACATGCAAAGTTTCACTGAGTTTGAACACTTAGTATTTAATATGTTTTTACCTAAAAATGGAACCCACTTCAACACTCAAAAGTGTGAAATAATATGTTGAAGTCAGTACCATGATGGTTCAAAAGTACCTATTATCACATTATTGTGCGCATGGTACCGACTAGTTATTTCATACTTTTGAGTGTTGACGTTGGTTCCATTTTTAGGTAAAAAAATGTTTTCACCCTTCTTATTGACCCTTGCTACTTACGGGATCGATTGTCAATGACTATATTATCATCAAGATAGGAAAACACTTTTCAGTTATTCGTGTAACTCAAAAAAGGCTGGACCGATTTTGATGAAATTTTAATGGAACTACACGGGAAGCATCAGCTTTTTAATAATATTAATAATTAAAATCGGTTCACCCAGTCAAAAGTTCTGAAGGAAAAACATAAAAAAACCAGTCGAATGGGTACCTCCTCCTTTTTTGAAGTTGGATAAAAATATGACGAAACTACGTATGTATGGAAAGCGCTACGAACAGCGTGCGTGTCTAAGGTTGTCACCGTATGAATAGCTTTGTTGTACTTACCTACCTAGCAATCTTTTGATACTGTTATAAATTATGACTTATAAATTTTCGTAAGTTATGCGTACCTACCTGCAGGAACATTTACAATCACAAAAATCCACTCAATTACTTAATCACGTAGGACGTAGAAATATCCAACACAAAAATAGGTAACATTACTTCACATTTCACTCTATTACTTATACAATAACATATACCTACACTATACAAAATGTATCATTAAACGGTTAAAACTTGCAAAGTACTCGCTATGGTATCAATAGTAAAGAAAAAACTCTTTCCATTTACTTATTTCGCTGCGAATAAAATACTCGGTAACGTATTGTAAATTACCGATTTTTTAAAGGTGTAGGTTACCAAGAATGACAACCTCGTTTTATAAAATAAAATAAGGTCGTAATCTTGGTAACCTCCTTCGTCACGTCGTTGTCGTGCGCGTGTGGCGCGTCCCGTACTCAAGTCGGCTCAGCGTCAGCTCAGAATCGGCGGCAGGGTGAGGAAGGCTCGATTGGTGGGGGCAGGAGTGTCCATTCTATACGTAGTATTATTATATGTTCTATGGCTGAGGTGAGATTAGAAAGACCTCCACTAAAAAATTATGTATTTTTTCAATACCCGATGAAACTATTTAAAAATAAGTAGGTACTCCTTTTCTCCCTTGGTGTGCCGGCCTAGAATTTCACCCCCCATCTCTACCCGTGGATGTCATAAGAGGCGACTAAGGGTGCTGCCCAGTGCCCACCTTATCTGGTGTGTTCACCACCTTATCTGGTGTGTTCACCAGATAAGGTGGGCAGCAGCGCTTTCAGTAGAACTGATATCTCACACTGCGATCTCCAAGACGCCTGCCAAGCGTGGGGATTATAGCAAACCCCCCAATAATGGAAGAGACTGTGTTCAGCAGTGGAAAATCCGGCTGATACAGTACAGTACTCCTTTACTCTCTGCATAAAATTGAGGATTTTGTTTAAACACCTGTCAAAATCGTCAAATATATTTTTTTCGGGCTGTTTTCACGTTTTCTTCCCGGAGTGCTCCACACGGCATTATTTGTAGCACCTTATTTTTTTTAATACCATTATTTTCTACCAATTCCTGTAAAAAATACTTATGATAACTACACAAGATCAAAATCATTTAAGCCTCTAACAAAGAAAGGCGATAATTTCAATAAAAAAAACACATACAATTACTATTAATGGCAAAATTCAATACATTTTCTGATGTTCAGCAGTAACATTGAAATAAATCTATATATATACAAAACTATATTACATTGAAATAAATCTTAAACACACTGATAACTACAGTCATACCATCCACACGTCCTGTGATCTGTTGCAGATCGATAATGGGGTTTCACATTGCTTTCTCTCGTTAACAAAACTGAATAATAATAAATAATATGAGGTGCCGGGCTAGAATGTCGACGACTAAGGGAAAAGTGGGCCAAATAAGCAGCATGCTACTTCTCACGTGGATGTGAGTAGGGTGTGTACGTTGGGTCCGTGGGGACCGGGAGCTCATCGTATTTTCCAAAACTTATCAGAGCGTTTGGTCAATGCGACGCGTGATCAAAGTGCTGGCACCTATTTGGCTCAAAAAATAAGCATTGCAATTCAACGAGGCAATTCTGCCAGCATGCTGGGCACGCTGCCAACTAGTAGTGGGCTAGAGCATTTGGACTGCCTATGAGTCTGCAATGACTTATAGGGATCTATATGCTTTTATTGTAGTAGCTGTAGTGTTGTATATAGTTCGTAGTATTTTATTAATAAAGGCATACCTCCGGTAAAAAAAAAAGTAGGGTGTTGTGTGCACTAGATGCACAACAGGACTATATACCATCATAGTGCCCTGCCAGGGTCACATACAATATGTTCTTGTGTTCCTGCCTTATATGTTGTTAGCGTAAACATATTATTCGTAATATGTTCTTGTGTTTCGTCCAGTGGGTTAGAGAAAACATTTTGTATGACCCTGAAACTGTGCCCGGTAAATTGCAATACCTATGCTCGACCTCTATTAGATGTGACCAAAACCCAATTGGCGATACGTGGGTGTTTACACCTCTGCCTACCCCTTCGGGGAATACAGGCGTTATTATATGACATATAATAACGCCTGTATGTATGTAATATTTATCTTTTGGAACTGCGTGTAAAATTTTCGCAAGTTTCGGCAAATATCTCAATAAAGCACTCGCAAATTCACTCAACAAAACAACACAATAAGACAGCTCATGATAGCTGAGTTTTCAACAATTTTCAGATGTCCATTCAGGATTGTCTCCTTTGTTCATGTTAGTTTTCCTGTTCGCCAAGTCCGCTCTCTTTTTGAACCACGTCTTGTAATGTTACTTTGATTTTTTTGCTGATATAATGGTAAATTCACATACCTAGCTGTATATTAGAGTTTTACAATAATAATAGGATTTGCAATGTGATTATGTCCTTTATATTTTGATCTTCCTTTAGCGCACGCTATTAACAAATTTCTGATACTGTTTATAACTTCTGAGGCGGGTATGCTTGTTTGTCTGCAGACCTTGGAACATGGAGACACGAGCTGATGATGAGGAGGCCCCCACTGACCCGGCGGCCAGGAAGCTCACGCACCACGACTACACGGAGCAAGACTTTGAAGGTAATATTTATTTTAAATAACTGATTTTTACCACTGAAAATTGTGATATACTTACGCAATGTTGTTTACTTGGGTGACTTTTTCACTTATTTTGAATCAAAAATCAATCTCAAACCGATTCTTATGAAATTTATGTGAACTAATCCGTAAGTGTTTTAAGTAAACAAGGATCTTTTCTAATTACTTAATACATGACGGAGTTATGATCTGAAGTAACAAAATTTTTTATAAGTCGTTTTTTAAGATCTTATGAGTATGTAGGAAGTCGTATGACTACGGTAAGTAGATAGTAGATGAATGTTTCGAAAAATCCAGCTCAGTCAAAATACTATTTATGACTTCGTGTCGTGAATGTTTAAAAACATCTATTGAAGAGGGTATTCGGCTTGAATTTCCATTTATTTGCATATTCCACGAGCAACCCAACAATCTGCCCACATTTTTACTTAAAACATTTACAATTTCAACTTTTATTTCCATAAAATTTTAAACGGGTCCGACACGTGTTAAATCTGTTTGGGTTATGTTAGAACAAACTTACCGGTGTTCTTATTTTAATTTTTTACTTGATAGCTTTATGCAACCCTGCGAGCCGTGACTTGTTGCGTAACAAAAATGTTGGTGTAATGGAAAATTCTCGAATGTTCCGAACTAGGATCAAAGTCTACCTCTCGATATACAGGGTTATTGGAAAAATGCTAACAACATCTTAGGATTGTTTTCGGCTAGTGGTAACAAACATTTTGAGATAGTTTTTTTTATTTTGTGAAAAGACAATGCCTACTCCGATCCAAGAGGGCCCGCGGCAACACTGGACCGCGCCGCGCTCCCATTGAATAGAGTTTTGAATATTTACATCGAGCAAAGTAATAAAAAATGTGAAATGGTAAATTACAGGCACAAGATACTTCTAGCACCACGTGACCCTCGTACTTATTCCGTCCAAAAAACATAACAAACACAAAAAAAAACGTAATAAAAATATATTTCATCTCAAAATGTATGTTAGGACTAACAGAAGTCAACCCTAAGAGGTTATTAGCAGTTTTCCAATAACCCTGTATATTGACACCATTTAAGGATATATGGTTAATCACAGGCTATGATTAGCTGACTGGCAAAAAGTAATATGAAAAAATGAAGATTTTTATTGTTATTTGTTCAACAAGTGAGCGAGCAGAGATTTTGTTGCCACAATTAAATCCCAAGCTATCGAATAGAATTGAATTACGAGCGCAGCGAGAGATACTGGGGCACAGTGAGGGATTCAAATCCGAGGGATTAAGCATGAGACCTAACAAAAATCTCTTGTGCGATACATACAACTTTTCACCTCTACCAAAGAGAAAAATAACAGGTTTTATTATTTAACATGAGTTTATTCTTACAAAATTACAAGGTGAGGAAATGTTATTGGCATGTGCGGGATACGAACCTGTGCCATTGATCCCTATAGCCGGGGTATGCCTAAATATATATGACCTAATATATGACGTATGACTCTAATTATTCCTGTCGTTCTTAAACGATGGTTAAGTTGGGGATTGAGCGACATCAATAGTTAAACTTATACTTTACACTATAAACAAGACCTATTGTTGCAATGAGCTTTAAACTTTTTTGGCCAGAATATCTGCGTGTTGATACCCGTACACACACTATGTCCCTTTGTCCATGTTATCATTATTTTGCAATATTTTATCAATTTTTGTAAGACAGCAAGATACTTATCTATGACTTTTTTGAAGCGCTCGTAGCGAAGTTTACTTAGCTGTTCTCAACCGATCAGCAAAGTTAAGCAACGATGCGCGCGGTCATGAGTTGGATGGGTGACCGCTAGTGACATTACTACTGAGCGTTTCCGTGCTTCGGAGGGCACGTTAAGCCGACGGTCCCGGTTGTTGTCTTTGGATGGCAGTCGTTATAGCATGGTGGTAGGGCATTTTGCGAATGCCCGCCTCGCTAGCTACCACCCTCAAGTAGAAAATCTGTGGCCAAGCACCTAACGGTGTATTCCGGCAGCTGTCATTGAGAGCCAGTACTTTTAGGTTAGCCTGAACAACATCTTCGACCATTCACTTACCATCAGGTGAGATAGTGGTCAAAGGCTAACGTATCAAGCATAAGAACAAAAAAAAAGTCTCTGGACTTAGTGACTGGTTTTCTGAACGTTTATACTCATTACAGCCACGCTGTCCGAAATGAGAAGAATATGACAGTTAGTTACTTTATTTTAGACATTTTCGATAATATTTAGTGATATTAGACCTGATTCCTCTAAGTTATTAAGCAACCCAAGTGAAAAAGGTTTTTATATCAGTTAAAAACATATCTAGTAAACAATGGAGTTTCTGCTGCATAATAATTTAATACAAAATGAAGCAATGATAGCCGAGAGTCCATGGTTTGATCCCCATCGCCGGCATTCACCTCATGGTGGTAGGGCATTTTCAATGCTCGACTGGCAAGCTACAACCCTCAAGTAGGAAATCTGTCGGCAATCACCTAACAGTATGTTTCGGCAGCGGTCCTTGAAAGCCAGTAAAATTACAGGCATGAGACTTAACAACCGTATGCCTCAGGGTAACAGGCGCATCTATAATAGGCAGAGATTACCGCTTAACATCAGGTGGGTCTTGTGCTTGTTCTGTTACAATCCCAAAAAAATTAAACACTACTCCCCAAGTATGATATGATAACGATACATGATGACTGCTGTTTTTGCTGAGAGCATTATCATTTGCTTCTCGTAGGTACCTTCTATAAGATACTGATACATATGTATGTAACTTATTTGACAACTCGAATAAAAACTTTCATACGACCGTGTTGCTATGAGACCTATAGGTAGGCGAAGAGGTTTATGTCCCCATAAATTTGTCTTTCGCGAAATTAGGTCAGGGAGGGTCTGCAAATAGGGGAACAAAACCGACTTACAAACTAGTACATAATCTGTGACAAAACACTGGGGTTCCCCTGCACCTTGTGATAAACGTTGTCCGGATATGGAGACAGGTCGTTAACTCATGAAGTAGCTTAGCGTAATAATACGAAGTTTTTGTATCAGTTGTGAATAATGAATAATCAAATATAGAATTTTAATCAAACAACTTTTTGACTACATTACAAAATCACAAATATACGATAGGAAAAATTTAAGTCACGTGCGGGATTAAAAAAAAAAGTCCTGTCGTATATTTGTGATTTTGTAATGTAATCCGCATAGCAGGCGTTATTGCAAACCTAACAATATTAAAATTATAAGGTTACGTCATCATTTAAAAGTATAAAACCATTTGCAAAATTGGTCTTGTTTGTAGTACAACGCAAGTGGTACTATAGATGTTGCTCCATCCCAATACGATGGTTAAGGAACGATAGGAAAGATTCGAGTTATGACGTCATGTCATGTTAGCTCAATTGGTTAGAGCATACCCTGGCCCAAGGGGTGGATGGACGCGGGTTCGAATCCCGCACATGACTTAAAATTTTTCCAATCGTACATTTGTGATTTTGTAATGTAATCCGCATAGCAGGCGTTATTGCAAACCTAACAATATTAAAATTTAAAATTTACTTACAGAGAAATACATATTATATCTTACACGTGATATACTTAACGTCATATGGCGTTAAGTATACAATTACGTGTATAAGTAAGATGGAAGTTAGTAGTAAATTGTCTGCTGTATGCATGCAATAGTCCAGTAAGTACTCAATGCTGCAAACATTTCATTATGGGATCATAATTATATGGAACATGCAGTTACGAGTAAGTTCTTCGCATTAAACTATCCTTTAGAAACGTTGGTTTTGAGTATTTTTAGGGTTCCGTAACTCAAAAGTAAAAAAGGAACCGTATAGATCACTCTGTTGTCCGTCAAGACCCTTTTTCTGAGGTATCAAGCTGAAATTCATAATAAATACTCAGGTATACTGTGCCTTGAAGCTGTAAAAAAACTTCAAAAAAGCCAACGCAATCAAAAGTTATATGTCGCAAATTTTCGACACTCGGAAGGGAATCAAAACCTACAACGTACTTCCCGTGAACTCAGAATCTTGGAATTTTGCACGAAGCATCGTCTTATAACACAGATAAAGGAAAACAATGCGAAAAGCATACATTAAACATAAAATATCTTTACTATAGTTAAATCATATAGTAAAGATATTTTTAATAATTTTAAAATGTTATGGATTTCATTTAGGAATAAAAATACCGTAACTTTCACTTATATTCCTACAGGCTTGTACGGAACCCTCGGTGCGCCAGTCCTGTTCGCACTTGGCCGGTTTTATTTAAATAATTTAGAGAGTTTTCCTAAATATCCTTAGGCAACTCGTTATACATTTTAGCGCTTTCTTAAATTAGATTTTTTACCTTAGGTAGGTTATCTGGGTGGTCCTAAGCAAATATTGTTAGCTTGTCTGGTTAGTACTATTTGGATATTATGTAACTTTTTGGTATATATTATTTGTGTTTGAATGTATTTAATGCGAATTTATGTAATCAAAATTACTAAGGTAGTGAATAGATTGAGGCATTACTTTGCGGAAATCCATATATAATAATAACAAATATTTTTTTTCGAGAAACTTCTCTCGAGGAACTTTCTCAATCGTGCGCTCGTAGAGTCAAGACCTCTTGAGGATGCTCCGTGTAGCAGCGAAACGCATCGAAAATTGTTCCGGTTTGGACCTGCGTGGCGTTTGTGACGTCACGTCGGCTTAACAGGAAAATTAGGCGGAATTGTCACTAGATATAGTTTTATATTTTTAAAGTGTTTTATTAAAATATTAATTTGATGTTTACATAAAATATTTTAAAAGTATTTGCTATGATTTGTTATTATTACTAAGGTAGTATTCAGTGATCCCAGTGTTGGTCTCAAGAATGATAATCGTTCAAGATCTGGTCAGCATTTTATTTCCGTCGCATATATACGAGTATAAACACATCAACAGCATCTTAGAGAATACTCACCATTCAAGATTTAGCATCGAGAATATCCAATCCGCTTTATACATCTTGGGTGCATCTACTATCGAATTAAGAATTCACTATTAAAATAACCTTACATTCACAATTTTATTCTTTACCACCAAATATCTTTAAAGTAAACTTACATCAAAACCTCAACGTTAGAGCGGGCTGCACGGATTTAATCATGTTATTTGTGCGATAGAGGAGGCGCTATATGAACATTATTATTATTTTATGTTATTATTGTTTCATGCCGGCCTTGCCACGGATCTAAAATAATGACGTGTGCTTACCATAATATTTTTTAAGTAATGGGAGTTTCGATTGGTTTATTTGGTCTCAGCTAATAGCAGTGCCTCAAACATCGTCTGAAAACTTGTTTAATAAATATTTCGGCATCTAAAGAGGTCTCTTGAGATAGCTAGCTAACCCAAAGCTGACTTCGATTTATTGCTACGCATAAGGGTAATATTTTTTAAGAGTAATATATCTTACTGTCATTTATTTTCAGTGCTCCTCCGCACCATTACAGGGTGCCTTAAGCCTACTCCCCTAAAGCTACTGTATCCTCTTATACGTATTGCTCCACCAGATATCCGACGTGAGGTAGCCTGTTCCCGAGAAAAAATCATACACCAAACTGATATTCGACACCCTATTTTCGACTTTCAGCCACACCGAGTAACCATTCCTTCGGAAAAAAGATGCGCAAAGGAAGAGATACTACAATTTTGGCACAAATAATTCCCAACCCCCACAAACTATATTATATATTGACTACCCCAGCGGAGCACATGCCTCCTAGTAACGAACTGCAGTGGCCAATTTGGTAGTCGCTCAACAGACTCCGTACCCAAGTTGGTCGTTGCAAAAGCAACCTGGCCAAATGGGGAATAAAGGACAAGTTAGATGTGGAATGTGAGTGTGGTGCCCCTGAGCAAAATATGGCCCACATACTGTCGTGTGTCCAGTGCCCGACCACCTGCATACAAGATGATCTCAAATATGCATCTTACAGGGCCGTGGAGGTGGCCTCCCATTGGACAATCATTATCTAAGAGTCAATTAGGCATATATGAAATGAATGATGAATTTGTAAACAGAATGTTAACTACACTGTTATGGTTATGGCTACATCAACTTATGGCTTTCAAGAAAAGCCACTGGATATTTGTCAGATTTCCTCATGGGGCTGGTAGTAGTCTAGTAGTACGTATTAGTATTTTATAATGCGTTATACGTTCTCTGCGTGGAATTCCACATGGATGGACAATTCGCTCGATATACCCCTATAAGTATAGTATACAGTTATATTCCACTATGCTTCAATGAAGCCCATGAGGTGCCGAGCTAGAACGCGGCACACTGCGTCAATGCCATGAGCAAGATACACATGTGTGTCTTGTTGTTCCAAGGAGATTGAGGGAATAAAATAATGTAGATCAATTGCGCATTCCCTGAAAATGCCTATAAAATACCGATACTCATCTAAATGATCGAAGATTTGGAGTCTAGCTTTCATTAATTAATCGTTGCCAGCAAGTGTCTTTGCTCGAGCTAGACCTTTGTCAGAGAATGTCCAAGACTGGAATTAAATTGACTGATAATAATGCTGGTTTTCCTATTAGGGCGTATTGCTATCTACCAGGCACACTTCTATACTTCGGACTGCTACTTAGAATTTCAATTAACATGGTGCATGGTGTTATGACGGTTTGCTAATGCCCGCCTGGCAACCTAGTTTCATTATGTTGCATCTGTTCTTGAGAACCAGTAATTAGAGGTTATCCTTACTAACATCTTCGACCATATCGTCATATATCATCAGGCGAGATAGTAGTCAAAGGCTAACATAGCTTATAAGCTACAAAAAAAACAAGTATTAATTAATCTGCAGCATAACAACGTTCCCAGCATTTCCACAATTTAATAAAACTCTCCCCATTTATTAGCAACTCGGGTAAATTTTTAAAGTTATACAAAACCTATATACTATTAGATTCCCAACTTAGCATTTTAGGAACTGTTCCTTTGATTAGACGAAGTGACCTTTGGATGATCGCAAAAGGAGACTAAGGGTTCATTTTTTAATTTTCAGATAGCAATTAATTCGTTGAAAATTGGGAATTTAACTCAAATAAGATGTAAGTATATTACTTTGTAAGTGTAAGTATATTACTGTTTCGAATTTGTTAGGGTTACATTTTATTGAACAGATATCTAGCTGTTGATATAAAAACTGGGGTGCTGGGTTCGAATTGCAATGAAAAAATACCTGAAGTTGAAACTTGAAACATTGAAACTTACACTGCGATCGAAAGACGCCTGCTAAGCGTGGCTTGCAGGCGTCTTTCGATTCCTTCGATTTCTTCCTTTGTTCCCCGGACATCTTACTGATCCTAACTCAGTAAAGAAAAGCTCAGAATCAGACGCATTCCACTACTTATGCATGACTCGAGTTAATGCTCTTTAAGCGCACAACGGGCATCTTTATCACATGATCCTATCAACATACGCATTCACAAGTATAGTTGATGTCAAGAATCAATTAAGTCATAAATTATTTATTTTCGAGAAATTTTGGTTATGTATCTGAAATTGTCGAAAAATCCACATCTCAATATAGTAAAGATCTCACAGCATAAATAAATATTATAGTACAAAATCTGTCCTGTAATGGCATTCAAATATTATAATTAATGACTAAGATAATATTTTTAAATAAACGTGTCGAAAATTAACTACCGAAAAAAGTAAGATTATACTTTACTCTGTCAAATTAAATTAGCATCAGTCATATATTCCTTTTTTTTTATTCTTGATAGGTTAGCCTTTCACCACTATCTCACCTGATAGTAAGTGATGATGTAGTCGAAGATGTTATTCAGTCTAACCTTTATTACTTTTTTTTTATTGTATCGGAGGGCAAACGAGCAGGCGGCTCACCTGGCGGTAAGTGATCACCGTCGCCCACGAACATCCGCAACACCAGAGGTATCGAGGATGCGTTGCCGGCCTTTGAGGAGGGAATATGCTTCTACTGGTACTCAAAGACAGCTGCCGGAACATTCCTGTTACGTGCTTGGTGACAGATTTTCTAATTAAGGGTAGTAGCTAATCAGGTGTGCATTCGCAAAATAAATTACCACCATGCTTTAACGACTGCCACCTAAGACAGCTTTTGCCAAGTTGCTGATCGGTTTAAAACGGCTAAGCAAACTTCGCTACGAGCGCTTCAAAATTGTCTTAGTCTCTTACAATAAGTATAACAACATCTGTTTAATAATAATTTAATCAATTTTGTTTGAACTCGAATATTTAGGCTACTATCTAAAAATTGTTTGTAAATTTTTGTAAGCCCTGATTTCCCTACAGTTTACAATGTGACTATTCAAACATAGCCATCGCAAGAACGCGTTATGTTATGGCATGACCTACAATTTGTTTTTTAGATTAGTGCGGCATGATCTTTTCCTGCTCATTTCTCTCATTTTTTTTCTCTAAATAAGTTAGGGATTTTTCCGATGAATACACTGATCTCAAATATATAAAGTAAAGGCACAAGAAGTATTCATAACTACTTTTAAAGATGAACACAACTATCTAGTACTTGCGCACCACATCACTCTCGTATACATTTCTTTTGTTAATCGACTTCAGCAATAGGAGGAGGTTCTCAATTCGACTTTTTATTGTGTGTTAGCTCATTACTCGTTAAAGGGTGTACCGATTTTATCGTATTTTTCATATTCATAAACTGGTGCTTGTCATGTGGTCCAATTTAAATTTGGGTGAGATATGACGAGAAGTATTTGAGTTGTCGCTAATAGTTCGTATGTCGTACGTTTAGTTTTTATGTTTGAAGCCGTTTGTTTTTTTTTTAATATTGTTATGTTTGCAATAACGCCTGCTATGCGGATTACATTACAAAATTACAAATATACGATAGGAAAAAATTAAGTCATTAAGTCGGGATTCCCTCCCACCCCCACCTCCATCCCAATACGATGGTTAAAGAACGAACGGTTGTTTTATGTAATTTTTTTTTTAAATAGTCTATACTTTTTCACGTTAGAGTCTTGTGTCTTTCTTCGCGTTGTTAGAGACATTTTATTGTATCATCAACCGAACATGATGGGGGCAGTTAGATGATGACTTTCGCAGTAAATTGCAACAAGTTCTATTAGTAGTTCAAATATAGCAGAACAATGGTACCAACCCAACCGCAACATAGTAAGTAAATTATGAAGCAGTGATGGCTCAGTGGCATTGGCTATGGACTGCCGCGCAGCAGGTCCATTGTTCGAATCCCGCCCAGAGCTTGAGCTTCACCGCATGGTGGAAGGGCATTTTGCGAATGCCCGCCTGGCTAGCGACCACCCTCAAGTAGAAAATCTGTCGCCAAGCACCTAACGGTGTGTTCGGGCAGCAGTCCTTGAGAGCCAGAAAAATTACAGGCTAATGAGACCTAACAACTGGACGTCTCAGTGCAATTCGTCGTTGACGAAATGCGTCTGTTATAGGCAGAGGTTAGTCCACTTAACATCAGGTGGGCCTCGGGCTTGTTCCGTTACAATAACATAAAAAAAAAAAGTGTGGAAGGACGGCCGATTGTGCCTCCTGCGGAAGGTGGGTCGACCCTTCGGCTCGCCGTCTGCGTACAGGCCAATTGTGCTGCTGGATGACACAGGTAAGTTACTGGAGAGGGTAGTAGCTTCCCGTGTCATCCAGCACCTGGAGGAAACTGGGCCTCAATTGTCGGAGGCTCAGTACGGATTTCGAGCGGGGCGATCTACAATAGACGCCCTGCTCTGGCTCAAAAGATGGACGCAGGATGTAGTAAGCGGGGGGAAAAGGCACTGGCTATCTCGCTCGTTATAGCCAATGCCTTTAACAGCCTTCCGCACGGCACAATACAGGAGGCGCTCCGGTATAACGGAGTGCCCCTGGATCTGCGAAGGCTGATTGCAGACTATCTGCAGGACCGGGAGGCCTTGTTGGAAGGACGTCATGGTCTGAGGCTCCATCGCGTCACCTGCGGCGTTCCACAGGGGTCACTGCTGGGACCGCTCCTGTGGAATTTGGACTACGACTGGGTGCTTCGTGGCACGCTTCCCACAAGTATGCGGGTCGCGTGCTACGCAGATGACACTCTGGTCGTAGTCAAGGGGAAGGACCTCAGAGAGGTGGTGCGGTTGGCCACGGTGGGCACAACCCTCGTGGTCAACCGCAAACGCGCCCTTGGACTTGAGGTCGCCCTCTCCAAGACCGAGGCCCTATTGTTCCATGGGGGGGGACCTCCCTCGGGAACACGGGTTGCACTGGACGGGGTTATGGTAGCGATTGGGACCCAGATGAAATATCTGGGTCTTATCCTTGACGGGAGGTGGACTTTTGGGGCCCACTTTACCCAGTTGGCCCCAAAAATTGTGGGAGCTGCAAGCGCCCTGGGAAGGTTGTTGCCCAACGTGGGTGGCCCGAACGCCAACTGTCGTCGCTTATACTCCGGAGTGATCCGGAGTATGGCCCTGTATGGGGCACCTGTCTGGGTGGACGCCCTCAACCGCGGCAATAAAACCCTGTTGCGACGTCCGCAGCGAGGGCGATACGCGGATACCGGACGGTGTCCTGGACGGCGGCTTGCGTGCTGGCCGGTGATCCCCCTTGGGAGCTCCAAGCGGATCCTCGCCGAAGTGTACCACTTTGTGGCGGCGAGGCGATCCCGAGGGGAGCCCCCAGCGGCACACGCTTTCTGTTTTCATTGGAGGGGACCTCTCTTTGCAGAGCGTGGTAAACGCCATGCTCGTCAGGGAGAGATCGTAGCAGGCGCAGACGAACGGGGACGAGGAGGCGGCAGTTCGCCCGCCTCCTCCCTTCTCCGTAGTGGGATCGCTGGTGTTGAGTCGGGGGTACTCCACCAGCTTGTACGGCCTCACACGTTTTGGGGGTGGCCTTGGTGAGTAAGGTCGCCCCTTCACAAGCACAGAGGCTCGATTAGTTCGGGCTACCGCCGGGGCAAGATGGTGCATGCTAACGTGACCCTATCTTGCCCCACATCGGCGGAGGACTGCTCACGGGGGGGATTTAGTGGGTCCAAGTCCCACACAGCCCCTTCCGCCATCCCCGTGTAGGAAGGGCAGCGCGAAGGCATTTCCCCCGTCAAATAAAACAAAAAAAGGTACTTCATTGGCGTTATCTCGTCTAACTAATGTTGTCCTAGGTTTTCGCGATTATTACATATAGTAATTAAACAACTTTAAACGGTTTAAATCCGTGCTTCGGAGGGCACGTAAAGCCGTCGGTCAGGTTATTGTCTAAGGATGGCAGTCGTTATAGCATGGTGGTAGGGCATTATGAGAATGCCCGCCTCTGACCAGCTACCACGCTCAAGTAGAAATAGCTATTAATTTTTTCTACTTTTTCAGTACCGAAACTTAAATTAGTATTATGTTGATACATACGAGTAGTGGGTAGTTGTTGTATTTTTTTCTTAAGCCTTGCAGCACTGCAAGCAAGTTGCTAGTTTCTTATATAATTAGATAAAATGGAATTCAACCCATTCTGAATATAATTAGCTACACTGGCAGAGTTGCTTAGTTATTACGTCTTTGCGGAGAGATCCTTCTGGTTATTTTTATTCTGTGGCTACACTTACTCATATTTGGTATTCACATGCATTACTGAATTGATTTTGTTTTTGTAAGGAAAAAGAATATATAAAATCATCCAAGTGTAAGTCGGATTCGCGCCGGAAGGGTTTCGTACCGTTATGTTTTTCAAGTTATTTAGTTTTCACGTGCGTGAGGCCACAGTTGGCCGATTTTTAGTATTTATTGTTATAGCCGCAACAGATAAACATTATATCTGATAAGACTGTATAAGACATCATCTGTGAAAATTTTAACTGTCTAGATACTACATAATGTCTGGTGACAGACAGACAGACAGTAGAATCTTAGTAATAGGTTACTGTTTTTGGTTATGGAACTCTAAAAATTTTAAGATTAGCCCTACAAGTCTAAAATTCAGAATTTTAATAAAAAATAAATTCTAAATTCAGCAGCTCGTTGCGTGGCAGTTCGAAAATCAAACTTAAAAAAAAAAAAAAAAAAATAGGTGCATATCTTAGCGCTATTATTTCTGTATATACTCAAAAATCGGAGGAAATTATGCTGTCCACATGGACACTGATGATTTATTTCAATATCGCACCTATGAAGAAAAATATATTCGGATTTTCAGTCTTGGGGTTTTGAGTGAGATCGTTAATAGCGTTCAGTTTTTTTATGGGATTGTGATGGAACATGCACGAGGTCCACCTGATGTTAAGCGGTAACCTCTGCTTATAACAGATGCTTTTCGTCACAAGTGTCGAACGTCAAGTCTCATGTGCCTTTAATTACACGACTGTCCAAAAAAGGAGTGTTATGTTTTTAGGGTTCATGCATGTATGTATGTTTGTGAGTTTATTTATTCCACCATAACTTCTAAGCAGCTTATAAGCGATTTTAATGTATGAGATATCGTTAGATTAGTCTTGACAGCGCAAGTGACACTGTACTGTATCAGCCGGGTAGTCCACTGCTGAACACAGCCTCCCCCAATATGGGGGGTTTTGCCATAATCCCCACGCTTGGCAGGCGGCTTGGGGATCGCAGTGTGAGATATCAGTTCCTCAGAAAGTGCTGCTGCCCAGCATCTGGTGTGTTACATAAAAACAGATAAAAAAAAAACAAATCGGCGGATTATAAACTTTTGTGACATAAATTAAAATATTTTCTTCCAAACCCATCCGGTAGGATATCAATATGAAGGACTTTAAAAACCGATTAAACGTTTAACAAAAAGAAATAATTTGCAGTCGGGTTTTTTACTTTTTTAATTCATTTATACTTGTTTTCTCATAATACGGTCCTCGAACCTAGTGTGGGAAAAAGGTGTTCAACCATTCCATTAAAACTGTCCAATGCCTTATCTGAATAAACTTTTTCATTTTCATATTTTCATTGTAACATCGGTTTCCAATTTTAAGTAAATCTAAAATATTATGATTATGACATTTTAATTAAATATTTACATATACGTAATTAGGATTAATATATTTAAGTAGTATAAATATGTATTAAACGTACCTTGACTTGGCTGTAAAAAAATTACAAAAGGGCTAATAAAACTTCTTTATATCTTTAAAAATAAAACGTATAGTAAAAATAAATTGGAATCGTAAGCAAGCTGGTTTCATTACGCAGATAAAGAGAGTTTCTGACACCCTTTGAAATGTTAATTAAATGAGGGTAGATAGCTACATTTGCGTGAAAAATCCTTGTTAATCCAAAAATACCTGATTGAAGAGATTTGCTTTGATCGATGTTTTGTGATTAATTAAATTGTATCGAATAGATGTCGGTTCAGTACAACGAACACGTTTGTTTTCAAAGAAAATAAATTTCAAAGCTAATAAAACGTGTTATTATGGTTTAATTTAAAATAAAGTATACTTGCCTCGGCGAAACGAAATGTCTGTGGCAAGTATGGGTAGCTCAAGTATCTCAAGATCCGAAATGTTTGAATTTTTGATTTGAAGCAGTGATGGCTCATATTGGCTATGGACTGCCGAGCAGTCCATGGTTCGAATCCCTTCGCGGGCTTGAGCTTCGCCGCATGGTGGAAGGGCATTTTGCGAATGCCCGCCTGGCTAGCGGCCACCCTCAAGTAGAAAATCTGTCGCCAAGCACCTAACGTTGTGCTCTGAAAGCAGTCCTTGAGAGCCAGTGAAATTACAGGCACATGAGACTTAACAAATATGTCTCAAGGTGACAGGCGCAGTACAATTCGTGACTTGTGATGTAATGCATCTGTTATAGGCTGAGGTTAGTCCGATTAACATCAGGTGGGCCTCGAGCTTTTTCCGTAACAAAAACGTAAAAAAAACTAATAATTGTAATTACGTCAATTGAAAAAAAAAAGTCTACCCTCTTTAGTGACCTTCGCTACTTAGGGGATCAATTCTCATTCACTGTCTATGACTAAATCATCAAGATAGGAATACACTTTTCAGTTGGAGACTTCTCATTGGAGTGTAACTCAGAAATGGGTTGACCAATATTGATGAAATTAAAAAGGGACTACAAGAGAAGCACCAGCTTTCAAATAAAAACCTTTTTGTGCCTTTCCAAACAATTTTTAGTAGTTTATTTGAGTATTGTTTTTTTGTACATCATAACGTTTATAAGGAAACGTTATGATCACTGAGAAAAATCTATAGTCAAAAGCGCCCTAATGACGGCCAATTTATATGGTATTAGGCGAAAAACTGACCAAACGTAAATACGTACAAAAACGCCTTCCAACTAGAAGGCGTTAAACGAGGTCAGTGAAGGCGAATGTTTCTTTTCGTCTTCATTTTAGGTGTATTTTGTGGTCTTTCTTAAATATTGACTTTTGATGAGGCTGATTAAGTCGTACGTTATAGTGATAATCACCGTATATAAACCGCCGTAAAAGTAAGGTATATTTTATGGTCAATACTGCAATTATTATCGTATAACAAGTTCAATTCAGAAAATACTTTACGGAAGGCGTTTTTCAAGGTTGTGTTTATTATAAAACATGGTACATTTTTATTGATTGGTGAAAATCATCTTAAGAGTTGTGAATTCATCTTACGTATTTACAATTCCACGGTATAAGGTCAAATTTGATTTAAGCCTTTAAGTCGTTTTTCTCAGTGTGTACATTAGGGTTAGCTGTTCAAGTATATGTCATATATATGTGCTAGTTTTATAACGATATCTAGGTAACTCCTTCCTTATATGGGTACCTTATATCCTTAAAAACTTTAAACATTTTCAAGCAACGGATCAATTATGTGTACTTAGCTTAGCCCAAATACGTAGCTACGCGTATCTGCACTTACCTCTTTAAAAGCCACGAATAATTAACCCATAAAAGGAGCACAGGTATAAAGCCAATGGATCCAGAATATATTTTTATTTATTTCTTATCTTTAAATTTGACATTAAGTAATCCTATACAAAACAATTTTTTCTGGTTGTTGCGAAATATTGCTTTTAATTATTTTATTATAAGATTATGAAATTATATCTCCAACCAGCCCAACCAGAAATACCTATCCGAAGCTACTTTTTTATGCCAAACTGGGTAGCACTTGACCACCTGATGTTAAGTGATTATGCGATCGATGATGGAGTGCGCTTACCTATAAGATACCTATTCACTCGCGTTTTGAAGACAAGATATTTAACCGGAAACAAAGACCCGGGCAGGGTGTTCCATTCCCTAGCGGTTCGTATGATGAACGAAGAAATCGCTTCATTGATCGAAAAAGCATTGCAGAGTGTACTGAGGACTCCGGCATTTATAGCCAATCGGTCGGACGAACAACCATCGATGACCACTCGAGTCGACCGATCCCTCAAGAGAGACTCATGCAATTCAATCCATGATAGCGTCAAATTTAGGATCCAATTACCATGCCAGTAACCACCGTCCTTAGTTCCAGCTTAGGTATATTATCAGCTGCAAGGTTGCAAACATAATGCATCTAAGATCGACGCAATGAAGTATAATAGTTGCGTCTTGCATCCATAAACTCTCTGAGACTCTGAAGATATCGTTTCTCCTGCCCAGTGGTTACAGCCGTCAGACACTTGACAGGCACATTGTGTGAAACGAGAGCGTGATTATGGCGTGAAACGACGTGCAACAATGTGCACGGATGTTGCGGCAGGCTGCATAGTGTAGCTCTATAGAACCTAGTACCATACCCTACCTGCCTATATAGTACGGTAGATTTACTAGCCGTAAGTGGTTATATTGAACATGAATAGAGTAACGCGTAATTTCTTGACAAGTTTATTGTATTGTGTTGAGTATTGTTATTTCGATATAATCTTCATAATTGACCTACTTAGGGAGGGTCAGTAAATATATCGTGCGAAAATAATACAAACCACATTCACATTGTAAAATTGACTTCGGTATGGATAACTGGTTGCCTGACCACGATTTTCGCCGGTAATTCTGATCGGTGGTTAAACTGACTGATAAGTTCGCTTGTTTAAGCAGTACGCTGTTTGGTGCCAAATCACAATCAGCTAATAGGCACAACAGCAATAAAAGTAGCTTGATACCTACCACGGGCCCTGAATAACTAACTCATAGTCAACATTACTAACATCTTATCTATTTAAGTAGCATCTATCTCATTTTAGTAGCGGTAGAACTCTTTTTTCGAGTTTATCCGGGGAGTACTGCAACTATGCCTATTTCTACTGCCATACAGTAATGTTCGCATTACTGTATTCCGGTCTGTGGGTCCAGGTGAAATTACAGGCACGTGAGACTTAACAACTTTTTGTGTCAGGGTTTTTTTTATATATTAATGTGAAGGAACAAGCTCGAGGCCCACCCGATGTTAAGCGAAATAACCTCTGCCTATAACAGATGCATTTCGTCACAAGTCACGAATTGCACTGCGCCCGTCACCTTGAGACATAGTTGTTAAGTCTTATGTGCCTGTAATTTCACTGGCTCTCAAGGACTGCTGGCGGAACACACCGTTAGGTCGACACTTGGCGACAGATTTTCTACTTGAGGGTGGTCGCTGGCCAGGCGGGCATGCGCAAAATGCCCTTCCACCATGCGGTGAAACTCAAGCCGGCGGTGGGGATCGAACCAAAGACCTGCGGCGCGGCAGTCCATAACTATTACCGCTCGACCATCATCATGTTGAAACTCTCTGTGAAAGTCATCGTAAATTGGAATTCAGGATTAGTGCCGCCGCCCACCGCTCGAGATTGTATTGATTATGCAAATCACAACGACGTTATTACAAAAGTGGCGTTTAATACTATTGTTACATATATTTCCTTATATTTCGAATGCTTTTTCCTTTATTTTAGAATGGGCACAGGCTCTCAAAGACAACTGCCGACAATCACAGGGCTTGGAAAGAGATGTTCCACTGCCCTGCAAGCACACCATCAGATCACGAAACTTTCGTCTTCTAGCCATTGAGTCACAATATAATCGTGAAAGACTTTTACTTCTGCAGTGTCTGGAGAGTCCTCCATAATATAACACCAGTATTCTCCGATGCGACTTTTTTTTTATTTATAGCTGATAGGCTAGCCTTCTGACCACTATCTCACCTGATAGTAAATAATGATGTTGTCGAAGATGTTGTTCTGGCTAACCTAGAATTACTGGCTCTCAAGGGCAGCTGCCGGAACACACCGTTAGGTGCTTGGCGACAGATTTTCTACTTGAGGGTGGTAGCTAGCCAGGCGGGCATTCGCAAAATGCCCTACCACCATGCAAAATGCCCTACCACCATGCATGTCTCTCAAGTAAAGCTGCCGGAACACACCGTTAGGTACTTGGCGACAGATTTTCTACTTGAGCATGGTAGCTAGCCTGGCGGGTGGGTATTCGCAAAATGCCCAACCACCTATTTCCAGATACATTGGGCTTTAATTTAGTTTTTTTATCAATACTTGGTACACGCTGGTAGCTTGTTAATTGTTTAAGGTTTTTATCTTTTTTTATGCCTAATAGGTTAGCCTTTACCACAATCTCACCTGATGGTAAGTGATGATGTGGTCGAAGATTATATTCAGGCTAACCTACAATTACTGGCTCTCAAGGACAGGTGGCGGAACACACAGTTAGGTGCTTGGCAACAGATTTTCTACTTGAGGGACGTAGCTAGCTAGGAAGGCATTCGCAAAATGCCATGCTAAAGTCTAGTTTTATGAAATTTGAATTCCGTACTCACATTCATAAAATATCATCGATCAAACGTTCGGACGTTGAAAAAACTTGAGGTACCCTACCGGCCACAGAAACTTCGCTTCACCAAGTCAGGTACCTATACTTAAGTCCCATAATAGCACATTATATTATTTGGACAAAAACGTGTTCGTTATCTTGAACAGACATATAATCGATACAATTTAATTAAGCTGATCTGATCTCAATACACCGATCAAAGCAAATCTCTTCCATCAAGCTATTTTAGGATTGACGAGGATTTTTCACGCGAATGTAAATTTTGCACGTTTTGGGATGATTTATATTAGACCGGGCCGTGTCCGGGCCGGGCCGTGGACGGGGCGGGCCCGGTGTGGAGCCCGTCCGTACGTTAGTAGGCGGGCCCGGACGGGACACGGATCAGGCACGGTCTAATAAATTGCTTCATACAAAATGTATGTAACGTTTCAAATCCGTGCCCCGTACGGGCCACGTGCACGGCACGCCCCGGGCACGGCCCGCTCTGATATAAATCTACCCTAAAGCTATCTGAATTAATTACTTACCGTTTCAAATGATGACAGAAACTCTCGTTATCAGCATAATGAAACTGACTTCTTTTATTTCCTAATAACTTAATGGGTATTGAATGAAAGACTATACAAAACTAAACAGACATGGGTCATGTGAACGGATGAGTTGGAGGGGGAAGATCTAGGCGAACGTTCCGAAATCAGTATGAAGACGTTCTGAATAAAGGCCAGGTCAGGAGAACCCTAAACCGACGCTTATGTATGAAAGGATTGATGAGTGTAGATGAAGCGTAAGATATTATGTAAGGATCGTAGTGAGAGGAAATCTGTGACCTCTGTCTGCCCCGACGGGAAAGAGGCGTGAATTGTATAAAAGTGCTTATTCTTAGGCTGGGTTGCATCAAATGTGACGATGGTTAATTCCGCAAAAACTATCAATATTCAACCTTATTCTGACGGTTTTTTTTTATGTCTGATAGGTTAGCCTTTGACCACTATCTCATCTGATGGTAAGTGATGATGTGGTCGAAGATGTTGTTCAGGCTAACCTAGAAGTACTGGCTCTCAAGGACAGCTGCCGGAACACACCGTTAGGTGCTTGGCGACAGATTTTCTACTTGAGGGTGGTAGCTAGCCAGGCGGGCATTCGCAAAATACCCTACTGCCATCCTAAGACAACAACCGGGACCGACGGCTTAACGTGCCCTCCGAAGCACGGAAACGCTCAGTAGTAATGTCACTAGCGGTCCCCCATCCAACTCATGACCGCGTGCGACGTTGCTTAACTTTGCTGATCGGTTGAGAACAACTAAGTCAATTTCGCTACGAGCGCTTCAAAGAATAATTAAATTGACCAACGATTTGACGTTAACCAGAAATGGTGCAACCCAGCCTTAGGTTAAGATTTTGTTTGACAAGTCTATGACAAAAGCAAAACGTTTTTGTCGTGACGTCATTGAGGTTGCATGTTGGTTGTTTTGCAGTGAGTTTTTACAAAATTACCAATACTAATATTGCCATTACTTATCGTATGTGTACGCAAGTGCTTAATTCAGCTAAATTAACTTTAATCCACGCGCATCATAGATAATGATAACAATTTAATTTCATTAATAAATGGATTATATCGACTCCGCGGTAAACGGAAAAGAAAAAAATATCCCCTTCAGACAAGTTCATGAAAAACGGTAAAAACAAATTAAGAATCGTTGACTTATATTTTAATGGAGAAAAAATGAGATTTTTAAACTTCTATTATTTACTGTGCTGCGTTAGAGGCGACTAAAGGAATATAAAATACTAGATAAAAGAGTTACCATTCAAGATTTGGTAGAACAAAAGTTGACTAATTTGAACTGCCTTTTCTCTGAAAAAACCTTTAAAGCGGATATTTTGTAGCCGTTCTAAACCGATCAGCTAAGTTAAGCACAACCGCGGTCATGACTTGGATGGGTGACCGCTAGTGACCTTACTACTGAGCGCTTCCGTGCTTCGGAGGGCACGTTAAGCCGTCGGTCCCAAATGTTGTTTTAGGATGGCAGTCGTTATAGCATGGTGGTAAGGCATTTTGTGAATGCCCATCTGGCTAGCTACCACACCCTTAAGTAGAGAATCAGTCGCCGAGCGCCTAACGGTGTGTTCCGGCAGCTATCTTTGAAAGCCAGTAATTCTTGGTTAACCCGAACAACTTCTTCGTCTAAATTATCACTTACCTTCGGGTCAGATAGTGGTCAAGGGCTAGCCTATCAGGAATAAAAAATGATTATTAACAACTATTTTAATCAGAGAAATCGGAATACAATATATGTAAACTCATATTATAAATAATGAATAGATTCAGGCGTTACTTTGCGGATATCCATATTTAATAAAAACAAATATTTTAAGAAAACTTCAATTTAATTATTTAATAAAACACTTAAAAAATATATAAAAATTATATATATCTAGTAATAACTCCACCTAATTTCCTGTTAAGCCAACGTGACGTCACAAACGCCACGCAGCCAAACCGGAAGAGTATTCGACGCGTTTCGCTTCTAAACGAAGCATCCTCAGGAGGTCTTGACTCTACGAGCGCACGATCGAGATCAGTCTCGATTGATTTAATTGGGCCACAAAATGAAGCCTCGTTAATTCATTCTGTAATGTTGGGACTATAATCATATTACACGTCGACACCTACTTACTATGTTGCGGTTGGGTTGGTAACATTGTTCTTCCATTATTAGTATGTCCCTAATTATGGCACTAATCTAATAAACAAATTATCGTTTGTACCGGTTAGCAACAGTTAAGTTTGCGAATAATCAAAATGTAAACTGAAATAACTAAATTATTGTAATCAAGGTTTACAATAATTTATCAAACTGCTTCAAGATAGTAAGCTAAACATATTCTAGTTCATATTCAAGAGCATCATTCTTAAAATAAAATAATGTTTTGATTATTTTTATGTCAGCTACAATTTTTCGAATTGATTTAGTTGATTGAAAAAATAGGGTTCTAGAATGTTCTCCAAATAGGAGGCTTTGTTCAAGTGAAGGTCTTCCGGCTTGATAAGGATGACAAATGGGCCTAAGGAAAGTAATGCTCACAATGCGACGTATTCACCTACTCGCGTCAACGTACACGTAATTGCTCAAAAGAGTCCAGTATACGAGAGATATTCTAGCCTAAGTTTTTCAATAAAGAGAGATATTATAGAGAGAGAGTAGAGTAAGTTTTTCAATCAAAAATTCTATTCAATAAAATGTAAACCAAACAAATGCAAAACAAGGTTATTTTAGACTAACTTTTAAAATTAAAAGTAGTTACATTCTGCCACCTGGAAGTGGGCTGGAGAATTTGTACTGCCTGAGAGTCTGCAATTACTTGTAGGTTGTCTAAATGCTTTCATTGTAGTAGCTGTAGTGTTGTATGTACATAGTTTGTTTAAAGACATTACATTCACCATATCTGATGATTATACATACATATAATCGCGCCTGTATTCCCCGAAGGGGTAGCCAGAGGTGTGTAAACACCCACGTTTCGTTAATTGTATTTTGGTCCTATGTAATAGGGGGTGAGCCTATTGCCGGGCACAGTTGCAGGGATATACAAAATGTTTTCTCTAATACACTGGACTAAACACAAGAACTTATTACGAATAATATGTTTACGCTAACAACATTTTTTTTTATTGTTTTTTTTTATTGTTTTTTTTTTATGTTATTGTGACGGAACAAGCCCGAGCCCCACCTGATGTTAAGTGGACTAACCTCTGCCTATAACAGACGCATTTCGACAACGACGAATTGCACTGCGCCCGTCACACTGAGACGTACAGTTGTTAGGTCTCATGTGCCTGTAATTTTAGTGGCTCTCAAAGACTGCTGCCGGAACACACTGTTAGGTGCTTGGCGACAGATTTTCTACTTGAGGGTGGTCGCTAGCCAGGCGGGCATTCGCAAAATGCCCTTCCACCATGCGGTGAAGCTCAAGCTCTGGGCGGGATTCGAACCATGGACCTGCTGCGCGGCAGTCCATAGCCAATGCCACTGAGCCATCACTGCTTCTAAGACAGGAACACAAGAACATATCGTATGAAACCCTGGCAGGGCACTAAGATGGTAAACAGCCCTGTTGTGCGTCTAATGCAACCAACACTCTACTCACATCCACGTGAGAACTGGCATGCTGCTTATTTGGCACACTTTTCCCTTAGTCGCCTCTTACGACACCCACGGGAAGAAATGGGGTGGTGACATTCTAGCCCCACCCCACGGGTATATAATAAAATAATAAAAATAAATATTTATGTTCCAAAGAATATATGTAGATGTAATACAATTGCTTAAATTTTTTCAGAAGTAGCTTATCTATCTAATGTAATGAAACACCCTTAGAAATGATAATTTATATCCAAACTAGGCGAGTACAAGTATTCGGTATCTGAGTTTGCCATCTGATAAATGAATATCAACGATTTCCAACGATCCTCCCGTTCTATGGAACAGTTGACAATCTAATAAAGAGGTGTTGCATATAACTTTTTTTTTTCTCATGTAGTTAATTAATGGGAAGAGTTTTATTGAATTGTGGAATTACTGGGAAACTTGTTAATATGCACTATGCAGCAGTTTAAATATTCAATAGTTTATTTCAATATATATTCAATATTCAATAGTTTATTTGCCAGAACTTTGGCTACAATCTTATAAGTACTTAATAATGAACATATAAAATGAATGAACCGTAATATTAAACTACAACTAGGAACACTAGCTACCACACTAGGATTCCCTGTGTCGTGGGAGTCTAGTTATTACTTGATATTCTCAGTGGCAGAGCGAAGTATGGAAGTGTATTAGGGAGTAATTTATTTTTCTATGTCTGACAGGTTAGCCTTTGACCACTATCTCACCTGATGGTAAGTGATGATGTGGTTGAAGATTCTATTCAGGCTTACCTAGAACTAAAGGCTATATCAAGGACAGCTTTACATGCACACCTTTACGTGCATGGCGATAGATTTTCTAATTGAGGGTGGTAGTTAGTTAGATGGGCCTTCGCAAAATGTCCTACCGCCATGCTATAACGACTGCCACACTAATACAATAGCCGGGACCTACGGCTAAGCATGCCCTCCGAAGCATGGATGCGCTCAGTAGTAATGTCACTAGCGGTCACCCATCCAACTCATAACCGCGGCGGAAGTTGCTTAACTTAACTGATCGGTTAAGAAAGTCTAAGCAAATATCGCCACGAGCGCTTCAACAAAAATATATTTTTTTTTAATGTTATTGTGACGTAAGAAGCACGATTATTTTATGTGAATAGTTTTAATAGATATAATTTATACCAAACTCATTGTAAATGTCAGAAGTAATGAAATGACTGGTGTGAAAGTTATAAAAAATCTTTCATAATCTATGTTAGTACAGAAAATACTCTGACCGGTAGAAATGAACATAAAGTACATTTAAAAAGCTTTAAAGCGTCATCGCACCTTTTAATAAAAGATTCTATTTATAACTATAGCTCCAAGAAAGATTTCGCACCTAACTTCTATTAAAGCAAGCAAGGTTAGAAACCAACTAAAGCTAAGGTAGCTCTGTGAAAAGGGCGTTTTAGATCTTGTTTACGCTCATTATAGCTTTCATGTTTTTTCGGGGTATTTTATAATGTTACTTATATATTCTGTTTATTATCAAAAAAGCTTGACAAGTTTATAGCGTGAATTACATGTTTTATTGAGTCTTGTATGGTATCTTTTTAAATTTTAATGTTTATTTATGAGTTCTTTTGAGGCCAATGCTGAAGATTCCAAGAAAATTGCTATACTATACGGGACCATATTAAAAAGCCTACGCTTTTATTCCATCCTTCTGACAGGGCGGTATCTTATCTTATGGAGCGTAATAGGTGCCCTGGTTTTTATCTAGAATGTATTTTAAAATAGCGGGTTGTCTAAAACATAAAGTAAAATATTGAAGAGAGTTAGTTCCCTTACAAAAGACGTCTTTTTCAAAGATATTGGTTTCAAAAACAGAGGATAAGATGCATAATATTTACATCAAAATGTAAAATTCTTGGCCTCTCATATATCACATACTCCGCCCGTTCCGTTTAAAATAGACTGCGTAACAAAAATGAACTAAAATTGTCAACTTTGACATTTCATTATTTCTTTTGATAAACGATATGAGTTGATATGCTAAACTCTACGAATATTTATTCGTAGGCTAAACTGTACATTAGCCACACAGACAAGACATTGGCAGTATATCGTCAAAGCAACGATAAGAGCCATTTATGAAGAAGAAGAAGAAGAAGAGTTGATATAGTGGCCAAAGGCTAGGCTATCAAATGTAAAAGAGTATAAAAAGATTCGTACGATATCATTGATTACATTTCATCGACCTTTGAAACGAATAGAAACTCACACCTAAGGGAGGAAATTCTAAATATTAACAGAATTATCGCGATTGTTACTAGGTTTGGTCCGTTTTACATGATTATTGTATTCGCGACTTTAAATAATATCACTCGTAGTTATTCTCTTGAATAGTTATTGTATACCAATACACGTGATACCATAAATTACCCCTAAAACAGTCGAAAACAATAAATATATCATTTGTACAAATGAAATCATTTCAATAAATTTAAAACGTATTAAAAAATTGTAACAAAAACGCCCCAAATCTCGCGTATTACTCAAAGATATTTTCCACCAGCAACAAAGCCAAAAACAAAATAGATTTTGAATTTCCCGCCATATCTTCAGCTTCCGTCTTAAGCGTTTTCCACTCTATTGAACATGAAATGTTCCGGTCGGGTGGTCGTGACGTGAATGCGTCAAGCTCTCTTGAGAATACGCAAGTATAGAGACTGGAATATCAATTAATTGATAAATTAGCCCGATACATCAAATTACTGCCATCTTAAAGAAAAAAAATGTTTTACCGAGCCTAAGCGATGTGATTTTAAGGTCCCGGTTTTACGGGTATGAGTGTCAGCGAAATTACCGGCACATAAGACTTAAAAACATTATGTTACAGTGTGATGTGCACAGTGCAGTTCGTCACTTGTAACGAAATGCATATGTTGTAGGCAAAGGTCACCACTTAATACAAGGTAAATCTCGTGCTTGTTCCATCTACATCCCATAAAAAAGAACAAGAGCCTTAATATCGTGTTCCTTTCAATAATAGTAGTACATTGCCGAGATCCAGGAATGTTTCTAATGTTTAAATGATCTTATTTTTTAACTATTTTTTTAACGAGCCTTTTACCTTTCACCTGACTGTATTTGATGTTGTGGTTTAAGATAGAACATAGACTTAACTGAGTTCTTACTCTTCTAGTTCTCAGAAAAGACACCATTATATGCTTGGCCACTGATTTCTTGGCCAAACAATATTCTGTTAACCATTCATGGGATTCGAACCGACCTTTTGTGTTGGCTGGGACATATTCTATCAATTGGGATAAGGAATAATAGTCCTTTCGTTCATATAGTTAATCCTTCGTATAGGGATGGAGTGACATCTGTAGTAAACGTGACATCGATAGCGAATCTAGAGTAAATCTCATTCATAGTTTATAAAAAAACAGTCAGTTGTGCTCTATCGAACTATAGCAGCCTGATTGTCTATTGCTGAACACAGCCTCCTCCATTAAAGGGGGGTTTGCCATAATCCCCATGCTTGGCAGACGTCATTGGGATTGCAGTTTAAGATGTCAGTACCTCAGAAGGCACTGAGGCCAACCTTCCGGTATTTTACCTTGAGTCGCCTCTTACGACAACCACAGGTAGCAATGGGGGGGGTGCATTCCTAGCCCGGCACCCCACAGGTCGTCTTCAGTGCAGTTCTGAACATTGGAATCTACTTAGAAATAATGTTTTTTGTTCCATGGGGATAATTTTTCTAAATATCTACTTTTTAGCGATTCTTCGAAGAGGAGGAACGAAGCTATTTATTCTTGACGAGATATTAGCTATAAAAAGCTTCAAAGAGCAATTATTATCAATCACGCCAAGAAATGTTATATCATTATTATGTAACTTGATTTATAGTGTTATTATATGAAACTCTAACACATAGTGGGTTTCCTCATAGATTTATTAATCTATGAGTTAAGAATACTATGTTTCTCTACTCTTTTCTGTGGGTTTCCCTGTAGTGTATGAAACAGCATAAGCTTTTACTTGCTGATATTTACTTTTAAAATATTCAATGAGAGCCATTCTATAGCGTCCAAGAGAGCTTTATTAATTTCCATTTTAGATGATACTTAGTCTATACCTTCAATGAATACCGTTGTGTCATCTAAAAACAAAATAATTTTATGTTCGATAGCATTTGGGAGATCAATATACACAGCCTAGATTTTTTAGTAAATGTTTTTTTTTAATGCCTGATAGGTTAGCCTATGACCACTATCGCGCCTGACGGTAAGTGATGATGTAGTCGAAGATGTTGTTCAGGCTAACCTAGAAGTACTCTCAAGGACAGCTGCCGGAACACACCGTTAGGTGGTTGGCGACAGATTTTCTACTTGAGGGTGGTAGCTAGCCAGGCGGGCATTCGCAAAATGCCCTACCACCATGCTATAGCGACTGCCATCCTAAGACGACAACCGGGACCGACGGCTTAACGTGCCCTCCGAAGCACGGAAACGCTCAGTAGTAATGTCACTAGCGGTCACCCATCCAACTCATGACCGCGGGCAACGTTGCTTAACTTTGCTGATCGGTTGAGAACAGCTAAGTCAACTTCGCTACGAGCGCTTCGATTCCACAGATATATTAGATTATATTTTAATATTTCCACACATTGGGTTCTATTCGACAAATTAGATTTTAATAAGTCATAAGATAGTTCCCTGTTTCCGTATTTGTAAAGTTTCGCGAGAAGTTTTTGTGATTTACATAGTCAAACTCTTTGCTCTTGTCCATAAATAGGACCGACATAGGGGTAGAACAAAAAATATGATTATTTAAAATATATATATATATATGTATATGTACTACCGATAGGATTGTGTGTCCACTATATATATGGTTTATTCATAATCATAATCAGCACACACAATCCTGTCAATTCTATTTGTGATCGTTAACAAGTTTATGCCCTTTAGGGGATGCCGGATGGCTGTAAACACGTTGATTTGTAATTCCACTAATGAAGCGGATTATTACCATGAAATGATTTGAACCGTGCGAGGTTATTTATGGTTATTGGCTTTATATGAATATCTGGACTTCATTAGCCCATATCATTATTATGGATACTACTTCTATAGATATTTTTTATGTATTGGAAAAAGCTCATGGCGCAAATTTTTCGCACAGAAATTGAATAGACCTATTTGAGGTCGAAAACTTTAAACCCCACATTACAAGCCCATAATTCAGGAGATGTTTAAAAACCATGTGTTTGTGTTTCTACAATTTGTATCTTTTGTACCGAATTGTTGAAATAAAATATAGAAATTATAAAAATAAAGTATTTTTTTTATTATTTTATGTTTTTGTTTTGTAAAGCCTAATTTATTTTTCAGTATAAGGTTATTCTTTGGATTTAACGACATATCGCACTCGTAGTGGGAACACACAGCGTTATAGTAATAACCAATGGCCTTGAGAGTCAAATGCTAGAACGGCTGATCGAAGGTTCTGATCCCGCCGTGGGTGGGTTTCTCATCAAGCGTATTGCAAATGCTCGCCTGTCGAGGCACCACTCTCAAGAAGTAAATAAGTAAGTAAGCACCAGTGTTATCTGGCAGCTGACATCATTACTGAAATATATAAGATATATAGCTGCTTCCTTGGTCTAGTCACGTAAATAGTTGCTTTGGTATCTGGATGTCCAGGATCAATCCCCGAGTCGGATAGCTATGGCAGAAGATGCAGGGCATTGCAGGGCTTAACCCTAAAAAAACGGTAGCTTCCCGGAGCCAGGAACATGACAATAGGTCGAAGGCTTGCCTATAGCAGAAACAAAAGAAAGAAATCACAATGATCGAGGCACAGACTACAGACACATGAATAAAGAACCGTACAGAAGGAAAGCTTCACTCACTACTACACACACAGCTATGTGTACGTAACAAGTCACAGTACACATACAACAACAAGTAAAAGAAAGAAACAAGTCAAGTCACTTCCTTTTTTAATATTGTTAGATTTGCAATAACGCCTACTATGCGGATTACATTACAAAATCACTTCCTTTTTCTTTGTTCATGTGGTACAGAGCAGTAGGACGATGCCCTTGGAAGTAATATTCATCTGTTGATCAAATAACCCGTCTAGTTCTGCGAAGTACTTAGTTATTAACTTAATATCCGACATCCTACATCAAACCCTTGTCTCGAAGTTAATCGTTCCTACATGATTGAGAGTATCGCTTCCCTCGAGAATGCCTTTAATCGCAGTAGGTGTAAAGTACAAGGTAGGTATACATAACTTGAGGTGGAAGAAAACTTTGTTGACAAGCATAGATATAACATACAAAGGCCCGGTTTTCCAATCATCAGAGACTTCATATTCATAAGAATATATTTATACAAATGTATAAAAAAGTAATGTTTCTGTCTATTAATGATGATGATTATCAATAAGTAAGGAGCTTTTAACGGATAATAAAACTAATAATGAGTTAAACAAAGTTCAATATCGCTGCGCGTGGCGGCTACTACATTTTGTTGGTCCAAATAGCGCAAAAGTTAGTGAAAATATTACTTTTCACATGGGAGCGCTTCTCCAACTTTATACTTTTTAGCACGGATTATTTAAGAGTAAAATTTATCACATTTTAGAGTAAGTTAAATGCAAAAATTCACTATAAATTAGAAAATAACTGCATTAAAAAAAAACATTACCTATAAAAGCAGATACAAAAAAACTACAGCACAGATTTGTTGCCGAAATGACCGTACATAATTTTTTTTCTAACCCCAAAACATTGCTCTTCTTAGGAGTATGCTTTTACCAGCTTGATATTTTTGCCTGTTGATTGAAAAACCGTGTCTATAAGTGAAATTGTCAGTGTTACCACTTATTTAAATAAAGTACCAACTTACTTGTACTCATTGCTGTGAATATTCGTGACCGAAAAGCGGCAGTCGTGGCACGTCAACCGCGTGCCACCCCACGAACGACTTATAATTTATTCGTAGCCCACGAATAATACTTTTGAAACGGCTTTGAGAAATTTCGACGCGGTTATTTCTTATGTGTTTACCTGATATCAATACCGGTGCTGTCAACCGATTAGAATTAATTTTTAATTGTTCGTTTGGCCTATAAGTTGGAATGCAATCTGTGGAATAGGAAATCAGGGCATATTTTTAAAAGTATATCTTAAACGAATATATATATATATATATATATATATTACAATATATATATATTATATATATATATAATATATATATATATATATATATTTATGTTGATTATACATATTATGTAAAAGTATAATATCATTTTGTATAGCGTTACGCACTATAACTCTTGGGTCTTGGGAGAAAGAGGTCGTAGTCCGTTGAGATGGTCGGACCAAATCCACAAAGCTTTGGACTCCAATTTACACGATGCACTCCATGACGGGCCAAGGATAGGCATAAGTGGCGGGACATCGACAAGAAGAAAGTACACCAGAAGCGGGGTAATCACGACCCTCAGTAATGAGGAGAACGAAGCAAGGAAGACGTACTATAACGCAGTTGGTAAAACATCCTGACCGACAACCCGGTGGAACCACGAATAAAAACTGTCCCAGAAGTTAGGAAACTAACAAAAATCCAATTTGTAAAGTTTACGTAGGTAAGTGTCCAAGTTTTTCTTGTCAGGGAAAGATCATTTGGGACGAAAAATTGTTTTGACTCTGTCGACGAAAAAAGCTATGCGAACCGTCACCGAAAATGAAATCTTTCTAATTCAAAAACTAAATTCGGAACGTACGATATGACCAGTGAATATATTTTTTTTATTTTATACTGAATTGGGTAGCACCTCACCACTATCTCACCTGATGTTAAGTGATGATGCGATCGATGATGGAGCGCGCTTACCCAGAAGATACCTATTCACTCGCGTTTTGAAGACCCCCATATCGTACTTAACCGGAAACACAGACACAGGCAGGGTGTTCCATTCCCTGGCGGTTCGTATGCTAAACGAAGAAGTAAATCGCTTCGTTCGGGTAATTGGAATATCCACCATAAAGCGGTGGCGCTTCTGAGTATCCCTGGAAGTCCGATTAAAGAATGGGGACGGCGGAATCAAATTGTGAAGTTCCATTGCACACTCACCGAAATGTATCCGATAAAAAACCGATAAACAAGCGACTTTGCGGCGATGCTTGAGACTCTGGAGTCTCTTGCGTACTAGGTGGTCGTAGTTAATGAGTCTCTGGGCTCTCCTCTCAATAGCTTCCAGTGTCTCCAGCTGGTATTTGGCAGAACCATCCCAAAGGTGAGAACAGTACTCCATACACGACCGGACTTGGGCTTGATAAAGATGAAGCAACTGTCCCGGTGTGAAGTATTGTGTCACCTTATCCAAAACACCAAGCTTTTTTGAGGCAAGCTGGGCTTTGGACTCAATATAGGAGCCGAAATTGAGAGTTGGTGTTAATGAGATGCCAAGAAGCAACGGCTCTAAATGGTTACTTATATTACAAAATCACAAATATACGATAGGAAAAATTTAAGTCATGTGCGGGATGGTTACTTATATTTGGCTGGATTCGGTTTAGCGAAACTGCAATGCAATCGATCACTTAACACATTCGTGGAGATTTTTGGGAAGTCATTAATTAGAGTTCTGGTTTAAGATTTTAAGAGAATACGCTTAACTTCTTTTGTTAATCGCAAATTACTCTTGCAGTAGTCAGACTAAATACGTAATAACGTTGTTTTAAAAACAATTATAATAATCGTAGATTACCAAAGGAAATAGCTATGTTAGGAGTATCTGTTGTGGATCTGCTCTTTGTGAAACCAAACTGATTCTTATTCTATATATTATGGTCATTAAAATGTGATAGAATTTGTTTGAGCATATTTTTTTCGAATACTTAGGTAAGATGGAAATAGGTCTATAATTGCAAGGGTCAGATGTAGCATCTGAATTCAAAATTGTAGTGATTACTCACTTGTGACATATAGATTAAATATTGTTACTAAATATGGTGCAATAATGCAAATCATAGACTCTGCCACTTTAACTGACATACCCCACAAGTTCTCACTACTAAAACTTTTGAATGTCTTTATAATTTCGAAGGTTGTCGTGTATCTGAAAGATGTGCCTGTAATTTGGTAAACAGACTATGCTTAGAATACTTGCTCACAATGACTGCTGCAACTGCAACATCGTCGACCACATCATCATTTACCATCAGGTGAGAGAATGGTCAAAAGCTAGCCTATAAGATAAATAAAAAACATACTGTTAGGTGCTTGGCGACGGATTTTCTTCTTGAGTGTGGTCTGGCTAGCTAGCCAGAGGAGCATCCGCAAGTGCCTTTTTTTTTTTGACGCTGGGAAAAATGCATTACGCATGCCCCCCCATTGGAGGGGGATGTGGGACTCTCCGGTGGAAGGCCGGTATACCCACTAAACAACCCAGCAGTATTCCAGCGTCGTTTTTTGTGGAGGAGGACTGGGAGACCGGCAGAGCCTTTGCGTCCAGTCCCCCTTCGACGACCGCCCGCTTTTACAGCGGGGCCTACACGCCCTTCCCAGCAGGAGAGGCCCGGGAACGACCAGGAATACTTGGCCATTCCCGCCCGACGGAGGTGGTGAACAGGTGCAATGCGAGATAAAGCGCCCCCACGCCTTTCTCTCGCTATTCACCACCGGGTGGGAGAAGTTGACGATTATTCAATCGCCTTCTCCCACCCCTTCTTCGTCTGCGCAGTGGCGCCGCAAGGGGATCTTCCTCCCTTGCACGCTCTGCCGCCTCAACTACACTAACTCAAGCCGACGACGGTTTTGATCGACTGATTGACCGAGTCGATTGACCTGCGGCGTGGAAACCTTTGATATGACCGCGCGAATCTTGGCAGGCGTCTTGGGGCTCCCAGTATAAAATGGCAGTTCTCCAGAAGGCGCTGCTACCCATATCTTACGACAGAAACATAAGCAACTTTATCCTAGCACCCGTCTACTAAATTTAATTAAAAAGTATACACACTAGAATCAACATATCTTATTTAACTTCACTAGCTACTGTGGCATTTAATGTAAGTGGTAGGAACACGTGTATCAAAGGTTCAGGTTATTCACCGATGTGTCAAATACAGACAGCGCATAATAAACTGCATAATCACTTAATAAGGTTGCCTCGAGAGGCTTTGTGGTATGCTCTGCAAGAGAAACAGAGAGCCTGGAAAATACATACTGGGTATTTTGTATTTAATCTTTTTTCATGTAATGCCAACTACACGAAACGAGTATCTCCCTAAGTTGTAAACTTTGGATTATTATTTTTTTTTTGTCTATTTTGCTTTGATTATTGGTTAGTCTGGTGTGCTCTCATGCGTTAGTAAAAGTTTTTATAGTGGTGAAAGGCAGTAAATATCATTTAGGTTTTTTGAAGCGCTCGTAGCGAAGTTTGCTCGAAGTCATCATCGAAAAATAGGAGTAGTAATACTAATATGTACAATGCGATTAAAATAAGAATAGGATCAGCCTAGCGCCATGTTGTGACGTCAAAACTAGAACTTGGTACAGCGCGCAAAAAAGAAAGGATAAAACATGTATAAATTAACAAAGAAAATAAAAAACCTGACTACAAATAATATATTTTCGTTAAGTGTTTTATCGATCAATTGAAAGTAAAACTGCCAGTTAATATATTTATGGAATCTTTTTTTAAAGCCAATCATTTTGATACCCAACACGATGGCTTTGGAAGAAAAAAACAAATTTCTTTTCTCACTTTATGGCGTCTAAAATACACCAGTTTGTTTTTTATTTTTTTATGTACATAGTGTCACTTGAGCTATCAAGATAAATCTAACGATATCTCGTACATAAAAATCGGTGGAGCCGTTTAGATGTTATGGTGAAATAAAGAAACTCACAAACTAATATACATATACATGAAACCTGTAAACTTAACACATGTTTATGTGGGCAGTCGTGTAAAAGAACAAGTAGTCATAGGTAGGTAAACGAACTTGTAGGTGACTGTAGGTACAGTAAACACGGAAATAATTTGAACTGATTTTATTGGTTAGCAATATTTTGTACATAGGTATCTTAATTTGAATCGCTTAGCTCTTCGATGCCGCATGTCCTGATGGCCCACTGAGTCAGACTTATCGTTATCAGCGTAACGGGTAATAAAAACAAATATAACAATCACCAAAAACATATTAAACAGTCAACACGAACAAATTACACGGTAAAAAAAAAATTAAACGAGAAGATCAATAAACACTCGGAAACGTATCGCGTAGTAGTACACTGTCGGAGAAATAAGACCCTGACGCCCGCGTTTTCATCAAACCAAAATGGCGTCTGTGCTGTCAACCTTAAAAATATGAATTTATTAAAATTAACTATTTAGGGTCACTCATTCAAAATTATCTATGAATATATGGCACTGCTTTATTTTTGAGTTTGTTCTGCTGATCGTACTTTTTAGAGTGAATATGAGTGAATTAGCCGAGAGCCCGTCCTATTCTTATTTTAATCGCATTGTAAGTCGGCCTTGTCTCCGTCAAGTCGGCCGTGACGTCAACCAACGCGTGGTTCAGCTTAGTCTTCTCCAGGCGCGTGCATGTAAACCACGTTTGAAAATATCGTGACTATAAATAATGTACTGTACTGTATCAGCCGGATCGTCCACTGCTGAACACATCCTCCCCTATTAAGGGGGTATTTGCCATAATCCCCACGATTGGCAGGCGGCTTGGGAATCGGAGTGTAAGATCACAGTTCATTAGAAAGAGCTGCTGCCCACCTTCCAGTATTATTCCCTTAGTCGCCTCTTACGACACCCACGGGATGATATGGGGAGGTGCAATTCTAACCCGGCCGCCCACGGGGACTATAAATACATTTCCGTCGAATTCACGTCGCAAAGATGAAGTGTTGCATTTCATCTTGCAAAAAAATTCTGATCAAGTGACTAAGGCAGCCGATGGCATTACATTTCACACGTAGGTAAATGTTTTTTAAATATGTTTTTCAATTATGTGCATCAGGGGTCGGCAACCTGCTATAGCAGGGCCAACAATTTTTCCCGAATATCAGTGCGGGCCGCACGTATATTTATATGTACTTATGTTTATTTAAAATTTCAAATAAAATGTATATCTCCATCTTTATAATATATTCATACAAATATCTTTTTTAATTTAATTACAACGTAACTTAAAAGTAAGACCTAGTGAGACTTCATTGTTCCAAATAATATTAGTGCTTATTAGTATTTATATAGTTAAATCATACTAAAAATACTATCCTAAATTCAACCTAGGTATTACTCCGAAATTTGTGGAACAATTTGAATGTTTATTTTTTTATTAATCAAGGAAATATTGGGTTAATATATAGGTTCATATGAAATAAAGTTCATTAAGTTTAGTTATGTCGTATCTTCATTTTAGCATAATATATAGCACACAAGAAATACTACCAATCGCCAAATAATAATATTTAGAAGCGGGCACTGACGTGTAGTCATGCAGAGTACCTGAAGTCTGGCACAGATTTTTATTTTTTTTATGTTTAGTAAATTATGTTTACAATTTTTAATTAGGGTTTTTTTTCTATGAATTACTATTTTTTCTCCTATTTCTATATTATAAGTACCTAATGTATAGAGCTGCTCGTACTGCTCGTAGCGAATTTGTCACTCAATTATCTATAATTATTCAATTATACACACGGGGCATCCAACCGCAGAATCTGTGCTGTGACCACAAATCTTCATTCCTCATTGCACAGTCTAATAGGTATTTACTCGTACCTACTAAGCTTATACCACATGGCTTATCTCTCTACTAGTGCAGTGTGTAACCTATGCAAGCAGTTGTTACTAAAGTATCGGGAAATAAGGTGCAAAATTGAGTGCATTAGGTTTGGTTTGGTTTTCAACCTACAGACACGTGTATCGGGAGAGTCAACAACATCGGTACACGATTGTGAGTCCTAATTGGAACCTGGGACAAATAATCCCAGCAACTCTCAAAAGCGCTTGAGCTGAGGTTAATTAAAATGAAATTCGTTTGAGCTCTTTTTCATTGCAAAATAAGTATTTTACTGAAATTCGTAGACCTGTATGACGCCAATCATTTTAAGTAAAACTTTCATTCGTTCGAAGACTACAACTGTTGTTGGTTTTGACATGTTTCAATTCTTATATTTTGGTAACAAAAATTATTGAAATGTTGGTAGTACTTACCATATTATAATATAGGAAATATAAATATATAAAAAAATATACATAATATACCTAACGTAACGCTGAAATTGATGGGCAAGTAGAAAATCATTTTTTTTTCGTGATTTTTATTAATCATGAATTTGGTTTAGCTGATCTGTTCATCATAAAAGCTGGTAGGTAGGTATCAAATCATAATAATCATCTACCACATCTAAATGAATATACATTGTGTTTAGGTAGATATTTGAGCTAAATAGATAGCTACCTACTAAAGGGGATAAATATGTTATGAAACACCGAAAGTTAAAAAATATTTAGTGAGACAATTAATAAGGTCAAGATATCATGAAAGTTTGTAGAATGTGTGATTAAAGTTGTTTATTTCCAATTTATGTATTTTTTAAATGTATTTTTTTGATAAAAATAAATATGTGATTCTCGATTCAGATATTTATTTTACAGTGTTTCTTACCATAAAATATTTAAACTCTATATATTTTTTTATGTTATTGTTACGGAATAAGCTCGAGGCCCACCCGTTGTTGAGCGGACTTACCTCTGCCTATAACAGATGCATTTCATCACAAGTCACGAATTGCACTGCGCCCGTCACTTTGAGACATATTTGTTAAGTCTCATGTGCCTATAATTTCACTGGCTCTCAAGGACTGCTGCCGTAACGTAACACACCGTTAGGTGCTTGGCGACAGATTATCTACTTGAGGGTGGTAGCTAGGTAACTAGGTGGTAGCCACCATGCGGTAAAGCTCAAGCCGGCGGCGGTGGGATCGAACCAGGGACCTACGGCAAGGCAGTCCATAGCTATTACCGCTCGGCCTTGCATCAAAATATTAAAACTTTAGAACGAACGCATGTTCAAGAAACTGAACTAGTAAATACACAAGAATCGTGTGCTATAATCGCATCAGTCACTTCATCGAACTGAAGGTTCCAGAACCACAAGCCTTCATTATCCATTTCACAATGCACAATTAGCTGTGATTTATTCGCTTGAGTAACTATAGTCGTAGTTAGCTAGTTGTTTAGAACTCGTGGGTGGAACATTTACTTTAACAGGTCGTCGGTAGGTCCCTTTATGTGGCAGCACGTGCAACAAAGCTTCATTTGAAACAGAACTTGTGGTACAACTAAAATTTTCTTGTGGTGTTGATCTTTACATATATACGTTTAGCTGTATGGAACTCCTTGCCGCTCGAAATAAAACGTTCACCCTCTATATATGACGAAACCTGGTTAAAACTTACTACCTTTCTTGATAACTATAACGCTGCTACTACTATTGTAAAACTAATTCCATTGTTTTGTGTGTTTGGACTCAAGTCACTTCAAATATTGTGACAATATCACATTATATAATGTATGTATATCTGATGTTTTATGTTTGTTTTATGGATAGTTATACCTACATATATATATATATTTATTTATTACATTATACATTTAACTTTTTTTTATATTTACAAATTTATTATTATTTATTTATATATTATTTATTTTAAGATACTTTGGTTTGATATATGATAACTTTTATGATGTAGATAATTTACGTCTTAATTTATTTATCTATTTATTTATCCGATTCTTGTGATGGAAATTATTGTTTAATTTTTATCAGTATTGTTATAGATATACCTCTGTCCATATCTATTTATCAATATCCCTTAATATATGGTTGTCTGGAAGTCTCAGCGATAAGACCGCCCATTGTCACACCTAGTCTTGGTTATTGTTTTAAGTTATAAATTTGTAAATTTTAATGTGTCAATAAAGTGTTATCTATCTATATATTTTTGTATACATAGTTGTTTTGTGGTTTTAATGTATTTTTTTTTATTTATTGGAGCTTTTGTTATTTAAATTTTCTGTGACGTCACAAACCGGCCCTAACGGAAGACCAGCGCTGGTTCTACACTAGCAAATGCTGAGTTGGGGACCGATTTATAACACGTAGCGATTACTTTCCAATTTTTCATGTATATTTTATTTATAATTATTGTTTCTCACTTGGTGTAATTTGCTGCTGTCGTAAATAAATTATTTTTCATTTCATTTCATTCATTACAACTTAACTTGTACTACGGAAACTTTCGTGTAATATGCACCTGAACGAATGTCGAAGTGTAAGTGCCTAGGATAGTATTTTTTTTGTGCTTGATAGGTTAGCCTTTGACCACTATCTCACCTGATGGTAAGCGATGATGTGTTCGAAGATATTGTTCAGGCTAACCTAGAATTACTGGCTCTCAAGGACAACTGCCGGAACACCGTTAGGGGCTTGGCGACAGATTTTCTACTTGAGGGTGGTAGCTAGCCAGGCGGGCATTCGCAAAATGCCCTATAAACATGCGGTGAAGTTCAGGCCCGCGGTGGGATTCGAACCATGGACCTGCTGCGCGGCAGTTCATAGCCAATGCCACTGAGCCATCACTGCTTCAAAACCTTATTAACTTAATTGGATTGACGTAATCAGTGGGGAATAAAAATAGAACTGCTTAGGTACCATCTGGTTCTTGCTATATAGCTTGATTCCTTCGTCGGAATCTTTCCAGTAAATATAACGCGAGTCCCAGCCGGGTACCTATTTATTTATAATGGACAAAACTCGCGATAGTTTTCGAAGTGAAGATGTCCTTTAGAGCCAATAAGTCTAGGTTAAGCCTATTCACACTTTCGACCACATCATCACCTACCATCAGGTGAGATTGTGGTCAAAGGCTTACCTATCAGGAATATATAAAAAATAAGATTCTGCTAATTTGCCGCATTTTTCCTTGACTTGACTTTTACATCTTTCATATACCTAATCCTACTTTATATTGTGTATACGAAGTTTGTGTAACAGTAATGATAAAATGAGGATATCTGTAAAGATATTTTTACCTGATATACTAAGTAAAACATCTTCTAACCACCATTGTTCTCAAAAAAGAACACGTTCTGACTTCCACGCGGGGGCGGATGCTGTTAGAGATATCTCGATATCTCGAACAATCAAAACAAAAAGAAAATTACGTAGACATAAATCTATACACGTAAGCTTTAGGTATCTACTTACATCGTCCTTGTTTTGTGTGGTAATAAAAATGTACCTGAGTAACAAAGAAAACATCGAACTTTGAGAAAGATTCCCCAATAAATGTATTGAATAATATTATGTATTTCCAAGAATTATCGAGAAGCGATATTTATTTGTGTTGACTTCGTATCATAGAAAGCACAGACTACTAATATTATTTCGACACATTTCTAATATTATTTCGATAGTGATTTTGGAATATTCCCATCGGCCGATAACGAAAATAAATATGGATTTGAAGTTTGAAATATTTGGCATCCTTGCTACGAGGAAGAATTGAGTCAGGAAGACCTGCCTCGATTTTTGCTTGCTACCCCCATCCCATACTAGACAGCTAGCTATGCAACTGACGTCAAAAGTTTTACAATAGGTATTATGTATTTTTTGCTGAACGTAAGGGGCATATGATCAATAAGACGATGATATTTAACAAAACCTGTGATGTGAAGTGATGATGTGTTCGAAGATATTGTTCAGGCTAACCTGGAATTACTGGCTCTCAAGGACAACTGCCGGAATACACCGTTAGGTGCTTGGCGACAGATTTTCTACTTGAGGTTGGTAGCTAGCCAGGCGGGCATTCGCATAATGCCCTACCACCATGCTATAACGACTGCCATCCTAAGACAACAACCGGGACCGGCGGCTTAACGTGCCCTCCGAAGTACGGAAGCGCTCAGTAGTAATGTCACTAGCGGTTACCCATCCAACTCATGACCGCGGGCGACGTTGCTTAACTTTGCTGATCGGTTGAGAACAGCTAAGTAAAGTTCGCTTCGAGCGCTTCAAATACACAATATACTGAATTTCTTCCTTTATATATTCGCCAGGTCACCGAGCCCACACAGTGTTCGTGGGCGTCCACGTGCCGGCCCGACGTCACTCCCACCGGAAGCACAAGCATCACCACCGCAATGGGGAGAAGGAACCTGATAGACCTGGTAAAGAACTTTCATACATATTACACACAATTAATATGAATAACAAAACAATACATTAACTTGCATTTCATTTGTTTATAGAGAATAGACAATTAACTGTCACACATCCCACTAAGTCGGTCTCGGTGTTTCAATAATCAGATATTTACCTAAGGATAAATGACATACTAACAATAATAAAAGGTCGAATGTTGGTGGTTTAAAAGAAGGTTTAATTGTTTTATATTTGGTTGGATAACATTTCTTATAAGCGTAGGGATTATGGCCTACCCCCTTTATGAGGGAGGCATTTGTTTAACGCTGGACGTTATGACTGTTGATGTGGTATTTTTTTAATTATCTTACTTTATTTCATTCAAACTACTTAGGTAGGTTATAATATTGTTAGGTTTGCAATAACGCCTGCTATGTGGATTACATTACAAAATCACAAATATAAGATAGGAAAAAATTAAGTCATGTGCGGGATTCGAACCCGCGTCCATCCACCCCTTGAGCCGGGGTATGCTCTAACCAATTGAGCTAACATGACATGACGTCATAACTCAAATCTTTCCTAAAAGTATAATATATATACGATATTCCAGCCTGGCACCCCAAAGAGTACCTAATACAAGTTTTATCTGCGTCAATAATCCGATGTCCTACTCTGAGCCACCAACAAATTTCAAATATCAAATGTTGATATACTGCACTGTATCAGCCGGATTGTCCACTGCTGGACATAGCCTCCCTATTAAGGGTTTGATTGCCATAATCCCCACGCTTGACAGGCGTCTTAGGGATCGCATTGTAAGATAACAGTTCCTGAGAAGGCGCTGCTGACCAGCTTCCGGTATTTTTCCCTTTGTCGCCTTTTACGACACTCACGGGAAGAGATCGAGATTTTTTATATACGGACTTCGAAATCAATTCAGGAATTTGGGCATGGACATGTTCTTTCTCATTTATATAATCAAAAGATATTATTATCAGGACCCTTTGATAATTTACATCAGAATCGCGTCGAGCCTTACTTTGCAGTAATTGAGAATTGCAAAAAATAGACACTATGTAATTTCATGGAGTTGATGAATAGATATTATAAGGCTGTTATTGCGTAACCTTGTTCTAAGTGAAATTGCCTCCCTTGATCTTAACAGAATGAACTCGTTAGGCTTCGTTGTACAATAGATTACTTGAATAGGTAAGCGAGAGATTGGCCTTGTGCTTTACGAAATAAAGCGTTAATTTGAGCGATGAACTTGGAATTACGAGTATTGTGCTTCCCCAGCCTGTTAACTCACAAAGTCAAAACAATCTCAAGCAATATTTACTGTTGATTTACATCATGTTTAATATATTGTCTGTTTTCCTTCACACGTCTTAGCTACAAAAATATAAATAAAATATAACCAAATACTTGTAAGTATGTTATAAGCTACATCAGGTAGAGTAGGGAAATGGTAAGCTAATAAGTCAACAGAAAAAGTTCTAGGTCAGTGTTAGAGAGGGATAGTTTAATATAGTTTTAGATGCTTAGGTATTCAATAAAGGGTAAAGGTATTGTGACCCTTTCTCGGATTATTCCGGCCGTTTCAACTGGGACAATAAAGAGTCAATAATTTACTCGTGTTTAATTTACGTTGCTGTTATAATTTTATAAGTGCCTTATTAAATTTTATAGTTGTATTCACTACACCTACATTATTTTTTATAAAAATAAAACTCACGGAAAAATATTAAATCAGCTTGTATTTAGAGCTTTCCGGTCATAAATGACTACTATGAAGGTTTCAGTTTAAGGTTAGATTGCATAAGCTCTTTGTAGACGAGAAAAACGTGCAAAATGTGTATAATTATTCCAATCTCTAGGACCCGGGATAATGTCTCGAGTGCGACGACTGAGCGTTACTGATGACGGGGAAACACGTAAGGCTAGACAATTTAAAGTCCTATCATCTCTACATAAGACTGTATTTTCTCTAAAACCTCATACCATTACTTAAGCCTCAGCCAAGCATGGATGAACAGACCAATATCGCCCTTGTCTCGCGTTCCATCCGCATGATTAATATAATGCTTAACATTGTCTTTGTCTCACTTTTCCTCTTTTTATGACTTACTTTAACTTTTAGGGGAATGCGTATTTAATCTGTCTGTATCTATTTATGTATATAGGTTCAAATAGTTAATCGAATTGTGTGTTTTTCAGTTACACCTCCGGCTCAAAGAGTGCAATTCATTTTGGGCGAAGATCTCGATGATTCAACACTGGAATCGCATCCGCTATTCTCAGAAATGGAGGAGCTTGTTAAGGAAGGAGACGAACTTGAATGGAAAGAGACAGCAAGATGGATAAAGTTCGAAGAGGACGTTGAGGAAGGTGGAAACAGATGGTCAAAACCTCATGTTGCCACTTTATCCTTACACTCGCTTTTTGAATTGCGAAGTCTTATTCTCAACGGATCTGTTATTTTGGATATGGAAGCCGGATCTTTAGAGCAAGTCGCAGACCATGTGTTGGATAACATGGTTTCTGATGGTTCTTTAGCTTACGATTGTAGGGAGAAGGTCAAAGAAGCTTTATTGAGAAGACACAGACATCAGCACGAGAGGCGAAACCATAACAACATGTCCAGGCTGCCTCTCATTCGATCTCTCGCTGATATTGGCAGAAATCATTCTTCATGCAAAAGTGAGTTCCCAAATTTCTGTATATAAAATGTAAGTTTTATTGATTTTTATGATAACGGGAGTTGTGGCGTGATCCTATCAGATTTCCAGGAGGGTGGCTCTCGACGCTCTAGTGCTAGGAGTTGTCGAGGGTCCACCTCGTCTCCACACACCGCTCTGCTGCAGGCAGCTGATGCCAGAGGCTCGTACTTAGCAGTGCCAGGTTAGCCTAGCGTGGGAAACGGTAAATTGTGTGCAAAACGCTCACTAACTCACGCATTTTGGTACCTATTTACTTACGCACCTGCACTGAAACTTATCTTTTATTGTGTAAATATTTTGGTGTGAATTTTGTAAAGTTCTGTGCTATTTCCCCGTGTAAGCGTTATATTTGAGATCGGATTGCAAAATTGGCGTTTATATTACAGTTGAAGAAGGCGGTACAGCAAGTGGACATTCTTACAAAGGAGAAATCAGTCGTTTCCTAGGCCTCCCTAGCGCGGGTAACCGCTTCTCCTCATCGATGTTGTCAAACTTTTATTTCTTTAAAATTCTATTCCTTATTACCTATTCTTCATTTGATTGCCTATTTTCAATGTTAAAATTAACTTTTTATCACACTTTCTACGTATTCTGCTATCATTAGTTTAATTCGCTAAAGCTTTATATAAAGGGACCCAATTACATTAGGCACCAAAGTAGTTAGGATTCGAGTTGTCACTTGGTTCATTATAGTTAATCTAATTCATGAAAGTTTGGTGAATACATTCAATTTAATTATAACAATTCGAGAGAACATTTCATCTCATTTACATATAAAATTAGTAATGTTTAAGCGCAAAATTTTACCACGAGCTGAAACATTTCAAGCGTAGTCACTATGCAATATTTTATTTTGCAGTTTTATTGACTTTGTATTTTATCAAGCTTTTAAATGTTTACAAATATTTTTTATGCATACTTCTAAGCCAAATTATAATTTTAGGCGCCGCTCAAGATGAGGGAATGGTAAAAAGCCCAAGCAGTATATCTATGAGCCGAAACCCAAGCTCTAGCGAACTCCAAATGAACGGAGACATAAATCACAAAAGTAACACCCATTTCATGCGTAAGATACCACCAGGAGCCGAAGCTTCAAACATCCTTGTTGGGGAAGTTGATTTTCTAGAGAAAACCTTGTCTGCCTTTGTTAGGCTCAAGACGGGAACCATTATGGGGGACTTGACAGAAGTACCCGTCCCGACACGATTCATGTTTGTATTGCTTGGACCACCGAACAGCAATTCCAGTTTTCACGAAATCGGCCGAGCTATGGCCACTTTGATGTCTGATGAAATATTTCACGAAGTTGCTTATAGAGCAAAGAAAAGAGATCACCTTTTAGCTGGTATAGATGAATTTTTAGACGCTGTGACGGTCTTGCCTCCTGGTGAATGGGATCCATCTATTCGCATAGAACCACCAGCAGCTATACCCTCACAGGATCCTCGCAAAAGACCTAATGATAATAACCCAAAGGAAGAATTAGATGAGGAAGAAGAGGAAGCGAGGCAAAGAGAAGAATCAGGCTTAGCCAGAACGGGCAGGCTTTTTGGAGGACTGGTTAACGACCTTAAAAGAAAGAAGCCATGGTACTGGTCGGATTTTAAAGACGCATTTGCTATTCAGTGTATTGCGTCATGGATATTTTTGTACTTTGCGTGTTTATCTCCTATCATCACATTTGGTGGGCTATTAGGAGAAGCGACTGGGAAAAACATGGCTGCTATGGAATCCTTAATATCTGGCTTTGTATGTGGCATGGGGTATGGCTTTTTTTCAGGGCAGCCACTTACAATATTAGGATCGACCGGCCCAGTTTTAGTGTTTGAGACCATTGTATTTGAATTCTGTAAACAAATTGGTTGGAATTATATGTCGTTCAGATTTTGCATTGGAACTTGGATAACTATTATATTGGTGATACTTGTAGCCATTGATGCCAGCGCTTTAGTCTGCTATATAACGAGATTCACTGAGGAAAATTTCGCTACTCTAATAGCTTTCATTTTCATTTATAAGGTAAACCTTAAATAAATAGTTTCATTTTGAAGTCTTTGATAATAATTGCTTTTGTTCGTAACATGTATATTGTTGTAGGCGGTGGAAAATGTAATTTCCATTGGTAAGAAATTCCCTCTGAAGACACGCCCCGATGAAGTTCTCAATTATGAGTGCTATTGTTTGCCAAGCAATTATTCTAAAGTGCCGGAGCAGTTTAATTGGACATCAATTGATAAGGAGTCTTGTCAGGTATTAAATTTACTACTGTAGGGTCTAGATAACTTTGTTGTATTACTTGTTTAACCTCTATATATTTTTAGCTATACAATGGGACTTTAGCAGGAGGAGGATGTGACACAAAAGTTTACGTACCAGACGTTTTCTTGATGTCGATTATACTGTTTCTGGGAACTTTTACAATATCAATAATTTTGAAAGACTTCAAAAATTCCTTGTTCTTCCCATCAAAGGTAAAATATACTAAGTTACTTTTACGTTGTTACTTTTTGGTGATCCAAATATCGTCATTGAAATCTATTTTGGTTTTTCAGGTCAGACAGATCATAAGCGATTTCTCGGTAATAATTGCCATTCTCTCTATGTCATATTTAGACTACAAAGTTGGCGTAAAAACGCCAAAACTAGAAGTACCTTCTGAGTTCAAACCTACTCTACCAGGCAGAAATTGGGTTATAACTCCTTTTAACGGAAATCCCCTCTGGTCCGCTCTTGTAGCTATCTTACCAGCTCTTTTAGGTACAATTCTAATATTTATGGATCAACAAATCACTGCTGTCATAGTAAATCGTAAAGAGAATAAGCTAAAAAAAGGCTGCGGGTACCATTTGGACCTCTTCGTTCTAGCTCTTCTAATACAACTATGCTCTGTAATGGGTCTTCCGTGGTTTGTAGCAGCGACTGTGTTAAGCATCAACCATGTCAACTCCTTGAAGGTTGAGTCTGAATGTGCAGCTCCGGGAGAAAAGCCACAATTCTTGGGAGTACGAGAACAAAGAGTGACACATATTTTGATATTCTTAATGATAGGTTGTTCAGTAATTTTAACACCAGTATTATGCCATATTCCAATGCCAGTATTATTTGGAGTATTTTTGTATATGGGAGTGGCATCGCTGAAAGGACTCCAATTCTTCGACAGAATTTTAATCATGTTCATGCCCCAAAAGTACCAGCCTGACCACATGTTTTTAAGACAGGTAAGAATTCATAACCTAATTTTCTCACCTTTAAGTCTCAGTTAATATTATATTTTAAAGTACATAATGTTCAATGTGGTTTCAGGTTCCGATACGCCGTGTACATGTCTTCACGGCAATCCAGTTGGCTTGCCTGATCTGCCTCTGGGTAATAAAGTCCTTTTCCTCGACATCCATCCTCTTCCCATTGATGTTAGTCGTTATGATTGGAATCAGGAAGGCGTTAGATTTGTTCTTTACAAGAAGAGAGCTGAAAATCCTTGATGACGTGATGCCAGAGATGACCAAAAGGAACCAAGATGAGCTTCAGGAGCTAGGGGACGCTGAGGTGGGATGGCACGTAAAGATATTGCGCCTTTGCTGGCGTTAAACTTCATCAACCATTTTCCTTCGTCACAATACATGTCATTTACTAGTCCTTTTGTTTTAAATAAAATCAGTGGTTATGTTCGTATGATCTCATTTTGTTTTATTGGTTTCCTTTACTATTTATTTACCTTAACATATTTGTTCTTCATGTTTTATAATTGGTAAGTAGATCATATTTTTAAGAACTAACATGTATACTTTTTGCTAGTTTTGTGACCTTTAAGTTTCTTAGGAAGTTCCTTTTTAGGAACCGAACAAGAGTAACCCACCAGCATATCAAGAAAACTTGCAAATACCACTTATCAACGGAAATATCATGAACATCCCACTGACTTCAATAAACATATCCGAAGAGGTAAACAAGACTGGAATTTGGAAGCAAGTTAACAACAGCAACAAAGTGAAGGATAAGAATGATGGTAAAGATTCCAAACCGAAGACTGGGAAGAAAGTGTAAGTTACAGGGGTTGTCAAGACGAAATCTAGGCGTAAAACTACATGAACAAATATTATTTATTTAGTCATAAATATAAATATAAATATAATTTATTCATGTGATTGACTGTGTTATTGTAGAAATGTAAAAAATACTAACATTGTAGTTTTTGCAATAACGCCTGCTAAGCGAATAAACTTACAAAAAACAACGAATAGATTTTTTAACTACGAGCGAGTTTCGAACCCACGACGATGCGTCCTGATAGCTGTAAATAATAGTCATAATCCCAGTCATGTCCAAACCGAAGTAGTCTTGGCATGAATATTTGCAATTTTATGTAAGAAAACGTTCGTTACTTAACGTTTACTTTACGTTAAGTAAATTGGTAATGGTAACGAAGTTAAAAAAAAATCATAATCTCATTGAAACCGTACAAGTAATTATAAAACTGGTACAACTAGAAACTGATATTTGAAAAGTAAAATCTCGTTTAAATTGAACGTTATTCATGATACGTTACTTTGAAGCTGAATTTGCACTATTGTCTGGTTCAAATCTTCAAAGAACGATGAAAATGAAAACGAAATAGGTGGAGCAAAATTATTAGAACCACTTGTTGAACTAGATGGCTTTTTAATTATTATTTTTTACAGCAACAAACACAAGAAGCTGATGTCTAAAAGCGCACAATCCGAGGTCGAAAGGAGACTCTCGGTCATGGATGAGGTTGAAGAAGATGATTCTCTCAAGGTGTGCATTGATGACACCAAGTTTTGAGGACATTTTAAAGATGTCACGACAAAGTCACAACACAAATTTAGCCCCTACATGAAGTAACACTATCAACAAAGCATGGGGTCTCTTGGGTCACCTCAGTGCATGGGATACGTGAGATATGCATGTTGCACTGGTAGAGTAGAGAGTAGGTACCTAAGAATTCAATTTTTACAAACTAATTTATAAAGTTTAACGTTTGTCATTTAGAACCTTCTGAAAATTCGAATTTTTAGTAGAATTCGATCATTGTTGTACGCGGAGTGGGTTCTGAATTGCAGACAAAGAAATTTTACACTATTTTTTTATTATATTGTCTTTTAGTATTTGTGGTCGTATACATAGAAATGTTTAGTAGGTGTACCTAATAAATTAATAACGTGGGTACCTACTAATCAAAATTTAATGCGTAGGTACTCGTAGGTGTAACGTAATAAGTAAAATTAGATTCTGTATATTGGATTATTTGTTGTGGAGAGTTGTGTCTTAATGATTATTTTATATAAGTAACTTCTATATACTAGGTACCTACTATTTTTTTACTTATGTAACTCTTGGAGGTACTCAGTGTTCATTATGCACTGTTAATTATATTTACACTATTTCATGTACATATTTAGAAATATTTTTTATTTACCTGTTGTTTTTTACTAACATAAATTATTGTATTACTAATTATCACCTAGGTATTGATCCAGTAAATTATTATGATCCATATGGATTTGCGTATCCCTATGGATGTTTGATAATTATTTGTGACCTTTGTACACATTTAACATAAGGTTCAGTGTTGAAAAGTTTGTTTCTGTAGCTTTTTATCCGCCTGTCTTCCCGAACGTAGATATTTTATTGAATTTGTAAATATTCATTTGCAACGACTATCGTCAAAATATGTAAGTAATCAATATTCATACACAACACACATCGTCAAAATATGTAAGTAATAAATGTATTTTGTTACCCACATATATTTTTTGTACAGAAATCATTGTTTCGCATGTTCTAATTTATTACGTAGAGCATGTATTTGAAGTTACCTAATCGTATAGAGGTATTATTTGGTATTAAAGGTATCTAATCGACATTTTCTTTATTTTGTTTTTAATTTGAATGCTTACAGAACGACACAGTAAGGCGAAAGGAGTCGTGGAGTGGCAAAAAGTGCGATGTTAGGAGAAGTAGCTCATCCGCTGAAACTTCGGTATAATTAATAAAAGTACTTCTAATCCTTACTAATGTTGGATATGTGTTAGTTTGGCTGTTTCGTTTTCACGCCTCAACTACTGAACCGATTTTAATGAAATGGATAGCCCGTAAACCGAAGGGCGTACAGTCGCGATATCGCCAAATTTCATCTAAAGAACTAGTTTATTACAATGTCATTAGAACGAGCAGTTAAGTGTCTATTTTTAGAATTAACATTTTACCGCATTTAATATTTTTCTGAGATATTTTTGTGATTTTTGATTATAGAATTGTGAAAAAAATGTGTAGAATATAGAAATAAAGTGTAAGTAATCTAATATAATATGTCAAATTATATATCAAACTCTGTCGCACCATCAAACGACATCGCAAAAATTGTATTGATGTTGGAATGTATCCCCAAATTTTTATGTCGGAGGGATAGCGAGGTACTCAAATAGTTAAGTTATAAGTTTTTGTTCTAAGTGGCATTTTTTGTTTGCAAATTTGTAAGTATGTAGAGGAAAGTAACTAAATATGGACTACCATTTTGTTTTTGAGTAAAAAATTATAAAAAACTGTTTGGCAATTTATATTTTTTTAATGTTCTATTAGTCAGACATATATTGTTGTCATAGGTTTTCGCGATTATTACACATAGTAATTAAACAATTTCAAATGGTTTAAATCGCGTATATTTATAATAATTTTTGAACCAACGTTTCAAACACTTTGTAGTGATGGTCAAACCAATTAGTCACCCCGTGACCACGATCATTGCAAATTGTTTGAAACGTCTGAACAAAAATAATGATATATATACGCAGACATATATTTTTAGAGAGCAAAGTAACAGTTTAATGTTTTTATTAACCAACTTCATAATCAAAGTTGAGCACTAAACAATAATGGGCGCTAAATATGGAACAGGTAGGCAAAAATGGGCTATATATAAGATATGGCCCATCTAATTAATTATTTTTTTATTGTAGTTACAGTATTTAACCCTAATTTTCATCTATAAAATAGCATACTTTTAGGTACATTACAGAATTTTTTAACTACGGTGAAACAACACCGTCTCCTCTTAATCACAGATCGCGCCGAAATGACGAGATCGAGTGAATGAGAGGTCATGGCAAATGAATGCGATTGGAGATAGTCGTTTGTAGTGTCTTTCAATTATTTGTTTCCAAGAAATGCTACTAGCCCATATTAAAGCACTAGCCCACATTCAGTTACTTTCCTCTACTCATTCACTTCAGTCATTTTACTTAATTGTTTAATTATAATATGATTGAATATATAAACAAAACCCAAAATACATATAAGGGTTAAGCAACTGTTTTAATAGAGTATATTTATCATTATTTTTACCACGACGATTCAAACACTGCAGTGGAGTAAGGCGCACCGCGCCCAAGATCACTGTTAAGTGTTTGAAATGTCGGCATAATAATAATGATAAATATACGCGATTTAAACCGTTTAAAGTTGTTTAATTACTATGTGTAATAATCGCGAGAACCTGAGCCAACACAATACATATAACTTTTATACTTCATTTATTTTGAAGCTATAGTTTTTTTGCCATGTATAAATGAAAACTTGAAGCTTTTTTACAAACGAAGTGCCAATCGTAACATACCACCAAGGTTTATAAAAGCTGTGCATTTATATATTTGTAATCAACTTTCCAAATAGATAAGTTTAAGATTTAGAATCCCTTAGGTTGAAATCCAAACGACAGACACAAAGTATGTCTGACTATGTATCACAATAACAATAATACAGTAAGAAAAATACTCATCTGATATATAAATATGTTCATTTAAGTTTTTTTTTAACCGTTGATGAATCAAAAAGAATTTTATTTGTAAACAATATCTTCGTGTATATCTATCATCTATCGTGGCATCGTATACATCCAAAGTGGTTAACGCGATTTATATGCTACTTGTTTTATTTGAAACCAGGTATAATATTGTTTCGATGGAGTCATATTTGATGAAAACTTGATCAGTATGTTCCAAGATATTCTTCAGGCTTCAGCTTCAAGCATTTTAGCTAAACGTGTGTAGGTGATGACTGATGACAGAGGGTGAAGAATTTTTCGAAAGTTTTCGTTCCATACTTCGAGTGCTTTTGGATCATAGAACATCATTATAATCAAACAAAAATACACCGTCTAACTAAACGTTGTGATTTTCTTAAATTATATTCAAGGCACAAGCTGCATGAATTTAGGTATTTAAAATATATCGATAAACAGCTTTTAGTATTATAATCCTGCAAACATAGTGTCTGCTACTCAAATTGGTACATTTTTTATTTTTCCCTTTCATATTTGAATATGAAATCCAATCTTGTAATTTCTCCCTGAATAATAAATGTAATAAATGTTTCCATAAAAATGTAGGTAGTTTTAGGAATTTACCTTGTACCTATTAATAATGGCATTATCTATGTAGTTATTGTAAGTAAAACGATCATCATTTGTACCGCATTTGTTAAATTTATATCGTTTTGGACATACAAGTGCAGTGTTTAAAATAAATGGGTTTTTATATCTGTGTTATTAATTATTTACAACACTACAGCTATTACAATAAAAGCATTTAGATACCTGTAAGTCATTGCAGACTGACAGGCAGTCCAAATGCTCCTTCTCACTACCAGATGGCAGCGTGCCCAGCATGCAGCCAACAATTAGCCGTTTTTTGTGGCGTTCTATGGGGATGCATTTGTTCAACAGGGGACGTCTTCCACTGATAATAATGCCCCGTGGGGTGCCAGGTTAGAATTTAACCCCCATTGCAACTTGTAGGTGTCGTAAGAGGCAACTAAAGGTAAAATACCGGAAGGTGGGCAGCAGCGCCTTCTCGGAACTGCGATCCTCAAGACGCCTGCCCAGCGTGGGGATTATAGGGGGGATCCCCTTAACGAAGGAGGCTATGTTCAGCAGTGGACCATCCGGCTGATACAGTACTGTATGTTTGGCCTGCTACCTGAAGCCTGAAGGTAAATAATGACGTTATTAAGGCTAACCTTGAGTTACTGGCAAAATCATGTTTTTTTATGTTGTTTTATGAACAAGCACGAGGCTCACCTGGTGTTAAGTGGTAACCTCTGCCTATAACAGATGAATCACAAGTGGTAAGCTGCACTGTGACTGCACCCAACACCCTGAGACATAAAGTCGTTAAGTCTCATTTGCCTGTAAATTCGCCTATACCCTTCAAATCAGAACACAGTCATGTGAACATTACCACTTGGCGGTAGAATAAGGTATGGTGGCAGTACTTCCCCAGACGAACTCGTGCAAAGTGTTTTAATGTTCATTTATTAATTTTAATACAGGATGTCCCAAGAAGTAGTGATATACTGAAGCTGGGAGGTAGAGGACCTGGAGGGCTATCTGAATCACCCCATGTATGTTCCGCGATGGAACAATATAATTATCGTTAGATCTTAGAATGAAATAAAAAAAAATACCAGGAAAGATAAAATTACATTTACATGCCTTGAAGTTGTGAACATACTGGGTAATTTTATCTTTCTTGGCATATATTTTTTTTTATTCCATTCATAGATCTAGCGATAGTAAATGTTACCATACTGAATTGGCATATCTATCAGCTTGTGTGCTAACACAAAAATAATCAAGCATCTACCGCAATAATTCACGTCACCATAAATAAAAAATCTCATAGTACTCGGCGATAAGTGAAAAATAAAAATAAAAGTCATAACTCCGAAAATAAGAAAAATCTCGGAACATACATGGGGGTGATTCAGATAACCCTCTAGGTCCTCTACCTCCCAGCTTCAGTATATCACTACTTCTTGGGACACACTGTATATAAAAAGGTGTTCTTAACCCTCAGGCATCGGCGATAATGATAACAATAGAATTTCATTCATAACTAGGACATAGTGGTCCTGACGATGCCAACATATTAAAGGTATGGATAGAGTGGTTAAGATCTCATTATGAACTACATATACCTATATACACATCGTGTGCGAGCTATTGGAGTAGAATTTTTGAAGCAGTGATGGTTCAGTGGCAATGTCTATGGACTGCCGTGCAGCAGGTCCATGGTACATAACTATATTTGGCTGGTCGTTACCCAGGCGGGCATTCGCAAATTGCCCTTCAACCATGCGGTGAAGCTCAAGCCCGGGGCTGGATTAGAACCATGGACCTGCTGCGCAGCAGTCCATAGCCCAAGCCACTGAGCCACAGCTTTAAAAAAATGGTTGTAAAATAAAGGCCTCATTTCTTTTAAATGTTGGGTTAAACAGATATCAGTTGATTAAAACACTAGGCCTAAGCGTTTAAAACTTACCTTACATAATTACAAAAAAAAAAACTACGAACGAGATACGAACCCGCGACCATTCATGCCTATAGCCGGGACATGCCTTACCAACTGAACTATCGTAGTGAGTTTGTCATAGCTCAAATTAATCTTCGCTTTAACCAAATGGGACAGAGCGACACCTGCAGCCAAACCGAATTAAACTACAAACAAGACTAATGTTTCAAGTAGCTATAGACTTGTTTACGATAATTCTGACATGGTAATTTTTACATTAAAACCTGCAAAGCGAATAAACTTACAAAATTACAACAAAGGTTTTTTTTTTATGTTATTGTGACGGAACAAGCTCGAGGCCTACTTGATGTTAAGCGGATTAACCTCTGCCTATAACAGATGCATTTCATCACATGTCACGAATTGCACCGCGCCCGTCACCTTGAGTCATACTTGTTAAGTCTCATGTGCCTGTAATTTCACTGGCTCTCAAGGACTGCTGCCGGAACACACCGTTGAGTTTGTTATGTACTTGTACTTATGAGTATTTGAATTGTCACGGTCATTTACACTATAGTTATTATAAGAAACGGGATATTTACTGTTTTTGATTGATTTTGAGCTCTCGTGATCGTGGCGCCTGCATCAGTGCCGCAATATAGAGAGCTCATAAATCAATCAAAAACACGGTAAATATTCCGTTATTAATAATAAATAGTACTATGTACTTTAATGAATAGATTCAGGCGTTACTTTGCGGAAATCCATATTTCGTCATCGAGAATCTCGATCGTGCGCTCGTAGAGTCAAGACCTCCTGAGGATGCTTCGTGTAGATGCGAAACGCGTCGTAAATTCTTCCGGGTTGGCTGCGTGGCGTTTGTAACGTCACGTCGGCTTAGCAGGAAAATTAGGCGGAATTGTCACTAGATATATTTTTATAATTTTTAAGTGTTTTATTAAAATATTAATTTGTTGTTTTCTTAAAATATTTTAAAAATATTTGTTATTATTAACTATGTACTTTGTTAGAATTAATAACTATACTCAACTATAATATACTAATTAATACACTTTTTAATACCTTTCGATCGAATCACTAATAACATTAACTCTGAAGCCAGACAACGGTTAAATAACCGTTAACCACTAAAATGACTAAATATAGAATGACATAATATAAAATGACTAAATATGAACATGAATGACATGAATGACATAATATAAAATGACTAAATACCACTAAAAATGAATAAATAGTCATTTTTAGTGGTAAACGGTTATTTAATCGTAATTTTTAGTCATTCATCTGAGCCATCATAAACAATTTTTCGTAATCATTAAAAACAAACAACTGACTAAACAACATAAATTATAATTTCACTATTTTACAAATAAATTATATTACAGGCGGTCACTTAACTATTCTATTAATTCTTTTTCTTCTTCTGGTCAGGCAGCATGCCCATCTCTTCTTGGTACTTGCGGATGAGCTGTTCTTGAACTTCGGGCAGGCATGGTGAGTATCTGCTGTATTCCATGCTGAATTCTCCCTTCCCTTGAGTCATTGACCTGTGAACAAAAAATACGAGTTTAGATTCGTTCAACGTTAGGCATTTATGTACTCTGCCGTTTTCAGTTTGAGATCTCTTTTTTTATGCCTTTTAGGTTAGCCTCTGACCACTATCTCACCTGATGGTAAGTGATGATGTGATCGAAGATGTTGTTCAGGCTAACCTAGAATTACTGGCTCTCAAGGACAGCGGCCGGAACACACCGTTAGGTGCTTGGCGACAGATTTTCTACTTGAGGGTGACAGGCGGGTATTCGCAAAATGCCCTACCACCATGCTATAACGACTGCCATCCTAAGACGATAACCGGGACAAACGGCTTAACGTGACCTCCGAAGCACGGAAGCGCTCAGTAAATGTCACAAGCGATCACCTATCCAACTCATGACCGCGGCGGACGTTGCTTAACTTTGCTGATCGGTTAAGAACAGCTAAGCAAACTTCACTACGAGCGCTTCAAACCTCGTGTTCATAAAGGGTTTCGGCTAACTAACTAACTTCACAGGCACCCATAACCTTCAAAATTAACATAACTGCATGGCGCTAGAAATAAATCAAAACTAATACGATTGCAAAGCAAAACGAGTAAAATGCAATCGTCGTACGTATCTGTATACTTAGCTGTAAACAATTTATTTTGGGAATACCCGCCTGGCTAGCTCCCGCCCTCAAGTAGAAAAATCAGTCCCAATCACTTAACTGTGTGTTCCAAAAGCTGTCGTTGAAACCCAGTAATTCTAGGCTAGCCTGAGCAAAATCTTCGACCACATCATCACTTACCATCGGGTGAGATAGTGGTCGAAGGGATATAAAAAACTCTACCAAGTTTTAAAAAACCTAAATTGACTGCTTCGCCGTTTTGCTTGGTGGACGTTTCGAGTCTACGACATTATGTTACTTGGGCAACTTGCTATTTTGACGTTTGATACTCTTAGCCAATTTGCTCACTTGGTCATTTTGCTTCGCAGAGATTTCGATACGGATAAAATTTACACTTAATCTAAACAATATTATGAAGTCATATATTATACATTATGCTGTTATGAGGATCAACAATTGGCAGAGGAATCTCTTGAAGAAGCGGGCTAGACGGAGTATATATAAGTGTGAAACAACACGGCTGTTTTTTAATTATTGAAGGATAGGTGAGCCTGTAAAACAATACGTTTATAAGATTATCATTATGTTTTACATATCGTCAAACCATTTTCCACAATGCTTCACCGCATTGTAGAAGGGCATTTTGCGAATGCCAGCCTGGCTAGCGACCACCCTCAAGTAGAAAATCTGTCGCCAAGCACCTAACGGTGTGTTCCGGCGGCTGTCCTTGAGAGCCAGTAATTCTATTAAAGACGTACCTTGAGAGTATACCCTACACTGAGATCGATTTATTAATACGGAACTAAGACAATGTAAGACCTAGTGAGGTTGATTGAAGTTGAAGAACTCCGCTTGAGGGTCTACTAAGGTATTACTAACCTCACGTGGATTGAGGCACTTATCACAAGCATCTTGGGACAGGAGGGGCTCGCAAGACTCAGCGTGGGGCAAACGTGCGTCGCAAGATCTGAACTCAAAGAGTGGCAAGCGTCGTTAGTAACTAACCTGAGTTCCCCCGCGTATCCGAACATGTTGTTGAGCGGCACCTCGGCGTATATAGAGGTCCATCCCTCGGCCCCCTCGGTGCCCGTGATGATCCCGCCGCGCTTGTTCAGCTGCCCGATCACGGTGCCGTGGAACTCCTCCGGCAATGTCACCTCCACGAACATTATCGGTTCCAGGATCTGCCATGCGCCGTCGTCGAATACTGACGACAAATTATACTTGGTTTTAATACTTATTGAGCTATTTTATAATAGTTCTACCTCGGTTAGTAATATATTTTTCAACACACTCGCTCGTAACGGGCCTTTAAGGTTGAACTGGCCGGTCACTTTCCATACAAACGTCGTAGGGTGATCACTCCTTTATTTGAGATTATAGGTCCAGAATTAAGCTTAATACCGATTAATCTCGTAATTATCTAGGCTTCTATGATGCCGAAATTTTAAAAATTTATTTATGTTGAAAGTTATGACCCTCGAAAATGTTATATGAAAATGTTTCGAAGCTCATAACTCTCAAGTTAATAAAATATCGGCATCATACAAGCCTAGATAATGACGAGATCAATCGGTATTATGCTTTGTTTTGGACCTAAATCCTCAAATAAGGGAGTGATCACCCTACCACGTCTGTATACGAGAACGGGCCGGCCAGTTCACCCTAAAAGGCACCGATTTTAGTGTCATAATATAGTCTATTACGCACTCGTGCTTTTTTTTATTTTATCTGCACTAGTGTTTTAAATAGAAAAAAAAAACAACGTTTCCACACTTCTTACCAAGGAGATTGTTGTTTGTTTCGTTCGTTTTTCATATAAAAACAAACCAGAGTTTTTTACCTACTGAAGTAGAACTTTAAAAGATTTAATTATAAACCTTCTTAATTAGATTATTATTGCTATCAAGAAAATATTTTCGTATCAAAATTTTCGTATTCGTTCCTGGCAAGTGTGTTGAAAAACGTCGTATGAAACTCATGCGCGTTGTTTATTACTATCTCTACACGATTTAGGCATTCGATCTTAGATCTCAGGGCTAAAACCCGCATCGGTTGTAATAAACAACTTCGCGCACTTGTTGCATAATGTACTATTCCATTTCACATTTTGAAAATAAAAAGTTATTGAGCTATACTAATTACTATAACTTCACCTTGGACCTTATTTTGATACAAGCATATCGAAAATAAAAATACAAAATTTAATCACCATTCTCACCTATTATTAATAAATTATCGAGTTATTCGAATATTATCTCAACCACGTAAAGCACATTTTTTTTACTTTTACATTTTCAATGGAAATAAGGTTTAATATGACAAGAGTGCTTTACTTTTAGTAATAAGACTATCTAAATTCTTATCAAAAATATTTTTATAGCAATATTTGTCACTAACCTTTTAACATAAGTAGATGGTATATTGATTGATGGTAAAATTCAATAAAATCCCTATAATACAATCGAAAGCATAAAAGTTTATTATAAGGAAAATTACCTCAAATAAAGTAAAAGCTTTAAACATAATATGCTGTTTTATCAGGAACACTGTATCAGCCGGTTCGTTCTAGCCTCCCCCATTAAGGGGAGGAATTATCATAAGCCCCACGCTTGGCAGGCGTCTTGGGGACCGCAAATGCAGACAGCCGTTTCTCAGAAGGAGCTGCTGCCCACTTTCCGATATTTTACCTTTAGTCGCCTCTTACGACACCCACAGGTTGCAATGGGGTGAGATTTTTGCTTTATCAGTAATGCCTCTTTCTAAATACAAATAATAAACTACATCGAATATTATATTTTATATCACTTAGAAATAAACAGTCGATTTCCGAATGAAAGTAAAACTTCACATAAATGCACAAATTTACCCTCAGAGCTTGGCCAGGGATTGAGGAAGTTGCACTCCTAACAAACCAACACAATGCAAGTGAGAAATTAGGCCTTATAAATTAGCACTCTTAATTAGAGAAGCCTGATGCACCAACCTTCTTTGACTGCTCCTTTAGCGGCCAAGAAGAATGCCAATTCACTGGAATCCACTATATGATGAGCACCGTCTTGTAACCTAAATTTGACGCCAGAGATCTTGTGCCCCGAAAGGTAACCTTTCTGACACGTGTCAATGAAGCCACGTTCCACGCCCGGCACGAATTGCTTGGGAACATTCGTGCCTACTGTCTCGTCGATAAATTCCAGCACTGTGGACGTGAAAAATAACAAGGGTAAAAAACAGGTTATATGCCTAAAATGTATAAATGTATATGGCTAAATTGTCTGATACATGATATTTATATTTTTGTATTTTTATATGTAACGTTAAACTTAAAAACTACTGGACTGATTAGAAAAATTTTACCATTAGAATCATACACTATCCCTGATGAACATAGGTTATAGAATATTTCCAAAAACTTGGGAATCCGTATGAAAACTTGGATAATGTTACTCAAGGAGTGAAAAAAATACCAAAAAATAGTTATATCGGGTACGCTGCGGAAATTGTTGACTAATAAAGTGAAGTACTACAATTTTATAGAGGACATCAATGTCTACAAAAAAAAACGGCAATACCATTTGTCTAACGATTACATTTATGTCACAACAACTACTTTTTATGTGTTTCAATTTAAAATTTTTTTTAGCTAGCGGCCTAACCCGTGCAAATCCGGGGCGGGCCGTTAGTGGTATTTAAGTTCCTAGAATGTGAACTAAGTACAACTAATATTAAGAACAGCTGCTGAAACTAATCATTATGTGCTTGTCGCCAAGGTTTCGACTTGAAAACGGTATCTAGCCAGGCGGGCACTTACAAAATGACCTATGACAAAGGTTTAACGATTTTTTATTTTCTCTTAAAGAACAGAGTTCACTTATAATTAGATACAGTAAATTATTCAATTATATTTTTTGTGATAGTATTTTTTTATTAATATACAGGTATTGTAATGGTAAAGTTGCTTTATTTTAAATATTTTTGTTGTTTGGTAAAGAATATTAGTATTAGTTATAGTGGTATTTAAAAAGGGTTTTAATTAATTTGTTTTGTGGTATCTGGAGGACATTTATGTGTGTTTGAGCAGCACAGCCCCATATTTCGACGAGATATTGCAAATCTGATTTAACTAATGAGTTATAAATAGTCATACGGACTGCTTTAGGTGCTTTGAAGCTCATCCCCTATACATAATTTGAACCACCAAGGACACACAAGACAGTCTACATTAAATGCCACTACGTTACGTATTTTTAAAAAGTTCTTTTACAATATGGTGTTATAGATACACCTTTATATCCCCGAAGGGATGGGCACTATATACTTCTCCAGATATTTGAATTGAAAAATGTAAAAGAGGCTATTGCCATTTAACGGGCACAATGCCAAACTCCGGACAGAAATGAATAGATTCAGGCGTTACTTTGCGGAAATCTATATTTAATAAGAACAAATATTTTAAGTTAACATCAAATTAATATTTCAATAAAACACTTAAAAAATATATCTAGTGACAATACCGCCTAATTTTCCTGTTAAACCGACGTGACGTCACAAACGCCACGCAGCCAAACCGGAAGAATCCTCGACGCGTTTTGCTTCTACACGAAGCGTCCTCAGGAGGTCTTGACTCTACGAGCGCACGATCGAGAATGAGCGGCCGGTGGCTCAGCACGCCTTTATATAGACTCGAGCTGAGTCAGCACGCCTTTGTCTAGACTCGAGCGTGAGTCACTGCTCATTGATGCAGCTATCAATTGGTAAGTGATACGTTTTTAAAGTGACAATTACATCATAATGGCAATAACTTAATTACAAATAATAATTTTAAATTATATATATTATGCAATGTGTTTTTGAATAATAACGGAAAAAAAAAATTTACTTCCTAAAACAAATACATGTTTAACTATTTTGTAGATATACTTAACAGTTGTGATGAAACCAATTGCGTCTGTTCATTCAACAGTGCAACGCCTGCGCTATGTTTTAATATTTCTAACTGTTCCAATACACACAATCGAAATCCCTTATCACAACAATGTAAAATCTTAAAGGTATCAAGGAGTTGATGACTGCTTTCAATTAAATGTTTTGCTAAGTGAGACTGTTCGGGATGGTCGGTTCGGTTCGGGTGGAAAATAATTATATTGTATACCTAACTTTGTACACGGAAAATTAAAATCGATTCGTAGCAAAATTTACTATAAATAAAATACTATGTCGTGATTTAAACGAGACGCTCATATGCAAACCGGACCAATGGAACATTATTAATGCTCTGAAAATCAACTCTAGCAAAAACAGATGTTTCGTAGTAACGTATGTAAAAAATCTTCAGAATGACAAAGTATTCACCTTACTAGGTGTAATACTATTCAGCGTAGAACAAATGTAAAACGTAAATCACACAAAGTTAGACAAAGGCAGGTTATCTTTTGATGCTCCCACTTACTTGTGTTCTGTTGCGGCGGCAACGGCTCCATGATACCAGACACTTTGGCGAACTGACCGGCGCCTCCAGATTGCTTCTTATGCAGGTAGTCGAACGCACACGGCGACATCATTGTTTCTCTGTAAAAGTAAACATAACCTCATTTTAACTGAAATTCTTGTTCAAAAAAAAGCATTTGATGACATTTTCATGGTCTTGGACTAGTAGGGAAGATGGCATCAACATTTATAGCAAATACATCACTCGCCTTAGTTTTGCCGATGATATATCATACGGCAAAGTCACTTGAAGAGTTTAGTACAATAACCTCAGTAAAACAGGTGTTTTTTTTTTTATTGCAGTTTTAAGCCTTTGTCCACAATCTCATCTGATATGGTGAGTGATGATTGGTTCGAAAGTGTTAACAGGTTTAACCTAGAATTACTGGTTCTCAAGCACAGCTGCCGGAAAACACCGTTAGGTGCTTGGCGACAGATTTTCTACTTGAGGGTGGGCGCTAGTCAGGCGGGCATTTGCAAAATGCCCTACCACCATGCAGAGCTCAAGCCCACGGCGGGATTCAAAGCATGGACCTGCTGCTCGGCAGTCCATAGCCAATGCCACTGAGCCATCACTGTTTCACTTAAATTAACATAGTCGAGAAATACGTTTAACACCCGTACCGATACTTCCTAGGAACGGGACTCTATTCTATTTATACCTTCCAAGTAGGTCATTCAACAAATCTTCAACAAAGTCAACTTATCATGTTGCCTAAAATCGCAGAATAAAAAGGACCAGAAGGATCACACCGCAAAGCCACTCCAATAAATAAGCTACTCTAGCTACGAAGCAATAAAGTGCACTTCAGCTAACAAAGCATGTTCCTAATATTTATATTCACGTACAAGATGTCTCCCTTTCTATCTCATAGCCACACATAACTCTGATCTCTTCTGACGCGGCACGCACCGTACAATAAGCCCGTCCGGACGGATACGCCGGTGGCAGTTCTTTGGAAGGCGCTGCTACCCACCTTGCAGTATTTTTGCCTTAGTCGCCTCTTACGACACCCATGGGATGATATGGGTGCAATTCTAACCAGGCAGTCCACGGGGGACGATGGTAGTTAACTACACAAGAATTCCTGTGTGCACTACACACTCAGTGCACTAAAAAGCTCACAGCGGACTTCCTAGGGTCACCACTGCTTCATTTTAAGGAAAGAAAATAATAGGTTGAAAGTCTTACCTAAATGCAACTTTAGGCTTTCCCAATTCAACAGGACAGTTGTATTCTCTCTCCATCCTTTGAGCGTAGATCTCTAAGTGGAGCTCGCCCATGCCGGAGACAATGGTCTCTTTGTTGTCACTATCGTACCGGAATTGGAAAGTTGGGTCTTCCTTGGTAAACCTATTGAAATTCACAACATTTGAAAAGAGAAAAAATCCGTGCGTGTAAAGCTTCATTATAAGCTGACTTTAGAGCCAGTAAGGGCCTCTTCCACGATCTTCAAATAATATCTCGAGTAGGCTGATTGCTGATCAAAGTCAAGAGTAACCCTGTATAAAAATTTCACAATAATACTTTAAAACTGATGTGTTGGAGTAACAAGTAAATTGTAGTTTATGAGTGTGGTTATGATAACAAGTTTACATACATACGTTACGCCTGTATTTAGAAGAGGTGGGCAGAGACAGGTCTTTACTTTTTTTATAGCTGAGTGACCGTTGAACACTTATCTCCTCATGCTAAGCATTGATGCCGTCGAAGATATTGTTCGGCAAAATCTAGAATTACTAGCTCGCAGGGACAGCTGCCAGAACAATTTTAGTTACTTGGCGACAGATTTTCTTCCTGAGGATGTCATCTAGCCAGGCGGGTATTCGCAAAATTCCCCAACACCATACAATAATAATAGCCGGCTTACGCTATTTTAATAAGTTCTTAGCTTGTCACCTATAATATGGTTAAAACAGTTTCCTTTCACAGCTGATATATCTGCGGTGATCTTTATCACGATGTCGTCAGTCCCCACCAGGTGGACTGACGACATCGTGAAAGTCGCGGGTAGCCAGTGGTTACAAGTCGCTAATAGCCGTTCTTTGTGGCGTTATATGGGGGAGGCCTTTGTTCAACAGTGGACGTCTTCCGGCTGATGATGATGATGATGATGATCTTTATCACGAAAAACAACTGCCTTTAAGATAAAGGCCAACGGCAACATATCGCCGCGGCACTGTATTAACTTCGTCTCGCCCCATTCCCTACTCAAGAGCTTGTCCAGAGACGAGGCATAAACCACTTATATTATTCTCACCTGGCTACAGCCTTGGAGAAGTTATCTCTATCCTTAGAATTCTTTGGCTTGATGGCCATCGATACGACGGGATCAGGCACGTGTATCGACTCTAACGCTAACTGCAATTTGCCATCGTTGACGAATGTGTCACCCGACGCACAATCTACGCCGAACAACGCGAAGATATCGCCCGCTAGTACTTCGTTCACTTCCTCCATGTTGCTTGAATGCATTCGGACTAGACGGGATACCTTAACCTAAAACATGGATAGATATAATTACATGTGTATTCATGAAACAAAATTAAATATTAATAACATGTGTAATAACAGCATTATACTAAAATTCCTTTGTTATTGCATTGTCGACATCATTGTCTCTTTTATCGTGTAGAATAGTAAATTATGCAACAAGTGCGCGAAGTTGTTTATTACAAACGAGACGCTAAATGGAGTAGAGTTTTTTTTTATGTTATTGTGATGGAACAAGCGCTAGGCCCACCTGATGTTAAGCGGTATCCTCTGCCTATAACAGATGCATTTCATCAAGTGACGAACTGCACTGCGCCCACCTTGAGACATACCTGTTAAGTCTCATTTTTGCCTGTTATTTCACTGGCTCTCAAGGACTGCTGCCGGAACACACCGTTAGGTGCTTGGCGACAGATTTTCTACTTGAGGGTGGTCGCTAGCCAGGCGGGCATTCGCAAAATGCCCTTCCACCATGCGGTGAAGCTCAAGCTCTGAGCGGGATTCGAACCATGGACCTGCTGCGCGGCAGTCCATAGCCAATGCCACTGAGCCATCACTGCTTCGAGAGAGATTGTAATAAATAACGCGCACGAGTTTCATACGACCTTTTTCAACACACTTGTGAGGAACGAATATATTGTCTTGATCTTTTTAATAGCAGTAATCTGATTAAGGTTCATACTTAAACTTTCTAAAGTTCTACTTCAGTAGGTAAAAAACTTTTGGTCTGTTTTTATATGAAAAACGAACGAAACAAATCGCCTTGGTGAGAAGTGTGGAAACGTTGTTTTTTTTTCTATTTGAAACACTACTGCAGTAAAGTAAAAAAAAAGCACGAGTGCGTAATAGATTATATTATTATGACACTAAAATCGGTGCATTTAAAAACCCGTTACGAGGGAGTGTGTTGAAAATGTTTTTTAAGGAAGCCCATTCCATATTGCACATGTATGTAGATTATTAAACTGTTATAGGTAAATGTAGATATAATATTATTAAAATATTATATCTACACTACACTACTACTAAAAACCTTTCTTCCGAGGTCTAGGTTTGTCAGCAATAGATTTGAATACTGTGACACGTTAAATAATTAGATAAATAACTCTTACCTTCCTGCCTGTCCTAGCATTAAATATATTATCACCCCTCGCCAACAATCCTTGATAACACCTCAAATACGTGAGTTGTCCAAACTTGCTAACTTCTAACTTGAACGCCAAGCCCACAAACGGCTTCGAACCGTCTCGTTTTGGATCCAAAACAATTGTCTGTGCTTCTCCATCTTTCTTTTCGTTCAGTAACGCTGTGTTCTCGACTTGGCCGGGGTGTGGGAGGTATTCTAATACCGCGTCTAGTAATGGTTGAACTCCTTTGTTCTTTAATGCCGTACCGAGAAGGACTGGTGTGAAAGTTCTTTTAAGAGTGGTGCGGCGTATGGCTTGCTTTATATCGGCTACGGTTGGGGTCTTTTCTTCAAGGAACATTTCTCCTGTAATACAATGTATTATTATTACTGGAGATATTACAAGCTAAGCTGAGTTTAAATATTACAATGCTTAAAGACCGAAGAAAGCAAGTCTCAGGATATGTTGTAGGTCTGAGTATTTCTATGCTTAATGATAACTTTAGAATGCCTAATCAGATCTTAATGAAATTTGGTAGGAAGGTAGCTTACATAACTATTTGATATAGAGGTAGTTTGGATGATAAAAGGTTTTTTAGGTTTGTATATGAGATATACAGGGTTATTGGTAAAATGCAAACAACCTCTTAGGGTTGACTTCTGCTAGTCATAAGAAACATTCGGAAACGGTTTTTTTAAATATTTTTTTTTATATCTTATTTTGCCATGACCCTAAATTTTCTGGTGAGCGTCCAGAGTAGAGCAACCAAACTATCCCACTGCTTGAAAAAGAAGACTTATATTTTAGAATTACTAAGTCTACAAAACTGGCATAGACAAGTTGACCTCCTTATGACATTAAGATCCTCTCAGGCAAATACAACTGCACAAACATACCATTCATCTTTAGGACCAGGGATAGTTCTCACGCAGAAGTTAACAGCAATATGCTACCTAGCTCGCTGGAAGTATATACAATATTGGGATATTACTTCCTCAACAATAGAGTGATAATGTTGTGGTTCAAGTTATCACAGAAAGTGATTGTTGCAGCCCTCAGTTTTATGAATAAACCTTATAAATCCATGTATATCATAGACAATGATAAGAATTCAATTTCAATTATAATTGGACAATATGAGCTCTGCATGATACATAAGGGTTAATGGCTTTTAAAAGAAACATCTTAATAGTGACAGTGGAAAAGTAGTACTTTAATACTCTAGTTTAGTATGAATAGTTTTATAAGGATGGGCACACACCAACCATGATTTAAGAACATCAGCCTTGGCTGCTCGAATGTTATTCAATAATAATAATAACAAAAGTCAATTGGGCTAAATGGTATAAAGAGATATGTTTGTACATTTCAAATTCCACTACCGGACTACAAAGACGTTCGGAAACACGGCATCCGTTTATGATTGACATTCTTTCTGTCCGCACAAAGCAATTTGCGTCCACCTTTATAATACAAACAGCAAAGAAATGGAACACCCTCCCAGCGTATTTGTTCCCCTAGAGCTACAGTATGGAAGTCTTCAAGTATAGAGTGAATAAGTATCTTCTAGGCAAGCATGCTCCACCGTCGACCGCGTCGCCAGCATCAGATGAGACTGCAGTCAAATGCTTGCCTATTCGCAATAAAAAAAATATAAAAGAACTGTTTTTGTCATTTTTTTTTTCTCATATATACTTAAACTAAAGCCATAGTTAATGGTGAACTACTAGTTCTATACTTAACCAAACGTTATGAACATAAGACAGGAAGATCGTTTAGAAAAAAAAAAAAAAAAACATAGAGGCTTAGGTGCTGAGAGACCAATTTTCAACTTGAAGAAGGTAGCTAGGCAAGCATATTTGAAATTGCGTAACCACCACGTAATTAATACAACATTGGATATAACAAAATAAATTGAACTCACCTAATGATTCATCAACATTAGACAAATGCTCTACTAGCTCATGCCTCTTCTCTTGCACTTCAGATCTTCTATCCTTCGGTACTTCATCATACCGAACTTTTTCTCCATAGTCACCATCAAAGTATATGGCTTTCTCTTCAACAAGGTCCAGAATTCCTTGGCACTCTTTTTCTAAACCAATTGGAAGGTGGATAAAGGCAGCATTGTGCTTCATCTTAGAACGCAATTGTTTGAGCACTCTGGAAAATGTTAAGACATAAATTAACTCATCTTATTTCTTATATGTACTTAGAGAGAAGGAGGCTGAAACCTATTCCACAATATAACACATAAATTAAATAAAACAAAAACCAAAAGTTATATAATCCACTTAAAGACCTTGGTCTGTCAAGAACAACCATAACTTCCATCCTAGAACATGTATCTAAGGCAGCATTATCCTACTAATGCTGCCTTATTTTTATATTAACATACTATATTTGGTTAGGCAGGGAAGGAGGTTCAAGTGTGTGAAGGGGAGCATTGATGTCATCGTAAAGGGGATCCCTAACCCTAACCCCTGGGTTGCAAGCCCCAGGCCCCTCTGGCTATGGACCTGGCACCTGCATGGTGAATCCATGGAATGCTAAGTAATTCGTCCCACCATTATTTCATGAAGAACCTGGTTACCATTTTGAACTACAACATTACTTACCATCAGCCAAGATTGTGATCTAACACTATTAGCAATATATGTAAAAACTACTTTATATCTGTGAAATAATACTTTATATCTCTATATGTGTTTTGTAACATTTGTGGTGAACAATAAAGAATTTTTGTATTGTATTGTATAATATTTAACTTTGGTAATATGCTTCCTTTTGTAACAAATTTCCAATTAACACATTCCCATTGGTTAGTTGCATAACCTGCTATTAAGTGATAAACTCCATAGTGCAATAGCAGGAATTGCAACTAGGTTACATATTTTATGGCTGGTACACCCTAATCCATATATAAAACACACATAAAAATGCACATACCTTGTAGGATTACTGCCTAATCTATCCAATTTGTTGATAAACGCCAAGCATGGCACATTGTACCGTTTCATTTGTCTGTTCACAGTTAAAGTCTGACTCTGGACACCACCTACAGCACACAATACCAGTATAGCTCCGTCAAGTACTCTCAATGCTCTCTCTACTTCGACAGTGAAGTCTACATGTCCAGGGGTGTCAATAATGTTGATATTGTGATCTTTCCATATTGTATATGTGGCTGCTGATTGGATTGTGATTCCCCTTTGACGTTCTAGCTCCATTGAATCCATCACAGCCCCTACATTGTCTTTGCCTTTTACCTGTAAAATATTGATACCTAATGTCAAAATTAGATCAAAGTTACAACACTACGTAGAGTTTGTAGGCCCCCCACCAGGTGGACTGACGACATCGTGAAAATCTCGGGTAGCCAGTGGTTACAAGTGGCTAATAGCCGTTCTTTGTGGCGTTATATGGGGGAGACCTTTGTTCAACAGTGGACGTCTTCCGGCTGATGATGATGATGAATGTTAAAATTGATTAATAAGTTGGCATCATCAGGACCACTATGTCCTAGTTATGAATTAAATTCTATTGTTATCATTATCGCAGATGACAATGGGTTAAAAAATATGCATTAGTAATAGGATTGGCAAAATGTATTTTTTTTTATTAAATCAAAGACTGATTTCACACTGACTTCTAAAGACACTGACAAATGCTGACGTTCCATCAATATTATATTTCCCAGGAGTGAAAGGTATTGTGATCTGTTTTGGTGAAAAACTAAAGATAACTTATAAATAAAATAATTATTAACCTCAATTGAATATGTGAATTGACCTGTCCATCTTGATAAGGCTTTATGTATTGTATATTTTTATACACATACATACAAAAACTATTTTATTATATCTATCTTTCTATTAAGTTTTTTTGTGTGGAAACATGAACATTTATTTGCTTTGCCTTAGAAAAGATAATTTTCTTACTGCTAGAAACCATAAAATATATATGGATACACTTTCTGTTCAAATATAGCTATTTAGCACAGTAAAGTTGTTCCAGGAGTTTACATGCTTATTCGACAATCATATATCTATATACAGAACCTGCCGCATTATATTTCACACATTTACTATAAAAAAATTGTAATTACTCTAAAATTTTTAAATGTTACCAAATTATATGTGAGAGTATAAAGTAATGTAAGAATTGCATAGATCCCCTAACTAAATCAGTATTATTTATTATATGCTAATAAAGTACTGACATTATAACTGAGACATGGACAAAAATTACACTTTTTAACATGAATATACCACATTGTTGGTCATATCAGGAATCATCATTAGTTCAATATATTCAATAAAATACCTACATGCAATAGTTAAATATTTACTTACCTCATGCATTTGATCTATTCTTCCAGTGTAGAACAATATTCGTTCTGTCAGGGTAGTCTTTCCAGAGTCTATGTGAGCTGAAATTCCTATGTTTCTGATTCTTTCAAGCGCTTTGTGTTCAGCAAACTTTGTGTGAGAGGAATATCTCTAGAATAGAATTTAGGTCATAAGTACATTTAAGTTTTATTGCTATTTTGGGTATCAAATTTGTGTGCCATTGAAATATATGACTGAAAATGTTATGATAACAAGACTGGTGACAGATAGGGCTGCCATCATCGGAATTGCCAATGCCGGTCAAAAACTTAATAAGCCCCAGAAAAAAGATATAATGTATTAAGTATTTATTTCCTCAGACTTCTTGAAAAACTGAATATAAAATGAACAATGTTTTGCAATCTACTCAAGCCACATGACACCAGGCCTGCAATCCATCCCAGTTTCCCTGGATTGGACCTCTTATTAAGAGCATCCAAGAAACCTACAGTCAGTGTTTTAAATATCGAGTGATATCCAGGAACTCAAAAAAGTGCAATTTTTAAACTACTATACATATTTACACCATATCATACACCAAATATCTGCTAAACTCAAATCATGTAATTCGACATTATGCAGCTGGGAGTATGAACACAATTTTTTGTTAGGCAACAAGCCCTTATACCTGCCATCCTAGTTCAAACTGCTTTACAAAATATTCCAGGAGAAAAATATGTTGACAACTACATGGGAGGAGGCACGGCCATACATTATATCACATAATTGTTTTAGATTATTACATATACCAAGTTTCATGGGGGATGGGTAGAACCCCCCGCCCTGTGAAGGGGAAGTTGATATCCCCCGCCCTTTCTGAGATGTTTTTTTTTTAATTTATAACCTCACTATTGTCTGACATCCATGTAGAGGGAGGGGCGGTGCGGGGAAAGGTAGAGCCCCATGTGAAAGGGAAGTTGCGCCCCCCACCGGCTCAGGTTTAGTAGTAATGTACTTCTATTTGTTAAAACCTGTTATTAGTGTAGTGGATGGGTTCAAAGTGAGTCACAAATCCGACACAGAGCACACCAATTCCACCTGGTCTTGTGGTCCCTACCCCTGAGTGTATATAAAAAATGCAGAGCCAGAAGCTTGCTATGGAGATCCTGACTCAGACTCAGGGCCGATATAGCGAGAGTTCTCTCGAGAGCCCATAAAAGAGTTAAATTTAATCATGAAAATGTATGTCCTTCAAAATTTTTTATGATAAGTGAGATTAGAAATTTAAAATTTATATCTTAGAGAGGGGGGAGGGGAGGGGTCGCAACTTCCCCTTCATAGGGGTCTACCCTTCCACCGCACCGCCCCTCCCCCGTAAAGTTGATGTCAGACAATAGTTTGGTTATAAATTCAAAAAAATCATATCTCTGAGAGGGGGAGAGAAACACAAAATATATTATATAGATATGTAAGTTTCCTCAAATGTTCAAGCAACTTATCTTGTATGAGAAAATTAAATAAAGGATTATTTAATATGGAGAGTACGGCAGTGAAAAATCAAAAGTTTCAATTCTATTAAAACAATTACCTTACCTCGATCTGTGAAACATGTATTTTACGAATGTTTGTGAATATATTAGCCACACGTGATAAATTAGAAATGGTCATTTTTAAACACAGATGGGTAAATCACAATTCAAAATCAAATCAAATGTTCGTTTTAGGTTATGTTTTGACAAATTAATTTGAGTTAAATTTGACATTAGGCATGCATCCAACTTCACTTCAAACCATGGATCTGTGAAATTTGTCATAAATAAAAAAAACATGGATCTATGAAATCTATGGATGAGAACTATTGGGGTGCGTTCCGAACCTTGGTTAGAGCGCACTCGGAGTGCAACTTTTCACTCTAGTCTCTAACGTCGTTCATAATCTTCGAGTAGAGCGTTCGGTTGTCACAACTGGACCGTTCCAAACCTTTGAAGGTTTGGAACGGTCCATTTTATGATTACGATAATGATGTAATTCTGTCAATGTCACAATTTGTTCTCTCTCTGAACGCACTCTGAACGCACTCCTGGAGTGCGTTCAGAGGCTCAGAGTGTAGTTGTTTCGTTGTTTGGTTGTTTTGCAACTTACCCTGAGGTATGGAACGACCGGTTGTTTTATAACCTCAAACAAATTGTGACATTGACAGACTTACATCATTATCGTAATAATAATTGCTATTTAACACTATCACAAATTCGTTTTCCATTTTTATTTAAGTTTTATATTTTGAGAAATTATATTAGTATTTATATTTTTTGAGATATATGGGTGAGCGCATCAGATAGAATACGATATAAACGTCAAAGTCATTTCATGTCACGCGTTTTATGGTTAAAAAGTTGCAACCTTCAAAGGTTTGGAACGGTCCAGTTGTGACAACCGAACGCTCTACTCGAAGGTTGTGAACGACGTTAGAGTGAAAAGTTGCACTCCGAGTGCGCTCTAACCAAGGTTCGGAACTACTAAACGTACATATGTGGGGCGTTTGTATAGCTTATCAGTTCCAAAAATAACACTCACAAACGCTAAAAATTATCACATGTGCCGTTCGATTTGGGACTTCGTGAGCAAAAATATCGTTTTCGCTCACCGTTCGGATAGCTTTGAAAACGCTACAAATTACAGAAAAAAGTGATATATTTGACCCATGTCTTTCCGTGGGATCGTTGTGATCGTTTTTTCACAACTGCTGGTTTGACAGTTGTATTTGGCGCGGTTGAAGAGTTTCACAAGTTTTTTTTATATAGTATTTATATATTTTTTAGTAGGTACCTACTTGTTTTGTTAATTATTTACTGAATATACCGGCTAGCACTCACGGTGTTTTGGTCGTAATCTCCGACCGGTGTTCGAGCAGTAAAGATGCTCATTATCAAGGAATGCGGGCAGCTTCGAGGGCTGCTAAACGCGCACTTTTTGTTTTGTTAATTTTAGAGATTGATTCCATGTTTCGTACTGTGCAAAATTGTTAAAATATTGTCGGTTGTCAAAGTATTTTTAAGCCGTTCGGATAACATGCTGTAATTGGTTTTTTTTTTGTTTTTTTTATGCCTGATAGGTTAGCCTTTGACCACTATCTCACCTGATGGTAAGTGATGATGTGGTCGAAGATGTTGTTCAGGCTAACCTAGAAGTACTGGCTCTCAAGGACAGCTGCCGGAACACACCGTTAGGTGCTTGGCGACAGATTTTCTACTTGAGGGTGGTAGCTAGCCAGGCGGGCATTCGCAAAATGCCCTACCACCATGCTATAACGACTGCCATGCTAAGACAACAACCGGGACCGACGGCTTAACGTGCCCTCCGAAGCACGGAAGCGCTCAGTAGTAATGTCACTAGCGGTCACCCATCCAACTCATGACCGCGCGCGACGTTGCTTATCTTTACTGATCGGTTGAGAACAGCTAAGTAAACTTCGCTACGAGCGCTTGGTGGTCAAAAATAGCAAAAGCTTCTATCCGAACGCTAATACACAAATGCCACTTTTGAAACTGCTACAAACGCAATCGAGCCAAAACGAACGCACCTTTGAAAGAGTATACTCGTACATAATATTTACACATTATCGACGCCACACATCGAGAAACTAACCTCGAAGACGCCACAGTATCAAATAACACCAAATTTTTTTAAACTCAGTAGTAGAATAGGGGAACATTTTCTACATCATTCGGAAACATTTTCGATGACGACACAATCTTGACGGCACGTACCACATTTTGCCATATACCTTGCAAGGTTTCGTGTATAATACACCTAATAACTAGTGGCTCTCCGAGCTGTAGACCTGGCGAGTCTACCCTTGCATTACAATTGCTTACAATTGAAGAGAGAGAGTACCTATCACTTTTAGGCAACTGACGTCAGGACATTGTATATTAAAATTAAACACAGGCGTCCTTAATTTCAACATCTTATCATGTATAACTCCGTAATTTTGAAAAATTTCCAAAAACTGAATCGTCAAATTTTTTTTATGGACTTATCAAACCTGCTCACAAAATTTCGTGAGAATCGGTTGAGAAATGCGACACAGGAGAACAACCGGAGTCCTGCCAGATCCGTGAGTTGAAAATTATCAGAGAGTTACTGCAAAATTATCGTGTTTTTATCGCAAGTTTAAAACTTTATATATTACCCAACCGATATAGATTATTCATATTTATTTAATTCTGTTTCCACAATGTACAATATACAGATCTTAATAATAAAAAATATTGGGAGGTAACAAAGTGGACCCTGGTGGGCGCTACAGAATGACTTAATTAAACAATTAATATGGTTAGTAATTGAAATTTAAGCTAGAGAGACCGAGTGCGATTTATTTTTTATGTCTATCGTCAAAAAATGCTTGCAGTGAATAGTAGCATTTATTTATGAGATATAAATTTAATTGCTTAAAAATGCGGATTCTTTGTCAATATCTTTTAGATCCGGTCAGGTAAATGATTATAAATTTTTATAAACATTGTATAGGTGCTCGGACTGTGCATCTTCAGCTTAGCTTCGGAAGCGCCAACCTATTTTTGTTTCTGGAGTTGCGTTGGTTAACGTTTCCGAAGGTTTGAAAAAATTGAGGTTGTTTTTTTACAAACTTACACATTTCTAAAATGTAAATAGAGTGTAAGGTTAGAATTTGGTGCTCTATAAAGTGTGGTTTGCAGCTTTCTATACTACCAATATGTGCGAGGATTCTGATGCACTCTTTGTGCAAGAAGAATATATACTGGATAACACGACTAAAATGTAGGGTGTGAAACCGTAACAGACCACGGGAATTTTTTTAAGTGAATCCTATTATATATTTATCATATTAGGCCATTTTAGTGTTTCATAATTTGGGAATGTACATGCCCAACACTCTATGAATTATGCTTATAATTCATACAGGGTTAGGCATGTAGGCTTTGACGGGCTCTGGTTTTATCAGCACCGTACATTCCTGCGTTGTTATTTTCTTTTAGTATTCTTGATAGATTAGCCTTTGACCGCTATCTCCCTTAATGGTAAGTGATGATGTGGTCGAAGATGTTGTTCAGGCTAACCTAGAAGTAGTGTTAGTATGTTCAATCGGTGCTCGGTTTGATGTAAAATCAATAAATCAGGTCTTTGCGCTTCTATAGCCACATCTTCTTACAGACTGATCAGCTTATACTATGCAATTAACAGTAGGTAGTTGTTTTATAACGGTTTAGTCTTTTTGTTTTTACAGATTTTTTTTAAGAAATTATCGTCTCTAATTTCGCATTTGTTTCGACTGTCATAGATAATAGAAATATATTGAAAAAAATTGCATTACATGGATCAGAATTCATTACAAAATTATCGTATAAATGATAAAAATATCGTAGATATTTGATGAAGTATCGTGCGATACGTCATTATTATTTTTTATCGCATGACACTCACATATATCGTGGATCTAGGATAATTATCGCATGTCTGGTAACACTGACCGGACATACGAAAGCATTTCTGTCTAAGTTGAAGCAGAGACGAGCGAAGGCTCGAACTAAGTCCTCGCTTGGGGTAGTGGTGGGGCTTAGGGATATTGATTCAATAAAAAACATCGATAATTTAAATCGATATTATATTAAGGTGTACATTGTTTTTTCTAATGTATATTTATTTAAACATGGACGTTTTCTATTCATCGAACACTTTTAGGGTGCCTTCGGAGTTCTTACTCCTACAACCGATGTAATGATTTCTTGTAATGCATTGAAGCTACATTTTCTTTTACAATCACAATTTTGAGTTGGCTAGCTAGGTACTAACTCTCAAGTAATCTATGAGTGCCTGTTCTTGTTCTAGGCTTAGCGTGAACGACATCATTACCAACAGTACCAAGAGGTGAGATAGGGGCTTCATGCTAGCCAACCTATAATTGAAAAAGTATTTAAAGTAAATAATATTCAAAAAATACTTTATTTTGTATCGACATTTTATTGAGATTTTGTTTTTATTTATTTTGTCAGTGAAGTATAAGAAATCTTCGGGCTGGTTAAAAAACTTATACATGATAAAACTTATACTTCTTGTAGGTATTTCAAAAGTTTCTTACTATTCACCTCACCGACTGTAGAGATTTTGATTAAATTAGGAAGCTAGTACTCTCATACGACTTTACTACAAAAAGATATAAATTAAATAATTACGAAGCAAACTGTTTGTGTCACACACCTATGCAAAATTACGCTATAATTAGGAATTAGCTATTTTTATGCATTTTGTGTTATCTTATATAATATGATTACTAAATCAAATGGTTGACATGCGTAATTTTGCACCAGAACTCCTATTTTGTTTCTCGATTGATGTGTGCCATAATTAAACCACGCAAATCATTATATTTATTGTTAGATACATTGCATTTCACGTGATTGAAAGCACTTATCACATATTATCACTAATACGTGCCTCATTTCTCACGCGTTCAATAAGTTTCTGTAGGTAGGTATCCTGTGGCATCAGAATATATTATATTGTAAGAAATATTACATACATTTAGAAGAGTATGTAAATAGGTATTATTTGTATGCCTGGGATGCCCTGTTCTATGTAACGGTGTGTGCTATGAATAAATATGTACAGAAATGTAAACAAAGCTCAAAAACGGTAGAAAGCAGAACTCACCACGGCAAGCATTGTTTAAACAGTCCAGTCAGTAACGTGCGGCGCAACAGCATTAACTTGAAGTGACCAATCGGATGCGATCATTTCTAAGCGCCAAATCAATTAATTTGGAAGATTGTGTGTTTATTGTTAATTTTGAACTTGATGAATCCGAAATCAAAGTGGTAACTGTATAATAGTTACACTTCTTTACATATTTATTCGTAGGGTATGTGTTTATTCATGATGCAATAGTATACATTTGTATCCATGTATACTATTGCATCAGGTTTATATATCATAAGCTCATAATTCATCGATATCGATAAAATCTTTATAATTTGAAGAGAGCATCTCTGAAGATTGCAGCTATTTTACTTACTTTTGTGTTTTAGGTATACACGTTTATTTTATAGGTATTTCCAGTCAAACATATCGTTTTCTGAAAACTGTGAGTTCAAATGTCAACAGTTGAACTTTTTATTCCCCTCGGGATTTGGACTCGCACGTCTTGTGAATTTGCCAGTGTCATGTTGTAAGTTGAAATTCATAATAATGGAAGAATTTCATCATTTTACCTGTGTTTTTAGGCAGTTAAAGTGTTGATAACCTAGTTTATTATATCGCATATTTTTTATGTTCATTTTGCTTACAATGCACTACAGTTGTTAAGTCTCTTGTTTAAACTTTGCATGGAAGGCTGCATTATGTGAAGAATAGAAAAAACTTACGAACTTGAAGTGTTCAAAAATTTGCTATTTGTAGCCGTTAGAATTAGAGTTGGCTATATTTTATATTAGCTATATAATATATACCAGGCAATATAACACATTACTTTCTTAAAATTTTATAATTAATGCGTTATTTGCCTAATGACTGTTATAATTATATTCACTCTCATTCAGTATTTTTTTTTATTATAATTACCCTATAGGTAACGACGGATTCAATATATTTACAAAGTAACATTACAATTGACTCTGTTGGAATGGACAAGGTATAAGGTAAAGGGTTTTTAATATATTTGCATAATATAATTGATCGCGTCTAATGACTGCTAATGACAAGTTGCGAGCCAATGTAGTTTTGTATATAGTTCGTAGTATTTTGTTTGTAAAGGTATACAACCGATGTAAAAAAATTACGAACAACATGTGTCTTTAATTTAAGCAATTAAGCATGATTAATATATAAACCAACCACAACCACCACCAACGTTAAAATATTAACGTTGGATATCTTATTTATAATCATATGTATAACTGTTTTAAAAGCAAATGTATTACAACAGTCTAATCAATTGTTCGTATCTCTAGTGGTTATTCTATCTCTAGAACTCTAGATAGAGTTGAAGCTAGCAAGTAATTGCTGATGTTGGTAGCTATGTGACGAGTAGACATCGGATTGGTTGGTTTGGGTTGGTTGAAATGGTTTTGGTGAAAAAGCAGTTTCATTACAGTTGAAAAAGAATATGGCCGTGTTAGGGCCGTGCGCGAGTGTAAATATGAACGGACACAATAATATTCACAGCCAGTTAACAAAATCATTGGAAAGAATTCTTGAAGATGCTTACTTAAGTGGTGAACTAAAACTGAGTGGACGCAAGTTGCGAGAATTTCCCAAGCCGGTAAAATTCGACTTGAGCGATACTGTTTTAGCTGGTAAGTGGCAATTTAAAAATAAATCGAGTGCATTTTTAGATATTTATTGTTTGTTATTTTATTTATTGGGTTGTCTTTTAAGTTTTAAAGTCTGGTTGTTAAGTTAAACCTATTCTGTGGTGATTTATATGTATCGTGGCTGCCGGTTAAGTTCAATTCTCGTGGCTTGCTTATTTGTCATCAAATCGATCGGTTGTGATGCGATAACGTGCCGGCAAGGTGCAATTCCAGGAAACGTTAATCAATCGTAACTGAATGGGGCAAAACATTTTTATATGCACCCCTAGCGTATGATTATAAATTTACCTTGGTAATAATATTGGTACTTAGCTACCCTAACGACTAGTTGCAATAATGTTGTTTTTCGAGATCACAAAATTAAATAGATTTCATTTATTTAACATGATTCGAATATCCTGCTTCGAAATAGTATTTTATGATCAGATTAGGGTAATTTAGGTCTCTACTACCTATGTTATATCAAACCAGTTTGCTATTACTTAAGTGAGTGAGGTCATTCACATTGCAACTTTATGAAACTTACAAAATGATTAGAACAAAACTAGGTATGTACTTGATTCAATAATATTCTTGATTTATCCTTATTTTACATACATAAAATTTGATAACTTTTAGGCAAATTTTACAGTGTGCCATTGAGTTCTGTAATATATAATATTAAGTATCTGATGTATAAAATTACTGGTCACATGAAGTGTTTTCAAATACATTTATAACTAGCTGTACCTGTGACTTTGTTCGTGATTGCCATACCTGCAGACTAATTATTCACATTTGAGCACTGTTTATCTCATATTAACGTTGAACTGGCCGGTCGCTTCTCCATACAAACGCCGTAGGGTGATCACTCCCGTATTTGAGACTTTAGGTCCAGAATTAAGCATAATACCGATTGATCTCGTCATTATCTAGGCTTGTATGATGCCGAAATTTTAAAAAGATAATTAAGTTGAAAGTTATGAGCCTTGAAAATGTTATATGAAAATGTTTCGAAGCTCATAACTCTCAAGTTAATTATCTTATTAAAATTTCGACATGATACAAGCCTAGGTAATGACGAGATCAATCGGTATTATGCTTTGTTTTGGACCTAAATCCTCAAATAAGGCAGTGATCACCCTATGGCGTTTGTATGGAGAATGGCTCAGCCAGTTCATCCTTAAGCAACACTGTGCTCTGCGATGAAGCACTCTTAGTAAAGCGTAGCTAAGAAAGGAGCTTTTTACTTTGGATTTGAAAACTTTGGGGTTGTATTTTTCAGAAGACAGCTGTTAAGTAACTCAGAGTTCCTTCACTGCTTGCACAATAAATTTGGAAAAATAGTTCAGCGCTGCCCATAGGGTGCTGCCCTGTCGGTGGGATCACTTGTCACTATTTTAACAAAAAAGAATGATTGAAATCGGACTATGCGTTAATAATTTACAGCTAACATTTTGACTTTCATCCCCCTTCTCAAGGGAACCGTGCTGAATTTCAAAATAGAATTGTTTTACCTAAACCTCCCAAAATAACATCTTGTAACATCTCCACCTACTATATGAATTTGGGTTTAAAAAACTTAAAAAAAATTTTGTTTGCATGCTTGAAATTAAATATCTCTTACCTACTCACTATGTGCATTAATAATTATCTTTCTCATAAACTGAAATATTTGAGTCGGCTCTTCACCCTTTTCAGTGATGCATACATTGATTATCAGTTGTCTACAATAGCGATCACCATTGACAATATTTGCAATTATCCTGTAATTTAGGTATAGGTTTATCTGCAAATATTTTCAGTTAATTGAGTGTAACCTTAAAAACTATTAATTTGACCATTATTAATGAAATTTAATTGAGATCAACTCTTAGGTATACTCTACAAAAAAATAATCATCTAGATTGTATGATCCAGTAAAAATGCGAGATTAAAAATAAACTTTCTTCCTTTTTATTGGAATTTGACAATTCACTCTGAAATAATCTTAACGCAGCTCTATCCCTCACACTTTTCAACATGTTCACAAAATTTTGGTTTGTACTACTACTTACTTGCTCCTGATCAACATCAGAGATCTGCACTTAAATCTTGTTACATGATGCAATCTTGGCTGATTTCAATGTGGTAAAAACCCAGTCATGGCTTTTATTAGCCACACATAGTCTATTTAAACCTGATTCCTACTTTCTGTAACTTTTCCATGCTGATAATGGATAGCCTTGAAGCCTTGGGTGTCACATTGTCTTGCATCTCATCTTTGGCTCCCTTATCAAGCCTAAAGCTCCGCTGCAGTGTAAGAAGCTAGACTATCGGCAAGGTGTGGCGGTACTTCACATCAGAACAAGTGCAAAAACCAAAGAACTGCTCTATGTATATGTGTGAAGTCCATTTCTTAACTGTGGGGCAGCTCGACTAAGTATGAGACAAGTTAAACGACTTATTCACCGTATCGTGGAGAAAAGTCTTCAAAGTCTTGCGCACCAGCACACATTCTCTAGTTTATAGATATTTTAGCAGATACCATTTTTGGAAGTGTGCTCTAGACTACATAATTTAATTACATTGTCCTATCAACACCTTTGATCACTATCTCACCTGATGTTAAATGATGATGTGGTTGAAGATGTTGTTCAGGCGAACCTAAAATTACTGGCTCTGAAGGACAGCTGCCGGAAACCAACGTTAGGTGCTTGGCGACAGGTTTTCTACCTGAAGGTGGTCGCTAATCAGGCGGGCATTAGCAAAATGTCCTCCCACCATGTGTTGATGCTTAAGCCCGCGGCGGGATTCGAACCATGGACCTGCTGCGCGGCAGTCCATAGCCAATGCCACTGGGCCATCACTGCTTCAATGTAATACTGTTATGTTATTCCCACAGCTCCTACAATTACTTTTATCTTGCATAACTAGAATCTGTAAATTAATGTCCATTCAAACAGTATAAATGATTGATTTAAAAAAAAACATTTTGTCTGATATTATTTTTCTATGGAACTTATTTCTGCCCCTATTTATGGATGTTTCTCCATTTTCCTCAATTTGGTACTTATAATGTAATGTACATTCTTGTACACTATTACAATCCTATCTGACCACAAGTGGTAGTTGCAATGCGTGTGGTTATAAAACCAGTAAACAATACCATATACTGGTATTCATTACAGCAACACGATGTAGATATCATTAACAACTACTTATTATACATATTCTCATGTGACCCTTGTTTGAGAAACACATCCCTAGTAACGTCCAAATTTAAACTGCTTGTGACAATAATCTTTTGATGTTATTTGTGGATATGGACGAAATAACATACATCATCATACATCTTTGAAACGCTCCTAGCGAAGTTTGCTTAGCTGTTCTTAACCGATCAGAAAAGTTAAGCAACGTCCGCCGCGGTCATGAGTTGGATGGGTGACCGCTAGTGACATTACTACTGAGCGCTTCCTTGCTTCTTCGGATGGCACGTTTAGCCGCCGGTCCTGGTTGTCGTCTTATGATGGCAGTCGTTATAGCGTGGTGGTAGGGCATTTTGCGAACGCCCGCCTGGGGAGCTACCACCCTCAAGTAGAAATTCTGTGGCCAAGCACCTAAAGTTGTGTTCCGGCAGCTGTCCGTGAGAGCTAGTAATTCTAGGTTAACCTGAACATCTTCGACCACATCATCACTTACCATCAGGTGATATAGTGGTCAAAGGATAACATATCAGGCATAAAAAAAAAAAACAAAAACTAAGTATACATTTTGACTTTCATCCCCCTTCAAAAGGCTTACCTACAAGGCAAAAAAAAAAAAAAACTATCAGGAAACTTGTGCCACTGTCAAGTTTTAATACAATGACGATAACTCGACGCTGCTGCAACGTTGTCGCTTCGCGGACTGTCCATGCTTCTTGTTGCCAAAAATAGCCAACTCAGAAGCTTAGATAATTTGGGACACAAATCCTGTCCATTGTCCTATTCAGGCCAAATAAGGTACTTATAACGAACCTATTATTTGGCTACTATTGCGTATGAACACCATAATGCCATAATGGAGGTAGACATAGACACTGTTTACCTAATTTGAAACAAATGTGATTTATTTAGTTCGTATGCTTGTCTATTGTGAAACATAATTTAAGAAGTTTTTTTAACATTTTAGCCAAACGAAGTAAGCAACGTCCGTCGCGGTCAGGACTTGGATGGGTGACCGCTAGTGACATTACTACTGAGCGCTTCGTGCTTCGGAGGGCACGTTAAGCCGTCGTTCCCGGTTGTTATCTTACGATGGCAATCGTTACAAAACGGTGCTAGGGCATTTTGCGAATGCCCGCCTGGCTAGCTACCAACAACTTCAAGTAGAAAATATGTCGCCAAGCACCTAACGGTGTGTTCCGGCAGCTGTCCTTGAGAGCCAGTAATTTTAGGCAAGCCTGAACAACATCTTAGACCACATCATCACTTACCATCAGGTGAGATAGTGGTCAAAGGCTAGCCTATCAACTATAAAAAACAAAAACAAATAGTCATATTTCTAACCCAATATATGGTTTTGAAGCAGTGATGGCTCAGTGGCATTGGCTATGGACTGCCGCGCAGCAGGTCCATGGTTCGAATCCCGCCCAGAGCTTGAGCTTCACCGCATGGTGGAAGGGCATTTTGCGAATGCCCGCCTGGCTAGCGACCACCCTCAAGTAGAAAATCTGTCGCCAACCACCTAACGGTGTGTTCCGGCAGCAGTCCTTGAGAGCCAGAAAAATTACAGGCTAATGAGACCTAACAACTGGACGTCTCAGCGTGACGGGCACAGTGCAATTCGTCGTTGACGAAATGCGTCTGTTATAAGGCAGAGGTTAGTCCACTTAACATCAAGGTGGCCCTCGGGCTTGTTCCGTCACAATAACATAAAAAAAAAAATGGTTTTGGATTAACATTCTAATTTACAGGTTTATAAACAACACAAAATATCTAAATTATAAGTTCATGACTAATTACGTTCAAAAACAAGAGATCGGTGACCTACCGACAGACAATCAGAAAGCTCAGTGCAATGAATAGCGCTCTGCTTTACCGCTTGCATGGAACCCTAATAGGCATGCATAGACAAGAAGATGTCTTATCATTTATCATACTAAAACTTACTCATTAAAAATAAAAATCAGTGGAAATGTATATATTCGTTGATGTAAAAGTTCGATCCTATAAGTAAATCTTTGGTATGCCTGGATATAAAAAACCGGCCAAGTGCAAATTGCAATTAATTTATTCCATACCGAGGGTTCCGCCTCAACACTGGACGAACCAAAATAAATATTCGCTATACTTGTTCATACAGATCGAGACCCTTAACGGGAGTCCTTGTGGTTGGACTCCCGTTTAGGAACAAAACAAAAAAATTACATTTTACTACGTATATTGTTATACGTTAGATATTGGGCTATAATCATACCAACATTGACGCTAGTATGTTCTACCATTTTAACAATAGATAAAAAAAAACACATTTCTCGTATAGGTACAATCTTTTATTTTTAACTGTTTGTCATTATTATTATTTGGTCGGCAATCCGTCATACTTACACATTTTATATGAATATTTCAATGGGCTACCTATTAGGGTTCTAAAGAAATATAGCCCTTTTAAGGTTAGACGGACGAACGGACGGACTTACGGTCGAGACTTAGTACTAGGGTCCCGTTATCTAGTACAAAACGCAAAAAAATACGATTAGTTTGTCTTCAAGACGAACAGAATGGAGGAGGCTTTTGTTCAACGGTGACTTTAACTATATATATTATGTACTCTTATAATATATATAGTTAAAGTAATGTATGATTGGTTTTTTGAATATAAATCTCGTAATAATAACAAATATTTTAAGGAAACATCGAATTAATACTTTAATAAAACACTTTTTTATGACAAATATAAATATATTAAAATATTAATTTGATTTTCTTAAAATACTTTTAAAATATTTTTTCATTATTAAATATGGATTTCTACAAAGTAACGCCTGGATCTATTTATTATAAATCTCACATTTTAATAAAATAAAATTGACAGTAGCTGAATGTACGATACTAAGGATTGTTTATGGGTTCGTGTATCAAGTGGGAGACAGCTGTTCAGACATAAATTACAGACTCAAGTGCACAGATAAACTTGAATCATGAATGCAGTTGTTTAGAAGGTTATTAACAGTTAATTATCTTGCCATAAATGTCTATTAAAGAGGTGTCTATGTGTGTATCTACTAATAAATCCATAAAAAACTTAGTTGTGATAAGAGAGTAGTAAATATTCAGTCAAAAACATTTAATCAATTTAAGCTTCTACGAGGCTTAAATTTTTCTTAGGTATTATGAATGTCAATTACAAATTTGACAACGTGAAAATACGTGTATCTTACGCATCATTATTAATGATAAATATTGAATATCATTCACAATTTCCCGAATTCAGGTGCACATGATGCTAATGTAGGCATTAAGGACATAATAATGTCCTTGCAACTATTTCGGATTGTGTACCTACTTTACTACATACTTCTCTATAATCACTTATCTATCACCCGTGGGGTGCGGGGTAGAATTGCACCCCTCTCACATGCTAGCAAATTGCGCAGCAGGTTGAAATTTTCGTATTCACATATATACATATTATGTGTTAAATTCAGTAGGTACTAAAACTACTACGCGAGGTCGAATGTACAATATAGTGATATAAACGTTTATCTTAAACTTTTCTTAAATTTTAATAGAATGTAACTATTAATTCAATAAAAGAATATGCTAAAAAAAAACCGAGTGTTATTAAGAGAATCCACACATTCTGAATAGTATAATCAAGATCATTGTGTTGGTGCGAACCACAATACAATAGTTGTTACTATTCTGATTAACATAAACGATTCTCCTCTCATAGCTGTTATGTAATTAAACAGCGTGCTGATGTTGGATTTGTTAATGTCTCATTTGATGCTATAATTATGCTGCGATAGTTTCTTTATTTTATTTTTATTTTTATGTTATTGTGACGGAACAAGCTCGAGGCCCACCTGATGTGAAGTGGACTAACCTCTGCCTATAACAGTTGCAATTCATCACAAGTCACGAATTGCACTGCGCCCGTCACATTGAGGCATAGTTGTTAAGTCTCATTGTGCCTGTAATTTCACTGGCTCTCAAGGACTCCTGCCGGAACACACCTTTCGGTGCTTGGCGACATACTTTCTACTTGAGGGTAGTAGCTAGCCAGGCGGGCAATCACAAAATGCCCTTCCACCATGCGGTGAAGCTCAAGCCGGCGGTGGGGATCGAACCAGGGTACTGCGGCACGGCTCTCCATAGCTATTACCGCTCGGCCATCATTGCTTCGAAAATAGTATATATTATTAATATAGTAATCTACATTCTATAGCTGAGTTTCATGCTCCATGCCGCGCTGGGCCGGTAGGTGGGACCCAAAAAACATAACGTGTATACTATGGATGTTTTAACTCGGCCTACCACTTCGAGGATAAATGCGGCGGAATGTTATGGCATTTTAAAGGTCCATTAAAACAAATATAAACATGTTAATTTGCTTTTGAACGTCTAATCGTTACGATGCCATCTGCTGAGATTCAGCTCGGAAAGTGATAGGAAAACTGTGGTTTTTCCATTTTTTTTTATTGCTGATATGCTAGCCTCTGACCACTATCTCAGCTGATGATAAGTGTAGAAGCGGTCGAAGATATTTAGGCCTTATTACTAGTTCTCAAGGATAGCCGCTAGAAAACACCGTGAGGTGCGTGGCGGCTGAATTTCTACTTGAGAGTGGTAGCTAGCCAAGCGAGCATCGCAAAATGACCTACCACCATGCTATAACGATTGCCATACTAAGACATCCCGACCGTGCCCTCCGAAGCATGGAAGCGCTCAAAAGTAAATGCCAATAGTGGTCTCCATCCAAGTCATGACAGCGACATGGCAGCGGACGTTATACCTATAACTAGGTTTTGGTTGAGAACGTCTAGACAAGCGAGAGCTTCTAAACTCGCGTTCTTCTTTTTGCCATAGCAGACCGACAGCTTGGTGAGCAGTGAATGACAAGCAAACTTAAAAGAACTGTCATGCTGAGAGAGAGAGCATGAAAATCTAGCAAGCAGATGCTAGATATTTCAATGATTTATAAAATGTGACTGATTCACGCGAATTTCCACTTACAGTGAAATCGATTTGTCCACACAAATCATACCACCGTCACGATCGAAACCGTTTCAAATGTCGAAAGCGTGTGCGCAGAAGAAAGTGGCAATTATCCACTCTTATCGCAACGTCTAGATATGTCTAACCTGGGGCTTAAGTTTCTAGGTGATTCTTTTGCGTGACATGCTGACAATATTGTCAGCATGTCACGCAAAGAATCTCCAATTATGAACGGTTTCTGTGTCAGATTTCCGACACGCATGCCCCATATCCATAGACAATACTTCTCGAACTAGACTTCTAAGTCTGCATACAAATTTAGAAACTTAAGGGAAAAAAAAACTTTAACACAATGCTTCAAATAGGTAAGCTTGTTTATCTCTTGAGAATTCTAGTCTTTTTTTTTATTGCTGATATGTGATGATGTAGTCGAAGGTGTTAACAGTGTTAATCTAGAATGATTGGATCTCAAGAACAGGTGCCGGAAAAACACCGTTAGGTGCTTTGCGACAAGAGGGTGGTCGCTAGCCAGGCGGGCATTCGCTAAATGCCCGTCCACCATGCGGTGAAGCTCAGGCCCCGGCGGAATTCGAACCATGGACCTACTGCGCGGCAGTCCATAGCCAATGCCACTAAGCCATCACTGCTTCAATATTGTCTGGATCAATGAGGCCCTGTGGCTGAAACTATGAACTGGAGGAACTGGCTCCGTGTTCGAATCGCGGCCTGGGCTTGAGCTCCACCGCACTGTGCTTAGGCTTTTTGCGAACGCTTGCCTGGCTAGCTACAAATTTACAGTGGAAAATCTATCACCAAGCACCTGATAGTGTGTTACTTAGCTATCCCTGAGAGCCAGTATCTCTATGTCAAGCCTGGTAAAACCACATCATCAATTATCAACAGGTAAGATAACCTCGTCACCTATGGATACTTGATGTAATGCGATATAACCTATAAGCAATAAAAAATAAATTATAGATATCAATTCTCTGTAATGATGTATGTTTTGTTGGATTCTGAAAAGCAAAAAGTATTAATCCGGTTATGTTAATTATTAACTGTCTTATTCATAATCGTCCCATAACTTTATAAAGGTTTATCAAACGTCATTAGTACTGCGCAAAGGGAAACTCTTTTGCGCAATACTAATGACGTATGATAAACCCATTATAAAGTTATAGAGAGATTATGAATAAGGGGGTAGTTAAATAATAGTAATTTACTAAAACAAATTTAGAAGCGTAATATGTATTTTGTTAGCAATTAAACAACCTTAAATGTAGTATTTAAACAACTTTAAACACTTTAAATCGTGTATAGTTATTTTTGTCCCGACGTTTCAAACACTTGAAATATACACGACTTAAACAGTTTAAAGTGACTATGTTTAATAATTGCGAAAATCTAAGAGAACATATGTATTTTTATATTTATATACTACAGAAATTGGGGTAATTACGTCATAAAATTAAAAAGCTCTGAATAAAATATGTTTGAAAGTGGAATAGTTTTGATAAACATATTGAGAAATTCGGAACTTATATAATCTTATACGGGTAATTTTTCATGCAGTTTTAAATGTAGCAGCAATTATTAAACCAATGAAAGTCTTCTTAGATTATTGCATCCGCGATAGTTAAATGTATGCTCTATCTTTATTGCCAAGTCGTTGATATAATTTTCTCCGCGTCTATTAAAGCCAAGCATTTAATCTGTTGAATAAGTAATACACAGAGTATAGTTGCTCGTATTAAGTTTATGCTGTAGAAGTGGAGGTGACAGGTGTTCAGTGGTGCTCGGCCAACCGCCGCAGCTCCGGATACAAGGGAGTAGGGACGATAACGTTGCGGCCGCCCGTCGCACAGTTCACTGCCTGCAAATATTATACTAACAATACATATGGGCGCTGCGCTCTGGTTGAAGTTGCATAGGGTATAGAAAATACTATATAGGAGTAGGGAGAGTAGGGTATAATACAGAGGAGAGAGAGAGTGACTATTACATTCTCATCTCACTTTCATCCTACTGTATATGTAATACAATGTGTAGTATAGTTCACTATTGTTACCGACTTGACCGTGGTTCCATTTATCTTGAATAAAAAATTGGTTAAGCCGTTTTTGAGTTACACTCCAAAAACTGAAAACTATTTACCTATCTTGATGATATAGTATATATCAATCACTGCAATCATTAGTATATCATTGCAGTGAATGACAATCGATCCCATCAGTAGCAAGGGTTACTAAAAAGAGTAAATAAAATTGAATCGACTTCAACACTCAAATGTGTGAAATAACTTTTCGAAGTCGATACCATGCACACAATATTGTGAGAATACATCGATGTAATCAAAAAACAATTGCATCGATGTGATTATAGGTACTTTTGAACTATCATGGTACCGACTTCTACAAGTTATTTCACACATTTGAGTGTTGAACATGGTTCCATTTTTTAGTTTTTTTTTCTTTAAAACACCACAAGGGTACTACGAAAATGGTTTGGTTTGAATTTTATTGCAGGCTGACTGTCCGACTACAATATTTCTTAGGAGTTCACGTTGGGCATACTACCAACGTGAACTCCTGACGAAGGAACTACCTTTCTTCTATTGTGATGATGGTTATTACTCTGTTGTTCGTCTAATCTTTAATGTAATGCACGGTAACACGTTGTCATTTGTAGTATGCAATTAGTATATTGCTTTTGCAACACTTAATTTTACGATTGTCAGTCTGATTTAACGACTAGAAGATATGTGGCAGTCCGACAGACTTAAACGTTATATTGATCTAAACTTAAAAAAACTATACTTACTATTGTTCGACTAAGGTTGAAAACTTTGAGGTAAGTGATAAAACCTAAATAAACTAGTATTTTGGGTACTATTAATTTGGGGCTCGCTAGTACCCACAGTTTGAATAATGTAAACCATGGATCAGACAATGTGTAATTAGGTTAAGCTATTCTTTCAGGCAATAAACATATATTTATGATTATAAACCTTCATGATACATTCAATGTCTTCGAAAATTAAAAAGATTAGATAATTGTCGACGATCATAAAAATCCTTGTGGATATAAATCGACGTTGAAATTAAATTGAATTTTATTAGTTACAGCGCAACCAAAACAGGTAAATCTAGTCTAAAAATAAATTATTAAAAAAGAGAGCAGGGAAGCGCAGACGATTATAAAACGAACGAGCTACACTGCCTACACTAATTACATAATCATTTATTCATAATTCACCAAATCTTGTAGGTGGATATGCCTATTACCTGTACATAAATTAATCATTATGCTTGTGTTATGTCAATTAATAGTTAACAGAAGTTCTGAAAAGATAAAAACGCTCAGATGTCTATATCTGCCTAATCTGCCTAGGTTCATAGGTCACGGTAATAGGTATTCGTGATTTCTCGACACGACTTTTAACTCCTACATATACATGTAATATATTATGTCCCTATCAACCTATAAGAAATATTAGTAAAGTAAGTAACTTTTTGTTTTATTACACTAAAGTTATTAGCTTTATCATAGGACATTCATTAAAAAAAAACACATCAAAATTGACCCCCTTAATCATGCCTTTTAACAAAACCTATTTGTAGCTGACGTCCTCTATCTACTACCTATCTGCCATAAATAAGCTTCTTCATAAAAACTATCCGAATACTAATTGTCTCATCATCTTGTTCAAAAACAAAAGGTCTTTCATACAAACGTTTTCACCATTTAGGGGTTAAATTACAAAAACCCTTTCCTACTGAGAAAGATTTTTTATAAACCCGTACCCGTATAAATACGTATCAAAATACACCCTCCAAACTTCAAGCCACTGCAAGCACTGGTTTAGGCTGTGTGTTGTCTGTCAGTGAATCGGTAAGTCAGGACTTTGATTCTTATAGTATTGAATGTTAAGATACATAATGGGTAGATCAACTTCTCAACTATCACCAGATATATCAAGCAACGAGAATTGATGCATTCAACTAAATTAAATCATACGGAACATGTAAAAGCTCTGCAAAAGTAACACCAATATCCGTTAAACAGTTTAACACGACCACGTCTCACCGCCGTGCGTCGGGCCCTTTTTCGACCCATAGATGCGTTGATTGTTGATAGCCACTACGCAGGTAACAGACAGGTTCGAGTGGGCGGATGTGTGGGAGGCAGAAAAAAAGTAAACACACACGGGCGCATCGTTATCACTTTTCACTGGAACAGCTATGTTACCTCTATTTATAGTAACTAGGAAGTGATCTGTGACAATTGAACAAATGAGGCTCACCGGCATCACCGCTGTGTTAAACGGGACCCGCGCGCGAACGAGTTCAGTGTAAACTGGTAAGTTTTATAAACATTGGCACCAACCAGAGAAACTAAAACTGTACGTTGCCTGTTGCTTTTGTCCGCCGCGTTTAGGCGGATGATGATACTTTCGCTGGGCGTAAACCTAAATTTATAGTTTACCAGCGTAAACAAATCCTGTCCGCGCGCGGGTCCCGCTAAACGCATCGGAAGGTTGAGTGCCTCTTGCAGGCTCTGTCTGATATCTCATACGTATTGTACATAAACGTACATTAGAGACAAATGCAGTGTGACAGAATTCAGTGCTGGAAATATTAAAAGGGTCTGCATAGTGCTGAGTGTCTTACTATATCACTATGATGGCTCTCTGACTGAATGCATGAATTGTGGCAAATACTTCAAAAGCTTAGACGTGAAAGTATCTAAAATTTATATGAACGTTACAGTTATGTGGTAATTCGAATAGCCAATGCTCATAGCTTCTCCCATGCTAACTGGGGTAGGTACACCATGTTTTCTTCTTCCATTCTGCTGCTATCCGTCATCTCATTATTCGCTTTTTGAAAACTTGTCCATTCACACAGTCCTTCCATACCTTCTTTGTCTTTCCCCTACCTCTATACCTGTCCAGGTTCATACTCAACTCTACATTCACTCTTCTCATTATACGTTCTTTTTCCTTCCTCAGTAAAATGCTTACCACCACTTTTCATCTTTTCTGTTCAAGCTTCAACTAATATATCTTTTCCTCTCTAGCATTCGTATCTCTGCCATATCCACTCTACTTTTATCCACCTCTTTCGTTGCCCAACATTCAGATCCATACGACGACGGGTCATGATGATTTCGTCACTTGATTAAAACATGATGGCTTGGTTGATGATACATACAAAATGCCAATAATAACACAAGGGCGTGTTATAATAAGCTTTTAAGAACGACCTCTAGCCTTTTTATGAGATCATAGACGTGTTATTATTAAATAGCCCTTTAAATTTTCCAGCTGACCGCCCCGTTGGTTGTGATGAAGCCGTGAACGATTGACGTAAAATTAGCCGACGGTCATTTGGAGTCAGGAATGATGATGGAATATTCATGCGTACATTGAATATTCGCATACTACAATAGTATGGCGAACTTCGAACTTAACCATGACTCGTCATTCTTTGCATTGAATGGTAGGTCGGTGGCCATTGCCAGGAATACTGATCAGTTACTCGTGCAACTAATGTATTCTATCCAATGTTTTTCAAGTAGTAAACTTCGATGTGTCTTACTGTTATGACTGCCAGATAAATTAGTATGCAGGTGGAGGCAACTTACCTTCGACGGAACTGTCTGGTCCGTGTCCCTTTAAATTTACATAGGTATATAAGCTTAAGCGTGTAAAGTTGCTCTGCGGTCGCCGCTTTCGCTACATATTCTGACGATGTGGTTCGGTATGCAGCAACGTACATATTTTATTTAACGAGCACCCCGCTTTGGTTAGAGTGGTTTTTGAGCGTCATTAAATATTTCGTAACGTGAGAATTATTCAGCGCTATGATGTTCAGGGAACTGTTTTTATGTCCAAGAAGAAAAAAGCGCTCGTAGCGAGGTTTGCTAAGCCGTTTCTTAACCGATCAGCTAAGTTAAGCGACGTGCGCCGCGGTCCTGATTTGGTCAGGACCGCGGCGGACGCTAGCTAGGGGGGCCGCTAGTGACATTACTACTGAGCGTTTCCGTGCTTCGGAGGGCATGTTAAGCCCTCCGAAGCACGGAAGCGTCAGAGCATGGTGGTAGGGCATTTTGCGAATACCCGCCTGGCTACCACACTCAAGTAGGAAATCTGTCGCCAAGCACCTGTGTATTCCGGCAGCTGTCCTTGAGAGCCAGTAATTCTAGCTATACAACATCTTCGACCAAATCATTACTTACCATCAGGTGCGATAGTGGTCAAAAGCTTGCCTATCAGGTATAAAAAAACAAACTTACTAATTATCGCTTATTTCATGTACACTTCTGAAATGTTACAACTTTCGCGTGATAATGAACTAAAGATATAACCAACGTTCCATTCCACAAGTAACAAAATGCGAGAACATTCCACCGCATTACTATGCAATGATCAAACGCGTTTGTGCAGCAGATATCGTGGGAAGTGCATTGATTCGATTAAGAATTAAATTAGCTCCTCCAGATCTTCTCACTATCGAGACTGGATATGCACATGAGTTTAACGTGGTTTAACGCTCCGTTTATCTTAAAACAAGGGGCGTCTGTTCTGCTCAACAGAAGGCTTTGATCGCTGTGTTATCTGCTTATTCTTGCGGGATGATGTCATAAATAAACTGCCATATTTGTTTTAATCAATTATATACTGAATAGGTGTGTCAAATTCTTTAAACATTATCACTGGAGATACTATCTAGCTATTTCTTAAGATGAATGAGGAAATGAGTTTGCGACCCCCCTGAAGTGTTTTATTGTCTCATATGATACTTTGCCACTACTCATGACTTTTGAAGCGCTCTTAGAGGAGCTTGCCTAGCCGATAACTAGGTTAAAAAACGTTCACTGCGGGCATTACTTTGATGGGTGACCGCCAGTAATATGTATTACTGACCTCCACCGTGCTTAAACCGTCGGTCCCGGTTGTTGTCTTAGGATTGCAGTCGTTATAACGTGGTGGTAGTTCATTTTGCGCCTGGCTAGCGTTACTACCTTCAAGTAGAAAATCTGTCGCCTAGCAACTAACGCAGTGTTCTGGCAGGTATCCTTGAGAGCCAAACATTCTAGGTTAGCCTGAAAATCGTCTTATAGATAATAGTCAAAGGTTAGGGCCTGTTTCAGAATGTTCGAGTAAGTTCCGGTCATACTACCCAGAACATAAAATAACTGAATGATAAAGATGACTGTTAACATGCAGCGCGTTTCAAGCTTTAAGAGGCCTAATGTTGTCTTAGGTTTTCGCGATTATTACACATAGTAGTTAAACAACTTTAAACGGCAGTCACCCCGTGACCACGATCACTGCAAAGTGTTTGAAACGTCGGGACAAAAATAATGATAAATATACGCGATTTAAACCGTTTAAAGTTGTTTAATTACTATCTTTAAGAGGCCTTTTACATTCTGCAGCCCTCTCACTCGCACTTTTAAAGATAATTTGAAATAGCAACAATATGGTTTATATTTTTTAAAATGTGGTCAATCATTATTTCGCTTCATGCTACTATAGATGTTATCAACATATTTTTACTTTGTTACATGTTGAGTCCAATTAGAATTAGAGGCCCAAAATTTAAAATAACTAAATTACGCGTTTTGGATCCCCCATTACAGATATCAAAATGAAAATTAGTAGAGAACATCTATAGTTGCATGCAGCGAAATAATGATTGACCACATTTTAAAAAATATAAACCATATTGTTGCTATTTGAAATTATCTTTAAAAGTGCGAGTGAGAGGGCTGCATAATGTAAAAGGCCTCTTAACCGATGGATAGGCTAAATCGATGACTGTGAAACGCAAAGATAGTGTTTTACTTATTAAATATGTTCTGGGTAGTATAACCGGAACTTACTCGAGCATTCTTCAACAGGTCCTTAGCCTATCAGTTATAAAGCGTTGCTTAGCGTTTGCCATCGTAAAACATCAGAAGTCATCCACATCTAAAATTATAAACTAAGTACTAACTACTTTCTACGCCGCTGCCTTAGTTATTACCTCACCGGCAATATCCCACGCCCAATTAATTAAGCATTACCATACCGATGTCGAGCCAAAACTGTGGTCAAACTATAAAAGTTTATTTCTAGTCATCTATGTAATTAATTAGGCAAAAAGTAGCATAAATCTAGTATTTCACCTTACTGTCCTCCACACTAATGGTGGTGTCTACTCAATTATTTGAAGGCTAATTGATTAGGTACAACTACAACCTAGGCTGGGCTTTATTACTTAGTTTGATATTGGAAAGCCATGCCAGTCTATAACTAGATAAGTATATTTAATTATAGATGTTTTCTCGTGATATAAGTTTGCCATGACAATTTATTGACTTTACATAGATTTAATTAGATACCATGACTAAGTTTCTATTTGTTGAATTGGAATTACATTTATATAAGCTGATAAGCTAGCCTTTGACCACTATCTTACTGATGATGTGGTCGAAGATGTTGTTCAGGCTAACCTAGAATTTCTGGCTCTCAAGTACATCTGCTAGAACACACCATTAGGTGCTTGGCGACAGATTTTCTACTTGAGGGTGGTAGCTAGCTATGCGGGCATTCTCAACATGCTCTACTACCATGCTATAGCGATTGCCAGCCTAGACAACAACCAGGACCGACGGCTTAAAGATACGATACGAAAACTCTTTATTGACACCATGCAGATTAACAAAGGAAACAATACATAGAGTAGTTAACTTCTAGGTTAGCCTGAACAACATCTTCGACCACATCATCACTTACCATCAGGTGAGATAGTGGTCAAAGGCTAAACTATAAGGCATTAAAAAATAAAAAAAAGTTAACTTAAGTAGGTCCATCTTAACGTGCCCTGTGAAGCACGGAAGCGTTCAGTATTAATTCCACTAGCGGTCAATAGTATAAATTATGTAAGTAAGTATAGTATATAATTCTGGTATCGCAATTAGGTAAATCTCATCGGTACTAAAGAAAATCGCTTTTCATTATTATACGAGGCGTTAGATCTATTTTGGTCTTCAAAGCTTCAGCTTACGAGGCAAGTGCTAGTCGACGGTGTCGATACTCTCTCAACCCCATTTCCAATGGCCTCTTGAGTCGACCTTTGCGGCTCATTGGATCGGTTGCTGCAACCTTAGCAAAATCTGTGATCTGAATTTCCTATAAAGTACGTATAACATTTGGGCTATTTACTTAAAAATAATCTTTCGAAGCAGCGATGGCTCAGTGGCATTAGCTATGGACTGCCGCGCAGCGGGTCCATGGTTCGAATCCCGCCGCGGGCTTAAGTTTCACCGCATGGTAGAATGGCATTTTGCGAATTAGCGACCACCCTCAAGTAGAAAATCTGTCGCCAAGCACCTAACGGTGTGTTCCGGCAGCAGTCCTTGAGAGCCAGTGAAATTACAGTCACATGAGACTTAATAACTATGTCTCAAGGTGACGGGCGCAGTGCAATTCGTGACTTGTGACGAAATGCATCTGTTATATGCAGAGGTTAGTCCACGTAACATCTGGTAGGCCTCGATCTTGTTCCGTCACAATAACATAAACAAAACTGTAGTAATTTCATACATTATGACATTTATGACGGTACGGAACTAACGAGTAAAAGGATTGGTAGTGTCATTAATTTGGGAAAAGTTGTATTGAATGTGTATAGACTGAATGAATATAACATAAAAATACATTCTCGTAACTTTGAGGTATATTCCTGGTATTACAGCGACGACCAAAACCTTCAATTCAGTTATCTGTGTAGACATTTTTGTTTTAGAAAGAATGTATTTGAAAGCGTTGTCATGAAATAATAGTACATTATGCATCAAGTGCGCGAAGTTGTTTATTACAATCGAGACTGGTTTTAGGCCTGAGATCGAAGAAGTAGAGATTGTAATAAACAACGCGCACGTTTCATACGATGCTTTTCATCATACTTGCGAGGAACGAATGCGAAAATTTGGATACAATAATATTTTCTTGATGTTTTTGATAGCAATAATAATCTCATTAAGAAGGTTTATAATTAAATCTTCTAAAGTTTTACTTCAGTAGGTAAAAAACTCTTTAGTTTGTTTTTATATGAAAAACGAACGAAGCAAACTACAATCTCCTTGGTGAGAAGTGTGGAAACGTTTTTTTTTAATATTTAAAACACTAGTGCGGTAAAGTGCGCAATAGACTATATTATGACACTAAAATCGGTGCATTTAAACGCCCGTTACGAGCGAGTGTGTTGAAAAATAACATTATCAAATCTGCAGGGCCCCAATTCTCTTAGCTATTGACCAAACGCCACACGACTGCGATGCTTCTGCGATCAAACTGCTGTTAATGTCAAATTCGGTAGTCTGCTAATTCTAGCTCCTAATCGCAGTTGTATAGCAATCGCGTCGCTATCGTATGGCTGTGCTATGGCTTGCAAATGTTGAAACTGAAATAATAATGAAAACTTCTATCAATCAAGCATCAGTCAAAATATCAATGTAGTGGTTTTCTAGCAAACAATACATTAAATAAATATATTTAAATCATTTAGCTATTTTTCTATCTAAGATCTATGCTATGCTATCTATGCCACTGTAGTAACGCAATCGCAATAAAATAGCTTACAGCATACCAAATATGTCAAAAACTACAATTTTCATGCAATTAAGTTGCGTTAACGCCGTTCAATAGCTAAGAGAATCGAGCCCCAGTAGGTGCCTATGTATAATAAATACCATTCGTATGAACAAAAGCTTTCCAAAAGAAGTTTGGTAAATTAGCTTCCTAGACCAATTTCGATTGTGGTAAAGTAGCCATATGGTAAAGGCTTATGTTAAGCAGACAATAATAGAATAAAAGATCTAGTTTATGGACGCTTGAATCGGTTTCAATATAATTTAGACCAGGTCTATGGCAACTTATGTAAATTCCCGTAAAATAGGTTACTTGTTTCAAGCACGCGTCTCTAACCAAACTTGATCGTTTCGACGCCTGTTCATCGGTATAGCTTTGAGCTATGCATTTGAGCAATGTCTGCCAGTGACCTATATTGCAGGCAGGCAATGAAGGCGCTATATCGTGTTGTTTAATACTTAACACGTTACGTTGTACCAGGGCTGCCGAAGAACCTAAGAAAGCTTTATTAATATTGAAGGTTCTAAACAAGAAGATTGTAATTGTTGTTATACTATGTTGTTTGTTCTGTATCAGCCGGATTGTCCACTGTAGAACACAACCTCCCCCGCTTGGAAGACATCTTAAGGATCGCAATTTAAGATATCAGTACGTAAAAAATATTAATTTTCAACATTTTGACATAATCTGGCAAAACACCTTTATATTAAAAAAAACTATTTACCTAGGCCAATATCCATCTCTCTTTTGCATAAACTTGCGGATTATGCATTACCTACTTAACAGATATATTTAATAAATTACGTGATTGTTACAATGCGATGTGGTCCCTCAGCGACAAAGCCCTTAAAATAAAATAAAAAGACCTGCGTCCCGTTTGCTAGTATATTATCGAAAAAATATGGTAGACCCGTATTTTGATTTTAGGCAGAAATTATTCGGTTTCATGTAGTAAACTTACGCATATGTTAAACATTGATATTGATTACGACGGGTTATTCACGCGATGTTAAGAGGCCTTTTACATTATGCAGCCCTCTCACTCGCACTTTTAAAGATAATTTCAAATAGCAACAATATGGTTTGTATTTTTTAAAATGTGCTCAATCATTATTTCGCTGCATGCAACTATAGATGTTTTCAACATATTTTTAATTTGTTACATGTTGAGTCCAATTAGAATTAGGGGCCCAAAATTTTAAATAACTAAATTACGCGTTTTGGATCTCCATTACCGATATCAAAATGAAAATTAGTAGAGAACATCTATAGTTGCATGCAGCGTAATAATGATTGACCACATTTTAAAAAATATAAACCATATTGTTGCTATTTGAAATTATCTTTAAAAGTGCGAGTGAGAGGGCTGCATAATGTAAAAGGCCTCTTAAGGCTGACAATTGTTTCGACTTCATAAGGAAGCCATCATCAGGTTCTGGAGTGCGGTTCGATTGCTGTCTGTGACCGGCCAGGCTGCTATTTATACATAAAACATTTTGAATCAATATCAAAGTGTTTGGTTACATAACACTTTGAATCAATATAAATGTAATCTGCAGAGAATGCGTTATTGCAAACATAAAAAATATTGAAATTATAGGGTTGCGTCATCATTAACAAGTTTAAAGCTAATTGCAAAATTAGTCTTGTTTCTAGTACAACGTAAGTTGAACTATAGATCCCAATACGATGGTTAAAGAACGATACGAAAAAATTGAGTTATGACTCATTGTCATGTTAGCTCAATTGGTTAGAGCATACCCCGGCTAAAGGGGTGGATGTACGGATTCGAAACCCGCACATGACTTAATTTTTTTCTCTCGTCAATTTGTAATTTTGTAATATCAAAGTGTTTTGTCATGAAACATAATATCAAAGAGTTTTGTGTATAAAATGTACCAGTAACTTACCTATAACTGCTTGCTGTCTGTGAGTTTGTGTTATCCTTAACAGATATTTGGACATTCATCGCTTCTTCTTTGAAGGAATAAGTTTAAATCACAACCATATTATCATAAACAAAATATTTCTAAATATAATTACAAGCACTATAGCGTGCTAAGCTAAATATATTTAACAAATTATTGGAGTACAAAATGTTATGCCCATAGCGGGAATCAAACCCGCGTCCTCCGATATTGCGTCGGACCCCTAAACCTACTCGTCCAGGTGACACGGCATTTGTAGCCGAAATTCATACTCCAATCGTATTACTTTAACCGTCATAGGGGACGGTGCGCGGCCATCAACCAGACTACTAGACTTCATCTGATCGAAAGAAGTGCTTTTCCAAACACTTAATGGTAATCCGATGGAGGTCCGATATCGGAGGACGCGGGTTCAATTCCCGCCTTGGGCATAAAATTTTGTACTCCAATAATTTGTTAAATAAACAAAATAGTTTAGTTTATTTTGTTTCAACAGCAGACTAAAAACTTGTCCCATAAACAGTTTCCGATGAATTAACCATGTCTCATAACGACTACACTCAAGGATAGATAGCAATAACAGGACTACTTTATCACGCGTCGACACCCCTAATGGCTCAAGCTTTCTCCATCAATAGCTTGCAGGCCCTTAGATTTCCAAACCCTTGTTGCGTCATCGAATTTTATGCTTCCGATGGCTTGTGTAATCTTTACAGCTAGTTTATGAATGCTAATTGTGCTAAATCTTAGCTGTAAACATCTTGGGAAGTATTTTGTTAGCGTCTGCTTTCAAATTGTTTCCTTATTGGGGTCTTTGATTTTTATCATATCCGAAATAACTCGCTGATCCTTGTGTTTGTTTTAGAGCTCGTGAAGTTTACTAGTTCAGTAACTAACTCAAATTTTTAGGAACCTAATGGTAAAAGTAAACCGTACTTAATAAAAAATATTATTTTAGTCCTGTAACTCGACTTAAGGATTTTTATGATCAATAATTGTTTTTTTTTCTAAGGTTATATCTGATTAGTGATTAGTTAAATACTAAACGTACTATTAAAATTCTATAGAAACACAAAATACAATAATATTACATTATGAGCTTTCCCGCCGCGGCTCCGCCCGCGTTTATTTCGGTTATCGCGCAAAATCATTAACCTCTTTTTGCGCAGTTGGATAAAAAGTATCCTATGTCCTTCCCTGGGTCTCAAACTATTTCTATACCAAATTTCTCACAAATCGGTCTAGTAGTATTAAAGTTTATTCGTGTCATACAAAAATACAAATCTATCCTCTTTGTAATATAAGTGTAGATGTAGATGATACAAGTGAGCCGTGTTGGTCATTATTTACGCTCGAAGCTGGATTGCAGTCTGAGCCAAAGGCGAGGGCGTAATGGAGTCGACATGGACGGATATAAATGAATTAAACTATAATCACGAGCTTCATCTTTGTTGCACACTTGCAAAGGGAATGTTTATAAAATTGGTTACCGTATATTAAAAAATGTAGTCCGTATACAATGTGGTCTGAAATGTATTATTTTCTGTTTATTTTGTGCCCGCAAGAGATCGGCAATGTTATAAATTACCCAAATAATGTCAAATTGTATTTACAACTATAGCGGCCTGCACCGGCTTTGCACGGGTAAGTATGTAACGAAATTTATAAATTAAAACACAAAAAGTAGTTATTGTGACAAAACTGTGATAGTTAGACATACAGTATTGCTGACTTTTTTGTAGATATTGATGTCCACTATAAAATTATTATAATAATTATAATAAGCGTACGCGATATAACTATATTTGGTTTTTTTTTCACATTTTGGGTTACATAATCGAAGTTTTCATTCATCACTAAGTTTTTGAAAATATTCTATAGGCTTTTTTCAGTTATAGTGTAGGATTCTAATGGTGAAATAATTTTCAAATCGGTCCTGTAGTTTTTAACAAATCTTTCCTCTTTATAATATTATGTTAGATATAGATTTGTTGATTCGTTTAAAACAAAATAGCACCGTTATATAATCTGTCGTGGCTTATAAGCTACGTTATGAATATAAACCTAAGAATGGTGCTATAAAAAACACTGTTGAAAATAATGGGAAATAATACTAGGCTATTTTCGCCAATTTCAAGAAATAAATATCACTACAATTGTGTATACTCATGATATTGGATATAAAACGGATATTACCATCATTAACCTCAAACTGTACGTAACAATTTTATTAGATACTACGCTTCAATCAAATAAATAGTCGTTAAGGTAAATGGGGGAGTAGTTGACACATAGGTCGGAATAGTCATCTTTAGAACAGTGTAGGGTGACCAAAATGTTTTAATGTAATAGTGAATTATATATTCTAAAAGAAAGGATTTTATGTAGATTATTACATGTTATTCAATTATCTCATAAGTGTAAGCAATAAAAAATGAAAAATACATGAATTCAAAGTATCATATGCACCCATTGTTGACATGCCAAAAATTGATTTGTTGGGGTAGTTGACATAGTTGATTCAATAGTTGACATCAAGCAAAGAAAAATGATTTATTTATAATGAATACTTTAATAAGGGATTATTAATTTAAACCATCAACAAAAGTAACTTATTATCACCATAATAAGACTTGTCTTCAATAATGGCCCGCTAAAGTTATAATAAAACGTATCTTCATCCTACTTCAAAAATGAAACCAAAATCTGATACCTTCAATAAAATAAAATAAACTCGATATTGTCAATAATATTTTGTTCAAAATCGGATCGACTAAACAGAACACATCTCTAACGACTCCCTATTTTCAGATGATGAAACATTTATCGGATCTTCATAGGATGGATCTTGAGTTTCTTCAATACATCTATGTAACTCTGGGTACATAATGTTAATTGCTGTAGCAACCGGCATCCCTCTACTTACATTTTAATAGCTTGTAAGATCCTGTTTAGGATAAACGAGCATCCTTTTTTATATTGGATAGGAGTGCAATCGAGCAGGCGGCTCACCTGATCGTAAGTGATCACCGTCACCCACTAGCATCCATAACCATTCTTTGAGGAGGGAATATGCTCTTTTATTGAAGGGCTCCTAAGTCGTATCTGTTCGGAAATACTTCACCATGCAGCTGGTTCTAAATTGTGGCAGTGCGAGGTAGAAAATGAAGTAAAAATCGCAAGGTCGTGGAATTCCAGACATCGACATGAAATTGATGAAACATCATGCTTTGTTGGGACGTCCGATGGCGAAATCGAGCTGCAGGCGAATTGGCAACTTTTTTGTTATATTTTTAAATCCTTTATAGATAAGCCTTTGCCCACTATCTCACCTGATGGTAAGTGATGATGAGGTCGAAGATGTTGTTCAGGCTAATCTAAAGTTACTGACCCTCAAGAACAGCTGCCGTAGCACACCGTTAGGTGCTTGGTGACAGATTTTCTACTTGAGGGTGGTAGCTAGCCAGGTGGGCATTCGCAAATGCCCTACCCCCATGCTATAACAACTGCAATCCTAAGACAACAACCAGGACCGACGGCTTAACGTACCCTTTCGAAGCACGGAAGCACTAATATCATCACTGGTCATCCAACCAACTCTTGGCCGCGGCGGACGTTGCTTAACTTAGCTGATCGGTTCAGAACGGTTAAGCAAACTTCAAAATCGAACAGTTCCTCAGAACACTCCCCGTGATAGATACGGTAAAAGATGCAGAGTGATCCAACTTCTCTACGCAGTGCCAATGGGTCAAGCCGGTCGGAGAGAACTTCATCTTTTTTAATATTGTTATGTTGCAATAACACCTGCTATGCGGATTACATTACATAATTACAAATGTACGAGAGGAAAAATTTAAGTGTTATCCCGCACATGACTTAAATTTTACCTCTCTTATATTTGTAATTATGTAGAGAACTTGATCGTCAATGACTCGAGTCGCTCTGCGTTAAACGCGGTCAAATGGAAGAAGCTGGTACTGAGGAGCTCCAGAGGTTAGAGCAGTACTCCATGTGAGACCGAACCGGAGCCTTATAAAGTTGCAGGCGATAGGCCGTCGTTAAATACCGTCTCGCCTTTCCGAGCACACCAAGCTTTTAGAGGCTAATTTAGCCTTATCTTCCAAGTGACAGCGAAATTGAACAAAGCTCGATATGTCAACGCCAAGTACTCCGACCATTAACAGGTTATTAGGTGGCCATTGGTGGCCTTAGTGTTTTCAATACGGAGGGATACGACAAAGGAGAATAACTTATCGGTAAACACATGCACTGACTCTCGACAACGTATGAAAAGCCATTCACGGTGCTGTCATCAATGAATAGCTGAGCTGCAGCATGTCATTGATGTGCAAGAGAAATAAAGTCGCAGATTGCGCACAGCCTTGTGGAATGCCAGCAATCGGCTTCAGGATGAAGCATGCGCCGTCGACAACGACCTTGATGCTCCGTTCTGCTGAAAAACTGGAGATCTTCTTGCACAATTTCTCGGAAAGTCCATAGGAAGGAAGCTTTGAAAGATGCGATTTATGCCACACCCCTTCAAAGGCCTTCGTTATTTTTTTTTATGCCTGATAGGTTAGCCTTTGACCACTATCTCACCTGATGGTAAGTGATGATGTGGTCGAAGATGTTATACAGGCTAACCTAGAAGTACTGGCTCTCAAGGACAGCTGCCGGAACACACCGTTAGGTGCTTGGCGACAGATTTTCTACTTGAGGGTGGTAGCTAGCCAGGCGGGCATTCGCAAGATGCCCTACCACCATGCATAAAGTACAGAGACGTTATGGCTATAGAGCGGTAATTGGACTAAAGACTAAAGCGAAGTCATGAACACACCTCCCCGCTTAATCAGTGGAGCGCGAACCAAGCCTTTCGGCATGGTGGGCGTTGAAATCGCCAAGTATCACGATGTCTGCGGTGGGGATCTGCTCAAGCACGGAACCTGAAGCCCCCTGCTGGTGCTCCAAGAATCGATCTATTTCGGCATTACCGTTGATATGGGACCTATAAAGACACACGTAGATTCCCGGATGGTCATCGCAGTTTACGCGCAACCAAATGTCAGAAAGGCCCCGTCCTTCAAGGCTGCTGAGACGACGAGCACAGATATCCTCTCTAACGCAAAAACACCCCCCCAGCAACAAAAAGGAATGCTCCAGTTTGTACCCTGGGTATATGAGGTACGAGGTGTCTCTCGGAGATCATATCTGTGTTTCGGTCAAAAAGAGCAAGGCCAGCTTAGTAGTCTCCAGGTGGTAGTGGACATCGTTCAGGTTAGAACGGAGACCCCGTATGTAGCAAAAGTTCACGGCTCGAATGGTGTGGGGTGACTTAAGCCTCCTGCTTCGTTTGCCTCCGGCAGAAATAGGTATGAGCACGGTTTTGCCCCCTCCAGAATAAGCAGTGCAGCCCAAGCATCCAGCTTCAGGTTCAGGTCCTGGAGTTGGTTGCCCGGAGAGGGATTCTCCAGCGCTTTCACGGCTGGTACCCTGCCATTGATTGGAGGCATTGTTTTCAATTTAAAAAAATATGTACTCAGTACTTGACACTCTATGCATGTGTAGTTGACATCCCTGTCAAGTATTGGTTGCAAGCTGGAACTAGACTCATTATATACAGAAATGATTGTCACCTTACACTGATCACTAACATAATGCAAACTTGACTTATACCTAGAAAACCAGTAGTTAACTTGGGTGTCAATTACTACTAAATGTTGAAAAATGCGTAACTAGTAATTGACACACACAAAATAACGGAACCCGTTGCATCCACCGGGTTAGGAGTGCAATCTGGGTGATTAGCACTAAACTATTAACTACATTATACATAAGCTAAATGAATATCTGACAAAGCAATACAAAAATGTGACTTAATGTAAATTCACATACCTCTCTTAATTTTGTTAGAAATATTATAAAAAACATTTTTTATCGAAACCCACACAGAAAAAGTCACGACATTACTAAGGGGTAGAATCAATGTTATCAAAATGAAAAAAATAATGAGTTTGGATATATTTCCTATTAATAGGATGCGTTCATATGGCCTGTTCTATGAAAACACTGTCTTTATATGTCTTTAAAGTTGTAAGTGTCAACTATTACCACAATGTCAACTATACCCACTGTTACGTTAAATGTCTCTAAGTGACCCAGATATGCCACAAAGCTATTAATCAACTGTTCAATTCTTATCATCGACTGTCTTCACCACTGACACTAAAAAGTAAGTAAGAAGTTACTTATAGTAGTATTTACAGTATTTTTTTATGTAATTGTGACGGAACAAGCACAAGGCCTAAGCGGTAACATCTGCCTATAACAGATTCAATTCGTCACAAGTGGCGAACTGCTGCACCCATCACCCTTAGACATAAAGTTGTCTCATGTCATGAGCCTGTAATTAAACCCTTCAAAGCGGAACTTTGAAGGGTATGGGTGCCTTTTGTGAAGCTGTGATGTGGCATTGGCTTCGAGAAAGTAACCCGAAAAGACGCCATTCTATTAGCTTTGTAAGAAACAAATTTCTGTCAATTTTTCTCATATCGAAACACGTTCTAATTGGCTAAGCCACGACCACGTGATTTATAGTGATGGGACGGAATGAATGTGCAATTTTAATCGATATCGATATAGTGCATATTTAGAATATCAACGTGGTAATATATCTATAAACATATTAAGGGTGAACTGGCCGGCCCGTTCTCCATACAAACGCCGTTGGGTGATCACTCCCTTATTTGAGGATTTAGGTCCAAAATAAAGCATAATACCGATTGATCTCGTCATTATCTAGGCTTGTATGATGCCGAAATTTTAATAAAATAATTAACCTGAGAATTATGAGCCTCGAAACATTTTCATATAAAGTTTTCGAGGCTCATAATATTACATACAACTTAATTATCTTTTTACAGCTTAATTATCATACAAGCCTAGGTAATGACGTGATCAATCGGTATTATGCTTTAATTTGGACCTAAATCCTCAAATAAGGGAGTGATCACCCAACGGCGTTTGTATGGAGAACGGGCCGGCCAGTTCACCCTTAAGCGTTGAGTGTGAATTATATTTACGCTTGGCTATAAGAAGTAGGTAAACAATGGAAACTACTGTGTAACAAAACCTAATGTTAGCAAATTATAACGTCAAATACACTTATAAACTGCTGTATTGGCAGGATTGTCCTCTTCCGAACACATCCTCCACCATTTAGGGAGAGTTTGCCATAATTCCCACGCTTGGCAGGCATCTTGGGGATCGCAGTTTAAGATATCAGTTCCTCAGAAAGCGCTGCTTCCCACCTTTCGGTATTTTACCTTTAGTTACCTCTTACAACACCAATGACACCGATAGCAATGGTGGAGTAAAATTGTAGCACGGTACCCCAGGGGATATTTATCAATTAACACTTATAAATTAACATGAGTCACTCTCACCGTGGCTATTCCACTAAGTCTATTTTTAATAAAGTCAGCGCATTTTAGCTAATCCACATAATGTAACTTAATATTTAAGTTTTCACAGCTATCAATAAGAGGAAATAAAACACAGAAGAAATATGAAGCAGTGATGGCTCAGTGCCATTGGCTATGGACTGCCGTGCCGCATGTCCATGGTTCGAATCCCGCCGCGGGTTTGAGCTTCAAAGCATGGTGGAAGGGCATTTTGCGAATGCCCGCCAGGCTAGCGACCACCCTCAAATAGAAAATCTGTCGTCAAGCACCTAACGGTGTGTTCAAGCAGCAGTTCTTGAGAGCCAGTGAAATTACGGGTACATGAGAATTAACAACTATGGTGACGGGCGCAGTGCAATTCGTGACTTGCGACGAAATGCATCTGTTATGGGCAGAGATTAGTCCGCTTAACATAAGGCGAGCCTCATGCTTGATCCGTCACAATTACATAAAAAAAAGACTAAAACAACGGAAAAAATTGTAAGTTTGAATACTCATTCTAACTTATAATTTTACCAAACTCATTCTAGCTTACCAAATATTGTTTTATAAGTTATATATATAGGTTATAAATAAAGTAATTACTATGATTCGCATTTCTTTAAATACGTAAAATATTAAATGACTCCCTAAATAACCTAATAAAATATCAAACTACGACATTATTGAAAAAAAATAGATCGCTGAGTATTAAGAAATTCGGTATTTGAAAATATTAAAACTGGTTTATTATATAAGGCTTCCTTCGAAGTGTAACAGGTTTAGGTATAAAATAAGTATTTGAGTGTGTTAAGATATACTACAACTAATTCAAACAAGTTAAATAAAGATCTTTTATACAATACATATAATAAATTGAATAATAATATTAATGCCTATATAATAAGTGTATAGTTGTAGTAGATATTTTACTAACTATATAGATACAAATTAAAAAGTTGTACGATATCTCTTTAAATTCCACTGTATCTTTTAGAAGCAGTGATGGTCCAAATGACTATGAATTTCCGTGTAGAAATTTCATGGTTGGAATCAAAAATTTACCATAAGAAGGGTAACATAATATCGACAATTATCTATATAAAATCGATATACACCACCATAAGCGTAATCACAACACTAGGAAGAAGGATATTTTAAATTTGGAGTGTGTCCGATACAACACACTAGTTGCCAGATAGACCGAACCATGAATTCCACTCTCGAGGTTAGTTTCTCGATGGGCATTGGCTATGGACTACCGCGCAGCAGGTCCATGGTTCAAATCACGCCGCGGGCTTGAGCTTCACCGCATGGTGGAAGAGCATTTTGCGATTGCCCGCGACCACCATCAAGTAGAAAATCTGACGCAAAGCACCTCACGGTGTGTTCCGGCAGCTGTCCTTGAGAGCCAGTAATTCTAGGTTAAGCCTGTTGACACCTTCGACCAGATCATCACTTACAATTAGGTGAAATTGTGGTCAAAGGCTTACCTAAAAGCAATAAACAAACACAGTACCTACCTAATGCGAATATTACTGCTTGGCTACAGAAATAGGCATGGTGGCAGTACGTCCCCGGAAGAACACGTTCACAAAGAGTTCTACTATTAAAAGTCTGCTGTATCTAAATAAGAAGTAACAGCAGTTTATTAATTTTCTTTCCTGAGCTTTATTAACTTATTTCATCAGTCTTGTCACGTATGCAATGCATCTTCAAACCATGGTCATGAAGTGCACAGCTATATTAGGTTGAACAGTCGAAATAAAGATTTCCTTATGGTACCAAATTCTTAAATCAGAAGGCTGTTCCCGTATATATTAAAGTAATGAAGTAACGCCTGCATCTAGCAGGCGTTACTCTTCGTTTGAAGCGCTCGTAGCGAAGTTTACTTAGCTGTTCTCAACCGATCAGCAAAGTTAAGCAACGTCGCGCGCGGTCATGAGTTGGATGGGTGACCGCTAGTGACATTACTACTGAGCGTTTCCGTGCTTCGGAGGGCACGTTAAGCCGTCGGTCCCGGTTGTTGTCTTAGGGTGGCAGTCGTTATAGCATGGTGGTAGGGCATTTTGCGAATGCCCGCCTGGCTAGCTACCACCCTCAAGTAGAAAATCTGTCGCCAAGCACCTAACGGTGTGTTCCGGCAGCTGTCCTTGAGAGCCAGTACTTCTAGGTTAGCCTGAACAACATCTTCGATCACATCATCACTTACCATCAGGTGAGATAGTGGTCAAAGGCTAACCTATCAAGCATAAAAAAAAAAAAGTTAATCTATAATTAATAATAACATATATTTTAAGAAAACATTAAATTAATATCTAAGAAAAACATTACGAAATAACAAATTTACGATAAGAAAAATTTAAGTTATGTGCGGGATTTATAATGTAATCCGCAGAGCAAGCGTTATTGCAAACATAAAAATATTAAAATTTAAGAAAAACACTAAAAATATGAAAACATTTCCAGTGACGAGGCGGAATTGTCACTAGATATATTTTCATATTTTTTAAGTGTTTTCTCAAATATTAACTTAATATTTTTGCTAATATAATAATATGCTTAATAAGGAACAACTCTATGCAATGTCAAAACTGCAGCTTATGATATAGCTTGCACAGTACGTTTGCTGGAAGTACCGTTTGTTTTGTGATGGTATATTAAAATAACCGGATATGTTTTTATAAATTATGGTATTTTCTAGACGAGAAATGCGGACGGTTTAAAAGATAAGTGCTTTTATTTATAGATGATTTGTAATCTTTTTACAACTAAAATCATGGTAACAGTTTTTTGCCCTCTCATGTTATTGCGATGTAAATGACAGAGACAAATGTTGAACTTACAAAAAGTTTACACACATTTTTGAATGAAATTGCTAGGAGAAATGCTTATAGATAACTTACATAGAAGCAGTTACACTAAGGCATAAAGTTAATTTTATATTAGGTAAGTAGGTCATTTATAGTTCATAACCAAATGTTCAACTTAGCTATTTTGCGTCAATCCTTTGTCGATGTCTTGGCAATTTCCTGACCGTCGCCGTATCCCTTACGTGAGACGGAAATGCGTTTCCTCCTCTCCGCTCGAGTGACTTCGTCCCCGTCAGGTCGTCACATCACCGGCAAACGGTCATTGTTCCAACACAATGTCCCCTTAATGACGCGTTCAGGCCATAAAAATGCTTGTGCTAACACCAATCAGGCGCCTTGTGGGATAAGAAAGCTTTCAGGTTTATTGACTTTAGTGAGAAACGTCTTTGATAGAATCCGAATAGGTTCGTTTTGGACCTTGGCGCTACCTAAACCAATAAGTTTAGTCAGAAACGTTTTTGGTAGAATCCGAATAGGTTCGATTTGGACCTAGGCGCTACCTAAACCAATAAGTTTTGTTTTTGAATGAATTATACCTTATGCTGATATACTTCTGTTTGAACTTTAAGCGCAGTCTATCAAGCAGGCATACTTGCCAATGTAAAAAAATATCCTGTATATGAAAAAAGCTTATATAAAATGTAAGTTATGAGTACCACGATTACTATGTGATTTTTAATCTTTAATGATATTTATTAAATTTTTTAAGTTCTTATTTGTAGCTGTCAAGTAACACTATAAAGAATTCTGCTGAGATTAAGAAGCAAAGTTGACGAAATTTGTATGTTAATAGGATTGACTTCCTCTGAACTTATACAATATTAATTCAACACGCATAATGTTTCTGTAAAATCTCGAACGAGAATGTTTCTGACTAACATATTATTCAAACAGGGCACGTTCAGTCATCCACCCTCTTCGAACTAAAATAATAAACAAGTGCGAATTTATCCACTAAATCATATTGCCGAATAGGGTGTATTTGTCGGTCTTATACAAATCGATGTTATATTTTTCGTACTGTGTTAGGACTGGACTTTCATGTTATCGTATATATATACTTAAATAATTTCGCTAATGAAAAATTATAATCCGTGTACTAGAATTAGTTAACTTCATAATTATGTACAAAATTACGTCAGATTCCCGTAAAGTGGATTTGATACTCATATAATTTCGCATTTATAATATTTGTCGGATAAATCCTACGTAAAGAATGCAGTGTACCTACTGTTGTTTAATCTGTCTTCAATATATATAAATGAAACCAAAACACATTACCAAGCTTCGTTAGTGTGCTAATCTTGGCAGAGCATTCAGTCAAATTCGGGTCACAAACTCCGTAGGAGTACATCGTAGGTACATCTGCAACATCTGCTTGTTTGCATATACATCTAAACTACTAGTGTTTGCGAATCTGTCTTCTAACTTGGTCTAACTTCATTCTTATTTCGATATATGAAAATGAAGGTTTTTTCAATCATTTTGAATATATGAACAACAGTAATAAGAACGAATGTTGGTTGTTTAAAATAAATTACAGTTGTATTAAGTTTGGCTGGTTATCATTTGAAAAACCGTGTCGTAAAGGTGCCTATACTAATAAAAAGTTTCTTAAGTATCGTTTGTGTTGCCCATAGTTTGACAGCAGTTATATGAAAGTTCTCTGGTTGTTATCACCCTGAAAATATTTTTATTACAGAATGTTATTTGTATTGCATTTCAAATTTAATAGATACAGTTGGTCCTTGTCCTTACACATGCTATAAATAGACATGTCCCGTCGCGTGCCTCTGCCTGCTATCATCATTACAGTCCCTAGTGCGCAGGCGCATCGAGGGGAGCCCCACGCACGTGCTGCATAAGTAAACCACTCCAAACAAAACGATCAACACTTGATAAGCGTTTTCCTTTTCTTGTTAAACAAACGATCTATCTATTTATTTTTAATTCAAACTTAACAAAATTAATTCTATTTGATAGCCTTAAAAATCGATAAACTCAGATTCAAATCTACAATAAGAAGCCGGATTTATAGCTTCTTCCTCGTAGTGTTCGAAATTACTGGTGTCGCCAGGATTTCTGTACTTGGGGACAAACGGAGGTGGAGTTCTGCAGTTGAGAATAGCTTCCCATTCCAACCCCTTAAACCATTTGTGATTCTTAAAATCCATGGATCCGTTCTTCATAACGCCGTAGCGCTTGGATATGTCCACTTGAAGAACATTTCGAACCAAATCACGGAGGTCAGAGCTGAAACTCGACGGACATCTGTATTTACCAGCCACAATCTTTTCATATGTCTTCATCGGCTCATTCGCATAAAATGGAGGATAGCCTGCATTCATTTCAAATAAAAGAACGCCGAAAGACCACCAATCTACTGAGAATCCGTATCCTTTACTCAAAATCAACTCGGGTGCCAAATATTCTGGAGTGCCACATAGCGTCCATGTTCTGCCTTGTAAAACTTTACAAAATCCGAAGTCTGTGATTTTTAAATAGCCAGTTTTATCGATCAGAATATTCTCTGGCTTCAAATCACGATACACGAGCTGACAGAAATGGAGGTATTCCAAGGCCAATATGACTTGACTTGCATAAAATTTTGCTAGAGGCTCTTCGAACTTACCCATTCGTCGTAGATGGGTGAACATTTCACCGCCTGGTACGAACGGCATAATAAAGTAAATGTAACTGTTATCCTTGAAACTGAATTCCATCGAAACAGTAAACGGAAATCTGATAGCTTCAAGAATGCGCTTTTCGTAAAGCGTGTGTTCGACCTGTTTCATTTTAATGATCTTTTCCTTTTCAAGTACTTTCATCGCATACATTTTCGGACTTTTTGAATGTTTTAATAAAACGACCCTACCGAAAGCGCCTGTTCCAAGAGTCTTGATTCGATCTAATTCAGAAAATTCAATATTAAATTTGGGTCGTTTGCACCAACGGTCTTCAAAATCACTTTTTAATTGCTGCAGATATTTGGTGTACTGCATTTGTTGTTGTACAGTATAACCATCTGCGGGAGTGCTTGACGGAGTATGAGAAGTCGCTTTATACCCAATATCTTTCGACGTGCCATAACTTTTTCGATTATACATATTTTGTTACTGTTCCAACATATCAATATTATCTGTTCATCTGAAACAAAGCCATCGCGATTTTGAAAACAAAGTTTTATTTACAAACTAATATATAGATTACTTTCCTAAAATGAGTTCCGTAATTTAAAAGGAAAATTCTACTTTCCTCTTATAAGCGTCCTGAGGGAATTCAGAAATCCTTCGTTTTGTCGAGATCGAAAGTATGAAAGGGCGCAAGGGGCGTGCAGGGTGAGGGTGAACGAACTGCCCGAGGGGGATAGGTGGAATCAGCTGTGTTTAGGGGTGTCATGCCATGCTTCCGACAGCCGGTCGCCGTACTCGCCGTCTCGACTGTGGTATTGATCAGCCGGCACGTGTACCGCCTAACTTTTCTCTTGCCGCATGCACCCAGACATACAATCGCCCCACCGCACTAGTTAATGTTAGCTAAGCACACCCACACAGCGACCACATGGAACGTGGATAATGAAAGTCTCGCAGTTTTCATTTCATGGATAACGAATTATCAAACTACACATTATTATTGTCCTCACATATACTCGATTTCAGTGAGGTCATTACCCCAGTCGAACCACGCCTTGTTTCATTTTACCAAATGGATGTCATTCATATAGTGTACCTACGTACCCACTATCTTTTTTGCCAAGTTAACTTGGCTATGTTTGCACTCTTGAAATGAGATAAAAGGTTCGGAATAAATACTGTTTACTGTTTTACTCCGGCACCCATAGTACAAATTACTACGTTGAGTTATTTTCTTAACGCTTATTTCCTGTAGAATGACTTCAATTGCTACATTACCTTATTACGCGTCATTAAATACGAGTTGGGCAATAGAGTCGTAAATAAAACAATCGCACTTGGCGTTCGTTTATTTACAGTTATCGAGACCTACTCTTCGTACGACTTATGATACGGTACGGTTTAATTTTTTATGAGTATGACGCATGCGACACACATTTTGTTCACTTCGGATGCTCTGACATTCTTTAGAAACATTTTGGTCCTTCGTGCTTCAGATGTGACATCGATTCAGAAGTTAATTTAATAATATTTTTTTGTGAGTTTGCTATTCAATAAATAAAGTGGCCATAAGGTGGCCACTGAGGATATCTGATCTTGTCAGTCAGCCGTATAATGTCGTCGCTCGTAACCCGGTTCGACGGAAAGATTGGTTTACTACTCGCCTGTCATGCCTGTCTATTACTGATTGATGGGTGAATTTAGCACCCGATCAAACGAACATTTTATTTGGATTAACTGGTGGACTGTTCTTGTATTCAATATTAAAATAATGTGTTATTTCTACCGAGATAGATAAAAGAGATAAGTAGTATGTAGGTATATGTATAGTATGTAGGTGTATGTTTTCTGATCCTCAAGGTAGAAGTTTTTTTTTATGCTGGATAGGTTAACCTTTGACCACTATCTCACCTATATGTAAAGTATGTAGGTGTATGTTTTCTGATCCTCAAGGTAGAAGTTTTTTTTTTTTTATGCTTGATAGGTTAACCTTTGACCACTATCTCACCTGATGGTAAGTGATGATTTGGTCGAAGATGTTGTTCATTAAAAAAAGGTTAAGTATTTAGTTTTTTTTTCAGTTTTAAAGTTAGACCCTAAAGGATGTTTTATTAAAACTCTATTTTAAATAGCTTTATGAAATTGTGAGTGTCAGGAATTATAGCAAGTTTAGTACTACATATCAGATGTATTCATATTTTGGTCCATACTAAATGTAACAAATCTAGCCTTACTCTTCTTTGTATACAACATAATGTATGTGCGATTTGCATACAGATATATTTTAACTTTGTCAGTAATAATAGTTAATGTTAGTATATGTACCTAGTTACTTACGTGTTACTACGGCAGTCAATCTGCCACCAAGGCCAAGGGAAGTTCTGTGATTGCCGTTCTGCTACCCATAATGTTCAACACCAATTGGACTCGTCGCCTTGAATTTATTTCGTACAATTGTGATCGTGCGATGATTTCATTAGTTGTATACCCATTCGACTTTGGTTTGATCATTTTGGTACATGTTCAAGTCTGTTGTTTATCATGTTCATATATCTAAAGTTGAAAAACACGGGTCGCATAAGATTGATGATAAATGAATCTGTTGCTTTTATTTGTTTTCGGGTGATCTGGCTGACCAAATAAACTTTGGAGAGTTAGCCAAACCTATTCATTGCAGTCGTCGTTCAAGATTTATTGAATTGCTCGGTTGCCGGTCAAGGTTGCAAGCCCCGCAGACAGTCCGCAATGCGCGACTACAACTTGGCACTAAACCAGACCTATCTCATAGGTAATACATACGCAATATCATCTAAAATTACAGATGCATCAAAAAAATTTACTCTTAATTTTATTTGACATGTGCGCGTAGGGTGCCGGGATAAAATGTCATCCCCCCATTGCTAACTGTGGGTGTCGTAAGAGGCGACTAAAGGTAAAATACCGGAAGGTGGGCAGCAGCGCCTTCTGAGGAACTGATATCTTAAACTGCGATCCCCAAGACGCCTGTCAAGCGTGGGGATTATGGCAAATCCCCTGTGTTCGACAGTATACAATCCGGCTGATATAGTAGAGAGAGATATTTGACAAGTGGGCTAATGATTCTAAAAATCAAGATTCTCGCGACATTACATTTATTTTTATCTTTCCGGAAACAAACATCGCCTAACGAACATTTAAACAGGAATAGCAGAGCGTCGTCGTCAAAAAATGTTCTCGTTAGCAACTTGAGGTTGACGGTTATTTTTCGAGGACACAGGCGAGTACAAAAACCTGCACATCAAACACGTTTGAAACTATCAATCGCAATTTGAATATTCATTGCTAATTTCACACATGTTCGACGTAAACATGTGCTAAGAGAGCACATGAACAGTGAAAGTAAATAAAAACGGGAGTTATATTCGTCTCTCGATGTATTGCGCGTGGCCTCACCTACGCTATGTCGTGGATTGTTAACTGCGCCAAATTGTAAATTATGGAAAGGAAATATTTACGAAGCTGTAATGTAGGTACGCTAATGGCCTGTCACTATTCCTTTTGACATTATTTTAATCTGACCTAAAATATGTTCTCTAGATGAAAATATATAATTCAATGAAAAGCTTTTAAAAGCTAACGGTACGAACAGCAGATTCTATTTTTAAATTGAACGATAAAAAGCTTTTGACGTTATTAAGAGAGCTTCGGAATAGATATTAGAGATATACTTACCCACTTGGTTTCGTATGTACAACTTCTGTTTTTATTTTATTACAACATTACCAAACCTTAAATAATATTTCCATGAAAAGGATAAAAATCTTTTGACATTAACAATAAAACTTCGGAAATAGATGTTTGAGATATACACAATATTACCAAATCTATCTTAAATTTACAATCGTATATCAATCGTAAATGTTTAATAAAAACTAAACAGGTCTCAATACATTTATTTTTATTTTGGATATAAATTGATCGTTCTGATTCGTATTAAGCTATTATTGTAACCGTGTCTAAACCTGTACTGAATTGAACCGTTGTCATTTAGGCAACGTCAATCAAAAGTTAAGGCTTTTTAACTATGTATATATATAACCTTTTCCCTTTGCCCACACCTGCCATGCCTTCATCAAGTAAAAATAACAAACCTGTACTGAACATGGAGGGAGGTCCTTGATTTCACTCATAAACGAAAAACAAATGTATTGAAATATCACAACAAATTACTCTCAAGTACATGGGAATCATTGGATCTCAAAAGCTTTGTAGATAGCCTACTAAGCTCAACTATTTTACTGCTCTATTAACAATCACTTTTGTATTTGTTCTAGTGTTTTTATTTGGTGTCTAATTGCTCGCCTGTGAAGTGAAGTGATTTTGATTTGTGATACAGATTGTTTGTATGTTCCAGTTTAAATTAACGATCAACATCTCGTATTAGTATGATTACATCATCCGCAGTGGCGGCTTTGCAACGTCTAATTATGTACGTCGCTGAATTTTCTTTTACGATTAACTTTTGTCTCGTGTGACTACTAAATCTTTGTAGTTTCAGCATACTGTATCAGCCGGATTGTTTACTGCTGAATACTGCCTCCCCCATTAAGGGGGAGTTTGCTATCCCCTCGCTTGGCAGGCGTCTTAGAGAACGCAGTTTAAAATAGCATTTCCTCAGAAGTCAAGTTTTAACATATCAGATATAATTCCTAGAGGGATGTAACTATTTTGTTGATCGTTCATTTTTATGTGTCATTATTTTTTGTTGGATGAATTGTTCGTTGATTGTTAATGTCTTCAATAGCGTGTTTTTTTCTTGTTATTTGTGTTTTCATGTTATTAAATAAATTGCTGTGGTGTCTATATTTACCGAGCTTTTGTAGATACTGAAATATATCTTATCAGAAATTGTCAAGTGCAGCTACTAGGTAATATTTATGAAGTAGGCGCAGCATTAGCCTTGTGTATTACACTACTATTGCTTCTATTCACCTCGATTATGACCACTAGAATCCTCGCATCGCATATAAAGTCTGGAGGTTACTCAGCGTTGAGTGAGTCATGATTCTCGTAAAGTGCTCTGTGTTTACGACGCCGGAAACCATGCCTATATAATTATTATCCAGGACCTATGTTGTCATGGTGTCGGAGTACTGGTATTTGCATTGGTATAATAAGATGCACAGTTAGTACCGTTGTTTTAGTCGTACATATTACCTTCGTCTCGTCGAAAATCTATGGTACAGATGAAGAGTAGGTAATTAACAAAGATTTGTTAATAATTATTGTGAAAACTATAGCTCTGATCGCGCTCAATCCAACGGGAAACGATCGGGGATCGCGGCTCGCGTGTTTTGATGCGTGGAACTATAGAATATTTGGAAAAGAGGGATTATATAGGGAAAAACACAAAATTTTGAATAAAATGTTAATAACTTTTACACTATTGAAGCTATTTAACTGAAACTAACGTGGAACGAACCGCTACTAGCGGTCGCTAATTACTAAAAACAAAAACAACATACAAAATGGAAACGAACACAGACAACACAGAAAAAAAAAAAAATTGCAAAAATTTGGTTTTTGAAGTCTGGTGTAGAAAATTTCTATAGAGCAGTACTAATTAAACTGTCTAGTTGAGTTATGCTACCGGAAACGCAACTTTTGGTAGGCTACACTTGGTATTTCTACGTGAAATTGACTCGTACGCAGAATTGTAATATATGTAATTTATTTGAGTGTTATTTCTGTAATTGTTATTGGCATCGATATATAATTCGAAGGTTAAATTATATACAATACTGTACACAATTCTTTATTGATCAACAACCATAAGTAAAACAGTAAAAATGTTATAAACTGTAATAAATTAGATTGGACAATGAGCGGCCTTATCGCTAAATATGGGGTTTATATTTCTATGGGGTTTTAAATACTGTAACACAAATTCAATAGTATGACTGTTGTAAGTGGTATACGTGTATATTCTGGACACTCTTTATTTGAACTTTCCGAGCAGTAACTACAATGATTTATTATTTCAGTAATTTTAATGTAATGTTGTTTATTTTATGTAGCCAGTTATAACTTCGCAATGTCGTTAATATTACATAAACATAAACACTTCAATCAACGCCGAAATTCTTGCAAAATTCACGACTAATTACAATTGCTTAAAGTTCAAAGCCAACTCAAGTTAGTTCCAAGACATGCGCCTACTAAAAGTTTCATAAAGTCTCAAGTTTGAGTCTTCATTGTGCTGGGGCGTCTGTCTCCACTCCAGTCATTAATGATTACGAGGCCCTTTGTACACGCCTGACACTGAAGAAAGAATCCTTTATTCTACATCTTTGCTTGGTTTCTCAGCTTGATGAGCTTTAGTACTCACCGATGAAGAAATGCACTTTCAAAAGAAAGATGTGTGCCAATGCTTTTATAGCTGATAGCTAGCATTTTCCCATTATTTTACATGGTGTTGATTTGAGAGCCTTTATTAACAACATATTCCTTCAATAGTCTAACCTGTAACCACTGTCTCACCAGTTGGTAATTGATGATGTGGTCAAGGATGGTGTATAATCTTAACTGAGAATAGGAACAGGCTCTCAAGCACAGCTGTCGTAATACCGTTAAGTGCTTGGATATTTTTCACTTGCCAGGCGACAATTTGACAGATGCCACCATACGGTGAAGCTCAAGCCTGCGGTGGGATTCAAACCATGGAATCCGTACATGGCAGTCCATAACCTTTGTCACTGATCTATCAGTGCCTCAAAACCTCTTACCATCTGGTGAGACAACGGCTGAGCGAACAACAGCTATGAGTGATAAAAAATGTGTTCTCGTATGACCTAGTTGGTCCAATTTGTTATGTTATGGTACTTATGGTTAACCTCTGGGAATTGTGCTATACCATTAACTGAATGAGTTTCCAACATATTCCCCAAAGGAATAAGGTGATCTCATCTATAATATCATTACTATAACAATTTTATTAGTAGGAGAAAAATAATCTAAGTAACTACATACCCATAATATTCCTACTTATTTAGATTATTAGGGTTCCCTATCGCAAAAGGAAAAAACTGAACCATATAACGATCACTTTGTTGTCAATCTGTCTGTCTGTCAAGACTTGTTCTTCTCAGGAACGCGTGTTGAAATCAAGCTGAAATTCATATCAAACACTTAGGTCTACTGACTGTCCTCCTTTGGAGCTGTGAAAAAAATCTTACTTCTAAGCCAACGTAATCAAAAGATACAGGCGTTTATTACAATTTTTCAGGCAAATTTTCGACACTCGCAAGGGAATCAAAACCTATGGGGTACTTCCCGTGAACTCATAATTTTAAACTTTTGGTACGAAGCAACGCCTTATTGCACAGATGCACAGACACAGGAAAATTTGCAATAAACATATTTTTTGTTAAATCATATATTTTTGAATTGAAATTCTCGTGAGTTTCACACATATTTAAATATTATAAATTAAACCGGCAAAAAACACTCACGTTGACACAAGCGGGCACCAGTGCCAGCCGGGAGCTCGCAGACGCAGCTGCGCACTCGCCCTGATGATGAGCATCTGATATGCTCGAAACCCGGGTCGACGTATTCGATCCTCAACGTGAGTGTTTTTTGCCGGTTTAATTTACAATATTTAAATCATATAACAAAAATATTTTATAAATGTTACGGATTTCATTGAGCAATAAAAATACCATACCTTTTACTCATAATATACCTACAGGTTTGTACGGAACCCATAGTGCGCGAGTCCGACTCGCACTTGGCCGTTATTTTAAGCCTTTTGATACCTTTAACTCTTTGGATAATACTACCAGATATATTGTGATTTAGGAATCGTTAACAAGTTTTGTAAACGAATGGAAGCAATTAAAAAGTATAGTTTCAGAGACATATGCGGCAACACACACAAAAAAAATGTCGAATGGAGAACCTCCTCCTTTTTTGAAGTCTGTTTCTCCTCCTTTTTTTCTCCTGTTATTTACTGCGAAATTAAGTATCGTTGGGTGAAGAAGGAAAATATAACTGCAGAAACTCGTCAATATATTATATATAACGCAGTCCAAAGGTACCATGAAACCATTCATAAAAAAACCCGTTCCACTGCATGACCAGTCCATTGATTGTTGACACACATTTTCCGAGACCAAGTGCGGACGGACAATATAAACTGTTTATATATACTATATACTAGTTATTACTATTTTTATTTATTACTAGTTATTACAGTTACTAGTTATTATTATTACTAGTATGTACTAGTTAGTACTTTGTGGCCACTGATCGTCACTTATCTTAGTGAGCATCACAGAAAAAAAGGAATACTTGAGCCAACGCAGTGTGTTTTTATTCAAGAATATTTGTGATTCATATATATTGAAAACAATATATTCTTGAAAACAGAACACAATATTCTCAGGAATATATTCTTGAATCAAAGTATATATTGCATTCTTCTTTGGAGATATCGTTTAAGTGTTTAAATACGAATATGGTTAGTTTTGAATCCAAGAATCTTACCATACATATTCGTAAGTGAAGCACCTTAATTACATTCAACATGAATATTTAAAAATATTTCAAGAAAGAATATAGAAATTTTATTTAGAGAATAAAATGTTAACAGAAGAATTCCTATTTTATTGTTAGAAGAATATTTTCGTTATCTTGAAATAATAATTTGAATACTTTATGTGAAGAAATATTTCTTGGGTCAAAACAATATTCCTAAGAATATTCGAGTTTAATATCAAGACTCGATTATTTTTCGGTTCAGTATATATTCTTGTTGTAATACAGAATTGTCTTGAATTTATTAAGACAATGTATATTCTTGGCTAAAGAAGTCTTTTTTTTCTGTGAGGTACAGTCGCCTGCAATAAGAAGTATACAGTTACTTTTCAGACGTAATTTTCAAAATAATGTGTTGTCGGTAAATTATTATTAATCGAAGTTAACATTAACCTGAGTAAAAGTATTTATATTATTCTTTGATTTTAAGATACATAGGGAAAAACAGAACTCTTTGTCATAATTTTGAAAATTACAATGTGTATACTTCTTATTGCAGGCGTCTGTACAATGAATATCTAGAAAAATATCATCACGTGCATGAAATCTTGTATCTTAAATGACAAACATCTGCGTCGCGATAATTTGATGACATGTTGAAGTCGAATATAATGCATAATCAATATGATGTATCAAGGTCAAGAGCGAATAATTGATTCAATTTATCCAACATCAAGGTCGTTCAACTGTTTTGACTCTGAGGGGCTGATTAGAGAAGGAAAGCTCTACATACTTTCTACGTGACGATGAAGAGAGATGAATGTAGCGCGCTAGCCAGCCTTTAATCTAAAATTTAGATCTCACAAAAATAGATATTCCTAGTATCTCGTAACTTTTCAAGCAATGATGGCTCAGTGGCATTGGCTATGGACTGCCGCGCAGCAGGTCCATGGTTCGAATCCCGCTGCGGGCTTGAGCTTCACCGCATGGTGAAAGGGCATTTTGCGAATGCCCGCCTGGCTAGCTACCACCTCAATTAGAAAATCTGTTGCCAAGCACCTAACGGTGTGTTCCGGCAGCAGTCCTTGAGAGCCAGTGAAATTACAGGCAAATGAGACTTAATAAGTAGGTATGTCTCAAGGTGATGGGCGCAGTGCAGTCGTCACTTGTGATGAAATGCATCTGTTATAGGCAGAGGATACCGCTTAACATCAGGTGGGCCTCATGCTTGTTCCGTCACAATAACATAAAAAAAAAGTATTAATTTTATTTATAGCTGATAAATAAAATAAACGGCTTGCATTTGACCACTATCACACATGATGTTAAGTGATAATGTGGTCGAAGATGTTATTCAGGTTAACCTAGAATTATTGGCTCTCAAGACTAGCTGCTAGAAAACACGGTTAGGTGCTTTGCAACAGATTTTCTATAATTCATTCAATTCTATTTAAGTAGGCAGAATTGTTACCAGATTTATTTTTATATATATTAAGTGTTTTATTAAAATATGAATTTAATGTTTTCTTAAAATATTTTTTAATATATTTGTTATTGTTAACAGATTTTCTAATTGAGGGTGGTAGCTAGCTAGGCTGGCATTGTCAAAATTTCCGACTGCCACCCTAAGACAACAAGCGGGACCAACGGATTAACGTCCCCTCCAAAAATAATCACTCGAATAAAAGGGATTCACAGATCTTTCGGAATATCTGTGTAAAGCGAGGGGTTTTCGGTGGTCAGCTCTATATTTATTATTTTTATGAAATTTTACTTTTCTGTTGCAGTAGGGACCTAGTCGATATAGTTATCATCATCATCAACAGCTAACGTTAACGTCCACTGTTCAACAAAGGCCTCGGCCATTACGGGGGGTGTGCATTATCCACCTGCTTGACAGGTGTCTTTTGGATCTCAGTGAAAGATAGCAGTTTTCAGAAAGGCGCTGCCTGCTCACCTTTAGGTATTTTCCCTTTGTCGCTTCATGCGGCTCACACAGGTAGACATGGTCTGGGTGCCATTCTAGCCCTGCACCCCACAATAAAGAGTCATGGGTCGTTAGAGTGAAATTAATATACTTATACTGTATCAGCCGGACAGTGCACTGCTGAACACAGCCTTCCCCAATATGGGGGGGTTTGCCATAATCCCCACGCTTGGCAGCCGGTCTGTAAGATTCAAGTAGAAAATCGGTCGCCAAGCACCTAACGGTGTGTTCCGGCAGCAGTCACTTGAAAGCCAGTGAAACTACAAGAACATGAGACTTAACAACTACGTCTCGAGGTGACGGGCGCAGTACAATTCGTGACTTGTGACGAAATGCATCTGTTATAGACAGAGGTTAGTCCGCTTAACATCAGGTGGACCTAGAGCTTGTTCAGCCACAACAACATAAAAAAAATATATAGGAAAAAGTCAGCGCGGAAAGCGCCAGGCTTGACATTAAAAGTTTTTCGATTACATGTACCTACGTACATGTAATCGAAAAACTTTTCTCAAATTATCTTTTTACTACTTACTTACCTACATACATGCGTATTGAAATAATTCTGTTTCGCATTACCAACGAATACTACATTAGCTCCTACACATTATGTTATGCAAATAAAATGTATGATGAACGAAACATTTGCTGACAATATTCTTGTCTAGACTCGCCCGGTCTGACCTTATCAAGGTGAAAACAACATTAGTTTCATTTTCTAATGCATTAGTTAATTATATATGTGTACCTGTGATATGATTGCAGTTGGAGGGGGTGTGATCTTGGTCTTATGCTTGTTTGTTATGAATAGAAAATAAACAAAAACAATTATTTTTTTCAATAAAAATGGAAGAGATCTCATCTCTCAATAGAGTGAAATAAATGTTGAAATCGGTACCATGATAGTTATTCTTGGTATTATTATTTAATTATTATCAATTCCATCATAAGGTAAAAAAAAATCACCTTTTTTAGTAACTCTTGGTAGTTACGGGATCGATTGTCATTCACTGTCAATGACTATACCGTCAAGATAGGGTAACACTTTTCAGTTATTGGAGTGTAACTCGATAAGGGCTTGACCGATTTTGATGAAATTTATATGAGACCATACGGAAAGCATCAGCTATCAAATAATCAACAAAATCGGTTCACTCAGTAAAAAGTTCTGAGGTAACAAACATTAAAAAAATACGGCCGATTTTTAGTAAGTATATACCTACCTTTTTTGAACTCGGTTAAAAACATTAAAAATCAGCCAAGTTTAGTACCTCCTCCTTTTTTGAAGTCGGTTAAAAATAGCTAAAGATCGTATCTAGGTACATACCTTGATGTTCAATTTGTAATGAGCAGTTTCACATACATTTTATGGAGACTTTCAAAACTAATAAGACTGGACCACGGGCCTTGTGAGGTCTTTATATTATGACATTGAATTAAAATAAATGATGTCTTTGATAACAGCACATGGCGTGTAGTAATCGTTGGCACTTTGCATTCCTTCGCCCTCTGCCAATGTTGGATAAAAACGAGATTCTTGTACGACGACGCCATTTCCGACTCTGTCATATTCTGTATCTATTTCCGTGTAATCTTTGTCATATCAGTTTATCTTTCTTTGTTATTCTGTAGTTTGATTACGACTCTGATAGGCTGACTGTGGAAAAAGGTCCTTCGATCCGAACTTAGCTGGTAGGTACCAATTTACAAAAAAATGTGCAAGTAAATGCTTTTTTAATTGCTTATAGGCTAGCCTTTGACCACAATCATACCTGATGGTAAGTGACGATATGGTCGAAGGTGGTAAAAAAGCATAACATAGAATAGAAACTGGCTCTGGGTAGCTGCTGCAACGTGCTTAGCGACGGATTTTTTACTTTGAGTGTGGTAGCGAACCAGGCGGGCATTGGAAAAATGCCGTACCATGCTAGATAACAACCGTGAACGACGACATAGCGTGCCCTCCGAAGCACGGAAACGTTGAGTTGTAGATGCCATTAGCGGTTATGCGTGCCCTCCGAAGCACGGAAGCTTTCAGTAATACATGCTACTAGCGGTTAACCATCCTAGTGATGAACGCAGTGGACGTTGCTGATCGGTTAAAAATTACAAAGCAAGCTTTTTAAGATTTTAAAAATGAAAATACCTACATCCTTGATTTATTGCGGCTTATTTTAGGCTTACTACCCTGAAAACACACCGATGGCACAGATATGTGACCAAATGGTTAGTTCTTTACAATTAGGTTCTCAACGGGTTCTAGCTACCCGTTGTATCGTGTAACCTAATTGTAACTAACTAAGAGAAGAGGCTTCAAGTTACGATGAAACAACTCTTAGGTCATAAAATACATGATTTTCCAGACCCTAATCTAGAATCTCAACAAATGTGAGAGCATTGACTCAAACAGGATTAATTACATAGATTGCCATGCATGCAGTCGTTACTAATGAAACATATTTCCTTCCTAAGAGATACTAATATTAAGATAAAAGCGAGCTGCAACAGAACAGTAATCTTGTGATGTTACCCAGCTAGTACTCATTACGTATCGTAAGGCTTGTTTATTAGTTTGCTCGATTCTGATCATGAGATGTGATTGCTGATTTCATCGTTAAGGTAGATCGCAATATCGTTACTCGATGAAGAAAAGATCGAAATGAGCGTTGCAAAAGTGAAATGGAAATATTCGGATTATTATCGCTCCGTGGCAATAGCTATTTACTGCCGTACTGTACTGTATCAGCCGGATTGTCCACTGCTGAACACAGCTTCCCCCATTAAGGGGGTTTGCCATAATGCTCTAGCTTGGCAGGCCTCTTAGGGATCGCAGATTAAGATATCAGTTCCTCAGAAGGCGCTGCTGGTCGCCGGTATTTTACCTTTAGTCGCCTCTTACGTCACCCACAGGTAGAAATGGGGGGATGATATTCTAACTCGGTACCCCATGAGGACGTATCGTGATGGGTTCGAATGCTGTCGCGGGTTTCAGCTTCTCCGGCTTTCTTAGGGTATTTTGTGTACGCTCGTAGTAGCAGTAGATCTCTTCGTGAACGAGTTCGTCTGTGGGAAGTACTGCCATTATACCTATTCCTATCGCCAAGCAGTAGCTTTACATTACTGTGTTCTGGTTTGAAGGGTATGGGGGCCGAAGAAATGACAGGCACATGAGACTTAACAAACTTTATGTCTCAGGGTGATGGACGCAGTGAAGTTCGTCCTTTGTATAAGTTTACCAAGCTCCGGAGAGAATAATAGAAAATGTACACGAACTCATGTAATTTTATTTTCTGCTTTGTACACAGTAACATATATCTAATATTCTACTTGATCGTCTCGCGGTTAAGCCCAGAATGCCGCGTTGTGCCACCGACCATCTTTCTTTATTTTTTTCCGGAAGTCCCCATCCCACCGCTACCGCCATCGGCCTCTAGAGTCGTTGATGACGAGTCTTCCGTCTGTCAAAGATACTGATAATGTGGTTGCCAGTATATAAAATTAAAATACTAAGTTATTGCAACCAAATAAGAATCGATAAAATTGAATAAAATTACAAACCCTAACAATCGACCATCCTGACGACGTGTGCGTCCCCGCACACGCCCCCGGTGGGACCCTAACAATCGGCATTATGGTCGGTTGCACAACAGCTCATACGCAACTTAATCATATTTATTACACAACTTCTAAAATACAATTTCTGAATTTTTAAAATTAGATTAAAAGGTTTCCTAACTTCACAATAGACCAGAATAATATTTATATTTATCTTTAAGTACATAACAACAATATAGTGAATGAATTGTTTAGTAAAAAATATTTTAAAACAATACTTGATTTACAATATATTTAAAGCGATTATATATATGTAAATGATCATACATGTAAGACTAGAAATTATGCTTAGTTCAATTACTTCGAAAGCATCAAGACAAGTGCTGATCGATTCAGCTCAATGCATGATCTCTATATACTATGGCTTCGGGCATCTCTAGATACGGACCGATCGATTCGGATTCGTATTATGACCATCTTCCAACGCCAACTCGAAGAAACAAAGTAACATCAACCTGGACCAAGACGATCGATTCCTTGTGACACGCAGGTGGGACAACTTGGTGGTATTGAACGTCTCAAGACACGGAACGATCGATTCGAATCCATGCATGATCGTTCAACTACCAACTCGAAAATACTCGACACCAGCTGGCAGGCACAAGCCGATCGATTACTTGTGGCGGCGCAGTGGGAGATCTGTTCTGGTCGCATCAACACACGTGATCGATTCTCGTGGTTGATCTGGTGTACACAAGACGATCGATTACTTGTGACACGCAGGTAGGACAACTTGGTGGTATTGGACGTCTCAAGACACGGAACGATCGATTCGAATCCATGCATGATCGTCCAACTACCAACTCGAAAATACTCGACACCAGCTGGCAGGCACAAGCCGATCGATTACTTGTGGCGGCGCAGTGGGAGCTCTGTTCTGGTTGCATCAACGCACGTGATCGATTCTCGTGGTTGATCTGAAAAGATACAAAGAAAACTATCTGTAGTAACATGCCTCTATTATTAATTTAACAATCAATTAACATCATTCATCATCATCATCATCTACAACGTTGGAGTGTTTGTGTTTCTGACGGGCTTAATGAAGCAAAATTTGATGAAGGCATCCACAACTACGAGAAGATGCGTATACCCTCTGTGTGACTTAACGAAGGGGCAAGGTGATCAACGTGCAGCGTATTAAATGGCACATATATTTTAGGAATGGGGTGGCGTAACCTCTTATTTGCATTTAAGTAATTTTTAGCATATGCGCATTTTATGCAGGAGTTAATATATTTTTTTTAACAAATTTGGACATCTTGGCGAAGTAATAGTTTTTCTTTAGTCTTTCCAAAGTCTTTTCGACGTCAAAATGTCCAACGTTATTCATATGACAGATTTGCCACCTTGCATCCTTCGGAACTACCCATCGAATATTGTTGTTGTCACCATCTAGATAACGATAAAGTCTATTTTCCTTCACAACATAATTCCTATTGATTTAGTTTAACCCTTTTTCGTCAGAATCACTGCTCAGAATATTTTTAAATCCTGCTGATTTCGGAATCTCCCAGATGTTATGGTGATGGAACAAGCCCGAGAACCACCTAATGTTAAGCGGACTAACCTCTGCCTATAATTTCACTGTTTCCTAAGGACAGCTGCCGGAACACACCGTTAGGTGCTTGGCGATAGATTTTCTACTTTAGGGTGATCGCTAGGGCGCAGGCGGACACTCGCAAAATGCCCTTCCACCATGCGGTGAAAGCTCAAGCTCGCGGCGGGATGTGAACCATGAACCTGCTGCGCGGCAATCCATAGCTAATGCCACTGAGCTATTACTGCTTCAAAAAGTTAAAGAGTATCACAGGCGCAAATTGGTCAGAAAGAATGCCTTCGCTTATAGTTACAGGATTTTTCGTCATAATACGTCAACATGGCTCATTTTCGTATCAGACCTGTACTCTATTGAACAATCAAATTCTTGCAGTGTGATCCACCTACGAGCAATTCTCGGGTTCAAGTCTCTGTTAAGAAATGTGGAACGCAATGCACTACAGTCGGTGATAATCTTGAATGCCTTACCCAACAGAAACTCTTAAACTTTCGCAATGAGAAGATTGCCAATGTTTCCAACTCATATAAGTGAAAGTTCTTCTCTTTTGGTGAAGTTTGCCTGCTGTAGTAAGCGACTGGGCGGAATGGGTCACAAATGAACTTTCGCTGGAGAAGTATACCACCTATACCTATTTTACTCGCGTCGGTGTGTATTCCGCTGCAGGGTCGTATATCACGAGAACTGGCCTGGATATCAATCTGGTCTTAAGACATTCAAAAACCTGTTCCTGTGTAACGCTTCATTTCCATACTGCTGCCCTTTTTCACAGTTTACTTAATGGAAAAGCGTTTATGGCGAACTCTTTAATAAATTTACGAAAATTGCTCACCAGCCCAAGACATTGTCTAACATTGTGTACGTTCTCAGGACGTGGAAAATCCTGAACGCTTACAATCTTTTATTCACCTGGTCTTACCCCTCAGCACTAATTTCGTACCCGAGATAGCTAATTTTATCGCCCAGAAATTTACATTTACGTACATTCTGAGATTAGCCTTTCCTATCACCTGTAACACGTCCTCAAGATGTTCGAGGCATTTAGATCAAGCGTGACTAAGCAAATCTTGATTTGTAAGTCGAGCTATCTTATCTTCGATGATGAGAATAAGATATCTTTACTTAACAGTTACTGAATTTAACATGCGATAGTCTATGTACATCCTTAGCGAACCATCCCTTTTACGTACGAGCAAAATTGGGCTAGCATAGTAAGAGGCGAATATCCTTACTCTACCGGCATTTAACATTTCGTCTACCATGGAACGAGCTTTCTCCCGTTCATGATGGGACAAACGATATGGGCGATATACAATTACGCGATCACTATTCAGCTCTATGTGCATTTCGGCTAAATTAGTGCACCCTAAATCATTGAGCGATGTCGCAAAACAATGCTTGAAGCTTTTCAATAAATCTAAAAGACGTTGCTTATCACCTTCCCATACATGTTGTCCTAAACAAACCTAAGTTATATCGATCTAATGTGTACCCGAGCTCATATCTGACGATGGCTCCCAAAATGTACCTGCTCTGCTCGACAAAATATCGTTCGTATTTCGACACTGCCCTGATGATGTAAATATTTCTATATAAATACGTCCACATTTAGCATGATAAAAACCTCCAGATACGTAATATTGCCTGTTCGGCTCACTTGCAACGCTATTTTATATCAAGATGCTACCACTAAATGATGGTACAATCTCAGCTCAAACCGTGGTTGCACCATGTAATTCAGGCACACCAACTGTTCTAACCTTTACCATTCACTCTCATTGTCTAAATTGGGTTGTGGCAATTCATTATCTAAGTGTTACGATTTTATACGCGATTTTGTGTGGTTGTTCAGTGTAAGACTGACCTATCAACACTGGTTTGTCCAACATTTCAACATTCACAACTTTGCATACAACCCGGGCAGTAACATCGTCTACACTTAGTTCAAGCGATAGCTCGCCTAACTACGAGTACTGCACTAAAGTATTCCCCTTTCATAACTGATGTTACGTTGTTGTGAGACAATCCTAATTAATGAGCAACTGACGCTCTAACTAAAGTGACATCACTCCCAAAGTGTACAAACGCTGTCTACGAGGTACCATTTATTTGCACTACTTTCGTAAATTTTGAATGAGGGCCCGCATTATTATTCAGAGAATCAATACACATAGCTTTTTGATTATTGCATTCGCGGGCTGTTGCTTTGTTTTGTCGCCTGATTTGCTGCAGAAAATATCGGCTGTATGCCCAAATTTACTACAATTTGAACATTTAAGGTGCGTACCATTTGGAGTCAAACTCGCCATAAACGATAAAAACGATCACACTCCTAAAAAGTTGTTTCACTTGGGTCTTGGCATTATTTTCGCCATAAACGCAATGAAGCCACTGAAACAGTTTGTAGTGCCTACATCTAATGACAAAAGTGGCAAATTTTAGTGGTATTCATAGCGTTCTTAACCTAAATGGAACAGGGGATAACAGTTACTAACGATCACAGTGATCACAACCATAGACTCAAAATGTGGTCAAAATTACTGAATATAACGAAATTGGCGTCAAATGGAATACGAATAAAAGTTAATAAGAACAAAACAAATTGTTATATATCTCTTTGAAATTGTAGCAGCCAATATTCGTCGCAGTATTCAGCCCAGATCCTGACTTAAGTCTTTAAGTATTTTCTATTGCGGAAGTTTTTGTAAGGAATACTTCGGGTAAGGACTGGTGAGTCTTTATTGCTACACAAGTATTGTAAGAGCTGATCAGGGTGTGTACAGTGCAATGCTAGCGCTCCAGATTTTAAAGTACGATTGCTAAGGCCATGAATGATGCAATTTACCGCGCATTTTCCTACAATATCACATTGATAAAGAAGTGTAAATTACTCATAAAAGTAAACCTCTATTGGCTCATTAAATCTACTCTTACGTCTAAGCAAGAGTAGATTTAATAAGTTCTGCTGAAAAAGAAAATATAATCAAAAGTTTTTCTTGCCACTCTTCCTAGGTATAATCGAATTAAGTCCTTCGTACCAGGTCTTGGACAGACCCTATAGTTTTTGCATAGCAAAGTGAGTATTGGTTTTGTCGTCCCACCCTTACACAGATGCACACTCTTTAACCTTATTCAACCACACATAAATGCGTTGTCTTTGTAGAAGGATCAAAATCGGCAAGATATTTTTATAGTCAAGCTTCTGTGAAGGCCGAGCAGACGTAAGAACATCTCTCATACACTAAAATATTGAAAAAAACTGTTATATGATGAAGGGCTACGTGACCTTTAGACTGTCCAGCGTCGACACGTGGCTCTGCGTGGCACTCTGCATCCCATTTCACGCGTCCGACGTGCTGGTCACGGTGGCTCCTGCGTAGCTCGCTGTCCCGCCGCGATGACGACTGATGACGCTGATCGATGCAGAGAAAGCTTCTGGCGTTCTCGGAGTAGCTCTTCTTCCAGTAGCTTTGCTCGCGGCCGATGTCTCAAGATCGGCTGTAGTCCATGCGGCCAGGGCTGCGAGTCCGGACACGGCTCCGACTTCGAGAAGCAGTGAGAAGAACCCTGCGAGTAGCAGGTGTCTCGCGGCTTCGTCTATCTCTTTCCCGACTGGGGCGACCCGGCTCTTCAATTGTCTGAATTTTTCGCGTTGCATGGCAACCGCGAAGAGAAATAAGTTAATATTTGTGGCAAACTACATTATGTCTTGGTTTATGGGGGTAACTTTGACAACGATGATCACTGAGAACTAGTAAGATCTGGAGAAAACTAGACTATATTTAATATGTGTATATAGTACACAACTGGAACTACCACCAGATGTGCCTCAACTAATTTAAGTTTGGATGATTAAGATGGAGGCGTTCCTTATATCACGATCGAACATTATCTTATACTGAACTAATGACCAGAAAATATTTATTTAATGCTACCCTTTATTCGGGTAACACACGAAAGATAAGAGAAACGCAATAAATTTTACCTTTTTTTTTAACCTTGAGAACCTCATGTCTACAATGACGTTAAACATTTACAACAGTCAAAAAGAAATAAAACACTTAGACACTCACTACGCAAAACAATTGGGCGTGTACTTACGTTTTATTGAAGTTTAGTTGCGTAGCCACTTCTGATCTATAAGTTTACCAAGCTCCGGAGAGAATAATAGAAAATGTACACGAACTCATGTAATTTTATTTTCTGCTTTGTACACAGTAACATATATCTAATATTCTACTTGATCGTCTCGCGGTTAAGCCCAGAATGCCGCGTTGTGCCACCGACCATCTTTCTTTATTTTTTTCCGGAAGTCCCCATCCCACCGCTACCGCCATCGGCCTCTAGAGTCGTTGATGACGAGTCTTCCGTCTGTCAAAGATACTGATAATGTGGTTGCCAGTATATAAAATTAAAATACTAAGTTATTGCAACCAAATAAGAATCGATAAAATTGAATAAAATTACAAACCCTAACATTTGTGACGAAATGCAATCTGTTACCGCTTAACACCATCTGCTATGTTCATGTTCAGCATAGATTCATTCAAGATTCATACAAGACAGAATCGGTAGTCTGCTGATCCCTTACGAATATATGAATCTATGATGAATCAAGGCTGATTTGACGATATTGCCAACAAAAAATAAATAGAGAAGAGTAAGGTAATTCAGAAAACAATTTCGTTATTATATATTATTATTTCGTTTCGTTTTCATATGAAACCGAGATTGAATCAATATTGACTCAATATGACCGATATAAAGTTAGTAGACAACCAAAACTGTCAAAATTTACCAGGACGAGTCCATTACAGATTCATATTGATTAGCAGACTTGACGCCCAGGTGGGCCTTTTGATAACTACTCTAGCAATAGCGCATGATAGGATATGCTCGTCTGGATAGATAGTTACCCCACCTCGAAATTCTGTCGCCTTACTCTTAACGAAGTTCCGGCTGCTAAAAAATCCCTTAAGAGGCATTTTACATTTTAATGCGGTATACGAAGATTTTAAGCGCTTAATTTACTATCATAGGAAATATCTACAAATTGTTTAACAATTGATAAAAATAGAATAATCTGTTCTCTTTTCAGTTAATGTACCAGATTTACAAACATAACATTAATTATTTTGTAGTGACCAATCTCCCGCACCTTGTTATACGAATTAAAGTACACATAGCCAACTTCAGAGTTCTATCTCTTGTATGAAGATTCATCAAATTAACTAAAAAAAAAACTGTGCATCAGGCATATAATCCTGTTGACACATAGTGTACTAGAATATCGATAATCAATCGTCATTGTAGAAAAAAAAATAAAGATCTTGCGCCAATTTCCACGAATTATATCAGCAGTTTACTACGATATATTGCGTTTAATAAAGTGTAATTCCAAACAGATATTATATGAAAAGAAAGTTCATTCTTTAATTAATCTGATCTTTAATAAATTGTGCTATTAACTCTGTTTTGTTAGACAAGAAAAAATATTTAACATAACTCGAAATGCTTATAAATTGAAATGTACAAGCGCGAGGCGATCAGTACCGCGCGAGCGCTCATCGAGGTAGGACCTGCGTTCGTTTTGCCTTGCTCTGACGTCTCGTACGCGGAACGCTTAGACGCAAGTTTATAGTGCGACCACAGAGTTTTGATCATGTCTTTATTTTTTTAAGTAACAACCTATACTTTATTTTTGTTGTCCATAATATAATTATTGTTGTCTTGTTAAGTAACTACATCTTTAGTTTCTGTTCATCCATTGTGTTAAAAAAAAGGAAGCGTCACAATTATGCAGCCTTATACAGCGTTATTGGAAAAATGCTAACAACCTCAAAGGGTTGACTTCTTCTTTTTGGCCTGCTAGTTTTTATATTATTCTTGTTTAAATTAGTAACTCACTATAACTTTTGTTTTAGAAGGATAAGAGGACAGGCGAATAATTGATTTCCAATATTTTTGGATTCAGTTAATGTCTATAAGTGAACACAGCGATAACTTCAGCAGGAAATTAAACTACCTTCCTAATTTGTACAAAACGGCATCCCGGCTTTTCCATCATTTGTACAAACCGGGATACCAGTTAGCGGTCGATAGTCGTATTTACAAATTTACCATAAAATCTGCGTAAGTGTTTTCTGCGTAAGTTTAAGTTTTGAAGCAGTGATGGCTCAGTGGCATTGGCTATGGACTGCCGCGCAGCAGGTCCATGGTTCGAATCCCGCCCAGAGCTTGAGCTTCACCGCATGGTGGAAGGGCATTTTGCGAATGCCCGCCTGGCTAGCGACCACCCTCTAGTAGAAAATCTGTCGCCAAGCACCTAACGGTGAGTTCCGGCAGCAGTATTTCACTGGCTCTCAAGGAGCCAGTGAAATAACAGGCAAAAATGAGACTTAACAGGTATGTCTCCAGGTGATGGGCGCAGTGCAGTTCGTCACTTGTGATGAAATGCATCTGTTGTAGGCAGAGGATACCGCTTAACATCAGGTGGGCCTCGCGCTTGTTCCATCACAGTGACATAAAAAAATAAATTAAAAAAAGTCCGACTTTCATAATACAAATGGTTTTCAAAAGGATGCATCCTTGCCCATACAAGAAAGAATCCATACTTTTCTGAGATAACGGAAGTATTTTGAATATTTTGATGAAATCTGAAACCAGCACAAATTACATTTTGGCCCCAAAATATTACGTCATTTCATATTAATCTCGTAACTACGTCAACAGTTATAAACCTAGAAAAACGCAATTTCGCATAATATGTATAAGTCATTTTTCGCTCGATACATTTTGCAACGCAAACACTTACCGATGCAAATTTGCGTATTAAATAATCTCGTAACTAATTTTAAACTTCTAAACCAAAAAATCTGAATTAATACAAGTGTATAAATTATATGTAAATAATAATATCAAAGAAGGACCAAAGCCGTAGGTGGTATAGTTTTTCAGAAAAAAATATTGCTCTCCAATACAGTTTTCCCGCCAAAGTTCTTAAAACAATTGGGTTGTTTTAATCTTGTTACTTTAAAATATTTGGCGTAAAAATCTGTAACAATTCATGGCTAAAGAACAATAGTAAATTATCATATTAAAAGAAGAATCGAAGTTCTAGGTGAGCCTAGTTACGAAAAAATAAAAATAGCAATTAAATTACTATTACCCACCATTTTTGTCGTGTGTTCAAACCCCATTTCCAGTATTTTTTTCTATAAAAAGGTGTATTATCATTTATTTTTCATAGAGGAAAAAGTGAGCATAAGAGTATATAGTGAGGATTGCATTGGTACCAAGAAGTATATATGTTGATTATAGATTGCATCAAAGATATTCGATTTAAAAACAAAAAAACCTCAAAATGTGTAAATATATATTTACATTTCGCTGTTTGGTCTACTCAAACTAAATGGATGAAAATGTTATTTTTTTAAGGTATAGGTGATATATTGTGGTATGGGAATATGAGGGTGACATGTGTAAGTAATGGAAAACCAAAAACGTCATGGACGTTTGTGGTTGGTACTGAGTTGTTTTCCGGATGCACAGAAAAATAAACCTCAATCCTATGCATGGTCATTATGGCAGACAGTGTTAACGACTGGATATAGATACTGTGTAGAGTGTGAACGAGAAAAATAGCAATTTTTGGATAATTTAAAAGAAAGAGCTTTTAGTCCGCAGCTTTTAGTCAATGCCGTTACGTCAAATATTTATATAATTTTAAGCCGTATAATTATTTAATTATTTAAGTTTATTGTTACAATAAATGATTCAAACATATCTATTTTTTATTCATCAAGGATGAAATGTAAATATACAATTCACGATGAAGGTTGACTATTTAATGTACATACCTACTTCTTTTCTATAACATTAGCAAGTAATCGACAAGAAATTTATTATTTACTCATACCAATCACACAATTTTTAAATTCGCAACTTACATTTCTTTATTAATGAGTGCTAGTATCAAAATATGTTACTCACAGTCACGCTATTCCGTCGTCACTTCTTTCGCTTGTGTATGCGATGCGCTGGCATTTACCTAAACTTCAGTAGCGTGATTTTGTGAAATGGCTCTTAAGAAATATGTCTAGATGTTCATTTGTTTGATTAGTAAACTTATCATCACCTATCTTTTTTAATATTGTTAGGTTTGCAATAACGCCTGCTATGCGGATTACATGAGAAAATCACAAATATACGATAGGAAAAATTTAAGTCATGTGCGGGATTCGAACCCGCGTCCATCCACCCCTTGAGCCGGGGTATGCTCTAACCAATTGAGCTAACATGACATGACGTCATAACTCCATCCCAATACGATGGTTAAAGAACGATAGGAAAGATTTGAGTTATGACGTCATGTCAGCTCAATTGGTTAGAGCATACTCCGGCTCAAGGGGTGGATGGACGAGGGTTCGAATCCCGCACATGACTCAAATTTTTCCTATCGTATATTTGTGATTTTGTAATCACCTATCTTATTTTCGTAACTACCCTTCTTGCCTCTATTCCATATAATTATTGAGTAGATAGTACCTACACTCTAGAATGAAAATACGTAAATCCTTTCAGTAGCTTCTGTAAACAAAGGGCTTTACTGTATCCTTATTAATTTTCGCTCCCTAAATTGTTAACGGCTTATTTTCACGGCTGCCATTAACCATGGTCGTAACTCCGGCTCGCGGGGTGCCCTTTTACAGCATGCCCTCATTTCCTTCTCGTATTTCTAATTTAGTTTATAAAAATGCAAGCTTGACAGTAGTGTGTTGTATTATATGGTAAAACCTTTTTGTATTCAACATAACTATCTTTTTATGATAGGTACTTGAAGTTTTTTTTATGTTTATTGTTATTTTTTGTCATCGTAAAGGATTGGAGTCAGGCGGCTGTATATAAAACTGAGGCTGAACCTTTTTACAATATAATTTGAACAGCGAAGAGAAAATTAAATTATGTTTTCTTTTTACCTGTAGGACTTCAGTCTATAGAGCAAAACATATCCTACTCCTACTAATATTATAAACCCGAAAGTTTGTAAGTATGGATGTGTGGATGTATGTATGGATGTTTGTTACTCTTTCACGCAAAAACCACTGAATAGATTTTAATAAAACTTTACTATTATATAGCTTACACATTAGAATAACACATAGGCTATAATTTATAAAGATATAATGTGTATTTTCCAAAATATAATGATAAGTGTCAAGTAAGTAAGAAAAAAATCTGCCATATGCGACTTATTCTGGCGTGCGCTGCATAAACCTTTGGTATCACACGTACATATAATGTATAACGGAACGTTTGTGTGTTTGTTACTTCTTCACGCTCAAATGGCTGGACCAATTTTGATGAAATTTGGTATGGAAATAGATGAGGCGCTGAATATAGGATACTTTTTATCATCATTATCCATCACCACGCGGGTGTAACCGCGGAGCGCAGCTAGTATATAATATGGCTTTCCCTCGTCGTCAATATATGCACACCGTTACTAAGCTCTACACAGACTTCTTGTACTTTTTGGCTTTGTATCTCGGCATAATTTTAAACATCACCTTAATTTTAATCGTCAGTGATTAAATTTACGAGTAGATACATTACAAGTGTGTTGAAATACTCTTTTGTTTGTTTCAGATTTATCAAAAAATCGGTTCAGTGAAGTGCCTGATGAATTGACATCATACGTGTATTTAGAAAAGTTGTTGTTATCACAAAATGTGATAAGAAGTGTTCCGGATGCCGTCGGAGGTCTACAGAGCCTCACCTACTTAGATTTAAGGTACGATAATTATATTATATAAATCACACAATATTAACTTAATTGTTTAATTCTTTTAGACATACATAACATAACTCATCATAGTATGAACTTAATTACCATAGGAAATGAATCTTAATTCTTTTACCAATGATATCTTTTCTTGGTAGGCCATATATTTTAATGGCAGCTTTATTTAACAAACACTTACCGCAATGATAGGTTCCAACCAACATAATATTCTATACAATTACCGTACATACGTAAGTTTTATAAAAATAAAATGATTATTACAAATGTAATCAAATCTTCCAAGCTTCTGGAACCCCAAAATCAATTTAGAAACGCTATAGAAATATTTGCGATTAGAATCAGATAACATAGAATATTTTTATAAACATACGAATTCTAAGCTCACCCACCCAGCCCTGTTTAATCAAAAACTAACCATATAACAGTTTCTGAATCCCTAAATCAACTTAGAGATACTATAGTTTGCTTGCTGCAACACTTGCATCAGTTCCATCTTTGCATTCAACCGGAATTCCTCCGGGATGGACTTCAAATGAGGCAATAGTGACAACAGGAACATCTTGTCTGAATCTTCACCTTCGGTCTTAGACACAGCGTCCACGAAAGCGAAGTGACCCTCATTGATCGAGCTCTGCGATGTATCCGGCTTCAAAATTACCTCATCGTTGGAATTTTCATCGTACAACAAATCTATGTTATCATTATCAGAAGTCTCCTCGTTCTTGCTGATCTTCAGCCTTTTTCTCGGTTTCCATTTTGGTTTGTATTCCTCTTCTTCTTGTGCCGACTCGCTTGAACCGTCGTCCTTTCTCACAACACCTCCTTTCCTTTTTGGTAGCTTCTGGTCTTTCAATAGAAATTGCAGTTGCTTGGAGTAAATGTATGGGCGTTTTGTTCTGTTGGGATTCGACATGTACTTTTGGAAACAGTCTCGGAGGCTTTTCCATTTCTTCTGCAGTTGGAGCTCTGTGATAAAAATATTTTATACTTAGTGACAAGACGAAGAAATCGTTCGCAGGATGGGTTCAAATTGGTCATAAATCATGTGGCCCAGCAATGTACATGTCCAGGCATAGACAGCTATGGTATAGCTAGTGGATACTAACATCAATGAACTGCGTATTTCTCAATTCTGTATTTTTCGTTAAACATTTTTATATCTCGTTTAATTATAATTTACAAATAAAAACCGGCCATTTAAGAGCTGGACTTAAACGCCGAGGGTTATATATATCTTTTATTACGAAACAATAGTTTTTTTTTTAATTCAGTTCAACATATTATTTAGTGTTTCACATTTGGCTGTTTAATTTTATACTGATTCTGCAATCAGTTAAAAATAATAATCGTACGAAGATTGACACTTGTATGTAGGTAGATAAACCGTTTTGATATGCCATAGAGCAAAAGCAACATACGTTGAAAAATTAACATAATTATTTCGTAGTGACACAGAATAATAAGGATAGTGGGTATATGTTAAATATATATTCCTTAATTGTTTACTTTTTTATCATTACACAATTAATACCACATTTTCTGTAACCGAATACCTATTACGGTTCAACTGATAAGTACAAGATTGACGGACGGACTGCTACATGGGTATATATTATATATACCAATTACTTATTGTGTTATCTTGTTTTTGCTGAACACCTAACTTACCTACAATTTGTAGGACCTTGGATTGTAGTCTAAGGTAAGTGGGTCAACGGACGACAAACTAATGATACTATGCGATTTCTGTCATTAAAAAACAATCTTGTTGACAGTGGCACAACAAATTGACCATACTTAATTGTATAACATAAACTAATACCGAAGTATATGTAACAGAGAATCCATGACAATGCCATCATGGTACACCAAATCATCAAAAACAGCTCCTAATGATGCAAACAAGGATATTACTGAGGATTTCTTGCATGGTTCGAATCCCGCCGCGGATTTGAGCTTCACCGCATGGTGGAAGGGCCTTTTATGAATGCCCGTCTGGCTCGCGACCACCCTCAAGCAGGAAATCTGTCGCCAAGCACCTAACGGTGTGTTCCGGCAGCAGTCCTTGAGAGCCAGAAATTACAGGCACATGAGACTTAACAACTATGTCTCAAGGTGACGGGCGCAGTGCAATTCGTGACTTGTGACGAAATGCATCTGTTATAGGCAGAGGTTAGTCCGCTTAACATCAGGTGGGCCTCGTGCTTGATCCAAAAACATCATCACTTACCATCAGGTGAGATTGTGGTCCAAGGCTTATCTATCAGCGATAAAAAGAAAAATCCAATAAACTTCGAGCCAATAAACAGACGTTCAATGAATAATGCATCAATGTTACAACATAAAACGATATGCAAAGGCATCTTTAATGTAATTGTAAAAAGTACAAAAATAATAGTTACCAAGTTCGCGCATCTCCCCTTTGGTCATTTCTATGTCCGTCTGCATGAGTTCCTTGACGACCTCACTCCACAGAGTCATTCGAACCTTTTTCTCACGGTAGTCAGGATGGTCGTAGTCCCATAACCCTGGCCGCTTGCTAACCTCCGTTATGAGAATCTCCGGGGCGTATTCAAATTGCATTCTGGGATCGTCTGACGAAGCAATCGAAACAGCGCTCAATGTAATGTCTTTGCCTTAGTCACTAAATATGTGGTATATCTGCGTAAAATTGATAAAAAAATAGGTTAACCGGCGCGGTTTATCAGCGTCACGAACGCGAGCCGTGCCTAGTGCAAACGAGCGGGCAGACGCCGCGTGACTGGCGCGCGGCGGGCGGCGGCGGGGGAACGCTGCGGTTTCTGGGCAAAATGGCCGCTCACTGCTGCTGATAATAACGCCTCACGCTACTGATAGGGTGAATATTGTTTGGAAGGATATAGTCATACTTCACTTTATATTTTAACAATATTAAAATCGCTATTTCATTTCTGTTTCTTTTACCTAGGTATTATTATTATATATTATATAGTACCTAGGTATATATACGATTTATTACCAAATGAAAATTAAGAAGTCATACGAAATTGACGTATTCTGTCAGTGATGTGATGATTTAAAAGAATGGTGACAATTATGACATAACTAGTATTAAAAATAAGACAAATTAGTTCGTTAAAAAAATCAAAAAGGTTGCTTACAAGATTTCTTCTTGAGAAAATTTTACGTTGTGTTATTAAAAAATATTGACTATTACGAAATGTTGAGTGTACTCTGAAGGTTCACGGTAACTTGGTCACCCTTCTCAGTAGTATATTATTGAGCGTGCGGAGCGCAGCGAGGGAAGAACGCTTCCTTGTTTCAGAAAAAAAAAGCATACTAGTATTAACCACGTGCTCGTATATGTAGATCCGTCAGCGTCCAAAACCCTTGTTTTGACATCACGTGTAACGGCAATAATGTAAATATTATTGTCTTGCGTTCTCTCTTTGCTTGTGAGGAAAAAACGTCGCCTCACGTTGAAAAAACGCACCGGCTAGCGGTCTCTATAGCTATAGTGCCTTGCACAAAAGCCATGCCCATGATACAGGTACCTTTAGTTAGATGATTTTGAAGCGCTCGTAGCGAAGTTTACTTGGCTGTTCTCAACCGATCAGTAAAGTTAAGCAACGTCGCCCGGGGTCATGAGTTGGAGGGGTGACCGCTAGTTACATTATTACTGAGCGTTTCCATGCTTCGGAGGGCACGTTAAGCCGTCGGTCCCGGTTGTCGTCTTAGGATAACAGTCGTTATAGCATGGTGGTAGGGCATTTTGCGAATGCCCGCCTGGTTAGCTACCACCCCCAAGTAGAAAATCTGTCGCCAAGCACCTAACGGTGTGTTCCGGCAGCTATCCTTGAGAGCCAGTACTTCTAGGTTAGCCTGAACAACATCATCGACCACGTCATCACTTTCAGGTGAGATAGTGGTCAAAGGCTAACCCTATCAAGCATAAAAAAAAAGTAGATGATGAATTGTAACCTGTACATTGTACAATAATGTGCATGACTGTGCATTGGGGTACATCGCTATCTAGGCGTTATTTAATATAATATTTGTTAAATATCTTTCCTTATTATTCCGTATAGATAATAGGTACTTAATTAATTTAATAAATTTTTTTTATATGAATATCTGAATACTATATAAATGAATGAATTACTGACTTAAAAGTAGCGGACCGGGCAATTTCATTAAACATTTAACCCGTTTTGTTTATTTTACCATGTGGTAGGTCGCTATAGCAACCCCCCGAAGGGTTCCCGCCTTGTCGTGGCGGTGGGGCTTAGTAGCCGTGGCTTCGTCACCCACGGTAAAGCGAAGAGGAACCAGGGGCCGTGCTGGCTTGGGCAGTCGGCTGGCCCCAGAGGGGCCGCTCCACTGGGCTTTGCCTCTAAGTCCAGACTGGAGCGGCAACGGGTAGGCTGCGGTGCTGTATGGGCAGCACCGCATCTGAGGCGGGCTGTGGTGTTGTATGGGCGACACCACAGCTGACGGTGAGGGGCCACGGCGGGAGAGGAGTGCCGGTATCACGGTGCGCCGCTCTCCCTACCTTCCGTGGCCACGGCGGGGCCGCCACCGTTGGATGGCGGACGCGGAGGGGCCGCAGGGGAGGAGGAGTGTTGGTATAGCGAGGCGCCGCTCTCCCTATCCTCTGCGGCCGAAGTAGCAGGCGACGGGGCTACTCATCTGACCCGTCGCAGGGGGACCTAGGGCGTCGGAGCGGGGTCGTCTGACGCCCATTTGCGGGCTTGGTCCCCGGGTGGTAGCGACGTGCCATGTGTTCTGGTACGTCGTGAGGGGTACCACCCCAGGAGGGGTCCGGCAACGGACAACCGTGGCGGGTTCGTGGTTGAGTGCTAAAGCGACCCTGCGATCCCGCCGAGAAACGGTAGAGATGGAACACCGTGTGTTATTTAGTCGGCACTTGCTGCTGTGGGAGTAGTTGGTGTCGAGCCCGACATATCCCGGCCACCATCCCCGGGGTGGACGGGAATGCGTAAAGGCATTTTTCACACGTTAAAAAAAAAAAAAAAAGGTCGCTATCGCAAAAATCCATCTTGGTGGGCACCACCGTTGCAACAGATAATCTGCTTCGAAGCAGTAGTGCAAACATTACAGTATCTGTTTAAGCGTGAAGGGCAGTGTATAGCAATTGAAATTACTGAACGAACGAGACATGAGAACTTAGAACTAATGATGCGGAGGTACGAGCGCAGTGTAATGTCAAGCAGTAGGTACGAGAACGGTGACACTGCAATTGTAATGGATAGTCGAGACGCTTAACATCATACAAGCAACTTCTGCCTCTCATCAAAATAAAGGTGGTAGGACATTTTGCGAATGCCCGTCTGGCTAGCTACCACCCTCAAGTAGAAAATCTGTCGCCAAGAACCTAATGGTGTTTTCCGGCAGCTGTCCATGAGAGCCAGTAATTCTAGATTAGCCTGAACAACATCTTCGACCACATCATCACTTACCATCAGGTGAGATAGTGGTCAAAGGTTAACCTATCAAGAATAATAGAAAAAAATATATCTAAGTTAATAGCTATGAATATAGAAGAATGAATACATACAAAAAAATATATAATCACCATCATCACATCCATAGCCATAACATACACCGTTGAATACAAATATAAAGGATACAAAAGTAAAGGAAGTGTTTGCCATAATTCCCACGCTTGGCAGGCGTCTTCCTGACCGCAATGTAAGATGCCGGTTCTTCAAAAGGCGCTCCTGCCGACCTTCTACTATTTTCTTCTCTTAAGACTTCCACAAGATTCTAGCCCGGCGGCACACCACGGGGAAGTATGTTTCATATAAACTTTTAAATAGTCAATCTTAAATAAGAAATAACGTATCCATTTGTTTTAAATATTATTACGTTAATAAAAAATGTTAATACGTTAGTGTTATGTAATCCACTCAAATTATTTATGACTCTGCCATCTTTCAAAATCTAATAACAATTCTTCATAATATTCACCTCTCTATAATATATTTATAATATACTACATTGGTATGATATAACAGAAATAAACTAACATTTTAATGCCCTAGAGATATATCTGGCGCTTTTATTATGTTTCTATTTCTGCCTCTTGGGACATAAATTGCCTCTGCTTATGCGAGAGAACTCCTTTGAACGTAGGTTTCAAGCTTTTAGATTATTTTGAACGGCGGCGCTCATGTACTTAGGTACAATATGATCTCCTTTCCTCTCAAGGCGACCGAAAGAACAGTAGAAGATTACTTGCTCGAGTTGTAAACAATAATAACACACCTTCTAACCCCTTGAAATACTTTAGTAGCCTTAAAATTGTATAAGCTCAAAATTATGTACCTGACTTTTACAAATTTTTCATTACTTACCACTGGAATAAATTTTAGATCAAAATGTGTTCTTCCATATTAGGATTACCTACAAATACACTCGCACTAGAACCAGAAGAAGACAAGAAATGCAAATTCAAAAACGACACGAGTCTCATAAAGTTATTGTAAATTAATGTTTTATCAGATCCTTATAATGGCACATGATGGTCACAAAACGACGTCTGCCAATTTCATACAAAGTTAATACGTATTAAATTAATTTCAAAAATTATCAATGACATTTATCGGTGAGGTAATGATTTGGAGAATGATAAAACAACAAGACGAGTGTGTGTTTACAAATGAGAATCATATGTATTTTAACAACAGCAGGCAAAGAAAATGAAATTTACGCTGCACGTTTGGACTAGAATGTCTGGCATCTCATGATAATGCTCACGAACAAAAAGGCAAGAGATGCTTTGTTGTCGTATGTATTCAGGTTGACACTCTTAGCGCCTACCTACACTAAGACTAGCATAGTGAACAGTATTGGAACTCCGTGTGTATCTAACTAGTGACAGTGAAAGTATAATAAAAAGCAGAAGTACCGCAAAAAAGACAATTGTATACTGTATTATCCCTCGATACGTTTCTTTGCTATCTATGGACGGTCTAGTCAAGCATATTTCAATGTTGTAGGTGCTACATGTTTTCCTTATAGCATGCTGAAGTTTTTAGATATTCTAGGCAAGTTTTAGTGCACTGTATCAGCCGGATTGTCCACTGCTGAACACATCCTCCCCTTTCAAGTTTAAAATAGCAGTTCCTTAGAAGGCTCTGCTGCCCACCTTCTGGTATTTTAACCTTCTACTCTTACGACACACACAGGATGAGATTGGGGATGACGACATTCTAGCCCGACACCCCGATCGACGAGCAGACAAAGACAAGTCTTGTAGTTAAGTTTGCCCAGTGTTATATCCAAGTATCACGAAATAAAAAACAATTGACCATTTTATTTAAGCATACCTAATATTTTCTTATCATGCTGTCTATTTAAAAATATTAATAGTTATACTGAAAATTGGCTACGTTTTGAGACCAAAATAAAGTCTTTCATTACTGTATTTGATTCGAAAATTATATCAATGCTAAAGCACTGTAGGAGGTGTCTGAGTAAAAAGTGCACAGCGTCGTTGACCGCTTCGCGTATCGTCCGTTTGCTACATAGATTAACTGCGACAGTCAAAAGTCCGATAAAAAACCCTGAAGCTATAAAGCTATGGTACTGAAATATCGTTCTGCTTTCGTCCTCCACATATCTTGAACATCATGACAATGACTTCTCCCATATTCCCTACATACAGAAATAGGCCCTACTACGTTATGATAAGAGTCTACTGGTACTGTGTCAGTGCAAAGATCAGTAGGCGAGGTGAACGACCGGAGATGTCATGGCCGTGTGTTCCTATTCAATGTGTAGCACGTGGATTCAGTGATAACGTGAGAGGTGAAGTGAGTCTCTAAAAGGCAAATTTTGAACATGGGTTTTAGAAAGAGTGTGCACCTTACTAATTGTATTAGTAAGGTTATTAATAAAAGTATAAAATACTGGATTGGTTTTTGAGAAAACGAGAAATATCTATCCGTATAAATGAACTGAATGAATGTAAGTAAAACGTAATGAATATGCATTCAACTTGTTGGCTTGTTTTGTGTCTATGGCTTTATTTGAGAACTTCTAACTGTTTCATTGGACTGAGTTCTAAAAGTCTAACAATTATAAATTAATTAAAAAAGTAAAAACCCGACTGCATATGCATATGCGCATATTTTCATTAAACATTTTAGAGTCCCATTGAAATTAAAACTACAAGGTATATTTTTGAAATCGTTTTTAAAGCCCTTCATTTGGATACCCCATTCGATGGGGTTTGGAAGAAAACAATATGGTGTCTAAAAACCGCCAGGTTGTTTTTTTATTCTTTTGTAGCATTTTTAAATATATTTTTAACCTAGTGCCACATGCGCTTTCATGACAAATCTAATGATATCTCATAAATTAAAATCGTTTAGAAGTTATGCTGATATAAAGAAAGTCGTGTAAAAATCGAAGTAAAAAGTTACCTTTCTTGCGCTTATTTTATCTGAATTTGCCGGGCGTAACGTAAATTTTGTACTGTCTCATTTCAATAATGTTTCTTGTATAGAAAATCATTGGACTGCTTTAGTTAAGGAGGTAATTTTCTGGTTTTAGGTCACTGAAAGTGAATTCCTCTGCAAGGATCATTATTTGGATAAAAAAATAATAATATGTACGGACGTTTTCGTGCTGGAGATTTATCATAACTGCATGATTGATTTGTAAAAAAATATCTAAAAAGCAGCTGTTTGTAATTATTTTTTGGAACTCCTCAGAGATTGCGAGTTTTCACATGTAACTTTCATTTAAATGGAAACAATAATAAACGTTGAATTTTTTAATTTTTTTTTATTTGCATCTTAATATAATTTTCTTTAATGAATAGATTCAGTTGTTACTTCAAATCCATATGTAAAATAACAAATATTTTAAAAGTATTCTAAGATAAAACTAAATCAATATTTTTATAAAACACTCAAAGGATATATCTAGTGATAATCTGCCTAATTTTCCTGTTAAGCCTGTTCCTGTTAAGACCTCATAAACGCCACGCAGTCAAACTGGAATTTTCGACGCGTTGCGCTTCTACACGAAGCATCCTTAGGAGGTCTTGGCTCTATGAGCGCACGCTCGAGACTTAACAGTTTATATTTTTTTAATTGTTTTATTAAAATATTAAATTAGTTTTTTATTAGGAAACTTATAAAATATTTGTTATTATTATTTTCTTTAGTTCTTGGGCATTTCGTTAAAATATCATAGATCAAGCGCACATTGGGATTAAACTTTAAGGAAATATAATTCATGTCTTGTTTTATTTTGTGTTACAAGCTCCTTATTGATACGAGTCACCCAATAACTATTATAGGGCAGACTTTTAGTCGTTGTGTAATGTGCCCTCATTTTGCGTGTTAATTCTATTGCCCAAAGTGTTACACGATCTAATTGCTAATGGTACTAATACATTTACTCCTTTCTCAACACGTCATAAAACATGTTTGCCCGGTATAGTGGTAGGCTCAACGCTCAATTAGCACGCAATACACACCCTGTTTACAAACAAGCCTGCTACCAGGAACACATGAGAATGTACTATAGAAATGTGGTCTCAGCAAACAACTGTTGTTTCACTTTCGAGAAATGCAGTTCAAAACATACAACTCATGCCTATTCGATGTATAGATGTACGGTTACACTTACTGTCAACGAGGAACCCGCTATCTTACACAATACAGAAGACAATAGATGGTACGGAGACAGAGAAAAGTAGGACGTATCATAGCATCTTTGATGTAAATAATTTAAGTATACTTTGGTTAAGTACCAACAGATGTTACTCGAAATGATGTACTTAAATTAGCGAAACATCTGCTTCGTGTCGGTCAGATTACAGGTTAAGTATAACCAATTGGCTAAATGTACCAAAACAGGTTTGGTATTTTTGAATCGAACTCACCTCACTCCTTGACAGATATCATCAGACTGGTAGATTGTAAACGTCTCTATATCCTTTTGTTTGGGATGTTATTAACAGTGCGAGAATATTGTACTTTTCTTGCCCCAAAACCTCAACTAAATAAAACAAATTCGTCGTGACTAGCCCCGGGACATAATATGTGACCCTTTAATTGAACGGTTAACCCGAAAAGAGCTTTTGGTAGTCACCATTAACCGTTCTAAGCCAAAGGTCTTGGATTTAACCAATTGGTATAATATACATTTTGGGATCTTTATCTCAATGTATATCTTCTTGAACTATTATCAAGTTATCTATGGTACCGTGAACAGTAATATTGTGCTTTTCATTTTGCACTTACAAGTATATATCATTTGCTTTGCGGTGCAAAAATTGGCTTTTCTTTCACTTTTTCCAAGTGTCTAAAGCCGTACCGTATCGTTAACAGCTACTTAAAGTTTGTTGCGTGTAATTTTACTCTGTTGTTGTCATTCAAGGTGCTTATTTATACTCAAGAAATGGCTTGAACAGTGTCGTGAAATAGCTAGCTGTACGATCGTAAATCACGCATTGTGAGCATTGTGATTTTGGTTGGTTGCGCGCGCGCACGCACCATAACGACGATCAAATCGCGCATGCGCGTGACACGCGGTCGTGCTTTCGAAATGGGACATGCTCGCCAAATGCGCCACAATGGCTTGGCGAGCTGTCATTGTGCAAGCCGATTGAACCCACTCGATGGAGCCAGCTCTTTTTTGCGAGGTTCCGGTTTTGAATCGTCAAATGACACTGAATGAAATAAGAACTAGCTATTTTACGCCATTATTTAGATAAGCACCATTATATTAGTTGAAGGTTAATTTATTAGTGGATCCTGCGCTGGTAATGGTATCTATATACAAGGCTGCTGCTGTAGTGAACCTTTGTTCTAGGTAAATGTGAATTAGACTTTAACCCGTTGTTATCATCATCATCAATTAGACCCCGGCGTCCTAGTTATGAATGAAACCTGTTGTTATCAGTATTGCCGATGCCCATGATGAATGGGTTAAAACTTATCTACTCCAGCACAAGTTCTATAAGTCGGAGAAAGATATGAAAAAACTCACAAATCTCACCAACAACCTCCATATTAAACACCAGAATTAACGGGTATTAGATATCTGTAAAAATCGGTTCTCGCGGCTCTTATAAATTCGTCGGTCCACCAAGTGAGAGGCCTAGCTCCTCTGCATCTTTCGATATGGTGTAGATTAGAGAACCTTTCTTACTCATATCGCTCTCTCTCATTGTGCAACTCAAAGCTTTTTCACGTCTTGGTACCATTAACATCACACTGGCAAGTGGCAACGTACACTGGTTTACGACTTGTCTTCAGGTTATACGAGATGTTAGACGAGAAGACGTACCGGAATGTTCCGAACGTTGCTACGTTCGTGCGAGTTGCTGGTTTGGGCGAATTTTTGATCGTAAATATAGTTTCCATAAAGTAGTCATCGATTCCTCATTACTGAGGATCGTAACTCCTACGTTGGAGTTTGTTTTAATTTTTTCTCCATCGATTTCAGTCATTTGCTTGATGGAGAGCTTTGTTGAAAGGTATTTCCAGGTCCGATACCTAATCCGTCCATGGTTTGGAGCTTCGTCCACTGAGCCTTTTCCCTTAAATTTTGCCAATTACCAACAGAAGCTTAATATCATCGGAGCTTTTACGCGCAATATGGCCGGAGTATTGTCAAACTCAGCGTAAGCATATTGAGGAGAGTCTTTGCGAACATTAATCTTTAGTTCATCCAAGACTTTCTATATTTGTGCGGTGAGCTGTACAAGGTACTCGCAGAAGACGGCGCCAAACCCCTTTGTCTATCGGCGGATTTTAGGGCCTGCTTCAGCACCATACATGAATATGGAGAAGACTAGAGTGCCTACTATGCGTCTTTTGGTGCGTATCATGATATTTCGATCTCTCCATATTCTTTTGAGTTGGGTCATCGTCGTCTTAGCCATCCAATACGATGTCGAATTTCAGGTTCGCTACTTCCTCTCTTGTTAATGGCTAATCCGAGGTAGACAAATTAATCAACCGTCTTATAGTTTAGGAGGTCAGTACGCTGCAAAGTTGTGAAGTAGTACCTATCGTTTCCTTAATAGTGGTCTTAGAAGCATGTACGGATCTGTCAAGCGACTCTGCCATTAGGTAGGTAGAACGAATGTCATTGATGTATGCGTCATATTAATTAAAGTTCAAGAGCTTGAAAACATTTTTTAATACGTTCTTTCGACTATGCAGGGCTTTAAAAAGAACCGCAACGCCAGTAGTCCGTCAGCTGCAATAAAAATAGATAAAAATCTTCAGTAAATTCTCGAAAACATAAATGATATGTTGTTCACCAATGTAATCCAAATAAATCCCGAGCAGTCACGAAACTGCCGACATGATACGATAATCCAAATTGTTTCCACAGAGTTTCTCCACCCACGTGACTATATTCCTGGCACCCTATTGTCGAAAAATCAATATAAAATCGACCTTGAACCGCCCGTGTATAATTGCTAGCAATTCGCACTAACTGGATATGAAGGGGGAAGGACCCTGTTAAAATTTCATTTAAAAGTGTAATTGGTAGACATTTTATGAGAATGGCTTGTTAACGGACTGGGGCACGTAATAACTGTAATTTTAACATATTCAGAACTAGAAATAACGAGCAATATTATTTTATATACTTACTTTACATTGAAAAATAAGTTATTATTTTTTTATTTATATTGGATGTTTTTGATGTGAAATTTTTGGCGAAGTACGTTCCTTGTCATGCCTCCAAGTGTAATCTAATTAATTTTTGGCATACTTCCATACACAAGTAATTTCAGATATATTCGTCTGATTGAATAGAAAAAAGTTATGAATCTGATAGAGGATCAGCACAGCTTGCATAGTCTAGCTTCTAAATAACTAAAATCAATGCCAGTTCACCTTGGCGATGTCCCATCCATCCACAAACAAGTTGTCCTCCCCGTGTCCCTCGGCTGCAATAAACATACCCCCGGGCAATGTTACTCCACTGTCGGCTAATTTGATGCGGGGCGTGTTTGCTCTGCTAAGGATAAAAGACTCTATTAACCTCCCTACAAAATAACCTACGTCGTCGTAAGGCTGGGCAAAGTAAATAATTTGAAAGAAGTTTTAAAGATTCCACCAAAGCTATCACAGATAAGCCAGGCAGACGAACTTTGTTTATGTTGTCCAAGCTAATTGAATTGCTTTCTCTATAATATTATTTATTGAAGACTATTTTGCTTATCTTGTCTGATTGATTTATACTTTATAACGATTTTGTCTTCAAATATTTTTTATTTATTTTACCTCAAGTGTAATAAATGTGGAATAAAAGAGCTTCGTGTGTATTTTTGGAGTACGCTGTACGGATGCCGTGTATCTCCGCGTTGTGCCCTTCGATGAAATGTTTGAGAAGAAAGAATAAAGTAGTGTGTGTAACATCTCTCGCACATTCTCCGAAGTGAAGTATGTATTATTTCCATTAAGCTACTTGTGCCAATTTGAGGTGTTAGCGTATTTACTAGAATAAATAATACTATTGTAGTTATTTATTGTACTGTGGCGTTGGCCTAGCCTCCACTAAAGTATTATCGCCATTGAAGTTCTCTGCTTGACTATTGATGGAGGCTTGGAGCTCGTCGAGCCGAGCCGCACCAGATATAGATAACTTGTAGTACTCCTTACAAAACCGGTTACGAGCTGGATACAGCTTAAGAAGCTATCCAGATGATTTATAACCGGACTTTTTAAAAGACTCGTAGTTTTTGCAGCTCATAATGAGCTTGTCTAACGTACATTCCAAATTAAGGTTGGGTTATACCCAGCAGTTTGATTTATAGCTATCGGAACGGACACGTACATTACAGAGAGCAGGAGTGAGTTTAAAAGGAGTGCTTACCAAATCCAATGACGCTTGGTCAGATCGTTATATGCAGTATGAAAACCTTGAGGTACACGAACAAGAGTGCCAGCCAGTAGATAATCTGTAGAATGAAAGCTCTCTTCAAAGACTGTCGTGACAGACCCTGTCCCTTTAATTTTGCTTAGAGACAGCATGTTGTTCTACATATTTATCAATGACCTTGCTTCAGATATCAGCGGCATACGCAAGAAGATTCTCGTAGGCCAGTTCAGGCGAAACCTGTACTGTTACTGATATCATAATCTGTTTCCAGGAGTTCCAAGTATGCCAACAGGAGCCTATTGTTCAATGCAAGTTCCATAAGTATTCAAGTCTTTGATAAGGGTCTGTAATTGGCAGGTTCTGCATGACTGACCTTCTTGGACATAGGGTGCATATTTTCGATTTTCCAAGCTTTGGACACCATCCTCAAAAGAAATTCTGTTGCCAAGCACCTAACAGTGTATTTCCGGCAGCAGTCCGTGTGAGCCAGTAAGTAACAATAAAATTTCAGAGACATGAGACTTAACAACTATATGTCTCACGGTGATGGGCGAAGTGCAGTTCGACACTTGTGACTAAATGCATCTGTTATAGACAGAGGTTACCTAATAAGATCAGGTTGGCCTCGTGCGTGTACACAATTCCATAAAACAAACATTATTCTCAGTGTACTCGTACAGTCATATTGAAAGCTTATTTAATTTATATTGCGGTGTTTGCAGCCCGTGACCACACCCCGTCTTGGGATATCTGGAGAAACCGCATACATAACATAGTCCATATATGGAGCCACAGTCGATAACGGTGGCATCGCTCTGTTCTGAAGTCTGAACGCTAGTTATTGAGAAATAATACTATACACTTGAGATGTACTGTTGACATACCAGTCTTTTATCGTCGTCAGCTTTATTCATAGAATAGGAGTATACTGTTCCGTATTGTGTTGGTATGTTACTGGTGCTCATTTGTGTTTTGCTTATTAAACACCCCTCTTCAACAGTTTATATTTAGTTTATTGTATTTTTAGTAAATGTCAACGAAGTATGCGTATAGATAACTGATAATACCAATCCAATGAACATACCAATTTTACTAGCTGATGCGCTCAAAGTTTCATCTGCGTGGAAACCATCATGTGTTTATGATGATTCGTGCTCCTTCGAGAAGTGTGTGTTAAGTAAATCGAGATATGTTTATGTGTACGCCTCGACTCGAACTGACACTTCGGTATTATACAGGTACCTCAACAAGCAACCGAATTATTTAAGGTTCTTTCTATTGTTTATTGTTGATAAAAAATAGTGTTATATATGATTTTCTTCTAAACTATAAGTTCAATCACAAAAGACGTTATTTTAATATTTGGTGCTCTTTGATATGGGAATCGAATGGAGTATTTAGTGTTCTGAAATGACAACCTTGAATTTTAGAATCTCTTATGTCTGATGTCCGACGATGTTGTATGGGAACTAACCAATGTGCGTTGTCCTTCCATATGTCATGGGTTTCTAACTCTAAACGAAATGAATTACTTACCTGAAATTCAAATATTGTATGTAGAATGTTGCATACAAATAATTAATACAAACTTTGATTTGTAACAGAAACTCCCTTCGCTAGGTATTTTTAAAATCAGAGCTACAGGTTATGCTGAAATGTATACATACAAAACCAAGCGTTTCTGCATAAAAAGAAACAAAATTTTGTGACGAACAGCATTTTCTGGTGGTTATTGTCACACATATTTTGATTGGCTTATTCCATTAACGGAAGACGTTATGCCTTCGAGAGTATAACCAAACGAAAATAAACATCAAACCTGGTTATTCTAACTTGCCTCTCGTCAAAAGTACTCTTAGACACACATCAATCGATCACCCCATTTGTTTGTTTAGTTCACAGTAAACGGCTTTTGTTTCACTTGATTGTTTGTATTCAATGCTATATGATATTTTTAGAAGCTGTTCATCAGCAGAAGTAACAAGTTTTAACCTGAATACACCATTCACTGATTCAGTCACTTGGCTGAATAGCTTTGTTGATCTTCGCTTTTCCATGTACATCTTTATATTTATATTGTGCTAGACTAAACAGTTCTAAGCTCCGTTCGACGACCCTGCATCTATTTATCGATTCCTAGAGAGACATCCCTACCATCCAGTTCCCAGGCAACTTGTCTAGACGATAAAAAACTCATTTGAAAAGATATGTACATTTACAATAACGAGTCGAGAAGCGAGAAGCTTCTGTGCCGTTTATAATATGTTCTATTAATAAATGGGGCTACGTTTTAGCCTGCAGAGTTCTGAGCTATATTTGGTATCTAGTTAATCTGTGACTATACCATAAACAGCGTATGTTTTGTGATCTATATACCTACCTACCTACCAACACGAGAGGTTCACCTCCGTAATGATTTACCTCATGTACATAAACTACATAATCTTTAGCTAAACGAACGTAAAATAAGCTCACTTTTTGTAAAAGCAAATATACAAATAGCGAGTGGTCCAAACTGCCACTTAGACCATTGCTCGGTTGTTTAAATATAAAATGCAATATATTATACACGTATACATAATGTCACACCTGCATCCCGGAGGGGTAGGCAAAGACCACAGAATTGTACTTGCTACGATCTTGACATAATGACGCTGGTCCTCATTCCGTCTTTAAAGTCGCGCCACGTATACTTCTCAAAGTTCAGTTCTCATCTCAACTGGAACTATTTGACTTATCCTTTATCTGCCATGCACTAAGTCTGCAACTGAAACCATGCACTAACAGTTGTACTTTTTGGAATGAGTTTTGACTGTTAATGAAGTCTAAAAGGTATGGTGTACCCATTTACTTGATATCCAGCAATCAATCTCCTTTCTACATCTTCATCATTGTATATATTTGTTTGGTTTTCGTAATGGAATGAGATTAGTAATCATGACAATTTGATAAACATATGTATACGAGTACCTAAAAGTACCATATATTATTAGGTATCCCTATGGTTACCCCTTATTATCTCAGAGCGTCAATAACTGCCAGACAATATTTTTGTTGTCCTCGTAAAATGCGTGCTAGTAGAAAATTAAGAATGAGTAACACCAGACACTTACCTACATACCACATCGTACATCCTTGTTATTATACGGTGTTGGGTGATATGATACAGCTGTCGTAGCAGATTTCCTTATCTGACCTAAGCGTCGTGTGTGGCCGATATCGCTCCCGATGACGTAATACTTGAATTCATCAGTCTCTAGGGGGACCTACCCATTAGTCACGCTCCAGTTACGGTCCCGCATAACACCATGCAAACAGATAAAAATGTGAAAGCACTCTTTATGCCGTTCCACCACATAAAGTACAGGAAGTTCGGTTATACACTCCACCATCGATATTTACGAGTACTCTTTGGCACGTAAACGTTACTAACGTTCTCACTATTTGGTTAACCGAAGACCGATTTACGTTGGAGATTTGATTACAAGTTGTTTCCATATGTGAAATTGCTAGTATGTATTTTTAGTGGGAGATTGGGTGCATTTGTTTATGTATGCGTTCGTTGACTTTTTGGCACAGTTAGTCGGAGTAGCATTTTGATGTTGCCATTCCCAGAGTAATCGTGCTCCCGTTTAGTTATTTTCATCAGTTGCATAATCCATCCACTTCAGTCTAATCGTCTACTGCTATATGTAAACTTGTTCCAATTAACGCCACTGATATACCTACCTGGGAGGGAAAGATGGTGTCTCCTAAAGCGATGTTTTTTGTCTCTTTCAGAATTTATTTGTCATAATATCACACATACATTTCAAATGTCGAACATCTTGACTTAAAAAAAGCTTAACTTAAAAAAAAACGTTTCTCCAGTCCAGATAAGTAGTTTCATTATCATATTATAACGGTACCATACTCCGGACTGCCACTGAAAAATTCTTTGTCATAGAAGTGAAGATATTGTCCATCCCTGCTAAACCCTGGACGACCTCGGAATCCAAAGAAATGTTTAACGCTTCTAGGCCAACGGTAATCAAAAAATTCAATACAGAAACCGTCGTTGCACTTAATCGTATCGCTATTGTAAAAAATTTACAACTCCAGAAACTTGTTTATAGTTTAACGAACTAGTTTCCATATATTTAATACTAGCTTGACCCCGTGGTTGTACCGGTGTAGACGATGATGAAAGTGTCCTATATGTGAATTCAGGACCTAAGCAATCTTCATTCCAATTTTCATCGAAATCGGTTCATGACATGAATAACAAACATATACCCTCATATTCTCATACGTAATCTATAATGTTTATAATGCTATGTACTTAAATTAACAATCTATCTTTATTCTTTGTTACAGTTCAAATCAGCTAACAGAACTGCCACGGGAAGTATGTCAGATGCCTCTTCAGGTTCTCCTTCTACCCGACAATTTGCTCACGTCATTGCCCAAAGAGATCGGCAAGATGACTTCATTAGCTGAGTTGGATGCTTCAAACAATAGGCTGACACAAGTGCCTATGACCCTCGGAGACTGCGGGGGCTTGCGTGCCTTGGACCTTAGCAATAATCAACTGGGACTTCTACCTTTACGTGAGTGTCAATTAACTTTCAATTGTTTTGTTCATTACTCCGCCGTTCTTGACTCGTTAAAACAAGATGACAGATCGTGTCCTAAAAGAAAATGTGTTCACTGATGTGTTTTAGTAGCAGTAGAACTCTTTGTCCGAGTTCGTCCGGGGAAGTACTTCCACCATACCTATTTCTACCGCCACTATGCATACACTGTGTTCCGGTTTGAAGGGGTGCCGACAAAATTAACATCATGTCTCAGGGTGATGCGCGCAGTGAAGTTTACCACTTATGACGATCTGCATCTGTGAAAAGCCCAGGTTACCGCTTAACACCAGGTGGGCCTCGTGCTAGTTCCATCACAATTGCATAAAAAAATAGATAAACATACATTCTGATAAAACTTCAAAACGTATATCTACATTCTGTTTGCTTCTTATAATAAGCACTAGTCTATAATCGTTACGGGCCTCACAAGCCACAGGCATTTGAGGATTGGTGGGATTACTCTGATACTCTGAGCTGATGAGGCTGAACTTACTCAGCCTTAATCAACTGCTTTGGATTTTTGTGGTCCAGTGTGAAATCTCCTCGTCGGACAGGGTGGACTGCTACTGATTAAGAAATCTTTAGAAGCAGCCCAGAAGGTGAAATGTGATTTTTCAAGATACCACTGCCATCTTATTTGGGGACTAGCTGTACCCGCGACTTCGTACGCGATTGCCGTACCCGCAAACTAATTATTCACGTTTGAGCACTGTTTATCTCATATTAAGCAACGTTGTGGTCTGTGGTGAAGCACTCTTAGTAAACCATAGCTCAAAAAGGAGCTTTTTACTTTGGGTTTGATAACCCCCAGCTTGTTTTTCCGACCGAAGACAGTAGTTAAGTAACTCAGAGAGTTCCTTCGCGGTTCGCACAATAAATGTTGAAGCAAAGTAGGTACTTTGTGCGTTTCTTTGGAATTTCAATTATAAAACGATATCTTTTTGCCGAGGTTCTCCTTGTTTGGCGGTAGAACTAAAATATATTAGATTGTACACTTCCATTGCGCAGTCTCCAAAATGTATCCGGCAAAAGATAGATAGTTAAAAAAATAGAATGTTCAAGATTTTAGAGTTTTATTAGCAAGCTGGCAAATCTAAATAAGGATGCCGAGATGCCCGTGGGGTGCCAAGCTGCCCATGGGGTGCTGGGCTGCCCGTAGGGTGCCGGGATGCTCATGGAGTGCCGGGCTGCCCGTGGGGTTCCAAGCTCGCTCATCACTATTCTAACAAAAAAAGAATAGTTAAAATTGGATTACGCGTTCATAATGTACAACTAAGTAACATTTTGACTTTCATCCCCTTTTCCGAGGGAACCGTGCTAAATTTCGGAATAAAATGTATACAATTACGTTCTTCGTTGTATGAACTCAAATCGTGTTAAGTTTCATTGAATTTCATTCAGTAGCCCTAGGGGTGCCGGGCTGCCCATGGGGTTCCGGGCTCACTCATCACTATTCTAACAAAAAAGAATAATTAAAATCAGACTACGCGTTCATAAATTACAACTAAGTAACATTTCAACTTTCATCCCCTTTCCCGATGGAACCGTGCTGAATTTCGGGATAAAAAGTATACAATAGCCTTCTTCGTAGTATGTACTCAAATCGTGTTAAGTTTCATTGAATTCCATTCAGTAGCCCATGGGGTGCTGGGCTGCCCGTGGGGTGTCAGGCTGCCCATGGGGTTCCGGGCTCACTCATCACTATTCTAACAAAAAAGAATAATTAAAATCGGACTACACGTTCATTAATTACAACTAAGTAACATTTCAACTTTCATCCCCTTTCCCGATGGAACCGTGCTGAATTTCGGGATAAAAAGTATACAATAACCTTCTTCGTAGTATGTACTCAAATCGTGTTAAGATTCATTGAATTCCATTCAGTAGCCCATGGGGTGCTGGCCTGCCCGTGGGGTGCCAGGCTGCCCATGGAGTTCTGGGCTCACTCATCACTATTCTAACAAAAAAGAATAATTGAAATCGGACTACGCGTTCATTAATTACAACTAAGTAACATTTTAACTTTCATCCCCTTTCCCGAGGGAACCGTGCTGAATTTCGGGATAAAAAGTATATAATAACCTTCTTCGTAGTATGTACTCAAATCGTGTTAAGTTTCATTGAATTCCATTCAGTAGCCCATGGGGTGCTGGGCTGCCCGTAGGGGGCCAGGCTGCCCATGGGGTTCCGGGCTCACTCATCACTATTCTAACAAAAAAGAATAATTAAAATCGGACTACGCGTTCATATATTACAACTAAGTAACATTTTGACTTTCATCCCCTTTCCTGAGGGAACCGTGCTGAATTTCGGGATAAAAAGTATACAATAGCCTTCTTCGTAGTATGTACTCAAATCGTGTTAAGTTTCATTGAATTCCATTCAGTAGCCCATGGGGTGCTGGGCTGCCCGTGGGGTGCCAGGCTGCCCATGGGGTTCCGGGCTCACTCATCACTATTCTAACAAAAAAGAATAATTGAAATCGGACTACACGTTCATTAATTACAACTAAGTAACATTTCAACTTTCATCCCCTTTCCCGATGGAACCGTGCTGAATTTCGGGATAAAAAGTATATAATAACCTTCTTCGTAGTATGTACTCAAATCGTGTTAAGTTTCATTGAATTCCATTCAGTAGCCCATGGGGTGCTGGGCTGCCCGTGGGGTGCCAGGCTGCCCATGGGGTTCCGGGCTCACTCATCACTATTCTAACTAAAAAGAATAATTGTAATCGGACTACGCGTTCATTAATTACAACTAAGTAACATATTAACTTTCATCCCCTTTCCCAAGGGAACCGTGTTGAATTTCGGGATAAAAAGTATGTACCTTCTTCGTAGTATGTACTGAAATCGTGTTAAGTTTCATTGAATTCCATTCAGTAGCCCGTGGGGTGCCGGGGTGCCCTTGGGGTGCCGGGCTCCCCGTAGGCTTCCGAGTTCACTTGTCACTATTCTAACAAAAAAAGAATAATTGAAATCGGACTACGCGTTCATAAATTATAAATAAGTAACATTTTGACTTTCATCCCCTTTCCCGAGGGAACCGTGCTGAATTTCGGGATAAACAGTATACAGTAACCTTCTTCGTGGTATGAACTCAAATCGTGTTAAGTTTCATTGAATTCCATTCAGTATCCCATGGGCGCTGGGCTGCCCGTGGGGTGCCGGGCTGCCCATGGGGTTCCGAGCTCACTCATCACTATTCTAACAAAAAAGAATCTTTGAAATCGGACTACGCGTTAGTAAATTACAACTAAGTGTACATTTTGACTTTCATCCCCTTTCCCGAGGGAACCGTGCTGAATTTCGGGATAAAAAGTATACAATAACCTTCTTCGTAGTATGAACTCAAATCATGTTAAGTTTCATTGAATTCCATTCAGTGGTTTTGGAGTGATGCGCGGTCGGGATACAGACAGACAGACAGACAGACAGACAGACAGACAAAAATTAAAAAAAATACAGTTTTGGCATCAGTATCAGCTACAGAGTGCACTCAATTTTTTTTTGCAAATTATCTTCAATGTACAGAATTGGACCTGTTACAGTTTTATTATAAGTATAGATATAGATGATATGATTGTTATGTGATCTTTTTGTATTTGAATTTCAACATTATGTCTCCACGTAAAGTATTTAATACAGATCTTGGTCATCTTGATCTCATTGATATACCGAACCAGTAGCTACCGCCCACTCTTTCCAGTTTCACAAGCAAGGCAGAAAGTGTGGGTTTCGACTACGGTTTGTTAAATTATGAAAAGTTTACGAAATACTTCAACTGATACCAAACAATCTTTGTATCTGTTGTTGATCTATCCGCTGTCCTAGGTATATTATTCTAACAAGGTTAGCATAATATGCTAGAATATATTCTTGGCTTTCATTAACCGATAGCATGTGCCTCTGGAGTGCCGGGTTAGAATTGCACCTCCCCATCTCATTCCGTGGGTGTCGTAAAAGGCGACTAAGGGAAAAATACAGGAAGGTGGGCAGCAGCGCCTTCTAAAAAACTGCCATCTTATACTACGATCCGCAAGCCGCCTGACAAGCGTGGGGATTATGACAAATACCCCCTTCATAGGGGAGGCTGTGTTCAGCAGTGGACGATCCGGCTGATACAGTACAGTACAGTATGTGCCTCTGAGGATTTGCGTAGTATAATATAAAGCATATTATTTTCTATGCATAATCCGGCGGGACGTGTGCCCTTACATAATACATAATACATTCTAATGAGTTGTGGATTGCGACATGTCACCACACCAGACATTAGTAAAGAATCGAAGACGTGACGTTAACCAGACAAAATGCAAAACATTTCCACTAGCAGTTCATTCACTATCATTGCATTCTATTTATACTTATAAATAGAATGCAATGACTTAGCCTAGTGTTAGTTAAAATATCTTAAAGCTAAAGTGAGTCCATACTTATATATATATTATATATAAACATAATTTTTTTTCTCCTTATATGTAGTTGGTTAGTGTATTACGCATTTACCGGTTTAGTTTGTCGTTGAAGGGCCGGCCACAGATTCCGGCGATGCCCTTGTTGTTTTAGTTAAAGCTATTATCTATTTATACTTGTCGCCTTTTAGTACTCCTACCAGAAATTTGCAAATGCTTATTTGTATGTACTTTATTATATTTATTGCTGATAGGCTAGCCTTTGACTACTTTCTCACCTGGTGGTAAGTGATGATGCGGTCAAAGATGTTGTTCAGGCTAACCTAGAATTATTGGCTCTCAAGGACTGCTGTCGAACACACTGTTAGTTGCTTGGCGACAGATTTTCTACTTGAGGTTGGTTGCTAGCCAGGCGGGCATTTACAGGCACTGCCATCCTAAGACAACAACCGGGACCGACGGCTTAATATGCCCTCCGAAGCACAGAAGCGCTCAGTAGTAATGCCAGTAGCGGTCACCCATCCAACTCATGACCGCGGCGGACGTTGCTTATATTAGCTGATCGGTTAAGAACGGCTAAGCAAACTTCGCTACGAGCGCTTCGCTACGCGTCCATTTGTATTTTGTTGTACTATAAGGAGGCATTCATTTACTACAGATTTATCCTTGTTGTTGTTTGTAAATGTATCGATCAAACATGTACTCTATGCATATAATTTAATACTTGGGCCGTCCATTTGAAATAATGATATGATCATTAATAAACAATTTCTAATTAATTTATCAATTTTATGTATTATAAACGTCAATAGTTTTTTTAACTGGCGGTATGCCTTTGTTAAACAAATACTACAAACTATATACAACACTACAGCTACTACAATACTACAGCTGCTACAGTAAAAGCATTTGGACTCATAGGGAGTCCAAATGCTCTAGCCCACTATCAGTTGGCAGCGTGCCCAGCATGCTGGCAGCATTGCCCCGTTGAATTGCAATGCTTATTCTTTGAGCCAAATAGGTGCCAGCATTTTGATCACGCGTCGCATCGACCAAGCGCTCTGATAAATTTTGGAAAATACGATGAGCTCCCGGTCCCCACGGACCCAACGTCTCCACACCAAACGGCTCAAATATGTAACCCATACCGAGGTTAGCATATTTGCACCGCTTACGTAATAGTTCAATAATTTAAATATAATGCATTAAATGCATGCGTACTTGGAATAACCAGGAATCTGTATATCTTGATTTATTTATTTTTCATCACAATACGTAAATGAAGGGAAAGTTTGTGAGCGTGTATGTTTGTTACTCCTGACGCTAAAACGGCTGAACCGATTTTGATGAAACTTGAAATATAGAATACTTTAAGGTCTTGGATTAAAACATTGGATAGTTTACAACATTATAATCACTTCATCCCGGGAAGCAGCTAGTATTACGTAAACATAAATAAACAAACATCTTATATCCCTCAAAGGGTAGATAAATGTGTAGAAACACGCACGTTTAGTCAGGTGTTATTAGATCCCATGTAATAGGGGGCAAACCTGATGCTATCCACCAGGAACAGTGTCAAACTTTTAAAAATGAGTAGAGATTCATAGATCTTTAATACACGGAAAATTTAAAAATTACAGAAATCACATACCTCCGACTGGAACATTTGGACGTGAGCTGCAACTGTATCTCATCACTGCCTCTAGAGCTTCGAAACATGAGCACACTGGTCACACTCAATTTGGACAACAACCCCCTCGTATCTCCGCCTACTACAGTGAGTACGCTTCTTTTCGGTGCATTGAGAGAAAACGGGATCCTATTACTATGACTACGCTGACCATGGAGGAATAAGAGTAGTAATATAAGTCGGCCTTGTCTCGATCAAGTCGGCCGTGACGTCAATGGTTGGAGTGTCGTTTTTTTTTTTTTTCATTTATTTATACAGAATCTACAGCTCTTGTTAGAGATAGATACAACTTATATATATATACATATTTAGTCTTCTCTAGGCGCTTGCATGCTAACCACGTTTGAAAATATCGTGACTATAAATACATTTTCGTCGAATTCACGCCGCATAGACGAAGTGTTGCATTACGAAGGTTTTATAAGTTTAATATAATTGTAAGGCAAAGTCATACTGGACTGAAAAAAGAAAGGCGTGCTAGTCCGACTCTCATTTGGGCGTTTTCATTAACAGATAGGATAGGCTCTTGCCACTATCACAACGCTGCACCGTAGTAAGTGTTGTTGTGGTCAACGCAGACTAGACAGACTGGAAACTTTCAAAGATAGCTACCGGAACACAAAACACATGCGAATCGCCTTACTGCAATGGAAATCGAACTCTTAGTGGGATTCAAAGCTTCGGGTATTCCACAGACTATGCCACTATAGAAGTGATTTTTGTGAGTGGCACATTACCGTTAATAGTATATACCTACTTAGATTATCACGATAATATTATGCTAGGGGTGTGTCTGTGAGACGGCCACGGAGTGTGTGCGCGCTAGTGTTTGTGTGTGTGTGTGTGTCACACTCGTCTCTTTAACAGATTTTAATGTAACTTGGTACATATAATCTGTGGGCCTTGCTTAAGGACATATACTTTTGTCCAGATTAACTAAGTAGTTCTCAAGGGAGTGCAATATTAACAGACTCAGGCGGGAGAAGCTGCGGCCAACAGATTGTAATTATATAATAATATATAAGGTACCTACTTGTAGAAAATTTTTAACACCAAACACAGATGCATTCTAACTTTAAGGAAAATTTAACAACTATATACTCATGCATTATGCGCATAAGAGACAATTATGAAATACTCAGCTGGTCATTATTATTATGCATTAATATCTAACTATAGCTTATTAGTAAGTACTTATAATGTTACAATGGAGAATCCTTGTAACTTATTTTTCTTCGGATGTTAGGATTCCTGGTAATTGATTTTGAAGCAGTGATGGCTCAGTGGCATTGGCTATGGACTGCCGCGCAGCAGGTCCATGGTTCGAATCCCGCCCAGAGCTTTAGCTTTATCGCATGGTGGAAGGGCATTTTGCGAGTGCCCGCCTGGCTAGCGACCACCCTCAAGTAGAAAATCTGCCGCCAAGCAACTAACGGTGTGTTCCGGCAGCAGTCCTTGAGAGCTAGTGAAATAACAGGCAAAATGAGACTTAACAACTGTCTCAAGGTGATGGGCGCAGTGCAGTTCGTCACTTGTGATGAAATGCATCTGTTATAGGCAGAGGATACCGCTTCACATCAGGTGGGCCTCGCGCTTGTTCCATGATAATAAAAAAAAAACATAAAAAAAGAATGATTCAGGCATTACTTATAGGCAAATATTAGTGCTAATATTTATTTAATAATAACAAATGTTTTAAGAAGTACTGCGTGGCGTATGTGACGTCACGTCGGCTAACCGGAAAAGGTGGAATTATCACTAGATATATTTTTATATTATTATTTTAGCAATAAGTCTTGCTCTGCGGATTATATTATATTAGGTCCTTACATATGAAATTGGCGTTTTTCGTACTGGCCACTTTAATCACGAATTTCTCCTCTTTGGTAAGGAATTCCAAATTCAAATTTGTACAGCTATAGACTCATGTATTTGTGCTTCGATGATCGTCATTCATTTGTTTTTTTTCTTCTGTTTTTTTCTGTTTGCGTCACTCATTTTACAAAATGGAAAACCTTAAATATCGCATTATTTACGAGTACGAGTTCCGCCGTGGCACTAGTGCTGCGGAAACAACTCGAAGGGTGAATGATGTGTATGGCGGTCGTGTTGCAAAAGAAAACACAGTTCGTTTTTGGTTCCAACGTTTTCGTTCTGGAAATTTCGACCTGCAGAACAAGCCCCGTGGACGGCCTGAGACTCAAGTTGATAATGAAGAGTTGAAGGCTATTGTGGAAGCGGATCCATCGCAAACCACGTCCGAGTTAGCTGCAGGCTGCGATGTTAGTGATAAAACTGTTTTAATTCACTTGAAGCAAATTGGGAAGATTAAAAAGCTTGAAAGGTGGGTACCTCACGGACTGAAACAAACCGGCAAACGCGCGTCGACTGCTGCGTTACATTACTAAACCGGCACAATAATGAAGGTATTTTAAACCGAATCATTACCTGTGATGAAAAATGGGTTCTTTACGATAATCGGAAGCGCTCAGCGCAATGGTTAGATCCTGGCCAGCCAGCCAAATCCTGCCCCAAGCGAAAATTAACCCCAAAAAAGTTACTTGTAAGCGTTTGGTGGACTAGTGCCGGTATTGTTCATTACAGTTTTTTCAAATCTGGCCAGACTATTACGGCTGATGTCTATTGTCAGGAATTGCAAACCATGATGGAAAAGCTAGCGGCTAAACAACCTAGGCTGGTCAATCGCTCCACGCCACTGCTGCTTCACGACAACGCTAGACCACACACTGCGCTACAGACGGCTACTAAATTAGAAGAGCTTCAATTGGAAAGTCTAAGACATCCTCCGTACTCCCCGGACCTTGCTCCAACAGATTACCATTTTTTTCGAAATTTGGATAACTTCTTGCAAGGGAAAAAATTCAACTCCGATGGGGCAGTCCAAATCGCCTTCAAAGATTTTATTGATTCCCGTCCGACTGGTTTTTTTAGTAAAGGGATCAATGAAATTCCTATGAGATGGCAAAAGTGCATAGAAAATAATGGTTCATACTTTGATTAATTAAATATATTATATTAAAAAATATTCGACTTTTTGTTCCTCCCATACAAAACGCCAATTTCATATGTAAGGACCTAATATTTCTTATAGATTTTAAGTATTTTATTAAAATATATTTTTGGGTTTCTTTTTTAAACATTATAAAAATATTTGTTATTATTTAAAAAGGATTCCTGGTGTTGAATCCGTCTGAATGGGTACTATCGCCTTGTCTAAAAGCTCAGGCGCCAAGCGACGAAGCAAAATCGACATTTCATACTTTGTTGTGTAGCTAATTGAAAAAGGACGTCGTGAAAAAAAATAGTTTTGAACAGTCAGTTATTTTAATATAATAATTCTTGATTTCGACCAACTCAGATCATAGAATATTAAATATTAAGAAGAATTACAATAGAAGACACAAAACATTTTCAATAAATCAAATTCAAAATTTAATTAATAGGGCTAAAAGCTTAACAACGACAATCTAATTGCTGGTTTTATGACTGTTTTATGCGAAAGAAGGTAATGACGTTTCCGACTTCTTTCTCTCTTCAGTGTCACAACAAAAGCTTCTGAAAACCCCATGTATAAGTTGCTAACGTGGATATAATATGTGACATATTAACTAAACATAACTTTTCCTATACAGGTATGCATGCGCGGGCGCGTGCACATATTCAAATATTTGGAAGCGAGTGCAAACAAAGACACACTACCGCACAGAAGGGTCGACGAGACGAAAAGAACGATCAAACACAACTCCTACATCACCAATACACCGAATCAAAGTTCTAATCACCAGATCACCTCGGGCAATGCGACTATCGATTGTCTCAGGCATAAACCGAGACATGTTGTCGATAGTGGATACAGCACGGACGGCGTCGATAAGAGGTGGTCGAACGATGGTAAGTTTCGGTTTCATTCTCATTTTTACACGACTGCCCAAATAATGGAGTGGTATAATGTTGTCTTAGGTTTTCGCGATTATTACACATAGTAAGTAAACAACTTTAAACGGTTTAAATCGCGTATATTTATCATGATTTTTGTCCGAAGACATTTCAAACACTTTGCAGTGATCGTGGTCACGGGGTGACTGCAGTGTTTGAAACATCGGGACTTTACACTAATATATTACACTATTGTGTTCTACAATAAATTTATGCATAAGTACTTTCTACAATACATTATTTATAGGTGGTACCCCGAACAAAATATATAGAAGATCTTATGTAAGTTCTAGTTGCCACAATATTGTACACACAAATGAATATGTATTCATTGCTGTTCCATCTCATGTTGTGACACTAGGGCAATAATAATGCGGACTTAATATTAGGTAAATGTCATACAATGAGTTTCAACATTGCTTTAGGCGAAGTGAAGGCATAGTATAGACACGGATCATAGGTAAGAGTATGGGCAATATATTAAGTTCATAATAGATCTTTTTGCCTTTGAAGTAGTATCGTTTGCACATTGTATACCTAAGGTACTCCGATGTTTCCTGTTAGCCAGTTTGTCTATTTTTATATACTGATGATTTAATGCAGCTACTTACTTGAGGCGTGTCCTTAATGATTTTCCGTGCACCATAATTGAAATCTAAAGGCGATCCGTAAATCATTGTGATTGGTATTCAGGCGCGATCCTACTGGCCCGTAATGGACAAGTCTATAACGAAACGGCTTCCGAAATAGCTACGAATTAGGGCGAATTAGCGACGCCGAAGTGCTACTAATGGTTTATTGATAAATAATTGGGGATCGACCACGAAATAATTAATAAGGGTCTTTTTTAAGTTGCGCGTCGGGAATGTTTTATTTGTTCACTCAATTTAATTAAGCTGCTATGTGCGAAACGATTATACCGTAATCAATAAAAAACACAATCTTGTTTAGTTTATACGGAAAGTGCAAAAAACTCAAATGACCGAAGCACGCATGGTTATTAAATTTAGTATTTATATTTTTTTTTATCGGCACATCATCAACCATCAAAATAAAAGCAAAGGCCAAATCCAAATATTAGGTCCTTACATATGAAATTGGCGTTTTTCGTACTGGCCACTTTAATCACGAATTTCTCCTCTTTGGTAAGGAATTCCAAATTCAAATTTGTACAGCTATAGACTCATGTATTTGTGCTTCGATGATCGTCATTCATTTGTTTTTTTTCTTCTGTTTTTTTCTGTTTGCGTCACTCATTTTACAAAATGGAAAACCTTAAATATCGCATTATTTACGAGTACGAGTTCCGCCGTGGCACTAGTGCTGCGGAAACAACTCGAAGGGTGAATGATGTGTATGGCGGTCGTGTTGCAAAAGAAAACACAGTTCGTTTTTGGTTCCAACGTTTTCGTTCTGGAAATTTCGACCTGCAGAACAAGCCCCGTGGACGGCCTGAGACTCAAGTTGATAATGAAGAGTTGAAGGCTATTGTGGAAGCGGATCCATCGCAAACCACGTCCGAGTTAGCTGCAGGCTGCGATGTTAGTGATAAAACTGTTTTAATTCACTTGAAGCAAATTGGGAAGATTAAAAAGCTTGAAAGGTGGGTACCTCACGGACTGAAACAAACCGGCAAACGCGCGTCGACTGCTGCGTTACATTACTAAACCGGCACAATAATGAAGGTATTTTAAACCGAATCATTACCTGTGATGAAAAATGGGTTCTTTACGATAATCGGAAGCGCTCAGCGCAATGGTTAGATCCTGGCCAGCCAGCCAAATCCTGCCCCAAGCGAAAATTAACCCCAAAAAAGTTACTTGTAAGCGTTTGGTGGACTAGTGCCGGTATTGTTCATTACAGTTTTTTCAAATCTGGCCAGACTATTACGGCTGATGTCTATTGTCAGGAATTGCAAACCATGATGGAAAAGCTAGCGGCTAAACAACCTAGGCTGGTCAATCGCTCCACGCCACTGCTGCTTCACGACAACGCTAGACCACACACTGCGCTACAGACGGCTACTAAATTAGAAGAGCTTCAATTGGAAAGTCTAAGACATCCTCCGTACTCCCCGGACCTTGCTCCAACAGATTACCATTTTTTTCGAAATTTGGATAACTTCTTGCAAGGGAAAAAATTCAACTCCGATGGGGCAGTCCAAATCGCCTTCAAAGATTTTATTGATTCCCGTCCGACTGGTTTTTTTAGTAAAGGGATCAATGAACTACCTATGAGATGGCAAAAGTGCATAGAAAATAATGGTTCATACTTTGATTAATTAAATATATTATATTAAAAAATATTCGACTTTTTGTTCCTCCCATACAAAACGCCAATTTCATATGTAAGGACCTAATATTATCAAATAGATTGTTTAAGTAGGATAGGTAGTATGTGAAGGGTGATTAAATTAGCAAAGTAACGTTTTCGCAAGACCTTTAGCCAAATATTTGGTAGTTTAGGCTTTTTTTTTATGATTTTTTTCAATTAAACACGACTTTTTCTATTATGAGTGGTATAGTCTTGGGCAATCATGTAAGAGATTTGACAAATTGTGATGGAGTTCCGAAGTACCAAAGTAAATGGTTAAAATATTTTCCAGGTGGTGGTGAAGCGGGGGGAGGGGGCGGATCAGGTCGTTCTACACCTAGCACGCCCTCCACTTTATCCCCGGGGGCCGCACTCTCCAGGGCACAATCACTATCTAGTGAAGCCCCTTTATCTGCACCCCTTACTCCGCTACTGTCTGGGTAAGTTACTTAGCTTACATACATTAAAAATGAGATCCCCGAATTCTTTGTACTCAAATAGATATTAATATGTTTTTGTATTTCTGCTTTTTAATAGATATGCAAGGGTTTTATTATTAAAACTGTATTTTTTTAAGTAGAGGTTGATAAAGGGTTTTTTTGTTGAGTTAGTTGAACTGTAGCTGTAATTATATTAGAAGATACAAGCATGGAAATGGTTGATATTAGCAAAAGGTGTTCTGTAGTTTATTAAATTAAAATAATTTTGGAGGATTAAAATAAATCAAAAGACTGTCGTTTGTCTACCAGTGGCTTACCAACATGATACCAATCTGCCAAGCTTCAGATTATTTGACCGTGATTTAATTGGATCAAAACAAAATTGATGCGAAGTAGGTACTTTACTCAAATTTTTAACACTATTAACTGCTACCTAGCTTAGAGTAATAGTAGCTGTTTTTAATGAGACTGGTCGTGGATTTAAGCCTTTATATTCCTGCAGGGGTAGGCAGAGGTATCGATATAGCCACATTTACCAGATGTTTTGGTGCCGTGTAGTGGGCTAGCCTATTGCTATTAACGGAGCACTGCTGCAACCTCGAAAAGTAGTATTTTGAACAAATAAACGGAAGTTTGTTGTTCAAAATACCCAATAACTGTCCACCCCAGGATCCAAACCAGGACCTCAAGATGCCAAAGCGACAATTAACGCCTCTCGACAAACGTGATAACTTGACAAGTGTGATATATTATTTTAGTTCAATATTTTATACTGGTAGTATTGGATGGTATTTGTCTACATATATAATAATTACTACATTAGTGCCTGATTATCTCTTATTCTATGCAAAATTCAGGCTTTATCAGTAAAAGAGCCAGTAATTCTAGGTTAGCACATCATTATCACTTACCATCAGGTGAGATAGTGGTCAAAGGCTAAACTATCAAGCATAAAAAAAGCAAGATTTATAATTCGAAAACTATTGGAACTGATTTCGTTATTTTTACCCTACGAATAAATTTGTAAAGAAATGTAAGTTAAGCTCAAAAACAGCAGAACGCTAACCTTACCGCAGCGGGCGTGGTTTAAATAGTGTACCGTGCGGGGAAACAACATTGACCGGAAGCTATCATTTCCAAGCTCCAAATCAATTAACCAATCCAATTTAATTTGCAAGATTGTACGTGTTTTGTGAATTGTGAATTGATGAGTCCGAAATCAAAGCGGTAACTGCATGAGAGTTATTCTTCTTTACATATTTATTCGGTAGTTTCTACCATAGCTTCTTAAACGGACGAGTAGCTCGTCCGAGGCTTTAACGTAGTCAATTACGTAAACCAACTACGTTTCTTTGAGGAATTTTAATTACTGTAAATCCAGATATTTATTAAGCATGCGGGCTTAGGTTTCTTAAAAACTTTATAATTGTAGAACTATTTTTAATATAGGTATTTGTTGGTAAAAAAATGCAGCATGCGAGTATTTCTAACTATTCTTTAGAATTCAAGGGTGTGTCAATCAAAACTGAGTAATGAATGGTTTATTTCACGACTTCCTAAAATAGTTTTTAACAAATTAGATGGTGGACAAACATTTTTTACTTCCAAGATGACTGTTGAATTAGTTGGTAGACTTTCGTTAATTCTTATTTCCTACTTGTGATTTATGAACCAAACTTCTTGTTTACGAGTGGGTTATTTTCGTTTTTCCTGTCTATTACATTGAATACAAAATCGTATCGTTCTTGATAGTTTCAAAGCCGGTCTATCGTATAGTTAATTAAATGAAACAAAAGGAATTTTGGTATCACTGCGCACTGGTTTAATTAAGAGCGTCATGTTTTTAATAGACTTGTAAATTTTGCAACATACCTTTAGTACGATAGTTTTGTTAGACACACTCTTATAATGTTATATACCAATAATGATGCAGTAAATAAGTTAATTATAGTGGAATGTTTTACAGATTAATAGCAGCTTATTTACTTTAAAATTTTATTTTCTATTGCAATGGCCGATACAGAGGTAAACAGCAAGATATAGTCCCTTCTTCATGACCATTACCACTCTGTCCCCTACCTCTCATATCTATGCAGTACCTACAGCATCAGGGGAACTGTGAGACTTAACAATAACGATATCAATGTATCAAAAAGACGTTAGCATCGTCGTTTTTAAGGTTCCGTAGACTCCGTCCCCAAAGGGTAAAAACGGGACGCTATTAATATGACTCCATGTCTGTCTGTGACCAGGCTATCTCCTGAACCGTGATAACTAGGCAGTTGAAGTTTTCACAGAAGATGTATTTCTATTGCCGCTATAACAAAAAAGACTAAAAATCGGCAGAGTGCAGGTCGGACTCGCGCACAAAGGGTTCAGTTCAGTCAGAGTTTAATTAAAAAAATACTATATATAATGTATATTTATTAAAGTTTGTTACGTATTTTCAGGATAGGTATCGCTTGGAATTATACTTATATATTGTAGTGTTGTGGAGAAAGACCGCAGTATGAATACAATTTCTTTTAATATTAAATAACTAATTGTATATTAAGGTTGAACTGGCTGGTCACTTCTCCATACAAACGTCGTAGGGTGATCACTCCCTTATTTGAGATTTTAGGTGCAGACTTAAGCATAATACCGATTGATATCGTCATTATCTAGGCCTGTATGATGCCAAAATTTTAAAAAGATAATTAAGTTGTTAGTTATGAGTCGTAAGTAGAGAGAGTTAATTATTTCATTAAAATTTCGGCAACATACAAGCCTAGATAATGACGATATCAATCGGTATTATGCTTTATTTTGGACCTAAATCGCCAAATAAGGGATTGATCACCCTACGACGTTTGTATGGAAAACGGGCCGGCCAGTTCAACCTTAATAATACATACTCAGTCACATTAAACGAAATCTCTTTCATAAGTTCAATTATATGCAGCTGATAAGTTAGAAAACGATTTAGTATTTGTCAGATAAGATATTGGAGTTCCTTTATAGTTAATTTGCTCATTTGGAACTAAGAAAAAAATAGTAATTTTCTTTTACATTGATCTCATCCCCTGGTGCTGTATACATTTTATTTTTATTTTGTACCTATCTTTAACCCCGGTGTTGTCCCTTTCAGCGTCCGTTTATCACCCGAAGGGAATATCTCTAATGGCGATGATAAGAGTAAATTTGCCCATCAACAAACCTACAGGTATATCACTGGAATGATGGTAAAACCAATAATAACTCCTATACTTCTTGTTTCACTAACGCTTCTTCGTTTTATTAATTTTAACTACCTTAGGCCGACTGATAGTTGCGTTCTATAATACCTTTATTGTATTGTATTTATAATTTAAAAAGAACTTTACATCTTGTCAAAATTCAACGAATAATAATTTGTATACCCAAAAAGGTAGGCAGGGATGTCTAAATATCTACGTTTTGCCAGATACATTATAGTTCCATGAAATAGTGGGCGAGTTTATACCTGGCACAGTTTCGTACTCCGGACTGCCACAGAAAATTCATCATCAACAACCATGACGTCTACCGTTGAAAAATTATCTCCACAATTGGCAGGCGTCTATAGTATCGCAATGTAAGATGGGGGTCTTTAAAAGGTACTGCTACCCACCTTTTGTTATTACCCCCTTCGTCGCCTCTTAAGACACCCACAGTAAGATAATTGTTGCAATTCAATCCCGACATCCCACGGGGTAGCAGAAAATTTCTGTAAAAGAAAATCCCAAAGTCTGACCGACCTGAGAATTGAACTGAGCGCAAATAATAATGTTTAGTTACTGGATAGTTATTGGTTTTACACTCATTGCTTATCACTATCACACATAATGAAGCACGACTGTCACTAACATACCGCACTCTGAATGTTTGGAATGGTGATACACGAGTTTACATAATGTCTTTTATTTGAGCTCATACAATAAGTATTGAAACTCAATCTATAAAAAGACTGTACAATTTCATCAGTACTGATACGTATACAAATTATACTGAGCAAGCAATCGCCCTTCGCACTGTTAAATAATTAAATACAGACGTAGCAAAATGTAGCAATACATATTTCAGTTCAGAGCCTATTTGAGTTATAAAGGTGTGAATCCTGAACAACGTAAAATTAAACTCTTCGTTATTGTTATGATCTGCGAAACTACAGTGTCGTCGCTAGATTAACATGTACAAAATTATATTTTTATCATCATATACAGAGTATTTTTCTATTATTCCAGTAATTTTTAACTGTGTTTTAAAATTAAATACGCAACTAGAAAGTAGCCCTCTTACTTTGTAACCGTTTCTTAACTTTAAGGGTGAACTGACCCTTATTTGAAGATTTAGGTCCAAAACAAAGCCTAATATCAATTTATATCTGTATTATCTAGGCTTGTTTCGCAACATTTGTTTTAAATATGGTAATTAACTTGAGAGTTATGGGCCTGGAAACATTTTCATATATAGTTTTCGGGGTTCATTACTTTCAACTTAATTATCTTTTAAAATTTCGTAACTATACAAGCCTATATAATGACGAGAATAAAGACTAAAATCTCAAATAAGGGAGTGATCACCCTAAGACATTTGTATGGAGAAGTGACCGGCCAGTTCAACCTTAATAAACGTAATTTTAAACATAATATTGGATAAAATATTAAAAGAATGTAAATTACGTCTTACAAAGTTAAGCAACACTCTGAAGTATGAGGCTTAAATATTATATTAAGTACTTTCCAGCAACGAAACATATGTAAGCTCTTAGCAAACTCATTATGTGGCTCGTGTATTTCCATCCCTAGACGAGATTTAATAACACATTTCGACGATGTTTTAATGTGTTTTCTCCCCTTGCGAATGTGGTCACTGCTTTATACTAACTTTGACGTGGACATAAAAGCTAATGAGCTTCGTTACCCTCATTATTCTGAAGTCTTCAGTCTGAGATGCAGCGATTAATGTAAATTCTATAGGCTTAAAGGTAAATCATTGCATGGATACTTTTTTAGCAAAGGTAATACTAACAAAGATGGAACATTGGGGCTGGTTCATTGATGTAAATTTCAGTTTTAGATTTAATTATTCAAATCATTTTCACTGAGTAGGTGAAGAAAGTTCTTTGAAATGATATTCAGACAATTTTGTGGTATATATTCATTGTTTTATCTAAGGAGGTACTTTTAAAATTTATTTTCTAATATGGTACTTTGTGAACAAAATAGTATAAGATATTCTGACACTAATTGTACATAAGTATCCATACAAATGTGTAAACTATGAAATTATCTTATTTGACACAGTTGAATTGTCTAAATGATAATTCTATCAATCAAACATTAGACTAATAACTTAATAAGTGACACAATAAACATAACTTTGTCAACGCTTATCGCCTCCACTTTGATTGATGCCTCAACTGAACACGAGTATATGAATTACAGACTCAGTAACTTGCTATTATTGTTTTGGATACTGCACTAGATACTGATAAACCTATAGTAAACATCGATATCACAAAGAGACACGTTTGAACAAGAACTTAGAAGAAAAAAAAAAACAATTATTTCTCGCAAGGATAGTTTTGAACAAAACTTTGTCGATAGGTAATCATTATCATCGCTACTTAACTATAATCTATGCTCACAAAAATATACATAATCGAAAATGTGTTACTAAATCTCGTTATTAACACTGACTGTAGAACACCATTCCCAAAGTTAATGAGTTCTTTCAAATGTTCCAGACAATACAAAGAAGCTCTTCGACAGCAGCGTCAACAGGATATTTATCGGCCTCGGCCCGAAAACCCCTCCCCCGAACTAGACTCCTCACCACAATCGCAGAACCAAAGCCCCGTCCACAGCTCCCCAGTCAACGGCCACAGTAACGTATCCCCTAGTCTCTACCGATCACTATCATCCAACTCCACAATATCCCCTAATTCTACCCAAGTGCCAAACTCCCCACTGCTCCATTCCACGCCTAGAAGATTCAATGGCAACACCGAGAAACAAGAAGAGAACAAACGGCCGGTACAAAAAGTTGTACCGTCGCGGAATGTCAATAAGACGTATGTGAATGGAAATGTAGAGTACGCCCGCGTCAATGGACAAGACGCGTACGTAAAGCCTACATCTCCCACTAAATCACCGACGAATACGCTAGGATATAATAGTATAGGGAAATCTAGTATACCCCGGATGAACGGGGATAATGCCAAGTTGTTGACGACTAGTGTGTCGTATTTGAAAGGTCCGGCGCCCAAGGGGCCGAAGATGGCGTGGAACAAAGACGCGCCCGTCGATAAGCTGAGCTTCACGATGAAGAGGGAGTTCGATAAGCAGAAGGAGGAGTCGGATTTGCTGCAGCAATTGAGGACGGTGAGTTTTTTTTCGAGTTTCTTAAGAATCCGGTTAAGGCTTCTATTATATACTAAGAATTCCCATACAAACGTATTCCTAAATAGTAACTCGAGCAAATTTATACCACATTATGCTATTATTTTTAAAGATATGAAGAAAATTTTTAGTTTATACCTTTCACATCAATCGTCATTTACTCAGTCTATTTTTATTTTTCAATTGTTAACTGATCCGTATCGGTGAATGTACGTGGTAATATTAACGAACGTGGTAATTAAACGCTTTTAATTAATAATCTTCTAGTATTTATCTAGGTAGTAACGTATATCCGAACGATTACACATGATTTCTGTATTAATGTGTGTGGGAAATCCGGCCTTCGCCGGCAAGTAAGTTTTCAAAGTTGAAAACTATCTTATACAAAATAAATTAACTTTATAACCCGTACTGAATAAGGCTAAAAGTATAACTTTTTAAGGAATTTCTTCACAGGTGTTCGCTGCAGTTGCTTAGCGTGCAAGAACGTGAAGTTAAGATTATTGTATGTATAACTTAGGCGACATGGCATTCGTGTGTTTGACAATGGCTGCTTGTGATAAACATTGGCTTCACAACATTAATCTTCTTTATTTCCAATAGAGCTCATATGTAAATATCTCAAAAATCTATCATTTAGAGAACAATTAATCTCATCTTAAATCAAATAATTTTGCGAACGTGACTGTGATAAAGACCTACTTTGCTCGCACTTATACACCACCAATCATTGTTTTTAGAATAGGTGGAATGAAAAGGTATAAGTTTAATAGCTGACGAGTTCATAAATCATTTCATTTGCGTAAAGGCGCGGTCCAGTGTTGCCGCAGTGGGCACTCTTGCCTCGGAGCAGGGATTGTCCTTCACTACGAGACACGAAGTTTTTTGCTAAATTAAATATTAAGTTTTTCTAGTACAGTCTGACTGTCTGAATAGAGTTTTGAATATTTACATCGAGCAAAGTAATAAAAAATAATAAATAGTTAATTACAGGCACTCTAAGAGGTTAGCATTTTTACAATAACCCTGTGTAGCATATATAATTTATACATTAAATACATGCAATAATTTCTGTTCCTAGAAATTTGAGCTGGTTATGCGAGCTAAATGGGATGCGGCAAAAAAGCTTTATCGGCTAATGGTCTGGATAAACATATTCTATACACATGTGTTTAAGACATCAGCTATTTGTCTTCAATCGGATGTAAATATTGTCTTGCGTAGATTCTCACGAGATAAAGCTAGATAAGGACCGCCGACGTAAGCGCACGTGAGCCAAATATAACATGAGTCGTGTAGGCAGATCCGTATTTGTACAGCTTTAGCTTAATAATAAAATAATTCGACATGAAGTGAGCAAAGCTGAGATGTTTTTTCTAATGTATGGCGGGATAGGGCATAGCTTTATGAAATAGACTCCAAAGCAACATCTTTGATGATGCATCTTCAAAACTACAGTACAGTTTGTTTGCCCGCTTAGAATAACCCAATTTAATCCAAATCCTTGAGTATAAGTTAACAGCTTATTCCCGTGTAGTCCCATATTTTGAACTTGCAGAATCTTGATCGCGAGCTTTAATAGCGCGCGGGCGAGTGTCCACTTTGCCATAAATAAGCACACGCTGCAAAATTCTCAACTCTAACTTTTCTTTCCATAGTAAAACAAAAATACAAATAACGGTATTTAAAATAATCTCAAAAAGGAAAACGTAATTTGATGGGTAAGGTCTTCAGAAAAAAATAACAGATAAACCGTTATCTGATACGGCTTAGCAAATATAGCGTATTTGAATACTTGAAAAAACAAATATTGATATTTATTTTTACGTGAATAGACCGATTATTACACCCCGAATCACTCTGTGTGTTTGTCTTTACATAATTAACTGGTATGGTAAACATCAGGGTTCACTGCCTTTATTAATTGCCCTCTGTCTCTTTTGTCCTGTTATACATTTTACCCTCGCTTACTTTCAAAAAGACTTGAGATTTAGAACAATCTACAATAAAAATATAGGTAATACGAGTTGTGTCCGCTACAACAAGACTATGTTCCACTTCTGAGGACTGACCACCAGCAGCAAAGCCCTCGTGGGTTGTGCAATTTCTAGTGTTTCTTAACTGATAAACTAGGTTAAGCATTATTGCTGCGGATGAGTAATCGTTTGTGGTAGTTAATACCATTAATCATCCCAATAATGACCACTGAAGGCCTACTTCCACAAACTGACTTCGTAGCTTTGTTTCGAAACGGAGTAACTATGTCCATCTTGTACCCTACCGCCAAGTCAGGCAACTTGAACAAACGGTCATTGTTTCGGATTCATAATCATTTTAATATAATGAAGTGATATTGATAGCTTTGTGTAGGTTTAAAACTAATAACAAACATAAAACTGCTACGTTCAATAGTTAATGATCTATTTACACTACGGTTAAAATAATGCAAACACTGCTTTCGTTGAATACATTTCAAACGTTTGATTCATAATTGAAATACGGGAATATGCATCATAGAACAGAAAAATATTCACAGTTTGCACGCAAACAATTTGAACCGTAGGGATAGTCAATTCTACTACTTCTACGAGTTTGGCAATTAGATATAACCAGGGACTTATGTATTAGATCCTTCGTTTTGAATCCTTGGTTTTGAAATACCGTCAGAATATATTTATTTTATAGAACCAGGGACTTATATACTAGATCCTTCGTTTTGAATCCTTGGTTTTGAAATACCGTCAGAATATATTTATTTTATAGAACCAGGGACTTATATATTAGATCCTTCGTTTTGAATCCTTGGTTTTGAAATACCGTCAGAATATATTTATTTTATAGAACCAGGGACTTATATGTTAGATACTTCGTTTTGAATCCTTGGTTTTGAAATACCGTCAGAATATATTTATTTTATAGAACCAGGGACTTATATATTAGATCCTTCGTTTTGAATCCTTGGTTTTGAAATACCGTCAGAATATATTTATTTTATAGAAATGTAATCCGGAGACGTGGGTTCAATTCCCACTCGATGTGAGAAAGTTGAAAATAAATATACCTTTATTGGGTAAATATACATTACTTTTTATTGTCAAGCACTGAATCAGTAAACGACGGACAAAATGTCAATCACGAACTTCGGAAACGCTCTCGTGATAAGAAAACGTGCGACCCGTCCTGTTATAAATGTTATTAATAAATAGATTAAACAGATGTTACTAAACCTCTTAAGTGTTTCCGAGCTTTGGAGGGTACGTGAAGCCGTCTCGGTCCCGCTTGTTGTCGTCAAACACGTTACAGTATGAACCTGCAACTGCCCATGAGAACCAGTTCCCGTTCTAGGTTAAACCTCTTTGACATCTTCAAACCATTAGTTCAGATTGTGGTCAAAGGCTATATAAAAAAGAAACCATGATGAACGTATGTTTCCAGATAATAGAGAGTCGTCTGAAGATGTCCCTCCCGGAGCAGCTAGCGCCGGTGCTGGCGGACGGCGTGGTGCTGTGCCACCTCGCTAACCACGTGCGGCCGCGCTCCGTCGGCTCCGTGCACGTGCCCTCGCCGGCGCAGGTCTGTCTCAAGGCAATATACCCACATATCTTCTTATTTATTAATTTATTCTTCTATTTTATTCTTACTCTTGCATGGTGGTAGGGCATTTTGCGAATGCCCGCTTGGCTAGTTACCACCCTTAAGTAGAAAATCTGTCGCCAAGCACCTAACTGTGTATTCCGGCAGCTGTCCTTGAGAGCCAGTACTTCTAGGTTAGCCTGAACAACATCTTCGAGCACATCATCACTTACCATCAGGTGAGATAGTGGCCAAGGGCTAACCTATAAGGCATAAAAAAAAAAAATTACTACAGTGCGGCCGCTCAAAGAATGCGTTTGACAGTTAGTTTTATGGATATTGTTTTCCCCGTGCGACATAGACAGTCTGATTACATAATGTTGTATCAGTCAGGCATTTAAACGCTTAAAAGATATTTGCTCATATATATATTTTACTCCATTTACAAGCCACAACGACGATAAAAACACGTACTGTCAAACGCATTCTCTCAGCGGCCGGACTATAGCGGCCCGCCCGTTTATTTAACTAAAATTTAAAAAGAAAACATTTTTTAAAATTATCTGTAGCACAATGATTTTATAGCATAGTGGTAGGGCATTTTGCGAATGCCCGCTGGGCTAGTTACCACCCTTAAGTAGAAAATCTGTCGCCAAGCACCTAACGGTGTATTCCGGCAGCTGTTCTTGAGACAATAATTCTAGGTTACCCTGAGCAACATCTTCGACCACATCTGGTGAGTTAGTGGTCAAAGGCTAACCATCAGGAATAAAAAAAATGTTCATCAGAGATAGTGTACGATTCTACTGGTGAAAGAATTTTTCAAATCGGTCCAGTTGTTTTTAGTTAAGTTTATTCGTTACATAAAAAAATACAAATCTTTCCTCTTTATAATGTTAGTGTAGAATATTATGATTGATGATTTATTTCCAGCTGCTAGGCTAGCCTTTGACCACTATCTTACCTGATGGTAAGTGATGGTGTGGTTGAAGATATTGTTCAAGGTAACATAGAATTAATGGTTCTAAAGAACATGTGCCGGACAACGTTAGGTGCTGTTGATTAATAATGGTTCTAATGAACATGTGCGTTAGGTGCTGTTGATTAAAATTAAAACGGCATCATTAGATATAAGAAAATATTAGTACTCTCGAAATCAAACCCGTTATTCTGTGTGTATGCTCCTGTCGTGAATGTGTCCCTAAAAAGATGAAATTCTGGTAAATCATGCTAGTTACATTTAATGATAACAAATATTTTAGGAAAACATTAAATTAATATTTCGAGATAAAAGATGTCTGAGTCAAGACTTGTTGAGGATGCTTCGTGCAGAAGCGAAAAGCATCGAAAATTCTTCCGGTTTGGCTGCGTGGCGTTTGTGACGTAACGTCGTCTTAACCGGAGGAAAATTGGACGGAATTGTTACTAGATATATTTTTTCAAAATGTTTTTTGCCAAGTAACGCCTGAATCTATTTAATTAAAAAAAAACAATCCTGTTATAGCACATAGCTATCAGAATAAACTCTTTGATATTCTGTGGAGCTTCCCTCAATAGAAATCAGTTTCTAAATGCCTAATTATGCAATCTCTGTTTTATATTTATGCATATGATCAACATGACTGTAGTTGAAAGTGATTTTGACGTTACTAAAACATCGCAATATTTCTTATTATTCTATTTAAGCAATTAAACCTTTAGCCTCTATTTCTAATATAAAATGTGATATTGCAAATATAAATTAGGTCTATCAGTCTCTTTCTCTCTGGGTTTCACATATCATTAGTAATAAAGTCGTGCTAAAACGTTAAAACTGCAGTATTAACTGCTGTATCCTATGTTTTTCATCTTCGACAAAGCAAGTGGGATTATAATGTATGTCAGAAATAAAACGTGAATATTTATAATTGTTCACGTTTTATTTCTGACATTTATTATGTGTATTGTTACTTACCCCACTTTAAAAAAATTAAAATAGTGAATAAAAATAATAATAATATAATAATAATAATAATGTTTATTTCACTATTTTAATACACAATACAATAAAGTGGGCAAGTTGTCAAAGCGTAGGCATAATTTTAAACAAAGATGATTCTTTCAGTTGTTTGATTTTTGCGTTTTACCTTTTCAGCCAAAGCTCACAATGGCGAGATGTAGAAGAAACGTCGACAACTTCCTGGAAGCGTGTCGAAGGATTGGCGTCGAAGAGGTATGTACGAACATAATTATTTCATATATAACACTATTTCTTCCTTGATGATTATGATTTTATTAAGTAAATCACTTTCGGTTGTGCGTATTTCCAAAAAACGCGTGTGTATTGTTCTTAAAATTTTAACGGTTTTTCCGTACAAAAAAAACCGTTTTTTCGCTTCGAGTGTTGCAGGGTGCGATATCCTTTGTCGAGCGCAACATTTAAATATGAGACTAAGAGACGGGTGGCGTGTGTTGCAGGAGGACATCTGTTTGCCAGAAGACATTCTGGGGCGAGAGGCGACGAGCGAGACGGCAACAACCCTCGCTCCACCCGCCGCCCTCGTCCGAACTATCGCTGCCCTGCTCGCACACGCCACCCCGTCGGGCTCGCCAAGGGATATCCCGCCTTATCACATCGATTACTACTCTGACGATGCAGAAACGCTAGAACTAAACTACCAAAGACAACTGCGCCGCTACTGCGACGAACGATACGTCAGCAACTTCAACACTACAGACGATTACATCGACGAAGCGGAAGAGTACCAGAATTACGAAAACAATAACGCCGAATCATACTCTCCAGTCTACGCCAACGAGCTAAGGAATAGAGGACCTTATTATCAAACGAATAAAGTCCAATTTGTGACACCGTTCTGTAAAGGAAACGGCATTTTGAAAAGCGAAAATTTTGAAATACATGACACCGACGAAGTCGACTCTCCGATGGAGGTACGAGAGATAAACCCCGAGAGATATGACAGGGGGAAAATGAATCTCGACATACAGCATAATCTCAATAGGGACGTGCAAGAAGCAGAACTGCCTAAGGAGAACGAGAACAGGATGTTCTATACATGTTTATGTCTGGGCACTTTTGTGGTGTCTACTTTAGTGCTGATTTTATACCCTTTGTAATATATATTTGAGAGGTAGTAATCGAAAATTATGATTTACTACGCGTGATAGAAAGCTATTATGCAGGCTATGTTAATATTGGCTCGATCGCTTTAAGAACTATTAAATCGTTTATAATTTTAATAATTCTAAGAGCGGTGGAGTATAGTATCGTTTGATGGATCTTTCTCACAGTGAAACTGTGCTTTTATAAAATACGAGGCTGCTTTATTGTCATTTATAAAATCTTAGAAAGGCTGAAAGGAACTTGAAGGTATTCACGAAGGAATTTGTACGATGGAATTTACTTAACTTTTTGAAATGTGTATTCATACTTATTACTATCTCTAAATAATGGAACCAATAGGTATACATGTAATATGTAAGGTCATTCAAATAATTGAACTATACCATTTGAATAGTTCCAAATAATTGGATCTGATTTTATAAATTCGAATCAGTCTGATGTAATGATTCCAAGAAACTTCATTCCTATATGAGGCATTTAATTTTTTTTTTGTATTATTTGATTATATAAATTTTCCAATTAGTGTTGTGTTTTTGGTTGCTGATTGTTTTGTGTGTAATGCCTGTTTTTTGTATCTTTTCCTGAGATCTCAGTGTATTGTTGTGTTGAAAAGATTTTTGCTATTTAATTTAAGTTTTTTTTTGTATTTATGATGTATTTTATATTTGTATTATAACATGCAATATTGATGCTAATTAGGTATACCACATAGTAGGTAGTATTTTGCACCGATTTAGGATGATACGGATTTTACAATTTTAGTAAGATTTAAAACTTGTCAAGGAAAAGTATATATGAAGAAATACAAGAAAAAATCTTATTAATAGCGAACTATCTTTAACATATTTTCAAGATAGTTTAACATCAGTTTTTAACTGATTCTATAAATATTTGTGATCTTTTTCCTTTTTGGGAAGGGCTTCCGTAATTTCAACACTCATCCATACAAAAGTACAATAAACTAACCTGTTTAAATGTTGGTGCATAATGAGAGAGCGAGTTTATATAAACATAATATATTCGATTTCTGTAGATTAGATATATAAAGTAATTTAATATTATATTTCTTATCAAATAAGAATTAATATGCCTTAATTGAAACTTCATATCGTTATTGTATTGATAATGCAAAAACGTAAATGTTATTGGTAAACGCGTAACTTGGACACAGTTAATATTGAAAACGAATACGTTTGAATTTTGGACAACTTATAAAATGCAGTTGAATATAGGAATCTATTTATGATGAAACACTTAAAAACCGGACAAGAGCGAGGGGGACTCGCGCACGAAGGGATTCGTAACTAAATATTCTGTGAATAGTTAAAGCGTCGACCTGTCATCGTTATTAGTAACGAGCAAGAAACGTAAAAAATCAATTTTGTTATATGCGAGCCCCCCTAAATATTTATTTTATTTTTAGTATTTGTTGTTATAGCGGCAATAGAAACACATCATCTGTGAAAATTTCAACTGTCTAGCTATCACCGTTCTTGAGATACAGCCTGGTGACAGACGGACGGACGGACAGCGAAGTTTCAGTAATAGGGTCACGTTTTTACCCTCGGGTACGGAACCCTAAAAACTATGAAAGCTAACGGTAAATATCTCAATATAAAATTTAAACATATTTTTAGGTGTTGCTTTTTGATGGTATATTGTATTCGTAATTCAAATTGTGTCCAAGTATATAAATATTGTAGTGTGTAGCGATATTTAGACTATAATTCGAGGCTTTTCGTATAGTATTCCGATCTGACAAAAGATTGCTAAGAAAGACATTTTTACAAAATTAATACTAGTAATTTACTCATATTCCTAAATGCCGCCAATCATACTTAAGTATAACTTGATGCCAATAATGAAATAAATATTTATTTCTAATTAATTAATAATTTTACTATTGCACTTATGATTGCATCGAGAGAAGACAAAGATAATGATTTATTGGGAACATAAATATTAATATAATAATAATAAAGTTAAAACCATTCCAAAGAAGATTTACGTGATCGAAGACTGTAGTTTCTGTAAACACTAATAACTAATAACAATATATAATATTTCAATGATTTTTTACTTCTCTTCTACTCTAAAATACGTTTTTGTAATAGAATATATTGTGTAATTCATTCGGCTAATATATAATCATTCTGCACTTATGTAAGTACTTAAGGTCACCTTCTCTATATTATTATGATTTTTCTTTATTAATATCTTAAACAATCTATGAATGTTTTTTAAAGGGTCAGCAAAAATACAATATAAACACAGAGTAATTTAATGATATTTATCGACTCGTCTGTTTGCTGGACATTCAGACAGCGTATTTACTATTTGATAAGATTCCGGCATGACTGCTTTTCTTCAATAACTCTGTTATAATTTTGACACACGTTTGTAGGCTTATTTGTGTCTTTTGACTTGACCTTTTTACTTCAATTATATACATAACTTTACATCCGAATAAAGATCACGGATTTCCACTGTCACGATCTTGGAATATCTTTTTTGCTTCCGTCACTCTCCATATACCCCCTTCTGGGTATTAATAACCGGGCTTTTGTCCAGAACATCTCCAATACGTTCACTGAAGTCTTCTTCCAACTGTTCCATTCACACTTGCCTAGTATACCTGCTTTATCGATATCTTCCTGTCCATTCCTTCTAAATGTCCAAACCATCTCAGTATATCCTTCTTGACTAACGTCTACCCTCTATCAAGATTTTCTCCGAATTTCTTTCAAATGCTGTATAAACACAGACCCTTTTCATCTCGAGTGTATTTAGTCTACTTTGATTCTTATACTGCTAAACTCAACTTTGATTACTAACAAAAACTACTTAAATAGTCGTTACCAATACGGCTTTAAACTCTGTCAGTTGAAACAATTGAATTACTCCTTTTTTTTCTTAGATATTATTTTACATTTCTTTTCTTAATGATATCAATCAACTTGCTGCGCAATAAGGTTTCTGTGCAACAACTATTGCAGATTTTATAATTAAATATTAATATTTTTAATGTCGTTAATATTGACGGCAATGTACTTTGTAAATTTATTTAAATATATACATATACCCTACTTATATAATGTGTTGAGTATTTTTGCTGACCGTTCAATTGATAACCGGTATTTTCTTTTTCTCTACTTTCTGGTCATAATTTTACGTGGGTATATTAAAAGTATAAATAGTTATTTTGAGCTTTAAATATTCGAGTACAATGCTGTAACTTTAATTAAGTATATAATACTAATATATAATTTAAAATAGCTTACGCGTACATTTATTTATTAGCTTTTGGTGCTTGGGTACTTACTTTTGTAGTTTGTAGGGACTGGTTTTCGTGTTCGAAAAGTTTTTGGTTTATTTTAAATCATGACCAGTTGATACACATTTCAAGATAATTTGAATATGCTAATCGAATATATAACATATTAATACTATACAAAATAGAAAAAAAACCGTATAAACATCTAATTATCTTCGACTAGTCTGTGGTTTAGTGACGTCACAAAATAGCCATCATCGAATAATAATGGACAATAAAAGATTTTTAACTTGCCATCTACCTGATGTTCCGAGCGTTCTCATTGGACTGTTGTTAAAAGAACCTAAATAGTCAAATGCTTAGAATATGTGATGGGTATCTACAAGCTTAATAAAAATAACAATTAATAACATGAAATTGGAACTTCAATTTTATTATTCCATTTTCATTGTAGTATGAGATTTCAGCAATGTTTAAGTCTACAATTAATTTTAATTTTCATGCATAATGCAAAATATACTTGCCAATGAGATGGTACATACATACATAAAAATCACGCCTCTTTCCAGTTGGGGTAGGCGGAGACCACAGATTTCCACTTATTACGATCCTTACACATCTCTTTCGCTTCATCTACACTCGTCAATCCGTTCATACATGAGCGTCGGTTTAGGGTAGGTACTCGTGACATGGACTTTTCTCAGAACGTCTTCAATCTGATTTCGGAACGTTCGCCTAAGTCTTCCCCTTCGTACACTTCCGTTCACTTGTCCCATGTATACCTGTTTAGTCATTCTCATTTCATTTATTCTCACCAAATTTCGAAACCATCTTAATATGTTAAGATGATTTTTGTCACCACATCCTCATTCACACCCACATCGTTCCTTTATCACAGTATTTCTTAACCTGTCACTCCGTTTGAATCCAATCATGCTTCTCAATGCTCTCATCTCCACTGCGTTTATTCTACTTTCATCCTTTTTCTGCCATACCCAACTTTTACTACCATACATTAGTGTCGGATCCAACACACATGAGATGGTACATATACATATATGCTTCGCTAAAGAATCCCGTCGATGTTTTACGAAACAGTTGATTTTCTTGCCAATTCAAAAACTTCAAAACACGGAAACCGGTCTGTTTTTATATTCCATTAAATTATAGGTACAAGTGGTTTGTTTATACAAAACGATTGGTTGATTTGTTTGATTTATTTAACACTCACATTTATTTAAGTACAGAAATATAGGCTTTATTGACAAATGCATTTGATTTTTGCACACTGATTAAGTTGTGAAATTTATATTTTAATGTGCATTTAAAGATTTTTTTTAAGAGTTTACAGTCATAGTTTATTCGAATGTTGTTTGAAAATGTACTTTTTGTATGTACTTATGATGTTTTGTCTCTTTAATAAATTTTCTTATTGGCTACATCTGCGAGTTTATTTTTCATTATCCCGTAAATAACTTGATATGTTAATGAGTTACAGGTTTTTTTTCTACCTACGCTACATGAATTTTACCTACGCTAACAGTTATTTTACTAAATATTTGTTGCGAAAAGTTGAAATTTACTGGCATCGTGTAAATTAAACGATTTCTTCTTGGATGTACTAATTTGTAGGACCATGAGGTAAACCAATTTCTGTTAGACTTTATTGTATATTAAAGGCAAAAATAGCATTAAAGTCCCTGCATTTGCCAAGGCTTTTAATGTTTGCCTGGTACTTTTTAGAGATTAATATATGATCTGGTTTCTAAGGAAGAAACATATTTTTATTATATTTTCTTAAGTGCCTAGTGATGAGACAGACAAGACGCCCGCTTGTCCATTACAGTTGCAGTATCGACCTTCTCGCTCTGGATGACACTTTTCTACTCTTGACATTCTGATACGTTAGTTCTTTTGTCTCATTCGCCCAGTAATACTAGTAAGATGACGCTTTATTAAGGGCAACATTTTTGCTTTGAATATACTATTAGGACGTACCTAAATAAGTACCTAGCGGTCCTACTAAGTAATAGAACAAATTAGTGGCTCCACCAGAATATGCCCAAACATAAAGCATTACAAATATACAGCGAAAGGAAATAATAAACTACGGGATTCGAACCCGCGACCGGATGGTCCCTCAGGCTGGGACATGTTCTGCCAATTGATCTATCGTATTGAGTGAGTCACGGCTCAAATTTATCCCTTTGTCCCTATTGTTTAAGCGTCTTAAGGGGACGATAGTAAAATATATAAATTACTATTTCACGAACTATTTTGTATTCGTGCTTTTAAAGTATGATCAATACGTGAGAGTTACTACAGCTAAATTATTTTAAATTCAACATCATGTCCTTATCCCTCACTGAGGCAGGATCGGTACCTCAGATCTGAAAGTTGAATTTGGAGTTTGTTTCTCTGACTTTTTTTTATGTTATTGTGACGGAACAAGCACGAGACCCACCGGATGTTAAGCGGTAGCCACTGCTTATAACAGATACATTTAATCATAAGGAACGAACTGCACTGCGCCCGTCACCCTGAGACATACAGTTGTTGAGTCTCACGTGCCTGTTATTTGACTGGCTCTCAAGGACTGCTGCCTGAAGACACTGTTAGGTTCTTTTCGACATATTTTATATTCGAGTGTGGTAGCTAGCCAGGCGAGCATTCGCAAAATGTCCTTCCACCATGCGGTGAAGCTCAAGCCGGCGGTGGGATACGAACCATGGACCTGCGGCACCGCAGTCCATAGCTATAACCGCTCGGCTATCATTTGTTGACTATGATCGTATCATTTGTTGAAAGACAAGTGTTACACTACTTCTTTTGTTAATCTAAGTAAACTAGTTTATCTGTGCGAAATATGCACTCATTGTAAGAGTATAGGGTTTTATTTTTATGACCGTTCGCCTCTGTGACATCAATCCTTGCGAATGCAGGTAGACAATTAGTACACAGCAAGCATGCACGTTATGGCAGTAGGGTGAATCTGGTTTGGTGGCTACAGTTTGTTTCATTAACGTATTGAGAGTTTATATGGGATTTCATACTTCTATTGGAGTTTTGAACACACTTTTTTTAACGAATTAGGTGTTTCTGTGAAATTTTCAAATGACTAAAGATAGATGCGGGCCGCATGCGGCCCGCACACTGCCCGAAATACTAGCTTGTACGCAGCAGCAGAGCTCAGACTTGCACCGATTTGACTGAAAATCGATATATAGGTTGTTCTCGTCATCCTCATTCCAAATATGAAATTTTTATTTCGATGACGTCTGCCAAGTAAAAAAAGTTACTCCGATTTGGCTGAAACTCGATATTTAGGTGGTTCTGGGTGTCCTTATTCCAAATCTAAAATTTGTTTTTTTGATGACGTCTGCCAAGTAAAATAAGTTACTCTGATTTGGCTGAAACTCGATATTTAGGTGGTTCTGGGTGTCCTTATTCCAAATCTAAAATTTTTTTTCGATGACGTCTGCCATGTAAAAAAAAAGTACTCCGATTTGGCTTAAATTTTATATCTAGGTTGTTCTGGACGTCCTTATTTCAAATATGAATTTTTTTTTCGATGACGTCTGCCAAGTGCAGATAAATCACGTATCTCGAAAACGGTCATAGATAGGTAGGGGGTTTTTGAAAATATGTCATAGGGAATAAGAAGAGCAGTCGAGTGACATTTTGGATGTGTCACACGTGCTCCTCTCATTCTTTATACTGCATTTGGAGTGTTTTACCTCATATTTTCGACTGTATTAGGAGTTTTTGTAGGTTTTTTGACTGAATTTGGAGTTATTGTTCTACGTTATTGTAGTTGCGAGCCCGAAGGGCGAGCTCCTGGTGAGGCCGAAGGCCGAACTTTCGGCTCGCGAGGCCGAAGGCTGAGCGTATGGTGCGTGAGCCCGAAGGGCGAGCGCTTGCCGAGGCCGGAGGCCGAGCTGTGTTGGTAACTTGCGAGGCCGAAGGCCGAGCTCCGACTCGATAGTATTTTCTACATCTCCGACTGGTCTCCATGGCAACTGCCCGCGGTAACCGAAGTACCTACGAGTGAGGTTCCATAACAAAAGTGACTTGGAACCCTGGTCCCATTCTGCCCGTACCACCTTTTTATGGCAGTAGGGTGAATTTGGTTTGGTGGCTACAGTTTGTTTCTTTATTGTATTGAGAGTTTATATGGGATTTCATACTTCTATTGGAGTTTGAACACACTTTTTTTTACGTATTAGGTGTTTTGATATAAGTTCAAATTGCATAACGATAAATGCGGGCCGCATGCGGCCCGCACACTGCCCGAAATACTAGTATCATATATATATATCCATATATATACAACAATCACCTCGTAGACTATCGTAGTAAGCAGACGTGTCGCAAAATATTTTACAAATAATACAATTACGTTTAAACGATTTTGAACATAATCTACAGCTAAGGACAGTGCAAAATTAAGTGCACGGTAAGTGAAGTCATACTCCTTTACTGCTCTGATAAACTTGGCGCGAGTGCGCATTCCACCTCTGTGCGAAAGAGACGGGCGCTGAGTCAGTGCTCAAACCGGTCCCGTTGGTGCGAGCCATTCACACAACGTGCGACAGGGGCGGATTGAGTTTTGCAATAATATTGTAGATACATATTATACAACTAGGTAAATTTTTTAAAATTAAAGACTTAGGTGAATCCAAAGAGTGTCTAGGAATGAGCATTGTGAGAAACCGCCAAGAGGGGGAAATTTACCTAGACCATCGTTACACAAGGAAATTATTGCAAAAATTTGGAATGGAAGATTGCAAACCAGTTGGAACTCCAATGGAATGTAACCTGAAACTTGCTAAAGGGAGTAATGCAGAGGATACTAGATATCAAGAAATAATTGGATCTCTAATGTATCTGTCCACTTGTACCAGGCCAGACATATCTTTTGCGGTCAGCTATCTAAGCCAATTTAATTGTTACAATGATAATATGCATATGGCAGCATTGAAACGTGTGTTACGGTACCTCAAAGGGACAATGGATTATGCCCTTTGTTAAAAGAAAATGAAAAAGCATCTGGTTGCGTATGCTGATGCGAATTGGGGTACCAATTCGGGCGGCCATTCATTTTCTGGTTACTGCTTAGTTTTTGCTGGTGCTGTAATTTCGTGGCATGCTCGCAAACAGCAATGTATTGCGTTAAGTACTGCTGAAGCAGGATTCATTGCTCTCTGTGAAGCTGCTAAGGAAATTGTTTTTATAAAGGGGATTTTTAATGAGTTGTGTACTAATAGAAAGCCTGTAACTGTTTACAGTGATAGTCAAAGTGCTAGCAAGATGATTTACAATCCAGTCACTCATAAGAGAAGTAAGCATATAAATATAAAGTATAATTATGTTAAAGAGTTAGCTGAGGCAAAGGAAATAATTATAGATTACTGTGAAACTTAATAATTATGATTACTGATGCTTTAACAAAACCTGTAAACAGGGTTAAACATAATTTTTGTTTTAACTATATGGGATTACAAAGACCATCTTAAGTGTCAATCTTAACTTAAGTGGGGGTGTTGAAAATAGTTTTATTAGGTACTTGTAATTTCATAGTCTATGATTAGTAACTAAGCAACGGTTGTTAGAAAATTTTCTTATTGACTGATGTAATGTTCTTCTATAAATAAAAAAACGTTCACAGCTTTATCACAAGATTTTAATATCTTATAGGCCTTTTACTGCGCTGCTCCCAGCTCGTGTCCATCAAATTCTTTAGCTATAAACGGAGAAATTATAAACCTCATTAATAAAGAAAAATATCTGGGTCTTATTAATTTTGGATAGTCAGCTTACATGGAATCCACATAAAGAAAACATTAGCGCAAAAAATATTTCTCTCACAGGTTCGCTCCGTGGCGTGGTCCGATGCCTCCCGAAACGCGTAAGATATACAATCTATAATTCTATGGTAAAACTTTACATCGACTATCTGATTGAAGTTTGGGGTACGGCGGCGGCCAAAACCAATTTAAAAAACATACAAACTACACAAAATAAACTAATTAAAACATTATTTCATCACGATTATTTAACACCTACTATAAAAAATTATAAGGATACTAAAATCATGAACCTTGCACAAACTTACAAATACGCGACTTGCATTTTGATTAGAAAAATTCTCACTAAAGATATCGATACTCAAATTATATTTACCAAAAAGCTACATATCCAAAAACGACTAACCAGACAAGATAACAATATCTGCTTACGACCACCCAGAACCAACTACGGTAAAAGAAGTCTAGGTCTCTCTTCGATTCTCTCAGGATCTCGCTCTTTGTTTGTCACAGTTGTATCTCTTGTTGGTAGTTTATCCATCCTTCGCCATGGCCTCGGTCCTTCCGCTACTCCAGGTTACTTAATTTATCCGCTACCATTGAAGGGGAATGAAACGTAATTATAATTAAGTACTAAAGACTTAAGCCCGAGAGGTGCCGGGTTATTCTTGTGGAATCGTATGATTATACTGATAAGGCAGATTTCTGAACTCCGGTCGGTGTGCATCCGGCGAGCTTCACATAATTTCTGATGGTCTGCAGAGCTTACTACAAAATGTATGTCTAAATGCATACATATAGACATATATGTATTTGTGCCTTCCGACGCGCGTTAGAATATTTCTGACTTATATTTTGTAGCAATGTGCGGTCGCCCATAAAATGTCAATGCGATAAGACCGGTTGTTGAATTAATCCAATTAATAATTTTGAAATATGTTGAAGAATTGCGAAAATTTGCCCCGAAGTAGTGTCAGTAAAACCAACCAGCCAACTAAAAACTGATTTTCGTATCTACGCACAAAGTGCGAATCTATTTATATATTTGTAACGTTTTTGTAATTACAATGAAGATTTGCACAACGACACAAAAAATACTTTTTAATTTATTTTAAACGTGTTCCGTACAAAATACTTCATGCAAATGTATATTATAACGTTAAAAAGTATAATATAAGATCAGACCGACATCCTCTCGTTTCGTCCGTAAGTTGTTTAGTTTAGAAAGTTTAACCGATTTCACTCCTTTCCAAGGGGTGCATTTCGTAGGGGTTGTGGTGGAAGTGTTTTTTTTACCTATATTGAACAATTAAAAAAACAATTGGATTTCCCAGAATTACTTCCACAATTCTTTTTTCAAAGAATAGCCTAATTTGGCTGGACTGTTTTTGTTTCACGAAGTATTTAATATAATTAAGCTAACAGTCTCCGATGTCTTTGGTGACAGAATTAAAAAGTCTATATGGGAAACATCATCACTATATTAATATATATCCATTACCGTTTGTTTACCCAAATAATTAATTAAAATAACACAAATTTGTACGAAACCTAGTAGAATGTGTTTTTACTCATCATTGCAGAAACTAATGTGCTGCGCGGCAGATGTCCTGGAAGGCAAGGGCACAGTGCAGGTTGCTATAACAGTGACAGAACTCCTCCGGAGGCACGCGGCGTTGCGAAGCTCCCCGCTCACCGCGTCCTCCCCCCTCGCGTCGCCGCACGCCACCTAGCAGCCGCTGCTTGCGCTGGCGCCGCATCCTGCGCTCTCTCTCTAGGAAACTGGAACATTACAGAACATTCTCGAAAGTTCCAGAAAAATGTAGACAAATCGGAGGTAATATATAAGCTTCTAGAGTAATGTTTCAGGTGGAAAAATGTATCAGAAGGTTTCAAAACAATAAATTGGAAGTTTTAGGAACAATGTATGAAGAGGTTCCAGAACAATTAAGATTCAGAAGTGATCTAGAACTTTAGGAACTATCTAGTGATAGGATGTTTAATTATATTTAATGAGGTTCGGGGACAGTGATGAAAGGAAAGGACAACCATTTTTTGTTGGTAGTGTTGTAAAAACCAATTGTAGGTTGTGTTAGGTAATATGGGAAAGTGCAAACTTGCAACCTTGGTTTTTTTGCTGAAAGAAAACTATTATGAAAATTTGTAAATATTTTAAAAAGTAATAGAAGGCGTTAAGTCATGGAAATGTTTGGTTCCTCTTTCTTGTTGTGAGGACACAATATCAGACGCCAAATTGAAGATTATTTTTATTCCCTTGCGATGAATATTATATTATGCAAATTATTTAATAGGTTGAAGATTAAATGCAAATAATTATAAATATTGTATAAAGTAAAAAAAAGGCAATGTATTCCGACAAAGACCTATTAATATAATTGTAGTTAAAGGGTAAGCGATGAAAATGGCTACTTTAATAAAAATTACTACATTTACTGAAACAAATATAATATCTAATGGAACCGGTACAAAAGTAGACAAATAGGCATACAATTAAATATATATACAACGGTATATAATATGGAGTATATTCCCAAGTCATCTTCCAATGAATCTGTCTGAGTATATTTTCTCTATATAAAAATTTATCCATGCTTATAGATTACAATCTTCTATCCTCTCGCCGCGTTATGTCACATTCGCGGAATGTACCGCTGTCGTTTAAGGTCCCTGTAGCTGAATGTCCCTATCGCTGAAGACACTCGCTTTATGTCCCTGTAGCTAAATGTCCCTCTCGCTAAAAGCCACACAGGCTATAAGTCCCTGTAGCTGACTGTCCCCACTGAAGGGAGCGCAGCCTGAGTTGATAATAGACAAAAAATAAGGTAAAGTAACAAAACTATATTTGACTGATTTCATTAATTTTAGTGTTGGAAGTCGGTTCCGTTTTTTGAAAATATTTTTATTTCACTTTTTTAGTGATGCATACTGCTAACAAGATTCATTCTTTCGCCTAACGATTTTGATTAAATATGTGGAACTACCTCGGAAGTATACTGTACCTACTCAAAAAAGAAAGAATCATCAAAATCGGTTCACAATTGGCGGAGAAATCGAGTAACAAACACACAAAAAAAAAAAAAAAAAAATTGAGAACCTCTTCCTTTTTTGGAAGTTGGTTAAAATACAATAAAAATGGATATTATGTACTCAAATAATACGAAATTGAGTAATCTACCAGGAGACAAGAAACTCTTAGGAGGTATGAATTATTCTTTGATATAAAAAAGTCTAGTAACCTTCAATGAAATATAAAGATTCCTGGTACATTTTATAATTTGTACTAAACATTTGAGAACCTCATCTTTATTCATCGGTAAACGCAGAATGAGACATAGCGCGAGTTTGACACAGAGCGAGTGTGACAAAGGGTGCATACCATTTGAAGTTAAATTCGCCAAAAACGCTAAAAACAATCACACTCCCAAAACGTTGTTCCAGATGGGTCTTGGCATTATTTTCGCCATAAACGCTATGAAGCTACTGGAACAGTTAGAATTACCTACATCTAATGTCAAATGTGACAGAAGTGGCAAATATTAGTGGCATTCTTAGCGTTCTTCTCCTAAATGGAACTGGGGAGAACAGTTACAAACGATCACAGTGATCACAACCATAGACGCAGAATGTGATCAAAATTATCGAAAATAACGAAATTAGCGTCAAATGGAATAGGCCCATAGAGCGAGTGTGACATGAACAGAGTGTGACATGAACAGAGAGTCAATTTCAAGCGGGACATTCCGCGAATGTGACATAACGCGCCGACAGGTCTTCTATTAGGGTCTTTTAATCTCTTAAAGTGGTGTATATCTCGTCAACATCACTAGGGTGCTTTAAACACTGCACAAAACACGAATTTACTAGTTCAATTTTTCTAATTGGCATATACACGCGTTACTGAGCGCACATGTAGAATGGTGCACACCGATGAAGTCCTTAACTAGTGCCTCTATGTTGTAGTCAATTCCATGTAATTATGCTTCTAGATCATCGTCTTTAGATATAATTAGTATCTATATGGTGACCAGACCACAAGTCAAATAGTAGAGTAAATTTATATTGAAATACATTGCTGGTCCATCGATATGTCGTACCCTGATCTCAAAATTGGCCATATACTGAATTGGTTTATTTTTGTTTATCCAATTATAACAGATAGATTAGGAGATTTTGGTTTCGTGGTAAATGGAGGCCCACCCAATGTTCAGCGATAACCTCCTTATAACATACGCATTTCGTCACAAGCAACAAACTACACAGTGCCATACCAGACATACAGTTGTTAAGTCTCACATGCTTGCAAAAAACTAAGGTTCGAATCCTTCCGCGGGCTTAGGGATGATTTATATTAGACCGGGCCGTGTCCGGGCCGGGCCGTGGACGGGGCGGGCCCGGGGCGAAGCCCGTCCGTACGTAGTAGGCGGGCCCGGACGGGACACGGATCAGGCACGGTCTAATATAAATTGCTTCATACAATATGTATGTAACGTTTCAAATCCGTGCCCCGTACGGGCCACGTGCACGGCACGCCCCGGGCACGGCCCGCTCTAATATAAATCTACCCTTAAGCTTCACCGCACAGTGGTAAGACATTTTGCCTGAGTGCCCGCTTGGCTAGCTACCGGCGTATTCCGGTAGTTGTCATTGTAAGCCATTCATTCTAGATTAAGCCTATTAGAACTTCGATCTCAACATCATTTCCTATTAGGCAAGGCAGAGGTTAAAGGCTAGCCTATAAAAATAATGTGACCAATTTTAGGATCGGCCTACGACATTTATTCATAGTTAAAATAGTTTCGGAGGATCAAGAAGAGAATATTCCTTGATTTTTGCATTATAATACGTATATAGGTACGTAACTTGTTACAAAGATTACCAAACTGAATGTAATAATGACCACGTTATTCACAAAATGTGTTAATTTATCACTTTTTCACAAATTAACCAAGTGAAAATGACACTCGTAATACATAATTTATTATATTAATTATGTATCACGAGTAATCATAATAATTAACCTTCACTCGAGCCTTATGAATGTTGAAGTGACTAGAAAAATTAAACTTAAGGTGCATATAATAAAATACTCTCGATAGTATGTAATTTATAAGAATAAACTTTATGTAGTCGAAATAAAGTTGATTATTGCAATAAGACTTGTATAGAAACTAAGCTTGGTTGGTTAATATTAATGTAACTTGAATGTTATATTTTCATACATAGTAGCATCTTAAAATCAATTTTATACTCTAACGTTAGGAAAAATAAAACAGGGGGATACAAGTTCTGTTTATAATAAAGGGTACGAAACTAAGACTCGTATTAACAGATGCATCTTCATAGTTGAGATCGAACTTAAGATGCTGTTTTGACGTTTAATGAATGGAACATCTGCCAATAGCTGCGAATAAAGAATGGACGGAGCGCTTTCCATTTAAACCTAGCTTCGTCATATTATTAATACCAAATTTGCAAACTTGGTGATATGTTTTACATTATTGCTTAGCCTATTATCTATGCTTCAGGCTAGTTTTTCGATTTATTATTTATTTTATCCCTAAATGTCAAAATTACAATTCCCATACAAAACGATTCTTCGTTTTTTTTAATGCATGATTTGACGGAAATCTAGCAAACCAGAAGCATAGATATTAGGCTCAAGGACATATATTTTGAAGCAGTGATGGCTCAGTGGCATTGGCTATGGACTGCCGCGCAGCAGGTCCATGGTTCGAATCCCGCCCAGAGCTTGAGCTTCACCCCATGGTGGAAGGGCATTTTGCGAATGCCCGCCTGGCTAGCGACCACTCTCAAGTAGAAAGTCTGTCTCCAAGCACCGAAAGGTGTGTTCCGGCAGCAGTCCTTGAGAGCCAGTGAAATTACAGGCACAATGAGACTTAACAACTATGCCTCAATGTGACGGGCGCAGTGCAATTCGTGAGTTGTCATGAATTGCAACTGTTATAGGCAGAGGTTTGTCCACTTAACATCAGGTGGGCCTCGAGCTTGTACCGTCAGAATAACATAAAAAAATGTAAAGTTACACCGAGTTTGGACACTTAGTATTTAAAATATGACGAAAGTCCCTTTGTATGGAAAGCGCCACGAGCACTCTAGACTTAAGACCGATCTCATGCTTGATGCAACTATTAATACCAGCCTAAATAGTCAAAATAATGTCGGAACAAAACACATGTGATTTTATAATATAATATGTACCATAATGTAGGCTGTGCATTCATTACGATAATTCATAATAGATTTTAAACTAAAGACACGGCCGTGACGTAATTGTACTTAATAAATTATTTGACTAATGTATTTTTCTTTCAAATTACTTCGAATATTTGTAATTGTAAATATTTATATTATTATATATTTCATTACATATCTCTCTATTTTACCACCGAATTCTGTATAAACGGAATTCTTAATACTCAATAATGTAGTATGTATACTAGAGTTAGATTGTAGGTTAAGATTTTTTTCTCGTCACATTAAAATATAGTCAATATCTTTAAATTTAGTTATCGATATCACAATGATGTAAAATATTCTTAATATTTAGTTGTTAGTGATTTTATTAATTGATTATTATAATTTATCTAATCATGATTATAATAGAAGAATGTTTATTTATGTTGCTATATTTCGTGTATAATTTTCGTGATAAAATTATTATTGTTTTTTGTGAGGTGAAATTTGAAATCGAATATAAATTGGTACGAAGACTTACGACGTAGTAATGATAACGCTGTAAGTATAATCCACATTTTAGGTACTTGGAAAACAGACTTCATTTATTCGTTACATAAAATATCCATAAATTTTACACGAACCAAAATTGGTCAAATATACACAAACCTACCACGACGTCTTACCCAAAGTACTTAAAGCATACAGCTCTTTGATATTAAATTGTGAAACTCCACATTAAAGTATTTGTAGTACAGCGAAGTTCTTATATTAAGGCGCGATAAACATGAAAAAAAGCTTCTCGCACCTACGAGGACAATATATTTCGGAGCTGGCACAGTGAAGCCTGTGTTTCTATCAAAACTTTCATTTACCATCAAGCGATCACAAGTAGGATTTATACATTGTTTTTTCAACCCTTCAATGGGGGAATATTCTTTTTGGCAAGGTTTATCTGTTGCTTCATTGGACAAGGATCAATTCAAAACTGTAAATCCTATGAAATACAATGCGATACCACGAGACCTCATTACGCTTCATATATTTTTTCAATGTAAAGTATTTTAGAGTTGTATGTTATTCTATAGTATTCTATTTATGAGCCCTCTAATATCTCACCCTGATATTCTTGACATTTGACACAAGTTACAGTAAAATATACAATCGCCTGAATGTCGTTAGTGATGCCGTTATATTGAAATAATATGAAGTAGGTCAAATGGTACGCTTTATGATTTAATAAGTTGGCATCGCCAGGACTACTATGTCCTAGTTATGAATGAAATTCTCTTGTTATCGTTATAGCAGATGCCAATGGGTTAAGCGTATTTTTGTGCTAGTTCTATGTGTCCTCAAATTATCATTGAAATTTACTTTTAAATTGCCAGTTTACATTCAAAGTAGGTATTTAAAATAATATATTATTAAATACATTTATAATTGGCAGATCCTTGAGTACATTTTTAACATAATACTATGTCTGTAGCAGGCCTGGCTCACTCCGCACTTTAGGTACAAAGCTACAGGTACATCGGCGTATCCGTCCGGACGGGGCTATTCTAGGGTGCGGGCCGATAGAAGAGATCAGAGCTATGCGTGGCTATGCGATAGAAAGAGAGACGCCTTGTAGGTGAATATTAATATTGGGAACTGCGTGCTTTGCGAGCTGTAATGCACTTTATTGCTTCGTTATTTCTATTAGAATGGATAGTGATCCTTCTGGTCATTTTTATTCTGTGTCTGTAGCAGCAAACATCTGAAGTTTAAAGCGTGTCAAATGAAATTTTACTAACGGAACAAAATTCGTAACTCTTCTTAACGACATTGACGTTTATCACCATAACCATGTCAATCGATAGATAAACTTAATATCTAATCTGTTCGTATGAGTTTGAAATAGTCCAATGGGGTCCACCCAAAAAGATGGAGCCCATTTTTAGATCAAATTTTCCCGCATTTCGGAACGAACGACGCCGTAACTGTCACGTGCGCTTGATATAAACTTTATTTTCAAGGTTTGTTTGATTTTTAGTACTGGCAGACAATGAGCAGCTCATTTGAGGACTATATTAAGTTCGTTTATTTCTTGCACTACCATTTTATTTATATTCGTTACTCCTGTTTCCAACATGATTTCACATTGGTTATGTCTGTTACTATAATAATCAGTGATATACTTACTACCTGTTCTGAAATAAGCGTTTACTACAAATTATTAAGTGTTATCTGTTGCATTTTTGAATAAAATATCCCCGTTCAATTTAAATACATAGATTTGTTACCATAATAGTGAACTTATTGTATATAAAAACACAACGAAAGGAATCATTGGAATTACGAGCGAGATATTTCTTTTTCCTTTCGCTTATCGCTTAGCAGGCGTTAATGCACAAAATTACAATGTTTCAATTTTACCCATAGTATTTTCCGATTGTTAATTGTTTTGATATATTTAGTACTGACGACTAAATTGGTGCACTGTGACTATAAAAAGTCCTTACAGTATAAATAAAATTACAAGTGAAAATATGGTAGCCTTGGTTAGGTTTGCCTACAAATTATTAAAATAGATTTTACTGAAAAAGGAAGGATACTGTATTATCCAGTGACAGTATTTAAGTAAAAGGTGAAGCAAATAGGGCCATAAATAAACCATTGATAATAGTAACAGTAAAAAAATATTACTTTCTTGACTAAAAAGTCATATCAGTAAAGGTTTTTCAGTCTTAAAATGCACGCCCCTCCAACGTCGTTACCCGTACATGTAAAATAGTGTATAGATACAATACACGCCAACTTCGTCTATATCATTGGTTCTTCATTCATCGTGGTGTGGGTGCGAGTAGTGCGAGTGCGGCGGACGTCTCCGAGTTCACAGTATAATAGGTGCACGCACACACATTTAAATAATCACGTTTAGTAGAGGGGCGTGCATTTTTAGACTAAACTATCTCTACCTACCCAATAATCGAAGTAATTTTTATGCCATTCTATGCCTTATTTGTTTTATATAGTAGACCATAGCAGAATAACAATCTTAGTAGAAGACAAACAATTAATATTTTTCATAATTTAGTCGCCAGTTATATACCTATAATATTACCCGTGACATATATAGATTAGAAATAAGAATCGAAAGAACTGAATGTATGTGTCGAGTCTTTGTCCAATTCAAAGATAATGTGCCAAAGACTTATTGGTGAGGGAATTAAATTTTGTATAATTTTGTGTAGTGCACTGGTCTCCTATTTGTAAGAGTGATGTAGCAATATCTTCGTACACATTGTGTTTATATGTAGATAAAATAAAGTATATACTACATTTTCAATCTGGTTTTTACTATCTTGATTGTTTTTTTTACAGAAGTAGTTTACCTTTCTAAGTGTTGGTAAGTAATGGTGTGGTCCGGGATGGTAAATAGGCTTAACTTGTAGTTACTGGCTTTTCAAGGACTGCTACCGAAGCACTCTGCCCTTGGGCCGCGTATCCACCAGAGATGTGCAAGCGAGATAGTGATATATGAGGAAAAAATCCACCATGCGCTGCTCTCAGTGAGGCTAGGTGAAGTTATTCTATTGGAGGTTTGTTTCTTACATCGCTGATCTACCACGCACATCTCTGGTACGCAAACTTAGACGCTATCATCACATTGTATTGGAGGGTGGTAGCCAGGCGAGCATTCTCAAAATACCCTACCACCGCCACCATGTTAAAGGTATTATTTAAACTGGGTATACATTTAACAATGCTGTACTCAAAATGTACTGTTTTTTTATTGTTGATAGGCGAAACTTTGACCACTATATTACCTGGTGGAAAGTGATGATGCGGTCGAAGATGCTGTACAGGCTAGCCTTCAATTACTGTCTATCAAGGCAGCTGCCGGAACACACCGTTTGGTGCTTGGCGGCAGATTTTTTACTTGAGGATGGTATCTAGCTTGAGGGGCAATCGCAAAATGCCCTATCGCCATACTATAACTACTGCAATCCTACGACAAAAACCAGGATCGACCGCGATGGCCCTCCTAAGCTCGGAAGCGCTCAGTAGTAGCTATGGTAGTAGTTAATTCTACTAATTAAGTAGTGACTTCACCCGTAGACATGGGTATCCAAATACACACACATTGAATACATGGATATTTAGAAGATATTATAAGAACATATTAAATTAATATTTTCAAAAAAACAATTCAAATATATAAAAGTATCTAGTGTCGATTCCGCCTAATCTTCTTACTTAGCCGGTGTGGCGTCATAAACGCTACGTAGTCTAACCAAAAAAAAATCGACACTTAGCATCATCATCAGGTCTTGACTGATACTTCGAACACACGATCGAGAGTAACACACGTGTTGCCTGATATATTTTGGTTATATCTACCTAAGGGTCATAACATTTACCGTGCACAGCAGCACAATTCCAGACTCCGGAGTGCTACTGTTTGTTATCTTGATTATCCCATTAACCTCAGCTTACACGTTAAAATCGAGTCATAACTACTACAGCTTTCAAGTATGACGTTCAAATTTTTTTGTGCCATTGGCACAAATTATGCTCTAAATCCCTGGCTATAGCATATAACCACATCTTCAGCCGTTTCGTATATACAGCATGTGTCAGCTGGAGACCATAACGTCAGCTAACACACTAATAATCACACGTAGCGTCGAAGTTTATTTGGCACCTAAATTTTGAGTTGGTATTCATAATTGCACAAAATATGCTCTAAATATTGGCATATTCAGAATTAAGAAATTTCGATTGAGTAAGCTGGAGACATTCACACAGACATCGAGCTTGCGAGGTAGCTTTGATATTAAATGCATGGGCAACAGGTGTGCGAATACGCACATCCAAACTACATGAAAAATAAAATTAAGCTAATCGTCCTAATAAATTATATCACGTTTGAAGTTACATGCTTTTTTCTTATTTCGCATTTATTAGTTTAGTTTATCGGTGTTTCTTTTTGAATTAAAATAAAAATGCATTCGTGAATCGTAAATAATATTTAGTTTAATAAATTTGCGACAAAAATATAAGGAAAATCCAGGCATATTTTGATTAAGTTCAGACAAGTAGATTTCGATCTCGGCTAATTCGTCAATCGGAACTTGGTCCTTATAATGTTAGAATTGACACGTAGCTCGCTCGAGTTGCAAGTTTATTTCTTTTTTGCAAAGTTAACTTTGTTGAACACTCTTTCACAATCATGCGTGAGGTAAACCCAGCAATCGAGAACAAATTTGCCAATTTTTTAATAGTATCGTTTTCAGATATCACACCAAGCGTTTAGTTTCGCCATTCCTGTTATTATAGGGGATTACTTTTTAATATCTATTAACAAATAATACAAGTCGGTCAATCTGAATGTAAATTTATGGTATTTTCGCGTAGTATAGTGACATTCCTATACTACATACTACCTATATACTACATACACCATAAAATAATGGTACTAATAGTATAATAATATAATAAAAGTATAATTATACTACGAAATCCAACACTGATCCTGAGCGTACCGAAAGTTTCAAACGTAGGTATGAGACGTACAATATCTTTTGCTAACGAGCGAAACACAACTTTTCTCCAGAATAAAATGGCTGTGGTAAGGACCACAGCCATTTTATTCTGTGCCACAGCGAGCAAAATGCTAGGTGTAAGAAAACTAGTGACGGAATTCCGGTGAAAAAAGCGATGTGACAACAATTCTATAAATGATGGCCGAGTCCATAGCTATGGACTGCCATGCCGTGCCGCAGGTCAAGGGTTCGATCCCCACCGCTGGCTTGAGCTTCACCGCATGGTGGGAGGGCATTTTGCGAATGCTCGCCTAGCTACCACCCTCAAGTAGAAAATCTGTCGCCAAGCACCTAACAGTGTGTTCCGGCAAAAATACATGCTTTCTCTTTTCTGTGGTTCCGGCAGCAGTCCTTGAGAGCTAGTAAAATTACAGGCTCATGAGGCTTAACAACTGTATGTCTCAAGGTGACGCACGCAGCGCAATTCGTCTGGTGACGAAATGCATCTGTATGTAGAGGCTAGAGGTTAGTGGAGGGCCTCGTGCATTTTCCGTCACAACCACATAAAAAAAAGTAGGTCTACCAACGAAACAGCGAAATTGGGTAGGTACCTTCGATTCTCCTACCTTTATAAATTAATTATTGTAACAGTTAGAGGAACTCATAACCATAGCGGAGCCAGGGCGTGTCACCGGCTTATTACTTCAATCCGAGCATGTCCAAAAGCTGATTCATTATAAAGTTGCTTGTAATGTTTGTAGTGATTATAGGCGGGGCGGGGATGCGGGGACGTGTAAGCGGTAGATGCTGACTGGCAAGTTGTCGCAACCACGCCCCAGTAGCGTTTTGCGTACCCTGGCGACTACATATAATTAGGTTTTCAGAATCGATCTTGTTTGTCCGTGGTTTTTCAAATTTAAAACGGCTACGCGTTGCTTATTGTGTACCCCACAGCAGCTCTTCCCAAATGGTCCGATTACGTCTTACCCAATGTAACTGTGATGGGCATACCTCGTAATATATACCTACCTTATAATAGGTATGTCATGTGTATCTTAGAAATAAACATGGTACACTGAAACTCAGAAGAATGGACGTTAAAATGAATGTTAAAAATAAAGATAGTCGCTAGATGGCGCTGTCTGTACCTATTATATACCGTGCGTTCAGTTTTGTTTCTGTATTTCATGACGACGCGTTCTCGGTTCTGGTAATATGTTTTATATATATCGATCGATCTGAAGTTTCGTATATATAAGTACCTACCGGGTTTGTGAAATACAGCTGATGTTTGAACAAAAATACCCCATTAGTATTTAAAGTAGATATTTTGTTCGCCTGGAGTCTTGACAATCCACCAGCTGCTATTTTGGTAATATTTCTTAAGAAATATTGACACTACAATACGACTGTAAGTACCATCTTAATTTATATACATATAAGTTAATAGGTACTTCCAAATAAAATTCGTAGTAAGCAATTGGCCGATGTGCCAACCGGAATGGAATGAAATGGACAATTTCAGGTACTTATAACCGTAGATTACCTAGACATAGAACATATAATAACATAAGAAAACGGAACAAAATGGTAGAGGAACGTTTACCTGCCCTCCTAAAGTGCCTTATCACTCGATAATAGCTAAAGGTATCGAAATAACCAATCCAAACAAGGTGATCATTTTCTATCAAACAAAACCGCTTCCGCCAACTCGTCGACTTATTGAATCAACAAAAGAAAGGAAACAGCTATTGTTGTTCTCCGATTCCATAAAAAACCCTATAAAATCAACATTGTTAATTTTACGCCGGCTTTCTATTCCACTATTTACTTTTAGAATATCATCGTTCTTGTTTAGGAGTAATTAATTAGGCGGGCACAAAGAGGGTTTATTCGGACGCATAAACTAAACGCTTTCTTTTTAATTATTGTCTATGGTTCGGCGTGACGCCGGGTTTCAGTTGGGGTATGGATGAACGTTTTGGCGGTTAATCGAGCGGCAAATTGCTAACTAGGTTCGGGAATAGGAAACTTATGCGGTGGGACGGGCTGCGAGGCATGGGGATTAAAAATAAACTAGGGGAGACCAATGGGTAACCTACCTAAAGCGGATAGGTTTTGAAATTGCGCCGCTAGCACCAGTGACCGGCAATTGCAAGTTGCAAATAGGGTAATAGCCCGTTTAGTGCGCTACGGGGCTACCCGAGCTTCAGTCGGGTAGAATGTGTAAAAGTGCTTTGGTGACCATATTAAATTCGCTATTTTGCAGTTGTTTTACGAGCCTCATATTTTAGCCAGTACATTAAGACTTTATGGCAGAGCTTTGTTGGTAGCTTGCGAGGCCGAAGGCCTGTTGTTATCCTCATCTTAGATTGGTCTCCAGGGTAACTGTTAACGATAACGGAGGCACTCACTAGCGGATTTCCTTAACCAAAGTGACTAAGAACCTTGGTTATTGGTATAGTACCTTCAACTTAACTGTGCAGTTATCGAGGGCGCTATTGGTCAAGGAAATCAACTACAAACTGTCACAATTTGAGGGAATTTTGTAGTTCTTTTTTCTGCCGCCTGAACAGATAAGTTGGTCGAACTGTACCTACAACTTTTTTGTGGCAGTATTAGGGTGAAACAAATATGGCGGCTACAGAAGAGTTCTCTACTGTTTTAAGAGTTCGTTCCCGAATATTCGTTACGTAGGTAAGTGGGACATCATTATATTCTTGATAAAGATTTTTAACATTAAGTACTTGTTACTGACTGTGGAATTTTGCACACTGCTCGATATGCTAGCAGGGGCCACAACACTGAGACTGCTGCGAGCGAATTAAGTCTTATAGGTACATCACATCCTATATAGGTATACAAGTGCCTAGGGATCATGTATATTTTGAACTATAAAAAGTATTCAATTAATATTTACCAAATCTAATTATCCAGACTGGTTTTTTAATATAATTCCTATGTTTAAGTTAACAACTAATCCCTGTATTATTTATGAATGAAGAAAATATTGTATGTTTGAAGTTTGAAGAAATGTAACGTAAGTTAATGTCCACGAAAGTTTAGAGATTTGAAGGTATTTGTACTTATACTTAATTGTTAATACATTTTACAGGTAGGATTTTATTTTAACTATAGCATAGTTTGAGGCGATTGCTATAGACTGCCGCGCAGCAAGTCCACGGTCAGAATATCGGCGCGGGCACAGCATAAAAAAGGACCGCGGGCTTGAGCTTCACCGCATTGTGGAAAAGCAATTTGCGGATGACCGCCTGGCATATCTACCACCCTTAAGTAAAAACTCTGTCGCCAAGCAAGCTCTTACAATTTTTAGGTCTATTATAAAATTATTACATTATTTATTACATTGTGATTGGCGGTGGTTTGGCAGAGGTGGAATATCCCGAGCATTTCTGTCTTCTAAATAATCACCAATTCTGTAATTAGTTTTGACAATCAAAAACTTTTTAACATGCAGCTAGAATTTTCCTTCGGTGAGAAATTTATTATAAAATCTTTTTATAAAATCGCACTCAATTACCTAAGAAAGACTTTTTATTTGTCTTTGCTAATATAAAACCTGCCACCGCTAGTTTATTTTATTCGGTTGTGCTCACCGTTTTTGATTTCAAATCAACATGTTAACTTTGCCATGGCTTTATATTCTTCAAAATATACCTATTATACACTCGAAAAAACTTAGGTAAATTTAAATTAAACGGTGGGCACCACTATTACAATTCGTGAATAAAATAAACTAGCGGTGGCAGGTCTAGCTGTAGCCTGTTATCAGCTTCAACTACTAACCATCCTCAGAGTTACCATCACGTGAGTTTGTGGTTTTAAAGGTTAATCTATCTACAATAAAAAATGTTTGACTCTGTCTAGATATTCTTACACCACCACATTCTTCTTATACCTTCTTATACCACCGCAGCTCGGCGGAATAAATTGATTAGGCACTTACGTAGGTATACCTATAAGTAACTGACGCACAGGAACCGCTGGAGACTAAAGACAGATCAAATAACATTCTTCGCATTGAATTAAGTAGGCATGCGCCACCAGTGGAGCCTGCCCACCCAAGTTTAGCCTCTAACTTTCTTTAACAAGAAATTTTGCATAAATCTTTACGTCACTTTACCAGACTACGTCTACACGGCGATTGCGACTACTTCCCAATGGCTCAGCAGGGCGTCAAGCAACATCGAACCCCCTGGGAACATAGTAGTTATCTCAATGTCTTATACCGACTATGATAGCTAATGATGATGTCAAATGTTGTAGCTTTTAATGGAGCGCAAGTGATTTTAAAGAAATAATCGTAATATGTATGTGTAGATGTTGGTTTATGCATTAATGTTAAGTGGCTTTAGCAGCTTTGAAAATTTATTCTTTATTGAAAAATTGTAGTAATAAAAATAGATACTTACCGGGTGCTTGGTCAAAATATATTGATATTAACGGTAAAAACTAATCTTGATAGGTAATGTTGTCTTAGGTTTTCGCGATTATTATACATAGTAATTAAACAACTTTAAACGGTTTAAATCGCGTATATTTATCATTATTGATAGGTAAGTTCAGTAATAAAACAAATTTGTATACCTATAGATCACACAAAAGTCTTATCTTTATATATAAGTATATTTATATATGTATCTGATATATTAATGAGTTTAGGGCTCAAAATACTACGCAGGAACCAGCTTAAATAGGTACATATAACCTACATAAAGGTACCTAAATACGTCAAGGTAATCATAAACTTTCATAAAAGCCCAACCAATCCGACCGAGAATGAAAACCAAAATATTGTCAGTTAATTTCACCACTTACGATTATTTACAATTTTTCAATACCTAAATAAATCGCAATCTTCATCTAACTTGACACCTGCAATTGATCCCGCAATCGTAAAAGGAGTTTATTAAAATACAATCATAATAAAACTTTGGAAATAACGACCAACGCCGTTGGCGACTTCAGAATGTTTTACAATGGCACTAAATTTGAGAAATAATGTCATCAATTGTATGGCCGGTCCTAACAATTGCTTATTCATTGGATAGATCCAAGATATAAAGACATGGAGCGATATTGTCATATTAAGCATAACAAGTACAATTACCATGATTTAGTCAAAACTGAAACATTTTCCCCACGTGGGGTGTCGAGCTTTGCAACTCCCCATATCTTCCTGGGGGCGACAGAGGGAAAAAATACTATTAGATGGGCAGCAGCGCTCTCTGCAGAACTGTCTGCGATCTCCAAGAGGCCTTTGGGGCTTACGCCAATGGTGGAGCCCCCTAATGGAAGAGGACAATTCTCAATTCTTTATTGCAAATATGTGGTGTACATGCTGGTTTTACATACATTTTTACAAAGTTAGTTTTACATAAATATGAATTACCCAGTTTGGGTATAGCAACATAATAGTAGAGCGGCCGATCCTTTCCAGTATCATTTAAAATGGTCACCAAGCAATTCGTTGCTATAATATTTGGTAATTAATAGTTTAAGTTATCTCTAAAGTTAGTATTGACAAAGATCCAGTGTTTTTCCTCGCTTTTTAATTGATTTGGTAACGTGTTAAATTTTTATATTGCCATTACATTCGGACCAGAACTGCCAGAACTGTGCATTGCTAGTTTTGAGCTTGGTAGTATGGTATAGTCTAAATCTAATAGGATATCTTCTAGGTGGTTTTATTTCAACGGTGGACATTACGGCTGTCAATGTGATGAAATACAATTACGGACATTGTTTTATGTCTCACTTCTTGACTTACAAACCTGCCAATAAAGTGGATCACAAAATAGATCAACGAATAATTATTTAAGTACATACTTTGTTGTTTTGAAATTCCTTGAAAAGCTAACTTCTAGGTGCTTCTAGATAAGCGCTCTTTAAGACCGGTAGAATGAAATGTATGAAATTTGGTCGACATATTTGGTCACCCTTTCTATTGCTCTATTGTATCACCTTGTTGTGTCAAGTTATACACCGTATGGTGGCAACACCATGTCCTCCATTCCCACTGTCGGATGTCCTAGGTATTGCCATACGTGGGCAGTCACTATTGAATTAATCCAACAGAATATTTGCATCGCACTCTTGTTAGACGTGGTCTCATTTAAATTGCGACTTGTAATTCAAGATGATATCTAGGGTTGTGTGAAAGACAAATTATATTGAAGTTCTGAAAAATACTTTTATTAATTCTTCGATAGGGTTTTTTCGTTATTTGATATAACTTAGATGAGGTTTCTTGTGAGGAATACATCTGAATGGATACCTACCACCGCATTGTCTACTAATAAGGATTACAAGCAGCAATTCAGGCGGACCTTAGCGATGTCTACGTCACCTAGTCTGTTTTAGTATTTCTAGTAGGTACTATAACTCTTTCCTCTTAGTCTTGTGTTTGACCGCAATCTTACTCTACCTGATTTTAAATGGAGATACAGTCGTTTATAGGTACACGCTCTAGAAGACGTCTATCAATCTTGTAAATATGTATCAGGAAATACAGAATCAGATGTATCAGGAATCACACACTTGGGCTGAAGTCTGATCAATGAAGGAGCATACCGTTTTCTACCAGTTGCACGTGCTGGAATATCAAACATGCTAGGGTGAATGAATCCTAGGGGGGTGTTCGGTAAATAAAGGTAAACAATGCAGTCTGTTTCTGAGCGCGCGCGGACGCGAATCTTGTCTGTGTTATCTGCGATGGATATTGTAAATGTGTGCGTGCGGCAGGCGCCGACGCTTTGTTTGGTTGAAGTTAGTACGAGTTCAAGTCGTGGGCGGCTCACACGTTGAAGCGGGTTGTGTAAAACTAGGGTCGCGGAGACCCAGTGGATTAAAGGCAGCGGACTGCTAATTTATTAGTGACGATAAACATTGGTACTTTGTGCAACAAAGTGAGGGACTGTTATTTGTGACGCCAGGCGTTCAGTGTTAGTGCGAGCAACGGATTGCTGTTCGGCGGGAGATCGAGATCAGGGAAAGTATCCTAATTTAATTCCGTATGGTTAGCTGATTGATCAATTATCTAGCTTTAGGGTGTTTAGCGATAATTTCCATATCGACGGACCGACTAGCACGTAGTCCGAAGGTAGGTCGTTCCCGCCGTTTTATACCCACGTGCCTAGTAGCACATATATCGGCTGGTGTCTTCCTGTGAAATTCCAGGAGCCCAGTCGAATACGCCACGACACAGTGGTAAAGTGTGGGACTACGGGGATTAAGAAGGGCCCCTGTCCATACAGGGGGTGATGGTCATGGGGTTATGACCAAAACTCTTGTTGAGACTTTGAAGTCGTTCTCTAGACAGTGAATTATTGATAATGATCCTTTAGGCTGGCCGTTCAATTGACTCAAGTCCTTAAGGTGCAAACATATTTTTGATAATGTTATTGTGTTGTTAGAGCAGACATAATATGCGAGATAAGAGTAGGAACTCAGGTTGATTTTTTTGTGTATGAATAGGAATGGAGAATTAATTGTTCGTTATTTGTATCAGGAAACACAGACTCAGACAATGAATTACACTTTTTTTTATATTGTTAGGTTTGCAATAACGCCTGCTATGCGGATTACATTACAAAATCACAAATATACGATAGGAAAAAAAAAATTTTTTCCGCAAAAGCCTTAAATTTTTCCTATCGTATATTTGTGATTTTGTAATAAACTACACTAATAATAATAATAATAACTACTAACTACACTCTTTGGCTGTATGTCCGACATAGAAGGAGCATACTGCTTTGTACAGTGGTATTTTTTTTTAAATGTTTTTGTGGCGGTACAAGCTTGAGAGCCCCCCGATGTTAAGCGGATTAACCTCTGCCTATAACAGATGCATTTCGTCACAAGTCACAAATTGCACTGCGCCCGTCACCTTGAGGCATAGTTGTTAAGTCTCACGTGCCTGTAATTTCACTGGCTCTCAAGGACTGCTGCCGGAACACACAGATTTTCCACTTGAGGGTGGTCGCTAGCCAGGCGGGCATTCGCAAAATGCCCTTCCACCATGCGGTGAAGCTCAAGCCCGTGGCGGGATTCGAACCATGGACCTGCTGCGCGGCAGTCCATAGCCAATGCCACTGAGCCATCACTGCTTCAAAACACATACAACTTGTCTTGCTGGAATATCAATCAAGTAACGGTGTTGAATTGGCCTTTGGTGTCTATTGAACGGACATGGCGGAATACAATTATCTAACTCCACGGCACACTCTCCAAAATGTATCCGGTAAAATACCGATAAACTAGCAACTCTACACCGAGGCTTGAGACTTTGAAGTCTTCTCCCAACCAGGGAGTCACTGATAATGATCCTTTTGGCTCGCCTAGCAGTTGACTCGTGTGCCTTAATTAGGTGCTTAGCTGCACCACCAAATCACACAGCCGAAGCATTTTTACTATTAGTTTACTTTTTATGGTTTACGAAACACACTTTTGTTATATCTGGTGATATAAGAGCAGACATTATACCGACGGGATGCCTTTATTAACAAAATACTACTATATACAACACTACAGCTAGTACAATAAAAGCATTTGGACTCCAAATTCTAGGCAGTCCAAATGCTCTAGCCCACTACCAGTTGGCTATATATTATAATTATACCGACCCTACATATACGAGATAAGGGTAAGAATTGAGAATGACTTTTTAGGGTAAGAATAGGATTGAACCCTAAATTGTATTGGCAGCTCTCTTCAGCACACCCCTTGATCAGAGCAGTGTGATATAGATTCAAGCAGAAGGTGTCACAACGACGCGTGCACGTGAGTGGGCGACGCGCCACGCTGCGCTACAATACAACGGAGGTGCACGCACCTATCATTTACATAATTCTACTGGAGCTCACTTGTACATGTTCCTTAATTTTTGTTGCTATCAAGGTTTTATTAAACGAACGCGATGGGCGTAAATGAAGAATGCGACCAGTAGATAAATTATCACTTATTTTAAGCTAGACTCAAGTCTCTCGATTCGTGAACATACTACGAGATACATGAAACATGATCTCTTTTTTATCCATAGGTACCCTAACACGATTTTCTAGGGTGGATTGGGTGTTAATTGGAATGGTAGTTATAGTACCTATATATTTAGTTTTAATAATCATTGAATAAAACTTGTATCTACACAATTCGTTAGTTAAGATGACTTTAGGTCAAAATAATACACGTATTTACTTTTTAACTACTAAACTTTGTAATAATGGAGGGAAAAGTGCTCAGAATGCTGGCTGCCTTATCTCTCTGTGTATTTATACAAATTTTTTGGCCATAATATAAGCCAGCCTGTTCATATGTCGCCTCCACCAGATGTTTGGATAAGTCCCTAAATAATTGATGGGCCCTGGGCCCCAACGGACCCAAAGTTTCTACCTCAAACGGCACAATCATAATACTATAGTATTATGATTGTGTTATTATTGTGGTGTGATTAAGACTCTTAAATATTTACGCCGCTTGAGGTTTTTAGCCTTAAAAGCGGCACCACCAGCTCGAACATATGTTATGTCAGAATGAAATTCATTTCTAAGATAATAAAGTTGCTAATATCGGGGTCTGTATTTCAAACTCCTCTTACAAATCTTGTATTATCATTAAAATTTGCTGTTTGTATGTATTTCTGAAGGCCTCGTGATGGAGCTAGAAGGTCTGTTTGTAACGGTAGGTACCCTTGAATTTCCACTATAAACTTATCGTTACGAGTCCTACCATTCATCATTTAGGATCAACGGGAACTAGAGCTTGTTATTAGTACTTTTTTAAATTATATACATGTATTACGTAATATCATTTAAATTAAATAAATATGCCCTTGGATCTTAAACGTAAACTTTTTGTTTTGTACCTTGGGTCCGTTGCGTTTTGCGCCTTCCAAATGGGTAATGTGCTGTTTCTATAAAAATACATTGAATGTATGCATGCTCTTTCCTTTTGGAGAGGAAACCATCAAAGTCTGATTTAAAATTATTTGAAATTAATTGAAAATTGTGTGAGCACGACATGACGTGATACGACGAAAGGAGTTGAAGAACCCTTTCGGGAAACTTACGTGGCGGTATTGTACTCACTAATCTAAGTACCTATATATGGAACGTAGGCACAAATTTAGACCTACTAGTTTGGTTAGTCTGAGGTATCGTGAAATTAAGGTATAATCATTAGGCCATTTACATTTGCCTTGCCATTGTTTTCGTATCTGAAGTACAAGTAGTGAATTCAGTTAGTAGACATATTTCGCAAATCTTCGGTTTCTAATATTAGACAAGCACACCATAACCTTAATATCTAACGTAATTTCACCAAATATCTGAACGTAAGATGCATAATGCAAAGCAAACAGAAGATAATTGGGCGCTGTGGCGGCGGCGTTATTTATGCCGCCATATATCAGCGCGTGAGCAAACAGGCGGACAAGCGCAATGCAAATTACGAGGGTTACGGGAACGTTGTGATGATGAAGTGGTTACCGAACCCATCATATTCATACCCTTTACCCACAAAATTGTGAGTTCGGTGCTATACCTATGTCTTCTCTAACAACACATATGACAATAATAGAATAATTATTAGAAATAAGCTTTCGCTTTAACAATATTTAGGACAACAAAAAGGCACCATTGTAAATAGTTTTGGCTTTTATTTTATTGCCGGCTACCTTCCTGACGCCAATCCTCCTCCTGTTGAGATAAATCCATTACTAGTGGCTCTGTGAGTTAAAGACTAAAATATGTTTTCAAACGCCGTTGTTGTCTCGCATTGACCTATATGTCAATGTTGTCTCGCCGATTTTAAAAAATCCACAAACTTAATCGTCAAAATAAATCTTATGTCCTGCTCATTAAATTTCACGAGAATCTGTTGGAAAATGCGACCTTTAGAGGAGCACCGCTGGAAATCCCGCCTGCTTTTACAGACATTGACGAAAGCATTTAAAAAGCTGAAACCAAGACGCTTTGATTGCGCTTCGCGTCGTTCGTTCAATAACGTAGAAGAATTTACCTACTTTAGTGCGATAAGTACCCTTATCTTTCTCGATCGTGAGCTCGATGAGTCCAGACCTCCTGAGGATATTCCGTGTAGAATCGAAACGCGTCGAAAATTCTTCCGGTTTGGCTGTATGGCGTTTGTGACGTCACGTGGGCTTAACAAGAAAATTAGGAATTGTCACTATTTATATTTTATAAATTTTAAGTGTTTTAAAGATATTATTTTGATGTTTCCTTAACATATTTTTAAAATATCTGTTATCATTCGATAAGTACCCATTTTGAAAGTTTTCAAGCAAGTGAGTTTTCATGTTGAGGTCGTCAATTAAATAATATACTACATCCACTCTACTCATACTAACGGAACTTTTCAGTTTTTAGTTTTATATGCATAAGTATAGATTTCTTTTTCAAATTCAGATTATCATTGGGAAGTACTTGCCTATGGTAAACATCGAAGTATTTCGGTTATCACAAAATGAGAACATATAAGTAGGTATTTTTAAGTCGTTTCAACGCATGTCTTAGAATTCTCAAAGGAGTGGGATACCTATATATATACACCTATAGATACAAGCTTATACGCCATGCACGCCTTCCTTATATATAATGTAACGTGTTATTGAGATCTAAATAATAAACTTATTTCGCAACACACTGAACAACTTTCTGTGTGGTCCTAATTTCCAACAGCATTTACCTATTTACATCACTCTGATGCTTATCTCAAACTGTCAGTGATATCATCGACATATCCTCCGAAATCAATAAGCATAAAATCACGACTCGAAATTACAAATTAAATATTAATAAATATCATTCTTGGAGCCATTAATTTAAAATCAGGGTCGTCAGTACATCGATCCTTGGCTCTGTCTGTCTGTCACGAAACTGACTGATATGCCAGCTAATTGATTGCTTGACTTATGAGCTAAAATATAAAAACATAAATTAAGAGAAATGCGCCACGCTAATAGGGGCGTTCTGAGGATGGTACTTGCAGGGGGAAGAATTAATTTATTCTACACGAGTGAATCAACTATGCCACTAGTATATGGTCAGTAAAGCCAGTGCCATCGAAATGGGTAGAATTATTTTGTGTCGTATTTTCATGGTGTTAGTTTTGGAAGATCACTTTGCAACCAGCAGGTATTGATAACACAGGGTCGTTTGCTATTTAATGGTTCTAATAGTGCGCTCTTTAGTTTTAAGTCTACTGTCACCGTTAATACTATTATCTAAGTTTAAAATCCAGGTTGGATGATATCCCGACCAAATAGTCCTCGTAGTATTAAGGTAGACATAGACGCGCCGCAGGAGCCGCACGCACCGAAGTCATTGAATTAATTCAGAAATGCGTGTTGTTTGGTGTGGAATTGTGGATTGGGGCAAGATTCTGCATTTCATAATGTATTCGATGACTGCGGTGTTTGCGGTGTCATCGGCGAATCTAGATGCGCGTGCACTGTTAAGTTTCGGATATATAAATAACAGTTAAAATGTATGGTACATTATTAGAAACTTAAGCTGGCTTTGGTAGATCTCATATCCGGCAATTTGGTTGCTATGTACGAAACTCGATTCTACTCTCTTCAGATCAGTAAACTAGTTTCCGCGTAACAATCCAAGTTAACATTTTCCGCCATATTTTTATTAGAGCCCCTAATGGAAAAGTGAGGGAAATAAATATAATATGTATGAGAAATGGTTAGATTTTATGGTAACGAAAACTATGAAACTCGATTTACTTTGACTAGTTTAATCCCAATGTGTATCGGGGAAATGCTTTGTAGGTTTAATATAGGGCAAATGCTAAGCACCCCCTTCCTTTTACATCCTTCATAGGAACCTGCCCCAAGTTATTAAACCCTTTTAGTATACGGTTTGGTTTGTTCTAATTGAGTCGAGGCAGAGGTTAATTTCTACGCGAGTGAAATATCGACGATTTATGCAAATGCTCCGAGGCAGGTTTTGAAAATAATTAATTTGGTTTGTAGCCTTCGGGCAGGCTGGATAGTTAGAAGAATGTTTGTTATGCTTTATGTGATTAGGAACTTCGTTTTATTTATACTTGGTTATGCGGACCGTAGCATATGTGGGTGTTTAGATTGTTTTAATTAAATAAGTAATTAATAAGTAATGTAGCCTTTCCTTATAAAAGAAAAGTTAATTAAATTTACTGCTAAGTGTCATGATGACATAATATAATGATTGTTGGCCATTCAAATTTGCTATCGTGGTTTCGTTCGCATAAGATAACATTTTGCTATTAATGTACTTGAATAGTAGAATAAAGCGGGTCATTTTTCATCCGCTTTATTCTACTTTTGGTGAGCCGGCGAGTTAAGTGAAGTAGTAAGTCATGAGGCAAATTTAGAAAATATTATTTTTGAAACAGTAATAATGCTTTACGATATGAATATAATATTATGATATTCTAGAATATTTGATATAATTCAAATACCATGCTTTATCCGAAAATATGCATAATTAGGCATATATAATATAAAACTAATATTAGACTCAAAAGAAATCACAAACTCCCGCGACATCTGCCAAGTTTTTAATACTTATTTTTCAACCATAGGGTCTACCTTAGCAGAAAACATACATAAAGATTTCCATGATAATTATACTATAGCCTTACCATTACTTAATGCATCGAAACCACAACTGCACAGTTTTAAAGAATGCACTGAAAGTGAAATTCTCGGTATTATAAATAATTTGGACCCCAACTGCAGTATCGGGCTAGATGGCATGAGTACAAAAGTTATAAAATGCATTAAAGAACTAATAATTACAAAATTAACTGTATGCCTCAATAAACTTCTGAGTGACGGTGTGTTTCCAGATTCACTAAAACAAGCAAAAGTTACTCCCATATATAAATCAGGAACAAAAACTGATCCTGGCAATTACAGACCGATTTCTGTGCTACCAGTTCTATCAAAAATTCTGGAAAAAGTCTTACACAACCGACTAGAAGGATATTTTGATTCTAATCAGTTTTTTTTTGAAAGGCAGTATGGGTTTCGGTCCAAAAGTAACACTCTGTCAGCTAGTATTGACCTAATAACCAAAATTAAGCACAATATAGACAAAAAAAACATAGTGCTGGGCATTTTTATTGACTTAAAAAAAGCCTTTGATACTGTGAGCCATACACTGCTAATAAAAAAGCTGGAAGCCATCGGTGTTGTAGGAAAAGCTTTGCAAATGTTCAAATCATACCTAACAAATAGGTCCCAAATTGTAAAAATAGACAATATCTCTAAAAGTGACCCACAGCCCATAACTTACGGAATCCCGCAGGGCTCTATTTTGGGACCACTGCTATTTTTAGCATATATAAACAATATTCACGAGTTACAACTAAACGGACACATCACCCTGTATGCTGATGATACTTGCCTATTCTATTTTGGTTCATCAATACATGACATAGTTTCTCAAGCTCAACTCGACCTCAACATCCTACACTCTTGGTTTCAATACAATCTGCTTACAATTAATGTTTCAAAAACATCCTATATTATATTTAAAGCGAAAAATAAAACTATTCCCGCACATGACCCACTTAAAATAAATAACACCCCTTTGGAATTAAAAACCCATGAAAAATATCTTGGCCTATACATGGACACTAATTTATCATGGAACACCCATATTAGCCATTTAAAAACAAAACTAGTAACACTACGCGGTTCTCTTAGGAATATAGTTCGATGCATACCGCGCAACTTACGCTACACAATATATAACGCACTCATAAAGCCACACTTATTATATCTTGTTGAAATTTGGGGGAGCGCTGCCAAAACTAGAATAGCCGAACTGCAAGTGTTACAAAACAAAATTATAAAAATGCTTTTTAACTATAACTACATTACAAGCACTAAAAAAGTTTACAAAGAAACTAAAATAATGAACATCAAACAATTATACAACTTTACCAGCTGTATCTTCATAAGAAAGGCAATAAATCAAAATATCCATACAAATCTACGCTTCACTAAACAAAAAAATGTTTGCGACCGCTTTACTCGACGTGCAAGCTATCTGGTTTTGTCTAAGACTCGCACTAACTACGGCAAAAGAATGATTACTTTTGAAGGTGCGCACTTGGACAATAAAATACCCCCAGAAATAAAAAATGTTACCTCGTTTTACGTATTCAAAAAAAGACTAGCCCAACACATAATGACAAGTTGAACAAAATGAATGCGTTAGACGGGAAGGCATATCTTTGTGTTTGTGTGTCAGTATGTTTTACTGTTTTTATTTTTGATCACTACGACGACGAACATTTGTGCTTATACCTACTTATTTGATAACCATGTTCTCATGGAAGTGACATATGTCTTAGATGAGAATAAATTTATTTAAACCTAAACCATATATTTCTCAATAGAAAAATCAAGAATACATAGCTCTAACATTTCCTTTAATGAAGTTTTGTGTGTATATAGTAAATTGTACCAATACAAATTTTATTTCTGAGTATTATGTACTTTTTAAAAACTCGCTTTATATGAATTTATAAAACATATGCTCACGCTATTTATATATTACGTAGTTCTTTTTCGCTTACTTGCATGTGAAACTAAGGCTCTCCGCCTTCAGTCTGACATTTTTCAAAGACTACTTCGTCTTAATGATACCGTTGGCTCGTTTGGTTGTGGACTCGAGTTGGTGATCCATTGGCGTATCAAACAATCGTCTCTCCCGCACATGACTTAAATTTTTCCTATCGTATATTAGTAATTTTGTAATCGTCTCTCTACCGCCAGAGATTCATGACGTGTTCCCAATCGAAGTTATTTTGTTACTTAGGTATAGTGTTACAACAACGACGACCAAAGATAATATAAGACTTCACAGAGTCAAAAACAGGCTGAAAGAGTGAGAACACTTGTCCCATGTAAATTTAGTGCAGAACTTACTTTTAAACCAAACGATTACATATTGATATTATATAAGGACGACCAAATAAGACGTTATAGGAGCTCCAAGATATGTAAAAAAACGCGAAATAAGACAAAAATAAACAATTCACACAACTGTACTAACATAGTTTTTTCATTTATAGACAGTTTTGCTCTATCGGTGACCTGTAACTTTGGCTCGTTAGCTCGCTGGCGAACCAGCAGTTTTACTCGCCAATGGATCACCCCCTTAAGGTAGCAATTAGTATTCATATCAGTTTCCACAGTTTTTCTTATAAAATTGTAAGTCACTAAAGAAATATGTTAAAAATATCTCGTCATACTTACATGGCGCTGGTGATACCAAACGCATGGGATTACTTCATGTAGCTTTCTATACATAACCCAATGGCACGTCCCAACTGAGTTAACCTAGTTCCTAGTTAACCTAGTCCCTTTAACCTAGTTTACGAGAAATCTTGTTGATTTCTAGTAAAAGTGGCGAAACTGTGGGCAATTTACAAAATACAAATACCTAATATTAAAGAAATTTCATACACACTTGTTAGCCTATATAATATCGAAGGATTATGCGCAGGTTTACATTGAATAATGGACGAACTTGTTGCTTGGAGTCCTTGTACTGAGCCTGGTAGAAGATCCGGGATCAGTTCTAGAGTCCCAATAACTAGGTATCTGTACTGGAATCGAATATAGGACACTCTGAAGCAAAGCTTATGGAATATATATCCAATTAATAAAAAGAGTTTTTAATAAATCGCATATATTAATGGAAATTAACAAAATTATTGAGTAACAAATGGCACGCTTCGGGCCATTCGACTGTTCAAAGAACCCAAAAGCGGATACATCTTTTACAATCAAAGAAAATATATGGACGGCTATCGAGAACCGATATCGAATAAAATATGCGCGTGAAAATAACGAGCACCTCCATTTAACAATTAACTTAACAAACAAATGTAATATATTGTGGTTAAACTTCGTAACAAAATGAATTGTGTTGCGGGTGAACTTTTAAAACAAAAGAGGCGGCGCCACAGTAACGATCTCTATTTATTGAGTAAGGTATTTCGCCTGTGAGAGATTACCAGTATGCAATTATTAAAGGTACCCAGTTAAAGTTATATAAAAATGTCTATCCATATATGACAATAATAATAAAGAATGGTGCATATTGGATTTGTTTATTATTATTTATTTGTGCGGATACTGATAACCAACTCGAGCTGTAACGCTTCCACCCAAACTCAATTTTGGGTTATGTGTAGTACTTATAAAGATGGAAGGGGCTAAATTAGCTGAGAAAAACCTAATGTTGGTGTCTAGCTGTGTATATTATTCCTAGGTATTTAAATAACGTGCCCCGTGCCCCGTGGGGTGCCGGGTTAGAATGTCACCCACTCCAGTTCTACCTGTGGGTGCCGTAAGAGGCGACTAAAGGTGAAATACCGGAAGGTACACAGCAGCGCCTTCTGAGGAACTGATATCTTAAACTGCGATCCCCAAGATGCTTGCCAAGCGTGGGGATTATGGCTAACCCCTCTGAATGGGGAGGCTGTGCTCTGTATCAGCCGGATCATCCACTGCTGAACACAGCCTCCCCTATTAAGGGGGTATTTGCCATAATCCCCACGCTTGGCAGGCGGCTTGGGGATCGCAGTATAATATGGCAGTTCTTTAGAAGGCGCTGCTGCCCACCTTCCAGTATTTTTCCCTTAGTCGCCCCTTACGACATCCACGGGATGATATGGGGAGGTGCAATTCTAAACCGGCACCCCACGGGTTGGTTGGGTTGGCAGTGGTGATTTTGATCTATACATTTTATATAATAGCCCCTGGCGCTGATGTAATCAGTAAGCAAGTTTAGCTTTTAAAATTTTCATTGTAGCTTATGATCAACTATTTCTTCCCTGATGCCTTAAAATGTGGAATTATCATGGGCTTCAATAGTAAATCCATAAAAAAAACAGACAAAAATAGGCGTCGTACACTCACTGCCCATCACGTGCCCTGGCCTTACGAGCGGCTTGTCGTCATAGAGATTAGTTTGGGACTCTTGTAAGGAACATATGCTTCAGGACTTCAATAAGAAATCTTCAATAAAAAAAAGGACCTCAAGGAACGGTATTCATCGAACGCCTTAGCACTTCGACAAACTATGTCATGATTAGCTAAATTTTAAAGCCGTATCAACTTGGCATGCCAGTCAGTCTTGTCCTCACCTTACCAGACTTCCTTAGGGGTAGGAAGCTTTCGTTAGCGTGTCCAGGGGTTACTTCTGGGGCTTTGTTTACGTGATTAATCAAAATTTATGTAGGAAATGGCTGTAAAGTGCTGCTGACGGAGCACACCGTTAGGTGCCTGGCAACAGTGAGTTTTCTACTTGAGGATCGTAGCTAGGCAATCGAGAACTAATTACTAATTCCCCTACTACTACTACTACATACTGAGAAACTCATGCCCGTGATATGATTTAAACCATAGATTTCGTGCTACTGGGCTATTAACATTTCTATTTAAAAAGTGACACTTATCAACTCTCGACTTCTCATGTTCCCTTATTCGTTTCTGTCTTCTCGGGAAGAGCTTGGGCAACAACACTATAATTCACATCAACCTATAAAATTCACATTTAAAGGCCTTCCCAATTAGGGCAGCTTGACACAATCCCTACGCTTGGCAGGCGTCTTTGGTATCGCAGTGTTGTATAGCAGGTCTTCAGAAGGCACTGTTACCTACCTTCCGGTCATTTTGTCCCCTCGGCATACTTAAATACATGACCTCATTCCGTGTCAATGTTGTCGCTGTCACTTAGCCTTATTCTCATGACCAACTGCAAGCTTATCCCGAGTGGAGTCTATGGATATTCGTAGTGTAGGTATAGACCAAATTTGAATGACGAAGAAGACAACCCTATTTCTGCCATAAAGCTATGACAACAAAAACATACGATTATCACATTTACAAATACGATCATGCAGGCATTATAACAGTTTATGTTTCCCCATCTATAATCATTTTCTAAGAACCTATGTAGTAGGGGCACGGCATACTCAGTTCTAGACCCTCAGATAGCTACATAATTTATTTTCCAGGAAAACCCAACAACACATAATTCCGGCGATCGAACTAAGGCCTCAAAATATTCAGATGACGATATACGAAACTACCACCAATGCCAAACCAAAGAGTCAGTCATCAAACTGGTAAAAATACACCTAGAGATTCAATATATGTCTTAACTATTGATAAAAATCAAATCTCTGATTCAATACAAGTGGCGAATATATTTGAAAATGTTTTTTCTACCTTACCCCTAGAAGCCACTAAGTCATTGGATTCTTGTCCCAATGTAGCAGAAACTCTGTTAAAACATAATTTTCCCAGCAAATCACCGGACTTTTCTTTCAGACACACCACAAGATTTGAAATTATAAAAACATTTAAAAGTTTAAACATAAAGAGTACCGAAGACTTGTGGGGTATGTCAGTAAAAGTGGTAGAGTCTATAATTTACATTATTGCACCATATTTAGAAACAATTTTCAATCTTTGTGTCGATAGAGGAAACTTCCCCGACTTAATGAAACAAAGTAAAATCACTCCAATTTTAAAGTCGGAGATATATCTGACCCTTGCATTGAATTATAGACCTATTTCCATCTTACATGTTCTGAGTAAAGTAATTTTTTTTAAAGTAGATAGGAAAGACAGTGAACTTACTCATGTAAATAATGTATTATCTAAGATTTGTAAATGGTACGCCGCTAATAATCTTCTCCTAAATTCAGGAGAAGATTATTAGCGGCGTACCATTGATTGTGAAAAAAATATTGATTAAAAAATCCTACTAAACAGTTTCTGATTACTTAAACCACAAAATGCCTGGACAGTTCCGCCTCTGCCAAGGTATTGCCTGTCACCTACATAATTTAAACACATATTGTAATAACTCTATTATATAGTAAGTAAGTATGTAACACATTGTTATAAAAGATGTTTAAAAGAATGGCCCCGAGTTTCTTGCCCGTTCTTCTCGCAGTGGCTCTATACAATTTATTTGCTGAACGTGGCAGTACAATGTAGAATATTTCAATACTAAAATTTGTAATTGACCTTCATAAGAGCGTCGTAGATGCCTGAATTGAATAAATGATTTTGACTTTGACTTTATGACAAAATCTCCCAGAGTAAGAACAATGTATGTATAGATTGTTGTGCTTTCCAGACAAAAGTAGTTTCATCATATCTCAGATACCAAGAGTTCAAACTTTTAAATATGTTGTTCTGATGGAACAAGCACGAGGTCCACTTGTGAGTGTTAAGCGGTAAACTATGCTCATAAAAGATGCGTTTCGTCAGAATTAACGAACTGCACTGCACCCATCGTCCCGAGTGTCCCGAGACACAAAGTTGTTAAGACTCATCTGCATGTTATTTTACCGACACCCATACCCTTTAAAACGGAGGACAGTAATGCTAGCGTTACTGCTTGGCGGTAGTACTTCCCCAAGGAACTCGTTCATACTTCACATAGAGTTCTACTGCTACCTACCTTACTTTAAGAGCCAGTTTCAGAAGGTCCAGCTATTTTAACCAGAATTTATTTGATGAATACACCTTTGCGTTTCACAGTTATCGATTTATCCTATCCATCGGTTAAAGCTACTAATAATTTATAGGTCAGATGAAATGGGGAGGTGAGTACGAGAGTTTATCGACGAGTAAGTGCTTTCATCAAATAAAATGTGTGGATTTTTGTGTAGGAATTTGAATGACTTTGTTTTGGGAGTTGTCCATGCTCAAAATACTGGCGAAAGGCGTTCAGCAACTCATCATCAAATCTCATTTAAAAGGTGGAACGGCAAAGATATTGCAATCTAAAAAAATATTTTAAAATGTTCACACACTTTCCATGCCAATATTAATTTCAAGCCCCGTCAGGTGCTAGGCTATAAAACGCATTCCTCTATCATTTCTTGAGGGCGTCATAAGCGGCGATGAAAGGAAAAGTTACTAAATTAGTAACATGACAGGACACTACTCATGTGGAAGGTTGTTGATGGACATTGCACCCACAAAAGGGCTCTATACCATCTTAATGCTTATTTTACTCGAAAGGTAGTGGGTTGTTCCACCAACCGACAGGTTTTACTGTTTATGCACTTGTGATATTTATGTTTAATTGTAAACACATTTTTATGAACGATATTGTGACTGTCTACATATTGTGTTGTTAAAGGAAAATTAGAATAAGTATTGCAATTCAACGGGGCAATGCTGCTAGCATGCTGGGCACGCTGCCAACTGGTAGTGGGCTAGAGCATTTGGACTGCCTGTGAGTCTGCAATGACTTATAGGGATATAAATGCTTTTATTGTAGTAGCTGTAGTGTTGTATATAGTTCGTAGATTTTTTTTTAATAAAGGCATACCGCCGGTAAAAAAATGGAAAATATACTTGTACCAACCACATAAATAGGTGGAAAATGGTAGGAAGATGATGACTTTCAAACACATGATCCTTTGAATTTAATTTTGAAATTGACTTTTGAGAATAAGATTATATTGTCAGAAAATCGTACACAACATTATTTTCAACAGATACAATACGAAGCAGTGATAGCTCAGTTGGGTTGTCCATGGACAGCCGCGCAGCAGGTCCATGGTTCGAATCCCGCTGCGGGCTTGCCGCATGGTGGAAAGCATTTTGCAAGCGACCACCCTCAAGTAGTATCAGTCATAATTCCCACGCTTGGCAGACGTCTTGGGGATCGCATGTGTGAGATATCAGTTCCTCAGAAAGCACTGCTACCCACCTTCTGGTGTATTATTATCCTTAGTCGCCTCTTACGACACGGTAGAGATGGGGAAGTGACATTGCATCCGGCACCCCACGGGCAGAACACTGTCTTAGTAAGCAATCTTCCTCAGAGTTCATATTTCCATGCACTTCTCATTAACCAAGCTTTTCATTTGATATCCAGGCTCGGAGCGATCTCAATGATCACCTCCATAGTTCGTATTGCAATCGAGCCCGCGGCGGGGCGCCGGCTATTAATAATTATTTAATAAGGCCCTCATTAACTGAACGCTCTGCGCGATCACATTGGACCAATATTTTCTTGGCACCTGTTGTATGGTCAAGGATAGAAGTCATTTCATTAAAGTCTTATAATTAACAAAAGAAAAAGTGCCCGGTGCCCTTAGAAACCTTACAGTAACTCTATAATACTTAATAATCGTATAAAACGGCAGAACCACTGAAACTGATTTATATAAAATAGCCTTAATATCTGAAAACGGTGATTATTTCAAAATTGTAAAAGAGAGCAACAGAGAAAAGACGTAACATCTACTCCTAATTTAGCATTCGTAACTTCTCTTTAAAATATATTTGCCTCCATTGGAGCGAAAGGTAAAAAATAAAATTTTAACAATAACTTAAATATTACGTTAAAATTGTAAAAATTAATAGAAATCTTAGAAAAACACTTAATAGAGAGATGAAATTGGCACTATACTATTTTAAATTTAATTTTAATGTTTTCTAAAACATTTTTCATATATTTCATATTATTAAATATATATTTCTGCAAAATAACGCCTGACTCTCTTTATAATATTAACTATACAGGCGCTATTTTCTTAACTACCCACAGACGTGTTGGTTTGAACGCAAAAAATCTTTCTAACAAAGGGGTATGGGTAATTTTGTTCGGACAGTGGCGTCATTTTTTTTCTGAGCGGCCACTCATTTGCTTATTATTATGTTGTAGTAGTACATCAATGAACATATAATAGCGTGCCCGCTTTGTTTATTATTACTTAGATAATATCGGGGCTGACATATCTATTGGAGTTTGAAGTTATGATTTTTACGTTAATAATATCACTATACCATCCAAGTAAACAATTAGTCACAGCCGAATGTTGTACTTATTATGGCGGTGTCCAATGGAATTAGTATGAAAATACAATAAAATAGTTCTACACTCATTATTTTGATGACATTTACGTGCTAATATTACATATGTCTACATTTATTTAGAAGAATCCAATTGGATAGGTAGCGTTCGAGAAATTACTCGACATATTCTCGTCAAAAAGTGACATCACATAGATATACTGCATCACTTATCAGGTAGTAGGTCTCTTTACCAAGACTTCGTTTTGGTGGGTAATGTCAGTGGATATTTTGCCTAGAAGCAGTAAGTACTGTAAAACAATACTGGGTTTTAGCGTAAAGGGCATTGTATCAAGTGAAATTAATGGGCAAACTAGGAATATGAATTTAGGCCTTGGAGTGACGAGTGCAGTGCACTGTCAAGCGGAGCGAGAAAGGTGACACTGCGAAATGTAATGGACAGGTGTGATAATTACCATCAGGTGCAGATCCGACCATCACTCTTTTACATAAAAAAAAACTCAATTCAACACTTTTTAAATTACATAAGTAATAATTGTTTAACAATATACAAATGGGATTTCGGCCATCGCGCATTTATTAATCATTCTTTTAGTTTTTAGTACTGATGTTAATCATACACAATATTTATTTATTATCATAAAAACTTACGTGGTTTTTACAATAAAAAATGTGAATAAGTGAATAAGTCAAATAGCTCTATAGTTATGTAGATAGTTTAATATATTTCTCTATAGTTTCCCTCCAACTATATTTTTGACCACATCCGGTGGTCTGTTTCCAGAAGAGCTCAGGACGCCAAGATGACGTCTTGCTTCGCACTACTTAGCAATTTTTATTAAAACGTACACAATATGAGAATATACCAATAATAAACTTTTTAACTTACATAACTATATTTATTTTAAATTATATTTAAACCTAAATATATCTACGATAGTACATTACGTATACAAGCGCATCGCCCCGGGCAGGAGGCGGTGTAGCTAAGTAGGGCGGTGTTTGGGCAGCCCGCCCCACGCTTCGGGCGGTGCATTGTTGAATCAATTTGGTTCGATCAATGTAATCTATCCAGGATATACGAGTAATAAATGAACAGACAGTCTATGTTTTTATATCATATCGCGCTGAAGGTGAAGCAAACTACCTGTAATTATAAAGCGTAAAGTAGAATTAAACCAACAGGTACATGTCTATCTCTGTATCCAACCTATGTCTTTTATCAACAACATACCCATCTAGTTACAGAAAAACATAGTTTTTTTTTGAGTTTTATTGATCTATTATTTTTCTAATAGGTAGGTATTCATAATCCCTTGAGCAATATGCATATCCTTAAAGTTACTGAGTGCTTCTGCGCAGTAAGAAGTTACGCCACGCCACAGAAATATTAAAATTTTATTAATTGTTTGTTTTTTTTATAAAATGAAATGAGATTTATTTACATAAAATATGGTGTTATAAGTTGTTGTACAAGGCAAATTAATAAGTGCTATCACATATTTAGTCAGTAACATAACTGACATGCAAAATGAAAATTACCAAATTAATTACTGTTGAGCATGTAAAATATATTGCCCGTGGGGTGGCAGGCCAGAATGTCACCCCTCCCATCTCTACCCGTGAGAGTCGTAAGAGGCGACTAAGGGTAACACACCAGAAGGTGGGCTGCGGCATTTTCTGAGGAACTGATTCTCACATTGCGATCCCCAAGACGCCTGCCAAGCTTGGGGATTATGGCAACCCCCCCTCATATTCGGGGAGGCTGTGTTCAGCAGTGGTCTATCCGGCTGATACAGTACATTCTTTAAAATAGAATGTACGAAATATCAATTGTGTATCATAAATCATAATACAAAACCTAAGTGCCTTTGCGAGTTTACTTGTAAAATACTTATATACTTTTTTACTATCAGTACAAACCAGATCAGGCCTTTGACATGTGTGATTCCTAGTATTAGGGATAGGAGATAAATGATACTTTTTACTCACACACTCATAAAAAAGATTAAATATTGTTCCCATTAACCGTTAGAACCAAGTATGTTAATTAATTTGACAATTTCAATACATTGAAAATTCTTTGAATGGATTCGTAATCAATGAAAGACATTTTTTTCTAATTAAGTCTGTGTATAAGTTGGTCCAAATTCAAACACTACATTTACAAGTAATAGATGTATATCATTTACCTATACAATTATCCTACCCATGGGATATGATTTATTTATTATGTGAATAGGTTTCTGGGAACTTCTAGATTCTCTTCATAATTTTAAAAATTACAGGCACATGAGACTTAATAACTATGTCTCTATGTGACGGGCGCAGTGAAATTCGTGATTTGAGATGAAATGCATCTGTTATAGGCAGAGGTTAGTCCGCTTAACATCAGCTGGGCCTCGAGCTTTTTCCGTCACAATAACATAAAAAAAAAAAACTCATACACGCCTTTTGTTGTGCGTCTTAAAGTGTATCAGTGACATTTGGGCATCGTAACAAAACATCCGGTCCAATTAGACTATCATAATAATATTAAATATCTACAAACTTAAACTTACATTCCACGATACAGTCATTCACCTTTATGTCCATGTGATAAGACTCAAATCGCCTTAGAACCACTTTCAATGGCGTCAAAATTCTTGTTAACATTTTAATAGTGCGACCAAACATAGAGTACTCATTAGAGAAAACAAATCATGATAATTAGGTAATAAAATCCGTCTTTGTTCCCATTGTGATGTAATCCAGTTGATTGGCTTTTATAGCTATTTTGATTGTTACAAATTTGTTTATGGTGGCGGGGTCGTTTATTGGGCACGGTTTTTTGGAAGGAATGGTGATTCTTGGTAGTGTCGTTTCGGAGATTACGCCCATGTGTTTGATGGGGCATATCTACGCGGTTTTATACCTATATCTAATGAGATGAACATAGTGAGTTTGGGAGATTTCTATATCTTATCAATGCTTATGTTATTTGTGTAAGGGCAGGGCGGTTGCGACAGATGAGGGGGTACCTATATGGGCTTTATGTTAGTAGGTACATTCTATATAAACATTTTAGGATAGTGTAAAAGTTGTAGAGTAGAACAATTTCTCCTTAATGAATGTTATTTATTTTTGTTTGCCCGTGTTATTTATTTGCCCGTGTTATTTATTTGCCCGTGGGGTGCCGGGCTAGAATGTCATCGCTCCATCTCTATGCGTGGGTGTCGTAAGAGGCGACTAAGGTTAACACACCAGAAGGTGGGCGGCAGCGCTTTCTGAGGAACTGATATCTGTCACTGCGATCCCCATGACGCCTTTCAAGCGTGGGGATTAGTGCAAACTCCTCCATAATGGGGAGGCTGAGTTCAGCAGTGGACAATCCGGCTGGTACAGTACAGTAATTTTATTTATTAAACATACCTATATCAAATAATGTGTGTGCAAATATTGCATACATACTGTTGTGGTTTTTCCTACTGTTACATCAGTTTTTACAATCCTCTTTTTGATGACAGTCATGCTGCGGCGGACATCTCATAAGATGACTTCCGGTAGACGTCGAAATGAAATACACGTCGATCATGGTGTCGAAAACATACGAAGGGCGTTATGCTCATACACCCATGTATATATATATGGATATAAGATATATACAGAATTTTTATTAGTCCTTTTATAATTTTTTACAGGTAAGTCCAAGTTACATTTAATACATATTAATACTACTTAAATATATTATATTCTAATTATGTCTATGTAAATAATAGATTAAATTTAATAATCATAATATTTTTACAATTAATACAGTTAATAACAATTTCCAGTTATCGCGTTTGCAGTTGTCCTAAGAACAAAGATTCTAAACGCTGGATTGACATATATTATTTAAATTTGTAGAAGGAATTGTTTTCAAAAACGTTCTTAAATTTTAGTTAGAGCAAACTATATTTTAAGGTTTTTAGTAATTTATTATACATCAGTATTTTCGAATAACGACCTTGTTTCTGTACTTTGGCTAATCTGATTTTCGGTATAACCCGAATTTCATATTTTTTTATAATTCGCTTTTTGGATAGGTATATATCCATACTATATGATGTATATCGCTATATAAATCATAACATATGGACAAGAACGTGTAAACTACTTAATATTAAAATAAAAATGGTGAAAACGTGCCATTTTTTTCATTTATTAAAAGTGGCACAGTTGTGTTTCAATCACACTGTAAGAGCCAAGTCATACCACAGATAAACAAGCAGTTATCAAGTTACCAGCTTTTTAGTAATTCCATAGATTGTATGGCTTTGCACGCACATGACTGTGTGACACGCATATTTGCACTGAGTTACGAGGTCGAAGGCGCTAAGCCATAGCTAAAACTATTGTAAGTACGACTGGAACCTCTAATCCTGGCGACTCTAATTCTCCTGACTTGCAGAACGGCTCTCACCTCACGACTACTGGTTTTATATATTACTGGTTATGTTAAATAATCATAACTGTTGCGCATGGCATAGAATGGCGTCTATTATAGTGGATTACTTGAAATAATACCACTTGCAACACGTATGGGCATGTGTCAATATCTTCTAATCATAAAAACAAAATGGTTACACGATAGCGTGGATGTAGACGGATATTACTTTAAAGACTTTGGTTTCAATGTTACTTGACATTTAGCGTATAATTTTGCCATATTTTCTAAATATACTGGAACTGTCTGTGAGTTATGCTCGGAGTTTCTTTGCGTGATGAAACCCGAAACGAGAAAATTCATCGAAGAGCCGAAGTCACTGTTACAGAATACAAAAAAATGAAGTGGTAATGAGAAGGCCACATTGCTCGACAAACCGATAATCGAAGATTCTTTTTTTGTTTTATGTTATTGTGACAGAACAAGCACGATGCCTACTTGATGTTAAGCGGACTAAACTCTGCCTATAACATGCATTTCGGCACAAGTCACGAATTGCACTGCGCCCGTCACTTTGAGACATAGTTGTTAAGTCTCTATGTAAAAAGAAAAAAGAAATCTCTAAGTCTCTATGTAAAGCTCAAACCCGCGGTGGGATTCGAACCATGGACCTGCTGCGCGGCAGTCCTTAGCCAAAGCCACTGAGCCATCATTCCTTCAAAGTAAATATGGCGTATAAAATAACTACGCTACTACTAGCTATTAGTTACTAGCTACGCGTAACTAAAACGGTCCCTACTACATACAGTCCAACATGAAAAAAGACGGGGGTGATTCATTTAGTTCCTACGTATGCCATTTAATACGCATATTACTAGTCTATACAGATATTATACGAGCACAATGTAATCATAACAAAACTTTTTCTTCAGATTTTAAAAGCATATTCTAGATCTTGGCATTATGTCAAGTGGAATTTGCTTTTCTCAGTAAAATCTTCTACGAAAAGAAAGAGAAAAGATTAATGAGCTGTGGTTATTCACAGTTTACATAGGTATGTATATCACGCTGTTGTTCTTAGTTAACTTTGATTAGTTTTACAAAAATGATTGATAGAAAAACAAAATCCGTTTTGTTTTTTTATTTTTCGTGGGTATAATAGTGTTCCATTATAATCATCATGTTATCCAACTTCCCACCTCTCTTGGTGGGGTCAGTGCAATGTCAAATATTAGGTCCTTACATATGAAATTGGCGTTTTGTATGGGAGGAACAAAAAGTCGAATATTTTTTAATATAATATATTTAATTAATCAAAGTATGAACCATTATTTTCTATGCACTTTTGCCATCTCATAGGTAGTTCATTGATCCCTTTACTAAAAAAACCAGTCGGACGGGAATCAATAAAATCTTTGAAGGCGATTTGGACTGCCCCATCGGAGTTGAATTTTTTCCCTTGCAAGAAGTTCTCCAAATTTCGAAAAAAATGGTAATCTGTTGGAGCAAGGTCCGGGGAGTACGGAGGATGTCTTAGACTTTCCAATTGAAGCTCTTCTAATTTAGTAGCCGTCTGTAGCGCAGTGTGTGGTCCAGCGTTGTCGTGAAGCAGCAGTGGCGTGGAGCGATTGACCAGCCTAGGTTGTTTAGCCGCTAGCTTTTCCATCATGGTTTGCAATTCCTGACAATAGACATCAGCCGTAATAGTCTGGCCAGATTTGAAAAAACTGTAATGAACAATACCGGCACTAGTCCACCAAACGCTTACAAGTAACTTTTTTGGGGTTAATTTTCGCTTGGGGCAGGATTTGGCTGGCTGGCCAGGATCTAACCATTGCGTTGAGCGCTTCCGATTATCGTAAAGAACCCATTTTTCATCACAGGTAATGATTCGGTTTAAAATACCTTCATTATTGTGCCGGTTTAGTAATGTAACGCAGCAGTCGACGCGCGTTTGCCGGTTTGTTTCAGTCAATTCGTGAGGTACCCACCTTTCAAGCTTTTTAATCTTCCCAATTTGCTTCAAGTGAATTAAAACAGTTTTATCACTAACATTGCAGCCTGCAGCTAACTCGGACGTGGTTTGCGATGGATCCGCTTCCACAATAGCCTTCAACTCTTCATTATCAACTTGAGTCTCAGGCCGTCCACGGGGCTTGTTCTGCAGGTCGAAATTTCCAGAACGAAAACGTTAGAACCAAAAACGAACTGTGTTTTCTTTTGCAACACGACCGCCATACACATCATTCACCCTTCGAGTTGTTTCCGCAGCACTAGTGCCACGGCGGAACTCGTACTCGTAAATAATGCGATATTTAAGGTTTTCCATTTTGTAAAATGAGTGACGCAAACAGAAAAAAGCAGAAGAAAAAAAACAAATGAATGACGATCATCGAAGCACAAATACATGAGTCTATAGCTGTACAAATTTGAATTTGGAATTCCTTACCAAAGAGGAGAAATTCGTGATTAAAGTGGCCAGTACGAAAAACGCCAATTTCATATGTAAGGACCTAATATATTTCGGATAAAGTATGCAGTTACTTTGCTGTTAATAAGTAACCCGACTTCAAACATAAAATACGCATAATAAGGAATAACTTAAATACTACTAGTCAGATCTCACTCAAATTTAAATTGGACCACAAGACAAGCACCAACTTTCTAATGTAAAAAAATCATCATATTTGGCACACCCTGTAGAAATTTATGAGGTAACACAAAATAATAAAAACCAGCCAAGTGCGAGTGGGACTCGCGCACGAAGGGTTCCGTACCATTATCTGTAACCTAATCTTGCAAGTTGCAAGTCACTTTTCCCAGTGTCCGATTGAGCTGGGTAGATACGTTTGGATGAAAAATACCCTAAACTTACTCAATTCGGAATTATATCCATAAAGGGCTATGGTAACTAAATAGTGCACAGTATGTACCAGTACCTATCATTGATACAAATAGCAGTCCCATTTCGCTGTGCTATCCAATCTGCCTTATATAAATTATTACTAGGTGCCTAATACCTATTTATTTAAAGATATTAATATACTTCAATCTAAATATTCTGTAAACATTTCAACCTGTTTTTTTTTTTTTTTTTTTATGTTATTGAGATGGGACAAGCTCGAGGCCCACCTGATGTTAAGTGGACTAACCTCTGCCTATAACAGTTGCAATTTATCACAATTCACGAATTGCACTGCGCCCGTCACATTGAGACATAGTTGTTAAGTCTCATTGTGCCTGTAATTTCACTGGCTCTCAAGGACTACTGCCGGAACACACCTTTCGGTGCTTGGCGACAGACTTTCTACTTGAGGGTGGTAGCTAGCCAGGCGGGCAATCGCTAAATGCCCTTCCACCATGCAAAAACCGTGGTCTTTTTAATAACGAGAAAATCACGTTTATTGTCGGTATAGGGCCCTTCTAAACTATTTAATTAACCTAATTGTTTATTTTTAAATTAAATATACAACTAAATATTCAATGAATATTTCAAGTTTCTACCTGTTTTCATTATTATTATTTTTAGCAAATAAACGGCGAAAACCTAATTTATTGTATTGGAGCCCCCTTATTTATTTATTTATTTTATTTTAATTAATTACATTTAAAGACAACATAAAACTAAATATTCTGTGAATAGTTAAAGCGCCTAACTGTCAGCGTTATTAGTATCGACCAAGAAACGGTAAAAAAATCAAGTTTGTTGTATGGGAGCCCAAGGGGTGCTCCCATTCATATATCCCGTACAATATTTATTTTATTTTCTTTTTAGTATTTGTTGTTGTAGCGGCAATAGAAATACATCATCTGTGAAAATTTCAACTGTCTAGCTATCACCATTCTTGAGATACAGCCTGGTGACAGACGGACGGATGGACGGACGGACGGTTAGCGAAGTCTCAGTAATAGGGTCCTGTTTTTACCCTTTGGGTACGGAACCCTAAAAACAGATATAATTGTAAAGTTGGCTTCGACTTTAAGGCTGCTCGCTTGCCTATAGCTAATCTCTGGGGGAAGAAAACGCCCTGTCACGTGAGCAGTGGCATGCTGCTCAATCTGCCTATTTTTCACTTAGTCATACAGATTAGATTTATGAGCCGGGAATAGTACACATGCACATCATAATCACCATAGCATATGGCGTCTATCTCTACCAATTAAACCAATTTGTAAAGGTTGGCGCCAGCCATCAGCTTTAGTAGGAAACGGGTGGTAAAACGATTTGATAGAGAGTTACATACAATTTGATTCTGATTAATTTGATTTGCTGTGGAATCAGACGTTTTGAGCGTTAGTTAATTAAGTTGTTAATAATTGTAGACTTGTGAAGTCTTTGATCGAATACTGCGTGTCTGTAATTTGTTCGTAGTTCTTCGAATTTAATTTTCTTTTATAATATGAGGTGATGAGACGGAGACGTGGCCTATCTGACGGTAAGCGGTACGTTTATACATTACAGTTGTTACAGGTGGTTGCAGTGTCAACTTTCTCACTGAGTTGAACTTTCTGCTGACTGAGTGACGAACACAGTGTGTTCGTCGCGTAATGCAAACCTTACGTAAAGGTACCTAATTTTATTTACCGGGAGTGTATATTTTTTTAAATTTTGCGCTGATTGCCTCGTTGGACGAGCGGCGTACGGTGTCACTTTGAAGTCACGAGGTACAGGGCTATAGGTATAGGCTATAGGCTATCTATATAGCTAGATCTCCATGTCATAATTTTCATTTTATGAGAAATGAAATTTTCAGTCGGCCGGGTCCGGAGTCTATAAGCAGTGGGTAGGTAGCAAAAGTCATCTTTGGGCCTCGTTTACTCGCCTATTAATATTATGGGATCAAAGAATATATTTATATACTGCATTTTGCGAAAGCCGCACCACACCATCCATGCTCGGTTAATGTGTTATATTTAACTGAAAAAGCCTGGGGTTATTACGATTTTGTAGTCCTCGCAACCACCATAGTTAAGTAAAATTGAAATCCGAACTTGTTTCCATGACATGGTATTTTGTACTTTTGCAATATTACAGTGTTTACATTTCACAAAAATGCACCCGCACACAGGTAATTCTTATAAAGATATACATGCATGGCGGTATTTTTTCACAGAATTGGTATTCGGCACTCAGGATTCTAATAGAGAATAAAGCTTTATTTGCCCTCGATGCATAATTTGAAAGTAAAACATAATATACATAAAACAAAAATAGATGACTGAGCTTTTTACTCGTTCTTAAATCGAATTCATTAATTAATTTAAATAATTTAATTAATGTAAATAATTTAATTAATTAATTCTTAAATCAACATACCCTTTCTCTGGGGCAGTAGTAAAAAATATTGGGTGTCGTATAAATTAATCCAATGGAAAACCTAGACGGATTGCTATGAACTCTATTTTCTGTCTGTCTCTAAACAAAACAAACAATACCTATCCATGTGTTAGCTTGATTGATAACAGTGATAATATTACACTGTTATTTATATACGTGTTGCGTAATAATCCTTACATAGGTCATAATTTATTACTTATAAGGTGCTGAATCCATTCAACACCGGTTCCAAGCCGACAACTCCATAATCAAATAAAATTCTATTAGCGCCAAGAAAATTCCTTTAAACAGGCTCAAAAAATTAATTTCATTTCATCCCTTTCATCGACACCGCTGGTCGATAAAAAGACGGGCCATTAAAATTTCGCGGCCTAACAAATAGCTCAATCAATAAGCGACTTGTCGACGATAAAAAGTCGCTGATGAGTTTATGCAGTGTAGCGTGCTTTGTGATTCCAAGATTGCAATGGGGTTTATTTTGTAGACCATAGTTTTGCGTCAGTGTTGTTATTATTATTTCTATCTTAGTAAGTATTTTGATATCAAGAGGTGACATTTTGAGAGAAATTATATTAGTTGTCATGCATTTGAACACTGATTCCAGTAAACTTGATTTCAATCGATTTGCAGTTGATTGGAATATAGAGCTATTTTTCGACAGCTTTACAAAAGAAAATAGGTATAGCCTCGTGTAGGTAGATGTACGTTCCTGAAACTGGACATCTTCTCCTTAACCTATTTATTATTGAAACAAACCCTCATCGAACCTCAGTCGGAATTACGCTTTTATTAATAGTGCCTAGAATAACCATGAAAGCTTGCTAAATCGTAGAATTTCAAAGAAGTTTTAGTTAAAAGTAAATTTGACTGAATGTCGGAAACACATTCTTCTCAAAAACCGGCTGGTCTTTGAGAAGAATGTGTTCGGTAATACTTGAGATGGCAGCTCGTTTCACAGTTAGTAGTAGTGCGAGGTAGAAAATGCCATAAGAATCACACAGTTGTAGACTGCCAGACGTCGACATGAAATTAGTCAACCAGAAACTTCTATCAATACGTCCATGGACAGAATTTAGCTGAACCAAATAGTTCCTCAGAACACTCCTTGTCATAGATGCGGTAAAGGATGCATACGTCTGATGATGATTTTACTACAGCTCGCGTACACCATCGAATATAAATATGGTTTAAATATTGTCAAGATGTAAAATGCATCGAGAATATAACTTGAATGGTGATGTTATAAACAAAATCATAAGTTAAATATAATCGCCTTTTATCGAGTGCCTCCAGAATAGCAGCAAAATATCGATAGCGTCCGTTGCGCCCGCTCTCGGCTCTCGCCAAAGAATGTAATTAACAGAACACCAATAAAAATAATTTGGAACAAAAACGATCCGCTCCAGCCGTCATTTATTATTTTTATTACTCTTGTTATTATTAAGGGGTAGTGTTTTCCAACTGGCAACACGGAGTTTGCTTATGTATGGGATGCCGATCTATGAGACCATAAATGATTTATAGTTTTCCCTCTTCACTTACGGTGTTCAGTTCATTTTGTGGTCTGGAGGCTTGGAAATTTAATGAATAATTTTTTTTTTTTTTTTTTTATTTTTTTTTTTCTAATGATGTACTTAGTACGTCATTATATTACAATCTAGTCAACAATACGGACTAATGAGTAACTTTAGCTTGACTTAAACTGCTAAATAGAGTAAAATTAAGAATGTGTCCATTAACACCTATCTTATTGTCTCTATTAAGGGGAAGACACTATGTGTTCTTGTGTTCCTTATATGTAGCACTCACTTCACTACTTATCACTGACACTCAACTACACTAACTCAAAAGGTTTTGTCCTTTTTAGCCTTCTCACTATGTCTGTGTTGTCAAGGAGCTGGATGGCCTCAACATTCACGTGGCGGTGAAGTCTATGTTCGTGAGCTTCTGCGTGTTTTTTTATTATATCGACAACGACATCCATTTTCAGGTCACGATGGAGGTCGACAGTTCTAATGTACCATGGTGCATTGACTATACCTTTGAGTACTTTATTCTGGAATCGTTGGATTATCTGGATGTTGCTTTGTTTGGTACAGCCCCATAGCTGAGCTCCATAAGTCCATACTGGCATAAGGACTTGCTTATACAAGAGAATTTTATTTTGTACAGACAACGAGGAATGCTTCCCAAGTAGCCAGTACATCTTCTTGTAACGAAGTTCTAACTCTTCGCGTTTCTTTTTCACATGAGCTTTCCAGCGAAGCTTTGCATCAAGTGTTATACCAAGGTATTTGGCAGTATTTTCGTATGGTATCACGTGGCCAATTATATATACCGGGTTGTAATTGGCATTTTTATTAGTGAAATCGACATGAACTGACTTAGATTCATTGAGCTTTATTCTCCATTTTTTTGTCCATTCGGAAATCTTATCGATGGCTGATTGTACTTTTACCACTGCTTCCTCATGAGTGGCTCCTATAGCCATTATAGCTGTATCATCAGCAAAAGTTGCAATGATGTTATTTTCTAAGTGTGGAATATCACAGGTGTACAATAAGTACAAGGTCGGACCAAGGACGCTTCCCTGTGGTACTCCCGCTTTAATTTGTTTAATTTCTGAGTATGAATCACCTTGTCTTACTCTGAACATTCTTTGTGTAAGATAAGATTCAATTATTTCAGCAAATTGCTTCGGTAGCAAATCCCTAAGCTTATGCATTAGCCCATAGTGCCACACTTTATCAAATGCTTGTGCTACATCCAGGAACACTGCAGAGCAAACTTTCTGTTCTTCTAATGATTTTTCAATTGTGTTCGTAATTCTGTGCACTTGATCTATTGTAGAGTGCTTTTCTCTAAACCCGAATTGGTATTCAGGGATTAGTTTCCGTTCTTCTATTACAGGTTTTAGGCGTCTCAATAGTAACTTTTCAAATAATTTTGACATGATTGGAAGTAAAGATATTGGTCTGTATGATGTGGTTTCGTGAGCTGGTTTACCTGGTTTAGGTATCATTATAACTTCAGCAAATTTCCACACATCAGGTACATGTTTACCTGATGTGTGTTTTTTTGTACAATTTAATGAAATTGACAAATACTATAAAAATAGTTGTGACAATGAAACAATAGTTATTATGTATATAATAGAGATGAAAAAAAACGGAACAAGCAACGGAGTGACACGACATTTCTGTGTCAAAGCCCGCGTCAGGACGTTATTGTCCCATTTATGTGCGTTTCAACGACGCGTGACGCTTGTTTGAAATCCCGGCATAAAATAACTTTTTATAGCAGTTTATAGTTTTTAGCACCGATGATTAGCAATGATTTAATTTTATGTGTATTGTCAGCTCTATTGTTGTCTGAACACGGTGCAGGTATGTGGTTGGCACGAATTATTCATGAGGCAGCCGAAAGGTTTTAATCAGGTTAGGTTGAAATAATATGTTGTTTGTTTGGTTACCTGGTTTATACAGGGTTATTGGTAAATGGCTAACATCCTCTTAGGGTTGAGTTATGCTAATCCTAACTTTATTTATGTTCGAAGACCAGAATCACTCCTGGTCCTTGGGTGGTGAAAAATGAGTGGCAATTTCCTGCTGGAATGCCTCGGTCAAAGCTCGTCATGCTCCACTGGACAAAGATGTAAGGCCAAACGGCCCAGCTCTGTTTCGGCACGATGACCAGTGAAGTCGCCTGGGGAGACGGTCAGAACGGTTGCGACAGAAAATGCAGACCAGTACTCATTGACACATCTCCGTGCCGTGCCTCGTGCCTTTGTCACTGCTGTTAGTAGGGGGCCTAAATAGTGAGTAATTTTAACTTACGAATGGATGTCCCTTTAAGTAGTGAAAAATTCCCATCGCGCTATTTTTTATCAGGCAAACATTCTTAACAAACATCAAGCCCACCAGGTTTTATGCGGTAACTTCTGCCTTTAATATGCATTTCAACACGAGTGACGAACTGCGCTGCATCCATTGCCCTGAGATATAAGTGTCATGTGCCTGTTATTCACCGGCACTCATACCCTACAAACCAGAACATGCCAAGCCCAAATCCGATAATGTACAATGGAGTACTTACTGTTCTCACCAAAAAGCACAAACAACAAACTGGAAAGACGAGCCAAAAAGCACAAACAACAGCTCAATAATTAAGACCAGACTTCGAGTATTCACCATCAATAAGAATTGCCTGTCAAAGTTTGACCCGAGGTAAAATACGTGCAGTATCGTTATGTTCTGCTATTACAGTGGACATCAAAACTATACTCTCGGTGTTATGTACTATTATGCATAATTCTAAAACATTTTATTTTTTATGCCTGATAGGTTAGCCTTTGACCACTATCTCACCTGACGGTAAGCGATGATGTGGTCGAAGATGTTGTTCAGGCTTACCTAGAAGTACTAATAACTAATAAGGATAAGAACTGTCCATATAACAGTTTGATTACCCATAGTTAGTATGCCATGATCTGTGATATTATTGTTTAGGTTAAAGATAGATAGACTCGAATAGACTTATTTATTCTTGTAGTTGCGCCATATCTCTTGTGGCGAAGTCTATGCAATGCTGCGTATTCACACTCAAAGTATTCGGGCTAAAATATAAATGTTAAGGACAAAATGAGACTCGTTAAACCTATTTTTCGTGTCATCAAATAAAAAAGAGATGACTAGGCCCCGGCGAGATTCGAACTCACGATCTCCTGTTTACTAGACAGGCGCTTTAACCAACTAAGCCACGGCGCCGACTATTTTCCAATCAAAATTTACTCTTACATAATTTTGTCTACTCGTCTAAATAAAACTCGTACTTTCGTAGATTGGACAAAAGCCAAGCGATAGTAAAGTATTTCGCAATCAAGAGAAAAAGTTTCCTTCCAGCCGCTGCTTTGAGGGGTTCGATGCTCGGGTCGGACAGTTATTGGGTTTCCAGACAAAGATTTTCTCAGAAGCAGTCTGAAGTCCAGAACTGTAAGAGGCAATACGTTTGCCGCGGATTACAAGAGAAACATGTGAGATAAAACGTGAGTTTTTAAACACTTCTTCTTACACCTTCGAGAAAGACAGGGCTGACAATATTTCTATATATAATAACAAATGTTATATAAATATAAAAATAAACTTTAAAGAAAATATAAGGCAAAACTTATAATATACATTTGGACCGAGTGTCAAGTGCGGGACTCAAGTATATTTATATTGGACTTAGACTTTACGTCGATGCTATATTTAAATTGATTTTTGTTATGTATATTAAATGTGACAATTTATATTAATTCGTAGGTTATTTGAATTATATATTAAATAATAATAAAAAATAGTCCATAATATATCCAGTGACATTACATTTTTCTGCTAAGCGGACGTGACGTCATTGTAGCTAAACCGGAAGAATTTTCGATGGTTTTCGTTTCTACATTCGCGTAGAGGTCCGTTATCAGGAATTATTACAAGCTTACGATTGAGAAAGACCTCCTGATGGTGCTTCGAATAGAAGCGAGACGCCTCCAAAAATAGGGAGTACGGTAGGGCTATGTAAACTTCGTGAAGTAAAATCGGCTAAGTATGAAAATTGGTCAGATTTGTAACTAACTATATTTTTAAATGTTTTCATAAGACATTCACATTTTTCATAACGTCAACCGTTTACCAAAGGCCTCCCCCATCAGGGGGTAGTTTGGATGAATAGCAAACCTGCCCTAATGTGGTAGGCCTTATTATCCCTCGTTAGGCGTCTTGGGGTTTGTAGTATCAAGTGAAGGTTCTTGTTGGTCAAAAGGCGCTGCTGCCCATCTTCTGGTATCCTTTTTTTTTTTTAATATTCCTGATAGGTTAGCCTTTGACCACAATCTCATCTGATGGTAAGGGTCGAAGATGTTGTTCAGGCTAACCTAGAATTGCTGGCTCTCAAGTACAGCTGCCGAAACACACCGTTAGGTACTTGATGATAGATTTTCTACTTGAGGGTGGTAGCTAGCCAGGCGGGCATTCGCTAAAATTCCCTACCACCATGCAAATATCCTTCGTCACCTCTAACAAACCCACTGGAAGATATAGGGGGAAGGGTGCATTTTAGCCAGGCATCCCATGCTTTAAACTATGAATATACAATAATACATTTCCGCAACCGTAAATACGTACCCGTCTGCATCTATTAATTATATTTTTTGTTGTACTTATATCACAGATTACATCCTATTTATTATACAGTGGAACAAATGTTCACATTCGCAATCCTACATTATAGAATTACAACAATAAACATCTAAGCCCGCCGCCATCCTTGCCTTGATAAAGCAATACCGCCTTGTAATTACGGTAATATTGATTATTACCGCTGTAATACGTAGGTAATACTGCCCATCAACGATGTGGCTAGGGCCACTACAATGTACGCGGATACCAATCTGCTAATTGTAATTTAGAGTTTACTGTTAATAATCATCTACGCGAAGAATCATCGACGAATATACAGAATGTATGTACATACATTATCAGCCGGATTGCCCACTCCTAAACACAGCCTCCCCCATTGCGTATTTTTTAGAATTTGTTGAACCCCTCCCCCTTGGTGATACGGTTGAGGTTTAAGACTAAAGACCCTCTCACCACCCTTACGCAAACTCACGTGTATTTTAGTAGCTACAAAAGAATCTTAAAATTTTCATAATATTATCTTCGTTCTTTGCCTGGCAACGCCGAGTCAAGGTCACACTAGGCCGCTTTTCAGTTTAGAAATAACCCGTTTGACGAAAAAATAAATACACATTATATACTACATCCCCCTCCCCTCTTGTGATATCAGCTAAGTTAAGCAACGTGCGCCGCGGTCATGAGCTGGATGGGTGACCGTTAGTGACATTACATACTGAGGGTACGTTAAGCCGTCGGTCCCGGTTGTTATCTTACGATGGCAGTCGTTATAGCATGGTGCTACCACCACGCTATAGAAAACAACTGGGACCGACGGCTTAACGTGCCCTCCGAAGCACAGAAGCGCTCAGTAGTAATGTCACTAGCGGTCACCCATCTAACTCATGACGCCGGGCGACGTTGCTTAACTTTGCTGATCGGTTAAGAACAGCTAAGTAAACTTTGCTACGAGCGCTTCAAAATAAATAATAATTAGGCAATTCTTTTTTAGTTACCAATATTGTTTTAATGGAAGTGACTATGGGCAGGGCACATTGCTTATCGCACCGATAACTGATGGAAAATAAAGGATCTTCAGTGTGGAACTGGGGAGGTAGCGCTTAGACTTTACCAACCCGGTTCAACATTGAAGACCCTTTATTGGCATCCCAAGGGTCGTTCTTGCAAAATATAGTACAGGGGCTCCAGTACTATCTAGTATTTTCTGAAAAAATATAACTATGTCGTTACATAGTTATATTTTTTCAGAAAAAAATTCAAATATGTATAGGAAAACTATCTGTCTTCAGATATCATCATGATTGCATTTACGTAAAAATACTTGAAGGTAAAGTATACTTGCAATGAGTAATCACATAATAAAACGATGTTTTTTTTTCTTCTATCTGAAAGCTGATGCTAAGTGATGATGTGATCGAAGGTGGTAACTTGCCAGGTAGCCCTAGCAGCATACAAATAAATATATTATTAAATGAACATTCTCAATTTTTCCATATGAGTTTATAATGAAACAAACTTTAAATAAAAGAAAACACAATTATAAATGAACATTTTCAATATATTGACTTAGATAGGTAGTGACTTATCGACAGGAAGGTAGAGAACTAAACCTATATAACAATTTCGATATTGAGTATTGCTTTACCTTATTACCATTCAAAGGTTGCCTGGAAGAGATCGCTGTTAGTGATAAGGCCGCCCATTGTAACACTTGACTGTAATCCTTCGTATTTTGTATTATTGTAATGTAGTGGTGTGTACAATAAAGAGTGTTAGCGCGGCCACCAAGCTATATGGCAGAGCACGCCGAACTGCGGGCGCGGGTTGAAAGGACGCTGGTAATCGAAAGAATGCGGAACAAGGTGATGAAAAGTGGACTGTATAGGAAAAGGAGCGAAAAACGAGCGACTAACCTGGATATCCTCGGGCTGACGAGCACAGCTGCGGCACTCCAAGGCGTCCTGCTGGTGTCCAGATGTAGTGGCTCTTCGAATTATTTCACGCTGTTGTAGACTCGCGGCGCGAGCGCGGGAAGCTGTTAGTACACAGCTCCAAAGAGACGATAGCGGATATCCCAGTGCGATGGGGCACACACGAAAGCAGCGCGAGCGCGGTTAGTAACAAGATGGCGGTTTCCTTGGCTTCGAGGGAGCTCACAGGAACAGACGCATCCGCCGTCAACAAGGGTCGACCGCAGACTACTCGCAATGACAAGTAGGTCACTCATCAGCCACGAAATGTCAACCGTAGATAGTCGTCGTTTTCGTGGGAAAATGCGGGTAGGAAAAGGTAAGAGGTAGAAAGAAAGAAAGTGCCAATAGATGGCGCGAACATTGCCCCCGGCCTAAAAACCATTGGTTTTTAAAGGTAGAGAAAGATTGGATAAGTTAATAGAGCGGGTATATGAATAGCGGGTTGACCAGGGGGCAAGTACGTAAGTTATTGAGTGGGTAAAATGCACAAACGAACGACCGGCCGTTTGTAAACGGAAGTCGCTGTTCGCACTAGACATACTCTACATATTCCGTCGGCGCCTAGAATTGTCTCTTCGACAACACCTAGGGGCCAAGATAGCGGGGGAAGATTGTCTGTGATAATAAGCACGACGGAACCTACTTTGATTGGATTAGAAAGTGTATTCCATTTTACTCTAGATTGAAGCAGGTGAAGGTACTCTAACTTCCATCGTTTAGTGAACGATTGGATCATCTTATCCAGCAAAGTGTAGCGTTTAAGAAGATGCGCGGGCTCGTCTGAGATCGCGCACGCGGGTAAGTGTTTAAGCGGTGCAGCCATCAAGAAATGCGCGGGCGTTAGTGCAGTGGGCTCAGAGGGATCCTCACTCAATAGCGTTAGCGGTCGCGAGTTTATGACGCTCTCTATTTGCGTAAGCACGGTTAACATTTCCTCATAGGTGAGTAACTGTGAACCTATTGTTTTAGCTAGGTGACCCTTGAAAGCTTTCACGAAGATTTCGTAGTTTCCGCCAAAGTGTGGGCTTCTTGGTGGGTTAAATTTCCAAGTTATGCGGTGGGCGGACAACTCGTCTGAGAGCGACTTATTATACTCCTCTGAGCTTACGAGTTTATAGACGTCAGATAGGGCATTTCTTGCTCCAATAAAAGTGCGGGCGTTGTCCGAATACAAGACAGAAACGATACCGCGACGAGCGAGAAAGCGTTTAAAAGCAGAAAGGAAACTGCGGCTGCTTAAATCTGTCGTCAGCTCTACGCTTACCGAACGCACTGACATACAGACGAAAATACATAAATAAGCCTTAATAGAGCGCACACCTCGTTTTCTAATTGGAATAATAGATATTGGGCCGGCGTAATCCACAGCGGTATGAGTGAACGCTTTAAATTCGTTCACGCGGCAAGCGGGTAGGTCTCCCATAAGCGGGAATGTAGGTTTAGGTTTTGCCTTAAAACAATAGTTACACTTATGTATAACCGAGCGGACGATATTACGGGATGCGAGTATCCAATATCGTTGTCTGAGAATCGACATCAAAGCGTGCGGACCTGTATGACAGTTATGACGATGGTAGTGCTCAATTATCATTTCGATTATGCGGTCTTTACGCGGTAACAAAATGGGATGCTGCTGATTGTACGATAGATCCGCATTTCGGAGACGTCCTCCGACTCTTATGAGTCCGTCGGCGTCTAGAAAGGGCACGAGTCGCTGTATAGCGTTTAAACACCGGGTGTTGGTTTTAAGGTTCTGAATAATGTCCGCAAAGTAATGTCTTTGTACAGCTGTCAGGACTTGAATTTCTGCGAAATTCATTTCATCGGCTGTGAAGTATTTAGAACGCGGCAGCTTCTTGATGAAGCGATAGATGCGGACGGGTATACGTAAGAGCATCAGCCATGAAGAAACGCGGGTGGAGAGTTTCAACAGCGGGTTGGAATTCACCACGGCGGGTTGTGTCACAGGAAGTGAAACGATTTTCTTCGACTCAGGTAGGTTTAAGTCAACCTTAGCGGGAGCTACTGTCTTAGCGGGCCAAGCAGCAGGCTCTTGGCTTAACCAAGCGGGGCCGGTCAACCACAGCGGGTGGTTAACTAGCTGAGCGTGTGACAGCCCTCGCGAAAGTGCATCAGCACAAGGGTTTTCCGTTCCAGGTATATGACGGAAGCTGTCAACGGGAATAGCGGCAGTAATTTTTGTTATACGAGTAGCAACAAAAGTTTTGAATCTGTGCGGTGAAGCGGTAGTCCACTGCAACGCTACCATAGAATCGGTGAAGCAATATACTTTGTCTATGGTATGACGCTTTTCGTAGGTATCGAGAACGCGGCGAACAAATTTTGACATGAGCAAGCAGCCGCAAAGCTCTAGCTTTGCAATTGAAATTGTTTTCAGCGGAGACACTTTTGACTTGGCACATACTAGACGAGTGAGCGGAGTTGAGTCATGGTCAGACTGAGTTCGAATATACACTACAGATCCATATCCATGCTCGCTAGCATCAGAAAACGCAACGACGGTGATTTTCGAATTTTCTTCCACGCCTAGGTGGCGAGGGAATCGCAGTTGCTGAATGGCGGGAAGTTCGCGAAGATAATTATGCCAAATATCTACCACTGCTTGCGGCGGTTGCTCATCCCAGTCAAGCTTCAAAACATGAAGCTTTTGTAAAATTAATTTAGCGTACAAGATGACAGGAGCTATGAGTCCGAGAACGTCATACTGACGCGCTATCACGGACAACATATTGCGTTTAGTCGCAGGCCGACTTTCGACGTTCACGGTGAACATAAATGCGTCCGAGCTTGGCAACCACTGTAGCCCTAAAACCTTCAAGTTCGAGTCTGGCTCATCGAAATTGATAACTGCGGAATGCCGATCGGAGACCGGAAGCGATTCAGTGAGCTCGGGTACGTTACTAGCCCATTTCACTAGCTCGAAGCCCCCGGCCTTGAGCAACTCGCGGAGATCATCGCGAAGCTGTACGCTACCAGGCAAGGACGGCATGGAATAGCACACATCATCCATGTAAGTATTGTTTTCGATGACAGACGCGGCGTGCGGGAAGCGAGCGCGCTCGTCAGCGCACAGCTGGCGTAGCACGCGCATCGCGAGAAAAGGACTACTGCGCAGGCCAAAGCAAACACGGTTGAACACGTAAGTGCTCAGCGGCGAAGCGGGATCAAACCGATATAAAAACTTCTGAAATTTGCGGCTCTCTTCGTTGACAAGTACCTGAAGATACATCTGTTTTATATCGGATGTGAAAACGATTGCATAAAAACGAAATTCTAAGAGAATAACGAAAAGGTCATTTTGCAAATTATCCCCAGTATGCAAGACGTCATTCAATGATAAGCTCGAATCAGTTTTCGCACTTGCATCCATCACCATGCGCCATTTAGTAGTGGTTTTATCCAACCTGGCAATCGCATGGTGCGGAATGTAGTAACCGGCTAAACTATCGTCGTTATTTATCAGCGAGACATAACATTTCTGCAAGTATTCCTGTATAATTGCATCATACTCCACGCGCAGGGGAGGTGAAGCGACGAGCTTGCGTTCTAAATGCATAAAGCGCTTCTTAGCGGTAAGAAAAGAATTACCCAAAGCGGCAGCGGGGTCGCGGGAGAAAGGCAACGCTATAGAGTAGCGGCCCGTAGAATCGCGGGAAAAATTATTTATAAAAATACGTTCATTTTCGAGAGCGGTAGGACTTAAGGCCGGTGTGCATTGCACTTCCTCAAGTTGCCAGAATTTCTGAAGAATGTTATCCAAGCGCGGTTGTTCTGCGAAGGCGCAGAGAGATATTCGGGAGCGGTGACTATCATCATTAAAAGCGGTATATGTTTGAGCGGTCGCAACGGGAGCGGTCCCGATTACGATAAAACCGAATATCGATTCGAAAGCGGTAGGTGCACCAGGCGGACCAGCGGTACGACCCGATAGCAAGATATCCGCAAACAGCGGAGCCCCAATAAGTATTTCTATCTCGGACGGTTCCGAGAAATCCTTATCAGCAAGCGGCAAGCCGTGTAGATATGCAAGACAAGAGGTATCAACTCTCACAGACGGCAGGTTGTCGGTGATGCGGTCAATAACAAAAGCGTCGACCGAAATAAAATTATTATCAAGTCGCGAATGTAATGTGGTTGAAATTCCACCCTTAATTGGATTTGACGCGGAACCTATGCCCTTAACAACGGTATTTGTAACCTTATTGCATTTTAAATTAAGCTTTGCGCAACAATTCGCTGATATAAAATTACTCTGAGAGGCAGAATCTATTAAAGCGCGCACTACATGCTTACGACCGTTTGAATCAGTAGCGTAAACTTGCACGGTTCCCAGTAAACACGTAGTATCTGCGGTCGGTTGAGTAACAGGGCGCACGTTATTGCATAGAGAAATGTTTTGTTGTTGCGACTGATAAGCGGGAGGCTTCGGCGGAACATCTGCAAGCGGGCAGTGAGCGGTAACAGAGCGCGGGGCAGAAGGCAGGGGCGCGCGGGCGGCGGCGCCGGCGGCGTTGTCAGCTCGTGCGCGCGATGACTGCGCTGGCGCAGGATTGCGCGCGGATGACGCGACGGCAGCTCTGTTGAGAGTGCGGGTTCCTTCCCGGGAAGGTAACATTTTACGACATAACATTGAATGATGTTTACATCCACAATGACGGCAACTATATTGCGAGTTGCAAGCGGTATAGTTATGCGAAACACTTAGACAATTAGTACAACCTTTATGTTGTTTTATACAAGACAACCTGTCCTCTGTGGAAAGCTTATTAAATGCAGGGCATCTATATAAATTAGCGTGATCAGATTGATTACAAAGCGGGCACTGTGATGCGCACGATGCAGCGAAAGAATGCGTAGACTTAGGGACAACCTGTTTGTTATTGTTGACATCAGAAGTGCGGCTAGCGGGCGCCGTACGTTCTAATATCTTACTCTGCTCGCGAACAAACTTAATTAGATCGTCGTACGTAGGCATACTTTTACCTCGCATATGCATTTCAAACGAGCGGGCGGTACTCGAATCTATCTTTTTCAAAGCTAATTGCAACAACATAAAATCCGATAAATTATCGAGCTTGAGCGAATGTAAGCTTGACACTGCTGTGCAAAATTTATCTAAAAATAGCTCCAGGTTTTTAGCGGAAGCGGTAATGCTAGTTGGTTTGAAATCGAGCAGCTGATCGAGATAAGCGGAACCTAAGCTACGCTGGTCGTCGTACTTGTTGACTAAAGTCGACCAGATTAGATGGTAATTATCTGCGTTCGGAACAATACCTGAAATAACGGATAATGCACGACCTGACAATTTATTTACTAAATACTGTATACGTTCGTGGTCAGTTAAATCGGCATTTTCATGAATTGTGCGACGGAACGATTCATGAAATATTTTCCATGTCATTGGATTACCATCAAAGGTCATCTACTCCAACTTAGGTAGTTTGACAGATTTATGTTGCGGTGTAACATGCGATTCCGTACCTTTGACGTTCATAGCGGGAGGGTTGAGTTTATTGTAAACAAACTTACAGCGGCAGTACATGTCTTCAAAAACATTAATTGACTGATAACTTACGGAATACGTGGGATCGATTGTCAACTCGGTGACATTTAAATCGTTTACAATGTCATTAAACTCAGATTGTAAACGATCCAGTGAAATGATTCCACACAGAAATAAGTCTTTCTCAGTATCATCAGTGAAAGCGTTCAACGAGCGGTTATAAATTTGCTGTAAACGAGCAAATATGGCATCACGTTTGCCGATTAAAGTTAAACGTTTGACCGCCAAAGCATCAAGAGCCGTCGCATCTTCGAACTCGCCTACTTCTTTGCCCTTAGAACGAACACTTTTAGTATTAGTGCTCGCCATTTTTATTTCTATTGGGTCAAAAAACGTTAACGAATACTCGCAGATTACCCTCACACAGAATGAATTTAATTGTAAAAAATATAATTAATAGCGAAATTAAATGCGGTTTTGGAAAACGGAATACACAATCTGATATGCAAATGATACTAACAGTTTATAGAATGTAATTAATGTAGGGACAAAAAAACGGGAAATTACGCGGGAACACAATATTTTAGTACAAATATCGTGAAATATTAGTCATTTTTAGAATAATACGGCTCGAAGGAACCAAAAGAATGTTAGCGCGGCCACCAAGCTATATGGCAGAGCACGCCGAACTGCGGGCGCGGGTTGAAAGGACGCTGGTAATCGAAAGAATGCGGAACAAGGTGATGAAAAGTGGACTGTATAGGAAAAGGAGCGAAAAACGAGCGACTAACCTGGATATCCTCGGGCTGACGAGCACAGCTGCGGCACTCCAAGGCGTCCTGCTGGTGTCCAGATGTAGTGGCTCTTCGAATTATTTCACGCTGTTGTAGACTCGCGGCGCGAGCGCGGGAAGCTGTTAGTACACAGCTCCAAAGAGACGATAGCGGATATCCCAGTGCGATGGGGCACACACGAAAGCAGCGCGAGCGCGGTTAGTAACAAGATGGCGGTTTCCTTGGCTTCGAGGGAGCTCACAGGAACAGACGCATCCGCCGTCAACAAGGGTCGACCGCAGACTACTCGCAATGACAAGTAGGTCACTCATCAGCCACGAAATGTCAACCGTAGATAGTCGTCGTTTTCGTGGGAAAATGCGGGTAGGAAAAGGTAAGAGGTAGAAAGAAAGAAAGTGCCAATAGATGGCGCGAACAAAGAGTTATCTATCTATCTATCTATCTATCTTATTATCTTAGAAGTAAGTGCACAGTAAATTGTTTCAGTTATCTATTTAAAAAAACATCTTCCCAGTAATTTAACCTCATTTTGCAAAACAGCGTTAAAAGATAATGTGAGTTGTTAGTTATAATATTTTCTTGAAACTTATTATCGGCAGCCTTGTATGCTATGTTATGAGCGATTCTGTCATTTTCTCTAAGATGTTTAAAGTACAGCTGTATTATTATTTACATTCTTTAATATATGTTATGTGATGTTAGGGAAACAAAATGAAATAATACTAATAGGGGAAGGTTCTCACCTTACCACCAGGTACGTAAATTAGGGTATTTTGTATGATTATTTGCTGAGGATAAAATATTTTTTTATAGGTATGTGTAACACTCAGTAATGTTGAAATGAGCGCGCGCGTAGGATATAGCAAATATTACGAAGCATTTACTCCACCAAGGAGAAAAAGAGAGTAAATACTACTCCCTTTAACATCATCATTTACTCCAACTCTCTGTCAGAGGTGGGCGAAAATAATACTTTTCACTTGAAAGTCATGCCCGAGTTAACAGACTCATTAACAGAGACAGCCCTGTGCTAATAAGATATCTATGGTTTGAAGGGTTATCTACGAGTGTATTGAAATTGTTTTTAATGTAACGAATGTAGTTATGAAGACGCGCATTCATCGGTTAAAATAAAAAAGAAGGTACGCTCCAATGTCGCGGCAGTATAATGGGGCGAAGCTTAACACAAGCATATAATGCACACAGCTACACTTCCATTTTCAATAATATGCTTTAATGAATGGCAAAGACAGGAAGACAACCTTGCAGTAGACGCACACTACTGATACTCAATCAGGAGATGTCGCCTGATTTGACAGTGCTGTGTTCGGTATGGGTGCCGCGTCTCCCATTTTTTATAAGTTCAATGGGCGCATTTATCGTAGTGCTCATGCAAATTCATTTTCAAAAGTTTTTTTACTTACTGTAGATACCTAGGTATAAAGATATTGTTGACTTATCAAATGCGCTACATGAGTTCAGAATATCTTTATTGAAATATCGGTTACCCGTTTGTCTTAAAGTCTAAATATAGAAAGTAAAATTAAATAATATAAAATAATAAATATTCCTGAATAAACCAAGTACGTAATTACGAAGCGACTGAAAATATCCACAAAAGAATGTACTGTGTAGGTATATAATATTATTGTCAAATGCTGTATAATAATAAGTAATGTATTATTGTAAAATGACTCAATTTGTGTTTCTGTGGATAAATCAATCAAATTGTCACTCAGGACCATACTAGCCACGCAACTTATAAGTATATTATACTCGGACCACGGAAGACGTAGAAAATGGACTGGAACAAGGCGTTCATCACTTGAGGTTTTGGTCGAGATTCAGAAACAATGCATCGAGTTTACTCCAAATTTTGATTAATTTTGATGCATCGACGTGGCAAACTACAAAACTTACGATTCGTAGGTCTCATGGATAACGTTTTAGAGCAATTAATTTTGATCTAACACCTTTATATGTAAGTAGGGTAGCCAACTCAAACCTGTCTTACCAGAGTTGGAACTCCAGGCTCAGCGAGTATAGCTTGTTATATGACCATTATATCTACCTTGTTATATTCAAATGAGAGCGTCATGACTACTTCGCTGAGGTCAAGTCGAAGGCGATTTTTCGCAATCGAGTTGAGGACATGTTTGGTAAGACTGCAAGTTTTCATTTCGAGATCGGGTGAGAAAAGATACTTTTTTTGCTATTGTCCTATTTGCCTTTGAACTCGTGCACTTTCACGAAGAAAATATTACAGTGGTAGCCATATAATTCAGGAAATTTCATAATTTAAGAAATCTAAAAAATATTTTGGGTTTCTTCGTTGAAATTGTTTATTGTAGTATGCAACATGTATGCATTATGAAATAGAATTCAAAAAATAACGTAGCTTTTAACTAAAACGTATATATTAACTAACTATTAACTTTTATTGTTTTAATTAAAGCATTATTTTATTAACTTATTGTTGCATGGTGGTAGGACATTTTGCGAATGCCCGCCTGGCTAGCTACCACCCTCAAGTAGAAAATCTGTCGCCAAGCACCTAACGGTGTATTCCGGCAGCTGTCCTTGAGAGCCAGTACTTCTAGGTTAGCCTGAACAATATAATCGACCACATCATCACTTACCATCAGGTGAGATAGTGGTCAAAGGCTAACCTATCGCAGGCATAAAAAAAAAATGTCCCGCTGGAAGTTATCTTTTTCCATCCGTAATAATTTCTATGTTTTCGCTTAGCATGCGTCAATGCTTCTATAAAAATAATACTAATAAAAAAAAACAATATAAATTATATACAAGGGTTTCCTTGTACTTGGCCTGGAGCATTTGGACTGCCTGTGAGTCTGCAACTACTTATAGATTGTCTAAATGCTTTTATTGTAGTAGCGTTGTAAATAGTGTAGTGTTGTAGGTATACATATAGCTCGTAGTATTTTTTTAATAAAGGCATACCGCCGGTATAAAATCAACTATTCCTCTTAGAAAAATGTGTTATTTCTCTTAGCGATTGTTTTTTTTATTTATATTTAATCATGTTATACCTAAAATGGCGCTGAATTACAGTGAAAATGAACATGAAATCAAGTGTTCTGAATTCTAATTTTGTGTTTATTATGTGAATGTGTGTGAATTATGTGACCAGCCAATTACTAATAATTCATTTACTAGTTTAGTAAGTGTAATAGTAATTTACTTAATTAAAAAAAAGTTAAATTAATTTGTTTTATTACTTATTATCGCAGTAATAGATTACAGAACATGTCCAAACACAAATTGGTGATAAGCAACTGTTCCCAATTATATAGCCATCATTATATTATGTATAAATATTATATGGTCAATGAAGACCAGTTCTATTTATTTAGAATAGTTTAGTAAGAATATTTTCCCTCTACTCCCAGGGCAGTTTCCAATCTTCCACGACTGGAAAATCAAATTTACCGTACCGCAATGTGAATGAAATACAACCTACGTTCTGAGCATGACCGATGAAAAACTATTTTCTGTTCAGATCGGTTGTTCATTACTCCAGTCTTCCACGACACAATATTACAAATGTAATGTAATCGCCAAACATGCAAACCGGCAATAAAACGCCTCAAATGACTTCATGAAGTTTCCTTAATCAGCTGAACAAATTTAATTTGCCAGCCGCGAACTTACCCGACATTGGCGGGAACTTTAATTGGAAAACTGGTGCGGTTAGGTTTAATTTTATGGGATAAGTTTAACGATACCTTCGAATTAGCGCTGCATTCCTGGTAAAAAAGTATTGTAGGTACGTATTTGTTCTATAAAGGGATCTAGTTTGCAGATAGAATAGTGTTTACCCATAAGTACGGCCTCATATGATAGTAAATCAATACATTACAAGAGTTACATAATTTGCATCTGTCCAGCCAGTCACGATGGCCGAGCGGTTAAGGGCACACAGTGTGTAAAGCAAAAATATAGTGCTCTAAATTTTTTTAATATCATATCATTTATTATCATATTGATCACAACTTCACTGCACTGCGCCCGTCACACTGAGACGTACAATTGTTAAGTCTCATGCCTGTAATTTAACTGGTTCTCAAGGACTGCTGCCAGAAAATACTGCTATTATAAATAGATTCAGGCGTTACTTTGCAAATATCGAGAAATTTCTCGATCGTGCGCTCGTAGAGTCAAGACCTCCTGAGGATGCTTCGTAGAAGCAAAACGCGTCGAAAGTTCTTCCGGTTTGGCTACGTGGCGTTTGTGACGTCACGTCGGCTTAACAGGAAAATTAGGCGGAATTGTCACTAGATATATTTTTGTATTTTTTAAGTGTTTTATTAAAATATTAATTTGATGATTTCATACAATATTTTAAAAATATTTGTTATTATTAAAACGCTGCTAGGTGCTTGGCGACAGATTTTCTACTTGAGAGTGGTAGCTAGCCAGACTAGGATTTGCAAAATGCTCTTCCACCACGCAGCGAAGCTCAAGCTGGCGGCGGTGGGGATCGATCCAAAGAACCTGCGACACGACAGCCCATAGCCATTATCGCTCGGCCATCATTGCTTCATAGTTTGAAGACCAATCAGCTCTGGTAGCAGCGGATGTGAGCACTTGACGCACAGTCCACAGGACAGGTAAGGTCGATTCAAATATGGCATCACAGGATGCCTTGCATTACTCCTCTATCTTACCTGTTATAGTATGTGATGAACTATTAGTCAATGATGGTAAACAGTAGAATTGTAACTGACTCCATTGGACTTCACTGAAACCAAGTCAGCTGATCGAGGAGCGCTAACAATTCCCGAATAAAAGAAGCGCTGGCAGCGGCTCTTGCCTATAGTGTTCTTAATATAAACTAGGTTGAGGAACGTCCACTGCGGTCATCGCTTAGATGGGTGACCACTAGTAGCATTTTTTACTGAGTCAACTTCGGAGGGGACGTTAAGTCGTCGATCCCAGTTGTTATCTTAGGATGGCAGTTGTTATAGCATAGTGGTAGGGCATTTTGCGCAAGCCCGCCTAGCTTGACCACCCTCAAGTAGAAAATCTGTCGCCAAGCACCTAACGGTGTGTTCCGGCAGCTGTCCTTGAGAGCCAGTACCTACCACGTGAGATGGTGGTTATAAAAATGTATCGCCTTAGGGCTTAACAGAAGCCATCGAAGAGAACTCTCTCTTATTATCGTAACGCGTGTATAACATGTTATGGTACGTTATCATGCTTGTAGAGCTATCACACGCATAACCAGCCCACAAACGTGGTAAATGAGACATCGGGCACACAACCCGCACTTAGGGCGCGCTAATGTTCCCGCGCACGCAACCACCGCCAGCGCGTCGATCGTCTGCATGAGCTTGCAATGTTTTGTGCCAGTAATTGTGGCTTGTTTGTTTATGGAAATTCATTTTCATGTAGGTAATACTGTGATACAATCTATGTTAAATTATTTATATATTATGTAATATATGTAGTTTATGAGTTAATAATACCTATATTAAATTGTGAAACTTTTTTTACCAAAAATTGGAACTGACTTCAACACTCAAATGTGTGAAATAACTTGTCGAAGTCGGTATCATGATAGTTCAAAAGTACCTATTATCACAATATTGTGCGCATTGTACCGACTTCGACAAGTTATTGCACACATTTGAATGTTAAAATCGGTTCAAATAAAAAAAAAAACTTTTTTGTTTCTGTTGCTACTTATGTGATCGATTGTCATTCATTGTCTGACTATATCATCAACATAGTAAAATACTTTTCAATTATTGGAGTGTAACTCAAAAACGGCTTGACGGATTTTAATTCAATTTAAATGGAACCACACGACAAGAATCAGCTTTCAAATAAAAAAGAACCATCAAAATCGGTTCACCCAGTGAAAAGTTCAAGTGACGTGGGTGACTTGAAACATCAAACACCTAAGACAATTCAAAAGTCCCGGATTGATATATTTATTTTTAAAATTACAGGCACATTGAGACTTAACAACTATGTCTCAAGTGACGGGCGCAGTGCAATTCGTGAGTTGTCATAGATTGCAACTGTTATAGGCAGAGGTTAGTCCACTCAACGTCAGGTGGCCCTCGAGCTTGTTCCGTCACAATAAAATAAAAAAAAATAAAAAAAATCGTTGGAAATTGGCCAGTTGCACTACATTCAAACAGTTTCCTGAAATGATAATCTTTAATAATAATGATTTCACCATAACAGGAGTTCGAGTATGGAATTGCGATTTAAACCGTATAAAGTTGTTTATAATAATTAATTGTAATAAATCTAAGACAACATGAGTAGTATTTGAGTTATCCTTAATAATGTGTATACTTAACGTCTATAGTTTTTTTGCTAAAATTTAACTTGTCATATATCGTATCTTGTCGGATGATTGTCCAATCTAATACATGCAGATTGAATAATGCATGCTGCATTGAAGCAGTGATGGCTCAGTGGCATTGACTATGGCCTGCCGCGCAGCAGGTCCATGGTTCGAACCCCGCCCAGAGCTTGAGCTTCACCGCATGGTGGAAGGGCATTTTGCGAATGCCCGCCTGGCTAGCGACCACCCTCAAGTAGAAAATCTGTCGCCAAGCACCTAACGGTGTGTTCCGGCAGCAGTCCTTGAGAGCCAGTGAAATAACAGGCAAAATGAGACTTAACAACTGTGTCAAGGTGATGGGCGCAGTGCAGTTCGTCACTTGTGATGAAATGCATCTGTTATAGGCAGAGAATACCGCTTAACATCAGGTGGGCCTCGCGCTTGTTCCATAACAATACAATAACATAAAAAAAAAAAAAATTTAAGACTTAATTTTAAGTAAATTAAATTTTGATAGTTACAACAAATACTAGATACGATTTCTTTTATAAAGGTAAAACAACATGATATGAGACTAGCTATTTTCTTGACTAGCCATTTCTTTAACTCAGTCAGTACACAATCGCTTGCATGAATGGGAGGTTTACCATATGATAAGGCAGATAGTTGTACTTACGTTAATAGGGCCATGTAAGAAGACATTTTTAAATTTTCATGATCACTATACAATTAATAATTTTATGCGGAATAAAATCCGTGTCTTTTTATTGGTGGACAAACGATCAGGCGGCTCTTCTGGTGTTAAGTGATCACCATAGTCCACGGACGTCACCAACTCTAGAGCTATCCAGGATGTGTTGCCAACCTTTTAGGCGGGAATTTGCTCTTTTCTTTCTAAGTATTGGTACAAAAGGATAATACGAGCAATATTATTTTGAGTTCGCGAATACCATAATCAAGTAGAATGATTCGATTACCAAACCTTGCACCTTAAAACCTAAAAAGACTGTGCAAGCTCTACCACCAACGGTTAACTACTACAAGCCGAACATAAAAAAAACGGACAAGTGCGAGTCAGACTTGTGCACTGAGAGTTCCGGACAAACCAGTACGTATACGTTTATGTAAAAGTTAGGGTGTTTGTTTGCTAAATAAAATCCATAAAATTTTTAAATTATTAAAAATAGTTTTATTATGTTATATTATTAAAAAAATATGTTTTTCGCAATTGTTTGTGCTATAAGACGTTGCTTCGTACCAAATTTCAAGGTTCTGAGTTCACGGTAAGTTCCCTGTAGTTTTTTGTCCCTTGCGAGTGTCAAAAATTTACGGCATACTCGGCTGTATTTTTTTTCATTGCGTTGGCTTAGAAGATTGTTTTTTTCACAGCTCCAAGGGACAGTAGACCTGATATAAATTTCAGCTTGATGACCACGCGCTCCTGAGAAAAATGGTCTTAACAGACAGACAGACGGACCTCAAAGTGATCCTTTAAGGGTTCCGCTTTTCCTTTTGAGGTACGGAACCCTTAAATTACAAACGTGGCAGGCAATTATTTTCTGTCAATTAAAATAGATTGTGAACATCCAATTATCACTTTCTACTTACTCGCCTCGCTAAAAGCAAAGGTCAAACATAACCTACATTAACATAATCATTGAAGAGTTTAACTCGGAAATGCAATCATTATATTGCACACCGAACAACTTAATAAGTAAGTATACACATTTAATTATGTGGTTATAATGGATTGATTGACTCTTCTTCTTTGTTTAACCGTTGTCACAAAGGAGTGTTATTATGTCAGTTTGAAGATGACAGGTGACATTTCACGAACAACAACAAAGCGTTCGAACATAATTTTTTCAACCTCTTTCAAAAGGTCAGCCGGCTTACTACGGAGGCGCAAAGAAATTAAATACTCCTATCGTAACACAGGCATAAAAACCATCGACATACAATTATTTCTAATTTTAATTGAGAATTATTATTTTTTAATTTGTAATGGGTGAGTAGCAACGGCAACTGTATACAAACGTGATCTTATAATTGTTGCTGTTAATGCTAATCCCTGGGGCGCCGGGTAAGAATGTCACCTTCCCGTGGGTGTCGTAAGAGGCTACTAAGGTTTTTTTTTTATTTTTATTTCTGATAGGTTAGCCTTTGACCACTATCTCACCTGATGGTAAGTGATGATGTTGTCGCAGATGTTGTTCAGGCTAACCTAGAAGTACTGGCTCTCAAGGACAGCTGCCGGAACACACCGTTAGGTGTTTGGCGCCAGATTTTTCTACTTGAGGGTGGTAGCTAGCCAGGCGGGCATTCGCAAAATGCCCTACCACCATGCTAAAACGACTGCCATCTTAAGGCAATAACCGGGACCGACGGCTTAACGTGCCCTCCCAAGCACGGAAGCGCTCAGTAGTAATGTCACTAGCGGTCACCCATCCAACTCATGACCGCGGGTGACGTTGCTTAACTTTGCTGATCGTTTAAGAACAGCTAAGTAAACTTCGTTACGAGCGCTTCATACCAGAAGGTAGGAATCAGCGCCTTTTGAAGAACTGAGAACTTCTACTGCGATCTCCAAGGCGCCTGCCAAACGTTGGGATTATGGCAACTTCCCGTATGAGATGGTGAGACCTTGTTAAACGCCGGACGTGCCGATTGATATGATGACGATCATGCTAGTGGAAGTCAAATCAATTTCTTAAAAAGTAGCGCGGAGTCGTCGCGTCGCCACGGTTTAGACGCGTGAACTCACCTGATAAAGGGCATCGGATATGCTCGAAACCTAGTTTGACAATAATAACAAATATTTTTAAAATATTTTAAGAAGACATCAAATTAGAGAAGCGAAACGCGTCGAAAACTCTTCCGGTTTGGTTGCGTGGCGTTTGTGACGTCACGTCGGCTTAGCAGGATAATTAGGCGGAATTGTCATTAGATATAATAATAATAATAATAATAATATTTATTTGCTCAAAAACATATGCACTACAAAATACATCTACTAATCTATATATTGAGATGTACATACCATTGAGTCCGTCTTTTTACGTTTCCACTCGAGGCGGGTATGTACATCTGTACATTATTAACTTAGTGATTAGAGGTAGTCCCTAGTCCTCACTGTAGGATTCCCTGAGTTTGTGAGGACTAGTTCACTTCCAGGGTGCTAGTTACATAACGTTAGTTCGTGAGCAGTGTTCTAAGCATGAATCGTGATGTGTAACGTATATGTGTGTAATTTAAATATTTACTAAAGCAGTGGTGAAGTAATGTTAATGACAGTAAATTTATATTTCCTTTTGTACATTTAATTATACAATGAAAGAAAAATGTAAGCATGTACTATTCTGTTAATTATTCTAAAAAAATATATTTTTATATTTTTAAGCGTTTTATTAAAATATGAATTTGATGTTTTCTTAAAATATTTTAAAAATATTTGTTATTATTTAATATGGATTTCCGCATATTCATTAGTTTGACAATCTCGACCAATACGCGTGAGTACAGCTGGTTATTGATAACATTAAAATTTCTAAGGTATAGATGAGGCCATAATAATTTTTTATTACTTACAAAATTACAATTGAAGAATAAGAAATATAGTCATGTGCGGAATTTAAGACTTTAATTTTTTACCTCGTAAATTTGTAATTTTGTAATGTAATCCGCAGAGCAGACGTTATTGCGAACATAATAATATTTAAAAAAAACTTATTTAATATTTCTAATTTGAGTTAAGTTTCTTTAGTTAGGTGAACCTGAATAAAGAATGAGATAAGTTTCTTTCTATCAAGAGATATTGGAAATAATGAGGATAAAAAGTTGCAAAGTTAGTAAATATAAATTATGCAAATAAGTGTATAATGTTGCTTGATATTAGATATCAGCAAATTGTTTTTATGTGACAGGAACTTTAAATACTTACGATAACGTAAGCTGGTTACTTTTTCAACGATCAAGTTTTTATTACTCATGCAATGCATAGTCATAATGCTTTGCACATCCTTGAAGTTTTTAGGGTTCCGAACCGACAGGACAAATAGGAGCCTTATTACTATTATCAATATAAGTAAACCGAAATTTGTAGTAATCCCCGTGGGGTGACGAGTTATAAACAAACATTAAAACAGTAGATTGCATATAAAAAGTGCTGTATGAGTGTTCACTATTGAATTGAATTAATAACGATTTTTTTGTATACTTCCTTCGTATTTCATTTTGCCATGCATGCACCTCGCTTTGCCTCACTTCACCACACCTCACCTCACTTCACCTCGCCTCACCTCGCCACACCTCGCCTCTTCCCACCTAGCCCCACCTGTGTTACCACATGTGAGAAATGCATTACTCCCACTCCAGCATTATTCTCAAATAGAAAAGAAAAATTCTGGAACAAACTGTAAGCTATTACTATAAGCTTACACATTTTAATAAATTTATAGTCACTATTAGCCTAATAGTTATTATCAATTTATTAAAATATATATTTTATATAAAATTACAAATTAAAAAATAATGGGGTAACCTAGTTCACAATTGTATTACTAATTGTAAATTTTTCGTTTAAGTAGATACCAGAATACTACTAATAATAATTAATAAAAACATATAAATGACGTTATTACAAAATTACAACGACAGGAATAATTATAGTCATGTGCGGGATCCCGCATTGTAATTTTGAAATGTAATCTGCAGAACATGCTTTATTGCAAACAAAAATATTAACAATGAGAGACGTCAGCTCAGACTGCTCAGGTAGGTACTAAAAAGCTAAGTTGCCCGACCGAAAGACTTTTGATTCGTTTCTACCCGGAGCATAATCAGGAGGTCTTGATACTTTGAGCGCACGAACGTGTATAGTAAAATTGAAAAGTAACGCGTGAATATTTAAATTATACATAATATACTTTGAATATGCTATTGTAACACTATGGTTACGAACTATTAAAAAGCAATCAACCGAACTGTTAAAGTAAATACAATAAAATCACAATGACACAATAATTTACAATGACAATTTCCCAACACAATCCTAATGTCATTTGTATAAAAATCTATTTGTTATGAGTCCGGTAAGTTAGGGTAATTCGGTCTCGAGTGAGCGTAGTTCCTGTTTTTGTAACGCTTTGCGAGAGCAATTCACACCTACAAGTACAGATTATATTACAGTTTAACTTACTAGGTAATCTGTGGTTTAACCATGAAACTATAAAACAGGAGGACACCGCATTACTCACACAAATAAACTGGGCAAGTGCAAGTCAGGCCTCGCTCTGTTAGGGCACAGAATAAAAAGGACCAGAAGGATCACTCCGCAAAACCATTGCAAAAAATAAGCGACTCTAGTTACGAAGCAATAAAGTGCACTTCAGCTCAAAAAGCACGAAGTACCTTATATTTATATTCACCTTCAAGGCGCCTTTCTTCCCATCGCATAGCTATGATCTCCTCTGTCGCGTTACGAACCATTGAATAATCCCGTCGGGACGGAAACACCGATGTACCAATAGATTTGTACCTAAGTGCACTTCGTTTTGCCCTTTGGGCACGGGGTGCTGAAAACATGCAATCCAAGTAGGCCGATGCAACTGTACATAAATGTTTCTGATTAAAATGAAAATTGGATAATTTAACTTCGCACACTACACGTGCTTGATTTAAGGGAAGGCAAATTAAATGAATCCTTAATTTAATTACAGTTAGTAAGTGCATGAACGTATATGTACAAACAAACGGATCGCAGCGTATTTGGGATACCAAAGTGTTGATACGAGTTATGCGCTAAGCTCTTTTTTTATAGGTTAGTGGTTTTAACGTCATTAAAGCACAGCTATAATTCCTGTGGGTTGAAAGGTTAGATGGAAACAAGTTAATCAATTTAATGCTCAGTTATAAACATGTCATGGAGAGAACAAAGTTCGATGAACTTATTCTTCTTAAATTTTGTCACCTTGTGTCATCATCATAGTATAACGTCTTCATAACGTCCACCATTGAACAAAAGCCTCCTTTTTTAAGGTGGATTTGACCATGAACCCCACGCTTGGCAGGTGTCTTGGAGATCACAGTGTAAGGTGGCATTTCTTCAGAAGGCGCTGCCCATCTCCTGGTATTTTTCCCTTCGCGAACTCTTACGATACCCATAGGAAGGTTTAGGGGGCGCAATTCTATCGGCACCCCACAGAGAATTATTTTTTGTAGGTTCTACAAAAATTTCGGTACACAAGACCTAAATTATAGTCATACGTATAAGTATGTAATTTTAGTTAAATAAACAAGTAACGCCTTGTTACCAAAGCAGTAGAATAGCATAATGAAGAGAAGTCCAACAAGCTATTGTAAAGTCCTACGATTGAACATACGGTAGAATTTGTGGAAAAAGATTTTATTGCAGAATGAACTCTACCGATGTTTTGTATTGCCACAAAATCTTAATAAATATAAATATGAAATGCCTTAGTTAGGGATGACCTACTAGGAAATTCAGTCCACGTGGATTCTCCATACAAACATTCTCTATTTTCGTCCTGGATAATGCCTCTCGAGCAATAATTTTTAATTAAAAGCACAGCCGTACACGCCACACTGCTGTACACGCCCACCAACTAGTTATTACTTCGGTAAGAAAATATGATTAAAAAATCATTAAAGGCCCGTTTTTACCATGATTAGCCACCACAGTAATTTGAAAATCAGCGAAAATAATAGTAGCCTAGATATTATTTCTTAAAAGGTTATACAAAAGTACTTGATTGGGTTCAGTTTTGGAAGAAAAAAGGGGATAAAACATAGGTCTCGTGAAGTTTCTTCTAATTCCTTGCAAACTCGTTCCCTCGGAATATAATAGGTACCTAGTAGTTAGTGCTGTTATCGATTTATTGCCTGATAAATGCGGTACTATATGTAATGTTTAACACTAAGTAAACCATTGCACCCTGTGAGACTGCAATGGCTTGTAGGTTGTCTAAATGCTTTCATTGTAGTAGCTGTAGTATTGTACCAACATAACTTTTAATATATTATTTATAAATTAACGTCTAAGTATTATAATCAATGTTAAAATATATTATATTATGGTAATAAGTTTTTTTTATTTATTACGTTTTATCAAATAATAAATTATGGGCGCCGAATTTCAAACACCACTTTAATCTCTGCAATACACACATACTTATTTCACTTCATTATGCACCTACGCAAAGTGCATGTCTAGGACAACCATTCCAGGGTTGCCAATGTGGAATTCTACCATAAATATCATTGATCAATAGTTGCGTGCATGTCGTTTTTACACTGTTCAAGGAACAGTTTATATTTATAATTCCCATAAGCTTGATTGGCGGCTATCGCAGTATATATATGTTGGTGTTGATAATTATACATAAGAAGTCGCTGCATCTTCCGCGGACTTATAATTTATTTCTTATGTTTAAAATATTTTCTTAGATTTTTTTAATGCCTGACAGGTTAGCCTCTGATCACTATCTCACCTGATGGTAAGTGATAATGTGGTCGAAGATGTTGTACAGGCTAACCTAGATACTGGCTCTTAACGACAGCTGCCGGAACACACCGTTAGGTGCTTGGCGACAGATTTTCTACTTGAGGATGGTAGTTAGCCAGGCGGGCATTCGCAAAATGCTCTACCAGCATGCCATATGTAAATGAAGTGAAATGTATATGTATACCTTATGCTTTAAACTACAAATTTACAGATATTATATTAGTGGGAAGATTCTATAAGGTTATCTTGGTCTGTGGTAGCCCTAACGTAGCGTAGCAGTAGGTAAGTACAATAATAATAATGATTGTAGTTTTTTCACTTATTCACTACGACAATGAAAACTTCTTGTTGATGTTCAAAACGGGACATGATGATCAGTTACAAAAGTAAATTGATGTACTTTATACATTCAAATATTGTAAAGTAAAATGTGTTTCTGAAACACTATAAAATTACATTAATCATCCAGTTGAGGAAATCACTTTATAATGGTTGCAATTTTTCTTATCTTTTTTAACAGGTATGTTTTTCCTTGGCTTTTACAGCCATCTTACACTAGGAAATAGTTTGCCTCACCAACCGTAATTTAACTTGTTACAGTTCGACCAACTTATCTGTTCAGAAGGCAGATAAAAACCTACAAAATTCCCTCAAATTGTCACAGTTTGTAGTTGATTTCCTTGACTAATAGCGCCCTCGAGAACTGTACAGTTAAGTTGGTGGTACTATACATATTAATACAGTACATATAATTATAATAGGTATTACTAAAGGGATGTCATCGAAGAAATGAAATCAAATAACGGTTCTGAATCGATCATCATTCGATAACTAATCAAAAATTAGATACCAAATTACCTAGGTAGGTACGACAAAAGATTATTTTTATTGATCATGGTTACATACAAAGTTATCTTTGTGTGTAATCATCCACTCACTACAATTTATAAAGGTTGATTTGAAGTAATTTCGGTGCCATTGGTCGAAATTAGTCAGTTTGGGGAAGAAACAAAGCGGATGTCACGTCTGGGCCTGATCGTTAGTGGAAGGTTTGATGGCACTTTAAATGATCGCTTACGGATCACTAAATAACGTTTACGAGAAACTCACCGAAAATTTAAGCTTAAAGATTTTTTATGAGGCATTAAAAAAAGCATTCACAAAGTTTTATTATAAATATTATCTTGATGACCGATATTTGTACATAGATGTAGGTACTTGCTTTGTTTTATTTCTAAAAGGTATAACATTTAAAATTTTAATGTCATTATATAATATGTGAAGTATGGTGATAAGATGAGAATTTTCGCAAATGAAAAATATAAATGCTTTGCGCCCTTAATCAAAAATTTGATGTAAAGAAAATATTTGTTCGAAAAGTATTACAAATTGAAATTGTTGCAACGCTGCAACTTCGATTTGAAATCGAAAATTGCGATGCGTAATAAGAGAACACCGTCTACGTGACGCTATTTAGCGCAAAGCGGTGCAAGCGCGAATTGGAAATCAAAACAAGCATTGATACACAATCAAATCGAATCGAAACTTGAGCGTCGTGATCGATAACATACCATCCGATTATCGAAATCACGATCGTTCGAATTGGTGTAACTGCAACACATCAGCCGTAGCCACATCACTACAGAATTTATTTTACGACTGAATCTAATTCGAAGTTCGAATTTGAATTTTATTTCATTCCACCAGAGTCGATGGACACTTTTGCGTTTAAATTTTAGAGCTAGTTGCGTTTTGTTTTTACAATGATTTTTGTATGTTTCTGTGCAGTTTGAAAAGTGTGCGATGCACCTATTTCTTTGGATTATATTAAATTATAGCTAGCCGTGAAAATCGTCCCGTAATGTGTTGGGGTTTATTCGTCCGTGGGACTGGCTTGGGGTATCATTTGGCCGGTGCCTAAGTGCGGGTAATGGGCCATAATCTTTGAATTAGCCGTTGTGAGTTACATTCTATTGGCTCTTGTTTTGTTTTTACACATGAATTATCCGTGTCTGTATTTGCACGTATTTTGTCGGATGTAACTGCTGTAAATAACACGATGATTGAATTATGTTTTCATATATGTGAAACTAAAATGGAGATTTTACTGGCTCTGGAGATTTCTACAATTTTTATATTAATTACTAGTTCCTTATTAGTAAAATACGAACGTTAACATAATTTATATTTTTATGTTCATAAGTCACATACACGTGGGCAGAAGGACAACTTGTGGTTACCTCAAAATTTTATCGTATAAGGTATATTTAACTCATTATTATGTATTATAACATCACTAGCGGCCCGCTCCGGCTTCGCACGAGTATAAAAATAGATAGCCTATGTCATTCACTGAAAAAATGATTAAAATCGATCCAGTAGTTTTGAATTATTCATTACTGCCCGTGGCTCGCACGCGTTAAATGTAAGGTAAAACAATTCTTCTTTCTCTAAACCATGAAGATTTCCTGCTATCTTTGGAATATCTTAATTTATACCCTACATTTTTACTTATTTACATTTTTACACTACTACACGCTCCCGCCACCCGGGTTGGCCGGAACCGCGGCAAACGCTATGTCCCGAAATTTTAAAATCTGTAATATTTTCGTAAATATTCATTTAGTTAATCATTTACTGTAAAGGGCCACATAGATCTATATTAAATCAACAATGTATTTAAAGTATTTAATTAGATAAGGATTAATGCTGTATTGGTTAAAATCGCTTCGAAAATTAGCCATTATATGTCGTACAAAGTAAATGACAAAAATAATGTTATTGTGGGATATCCATAAGAGATAGACATATACCATAGCAAAGTTTTCTGTAGACCTATTCAATATGTACAATACTTAGTACATTATTTTGATAAAAATCGTAGGGTTCAGCCTGCGTTTGCAATGTAAGCGGAAAAAAATTAAATATTCACGACATCACTTTAGAAACCTCAAAATAACAGTATTTCTCCACTATTTCATGGATGTTATTATACATATAAACCTTCCTCTTCAATCACTCTATCTATTCAATCAAAACCGCATCAAAATCCGTTGCATAGTTTAAAAGATTTAAGCATACATAGTGATATAGGGACAGAGAAAGCGACTTTGTTTTATACTATGTAGTGATATCCTAAATATAAGTATACATATATAAACGCATTAAAGAACAAATACTACCAGCGTGCGAATTGTGAAAAGAAGTTTGATTCGAATTTGGTAGGTGTTTTGATAGAGAATATTTCTTGGGTGGTGCCATTGCCAGACAAATAAGATTTGAGTTCTGTTTAACCCCATGGCCAAATAAGGCTCTATATTTAAAACTAAATAAGGAACTTATTAAAGGTACCTAATAGAAACTGTCAGACATTACGCGTAACCAAAGATGACTACAAAGCAAGAATGGCATTAGCATCTGTTAAAACGACATTACCGTGCGACACGCTCACTTGCCCGCTCGGAAACGCTAATATTATGAAGTTGGAGCAATTTGTGGCGGACGTCAAGCGTGCTGGGCTTTCAAAGGGTTCAGCACATTTGTGTGTGAATCTATTAAAGCTTTTGAAGTTTTTGTGTCGATACAATACAATATTTGTAAGAGCTCTTAGCGAAGTTTGGTTAGCCGTTTCTAACCGATCAGCTAAGTTAAGCAACGTCCACCGTGGTCATGAGTTGGATGGGTGACCGCTAGTGACATTACTTATGAGCGCTTCTGTGCTTCAAAGGGTTGCGTCGGTCCTCTTTGTTGTCTTAGGATGGCAGTCGTTATAGCATGGTGGTAGGACATTTTGCAAATGCCTACCTGGCTAGCTACTACCTTCAAGTAGAAAATTTGTCGCCAAGGAACTAACGGTGTGTTTCGGAAGCTGTCATTGAGAGTCAGTAATTCTAGGCTGTCCTGAACAATATTTATTTATTTCAATTACCAGTTACATTTACAGCAACGCCAAGGCATGCAACTAGACAACAATTAGAGAACAACTAGAATTTATATTATTATATGAAATAACTATCATACAGTCAATTTATCAAGTTATCTATCTAAAACATAAAATTAATAATGACAAGTTTTAAATATCATAAAATTCATCAAAATTAATCATCAATATATTCAACCACATCGTCATTTACCATCAGGTGAGATAGTGGTGGCTAGTCTATAAGCTATAAATAAAAAAAATACACAACATTATTAATTAGAGATACACATACCGATCCGCTACTGAAAGAAGATAAACCATGAAAGACACCTGACGTTTCGCTATTGCTACTATAACCAATCTAATCATACCACGAGTATTACTACAAGTACATTTGGCTTATGATTAAAATAGTGTTTCATTTTTCAATCGAGATACATAGTGTGGAGTTTATAATGTGAATGTCATTCTTGGCTGTCCTGGTCTTCAATTCATGTCCCAGGCACATAAACATTTTCCTTTACCTATCTGTAACACTTCTCATCCTATCAAAAATTCTACTAGTTATATTTGATCTTCTACAATACCAGGTTTTAGGATTTTTGTCACACTCACCGGATCACCTCCCAAAGCGCCTGAATTGTAATAGATTGGGCGAGTAGCGATACTTCTCCAGATTCCAGACATCTCACTAAAGGGGTCATAGCAGCTGGTAGAGAAACACAGATAATCAAATGTTACTGTAACAGCTGACTCGTCCACTACTGAACACAGCCTCCTCTGTTAAGGGGATATTTGCCATAATCCCCACGCTTGGCTTAATCAAATGTTACCTAACATAATGTAAAAAATTCTAAGAAGTCATCCAATGAATTTTTTTACACGTGGTATCTATTAGTAACAATATACTAACAATATACAACAAATAATCTGTAATATCTTCGAAAGTATTCATTTAAAATACATGTTATACAGGGCCATATTGTTCGATATTAAATGCACAATGTATTATTATTTTTTATGCGTGATAGGTTAGCCTTTGACCACTATCTCACCTGATGGTAAGTGATGATGTGGTCGAAGATGTTGTTCAGGCTAACCTAGAAGTACTGGCTCTCAAGGACAGCTGCCGGAACACACCGTTAGGTGCTTGGCGACCGATTTTTCTACTTGAGGGTGGTAGCTAGCCAGGCGGGCATTCGCATAATGCCCAACCACCATGCAAATTATAGTATTTTAAGGATCTTAATTGGATAAGGATTAATGCTGTATTGCTTAAAATCGCTTCGTTAATAAGCCATTATTTCTCGGAAAAGTAAAGGATAAGAAATGGTTATTGTTAGTGTGAAAAATGTTTTACCCTTTTTAGTGTCCCTTGCTAATTATGGTATCGATTGTCATTCACTGTCAATCAGCAAGATGGAAAATACTTTTCAGTTAATGGAATGTAACTCAAAAACGACTTGGCCGATTTTGATGAAATTTAAATGGGACTACACGGCAAGCACCAGCTTTCAAATAAAAAAATCGGTTCAACCAGTCAAAAGTTTTGAGATAACAAACATAAAAGGAAGAAAAAAAACAGCCGAATTGAGTGCATCCTCCGTTTTTTAAAGTCAGTATAAATGTTTGGGTCGGCTTAAAAATAAATCTATGTGAAATTTTCCTAAAATTGTAGTATTTACTTTTTTATGGGTTTTTGACAGAACAAAACGAGGCCTACCTGATACTAAGCGGAGACCTCTGCCTATAACAGATGCAGTATATACTACTATATTACGTGACTTATGATTATGAGGAAATGTGAAGCTAATAGAGCCAAACGGTAACAGTTATCGACCCTACCGTGCGGCAGGCCCATGGTTCGATCCCAGCCGCTGGTGCTCGCCTGGCTAGCTACCACCCTAAAGTAGAAAATCTGTCGCCAAGCACGTATCAATATGTTGCGGCAGCAGTCCTTGAGAGCCAGTAAAATTAAAAGCACATGAGACTTATCAACTGTATGTCGGTAACGGGCGTAGTGCAGTTCGTCACTTGTGACTGCATCACACTGCACACGCTTTGCGGTAGAAATAGAAATAGTGGCAATACTTTCCCAGACGAACTTGTACACAAAGCTTTCTACTGCTACTTACTACTGGCAGCTTATCTGTATCGCAGCTTATCACTGCATAGTATAAAATAAAGTCGTTTCCCGCTGTCTGGCCCTATGTTTGCTTACATCTTTAAAAATACGCAACCGATTTTGATGCGGTTTACATAATAGATAGTGATTCAAGAGGAAGGTTTATATGTATAATAAATGCATAATACTGTAGAGAAACACTGATAATGTAAGAGGTGTCTAATGTGATGTCGTAAATAAACACATATTTTGGGCTAACATTGCAAAATCTGGCTGAACCCTACGAGATAGATCAAAATAATGTACTATATCTTAAAAAGGTGTACAAATCTCTTAGGGATACCTAAGAGATAGACATATACCATCGCAGTTCTTTTGTAAAAATATTGTGTTAAAAGGTACTTTTGAACCATCATGGTACCGATTTCAACAAGTTATTTCACACATTTGTGTGTTGAAGTCGGTTCCATTTTTTGGTAAAAAAAAATAAGAAATTCGTTGTCATATTACAATATTCCATGTGTTAAATTACTTAGATAATGACTGTCGTTTTTTCCAGCCATGGAACCCTAACCACTGTTTATGGAAAAACGTTAGTTGTCACAACTAATGCTTGTGTAATGAGCCTCTTATCTGACTAATTAAAAGTAGATTTAGTTCACCGTGAGCTTTCTAATACAAAAACATACATTATGACATATCTAACTGGGTGAATCCTTCTGTGATTAATGATTTCTACGACAGCTTGTAATTATTAATAAATAATAAGTTGTAGAAGTGTGTAGAAGGCCACTGCTCTACCGAGCGGAAAAATTGTTTCCTATGTTTATATATGTATATATTTTTGAAGCAATGATGGCCGAGTGGTTATTGCTGTGGACTGTGGTGCCGCAGGCCCATGGTTAGATCCCCACCGCCAGCTTGACTTGAACTGTACGTCTCAGACTGACGGGCGCAGTGCAATTGATTATGTGTGTTACTAAATGCATCTGTTATAGGCAGTGGTGACCGTTTAACATCAGGTGGGCTTCGTGCTTGCTCCGTCACAATAACATTAAAAAAATAATATATATTACAAAATTACAAATATACGAGAGGAAAAATTTAAGTCATGTGCGGGATGTTTCCTCGCGTATATTAGGTATTGTAACAGGCGTTATTGCAAACATAACAATATTAAAATAATATATATTCTTATTTTTGCAATCATTCTAGATATCATTATTTTGAAAGGGGGAGGCATATGTGTTCAAATGTGGACATCTTCTGGTTGATGATGTAGATTCTTGATAGATTTTCTATGGCACCGGTTTAAATTTACAATAAAACTACGACACGAAGATTAGCAGCTAATAATGTAACTTATTTGTTGTTCATGACATATTTATCTATTAGACTAAAGTACACAAATTTTCATTTGCCATTGCTATAAAAAAGCCCTGGTCGTGAATACCCTTAACAGACGACTGAAAATGAAGGATGTGATGATATCATAAGAGAGATAAGTAGGCCAAAATTGTCTGATACCTCTCCAGGAAACAGGTATTACGGTATATAATATGTATGCTATGTACTCTAATAAAATATATTTTTTAATAATAAAAAATATTGAGACTTTATATTCAGGAGAAAACGCGACGAGAAGAATGATCAATCGTACGTTCAAAGAGTCCAGACCTCCTAAAGATGCTTTGTATAGAAGTGAACTGCATCGAAAACTATCCCGGCTATGCTACGTGGCCTTTCTAACGTTACATTGGCTTTTTTGGTAAGAAATATTTTTCTTAAATTGAAAGTTTGCATAATTATATTTTTATGCCACAATATCACCTGAGGGTAAATGATGATGTGGTCGAAGATGTTGTTCAGGCTAACCTAGAATTACTGGCTCTCAAGGACAGCTGCCAAAACACACCGTTAGGTCCTTGAGGGTGATTTTCTACTTGAGAGTGGTAGCTAGCCAGGCGGGCATTCGCAAAATTGTTTTTTTTTATCCTTCATATTTTAGCCTTTGACCACTATCTCACCTGATGGTAAGTGATGATGTGGTCGAACATGTTATTCAGGCTAACCTAGAAGAACTGGCTCTCAAGGACAGCTGCCGGAACACACCGTTAAGTCAACAACCGAGACTGATGGCTTAACGTGCCCTCCAAAGCACGGAAGCGCTCAGTAGTAATGTCACTAGCTGCCACCCATCCAACTCATAACCGTGGCGGACGTTGCTTAACTGTGCTATTCGGTTAAGAACAGCTAAGCAAACTTCATATACAGCACTTGATAACGCTACTTCATAACGCTACGAGCACTTGATAAAATTTGTTATTATTAATTTTGAACTCGCAAAGTAATACCTGGATCTATATATGATTAATTAAATACGAAATATTTTAACTTCACACAATTTCAGCTTAGTGCATCAGGACCCTAACATTAGTAAAAATGTCATTAATTTAGTAGGTATGTAATTATGTGAATTTGACAGGAGCATTTGGTGTAATGTGTCGTCATTAATAACGAGTTTTTAAGTTTCTCATGAAAGTAGTTAAGGAAGCAGGTAATTAGTTCAGCAGATTTTTTGTGCTGTTAGAGAATTAAACAGGTCGACACTATGTTCAATAATGCCTGCGCCCTTAAATGTATAAAAAACTTCAGAAAAGAAAACAGCTGATATAAGGAACACCGTGCATCTTCGTTTCTCAAAAAATATACATTTTTTTTAATGCCTGATAGGTTAGCCTTTGACCACTATCTCACCTGATGGTAAGTGATGATGTGGTCGAAGATGTTGTTCAGGTTAACCTAGAAGTAGCCTTAAGAGTAACTATTGGCATAATTATAGATTTATATGTATATCTCATGGTATACAGGGTTATTGGTAAAATGCTAACAACCTCTTAGGGTTGACTTCTACTAGTCCTAAGAAACATTATGAAATGTTTTTTTTTTGTTTATTGTGTTTATTTTTCATTTATTTTTGACTGAATAAGCACGAGGATCACCTGATGTCAAATGTCTCTTGTGCCTGTAATGTATTATTTCATATTTTTATGACTTTGCTCGATCTAAATATTCAAAACTCTATTCAAAGGGACCCCGGCGCGGTCCAATGTAGACGGGGCGGGCGCTCTTGGCTCGGAGTAAGCATGTAAAAAAAAAAAAAAAATGGTGTTATTTTTCAAAACGAAAAATATCATCTCAAAATGTTTGTTAGGACTACCAGAAGTCAACCCTAAGAGGTTGTTAGCATTTTACCGATAACCCTGTATACAGGAATTTTTCCCGCGTAGACCACGTCACGTGATTACTGTATGTATAGTTAAAAGTAACGCAATCATATACACACTTATGTACCTAAAGCGTAGTTAAACTAATTTTGATATAGGGGCTTTATGGAAAAATTAAACAGAAAGCATTCATCAAGTGTATCATGTGATATCAGAGTGAAAGAGCTTGTTATTAGAGCCAATTAATCTTCTATATTATACCTTTATAAATAAATTGCCGTGCGTTATAATCTCGCATAAACTCGAAAATGGCCCTGCAAATACGTGGTCCACAGTTTAGCCCGATAACTGCGACTACGTTACTTTTTTCCTATAAGTATGTGCGTTCTACTGATTTATTGAATGATTCTTTATTTGTTTTGTTTGCTTCAATATTAGGATGGTTTAGATAATATGGAAAATCCCAATGGAGCAGCCGAAAAATCGAATGAAATTTAATTTTATATGAGAATTGCCACTTTGGATTACTATTGTGGCAAACCTATCGCTACATATGGCAGGAAAAATCCTTCCAATATGTTTAAGGCATGACAGATGTCAAAATTACAAGTGAAGTCATATTTATCACTCCTAATTTCACATTGAGGCAAGTTCTTATACAAAACCTACCAAGATATAGGTTCTAGATAAAATAACTGTCAAAGTGTCAGTTGATGTTGCATTTTTCTGTTTGAATGTTATATTTAGGCTACGAATTACTTATTTACCTAAAAATAGGTCTTGACAGATTTATCACTTTTAATTTTATTTATGGGTTACATTTTATTTGACAATTATTTAGTAATATAACTTGAGTCTGACGGCTGTCAAAGTGACGATTGATTTCGATTTTGCAATTATGATTTATTTTTTAGGAGAAATAGGAATTGGGTGTGGCAGCCGTCAAATGATTTCAGATTTATCAGATTTTATTTCATATTTGTGCTAAGTCTTATTTAAAAAACACCTTGTAATAGTACTTGGGTGTGATAGTTGCAAAGTAACAACTGATGTCGTATTGTTTAGTTTTAATTTATTAAGTCTTTAAATTAATTTGGATTTTCCGTGTTTTGAGCACGGATTTCATCATCAATAAATATAGTACTCAAGAGTAATCTGCTATGATTACTCTTGAATACTATATATGTAAAAAAAACTGATGAAAGCCGTGGAAGTGGTGATAATTCAAATTTAGTAGGCTAAGGGAAGCTTGCACCAACTACTTAAATCTCTAACTCGATTTACACTAAACTCTGCATTAACGTCTGATCGCTACTATTTAATAGACGTAAAACTAAACCTGTTTACCAACAAGTGTGGCGGTTTCTCTCGTAAATTCTTGATGTACTATAGTTATCGTGGTAGTTAAATGTCGTATTCGTTCATTATTATTTTGTATAGGGCTAGCGAGGCGGACAATCGCTAAATGCCCTTCTACCATACGGTGGAACTCAAGCCGGCGGTGGGGATCGAACCAGGGTACTGCGGCACCGCAGTCCATAGCTATTACCACTCGGACATCATTGCTTCGAATATATATAATGAATGTGGGCAAAATGAGAAACCTCAGCATAAGTCCGTACACATATTATTACATATTATATGCACTGAAGAAATTTATGTATGAGAAAGGTTATTAGAAGTAATAGAACAGATTACAAGTAGAAATCATGTTATGCCAAACCTAATTACCGTTAAATAAGGACAGCTATTAAGACATTAATAATAAAAAAACACATCTCACGCTTATGTGCAATAGTTTATGCTAAAATTAGCTTCACCCAAAATCTTGATTTAATAAAATCTCAGTTTACAGTGTTTTGGTGGAAGCTGCCCCTAGAATAACCTAATTATTAGCGTTATTATTATCCTGCTATTCAAGAGGATCAGTACCTTATTTTATATATAAATTATTAAAACCAATTATATGATTTACTGGCAGATTTATTCAAAACACAAACTCACACAACACTCATATACAAATTGCTTTCTCCTCACACTCACTCACACTGTTTGGAATTTTACACAAAACATATTTACAATCTTGCATGCTTAAATAATTAATACATTTTATATTGTATATAATATTTAAAATAATGTTAAATTCATGTTATTAGAAAATTAAATACATCTTAACTAATACTCTGTATATAAATGTATGACCTTGGAAAGGATAGCAAACCTACAACACAAGATTAATCTTAATGTAGGCATTTTTTTTTATGCCTTATAGGGTAGCCTTTGACCACTATCTCACCTGATGGTAAGTGATGATGTGGTCGAAGATGTTGTTCAGGCTAACCTAGAAGTACTGGCTCTCAAGGACAGCTGCCGGAACACACCGTTAAGTGCTTGGCGACAGATTTTCTACTTGAGGGTGGTAGCTAGCCTGGCGGGCATTCGCAAAATGCCCTACCACCATGCTATAACGACTGCCATCCTAAGACGACAACCGGGACCGACGGCCCTCCGAAGCACGGAAACGCTCAGAAGTAATGTCACTAGCGGTCACCCATCCAACTCATGACCGCGCGCGACTTTGCTTAACTTTGCTGATCGGTTGAGAACAGCTAAGTAAACTTCGCTACGAGCGAAAAGTTCTAATAATGACTTGTTTTTGAACAATACTTATGCATTTGTGATACATTTATCTTTAAAAAGTAACTAAGTAGGTAAAATGTTGCCTTTCGTGATCATTAATTACTAACTTAGGTTATTATCTCTTTTTACAAATTTAATAGTTCTTGTGCGCTCGTAAAGTTAAACATCTTATTTTGTTATGAAGTTTATAGTTAATACGTGATCGTCAAGGTTTACAGCTAGTAAAGTTGTACTTAGTATTCTTTGCTAAATTACTTCTTTTAGCTAAGTCACTGATTACTTTACAGCTTAGTTTATTATGTGATGTACACAGTCCGATGTATAACTTACAGCTCTTGTTTAGGTCAGGCTTTTGCGAAGTTTCAAATCACAAAACTAGATGATGTAGGTATGCATTTTTATAATTTTTCAATAAAGAATTTAAGGTACTTCTTAAATAGGAGGAAGGGTCTTAAGATAACGCGTATGTATGTATAAATATATTATATTATTTATATTATAACCATGCAGAACTGTTTACTATTATATGTTTGAAAACACGGGTGTTCGAGCGTGAAACAACTTACTGTGAGTCGATATGACTATCGACAATGTTTCGGCTTCTACCGGAAGCCTTCCTCAGGATATTGTTTACTATTATTATGTTATTATTAATGTTCTGATTATCTTGTCTGGATCATTCTTTTTTTTGTTCGGTAGAATATATCTCTAATTTAAATTTCGTCAACATTGGTATATAAGTTACATTCACATACATACAAATAAAAAAAAAAGTTTGTCTATGGTAACCAGTAGGTATTATGATCGGTCTTGGTAGCATTATGTTTCATAGAAACGGTTTAAGTCATTTTAGCTGAACCTTCACTTTAATCGTCTTCTAACACATAAAAGTGTTAAATAACTGTTGAAGTCGGACCACGACAATGGAAAAGTGGTTTGAGCCAGCGTGGTACCGACATCCACAAGTTATTTCAGTTCTTGCTAGATGTCACATCAATTGGTCCTAAATGAAAAAATACCATGATGTGACTAGCGGAAAGATATATTCAATTTATTAGGAGTAGAGTAAATGCATTTCGGAGTATTAATGGAGAACAAGTTTCATCCATTGCTATAAATTGAATGAAACAAGTATAAATAAAAGTAAAAATTCGTATGCAAATTATTTATTTTCGTTAAGCGTTTTCTCGTTCCATTGAAATTAAAACTTTAAGTGGTATATATTTATGGAAACGTTTCTTCAAGCCCTCCATTTTGATACTGCATTCGATGGGTTTGGAAGATTTTTTTTTCTCACAATTTGATGTCTAAATCCTCTAGATTGTTTTTTTTTTATTTTTTTATGTATATAGTGTCACCTGCGCTATCGAGACGAATATTATTTTATATTATACATTCTTATCGGTTTTAGAAGTTATGGTGGAATAAAGAATCTCACAAACATACATACATGAACCCTGAAAACGTAACACTCCTTTTTTTGGGTAGTCGTGTAAAAACGATCAAGATCTTTCATTGCAACTGTTTTTCAGAACGTCGGGAAATATTCAGTCTGATAAGTTTTTGCGCATCGATAAGCATAGGTATGCACTACTTGTAGAAATCTTCGTTTTTTTTAGCAATAAAATGTAGCTACCGTGAGACGACAATCTACAAACAAGGTTATTTTTAGAGTTCCGTACCTCAAAAGGAAAAAAACGGAACCCTTACCTATAGGATCACTATGTCCGTCTGTCTGTCTGTTGAAAACCTTTTTCTCAGGGACGCGTAGAGGTTCTGAGCTGAAATTCATATGAAATACTCAAGTCTACTGTCCCTTGGAGCTGTGAACAAATAAAACTTCTAAGCCAACGAAATCAAAAGATATAGATATTTATGACGCAAATTTTAACACACGCAAGGGAATCAAAACCTGCAGGGTACTTCCCGTGAACTCAGAATCTTGAAATTTGGTACGAGGCAACGTCTTATAGCACAGATATAGGAAAAATTGCGAAAAGCATACTTATTTAGTTACATCATATAATAAAAATAATTTTAAAATATTATGCTAAATGAAGCAATAACAAAACCATATCTTTTACTTATATACCTACGGGCCTGTACGGAACCCTCGGTGCGCGAGTCCAACTCGCACTTGGTCGGTTCTTTCGATATCTTTACTACCTTTCTACATGTCATCGGTCACTTCTGTGAAAGGGCGTCCCGAGGCGTCAGATTTATCTGTGGTAGTCGCTCTACCACGTTTATTATTTGTACAACCGTGTAATTAAGACATCACAAAGCAATCTTGTAAATATCTGTCAACTTATTTCGTGGTGACATTTTTTTTCAGTTGTCTTCCCTGAAAGTTAGTACATATACAACGAAATATTGAAAACGAGAAAACATAAACTGATAAAAGTCGAACGTAATTATTGTATTGTGATTGCTTGTTGTTGTGTGTTGTTTGTTGCAGCAGAAAGCTTTAAAAAATTTTGCAAGTTGGAAAAATATCTCATGTCTTCATATATTTCTACTAGAACCATTCCTTTTATAAAAAAATTGTAACAGGTAATATTTTTCATCTTTTTTGTAGAACTTAGGCGACATTTGATCATTATGTCACCACGCAGCCATGCTGGTATCTTGGTAGGTACCGGACAATTATCACGTATTAATGTGTGATAGGTAGAAATGGGATTGTTTTCAAAAAAAACTCGTACCTTTTTACTACATTGATATACGAAACATTTACTGACTGGTAGGACTCTACATTTATCATATTTTCTTCTGTAGGATGTCTAAATAGAAGTGCTAGCATCACTCTGAGCAAAGCACGCAGGGCACGCTGCTTCAATTATGTGAGATTTAGCTGCTAGCCTAACTAGCCTCATGAGCTGAATCAATAGCCACACATTCTTCAACACATTCTCCAAGAACCTTACAGATTTGTAGTAGATGCTACTTCTCTATCGTATCTCTTCTTCCCGCTCGTCTGCAACTTCATGGAAGACTTCGTAGACGTTTAAACATGGTTTCATTGTGTGGTCTCCCTGACGGTTGGTCTTCGATGATCACTCCAAGATATTATTGTTAACAGAATTTTGATATTCAGTATTTTTACAATTCATTTGATATATTTTTAACGACTTTGTCGCATCTAATGTGTTTTGCTTGATCTTTAAAATTTAATTTAACTAAGTTATAAACTTTAAAGATCAAGCAAAAACATGAGATGTATATATATTCATAAAGACCAAATCAGGTGTTCAAAAGTTCAATAAAATAATGGTAGCTCTATCAAAAAAATACAGCAGCTTTGCCACTCACGCTAGAGTCCTGCATGCTCAGCAACACAAATTCCCGGTGTCCAAAATGTTACCTCTCTTCTTTTTGTCCTTTCATCTTCCCACTGCCCTGGATGTGCCGCATCTAACCCACATGTTTTCCTTTTGGTATGCCACCGAGTTGAAACCAATCAATTGTGGAAGTATGACGCTGAGTTTGTTTAGCCAACCCGACCGAATCTGGATAAAAAGACGAGTCGTGAATTGAATCCTTACTACTGTACTGTATGGTCGGGGAGTCGAAGTGATCATGGCTGTACACTGCTGATTAGGAAGGCGTAGCGTAGTTGCCAAATCAGTAGTTCTACTTTGAAAACAGATTATTTCTTTTCTATAGGTTTTCGGTGAAATCTGTATGCTACATTTAAAAGTTTTGAAGCAAAATGGCCGAGCAGTAGTAGCTATGGACTACCGTGCCGTGGTTCGATCCCCACCGTCGGCTTGACCTTCACCGCATGGTGGAAGAGCATTTTGCGAATGCTCGCCTGGCTAGCTACCACCCTCAAGTAGAAAATCTGTCGCCAAGCACCTAACAGTGTGTTCCGGCAGCAGTCCTTGAGAGCCCGAAAAATTAGAGGCACATAAGACTTAACAACTGTATGTCTCAGTGTGACGGGCGTAGTGGAATTCGTCACTTGATGAAAACACCTGTTATAGGCAGAGGTTAATCCACTTAACATCAGGTGGGCTTGTGCTTGTTCCGCCACAATCTCATAAAAAAAGAATCAGAAGTCTGATCACTGTGAACATAAGATGTTAAAAATACTGTTAACGTAACCTTTAAAAAAGTGGATTACGCTTATCTAATGAACGAGCTACCGCAACGTTATATTACCCTTCATATAGGTCAGGCCGAGGACGTTCCAATCCTCTTGGTCTGAGTATGATATGAACCCCGCAATGGACAGCGTACAAAACGTTATGTTCTCAGTTACAACAGTAGTGGTGGAACTGAAAAACACCGTCATCACGAGCGCATCCTCGAAAATGGCCGTGATAATGGTGTTTGTGCGTCGATTTTCTCTGTTTCTCCCGATAACTCGATTTGCTTTTTGTGCTCCCTTCACAAAAGAGAGTAAACTTTGTTAGAGTCGTGTCCCGGAGATCGTGGCTTGGTAATGCACGGTCCGCCGTGGACAATCAATTCTTGACATCATTAAAACAAATATTAGGTTACGGTTTCGTTTCGGTGTCGGATAGTTTTTGTGAAGGAAGCGCTGCTATTGTAGTACCTGTAATTGTTACGGTATATCCTAAATACCTCTAGGCTATTACTAAAATTGGTTTTTAAACATAAGTATAGCACTATTATAAATCGTGAAACTAACAATAAAAAGCTAACTTTTCTTGTGAACTATTAATATTGTTCTAATTCTCTGAAATATAATGTTTTTAATACTCTTAACTTGTGACTAACACCTTACCTTGTAAAAACTCTGACGGCCTATGAGTCTTGACCCAATACACACAATTTTGGAAATTAATGCAATTCTTGTGATAAAAAGATATTATGAGACCATGGAGCTGGCGTGATTATGTAGATGGGAGGTGGCATAGTATCATTTAAATGGCTAAAAGTAACCCATCGAGGGCTGTAGCGCAAATTGGTAGGAACAGGATCGGCTAGGGACATGAAACGTTTTACTCTCATCATTTATTGTCATGTGCGGTAGATTTAAGTGCACTAACCTCTGCCTATAACAGATGCATTTCGTCAACGACGAATTGCACTGTGACCGTCACACTGAGACGTAAAGTCGTTAGGTCTCATGTGCCTGTAATTTTACTGGCTCTCAAGGACTGCTACCGGAACACACTGTTAGGTGCTTGGCGACAGATTTTCTACTTGTTAAACACGAATCGTTTTACGTGAAATATTTTACATTTTGGTTTTATACAGTACGAGTAATTTGTTAAATATGAGTTGAAATCGTCTGATTTGTAGATCTTTACACTTTACCAAATTGTCAACAAATTACTTCCTAGTTAAAACTCAAAATGGGAAATCTAACCGCAACTAAAACCCGCTAACATTTCCTTTAACCTTTTATTTGGCGAAGTCAATGACATTAATTCATCAAATTGTCCACGCCTTTTTGTACAAGTACGAAACAAAGTCACCCGACACAAAGTAAGAAATGGAGTGAATGCCCTCAGCGATTTATTTTGAATTAACTTCTTCAAATAAAAAAGGAAACTGAGGAATCAGGGACAATTCGTGCTTCCGGGTATTTCGGAGTGAGGTGGTCAAGATGCTGTTAATGGAAAAAGATTAATTGAAACATGGGCTGCTGGGGAACTGAGTCTAAGTGTTTGGTGAGAGGTATTGGGCGAAAACGGGTGACTCCTGCTCCGTCTCGTACCTTTTTTTATTGCTGATAGGTAATCCACCTGATGGAAAATTATGATTCGGTCGAAGGTGTTAACAGGCTTAACCTAGAATTACTGGCTCTCAAGGTCAGCTGCCGGAACACACCGTTAAGGTACTTGGCGACAGATTTTTATTAACTTGATCGCTAGCCAGGCGGGCATTTGCAAAATGCCTTACCATCATGCGGTGAAGCTCAATCCCGCTGCGGGATTCGAACCTTGGATCTGCTGCGCGGCAGTCCATAGCCAATTCCACTGAGCCATCACTGCTTCAAAAACCTGAGGCAAAGTTTAGCCACAGCCATCCAGCGTGGCAATGTCGCCAGTGTAATGGACACTTTGGACCAGGTTGAATCAATGATGGCCGAGCGGTAATAGCTATGGACTGCCGCGCCGCAGTACCCTGGTTCGATCCCCACCGCCGGCTTGAGCTTCACCGCATGGTGGAAGGGCTTTTTGCTATTGCCCGCCTGGCTAGCTGCCACCCTCAAGTAGAAAGTCTGTCGCCAAGCACCTAACGGTGTTTTCCGGCAGTAGTCCTTGAGAGCCAGTGAAATTACAGGCATATGAGACTTAACAACTATGTCTCCAGGTGACGGGCGCAGTACAATTCGTGACTTGTGACGAAATGCATTTGTTATAGGCAGAGGTTAGTCCACTTAACATCAGGTGGGCCTCGAGCTTGTTCCGTCACAATTACATAAAAAAAGGTACAGTTAGGGGTGGATTATTTAATATACTATTAATTTACAGTAATTTAATTCGATTTTTGACATTATTTTTGACACTAAGATATTTTTATGACTGTAACAGAATGAAATAAATAATATAATTATTATTATTCAATATAAACATATACGAACCTATTTTATTTTATTTGCATCTTCCTAGCTTTAGTTCCCCTTACAGTTAAATTTAGCGCTCCGTACTAAATGGCAAAATGGACCCCTGCCCAGTCACTTTGCTGTCTGTCTGTCCGACCGAATGCGAAGTATCTCTTGCTCTTACGGAATGAATTACATACCCGAAATTTTATTTTTTTATGTCGAAAGTTATCCCAAACGTTTTGTTTTTATGTTATTTTTTTATTTTATGCCTGATAGGTTAGCCTTTGACCAATACCTCACCATGATAGTAATTATTCGTCCACGGTCTGGACCCGTGTCCATTAAAAGATAGCCGTAACAGTACATGCGAAAGGCATGTAGGATTTCATAATCTAAACCTCATTAGGTAAATAGAGTACTTTTTTTTTATATTGAAATGGATTAAGTTTTATCAATTCTTGATACGAAGCTCATCTCAAAATATATGGAATTAAAAATCTAATTTCTATAACGTACCATATCTCTACACAATTTTTTACGAAATAAACCATTAATAAAAACACCGATTCATATTTGTAATTGAAGCTGTGGTCAAAACAAACGACGAAGTCATTTAGGAAGTTTTTTATTCCTATTATCTGGTAACCAATACATACGTGCAATTGAAAAAATGAACGACACAAAACAATGTCCACCATTTCTTGCTTCCCATTTCTCTTACCTCCATGAACACCCCTTTGAGGCGTCAATGACCCAGCGTCAATAGCCATTAGCTGCCACTTAGGGGACTAGGTTCGAGTCCCTCTACGGCTCTGAGCGTCACAGGATCCATGATGCTAAACCATTAATTGGATACTTGGCTAACAGCCTTAAGTATAAAATCTGTCACAACATCTAACGAAGTAGGGTAGTTGTCCTTGAGATCCAGCATCTTCTAGTTTACGCCTACTTACCAAACTACTTTAACATCATCAACAGGTGAGATGGTTATCAAAGGCTAACCTATAAACTTTAAAAAATTCAAGTTCCCCAGTTTAATATTTATGACCCGTGTTTTTACTGTGAAAATATAAAATATGAGTAATTTTATATTATGAACTGAAAATGGTGTTGAATATGAAAGTGCATGAATATAAGGCCAGATGAAAGATAATGAGTAAAAAATGGTGTCAAATTGAAATTAAATGTAATAATAATTATAATACAGTGGAAGAAGAATACACAGTATTGTGCTAACCCCACTTCGCGTGGAATATGGAGAGAGAAGAATTTTTCATTTCACCTCCTAAATAATTTTACTAAAGATTTTATTTTTAAAGAATCATAATTGCATATTATACGTTCCACATTCTGAAAACAGTTATAATAACGCTTCAATAAAAAATACATTATCAACAAATCAGTATCATTGCCACATTTCAAAGCTAATTAGCTCCCGTCCGTTATCGAGGGTAATTGCGAAAGTGCAAGCGGATGCGCATAATTTCTTCTAACACGTCCGTTTCCGGTGCACACAACAAAGAATATTAAATATTGAATTTGAAAAATCATATCCCTAACTGAATTTACACGATTTGGGGCACTAACGACAATAAAATAACAATTATGGCGACACAGATGCTATCTGAGTAATTTCGTCAGTACAAATTTCATGTCGGCGGCATAATGACAGCGGGCAGTTTTATTGTGTTATTTACACAAATAAAAACGTTTATTTTTACATTTTCCCAAAATTAAATATGGACCAATTTGGTGTCGGGAATTACGTTGTTACTCGTAATTTGTGTGATCTCCTAAATAATGTCTGCTTGTATGACGGTACTAATGCGTAACAATTTCCTGTTGTTAACTTTGCATAAGCCAAGTTTCTTTGGAATTTACCATAGTTGCTTTAAAAATCTAAAATACGCTTAGTTGTTAATAGAAAAATGGTAAAAAATAATATCATTTAAAGGATAAATTCGGATTTTAAAATGGAAGCTGGTAACATAACGTCCGTTGAAGAGAAATTAAATATTGGTAAGTACGTATAAGAGAAGATTACTTGCACCCTTCTTGAAAAGATAACAAAGATCTCAGAGGCTAAGTACTTAAGCATCTTTATGAGAGAAACAGCGGGGATAAGTTAGTTCCCAACGATTTAGATTAGATTTTAATTACAAAAGGCTTATGTCCATTTTGTTTACTATTCATATGTGATTACTTGTGTAATTTGTGTCGTGTAATTATCTACGGAGGAAATCCTAGTTGTTTTGTAATCAGTTTGTACGTAATGTGCAGTTTCCACTGTTTATCTAACGTTATTATGGTTATTGTGTTTCATTATAAAACATTTATTTCGATGCGCAAGTGTTTGTTTATCACAAAAAATCTCAAAGTAATTCTGGTTGAATTGTGATTTAAATATTGTGGTACATGTCATTGCAAATTACGATAAAGTAATTCGAATATGACAATGGCATACTTAATTTTTTTCTTAATCTTACCATTGTGTTTATTATTATGTTTGAATATGAGTGTTTTTATTCCCTTGGATATAGAATATATAACCGTATATAAAAAGAATCGTCCACTACTAGGAAAAAATACTTACACAATTTATGAAATTTATTTCATATATCTAGAAGTTTCTTCTCTACTTCAGTTGTTGCCACATCCATAATTCATCTGACACGAGTTCTAAAACAACTACGATTTTCATCCCTAATTACCTTCTGAAAACATATATACGGTTCCGTTAACATTACGACAAAACCGTAAAGCGATTTCATATTATTACCAGCACACGGAACGGCTCGATTCTGCGCCAAATGTCATTTTAATAGTTTTAATTATATCGCGGGCTGGGGGGCTAATTACAGGCATAATGGTGATTGCACTGCCATAACTCGGATTATTATCTTGTTGTTTCGTGTAAGGACTTTTTTTTCAATTGCTAGAGTATGGAAGAGCTGTGAGTTTGATGACTATCTTAAATATATTTTTTTGCTATAAAATTTTGTATTTTTGCAACTGTCGAGTAACTAACACTGCATTTATTAACTGTAAACACATTTGCTAAATTCTCTTTATTAAATAAGACGGTATCATTAATGATTTTTTTAAATATTGTTAATCAACATATTATTGATATAATGTGCTGACTTTAATTCCTTACGGTGTTTATTTACAATCAAAACTGTATTTGTTCCTGTGTCGATGGAAAAAATTTTTTTAGCAATTTTTTAACAACTATTATTATTTGACAGGTCTAACTTGCGCGAACAATACTGTATTGCGCGTAATTATTATAATGCTCATAAACTTTATACCCCAAGGGAATATATCCAACTGCCAAAGTTGTACCGCTAACTAAGTTGCAACAAGTTACTGCATTGGCTTTATGGCCTTAGGTGCAATTAGAGCAAAGATGCCGACGTTTAGACACAAATGAATAGTATTCGCCGCCATTATAAAGATTTCATAGCTTCTAATTGGATGCCTAATACGGCACTCGAAGATGCATCAAAGTATTTATTGCACACTTTAATCGGCTATCAAATATTTTATTATGAAGTAAGTACCAAAGCTTGAGAACATTTGAGCAGGAAGATAAAATATTAAGTTGTATGGTCTTAGATTTCATTAAACATTTTCTAGAAACAAATAAAATAGGCTTTACCTCATTCTTATTCGTAGGGTTTACCCCTTCAAAAATAGTAGTCTTGTCTGATATCTGTTATCCATTTGTGCACCTATTCTCAAGAAAATCAAAGGGATTTTCTTTTATAATAATAGGTGCACAAATGGATACATATTTATGATTACCTTAGAACATGAAGATTTATTAATTAAGGTATTATGCGTGGATTTAAACAAAGTTAGTCCAATACTTTAGTAATAATCCCACAATAGTAGATATCTGTATATAAGTATGTTTAGTGACTTAATACGTTTAAATAAAGGAGAAGAATTCCCCGTATTAGATACATGTTGATGTGTGTTGCTGCATTGCACATAGGGCGCCCAATATCTAGTCGGGCCTCTGTCATAGAATGTCTGTTTGTTTTGAGTATAGCTGAAAAGCTACATATTCTGTATAACAAATTTCTAATTCATAATTAGTTTTTGAGATATACCCAGTGACAAAATGGTTTCAACCCGGCAACTTTGCTATTAGGCTATTAGGTACGTTCAAACTATGGTTACAGAAAAAACAGCTCAGTATTTGTTTAAATGTGCGCCATCTTACATGTTAGAATACGAAATAATATTTTCTATACTTGGTTACCTTTTCATATATTTGCACACCCACTGAAAAATAATTGAATTAAATTTACGCCATAATTCTTTACAAGGTTTGTATTGTATCATATGTAGTTCCGTTTAGCTAAAGACCCTTGACATACGGAAGGATAGACACCAGCGTGATATTTCTAGGGCATCGTATTGCCTTTTAGGTATACATACCTTAACAAAAGCGAAGTTTTAAGCCATAGAAATAAACAATTACTAAATTTGTGGTGACGTCACGTCAACTTCTGATGGATATGAAACGTGAAACGTTTTAAATCGCTATATGTGTTTATTAAAACTACTTTTGCCTCCTAGTATTCTATATAATATTTGTCAATTCAATGAAAATAATTTAAACTCTTCGCAATTTAACGTTAAACAAACATAGAATACAGACAAATCTTACAACCAATACTAAACTAATATGAAAATGTATCAAATCTGGTAGAATTAGTATGAGACATACAGCCACCCAAAAAATAGATGACAATACTTGAATGAAAAAACTAGAACTTAATATATGCATGAGTATTTTTCTTGAAATAAGGATAGAGGGATGTAAGTCTATCAGTAGGTATTTTAAAAATGAGTATCACATCCCAGGATAACACTTTCATTGCATTTCACTTAGAGCGCACTACCACTACGCTTGTCAGGCAATTTACAAGCTCAGATTACCCATTACCAATAGACATACTTAATTACATCGCTAGTGAGCCACAGTTAGGCTTTTGACACGGCAGACAAACGCATATATCGTGACTCGGGCCAGTAAAGTCAGTTTGTTGATAAAGTCAATTAGCGGTATCGAAGCAGGGACCTGTATCAAGTGATCCGGGCCCACCCTCGCACCGGCCGCCATATCACTGCGGCGTGATTGGCTGGGCGTGCCACAGGGGAGTGGCTTGAACCCGCCACATTTTTTATCCGACGTGCGTAGGCGACAGCGCTCAGCCGGCTTTATTCTCTACCAGTCGATTGAAGGCGTTGGTGTGCTATAGTTTATCGCTTTGTTCGCATTCAAAACATCACGGCAGCGTGTAATGTTAATTGTGACCTTTATCAACGGCGCGCAGTTTAATCGTGTTCACTGACTTTTGTCTCGTGGTTAACAAGGACTTTATTTTGGAGTTCAGTTCAACTATTCATTTAAAACTGTAAGTGTTGTTCAATTAGCTTTTTATGTGTTTGTTGGTATAGTCGTTCATGACGTTTATAAAATAGCAGCCACAGGAGGTTTTTTTGAGTTGCATATTATTTTTATTAAGATTTAGGTGATTCATTTCGGTTAATTGCATTTCACTTTTTAAAACTGGAATAATGCACGATAAAATAATTTAACATTAACTTTATTGGATATGAAAATAAAATTGCACAGTATAATTTGTGCAATATTAATGTGTTAGTAGTTATGTGTCTCAAATTAGTGTTTTAGTTAAATTTAAGTACTTGAAAAAAATATAAGCACTTCTAAATATACAATATGTATATTATTTGTGATCTAAGCATATACAATATAAATAAATATTTATTTTGTAATATTGTAAAAGTATCAAAATGTGTTATTTAAACTGTTATGAAATGATTAACCACAAACAGAAATACACAAATATATTTCTTCATAGTAGTGTATCCTTATTTAATATTTGTATTTTAATAATATAATTATCTATTAAGCTAATTATTGAACTGTGAGATGTGATATAGGTATATATATATATATACCTAATTGTGTATTAATTGATAAGTATTTACAAAAAATGCACTTAGAAATTAATTCATAATGTTAACACAGTTTTCCGAAAAGCTGAAAAAGGCCTTAAAAATCCAGACCTAATTAGACTACGCAATATCATTATTTTCTATAAATAATAATAAGATATATGGTGCAAAAAGATATATAGTTAATTTAAAGTTTATTTAAATTTGTAAGAAACAACACTTATAGTCGTAATGAGATAATAATTTAGAAGTTAAAATGTTATAAATCAATTTGAAATAATACAGGCCTTATTTGCATCTTATACCATATGTAAGTGCTGCTAGCGTATATGCTGTATCGCCCCTCAAAATAGTACGTTCGTAAACATTAGTTAGTAATCAAAATATTCAATATATATAGGGGAGCCATGAAACTTGAAAAAATAGTAACGCAACGCAACTACCAAATATAGTCAGCAATATTATCAAACTTATGCGGTCAAATCACTTATGAGATAATGTTCACAAAACATGAACCAAAAATATTATACATATGTAGGTACATATTGAGAGTTTACATTAATTCAACCTATAAAAATAAGTAGGTACACTATTAAATTATTAAACGTACCTATCTTCCTACACCTACATCTCAATAACAGTGAAACAATTATTAAATAAATTATTCCACATAACGCCTCCTGCTGACTTACTAATTATACGCTACAATTTACTATTAAAATAATGACATTATTCTAATAAAACTCCGACCGGCATTCATTTATCAAAGCCTGCAACCAGCGCATTTGACGGCACCCATCATATTTTTGGGAGTCTAAAAAGGCATAATACCAGATATTTTAAAATCATTTGCATAATTAGGTGAATTTTATTGCTTTATTGAATTAGGGCCGATGTCAGCCTCAAAATTGAAACCAGCGGGGGTTCTTGTGTTGTTAATTTTGTTTATAGCTTGTATTATGGTCAGTTTTGAATGTTATTCTCATATCTCAGGCTCTATAAAAGTTGTTAGATATTGTAAAGGCGGACAACAATAGTATATTTTATGTTATTGATCTTGATTTTATTAGCTCTTACGACGGAATACCATCCATTTTACATTTTATAAGCACATATATTGTTGTGTTTGTTTTATTACTTTCGTTTTGGAACTAGCAAATACATTTAGAGGACATTACTGTAGATATTTGCATAATTTTTATATCAAATAATTAAAAAGCTGTTAAATATTTAACAGTCTCGCGAGTATAAAGTTATGGGTACTTAGACAGTGCCGACGGAACTTACCTATCTTGTAAGTTATTATTCTGTATATTATTTTTAGTCACAATTAACATAATTCATGGACATTTTGGCCTTGCGTAAGTCAACATTTGAGTTTATTTGATAGTTGACTATTAATTAGTAACTTGTTAATATTGACTCTAGGCATATATAACACATCTCTGTAGTGTTTCATACACAATAATGTCATAATCTTTTTACAAAAATATATTGGCACTCCAAAAACAGGCAGTACTTCTGCCTCCCGTTATAGGAAATATAGTTTGGTAACCACATTTTGCCACACATGTTAGTCAATAGGGAGCGAGCCTATTTTTATCTGCTGAGCATTGAACCAGACCTCGGGCTGCTATTGAAAAGATCTTTAACAGAAAAACCGAATTGACTCTCTTTAACTAGGGATATCAAGATGCACATGCAAGTCCTTGAGATCCAGTGAAATTACAGGCACATGAGACTTTAATAACTATGTCTCAAGGTGACGGGCGCAGTGCAATTCGTGATTTGTGACGAAATGCATCTGTTATAGGCAGAGGTTAGTCCGCTTAACACCAGGTGGGCCTCGAGCTTGTTCCGCCATAATAACATAAAAAACACACACACACACACACACACTCACACCAACGAGGTTGTCTAATGAAGTGCAATGGAAATGTGATAATCTAATCTAATAAAATATGGAATAAGTAAAATATTCAAAGCTGCTCAGTGAAATTGTAATGTATTTTGTTGCAGAGTATACAAGTTAATAATGATTTTTAATTTTCTCATCACCATGAGATATCTTCATTCCCTTTTCAACTAGCGTTGCTTACATTTCCACTATGTTCCCTAAATTGAGTTCTCACATCACAATAGACCGTGGAACGAGTGATTTTACCGATTTTTTCACAAAAGGGTTGGCCGGTCTCAATTCGATTATAATCACCAGCGACGAAGACCTCCTGCGTTTTTTCTATTCTTATAAATATTGCTTGGAGTGTAAGCGCGTGACCGAAGGTTAGGGGTCTAGTAATAATAGATGAGATAAACCCCTGGCGATGACTTGCGGATGCCATCGGAACGCGAGCAGCATTGTTGATTATATTAGACTTAATTAGATCTTAATTAACATTCTGGTTTCTCATTACACGGTCGTCGGAGCTACCAGCCACGGCCAAGCTGCCGGGGCTATAATAGGAAAGTCGATTTACATCAACACAGCCTCATATCTTGATTATTTTTTGTAATGCAAGTACGGATATTAAAATTGTAGATACATTTTTCTTTTTGTTCGTTAATGGTGATGAAATTGAGTCAGATGTTGTAGATTACTGTCATTATACTTACGTATCAGGTGAAAATAAGGTAATAATTATCTAGAGTGTGTATAATGTGTCTAGGAATATATAACTTTTTATTTGTAAACGAAACTTATGACTACACCGCTTTTGAATTTAACAATATTAAACTAAAGGTCTGTAGGGCTATTTCAAACTTGAATAAATTAGAAATACATTAGAGATGTGATCAATGGCAAGAATTAAATTTAAAGTGAAACCTCTTATTAAATGTCTTTGGATACAAATTGGCAAAAACGAAAATTAATAAAGTGCAAATTTTAGAGCTCCATCAAACATTTTACGTGGAAACACTTAAGCATAAGAACCATAGTATATCAGTAAGATTGTGACAAAAGCTCCACAGCTGAGCTATTTCGGATCTAATTGGATAGGATTATATTGATGCCAGGGTTATCAGGTAGCAGGCAGCCATCAGTCAAGACTTGAATGAGTCAGACTTTATCTTCGTTGGGTATTATCCGGAACGCCATTAACACTCTCGGGAACTAATGGACAAAAACTTTTAATCCTGCGGTTTGGGAAGATACGAATAATGTAATGCAAAATAAGAATACAAAGATGTGATAAATATTTGTTTGAGGATGTTATAAGCAAATTGTGTGTTGATAGAGGACAGCATTGATATAAGAAATATTACGAGAAGTCGTCTTCGGCTAATGCAAAGTGTTCTCTAAACTTTGTTATTCCTAGTTTGCGACTATGGAGACACATTTTGTGAATCATTAACCTATTCTGCGAGTTTCTACCTTCCACAAATTCACTAAGTGCTATTGTGAAGTGATACCTACTAAACGCAAATAAAATTAACGGGCTCTTATTATTATGAGAAACTTTATTATTTTGATTTTAAAGCGCTCGTAGTGAAGTTTGCCGTTCTGAATCGATCACCTAAATTAAGCAACATCCGGCGCGACCTGGAGTTGGATGGGTGAACGCTAGTGACATTACTACTGAGCACTTCCGTGCTTCGGAGGGCACGTAAAGCCGTCGGTCCCGGTTGTTGTCTAAGGATTGCAGTCGTTACAGCATGGTGGTAGGGCATTTTGCGAATGCCCGCCTGGCTAGCCACCATCCTCAGGAAGAAAATCTGTCGCCTTGAGAGCCAGTAATTCTAGTCTAGCCTGAACAACATCTTTAACCACATCATCACTCATCATCAGGTGAGATAGTGGTCAGGGGAGTTTATGGTTCAAATGAAAGTTTTCAAGTATGTATATATTCTTTGTTTCGCTCATGATCAAGTAATTTGGGATTAAAACTTTAAACTTGCTTTATCTAGAAAGCCAAAAAGCTCAGATAAATTCATAGCGATTAACTATTTTTTGTAAACGTAACTTTCAGAGTAAGTCTCACAAGCATTAAAATCAAAATCACAAGTGTATTTACAATTGAATAGTGATTTAACCAGTAGATAGTCTAATGTACCAAGAAAACAAAAAATAATAATCCCAAAGGCGCCAGCATCCTCGTATCAGCTACTAATCCTATTATTTTATTATAATATTTCAAACTGGCATTAGTAGTTCGTTTTATCTTATCTGGTCTGGACAGTAAGAAGCTTCCCTGTATATTTTTATCCAAGAATCGTTAATTTTTTTTAAAACGAATCCTGCATCTGCAACTATTTAGTTATAAAGTTACTTAAGAGGAACGGGAAGAGAAGCTCCTACAGAAAAATAGGTATTTTAACAAAGTGATGCTGTCTCGCTGCTTAACGCCCAAACAGAATAGTGCGATAAGAACAATTATTGCAGCTTCTTCTAGTTTTGACTAAGAATTTGCGCATAATTTGCGTTCTGGGAGAAAACTTTTCTTCTATAGTAAATAGAAGAAAAGTTTTCTCTAATCTAAAAATGTTGGTCTTATTTTATAACAGACTGAATAAACTAGGTTTATAGGTTTTCCTTTTTCTTTATTTGTCATTAGTTTTCCTATAAATAATTAACAAACTAGAGATACAAGTTTTGAGAAAATATCGGTATTTAAATACCCAATAATGCAAATTCATTTAATATAATGATAAACACCAAAACCTATAAACCTGGATATTGATAACATCTATAACATTTCCAAATATCATCAAAATCGGTGATTGTTTACAGGGGTAGAAACGTTTTCTCTTTTTGTATGAAAATTCGTGACTTCCCTCCAGTCTTAAAGGAGTTTTCCTTTCTGATGATATAATTATGAATTCATCAAATAATATCAGTATTGGTTTTATTGTCAGCATTTTTATTATTTATTATTCAATTTAATATAATAAGGTCACCATAATATAATGCTTAATAAATGTCCTGATATATCAAATGGACATCTAAAACAGTGATTATTCTTACTAGCGCTTATTCGAGTAGTCTATTTGCATCAAATTGTTTCCCATAATTGGTACAGCAAAATACAGTTTGACTAAAAAAAAAATTGGCCACAAACTGTCACGCTTTATTGAATACTTGGGTTGGGGCAAATGAACTCTATTTACCGTTATTTAAACACTAACAACGTTTCGATTACGAGAACGCTTGGCAGAGGTAAAAGGTGTTAAGTAGGTGTTTGCAGTTTTTAAAGGCGAGTATATTTATTTTCAGAAAATCAGTATCTATTAGGTACTACATGACATATAACCAAATTTACTTTGAAGCACTCGTAGCAAAGTTTGCCGTTCTTAATCGAAGTTAAGCAACGTCCGCCGCGGTCAGGAGTTGGATGGGTGACCGCTAGTGACATTACTACTGAGCGCTTCCGTGCTTCGGAGGGCACTTTGAGGCGTCGGTCCCGGTTGTTGTCTTACGATGGCAGTCGTTTCAGCATGGCGGTAGGGCATTTTGCGAATGCCTGCCTGGCTAGCTATCACTCTCAAGTAAAAAATCTGTCGCCAAGCACCTAACGGTGTGTTCCGACAGCTGTCCTTGAGTGTCTGTAATTCTAGGCTAGCCTGAACAACATCTTCGACCACATCATCACTTACCATCAGGTGAGTTAGTGGTCAAAGGCAAGCAAATAAGCTATAGAAGTTTACTTAGCTGTTCTCAACCGATCATCAAAGTTAAGCAACGTCGTGCGCGGTCATGAGTTGGATGGGTGACCGCTAGTGACATTACTACTGAGCGTTTCCGTGCTTCGGAGGGCACGTTAAGCCGTCGGTCCCGGTTGTTGTTCTAGGATGGCAGTCGTTATAGCATGGTGGTAGGGCATTTTGCGAATGCCCGCCTAGCTAGCTACCACCCTCAAGTAGAAAATCTGTCGCCACGCAAATGTTCCTTTAAACCTATTAACACTGAATACTCTGAGGTTTTATGGCCGATTTCTGTTAGGTTTGATCCATACAGGGAGGTTGGTGTTTTTTTTATATATGGTAATGCATTTTTGAACTATATTCAATAAATGGCTATGTGCAACAACTAAAATTTACGATATGAACAGTGTTATCAATATGCACCAAACTTAACAATAAATTTAGGCGAATTAAATTAAATGTAGCATAGCGCGTTTACAACTATTAAATACTAACTAATATATAGACTAACAATTAAGAACTTATTGATAATAATAACTAACTAACTACTAACTATTGCCTTGACCGATTGTGAATACTTCATACTTACCGATAAAATATACCTACTTCAGGAAACTGATATTACTATAATCACTGAAAGATATTATTTGACAGCTAAAGCGATGAAAACTCATGAAAATATAGGGAAAACTATAGAAATCATTCACCTTTAACCTAGTGTCAGTTGAGTGACTGCAATCTGCGGTAATTTGGTTATTACAAAATATTTTAGAGTTGTCATAAAATATGTTTGTTAGGCTGTCACTTTATAGCGCTGATCCGCATCGAAAGTATATTTTGAAATGGTCTTAGTCGAGTAGTTACACAAAACATAAGAAACGTTTGGCGAAAACGAAAAGGTCATTTGCCTGTCAGGAAAATGTTGATTTCTGACAAACTGAAAAAACCATTACGTATTCTAAAGATTTATGTCTAGACTTCATACAAAATAAAACCAATGTTCGCAGAATCTGTTCGACCGTTAAAATCTACTTCTTGATTACTTTATTTAATTTACAATTACTGTTTTTATGCTCGTATAGGCGGACGCGCTGAACCGTGGTCGACTAATTTGTTTTTTGAGTTTGACTTGTAGTTTTCGTGAGCGAATTTCTCTCGCCTGACTCTGTTTGACTTTAGAAACCAGAAAAGTAATTTAAAACATACAATTAACATTTTATATAGCGGCGTCATCCAACAGAATGGATTTATAAAATATTATGCGAATGGTTCCTAGATTATTTGAGATCGAGAGACGCGTAATCTACTCGTGACCACGGTCAATGTAACTTGATCGAAACGTCGAGGTTAGTCAAAATATAATTATTTTGATGTTTATTCGTGCGTGAATAGACCCGTTTAGGATAGAAACATGAGCTTAGTTCACGAAAGTTTAAAGAAAAGTATTGACCTACATATACTAGACGCGACATCTCAAACGAGGATAGTCGACCAGTGCAGGTTTGCCGGCTGGCATACTCTCCTCCATAATCAGCTGGGCACTCGTAAAGATTACACGCGCTTTACGTTCGAAATTTGTGCATTATCAATTGTGTATTTTGAATACACCTTCCAGTATTTTTCCCTTAGTCGCCTTTTACGACACCCACGGGATGATATGGGGAGGTGCAATTCTAACCCGGCACCCCACGGGGTTCTCGGCACCCCACGGTGTAACCTAAATCGTCAACTATCTAAATTGACAGTCGACAAAATTGATATCTTCCTGAAACGACAACGCGTCTGAAGCTTAGGCACGTGGTAATCTCTGTTGTGCAGGTACCTACTTCTGTGTTGGCCGTTGCGTTGGCGTCGTGAAGAATCTATGACAAGCGATGACATGATTTAACTGATTGCAAAAGTTAGAGGATTCATCGGCGATTCGCACCGTCACTCCGTGGCAAAGGTATAATCGCCCCTAGAGCCCGTTGCGATTACCGGCGCGTGCGGCAGATGTGCCGCGTCGTTGCCGTCGCCGCTGGCAGCCGGCAGGTGGCGTCACGGTCGACGGTCCTATAGCCTATAACTGAAACCGCGACCACAGACAATCAGATCGATGACTCGTAAACTATACCTATCCGATAATTACTGTCGCGAGCAGGCTTCCAGTCTTTTATTGTATGACGCTGAGGCTCGACTTGAGTTTTATGAGCTTTATGTAGATGATATATGTAGATAATAAATAGATTCAGGCGTTACTTTGCGGAAATCCATATTTAATAAAATTGACACTAAACATATTTTTGTATTTTTTAAGTGTTTTATTAAAATATTAATTTGATGTTTTAAAATATTTTAATATTTTAAAAATATTTGTTATTATTTGATATATTTATAGATCGGTTCCTCACTGATTCTCTTCTACAATGCGGAGCACTATGCCACAGATGACTATGCTTACAATCCACGATGTTGTCTTAGGTTTTCGCGATTATTACACATAGTAATTAAACAACTTTAAACGGTTTAAATCGCGTATACGAGTATTTATCGTTGTCACGAGGTGACTGATACCCCCGACCACAATCGAGTCACCCCGTGACCACTATCACTGCAAAGTGTTTGAAACGTCGAGACAAAAATAATGATAAATATACGCGATTTAAACCGTTTAAAGTTGTTTAATTACTATTACAATCCACGTTTAGTGTGTATAAATCTGAGAGGTTTCATCAACAGCCATAATCCAACGTTGAACGAGGGCCTCCCCTTTTTCCGGTTTGCCATAATCGCCACGATTGGAAGGTGTCTTGGGGATTGTAGTGTAAGGTGGTAGTTCTTCAGAAGGTGCTGCTTTTCACCCTCTGGTATTTTTTTCGTAGCCTCTTACGATTCCTACATGAACATATGGAAGGGTTCAATTTCATCCCAGCACCAAACGGAACAACCTCTAAAATTATATATTATTTATTACCAAGGTACACGGATAAAAATAAGTTCTGTTTTGATATACAATATGACGTGTTTGATTTAACTGATATCCAAAAACGACGAAGGTTCTTATGATCAGTATTTACCACACATAGCTTACTGATCATCCGATCGTGATGATTTATTATAGAAATGCATGGCAATGACTGCTCAAGCGGCGGCAGGATCCGGATATGAAAACCCTTTTCATATCCGGATCCTGCCGCCGCGTGAGCTTCACTCCTTCGAATATATATTCGAATATTTTATCAAAAGCTTTATCACTGCTTGTACCTGAGACATTTACTCATACTTGCATGGCTGGATACCATACTAGAAAATCTGTCGCCAAGCGCCTAACGGTGTGTTCCAGCAGCTGTCCTTGAGAGCAGGTAATTCTAGATTAGTCTGAACAACTTCTTCGACCACATCATCACTTACGATCAGGTGAGATAAAGTTCAAAGGCTAGTCCGTCAGCAAAGAAAATGTAGGTACTTAGATCGCGATTAAAATTGTACATAATGACTATCAATCGCGTGGCTTTACGGCTAGAAATAGATTTATAATTTCAAAAGAATTAAGAGTATGATTACTTTTTTCGCCAGAATGACAATAATGCAAATTTAATCTACCGTAGCTTTATTATGCTAATTTCTTAGAATTTTTAAAGGATTGACTTACCGTGGGAACGAGTTCGTTTCAGACTAAGATTAAGGAAAATCTATGATGTATATAAATTTGTAACATAATCCCGTGGATGCCGGGCTAGAATTGCAACCCCCCAATTCTCCCTGTAGGAGTCGTAACATGTGACGATAGGAAAAATACAGGAAAATGAGCAGCAGCGTGCTGTCTCACACTGCGATCCACAATACACCTGCCAAGTGTGGGGGTTATGGCAAATCCTCCCTAAAGGGGGAGGTGTTTATAGACGTCATGACTTTCGATAATGTGAGTGAAAGAAATTTCAAGATATGAGTGGAATGACTCGTTGTGTATCTTTCTTCTTCATCTTTACGAATTGCCATTATCATAATCTTATCCTTCAGCAACGATCAATGTTGAACGTGTTCATGAAGTTTGGTAGAAAGGTCTGAAAAAATAAGGATTTTGGTAGTAAAATAACTTTGACTACTATTCTTACCTCTAGATGTTAAATAGCGTATTTCTAGAATGGTAACTATAGCTCAGATAGCCGCCAAAAATGTATGGTATGGTGCGAGAGACACTATGAGAAATATGAATAAGAGATTTTTATATGGTATAACTCATAAATATAATAAATACAAGTGGTAGAAACATATTATATTTAGTGCTGTATACAACTAAAGTAATACTAGTTTAGTTTTTGAGCAACAAACCCTTAACAAAAACGGCCTAAAATTGTAATTTTTTATTTTATGACGCCCCTCATTTGTTGTTTATTTTTTCAGATAAAATGGCAGTATATATTTATACCGTACATAATTTTCGGTTTCATAACTTGTTTACGATCTAGAGACGCGTGTCCTAATCGGACAGACAGACTGATATCTCAGGGGTCTCATTAATAGTTATGCTCTAAGGGTACAAAATACTAAAAATTTACAAAAATTACATTTTGTTGAGTAATCTACAAATATTGAAGAATATTTAAGATTGTTTTTGAAGCAGTGATGGCTCAGTAGCTTTGGCTATGGACTGCCGCGCAGCAGGTCCATAGTTCGAATCCCGCCGCGGGCTTGAGCTTCCCCGCATTTTGGAAGGGCTTTTTGCAAATGCCCGCCTGGCTAGCGTCCACCCCCAAGTAGAAAATCTGTCTCCAAGCACCTAACGGTGTATTACGGCAGCAGTCCTTGAAAGCCAGTGAAATTACAGGCACATGAGACTTAACAAATATGTCTCGAAATGACTGGCGCAGTGCAATTCGTGACTTGTGATGAAATGCACTTGTTATAAGCAGAGGTTGGTCCGCTTAACATCAGGTGGGCCTCGAGCTTGTTCCGTCACAATAACATAAAATATAATAATATTAAAACTGTTTATTTTTATAACCTACTTTTGGCCTCATTCCTTCTCGTTTCTGAATAATCTATACCTTTCATTACAAATCAAGGCCAGATCCTAACACCATGTGATTTAAAACTCAGTGCATGATTCTAAATACCTCTTAAAATTTAGTAGATTAATTACAATTCCTTGCAAGAATCGAATAATTACAGAGCATGCTAGTTTTAGTTAACTTCAATTACAAACCGGCTGCAGATAATAATTTACCGTTTAATTACCACTAAAAAGCAATTAAACAATGATTTAATTGGATCTTCAGTAATTAACGGTGCTAATTGTATTTCGAGTGAAACGAATCGAATTTGTCGTGCGGTGCTAGTAATTTACTTGTTTTTATTTTAATTATTGGATAATGAAATTGCAAATATTTTCTTCGGTAGAAGTCGTGACCTTTTTTTTGTTGCCATTCATCAATATTTATTTTGCAGTAGCATTTTTGTATTTACTTTTGTGCTTACTACTCTTTTACTGGGGTTTTACTTTTTTACCGACTTCAAAATAAGAAGGAGCTACTCAATTCATCTGTATTTTCTTTTTTTATGTTTGTTACCTCAGAACTTTTGACTGGATTAACCGGTTTGATAATTCTTTTTTATTTGAAAGCTGATGCTTGCCGTGTGATCCCATTTAAATTTCATCAAAATCGGTCAAGCCGTTTTGAGTTACACTCCAATAACTGACAAGTATTTTCCTATCTTCATCAATTCTCATCAAAGCTCAAATTTGGTGGTAACAATATTTGGTGGTATAAAATAGAAACAACATTTTTGGATAGGAAGATTAAAAGTATATTATGTACAAACTAAATAAAACTTGTCACTTGAGTAGACTCCTTTAAAACTTCATATAACGTCTTCATATTAAATGGGACTACACGGCAAGCATCAGCTTTCAAACGAAAAAAGAATTATCAAAATCGGTTTACCCCGTCAAAAGTTATGAGGTAACAAACATTGACTATATGATCAAGACAGGAAAACACTTTTTAGTTATTGGAAAGTAACTCAAAAACAGATTTACCGATTTTAATGAAACTTAAATGGGACCACACGACAAGTATCAGCTTTCAAATGAAAAAAGAATTATCAAAATCGGTTCACCCAGTCAAAAGTTATGAAGTAACAAACAAAAAAACATACAGACAAATTGAGTACCTCCTTTTTTTGAAGTCGGTAGAAAATGGAACCGACTTCAACACTCAAATGTGTGAAATAACTTGTCGAACAACAAAACTAAGTCTCAAGTTAAATAAAAATAGTTATTTAAAATACAAATGAAAGTCTTTTCATATACCTAGGTACTTCTCTCTGACTCAACTTTTTTGAGTGTAAATTTCAAGCCTCTTTATAGATAACCATCTTATACGAGTATATCCCACCACAATGGTTAATATATAACCATCTAAATAACCCTGTAGCTTATATATGTACTTGCAAATCCTACTCGTAGGATTGAAGCCTTATGAATAATAAAATGAAATTTTCAGGGTAGCTACCTTTCAAAAGCCAAACGGTATTTTTTATGTGTTTTTTTTAAGGGCCCTTGAATTTCTGAACATACTGGGTATCTTTATCTTTCTTGGCATTTAATTATTTTTTTTATTCGATTCAAAGATCTAACGATATTAAATGTTACCATACTGAAATGGGCCTATCTATCAGCTTAGCACAAAAATAAATCAAGCATCTACCGCAATAATTCACGTCACCATAAATAAAAACCTCATCGTACTCGGCGATAATTGAAAAATTAATAAAAAGTCATAACTCCGATAATACGAAAAATCGCGGAACATACATGGGGGTGATTCAGATAGCCCTCTAGGTCCTCTACCTCCCAGCTTCATTATATCATTACTTCTTGGGACACCTTGTATATGAACACTGTAAACATAACACTCCTTTTTCTAGGCAGTCGTGTAATAATTACATATTTCAAGTTGGATTTATCATTGATTCTTCTCTATTATTGTCTAATTCAAATCCTTATCTCCAACAGTTTTACACTTAGATATATTCAATTTAAAACTGATGTTAATTTAGACACATTGTTAAAAGATGTTTAAAAGAATGGCTCCGAGTTTCTTGCCCGTTCTTCTCGCAGTGGCTCTATACAATTTATTTGCTGAACGTGGCAGTACAATGTAGAATATTTAAATACAAAAATATGTAATTGCGTAGACGCCTAAATTGAATAAATGATTTCGACTTAAGATAATGAATAGATTTAGGCGTTACTTTGCGGAAATCCATATTTAATAATAACAAATATTTTAAAAATATTTTAAGAACACATCAAATTAATATTCTAATAAAACACTTAAAAAATATAAAAAATATATCTAGTGACAATTCCACCTAATTTTCCTTTCCTTGCCGACGTGACGTCACAAACGCCACGCAGCCAAACCAGAAGAATTTTCGACGCGTTCGCTTCTACACGAAGCAACCTCAGGAGGTCTTGACTCTACGAGCGCACGATCGAGAAATTATCGATCTGCGCTCGTATATTTTTGAAGTGTTTTATTAAAATATTAATTTGATGTTTTCTTAAAATATTTGTTATTATTAGATTTCGACTTAGACTTTGACTTTAACTTTGATTTAGGTAATGAACTCTAGAACTACCTTATTTATAATCAGCAGTCAATAACTACACTAAACTAACTGTATGGGTACTTAGATCAAACAATCGTTTTATCATCAGAAAAAACTCCAACTTCGTCACGAGTCGTCGCATTTTATGCGTTCCGACGCACAGTTAATTGCAAAACTGTTGCGATTATTCTTGCGTCGGTCATTCAGTAATCAAGCTGTCCTATGACTACATAAACAATCATTTCAATTGAATAAATGATCATTTTTTATATATTCACGTGATATTAAACAACTTCTCGACGCATGGAGAAATTTTCTGCATGATTTTGAACACATAGTAACACCTCCGCTTATATAATTATCTAAATAGTATTATCGCAAGTAGTGGAAGAAAACAACAATTTAAAATAATCCACCTGCACTTTGGGACCATTCTAATCAAATATTGAAATAAAAAACTCAGTTGGACGTAATATCGATTTGATTGCATTTTCTTTGCTTCCTTCTATAGGTCCAGGTTATTTTCTTAGGCTGACAGTCGTTACAGCATCGTAGTAGGGCATTTTGCGAATGCCCGCCTGGCTAGCTACCACCCTAAAGTAGAAAATCTATCGCCAAGTAACTAACGGTGTGTTCCGGCAGCTGTCCTAGAGAGCCAGTAGTTCTAGCTTAGTCTGAACAATCTCTTCGACCGCATCATCACTTACCATCAGGTGAGATAGTGGTCAAAAGGCTAACCTATCATGCATAAAAAAATGGCCTTCAAACTTTCTTGTTCATTTATTTTAGATTGTTTTTTTAATTACTAACTCAATCTCATAGAAAAATATCTGCGTACAAAATGTCATTCTTGGTGTTGCATGTTCAGATCACAATTTAAAAATATAATCAAGAATGTAACCTTTTCTTCTGTAACGGCTTACGCTTAGTCATAGAACATATAATAATACTACGCTAGGTTGCATTCGCTTGACTGCCCAGTAGGCCTACATTACAGTAGGCTGTTGTATGTTGTCTTTATTGATTTACGACCAATTGTCCCTTGTTTGTTATAAATATATTTATGTTATTTATGTTCGTTTCAACCCTTCCGTTCCCATTGAATGTTGTTGGCCTTATTTCAACTAAGCATGTCATGAACGTGCTGTGATGATTATCGATGACGCATTGCAGAAATGTAAGTCTAAGGACCTGTTTCAGATTGTTCGAGTAAGTTCCGGTTATACTACCCAGAACATAAGATAACTGAATGATAAAAATGACAGTTAACATTCAGCGCGTTTCAAAATTTAACCGATGAATAGGATAAATCGATGACTGTGAAACGCAAAGATAGTGTTTTATTTATTAAATATTTCTGGGTAGTATAACCGGAACTTACTCGAACATTCTGAAACAGGCTCTAAGTTTTATATTTTTATTATTGCAAACATGCTCTGCGGATTACTTAAAACATTACAAATTTACGAGAGGAACAATTACAGACATGTGCGATGGATTAAGAACGAGAGGAAAAAGATGAGTTGTTAGTCATAGTCGTGTTAGCTCAGTCGGTCAGAGCATACCCCGGCTATAGATATGGATGACATGAGTTCGAATTCCGCTCATGACTAAAATATTTCTCTCATAAATTTCGTACTGATAGTTAGAGTTTGCAGTTAGGTAAATATATTTATATATGTGTATTTGTATACAAATGACGCATTTTGTCAAGTATATACAATTTTGGAAAGTATATATGTTAATATTTACTAGCCATCATGTATATAAAATTGAAATGTAGAGGTTGAAATCTATACTAATCTATGTATAGCATATATATATATAGTATTCTATGTAAATATATGAATTAAGCTATAGTTATAACGATTCATATTTATATAAAGAAACATTTCCTAACTTTTCTAGAGATAGACATTTTGTACGTAACCCATACTACGGGGATAAGGAACAGCTATTATCAAAGAATCTTACGTACCGCAGACTTAGCAGCACTCGGAGTATAAGAAAGCAAAAATTACCTTTACAATGAATAAGAGGGGTTTATTAATAAACCCGATAGTATGATCTCAGAGAGCTCAGGATCATACTGAGCAGGTACTGTATATCAATCTGCTATGAGTCTCGCATAATTTGTATGGTGGAAGGGCACTTTGCGAATGCCCACCTGGCTAGCTGCTAATAAAGTGAGTTATGACGAAATGCATCTGTCATAGGCAGAGGTTAGTCCGCTTAACATTAGGTGGGCCCCGTGCTTGATCCGTCACAATAAAAACAAAATATGTTATATTTTTCAAAGGTATTTTAATAACCTAAATTTAATTGGCAATGAAGAAGTATTATGTCGAACGTAAACGTGCAGAATAAACTAAAACAACCTTATCAGAAAATGATTTTTAAACAGTAAGATCAATTTAATATAATATCTAATAAATTTGGATCAACGCTTGCACTTTTTCCGTTAGCAAATTATATACATTTCGATATTATTTTGAGACTGCTGTCACATTTGAGCGAATTTTTATCGTCATTTGTTTTTTTGTAATGCTTTATAGGGTGAAAGCGGACGTCTGCGCACTGCAATTTAGATTGGTAACCGAGATATTATAGTTAATTGTGTATGACGTTGTATGAACGCAGAGTAAGTCAACTGAGTAATTGTATTAAGGTCGCTAAACAAACTACCATATACCGGTATTAATAACGATAAATAAAACGTACTGTGTTATTATTTCGGTTATAATAGTAAGGTGATACGATTTATTAAAATTGTAGGGAACCTAGGTTTTAATTTACTACTGACGGTTTTTCTGTGTTTTTATTGTGTTGTGTTACGAACTAATAATTTTAATCGATATCCAAAGGTCGATCAAAACGATTAATGCAGACTCATTAATTTTTAAATATACCTAATAATATAGTATTACTGATGTTTTAACAAATAATAGACAAATTGTAGAATTTATATGGATGGTAGGCGTTATAGCATGGTGCTACGACTTTTGTGATTGCCTGCCTGGGTAGCTACTACCCTCAAGTATACATCTGTCGCCAAGCACATGATGTTGTGTTCCTGCAGCTATCTTAAGAGCCAGCAATCCCAGGTTAGCCTGAACAACATCTTCGACCAAGTCATCACTTACCATCTCATGAGATAGTGGAGAAAGGCTAGCCTATCAGTTATTTAAAAAATAAAGTAGTTAATCAATTTTAATTTCATTTGTTACAGATTCATCGAGATCAATATCTCAAGGACTAGCTTTTAGAAAATCATCCTGTTTATCTCACTGTACACCATGGGTGTCTCCGAACCAGGGTCATCCACCACCCCAGACCGGCCTGAGTCAGGGTCAGGGTTTGAAGATGAGGATATACCCAGGAGGAAGCAGCGACGATACAGGACCACCTTCACCAGCTATCAGCTCGATGAACTGGAGAAAGCGTTCGGAAGGACGCATTATCCAGATGTTTTCACTAGGTAAACATTTCCTCCTTATATTTTATCTTGTAATAAATGTAAATAAAAACATGTTTCGTCCAAAAAACATAAATGATACAAAAACATTTATTGTTATTAACCCACAGGTATGAGAACTATTAAAATCGTATAGAAAATAAAAAGTTATAAAAATATTAACTACATTAAGGATTCGTAAAATGAATTAAGGTGCTGCAAACTGCTAAAATTCTGTCACTATCGGACTGCATAATAGTAAAAGAGAGGCCGTGATGAAATCGTGATCAGGTTGGGTGAAAAACGAAAGAAAGCTCATTAACTATTCCTACTAGCAACTTCTTATTGAAAATGTAACTTAACTTGTCTCTTGTAGTTTTGCTATTATTTTGTTATCTTTAAATACCCATACATACAACCATAATATTGGGTCAACTTTGTAATGTAATTTCATCGAGAACATTTTTTTTTTGGTTCCGATGGCTGATGTTATAGGCATCCGGCGCGAAATTAGAGAACACGGGTTCGATTCTTGTCCGAAACAAAAAATTTTGAAATCAAATAATTTGTTAATGTGATTTTCACTAGATAGTGCTCGTTATCATATTCAGAAATATGGAAGGGTAGTGACATCATACTGAGAGTTAAGTGTTTGAAGAAACACTACTTTCGATCAGATGAAGTCTAGTAGTCTGGTTGATGACCGGGCACCGTCCCCTATGACGGTTAAAGTAATACAATTGGAGTGCTCGACTCGAAAGAGTAAGGTCCGGTGGCATCCGTGTGGACTTATCGTCTTTTTATGAATGAAATTCTATTTTTCTCACTATCTAGGATGCGCATGGATTCAGGGAGATATACAGTGACTATTTACGTATTTTGTAGTAATAATACGTGCATATGTGTATGTTTATGTTATCATTTTTGTTACAGAGAAGAACTGGCGCTCAAAATTGGACTGACTGAAGCTAGAATTCAGGTAGCAATCATTTTGAATACATCATTATATCATTAACTTTAACATCAAACTGCCCAAAGTCCACCCACGTAGAATATCTACTTACCTTAAAAGTAAAATCCTCATTAAACAATCTCATGAATTTTATTCCACACAATATTATTTACAAATTCAATCAAATATATCATTTAAAATCAGTATTGCTGTGCAGTTGGGCGACAAAAAGTCGCACCATCGACCCCCTGTGGTCGCGCGACGTGAAGTTGCCTTCCCTGTGACACCGCAAGGATATCAGAATGTACATTATACTATTATAATTAAATGATGCTTTTATATTACGATAATAGACGTCTTTGAATCGGTTATTATAAACAGTTTTTTATACATAGTTTTTATTATATTAAGTGCGATAGAATTTACATAAGTTGACACAAATGAGAGCGAAGGAAAGTTTTATAGATACAAATTGTAGTGCAGGAGGGCATAGCTTTTTAATTAAGGTCATATTTGTTTCTTAGCTCATTGTTTTATACTGTAAGTATTCCTAGTTAGTTCACAAGTGCACGCAGTCATCAATGGCATCATAGTCATGTACAAGACAAGTATTTCACTGGATTCAATAATAGCTTATCAATTCTATACGTATTGTACTTATGTAATACTGTTAGAACTGCAATATATTCACACATTAGTATGATAATATAATATGTAATTTATTTCATCATAATCAATCAAGTCTTTAGAGTCAACGTTAACAGTTGAAGTGTTGGTATAATTTAGAAATACTACGATAAAATATAAAAATGTCAGCCCTTTTATGAATTTAAGCATTTTTTTATTGCTGAAAGGGTTGTTTCATCATTATATCATATTATATTGATAAGATGTGCTTGAAAATATGGCACACTTAATGAGAACGAGCTTTTAAAAACGCTGCAAATACTATGATTCCGTTTGGATGGCGCGGGTTACGATCCCGCACATGATTATAATTATTCCTCTAGTAATTTTGTAATACCGTTAGGTGTTTAAATCTTACTTGAAGGTGGTAGGTAGCTCAGATACTGCACCGAAAGCCAACATAAAAACGTTTTTAGTCATTTATCTTATCGTAAAATAAGTTTGTAAGTTTATTCCTTACAATATACATACAAGCATACAATAAAAAAAATCATCGTACCTTATTTGTTTGTGGCAACAAACAATTAGTTAATAAGTAGAAACACCTGATATATTCTTACCAAGCAACAACTTTTATACAAAGCTTAACTCCATGAAAATTATAAGCAAAATTAACACACACACATTTATATCATAAACGCTGCGTTTTTTACTATGTGCATAAAACTTTAATATTTCTCTCACGTTCATGTCGTTCGGTTACTTATAATCAGATGACCACAAATTAATGTAATTAATGAGACGCTGAAAGCAGCGCAAAATGATTATTAACATTCAAATGAATATTATAAAAGTATAATATTCATTTGAATGTTAATAATCATGCAGATAAACAAAAACCCGTAAGCGGAATGTTTTCCAATAAGGGAAAGTGTAATAAGAAGCTAATAAATTATTCACTAGCAATTGTAAAATTTACCAGTTGAATGAATTACGCAAATAATAATAGCATCATGTTACACTATAAAAATAAATATGTGGCTATGTGTAGCTGTTAAAAGATCGTTAAAAGGGAATTGGCATAAAATAAGTATGAGAAAACAGCGAAAGCAAACAGTGTCGCAAACTGCTACCGTGTTTTATGATAGTTCAATTAAATAAATTTTATTAACTTTTTGATCGTGAAGTCTTAATTAACTCAGTAGTATGTTTTATAACTCTTAAGAGTTACGATTAATCGTGGTAAATAATTATCTTCATATAAACTACTCTACACATTTTTGACCTACACTCCAATTTGCTGATTCTGTTTCATATGTTACTCTGTATTCAACCTAACTCAATTAAAAGTCTTAACAGAATGTTCAAGGCGCGGCCCGGTGGACAACTGTCACTTGAGATTACAGTCGTTTCGTCCGTTATTAAGTCGAAATTATGGGCACAGTAGTTTCAAGATTCCATATACGACAGTGGAGAACGCGACTACGGCGATTGTACAGTGTAACGACACCTTAATGATCACTTAATCACGACGTTCACTCAGATGTTTTCATTAAAGCCTGAGCCGCGAACAAACTTGGCATTACGACATTGCTTAAAATTTCCAATTAAGTATAAGAATTTAAAAAGTTTAATAGCCATTAAACTTTTTCGGATGGGCAATTGAATTTTATTAAGTTTAGTTTCACTCGTGAAATGAAGTTTGTAATCACGTCGATTAAATGGATTTTTTGCGCAGAAACTCAAATTGACAGTCCTGGGCCAATTACAAATGTTAAAATAAGACTCATAAGTTATTTAACACTTATTTGTTCCGCAAAAGCATATTAATAATTGCATTAGTTTTTGCACCAAATTGAAATTTATTAAGGGAAATTAAGAGGTCAAAAATTCTGATTAAAAATATACCTCGGCAATATTAATTGGAGTGTTGATGAATGACTTGTATTAACTACCCATAGTGATTAAAAATAATTACATCATTTAATAAATCAATATTCTCTGCAGCATTTCATTTAGTCGTAATTAATAATTACAAAAGTTTTTTTTGCTGATTACAACCCGTTAGGAATTAATGATTAGGAATTCCATAAGAGGCTAAATTGTAAGTTAATAGGTAACATGTGCAGTTTTGTAATTAATAGTGATTTATAAGTTGTTTCATTATGTGTTGCCATATTAAGATTGGCTCGCGAAGTATGGGCCGAGTACTTTATGTGGGTACTTAATGCCTACGCCTTTATTAGAAACATAATCAGTTTTAACAGTTATCAATGCTTACTTTGTATTAGAACGGCTGTTTTTTTTATTTTCTTTTAGAATCAATTCTATTCAAGTTAGGGATAAAAATATCTAACTTTGAAATTTAAATGTATGAGATTGTTTAGTGAGTAACTACGAATCATAACATCTATGTGTGTGTTTATTACCTCTGAAATGGCAGATTTATTAGTAATTTGATTTTAATTACAAAATTAACTATAAGCTGGTGATGAGATCAAACAATTACACTATTGTAAGCATATACACTGTTATTTATTATTTTTGTCTTCTTTTTTTCATTACAACTTTGTAAACCAAAATACTCGATGTTTAATTCCCAGAATAAGGTTTAATAAGTTTATTGGTTAAGTACCTACATTATTAACAGTCTTACTACATTATCACAAAGAGTTAAAGTCATAACAAGAATAAACAAGAAGATGTGAACTCTTTTCAACGACTTCCAGAAAAATATTACCTACTTTGGTTCTAAAAAAAGTTATACCGAAACGTCTTAAATCCCATTTAGATGCTCCTTTTTTGCTTTGAGCGGTTGATAAAAAATGATAAATTAAAGCCAATAGCAGCTATAATACTATATTCCTTCTTCAGGTATGGTTCCAAAACCGGCGTGCGAAGTGGAGGAAGCAGGAAAAGGTTGGGCCTCACGCACACCCGTACAGTGGATATTTGAGTGGACAGCCTCTGCCATCATCTGCGTTGCCGGCTCCACCACATCCACTAGGGTTAGGGTTTGGCTTCAGGAAGCAATTCGACGCTGCTGCTTTGGCTTCTTTCAGGTAAGAACATACAATATTCATCATTACCTACCTAATAGCTAATAGTCTGACATTAGTATTTCTACATTATTGGTATCAGTAGAGTTCAAGTTAAGTTTTTTTAACAAAGAACACAGTTATTACATCAGTTTAATATTATATGGATGCCAAAAGAAAAGGAACATTTTGAAGCTTTCACTTTCCAGAGTGTATATAGTTATTCTAAAAATAAGTTTTATTGTTCACAGATACGCGAACTCACCACTCTTCGGAACCCAGTATTTACCCCCTTTATCAAGACCACCCCTATTCGGTGCTCCGCTATACGCTACCTCACCCGCTCATTTCCACTCACTGTTTGCCAACTTAGCGGCCCCAGAACCTCCTCGGCTCTCATCCGAAAGCAGCGCCGATCACAGCCGAACCTCGCCGGACGTCAGGTCACCAGCGCCGTCCATCTCTCCTCCGATATCTCCCGGCAGTGAGACATTGCACATCCAATCAGCAGTGGACGACGTGAGGACCTCAAGTATCGCAGCCTTGAGGCTGGCTGCTCGCGAACACGAGCTCCGATTGGAGTTGCTACGGCAAAGAGCGGATTTGATCTGTTGAACGATTGTTTTATAGTTTTGTTTTCTGAATCCGGAAAATGTATGAGGTAAATGTGACAAACTGTGAAATTAGTAATTATTTTTAATTCATATAAATACATCTAATTTAAACTTATTTATGAGTGAAATCGATACACCCCCATAGAGTTAGAGAATTAATTAAGGTGGAATGTATAGCGCACTCCATAGAAATCTAGTTTCTTTCTGATTTTGAATAATGTAAAAAATATTTTTAGTGTTTACGTGTGTATTGTGAGCGAAATATATACACTCTCCTTAAAATAATTTATGATATAGGTGATTTTGTCTTAGGTTTTTGCGAGTGTACATAGTAATTAAACAACTTTAAACGGTTTAAATCGCGTATATTTAATTATGAATAATTTATCCCAACGCGTTTTTTTTTCAACCTTTCAAACAAATTGCAGTAGGTAATCGTGGTTACGGTGTCATAATTATAAAGGGATTTAAACCGTTTATAGTTGTTTATAAACTGTGTATAATATAGATAATCTTAAGATTCTATGTATGATGGTGGTTTGGTGTAAATAAATTAGATTTTATTAATTATTTGTACTGTGCTGTAAATATGTTTCTATGTTAATAATTAGCATTTATTTTTTTGAATCGAATGGGGTTGTTTTAAGTTTAGTTGTTTTAAAGTTAGTGTGAATAATAATAATTTACATGTAAGAAATTGTTGTTTTGATGTTAAGAAATAAAATATAATTCCGTCCGAGTTACTTTTAAGTACCTACGTACCAAAATATTATATGAAATGAATAAATATATGGAAAATTATTTTCGACGTTTGGTTTATTTTACTTTCCTGTCGGTGGGTCATTAATATTTCAGGATGACTTTAGGCAAATAAATAATAATAAATTGATATACATAAAATATATAGGTATGTTAAACTTTGTAGTGTGTATTTGTTATTTATTGGCCTATTGATTTATTTTCTTCGATGGCTGAACAAAATTTGGTGAATATTAACATAAAAAACGAATTTTGATAAACGAGTGCGATATACACAACTAACGCATGCGAAGATGCCTGCAGCAGCCACTTAAAACGATGAAAATGAGAGATTAATTATAAAAAAATCTATGCAATTTGAACTGATTTTTGATGTACATACATATGATCACATTTACCGGAACGGCCACCGGACGAATGTCTCCCCCATTATATGTCGCAATTATACCCACGCTTGGCAGGCGACTTGGGGATCGTAGTTAATGGTGACCACAGGCGCTAAGCCCATCTTATAGTATTTTTCCCTTAATTATCTCTTACGACACCAACACGAAGATATGAGGGCTGCGAATCTAGCCTGGCAGCCCAGCACACCACGGGGCACATAAAGTATACTATAATAATGACTATACTAAAGGACAACTTGCACTCGTCACATCGCACGTACTCGTAAATGCATCGGCTTGCGGCACCGTTAGCTACGTTTACTGGTCTCACCTCATTCTTACTCTTCTCTTCTTCTGAGATTTGAGATATCTTGTACTAAGTAGGGACGAAGCCGATACGGGGCGTTGATTAGTGTGTACTATGGTCACAGAATAATCTATAGTACTGTATGGTGCTCAATATAAAGGAAATTTGATAGTTCGAGGTGATAAGGTATATAACATTATCCGCGTTTATCGATTAAATAATTTATTCAGCGATGAAAAACTCCAAATATACAAACCAATAGAACAGGTAAATTGATTCCAAGAAGCAAACATAACTAAAGATAACCTAATGAATCAAGCATCGTGAAATATGGTCACGTGTGTATCTAATTTGTAAAATAATGTGATTAGCTCTGTGGGAATACGGGGAGTGGACAAGCATTAAGAAGATAGCGTTTTAAAATTATAATTGTTGTTGGACGAAATCAAGGTCTCTATATATAAACTAGGTGCGTATGGTTGCTTGTTTCTAGTTCCGGACGAACTAAGTACCTAACCTAATGGTAAAGCTCTCATGTCTGGGACCCGGTCTTTCACGGGAGAATAAATCGACCGGGTCGAATATATCGACCCGGATGGTCTCAATAAGTGTGAAATTCAGGAGAAATCCATAAAATAGGGTGCTAAAAGTCCCTTAGGTATGTTGTTACATACAGAACGATATTAATGATCAGTGTTGGTTTGATAGCATCAGTTATATTGACTATACCTCTTAATTGATTATATCTCTTAACAGTTAAACATCGGCTGATGTAAATCCGCACAGAAAAAAACTTCATTCAGTTGTTTCAATGGATTTGTAGAGGTAAAAATATAATTAGCTATTTAGACGGATCTTTAAATATACCAATATAATTATCTTCGGTGAAAATGATATGGAGTGGACCACAATGCCCAAGGAGGTAAACAAGCGAAAGTACCGCCCCATGGTACAAGGTTACCGTAGTCTATGGATATCTGCTTCACTAGTCATCACAAACACGTTGCAAGCCATTTAGGGCTCTATGGGTTCGAAATTATCTTGCATTTTTTTCTATGATTCTTAATTCTTTTCGTTATAATTTTAACTATCTTATTAATAAAAATATTATAATCTGTGTACATTTGTATACTATACGATCAATTAGTTCCCGATCTGATGCGAGACTGTACAGCGTTCGTTCGAGATATTTGATTGACAGCTTGGTCTCCATTAAACTAAGTTCACAATTATTTTGTAGCAAAACATTAAACACTGACAAAAGTTTCTCTAAATTTGGGTCTCCACAAAACAAAAATTGGTAACATGTGTATTCCCGACACGTGCTATAGACAAAACATGCTTTTGTTTGCCGGAGATGCAGCTTTGTCTTGTTAGTCCAGTGTTTTACTTGCCATAGTGCCCTTCAAGCTACGAATAAATATTCGTAGCCTTCAAGTCTAAACACAGTGATCATTTTACACTGCTGCTTATGGGCTGAATATTTATTTTAATTATTTATTATATCTTAGGAAGATATAGACATAGCTTATCTAAATTAGGTAAAGAAATATATAAAAATGAAAAGCCATTTACAAGTCTCCACTCTGTATCTGACGGTACCTATTGTGTTACCCACTAAGACAGACTTTTTTTAATTTTATTTTTTTATGTTATTCTGACGGAACAAGCACCAGGCCCAATTGCACTGAGTCCATCACACTGATACATACAGTTGTTGAGTCTCATGTGGCGGTAATTTTTTTGGCTCTCAAGGACTGCTGCCGCAACAAACTCTTAGGTGCTTGGGGACAGATTTTCTACTTGAGGGTAGCTACACAGGCGAGCATTTGCAAAATGCTCTTTCACCATGCGGTGAAGCTCAAGCCGGCGCGGCCTATTACCGCTCGGCCATCATTGCTTTTAACTATTTACAGGGTAATCCTTGCAACTGGTATACAGTCAAAGTATTTAGGCGGACAATATGAAGATGGGTAATAAGTCCAAACACTTTTACCATCGTCAGGAAGCTCTTGAAGCAATGATGAACCAATGGAAATTACTGTAGACCGCCGCGCAAGATCCATGGTTCTTATCCCGCCACGGGCTTGAACTTCACTGTATAGTATTAGAATAGAATATCTATCGCCAAGCACCTAACGATGTGTTTCAGCAGTTGTCCTTGAGAGCCAGTACTTTCTAAGTTAAGCCTGTTTAGCATCCCAGACCAGATCATCACTTATCAACAGTAGAGATGGTGGTCATAAGCTAACCTTACAGCCATAACGTCCACCGTTTAGCTCTTCCCCATCAGTGGGAGGTTGTCTACCATAATTCCCACGCTTGGCTGGCGTTTTGGGATCACAGTGTAAGATGAAAGTACTTTAGAAGGCGCTGCTGCCCGCCGTTTGTTATTTTTGCTTTCGTTGCCTCATACGACACCCAAAGGAACATAATATGGAGCAGCAAATACTAACCTATCAGCTATAAGGTACAAAAATAGCCCGCTTATTCCTTTCACTTGGGCCACAGTGACCACATTGAGTCACCGTCAATCACACACCATCTCAACACAATTTGGCGTTAGTCACCACACCGCCAAGGCCGGTGAAGGGATCATCTCTACGTGACCGATTACGACTTGCGACCTAGGGTCTGACCGCGTAATCACTAATTGTAGGCTCGCTGTTATTAAGGCGGTAAATCTTGTTAGAGAACGAGATTTTAATGAAAATTAGGTAAATACCACTTGTACTCTAATTTTACTTGTATATTTCAAGTGAAATATCAGATGTGTAAGTATAAACTATTTATTTCTTCTGTGTAACTTGATAACTTAAATCGTAGAACCGATCGGAACGGTAGTGGTGTCCACTCTGTCCCCTGGCGGATGCAACATATTATTATATCATCAAAGCTTTGATGATGATAAGGCATATCATTCTGAATTGGAAAAAGCTATTGAGAGTGAACAAGATAAAACATTTTGTGAAACCTGCATAACTTATTGTCTTCTGACAAACCGTGCTGTTTAATGATCAAAACAGCACGGATCTCAACCATGCTGTTTAAATAATTTTGTTCAGGTTAGTACCAACGTCACTAGGTGTTCATTTGTAAAGAATATTATATTGAATCGCTATAGACTATGGGTTTCTCGTACAGTTGCCGACTTAAGAATTAAACGACTGTTTCGTTTCATATATGGGTTTGCCTTACAGATCCCGGTTTCAGAATATGGAGATTGCTCCATAACCTCCAGTCGGATATAAGAAAAGGAGACTAAGATAAAAATGTGCCTGATAAGCAGCACAAATATACTTACGTCATTCTAAGTGAGGTGTTGCTGCACGTTGGGCGCATAACAGGGTTTCTTACCATATTGACGCTCGATTACCTACCCGAATTGAAGCGAAATATCGTTGACGTTAGGTTAGGCGGACGGTAAAAACCGAAGCTTGAACATTTAAATTGTAATAACAATCATAATTATTATACAATCTAAATACTGTCATGTGTCGGTGTCCGGACAAGTTTCCCGGATACCGAGACGTCTTCCTGCGATGTAAATTGAGTAACTATATTATTTTACTTCCAAATATTATGAAAACCCTATAATAAAAATTATTCGTAACTACTACAATATTATATAAATAGCCAACAATTACTGATTGTTTGGGTGCATAATTAAATGACAGTTTGAAAGTATGGGGAGGATCAACAGATTCACGCGTTCGCTCCAACATGTTATTCATATTTTTTTTTGGAATACTAGAAAACTTTCGCTTGAATGGCAGATTTAAGATTTGACAGATAGTCTGCATGTCCGTAAATAAAAAAACTCCGTGTTTGGAGTTTATTGTTAGTTCAATAAGCATTCGTCAAGTTTTAGTGGATTCGTATTGAACAGAACCCATTAACAAAGAAACAATAATAATCGTATTGAAAGTGTATAAAAAAAACTAATCAACTTACAGCAGCCACGCCGAATCAAAACCACTAAGCATTTTTTTTACGATCACTTAGCCAGGGTTTTTGTTAAAATAGTAAAATCTATTATGCGAGTTATCTATAGAGAGTTTACGTTTGGGCTGATGATTTGAAACTGACCTTTTAATATACTTCGCCATTGTATCAATCGGGCATCAGATTCATCGTGATCAAGGTCAAGGACAGAACTGATGCCAAACTTCACGTGTAACCTTACGTCTAGCTTAGTCATAGTAGCTGCCGGGGCAAGATGGTGAATGCTTAGGTGACCCTATCTTGCCCCACTTTGAGGACTGCTCACGGGGGGTTTTAGTGGGTTCAAGTCCCACATATCCCCTTCCACCACCCCCGTGGTGGAAGTGAAGTGCGAAGGCATTCCCCCCCTCAAAAAAAATGGAGTCATAGTAGCTACAATCATATTTTGCAAAAATATTTTCGTTTTCTACGAGTATTATAGATATATCTATGTGTATTGATTTTCCTTTTGGTAGCTGTTTTCAAGATTTTTTTTTGAAACCATGATGTTATTACCTTAATACATAGTATACCAACGTTTAATTAGTGTACGTTTATACAAAAGTACTTACGGCATTTGAATAATCTGATTTAGTCTTATAAGAAAAGCGATTTTATATTAAATCACACACTCGCTTTCGGGGACAGCCAGAATCCCTTCTGAAATAGTTCTCCCAATGAGGGATATCATTCTTTCATCGTGCATTGACAGTGCCGGCACCTCCACCATATTCTCCACCATGGTTGTCATAGCCCTGTTCATTTGACCGTAATGCATCTTTCCACGGCTTTATAGATCCCGCCAAGTCTGAAAAATAAAAAAATAGCCATGTGCGGGATTCGAACCCGCGTCCATCCACCCTTATAGCCGGGGTATGCTCCGACCGACTGAGCTAATATGACAATGCCTAACAACTCCATTTTTTCCTCTCGTTCTTTATTTAACCATCGGCATCGTATTGGGATGGAGCGACACTTATAATTCAAACTAACGTTGTACTACAAACAAGACTAATTTTGCTATTGGTTTTAAAATTGCGAATGATGACGCAACTTACAATTTTAATATTGTTATGTTTGCAATAACGCCTGCTCAGCGGATTACATTACAAAATTACAAATTTACGAGATGGACGCATATGACTATTTTTTTTTCTCTCGTTATTATTTATTTTACTTAACATTTGGATGAGACCATATGACTTCTCCTGTATGTGCTGTAGTAAGGCGATCAACTACTTAAGCGCTCGTGCGAAAGAAGTCTCAGTAGTGACCAATTTTCTCAAATCATATTGGCCACGCTAAACTGAAAATAGGTAATCTTGGTTACAGTATGTTTTGCGATGTTATCTAAAAAGTTAAAAAAAGCAAAGATAATTTATTAAAATCAGCACACTTTCCTACTTTTTCAGTATCAGACTACAATAATGTAGGATTTCTTATAAAATACGTGTAGGTATTACTAGCACCCCAAAAACATCTCAGCTTAATACTAAGCCTACCTTTTATTAAAATAACCGAATCCCTACACATATTTTACGATCAATTTAAGAAAACCACATTTAAATTGAATGATAGCAAGGAGGCAATCACTAAAACACTATTTTCTCTCCGACAATCAAGAAAACATAAAAGGTCCTTTTCGAAATTATATTTAATAAACATCAACGTTTTATTATTATTTATTTGACAAACAATTACACGCATCCTTTGTGATGATAATGGCGCTTATCATAAGATTTTACGAGCAAAGCCGCGCACGAATAAGTTAGTGATGGGAATAATATCAATGTCATCGACATCAATAAATTGTATATTGAGAATATAATATTAAATTAAAAAGCAATATCCTGTTTTTGATTTGGAATATTTATTAATTTTACAAGTCTTGAGAAACATTTAAACTTTAGCATTTGTTTAAATATATTAATATCTACGTATTGTGTCTCAATTAATTTTGTGGCCCATTCAGAATTACTAATAGTTAAATTTTGTCAATGTACCTAGAAAAACATCTGCTGAAATAAAATTATCTTTTTTCAAGTACCTCGGTAGTAAAATTTGAACCATATTAGACTAGTCATTTAACATCAAGTACTTTGGTTAAATGCAAATTACTCTGAGGTGTACATGTATAAGTAGTCCCTAACCATCTGGCACTAGGACAACAGTTGCACAATGGTAGATTCCTAATAAACAGTTCACGTTCTAAGTCAGTTAGTAGTTCAAGTTTAGTCAGTTAGTAGTTCTAGGGTGCGGTCCGAAATGCACCAGGAGTACTAAAAGAGGTTGACTGTACTATTTATTGGACCGATTTGCATATGCACACGGCCGTTTTGCATTACCAACAATTTGGACCAAGCTAAAGCGTGCATCATACAACTATCTAAACAAACATGAAACCTACTAATATTCTCAAAAATATACGGATTTAAACTGATATAGGTAGATTATTTGCCGGAGATAATTCCTTGTAAAGCAAAAAAGTAAACTATAAAAGGTCTCAGATTGTATACTTTCACTTCATTTGTTGTGACAGTTGAGCCACAGATTAGTAAGAAAGTCAATGCTCCGTCCGAAATGCGCTGAAAACAATGTTGCCACGGGGTGCTAACCATGTACCCATCCGCGGGTATCTGCGAGGGCCGTGAGTACTGTTAGCGTTGAGTGGTGTCGTCGTCGATGACATCACAACTATCAGCCATGCAAACGTTTGGTGCCCTTCGCACAAATCGGACCAACTGTGAACGTTTGCAAGTCGGACCGCATCCCTAGATTCCACAATACATCGATAGCGAAGGTAAACACGTCACTACACTCAAGATTTTTAGTGTATCGTGTCTTTCGTGTCCTGGTCGGCCAGTGGAGGCGCAGGCGTTTGCGCACCTAACTTTTATTCACCGATCTTTAGGTACAGCACTTTATAGCTTACCATAAATTATAACCAGAATAAAGACGTTTTGTGAACGCCAAGAGGGCCAGACGTTTCCATTTAAATTATTTTGAATACACTCTCGTTTATATTGCAGTATTTATAATAAGCTTTGTGTTGAATCAATTTGGATTTAATATTTTGCCATCGTTGTATGTCACGGTGATTTTTATGTGTTTGTTTGAAAATATATTTAATTATGTATTCGTTGTAAAAAAACCGGTACGGTTTCATGCATAATTCATAGATTCAATAATAAAATTAAAATTATCATGCTGTAATAATGTTGTGCCATAATTATTTTAATGGGATCGTGGTTTGAGATCGTGTGATAAATTCAAATCATCATATCGTTAGTACTATTTTCATATCTCATACTCAGAAAGTAGTGTTTATTTGATTTGAGTAGCGGGTGGAAGGTGCTTCATCTTAAGGCGGGAAAGACTCATGTTTATAGCTTCCTAGGGCGGAAATATATTAGAGGTTCGGTTGTAATCAACTACTGGCACAAGATATCTATGGTACTTGTAACCAAATGAAAGTGAATATCTCTAATTCGTACAAATTAGAAAATTTTGTAAATTTCTATTTATGTGTGAATAAAAAACATTAAGCGGGATGGTTCTCGGAGGTGACGCGGTTGTTCCATGTCTAAAATTTTATAAGGACAGTATAATTAGTATAAATTTAAGTAACCCTGTCACAGATTCGTCCTTTGAGACATAGTTCTTAATTCTCATGTAACTGTAATTTTACTGGCTCTTAAGGACAGCTGGCGGAACACACCGCTAGGTGCTTGGCGACAGATTTTCTACTTGAGGGTGGTAGCTAGCCAGGCGGGCATTCGCAAAATGCCCTACCACCACGAGTGCCATCCTTAGACAACAACCGGGACCGACGGCTTAACGTGCCCTCCGAAGCACGGAAACGCTCAGTAGTAATGTCACTAGCGGCCACCCATCCAACTCAAGACCGCGGGCGACTCCGAATGACTCAGGACCAAAAAGTCAAACTGACCAGACACTATATAACGGGAGGTTCCCAATATATAAAAAGGAACTCTATATATGAGTCATCAACCTGTACGAGACATCGACTCTCAAACAGCTTAAGAACTACAAGGTGCCGGGGATGTAAATATGACGACAGAATTTCTGATACTAGGTGAAAGACTGGTACTCTTAGGCCTCCAGAAGCTACTGTCAAAATCGAGGGTACTGTATGTACTTATGCAATATCTAATTCAACTTATGACGAAATGTGGCGCAGGTATCTTGGTCCGTAAAATTTAAATTTAGCCGTTAAATTATTACCATAAGGTTCACATTGCTTTGTGCTTCTCAAGAAATGCATGATTTAACTAAATTTACAAAACAAAAACATACCTGTCATACAACTTTTAGATCCAATGGATAGTATTTTCTTTGTATTCTAGAAGACAATTTTTATTTGAACTTCATACCCCATAACTTCTCTTACTGAACTTTAAAGCTTAGTGATTCAATAAAATAAGGTTGAATTTGAAACGTTCACAGATTTAGCGATTGTTAAAGTTGGTACAATCCAGCCTAAATAGGAGAACTAATTTTGTGTTACTCGTTAAAATATTTCATATATATATATATATATATTATATTGTCCTAATTTAAAACTAGATATATGCTGGCTGTCAGTCTCTAAACTCTAAACTAAGTGATTGGCTAAATAAAAGAAGTATAGATAGACTAATGAAGTAGAATGATAGTCCAGTGTTTACTTAACTCATGCAGTTAATCCAGTGGTATTTCTTCTTCATGCAGAAGATGTTGCTTTGCAACCCACCGCTGGCTTGGGCTTCACCGCATGGGCATTCAATCTATATAGCTAAAACACTCAAGTTAAAATTCTGTCGCCAAGCACTTTACAGTATGTCGCAGCTGCTGTACTGCCAGTTCTTATAATATGCTACATTAACAGCCATAACGTCCACTGTTGAACAAATGCCTTCCCCATTACATAATCTGGTTTGACATAATCCTCACGCTTGGCAGGCGTCTTGGGGAATGAAGTGTAAGACGGCAGTTCTTTAGAAGGCGCTGCTGCTCACCTTCTGGTTTCTCTTTCTTCCTCGTTTCTAACGACTCCCACTGCATGATCCCGCAGTGCATATGCTAAGCCTGTTTATACTTTCGACTAAACCACAGGTTATATTGGTTAGGTGATATTGTGGTCAAAGCTAGCCTAATGGCAACAATAAAAGTCATTAAAAGGCTTTGGACAAAAATATAAATCAAATTTCTTCAATTTAAATACATGGTCCCGTTGAATGATAGTAGTGAGGACAAGTTGTAAGTATTGTAAGCTATCCTCATTGGCCTGATGGGACCATTCCCGAAGCAGTAAATCATATAAAATATATGATGATTTGAATGAATCACAATCTCAAACAACAAAAGTCAAAAGCTTATTAAGCTCATTATAGCACAAAATTACAGCCAGCTAATGCCGCCGTAACGAACTAGTCAATATCATTTCATTACACCAAAAAAAAACTGATTAAAAATACACAGGAAACCGAACGTTCTCGATTCTAACAAATCCCCCATATGTTACCATTAGCCATAACGAGACGTTTACGACACGATTCATTCGAATACTATAATCGAAATAAATACAGAATCGATTAATTTCTATAAAATGTTAATTCGATCATCAAACAGTCGACTGGATCGTTATACTAATCAATGTATAGTGCTATAAAAATTTATGTCAGTATGTTGTAAATAATTTTACAATTAATTGGGTCCACGGTATATTGTGTTTCAACTATTAGTTTTGATGCTAATTGGGTATTATTACTGATGTTATGACTTAATCAATCGATGAGTAAATGTTGCACAATTGCGGGTAGTTTAAGTTATGTATTAGAAGCTTTATGTACGCAGATGTCGCGACTTCAGGCCCTAGCTTTATACAGAAATTATATAAGAACGAAATAAAGTAACGTAATAGAAATGCACTGCACATTTTTTCTTAATGATAACAAATATTTTAAGAAAATATTAAAAAATAAAACACCTAAAAATATACAAATATATCTAGTGACAATTCCGCCAAATTTTCCTATCAAGCCGACGTGACGTCACAAATATTTTTTTTCTAATAGGTTTGTGATGGATTACGCCCGCGGCCCTCCTGGTGCTATACAGTAACCTCTGTCTATAACAGATGCATTTTATCATAAGTGACGAAATGCACTGCACCCATTATATTGAGACAAACAGTTGTTAAACAGCCGGAAGACGGTGCTTTGCGGCAGATTTTCTACTCGATCGGTGGAGATCAAACCAGGAACCTGCGGCACAGCAGTTCATAGGTTTTAGTAGCACATCAAGGTACCGAAATAATATGTAAGTAGTTCCTTGTAAAACAAGTCACAACTCACAACTATCCACTAATTTGTATTTTTGGTTGTCAGTAAAAACCCTAGTTCTGCCAGACACTTTTTAAGCCAAATGTATTGGATGGCAAGCCGTTTGCCATTTACCGGACACGCATCCAGACTCCGGACTGCTACTGAGAATTTCTTCGTTATAAAGTGGTCTAAGTTATTAACAAAATACATTCAACATGATATTTTGACAACATGTATTCTCTGCATGTTTGTCACAGAAGTGTGCAAACGATTGTCTAAGGAGTTATGTTATGAACACTTCTTAAATAACCATTTAAAACATATTTAACACTGCGTAACTGTGAAAGGTACGTTATTATCACAATAAATAAAATAGTTCGATATTTGAAAGTAACAAACAAAATAAAAATATTATATTCAGTTAGTATGACAATAAGTTAGTTAGCCAATAGCATTTACATATTTTTTTTTTTTTTTTTTTTTTTTTTATGCATGATAGGTTAGCCTTTGACCACTATCTCACCTGATGGTAAGTGATGATGTGGTCGAAGATGTTGTTTAGGCTAACCTAGAAGTACTGGCTCTCAAGGACAGCTGCCGGAACACACCGTTAGATGCTTGGCGACAGATTTTCTACTTGAGGGTGGTAGCTAGCCAGGCGGGCATTCGTATACAAATTGATGTTAAGACAGGCCAATTTATTATTATCATGTTACACCCTTATCCCACTCATGTGGGGTAGGTATAATATGTCTTTACTAACAACACAGAAAAAATAGTTAAAGAGTCCCTCAACGTCCAAATCACATAAACCCAGGATCAACTTCCATGTCAGACAAGTGTGTTGTTTTTTTTCCGAGTCCGGATTTTAAAATCTGTAAGTATCTGGTAGAAATGGCAAGAAACTCTCCTACTATTACACGGGCTTTCAAAACATTTGACAAATTCTGGGTGTTTATATAACTTTTCCTACCCTTGTGGGGGTAAATATAACATATCCAACTCTATGCAGAACTATTTCTCAACACCATTAACGCTTAAAAAGACTTCAACGCGCTCGCCCTAAAATACGTTGATATTTGAAAATTCAATTAAATTTCCACCATCATCGTAATTTAACCTTGGCATTGTAAATAAGCGTTTAAATATAAAAAATAAACTGTTATTTTGGGAACTGCATAAACAAGATACCGGTCTAAGTGTTGATAGTTTTCTATTATATGGATTCAATCAACATAAATTAGACGTAATTTGGTCGATGACGTCGGACGGCGCGTTTGACCGTTCTGTGTGACTTTGATTGTGAGAGATAATGGTTTCTGTTTATTTTTCTTTTTATGACAATGTGGAAAAATATAAAATGTTTTATATATTGGGAACCTTACAACTGGCTACATATAGTACGGCTAGTATATAGTTCCTGGCTATATAGTTAAACTTACTGTCCCCGGATCAAAAACAGAACTCTTTCACGTTCTTGGAAACGGTGTAGTATACGAGTATATGGTTAATGAATGCGCCAAATCAGCAGTAACCCTTTCAACTGTTAAAAGACTGTTCAGCCAAGGTTCATTATTTGTTTCATTCGTAATATGTCATGGCAGATGAAAGGATCGAAATTTGTTGTTTAAACAACATTTAAAATTATCGATGTAATAATATCTTTTCAAAACGTTTGAAAGTCATGATATTTATACTACCAGCATAATGGTTTTAATAAGTATTTATGCATGAAATACTGCCTGGCTTAATTTATTTTGAAAATACAATGATTTCCAAATGATTTTATAATTAAATATGTACCTGCTACTTTTTTATGAGCTAAATTGAAATAAAGTGACTGTAGAACGGCGCGCGTGGTCCAACAAGCCTTAAAAAACTCCCTTTAAATAAAACACCGAATCACCGAGAACTTACGGTTTATTTCCCAACTTAAACTCAAATTAACAACAAACAATTTTTACGTACCGGGGTGCAGTGAATAAATCGCTTGCGATTGTTAATTTTACCTGAGTCGCCATCTAGGTACAATTGAAGGAACTATTATGACTCAAAGTGGGTATGAAGCTATCCTACCAATATCAGAACCATTTTGCATCGAACAGTGACTCTTTGAAAAATAAATCTTTCTTTTGTTATGGGATTGTGACAAAACAAGCACGAGGCCCCTCTGATACCTATAACAGATGAATTTTGTCACAAGCTTTTCAACAATTTTGTTTTTCTGAAGCATTGATGGTTCAGTGGCATTGGCTTTGGACTGCCGCGCAGCAGGTCCATGGTTCGAATCCCGCCAAAGACTTGAGCTTCAGCACATGGTGGTAAGGGATTTTTCGAATGCCCGCCTGGCTAGCGACCATCCTCAAGTAGAAAATCTGTTAAACCGGGATTCCGGTCGGTGGTCAATAGTCGTAATTACACAATTATCCTAAAATCTTTAATATTTAAAATAATACTTTGAAATACTCATTACGAAAAAAATAAGGACAAGTGAGAAATTAACGTTATAAAATTGTGTAGTCTAAAATATTTTTATGTGATTTTCACTTATTATACAATAGTGCTTGGAATCATTAAGGTCAGGTTAGCGATATCATAGAAAAGTGTTTAAAAAACCACTTCTTTCTATTAGGTAAAGTCTAGTAGTCTGTTGGATGACCGCGCTCCGTCCGTTATGACGATTTAAGTAATTCAATTAGAGCAAAAAAAATCGGATCCGTCGAGCGATCTTCGATATGCCAGTGGTTTCCCACTGTGGTAAGATTTTTTTTCTCTAAAAATGTTTAATATAGAGTGAAGATGGAAGGAATATGAAATGTGGTGGATACTAAACCAACAGTTAAATTCTATTAGGATTGTTATCCCTCCCCCGTTCGTAAAACATTAATCAAATTCTTGCTTATAGTAACTAAACAACTTTAAACGGTTTAAAACGCGTATACTTATTCGTATCATTATTTTTATCCCGACGTTTCAAACACTTTGCAGTGATCCGTTTAAAGTTGTTTAATTCCTATGTGTAATAATCGCGAAAACCTAAAACAAAATTCTTGCTTAGCTTACAAACAAAATACTGAAAGCTATCAATGGTATCCAATGACGTAATAAGCGACTAATACAAGCGTTGAGTGTTCATTCAGTCAACCGATCCAGCCTTTGAAACTCCTTCCAGAAACTAGGGACCTTCCAGAACTTTCCCAAGTCTTACTTCTTCATAGTTATAGCTCCATGTATATATACTATCTTTAAAAAAACGACAACTCTTGGTGACTCATCGAAATATAAAAATTCTATTATGCCATTTGTTAAAAAGTAATCTATGTCTATTTAATCGAAACCAAACACCCAATCACGATTAATCGAGAAGCACTTTAAAATCGCTCACGACACGCAAATAATGTTTTAATTCGAAACACTCTTTGGAAACTCGATAAAAGGATTTAAAAGAAACATCGTACCTCCAAGCAAATAATACTGCCTGATAACATTCGGAGAAACAATTTTTAAAACGATTCAACTATCAATATCGTACAAAGTAAAGACGACTATAACGCGCTGTATGTAGAGTTTAAATTTGGTTAAGTTGAACAATTCGTGACAGCTCTCATTTTTTTTAAACCGAACCATTCCATTAGTGGGCACGCGCCAATATCGACAAACAAATGACAACTATAAAGAATTCGATTTAAAATTTGTTTCTAAATTCAGAAACTTCGATTAGAACAAATGGTGTCTAGACTTTGGTATCTTTCGTGGAGCTCCGTCCCGAGGTATTTTTTAGCCGTTGTCCCTTAAAAAGCTCGTATTGTCTGCAGAAGCCTTTTACTCGTAGACGTTTATTATATTATAGACAGCTATTATATATTATTATGTGCCGACTAGGATAGTATAGGCCTAATGTCAACAACCCTGTAGGCCCGGGTTACAAAGAATACGGCTACGGTCACCCCTGCCTGTCGTAAGAGCCGACTAAAAGGAGACTTGGAGTTCGGGGATTGTAGGGGATAGGGCCCTTATGATCCCACCAACGAGCTCGAAGAAGATAGCGTCACTGTGTGGCAAGTGATGTTATGCCATTTTACATGGCTGCAGAAGACAAAATGACACCTAAGAGAGCCTGCGGGCAATGTGACAGGATGGTTCCGGTGCGTTCCTCAGGAGAACTCGGGGCCCTCCGTTAGCTAGTCACAGAGGAAGACAACCGAGGGAGTTTAGTGGGTGAAAGCCCCACATAACCCGGCATGCTCCCCATAGTACCCAGGTATCTGTTAAGATTTACCCCGTCACAAAAAAAAGGCCTAAAGTCAAAATCGAATGTGATTGAAAATATCGAATGAATCATCAATACGGGTATTCTCGTCAAAAAAAAAATTATAATATACTCCTTTAGACTAGAACTTGCTAGAAAGCTTGAAAGATCACTTCAGTGGCCAGTTCCTTGATCGATTTGTCGCTGTAATGTGCGTGGTCGCGGAAGTCGCGTGCGACGGCGACCGGTCGCGATGTAACCGCAATCCTATAACGAGCCTGTTACCTGCCTATAGCTGCATGGAGTTACGAACTAAGCACCTTTTGTAGACAATTTCATTGGTTTATGCAACAGGATTTTCTTTCGATTGCTCTGTCACTTTATTTGCTAAACAGAGGGTAGATTATTTTACGTTCATATTTTTATGTGCAACGCCTCAATATGTTTGGTGATTTTCAATTTGAATCCGGTATGTTCCATATCTTCACAGTTGGATATCGTAAAATTTGACAGTTATTCTTCATTGTCACCAATATTTGCAATTATTGAGCCTGAGAGCCAGTTCATAGAACTAGCAACACCCTCAGTTACCAACAGGGAGATACTGATCAAAGAATAGCCTAAATGTAAATAAAAAAGTTCACAGTTTGTAAACTCTTCCCGAAGCCTTGTGTGTTTTAGGTAATAATCTATAAAAATTTTATGATGAAAGAGCGTATAGTATTAGTATATTAGAGCTTTATAACCGACTTTAAAAAAGGAAGAGATACTCAGTTTGATTGTATTTTTTTGTTTATTATCTAATAACTTTTTACCGTACTGGTGGTTATGTGGTCCTATTAAAACGTGAAAGAGATCTAAAGAGTATTTTATGTTTGAAGTTGATTGTTTTTGTATTTTTTTGTGTAATCATAACATCTATATCAATTATTCCACGTCGAAGCTGCCACCACACATGGCAACTCACCACACCTTTGACCGAATCATTAAATACGTGGATGTCTAAAGATCATCATTTGAATATATGGAAACAAAATAGTTGTTAGCTCAAAGTTGCTTGTCCTTGTGGGCTTGTGAAGCTTGTGAAGTGATCTGCAGGCACAATTCCGCTCATCTTATAGTGAAGGCTGTTCCTAATTTGACTAAGCAGCTGCCCAGCATCTTACACTGAACTTTATAACTACCATTAACTTTGTATCGAACTTCTTACATATAATAAAATATTATCATGTCGTTATACCAGCTCTATTGATAATTCTAGCTCTTGTTGAATCGATGAAACCGCAATAGGATTATTCTGATGCCTATCCACCCGTTACAGTGACTTGAACCAATCAAAACTAAACTATACAAATTATAGCCATCATTGCTAAAGAAATTATATTACCGTTATTATTGCGAAGGAATTAGTATTACGCAAATAATTTACAACCTTTTTAGACGTTTGCAATAACAGTTTTTGTTTACTTAGTTTTGTGAAAGCTTCAATTGATTTATGGTTTACATAACTTCAAAGTTGCTGATTATATAATAATAATTTTAATAGGAATAATTAATGACATAATTTCATTTTCACGCAGAATCTTGTATTTTCACTGATATTATAAAAATATAGGTTCAAAGTACAATACGTAATTTATAAATAATGAATAAATATTGAAATTGAGAAGAAAACATAACCTTGGCTAGGTTATGCTTTCTTCTATTTTATAGTCTCCTTTAACATGTAGTTACCTATTTACAGTGTTCCCTCGGAGTACACAGGTAATAGAGTTGTAGGTTTCACATTGTAGATACATGGTCTGGAATTTGTATCAAGCGATTACAGTACCTAAATACCTATATCTGCACTCAACAAGTTGAAATGCAAGTTATAAAAAAAATTACTACTATGTGTCCAGGCTCGTGAAGACACTTATTGTCCCCATATTTTCATACACAGCTAATACGTGAACTCTGCAAGACGTGGAAAAACAGAAAATAGATGCTCTAGAAATGTTGTGCCGGAGAAGAATGCTCAGGGTTACGTGCTCGAATGAACGTCTCGATACTTCGAAAATTCGATATCAAGCATCCTTACATTCTTCAGACATGTTTCCCGGCGTTTTAATCAGTTCTTAGAACTCCTTGTCGTCCAAGGAAAAGTGGTAGGCACTAGACTGCGTGGAAGGTCACGCACACGCTGAACCAAGGCTGAACTAACCATCGGAGGTTCATTGAACCAATGCAGCAGAATGACCCCCAGCAGGCAGAGGTGGCAAAACATCGCGTCGGCGCATAACACATGCCCCTTTCAGCAGTACTACTACATAACGATCCCGGCCTCTCTGTCAAGGGCGTACTAGATAAGAAGAAGTCTGTAAGGCCGAAAGCTTAATTATCAATATATTTTTCATTATTTTTTCATCTTAGCCAACATCAGTGCTGTAAAACCAACCCCTAAATTAGGTGACAAAAAGATCTTATGGGTGATTCTTTTAGATACTGTGTACGTTAAATTTCCCTACAAACGCAATTTCTTTGTATTGAAAAAATATTAGTATACTATATATTCTCTCTCCGTATTATTATACTATATATTTATTTTGTGTTTTTCACAAGAATTCTGAAATATTTTTTACGCAATTTTAGTGAACCAGAATTAGCACAAGGTAATGTACGAAAAATTAACGGATTAATCACTTGCCCCATTACTGATAATCGTTTTATAACTTTATGATAGGTTTATCAAATGTTTGAAAGCGCTACCAGGCGCTACACAAACACTGTTCTGCTCAAGCTTCGCTAGTTCTGAAAGCTCGGGATCTGATGTGACGTGACGGAATCGAAAAAAGCTTTCTTCAATGTACAAAAGTATTGTCAGAACACAATGACACTGAATTAAGTATTTATTATGCGGGGGGGAATGAACACTATTTGAAATATTATCAGAAAACTTTATCTTCACCGAAGCTTCAGTACTCTTTTCTGATTTGATTTGTAGCTAAGACTATCATGGTCTGCAGCTATTCTTTGAAAGTCGTGACACAGTTACGTTAAACCATCACCGAAGTGGCTAAACGTCAACGTACTTTGTGGTTTTAGTTCTGCCAAATTGCTGAGGTGCAAGTTAGTACGGTGATTAGTCTGTGGTTTGTGAGAACTACGTAATGATGGTCGTTAGATGGCCTCGGTATACTTTTGGTTGCTGAGTTTGTTTTAGATTGTAAGCAAGCTGGTGATTAAACTTGTTAAACTTGGCGCTGTTGTTCACTTTAGTCTAGTTATCATGTTTTGTGGTTTGATATATTGCCTTCGATTCAAATTTCTTTATTACTCGTTTATACCATATCTGTAGAAAAGTTAGGTAGTAAAATACTCTCAATATATAAGTAAAAATAAAACCAACCAAGTGCAAATTGCACACTGTACTGTACTGTATCAGCCAGATTGTCCACTACTGAAAACCGCCTCCTCATCAAGGGGGGGCTCGCTTGACAGGCGGCTTGGGGATCTCAGTTTAAGATATCAGTCCTTAATTAGGAGCTTTTATAAGTATTTCATTTACTATTACCATTTAATGTTGAATTTGAAGTACCGTTTTTAAATCATCTGAACCCTTACCGAAATTAAAATAGTTGGGGAAATATGAGATATATTGACATATTTAATTTGTCAGGGAAAATCGCGAATGCCTAAAATCGTGACCAATCCCAATATATAATAATTATAAAAATATGTATTCGTTCATATATCTAACAAAAGGAAAAATACAAAGTGCGGCCATACGGTCCTGTGTCCGAGAGGAAACCACTCTATTGGCATTCTTCCATTGACGGCATCTCTCAGACACTAAGTTCATGTAACAGCCTCAATGACGGATGTTCATGGGTTCAAAGTTTTCTTTGTTATGATTTTGTAATAATTACTCTAATGTACACCAACTGCCCATGGGGGCAGGCTAGAAGGTCACCCCCCATCTCTACCCGTCTACGTCTACGTCGTAAGAGGAGACTAAGGGTAACACCAAAGGTGGGCAGCAGCACTTTCCGACGAACTGATATCTCACACTGCGATCCCCAAGCCGCGCCGGCGTGGGGATTATGGCAAGCCCCCCCAAATTGGGGGAGGCTGTGTTTAGCAATGGACTATCCGGCTGATACAGTACAGTACAGTACACCAACTCACGAAAAAGGGGGCTACTTTATGTGGAGCTTGTTTGTTAGAATATGTTATTCTACCTTCGGTTTTTAACAAAGGCGATATTATAACAACAACAGTGTCTAGGGCGGGGTCAATCCCGGCGAGTAATTACAGAATTTCATGTGAACAGCCTCCTTGTTCCGCAAATCATCGTCCCTCATTAATTCTAACATACGGTACTGACGGGCAGAAAAATGTTAATTGCTCAAGAACTGCCAAATTAGATTTACTCAAATATTGTAAGAGGTTGTTCTATCAACTTAAAAAGAATATTAAAAAAAAACTTTCTTTTTAATTGCATTCTAGCTGAATTTTTACACGACTGCCCAAAAAAAGGAGCGATATGTTTTCAGGGTTTATGTATGTATTTTTGTGTTTTTTTTATTCCTCCATAACTTCTAAATGGCTTAACCGATTTTAATGTATGAGATATCGTTAGATTTGTGTTGATAGCGCAGGTGACCCTAGGTACATGGAAATATATAAAAAAGAAACTGGCGGATTTTAGACGCCATATTGGGAGAGTTTTTTTTTGCTTCATTACTATCAAGTGGGGTTTCAAAATGAAGGGCTTTAAAAAACGATTCCATAAATATATATAACTTGCAGTTTTAATTTGAGTGGAAAGTTTAAACGCTTAACGAAAATAAATAATATACAGTCGGGTTATTTACTTTTTAAATTAATTTATACTTCATTTATATTATTTCTTTGCTACATTACGATAAATATATATTTTTGTAACTTATATATTATTGTCTCTATATCGCTGTATTGTGATGATAAAGATATACATTTGCTATGGGTTATTCATTCTTACACCTAAAGACGGGGTAATAACATACTATTAAATATTTATATTATGTTATTGTAATAATAATAATATAAAGCTGGTCAGACAACACAATTGAAAAGAAAGAAATAGCGGTTTCCGGACGAAGTGATTGGTGTAACGGCCACGTTGGTACGTTTCATATGAATTATGCAGTTCCTTTGATTTTCATACTTGCCACGACGAGACGTAGGTACTTATTAAGCAACTCCTTAACTCTAAAAACGTTTTATATCAATTAAAGATATAGTAGAATTGTAAAGTTTGCTTCTATTAAGAAAGTAGACCTATTAAATCAAAAGCGTACTAACCACCCTTCTCTTATAGCTATATGTCAATCATCGAATTTAACAATAGGGTGTATCAAGATCAATATTAAAATATTACAGTACCATAATAAATGCATCATTTGGTCCCAGTTTATAACAAGATCCGTTTCAATGTCCCATCTTATTTAATTTACTTTTGTTGTGTTGAAAATGATTATGACTTCCGTGGTTAATAATATCATATTTTATGAACAAAGAGGACTCTTGTTAAAAATACCGGTGTTGCATTTGAGTCTTAAGGTTGTTTTTTAAGACTGTGTAGGAAAATCATTCCTAACATTTTATCGTGATTTAAAACATATTAATACTCTATGGATACAGTAAATAATTAGTGGATGCTGGCTTGGTCTTAATTGGGCCAAGGTTAGTCAGTACAGGTATTTTTTACATAATCCAGTTAAACTATCTTTGAATACAAGCCTCCTAAATAGGTACTTCTTTTTGGAAACATTACTAAGCCAATATAATATGGGAGTGTTGCACTTTTCTCACTTTACTCTCCACCAGTACATAATGTAAATTGAATTAGTGGGCGTGCCGCAGCGGTGGTGGCGGTGGACGCGACAGTACTATCATTTGTTATAATGAACGCTACCAGCAACTAGGATACACGGAAGTGCTTAATTAAGTGTAAGGATTTTTGCTAAACAGATTAGATAAGCTTAGATTTAAGAGTTTTACTTGCCTTGTTTATATTGCAGACATCCAACAAACGTGACTTTCTTATGGCATTGCGACGGAACAAGCACGAGGCCCATATGGTGTTAAATGGAAACCTCTGCATTAAACACATTACATCACAGGTGATGGTGATACCTATGCCTTTCAGTAGAAGATGCTCTACAACTGCAGCTGCAGACGCAATCGCAGTAAAGACGCCAACAGTATGAGATGGAGGCATGGTTTTCCTTGAGAGCAAGCTAACATTCGAGACCGGTTAGATTATGCTCAAAATCTGTACCTACAGTAAAAATAATTACTACGGAACAGAAGATCTGAATATTTCGTGATTATTAGAAGAAGAATCTAATCACAATTCCCGGCAGCGTTGCCTAATTTATGCACATTTTCCAGAAGTACCGATGTTTTATTAAACCCATGTAATATGAGGCGTGCCTGTTGCCATCTACCGGCCACAGTTCAGGCTAATTTGATAATACTCCAAACTAATTCACTTGTAGTACTAATTTGTTTGTGTAAAGAGTGCGAGTTGCGTACAGTGAATTATAAGCATCCTAAATTTGCGCATCATGCCCAATCATTAAATCTCCAGTCCAATATACCAATATTAGTGTGCGTGCGTCTCGTTTGGCGCCGACAACGGTCGAACGGGAGGCGGCGTCTTTGAAACAATGCGCGGGCGCAACCTCCTTGATTGCAACTCGATGACTTGCCGATGACGTCACAGAATGTACGCTAGTTACTACTGCGCGACTCGGTGGTGCCAGCTGATAGACTTGAAGTGAAGTACCCCGATTTTACCGTGAAATTTGGAAAGGTTCTGCATAGTTTGGGAGTGCTCTGGTTAAATTGGATACTTTTTATCTTTTTTTATAAGGTACCCAATTTTCGATGATAAAGCTATTGCGATGGATGTCTTCGTTTCCCGAAGTGCACAAATATAAATAAAACATATTATATAATCTCAATCCGCATTTTATATGTGTGTTATATTAACCGGATTTTTCCAAAAACGGCCACGATACGACGCATTTTACAGATTAGTCCGATTTTGATAATTCTTTTGTTTTTAATGGATAGGGACAACCTCCGAGGTAGTATGTAGTAGCATACATAACAGCATACATACGTATAAACTACTTAGTCGAATTTGATGAAATGTATATGCTACATTTCATCAAATTCGACTAAGTAGTTTATAAGTTTTAGTCATTTAAATGAAAAAAATATTCGCTTGCCTGGATGACTTATGGTTTTTGCTGTTGTCGAAGTTGAAGACTATTTTAAGCGAGTGATTGATCGTGTAATCAGTCTTTATCAATTAAAGAAGAAAAAAAAAAGAAAAAAACGGATTGCTGTTTTGTTGATTGACCATGCTGATTTTAAACACTGACCTCACATTAGCATGGTCTGACACCACAAGTTATTTCATAATTTTCAGTGTTGGAAGTCGTTTCATTTATTTCTTTAATTTTTTTTAGTGATTTCATGAATAAAAATGCATGACCCCGTTTTCAGGGCCTAATATATTAAATTCAGACGAATATTAAAACTCCACGGTTATAATCAAAGAAGAGAATTTTGTGATCCAAAAATGTGATATGTCAGTTAGTGTCTTCTTTCCAGTGCCAATGGAAAAACAGATCGTAAGTTTTGTTTCCCTTTATACTAAGTTGCTCCGAAAAAAGCAATATAACAAAGAACTACGTTTGTAAAAGTCGCGGGCGGAAGCTTGTTCAAAGGCAAAAGCTATATCTAAAATCTGTACCTATAGCTTAAATCTTAATTGCATTGCATGTCTCTAAAAAGCAATGTAGCGAAGCCAAGAGCGGCATATCGCTTACAATGTCGGACGGTAATCTATTTATTGATTCTACCCGTCGACGAACACTGGCTTGGTTACTGACAATAGTAACTAACAAACAAACAGCGGCAGCGCAGTGGTCGCATCAAGGAATTGAAACTGGGGCAAATACGTAAACTTCGTATTTGCCCCATATTCAAGCTTTTTCCTATTTTCGGCTCTACAAGAGGCTTCGCAGCTCGAGAAATGGTTCATATTCGCCATTCCATTTCACTAATAAATTTTGCAACTAATGGACTAATCTAATCAGTATACTCTACTTGGCAATTACAAAAAATTATATGAAGTATACCTACTTCATAAGAAACAATTTTCGTATCGTAAGTGAAAAACAACTTTAAAAGTTACCAGCGTTACATATGTTTAATGTCTCATATTTTTGTGTAAGAATAAAATAGAGCAAATTCTTTATATTGTATTATTGTAATGTTTATTGTATTTATTGGTGGCCTATGACTACTATCTCACCTGATGGTGGTAAGAGATTATGTGGTCGTAGATATTGTTCAGGATAACCTAGAAATGTTGCTATAGTTTGACTGTTAGTTGAGCAAGTGTATTTTATCTTATAAATTTAACACTTCTAATCCAAGTACCGAGGCAGGGGAAACTATTTCCCCCCGTCTTATAGCGTCTCTGTGTCCAATGAAAAGGCGCACTCTTTTAAATCGGCCGCTCCTCCTGTGCCTAAATAATAAACGATGACTCCACACTTTCTTTAATGTACTCAATTTAATACACGCCTACTTGTTTTGTGTACTATCTACCTATTTATTAACGTCGAGTTTATGCTCTGGTTTTTATAAGTTGGTTTGATTGGGAATTTTATACACTGAAATTATATTAACGCTACATTTATTTATATTTTACCAGGATATGATTAAAATACAACTTCACGACGAATTGATAATTTGAAACCATGAACATGATTTGTACCCGCCACTAATCTGTTTCTAGGGCCAGGATATGATCTAACAATAATTATTGAGCTATATTACAATAAAGTTCCAATTATAGTACCACCAACTTAACTGTGCAGTTTTCGAGGGCGCTACTGGTCAAGGAAATCAACTACAAACTGTCACAATTTGAGGGAAAGTTTTAGTTAATTTTTCTGCCACCTGAATAGATAAGTTGGTGGGACTGTAGTCTTTTGGTTCGTATAAATAAACTATCAATAGCTTAAAGACAATAGGTATAGTCGGTGAAATATTTCCTGATTAGCAATTATGAGAATATTATAATATATTATTCTGTGTAGTAGTAGTAATAGGAACGTTAACAAAGACTGCCACACATCAGGTTCTTCTCAGCGTTCATCCTTGAAGCCATGTAGCAAGTTACGACTTTGCTAAGAGACTGGTAACACTTTGATTCATCGACGATTTTTCTAGTCTGTGACCGCTGCTAGTCTATAGTCATTTGATAGACTGTGACTTTGAATTTCACGTTATTAGAGACTGTAATTGACTCAGCAGTTTTACCAGCCTCCGAAAGCAACACCTCCTGACTATGACATTGGCAGAAAAGGCCGTGCTCAGTGTACATCAGAAATAGATGACATAACATTCCAAAGCGATCATAAGCTATGAACAGAGTGAGATTGTGAAGAGAGTGTTCTGCAAGGCGAGGATTCGAATGGCTATAAGGGGATGATGGAGGCCATATTGCCCTTATAAACATTAAGCATGATGTCGATACGCTTGCTATCTCCGACATATGTATCATGTGATTTTATAACAAAACCACCTTATTATACGCATTTACATGTTGTATGTAAATGCACTCATCATTTTGGCAATGGTAGACATTATATGTTTTAGCGAGTTAGTAGTTTCTAGCAAAAACGTGATCCTCCCTTCTGTTTTTTTTCATGGTGGAAAAAAACAAAAGATAGTGAACTGGCTGGCTGATGCTTATGCAATTCATACGATAACTAGCCTAGGGAAAGTTATCTGTAGCTGAGGCAACGACAACGTGTTCTCTTCCAGAATAGAATGTTAAGTCATTCGTTTGGTTTAACTACGCCAACGGGGACAGCGTATTGTGACAACGGTTTTTATTTTATTTTTTATATATAGAAGAACTTTGAAGCAATGATGGCCGAGCGGTAACAGCTAAGGAGTGCCATGCCGCAGATGCATGGTGCGATCCACTGCTGCGCACCGCCGCGCCGGCTTGAAAATCACCGCGTGTTTGATGAGCATTTTTCGATTGCTCGCCTGGCTAGCTACCACCCTCAAGTAGAAAATCAGTCGCCTAGCACCTAACAATGTGTTCCGGCAGTCCTTGAGAGCTAGAAAAATTACAGGCACATTAGACTTAACAACTGAATATGCCTTAATTTGGCGGGTGCATAGTGCAATTCGTTCGGACGCAATGCATCTGTTATAGGCATAGGATAGTCCGATTAACCCAGCTGGGGCATCATGCTTGATCCGTCACAATCTGTGAATATTTTTCCAATATACATATAGGTACTATTAGAAAAAAGACCAACCAGCACCAACAATTCTATACGTCTACAGGTTAATTATGTGATGCCAAGTAAATATTTTGTTTATCCTATCTCATGTAAGACCACACAATTTTTCATATTTGATTTGAAGAATTCCATTTTGCTTTTCTGTCAATTACGTACCCTACAATATCCAGATACCTACACCTTTTCGTGTAGATCTTACATACATTACCACCTACTGTAATTAATAATTCAATTACAAAATTGTTGTCTAATCAGCGACACACTCGGGGAAGCGGCGACGCCCGAAAATCTCATTAACCCCACCACGACGTATCTCATATATCCAAACCATAAATTGGACTTAACCCTGCACCCTTTTTGTCTTCAGTAATGAGTGCATTACCATACAAATAGAATCAGTTTGGGACGAGGTATAATTGAGACTGGCGCCCCGCGGACTCTGCGCTTTGAGTGTGCCGCGCCGACGACGCGATCAGCCTGATGCGATCACTGCAATTTAGATGAGGAACAGTTTGACTACGTTGAGATACTCAATTTGAAGGTGACCAGTTGGGCTGAGATGCATCCTGCTATAAAATTCTATATGGCTGTTTGAAAAATTTTGTTTCTTTGAGAGCGACGCAAGCAACAAGCCTAATAGTTAGTTCCCCAAGTGAATCACTTGTTATTATATAATTAAGATTTTCTGACTATTATAAGATGTGGCTGGTGGGATAATGAATTGACATTGATGCGTTAATTCACGAATCATATTAGAAGAGTTGTTGCTTCACTGACGATACCTTTCTCTCATCCACCTTCTCTATGCCTTTCTTTTCTCCTTTAATTCACAGGCCACAGCAGCAACACAGAAACGTATGAAGACATGGCGGAGCCGAGCGTATTCTGACTGAGCGCTCTGAGCGCAGCTATTTCAATGTCGATGCTTGTTCGAAAAAAACTTGTATTTTATTCCTTTGAACACCCTGAAACGAATGGATGGCCTATTCACCTGAGCGTGTGATGGATATTAGACATGCACACATAATCTTTTGGATGTGCTAACTGTTAGCTCATAATGAAAGGTGCAGCGTCACTTGATATCTGACTGATACATTCGAATATATCATAGTTATGCTTATTTAATAACGTTTTAAGGGCAATAAACAACGCAAGACTTATTCAATAATACAATCTATACAACTGGACTTAGTTATTGTGAACATTTTAAGAGTCTCATGGCAACCAGCGACCAAATAAAATATGTTCTTTTTTAGATTTATGGGAGAATATTTTTGGTCCAGCGATGTAGAACTAGATAAAAATCGACCAAGTAATATGATGATGAATCAATTAATAGATACCATTCGAACGGAACACCGCATTCGCTTTTTAAATTTGAATAGAACTGGACTTGGAACAGTAAAATTTTGACATTAATTCACAGTAACGTAGTCCTTCTCACTGATATTAACGTGGTGAAACTATACAAGAATATCGGACGATTGCTTTACAAATATTAGAGGACGGTGATTAAATGCGCCGACTCGTTATTTGTTCATTATTGTGTACTGTTACGAGTAAATATGTATATACAGCCTTTTGTACCTTGTCTCAGTTAGGCTTTCAATTGACATACCATACCCTACTTCGTCGCAGACCATACAGTTTATTTGTGTGTGTACTTCGACAAAGTATTTTGATAAGGTACGTATTGGTTCAATATTGTGCCCGTGAAAATTATACGCTACGATTGAAAACGTAGCGGTTTCTGTGAAGCAAAGTGTTGATTGTAGATGTGCCAAATGATTTGTGAAATACATAAGTTTTATTTAGTTAGAATTTTGTCGTTCTTCGAAAAACCTTCATACATGGCTACCTAGACTAGGTATTTTCCTAAGCTCCATATTTTACCACTTTTTTATTAAGTCACTTTCTTGTTTGTCAGTCATTCTGTCTCTTGTTTGGAGTGGAAACTTGTCTTAAATTTCGAGTACGGTCCGCTTAGCTATCCGACTGAAACTTTCAGGGTGGCTAAAAAGTCTCACAACTCCATGACAATGTATTATTTCAGTTTTTTTTTTGTACCTGATGGGCTCTTATTTGACCACTATCTCATCTCATGGTAAGTGATGATGTGGTCGAAGATGTTGTTCAGGCTAAGCTAGAAATACTGGCTCTCAAGGACCACAGCCGGACGACAGTGTTAGGTGCTTGGAAACAGATTGTCTACTTGATGGTGATAGCTATTCAGGCGAACGTTCACAAAATGCCCTACCACCATGCTATAACGACTGCCATCCTAAGACAACAATCGGTACCGACGGCTTATCATGCATTTCGAAGCACGAAAGCGCTCAGTAGTAATGCCACAAGCGGTCACCCATCCAAGTCACGACCACAGCGGACGTAGCTTAACTTAGCTGATCGGTTAAGAACGGCTAACGTTAAGAGCGCTTCTTGTTTATCTCTCTATCGTCACGGGTGGAATCTTGCATTACAAATTTCGAGCACTTTTCGATTATTATTATTCTTTTTAAGGCGCGTAAAATTTGTTGTTATTTGTTTTTTTTTCTATGTTCATCCTTGTTTCGATACTCAGTGCATTAAAGAAGACTAGGTGCACTCTATGACTTTATGATATAATACGAGTGCGGTATATCCACTGTTTTAAAAAATATTTATGTCAACATTCGATACTGAAGAACTCTTTTTTGGCTGAGAAGAGTAACGTAAATTCAAACCAAAAGAGAAAAGACTGATTCGCCACCCGGTAAATGGAGAATGTGGGTTCGAATCCCACTCGATGTGAGACATTTTGCACTTAAACAATGAGTAAATGAGCCTGAGAAGAGTTATGTCTAATCCAGTTTTAAAACAGTTGAAAGAGAATTTGCAACAGATTTACCAATTTTATTTTAGTAAGTAAGGTTTAAATAACATGTACAGAGGTAATTCTACCTATCTAATTAAACGATTCATGACACATTTAAAGTCAATTACACAGGCTCTAAGAATGATCACATAAAATATGGTTGAAAGTATTTGACATTTATAGAAATAAATTTGAAATTTCATAAATTTATGTCAACAATATAGGCTATAGAGGTTTTAATACTTAGATGTTGTAAGACTATTTTAACGATCATTTCGCTTTCAAATTCATCTTTTTTACAACCTCCGTAAACGAAAATCAATTTATACTAACAAACTTAAACAAAATAACTGGACATCATTTAACATGATTTACGTTTGGACATTTTGAACATATTATTTCAATTAAAACAACAATAAATACCAACAAATAATTAAACAAGGAAATAAATTGTGAAGTCGCCCAAAGCGGTCGGTCGAATTGGACCCTAACTAGAATTTATGGGCCTCACGACAAATATAGAACTTGAATATACAAAGTGGGTCTTTCAAATATTTTAAGGGCTGGCATTTCATAATGCAGCCTTGTAATCTTAAGTAGGTATACTTGGAATTATTAACTTATTAGGAACCGGCTAGGACCCGCGTTGTATATACCTACCGGAAAGATTCCGACCAGTTTCGGACTGTTTTGTAGCCCTTCGTCTGGGAGTCGCGATTGCGCGAATCGTGATATTTATTTTTTAGCTCCCAATAAGTTAATATGGATAAAACTTGCTATAGTTTTTAACCGACTTCAAAAAAGGAGGACTTTTGACTATTTTTTTCGACTGTATTTTTTTGTGTGTGTATGACACATTTAAATTGGAGTGAGATCTGACGAGTAGTATTTGAGTAATCCCTAATATTTAATGCGTATCATATGTTGAAGTCGGTTCTTCTTGTTCAAAATTTTCAAAGCGAAGTATACTTAGACTTATTTAAATTTAAGACTACCGATGTTTATTTTAGTTCCAACACTAGTATTTATATTCTCTTTATATTCCAAGAATATATAAATAATGGATTTCTTTGCTTGCGTTTGTCTTTCCCGATAGATAAAATTTTGGTAAGTAGCTTTGCGAATTAAAAAGTATAGGTAGTAAGCGGACTTCCCATAATTGACAGCTCTACATTATTGATCTCTTTAGATAAAAAAATATAAAGTATATTTGTAATCTCTACTCGACAAGCTCTTGATGTAGACAGGTGTACTTTATTTGCACTCATTGCTAGGATGCCAATAAAGATTTTTTTAAATTTATGATATATTAGATCCCCCCTGAAAAATAATTCTATGGAACTTTTCTTAATAACTTAACGAGTACTTATATTATAGGTAGCTTAAAATCTAACAAACATGACACATCTTTGGATGTTGGAGAGTTATAAGTAATATAGGTATTTCTATATCAGAAGGGGTAGAAAACAACCGCGTTTCATGACTTATGCAGATAAGGTGCCCAGAAATTAGTGACTCTACCTCGTTGTCTTAAGCTTATTTGTCAACAGGTACATAATTAAGCGCAAACGTATTTTTCTCTTTTTGTTATCATCAGCCTAACAAAACTGTCGTACAAGTGCACCTCAAAGACAAAAAAAAAACAGAAATAGCTGTGCATCTGTATAAATACTCGTTCCTATCATCAAGAGTTCTATGCCTTTTTTTTCAGCAGCTATAGCAGCCGCTCATTCTGCTCTCTATTCTTAATATGAGATAAGGTATACCACATACAGTTGGTTATTATACCATACATATTGATTGATAATCATCAGTTAAAAACGGTAAAGTGGATTCTCTACTTTAAAGGTATCTATATAAGCTCAAAAACCATTTCATACACATAAAAGATTTGTGTGGATATAGATATCGAGGCACTTACAATTTAATTCTAGAACACAGTGTTTCACCAACCCTGGACTAACTACTAACTAGGCAAGAAAATTAAAGTTGTCAACCACGATAAATGGCTACAGTTGCAGTCAACTAACTCAATTTACAGTAGAGTTCAATAAATACCTAGGTATCTGCGTTCGAAATAACTTGATATTTTCTCTACTATATGTATTTTAAACCCAAGCTAACATAGATTACAAACAACGTTCAAGCATGGAAATATATAAACATGGATTCAAGCATGGTGGTAGGGCATTTTGCGAATGCCCGCCTGGCTAGCTACCATCCTCAAGTAGAAAATCCTTCGCCAAGGACCTAACGGTGTGTTCCGGCAGCTGTCCTTCAGAGCGAGTTATTCTAGGTTAGCCTGAACAACATCTTCGAACACATCATCACTTACCATCAGGTGAGATAGGGATCAAAGGCTACACCACCAAGAATTAAAAAAAAAAAAAACACCTGTAAGGAAAAAAATAATAGAAATAAAACAAATTCAATGTATAAAAACAATAATTGCATTCAGAAAGGATCAATTTATTAACTGTTTCTTCATGCAGAACGGTCTAAAGAACAGTGTGAATAGGCAAACAAATGCAATGTACGTAATACCAGTCCCTCATTTACGTCCAAGGTACTCACCTACTTCTGTCGGGTAATATGTACTAGAAGAACAGTAATCATTGAACGTAACACAATTGTATATGTCAACAGCATAAACCCATCTCGTAAACCTTTAACTTAAAGTTCTTTTGCTCTCAATTTCATTAAGAAAATGCCGCCATTATTAACTATTCGCACCTAGCGGCTCTATCAATAAACGCAATTAAAACCCATTAAAACAAATAGATCATTGGAAAAAATCGCGTCGTCTAATTGAAGAGTAAAAAGTATGATTGCAATTACACGAGTCCAGTTAGACGTGTGTTGTTGGGGCGGGAAGCTCCGCCTCTGTAGGCGTAGGGAGGGCCGCGAGAGGTTCTCGTCGGAGGAGGAAAGAGGACCAGTTGCCTTCGCTACCGCGGACTTAACGCGCGCGAGCCGCGATCCTCGCGAATATTTACGCAAACCCTACGATATAGTGCCTTATAAATAATTAAAAAATAAACTTTCGCACAGAACAGTTTACGGATTCAGTGCAGTGCCCTCAAAAGTCTCCTAATAAACTATTTAAAAAACAATCGACGACCGCGCAAAATTTAACACCTGCAATGAATTCTATCAGGCATTACCACGTATGAGTAAAGATGCCAGGAGAAACTATTTGGAATTTGAATGTCACCAGTGTCAACAATGGATTTGACCACTCGTCGAGATGTAGAGGCCCAGGAGTGCCTTGTGAATGGAGCTGATGCTGTTGTGTGTACCGTGAATGGGGGCGATGACGTCACAGGGGTGACGGCTGAGGTTCCGCCGGTGAGGAAGACCAGCTCGTTCAGCATCAGGCATCTAGTAGGAACTGAAGATGTGGATAGGCCTGCCGACGGCAATGCGAATGTTGGAGAAGGTTAGTGCATATTTAAATTAATATAACTAATATAATGTAAACGTTTTAATATCATTTACAAATAAAAAAGTATTTATATAATAATATTAAATTGGTAAGGGTTATTGACCAGAATCAATTTGGTTAAATTTCCGAGGTACTCTTTATTTTACTTTTTACACTTATTTTGTTTCATTGCTGGTAGACATTTAATAGTAAATTTTATGAGACTTATTAGTTAATTTGTTTTTAAGCAATATCGAATTAAACACACCTATGTATGGTACTAATATACATATCATATGTTTTTAGTTATCTACATATTGGTAATTGATTCTTGTGATGTTTGGAAAATGCAAAAAGGGCATAACTTCTTTTTCCGAACTACCTATTGCATTCTTATATCAAAAAATTATATACAAAGTTTGTTTTTTGTTTATATTTCGTTATTAACTTTCGTACGAAATATTGGAATGAATCCACAAACTGGTTATTTTTTTACGTTATGCCTGTGGCCGTTTTATGCCTAATGAAAAATGCGCCAATTAGTTAATTGTTTTTAAAATTAAATATGTTCTTAGCTTTTGTGATAAGGACCGCCACCTGCCTAGGCACCTGCAAACTTTACACATTATTTTAAAGTACTTACCTAGTAAGTATTAATAAATTATCAATTAAACTAAATAGTTTATCATACCAAGATTATTGCTTTTATTTATTTTACAATGGAGCAAAAACAAAAAACCTAATTTTTTTTTTGTTTTTATTGATATTTGTTAGATAATCCGTCATAGAAATTTGTGAGCTTTTCAAATGGCAACCTATTACGGTGAAAAGATATAATTCAGTCGGACGTACGGACTGATACATGGACGGACGGACTGACTGATAAACGGACGTCAAAGGCTTAGTAATAGGGTCCCGCTTTTCAGAACAAAACCCTTTAATAATAATAAGTAAAGTAAGTGTATTACCTAAGTTCAGAAATCTATGGATTCCATTAGCATACTGGGCACGCTGCCACCTGGTTGTAGGCTTTTTTTTAGCTAATAGGCTAGCCTTTGACCACTATCTCGCCTGATGATAAATGATGTGGTCGAAGATGTTATTTATGCAAACCTATATAGAGGTACTGGCTCTCTAGGACAGTTGCCGGAAAACACTGTTAGGTTCTTAGCGAAAGATTTTCTACTTGAGGATGGTAGGTAGTAAATGCCCTACTATGAAAAAAATGTGGTTGATGCTTTCAGTCAGTATCATTCAACATCATCAGTATGCCAATAATGCCTGATCAGTATGAACTCATTAGACATTATTGGCACTCCTACTTTAATAATAATAATATAATAATAATAATAATTTATTCAGAAAATATTCATACAAATGTGCAACTAAATACAAATATCAACAAATCCTATAAGCTAATATGGCATTCATTAAGAATCATAGATAGTCACAGTGTTGTCTTGCAGAACCTACACTAAGAAAATTCTTGTGTCGTAGATTCTGCCCCTTCATATGCACAGTGAGTAAGAGGTAAGTCTATGTAGCTGTCAGGTTCATAAACAAACAAAAATATCAAAGATGTTCTTAAGGATTTGATATATATGACATTACAATTCTTTATATATAAATATATCATATACATATATAATTATGCATAAGTACATACAGTATATTCATAAATGATGGAGATAAAAATATATATATATATATATACATATGTGTGTGTGTGTGTGTGTGTGTGTGTGTGTGTGTGTGTGTTGTACGTTTGTAAAGGGGCAGGGAATGAAGTTTTATGGCAAAGTATCATATTATTCGATTACTTTGAGAAGATTCTCAGTTTCATCATACTTTAATTTTGTTAACCAACTAAATAGCGCCGCTTTTGCATCTCTGTTGTTCAATGTAACAAAATCTTTTATTATTTTGTTAACATTGTTGTACAAGAATGGCCCCAAGAAACATGCGTGATGTTTAGCTAATTTTGTGTTGAATTTTATACTCCGAAAAATTTTATCCTTACGCCTTTTTTTTTCAACATTTTCCATCAAACTCGTTTGACTGTGACGACCCATCACAATATTTTTTATAAATAATTGCCGAACCGTCAATACTCCACAATCCTCGTATAGATCAGACGTAGGAAATATACGTGTTCTAAAAGTTGCAGTTTTTAGTAGCGCTCTTTGAGCGCGTTCTAGCAATAACATGTATGTTATACCTGCACCGCCCCAAGAGGTGTTGCAGTAGGTAAGGATCGACCTGCACAGTGCGTTATACACATTTATGATTAATGTTCGGTCGGCGACATCACGAAGATTTTTAAAAACGAATATTAATTTTCTTACCCTATTGCTGAGAGTCTCTATGTGAGTTTTCCAGGTCATTCTGCGATCGAGCGTTACTCCTAAATACTTGATGTGAGGGACGTTTTGCAATACCGGACAGCTGCAATTATTCGGGTTACAATTAAAGTGAATTTTTATATTTATATCAGGTGTCCTTCCACGGTCACACGTAAACGCAACAAGTTTAGTTTTATCCACGTTTAATGAAAGCCGGTTTTCTTGCAGCCATTGTGTGACAATCCCTAATCCTGCCTCAGCTCGAACGCGGGCCTCTTCCCAGTCTTTTCCTATAAAAATAAGCGCTGTATCATCTGCGTATGCAAACGTTTTTCCACCATTCAATTTAAGCCTGCACAGGTCATTGACGTAAATGAGAAATAAAGTAGGGCCCAGAACGCTGCCCTGTGGTACTCCAAACGTTACTTTATCTCCATTACTGATTACGTCACCCACCCTAGTCCTCTGGGTCCTCTCCTTCAAATAGTCCTCCATAAGGTGCAATGCATTGTCTCTAATTCCAACATGTTCGAGTTTTTGAACAAGTATAGGTACAGAGACAGTGTCAAAGGCTTTAGCTAGGTCTAAAAATATTGCAATGACTTTATTTTTCCTGTCTAATTCAGTGACGATAGAATTTGTTAGGTTTGACACTGCGTGTTCAGCTGAAAGACCGGCTCGAAAACCGAACTGATTTGACGAGAGAATCTGAAATTTTTCTAAATATGACGTAAGGCGTTTGTTAATAATTTTTTCCAAGATTTTGGAAAGAGAAGGTAATATAGAAATTGGTCTGTAGTTTTCAACACTGTCTCTAGTACCACTTTTATGGATAGGAGTGACGACGGAGGTTTTAAATTTTGCAGGAAATATCCCAGAGGACATGGACAGGTTACAGATATGGGTTATTATGGGGACCAGTATCTGCGAGGACTGCTTTAAAATCTTATTTGAAATGCCGTCAAAGCCAACCGCGCTGTCATTTTTTAATCTATTTATTATATTATGGATTTCGTTTTCATCAGTATCTAATAAAACGATGGAGTTAACTTGAGACGGTGGTGGAGAAGTAGATTTTTGAAGATATTGAGTGTTTATCTTAATTTTACTAGCTAGACCTTTACCTACATTCGAAAAATAATTATTGATAAAATTTACTGAGTCAAGAGGATTACTCTTTAATTTTAATAAATTTTCGTTGGTACCAAATTTCTTATTAGTGTATGTAATGTCCTTGACTGCCTGCCATGTTTTTTTAATATTATTTTTACTGTTTTCTAGTTGTTCTCTATGGTAGTTGGTCTTTAATTTTTTGAGTAAGCTTGTACAATAGTTCCTATATCTAGAATACGTTAGTTTGAGCGTTTCATTTTCGGGCGTTTCTTTCAACCGAATATGCATTATATCTCTTGTACGGATACAGCGAAGAACTCCAGGAGTAATCCAGGGTTTGATTATACGTTGCGTGTGTGGGACTTTAAATGTTCGTGTGTTTCTTATTGTGATTTCCATCAAATTATTCATAAGAAAATCGGTTGCCGCATTGACATCTAAAGAATGCAATATTTCATTGAAGTTTACGGATCTTATTTGTTCTGCAATTGTAGTTAAGTCTATTTTTATCAATGTTTTCTTGGGGGGAGGTAAGTTCAATGCTTTGATTTGAATACTCAGTAGATTAGGGTAATGGTCAGTGACTGCAGTTTTTACCACAAGTGTAGTACATTTAAATTTACTTTTAAGCATTACATGGTCAATGCAGCGGTGACCTCTAGTAAACATATTGTGACTAGGTAGGATACCATGACTAGCGAGTAATTCTAAGTAACCAGCCGAGTGTTTATCCAAACTGTCTGGGTGAATTCCGATGTTTATGTCACCAAGCACTGTGATCGTTGGGTACTTTTTGTGAGATGTTAAAATACAGTCTAAAGAATTAAGAAAAGTATCAGTGTTAGTAAAAGAAGGTGAACGATACAAGGCTACTATTGCTATCTTATGTCCCACCTTGATAATAATACAGTTAGAATCAGCAAAATCTGGTTCTTCTATCTGCAGACTCAAACAAGCCTTGAAAAAGACTATGATACCACCGTTTTGATTTATACAGTTCTTGGTGTATGCAGAGTTATAGTTGGTCAAAGCAGGAAATTGTTTGTTGTTTTTAATCCAACATTCTGTCAATACTATGATATCACAATCGAAATCAAGTCTCAACAACAGTAATTCTAGGCCGTTAAAATTCTTGTTGACGCTTCTAATGTTTAGAGTAAGTATATTAATTGTATCTTTATTTGTATGGATCAGATTTTTACATGATTCTGGTTCGCAAAACTTTGCTTTTGCGACAGAAAGGTCATCTATCATATGGCACAAATCGATTTTTGGGCTTCTATCCATTATCATTGTAAATAAATGAAAGAACACTTGTAATGACTGGTAATCTGTTAGATAGATTATAGTTTTTACAGTTTTGTCTTGCCCAATAAGAGGTGATGGGAGTCATGTATGAGTGTGAGATACGAGTAAATCGGCGTATATGTAGAGTGTTTGTGTGTATGCTGGTACTTCGACCTATGAGATTATGCGTAAGTGTGGGAGTGTGTTTGAGTGAGTGAGGTACATAGTAATAAAGTATTAATTTTAAATTAATATATAGAGCTATACTTACATAAACATAAATAGTACTTAGAGTTACGTCATAGAGTTGAGTGTCACTACGTAAATTAGTCAGTTTTTTTGCTTCAGAATATCTAGTTGCTCTTCACTTGTGACGATGATTGGTGGCTGGCCCTCAGCTTTCCTCATAAAAATTCTTCCATTTGCAGACCAACAGAAGTGATACCCACTGGATTTCGAAACTTCGCGTGCTAGAAAATAAAGCCGCTTTGCTCTTGTTTTTTACAACAAGAGTGCTTTGTTACTTATTAACTGTTATTACATCTAATAGAGAAATAATATTATTGATATAGTAGGAGGTTGTTATTTACATATGTCATACACGGGTAATGTAATAGATTTTGAGAGTTAGAAGGAATTACTTTAAAATTATTAAATACCCTGATTTCGGGATTAAATGGCAGAAAATATAATAAATGAGATCAGATTTCTTTGAAGCAGTGATGGCTCAGTGGCATTGGCTATGGACTGCCGTGCAGCAGGTCCATGGTTTGAATCCCGCCGCGGGCTTGAGCTTCACCGCATGGTGGAAGGGCATTTTGCGAATGCCCGCCTGGCTAGCGACCACCCTCAAGTAGAAAATCTGTCGCCAAGCACCTAACAGTGTGTTCCGGCAGCAGTCCTTGAGAGCTAGAAAAATTACAGGCACACGAGACCTAACAACTGTACGTCTCAGTGTAACGGACAATGCAATTCGTTTATAGAAATGCATCTGTTATAGGCAGAGGTTAGTCCACTTAACATCAGCTGGGCCTCGAGCTTGTTCCGGCAAAAAACATTTAAAAAAAAACACTAACTTTCCCTAGATTTTCCAGGGATAAATTTTACTTATTCTCGATAATGCGCTTGAATAGTCAAGACTTCCCGATGATGCTTCACTTAGAAGAGAAACGGACGTTTATCACATGCTTTTATTGTTCTTATGACTGAATGTATTAATAATCAATACCTAACTCCAGTAACATTAAATCATAAACATTTATGCATCGCAAATGGTAGTGTTTGAAACCTACACTTTTTTATCTCTGTACAATGTTGTTATGAATAAATAAAATACTACAAACTATATACAACACTACAGCTACTACAATACTACAGCTACTACAATAAAAGCATTTGGACTCATAGGCAGTCCAAATGCTCTAGCCCACTATCAGTTGGCAGCGTGCCCAGCATGCTGGCAGCATTGCCCCGTTAAAATTGTTTTTTTTTTATTAATTTATATTATAAATAAAATTGAATTTAAATTTGTTCCGGTTGGCCTACGTGGTGTTAATGACGTCACGTCGGCTTAGAAGGAAAATCAAGCGCAATCGTCACACTTTTCTTATTATATATTATTCACGTGTTTTTCTAAAATATTAACTGTTCGGGATGATACTAGGTTTCAGAGGTTGGAAATAATTGTTTAATGTATGTTTACCGTTTTATATCACTAATTTATTATCGTTAAAATGTTCTTAATATTGTTATGAAAATGTTATGTTAAATGTAAATGAATGCTACCGTATGCCGCGAAGACCAAACGTGCACTGAACTCTAAATCCTAACTCGTTGAGTAATTAGGTGTTTGCGACACACGATTGTGCCGTGTCAGGAAATATACCAAATATGTTTGGTATTATACAAAACATATATATAAATTATATAAATTAACCCATTGTTTTCTTATAATATTTGCTGTTATTAAACATGGATATCTGCAAAGAAACGCCTGAATATATTAAGCACCCCCCAGGGTGATGTCAGTAGCTTCAAGATAAAATGGACTTATTTAATTAATTATTTCTTGAGCAGCGGCATGTGATACTGACATTCGCTGGATAAGTATTTCTAGATTATAAATGAATGTCAAGGCCTGCACTGGTCTTAAGACCCCACTAACTTCTCCAACAGTGTACTAACAAGATTTTATCAAAGTCCAAGTCAAAATCATTTATTCTATTCAGGCGTCTACGACGCTCTTATGGAGATCAATAACAAATTTCAATATTGAGATGGCACAATACACATGTATTGTAACTTGAGTTATCAGTGAAGCAGTGATGGCTCAGTGGCATTGGCTATATGGAATGCCGCGCAGCAGGTCCATGGTTCGAATCTCGCCGTGGGCTTGAGCTTCACTGCATGGTGGAAGGGCATTTTGCGAATGCCCGCCTGGCTAGCGACCGCCCTCAAGTAGAAAATCTGTCGCCAAGCACCTAACGGAGTGTTCCGGCAGCGATCCTTGAGAGCCAGTGAAATTACAGGGTATATGAGACTTAACAAGTTTGTCTCAAGGTGATGGGCGCAGTGCAGTTCGTGACTTGTGATGAAATCCATCTGTTATAGGCAGAGGATACCGCTTAACATCAGGTGGGCCTAGTGCTTGTTCTGTTACAATAACAAAAACAAATAAAAATATATAAATCTTTGTCAAGTCTCTATACCAAAATGCTGAAGATCTGTTATAAAATAACATAGTTTTTAAATCCAATATTAAATAAATATTAGTTTACAAAGGCTATCATTTAAAGCCGTCGTGAATCCCAAAACAATGGGGAAGCCCGCTGTCAAATTAATTCCACCCAGATGGCGCTATGTGTTTGCTATCAATAAAATGTCAATGTGTCCGGGAATATTTGATATTTTATTGTATTTTTCTATCTTATATATAAAATTCTCGTGTCACAGTTTTCGTTGCCATACCTACTCCTCCGAAACGGCTTTACCGATTTTGATGAAATTTTTTGTGCTTATCCGGTATCTATGAGAATCGGCCAACATCTATTTTTCATCCCCCTAAATGTTAGGGGTAGTCCACCCCTAAAGTTTTATTTTTTATTTTTTAGACAAAATTTTTAATTTCTATTTTTTTATGATACAACATACAAAAATACATACAATCCTCAATTTTCACCCTTCTACGATCAACCCTTATTTTTTAAATTATTTATATGGCAAAACAACGTTTGCCGGGTCAGCTAGTATTTTATAATATAATGGATTCTGTGTTGAACCTGAATGTCGGAAAATAGGAATTTAAATATTTTTTTGTCATACTGAAAGAGAAAGTCGGTAGGTAAAATCCCTTAAAAAATATTTGTTATATGTAGTTGATTAAACATTTATTTACTGGAAGTGTAGGAATTTTAGTTCTTCTAAACGTGTGATATGAATGAAAGCGTTGATTAATAATCTGATCTATTAAGATCGTTCATATGCAACTTAATAAATCTTCACAGATATTTGTCCAAAACGCAATTAACAAGTTTGACATAACGTTATTTATGGCTACATTGACAAAAACAAATTTTAAGTCATTAAAACTTATATAAGTAAAAATAGCTTATATTTAGGAAAAAGTGTAATATTTAACAGATGCTGTTCTTAACCGACCAGCAAAGTTAAGCAACGTCCGCAGCGGTAATAAGTTGGATGGGTGACTGCTAGTGACATTACTACTGAGCGCTTCCGTGCTTCGGGGCACGTTAAGCCGTCGGTCACGGTTGTTATCTTAGGATGGCAGTCATTATAGCACGGTGGTAGGGCATATAGCGATAACCATCTGGCTAGCTAACCCTCAAGTAGAAAATCCGTCGCCAAGGACCTAACAGTGTGTTCCGGCAGCTGTCCTTGAGAGCCAGTTATTCTAGGTTAGCCTGAACAACATCTTGGACCACATCATCACTTACCATCAGTTGAGATAATGGTCAAAGGTTAACTTTAAGGGCATAAAAAAAACAGAAAAAACCAAGATCAGTTTATAAGCTAGAGTTATGCCTGGTAGCAAACACATAGCGCCATCTACGAAATAGCTTCAGCAATCAACTCAATTTCTGTTAAGCCAAACACGGTTAGGGTACGGAGCTCTAGTGGCATCTTCAAAAATCACCACCGAATAAAAATTGGCAAAAGTCACTAACAAACACTAGGAACAATACTCCTATATTTGTGCTTTCATACACGTAAGGGGTTCGAGCTTTACATAGACTTTGTCGTTACTTTTGTTGTGGAGACACAGCTTTAACTATGAACCTACCTATATATGAAAGTGTAAAAAGACCTTAAAATTGATATTTAAATTAGTGTAAGGGTTGTTATAGTGGTAGTCATATTTTTGCTGATATGCCCATAAACAATCATTATGAAAGGATTCATTTTAAACACGATCTGAATCGTGTTAAAAATGTATCCAAGCCCAGTGGTAATGGCTATGGACTGCCGTGCTGAAGGTCCATGGTTCGAATCCCACCGCGGGCTTGAGCTTCACCACTTGGTGGTAGAGCATTTTGCAAATCCCGGTCTGACTAGCTCCCACCCTCAGGTAGAAAGGTCGGTCTGTCACCGAGCACCTTTGTAGTTTTAGGCTGTACCTTCAACCTCGTTATTTACAATCAAGTGAGATTGTCGTGAACGGTTAACCTATCAGATTAATAAAATATAGATTGGAAAACCATAGATTATCGAAAAAAGGCGAAAGTTCAGCTGAAGGTTGTCTGATGTTGCAAATGTGCATCAGTCTACAATATTGGTCTAGTGTAGGAAACACTCTCTTGGGGTGCCGGGCTAGAATGTCAACCCCTATCTCTTCCCATGGGTGTCGTTAGAGGTGATCAAGGGTAAAATACCTGAAGGTAGGCAGCAGCACCTTCTGAGGAATCGCATCTTATACTGTGATCCCCAGCACGCCTACCAAGCGTGGGGACTATGGCAAAAACCCTCCTTGATGGGGGAGGCTGTGTTTAGCAGAGGAAAATCTGGATGATACAGTAGGAAACACTGGATATAGATGATTGCAAGCCTCCCTCGCAGTCAGTTTCAATAGCGGCATCGGCAGTGGTTTATTAGTGAGGTATACTTAAGCCTTTTGGTGTAGATCGAGGTAGGGAACTGGTCGTATTTTTATTTCTGATACAATAAACTCATCTAATGGCGATGATTGATCGTGGGAGATATTAAAAAGACTTAACGTAGAATGGGAACTTGGTCTCAAGGATAGCTGCTGGGTCACACTGACACATTTTATATTTGAGGGTGGTAGCTAGCCAGGTGGGCATTCATTTCACAAATTGCCCTACCACTATACCATACTAGTGCTAGGGCAATTTGGGAGGTTTGCCAGAATCCTTACACTTGGCAGGCATCTTGGGGATCACGTGTAAGATAGCAGTTCATCAAAAGGCACTGCTGCCCAAGTTGGACAAAGAGGTGGGGGAGGGGGGGAAGGATGACATTCTAAGCATGACTACCGATGCTTACCATTATGCTCATCTTATCATACAAAACTGTATTTTTTGCATTTATTTGGCTCAACAAATAAGCAATCCAGCATTATACCAGGCCTGGCTCACTCCGTACTTTAGGTGCAAAGCTACAGGTACATCGGCGTATCCATCCGGACGGGGAATATTCTACAGTTTGGGATGTTCTACAGTTCAGAACAGATCGGAACTATGCATGGCTATGCGATAGAAAGAGAAACACCTTGTAGGTGAAAATAAATATTAGGTATTCCGTGCTTTGCGAGCTGAAGTGCACTTTATTGCTTCGTAGCTAGAGTCGCTTATTTATTGGAATGACTTTACGGAGTGATCCTTCTGGTCCTATTTATTCTGTGCTTCTACTTAGTAACAAAGTGCTTAGACAGATCTGGACTGAGGCCGTCATGACACGATATGTAGTTGCGAAACGAAAGTCCTCATCAACCACATGCATTGTAAAAACACAGTAGATGATCTGATAAGTCGTGTATACAAACGTGTGTTACAACTTCATATACTTTTAGATAAAATGCAACAAACTAACTAACATAATTACATGGTACTCTATCACCATAAACAGACTAGCAGATGACATCACTCACGTTAACTTGTTACATTGATTTTATTGTATTTTTACGGCCATGCACTGCCCATAAATGCACAATCGGACGCAATCATAAGTCCATTCATACTTTGTATCTCTATCGCATTATCTACAGTGATTTTCCATGGAATTTTCCATAAGGTGATACTAGATGTTATTATGATAGAGTACTAAAATGTTTCTGGCTCAACATTGTAGGCGACGATTAAAATAATTTCCTTCAGAGTACGTCCACACCGTCTATTGGGTAATAAACAGCAATTTGAATGTTTTATGACACTGACAAGTATTAATTAGCTGATCATAATAATGTAAGATACATGTCTTTTTGTTGTTTATTAATTTGGGATTGTTGTTTAACCTCTAAATGACGATATTTTATTGATTTTCCATAGGTCAGATCCTTATCGATCAGCTGCAAATATATCGTCAGATCGTGATAGACATTTATTCAGAAGCCGTTGGTAAATAACGATTCGATAATGATATTAACTATCACATAATATAAAAATGATAAAATAATAACAAATATTTTTAAAATATTTTATGAAAACATCAAATTAATATTTTAATAAAACACTTAATAAATACTAAAATATATCTAGTGACAATTCCGCCTAATTTTCCTGTTAAGCCGACGTGACGTCACAAACGCCACGCAGCCAAACCGGAAGAATTTTCGACGCGTTTCGCTTCTACACGAAGCATCCTCAGGAGGTCTTGACTCTTCACGATCGTGCGCTCAAAGATATCTAGATATATGTTTGTATTTTTTAAGGGTTTTATTAAAATATTAATTTGATGTTTTCATAAAATATTTTAAAAATATTTGTTATTATTAAATATGGATTTCCGCAAAGTAACGCCTGAATCTATTTATTAAAATGATATTATTATAAAAATAAATCTGGCCAAAAGCGAGTCGGACTCTAAAACGTTATTATTATATCGTTATTCTTTATCTAATAATCGTTATTATTTGTAACGGACGGTTATTCGACTATATCTCAACCAAGTTTGACGCTGTATGTATATTAGTGTGTTTTATTAGAGAAAAAAAAATGTTTGAAAAATGCAGCTGTTTCCTTCATGGGGACGTCCCTTAATTTGTAAGTAAATAATAATATGCAGCGCTCGTAACGTAGCTTACTTAGCCATTCTCAACCGATCGGCTAAGTTAAACAACGTCCGCTACGGTCATGAGTTGGTTGGGTGACCGCTACTAATGAGCACTTCCGTGCTTCGTTATATCATAGTGGTAGGGCATTTTGCGAGTGCCCGACTGCCTGGCTACAACCTTCAAGTAGAAAATCAGTCGGCCAGCACCTAACGTGTTCCGGCAGCTGAGACCCAGTGTCTAATATATCTCTTCGACTACACCATCACTTACCATCAGGTGAGATAGTGGCCAAAGCCTAGTTAATAAGGCCTAATAGTTATGTAAAAAAAAACTACGGGTAGCGATAAGTGGGGTGACCTACTACTCATCACATGACCAGTACTTACCAGTTTTCAAATGAAATAAAATTTCAAAATCGTTTCAAGTTATGAGGTAAAACACACAAAAAATACGGTCGAAATTAAACCCTCCTCCTTTTTCGAAGTTCGTTAAATAAAGGAAGGAAATTGTATGGAAAGCGCTATTAATTTTTCTTTCTAGTAGTAATTTGTACCTTTGAACTGATATAAAAGGCCACGGTATACAATCATTGAATGATAAAATAGAATCATTAAAAACAAAGTTATACTTTTAGTGACATGACGAACGTTACCGACGTATTAATAGAAAGTTATTACCCATAGGAGTGTAGATTACTGTATTTTACAGGAATAAACTATATTTGCATTTTGGTTGCCAACTGTTCCTATTCCAAATTGGAGAATACAAAATGATATCAATTAGGAGCAAAAGATACCTGAGGCATAAGTCACCGGACCCCTCAAATCAATAAGAGCCTTATGTCTTTTTATGTGGATTGTGTATATTGTTAAGTTGTATGTGTCCCCGTTTTGCATTTGTTTTTATCAAAGGTTTTTATTGTCACTCTTTGTATATATCGATTTCGAAATCGATATACAGGACGTCCCACGGCGATGCCACATGGAGGGAAAGTACCTTGAAAATTGTAGATGGAACATTTTACTGGAAGAGGACATCATTTGAAGTTTAAAAACAATTTAAACTGCATTCATAGATATTTAAATAATTACACGGTTGAACCGGGAATCGAACCCGTTACACGAGAAAAAAAAACATTCTGTAGTTTTATCATACCGATCGAAATATTTCATCACAAGGATTATTTTTTGCTTAATAACATAGTGTCAGAAATAGGAAGACCATGAATTTTAACATTTGGTGTGAAATTACTTACTACATTATGATTTTTTTCTCGTGTAACGGGTTCGATTCCCGGTTGAACCATGCAATTATTTAAATAGCTATGAATGCAATTTAAATTGTTTTTTAAATTTAAATAATGTCTTCTTTCAAATGTTCCATCTACAATATTCAAGGTACTTTCCCTCCATGTGGCATCGCCGTGGAACGTCCTGTATAGTTCGATAGTACTCTTAGTGCGAGCTCGTCCGGGGAAGTACCATCATAGCTATTTCTACCGACAAGCAGTAATGTTAGCACTACTGTGTTCCAGGTTGAAGGGCATGGGTGCCTGTGAAATTAGTTCAGGGTGATAAGCGCAGTGCTATAACAGCACAGGTGGAGGTTACCACTTAACACCAGGTGTGCTTCCTGATTTCTCCATCACGATAGCATAAAAATATAATAATCTTAAAATTGTGGAATGTAATGAAAACATCTACATTTTCCCTCAAGCGGAGGCAAAGGTTTCGAAGCACCACGTGTTGTTACGACAGATATAAACCAGCTATGTTTATATTACTTGGGCCCCATTTTTCAATCACCAAATAGTTTACAATTCCTAAGAAATAATATATACAAAACCAATATTACAAGTGCGCGAATGTTAGTTTATTTTTTATTTTTTTTATGCTTTGACTACTATCTCACCTGATGGTAAGTAATGATGTGGTTGAAGATGTTGTTCAGGCTAAATTAGAATTACTGGCTCTCAAGGACAGCTGCCGGAACACACCGTTAGGCGCTTCACGACAGATTTTTTACTTGAGGGTGGTACCTAGCCAGACGGGCATTCGCAAAATGCCGTACCACAATGCTAAAACGACTGCCATCCTAAGACAACAACCGGGACCGACGGCTTAACGTGCCCTCCGAAGCACGGAAGCGTTCAGTAGTAATGTCACTAGCGGTCACCCATCCAACTCATGACAGCGGCGGACTTTGCTTAACTTTGCTGATCGGTTGAGAACAGCTAAGTAAACTTCGCTACGAGCGCTTCAAAAGTAAAGTTCACTTTACAAAATTACAACGAGAGGCAAAATAACATATAGCCATGTGCGAGATTTAATCCCATTACTTTTAATCCATCTACCCCTATAGCCGGGGTATGTTCTTACCACTAAGCTAACATGACATATGACTATGAAACATAACTCTAATTTTTCCTTTCGTTTTTAATCATCATATGGGGATGGACCGACATCTATAGTTCAATTTACGTTGTACCACAAACAAGACATTTTTTTGCAATTAGCTTTAAATTTGTTAACAATGACTTTATTCTATTAATATTTTTATTTTTGCATTGACGCATGCTCCACGGATTACATTACAAAATACAACAAAAATACAACAACGAGAGAAACAATCACTTGTTTTAAATTTGATCGATTAACATTATTATCAGTGTCAAATTTTTTATCTGATGAACAAAACTAGTCCATAATAAGTATACTAGTCCATAATAGTAAAGAAATAGCAGTAACTGACGAAAATAATATGCAAAAATATTATACGTTATCTGAGCGCATAAAGTGGTTTGGAAGGATTAATTTACTTGGGTATTCATGATATGAAGTGATTCTTTCACATCAACTAGCTCGAGTTATGCCTTGGGCCGCTCCCTGACTCGATGCGGTATCTAAATGTAATATTTTCAGTATTTTACTGCTTTGCCGATATCTTTTTGTCACCTTAATCTACGCACTTATTGGTATACCCTCTGTAACAACCTACAACCGATCGATCTATTTTATTTTAAAATAAATACTCCACAAATGATTGTTTTCTTATTACACTCTTCTTTGCATTTCACATTGGTATCAGTTCAAACCTCACATAACCTGGTTATTCGACCTCTATGTATATCATGAGCGACCACGACTCGCTCGCTTCGCTTGCTCAGCTTGCAAGTTGTGCTGACTTAGTTTAATAACCAGATTAACCTTTATATTCGGGGCCATTAATACATACTATTCTTAGCGCTCCACCGACCGCAGCCACGATACGCTCGCTTCGCTTGCTCAGTTCGTCCGAAAATTTTAATTGTTTAATACAATATATCCATTTTATGAATGTATGAATCAAATGAGTCAATCTATTCATTGTATTTTATATACAATAAATCATTTCTACACTTCAATACATAGATATACGGATCACGTAAGTCACGGTCACTTCTCCAAACAAACGTTGAACCCTTTTTTGACATTTTAGGTCAGAACTAAGCATGATGTCGAATTATCTCTGCAATATTTAGGATTGTATCGTTACGAATTTGTAAAAATAATATTCACTTAAGGGTGAACTGGCTGGTCACTTTTCGATACAAACGTCGAAGGGTGATCACTCCCTCATTTGAAGTTTTAGGCCCATAACTAAGCACGATATCGATTAATTAGCTAGGCTTGTAAGTATCGTGTCGAATTTTCGAAACGATAATTAAGTGGAAAGTTATAAACCTCGAAAAATTTATATGAAAATGTTACATGACTCATCTTTCAAAATAATTATCTTTTTAAAAATGTGGTACGATACAAGTCTAGATAATGAAGAGATTAATCGATATCATGCTTGGTTCTGAACCTAAAACCTCAAATGAGGGAGTGATCATCACCCTTCGACGTTTGTACGGAGAAGTGACCAGCAAGTTCACCATTGAAAGTAATCTCATCGAAAAAAAATCAAGTAAGATATTTTTTTTGCTTTATAGCATTGCAAGGAGAAGTGAGCAAACTGTTGAACCTGATTGTTCACTTGTAAATTGCATTGGTTGTATGTTTTTTTATGCTTGATAGGTTAGCTTTTGATCACTATCTCACCTGATGGTAAGTGATGATATGGTCGAAGATGTTGTTCAGGCTTACCTATAATTACTGGCTCTGAAGGACAGCTGCCGGAACACAAAGTAAGTTGCTTGACGACAGATTTTCTACTTGCCAGGCGGGCATTCGTAAAATGCCCTACCACCATGCTATAGACTTTCATCCTAAGATGACAACCGGGACCGACGGCTTAACGTGCCCACCGAAGCACGGAAAAAGTTATGATTGGGTATAGGTCGTTCTTTGTGTGGAAAAGTAACCGCTGGCCGGTTACTTCCACCTTAAGTTCTATTTACCAGCTTTTAAGAGCTGTCTTTTTTCATGAACAATGAATAGATTCAGGCGTTACCTTGCGGAAATTCATATTGAATAATGACAACAACAAATGTTACAAATATTTTTTTAATTATTAAAGTACAATTTATTATATTTTATTATATAAAAATATAATTCATAATATCTGAATAAATAATATATTTATAATTTATTTTATGTACACAGTGGAAACCTACAAAGAACATTTCTCTCTACTCTAAGGTTTGTTGGAAGAGAACTCTTTTAGGGTTAAGCTCGCCTTTGTACACATTTTATACTAAAATTATTTTCTGTCTCTACGGTTTGTGTGCAATAAAGAATCTAAGTACTTAAAAATATATCTAGTGACAATTTCGACTAATTTTCCTGTTAATCCGACGAAATTACGTCAAAACCACCACACAGCCAAACCGGAAGAATTTTCGACTTGTTTCGCCTCCACACAAAGCAATTTCAAGTCTGACTCTTAGAGCGCACGATCGAGAAAATCGTTTGCTTAGAATATTTTATTTTAAGCAACGCTAGTTTTAACTAAATTCTATATAATAAATCCTTTTTGGCACGTGCTAGAGCCATGGCCACAATATAAAAAATGTGACATTTATTAGTATAACTATATTCACAAATTTACTCATCCATTCTTAAATTTATCAGTATATTCTGTTATACTGTCGATTGAAAATAAATTATTTGTGGTTTGGCCACCCACCAAACGGCGTACAATGGGCACACCTACATAGGTATAATAAAATAGTAGAGTAACACACAATACGTGTGTTTGAATGTACTTCAGTTTACGATCAATATTGTGATATGATATTTTTTATGATATAGGCAGAAGAATCGTTATTCTTCCTCATTTGCGTATAGCGGACACATGAAACATGGTGATGTATTAGTTTTCTGAGAACTACGTAAGAGTCTGACACTATTAAAGTATACCTACCTATAAAATTAAGTCGTTGTAATCACATTAGACCCCAGCGTCCTAGTTATGAATGAAATCTATTGTTATCAGTATTGCTTGATGCCAATGAGTCAATAATTAAGAAGGTTGTCTTAGGTTTTCGCGATTACTACACATAGTCATTAAACAACTTTAAACGGTATCTTAACCTATTGGCATCGGTGATAATGATAACAATAGGATTTCATTCATAACTAGGACATAGTGGACCTGACGATGCCAACTTATTAAGACGAGCTTCAATAAAAACTTACTTCAAGCTGCACAAGAAGATCAACCAATTTTTAAGACCTGTTAATTGCAATATTCCCCTACAAAATGCAGGTGTTTACAAACTTGATTATGAATGTGGGCTGTCATTTATTAGGCAAACAAAGAGGAGCGTTGGTATCCGGATAAAAGAACACATTGCTGACATGAAGAACAAACGCTCGCCCAAGTCTGCGGTTTGTGAACATGCCCAGGACAAACCCAACCACTACATTCGGTTCGACCATCCATAAATCCTCGCCAGAGAGCCCGGTTTATGCCAAGAATGTTAACTTTTTGATTTCAATAGCCTCGCGTAACATGCGAGGCTATTGAAATCAAAAAGTAACCAAATTTCAATAGAGATGATGGTTGGCAAGTACCACCTGCTTGGGATCCTGTTATCAAATTAATTAAATCTCATGGCCGATACAAATCTGCAAGACCTCTGGACACTGTGAGCGAATACTGCGTGAATAGGGAACGTTATGATTAATGTAAAAAGTTCTGACGGTAGGGCAAATAATTTCTTAATAACTCATGTGACAATTAAACCAATCAGTCACCCCGTGACCACGATTACTGCAAAGTGTTTGAAATGTCGGGACATAAATAATGATAGATATAATAACGCGGTTTAAACCGTGTAAAGTTGTTTCATTACTATAAATTAGAAAGGTGTTAAATCTGCTAGGTAGCAGTGCCCATCGACGACTGCGTCATCATCACTCACCAATTTCCGCCAAATGAAACAGCTGTAAAACGCTAGCCTATCTGTAATAGACCAGCCAAGGGTGTTAACCCCTATAAACGGTTTGAGTTACGTAAATTTATCATTATTTTTATACCGACATTTCAAATATTTTGCAGTGATCGCTGTCAGGGAGTTACTAATTGGTTTTATTTGTCATATAACTTAAGAATTATTTTGTACAACCGTATAAAAACTTTTTAATATAATATATATAAATAATAGTGCCCAGAATGTTTGCGGTTTTGTGTCAGCCATGGGACTTTATTAATTAAATGACTAGATCCCAAGCAGTGCCTAGGAGTTATCGCGTACCAAACCACTGCGCAGAGCGGCCTAAATCTTGAACAGCCTGCGCAGTGTAGAGCGACCGTGGGGTTGTAGCCCCATGAGGTACCGCAGAGGTCAAGAGCCACGGCTTGATACCTCAACCAGTCCAAAGAAAGACTGACGTATACAATAGTAGCGTACCAAACATACAAATAAAACTGCACAGTCTTCTTCCCTTGCGAATGCTCGCCTGGCTAGCTACCACCCTCATATAGAAAATCTGTCGTCAAGCACCAAACAGTGTGATCCGGCAGCAGTCCTTGAGAGCCAGTAAAATTACAGACCTCATGCCTGTAATTTTACTGTAATTAGACAACTGTACCTACGTCGCAGGGTGACGGGCGCAGTGCAATTCAATCTTGAAATGCACCTTTTCTATGCAGAAGATAGTCCACTTAAAGTCAAAGGCCTCATGCTTGTTCAGTCACTATCACATACATATTTTATTTTTATTTTTCAAAACATATTTAGTTTAAGCACGGCGTCCACTAATGAGCAGCAATCATAACAATTGGCGTATTATCCGTTAAACTATTAAACTTACGTGTAAAGTAACATGTACCCGCATAATTAAAGTGTAAAACGGCCTCGATACTTATATTTATAATAATTTGCCTGCATTTTATTCTCAAGCTTGCAATGTGAATTGTTGAAGGCAGGTGCGTCGTGTTCTACAACACGCTAAATTAAGGCGCAGTCGGCAACCCTAGCTTGGCATGCACTATATTCAAACACGGCTAAGCAGAAAATTCAGGCGCAACAGAATGTCTCCTTAAGGATGATAACTGGAGCAGGACGATACGTGGCTAATACAACAATAGCCAAAGACATCAAAATGGAGACCGTGGAGGATTTCGTGGTCCGGTTGGCCAGGAAAATGTATGACCAAGCCGAAAACCGGTTTTACACCTTCAGGGCTTAGCACCACTACACGCCCGGCCACCAGACCTAAAAAGAAAATGGCGTCCACTACTACGAGAGCTGATCCAAAGTCAATCAGCAGAGACCAGCTCTGAAGAAGAATGTAGCAGTGACGAGGCTCAATAACGAAGCACGAGAGTGCAATTGCAGACCCTACGCAGAGTGGAAAGATTACTGAACGTGCGAACTAAATTATCGTCATAATTTTAGATGGACGCAGAGGCAAGGAGCATATGCTCGAAACCTCCACCGACCCCATGGGGTTGACGAATATATACAAGGTGCAGTCTTCTTTGAAATGTTTCAGACTGAGGGCGTAGGACGAAGAGACTTCGTTTCGCATGCAAGTGAGCGAAACAAAACTATATATAAACAGGGAGAGCGATATTTCTTAAATAAATTCAAATGATCATGAGCTGTTTAACAGATAAAATCTTTCAAGACCTTACACCACATGGTTGCAACATAAAAATGTTTTTATTGATAACAGTGTAAAAAAAAAGTTTTAATTGATACGATTTCCTATAAGGACGCAAAGCTTGATTGGGCGAAATTTTAGAGCTGTATTAATTTTTATTTTCAATCCATAGAAATCTATGGTATTGTGTTTTCGGATCAAGCATAGTATTTGTCATATCCTCTATAGTATAATATATTTTAATCATATCTGCGAGGCATACATTCTTTCTAAAAAACATGTTCAAAATTTGCCTTTTGAAGACTTGCTTCGCCTTAAAGATGCTCATACATATTAAAAGTTTTAACATAGTGGTATTTCAAAAGATGTCACAATACGGACAATTTTAACTTTTAAACGAAACATATATTTGGAATAGATTAAATAGTATACATTAATGTGTAGGTATGTACTTATAATAAGGTATTTATTGTATTCGCGCCAATGGCTCTTACGATCTCAATACAATTTACTGCAGGTACCTATTACCTACTAATAAGGATTTTCGCAAACAAAGTAGAGCTTTTGGGTAAGAAAGGCTGTTTTATTAAGTATTATTGTAAAAGTATGTTAAAGTTACTTTATAAATGCCGTTATGAAATTTTTGCCTAAATTAACAAAAACCTTTTCATTTACAGTACAAAAAATATATAATTTCCAAATATTTCTACACCGTGTTTAAAACGATCGAATATTGGGACTAATATAACATTACATGTATACAAATGACAAAATTACGAAAGGAAAAATTATAAACATGTGCAATCTTTGAACCCGCGCCTTCCACCCCTATAGCTAGGTCATGCTCTGACCGCTAAGACAACATGACATATGACTCATAACTCTAATTTGTCCTCTTGTTCTTGACCATCGCATGAGGATGGATTAAACATAATATAATATATTGTAAAGATCTAACGAATATCATAATGTTCTGACATGGTTGATATTCCCAGGTCTCGTACGAAGCGCTTCGCTTTCACTTAACTTTTCTCATGCGTGGAACTCCTTACCGTCGTTAATCTTTCCCGATGAATACCATATAAGTCTTCAAATCGAGAGTAAATAGGTTTCCTCTAAGTAAGCGTGCTCCATCTTAGACCACATCAATGCTTAACGCAAACATATTAAGAATAAAAAAAATATATAAAAATATAGCTATTTTTATGTCTCGGTGCTCGATCACCAGGACACCTTTTTAGGGTTCCGTACCGAGTGGGAAAAACGGATCCCTTTAGATTTATGCCATTTTTGTAGGTGAATGGCAACAAAGACACGCTTACCCACTTATTGTCTTATTACCAAACAAGTGTGATAAGTTTTATGAATTTCTTTTTGCAGTTTATTGATGAACTGAATGCAACTTTATGACTGACTTCAAAAAAAGGAGGAGGTTCAATTCGACTGTATTTTATTTTTGTGTGTGTCACCTCATAACTATTTACAGAGTGTACCGATTTTGATGATTTATATTTTTATACGCTGGTGCTTGTCATGTGGTCCCATTTAAATTTCACGAGTAGTATTTGAGTTATCCCTAATAATGCGTATTTTATGTTTGAAAAAGGTTGTTTTTTTTCTTATATAACTTTACGAATAATTACATCTAAATAAAAAGCAAAGTTTAATGATTGGGTCACTCAAGGGATAGCAAATTAGAAAACATCTTGGAATTATTATTATTTAATACTTTATTACACATAATTAAAGAATGTTCAATAGGATGACTTAATCCTGAAGCAGAGAATGCTTCAGGATTAAGTCCACCTATTGAACATTTTGAACATTTGAACATTATCAGTAAAGGTAACAAAAATATAGTAGAGTATAAAAAAATTACAATTAGGGGTCTTGACATAAACATGAACTTAAACAGTAAATAAAAAAGTTAAGTCCTTACGGACCCAAAGTTAGAAGCACTTATGATGTTAATTTTTTAATTTTAATGTAGGTACCAATGAATGTGTATTCACGTTAAGGTAATATGTTTCAAGAATTTTCAGATATGTAGTAACTATTCAAAATGTGTTTTACAGAATGGGCTAATAAGGAAATTAGAATGAAAACTTCTTGGCACAAATAAAATGTCCAATATATACTTCAATTCAATGACTTACAAGTCTCGTAATACTTTTTATATATTATTTACATAGACTTAGTTGCAGGTTGACTTTCAAAAGTTCTGAATTGTAGTTTGTTACCAAAACCTGAAAATAAATGATCATTTTATAAAATTATGGTATTACATTTATAAATAAATTGTATGTTTTAAGATAAGTAATTAAACTTAATGATTATTAAAGGAAAACATATTACCTTAACGTGAATACACACGTTAAGGTAATATGTTTCAAGAATTTTCAGATATGTAGTAACTATTCAAAATGTGTTTTACAGAATGGGCTAATAAGGAAATTAGAATGAAAACTTCTTGGCACAAATAAAATGTCCAATATATACTTCAATTCAATGACTTACAAGTCTCGTAATACTTTTTATATATTATTTACATAGACTTAGTTGCAGGTTGACTTTCAAAAGTTCTGAATTGTAGTTTGTTACCAAAACCTGAAAATAAATGATCATTTTATAAAATTATGGTAATACATTTAAAAATAAATTGTATGTTTTAAGATAAGTAATTAAACTTAATGATTATTAAAGGATTAAATTTGAAGATTTTCATTTAAAGATTACCAATGTAGACATTAGCGTATTATTTAATTAGAATTTTAAAAGAACTACTGTCGGAACACACTGTTAGATGCTTGGTGATAAATCTAATAAATAAAGTGGTCATGCCAGGCGGGCATTCGCAAAATGCCCTTCCACCATGCGGTGAAGCTCAAGCCCGCGGCTGGATTCGAACCAAGAACCTGCTGCATGGCAGTCCATAGCCAATGGCACTGAGCCATCATTGCTTCAAAATTATGTATTTGTAGCCAGTTCTCAATGTAGGTCATACCTGTCTTACACCTTTGACAACGTCACTATCCGGTGAGATTGTGGTCTAAGGCTAGTTCAAAATTTTAAAGAGACACTACAGGCTCTAAGTAGAATATCTATAGAAATATAGGGGAAAAACGTAACACTGCAACTATACCAATCTTCTCCAGTTTCCTATGCTCGCTACAAAGTGACAATACGCCGTAGTTGTGCCAAATCGCGTTTTAATTAGACAGATAAGGTACGTCATTAGGTAGCAAATTACCCGCGCAGTAGTTGGTTTTATTTCATTTTTTTCTTATCTGTTAATGGTGTATCTTGTACTTTAAATTGCTAGAGCGCTCTTGCGAACGGCAATTGTTTTGTTTTAATGGAAAATTTATGTATGTCACGTGTTTAAGTATATGCACTAAGAAAAACGACTTAAATCAAATTTAACCTTTTACCGTTGAATTGTAAATACGTAAGATGAATTCACAACTCTTAAGATGATTTTCACCAATCAATAAAAATGTACCATGTTTTATAATAAACACAACCGTCAAAAACGCCTTCCGTAAAGTATTTTCAGAATTGAACTTGTTATACGATAATAATTGCAGTATTTACCATAAAATATACCTTACTTTTACGGCGGTTTATATAGGGTGATTATCACTATAACGTACGACTTAATCAGCTTCATCGAAAAGTCAATATATAAGAAAGACCACAAAATACACCTTAAATAAAGACGAAAAGAAACATTCGCCTTCACTGACCTCGTTTAACGCCTTCTAGTTTGAAGGCGTTTTTGACCGTATTTACGTTTGGTCGGTTTTTTGCCTTGTACCATATAAATTGGCCGTCATTAGGGCGCTTTTGACTTTAGATTTTTCTCAGTGTGTCTGACATAAACTTTTATGTGTAGCTATAGATCTTCCAGAGGGAGAGAGATAAGTATGAGACGTTATCCACCACGCAAACTTGATATTGGTTAGTGGATAGGCTAGGCTATGGTCACACTGTATATGTAAAGTTCTAAGAATCGTTATCTGCTAACGCACGTACACCTATCAAGGCTTACATGTGCGCCCTTATTTCTTCCATATGCGTGTTCTTGACTGTCTACTGGGAAGGGTAAATCAAAGGACTACATTTCGATGATCACCATTAATTATTGTCCGTCAGAATTACATAAATTTTGGTACATGAGGTGGGCTAAAGAGTATTATTATATGTTCTATGGCTAAAGTACGGACGCTCGGTACAAACGCGATGGGGCAACTGAGCGCATGAGGCGACTTTTTGTAATATCAATTGAATGTGTCCCTACAGTATAGACCACCAGAAGGTCTTCGATACAACTGCTTTAACTGCATTAGGTAAAATAACATCTAGGACCGATGACTCAATATGTCCCCCGAAGCTCAGAATCGCAGTATCTGCAGAGGACGTTGACCAAGTTAAGTTAAAAAAAAGAGATACATCGTCTTAGGAAAGAGTGAAATTTTCGAACTGACAATTAAAGGTCAATGTACCAAATGAAAGCACATGAATTGAATAAAAAAAAAACGATTACGTTACTTATATTACTTTACTGAGAATAAGCTATCAAATTGCCTGAAACAGTAGGCAAATTACTAGTTTAGGTAGAGCAGTCTAGGATAGTTTAATTATAAAGTCAGTACAGTACGTAGAAGTTAAATAAAGCGCTCGTAGCGAAGTTTGCTTAGCCGTTCTTAACCGATCAGCAAAGTTAAGCAACGTCCGCCGCGGTCCGAACTTGATGTGTTACCGCTAGTGACATTACTATTGGGCGCTTCCATACTTAGGAGGGCACGTTATGCCGTCGGTCCCAGTTGTTGTCTTAGCCATCCTAAGAAGTCGTTATAGCAGATAGTTAGGTAGGACATTTTGCGAATTCCCGCCTAACTAGCTACCACCCTCAAGTAGAAAATCTGTGGCCAAGCACCTAACAGTAGGTTCTGGCAGCTATTCTTGAGAGCCAGTAATTCTAGGTTAGCCTGAACAATATCTACGACCACATGAGCACTTACCTACCATCAGGTGAGATAGTGATCAAAGGCTAATCTTTATCTTTCGAAACATTGTTTTGCACGCATTTCTACCAAGCATTCTGCTTACAGTATTAATTTGTGTCACTCGCCCATAATACTGGTCACTGTCAGCAATAGTTACTATTAATAATTCATCCATGTATAGTATAGTAGGCATAAAAGCAAATCCTTTTTTCAATTCATTCATTCTAAAAAATACTTGACCGATGTGTATGTAATTTAAATTGGACGAACTTCGAGATAGAAATACTCTAACCAAAGAAAAAAAAACGAATAGGCGCAGTGCAGAGTTCGTCTTGTGACGAAATGCATCTGTTACACGCATAGGTTTCCGCTTAACACCAGGCGGACCAGTTCCGTCACAATCACATAAAAAAAATGAATATATGGATAATCATGAACAATTAGTAAGTATACAAATAAAACGCACGGCGACTTGGTAACCTTCCTCCTTTTTAAAGTTGATTGAAAAGGTTTTTTATGCCTAAGTTAGCCTTTGCCCACAATCACCTGATGGTAAGTGATGATGTGGTCGAAGGTGTTAATAGGCAAAACCCAGAATTAACTAGCTCTCAATGACAGCAGCCTAATCATGTTGATAGGTGTTTGGCGACAGATTTTCTACTTGCAGGCATTCCTACTAAAATGCCCTACCACCATACAAAACAACATAAAATTTTAAAAGTATAACACATTAACTAACATTAAAGTATCACCGCATCTGTGGTGGAAATATAACTAGTCCCCCCCATTCGGTAGAAAATCTGTTGCCAAGCACTTAACTTTGATTTTGCCATCTGCTCATGACAGCCGGTTTCCGTTATAGGTAAAGTTTGGTTTATCTTCAACCACACCAGCACTTACCAACAAGTGAGTTAGAGGTAAAAGACTGCAAGTATTAGCGGCAAAAAAATCTCTGGTATTTATTATGATATTACGAAGCAATGATTCAAGGTTATAGCTATGGACTGTCGTGCTGCAGGTCCATGGTTCGAATCCCACCGCTGTCTTGAGCTTCACCTCAAGGTGGAAGGGCATTTTGCGAATGCCCTCCTGGCTAGCTAATACCCTCAAATAGAAAATCTGTCGCCAAGCAACAAACAGTGTGTTCCGGCAGCAGTCCTTGAGTGCCAGTAAAATTACAGGCACATGAGACTTAACAACTGTATGTCTCAGGGTGACGGGCGCAGTGCAGGCCGTCCCTTGTGTGTTGTAAATGCATCTGTTATTGACAGTGGTTACCGCTTAACATCAGGTGAGCTTCGAGGTTGTTCAGTCACAATTACATACAAAAAAATTGAGGCTATAACTCGTATCACTAACCAGTGGTGGTCCTTCGAAAACATTCTGACCGATGACTCATCAAAAAGGACTCGCCACTTAAAACGCTACTAAAACTAGATTAAAGTAAGCATCGAATTCTAAAAATGGTAGATTCATCCTAATACAGCCCACTGTGCGTTATCCGAAACATAAGTGGTAGGAGACAGGAGTCTTTCCATCAAGGATACACACTTTTACGAGCAAACTGTTTTTTATTTACTTTTTAGACATGCAGCGCGTGCGCCTTAAATGGGTCCCCGTGATAACTCTCACTTTTAAATCCTTTTATACTCATGTCACCTTGTAAAATATACATTTCGTAAATAACAATTTTGAATCATATTACGAGAGTCGTAAAGTTTTATTTCGTGTGGAAGTTTTAACACACTTTAAATTCCGAAAACATAAGTCATTTGTTAAGTTATCAGCACTTTATTTAGAGACGATATTTCTGAATATCAGAGGTTTGTTTTTCGATTCTGTTTCGGATGTTTGGGATTGTTGGGATATTTTCCGTGTGGGGTCGGTAAATTATTGGGTGACCGGTTAGTGTAATGTATTGAAATGTTTAGCTTTAAACTTGTTTGTAGCTACGATTTCTGTCATAGATCAATCCCGAGTCCGCGAGTGTTATGAATATTAAGTGTGTATGTATATTTGAGGTATGGACCTCATACCAATCGCAAAAATGAATAAAAGTATTTTCTACTTTTCATGCTCTTAAACTTCTTGGTTATGGTTGGTGTAAGCAGTCTATATGGCATTTTAGGCTCTAGTGCTTAAAAGCCTATTTTTAAGTACAAGTGTATAAAAGTGTTTTTTACTTTAATTGTTCTAAAAGGTCAGTCTTTAATGTAATTCATTTAAGAAGTTTGCCTGGGTCTTTAAAAATACCAATAGATAAGGGGTATTATTAAAGACGAAAGATGTATTTTTCAAAACAATGACACTTAATATAGAATATTTTTCAAGTATCAATTAAATTTTATTAATTGTTTAATTTCCTCGCAATCGAAGTGAAAATATGTATGTATAAATCGTGCATAAAAGTCATTGTAAAAAATGTCTTGTTTTATGCACTCGTACTATTTCCGTATTCATACAACTTTGAATTCATTTAAACAAATTAAGTCCACATAGCGCATCATCATGTTCTTACACTTACCCATCTCGTTTGAAGTCGGTACAGTAATGTCTTCTCTAACCTAGAAATACTGGCTCTCCAGGACAGCTGCCACACCGTTTGGTGTTTGGCGAAATATTTTCTACTTGAGGGTGGTAGCTAGCCAGGCAGGCATTTGCCCTACCACCATGCAAAGACACATGTTGCTCATTTTTGTGTGTCGTCGCCTTTAGGACACCCAACAGAAGCATATGGAACAGTCCTTATATTTTTTAGCCGGGAACTGTACGGCATACGATATGGAATTCGGCTTTCACAATATCAATTTACATAATTAAGTTACGTACAAGTTTTTGTACCTGTTAATATGGAAACAAACATAATAGCCATCCAAGCCCACATAGCGCATATGTAATATTTACTTTGAAATAACCGTCATATTTAACGTACATTAAATGTTTTTAATGAAGCCGTGGTGTTAACGCACAACGGTTATAGCAAAATCAAAACAAATTATAATAAATACCTTACCATATTGTAAAGTGTGCGTGTGTTATTAGGTATTTTTTTTCTTTTTATGCCTGATAGGTTAACCTTTGCCCACTAACTCACCTGATGGTAAGTGATGATGTGGTGGAAGATGTTGTTCAGGCTAACCTAGAAGTACTGGCTCTCAAGCACAGCTGCCGGAACACCGTTAGTTGCTTGGCGACAGATTTTCTACTTGAGGGTGGTCGCTAGTCAGGCGGGCATTCGCAAAATGCCCTACCACCATGCTATAACGACTGCCATCCTAAGACAACAACCGGGACCGACGGCTTAACGTGCCCTCCGAAGCACGGAAACGCTCCGTAGTAATGTCACTAGCGGTCACCCATCCATCTCCTGACCGCGCGCAACCTTGCTTAACTTTGCTGATCGGTATATATTAGGTGTATTGCTAATATTTAAGTCGTTTCTGTTTGTTTTTGTTTAGGAAAATATTTCTATTTAAATTTTAAGTTATCAGTCTGTTCAACTGGACTCTTAATATTAATTTGATGCACCCCCGTCTTATTACTCCTCTATTTCCTCTCCATTCAAAGGTTGCCTGGAAGAGATCGCTGTTTGTGATAAGGCCGCCCATTGTAACACTTGACTGTAATCCTTCGTATTTTGTTTTATTGTAATGTAGTGGTTTGTACAATAAAGAGTCTTCTATCTTACTATCTTACTTTAATATACCTGTTTGAAAACGGAAAACATTAAGTAGGTACCAAATGAGCGCTAGTAGTGTAGCTTAATTAGCTGTTTCTGACCGATCAACTAAGTTAAGGAATGTCCGCTGCGGTCAAGACTTGGATGGGTGACCGCTAGTGGCATTAATACTGAGCACTTCCATGCTGCACTCACTTTAAGCCGCCAGATCCAGTTGTTGTCTTCGGGTGGCAGTCGTTATAACATGGTGGCACAGAGTTTTATGAATGTCCGTCTAGTTACCACCCTCGTGTAGAAAATCTGTCGCCAAGTACGTAACGGTATGTTCTGTAAGTGTCCTCGATAGCAAGTAATTATAGGTTGGCCTAATTAATCTTCAGTTACATCATCACTTACCATCACCATCAGGTGAGATAGTGGTGGCTAGCTTATCAGATATAATAAAACCTAGTGAGTATAGTTATTTCAATGTTAAGCCGATGTGACGTCACAAAGGTCATGCAGACAAAGCGGAAGAATTTTCGACGCGTTTCGATTCTACACGAAGCATCCTCAGGAGGTCTTGAATCTTGAGTAAAATATTAATTTAATGTTTTCTTAAAATATTTGTTATAATTAAATATGGATTTCCGCAAGGTATCTATTCATTATCTTAGGTTCGTATTTCAAAAACCTATTTCACGATAGCGGCTACAAAGCACTTTTCACGCAGATTTAAAATAATTAAGAACACCTTTCGTGAAAGCTTTTGGCTAAAAATGAATCACATTGCTGTTGCAAGTAAAATTTTATTTAGAACATACAAGATCTATATATAATAATAACAAATATTTTTAAAATATTTAAAGAAAACATCAAATTAATATATTAATAAAACACTTAAAAAATATAAAAATATATCTAGAGGCGGAATTGTTACTAGATATATTTTTATATTTTTTAAGTGTTTTATTAATAATAATAATAATTGATAGATACTGGCTTAATCGCCTCTTTCAAAGTGATCAGAAGAAGGTATACCGGAAGTGGGAAGGGACCAATCAGAGTGTGATCGACGGACAACTACCTGATGCCTGTACCATGAATGATTTCTGGCGTGGCATCTGGTCGATACCCGTCGAGCACACAGAGGGTGATTGGATTAGTGTTGTCCAGCGGGAATGTGAGTCTATCGAATCCATGGGGTCTGTTAATATAGACCCCGTAGACGTTACTTGTGCAATTCGTTCGACCCAGAACTGGAAAAGTCCTGGCCCGGACGGATTGCACAACTTCTGGATAAAATGGATTCGTTGCTCACATGACCGATTGGCAACTCAATTTCAAGAGGCCCTTGAGCTTGGTTCTCTTCCCCGTTTCATGACTACCGGTATCACCTTCCTGCTCCACAAGTCCGGTAGTACCACGGATCCGAAAAACTATAGACCTATCACGTGCTTGCCTACCATCTACAAGCTCCTTACATCCATTCTGACCACAAAAATTAACACGCACATTGTTGCGAACAATGTTTTAGCCCCCGCTCAGAATGGATGTAGGGTTGGGTCCCGTGGTACTAAGGAGCTCCTCCTCATAGATATGACCATTAGCCAACAAGTTCGGCGGAACAGAGGGGCTCTCTCTGTTGCCTGGATTGACTACAAGAAGGCCTATGATTCAGTGCCTCATTCATGGCTGGAAAGGATATTAGAGTTGTATAAAATTGATGCAACCCTAAAATCCTTTTTAGCTGCGTGTATGAGACAGTGGACCACAGTCCTTCGTCAACCAGGTGGTAGCAACACTTCCTCTGACCCGCAGGACTTTATAAGGATTGAGCGGGGCATCTTCCAGGGTGATAGTCTAAGTCCATTGTGGTTTTGCCTAGCGTTAAATCCTCTCAGCACTTTGCTGAAGGATTCAGGGCTAGGCTTTCGGCTTCGAAGAGGAGGTGAGGTCATTAGTCATCTGCTGTACATGGACGATCTCAAGCTGTTTACTCCGAAACGCCAAGACTTGATGGAGCTACTAAAAACTACACAGGTTTTCAGTAGTGCCATTAGGATGGAGTTTGGTGTAGATAAGTGTGCGGTCTTGCATGTACAGCAGGGGAACGTTGTAAATTCTCCGAATTTGCAGCTTTCTGAGACAATGACTTTCAGATCTGTCTCCGAAGTCGAGACCTACAAGTACCTCGGTATGTCAGAGTCGTTGGGTATTTCGGTAGAGGACATCAAAAAATCGGTAAAGGAGCGCTTCTTTTTCCGCCTGACAAAAGTACTTAAAAGTCTTTTGTCTGGAGGCAACAGGGCGCGCGCCTTTAACGGTTGGGTGATGCCTCTACTGATATACTCCTTTGGCATACTGAAGTGGACACAGACTGAGCTGGACGCCCTGGATAGAAAGGTCCGACAACTGCTCACTTCACATCGCATGCTACACCCGCGCTCGTCCGTTATGAGACTGTACATTCCACGGAAATGGGGAGGTCGCGGCTTTTTAAATGCCAAGACCCTTCACAACCGTGAAGTGTGCAATCTCAGGGATTATTTCCGTAACCACGAGTGCGGGATGCATCGCGATGTCGTGGCGGTTGACAAGGGCCTCACACCGCTCTCCTTGGCGAACGATAACTGGCGCAAACCAACGATGCTGAGCACTGATGACCGCAAGGCAGTATGGAAAGGCAAGGAGCTGCACGGTAGGTTTTTCCGGGCCCTAACAGGGCCTGATGTGGATTTACCAGCTTCGGTGAATTGGCTACGCTTCGGAGACCTCTTTGGGGAAACCGAGGGTTTTGCCTGTGCAATTGCAGACGAAGTAATGATGACGAACAACTATCGGAAATATATCTTGAAGGACGGTACGGTCGACATTTGTCGAGCATGCCGCCGACCCGGAGAGTCACTCAGGCATATCATTTCCGGTTGTTCGCATCTTGCTAACGGCGAGTATTTGCACAGGCACAACCAAGTGGCCAAGATCATCCACCAGCAACTTGCCCTTCAATACGGCCTTGTTGAGTCAGAGGTGCCGTACTACCAGTACGCACCGGCGCCAGTTCTCGAGAATGGTCGTGCATTGCTCTACTGGGACCGCTCTATCATCACGGACAGGACTATTGTTTGCAATAAACCTGATATCGTGGTTGTCGACCGATCCCAGCGCCGGGCAGTGCTCGTAGATATCACCATCCCACATGACGAGAATCTCGTTAAGGCCGAAAAGGATAAAGTCAGCAAGTACCTTGATTTGGCTCACGAGGTAACCGCCATGTGGGATGTTGACTCGACGATCATTGTCCCGATAGTCGTTTCGGCGAACGGCCTTATAGCGAAGAGCCTCGACCAACACCTTAAGAGGCTCTCGCTAGATGGTTGGATCAAGGGTCTGATGCAGAAGGCAGTGATACTGGACACAACACGCATTGTCCGGAGGTTCCTCTCTCTGCAGCCCTAACCACTGGTCGCTTGGGCTCTGCCCCGCGACCAGCGGCACCCTAGTTTTAAGTTTTTTATAATATTTATTTTTGTAATAATGTTGTAAAAAATTTAAAATTATGTTGTATAATAAATAAAGTGAATAATAATCATAATAATATCATTATTTGCCAAATAAAATATTAAAGTATTTATTATAATATTGATTTCATGTTTTCTTAAAATATTTTAAAAACGTTTGTTATTATTAAATATGGATTTCCGCAAAGTAACGCCTGAATCTATTCAAGATCTATATATTATAAAGACACAAAACTTTATAACGGCATGTTTTAGTAATTCAAGTAGAAAATCTGTCGCCAAGCACCTAACGGTGTGTTCCGGCAGCTGTCCTTGAGAGCCAGTTCTTCTAGGTTAGCCTGAACAACATCTTCGACCACATGATCACTTACCATCAGGTGAGATAGTGGTCAAAGGCTAACCTATCAGGCATAAAAAAAAAAACAAAAACATTATTTCTTTCCACCGGGAGAAATATACCTAAGGGAATGGGGCATAGTATGTATAATGTCCTCTTTAATATTAAAAATTTTATTCATATCTGTAAAGTCTCTTTTATAAATAAATAAGTTGTAAATTACCCGTTTGATGGCACATTCCCCTTAAAGTTGCAATTAAGTGAAAATAAAACTTGTACATCATAAAATAAAGACTTCGTAGAAGCCTATAATCATTTTAGAATTTAACACGTTTACTTTACATACATCGCACGAGGTAATAGAAACATGGAATGGAAGCCATTGTGCGTGCTCGGGCATAATTTAAAAAGTCCATCGTAAATTAACATGGAAATTTTAGTTTATTTTAAACTGGTAGAGCGCTATCTGTAACCGCTTTTCCTGGTTTACATAATTGAGTTTTTGTAAAGCTCCGTGCTCGATTATGTATATTAGTTTAAGCGTGGTGAAACGACTAAGCGAGAAATTGTATAATATCAACAAAAAATAATAGATATAGAAATTCAACATCATCATCAATAGCTGTAAGACTTCCACCGTTAAACAAAGACCTCAGCCACTGAACGCTGTTGTTGTTGAAATTACTTACAGAAATATATTCTTCTCCTTCTTGACAACGTTTCGTGTTTTGCAATAAGTATGTGTTCTTTGTTTAGCCAGCGGCAATCAAAAGCAGGCCAATAATGCTATGTAGAATATTGTAGCAGATCTACATGTTTTTTGGAAGATACTCTTAGTAAGATCGCCCATGACGACTCTTTGCTTCTATACAATCGAAAAAAGGTCGAGATACTATCACTGGCCGTATACGCCTACGTAACCACATTTCTGCATCGCTACTATCGCTATACAACATTTAAAAATCATAAAGCCAGGCACTGCAAAGACTGTCTGGAGCCGCTACATTTACAAGACAGTCTTATCGAAACAAAACTTAGCCAAAATCCAAAATAAATCAAATCTGAGTTGAACGTTTTTTCGATACGACGTAAATACGATCGTATCGTATGATCAGATTTCAATAGTTTGTGCGTAAAGGCACATACTATTGAACTGATCGTTACCCCCTCTACTTACAAAGAGAGAGAGCAACGGTACCCCTTCTACCGAAGACTTGTCATTGTCAGCTAAAACAGTCGCCTGTTCGCATCGATGCAGAAGCTATGATGTATCGCTACTGTATCGCTTTTGTTGCGCTTTGCAAATGCGACTCAATAGCTAAAGGAACGCTGGAGATGCACATTTACGAAACGCGCTACTGAATTGCTACAAAAAGCCGCCGTGGACGACCTCCCTTAAATCATTAACTTTGAAAGCTGGCTTATAAATTCTACAAAGTGCACACGCGGGTAACTCCTTTGTCACAAAATCTAAAAAAAAAACTAAACAGTTATTACGGCAACAATCTACAGTTTGTTGAGTTTAGTAACAAATAACAATAAACATTTGTAATTAGTACAAAACAACAACTATTTCTGTAAAACGCAATTATATTTTCATCACAACACACTGACTCGAAGCTTATAATTTACAATCATTAGGTGCGTATACATAAAAATTACTGAACTATGGAGCTTGCTTACCTTCCCGCACACCTATTACTATGCAAAGCGCGTAACCGCCTAATAGATATAAAATTACATGCATTATTCAAAGCATCATCACTAAAAAATAACCCTTCGAGATCGGAAACCTATAATAAAATTCAATTTGTGACACCACTGTAAACGCATCACACTTACTAATGTCACCCCTTCTCGCTGTCACCCTAAGTATTTGTCACCCCTTTCGGGTTGTTACTTCACTTACAGCCCTATTAGAAAAGAAGTTGTCCGTTGCTACCAATATGGTGTCATTGACAATAATGATCATTGTCTGTTAGTAATATTCGAAATGCTTTCGTTTCAATATGAGTTTATATGCTCTATAAATAATTTATTTCATTAATTTGTTCCACCAAGCCACGAGAGAACACGAAAGTTTTGTGAGAAAAAGTTATATGATTGAGGATTTAATTGGTCTGTGAGAGACTGGACAGTAAAATTATAGCTAATTGAATTTAAAAACACGATATCTTACAAGGTAGTCTTAATTATTCCAAATTTTCCTCCACATTTTGTACGTGTGGAGGCGAGCTTGCAGTCATTTTAAACATTTTAATAAATCTGTAATTCAAATAAAAATGAAAATTTTAAATAAATAAAATTATTTATGTAAAGTTGAACATACTCTCCAGGAACGTACAAAGTCAAAAAGGAGATATTCAATAAATTCTTCAATAAAAATATTTCAAATATGACACCATATCGCTACTTAAATCGCGTAGAATTAGAAGATACTATCATAAAACCATGTGGAAGTTTTACCAATAGATAGAAATATATATGGATATATGGAAGTCTTTATTCCAAAAGTAAAAATAAAAACACATAAATTACATTTTCACTGTCGTTCGAGTAGGCCGTAGAAGAGATGTCAGAAGCTAACCGGAAAAATGGCTACCATAACTATCATTAACTATTGTATAAAGTTCTTTGTCACAAAACAAACTTAGGTACCCACATAACTTGTTTGTTAATTTCGCAAAACTTACTGAATCCCCCGATCGAAAGCTTACAATTGTTAATTGGTAGTTAAGTTCAGCCACGTAGCTTATTTTTTACACACCGTGTCTATATTTACAATGCGATACATTATAAGCGTCAGTTATTCAAAAAACTAGTAGTTGCAAGATTAAAATACCTCATTATTGTATAATGTATGATAGGTACTTTCTTTATCTATAGGATCCTCGTAATTCTAATACAAAGTGTGCATGCGTGACGACCAATGTGAGCTCGTGTAGTTTTCACTTACCTTGAAGGTTTTATGGTTAAAGCACGATTTCGCTAATCTAGGGTTTAATTTATATGCGAATAACTTTATACCATACATAAACGAATAAAACGTCATGGGCCGTGAAACTTGCTATATACAACGTCAAACCTAGAATCAGGTTTAATTTGAATTCCTGCCGTAGAGAAAGGAAACTCCTTGTTTTAACCTTTGACATATTGTGACAGCAGCTGTAGACATAAGAGTAGTGTGAAAGCAAGTTAGAAAATAAAAAAAAAGTTTAAGCATGTTTTAAGCATGCTCCACCGTCGACCGCGTCGTCACTTTCAGTCAGGTTCTCACCTGCGGTCAAATGCTTGCTTATCATAATTTCAAAAAAAAAATACAGCTGTAACATAGTTGCTTCCTTTATTTTTAGTTATGAAGCAATACCACCAAACTCATTGATATATTTACTTAATCTTTGATAAGATCTTTGAGAGGTTTTTGAAGCGCTCGTAGTGAAGTTTACTTAGCTGTTCTTAACCGATCAGGAAAGTCAAGCAACGTCCACCGTGGTCATGAGTTGGATGGGTGACCGTTAGTGACATTACTGCTGAGTGCTTCCATGCTTCGGAGAGCTCGTTAAGCCGTCGGTCCCCGTTGTCGGCTAAGGATAGCAGTCATGATAGCACGGTGGTAGGGCATTTTGCGAATGCCCGCCTGGCCAGCTACCACCCTCAAGTAGAAAATCTGTCGCCAAGCACCTATCGGTGTGTTCCGGCAGCTTTCCTTGAGAGCCAGTAACTCTAGGTTAGCCTAAACAACATCTTCGACCACATCATCACTTACTTTCAGGTGAGATAGTGGTCAAAGGCTAACCTATCAGGCATAAAAAAAAGAAGATTTTTTCCTTACACACAGCCGTCTGCACAATCTCAAATTACATATTTAAAAGTCAATATCAAGGCATATTTTAAAGTACTGCAACATCATTGGAAGTCTGTCATATTTTGTTGGTTTCATTGATTAAAGTTAACCTCGTATAGTTATACCGGAGTTTGGTGAAAATCGCCCAAGTAACCTTTATATTTCACGTGCAAGTACAAGACAGACAGGCCTCTTCGTTCATCCCTTGTACAATAAAATAGATTTGCAGGTGGTCTTTATATTCGACTACTCGCGTGATATGTCAGACTTTCTCGCGAATTAAAGATACCGAAGCAAACGTCTCACTCTAATTGATTTTCTATAATGTAACAAATAATTGAGAGCTTTTTGAAAGCCTTTTTGTTGATCATGCTACAATAATTATTGCGGTACGTATCTATAATGATAAAAACTTAAATTATTATTTAAGTAACACATAATTGTTTGTCAGTTATAACGACCATTCATCACGCTAGCTTATTTGTGTAATCAATAAATTGGATATTATTCTAAGTTTGACTTATTTAGTATGCATTTTTATGACATTCTTGGTGTGTATTTATTATCTTGTGATTTATAAATAGCCACTAATCGTTATAGTATTTTAGGATAATAAATAGTTACTAATTATTATGTTTTTTTTTTTTATGATTGATTATGTCATTATATGTGACAATAATACAATTGGATATATCTATGTGAAATAAATTATTACGGATTCTAATTTTATTTTTACTCATACATTACATACGTAACTGCCCTAAGGAAAACAATAAATTTGTAATACAATATAATATAATAATGAAATTAAATAAACGTAGAAAATAAAAATTTTAACCAGGCGCAGTCGCCTGCAATAATAAGTATATACTTCGTAATTTTCATAATAATGTGATGTCACTAAATTCTTAATAATCTGAGTGTAAAAATTCCAATTATTCTTTGAATCTAGAATACTTCCGTGAAAATAGACAGAAACAGAAGTTTTTGCCAGAATTTTGAAACTTAAAGACATAATATTGCAACCGACTGTACAAACTTAAATCATATGTATCGTAATAATTACGCAATAAGTGTTATTCAATTAACCGAGCGTAGCAAGGTCTCGAAGGAGGTAAGTTCGGGAATAGATTCTGGCTGGTAAGCATTTCTCTGTACCCTGTCGGTAAAGCCCAAAGGGATGGTTATGTTTGACATTTATGTTCATATTTCCACTCGTAACCACTCCTTAGCTCACCGATTTCAATACATGATACGTGATTATATTCTTCTTGATGTTACCAGTATGGGCACATAAAATGAAAATAAAAATGGGCGGATTCTTTGCGCTGTAATGTAAGGGGTAACGTTTTTTTCATGACGCTCTGGTACTATATAAAGGGCTTTAAAAGGAGACTAAGAAAGTATATACAATCTATATGGTTGAAAACAGTTTGGAGTAACAAATCATAGAACATTGAATTTTTGTAGCGCAACGTAAGGACGTAAGGAGTATACTATAAGAAATTTGCTTTTTGTTTTTAAATTATAACGGTGAATTGCCTGATCTGATGCTTCTTGGAATTGAATAGGTAGGTAACTATATACATTACAGTAATAAACGAAAGGGTTAACCCTAATTAGTAAAAAAAATAGGTAATAAGAATTATGTTTATAATTGTAGGTAATGAGGTGAACAAATTTTGTTAAATTATAACGTAACCTCAGTATCGCAAATCTAGTGTGGTGTAATTCTAGATAATGAAGCTAGTAATGCCAGCTTCCCACATGTTAAGGGTTAATGACGGTTAGTAGGTTAAGGAGGTAAATTTCATTTCTTGCAGAGTTTCAATTGAAATTTGTAGTTTAGTTTAACCCGTGGGTACGCGGCTACAAGGTTAAAGGAAGACTAGAAGGAAGAACAGCACTTTCTGAGGAACTGTCATATTGCCATATGTCAGTTTTCTTCAAGTATTGCATAAGTAACTGTTTGATTACATAGTAATAACAAAATAAGAAACGAGAACTAGTACCAACACAATTTTATTGCGACAAATGTAGACAAATGTAAACTTCTGATGTCTTAAACAAAATAAGGATCAATAAAATCACCTAAAAAATGATCTGACCATCATTCCCCCTTTAACTTATTGTCTCTGCACATGACTAGTCAATCAGTACAGATGCATTTCGCCACAAGTCACGAATTGCACTGCGCCCGTCACCTTGAGACATAGTTGTTTAGTCTCATGTAATTTCACTGTCTCTCAAGGACTGCTGTCGGAACACACCGTTATGTGCTTGGCGACAGATTTTCTACTTGAAGGTGGTCGCTAGCCAGGCGGGCATTCGCAAAATGCCCTTCCACCATGCGGTGAAGCTCGAGCCTACGGCGGGATTCGAACCATGGACATGCTGCGCGGCAGTCCGTAGCCAATGCCAATGAGCCATCACTGCTTCATCATATGAAAATAGTAGTCCTTGAGACCCAATAATTCAAGGATAGCCAGAACAACATCTTCGACCACAATATCACTTACCATCAGTAGAGATAGTGGTCAAAGGCTAGCCTATAAGCTATAAATAAAAAAAATATATTCCGAAGCTTGATAAGAAACTAAACTATGTACTATATGTGAAAGATTTCGTGAATTATCTTCGTTCGCACTTCACCCGCACGAATCGTTCCCTCTTACTGGCACTTTACTTGGTGATTAAACGAACTTTAGTAAAGTTTTATCATAATTATACATACCATTTCGTTCGAAGATATCTGTATTTGTAAAATCGCGTACCTAAAGCGCTGAGTGAGCCAGGCCTGGTTTCGCGCTCGCGAGGTCGGAGGGCGCGGTAGTTTTTTTCCTGAACACCGCTTATTTTCCTTGCACATATCTGGTGGATTCGCATCCTTAACCTGAAGCACAGGCTGCCTTCATGCTTTTATCTTGCACTCTTGTTCTCATAGCTATTGCTAGCATTATTCACGCTTACTGTTTTAAAAGATAGGTAATTTTTGAAACTTTGTTACTAATCATCCTTCTCATCATCCTTCTCCGCATAGAAGGCGTTATTGCAAACATAACAATATTAAAACCTTGTTACTAAGTTAATCATTAATCCCTCGCGATGTCAGTCCATTGATGATTAACTTAGAGGATTGTGGTATTAGAATACCTTTTCACCATATCTTCCCGTGGAAGTCGTCGGAGACAATGAAAGGAAGAAACAAATATCAGAAAATTGGCAGCAGCGCCTTCTGACGAACTTACCTGCTTAGAGTTAGGATAATGGCAAGCCCCCTTCTAAGGAAAGAGGCCTTTGTCAGCGGTCATTACGTATGATTATAACGCTATAGTTATTTTAACGTTGTATACCACACATGCTTGTACGCTTTCACTAAACATGTATGATCAAAATATTTGATAACCAAACAACTCCGGCAAATGAAGCAATCACATTCGTCTAGTTAGCGTTATCTTCAATCGAACCACAAATATTAGTAAATAATGTTATCGAAAGCTATGTTATAAGTTATAACAGTTAAAGCAGTTATAGCGTACATTATTCAGCTATTATTAGATTAATGTTCCTACGAAATTGGTCTATAATGCGCGCACAAAGCTCGTTATCGTTATATTGTCTGAAACTTATTTGGAACTATCAAATTATTGGATTGTGTAATAGACGTCTTCATATTGATGGACGAAATGTTATTAGAATAGAAGTTATTGGACGTTATTTTGTTTATTGATATGATTGGGCCAGTAATTGGGTTAATAATATCTAGTTTTAGATACATTAACAATTGTTTGTTGAAGCACTTAGTAAGGAGTTATTTAATTAGCAACTTGTAACCGGCCGGGCGGCGGTACGACTAAAAAAACAAACTACTGTTAAAATAAGGTTCATATCTGCGTGCGATGCAAATGACGGTATGACAATGTCTCCGTTCAAAAATGGGTTCAAATTAACAACAATATTACTATGCAGACTAGCTAACAATAGTGTTATGTTTCATAGGATATAAGTCTTTAGAGCATGGTGGAATAAGTATAGGACATTTAGCAAAAGCCTGCCTGTTCTAGCTCCCTCAAGTAGAAAATCTGTCACTAAGCACGTAACGTGTTTCCTAGCTTTTATTCTTGGAAGCCAATAATTCTAGGTTACCCTAAACAATTTTTTTTATTATCACAGTGTCAAAATCATTTTAAATTTTGGCGTCTATGATGCTCTTATAGAGGTAAATTACAGAACCTTATTTTTTTTACCAGCTGTAGGTAGGTACCTATGCCTTTATTAACAAAATACTACGAACTTTATACAACACTACAGCTACTACAATAAAAGCATTTAGACAACCTATAAGTCATTACAGACTCACAGGTAGTTGTCAAAGTCAAAGTCAAAATCATTTATTCAATTTAGGCGTCTACGACGTTTTATGAAGGCCAATTACACGTGCAACGTACCCAGCATGCTGGCAGCATTGCTCTATTGAATTGCAATGCTTATTTGTTGACCCAAATAGGAGCCAGCAATTAGGAGCCGGCGGTGGGGATCGAACCTGCGGCATGGCAGTCCATAGCCATTAGCGCTCGGCCATCATTTCTTCCAGCAGTCCTTGAGAGCTAGTGAAATTACACGCACATGAGACTTATCAACTATGTCTCAAGGTGACTGGCGCAGTGCAATTCATCACTTGTGATGAAATGCATATGTTCTAGGCAGAGGTTAGTCCGCTTAACATCAGGTGGGCCTCGAACTAGATCCATCACAATAACATAAAAAAAAGTCAATAGCTGTTACCACTCGGCAATAATTGATTCAAATGAAAAAAAAACACCAGTCTCTAACTCGTAAGCACGAAATGGTTATATGTTTGGTATTTTAAAATTTGTGTAGACGTTGACCCAAAGTTGAATATTGAACTAGAAAATTAAAATATTTTTATGGGGGCTCCTACTACTTCTACTGAGATGAAAAAATCTTTTTTGCACCCCAGCGTGTGGGGTAGCACAGTCTAGACCTCATTGTTTTGAAGCAGTGATGGCTCAGTGACTTTGGCAATAGACTGCCGCGCAGCAGGTCCATGGTTCGAATCCCGCCGCGGGCTTGAGCTTCACCGCATGGTGGAAGGGCATTTTGCGAATGCCCGCCTGGCTAGCGACCACCCTCAAGTAGAAAATCTGTCGCCAAGCACCTAACGGTATGTTCCGGCAGCAATCCTTGAGAGCCAGAGAAATTACAGGCACATGAGACTTAATAACGTGGTAACGACGTAAATGGGAGGCGATCAGTCTACAATTACATACAATGTTTAAACGACTTCAAAAAGGGATGTTCTCAATTCGACTATTTTTTTCTAATGTCCTGTAAAAATAATTCATATTTTTTTTACAGGGTTTACCGATTTTTATGAATTATTATAATAGAAAGCTGGTGCTTGTCATTTTATTTAATTATAATTGCATATATATAAATAATAATATTTTAATAAGTGCAATAACGCATGCTCTGCGGATTGCGTTATGAAATTACTTTACGAGAGGAAAATCCCTCATATGAATATAAATTTTCCTCTCGTAAATATGTAATTTTGTAATGGTCCTCATGTAAATTATTCCTATAATGCGTATTTAATTGTCTTTGACTACATTGATGATGTTTTCATACTCACTTGTCGATGTAAAATGAATAAAATAATATAATAAAAAATCTAACACAAAATAAAACCTTCTTCAAACATTAAATTTCGAATATAAAAACAACTCCAATAAACAGTCGAATTCAGTACTTACCCTTTTTTGAAGTCGTTAAAAAACTGTATATACCATCGCATGGTTTGATATATTTACTTATTAATGCATAAAATTGTATTAATATAAAATATTCTTAAACTAAAAAGTTTGCTTGGCGACAGATTTTCTCTCTCTCTCTCGAGAATTCGCAAAATGGCCTTCCAACAGGCGGTGGGGATCGAACCAATGGTGAGCTCCAGTCCAGTCCCACGAAGAGATACCACGTGGTATCAGTTCTATTATCAACTAATTCTAATTCCGTTCTGATCCCACTTAATATTTAAAGTGGATTTCGTTTATTTTTAATTATTTTAATATTACGGTCTGATTCCTTCTACTCTTTAATACATTTAGGCACTGTCTCAGGTACACTATGCAAGATAAATTTACCATTTCACACAAGTTTATATTATGTACAGACAGATTTTCTCTCTCTCTCGAGAATTCGCAATGCCCTTCTACAGATTATTAAGTTTATTAGCTCTAATAATTATATATACATGTATTTTACAACTTTTTCCATAGTTAGTCTTCTCGTACGTAAATACATATTTGTTAAATAGTTGACCTTTAATAGTTCACTTTGTTTGCTACTGAGGAACTATATAGTTAGCTTATTTTCGGAGGAGGGCGTTGACATCTGCGACACAGTTATATACTTCTGCAGGTGTCATCGATTCTCATGTGTTTATAACTAAATTGTGTTATGGTTCCAAATAAAAAATATTATTATTATAATGTAGATATAATATATAGATATAATTCAACGTTGCAATGCTGGGCACGCTGCCAACTGGTAGTGGGCTAGAGCATTTGGACTGCTTATGAGCCTGCAATGGCTTATAGGGATCTAAATGCTTTTATTGTAGTAGCTGTAGTGTTGTATATAGTTCGTAGTATTTTGTTAATAATATAAAAAAAAAATGGTGGAGATCGAACCATCAACATATGGCACGGCAGTACATAGCTATTACCGCTCAGCTATCGCTTGCGTCAAAAGCTGGTATAAAAACCAACAAATAGTTTTTTAAACGGACTATTGGAAAGCGGTACCTTTAAAGAGTGAGGCCTGACAATTCGCAAGTTTTTGTTATTATCACATAATCGAGAACTTTCTATGCCGACCTTGCATATATTTCTCGATGTCCATTTTGTAAAAGAAATTGTATAGGTACCCTTCATTAGCAGTAATAACTCACATTAGCCATTGCCATTGAATCAGTGGTCGCTGATACAATTATAATGGCTCAGCTCCTTATTATAAAGTTGTTTAGTGAAGTAATTAGACTGAGATTATATAGACATTATACTCTGCACTGAGAATACTCGTAGAGACGTATAGATCCACCAACTTATCTGTTCAGGTGGCAGAAGAAAGAACTACAACATTCCTTCAAATTGTGACAGTTTGTAGTTGATTTCCTTGATCAGCAGCGCCCTCACCAACTGCACAGTTAAGTTGGTGGTACTATAGTAAACTGAAAAAGACATTAAGAACTGAAATTATTAGCTATATAATAAAGTTAGTTACCAAGCTTAACGGTGCTGGTCTAGTCGTTCTTATTCGAGAAGCAATTTTCTATATGGTGACTACTTAAGAGTAGAGTTCACGAAGCGCTTTCCATACACAAATAGTGTCGTCATATTTTAAATACCAAGTGTTCAAACTCAGTGTAATTTTGTGTGCATATTGCTGAGTCTAATATCTATGCTTCTGGTTTGCCAGTTTTTCGATTTATTATTTATTAAATCCCTAAATGTCAAAATAACAATTCCCATAGAAAACGTTTTTTCGAATTATTATTGAAAATACTTAATTTTACGAAACTCTGGCAAACCAGCAGCATAGATATTAGGCTGTACAGCCTGCAATAATAAGTATACACATTGTAATTTTCTAAATTGTGGCAAAGACTTATGTGTCTCTCTATGTACACAGAAGTATCTTAAAATCAAAGAATAATTTAAATTGTATCACTTACGTGTATAATAACTTCAATCACTAGGAGTTTAGTAACATCACATTAATATGAAAATAAGGAAGTGTATACTTATTATTGCAGGCGACTGTACATGCAAAGTTTCACCAAGTTTGAACACTTAGTGTTTAAAATATGACGAAACTACGTTTGTATAGGAAGCGCTCCGTGAACTCTACTCTTAAGTAGACGGATGACCAGTAGTGGCACTCCCAATTAGTGTCTCTCCAAATCGACATAAAATTAATTTCCTTAAGGCCCACTCGCAGCGGTACAACACTGCAGTTGTACCGGGGCAATTAGTTCCGACCCTCCCAATTTCGTTGGGTAGGTAAGTACAACAATATTCATACGATGACAACCTTAGACTTCACGCACACATTTACGCGTGTACAAAAACAACATTAGTGTAGTGTCTGTGTAATAGGTAGTTAGAACGCGGCTTTTGTATGGAGAATGAGTTGAGTGTCCGAGCTGTGACCTAAATAGTGTAATTTTCACATCAGGCGCCGCTTTACATATTTTCTGGCAACCATGTTGCTTACCACACAAAGAGATCTCCATATCTCCGTCATCTGACTGATGGTAGGTTACGATATGACCAAGGTATTTTAATTTATTTACTACGGCTATCGGATGCCCAGCGAAGTAGGGCTCCGTTTTTACGTACGGTATGTATACGGTACGGAACCCTAAACATACAAATATTAGGGTTCCTTACGGGGTAGGTAGATATTGCTATGCCTATTACGTTCCATGTATACACCTGTTTTACCTCTAACAGGCAGTATACTTTGGTATGGTAAATAAATGTTTACCATCTACTCTATCTAACAACACGTACTCGTAACTAAATAGTTACGAGTACGTGTTGTTTTGGCGGATATCCTAATAAATTGTAATGAAAAACATCAGTGTAAAAAATTCTTCATAACTCTCGGTGAGCGAGCACGATGCCGCATGGCTGTTTTTTTAATTTGTACTAAATTTAGATTTTTCTGTTTTTTTTTTTTACCAAAGGAGAGGCTGCTATGCCAAAAGTTAAGACTATAAAGATGTTAGTAAATACGATCATGGTACAGATTTTTTGTACAAATGTTTGCATTGTTTCTCAGCGTGGCGATCGGCAGTGAGCACAATTCTTGTTTTTAACCAACTCCAAGAAAGGAGGAGGTTCCCAATACGACTGTATTTTTTTGGTGTGTTACTGCATAACTTTTTTACAAGGTGTACCGATTTTGATGATTTTTCTATATTCAAAAGCTGATGCTTGGCATGTGGTCCCACTTAAATTTCAGTGAGATCTACATGAAGTATTTGAGTAACCCTAATAATGTGAATTTAATTGGCTCCAACTACATTGCTATTGTTCTCATTTTCACTTGTCGATGTAAAATTAACAAATAAAACTGTATACGATACTTTTGTCTATTTACTTTTTAGTGCATTTTTTGTTATAGAATATTTTCTTATCGAAGGTTAAAGGTAAAAATTTAAAACATCGATTAATTCAATCAATAATTAAATTAAGTATATAATATATGTCTCTTTAAAACATATAATTTCCTTGGAAAAATTATTAATTATAATTAGCTTTCACTAACTAATATATACCTGAGGGTAATAAGGCCTACCTACCTCATTTCAATAGTGTTTACATACAAATGACTAACGCCACCTTAAAAGTTATACATCATCATCACCGTCAACAACTATGACGTCACTGTTGAACAAAGCCCTTTTACTTTTATTTCCCTATAGGTAAGCCTTTGACCACAATTTCATCTGACAGTAAGTGATGATGTGGTCGAAGGTTACATACGGGTGAACAGGCTTAATCTAGAATAACTGGCTCTCAAGAACTGCTGCCGCAACACACCGTTAGGTGCTTGGCGACAGATTTTCTACTTGAGGGTGGTCGCTAGCCAGGCGGAACCGCCATAGCCAATGCCACTGAGCCATCACTGCTTCAACTATCCTCTCCACTAGGAGAGCCAGAATCCCCACGCTTGATGGCAGTAGTCTCGGAGATCGCAGTTACTCAGAAGGTATTGCTGCTCAGCTTCTGGTATTTTGTCTTCGTTGCTTCTTAACCCTAACGGAAAGAAATGGATTCAATTGTAACTGGGCATCACAGGGGGTAAAAAGTTATTATAAGAAAATATATTGTCAATAAAATCACAATAGACATGCGTGAACAATTTAAATCGTGATTATTCTATCCAGACATTCAAAATGTGTGCTGTTGCAATAAAAAGTACCTAGGTATTAATTATCACATCTGCAGCGCCTAATATTGATATTGAACAGAAATCGCGTCTACCGTCCAATAAATAAAACCAGACCACATCCGGCGCACGCGCACAAAAAGCCTCGCGCCCGCTGCAAACCTCAAATGAGAGCACTCAGTCATTTGATCATTTGTACAATCATTTCTCTCGATAGAAATGTTTGTTGTACAGTAATAGTGTTTGTTATTGGATTGTAATTGAGCATTGGTTTTGAACATTTTTGATTGCTCAATCAAATGGTATAATAGTCAGTTGGTGATTTTTTTGTCTTTCTGCAATTGATACACTGTGCCCGTTGGTATGTTACTCGATATTATATGTTTATTCTGGTCTGATCGGTCCTAACAGTAAATTTAAATGTCAAAAAATATTAATTTTAAAAGTATAAAACCCGACTGTAAATTACTTATTTTCGTGGCACGTTTTATCGTTATATTGAAATTAAAAGTGTAGTCACCCCGTGACCACGATCACTGCAAAGTGTTTCTAACGTCGGGACAAAAATAATGATAAATATACGCGATTTAAACCGTTTAAAGTTGTTTAATTACTATGTGTAATAATCGCGAAAACCTAAGACAACGTTAAAAGTGTATTTATGGAATCGTTTTTAAAAGCCCTTAATTTTAAGACAAGGGTAAGGGTGTGAAAGAAAAAAATTGTATCTTCCAATATGGCATCTAAAATCCGCCAGTTTTTTTTTTAATGTACCTTGACCCCGTGAGGTTAGAATTGCACCTCCCCATATCATCCCGTGGGTCTCGTAAGAGACGATTAAGGGAAAAAATACTGGGAGCTGGGCAGTAGCACCTTCTTAAGAACTGCTAACTTACACTGCGATCCCCAAGCCGCTTGCCAAGCGTGGGGATTATGGCAAATTCCCCCTTAATATGGGAGGCTGTGTTCAGCAGTGGACGAGTCGGCTGTTACAGTAATGTACCTTGTGTCACTTGCGCCTTCTAGACGAATCTAACGATATCTCATACATCAAAATTGGTTAAGCCGTTTAGAAGTGGTATAATGAAACTCACAAACAAACATACATACATACATGAACCCTGAAAACATAGCACTGCTTGTTTTGGCCAGTAGTGTAATAAAAAGGATCAATACATGAAATACTCTTATCTTATTGTAGAAATTCAATAAAATAAATGTGGTTTCCGCTTTTTATGAGGAATCAATTACATGAGTTGTAATCTTACAATAAGAGATTCGTTCGAATTCAAAATGAACCTGTTTTATTAAGATCACAAACTAATTATCGAAGTTTTAGGGTAATAGGGCAGGGCAAACTTACGTTGTCGTAAATATATTTTTATCCTATGTATTAGAAAGCAAACTTATTTTCATCTATCTCATACAAGTCTGGCACATATATTCTCTCAATCACAATAGTAGCAATGAAAGTGCTGGCTATAGCTCAATTTTCGAGAATGCTACTGGTATTCAATATAAAATTCCAGAACAGAAATAGATGTAAAGACGTTGTATTCAAAATATATATACTTACCAACAGTAATTCAAATATAATGATTTATTGTTTTATTTGAAGCAATGATGGCTGAGCGGTAATAGCTACGGACTGCCGTGCTGCAGGTCCCTGGATTGATGCCCACTGCCGGCCTGAGCTTCACCGCACGTTGGAGGCATTTTGCGATTGCCTCGAAGTAGAAAATCTGTCACCAAGCACCTCACGGTGTGTTCCGGCAGCAGTACTTGAGAGCCAAGAGACTTAACAACTACATATGTCTCAAGGTGACGGGGGGAGTGCAATTCGTGATTGGTGATGAAATGCATTTGTAATAGGCAGAGGTTAGTCCGCTTCACATCAGGTGAGCCTCGAGCTTGTTTCGTCACAATAATGAAATAAAATAGATTGATTTATAAATAATCTTATGTCCAGCGCAATGTTGTTAAAGTGTAACTTTACGTAGTTTTTGTGAAATTTTCTGCTTGAAAAGGTTGCAATTCTCTGCCTAAGTACATAGCTCGTGTCACCGCAGCTCCGCTCCATTTCCTTCCACTCAATGCTAATTCAAAACGCTGCCAAGATACAAGACGGCTTCGGTTTTTGTTCTCAGTTTCCGTTCTTCCAGTAATCGCTGATTTACCACGAGTGCAATGAACCTCGAAATAAGCTTATTCACTTTCTGAGAAGAAGCAATTAAGGTAAATTTGTGCTAATTTTGTCTCTAAGAGTAGTTTTGTTGATGAAGTAACACGGGTATTATAGGTGATGCTTTTAGTGAAAGCATTTGGTGCTCATCTTTTTGCTCACAATTTTGCATTCTGTAGGTAAACCTATTCAGTTTTCTGAAACAAAAAGAAGACGCGAACATTTGATAAAAAAATTATTAATATTTATTTTCCACTATTACTTGTATCCTGAAGTTGCCACAACTCACTTTTGTTACTAATTAAGGCAGAGGTTCCATCTGAAGGGTGTTCTGAGGAGTCTGTTGACTCCTAGAGTCGTTTGACGCTTTTATAGATAATGATACTGCTGACAACGCCCAAATAGGTGACTCTCATGTAGCTCAGCTAAATGTTTGGTGTACCTAATATATGCGTTTACATTTACGTACCTACATATTATGGTATAAGGAGTTTATATGTATAATGTATACAGAGAAGTAGAAAATCTGTCTCCAAGCACAATGGTGTGTTCAAGAAGCCGTCATCCATTAAAAAAAGAATATATATTTGATCGTATGATCACTAAATTTTGGACAGGTTTCGAATTAAGATCACCCACCTCACACACCTGACCTGACGCTTCATAAAAATCCAATCACCCCCTTTCGTCTCGCTCAAGCCCCTAACATTATTCTCAAAATTAAATTTTCACTAAATTCCGCTGCAATTTCACCGAGAAAGGATTCGACCATGGCAATTTAGTAGACAAAGATGTTCAACAGAAACAACGCAGAACCGATTCGGTAAATGAAATTTTTTCAGTTAACAGATTTCACCGATCGCTAAAAGCATGGGAGCGGAGCGGAAACAATAAGCGCCGGATTGCCGCTATAATTTCATAGTTTATCCGTTAACAATATCTCGGCTATGGTAAAAAAGGCTCGGTGGATGTTATTAGGCGGACGAGCGGAGATGCGATCGGAGAGAATCGATTTAGCGTCGCTGCGTGAAGTTTGTTTAGCGGAACGGTAGCGCGGGTGTTAGCGGGGTGAGCGGGGAGAGGAGACATCGAGCGTGCGCCCGCGCACCTTCGTCATGCCGCCCGGTGCAATACAACCTCTGTACCTACAGCCTTTATTGGATCACATTTAGTGACGCTTCCAAACCAGTGATTTTCCAAGTTGAATGCCTTATTTACCGAACACTTTCAACGGTTCAATAATTACGTTTGAACTACGCCGTTTCCGTAGATAAATATCTCCATTGTTGTTGGGTAAATGAAATTATCATTTCTATAAGTGACGTTGAGGGGTCGTAGTAATAAATTAAGGTGGTGAGGTAATTTAGAGAACAGAGCGCGTTAACGACAGTCAAAATAACTTACTGGGCCTCGATGCTTATCGAAGTAATCGTTTCGGACTAACTTCGTGGCGGACGGCAATCACCTACTGTTTATTGTCTATTTACACGTAAAACATTTATGGCTATATTAAATAGTGGTAATTATTCACAGTTGAATCAAAATGATTACTGATGGCTTGTAATTATTTTGATTCTACAAGATGTATTGTTGTTGATAAAGACACTCATATCCTGCTGTTTGAAGTTGATGACTGAAGGAGAATAAACACATATACAATTAGTTCTTGGTGCGTAATTACTTTTTAGAATAGGGGCCAGCTTAGAGATAGCTGCCGCAATGTATTGTTAGAAGCTTGGCTACAGATTTTCAACTTAGTTGTTGGGTAGTAAGTATAGCTAGGAAAGTATTAACAAAACGCCCTACCGGCTTTTATGTCTGTAATGCTGTATTATCGCTATTTTTAAATAATTGTCACTATATACTCAAGTAATTTCCAAATCAAACGAGTACAAATTGTAAGTATATGTTGATACCAGATACTTATCTTATAACTGTATTATGACAGCAAGCAGAGTTGCTTAAGCAATTTATTCTAAATTTGTACAAAGAATTAATTCTCAAAAAAAATCTTCTAACTTGTAAATAATTTGCATAGTCTCGGCGTTCTCAGTGTCGTGCAGCATTCATTATATATCAATTTTATGTCAGTAATAGAAAACAAATTTCCGGACAGCAAAATGAAAATGTTCCCAAAAGATCTCATGATGACAATCTTGACTTCCGGACCACACCACGAGAAGGCCCGCTCTGTCATTAGCTGCCGAAACTGGACCTACTTGCCGACACGTGGCGTCAACCGACAAACCACAAATTACACAACGAACGTCAATATACCGGCAATATTAATATAAGCTTTAGGATTCCAAAAATGATACATCTCAACGATGGCTAACACAGTTTTATACCTGTAATTCACGCCACAGACGCAAATAAAAAAACAACAACAAAGCTACTGATGGCGCCTTATCATTAGCAACTTCCGAAAAGGGGCACAATTTTTTGCACCGTCTATCGGCCGGACCTCAAAGAACAACAAACTGACAAATTGTACCAACAAACAATGCTAAAAGCCAAAAAAAAATCTTCCCTTCAAAATGGATAAGGCAACAAAGGAAAAGATTTACGTAAGGAAGTAATTGCTTATTGAAACCCTTTTGTTGTGTCGTAAACGACAATAACTAATAACGATTACTTTATCCTTTTTAGTGCTACCTTTTAGGGTATTATGGTTAATTGCAACACGATGAATAATGGGAAGCTTTTAAGCAGCTGAAAAGCCATTGCATGAACTTGACAATGCATTTTTTATTAATGTAAAAGAGAAAAACCATTGACTGATATGCAAAGTGGGAACTCCCAACATGCAGTTCATTGAAGTAAAGGATATTTTCTGGCAATTAATACTCATCATACTCATCCGCACTACCAGCAGATCATCATTGGATGATGACTGAGAAGAAGTGGATTTTACAAGTTAGGGAACAAGCCTGACATGGCTTTTGTACTTGTTTTAAACACACTTCTTACTTAATTACCTACTAAGTAAAAGTACATAAGTGTATTCAAACGTTAGCTTCTTTTAAAACAAAAACATTTTTCGTGTTAAAATTGCGAATCGTTGAACCTTTCACTCAATTATTAATTTAATATAACCGTATCAATAATTAATCAATAATGTATTTTAAATAATTAATAAGTCATTATTTAATTTAATATTATTGTACAGGGTAGTGTGTATCGGTTGAAAAAAAAACAGTTTCGCTCGTGACTGTCATGGAATTGAACCTCAAGTTGAGGTGATACAAATATATTTTTATCTCTTTGTCGACCAACCTTTGTAATAGGCGATAATATTGGCTGATGATAATTATTGTGCTCGACAATCAACAATTTCCTGTTCGCTACGCCAAATCAATTTAATTTAAACCAGCAGCGCCCTAGTCAAAAATTTTGTTAGCTACCGGTCCCGATAACCAATTTATACCGGTAGCGGTAGGTACAAGTACAGAAATTAATTACTGCCTCCAACTCCAAGAATTGAATCGAATCATGTAATTGCTTTTTATCTTCCCAGAAATTCAATTTGTCAATTAAGACATTAAAAATTGTTGTTAGTTAGAGCCAGAAGACCGGCTCGGTCGTGATCGTTGAAATCACGATCGTTATTAATTGAATATTGCAAATAATGCGTCGGCGCCCGAAGCAAATAACTGTGCTGCGGCGTTGGATACTGTCGACCTCGGTCGGGATGATATTGTTGGCACTTATTAATTTATTGGTTTAATCGAATAGGGCTGATTTAGAATAGGACAGGTGGGGAAATAAGTTTAAAGCAGGCGGAGTTAGCTCGTGTGTTCGTTGCGGAGGCTATTGGCCAGTGTGCCGCAGGGGCGTGGTTTGGCCCCCATGTTTTATTTGAATTATGGATGAGGCATGCTGCGTGGTACGTCTCTAGAAACCAGTTGTGAGCGCTGCAGCCTCGCGCCCGCTCGCCTCTCCCCTTCTAATTAATTGATGTTTTCATTTAATGGCTTGTTCTGTAATTAGCCGGCAATATCTGAAATTGAGTGTTTAAACTTTATTAGGCTAAGTGATACAGTTGAAGTTTACTCCACCTGACGCAACGGTGAGTTGGAAAATGTTGTTTTAATAACATAACGTGGTATTTACTATACTGTGGAATGTGGATTATACTATTACAAAGCTCCGATAATTCACGTAACAAAATAAAACTATTCAATTAAGCAAAACATTTATCATGTGTATTTCATTTTCCTCTTATGAACAAAAGTGTCAAGGACGCTTTGTAATTATTTCATTATTGAATAATAATATTTTTTGTGTAAGTATTATGTTTTGATATACTTCAAAATACGTAGATAGGTAGGCACTAACATATAATAATAATCTTTGGTCCCTACTATAAATTAACTCTTTATTAGCAGTAAAACAAGTGGTTTATATAAAAAAATTAACCAAATAAATCCATTCAATTTAGCAAATAAAAATCTTATGAATATTTTCTGTTTATCCATTGTGTATATACATATTTTAACAACGCTTTGTTATTTTGATAATAAGATACTTAATGCAAAGTTTGGTATATCATTAGGTTAATTAATATTACATAGGTCAGTACTCACAATTAGTTATAATAATTTAGTTCTCTCCCTACAACAAATAATGAATCTGTCAGCCGATGCTACCTACTTGTACAATTTCACAACTATAACGTCAAAATAAATTATTAATACCCAAATGTACTAAGTAGTTATTTGGTATGACAAACGATGTACTACATCTTATAAGAACTTGGACTTTGATCTAGAATAAACAGGGAAAGGTACTTGTAAGAAACTCTGGTAAAGATTACAAAGGTCTGAAAGCTAATTATACTGCACAAACATTTATATATCAATGCATCATTAAAAAAAGCAGAACATACAAAGTATACTTGGCAGTATTGGCAGGCACAAAGAATAAAGAAGCGTACGAGCCATGTGTTCGAAATAAAAACGGAATCAGAGACTCACAAATGACTAAACAATCTTAGTGTTGCTAGCTAGGGAACAATTTTACTTATAATTTTAAGAAATTTTGTTAAACTTGCAAATGCATAAAACATGTCAGTCGTGATAATTATTTACTTTTTTTTACAAAAATAATACTATTTTAGTATATTTAATTGTACTCTTATTATTGTTTTCAAATAATATTTTCCGTATATTCGGATGTTAATTTATACTGTAATGATATGTTATCATGTGTACCTTTGCGAATCAGAAATCCGCGCGGCTCATAGAAGTACAGAAGCGGGCAGTGGAGAATTTTCAAAAGTTTTGTAGTTTTTCACTCATGGACTCATGGACTTTACTCGTGGACCGTTATCATCATTCAAAAATACATTTCTAGGTAGCCATTCAATTAAGCCAAAGTTGGCGTTACCTGCCTCCGTGTGATTTTCTTATTTATGGAAAAGCTGGAATTTGTCTTAAAAGAAATGATAAATATAAACTTGAATTTTTAATTTGTATATACCGTTGTATATATCATTCAATTCTGTATGAAACCTATTTTCTTAAATGATATTACTTATAATTGTTAAAAATTATTAAACCATTTGCTGATTTTCAAAAAATGGTAGCTTAAATTTGTTCTTGAAACACTGACCCACAGTTACACACATTTTCTGGGAAGTCAATATATGCAGTAAATATAAACTAAAACATTTTCCACTAGACCGGAGAGCAAAAGTTTATTTGCTTTTTGTAAATTCCAACATGGGAGATGAAATAACGAATTTTATGCCATAATGTACGGATGAATGAACTGTTTTTAAAATTCAAAAGATTTAATCCGTTGGCTTTCAAAACAAATATCTGGCAACACTCCACAAAAATGAGGACGTAACAAAAACTACACAAGCGAAATTAAAAGGAACGCCGGACAAGCAACTAACACAGGCCCTAACGTTTTGTGATAAACTTATTGACTTTTTGGAGCCGACGTAATTTGTCGAAGGCGCCTAAGATAAAGGCAATGTCGGGGCCGAGGCATGTCACAGGAATGTTGGATAGGGTTAACACGCAATTAAACTAACACAACTAACCTGGACGAAAAATGTTGCAAGTTCCTAAAGGAATTCAGATATAAAGTATTATATCTCGATTTTCTTAACTTTTTTAACGTATTTAATCGTTCTTTTTGGCATATTTTTACCAGTATCTCACCTGGTGGTAAGTGTTGTTGTGATCGAAGACGTTGTTAAGACTAAACTAGAATTACTGGCTCTTAAAGACAGCTGCTGGAATACACGATTAGATGCTTAGTGACAGATTTTCCACTTGAGGTTGCCCGTTAAAATGCCCTACATGCGGGCTATAACGACTACCATACTAAGAGAACAAACGGGACGGATTAACGTGTCCTACGAAACACGGAAAAGCTCAGTAGTAATGCAACTAGCGGTCACCCATCCAAGTCATGACCGTATAGGGGCTTACGAGCGCTTCAAAGAGAAATGGCACAGAATTAGAATATAATTTTAAACATACATCCACATGCTGCATATTTGCTGCATAACGTCGATTAGTTCCATAACGCATGTTGAATTAAGAATTGGAAGGATTGGTAGGTTTTTTTTTTTTTTTTGCTGTATATGTAAGCCTTTGACCACTATCTCACCTGATGGTAAGTGATGATGTGGTAGAAGATGTTGTTCAGGCTAACCTAGAAGTACTGGCTCTCAAGGACAGCTGCCGGAACACACCGTTAGGTGCTTGGCGACAGATTTTCTACTTGAGGGTGGTGGCTAGCCAGGCGGGCATTCACAAAATGCCCTACCACCATGCTATAACGACTGCCATCCTAAGATGACAACCGGGACCGACGGCTTAACGTGCCCTCCGAAGCACGGAAACGCTCAGTAGTAATGTCACTAGCGGTCACCCATCCAACTCATGACCGCGCGCGACGTAGCTAAACTTTGCTGATCGGTTGAGAACAGCTAAGTAAACTTCGCTACAAGCGCTTCGAAATTATATATTATTATGTGATTATCTTTAATGTCTAGTTCTAAAACTTTAAACAGTTTAAGCTTATGCTCTTAGATTAAATTCACAACGTTCTCTATACCTAATGGAATGAACAAAAATAATTAAGATTTATATCTTAATGGTTGTTAAATAATTATATATTGTGTATAAGTATTAATTATGTTTGTACAAAAACGCTGTGTTTCTGTACTTTTTATTAAGAATTCTAAGGAGACAACCCTACAAAACAAAATATTTAAAATCCACAACATGTACAAGCAGTTGTCCTTAGTTATCCTGAGACTTTTACCATAACTAAACTATCGTTTCTATGTCAGTAACGAAATGTGAGAAACATAATGTTAATTCTTTTATACAGATTGGATCAGCAGTATATATCATTATCATATGTTGAAACTAACAACTGCTACGTACCCAAATGATGTTTAATACTTCTATATCATCAAGTGAGCAATACCCAACTGAACATCTACTATCAAAACAAGTCACCTTCCGAATTCCAACAGGCGGTTTGTCCACAATTCTACATCCGTCGGTGGTCGCGTGTTGCCTCCACTAATTATATCGCTACTTATCGTCCTGCGTCTCGAACCTTTTAGCCGCTGACGACGCCAATAAATCTTCAAATATCTCCGACGGCGACCACGTCGCACACTCATCCAAAGAACATAAAAAACATACTAAAAAGGCTAAATGTTCTGATAAAACGTTCTCATAGCGAAACGTCTCCATATCTGTAAGCAGATCTGCAAGTCAAAATAGCTAGCAAATAACTTTGTCGTCTTTACCTACTTAGTAATCAATCACGGTTGTTGTGTTTTGATAAGATATAACGTTTAAGTTCAATGGGATATTTATTCGATTCTAGAGAGCTTAGTTTCTTATTGCAAGACATGCCTATGGTAATAGGTATAGCGCCTTCACCCTTTCTAGAAAACATTATCAAAATTACAACAATAGGAAAATGGTAATCATGTGCCGGATTCGAACCCATGCCTTCCACCCCTATATGTCTAATATATTCTCGTATATCTCGTTGTAATTCTGTACTGTAATCCGTGGAACATGCATTATTGCAAAAATACAAATGTTAAAATTATAGGGTTGCGTCATCGTTAACAAGTCTTATTTGTAGAACAACGTAAGTTGAACTATATAGTGTCGCTCCATCCCCATACGATGGGACAAATGAGAGTTATGAGTCATATGTCATGTTAGCTTAGCGGTTAGAGAATACCCTGGCTATAGAGGTATAATTTTTCCTCTCGTTGTAATTTTTTAATGTTATCCGAATAGCCTTATTGTTAAAATAAAATTATTAAAATAACTAGGTTTGTCGAAGACACAAAAATAAATCCTAGAAAAGAGTTTAAAGGTAAAGTAACAATATCAATCTATTCGTGTAAATAACAGACGTGACTTGTAACATTTGTTATATTTATGAAGCAATGATAGCCGAGCGGTGATATAGCTATGGACTGCGGTGCCGCAGGTCCATGGTTCGAATCCCACCGCCGGCTTGAGCTTCACCACATGGTGATAGGGCATTTTGCGAATGCCCGCCTGGCTAGCTACCACCCTCAAGTAGAAAATCTGTCGCCAAGCATCTAACAGTGTGTTCCGGCAGCAGTCCTTGAGAGCCAGTAAAATTACAGGCACATGAGACTCAACAACTGTATGTCTCAAGGTGACGGGCGCAGTGCAGTTCGTCCCTTGTGATGAAATGCATCTGTTATAGGCAGTAGCTACCGCTTAACATCAGGTGGGCCTCGTGCTTGTTCCGTCACAATAACATAAAAAATATATATGTATAATGTCACAATGACGAATGCATTCTGTGACAAAACGCCATTCGTTATTTTTGTTATATTCCGTAGTCAGTGGTCTCTGACGCGACTCAAATATTAATTGCATACGTATTAATATCTTCGATAGCGGTTTGCGGTTCTGCACGCGAATTTATCACTCTGGCTAATGGATAGCTCACAGATAATTCGCTAGAGCTTAAATTTAAATCCTGCTTTATTCCCTTTGTCTAATAGATTGTTCAATAGTTTATTGCCTGATAAAGTGGTTTTTGTTTGTAGGTACTTTATATCACAGGTCTAAGTTTCTTTAAAGCAGAACTAGAATTATCTAGAAGAAAAACGATTCATTCGGGTAGAATTCCACTCTTTGAGATATAGCCGTGATTATTTTGCTGAAAAATAAATAAAAACGATTGTATATCCCTGAAGGGGTAGGCAAGGTGACTTAATACCCATGTCTCGTCGTGTTTTCTTCTCATATAAAAGGGGGCGAGCCTTTTGCCATCTACGAGGCACAGTACTAAAAATAAATATTTGTCAGAAAACCCAACTACTATCAAACCTCGTAATTGAACCCAGGACCGCGTGATTGTACAGAAACACTTTACACCACTCAACCGACATTGCAGGATCTGACTTCATACACTCGCATACACATATCACCTAATGGTGTATTGATGAGGCTATGAGAAAATAAGTAAGTGCAACTTTTAAGAATAGTACGTTAATTTATTTAGATATCATTAGTAAAAATAATATATAGCATATAAATAACATAGAAGTGCATCGTAACAATTTTACCACTACCATCCCTTATAGTTGTCGATTTATAACTATACAGCTTGAGCATTAGAACTATGCTCAGAAAACGTCTTAGGATGTAGTTTAGGAAAAAGTATATAATTGTTTTGTATAATTTTTTTTTAAACTTCAAATAAAATGCACAAAACAGTAACTTGTTTATACAATATTTGTAATTGATCTCTTTGGTGATTGGAACTTTTACTAAAAATATCCACATCCTATATTCAAATCACTTTTTGTCCCTCAGGGATTAAAAAGCTATTATAGTCCCTGTTTACAAAGAATTTTATTATATTGCTGCCAGGTAAGCTTTTGACCACAATCTCACCTGATGGTAAGTGATGATGTGCTCCAAGGTGTTAACAGGCTTAACCTAGAATTACTGGCCTTTAGAGCCAGTAATTCTAGGTTAAGCCTGAAGGACAGCTGCAACACACCGTTAAGTGCTTGGTGACCGATTTGCTACTTGAGGGTGGTAACTAGCCAGGCATTCGCAAAATACCCTACCGCCATGCGGTGAAAGCTCAAGCCCGAGGTGAGGTTCGAACCATGGACCTGCTGCACGGCAGTCCATAACCAATGCCACTGAGCCATCAATGCTTCAACAAACAAAATAAACTTAGCAAGTTCATCATACAAGTAACGGGTATATCCCATCCCATTCAACTTAAACGTTAATTCCCAGTGGATCTATTGTCTGAGATCCGAGATTCTAGTTAGATATTGTTCTCTATAGAACCAATTCCTAACGATCTACCAGAATCTCTATTTTGATCTACCCAGAAAGAAAATTATACAAGATTGACAAGGATTCCAGTCCAGATTCATAGTGGTTCCAGTCTGGGATGTAAATTTTTGTTCTGTCGTAAAAAATGGCCAATCACGTGATTACAATTGAAGATGTTAATGATTACAATTTGTACACCCATTGCCGTCATCAGGACCACTTGAGTCTATTTATGAATGAAATTCTATTGTTCTCATTATCGATGGTCCCAATGAGATAAAATATCCTACGAAATAAAAATTTTACCTTGTTTAACGTATTCAAAAAAAGACTAGCCCAATACATAATGACAGGCAAATCAAGGAACTAATTAAATTAATGCGCTGGACGGGTAGGCATATTCTTAACTTTGTATTTGTGTGTCAATATATATTATCTAAATTTTTATTCGCTGCGACCGCCAATAATTTTGTACTTATACCAACTTATTTGTTAACCATGTTCTCATGGAAGTGACCTTAGTCTTAAATGAGAATAATAGGGTAAGGTTGCGATCATTGGACTAGCGCTTTCATTGGACCACATATAGGTATCTCGGGAACGGTTAGCATTAAAAATCATCCAACTTGTTAAACGCAAGCTTAATGACCCCTCTCCCAGCCCCTCTACTCACTGATGCCAAGTCAGGGTAATTTACCCTAGATTAAAGTAATATTGAGCTGACAGGGTAATGTTTAGGGTAAAGAATTGTTTAGAGTAATCATGAGGGTAAGTTGCATTATGCTTAAATCAGAACAAACGCGTTTTTTTATTCCTTTAGTCAACATGTATTAATTCCTCACATCAATCGCTTGTTACGTCATTGCCTATTTTATTCTGTGAATGGAATTGCCTGCACAATAAGAATTGGCAAAATAACGTCTTATTAATTACGTTCACTGTGAGTTACTGAGCCGAAGTAAGGAAGGATGTTGACCAAATGGTAACCCCAGTTTGGAAATATTTCGAAGCTTGCGTTGTCATTGTTATCAGCACCCATTTCTTATGCAGCGCAATAGAACGATCTTTTTCCATGTTAGAACAGAGCACAGAAATAGGTACTCTTTAGAAAAGATACAGAGTATTATGACAGATACAGTTTAGACTTTTTTTGTCAGAATTGTGTAAATTTTACAACATTTTGTTTAATGATTATATTAAGTATGTCAAATAAGACGACTATGCAGAAGAGACTATTGATGTCATGTTACAACAATCAGTAATGAAGTTTTAGGATAAGCTTAATTTATTACGTATATTGTATTGTTAATATGGGATAGCCAGAAACTCTAGGCTAGCCTGAACAACACCTTCTACCACATCCTTTACTATCAGGTGAGATAGTGGTCAAAGGTTAATAATATATCAAGCTTAAAAAACGGGCTTTTTGGTAAGCACTGTAAGTGAAATAAAAGCATTGGTTATGAAAGAACTTGTTAATTTATTTATCCACAAAACTTTAGGGTATTTTAACAATACTAGTTATGAATCTAGGGTAAAATTAAGCAGGCTTTGGGGTAAAATGAAAATCTGGGTTGGCAACACTGCCTCTACTGCCAGTGTTGCCGAGCGTTTCATTGAGGAGAGACGCGTGTTGCTGTGTTTAGCGGTCTACCGATGTAAAAATTGCGTGACATATAATACCATGTAATTAGAATTATGTGCAACATTTTATCTTTTTGGTAGCATTGGCACATTTTATGGCGTTAAAAATCAAATAATGTATGGCAAAATATTTCAATAAAATTTCTTATAAGTATTTTAGTAAAATAGTAGACAGTTGCCATCATTAGACCAGTAAGAGGCGCTTGGATTGAACCAGTCCAATGATGGCTTCTTTTCAAATTGTTGGTCTTAGTATATATATTTTTGTTTTAGCATGGAAAAAAGAGGGCAGTATTATACCTGGAACGAATTAAGCGTGAAATTGGCGCTAAATGCTTATCGCAAGAAACAGGCTGGACTTAATGAGGCATATATGGTGTACCTAAAGCAACACTCAAACGAAGATTTGATAACATAAATATAATAGCAAAAGGCGAAAAGCAAGAAGTTAGTTAAATAGGTGATTTAAATCCAGAAGTAGAAGAAAAGTTAGTACAACATATTTTAGAATTAGAACGTTGTTTATAAGAAGCTTGGCTTTCAAAATAGCTGAGCTCAATGGTATAAAGCACAGATTCAGTAAAGAGAAAGAAACGTCTGAAAAAAAATACTATGCATTATGAAGTAAATAAGATAATATATATTATGATTATCATACGTATTTTTTGTCATATACGATATTTTTATTGTTTTAAAGAATATTTGTAATTTTGCACGCCCAAAAATATAGTTTGTAATAATTTTAATGAACCGTTTTATTCAATGAAGTTTTTTCAATTTACCGATACAAATTTCGAGATTTCTTACAGGCACCTTGAATGGACTAGTAAACCATAATGAAGAAGTCCAATTATAGCAACTCAGTGGTCCAATCAAAGTAACAGTGCTCCAATGATAGCAACTATTGTAAAATGTGTTTATTATATTTTATTCCAATATACTTGACGAAAAAAATCTGAAACGATAGCTGCTGGTACTTGACTAGAAGACCTATTCATTCAACTAATATTTTTATCCCTAAACGTTACAGCATCAGTTTTATGTCGTTTCAAATTTAAGTGGTCCAATAGTAGCAACCTTACCCTATATGTATTAAACCAAGCAGCCCTAAACAAAAAAAAATGTGGTTTATCAAATTTTCATAACAAGAATAGATCAGCGTTTTCAGCCTTATTTACTTAGATACCTTTTTTAAAAATAAATATCTAATTAAATAGCTAATTAAATAACTAGTATAATAGAATATAAAAAAATATTTCAGCTTTATTCTCTTGTATTAGAGTACGATTAAATTTAATTTCTTGACTAGTATTCCACTTTGGATCAACGTTGTTCACCATACATAAATCAAAATTTAAGGTGGGTTATTCAATTCGTTTACGGTCTAGAGAACCGCGACATACGGACACGCAGACGGCCAGACAGACAGACAGCGGAGTCTGGTTAATTTGTAAAGATATTTAAAATACAAAAAGTTTATTAACAAAAGTTTATGAACTTCTGCTATTTTTGTAGTTTGAGAATTCATACATGGGTATTTATACCATAATGTGCTGTGGCGTTACAAAAACTTAAAATAATTGTCTTCCTTTTTTGCTAACGTACTTAAGCACGTTAACTATTATTAATAGGGCCTTAAAACAATGTGTGGGATCAGAACGGAACGAAAAATAAGGATGGGATCAGAATGGAATTTTATTTTTGGGATCAGAACGGAATACACCAAAATTACACTATCTTTACGGTCACAATGTCGACGGATATCCAATATTTTGTAATTTTATAGGCCGTCATCGTTTACAGCGCTCCATTCCTCTTGCACTCATATATCACATCTCCACACACTTACAATAAGTTAGTTATTTCGGTGACTACCAAAATATTAAAAAATAAAAAAAAGTGTCGTAATTTCTAATTTTCTTTAATGTTTTTATTTGAATTGTACAATCATAAGTATGAATATCTTCTCTGACCGTTTAACTATTAATTAACCCTATGATTTCGTAGAAATATAATTCCGTAACAAATTAAATTTTCAGTCTTTTTGTTCCATATCATACGATTCTTCAGTAATTATTTCTATTGAATTGACTTATTCCTAAGATTCAACAGTTTTTGCACTAATTTGCTGTTCAAATTAACAATAAAAATGTATCATCGCATTCCTTTTGAGAGTTTCTCGTGTTATAATTAATTTTATGAACGTCTCTGCAAAGAATACCGGTATGTCGATAACTAAGAAAACGTTTTTTGGTTCTGCATGCTTGCTTCATTAATTCATTCTTATATCGACGCTCGTGATAATCGCCAGTTTCATCTTTTGATTAATTGTTTTCCGAGGAACCAGACTATAAAAGGTAGTTTTATTAGCATTGTATACACCTAGGCGATCCCGCCGCATTTCAATAGGAAGTTATCAAATTAACTTCATCGTCCGTAAAAAAACCGACCGAACAACCACAAAGGATGACTGGCATTGTTCACAGATTTTAAAAATCATCCATAATTAAATGGAATTTGGTTTTTGTCGTCGCGGGCATTTCGCCATGATATAAATTCCTGCATCGATGAAACAGTTGGTTCATTGAAAAAGGAACAATTTGCCACCCTGTTGGATGGACCTTTTCAATATTGAAAGGACACATTTGGGACGAAATATAAACAAGAAATGGTTAATAATTTGGGAGTTAAGCCCTTTCGCTTGCAAATTGATGAGAGCTGTATGAGACCGGCCGAGGTTGGTGGCAAAAAGTAGTCTTGGTGAGGTGGCTGGTTCCACGAAGAATCCAGGGTGTCCAGCTCTGGTTTTAGCACACGAATGAACGACGCTACGGCTCGGCGGATGTTTTTTCTTAATTTACCGCTTAATTTCGGGTAAATCTTGTTCCTTAAGTGGATCAACGTTGTTGATGTTTCCCTTGACAGATTCTCAACTTTTTTGACTTTAACCGATCAATGTTATTCCGTCTCGAAGATTTTAATTTTGATCCGAAGGATTTACTTTTACACTTATTAATTTAACACTGGCTTGACAATTGTTTTTGCTTATTTCACCAATTTAATCGGATAAGTACCTATATTTCTGTCATAAGTCAGTAACATTTACTTATGTTACTAAACCTACCCCCAACGTTTGAGCAAGTAACATCTGTTTACATTTGCAGTGCATTTTAAATTGGTTTTAACTGGTTTAATGTGTATTATTTAGTTGAAAATGTGTAATATTGTGTGACAAGTTGGATTATTAATAAAGTGTTAGTGTTGGAATAGCATAATATCAATTCAAGCAGTAATAATCACAATCGAAAATTTTGATAAGCTAACTACAGAAAGTCTCTGTTGTGAACGCGTAAGCGACGGCGATTTCATGGCGCTTACGCTCTTTTAGCCGAGACGCGCACTAATCGTGTTTGAAGAATAGACGCTGTACATCGACGCTTTATGACTGCACCATATTTTGAAATATTGACAAAACATTCTATATTCTACCAGTAAGCTACCTTTCATAGAAATGAATGCAAACAAAATATGTGCTGGTTGTAATGACCAGTTAAAAGAAGTTTCTTTCTTGCAATGCAGTCGCTGTACCGACCACTTTCATTATACCTGCATGAATTTTAACAAAAAAGACTTCCAAAAACTTTCTAAAGATTACAAAGATTCGTGGGTGTGTCCGTCGTGCCGTTGCAAAGAGCCCAAACCCGGAGACAACACCAACACGCCGATAAGGACCTTAGCTACTTCGTCTTATAAACAAAAAGACGCGACATTAGGGACGCCAGCTTCGGCATGCGAGGTGGGTGACCCAGCTATCCAGTACGACAACGTCACCCTACGCACGAAACCTCACCACTCAGGTAGCTGTGGTTGTATTTCAGCCGACAGCATTCGAGAAATAATCAGAGAAGAGTTAGGTAGAACCCTTAATACGCAGCTTAGTAGCATTAATCTTAAATTAAGTAAATTAGAAGAGACGCTGGCATTTTGTAGCGAAGAAAACATACGACTTACACGCGAAAACGAGTCTCAGAAAGCTCAAATTGCCGATCTGCAGTGTGATAACGGGGAATTACGATCAACCACTCACCATTTAGCCCATCGCATACACATGCTGGAGCAGCTCTCCCGCACTAATAACATAGAGGTACAGTGCGTGCCAGAACACAAAAGTGAAAATATATACAACGTTATTCAACAACTAGGTAACGTGATTAAATGTCCTGTAGTTGACACCGACCTACAATTCTGCAGTCGTATAGCGAAATTAAACAATAAAAGCCCCCGCCCTCGATCTATCTTAGTGAAATTTAGCAGTAGACGTCTACGAGATAAGTTTTTGGCATCAGCAGTTAAATACAACCAGAATAATCCTCAAGATAAGCTGAATTCTAGCCACCTAGGCATCGCCATTCAGAAAAAGACTCCGGTGTTTATAGCTGAACACTTGACGCCTGAGACCAAATCCCTACATGCTGCTGCCCGCCAAGCAGCTAAAAAATTCAATTACAAATTTGTGTGGGTTCGCGACGGTAAAGTTTTCTTGAGAAAGACTGACACATCAGCATATATTCATATTTATAAGGAAGAGTGCTTAAAATTGTTAACATAAATATTTTATTGTACAATACGGTAGGGATTATTGCAATTATTTTTTTTTTTTTATAATTTTTATTATTTTCGTTTTTACATATTCTGCATATTATGTATGATATTTCCAACAAACTTAATGTATATTATCAGAACGTCAGAGGCCTGCGAACAAAAACTTTAGATTTCTTTAATAATGTTATTTGTAGTGCATATGATATTGTTATATTATCCGAGACATGGCTCAACAGTAGCGTTTTTGATGCGGAGCTTTTTGATAGTCGTTACGAGGTTTATAGGAGAGATCGTGAGACAAGTGGTTTTCATAGCGAAAAGGACAGCGGAGGTGTACTAGTAGCTGTTTCTAGGCGTTTAATATCAAAAAGAATGTACGATTTTGAATCCAGGTGCGAAGATTTATGGGTATGCATAGAGACTCAAAGTGATAACAATACGAAACATACAGAAAAACTATTTTTATGTGCTGTGTACATTCCGCCGCCTGTGAAAAGACATATACTCGCAGAATTTGTCAACAATTCTAACAATATTATTGAGACCAATTGTATCCAGAATGTAACCATCGTGGGCGACTTTAATTTGGGGTCTATTCCTTGGAACTCTTCTAATTTGAGTCAAAATTATCAAAACATTACATCTAATAGTCTTTTATCAAATATGCTCTTAGATTTTTCTCTCCTTAACGATCTTAAGCAATATAACTACGTTCTTAACACAAAGAATAGAGTATTAGATTTGGTCCTGAGCTTCTCTGAGGTTACTAACTTAAAGGAATGTGAGTCTCCACTTTCTAAAATTGACCCTCTACACCCACCAATAGAATTCTTTTTCTCCTATACCCCTAAATCTACCCTCCCTCCGAATAATCAAACCAAATTTTGCTTTCATAAAGGTGATTATGAACAAGTAACTTGCGACCTCAACGTGGTAAACTGGGACGATGAATTCTCTGCTTGTAACACAGTGGATGATATGTTGTCAGTTTTTTACAATATCGTTAGAGAACTTATAGTTAAACACGTACCTAAGTCGAGACCGCGTTCTAGGAAATATCCTGTGTGGTTTTCTCGGGATCTTATCGGTTTACTTAAAGAAAAATACAAATATCACCAAAAGTTACGAAAGTTCAACTTTAATAAACGTGACCAACTAGCATTTGATCTAGCTAAATCCCGCTCTGAGAAACTAATGAAAGTTTGTTATGATAAATATATAACACGTCTTGAATGCAATATGCGTTCTAATCCGAAATTATTTTGGTCTTTCATAAAAAACAAGCGAAAAAATTATAGTCACTATCCCTCTCAAATGTTTTTGGATAACGACAGCGTAGAGGGCGCACAAAATATTTGTAACCTTTTTGCTAAGAACTTTGCCTCATCTTATGAACGTTCTTTTGTCCATCCTCCACAGCCCCAGGACGTATTCGGTGTAGCTGACCTTACTAGTAACTATTTAACTTTGATTCAATTCAAGGACGACCAAGTGCTAAAAATTTTAAAAAGACTTGATTTAAATAAAGGAGCCGGTACTGATGGCATTCCTTCAATATTTGTTGGCAAATGTGCACCTGCTTTAGCCCGTCCTCTTTGTCTTATTTTCAACAGGTCATTAAGCTCTGGCACCTTTCCTTCCGCTTGGAAGAAAGCCTTAGTGGTTCCTCTACACAAAAGTGGCGCTAAAAACCTAATTAATAACTACAGACCCATTTCCATACTGCCAGTCTTTGCTAAAGTGTTTGAGAAGCTACTGATTCCTATTCTGTCCTGGCATTTCAAAAACTTAATTATACCACAGCAACATGGCTTCATGAAGTCTAAATCTACGGCAACCAACCTCGTGTCGTTTATAAACGATGTATCTCAAATTGTTGACCAGCGCTCTACAGTAGGTGCAATATATACAGACTTCAGCAAGGCTTTTGATAAAGTTAACCATCATTTACTTCTTCGGAAGCTTTCTGCGCACGGTATCGCTGAGCCTATGCTCGGCTGGTGTCAATCGTACCTTTCACAGAGATCTTCAGTTGTGGTTGTGAATGGTGACTCTTCCGACTCTTTCGCAGCCTTCTCAGGTGTGCCTCAGGGCTCACATTTGGGGCCATTATTCTTCAATGTCTTTATTAATGACATTAGCAAATGTTTCAAACATACCGATTTTTATCTTTTTGCGGATGATCTTAAATTTTTTAGAGTTTTGGACACTGGTGACGATGTCTTAAAACTACAAGAGGATATTGATAGGTTAGTAGCTTGGTGTGATGTTAATTACATGAAACTTAATGTGTCCAAATGCTTCACTATACAGTTCTCCAGAAAAAAAAGTATAAACCGTCCAGTGTTAAAAATTAAAGGCACAGAATTAACCAACGTAGATGAGATACGTGACTTGGGTGTGATGCTTGACAAGAAGTTGCGATTTGATACACACATAAACAACATTTCATCCAAGGGGTTTAAGTGTTTGGGATTCGTGTTGCGGAATTGCAAAGATTTTAAACTGCCTAGTACTAAAATATTATTATTCAACTCACTGGTCCGTAGTGGTTTGGAGTATTGTAGTGTTGCATGGAATCCTTTCTATGAAGTATACAATAAGAGGCTGGAGAGTATTCTTAAACGTTTTCTGTGGCACCTGACGTACTCTTGTCACCTTGGAAAGGATCTTGTAAGTTACGACGCTAGACTAAAGCACTTCAAAATAGATCCGCTTTCTCATCGCAGACATATACTCGATATCATGTTTTTATATAAAATAGTACACGGTATCATAGACTCATCATATTTACTCTCACAGCTGTCTATCTCTGCACCATTAAAACTGCCCAGAGCCACGCGTTGTAACAACTCATTTTCGGTTGCTGTATCTAAATCTAACCTTGGTTTCAATGCACCCATGAAAAGATTGGTTCGACAGTACAATAACGTATCAAGCACTACATCGGTTGACATATTCACCAATAACATCCTTGTCTTCAAAAAGTCTCTGACATCCTGATTTTAAGAATGCGTAAATAATTTTTATTAGAATTTTCGTAAATCTCACTCTGAAGTTTAATTATTTACAGTTTTATTCTGATTATGATTTTTATTATAATTATTATTATAAAGACATGTTTTAAATAATTTAAGTTTAGCAATCGAATAATCCATTATATCTCCATAAAACACAATTTATCTTTATATTAGTAGAATGTTCATATTTGAGTGTATTTTTATAAAAAGGTTAATTTTTAAGATTACTTACTCACATTTTCTAGTTACATATTTTGCATGCTGTCTTCACCTATAATTACTGTGACACTTAGCTCAATTCTACAATGTTTGTTATGATTTCAATGTATTGGTGTACACTGTGTTGGTGATCTTTAAATAAATAAATAAATAAATAAATTATGTTCAGTTTTTTTTGGTAAAACAGAAATAAAAAAACGAAATATAATATCAAAGTCATTTTATATTCTTTTCTTTATAAACAGGTGAAATAAGATGAATATCGTTCAATTTCTTACAGTGCATGCTTCTTCAATAGCTATTTAGATATCCGCATCTAAAACGAATCATTACTTCATGTGTACTTAGCACATCATGGATATACTGAACACAAAGACGAATAAGACGTGGCAATCGCAACTCGAATGCAATAATCATTAAACAGGTTGCAAAAACGGATTATTTGCAGAAAAAGTGAAATTTCAAGATAGAAACATCACTACGAACGACATTGGAGACATAAAATGGCAATTGCTGTATTGAATGCGACGCGAGAAAAAAGTAATGTCCATCGTGGGCTTATTTGTTTTGCTGCACTCAGCATGTGACTAATTATGCTATGGGATGATCGCGGGAACGTTTTTGTTTCTCGTCGGGCAGCCATTACCTATATTGAGAAGGTTCAGACGTAGAATTGAGTTTTTAGCGAGATGGCATAAGTTAAATTGCATTTTTGTCACCCACTGATCTCCGTGATTGTGGATGAGCGGTTTTTGTATTTTGATTGCCTACGGTCTCATGTTTATTCTGTAGCGTCTTCATTAGACGCTTTTAGACTTTTTATGGAGTTTCAATATTAACATTACAACGAAGATCGGACTTGATTTGGTTGTCGGTTTTCATTTTGTTAGGCATCGTAATGAAGTTGTTAGAGAACGGTTCAAGTTAGAAAACTGTGATGTTGTAATGATACCGACTAATGTTGTCATCACTTATTGCATTAAGTTTTATATATTTTTTACTAACAATATGTCGTTTAAAATCTCTTTGATTTTTTTTTTACTTTTTTATGTATCTAATGTACCTATCATACATTGATATCGGTTATGCGGTTTAGAAGTTATGGTGGCATAAAGAAACTCACAAAAATACATACATACATGAACTCTGAAAACATAACACTCCTTTTTTAGGCAATCGTGTAAAAAGTAACGAATTAAAGGTACTTTACTTTTTAATGTGTCTTGATGGTAAGCGTCACGCCTGTCCATTACAGTGGTAGTGTAAACTTTATCTTTCTGCTTGTCACTGCGTTCGTCAGTACAGGGCGTTAATTCTTGTGTCTCGTACGCTGCCCTTTACGCTAGTGCTTGCACACTACTGCTTGGAGACAGAATATCGGACACTGCGGTGGTAGCCATCAAGACGGGCTATTGCTAAACAGACCTTACACCTGTTAAGTAAAACTACTTCATAATGTTTGAAAGTTAAGACAAAAGTAAACCAATACAAACATGCAAAAACACTATACTTATATTCTGTCTAAACATGTTGTTCATCACGCAAAGCTTGTTTTGCAAACTTCTGAACGCAATATTTTAAAAGCAATGCTTTGATTAAATAAACTTTTAACCGACTTTAAAAAAGGGAGGAGGTTCTCATTCATCTGTAAATTAAAAAAAATGCATCTTTTGCTCAACGTTGTATACCAAATGTAAAAATGTCACGTGTTCGTTCCGTTTACGGACTAGAGACCCGTGACCTACAAACAGACAGACAGACAAACAGCGGGGTCTCGCTAATACGGTTCCATTTTGCTATTTGGAAACGGAACCCTAAAGTGTTGTGATTTGTAAGTAAATCAGTAAAACTCATATCAGAGTAGATATTATCAGAACTCAATTATTCAAACATGCACGCTAAATGCAATTCTTAAATTGCGTAATAGTAGCTGTAATTATATTTAGAAATGTAAAATTTACATTTATAAATGTACATTAGTATTAGTATATTTTTATTATAATTATCAATGAATCACAGTCCCAAAGTCAAAATTCGAGTCCAATATATTACTGAACAGACTCTTTACACTTTAATAGAACAAGATAAGTATAAACTTAAACATAAGTACAAAATGTTTAGTTCGTATGTGTTGTAACCAAATTAGCAGTGATACCACAGTAAAGCTAAGTTCAGTGAGTGATGGTCGTGCGAAACACGGGGTATCGTGATCAGTTCAAATACTAGAAGTCGCGTGCTACATTCTTAGAGAGAGCTGGCGCAAAAGATAAGAGAAAGGCTTAAGGCTTAGGACTGTACTGTATCAGTCGTATTTTCCAATGCTGAACACAGATTCTCTCATTAAGGGGGACAGGGTTGCCATAAACCCCACACAATAACCCATGGCAGGCGTCTTGGGGTACGCAGTGTAAGATAGCAGTTACTCAGGAGGCACTGCAGTCCACCTTTCTGTATTTTACCTTTAGTCGCCACTTACGACATCAACGGGAAAAGAGGGGGGGTGACATTCTAGCCTGGCACCCCACGGGCCTACGAACACTTAGTTGAGAAAAAAGCTTCCCTAAACAGTCTAGTCTATTTTTGATATTTTTATTTTTGCAAGAACGCATACTCTGTGGCTTACATTACAAAATTACAAATTTATAATAATAATAAGTCATGTGCGGCATCTCGCACATGACTTATAATTTTATAATATATCCTCTCGTAAAATTGTAATTTTGATAAGTCTAGTCTAGTCAACCGGCCATATCTATAACATACAGAGGAATATCATCACTTTGCTGAAACAATGAAAAGCTATTAAAAAGTTCACCCATACATTATATTTTACATAAATATTCAAGCCTGCAGTATCTCGTCGCTTGGACCAACCCTTTAACTCTGGTTCAACCGAAGCCGGTCCGGAAACGAGCAATTTCCTCATCCATTATAATTGATTGGCGTAATTGCGAGCGGATTCTTTCGCGAACTGAACGAACTTGTTCCTTGGCTTGGGTTAACTTGTTAAGCCTTCAGTGCACTAAACGAAAATCAACCTATCCAAATTATTAACTGTTTACAACGTTAAGGTTAGCTGTAGGAGGCCACACAAGGTGATAACAGACTACGAAAAAGTTCATATGAAACCGAGATTGATAGATTGATAGATAAGGCAGTCTTATTGCTTAAAGCAATTTCTTCCAGACAACCGAACAGAAAGGATTTATAAAAATTAGCCAGGTTGGCAGTATACTACGTAAACATTACTTAAAAATAAAAATTATACAAATTAAATATTCGCAAAGTATTATTTAAAAGAATCAATATTGATTTGTTGGTTGACTCAATACGTTCATATGAAGTTAGTAGACTACCAAAACTGTCAAAATTTACCAGGCCGAGTCCATCATAGATTCATATTGATTAGCAGACTTGACGCCCAGGTCACAATAATGCCTATTTTGCATTGGATATACAATACATTTGCAAACTTCTGTTTGTTTGTTTTTTAATTTTATTTTTTATTTATTGATTCTATTAGTATTTTGTTAACTAAGTACCTTATCTTAGCCTTTCTACTTGAGGGTGGTAGCTAGCCAGGCGGGCAATCGCAAAATGCCCTTCCACAAAATTGCATATCATCAGGCTCATATCTCTATACTCATCATCAGGGCGAGTGCGCAGCTGCGTCTGCGAGCTCCCGGCGGGCACTGATATGCTCGAAACCCAGGTCGACGTATTCGATCCCTAACGTGAGTGTTTTTGCCGGCTATTGTATAATATTTGAATAGTTCTATAGTGTTGTTGATTTTGTTCTGATTCTGCGAGTATATTTGCTATTTTAATGCTGGCACCTATTTGACTCTACGTATAAGCATTGCAATTCAACGTTGCATTGCTGCCAGCATGCTGGGCACGCTGCCAACTGGTAGTGGGCTGAAGCTAAATGCGTCTAAATGCTTTCGTAGTAGTAGATCTGGTGTTGTACGAGTCGTTAGTAGTGTTATATTCTGTTAATAAAGGCATACGCCGGTAATAAAAACAAAGAAACTAATGAACATGACACATCAGTTGATGTCTATAAATTTATTTTACGCGGTCAACGGCGCGGCATGAACTTCGTGTTGCTTACATTTATTTACATTACAAGTGGAACAAATGCCTAGCGGCAGAGTAACGCAACACGCACGTTTAATTGTGCTAAAGGCTTTATTACGGTGGTCGAGGAAATACGTTACACAACAGGCGAATTTTCGCATATGTCAAATGCAATAACTATTAAATAGGAATTTCTGGATGCAATCCCTGAGTTGGCACGGCTGGTAGTAACCGGCGATTTCTTGATGTTTCCGGCAATACTTTAGGGTGGGCAAATATGTAGACTCAGTGATGATAAAGTTACAAAAGATATTATAATGCTCACAGTTGAAAAATTCCAGTTGCACGTGAAAAAACATTTTCACTAAGAAACCCTACTAAGTACACAGTTTGTGATTACTTAAACGATAAAAATGCTTGGACTATTTCGCCTGTTACCTACGTGCAAACTATCGCCTGTTACCTACGTAATTTAAACAAATATTGTTATAATTTAGTTTTTAACACATTTTTAAAAGCCGTTTAAAAATAATGGCCTCGAGTTTCTTGCCCGTTCTTCTCGCAGTTGGTCAATATTTTTTTGTCTACTACGCATTTATGATTCAGTACAATGCAGATTACTCAATAAACAAAAATTGTTATTGAACTGCAAGAGCATCGTAGACGCCTAAATTGAAAACATGATTTTTGACTTTGATAAAGACAAGATGCGTGATGCTTTTTATGAGAATCTCCACTGTTCTTAGTTTATGTTTAGCTTTACCCGCTAACCCGCACCTTTTCTCTTCTCAAATCGTAAAGCCATTTTTTCGCATTTGTAATACAAGTAGGTTTCGTTAAAGGCGATATTTTACTGCTAACATGCTTGCACGTTTCTCGTACGTGAATGCGAGGCAAGCAAATTGCACCTCACCCACTCAATTAAAACCCATTAAAATGCAATGCAATAAACATGTTCACAATTATAGATCGGCATAAAAATAACTTAATTAGCCCTACGAATAACCACTACGGGGAATTTTTAAACGTGCCGCTAAGGGTCTTGATTCTGCTGTTTTGACCATAATGACTTTCCGATGGCAATCACCTACCTACTATACTTTCTTTAAGAGACTGAATAATGACTTACTAGTTTCTTTACATTGTTAGCTATACTTAATATGAGTGTTATGTTGTCATACACAGGCACTTGTTGATATTTATTGATTAAAAGAATAGGGATTAGAGTATAAACGACTCAGGTCCTGAGAGTTGATATCACGATCGATATGCGATGACAAATTAACGTTTCTTGAGCTAATTTCACTGGTATCTCTTTAATCCGGCTCGAAGGACCAAAACTTGTATATTACGTAAAGCCAATATTTTCCTTTTTTGGCTTCAACTTGAAGACTTCATCAGGAACTCGAGTGTGTCACGTATGTGGAGGCTGCGGCACTCTCTGTGCCTCTCGCATTCAAAAATGTTACCCTAAAATGCCATAATGGCCACCGCTGATCAAAATTTTCACCCTTTGTCGAACTGGGTAGGCGTCTAGGTGGTCGCATTGTAATATGGAAGTTTTTAGAAGGCGCTACTGCCCACCTTCAGATATTTTTTCTTTCGTCGCTTCTAACGACTCCCACACGAAGTTATGAAGGGACGTGCAATTCTAGCGTCACGAAGTTACGCTGTTATATATCTTCTAGGTATATAAAATTAATATTATTTCTACATATCTAAAACATATGTAAAGAAAAAATACTTTTATTATGAGGCTAGAAAAAGTTAAACCTCTATGCAACACTAACTACTTTTATTGCTTTTGTTATGCTTGTCGTGGGCTAATATCTAAATTCAAAGGCACTTTTGTTGTGTTTAAATATGTATTCTGCAGCTAACTAACTATGCTAATACAATGGTTCACGTCGTTTCTTTGGAAAGACAGACTCTATATTACAATGTTGGGCATTCCAACCCCTGTCGAGTAAAAGATACGAAAGTAGTAATGGACCACCGCCACAGTAACACTTAGAGATAAACCCCATCAAGCTTATGTTGATCTCCTAGCTTAGTGTTTAAGTGGAACAATACTATTTTTACAGAATAAATAATTGCAATGATTGCTATTCATCACTCATGATCGGAAAGAAGAGCGCATTGGACATATTTTATGACAGATACGAGTATATCGCCGAATAATAAAAACGACCCTATACAGGGTTATTGGAAAAATGCTAACAACCTCTTAGGGTTGACTTCTGCTAGTCCTAACAAACATTTTGAGTTTTTCTTTTAATTTTTAGTGTTTGTTTATGTGTATTTGACAGAATAAGCACATGGACCACCTGATGAAAAAAAAACAAAAAAAACATCTCAAAATGTTTGTTAGGACTAGCAGAAGTCAACCCTAAGAGGTTGTAAGCATTTTACCAATAACCCTGTATATTCAAATCCATGTTATATACCTTTCACTACTATCTCACATGATGGTAAGTGATGATCCGGTCAGAGATACTGTTCAGAATAACCTAGAATTTCTGGTACATGGACAGCTACATCAAGTTATTACTTCGCGACAGATTTTCTTCTTGAGGGTGATAGCTATCCATGCAGGCATTCGCTAATTTGCCCTACCACCATGTAATAACGACTGTCATCCTGAGACATGCGACTTTACGTGGACGCCAATGCAATTATTAAAACATATTTAATGCAATAATCATTTTAATCAAACCTTTCTATAATTACTCCTTAAGACAGTCATATATTTGCTGGCTTCGGTTTTACGGCCATCCGCCTTCCTGATGCCAATCATACATAGTGATGCTCTTGTTGATATACTACCTACAACTCGACCAAGCTAAGTTTGCACCTCGCGTTGATCACGTCGCAATAACACTTATGTACGGTCTGCAAAAAAGGATTCGCTATAACTTTAAAAAAGTAAACAATTTTATGTTAGATTTTACTTTGCATTTATTGTTATTAACATTATATACACATGCTATTAGTATTCCCCGCCTGCCATTGCGCCTAGTATACAGAAAGAACTTACTGTCGTTACTAGTGGCATGCTGCTCATACAACTTAGGTATGATGTCCTTTAGTCGCCCTATACGACATCCAATAGAAGGATGAGAATTGTGAAGTAATCCTCAGGGAGCTTACAGCATTAATCCATTAATGTAAGAATATATAAAAATTATATCAACTCAAATTATAGTTGGTCTCTGTTGCCCATATGTTTGTTATTGTTTTGGCTCGCATACTTGTAGGTTACTATTCTATTGTTTAATATCAAGTAGGTGCCACAGTATATGAGACATATAGCAGAAGGAAAACTACATAATATACTTAACAACATTATTATCGCAACAAAAGTTGTGTTTACTCCTCAGTATACATTTATTTTGCTGTATTAAATATATTGAGTAAACCATTTTATTACCTCATTTATATACATATTAAGTATATATTGCATATTTACAACAGGTATGTTTTATTGGCGCACAAACAGACAAGGCAACCCACTGTTATTAGCAATTTACTAACATTCTAAACTAATTTACGAGCTATATAATAAACACTGATATTTTATAACATAATCATTTAATTAAACATGCGTAATTAAAGGTTGTTAATCAACTTATTATGAGTCTTGAGTAATCAAATAGATAAAACTACCTTTAGAGTAATAGAAATACTATGTTGATATTGTTATATGCCTATTAATTATTATGTGTAATTGTATTGTAAGTATATTATTGTAACGTACCTGTTATATACAATTTTACAATAACACATATATATTTTAACTGTTTATAACGCAAATTGTTCATATTGAGCAGCGTACCCCGGGTGCCTTAACCACTGGTCTATCGAGAATGGCTCCACTGAGCCGTAATTTGTAGCTCTAATTTTATCATTTTAACCGTCATAGTAGTATTGGTTTGTAAATGTGATTATTGCTTAGCATCATGCATGTAACTATATTTAGAAACAAGTATTAATTTATTAAAAAGTAATAAACTCGACTGCAGATTGTTTATTTTCGTTAAGATATACCCTTAAATCAAAACTGCAAGTTATAGGTATATATATTATATGGAATCGTTTCTTAAAGCCCTTCATTTTGACATCCGACTCGACGGGTTCGGAAGGATAAATATATTTATTCTTACAAAATCCACCAGTTTGTTTTTTTACCTTTGTATGTACCTAGTGTCACCTGCGCTATCAAAACGAATCTAATTATATAATAATACATTAAAATCTTTCCGCAACTGAGATTAAGTATACTATTTTTGTATATTTTATTGTATGGATGAGATTTATCTAAATCGATATTTTACTCCCCAAAACTCCTGCACATACTTTGCTTTCTATCGAATGTATTAGTGCTCGTTTAAGGGCAATCATTATTATTAGGGCGACCGAAGCGAGCCCTATCACTATCCCACAACTTGAACATTTTGTGGCACACTTTATTGAAAAAATGTCACGCCTATAGATTTGTGCTTTAACATAGTAATTTAACTTCATATCTAGATGTGTTATCCGTCTAAAAAATATTATAACCATTAAAAAATTTACTTTAACAATTTTGTATTCATTGGATAGAACTACTAACGCCATCTGTTAGAAAACCAAAGAGTTAACATAGCTACAACAGAACCAAACTCAATACTCAAATACATCGTAGTTAATCTACTTAATACTAGATGCCACCACTAGAATCAAGTTGTAAATAAAACGCAAGCTCTCACAAAGGCTTTATGAGAGCTCGCGTTTATGATAAAGCTCACCTTTTTGCTAGTATTTATGTAATTGTTGATCATGCCATTACTAATGCCAGCCATAGCAGATGCGTATGCCAATCGTGTTAGTCAATATTTTATTTACCTTCATTATATTATACGATTTAATACGATCAAGTCAATTCAGTCAACATTGACAGCGCATCTGACATACTGACATACTGACATAAGCTGCAAATAAAATATGCCTATAAAATATATTCGTAAGGATGCCATCAATCACATATTGGCAACCCATGACTGGTTCCAATTGATACAATTTGGAACCAATATGATAACGATGCAATTTTATTATACACTCACGTTTTCAATGTCAGTAATTTTTATGCACAAGTTGCAACACGACACGGTACAATTCGCATATATATTCTAACTAATTATGCTTTAGTTCATTCAAAGTACAGTAAAAGGCGATTCTTGGTGGGTTTGGCCATATCCTGAGACAGATGCATAATATCATCAGTTACAGGATTAAAGAAATGCCAGGCTGAGCTGAGAGCTTAAAGGAGGTCCGACATTGAAATAAGTAAATAAAGAAATTGCAGATATGATCGGATTAATATCGCATGTTTTGATTAAATTCATTATATGAAATCAACACAGTGTAAGTCGCAAATGCACATTAATGACACCCAAGTTGAAATACACAACTACACTGTTCAGAATAAAAAAAAAGCGAATGCAAGTTAGTCCTTGCCCCTTAAGGGTGCTGCATTCTATTAGTACGTAATAATTAAATGTTTTGGTTTTGGTCACAGCTTCAAAAGTACATTACAATACACAATACAGTACAACTGCAGCTCAATAAGAAGAGTAAAATTAAATTAATTATTTTTATTTTTAAAAAAGTTCGAGAAGTTGTAATTTTTAGAACGTTATTGTTAAGTGTTCAATTTTTTAAAATCTAGTCACCAATGTGAATTTCAGGTAGACTTTGTAAGTACACTATATACTCAAAACTTGTATGTACTTTTGAGTATTTGTTGGTTAAATAGTGTACTTATAAAGTATACCAAAAATCCACATTGCTAACTAGGTAGATTTTTTAAAATAGAACACTTAACAAAAATGTTCTAAGAATTACAACTACTAGAACTTTTTTAAAATATAAACAATATATTAAATTTTACTCTTCTTTTTGAGCTGCAGTTGTACTCAAACTTGTCATTAGCAACGCGTTTCAACACTTTGGCAAGAGATGTTATTTTTTAGCGAAACTGAAGGACTAATCCCATCACTGTACCCCTTACTTGGGCATGAACGCTATTTGTGCCAATGCCAACATGGTTTCTACCGTACCTGTGTCGCTCGATCCACTCTCCAGCAGTAGCTGTCGAGTAAAATGTGCTAAAAGCACAGAATAGGGTAAGAGTACGCGGCGAAGGAGCAACAATATTATTTTGTACCCATCACCGCACCGTGGCAATCTGTTGAGGCTACGTAGCCAAATATTTAGGGGTGCCGGATTATAAATAGGAATAGTGACTCCAGCTCCGACTCGTTCTTAATGAAAAGGATTGTCATTGCCATCCAGTGGAGAAATGTTGCCAGCATCATGGGCACCTTGCACCGGGTACAGTCAGGGTTGTCACTGTACTGAATTTTTTATTTCATATCTGTTTTCACGATATATTATCTTATTGTAGTTGAATAAATATTCTGACTGAGGATGTATTACTGGTATACAATAAATCATATATTATATTAATCTCTTCCCATGGGTGTCGTAAGAGGCGACTAAGGGTAAAATACCTGAAGGTGGGCAGCAGCACCTTCCGAGAAATCTATCTTATACTGCGATCCCCAAGACACCTGCCAAGAATGAAGATTATGGCAAAACCCTCCATGATGGCGGAGGCTGTGTTCAGCAGTGGACATTCCCCCTCATACAGACAGGTTAAAGAAATACATTTGCTCATTATAGGTTATACGAATTACCGCTAATCGTGATCGCAAAGCTTCCATTCTCGTTGCTTACATTACATTAGCTAAACAGCTATACATCTCTAATTGACGTTCAAGTGCGCACAATTTAACCTGTAATAGCACAGGTTAAGTTATACTTACTTAGTAGTTACACAGTATACTATAGCAGTTATTATTACATAGAAGTACGGAAATGTCAGTCGGCTAAGAAACAGCTGCGCCCCCCGGCGTCACTTTCAACTGGTACTTTCGCACACCCATAAATTACCTGAGACCGACGGACATCGCCTTCCTATTAGTGTTGGAGAGTGGGTTATGTTTAGTTACTAGTTATGATAAGACGTTTTGTGTGTAGTTTTCTTGACATCCATGAATAAGTAAGGTTCTCTATAAGTTTCGTTCTCCAACATGAAATCTTAAATGAAGAAATTATTAATTCCGCTCGCATAGCTAATACTTACTTACTTACTCCACTGGCTCAGCGACCCGAAGTGAGTCTTGGCCTCCGATATGAGAGCACGCCACTGGTTTCGGTCCTGTGCAGTTTCACGCCAGTTATCTACGTGAAGATCGCGTAAATCAGCGCTCACCGCATCGCCCCATCTGTATCTGGGACGTCCAACTGGTCGTCGGCCTGTTGGTTGACTCAGGTAGGCTCTTTTTACAACTCGATCCTCGTCCATTCTTTCCAGGTGGCCAAGCCAGCGGAGTCTGTGACCTTTGGTCTCTCCAATAATATTCGGCTGGGCCACGAGCTCTTCGATTTCGGCGTTTTTTCGGATTCTCCAGGTTCCGTCCGGCCTTTGCTCCGGGCCAAGAATCTTTCGAAAGATTTTCCTTTCGGCTACCAGGAGCTTGTTCTCTTCTTTAAGTGTCAGTGTCCAGGCCTCACATCCGTACATTAGGATAGGTCTTATTACAGTATTGTAGATTCGGATTTTCGTGCGTCTACTGAGAAGCCTGGACACCAAAACTTTATGCAGGGCAGCGCTGCAACGCAAGGCACTTTGGACGCGGATGTCAATTTCCTCCTCTCGGGAATTTGAGTTATTGACAGTACAGCCTAAGTATTTAAATTTGACTACCCCTTTGTAAATGGTATCTCTGACATGTAGATCTTGTGGTTTGGTGCGTCTGTTTGTGTATCGCATAGCTAATAGGTAAATATAATAAAATTATACCTAGCCGGTTGCCAAGTTTGACATCAAGCAAGTTACGATTTGTTATGTTATGGTGTGTGTATGAACAACACGTGTCCTTGAGAACCAATATTCATTCGATATAGGTATAAGTAAATGTAATCGTGGTTAAAGCTAGTCTATCAGTAAATAAAAAACATCTTCTGTCTCAGTCACACGATTGGTTTTCAATGGTATAGATATATATTTTGATATACATATCTGAATATAATAATAATAAAAAAAGACAAATATTATTAGTTCATAACGTGGTGCTTTGTGCACGATGTGTAAGTAAGTTGTGGTCTATTTTAACACACAGGGAATCCTAGTATGTAGGTTAATGTACATTAACTTTATTTGACTTTGATTAAAATAACAATGGACTAACCAATATTGTGTATATCTTTATTATCATTAGATTATTTAATACCCATGAATTTTGGTTTGTACAATATTCAGTTTTCTTTTCGGGTTATTGTAATTATTACTTAAGTACAGTGAAAATAACACTGTTGAAACTTGGTGATCATCTGCGTAACTTGCAGCAGAGAGACTTCCAAAATCGAAGATTTAGTTTTGTTATACTTTAACTAACGAAATATTTAAAAATATCGTGACAAAAATCAATATTCAACTAGTAATCAAACCAAACAAGAGCTCCCTAGCTACACGCGCGAGCGCAGTGCGGGCACTAATTACGAACAAATATCGCCCTTCGCGCCCGCGCACCTGTAATTATGCCCCACCTAAGTGCACCTTGGTGTAAAGTGTAAGGACATTAGATTGCACATGCGTTGATACCTTCCAGCGGTAACCGATGCAGGCTTGAGACCACTTCCCTTGTGAAAGGTGCGCGGTGATTAGGTAAGCTGTGAGAACTGCGGACTTTTTTTTACATTATACTTAATAGCTACGTTTCTATTTCATTATTGTGGTACCTGATTCTTCGCGATGTTGGTGACTGTTTTGTATTGACCTTAAAAAAGAACGCTTTTATAACCCTCATACTCACGCTCTAGGATTTCGTGTATCAAAGTACCAATATAAGTCAAAACACTACAAACATACCTATAACAGACATTTATCATCACCTACCTTCAGGTGAGAGAAAGATTAGCCAATCTGACATAAAAAAAACTGATACAGACAGACGATGTCTCCCTCGAAACCGCATTCGCTGGAACTTATATCGCGATGACGATTCCCTAATCCACGGATATGTCTAACAGTACACGGATATGTAACTTCTGACATTGTCGTTTTTGCGTTAACGCCTAGTAAGTCAATAAGGTTACAAAATTACAACGAAAGGATAAATTCGAGCGAAGGGATTTTGAGCTGTGACTCACTCATTACGATAGTTGGAGAGTTAGATTGGAAGAGCATGTCCCTACTACGATGAAGAGGAAGAAGATGAATAAAATTATAAATTGTAGTTTTTGTACCCTTTATTCAAATTTCTTTACTTTTACTAAAAATAAATGTATTGAATGATATTTTTTAATAAAAAGATTAATTCATAATTTATTTGTTTTTTTTTTCATCATGTAAGAAGTTATTAATATTAATTAGGTTAAAATTCAAATATAATTCCTATTTTTTCATTAACAATTCTGAAATTACATGGGCAGGTAAGTGTTGTTAAATAAATTAATACTGAATAAAAAGTGGATAGGTTGGGAAAAAATTATAAAATATAATATAATAGTTAATAAAAATTTACAAATATTTATAATCATTGATTTATCGATAGTTCATCAACTATATATATGGCGCGTTTTCGACCGGAGGCACCGGTTGACCAGAAGTGTTCCTGTGACCGCGCGCTCTCCGCCCTCTATCTCGAAATCGGTTCACCGTATAAAAATTTTTTGACAAACATTTGTAGAAAATTTTGTATTCTACAATATTGATAATAAATACAAATTGCAAAAAACCCATAGGAAATGAGATATTTACAAAAAACCGATTTTTGTGACATTGGACCTTGAAATTTAATACTTGCGTACACCCTACCATGTGTTGGTTTTGAGACAACTTTTAGGGTGTCAATATACAAGTATTTACAGACTTACAGCTGGGTATCTCGAATTCCGAGATTCTTACCTAATTTAAGCTTAAATGACTGGACTATTATGATACCATACAGAAAACTCCATAGTTATTATTCAGCTAGGACTGGCGTTATACTAACCGAATACTTTACCTACCAGTTTCAAACTTATTCGAAGTTTTTCGTCACTTTACGACTAATTGTGCGAATCACTGAGCAAGTAATGTGCGAATGGCAAACGCGAGCCTTAGCAAGTTTAAACACTGGCGTTGAGACGGTTGAGCCCCGTATATGTCAAAATTCTTCCAGTCGATTTGTCATTTATGTTGAGTCACTGTCAGTATCACTGTCACTGCCGTTTTGAAGCTTAACCGTTCAAAAAGGTAGTGACAGTGAACAGTGACAGTCGGTTGCTAAATATTATTGCATTCTTGACATCGATTTAAACAATAACAGGAAGATAGGGTATATACGCTCTTATGTCACGACAATAAAATGTGGCGAAAATTTAACACAAGCATATAAGGCACACACACTTCCATTGTACCTATATGATACGTTTTAATGAATAACAAACACGCAGTAGACTCACATACGCACACTACTGAGAGTCAATCAGGAGTCGTCACCTGATTTGCCATTGTCCTGTTCGAGCTACCGGTGCCGTTTCTCCCGTTTTTATAAATTCAATGTTATTTTTATATATCATTTTGGATATGGCCTTATTAGTACCCACTTCGCTCATAAATATTCATGATCGAAGAGTACTCTATACGCTTTTTTACCATCAGATACCTTAGTTAACAAAGTTTTTCTACATATTATGATATCAACACTGTCTACGTTTTCTACAGTAACAAAGAAACTATCCCACTATTAACTACGCACCATTGTTAAACACTAATTTTAATCTATTATAGGTAACCTTATCAAGAAGCCATTTCTTCCTCGAACCGTTATGTTATAGACACCTATTTTTCTTGTCACATCAAACAATTATCGAGCGTTACAACATCCGTGGGAGCGGACTTAAATGGCTCTTTGAAATTGCAAATTTGTTGCAACCTTTGTAACAATTTTGGTATGTAACAGTATGACAACTTTACGCATTATGCCTTAATCACTCGAAATATATTTTTTTTAACAGAAAATGGAACCAAGTTCAACACTCAAATGTGTGAAATAATTTGTTGAATTCGGTACCATGATGGTTCAAAAGTACCTGTCATCCCATTATTGTGCGCACGGTACCGATTTCGACAAGTTATTTCACACTTTTGAGTGTTGAAGTCGGTTCCAATTATGTTAAAAAAAATCCTCATGATCCATTGTCAATGACTATATCATCAAGACAGGAAAAAACTTTTCAGTTATTGGAGTGTAACTCAAAAATTTTTTTGAATTTGATGAAATTTAAACGGAACTACACGCCAAGCATCAACTTTTAAATAAAAAAGTAATCATCAAAATCGGTTGACCCATTCCAAAGTTCGGAGGTAACAATCACAAATAAGAAAAAGAAACTAATTGAGTACTACCTCCTTCTTTTTTTGATGTCGCTGAAATATCCATGTAATTTTACTGATAAAAGTAATAATTAGTCATCAATATATTTAAATATAAGGTAGTTTAAACTGCTGTTTAAAAAATAAGATTATGTTACTTATGTTATTATGTTGCCAGTAGAGTATATCTATTCTCAGCGTTGTTCTAATTTTTAATTAATTTGTACATCGCGATTTATTGAGCGAGAGAGATATTGTTCTTGAACAATAATGGCGCGATAAATTGACAGTTTGATGTGGACAGTGACAGTTGTAAGAAAATACCTGTGATAATGGACGAACATATTTTTAACAATAGCTGGGTTTGGAAATAAGTGCTTTCACACCAGTAGTTGTGTCCAAGGTGAAGTATGCTATTCCATTTTACAACGGGTACCTATCGGCTAAAAGATGTAATCTTTTCTTTTCATATGAAAATAAATAAATATGCTACTTTCACTGACGAAAAACTATCAACAAAACCATGGAAAATATCATTAGATTGTTTTAAAGGACCACCAATTCGGGGCTTATAATACCTACACCAATTATTCCCGACAGGTTATTTCACTGGGTACAACATTCAACATTTAGGTTAAACTTTTAATTATTTTTCGAAAGGCCTAAACTAATTGTGAAAATTCACGAATAAGATTTCCGGACATGAGGAAGAGATGTAATTTGGCCCCAGGGCTAACTATAATATCTTAATGCAGTCTTATTTTAACCTTACATTTACAATTTTATTTCTCACTATCAAACATTATTTACCTTACATTACTACTATATTGTGAGAACGGGCTGCTCGCATCGAATCAAGTCATTTCTGTGATAGAGAGCGATATACAAACATAACTTTTTCGTGGCGGCTATGGCATAGAACATATAATAATACTACGCTATGGTACAAATCTCAGTATAATATTTTGTAAGCTAAAATAATGACGTTTCTTTTGCCTTATCTAACTTTTACAATCACAGCAATACTGATTGCAGTTTCTTGTGGTGGTAACAAATGTAATCAGGTATAAAAAAAATCGGTCGTAGTTGTGCTTCTGTTTATACGTATGATTTGTGGTGGAAGCGCGTGTGGTGCAAATAAAAATAATTGTGTAGTCGTAATTGCCGATTAGCACGGAAGCTGCCATGCGTGATCGAATTCTATGGAAAATGTATTTATTTTTATGTATGAGCTCTTTGTCCGATGGCTATATTATGTAGGTCTTTGTGCTGACAAATTTTGACGCAAAAAATGTTATGTGTAAACAATACATTTTAAGTCTTTTGACTTATTTATATTTGTGGTTTATCTAAGACATAAACTAATTGACCCTGTGGGCTGCCGGGTTTGAATGTCAAATTCGTACCGACAATATTGTGTGTGTCGTAATACGTGACGAAGGGTAAAATACTGGAAAGTTAACAGCAGTACCTTCTGAGAAGCTGCTATCTTACACTGCGAACCCCAAGACGCCTGCCAAGCGCGGGGGTTATGGCAAACCCCCCTTAAATGGGGGAGGCTGTGTTCAGCAGTGGACAATCCAGCTGATACAGTAAAATCTACGGATATGTAGTATAACGATACGAGTGGAATGCAACAACCTGTAAATGTCTGGTGCCTCGGATTTTTTCCAACCTTCACCCAGAGAACAAGTTTTTTTATTTTATTTTAGCATACATAAATTTGAGTATATATTTCATTTATTTTCCGTTTTGTGCTCTGGAATTGTTTGCCTACCACTGTCTTTATCAAACCCGCATGAACTCCATCCCATACTAACCTTATAGACACCACAAAAACCATTATTTATTATGTCGGTTACTACCACAGTATTTTTATGAGATTATCTATCTAATAATTCTATATAATATTAGGATTTTCTCTGTATCTAACCTACCAACTATGTTACTATGAACTGGATAGGATTCAATCGGCATTTCGTGATACCGAAACTGCTGTTCGTTATTATTTACCTGAGAAAAAGGTGCAATAATGCAAAAGGTCAATGTGTTTAACTATTGGGTTTGTTAAAAGAAAATGCAAAATGTTACCTTATTTTTATAAGCTGGGTTTCTATTGCACTTGAAAACAACATTTGCGAGACACGAAAAATAAATATTCATTTACCGGTCTACTGCATATTTCTAACATAATTCAAACGAAGGCATTTGATTGAAGTTTTTTTTGTGATGCTTTAGTCACGAATTCTATGACCGTAAGAGCTCAATCAGTTTTCGTAATATATGAAAAATTATCTATTGTATCGCGATTTTTAGCAACTAAAACATTTTTTTTTAATGATATACAATACAATACAAAACTCTTTATTGCACACCAAAAATACATTAAATAATCTTATAAATAGTAATGTTAATCAATGGTAGTACAAAGGGCGGTCTTATCGCATGTAGCGATTTCTTCCAGACAACCTTTGTATGGACAGTATCACGTTTTAAGATACACGGTGGGGAACAAAGAATAACAATATAAAATATGCAGTTACAATAAAAAAATTACCATTAAGAGAAATGAAGTTTCTACATACACCATTTTGATAAATATTTTACATAACTATACATACGTTCCAACATATAATACTTACTTGGTAAAAACCAAATATACATATACATACTAACAAACAAATATACATACATACAAATATATACATACATACGCTTGGTCGATGTGACGCGTGATCAAAATGCTGGCACCTATTTGGCTCAAAGAATAAGCATTGCAATTCAACGGGGCAATGCTGCCAGCATGCTGGGCACGCTGCCAAATGGTAGTGGGCTAGAACATTTGGACTGCCTATGAGTCCAAATGCTTTTATTGTAGTAGCTGTAGTGTTGTATATAGTTCGTAGTATTTTGTTAATATAGGCATACCGCCGGTAAAAAAAAAATACATACATACTAATATAATAAAATTTATATAAATATAAGTATATAATATGATATCATTATAAGCAGTGTTATATTACAAACTTGATAAGTAGTGATTCTTTAATAGTGTTTTAAATATTGTGAGAGATTTAGCACGCCTAATGTTAAGTGGTAATGCATTCCATAGCCGTACAGCCTGCAGTGTAAAGGACATACAATTATAATACTGGGAAGTATGGGGGGGTATTGTACTCGTAAGTGTTAAATTATTAGAAGAGTGTAAAGACAGGTCGTGAGTAAGATGTCGAAACTGGAAACGCTGTTTCAGATACAAAGGCGTATTGGGGACAAAAAGGATGTTGTAAAGGAAATGAAGATTTTTTTTATTTTTTTTATGTTATGGTGATGGAACAAGCGCGAGGCCCACCTGATGTTAAGCGGTATCCTCTGCCTATAACAGATGCATTTCATCACAAGTGCACTGCACTGCGCCCATCACTTTGAGATATACCTGTTAAGTCTCATTTTGCCTGTTATTTCACTGGCTCTCAAGGACTGCTGCCGGAACACACCGTTAAGTGCTTGGCGACAGATTTTCAACTTGAGGGTGGTCGATAGCCAGGCGGGCATTCGCAAAATGCCCTTCCACCATGCGGTGAAGCTCAAGCTCTGGGCGGGATTCGAACCATGGACCTGCTGCGCGGCAGTCCATAGCCAATGCCACTGAGCCATCACTGCTTCTGAATCAGAATGTGAGCACACATTGGTTGCAGTACATACAATGAACCCACAGGTTCCCAAACTACTGTGTAACTGTGTTTGTAGAACCATTGGCTTCTCCCATATTAGTTTCTTAAATAACTTGAAGTCGGTACCATGATAGTTCAGAAGTACCTACTAAGACAATATTGTGTGCATGGTACCCACTTCGACAAGTTATTTCACACTTTTGAGCGTAGAAACGGTTCCATTTTTAGGTTAAAAAAAATCACCCTTTTTAGTGTCCCATGCTACTTACGGGATTTGCAAAACGAATTGAGAACCTCTTCCTTTTTAAGTGGGTTAAAATAAATTTTTTATCGTACTAATTATAATTTAGGTTAGTATGATCATGTACAACAGTTACGAAACCTAAAATTGTATTATCACATTTTTTTTAATGACTACCGAACGCAAACATAAATTTAATACAAAAAACTGCACATATGCGTGGAAACGTAGAGTCGGCAACATAACAGCGTATAGACTGACACTATTATTATATTAATTGGTGATTGTTATGATAATCCTATCAATCCGATTTCGGTAGCCGTTTGTAGTTAGTTACTTAATTATAAAGTGATTGCATCTTATCACAGCAAATAGGTAAGTATATATGTACGCAAATATTTAAGTACTGCGATGTAGTTCTATTCTCGATGGTAATTTAGATTGCGGTTGCATAGCACCTTGTTTTGCTAATTCATTCTTATTTTGAATTTGATACAACTCTGATACTAATACTACTAATACTAATATACATTAATACTAAAATACTATATTATACAAATACTATACATATATACAAGGTATTCCAAGCAGTAGTGATATACTGAAGCAAGTTTTTAAAAGCGAAACGGTATTTTTTTATGTCATTTAATTTTTTTAAGTGCCTTTGAAGTTGTGAACATAGTGGGTAATTTTATCTTTCATGGCATTTTTTTATTCCATTCAAAGATCTAACGTTAGTAAATGTTACCATACTGAATTGGCCTATCGATCAGCTTAGCACAAAAAAAACCAAGCATCTACCGCAATAATTCACGTCACCATAAATAAAAATCTCATCGTACTCGGCGATAGATGAAAAATTCAAAAAAAGTCGTATCTCCGAAAATACGTGAAATCGCGGAACATACATGGGGGTGATTCAGATAGCCCTCTACCTTCCAGCTTCAGTATATCACTACTTCTTGGGACACCTTGTATATATAGATTATTGATTCGCATATCTTCCGGGTAAGCCTCGTTTGTGTACACTGTCTTAGTGTGGTTTGAAATTGTAATGGTACATAGTATAACAATAAAATGTTAAATATGATGGCTTCGGTAGGCAGTAGTAGTTGCAAAAATACTCAAAACTTATGGAGCGGGGCGCCCTCGTAGGTAGAAAGGTCAGTAACAAAATTTCGTTATTCTACGCCGCCATTTTGAATTTAACGACATGCGTAAGCGCAGCTATCTTGGATCTATTAATTACATACAATGAGAAAGTCCCGCGATTTCCCGCGTTTTTGCACACCCTACTCGAGTCGGTTATCCGAGACAATTTGCTATAGAATTTATGATATTACGAGACGCACTTTTTTGTGAAATATAATTTTATCGACCCCTTATAAAGGTTCGTCAGATTATTATATTTTACGACTTTGAATTACAAAGGGTAGAGTGCTAACTTGTTTTATTCCCAAGATATGAATAAAATTGCCTGGAAATAGGTATTATAGATGTTTATAGGTTACTGCCTTCCGCGAGCGGCTTCGACCGCGTCGTATTTGTTTACACCTAGATTTGGTAAACCTTTTATTTTATTTTTTTATGTTATCGTGACGGAACTAGCTAGAGGCTCACCTGATGTTAAGTGGACTATCATATGACTATAACATATGCATTTCATATGCGCCCGTCACCTTGAAACATAGTTGTTAAGTCTCATGTGCCTATGTAATTTTTACTGGCTCTCAAGGACTGCTGCTGCCGGAACACACCGTTAGGTGCTCCGCGACAGATTTTCTACTTAAAATGCCCTTCCACCATACGGTGAAGCTCAAGCCGGCGGCGATGGGGATCGAACCTTGTTGTTGAACTTCTACTTGTTTTGTAGCAGTAGATCTCTTTGTGAACGAGTTCATCTGGGGAAGTACTGCCACTATACATGTTTCTACCGCCAAGCAGTAATGTTCACACTACTGTGTTCCGATCTAAAGGAAATACGTGCCGTTAAAATTACACGTACAGGAGTCTTAACAACATTGCCTCAGCCCTCAGGGTGATGGGCGCTGTGCATTTTGTCACTATTGTTTGGCATCACTTATAGGCAGTAATTCCATTTCACACTATATCTCGTGCCGCTACATTTACATTAAAAACACAGTGAATCAAAATAAAATCCATAGTATAAAGTATCCAGTCCCGATCCCGGCCCTAAAGAATTACGTACAGTTCCATCACAATCTGTTGGGCTGTTTCGGTGGTGAGCGGCAACAAATACTTAAACTTACTCTTGAATATATACGAATATTATAAATAAATAAAAATATTTTAACCGGCGCGTGATATGCCTTTATTATTAATATACTACGAACTATGTACAACACTACAACTACTCAATAAAAGCATTTAGACAACTACAAGTTATTGCAGACTCACAGGCAGTCCAAATGCTCCAGCCCACTACCAGTCGGCAGCGTGGATGTTATATTACTATGGTAGTTCTAAATCTGTTAACAGTAAAATCCACATGAATCTTTTCTAAATAGGATTATTCTTTACTTAGTGGTAAGAGCATACCCCGGGGGTAGGAGAGGAAGGCGCGATGGTTAAAGGAACGATACGATTGGAAAAATTCGAGTTATGACGTCATGTCATGTTAGCTCAATTGGTTAGAGCATACCCCGGCTGAAGGGGTGGATGGACGCGGGTTCGAATCCCGCACATGACTTAAATTTTTCCTATCGTATATTTGTGATTTTGTAATGTAATCCGCATAGCAGGCGTTATTGCAAACCTAACAATATTAAAATCTAATATGCACTTTTATTAAAGCTTCACTTACTTAGCAAGATGTATCAAACTGTGGTGTCGCCTGAAGCACACAATTGTTGTAATAATTTTAATAACGTAAATCAACCCATGCAGCTAAGAACTGTCAAGCAGCGCCACAGTCGCAAATGCGTTTTAATTTGTGTTTTTTAATGCGGTTTAATTGCGATTTAATAAGTAATAGATATTATTACTTATTAAATAAAAATAATTTTATCAAAATTACGACAAAGATAAAAACACCTACAAAAATAAGATTATATTTATAAGACTGTGATTCAGCTGGATCGTCCACTGCTGAACACAGCCTCCCCTATTTAGGGGCTATTTGCCATAATTCCCACGCTTGGCAGGCGGCTTGGGGATCGCAGTGTAAGATAGTAGTTCTTTAGAAGGCGCTGCTGCCCACCTTCCAGTATTTTTCCCTTAGTCGCCTCTTACGACACCCACGGGATGATATGGGGGGTGCAATTCTAACCCGGCACCCCACGGGGAATTTTACAGTTCGCTCTGTACAAAATGATCTATTTATTCAACGGCTAACCACCTGGTTTCCCATTCCCTGATTTATAAGACTATGGTCTAATTAAGTCAGCATCTGCAATATACCTACTTTTGTAATGGATGTTACGTAGGCTGCTGATAGATGTCGTTACAGCTGACACTTGCCTATTGGGAGTACGACACGGAACAGAAAATGATAAATCGGACGAACACTGTCTTCTGGTTGAACTTTTGAGCAATGATGGCCGAGCGGTAATAGCTACATGGACTGCCGTGCCCCAGGTCCCTGGTTCGATCCCCACCGCGCAGGCTTGAGCTTCATCGCATGGGGGAAAGGGCATTTTTCGAATGCTCGCCTGGCTAGCTACCACCCTCAAGTAGGAAATCTGTCGCCAAGCACCTAACAGTGTGTTCCCGCAGCAGTCCAGGCAATTACAGACACATAAGACTTAACAAGTGTATGTCTCAGTGTGACGGGTGCAATTCGACACATGACGAAGTGCATCTGTTATAGGCAGAGGTCATTCAACTTAACATAAGGTGGACCTCGTGCTTGTTCCGTCACAATAACATAAAAAAAACTTTCCTCTTTCAGTATATGCAAATGAAGTCTAAAGATTACAAAATCACAAATATATATATAGATAGGAAAAATTTAAGTCATGTGCGGGATTCGAACCCGCGTCCATCCACCCCTCACATCCGCGGGTTCGAATCCCGCACATGATTTAAATTTTTCCTATCATATATTTGTGATTTTGTAATGTAATCCGCGTAGCAGGCGTTATTGCAAACCTAAAAATATTAAAAGAAGTCTAAAGATGTACTGAATTTGTATTTGTACCTACAGACTTTAACTTGTAAGAAATAAAGTATATTCACAAGTACTTATTGTAAATATTCTTTAGTAAAAAATAATTAGCAATTATTTTCAACCGCTTAAATAACTCCAAGTTATATTGAGGTCAGGTGTCTACATCTATTACAAGTAAAACAATAAGTTTAACGCTTGTCCATAGCTGTCTATTATTATTATCTATTTCATATCATTATCTGCATTATTGGACAGTTACGTATATTTCAATTACGTACGGTCAGCAAAAACACAGGCACTATTAACTACAAGATACCGACAGCAAAAACGTTTCGCGATAATACAAAAACGCACAAAAAGATCAGGTTATTTGATTAGACCTAATTACATTTCTGAACGTAATTAACTTGCACGTATCATTCCCTTTGTTTTATTACAAATAAATACCACGATAAATTGACAGTTGCTACAATAAATATCAAACAAAAAGGAACTGTAATTCATTGATATAACGTTCCGATATCAACTTGTGAGTTGAAGAGTTAAAGTTTTATTGGTAGATGTCTTAGGTTGAGATAAGCTGGTGTGTTATTAAGGAATAATTTACGATGGAAATTGTAGCGATTTGTTAATTTTATATTCAGCAGTGTTATAGCACGTCGGCGGCTTATTTATGTATACTTATTGTGTTTATTTTGGGACACCTTGTTTTGTTTATTACCTATTAATGAACCCAAATAAATATTTAAGATTTTACTAAATATATAAATATGAAACTGAACACATAACAATTACTGAATCTCCACATTCAACCTCCATTTTACATTATATCTCTATTATGCCAAACTCAAAAATATATCCAAAATTAAATTAAGATCTATACGTTTAGTGGGCCTGATTCTGTTTTATACTGAGGACAGATCCCACACTATTTAATTATAAAATAAAATTCCGGTCTGATACCAATATTATTTCCCGCGTGATACCTAAGCGTAGTTTATATTACGACGTATCGAGCGAAAAATGTTTTTTTTTATCATAATATTACTGTCTGTATATACAAACCGTAAAAATTCGACATTATGTATCCTTTCGCGACAAGAACTCTGAGAAACTCTATCACAGAGCAGCTGATGGTGGTTCTGGCTCTAGACTGGTTATTTCTATGGTTCTGACACTTATCCGGTGTCCTTGCAGCCAGTTACTGTCACTTTCTTCTAGGTCTTATGCTTACACATTATCAGTTACCAACAAACGCTAGTTATCATCAGTGATTTAAACCCGGTCACGTGCGAGTCGGACTCGGACCGCTTAAATAACTCCAACTAAGACGGCGGAGGGTTAAATATACAAATACCTTAGGGTTAAATATACAAATACCTTTATTTGTATATTTAACCCTCCTCCACGCACCATTTTGAAGCAGTGATGGCTCAGCGGCATTGGCTATGGACTGCCGCGCAGCAGGTCCATGGTTCGAATCCCGCCGCGGGCTTGAGCTTCACCGCATGGCGGAAGGACATTTTGCGAATGCCCGCCTGGGTAGCGACCACCCTCAAGTAGAAAATCTGTCGCCAAGCACCTAACGGTGTGTTCCGGCAGCAGTCCTTGAGAGCCAGTGAAATTACAGGCAAAATGAGACTTAACAAGCATGTCTCAAGGTGACGGGCGTAGTGCGATTCGTCACTTGTGATGAAATGCATCCGTTATAGGCAGAGGATACCGCTTAACATCAGGTAGGCCTCGTGCATGTTCCATCTCAACAAAACAAAAAAAAAACAACAAGTGATTAAACTTTGATGAAAGAATCGACATCTGCCAGCGTGCTCGTGGTGGACATTTGCCAGATATAATTTTTCTTTCATAACTACCAATTTTTTCTCTTCGTAATACAATAAAAATTATAAATCATCTTCATCTTCAATCAATTGTTTGTTTTAGAAAACAAAGTTCTTGTTGGTAAACCCTTTATTATCGCATTAACACACTGTGTTTTTTAACCTGTTTATATTTATTTTGCCTGAAAAGTCTTATAGAGTTAGGCTCAAAATACCGAAATTTTCTCAACATTTTAGGCTCAGTTCTTTCGGAAATCAGAGGGCTGGTGGTTTTCGATTTTCGTAAATACTTAGTTATCTATCAAACTATTTATCATGACCAATGTCGGCAATCCTTATGTAGGTATATGCACCGGAAATAGGTTTTTCTTTTTATTTGGCACTTTCCATTTTACTCATTGAAAGTTTCTCGATGATTTTACTTCCTTAAATAGGCTGTGTAAAATATACAGATTTTTAAGCAGTGGTTGATAATTAGTGTTATGATTTTATTTTTGCACCACTTTGTTTTTACCCATGCTCTGTGTGTTACGTTACAAAATGAAATTTTTCCGAGATGTTTTTTTTTAATAATAATTAGTTGGATAATTTTGGTCCAGTGGCAAAACATGGTAGTAGGACATCTTATAAAGACTCGCTTGGAAAGCTTCCTAAAGTCCTGTAAATTAGAGACCCGCGAGTCATCCTATAAGGGTTCCATTTCTTCAAAAGCGACTCTTATATTAGACTATCTGACAAGCTTCTAGTGATAAATAATAATATTCAATTTGTAAATACATCATATTCAATTAACAAGAAAAGAATGAATAAACATTGCAATGTGCAATTACCGCTGGCCATTAAGGAAATCGACGTTATCTTTGAAATAATTCACGCGACTACACGTAATGAAAATTCCCAGTAAGCAGTAGACTTGTTGAACACGTCATATGTATTTCTTTTAATGAAATTATATGAGGAAATGGATAGCGCATTAGTATCATCCTATAACTGTGTGTATCAAAGTTTATGAGTGAGAATTCTTAAATTAAAGTACCTATAAATTACAATATAATATATATCTACTGATTAGATTTGAAATATATCTACTATGTTTTATTTGTATTATTTTTATAGCTGATATTCAAGCCTTTGATCACTATCTCACCTGATGCTAAGTGTTGATGTAGTCGAAGATGTTGTTCAGGCTAGCCTAGAATTACTGGCTCTCAAGGACAGCTGCCGGAAAACACCGTTAAGTGCTTGGCGACAGATTTTCTACTTGAGGGACCTCCCTCCTGGCTAGCTACCTAGCTAGCCAGGCAGACTTCGCAAAATGCCCTACCACCATGCTGTAACGACTGCCATCGTTAGACACAAACCGTGCTCTCCGAAGCACGGAAGCGCTCAGTAGTAATGTCACTAGCGGTCACCCATCCAACTCCTGATCGCAGCGGACGTTGCTTAACTTAGCTGATCGATTAAGAACGGCTAAGCAAACTTCGCCACGAGCACTGCAAATACTAATCAAAGTAAAGCACAATAATTACGCGTGTGAACTCCCTAGAAAGACGTGGATGGTTATACTGAGACTGTTTCCCACAATATAATATACATTAAAATGTATTTAGTAGTTTTTGCGGCACCTGGTTAACTGAATTTGCTTTCCCTTTGCGTTAGATGAAAGTTGGTTTGTGATCAAATTATGCTTTTTGTCGTAGAAAGTTGCATTATCCGCATGGTGGTAGGGCATTTTGTAAATGCCCGCCTGGCTAGCACCACACCGTCAAGTAGACACACTCCGAAGCAATGATGGCCGAGCGGTTATAGCTATGGACTGCCGCACCGCAGTACCCTGTTTCCATCCCCACCGCCGGCTTGAGCTCCACCGCATGGTGGAACGGCTTTTTGCGATTGTCCGCCTGGCTAGCTACCACCTTCTAGTAGAAAATCTGTCGCCAAGCACCTAACGATGTGTTCCGGCAATAGTCCTTGTGAGCCAGTGAAATTACAGGCACATGAGACTTAACAACTATGTCTCAAGTTGACGGGCGCAGTGCAATTCGTGACTTGTGACGAAATGCATCTGTTATAGGCAGAGGTTAGTCCGCTTAACATCAGGCGGGCCTCGAGCTTGTTCCGTCACAATAGCACAAAAAAAAATTGAAAATCTGTCGCCAAACGCACAAGGAAAAATTGCATTTGTCCTTGTGAGCTAGCAATAACATCCTCGACCACCGCATCACTTACTAAAAGGTTATCTTGTGATTATGCAAAGGCAAACCTAACCTAGCAGCTATAAAAAATACGTTTTTGATTTATTTTATTTATTATTACACATATCGCTGAAATTGGTGATTAGAACCTATTTAGTTATAGCCTATATGTTATTAGAGATGTATATAAATTTAATATATATCTAGAGATGATATAAAAATTACTTAATTAAAATCAAAACCCATTTTTAGAAATGGCTATACTATCAACGGTATACTCTTATACTAACAACAATCATAATTTCATAATATAAACATATTTTTATCTTACTAGGTAATTTTTCAGAAATTAAATCAAAACGTTTCTCTATAATCATAAAATTCAATAGAAAAATCCAAATGTAATTCGCAAAAAATGATTCAATCTTGAAATTTTCTGGAAAAATAACAAATTAGCACACCACCTACTTAATTACGTATAATCAATTCAAAAATCTAATTGTCATCTAATCAGTGAGATCTTAATCATCGGTACTTTTATTGTATGATCTGATACGATGCTAATTTAATTAGATCAAATGTAAAAATTGAGATAAGTTTATATTTTTATCAGCCCGATATGAAGCGATGGAAGGTGAGATATATTTTAGATGCTTGTCGTTGTTTAATCTATGTCACGACCAAAAATACTGGCGATAAAAGACAGAAAAAAATGACATAAAAGTCAGATTGTACCGACACCTTGTTCGTTTTTCAGCAACAATAAATTTGACATCAGTTTATATAAACAAATTGGAACATCAAGTTTAGCAAGTCGGTCCATAATCATATGTAAATGTTCTTCTCCATCCAGTATAATCTCAGATCAGGAAAAAATCTATTTCTCTGATCTGTGAGTATAATTCTAATGCAAAACGGTAGACGCTTCGATAGAAAGCAAGCCCTCAACATATAGCTTGCAGTTATTTTACAACGGGTGATTAAGCCATAGAACAATATAGGTATCTATCGTTAGCGAAATCACATACAATTTTTGGCTAGAAATATAGTTCACTACTCTGGTCTCTGAGCTACCGTGGTAACAAGGCATCATCATCTTCATCATCAGCCGAAAGACGTCCTCTGTTAAACAAAGGTCTCCCTCAAAGAACGCCACATATAAATGGCTATTAGCCATAGTAACTATTTGCTACTCGCAACTTTTACGATGTCATCAGTCCCCACGGGGGCTCTACGTCTTAACATGTAATCTGATAGCCACTCGATAACCTTTCTTCCCCATCGGTTATCAGCTAGTTGAACAATGTGGCCTGTTCATTGCCACCTTGCAAATTCTGAAAGCTATGTCGGTGGCTTTGGTTCTTCGGCGAATTTCCTCGTTTCGGATTTTATCGCGCAAAGGACCTCCGAGCAATGGGATCTCTTCATAGCTCTATGCACTGTTCATAGCTCGTTGTTCGACTTTGAGCTTGTTTATAAGGGCCACAGTTAAGGACCACGTCTCAATGCGATCAGTCGTCACTGTGTGGTCGACGAGCAGATTTCTCGTAATTTCTCGAACGCTAAGGCATACCTAGTACGAATTAGTTCATTTGTTTCTGTTATAATATAGGTAATAGTTAAATTCATGATTAATATCCCCTAAGAAATCACAAAGATAGGTGTATTGCGATAAATGGTGCTATTATATATACAAATAATAATTGTTATTATCGTTTATGACACACATCGGACTGTCACCAAATTGATATTGCAATGTAACTTTATTGCTTTATATTTACGTAGAGGGAAGTCCCTTGAGGCTGGGCGGCTCATGTAACTTTGTAAAAACATTACTAATATGAGCTTAAAATAAATGTAGGCATTGAATATGTCACTGTAAATTAAAATTTGGCTGCAAGCCGGGTAGATAGAGCACAACTTCCATGTCAAGTGCAGCGCTGGAGAAATAGATCAAAACGCAGTGTAATTCAGCTGCGTAATGTCAAAATGTGTGTACGTATGTACTTCGTAGTGTAGTCGCTGCTTATGTTATGTTAATATGCATAAGATAGATTTTCGATATCGCTATTTGCTTTATACTTTCCGCTTCCGGCTCATGTAAAAGAAATAATAAAAAGAGCGGTCACCATGCAACTCAAATTGATTATTTCATCTTAAGGAGACACAGCATAAAATAATTTAAAGACTGTGAAATCCTCTCTGGTGAACAATTGATACCGCAGCATTAGTTGCTTATAGAAATGTAAATTTAGATTAAGAATCTAAAGGCAAGGCCCCTGCCACTTTAAATGGTATATAGGCACATGCTATTGAAGGATGGAATACGAACATAATTTGGAAAGAGAGTTGTTGACAGAATTGTAGAAATGAAGGATATGAAATCGAAGTTACCGGGATTATCAAGAGGAATGATGAAGAACATAAAATTAAAATAGGTTTGAGTTTGAATATGGATTATGGAAAGTCAATGAAACAGTGGAAGGCCGTCCAAAATATGGACAGTTTGTGGGAAGAATGATATGTGAATAATAAATAGGAGTTTGTGTAAAGTTGGTAAAGTGGCAAGTAATGTAACAGAATGGAAAAAGAATACATGTTGTGATGACGATACATAGCGTGGGATAAAAAAAGAAGATGGAAAAGATACTCATTTAAATCTTATAACAAATGTACAAGACATAAAGTCAAAGTCAAAGTCAAAGTCAAAAGCTTCTAGCTCAACATCATCAAGCGCTGGTTTACACATAGATATTGGCTATACGCCTTCCGAATTACCCTATAGAACTTCCAGAAGACCTTTTTCCTCCGCCGTGGATGTCTCTAACTTGCAACAAGTACCTATAATAATACATCTGAAACAAATAACTTCTAAGTGCTTTCAGATTTTGATATAATTTAGTGATTACAATCGTAATTACATTAGAGCCATGATTACAGATCTTAATCTAAATTGAAAACACAGTTACCGAAATACATTTAGCGCCGTTTATCTGATTATGGATCTTTAAGAAATTATAACTTACCTACCAACATTGAATAAATAATGTTATTTAGGTAAGCAGAGACTCACACTGCCATTATCACAGTCTGAATCTCACTCTCGGAATATACCTATATATGTATTTGAAAATCCATTCAGTCGTTACGTACAGTCGCCTGTAATAAGAAGTATACACAATGTTGTCTTAGGTTTTCGCGATTATTACAAGAAGGATTATTATAAGAAGTATACACATTGTAATTTTCAAAATTGTGGCAAAGATTTCTGTTTTTCTCTATGTACACATAAGTACCTTAAAATTAACGAATAATTTGACGTTGTTCACTCATGTTTATGTTAACTTCGATATATAAGGTATACATATTATTTCAGGCGACTGTACCTACGCGACTGACCGCGATCAGAAACACACGTGGTGTGAAAAATCCCGTAATCTATAGGTTTGACACTTCTCCACTCTTAATTACTATAAGCTGATTCTTATAAACTAATCACAGCTATGGGCTGTTATTCATATAAATGTATTATTTAGTTAACGAATACCTAAAAACATAATTGAAATATATTATTTACTTGATACCAACACGGACGAAGCCGCAAACAGCAGCTTTCTATATAGGAACAAAAATCATACGCCATTCATAAAATTTTAATCGCTTAGATATTAGGCGCCATTGAAAAACATCCTTATAGGTGTGTAAATCTAATCAATTAGGTATATGTAATTTTCTATGATAACATTAAATCTAATGACATTAAAACTATGACAACATCACTAAAATAGCTTATCGTTCTCTATTACAAAATTACAAATATTATCGTTCTCTGTTACGAAACAGGTATAACTCCAGCCTGCGAATTTGCCTGCATGAGGATCGTTATATTATCAAAGACTTTACAGCGCCGCGTATATGGAAACCCTTAAACGCTACGAAGCCATCTAGGTAATCTTGTCGTTCAAAACAATTTTACATTTGGTAAGATAGGAAGTACCTATATGTACTTCTCGAATCTATCATTATTCGCATGTAACAATGTGGTAAACAACTAATCGCCTATCTTGTTCGCAAAACAATGAAGTGTTTTTTCCAAATTTCCTTCTAGAGAAAGGAAGCAATGCAAAAATAATTAAGCGGTGTTATATTATCAAAGACTTTATATGTACTTCTAGATTTTTATATGTACTTCTAGATTTTTATATGTACTTCTAGATTATAGGCTACCTATACAGATCATAATAATACCACTCTGACAGTGCGGCTTTCAGCGTATAAAACAGCTTAATTGTCCCAGTTCTCCGACCGCCTGAATGCCTCTGAGAAAGCCTAACGACTGCCATCCTAAGATAACAACTGGCCAGGGACAAGACGGCGTAACGTTCCCTCCGAACACAGGGTTATGAGTACCTCCGAAGCACGACGTTGCCGAACTACATAACCAAACTCACTACGACCGTTACGTTTGTACATATACTATTAATAAATAACGTAACTTTAGTCACCGCAGCTATGATAAGATCACAGTAGACAGTTATCGTGCCTTATCGTATATTTTACTTTTGTTATGAGTAGGCAGATGTAGAGTTGGTTCATTCATAGATCGACGCGTGCGCAGTTTGGGCTACATCGGTATTTCCAGTTACATTCTGAACCTACGACAGTCAATTTGTTTATTGATGTGTCACCGTATTTCCCCGTATCCAATGAGTGTGTGTACAAGTGAGTTTTGTTTTACTTTTATCTCATTGATGTTTATTTTACTAAGCATTCTGTCCCTTTTGTAGTATCAGTTGGTGTGAACTAAAGCAAATATAAATTGAGTAGTCTTAAGATACGTTTACATCATATAGGTATGAACAAAGCAAAAAGAAGCTATCACTGTGGGAGTCTTACTACCACTGTATTAATATATTTATATGAAAAATATTGTAATGGCATAGTAGAAAGAGTGGGTAATGGTAATGCTTTACATAAATTTTCTTGGATCAAACCGCAAGTGTAAAGTTGTGAGTAGAGTGAATACTGAAAAGTAAGTGACTAAACGCTTTACTTTATATGACTTGCCGAAGTTTTTCCAAAAAGGCACGACCAGTAGTGCATATCATAGAGAAGTGTTAATGCCGACATATAAATATTTTAGTAAAAGTTGGGTACGTTAGAACAAGGATCAAAGTTGAATAAATGCAGCGGAAATGAGCTTGCAGATACGTGTGGAGGACTTTCAGAGACGAAGAAAGAAAGAGTTGGTACTGTCGAGCGTGATAGACGAGTAGCTTTATTATCACGACTTTTAGTCGAGTAAGGTACGTTAGCTATGATGGTTGTGTTTGTTTAAAGGATGGACAAAAGAAGATTGACAGAAAAACTACGGCAAACGTATTCTGATCAGGTTGGAGACATTACTGTACCGTACTGTATCAGCCGGATCGTCCACTGCTGAACACAGCCTCCCCTATTAAGGGGGGTATTTGCCATAATCCCCACGCTTGGCAGGCGGCTTGGGGATCGCAGTGTAAGATAACAATGCTTTAGAAGGCGCTGCTGCCCACCTTACAGTATTTTTCCCTTAGTCGCCTCTTACGACACCCACGGGGTGATATGGGGAGGTGCAATTCTAACCAGGCACCCCACGGGGTTGGAGACATTACGGAATAACAATTTGAACGAAAAACTACTGACTTTGAACATAAAATACACATTATTAGGAATAACTCTAATACTACTCGTCAGATTTTAAATCATCAATATCAAATGAACTATATGGCAAGCACTATTTTCGAATAAAAAAAATCATCAAAAACGGTACACCCTGCTAAGAGATATATGAGGTAAGACACTAAAATTTTGCCGAATTAAGAATCTCCTAAATTTTTATAAGTCGATTAAAAAGGTTCCTTCATGATTAGCTGCGTCAGGTGGGTGCGTGTATTGAGAATATGATAAGATTGAAGGAAGCAAGAGAGATACGTCTAGATTGTAACAAGTGGAAATTCGTGGCCTCTGCATACCCCTCCGGAAAACAGACGTGAAGTTACATAATTATGTGAGAGCTTAATTAAAATATAAGCGGTAATACTATCGAATAAATTCAAGTTATTCAAATTTCCGTATAATGCATTATTTGTACTTTAACAATGTTGTGTGTGATGGGCGATGACTTAGATATCATTATATGGCAATAAAAATGTAAAAATGATATATCAATGATGGTCGAGTAGTAATAGCAGTGGACTGCCGCGCAGCAGGTCCATGGTTCGAATCCCGCCGCGGGCTTAAGCTTCACCGCATAATGAAAGGGTATTTTGCGATTGCCCGCCTGGCTAGCTACCACCATCAAGTAGAAAATCTGTCGCCAAGCTCATAAACGTGTGTTCCGGCAGCAGTCCTTGAGAGCCAGTGAAATTACAGTCACATGAGACTTAACAACTACGTCTCAAGATGACGGGCGCATCAGTGCAATTCGTCACTTGTGATGTAATGCATCTGTTCTAGGCAGTGGTTAGTCCGCTTAACATCAGGTGGACCTCGAGCTTGTTCCGTCACAATAACAAAAAAAAACAATATTTAAGTTATCTTTTAAACATACATATTTTTGTAATTATTTTTCGAATCGAATCCATTATTTTAATAGTCCCGTTAGCACCAATTAAAGGCTTACGCACACAGTGCATGCAGCTGAATTACTTCTTTGAAGGTTCCCCATGGAGTCAAACAAAAACCAATAATTTATATAATTGTATAAACACTTCCGCGAATGCAAAACTGCAATTTGTGCCCTTTATTTGTGCAATTACATATAAGTTAATCACACGCGATCTCGACAACGGATTTGTTTTTGTTGTTTCATATAATTTGTACTTTCTTATTTTATAACTAATAGTTTGACCGATAATTTGATTTTATTACGAAAATGCACAAGCATACCTATGGGGTGCCGGGCTAGATCTCCCTTCGCCTTATCTCTACAGTTATGATCGTCTTTAGAGGTGACGAAAAGAAAAATATCTCCAGTAGCTAAAATGCTTCAGTTTTCTTTTATATTTACTTACGGGATTTGTACCGTGGTGATTTTTATTTTTGAGCTCCCGATATTTCGACGCAGTTGCATGCATCATGATCGCGGGGTGACTGTCACCAAAAATAAAAATCACCACGGTACAAATCCCGTAAGTAATAATAATAGTTATCTAGTAAACCGTGATAGTTTAAAAAAGTGCTTTAGTTTTGTGGCTATCTATCGCTATCGGCTATATATCAGTAAGCCGCCTGTTTTTTTCCTGACTGGGAGAAATGTGAACTGATACCCGGAGTTATAGGATTATATAGGGCTTTTACCCACTAAAACCACCTCGGTGGCCTTCCTCGGCGCTTTGCAGAGGGCCTTAGGATCTCCAAAGGAACGCACCGGTACGAGACGGGCTCTTTCCTCTTCAGCCAAGCTTGCTAAGATTGCACCAACTGCATATGTTATCGCATGTTTCGTGGCACTCGGAGCCGCTCACGTATTTCTCCATCGCAAATCTTTGTTCTCGTACCTCAGTCCCACTAAGATTTTGTGTATTGAATAGTAGAATAGTATCATGCTGCTCATACAGCGCAAATTTCCGTTTGTCGCATGTTAGGTCTACCACTGGATGAAATAGGCAGATCCGAGTTCTAGCCCGGCATCCCAATGTATTTTCCAATAAGAGACAAACACGAAGGCAAGTCAACAACATATCTACTGTCAATTTTAGTATCACATCACCAAAGCAGTTAAAACTATAGATCAAGTTTTTTTTGACGTTTCCACATACTAAGGCGCGCTCCTCCTTAGATTTGAATGTAGTTGCTACTACTACACTGCCTACCCAAGCTATCATATACTTCATTATTTTGTTTATTTGTATGTAGCGTTATTGTTTATACCCTCTCTATTGAAGCCGTAGTAGTGTACAAATGAGGCCTACCTGAACTGAAAGACGCATCAATAATTTACTGTGGAGGGCCGCTCCTTAGCATATTTAATCTTGTTGAAGTTTCTAACCCAACGTCCACGGTTGAACGAGGTCTCCCCCATTTGGGGGATTTGCCATAACCCCCATACTTGGCAGGCGTCTGTGGGGAACGCAGTAGAAGTTGTCAGTTCTTCAGAAACCGCTGCTCCCCACCTTCTGGTATTTTCCCTTAGTCGCGTCTAACGACACCTACGGGAAGAAATTTGAGGTGACATTCCAACCCAGCACCACACGGGGTGGTGTAATAAGTTTGAAGCAGTGATGGCTCAGTGGCATTGGCTATGGACTGCCACGCGGCAGGTCCATGGTTCGAATCCCGCCGCGGGCTTAAGCTTCACCGAATGTGGATTTTGCGAATGCCCGCCTGGGTAGCGACCACCCTCAAGTAGAAAATCTGTCGCCAAGCACCTAATGGTGTTCCGGCAGCAGTCCTTGAGAGCCAGTGAAATTACAGGCCCATGAGACTTATGAACTATGTGTCAAAGTGACGGGCGCAGTGCAATTCGTGACTTGTGACGAAATGCATCTGCTATAGGCAGAGGTTAGTCCGCTTAACATTAGGTGGGTCTCGAGCTTGTTCCGTCACAATAACATAACATATAGAATTTCTAATATATGTATTTGTGCATGCTCCGCGCATTACATTTCAAAATAACAACTATATAGGGAAAGGGAAATTAATAGTCATATGCGGGATTCAAATCCGCGCCATCCACCCCTATAGCCGAGGTATACCGTGCCGCTAAGCCAAAATGACATGACTCATATCTCTAATTATTTGTCCTCTCCTTCGCATCGTATGTAGATGGAGCGACATCCATAGTTCAACTTGCGTTGTACTACTGTACTGATGGCGCTGGTTCGTATCACACACATGAATAGTCATAGAGTCATAGTAATCGTAGTAGTAGGAAAAGTATAGACAATTTACATTTTAATTTTGTAATATATTCCTAGAAACTCAAATAAGTTTTCAAAAACAAGTGGAATCTTTCCAACCGAAGGCAAGTGTCGCCACCTTGCTCAATAAACAATTAATTGCAACAACACTAAGTGCTGGCCATAATAACTGACCAATTAAGGACATAACACCATAATCCGGGCGTTATTAACTTAATGACATTAACTTATTAAATGTCAATTGATTACTAGAAACTGTTCGAGCTGAGCAACTAATGGGTTCTATTCACGACAATGTATTAGTGTTTGATGTTACTTTTGTTTGCGTTTTTATTGTGTAATATTGATATTTTATAACTAATAGTCATGAATAGATTCAGGCGTTACTTTGCGGAAATCCATATTTAATAAAACAAATATTTTAAAAGTATTTTAAGAAAACATCAATTTAATTATTTAATATAACACTTAAATCTTTATAAAAAATATATATATCTAGTAATAATTCCGCCTAATTTCCTGTTAAGCCAACGTGACGTGACAAACGCCACGCAGTCAAACCGGAAGAGTAACGCATTTCGCTTCTAAACGAAGCATCCTCAGGAAGTCTTGACGCTACGAGCGCACGATCGAGACATATTATGTTGTTTTATTAATAACAATAGTCTTTTTCGTTGTCGCGAAGCTGAAGTGTTGTTTTTCAGACGCTTGCTTTGTTAATTTGTTATCTTGTCGGCGTTTCGGAACACACGTTTCTCACTTCAAGTGGAAATATCATCTATGCTTTGTATTTAAACTTCGCGCGTTTATGATTGCGTTTTAGTTTAGTTTTTGAAATAAGAACTCCATAATGTCATTCGTTTAGGTAAATTTAGCGCATATCTATAATAACGTGTTTATTCAATCAGTTCTGAAGTCACGCAGGCGATTGAAATTACCAGCTAATCGGTTAGAACGATTAAAGACAATTTAGTTCATTGGTAGCGCAATGAAGATAGGTGCATAGTTGATAAAAGAGCAGTATAGCAACTCCGCACAAAAGGAATCGTGACTCACACTTTTTGTTTGTCTGCAAAATATTTCTTACAATTATAAGGCCGTTGACCATTCTTGGTATTATATGACTGCCCAAAAAAAGCAGTGTTATGTTTTCAGGGTTCATGTATGTATGTATGTTTGAGCATATCATTACATTTGCCTTGATAAAGCAGTCGACACTAAGTACATGAATAAGTAAAAAAAGCGGATTTTAGACCCCATATTGTGAGAAGAAAATGAAGGGGCTTTAAAAAACGATTCCACAAATATATATATAACTTGCAGTTTTAATTTCAATGGAACGATAAAACGCTTAACGAAAATTAGTAAGTTGCAGTCGGGTTTTTTTCATATTCATTTATTTATACTTTTTATTATTATTCAAGCCTTCCAATTCTGTTTATAGGTAATAATAGCGTTTTGCCTGCTTGTGTAAGTGTAGGTAGGCATTTCCTTCGCCAAGCACAAGCCAATTGTGATTTTCAATGCCTTGTTTTTTGAGTTTTGTAAGTTTGTGCACATACATAATGGTGTAGCTTGTGATAATGTGTATAAAATACCCCTTCCATCAATATTTAAAAACAATTATAAAGCACTTACATCGATCAAATGTATATGTGGTTCATTATAACAATAACTAAGTAATATTTACAAAAAAAATACATCCGATCAAGTAATTTTAAAGTAAATCACCAAGTACCCATTTTGCAAGCAAAACATTCTTCTCAAGCCCTTGCTGACCCACAATTCTGCCAGGTATGAAACCAACATCTATTCTTATAATAAGACTGTAACAGGTCCAATTCTGTACATTGCAGATATTTTGAAAATGATTTTTGAGGGCACTTGGTTGCTGATACTGATGCCAAAATGTATTGTTTTTATTTTTGTCTGTCTGTATGTCTATCTGTCTATATCATGGCCACGCATCACGCCAAAACTACAGAATGAATTTCAATGAAACTTATCACGATTTCAGTTTATACTACGAAAAAGGACACCGTACACTTTTTACGCCGAAATTCATCACGGTTCCCAGGAAAGGGGATGAAATTTAAAATCTACACTTAGTTGTAATTTATTAACGCGTAGTCCGATTCGAATCATTCTTTTTTTGTAAAAATCGTTAGTTAGACGAGTGACCCAAGGGCAGCCCAGCATGGGCAGCCCGGCACCCTACGGGCTGCTTGGTATCATTTAGTTTCGCAAGCTTGCTAAGATAAAACTCTAAAATCTGGAACAATCAGTTTTTTAACTATCTACTTTTGCCACATACATTTCGGAGGCTGCGCAATGGAAGTACACAATCTTACATAATTATATTCGTTGTACCGCGAAACAAGAAGGACACCGGCAAAAAAGACGCCGTTTTAAAATCGAAATTACAAAGAAACGCACAGTGCTTTGCTTCAACATTTATTGTGCGAACCGCGAAGGAGCTCTTAACTACTGTGCTCTGGAAAATACAACCCGGGAGTGTTCAAATCCAAAGTAAAAAGCTCCTTTCTGAGCTATGCTTTACTAAGAGTGCTTCACCGCAGACCACAGCGTTGCTTAATATGAGATAAACGGTGCTCAAATGTGAATAATTAGTCTGCAAGAAAGGCTATCGCGAACGAAGTCTCAGGTACAGCTAGTGTATGATATAAAATATACTCGTGTATTCGGTGTAATCCAGCCCTTGTTGTATCTTCTTAACTGCCCTCGGTGTATCTTCTTCCACTTTCACCTTTTCATCAACATTAATCATCATTTACCAAACTGAAATTAAATCTTTCATCTTCTTACCCTCAACTTAAATACGTTGTGGGGTCCGATATATTAACTTTCCTCTCAAAAAACAAACACGATGCGACACAAAAACAACATGTTCTGGCTTAGGGGTATTTTGGCTGACCGCTTTCTGATGTTAGCTGCGCTGAATGAACCTTGGGAATGCTATCATTAGTAGTTCATACGTCCTATCCTACCTATCGGAATTGTTTCTCAGTGTCAAGCAACACCCTACTTATGTTGACATGGATAGTGCCATCCTGGTCGTTCGGCTCCTCGTTCCCCATAGTCTTCTTTATGTATAACTCAAATACGTGTTATTTCTCTTTTTTATTTGCTGACAGGTTACACGACAATCACATCTAATCATCAGTAACTAATGGTCGAAAAGTTTAACAGGCACCTAGAATATCATAATGAAGTGATCAAATAGTTAATATCATAAATAGACATAAGTAAGCAAACGTGGAATATAAACAAGGACAAGTATGTCTTACTGTCTGTGGATGCACTGTGGCACTCTCTCATCGGAAACGATTAACTGTGAAGAAAAAAGCTAAAGACAATGAACTGAGCAATAACAACGCTGAAATTAATAGATATTAAAAAAACAATTCATTATTTCTCAATTCATAAATCTTCCAAGAAAATAATGAAAGCTTAGTGTCTACTTATGTAGATTATTTTTATAATATATTATTTTTATAGTTTATAGTTTTACTTTAGCAATAAAATGTTGTACGCAGGGTAACCTTTTCCAAGTATTTAAATTTTCTTACAAGCGCATTGTAAGAAAATTGAATTGAATTTGCTTTTTGAATGATTGCAAAAAAAATAATAATCTCTATCAAATTGCCGCCTAGGCCAGTTTTCATTCATAAGTTATTTAAGTTAGGCATGCTATTAATTTGAACGTTTATAATACAAAGCAATATTGAGTTTAATAATAGTGATAGAATAAATGCAAGTTGGATGAGATAGTGACAGAGCTAGAGGGAGGTAAGAAAGAAGGTAAAGGACAGAGTTAAGGAAAATATTTTTACCTTATAATGGAACCAGCTTCTAAAACTAAAAAGTACTTATGAAATAACTTGTTAAAGTCGGCCCCATGCTGATTCAAAACACTCTGAGATGACATTTCCATGGTCCAAATTCAACAAGTTATTTCATATTTTTCAGTGTAAGAAGTAGGTGCCATTTCATTAAAAAAAATCACACTTTTAGTACTAACGATCGATTTTTCACTCCCCTGCGAATACAATACTAATCACCATCGACAATACTTGCAACTACCAAGTCACCTAGGTATGCCAAGCATTTCTCAGTTAGTTGACTGTAACTTAAAAACTACTAATCGGATTTTGATGAAATTTATACGGGACCACCTCAGAAGCATACCGATTTTAATAAAAAGAATTATTAAAATCAGACCACTCTGTAAAAAGTTATGCGTGGTCCTCCATAAAAAAACGTGTCAAATCGAGAACATCCTCCATATTTTGAATACGGTGTGGAGTGCTGACCCCACTTAGCATGGTATAAGTATAGGAAAAAGGTGATTGAGCTCAACCTTTTGCTATTACTTATTAGTTTTAATTTTCTCAATTTTAATATAGTTATGTAAAATCATTATCCTTATTCGAAATAACCGAAAACAAACAAACATCAGCAAAATTATATTAAACTTTATTTTCTACAGGCAAAAAACAAAGCTCAGGTGAGTGAGCAATGGCCGATAGCTCCGAACGTCTACAAAATGTATATATAAATAAACATAACATATCAATGTCCGTATGGATTGAGGAGCCACTCCAGATTTTAAAATGAAACTCACACCCTTATTTAGTAGTAAAGCTAAAAATTTTGTAGGACAAATTCTACAATTTGTAGTATAATGCATCAAAAGTTATATCAATTTAAAAGTGGCTCCTCAATCTAAACATCTGAATTGAGGAGCCACCTGGAACTCCGAAAGTAATGGACCAATATATCTGAAAATTTGGTATCATTTAGTAGTAATTGTGTATGTTAACTACTAAAAGTCTGAGTTTCGTACTGATGAGATTAAAAAAGATACTAGAAATTTATTGTGGCTCCTCAATCTATATATAAGAGGGTTGGTTTCCAGTCATGTGATCGGTCCATTAAAACGTTCGACTTTATTATAGTTTAGTAGGGAGAGTATTAAAATTTGTAATATAGGATTAAAGTAGTAAAACTGAGTAGATTTGGTAAAACAACGCATATAGTTTGGCTCCTCAATCCTGACGTTCTGCATACAAACAATTTATTGTACTTACGTGAAATCACAACAAAATCAAAATCCAATGACACCAATATTTAGTAGTAATGACTACTAAATTATGAAGTACAATTCATCGCTGCATATATTCGGCATCTATGAAAAAAAGTTAATTTTAAATATTCCTTAAAGATTCGCTAACTAGAGTGACCATATTATTTGAATGTAACCAGGATTAATATTGAGTACCTACTATAGTAAAATTAACATTACCATAGATGCACAGATTTCTCAAAAGAAGGTTTGAGTTATTAAGGGAATAAAACCTTTGTGGCATATCGACCCGCCGGCATTCTGTATTTTTTGAAAGTTTTCGCGCACGGTGAACTGATTATATGTAGTTAGAGGACACTTATACAGATGTGGAACAAAAATTTTAAATATTGTGGTACACTAAAGTGACCAAAATATTTGGAGGTAAACATTGCAAAATTTGTCCAGCCGTATGAGCGTGAAGAATTAACGAACATACAAATACACTCACAAACGTTCGTCTTTATAATATTAGTTCAATAAAGATCACTTTGTTACAAGCAAATATACATTAGAAATAAATTATGTTTTGTAGTATTTATGGTTCACTATTTTGATGTTAAGGGCTTGTAAACATATATCAAAGATACATTTTTTGTAGTACAATTTAAGATTTCCGTTATACATTTTTTACGTTTGATTTTTACAGCGCACGCCGGAATAGGTCGCATATGGCAGACTTTTTTTTCTATTTACTTGACACTATATTTTGGACAATTCACAAAATATCTTTATAAATTATAGCCTATGTGTTTTGATGTGTAAGCTATATTATTGTAAAGTTTCTAAAATCCATTCAATTTGGCGTGAAAGAGTAACAAACATCCATAAATCCATATTACCTAAACACTTTCGCGTTTATAGCATTAGTAAGGTAGGTGTTTTGTTTTATTTTGAACTATTATGAAACTTTACATTTTGTGGGATAGAAGTAGGTATGGTTTAACAAACAAAATAATGATAGTTTTTGGATGTGCTGTGACAACTGCTGTCTTGTAATAGTCAAGCTGTTTTAAGTCATAGTAAAGCAACCTTGGAACTAGTATTTGAATACAATGGTAGGTATGCGTATGCACACACGTAATTAATGCATTTTAATCGTTTTCATTGTTCTCATAATGCAATCTTTACCTCCAAATATTTTGGTCACTTTAGTGTACCACAATATTTAAAATTTTTGTTCCACATCTGTATAAGTGTCCTCTAACTACATATAATCAGTTCACCGTGCGCGAAAACTTTCAAAAAATACAGAATGCCGGCGGGTCGATATGCCACAAAGGTTCTATTCCCTTAATAACTCAAACCTTCTTTTGAGAAATCTGTGCATCTATGGTAATGTTAATTTTACTATAGTAGGTACTCAATATTAATCCTGGTTACATTCAAATAATATGGTCACTCTAGTTAGCGAATCTTTAAGGAATATTTAAAATTAACTTTTTTTCATAGATGCCGAATATATGCAGCGATGAATTGTACTTCATAATTTAGTAGTCATTACTACTAAATATTGGTGTCATTGGATTTTGATTTTGTTGTGATTTCACGTAAGTACAATAAATTGTTTGTATGCAGAACGTCAGGATTGAGGAGCCAAACTATATGCGTTGTTTTACCAAATCTACTCAGTTTTACTACTTTAATCCTATATTACAAATTTTAATACTCTCCCTACTAAACTATAATAAAGTCGAACGTTTTAATGGACCGATCACATGACTGGAAACCAACCCTCTTATATATAGATTGAGGAGCCACAATAAATTTCTAGTATCTTTTTTAATCTCATCAGTACGAAACTCAGACTTTTAGTAGTTAACATACACAATTACTACTAAATGATACCAAATTTTCAGATATATTGGTCCATTACTTTCGGAGTTCCAGGTGGCTCCTCAATTCAGATGTTTAGATTGAGGAGCCACTTTTAAATTGATATAACTTTTGATGCATTATACTACAAATTGTAGAATTGGTCCTACAAAATTTTTAGCTTTACTACTAAATAAGGGTGTGAGTTTCATTTTAAAATCTGGAGTGGCTCCTCAATCCATACGGACATACATATCAGACCTGGTACATTAGTCTTTATATGTATTTCGCCTCTTATTATCAACATTTTTTTTCCTGTTTATATTTTGAAAATAGGTGAGTTACAAATAATAATAACTAATAAATTTATTGTGAATAAACACAAGTTTGTACCTGGGTACTTGAAACTAGAGAAAATTGATTCTCATTCCCTGTTAATGACTATTTCATCAAGATATGAAAACACTTTTGAGTTATTGTAGTGTAACTCAAAAACGGCCGGACCGATTTTAATAAAATTTAAATAGAAACACACGGGAAGAATCAGCTTTCAAATAAAACAAGAATCATCAAAATCGTTACACCCAGTCAAAAGTTCTGAGGTAACAAACATAAAAAATATGGTAAAATTGAGTACCTCCTCCTTTTTTTGAAGTCGGTCAACAAATAGGTTGGCTTCATAAGAATAATTAAGAGAGAATATAATTATTAATGATCATAACAATCGTGTTTGTTAGTAGCTACGAATTGATTTGCTATATAATCGCTATACTTATTACATATACATCTATAAGGGTTAGTATATTTGGAATACTCAGCGTGTCCAGACTAGAGTCTTTAATGTTTTGAATCTCATACACGGTAAAAGTAGTTTACTTTTATGCTTTTACTATAACATAACACTAAATGCCCCGGCAGCTGTAAAAACTGTAGGTACCTAAAAAAAAATAAGATTTTATCATAATATATATGTGATTAAGTTAACAATTTATCATGTTTAACGAAAGAGGCATATTTACATTGGACAAGTGTTCAGTAAAGTGGAATGTTCAAGTTAGTGCGCGCGGAACTAGTTGTTTGCGCCTTAGGTGGCGACAGGGGCGGCGAGCGGGCGGGTTGCCTACTGCTCGCAACGCACATGAGATATTAGACAGTGATGATTACCAAAGCAAGCGCCCCCGCCTCTCCACCGCACATACCTAAGGCCCGGCCAACTAGTTCCGCACGCACTATAGAGTGGCGAGTCGACACAGTGACTATGTATACTACAGAGTGGGCCATACATTTTTGCTCATGCATAGATAAAAACTACAAATGTTACTTTGTTGTTGATTTATTTATAATAAACACATATTGAAATTTACTTTTAAAAATGACATCGTCGAGATGTCTCCCGTTTCGTCGTTGGCGCTCTTGCAATCGACTGCATCAACTTTGGAAAACTTGCTGACATAAGCTGCGAGGAATCGCGGATATTTTCTTTTAATTGGGATATGGTCGTCGGTATATTAATGCACATTTGACTCTTATTACACCTTGATTTTATTCTTGTGGGGATATCCCCACAAGAATAAAATCAAGGTGTAAGGTCCGGGCTTCTTGGAGGCCATGGGATATCACCTCTGCGAGAAATCAATTAGTTATGAAACATTTCTTTGGCCACCGGTAAAGTCACATTTCGATTGTCCCTACGTAGACTATCGAAACTCAAAAAAGGATTTTTTTATTACCGTCGCAACTTGTTTCTATCACATTATACTACAATTTAGATAACATTTATTAAAAAAAGTAAACCGTACCTCCACCGTCATACAACTCATAAACCACGAATGTGATTTATTTACTTTTCACTGGCTTTTCAAAACAATGAGATTGAGTGCGAGCGAGGGCTTATCAAGCCCGCGATGGATGTCTCTTGACCAAAGAATAGCATACATGGTGGTATACATGTTTTACACTAGCAAGGCAGCTAGCTAGCTTGGCAAACCAAGTAAATTCGCCACCATCCAATTTCACTGTCACTAGCACTGTATTTATCTACTTCGCTAAAAACTTGACTAATGTGAATCGGCCTCAGGAGTAGAAACGTTATCATTTCAATCAGCCGTGATTAATTAGGATTAACTCGATATTATAATCCGAGATACATTAATTCGCATAATTCGATTCGCATTACTGAACGACTAGAGTTCCTAGATACTCCAGTTCTTAACTTGTAATTTATTTTTAATAAACGAAGAAATAAAAAATATATCTTCTATAAGATTTTATTTATAGTATTTTTTTTGTGCGTGCTATTAATGATAATCTGTGAAATAATAATAGTGCATAGGTATCATATTAGAAACCTGAGTATCAATAATCGAAGTTATAAGTAGGGCTAATGTCACACTGCTAAAGAAGCGGTACCAGAGGCGGAGGAATATGGCCAAAAAAGGTAGTTTAAACTTTAATACTAATATAATTATGAGTTTTTATTTTAATTCATAATTCAAAATATTTTATTTATTTATAGCTGATAGGCTAGCCTTTGACCACTATCTCACCTGATCGTAAGTGATGATATGATCGAAGATGTTGTTCAGGCCAACCTAGAATTACCGGCTCTCAAGGACATCTGCCGGAACACACCGTTAGGTGCTTGGTGCCATTTTTTACTTGAGTTTTCTAGCCAGGCGGGCATTCGCAAAATGCTGTAACGACGGCCATCCTAAGACAACAATCGGGACCGGCGGCTTAACGTCCCCTCCGAAGCAAGGCAACGCTCAGTAGTAATGTCACTAGCGGCCACCCATCCAAGACAAGACCGCGGCGGACGTTGCTTAACTTAGCTACGGCTACGAGCGCTTCAACATGTTTCATTTATCGTATGTGTGAAGAATTGATGATCCCACTGACGATCCCCAGTTAGTATCGTCAGTACGGTTTAACAAACTTCCGCCCGTTACAGTCTGTTAGATAACTATACCCAAATATAACACTATGTAGGTATTAACACGGGTGTGGTATGATATTATATAATTATAGTTTCGGATGATTATCATTGCAATCCTATTCCGTTATGCTACATAAGCGCACAAGTCATAACCCTACCTATAAGTATACTATAGAGATGTAATAATAGGTAAGTCTGTAAAATATATACAGAACACATAATATGAAAACTGTAAAAGATCTCTCACATTTTTTTCCAGTTGATTCAGATTTATCTCTTGTCAAATAACCCCATACAAAATTGTTTCATATTTTTTCTACTATAAATTAATATATGACGAAGCAAGACGTTGGTTCCGTGGAGAGCGGGAGCTCATCGTATTTTCTAAAACTTATTAAATCGCTTAGTGAATGCGACGCGTGATCAAAATGCTGGCAACTATTTGGCTCAACGAATAAGTATTATAATTCAACGGGGCAATGCTGCCAGCACGCTGGGCTCACTGCCAACTGTGAGTGGTCTGGAGCATTTGGACTGCCTGTGAGTCTGCAATGACTTATAGGTTATCTAAATGCTTTTATTGTAGTGTGTTGTATATAGTTCGTAGAATTTTGTTAAAAAATGAAAAAGCATAGATATTATAGACTCCGGGACATACATGCCGAATTTCACAGAGTTTGAACACTTATGTGGTATTTCAAATATGACGAAACTACGTTTAAAAGCGCTCCGTGCACTCTAGCGTTAACAGTTCTCCATTTTTGTTTCAGATTACTACAGTCAAGAACAGAGCTACCACAAATACAACATGGGGGTGTCGGAGGCACCAAAAGACGACTCTCCCAGAACAACTCCTGAGTTGCCGCGCGCCGATCAGTCGCCAGCTTCCGGACCACCTCCAGGTATTACTTGTTGTGAGTTCCCGAAATAATAATGACCAACTTTTGTACGTTACTCCCATCGAGCCTCTAACTTACATTCTTTCTTTCTTTCTCTCAAACATCACCTAGGAGTTGTTATGCACGCATCGGAACCTAATGGATGTTGCGTACGCACCCAAGGAAATACACTCTGGTATATATTCCTCAGCTCCCCGTATCAAATCCCTTAAACTTGAAAGGTACACACATGGGTGAGGAACTTTCCCAAATGCCGCCCCAACACCTTATTCCTGGTTCACATCCAGTAAGAAAAGGAGACCCTGACAAGCCAAGGCTACGGAGACGGAAGGGGATCACGCACTTGTGAGATTTGTCAAGATAGAGAGCATTTATTTGATCTGTAATGTAGGCTCATTAAATTATAAGATGTTTTCAGGCGGTGATGCCATAATCTAGTCCTAGCTTAAGGTAAAGTAAATGAGTACTACTAGTTCAGTACTTAACTATCCCACTTACTAGGTTTTCTACACAAAAGGGAATCATAAGGATACTTCAAAAACACAACGTTTATAGGAACACATAGAACACTTTAATAAGAATAATACATCATTAGGGTCACATGGATTACTTCAAAGGTAATATTGTATAGTCACATTTCACAACGATAATACAATAAAAAGGGTGAATTTGGAAGCCAACAAACATAGACCCACACACAACACATGAATATCAGTTACGTTACATTAAATAATATAATACAGTACTTAACTCAATAAGTCTCGATGCAGCAGTCACTTGTGAAGAATAAAGAGAGCTCAGCAAGGCGAGACATTGGTTTTATAGCAATGACTGGCGCCAAGAGTCTGTCGAATATCCATTAAACTACCCGCCATATTTATCACAACCAATCAGAGACATGAGCGTTCCCGCCACAACGTATCAGCCAACCCAAAATAAGACAGGATGGTTCGTCATTGGCTAGTCTAGAATGAATACAGATCATAAAGGGTTTCAGTGTGGCGGTTATTAAAAATGACAAATATCAACAAGTTTTAGAATATTCTACAATTACATAATGAGTAACTTCTCGTAACTTATTTACTTAAGAGAATCTAAGCTTAACAAATATATGATTCTAACACACTCTTATCATCCACGAAGCGCAGGGACTGACGTACGAGTCGGTCATCGCCATCAAGACCAAAAAGCAGCATGAAGCTGCTTCCCGAACGCAGTCGTTGCATTTTCATGGCTTACAAGGACCTTCACATACCACGCAGATGATGAAAAAGACGCCATAGGACGGCTCGTTAGGAAGGCGATGGTTGCGACACCAAAAGCCGTCCATGATTACCACCCCAAAATGGCGATCAAAGATCGAAACAGCGAGGTAATGAAGACCATTTTGAAATGTGACGTGGGATAATGACACAAAAATAAAAATTTAAATATTATTATTTTATTGTAATGCCAAATTATAATTCTGTGTAATAATTGTACTCATTGGCACGGATATCCAGAGCGGTCATGCTCACAGAAAGTTTACCTATCGGCGGTGTTGAATGTCGGGTCTCCATCTTCCCTCAAAATTTGTTTAGGAGGCCGATGGCTGGCACTTGCGTCAACTCGTGTACGAGTGTTGCTAGAGGACACCTGTCTGCTTTGGACGATAATGCTAAACTGCGACTTTACCGGAAAAAAATAACCTTTCTTTTAACACCGTTCCCCCTTAATCTTATAACTTTCCTACTTCTTGTTTCATATAAATAAGGACCATAATGGAAATAAGTTACGAACCCTGGAGTCTTTGTAGTGCAGATTTATAAAATTATAAAAAATATAGACTTTGGTATTGTTGTATAAGTCAAAATTACCTGACAAGTAGGTATTACTTACTCTATATTATTCATGGGTTACTCTATTTTATACATAATACTGGTGTTCAGAAACCAATGTATAAGTGTATTCCTACCTCCATGTAATATTTTGCATGAATACAATGTAATACCGTGCAGAATAACCATGTGTTTTGGAAGGTTTGCACTGATTATGGATATAACAGTATAGTAGATTAACAATCAGCTAGCAACCTGATCTTTTCGCCTTCCAATACCTACGTCGTTTGGGACCACAACCACCACTTATATTTAGCAAACACAATTGATTTTTCCTCATAAAGATTTGCCACTGGTTATCTCCGGCTCATTTCATGATATAGGTTTTTGTGTATTATTCCCAGGGTCTGCAGACAGTGATGACGCAGACGAGTTTGCCCCAAAAAGAAAACAGAGGAGGTACAGGACCACCTTCACCAGTTTCCAGCTTGAAGAACTGGAGAAGGCGTTCTCGCGGACACACTACCCTGATGTTTTTACCAGGTATAGTTAATTTGTAATGTTCCTGATTTTATTTATATCTTTTTTTGTCATGTATTGAAGGTAATAGAGGTTTTGGGATCAGTTTCATAGTGTGGACTCTACACTTTGGGTAGAGCTATGTATATAGCTATGCATAACCCGAGGTTTTGAGTAAAAATGTACGGATACTGTATCATCGGGAAGAAGAACATTGAGCCAGTGAAATAACAGGTGCATCTCCTCCACAGAAGTAATATATCTCAAGTGACGGACATCAATCCTCACTCTTTACGGGTTCCGGATTGCAAATATCTGTAGGATCACAGCTTCGAAACTACAATATAAATCTGCTTTTTCAGTATTTGTTGGTTAAATAGAGGATACGGTACATAATTTACCGAAATTTCATATTCCTAACTAGTTAAGTTTTTGGAATAGACCCCGTAACAAAATGTTCTCATTCAGTTATTTTTTTAGACAGCAACATATATTCATTCATACTCTATTAAATAAGTTCTACATGACGACACCGCAGATGCTGAGTTGCAAAAAAATATCTGCTTACTTCTCCTGCATGTATTAGATCTCCCCTGAAAATAATCTAATTAAAAATCTAGTAAAATTTAAATAATTAAAGGATTTTAGCCCTTTTACTGTCTTGAGGTCTACGTTTTGCACCAAATATCAACATTTCTGTTTTGTAACTTATTCCGTTTACGAGTAAGAGACCTGTGACACACAGACGAAATCTCGTTAATAGGGCGATATTTTGCTCTTTGGGCGTGGAACCCTAAAACTTGATTTGTCTGTTTATTCGGGCTCAGAAGTTGTTTATTGTTCATATAATTTTGTTATCACTACAGCAAAAAAATTCCACGCTAAAGAATGGTAAAATACCACGCCATAAAACAAAATTCAAACGGATATCGCAGATTAAGATAAAACATGACTTAATATTAATCCGGATTTCAATTTCTGCATTGCTAACGATATTAAGTCCTTATCAGTTCCTTCTTAACAGATATCGTTGTCTTATTTAATTAATTGTTTTACGATTATTATAATCCACTTACGAACTTGAAACAGCTCAACGTGACCTCAGAAGTATCCAGAAAATGGGCCTTAAACTGATGTGGACGAGGCAAAAATTATATCTAATTTTACACTCATTTAGAAATAAGCAAATATACCTGGCAAGTACCATAACCACCATCAAGTAAGAAAATCTGTCGTCAAACCCCTAACGGTGGGTTTCCGCATGTCCAGTAATTATAGGTTATGCCTGTTGACTCCATCGAAAACATTATCACCTACCATTAGGTGAGATTCAAAATCAATTAATAAATACTACCTATCCGTATCGGACAAATGGTCAAGTAGGGAAATTAACCAAGTAGCAGTACATAAAACATCTAAATGGCAATTTTCAAAGTAGCATAATATCAAAGAATGGAAAACAACCGAAATAGATATTGGGAACAATAAGTTGTCGACGGTTATGTATGTATATATAATCAACTTCGAGTATAGGGTATGGAATATTGTCGATGATGATTTTAACTGGAAGTTTGTCCAGTACCTCGGGAAGACTGTCCAGTTCAACTTCGACAAAGAGATCGCCAGAAGAATCTGACCTGGATCAGCGTTCGGGAAGTTAAACGCGATATCTCGTTTAACAGAGCCTCATAAGGACGTAAATATTCAAGCATGTGCGTTGCCAATCATATTTGAACAAGATTACAGTCGGACTTGAGCCATGAAGAGAGTTAGGTATGGAGATTATTTACGCGATAAAATTAGCCGAAAAGGAAAGTCACCGACGCGATATAGCGCTATTTGATAACAGATGGGAAAATGTGGATAAGGGAGGTTCTAAAGAGGCTACAACCCTAAACTCCGAAGAAAGTTGGTAAGCCCTCCACAAGGTGGACTGACTATATTGTAACAGTAACAGGGGGCCGATAGATGCAGACGGCTAATGACGCATTCAATAACGGAGGCGTATGTTCAACAGTGGACGTTTTCAGGCTGAATATGATGACTGACGAGCTGCAAAATACTTTTTTGATTGACAAGTTTATCTTATCATAAGGCCTTTGTACTGTAGGTGCAGTTACGAAATTGTAAATGAATTACGAATGCATGTGATCTTTGAGATACGTAATTGATTAGGTATAGTAGCGTAGTCAGGTTCTTTTTTTAGCTGGTTTGGAGTTATGATAAGGTCGCCTAGCTAGTTTAAATTAGGATGTTTTACCGGGAGTATATCTTCATTCAAAACACACTGATAACTATATATTTAACAACAGCATTCAGTAACCTAAAGGCCAAGTGACGAAGGGAAAAATACCATGAGGTAGACAGCGACGCCTTCTGAAGCACTGCCACTTTACACTGCAATCCTCAAGATGACTGCCAAGCGTGGGGATTAGATAGATAGTCGGATACGAAAGGCTATAGGGGACCCACAGGTGGACCACCTGTGGGTCCCCTATATATATAATAAATACTCCAGCCCAAAACCAGTTGGCAGAGTGTCCAGCATGCTGGAACATTGCCACGCACCCTCTCGGTACTCAACAATCTATTGGAGACCTACCCTGAAAGGGATTTGTTTGCGGATGAATGGAAGGTTATATTGTTTGTATGTCTAAGGTTTTGTGAACGGGATGTCTGTGTGAGGTTAAGATAAGATAAGATAAGATTCATTTATTGGCCTTATAACTGCGTTTGTTACACTGGGCAAGTCAATATTGTACAAAATTATAAATTAATTAAGATAGATGCCAAAAATAATTAAATGTAAAAACTAAGCATATATAAAAAATTTCATTATTAAATTGTTTTACAATTCCAAGTCGCATAAAATTCCTTATTAATATACAATTTCATCAATTCGAGAATGAAGATTCAGTCAAATTAGTTTGCAAGAATTCCTTTACTGAGTAAAATGGAGTGGCATAGAAGAACTGTTTAATTTTTTTCTTAAAATCATTTGCCTGTAAATTTGCTACAGAATGATGTAATTTGTTAAACAAATGTATCTTAATCCATATCCCTTGTTTCTTCACTTTACTTAATCGTACTTTTGGTGTCATTAGTATATCGTTCAGTCTACTTCGCTCTCTGAGGTTGCATGCATGTTGCGGTTTTATCTTAGATTTCCTAGTTCTCGTCATAGATTTCCAATAGGCAATTATAAATGAACATAGAAACTACTGTCATGATTTTGTGTTTCTGATAATATTTTCGTGCAGAGGTACGTTATCTTAAACCAAATATTATTCTTATGGCTTCACTTGTATTAATGCTTCATTGCCATTGTATAATCATGTATTTAATTTATTTTCATTAATGTATAAATATAATGTAATGTATGACATAATATTTATAAAATTTAATTTATGATGATTTGTATGTTTAATTAATTTAATTGGTAGACCGTTTTAATTAAATAAAATAATAATTGTAAATAAATTGTAATTGCCCCATCGGATAAATTCTTGGTATTTTTTTCTGCCAGCACTATCTCACTGAGTGCATATTTAAAACCGCAAGCTGTTTAGATTTAGAATGACAATTGGCTCTGACGAACAGAACAGCTATCAGAACAACAATTTTCTATTTGAGGGAGATAACATACATGCGAACATTTGAAAAAAAAACTCTCATTGAATACAATATACGGAAATTATGGTCCTCATTCTCCTAACCAACCTTCTTAAGAGGTGAGATCGACCAGCACAAGTAAAGGTTTTGGTTACGTTCCAAGTCAAGTCGCCCACCTAAAATCTTTCTAGGAATACTCTTTGGAAGTCAATATACCCGCCACCACGTGGATTGGTAAGACGTAAGGAATATAAAAGATGTTCAGCAAGACAACATCATCACAACATCCAACTAATACTATCATACGACTTGATAATATCTAATGACAATTACCTTGTTACAGGGAAGAACTGGCAATGAAAATCGGCCTTACTGAAGCTAGGATACAAGTGAGTACCTACAATTAACCTTTATTTTTAAAATTCCAACGCCTACTATCTGTCTGTGGGGTGCCGGGCTAGCGTGGGGATTATGGCAAACCCCGCCATAATGGGAGAGGCTGTGTTCAGCAGTGGACGATCCGGCTGATGCAGTACAATTATCATCAATACGTGCTTACAGAAACTTTGTCGTAACTTTTTTGGTGGAAATGCTTGAGCTATAAATTATTGTGTAATCGGAGCCTTTGCGAGTTTTGCCATGAATGTTGACATTCATGTTTTTTCTAATAAGTACATATACTATTTTAGTATTTTTTTTTAAAATAAGTAATGTCCCTTTTGTTATTTGCTATTGGATGGCGCGCAGAAAGTCAGTGGCTCGAGTCTCAACGCGCCTAGCTACCACCTTCGTGTAGAAAAGTTTACACTTCGCACCTAACGGTGTGTTCCGAGAACTGACAATAATTGACTGAGAGAGAGTAATGCTAGGATAACCACATTATCACTTGGCATCAGGTGATTTTGGTTGATCTTTTGGCCTATAAAAATCACGGTACCGCTAGGAAAGTTATCACCAAGCACCGTTACGGTTAGGGTAAAAAAATATATGCGAGTAAACGTTATTTTTCTAGTTAGGTATATATAACTATAATTTCACCCGTGTTATTTGAATTTCGATAATTATGATAAAAAATATCCTATGTTAAATCCAGGACCTAAACTATGTACTTATATTACAAGTTTTATCACATATATTAAGAAGGACCAGAAGGATCACTCCGAAAGCCGTTCCAATAAATAAGTGACTCTAGCCACAAAGCAATAAAGTTCACTTTAGCTCGCGAAGCACGGATTACCTACCTAATACTTATACACAACAAGTCATATCTCTTTCTGTCGCATAGCCACGCATAGCTCTGATCTCTTCTAACGTGGCACGCACCGTAGAATAATCCCCTTCGGACGGATAGATACGTCGATGTACCAGCTTTTGCACCTAAAGTGCGGTGAGCTGGTTTTATTCAAATTCATATAATGTAGTACCAAACGAAATACTAATGTACTATTCAATGTTTTTTTATTGTTTATTTATATCTGATATGTAATCTTTTGCCAACTATCTCACCTGATGGTAAGTAATGATGTGGTGGAAGATGTTGGTCAGGCTAACCTAGAACCCCGCTCTCGAAGGATTAAAACACACGGTTCGGTGCTTGTCGACAGATTTTCGTATTGATTGTCGTGGCTTGCCAGGCGGGCACACAACCCTATTCACTCAATGTTTAATTCTGATGTCGATATATTAGGCGAATAGTTGGCTACATATACATAAATTGGAATGCTATATAACTCGATGGAAGACAGAAAAACATAACTATAATTACAATCAACGTCGCAACCCTGACTGTATTTGTCGTCAATGAAATAATTTACACTATTATATTATTCTACATTACAAGCGCAGACATCAAATTAATAATGAAATTACAATTGCAATGTATTATTTCCTGTGTCATTAAATTAATTTGCTCCTTACAATTTATGCTTGGTAACACCAGTCATTACTTGCCACTAACTAGGTATGGCCATTATGGAAATTATACTTACTTTGTTTAATTGCATCGGAAATTAGTTTACACGGGTAGTCCTTATATATAACTTAAATTGATTATAAATGCAAAGTTTGTGTTCGACACCACGACTTCGGGAATGTAGGTACTACAGTGATAATTAGTTAGTGTAGTTTTTGTTATATAGCACTTATCTCAGTGACGACTAAATAAATTTCTGGGCTTAGGTTCACTTTTATATGACTGTTAGAGCTGGCATGAACGTTGTTTAGCAATGATGCACTTCTTTTGCGAATGATGTAGTAGAAATCATCAATTCCTGACTCCACGAGCATATCAGAATCACTACAAAAGCGATGCAATATCAGCAATACTCCTTACGCATGTATGTACTCTCATGTATTGTACTCTTAAAGCATTGTACGCCTTTCCCGTTTAGTTGACTCAGAGGCTGAAGTGCAGGTGTAAAAAACTTGCAATATGCTTTAAAAAGCGTTATCTTCACTTCATCTGTACATCCTGCAATCCTCCGGGTCAGCGTATTAGCGCGAACACATAAAGCCCTACGGTCTCTATGCTTTCTAATTATAATCGCTTCAAAAGTACAAACCTACATAGCCGTGAATCCAAGACACCAATAAAACTCCTCCAACTGTGTTTGTGCAGTTTCAAAATACCAAATGCAAAGATAAGTTTTAATTCGGTTTAATTCTCCCGAGCACAGACAGCCCTACAATCAGAGGAGGCCGTGACGAATAGGACATTCGAACGACTTTCATTGATTACTGTAATATTGATTCTGGATTAGGAAAATAAATGGACTAATGGAGGTGGCAAGTAAAGGAACGTTGCTGAATATGGGCCTTACTAAAATAATAGCAACTTAGCCCCGGAAATCTTAAAGTCCAGTGCTGAAATTGCCGACACCGGCAAACAGCTCATGTATATTAAAGAAACAATAAATGTTTTGGGAAGAACATTCGGGCGTAGTAATTGTACTTGAAGACCCTCCACCGTTTTGTATAAAGTTTCGTGCTGGTTTAATATAACAAAGTAATTGAAATAAGTTATCATGATTTTGTCAATCAGTATTTCTATTGACACTGATATTGTCAAATTAAAAGTGCCATATTTAGTTGAGTAATATGTACAATTTTTTTCATACTTTTTTGTCACGTTACATTGGTAACAAGTTAAATGAAACTGAAAACAACAGTTGGATATTAATTTTTACTTGAAGGTTGCTATTAGCAATAAAAAATATGTAATGCTTCTTAAAAATGTATATACTTTCAAAACGACTTTGTAATTATAATATACAAAGAATATTTATGCAGTGAAAACCTGGTTTCACTGTTTTATTGCATAAACATGCCAACGAACACAGCAATACTTTTGATTGAAATCACATCATGTTGTTTAAGATCATTTTGAATAAATAACGTAAAAACTTACTAATTTTATACTTACAATGAATGTCCTTATCCAGTGTTTCTTAGCTCCTTGTGACAATAATATTTTAATCGCATTGAATTCAACCAGCTTGCTTATGGGTCGAACCTGCCCTCGTTTATTTGTCGCAGTTCTTTATTTTGTAAAATTAACTTGATTATATATAAATTATTTCCATACATATCACTAGACATACTTATTTAATCATTTTAAATAATTTATGTACTATATCCATTCAGTAGTTTTTATATTTTTGGTCCAAGCTACAACTCTAAAGTAGAAAATCTGACACCAAGCACTTAATGGGGTGATGATGAAAGCTGTTACTATATTGTTGTATGTATTTTTTCTTATATAAACCACCTTCGAAAACATCGTCATGTTCCATCAGGTGAGACTAAGGTCAATAGCTTGCCTATCAATCTACGAATAATTCGTAGCTATCAATATTTAAAAACAAAACAGTACTGTCGTAGTATGTACCAAACGTACTCACTCTCTCTGCAAACAAAAGGTAAGACAGGTGCGGTAATTGCAAAAACGTGGGCAGTTTCTTGTAATAAAATTATTTACAGTTGAACTAAAATTTATTTGACCGTACAGGATGATTTTGAAAAACTCAACTACACAAATACAAATATTTATTGTATAAAAATCACATAGTACATTTACAACCATACATTAATTACAATATTTTAATACCTAGTATACCTAAGATCTAATATAATAGTACAGTTATTGACATTGACAAACTGTACTAGGTCGTCCCTGTGTTACAGTTGTCAATGTCTTCCTCCAGTAACAGTCTTAGCAATTTTCACATAGGCACATTTACTATTATTAGGAACTTTGTTAAATGTATTTGTTTTGAGATAATATTGCTAATTGTTTGCATTTTTTTAAATTACTTTATGAAATTATATCATATTTGAATCAAACTACATTTATTTATAGCTGATAGGCAAGCCTTTGACCACTGTCATACCTAATGGTAAGTGATGACATAGTCGAAGATGTTGTTCAGGCTAACCTAGAATTACTGGCTCTCAAGGACAGCTGCGGGAACACATCGTTAGGTGCTTGGCAACAGATTTTCTGGTGGTAGCTAGCCCGGCGGGCATTCTCAAAATGCCTTACCACCATGCTGTAACGACTGCCATCCTAAGACAACCCCCGGGACCGACGGCTTCACGTGCCCTCAGAAGCACGAATGCGCTCAGTAGTAATGTCACTAGCGGTCACCCATCCAACTCATGACCGCGGCGGACGTTGCTTAACTTTGCTGATCGGTTAAGAACAGCTAAGCAAACTTCGCTACGAGCACTTTAAAACACAATTGAAATCTCTTTTACCTACAACATATGTTTTTGTATACGATAATCTTCTATATTTATTTTTTAATATTTTCTACTGCAACTAACTGCAATATAATATGTAAGTATTAATGAAGTTTGAATATTAAATATCTTTAAATTATGTACAAAAACGTAAATTACCTTAATCATAATTAAAATAGTAAGCGGTTTTATATTGTGTCTTGTTTTAAAGTTTCACTTTATAATCCAATTTACTTTGAAGCGCATTACGGCCTCCCGCTGCGCTAAAAACAGCGAAGTGAGGCTAAATGCAGTTAAGTGAATGCATACAGAAACCTGGTAGCCTCAAAACGCCTCAATTTCTGTAATGCGGCATATTTCAGGCCCTTGTTTATTAAATGAGATCATTAGCAATTTTCTTGTATTATTACTAACTTCGATCGCATCGATGAGCGCTAAAATGGCGCTTGACAGCTCTTGTGGCTAGCGTTCAGGCATGAATTTTTCAAATAGTGCTAACAACAACTTCAATAAAGTGGACTTTCCACTTATTAGTAAATAAAAAGACAAGAAAGTTAACTAAATAAACGTTTTTTTAAGTGCATGGAATCATTTTTGAGGCAAGTAATGACGTAATTGATAATGTTAACAGACGAAATGTAGGAAGGGGGTAATAAGATAACAATAAGATATAGGGTAAATAATTATATATATATATATATGACCGCATATGATAGCATTTAAGTAGCGATGCGGTGCGTGGGCTATACATAAATTGATGATTACCTATCATTAAAATTTAAATGGAAAATAGAGACAAAAATCGAATCATTTCAAATTGTAGCTAAAAAGCAAGATGGCTAATAATTACTGTGTGTTTTCTAATAACAAAACAGCATCGAAATCGATTAAGTCAAACTCATAACATCACTCTCTTGCCGCAGAAAGTTATGAAAAGGTTTTTTGTAAGTAAGAAAAATGAGTAAAAAAGTATCAGTTAGTTTTCACTTTTCACGACTAGAGATACTTAATGTCAAGCACACAGTTTTATCTACTACAATTATATGTAAAACAATATTTTGCTATTATAAATACAAGGGCAATATAACATAGCCTGCAGCAAACCGCTAAGCGGCATTTTTGCCCCTCTATGGTGATGCAGCCGCGAGCCTGGCTATACGTGCTCATTACGTTAATGCGTGACTCTGTCAAGCTATTACAGCAGGCACCTGGGCCTGGTCCTGTTCAGCACCCTTTTTGTGCACACTGTACCCGGTAACCAACATAATGATGATATTAAGAGGGAGCGAGCGTGCGAGGTAGCAAGAAAATTCGCAAGATCGAGGCTTCGTATTCCCCGATTTTTCAGGAAGAACACGCCTTGGCTACTCAAACTCTGTAGTTAAAAATACAGCCTAATTGAGTACCTCCTCCTTTTTTGAAGTCGGTCAAAAACTGAGCTGATTCAATCATTTTTTGGCACAATCGAAGCGCTCGTAGTGAAGTTTGCTTAGCCGTTCAGCTAAGTTAAGCAACTTCCGCCGCGGTTATGACTTGGATGGGTGACAATGTCACTACATTACTACTGAGCGTGCACGTGCTTTGGAGGGCACGTTGAGCCCTCGGTCCCGGTTGTGGTCTAAGGATGACAGTCGTTACAGCCTGGTGGTAGGGCATTTTGCGAATGCCAGCTACCACTCTCAAGAAGAAATCTGTCGCCAAACACCTAATGGTGTATTCCGGCAGCTGTCTTTGAGAGTCAGTAATTCTAGGTTAGTCTTGGCAACATCTTCAACCACATCATCACTTGCTATTAGATAAGATAGTGATCAAAGGCTAGCCTCAATATATGTTTTTATATCAGATATATAAAAACATATATTGAGAGTTTATCTTGGCTCCTATCATTTTCTTTCACACAATTTGACTGGTATCCTCTGGTCATGGCGGTAAAACGGAGAGATTTTTGTAAATCACAGTCATATTTTCTTTAGTAACAATTAATTGCTGAAAAAAAGGGTAAATGACAGCAGGCCTTGATTTTCTACAGAATAAAATATTACTCTAGAGAAAATTTCAAGAAGACAATATGGGAATAAATTTGAAAATTGAGAATAGAACGCCGCCTTTCCTCTTAAGGGGCTCGCGGCCGTAGACGGATCAAAAAGCAGATGGAGTGGACTCTGAATAGTGCACGACCTCTCAAACATTCCAAAATAAAATAGGCTTAGTAATAAGTATTACACTGAGCAGCCTTAATACAACAGTATAACTTCAGACTCTACTGAATCTTCAGGGATTTGGTACTTCTTTCGTCGTCTAATTATTTTGATGTGATAGATTAGGTGAAGTTATTTTTTTTATGCCTGATAGGTTAGCCTTTGACCACTATTTCACCTGATGGTAAGTGATGATGTGGTCGGAGATGTTGTTCAGGCTAACCTAGAATGATAGGTAATGCTCACAAATTATATTCCCTCTACGAATGTACATAGTCTACGTCAACATTTACACTAATATTATAAAGAGGAAAGATTTGTATTTTTGTATGACACGAAAAAACTTAAAAACTGCTGGACCGATTTGGATGAAACTTGGTATGGAAATAGTTTGAGACCCGGGGAAGGACATAGGCTGGTTTTATCCAACTGCGCAAAAGAGGTTAATGATTTACACTTTTTTTAATAATGAGCGCGACCCGACATACGCGCTGGTGGAGCTGCGTCCGGAGATCTAGTTATTCATAAATTCATAATACATTGTAATGTGAGGTGAATTTACTTCTAGCGCAGAATAAACAATAGAAGGCTTACTTACTGCTGGCACAGAACATACACATGCTGCTGGGTAGATTATCTAATATTATGACAATTATATAATTAATGTTATCATTGTGTGCGTGCAGTTTCCATGCATGTGTGGTGATGTGGACGGTGACCTATTTCGATCTCACGGCCGCGGCAGCTTGTATATGACAGATATAACAAAAGAAACGCACAAACATATTTTAGGAACCAGAGGCTACTCCCATTTTTAACTTTTTAACAATATACATTTTATCATATTAAGTAATAGTCATGTTTTTTTCTTTTTTTTATATTATTGTGAAGGAGCAAGCACGGGGCCCAACTGATGTTAAGCGGACTAACCTCTGCCTATAACAGATGCATTTCGTCACAAGTCACTAATTGCACTGCGTCTCCTTGAGATAGTTGTTAAGTCTCATGTGCCTGTAATTTCACTGGCTCTCAAGGACTGCTGCCGGAAGACACCGTTATTAGGTGTTTATTATATAATTATTAGATATATTTATTAAATTGGAGCAATCACAGCTTCAATTTAATATATATATCATAGAAAATTAAATAATTAAAAAGGGTATGTGTCTTGCGATTGTAGAGTGTAGCAAAAACGTACAAACAATGGGTGTTACTATTAAAAATACATTTGAAAAGCCGAATGATACTAACAATATGTCGACAGTTGTTTTACCTGCCATTTGTAATACTTATTGATTCACTAACATTCCCGTATCAAGTCATATTTATAATGACCATTGTAAGCTTGATAGGTCCCGCCATTTGACCGAAAATAGCCTTTACTGTCATCGATCTAAGGTTTAATATATTTGATCGGTGTTGCCAGTAAACAGTTTCTTGTTTCACACAGCATCCGCTTAACCGCATCGACATTTACAGAAACGCGTTTAACTTTTTACAATATGGCGTTTATCATAAGTGAATTAATTTGAATTGCCATAATAATAACAGTTTACATAATGACTGCACAGTGTTGTGTTTAATTTTTTTTAATCATAAATATTTTATGTCATAAATATTTAATACGAACATTGATCCGTAATATCAAAATGTGGCTTGCGAATGGTTTTTTGTAGTTTTAATATTATAGGAATTTTCTCGCAAATCTGTCTTGTTTAATCGCATATGCCGAGATAAAATAAGATTTATTGTATATTATTTGTTTGATTAAGACATAAAGTCTTAAGTTATTCTATATGATGGTAATAGCAATATATATGTACACTGAGAAAAACGACTTAAAGGCTTAAATCGAATTTGACCTTTTACCGTTGAATTGTAAATACGTAAGATGAATTCACAACTCCTAAGATGATTTTCACCAATCAATAAAAATGTACCATGTTTTATAATAAACACAACCGTCAAAAACGCCTTCCGTAAAGTATTTTCAGAATTGAACTTGTTATACGATAATAATTGCAGTATTGACTTATACCTTACTTTTACGGCGGTTTATATAAGGTGATTATCACTATAACGTACGACTTAATTAGCCTTATCAAAAAGTCAATATTTAAGAAAGACCACAAAATACACCTTAAATGAAAACGAAAAGAAACATTCGCCTTCACTGACCTCGTTTAACGCCTTCTAGTTGGAAGGCGTTTTTGTACGTACTTACGTTTGGTCGGTTTTTCGCCTTATACCATATAAATTGGCCGTCATTAGGGCGCTTTTGACTTTAGATTTTTCTCAGTGTATATGTAATCAACGACCTAAATACTCTTGTTGAAACTAAATCAATAGCAAATTAGTAAAACTATTAATACATGCAATTAATTTGTTGCAAAGCCAATAAAATGTAACTGTGCAATAAAAAAACAAAGTTAGTACCCGTAAGGAGGTAATAAATGAATGTCAGTTGCAATTAATTGTATAAAAATTAAATTATCTTGTAAGCCTTGAGCGAAGAATTCTCTGAGGTATTTTAATTTATTAACGTATGGGTTCAATAGTAACTTAAACTTTTAGTAAACGCGAAATTTAATTAGCATCGGTAGAAATACACGTATACTATAAAAAACTAAACTTATTTACTGATCATGACGATACTAAAATGAAATAGATATATGTAAACATGATTATCTCATAATAATAACAAATATTTTAAAAATATTTTAAGAAAACATCAAATTAATATTTTAATAAAACACTTAAAAATATAAAAATATATCTAGTGACAATTCCTGCTGCGTGGCGTTTGTGACGTCACGTTGGCTTAACAGGAAAATTAGGCAGAATTGTCACTAGATATATTTTTATATTTTTAAGTGTTTTATTAAAATATTAATTTGATGTTTTCTGAAAATATTTTAAAAATATTTGTTATTATTAAATATGGATTTCCGCAAAGTAACGCCTGAATCTATTCATTATGATTATCTCATTATAATATTCACAATAACGCCTGCTTTGCGGATTACATTACAAAATTACAAATTTCCGTTACTAAAAAATATAGTCATATGCGGGATTCGAACCCGCGTCCATCCACCCCTATAGCCGGGGTATGCTCTGACCGACTGAGCTAAAATGACAGTATGACTCATAACTCTAATCCTTGCCCTCGTTCTTCAACCATCGTATGGGGATGTAGCGACACCTATAGTTCAACTTACGTTGTACTACGTAGGGGTGGATGGACGCAGGTTCGAATCGCGCACTTGACTACTATGTTTTTTCTTGGAAATTCGATATTTTGTAATGATTATCTCATATCAATCTAATTATTCATTAGAGTGCAATATTCACGTCTCTAATATTGGTTTCTCTAGCGAAGACAAGGCGTCGCTCCCCACACGAAATTGATCTCTAATAGAGTGCGAACTTGTATATTGTATGTTCGAAAATCATAAAAGTGACGTATGCCAAGTAAATATTGATGAGGTAGGGCTTAAACAATTGTCATAGAAAATTGGAAGAGCTGTCGTATGCTATACGGCAAAAAGATTTCGAAGCGCTCGTAGTGAAGTTTGCTTAGCTGTTCTTAACCAATCAGCAAAGTTAAGCAACTTCCGCCGCGGTCATGAGTTGGATGGGTTACCGCTAGTGACATTACTACTGAGCTGAGCGCTTCCGTGCTTCGGAGGGCATGTTAAGCCGTCGGTCCTGGTTGTCGTCTTAGGATGGCAGTCGTTATAGCATGGTTGTAAAGCATTTTGCGAATGCCCGCCTAGTTAGCTACCACCCTCAAGTAAAAAAATTATCTTCAAGAAGCTAACGGTGTGTTCCGACAGCTGTCCTTGAGAACCAGTAATTCTAGGTCAGCCTGAACAACATCTTCGACCACATCATCACATACCATCAGGTGAGATAGTGGTCAAAGGCTAATCTATCAAACATAAAAAAATGGAATTCAAGTAAACATATTCAATAACCACCGAACAAACAAAGCACTCCGACCCCACTGAAGCCATACCTAAAGCTACCACTTAAAGTTTGCCTGGCAACCAACCATTCCTTAGTGCATAGTGGTAGGACATTTTGCTAATCTTGGCCATCTAGCCTGGTATCTATCAGCCTCCAGTAGTTAACCAACCACCTAACTGTGGTTCAACTGTGGACCAAACATACTTTTGTCGAAGATGTCAAATATGCACTTATTATAGGTCAGTGTGATGGACACAGTGCAGTTTGTCACATGTGACAAAATGCTATAGGCATACGTAACCGATAAACAACAGGTGCCTCGTGCATGGTTCATCACAAAAAAATAAAATAAAAAATAGCAAGCATTGGGAAAATATAAAGTAACCTTTAATTAAAGTCATGAGCAAGAATAAAAAATAACAATGTGATATAAACATGATGAAAAAGACAAAGGAAAGTATTAATAAGACAAGTATTAATGAGACCGTAACTATAAAATTCCTTCTTTCACAGGTGTGGTTCCAGAACCGTCGAGCAAAATGGCGGAAACAGGAAAAAGTGGGCCCCCAAGCGCACCCTTACAACCCATATCTTGGGGCCTCCGGAGGCGCTCCCCCTCCATCCGTGGTGGCTTCGATGCCGAACCCTTTTTCGCAGCTGGGCTTTGGCTTCAGAAAGCCGTTTGATACGAATGCTTTGGCGTCTTTTAGGTAAGTTTAAGGATATAATGCTAAGATGTTAACAATTTTTTTCTGAAATAAGTATAGGTATCAAAGAGATATTCCTACTGTCTCGTTGGTATAGTAAAGTGGTATTTTTGCATCTCGAATGCCTTGATGCAAACGCCAGGTCATTCGGTGTCTCTGTAAAAATGACAGTAACAGTCCGGAGTCTGAAAATTTGCTCGGTAAATGATATTAAGCTACAAAATTACAAATAATGATATTAAGCTCTTGAAGCAATGATGGCTGAGCGGTAATAGCTATGGACTGCAGCGCCGCAGTACCCTGGTTCGATCCCCACCGGCGGCTTGAGCTTCACCGAATGGTGGAAGGGCATTTTGCGATTACCCGCCTGGCTAGCTATACCACCCTCAAGTAGAAAATCTGTCACCAAGCACCTAATGGTGTGTTCCTTTGGCAGTAGTTCTTGATAGCCATAAAATTACAGGCACATGAGACTTAACAACTATGTCTCAAGGTGACGGGCGCAGTACAATTCGTGACTTGTGATGAAATGCATCTGTTATAGGCAGAGGTTAGTCCGCTTAACATCAGGTGGGCTTCGAGCTTGTTCCGTCACAATAACATAAAAATACACCTATTTACATGGAGATGAAAACTAATCTTGCGAAACGTGGGTATTTAGCCACCTGTTCCTACAAACTCTGGGAATACAGGCGAGACAATATATTCAAATTATTGAACTTCCTAAGGTTTTAATCCAAAGCTACATGTAAATAAAGTCAAGCCGTGAATCAAAATTTGTTACAATCATTAAATGTTTTTTTATAATATTTAAAACATGATTTTTTCTTCAATCAGATACGCTGGAGCACCAGTCCTGGGCGCACAATACCTCGGTGGGCCTCTACCCCGGCCACCCCTCTTCAGCGCTCCCCTGTACACCTCCACTCCTCCATTCCACTCTCTTCTCGCTGGCCTCGCAGCTCCTCATCGACAATCACCCGACCCTACAACAATGGATCCCCAGATATCACCACCCATATCCCCCGGAAGCGAGTCCCCTCCTGCTCAACCGCCACCTCAAGAAGTAGAGAGGAGAAGCTCCAGTATAGCAGCATTAAGAATGGCTGCTAGAGAACACGAGCTGAGACTTGAGATCTTACGACAACGACACCATACCGACCTGATTAGTTGAGCCTCGCCTAAGCTTGGGAATATAAAAAAAAGTACTGATGTGGCAGGAAAGTTTAGTTCTAAAACATTTGTGAAACAATGCAACGAAGAAAAAAAGAGCTGACGTGAGAGAGCAAAATTGGCTGTTGTTATGAGAATTGTAACATTCCTAATTTGCATAGAATAATTAAGTTAATTTAAATAACAAAGTGAGTGTGGTAGACACTGAAGACAGTTTTAAATTATCACTCCGATTACCACATACCTAATAAAATGTGTCTATACCTAAATAAAGGACTAGATTAATACATTTAAAGAAGCAATAATAAATGTAATGTTGCATAGGTAGTTGATAAAGAATTGTAAAGTTTGGCTTTGTAAGATATCAAAGGCCCGCATCATACATATTATTGTCTGCCATAGAGCGTTTTTTCGAAACACTAAACAAAGACACGAAACGCAAGTCGGTTTCAGTTACACATTTTTGTCTATGATCGGCACCAAAACTTTGTTTGATGATTGATGTGGCTTGTGGTTAACATTTACGCATTTAGGTACCCCTCACACTGGTAGAAGAGTGGGTGCTGCATTTTAACCAATGAAATGTACAGATCGAAAGTCACCAGTGCAATGTTTTCGAAAACATCAATGAGCTGTGGAAGGCGTGCGTGTCTCCGAAACAAGGTTTGTGTATGAGTTTTTGTCGAATGTTTCTAGAAAAATATCGCTCTATAGGTAGTAGTAGATTTTATTTTATCTATTGGTCCCTTACTAAAAAGGTTTAAACAGGTTTGTTAATTTGTAATTACTAATCACCTATCTCTATCATTGACGTCAACGAATAATATTTATTCGTAGATTGATTGAATAAGTGGAGTGGATTGGAAGAAAAATATTGAAAGCATCATTTTAGTTATTTTATTTTTTACTTATGAACAAGTGCCACATCTGATGATGCTTAACTTTTGTTATTTTCCATAACAAAAACCTGTCCCAATCAGTTGCAACATTCAATTGAGCAGTTATATCACGTAAAATTAAAATTTTACCGAATATTTTATTAGAATCAGAATTTAGACTAGGTAAGTGTATATGTGGTATTTATCTATAATAAGATTAATAAGTTACGGTGTAGTTACTGGTTCCGTCCATTTATAGGCCTTATTGTTATTTATTTTAGTGTAAGAGGTTAAGAGTTACTTTAAGTCCTGAATCGCATTGTATTTGAAGTTTTACCCAAAAGGAAATGTAAATCAGGTGCATTTTAGAGTAAAGTAAGAGCAGTGTTAAATAAATTCATGTTTTAAGTAATTTAAACGTATTGTTTAGAAAACTTCAGGCGTAAAGTTAATGGAGAATTTCTAATAGGGGAGGGAGTAGGTAGTTACTTGTTATTTTATAACTTTACGAATACCTACTCCGCTGTATCGAGGTGCCTTCTTGGTGGGTTTTTTTTGGATCGATTTCTTTGTAAGATATTGTATGTACACTTACATTATTGAGTTATTTAATAATCGAATGTAAATATTTACCAGGTATCCTTTATTTCAAATTGATGGTGCTACAGTATTATTCAAATGATAATTAAGGTGTCTGTATTTTAAAATTAAATGGCAATCCAACATTAAGTAATTGTCTTGTTAATACCTTAAATTCGATACATACATATATAAAATCAGCATTGCTTTTGAATGTTCTCGACCTTATCTGTTTAATATTGGAAGGGTGTATTTTGGCATTGCCTATGCATAATATAAATATTTATGGATAAATATATATATTTACATGATTTTAATATGTTTGTATAATGTACTTACGCAATAAAAACTACATCGTCATAGAATCATCGTCATTTTACCACAGACTTTAATATACCTACTTAAAATTCTTTATACCTACTTACTTAAAGTATTTTCATCAAATGAACAGAGGTATTCCATCCTCAGCACCATCGCCGTTAGAAGCCCAATAATTTATTTGTTACGTCTGCAATTTGTATTGTATATAAATAAATGAAATGTACACAACTAAATCGTTTTTATTTAATCCCCTGAAAAAGGTATATTTAATTAGTGCCCTTAATGAAGTTCTTAATTTATTTTTATCACAACTCATATATTTTGTACTCAAAAGTCATTTTTACACGGTATTTAAAATTAATTCAAACAGTGTTATTATAACCATGACATAACAAAACCCAATAAGTAAGTAAGCATTTTTATTACGCTTTTCATATTTCAACTACTTAAATATTTGAAATACTAATTGTGATTACGTAAATAATTAATTGTAATATTTATACAAAATAGTTACATATATATTTTACAGTTATTTCTTTTGCACTTGTCCTAAGAGTAAAGTTTTCACAAGTTGCATTGAAATATATTATTTTGATGTGTAGACAGGATTGTTTTTAAAACGCTTTAAAGTTTTTGAAATACTTTAAGGCTTCTTGGTTATGTATTAATTTTATTACTTTGCTAGATGTAATCAGGAAAATTGGTTCAGTCTTTAAGATTATAAGTGCGTCCTTTAAAAGTCAAATATCATGAAAATTAGTTCAACCTTTAAGATTAAGTGAATCTTCGCATACAAAATACTGGAAAGATGGGATGTATTTACTTTATTAAGGTACCCAACAATAAAATTGACATTGTAACTGATCATAATTACGCTAGGAATATGTAACAAATTACTTACTCCAATTGCTGGTAATAGCAGAAGCTATCATTCTATCATTTATGTAAGAAACTTAAGTGGAATGGGTACCTATTAAACTACGTTTACACAGCAATAAATAGTTGATAATTCGGCAGCTAAACCAGTTTCACAATCATTAATTTATTTTGCAAACATTTAGACATCGTGCATTGAGTTCCACAAAAAAGAGCAACCGGTCTTAAACAACGATTAAAGCTACTAAACTACTCATAACTGTTTTCATCATTCTTAATCAATCACTGTTATTAGCTGTCAGTTAAATTACCGGTTAACAATCTAACCGACTGTTGACCGTCAGATTTCGAATATCGCCTCACATTAATGCGTTAGTATGTTGGTCGGTTTGTTGGTTGGTCACAATAAATGGGGCAACGCGAACAGATCGACTTTTATTGCAAAGGTTAAAAGGATCAGAGCCTAGTATGTTAATTGTGTTGGGTTCATTAAGAACAATTTTTTCGGTGCTGATTTATTTGCTGATAATAGTTCCCCAAAGCGCGCATAGTATTCAATATTAAATGAATGATTTCTGAAGTTCTAAGCAACTACATTATAATGTATAAAAAAAAACCCACCTGATGGTGACCAGGTGAATAAATGATTTGATTTGATGAGAAGTGATGGTGGGGTCTAAGGAGGTTCTCAGCAACGGCTGCTGGTAAACGCCGTTAGGTGCTTGGAGAAAGCCTTTCTACTCGAAGGCGGTAGCTAGTCAGATAGGCATGCAAAATGCCATACCAACGACCCTGCCTTTATTTTCAGAAAGGAATGCGTTGTAATTCGGATTATGAAGATAATGATAATGATTGATAATGATGATGAAAATTATCTTATGTGTTAATTCAGGACCTTATATTAGGTATCTATATTGTAAGTTACATCAATTCTATTTTTAGTTTGCTGCCATTTGGTGGTTTGGTAAGTGTTGAAAAGGTCCATGGTAGTTCAGTTCTGCATTCTCGTCAATTTTTCGTATATTTATTACTATAAGACCCTAATATATGAACTCCATTTTATTTAATATTTTTTTAACCGGCGGTATGCCTTTATTAACAAAATACTAGCAACTATATACAACACTACAGCTACTACAATAAAAGTATTTAGACAAACTGTAAGTCATTGCAGACTCACAGGCAGTCCAAATGCTCCAGCTCACTAGCAGTTGGCAGCATTATTTTAATTACAAATATTACAAAATTAGTAGGAACTTATGTATTTCCTACAAGTATTAAGACTAATTTTACATGTCACGTGGTGCACAAGAAAATACTGTTTCAGTTATCTAATTTGCCCCCTAAATTAAGCCTTATTATCGGAATTAGTTTAATATCTTTTTTTTCTCTGTATGTAGACCAATTTCATAATTTTCCGTCCAATAAATTAAGAAAAAGATAAGTAGGGTCAGCAAAAACAGACTTAAGAATTATGCAAAAAGTTATTTATTTCTTCATCACAAGTACCTACGGTCGCAGTAAACGTCGCGCTGTTCGCATTATTGGAGACATGGAAGCACAGCTTATCAGTGCACGGAAGTCACTCAACACCCCGAGCCCTTACAAATGCGTAGAGCTTCTGTAAACGTTTATTCCATGGTGAATATTCTGAAGAGGTCTTTAATCTTATTGGGATTGAGATTAAAGACAAAAAAGACCAAAGTTACTCACTTAAGAACAATAATTAAAATGTTGGTAAGAAAGGGACTGAATCCCACGACACAGGGCCACCCTAGTGTAGTAGTAGTAGGATTCAGGGATACTTGTTAACACAATACATGTTATTTGTACCTAGCTACATTTAAATTAGTATACATGTAAGTGTAGCCTAAGTTTTGGTATCAATAAAGTTTATTATTATTATTATTAATTAATAGTTACATTATAAAAGTAAGTCATTCGATTGTAAAAATGTAGGTAGCACCTCATCTAACACATTGTAACAAATGATTAACCAAAACATGTTCATTTAACTTAGCTATTCTTCCTTACCATTCCGATTCTCAACAATTCGTACTGGCCTAGCAACTCATCATTATAATCTACCTTCTGTTCAGAATCTCTTCACACGAACAATAAAGTTCGGCAGTTCCTAACTCTGTCTTCTGACTAATTAAATTGTGGAACGATTTGTCGACGTATGTTTTCCCTGCAGCTATGATGACCCTGGGTTCTTCAATTTCGCTTTACATCAGGCGAGGTGAAGTCACGTTGATGAAACACTGATAAAATAAAAATAACATATATAATCTTTAATTACTAATTCATTAAATTTCGAGTATATAATATGATTTTATGAATTATGATTGACGGTATCAATTTCTTTTTCTGGTATAGTTCACATTATTATTATATTTATTTTGTAAGCATTTATTAACATAATACTATGAACTGTATACTACAATACTAAAGCTACTACAATGAAAGCATGTAGACCACCCATAAGTCATTGCAGACTCACAGGCAGTCCAAATGCTCCAGCCACTTACCAGTTGGCAGGGTGCCCAGCTTCCTGCCAGTATTGCACCGACTAATTGCTTTGCTTATTCTTAAAAAAATAATTTAAATTACATATCAAAATCTTTTTCTAAACGGTGCATATTTTTAATTCATTTTTATCATAATAATCGAGTACCTATATAACGATGCTTTTAAAATGAACACCTACCTATTGGAAAGTAAGTTGCTTAGTGTAACGCTTCCCGTAATTTCTGATTTCTAGTTTTTACCGAACAGGCACCTACTCATACTTCAAGATATTACACTCCACTAGAGTAAGTAACCGGCATCAATGCAAACCACATTAATTACGTAAATTACGTACCGTAAAGTGTACGTCCAAGCCTAGCCTCGTAATTAAGATCTTGTGACTCATTAGCTAATTAGGTTTACATTGTACGGTGGTATCCACATCATTATTCCATCAGTCTCGCCATCGCGATTGTTCGCAATGTTGTCTTTTGTAATTGTTGATGCAATTATTATAATAGGTAGATACGTGCCTGCATTACCTGTTACATTTTGTTGAAGGAAGTTTATACTGGCAGTGTCAATTAAATGAGCCTTAGAGTTAAAAAATGTAAATTGGACTTGATTTTAAACTGATATGTGCAATGGCAAAGGCCGTGAAATAGACAATTCCAGGTAGAGTACATTGACCTATATATACTAGACGCGACATCTCAAACGACCAGTGCAGGTATGCCGGTCGGCATACTTTTCACATCCTACACGCAGCTAGGCACTCGTAGAGATTACACGCGCTTTACGTTCGAAAATTGTGTATTCAAAATACTCAATACATAAAAGAAACTTTAAACGGTTTAAATCGCGTATATTTATCATTATTTTTGTCCTTACGTTACAAACACTTTGCAGTGATCGTGGTCACGGGGTGACTGCCGTTTAAAGTTGTTTAATTACTATGTGTAATAATCGCGAAAACCTAAGACAACATTATGATAATATATAATTTTCGAAGATAAAGCGCGTGTAATCGCTACGGGTGCCCTTCTGCGTGTGTGGGAGAGTATGCCGGCCAGCATACTTGCACTGGTCGACTATCGTCGTTTGAGATGTCGCGTCTAGTATATATAGGTCAATGGTCGAGCACGAGTCTGAAGGCCGAAGCGCAGGCAAGGACTTCATTGATACGATACAGGCAACTGCTATTTCCGCCGTAGGCACATAATATGGTGTTTTCTGAAAGGAAATATAAGTTGAAATATGTTTACCTATGTCGCTAAATATACACCGTGTCCCAAAATTCAACGATAAGCCGGCATCGGTGCATGGACCTACTCATGACTACTCGGGAAAAAATAAAAAAAAAATTATTATAATAATTAATTAACTCTTTTTTTTTTTTTATTACAGAGACTTTTATAAAGTTGCGCCAACTTTTAATAAAACTTGCCATGGTAGTGTCCATACTTTTTTTTTTAACCCAGACTATAGAAAGTGCATAGAATGTTAAAATCTATGAAAATTATAAGAAAAAATTTTTTTTTTACTGATTTTTGTAAATTAACTACAGACTTTCTGTAATTTTAAAGGATTGTGGTGCCGTCCTTCTTATGTTGCTAATGCACAAAAAATATCAAAAATATGTCAAAAATTGTGATCATGGTAGTTGAAAATAGCATGGGTATCGAATATCGATGAAATTTATAAAAGTCTCTGTAATTAATAAAAAAACCAGTCATAATTTTTTATTTTTTTTTCCGTGGAGTCATGAGTAGGTCCATGCTCCGATGCCGGCTTATCGTTGAATTTTGGGACACGCTGTATATGATCTGTGGTTTTAAGTAAAAACTGCTTTAGAATTCACCATTCAAATTTTTTATGTATTTTCTTGTGACCTGGCTCGGTGGCATTGGCTATAGACTGCCGCGCAGCAGGTCCATGGTTCAAATCCCGCCGCGGGGAAGGCCATTTTGCGAATGCCCGTCTAGCTAGCGACCACCCTCAAGTAGAAAATCTGTCGCCAAGCACCTAACGGCGTGTTCCGGCAGCAGTCCTTGAGAGCCAGGGAAATTACAGGCACATAAGAACTAACAACTATGTCTCAAAGTGACAGGCGCAGTGAAATTCGTGACTTATGATGAAATGCATCTATTATAGGCAGAGGTTAGTCCGCTTAACATCAGGTGGGCCTCGAGCATGTTCCATGTCAATAACATAAAAAGGTTTTCCATCGCCAATGATATATATATTTATTATTAGATTAGGTACGTATATGTTTATGTATGTCTTTAATATACGAGTAATTTATATTTAGTTTTGTTTAATTAAGTTCATTAGTTTTTTTGTGTTTAGTAACATTCACTTAAAAATCCTGACCATGTACTAACAAAATATCGAATACTGTCGGGTTGTCTGGAAGATCTCCTCAAAAAACATAATAAATGATATTTTCGGCTAAAAATAAACATCCACAATATCCACTTTTAAAATATAGCAATTCATTGATCTCATCAGAACAATACCTTGGTCTCCAGTTAGATGATAAATTGAATTAACGGTATAACATGATCTCACATAGATCATGTTAGACCAAAACTAGCATACGTCACCGGAGCGTTACGGAGAGTATATAGTCAGATGTATACCGCTCACAATTCGTATGACCATATCTACATGTACACTAATATTCACTAATATATTATAGAGGAAAGATTTGTATTCTTGGATATTAGTATGCAACGAACAAACATATACTACTGGACCGATTATTGTATGAAATTTGGTATGGAAATCGTTTGAGACCCAGGTAAGGGTCATACATAGGACATTATAGGATAGTTTTTATCAAAACGAGGTTAGCGGTTTTGCGCGATAACCGACATACTCGCGGGCGGAGCCGCGGCCGGAAAGCTAGTATAATAATAAAATGCATAAATCAAGTGAAATTATGCTCAAAGTATCTCATTGAAGTATGGGGATATGCACACACTCACATAAAAGTCTCTTAAATATCACATAACAAGGTGTAACCAAAACTTATATTCGCTTTACATATTATTACGCATGTATATACATTGTATAAAATGTATGTTTATATACACTATATATATTATACATTGCATGACTTTTTAACGATTTTCTTAGGGATGTCACGAATTGTAATAGGCCTAATTCAAAAAGTAATTAAAATATAAATGTGTAATATAAGATCCCTGGACGAACATAATATTACATACTTTGCTAATTAAATCAATTAGTTTTGAGTATATTTATAAGATCTCATTATATGTTCAAAATGAGAAATACCTAAATTCGTAACACCTAAAATGTAGCTACTGTGAAAAATCGCGCAATACATTATGATCAGCTGTCCTTGAGAGCCAGTAATTCGAGGTTAAGCCTGTTAACACTTTCGACCACATCTTCACTTACCATTAGGTTAGATTGTGGTCTAAGACTTACATATCAGCAATGACAAAATAAAAAGAAACAATATCTATAGTCAATAAGCACTTCCTTGAGTCAGCGCCAAATCACTGGATCGAGCTCCACAACCGAAAATTATCTCCACTGAACGGCATTAACTCCAGAAATGTACGTGAAACGGTTAAAATTAAGAATTTTCCAAGTTCATTCACTATCAATGAATGCATTATCAAGATAGAAAAATAACTTTTCAGCTTTTGGAGTGTAACTCAAAAACGATATTTCCCATTTCGATGAAATTTGAACGGGACTCATCAGCTTTCAAAGAAATCAAAATAGTTTCACCCAGAGAAAGGTACTGAGGTAACAAAGATTAAAAAAAAATTGTCGAATTGAGTACCTTTCCCTTTTTTTGAAGTCGGGTAACACATTAACTTCATCCGTCCAGTCATTTTTTCTAAGCCCAACAGATCCCCAAGAAGTAACTAAAATAATATCCCAACTTAAAACTGATAGTTCACCCGGTCCTGACAAAATTACCGCTGTCTTACTCAAAAAATCACTTTCATCAATAGTCCTTCCTCTTACTCATATAATGAACTTAAGTCTGACGTCGGGTGTATTCCCAGACTGCTGGAAAATATCTTCTATTTCTCCAATTTATAAAAATGGTTCAAAAACTATGCCTGGGAACTACAGGCCTATAAGCTTACTAAGTGTCGTCTCCAAAGTCCTTGAAAAAATTGTAAACAGTCGTCTTGTATCATACATCGAAAAATATCGCTTACTTTCGGATAGGCAATATGGATTCCGAAGAGGTAGGTCAACCGAGGACGCTACGTCACTCCTTGCAAATCTTGTATCTTCGCACATCGAAAATGATGAATGCTGCTTGGCGGTGTTTTTAGACCTGGCGAAGGCGTTTGACACAGTCTCGGTTGGCTTACTTCTAAAGAAAATGGAGTTTCAGGGTGTCAGGGGAGTAGCTCTAGACTGGTTCAGAAGTTATCTTAGCGATCGTAAACAGTTTGTTAAAGTAGGTCCTCATTGTTTCGTTCCTAATTTATGCGCTATAAGTACGAACATTAAAGGTAATTGTCATATGTATTTTTCTGTTTATATGCCGCAGAATAATGTAGAAAATTTGCCAGATTTTACTAATTATCTGTCAATTATTCAAAGTTTAATTGAAAATAATAATGTAAATGTTGCAATAGCTTTGGGCGATTATAATGCCAATACGAACACGTTATTTGAGAATGAATTAGCGAAATTTTGTGATGAAAATGACTTGATTTATGTAGACAAAGACTTTTTTAGAAATAGTGATGGAATTTTTACCTACGTTAGTTATGCTCACGGATCGAAGAGCTGGCTAGACCATTGCATAGCTACCCGTCTGGCTTGGTCGGCAATATCAAATGTTTACGTTATTACAGATGTGTTTTGGTCGGATCACAGGCCACTGGCAGTGGAGTTTAATTTTGGTAACATATCTGTCAACAGAGTAGATAAAGACTATTGTCCTAATAACGTAAATCGCATCCATTGGGGTAAAAGAAGTGGCGTAGACATCGAGTTCTATATGTCTCGCTGTAGTGAATACCTATCTCGTCTTAACTGGAACCTATTGCGTCAAATGGGCTCCAAGTTCCGGTCATTACTTTGAATTAATGAAACAAAGTAGATCTGTTTTTAAAGGACGTCTTAAATGGTGTCAAAAAAACGAAAACCAAATTTTACTAGACAAGGTTAGTAGTGCTTGTTCAAAAAAGAATTTCCGTAAATTTTGGCAAGAGACATCTAAGTTATGTAATACCAAATGTGGTGCTCCAGCGTCAGTGGATGGGGAAAGTGACAGTAAGAAAATTGCAGAAAGCTTTAAGCAAAGATTTTTGATTGCTGCTTCGAGCTCGGGACATGCGGACCAAGCGTCCATCGAGGATGACCCTTGTTGTCTTAATACGGAGGCATACACACATCTCGATGAGCGTCTGGTATATGATACTATTAAAAGTATGCCTATGGGAAAAGCTGTCGGCTATGATCATATTGGTGTTGAGCACCTACGTTTCGGAGGTCCATGGGTGGTAGTATTCCTCTCGGTGTTTTTCAATGCCTGCATCAGACATGCTTTCTTACCCCCCCGACCTATTACGTTCAGTGGTATCCCCAATAGTAAAAAGTAAGACTGAGAGTGCATCAGTAGGCTCTAATTACCGCCCTATTTCGATTGCTACAACGTGTTCAAAAATCATTGATTCTATAATGTTAAAATTATTATCAAAACACATCGAAATAAGTGACGCACAGTTCGGTTTCAAAGAAAAAAGTTCAACGTCAATGGCTATATTCACTTTAAAACAAATAGTTGACTACTATGTAAATAGGAAAACTAAAGTGTATGCATGCTTCCTTGATTTAAGCAGGGCTTTTGACCGAGTCGACTATCGGATTTTGTGGGACAAACTCCGAGGCGTGGGTGTTCCTAATGACATTTTAAATCTGCTTAGATACTGGTACAATTCACAGGTTAACGTAGTTCGCTGGCGTGACTCATACTCTGACGAGTATGTATTGCCGTGCGGAGTGAGGCAGGGGGGCCTCACCTCCCCCTTGCTTTTCAATTTTTATGTAAACGCGCTGATAGAGGGGCTCAGCAAAACCGGCGTTGGCTGCTCCATTGGTCAGAAAATCATGAATAACTTAAGTTACGCTGACGATATGGTTTTGTTGGCCCCCTCGATCAACGCCATGCGAATATTGCTATCTACATGTGAGAAATATGCACGGGAACATAACTTAGTATATAACACGGAAAAGTCAATGGCGATGGTTTTTGGAGCTACCCCGAAAGATAATACTCCCCTACCACTTTACTTGGACGGAAACACTCTGAGATATGTTACTTCAAATATCTAGGTCACATAATCACCAGTGACCTGAGAGACGACCATGACATTGACAGAGAGAGACGATCTCTTGCCGTTCGAGCAAACATGCTAGGCAGAAGATTTAATAATTGCTCACGGGAGGCGAAAATTTTATTATTTAAAACATATTGTACGGCACTGTATACGCCCCATATATGGTTTAGCTATAAAGCTGAAAGTTACCGCACTTTCAAAGTGCAATATAATGATTCGTTTCGCATCTTGTTTCGCCTCCCGCGGTATTGCAGTGCGTCTGCGATGTTCGCTGAAGCTCGTGTGCCGGCTCTCGATGGACTGATACGGCATCGCATTGCCAGATTTAGAGACTCACTTTTTAGGTCTGGCAATGCTCTTGTCAAAACTATAACATGTGTCTGTCATAATTTTTTAAAATTTTGTTCTAAGATGTTGAGCACTAATAAATTGTATTGATTTGTCCTAATTTAATTTGACATGGTATAATTTTGACTATTTGTAATTTTGTTTATCGTGTACATGTATTATTATTATTAATGGACCTTATATGATGTCTGACAATAAATAAATTTGATTTGATTTGATTTGATTTGATTTGATTGCAGTGATGCTCTTTCAATTAAATTCGGCGTCCCGCAGGGAAGCATATTAGGCCCCACACTGTTTACGCTATATGTAAATGATATAGTAAGTTGTTCTCTTCAAGGTGCAGAAATCGTGACGTATGCAGACGACACGGCTATTATTTTTTACCACAACAACTGGGAACAGGTTTACAGTCTTGCGCAAGATGGTCTCGAACATATAACTAAGTTACTAGATAGAAATCTTCTTACCCTTAATATAGAGAAAACTAACTACATTGCCTTCTCAAAAACTATCGTATCTAGTCCCAACTCCGACTTAGTTATAAAAACTCACTCTTGTAATCTTAGTTACGTGGACAAGAAACGGAATAACTGCGCATGTGCTGTAATCAGTCGAACAACATCCATTAAATATTTAGGCATAATAATTGACGAAAATTTGACGTACAACACTCACATCATTGAGCTGGCAGGACGCGTAAGGAAACTTATCTTTATAATGAAGAAACTGAGAGACTGCATGCCATTTGATCTCATACGTCAAGTTTACTTGACTCTTTGTCAACCAATCTTGCAATACTGTGTCTCAGTTTGGGGCAGTGCCGGAAAGACAAATTTTATCACCATAGAAAGAGCTCAGCGAGCTCTCCTAAAAGTATCTTTTAAAAAAGCCTTCCGATACCCTACTGACAAGCTCTATGAAGAATTGCAAGTGATGCGTGTTCGTCAATTATTCATTTCAAGAGCGGTTTTCAAAGCGCATAAAGCTCTTATAAATAGGCCAGACTATAACATCATTATGTCGAAGCGTACTTTTTACATTCCACTACCACGTGCTTCTTCCCTAATGGTGAAAAGGTGTCCAGATTATGCACATTTTAGAACATACAATAACATAGCAAATCTGTGTAATATTAAAGATAGCTCTCTTTTCAATTGTAAAAAGTTGGTCAGAGAATATTTGATAAAACTATCGTATGATGCAACAGAAAACCTCATCTAAATAAGTGCCAGAAGGCTATATCACGAAGATAGACTTGCATATTTACGAATCCACACGCTTAATCACTCACAACTAACACACCCTACTCATATAACACACTCACACAAAACTCTAACTCAACTTGCTCTGCTGTAATTTTAATGTAATATTTATGTTTCTTTATAATTTTAACTCCTTTTGTAAAAAAAAACACTTAGTTTCTCTTTCAAGCTCTTAGACTAAGATTTTGTTTCAATCACCTAATTTCTGAATACAACCACTCATTGCTTTGTATAACTGGTAGGTATTTGCCTGTAATATCGCACTCTGAGTCTCAAGACACAGGTTCTCGCCTAGTTTGAGACTCACTGTTAACATAAGTTGCTCTGTTATTATACCTTAAAGTAGTGTAACCGTAAATTAAGTCATGAGTTTGTAAATTTATTTTTGGAAATAAACATTTATTATTATTATTATTCACTTTATTTATTATACAACATAATTTTAAATTTTTTACAACATTATTACAAAAATAAATATTATAAAAAACTTAAAACTAGGGTGCCGCTGGTCGCGGGGCAGAGCCCAAGCGACCAGTGGTTAGGGCTGCAGAGAGAGGAACCTCCGGACAATGCGTGTTGTGTCCAGTATCACTGCCTTCTGCATCAGACCCTTGATCCAACCATCTAGCGAGAGCCTCTTAAGGTGTTGGTCGAGGCTCTTCGCTATAAGGCCGTTCGCCGAAACGACTATCGGGACAATGATCGTCGAGTCAACATCCCACATGGCGGTTACCTCGTGAGCCAAATCAAGGTACTTGCTGACTTTATCCTTTTCGGCCTTAACGAGATTCTCGTCATGTGGGATGGTGATATCTACGAGCACTGCCCGGCGCTGGGATCGGTCGACCACCACGATATCAGGTTTATTGCAAACAATAGTCCTGTCCGTGATGATAGAGCGGTCCCAGTAGAGCAATGCACGACCATTCTCGAGAACTGGCGCCGGTGCGTACTGGTAGTACGGCACCTCTGACTCAACAAGGCCGTATTGAAGGGCAAGTTGCTGGTGGATGATCTTGGCCACTTGGTTGTGCCTGTGCAAATACTCGCCGTTAGCAAGATGCGAACAACCGGAAATGATATGCCTGAGTGACTCTCCGGGTCGGCGGCATGCTCGACAAATGTCGACCGTACCGTCCTTCAAGATATATTTCCGATAGTTGTTCGTCATCATTACTTCGTCTGCAATTGCACAGGCAAAACCCTCGGTTTCCCCAAAGAGGTCTCCGAAGCGTAGCCAATTCACCGAAGCTGGTAAATCCACATCAGGCCCTGTTAGGGCCCGGAAAAACCTACCGTGCAGCTCCTTGCCTTTCCATACTGCCTTGCGGTCATCGGTGCTCAGCATCGTTGGTTTGCGCCAGTTATCGTTCGCCAAGGAGAGCGGTGTGAGGCCCTTGTCAACCGCCACGACATCGCGATGCATCCCGCACTCGTGGTTACGGAAATAATCCCTGAGATTGCACACTTCACGGTTGTGAAGGGTCTTGGCATTTAAAAAGCCGCGACCTCCCCATTTCCGTGGAATGTACAGTCTCATAACGGACGAGCGCGGGTGTAGCATGCGATGTGAAGTGAGCAGTTGTCGGACCTTTCTATCCAGGGCGTCCAGCTCAGTCTGTGTCCACTTCAGTATGCCAAAGGAGTATATCAGTAGAGGCATCACCCAACCGTTAAAGGCGCGCGCCCTGTTGCCTCCAGACAAAAGACTTTTAAGTACTTTTGTCAGGCGGAAAAAGAAGCGCTCCTTTACCGATTTTTTGATGTCCTCTACCGAAATACCCAACGACTCTGACATACCGAGGTACTTGTAGGTCTCGACTTCGGAGAGAGATCTGAAAGTCATTGTCTCAGAAAGCTGCAAATTCGGAGAATTTACAACGTTCCCCTGCTGTACATGCAAGACCGCACACTTATCTACACCAAACTCCATCCTAATGGCACTACTGAAAACCTGTGTAGTTTTTAGTAGCTCCATCAAGTCTTGGCGTTTTGGAGTAAACAGCTTGAGATCGTCCATGTACAGCAGATGACTAATGACCTCACCTCCTCTTCGAAGCCGAAAGCCTAGCCCTGAATCCTTCAGCAAAGTGCTGAGAGGATTTAACGCTAGGCAAAACCACAATGGACTTAGACTATCACCCTGGAAGATGCCCCGCTCAATCCTTATAAAGTCCTGCGGGTCAGAGGAAGTGTTGCTACCACCTGGTTGACGAAGGACTGTGGTCCACTGTCTCATACACGCAGCTAAAAAGGATTTTAGGGTTGCATCAATTTTATACAACTCTAATATCCTTTCCAGCCATGAATGAGGCACTGAATCATAGGCCTTCTTGTAGTCAATCCAGGCAACAGAGAGAGCCCCTCTGTTCCGCCGAACTTGTTGGCTAATGGTCATATCTATGAGGAGGAGCTCCTTAGTACCACGGGACCCAACCCTACATCCATTCTGAGCAGGGGCTAAAACATTGTTCGCAACAATGTGCGTGTTAATTTTTGTGGTCAGAATGGATGTAAGGAGCTTGTAGATGGTAGGCAAGCACGTGATAGGTCTATAGTTTTTCGGATCCGTGGTACTACCGGACTTGTGGAGCAGGAAGGTGATACCGGTAGTCATGAAACGGGGAAGAGAACCAAGCTCAAGGGCCTCTTGAAATTGAGTTGCCAATCGGTCATGTGAGCAACGAATCCATTTTATCCAGAAGTTGTGCAATCCGTCCGGGCCAGGACTTTTCCAGTTCTGGGTCGAACGAATTGCACAAGTAACGTCTACGGGGTCTATATTAACAGACCCCATGGATTCGATAGACTCACATTCCCGCTGGACAACACTAATCCAATCACCTTCTGTGTGCTCGACGGGTATCGACCAGATGCCACGCCAGAAATCATTCATGGTACAGGCATCAGGTAGTTGTCCGTCGATCACACTCTGATTGGTCCCTTCCCACTTCCGGTATACCTTCTTCTGATCACTTTGAAAGAGGCGATTAAGCCAGTATCTATCAACACGCTCTCTGTAGCGACGAATACGACTCGCCCACGCATAGATCTTCTGTTTCAGAAAGTCAATGCGATCCGTGACACAGGTCATGTAGTCTCGGGGCAGGACACCGGTTCCGGCAAAGGCCTGGGTCACGAAACGCATCACTCGGGGGCGGTTATTGCCCCGACTGAAGCAGAGTAGTTTAGCAATGAGAGTCCGGAATGAATTGATACGTCGCTCGATCCGTACTTGCCATGCGGGCGCACACCCGGCGGGACGCGGTGCTCGGTCAGTGTCCGGGAACTTGACACGAGCAACACGACACGCCGCAATGGCGCCACAGTACAATATCGAATGGGTATCAACTAAATCTTCGCTAGTTCGCAAATACGGGGCCAGCAAAGTATTCAAGGCCCCCATTAACGCTAGATTGCGTCTATGAGTAGGCAAACGTGGTAGTCGCGGCCTAGAGTCGGGTGTGTATCGATATTGGCTAATCGCGTCCTCCAAAGCCCTCCTCAATTGCTCACTCACCTGGTTAGTCACGCTCATACTCGCACAATCTCCCTCCCCAACATCAAGATCAACCATTGCCATTGGTGTCACCTCCGGTGACGGTATAACAGCCAGGGCCGGGGTCGACAACGCGGTAGGTAGATCCTGCATTAGGGGAGGAGCCGCGCGAGTAGTAAGCGCCTCCAGGCGGAGCCGATCAAGCACACATTGGTCCAACAGCTTGCATCGGTGGATAGCTCGTACTTGATCCGACAGGCGTTGAGCGGATACGGCGACGGTCGGCTCAAGGGTCTGAAACAGAGGCAGCATACGATCACGGTACGCAGTCAAGATGGTTCCTCCCTCTGTAGCCTCATAGTAGGCACGCATGCAGTTTTCATTTATTGATGGGGTCCATCGCATGCGGCGCACTACACCACCGGTAGCGGGGGCCGGGCGCGGAGCAGATTGCCCCACAGGCTCCAAGCGTGCCGGTAGCGGGGGACGTCCCCGTCGCACAGGTTTCGGCGGCGGCGGCGGCGTCGGTGGCCCACCCCCATCACTCGATGCACTCGATTCGCGGGGAGTGTGGAATTCGTCTCCCGACGAGGAGCTCTTAGATGACGGGGTAGGCGATGATTGGACACGTGCGCAGGTGGTCTCCGCTGTAGTTTTCTCCCTCGCCTTTGATCTTGTAATCATTTAATCATTTAGTTTTCTGTTTTAACTCGTAATTTGTTGTTGTTTATATTTCTTTGACGTAAGGTGTCAATATTACTTTTTGGAGTCATTTTTGCTGTTTCTTTTGCAATATTCTCTTAGCTGTTTTGCTATTATGTTATAGCAGGTTTTAATAAATACTGGGAATTGTATAAAGTAATGAAATTTCTTACAAAAACTGTAAAAACACAATTTTAAAATTGTTTTGAGAAAAAAGGCGACTTCTGTCAGCGGTAGTTGTTTTTTTTTTTTTTTTTTTTTTATTATTATTATTATTATAACTGCGGGTAGATGTATGTAGATAGCATTCGCTCTGCCTCAAGACGATGACACCCGCGTGACCACGATCAATGCAACTAATCGAAATGTGGAAGTGATGTGAAAAAAGGCTATATTGACCTCAATTCGAAGCAATGATGGCCGAGCGGTAATAGCTATGGACTGCCGTGCAGCAGTACCCTGGTTCGATCCCCACCGCCGGCTTGAACTTCAACCGCATGGTGGAAGGGCATTTTTCGGTTGCCCGCCTGGCTAGCTAGAAGAAAATCTGTCGCCAAGCAGAAAATCTGTCGCCAAGCACCTAACGGTGTATTCCGGCAGCAGTACTTGAGAACCAGTGAAATTACAGGAACATGAGATTTAAAAAGTATGTCTCAAAGTGCCCGGCGCAGTGCGATTCGTGACTTGTGATGAAATACATCTGTTATAGGCAGAGGTTACTACTTAACGTCAGGTGAGCCTCGAGCTTGTTCCGTCAATATAAAATAAATAAAAAATTGTTTGCCAATAGAATCGTAATTATTGCATATACTAGCAGACCCGGCAAACGTTGTATTGCCATATAAATAATTTAAAAAATAAGGGTTGATCGTAGAAGAGTGAAAATTGAGGATTGTATGTATTTTTGTATGTAGTATCATAAAAAAAATAGAAATTAAAAATTTTGTCTAAAAAATAAAAATAAAAATTTAGGGGTGGACTACCCCTAACATTAAGGGGGATGAAAAATAGATGTTGGCCGATTCTCATAGATACCGGATAAGCACAAAAAATTTCATCAAAATCGGTCAAGCCGTTTTGGAGGAGTATGGCAACGAAAACTGTGACACGAGAATTTTATATATTAGAAGATTTAACACTATTATTGCGACAACTGAAAGTATTTAGGCAACCTAAAGACCAAGCAGATCAAATGTTGCAGTCCAATACCAGATCGCAACTTCCCCAGCATACTGGCAGCATTGCCCGTTGGATTGCAACGCGTATTCGTTGAGCCAAATAAGAGGCAGCATTATTCAGGACAGTAATTGGTCTCCAATACATTTTATAGCAAACATCACCATGTGTGGCAACCTGAAACCACAGAAAAAATAAAGTATTTTATTTCTCTATGCCTTTTTTTATGCCTGATAGGTTAGCCTTTGACCACTATCTCACCTGATGGTAAGTGATGATGTGGTCGAAGATGTTGTTCAGGCTAACCTAGAAGTAATGGCTCTCAAGGACAGCTGCCGGAACACACCGTTAGTTGCTTGGCGACAGATTTTCTACTTGAGGGTGGTAGCTAGCCAGGCGGGCATTCGCAAAATGCCCTACCACCATGCTATAACGATTGCCATCCTAAGACAACAACCGGCACCGACGGCTTAACGTGCCCTCCGAAGCACGGAAACGCTCAGTAGTAAAGTCACTAGCGGTCACCCATCCAACCAAAAAACCAAATCAATCATGACCGCGCGCGACGTTGCTTAACTTTGCTGATCAGTTGAGAACAGCTAAGTAACATCGCTACGAGCGCTTCAAAACCTGAATGCCTGAAACAAATAAACTGTAGATCTGATACGATGGTTATAATTCTCTATTTAACGAGATTAAAATCATCCCACAGTTATTTAATCATCTAATAAAGCCTACTGAACGTGACCTAACACAGCTTTCTTTTTACTAAATCAATTGTTTAATTGAATTTAAGATTAATAGTAGGATATGAAATCCAATCTCGTTCTACCCACGGCCCTTCCCACGTGGTACTGCTTATAATTGAATGTGTTATTGAATTATGTTATAATTAGATAATAATAATAAATAATAATAATATAAGCTTTTTATTTTCTTACACTCTTCTTACTTAAGTAACATTGTTCTAACTTTTTTCTTAATTCTACAATACAATACATTTTAATAAAAAATCCTAATCTAAAGTGTAAGTACCGCTTTGAGCGGTGAAAGCCTCCTCCATCTGCCTCCATCTCTCCCTATCTCTCGCTGCCCGGCTCCAAGTAATACCGGCTGTTTTGGCGATGTCATCGCACCACCTTTTACACGGTCTTCCTGGTCGTCTCTTTTTATCCATGGGGTGCCAGTTAGTTGTTGTTTGCGACCACCTTCCGTCTGTTACCCGTTGTAAGTGTCCCGCCCATTTCCATTTTAGCTGAAGGACTTTTCTCACTGCGTCTTTTGCCTTCGTCTTCTTCCTTATAGTGCTGTTTTTTATTTTATCTTTCAGCTTGTGGCCTGTGTAACTTCTCTCGATTCCTCTTTGACACACTCTTATTTGATCGAGTGTCTTCTTCGTGAGTGGCCATGTCTGGCATGCATATGTGAGGCATGGTAACAAACACATTTCCATTGCTTTCGTTTTTAATTTTTTATTGGTAAGTTGTTTTTGAAAATATCTTTCATACTCCAGTATTTATTCCACGTGGTTTTTGTCCTTCGCAAAATTTCTTTTTCAGTGCAGTTTTTGAAGGTGATCAGATGTCCTAAGTATATATAGTCCTCTACAAAATCCAAATATGTGTTTTGAATTTCTATGGGTACCTTTTGTCTGTTGGTCATTATTTTTGTCTTATCTTCGTTGACTTCTAGTCCTACTTTCTTGCTTTCTTCACAGAGCGACTCTAGCATGGTTTGTAGTTCTTGTGGGTCTTCTGAAAGCAACACAATATCGTCAGCGAAGCGTAAATGTGATAAGTACTTTCCGTGTATTTTTAAGCCTTTTCTCTCCCACTCTACTTTCCTGAAGACTTGTTCAAGTACAGCTATGAAAAGCTTTGGAGAGAGGGGGTCACCTTGTTTCACACCTCTTTGTATTCTGAAGGGGGGGTCCACGTTTTTCTAAAGAAATTTGTGAGGTGCTGTTCTTGTAAATTTCTTTTACCAGGTCTAAGTAATCTTTATTTACTCCTTGTGTTGATAAGGCTTCCCATATAGAGTCGTGATATACTGAGTCGAAAGCTTTCCGATAATCAATAAATATGATATATAAAGGTTTATCATATTCATTATATCTTTCTATTATCATTTTCAGGGTATGAATGTGGTCTACTGTTGAAAAGTTTTTCACAAATCCAGCCTGCTCTACCGGTTGGTTTTCATCTATAATTTTTGTCAGGCGTCTCAGAAGAGTTGTAGAGAACAGTTTATACAAGCATGATGTTAGGCTTATTGGCCTGTAGTTCGAAATTTGGTTTGCGTCACCTTTCTTGTAGAGTAGTACTATGTGTGAGTTAGTCCATTGCTTTGGTATTTGTTTTGTAATAAGTATCTGATTAAAGAGGTTGGTTAGCGGTGCTACCAGGATGTCTTTACCTGCTATAATCATTTCATTTGTTATGCCGTCCGGCCCTGGGCTTTTTTCAGTCTTCAGTTTCTTGATTGATTGTAATAATTCGTTTTCCTGGAATTCTGGTACATGTTCATTATTTTTAGGGACTAAATTAATATGTCGATTGTGAAGTATGGAATCTTCCATCGAATAAAGTTTTCTGTAAAAATCAGTTGCTATTTTCATTATCCCTTCTCTGTTTGTGACAATTTCTCCTGCTGTATTTTTGAGTTGCCCCATCAACTGTTTTGAGTTGTTTAGATGTTTATAGGCTCTTTTAACAGCACCAGAGTGTTCTAGATACTTTTCTATAGTATTCATTCTATATTTCTTAGTATTATATTTTATATATTTATGAATCTTTCCGTATAATTTACTCAGTCGATCTTTTTCATCTTTTGTTTTATTTTGTTTCATTTGCAGTTTGTGTTTTTCTTCTTTCAGTTCTATGATTTTATCTGTCATTATCTCCAGGTTTTTAATACTTTTTTGGGGTATGCGGGCAGAGCTACAACTTTGAATAATGTTTTTCTCTATACTGTCATAAAAATCTTGTACCGGTTTATGTTCTACATTGTCATAGTCGCCTTTATGTAATTCCGTGTTGTATTTTTGGGTATCTATATTCTTCTGAGGTTTTGTTGAGTAGTGGTAAGCTCTCGTATGATTTTTGCTTTTTATATTCAGTGTTGCTCTAACCATTCGGTAACAGCTAAGTAACATCGCTACGAGCGCTTCAAAACCTGAATGCCTGAAACAAATAAACTGTAGATCTGATACGATGGTTATAATTCTCTATTTAACGAGATTAAAATCATCCCACAGTTATTTAATCATCTAATAAAGCCTACTGAACGTGACCTAACACAGCTTTCTTTTTACTAAATCAATTGTTTAATTGAATTTAAGATTAATAGTAGGATATGAAATCCAATCTCGTTCTACCCACGGCCCTTCCCACGTGGTACTGCTTATAATTGAATGTGTTATTGAATTATGTTATAATTAGATGCGATTACATAATTAATGGTGGAGCATTGTTGTTTGATGGATGGTCAGAGTGCACCCTCGGTCAGCTCGCAACCGGCTTTACTAACTAGATGTAAGCATGCTACATTATTGTTTTATTGTTGCTCGTCTTGGATAACAGAAGCTCGATAACTTCCTGGTAACTAATCTTTAGGAGGGTGTTGTTATATTATATCTGGTTAAGGTTAAACTGCTCTTGACTTGAAGCTATGATAGAAGCAGTAATATAAATAATTGAAGCTATGTTCGATCCCCACGGCGGGCTTGAAGGGCATTTTGCGAATGCTCCCTGGCTAGCTACCACCCTCAAGTAGATAATCTGTCACCAAGCACTTAACAGTGTGTTCCAGCAGTAGACCTTGAGAGCAAGAAAATAACTCGTGTGTCACTGTTTTGCATGACACTACTCTACGGTAGTCACTTCGGGGATATATCGCTTAATGCCTTGTTCACCCGGTAATTTCTCCGGCCATGTTCCCCTTCAAACCAAATCACAGTAGTTTTGAAAAATTGGTTGCCATACTACTGTTTGAAGGCTGAATATCTGCGTTCGTATTCCAAACCATAGACCAAGACGGCCCAGAGCCTGCCGTGGTACAAGTACTATATATAAAAGCAATTGCAAAACAAGCAAACTCACTCCTCCCGATAGTAGCGAGGCGTTTTCGGCGCCCGCAGGAGACGGAGGTATAAGGCGCTTTTCGCCTTATACGCCCGTCTCAGGAGAAGTGCCTTCCCTCGCCCAAAACCCAGTGGAACTGGACGTCCGTATAGCGGTAGTCAGCAATTATGTCCTCCCTAAAAAAAAAAAAAAGCAAACTCACTCATAAGGATACGACTATATACGTTCACGTCCTCAGTCTGCAAAAAACCTTAAGGATCAATGGATAAACATTCTTGACTTACATATTGAAGCGTGCGTGGTCAGTCTCGATCTATCTTTATGTATTACGCACTATCGTCATTTGTCCAAAATAGCCAATTACTTTCCACACTAAACAAAAAGCTAACATCATCGCTGTATATTTTTCTGAGACACGCTTTCTGTTTTAATCTTCTCTGAATAATTATCTGACTAATTTACAAGAGAATTAAGCAGAACATGTCTCTACCGTAACCGAAGGCTTAAAAGGCACAACAAATCGAGGAATCAGTTTTTAGTAGCCAACTACAAATTAACATTCCTCCCAGATGATATATTACAACGAAAATGGAATGTTTGTCGAAAAATAAATATATGCGAGGTTAATTTAATTGTAATCGAATTTTTATCCCGAACTCATCTACTGGAAACGCCCATCAACAGGATTTTATTAAGGCGCGAACAATCTATAACAGCAAGCGGTAGCGGAATCACTCTATTGAGAAAATTCAAAGTTTCATGTAACTTTATTCAACTAAACATATTTTATAATATAGAAAACATATTTTTCTATATTATACATTTGTTTTTTTTCCGTCCCCACGTTGGTAGGCTAAAAATATATAGGGATGTGATGATTGTCCAAATATCTGGTCGACTCTGCAGGTAGATAGATAGAAAACACGTTATTTGCACAAGAACTTAAAATTAAAATTAAAATAAAAAAACTTAAACAGAAATACACTAGTGCAATCGCGGCCTTATCGCTTATAGCGATTTCTTCCAGACAACCAGGAACAAAGGATTTATGTATATTTGATATGGGAGGCAGGTTTCCGCAATTAGGTACACAACTTACTAACACTACTATGACATTAGTAATATAACATTGTTTTAAACAAAACGTATTCATAAATATATAGAATAGGTAATTAGGTAAGTTAGTGCAGTGCAGATTAATATATCATTAACTTTTTATATAGGTATGTAATTATATAATAATACATAATGTAAATAAACTTGCCCAGCACTTATATGTCGTCAATAGATTAGATATTTTGTTTGCTTAAAATATACAGACTAAGAATAGATATACTTAAGTAGTTTCGCTCCTGTTTATGATTTGTACCAAAACGCATTCACAGTGCAGGGAGGATCCTTGCCAAATCTAATTATGATTATAAACAAAAAGCGAGCTTAAATATTTTGGTTGGCTAGATGTTTTGAATATCATATAAAATTTGATTTTATGTGCATTAAATTATTTCGTGAATGCGTAACGGGATACTTTCTTTGCTTCTTATTAATTTTTAGACGCATATGCATCTTTAAAAACTTGAAATAAAAAAAAATATAAAAGATACTTTTATCTTAGCACTTAAGTGGAAATCGCTGTTAATTTTTATTTTTGTTATTATCACATATATGACAAATCAATGACAAATCACTTGTAAATATACAGCATTATTATCACAGGTAAAAAAGTAATAGAGTTAAATGTATAAACTGATAAAATAACGCAAACTTCATAGTTTAGATATATCCAGGTAAGGACTTACATCGAAAAATGTCAAGGATGTAGTAGCTAATGGATAATGATAGCCTTGAAGACCAGGAGCAAGCTGCAGAAGGTACCAGGGCCCCATAGCAGCAAGGAGGCGGTATCCGTAGTAATTAAACAAACACGAAAACGGCAGAGCTCGTTAGTGAGACCCCGCCCATCGCTAATCAATTCGTATAATTAACTAGCTCCTATCATATCGAAACAAGCGGTATAGATTTTATGATCAACACGTGAAAATATGGTTATGTTATGAGAGTCTTTCAACAAAACATTGGGATGAGTTTTAAAATGTGCTTAGGTAATATGAATATGTATAGTTCCCTAATAAGAATTAAAATTTCCATATTGTTTCTCAGTTTATTTCATAAGCAATCTCTGATTTAAGCTGCATTACTTATTTGTATGTTCAATTTTCTCTTTCTCCGTCGTGTTTTGGGAGGATTAATTATAACCATTGCCGTCAATGTATTTTTTTATATACATAGCACAATTTTAAAATATTCTGGCAATTACTTAAATATTTCTATGCGATTCACATTAACAGGAAAAATTTTCAAACATATCATCTTACGAAATAAAATAAATTGTATTATGTACAGGGTTATTGGTAAAATGCTAACAACCTCTTAGGGTTGACTTCTGCTAATCCTAAGAAACATTGTTGTTTTGAGAAGTATTTTTTAGTTTTGTTTTTTTTTACTGAATAATCACAAGGACCATCTGATGTCAGAAGTATCTTGTGCCTGTAAGGTATTATTTCATATTTTGTATTACTTTGCTTGATGTAAATATTCAAAACTGTATTCAAATGGACCATGGTGCGGTCCAGTGTTGCCACGGTGGGCGTTCTGGGCTCGGAGTAGGCATTAAAACACATTTTTTTTATTTTTTTTTCAATCAATATAAAAATCATCTCAAAATGTTTCTTAGGACTAGCAGAAGTCAACCCTAAGACGTTGTTAGCATTTTACTTATAACCCTGTATAGATTCTCATGGTGTTAATTCATATAGAGTTCCGCAAGGGGTAATTATAGGGCTGCTCTATTATTTGACATACACAAACGACCTCGCCAAATCAACCAAAGGAACACGTTATCAAGTTCACCAATGACCCTTATCTAATTGCAAAATAAAGACAAATTGAATTTGGAAATCAAACTATTACGAGTAAATCATCAAATAACTAATTTTCGACGCAGGAACCTACGGAAGAAAGTAGGTAGGTTTATTTTTAAAATGTCTGTTAAATCGTGATTTTTAAATGAAAGAATGAAACTTAAATACAATAACGGAACAAGGAAGCGATCGCGTGAACAAACTATAATTGTTAATTTGTATCCAATTGTTCAATCAAAACTATGAGCAATTTCAATTAGCGGAGAATAGACGTAATCAAATAAAGTTTCGTATGCGGTTAATTAATATTTAAAAGAAGAGTTTTTGTTGTAAACGGCGTCTGAGCTCCTAACGTTTTTTGTCTAAGGCTAACTTGTCTACGATTTCAAGGCAGAATGTATTTCATTTGGATGGAGATTTTTATGACAACTATACGTTATTTGAGCCGTTTCGTGAAGAGACATTGGGTCCGTGGGGACCGGGAGTTCATCTTATTTTCCAGAACTTATCAGAGCGCTTGATCGATGCGACGCGTGATCAAAATGCTTGCACTTATTTGGCTCAAAGAATGAGCATTGCAATCCAACAGGGCAATGCCAGCTTGCTGGGCACGCTGCGAACTGGTAGTAGGCTGGAGCATTTGGACTGCCTTAGGCCTGCAATGACCTTTAGGTTCCCTAAATGCTTTTGTTGTAGTAGCTGTAGTGTTTAGGAATTGTAAATAAGGGAATACGTTAAATCATCACAATATACTACTAGGAAATATAATTACTGCGGATATGTAAATCTACGTCCTGCGGTGACATACGCGTAGACAATGATGAAAAGTCATGATAATGATCATACCAAAATCTATTAAAAAAATCAGAACCTACAGAAAAAGATCCAAAATGATACAGGGTCTATGTACATTCCAAGTTTCACCCGAATCCGTTCAACCGTTTCATACACAATCAGTCCCTAACAAACTTTCGCATATTATATCTGTGTGATATGTAATTTGTGTTATAGTTTTTTTTTAAGCCTGATAGGTTAGCCTTTGACCACTATCTCACCTGATGGTAAGTGATGATGTGGTCATAGATATTGTCAGGCTAACCTAGAAGTACTGGCTCTCAAGGACAGCTGCCGGAACACACCGTTAGGTGCTTGGCGACAGATTTTCTAATTGAGGGTGATAGCTACCCAGGCGGCCATTCGAAAAATGCCCTACCACCATGCTATAACAACTGCCATCCTAAGACAACAACCGGGACCGACGGCTTAACGTGCCATCCAAAGCACCGAAACGCTCAGTAGTAATGTCACTAGCGGTCACCCATCCAACTCATGACCGCGCGCGACGTTGCTTAACTTTGCTGATCGTTTGAGAACAGCTAAGTTAACTTCGCTACGAGCGCTTCAAAATAAAGTTCCTTACATCACTATCAATCAAAGCTCATTCCAATAAGGATCAAGAAGCGTCGCTATGATTTATCTGGACTAACTATGGTGGAAAACGGTGGTCGGCTCGTAGCTCCCAGGTCATGGTCACGACTTGGGGATGTGAGGTTAATTAATTATGGCGCTCGGTCCCTATGGTGGGAACTTAGATGTTCTGGTAATTAATTAGAAATGTATGGTATAAAAGTTAACAGAGCCAAAGCATTACCCAATTATATTAAAAACAAGCTTCTGTCCACGTCTTCGCCTGTGTTCAATTTCGTTATGTCTCCCTCAGGAATTACTGAGTAAATATGTAAAAAATCCTGTTTGTTAATCCATAAGGAACAGTTATATAGATAAAATTTTATAAAAATTAGTTCAGCTGTTTTGGAGATGAGTGGTGACACACACACGCACACAATTTTGTTCCTATTTATGATAGGTTAGCCTGAACAACATCTTCGTCCACATCATCACTTACAATCGGCTCCTCCGATGATGGTCAAAGGCTAGCTATAAATATAAAATATGGTATTATGATGGGATTTCAAGTGTCTCATTTTTGCTAATAGGCTAGCTCTTATGTAAAATCTCGCTTGATGGTAGGTGATCATGTGGTTATTTAAGAAGACCTGTGGTACGATACAATTAAATTTGGCACGAAATAAACAACCTTAAATACATTGGAAAAGTACTATGGGGTAATTTTGTATCAGTTTTGTCAGTTGCTTAATGTTATTTATAGTTTAATAAGTAATTAAAATTTTGTGTATTTTACTTGATGTTTATTTTTACTTTTTTTAATCGTGACTTTTAAAATGAAACCGTGCTAGTCACAATAAACATAACCTATCACTGATATTACTTTATCCGTTATAAAAGTTACCAGTATGCGTGGTATTGATAATTCAGACGCCCTTGTATCTGATAGATATTATTCTGTAATAAGTATGAACCTTTTTTTCATAAATTAGATATATAAACAGTCACAAAATCTTATATGTACCAATCATTTAAACATTTTTAAATACTACTATGAAAAAGCGTAAATTAAAAATATGGTTAGTATATAAATATTGAATAAGCTAATATAGCACTTAATAATAAGTCATATACAAACCCAACAGAGCAAAACTTTAATAAGCAGTTTTATTGAATTCCGACTTTAATTTCATAACATTAATGGGCTTAATAATAATACGTTTTCAACGTCTGATTTTTAATAATAGAAAAGCAAACTACCCAAAAATCACTCATTCATAAATTAGATTAATTATTAACAATATCTCACAATAAGTGGGCACGTCGAGAAACAATGAGTCCAAAATAAAAGAACTGGTAGGCAAACAGTAACAAATGAGGCAGGACTATCCGGGGCCAAATTAAACGTTCCCCTTTTATAATTTATTCCAATATTTTCGTTATAACATCCAATTATGAGGTTCGGATCATTTGGGCCTTTCTTTGGGGTTAGTCTTGTGAGCTAATTAATGATTTCCTCGCGGCGGGAGGGCAGGGCTGCCACCTTTTGACCGAAACTATTAGAACTATTTTTGCGAGTTCAGCCGGGGAAGTTCTGCAACCACACCTATTCCTAACGCCAAGCAGTAGGTAATATTCACATTATTGAGTATAGGTACCGGAGAAATTACAGGCACATGAGATTTAATGTCTTTATGTCGCGCTTGTCCCATCACGATAACATAAAAAATTTTTGTATAAACTCAAATCCTAAGGTTTGTAATGTTTAAGGGTTTAATTGCCAGATATAAAAAGTATGATTAACACAAAATTTTGCAAACTCATAACATTTATGAATACGTGATAATTGCATTATATATATAACGAGAATACACAAAAAATATCAGTTATAAGCTGATTAAGGTTTTATTAATAAGGTGTAACAAGCGGCTTGGATTAGTGAACGCACTATTACTGAGCGTGCCATCGATCAACACCACAGATTAGAGAATTGTTTCTTGATCTGATATTATCTACATATATGATTAATCTGTGAGATCAACACGGACCTCCGTCCGTGAGCGCATGTGATTCTTTCACATGTAAGTATTGTAAATTCGTCTTCTTCTAATACATAAACAATATATTGTGTTGTTTTAGTAGTTTCGAAGGCTTTCGCGACACGTATAAATTCAACAAATTTGGTTACCTATCTATTATTTTATTGTTAGAGAAAGACCTACATAATTGTACCTACCTTTTGTAAATGGAATAGGTGCACGAAAAAGATATCAACATTTAATCTTACATGTGTACATGCAATAAATGGTTTAGAATTTGTTTTATGAGGCAACCCTGATCCGACAGTGCTACTCAAACGCAGCGGGAGTGAAATGCCTCGGCAGGCTTCATTGACCGCCGTTTACACCGGTCGCGGTGCCTGTGCCGTGCCGGTGCCGAAATTATAAAATGAAACATCATAACTACCATGGTGATAAAATATCATTAGTTTTAGTATTAAAATGGAAGTTTCCCATGAACTTATGTAGGTACCTACGTATGTATCACTTTTGTAGTATTACACAAGTCGGAACTGAGACGAGTACTTACCCTTATATTTTCTACAATGACACTTTAGTATTTATGGGTTTTTTGTTTTACAAAGAAGTCTGACAAAGGATGTGTTTGAATAAAACAGATTCCGTATGTCGTCATAAAACTCCTTTATTTAACTTACATAGATAGAACATATACTATAACTATCTTGTATGTCGTATATTTTGTGAGTGTTCCTCATAACTTTTTACGGGGTGTATCCATTTGATTTTTTTCTTATATTCGGAAGCTTGTGCTTATCATGTGGGCCCATATAAATTTTAGTAAAATTTGTCAAGTTAAAATCTGACAAGAAGTATTTGAGTTATCACTAAGAATGCAAATTTAATTGGCTACGACTTTGATGTTCTCATTTTCAATTGTCGATGTAAAATGAATAAAAATAACTGTCGGTTTGGTTTATTTACGTTTTAGTGCATTTTTTGTTTTAGAATATTTTTTCTGTTTGTAGTCGGTCTATTATTGAATTTGTTTTTATTAGATTGGCTTTACTAAATCTAGTACAAACGTAGGATGTAACACAAAAATAAACATACAGCACGACTTTCTAGGGGTTAACATACTTATATTAAATTTAGACCGCTCGTTCGAAGCGCTCGTAGCGAAGTTTACTTAGCCAACCGATCAGCAAAGTTAAGCAACGTCGCGCGCGGTCAGGAGTTGGATGGGTGACTGCTAGTGACATTGCTACTGAGCGTTTCCGTGCTTCGGAGGGCACGTTAAGCCGTCGGTCCCGGTTGTCGTCTTAGAATGGCAGTCGTCATAGCATGGTGGTAGGGCATTTTGCGAATGCCCGCCTGGCTAGCTACCACCCTCAAGTAGAAAGTCTGTCTCCAAGCACCTAACGGTGTGTTCCGGCAGCTGTCCTTGAGAGCCAGTACTTCTAGGTTAGCCTGAACAACATCTTCGACCACATCATCACTTACCATCAGGTGAGATAGTGGTCAAAGACTGGTCCAAATTTCATTTTAAGGTCCGACCAATAATTGATGGGTTGTCTGGAAGAGATCACTCTGAGCGATAAGACCGCCCATTGATACACTCGGTTTTATGTTTTAGTGATAAGTTTATTGTTGTCATTATGGTGTTGTCAATAAAGAGTTATCTATCTATCTATAGAACATTTGGCTGACTCGCTTATGGTGTTCTCGGGTTATGGTGTGTACCACCAGCAGTTACCTGTCATTGTGTGTGTTACAAGCCAATTAACATTCTAGGTCTAGTCTTTTATCATCTTAGATCACACCCGTACATGTATTCTACTAAATTCCTTTCAGGTTCCCTAGAATTCTCTGGCAGTATTTTTTATATTTTTTATTTTATTGTTACGTTATAAGCACGAGGCCCACCTGATGTTAAGCGGTATCCTTTGCCTATAACAGATACATTTCATCACAAGTGACGAACTGCACTGCGCCCATCACCTTGATACATACTTGTTAAGTCTCATTTTGCCTGTAATTTCACTGGCTCTCCAGGACTGCTGCCGGAACCCACCGTTAGGTGCTTGGCGACAGGTTTTCTACTTGACAGTTCGACGAACCCTTGATAATGTTGATCATGCAAAGTTCTTCGGGGAAAAATAGATGCCCCCTATCTCAGCGAGTTGTGTAAATTATATGTGCTCGATAATTACTGTAGAGCCGGGAAACATAACTTGTTTTTGTCTCGACATTCAACACTCTTGCTCTTGCCAAATCACCCATACCAAGAAACCTTTTTATCCTTTTTATTCTGTGCCTCAGTGCCTTCAATGCTCGAGGCCAGATCACCGTGTGATGTGTATGATGACGAATGGATGGTGATTTTATCGGTATGTCTGATGTTCTGCGAGACCGCATAGTATAGTAACATATTTGTAAAAAAGTACTATATATTTTACAAATAGGTACCACATGCATTAGTAAAATTTTTATTAATGCAAGTGGTATCAGAGCTTTAGCAGGAAGAAAGTGGAAGTGATAAAAAAAGCACAACAGAATCGTCCCATATGATGATAACGGGCTACTACGAAACCCTACATTGCGCTTTACCTTACTTTACGTTCGAAAATTGTGTATTCAAAATACACAATTGATAATAATTCACAATTTTCGAACGTAAAGCGCGTGTAATCTCTACGAGTGCCCAGCTGCGTGTGGGGGAGAGTATGCCGGCCGGCATACTTGCACTGGTCGAATATTTTGAGATGTCGCGTCTAGTATATATCGGTCAATGCTTTTTCCTTCTTTTTTGAAGTCAATTATTGTATGGACCAAGTTTAGATATAATGTACGATACTTATACGTTACGATATAATAATTATGCATTTTTGTATATATACTGTGACGGTACATAGGAACTAACCGTCCTACTATCACTAAACAACTATAACGTATTCTGTAATATAGTTGGTTGTAAAGTTTACAACTCCTTTTTATAGTCAGAATGCAGTAAATGTAAATTTACACCTATACGAGATATTAATCGTTAAGCTCGAGTGCTGATTAAGATTTTGCTTCATTGCTGTGTTAGTAATTATTACTTACTTTATGCATAACATAAATATATGTAGCATAATTAGGCTTAGTGGTAAGTTAACTACGTCATATTTTTTTTGTGTTATTGTGACGGAACAAGCTCGAGGCCCACCTGATGTTAAACGGACTAACCTCTGCCTATAACAGATGCATTTCGTCCCAAGTCACGAATTGCACTGCGCCCGTCCCCTTGAGATATAGTTGTTAAGTCTCATGTGCCTGTAATTTCACTGGCTCTCAAGGTTTATTGCCGTTAGGTGCTTGGCGACAGATTTTCAACTTGAGAGTGGTAGCTAGCCAGGCGGGCAATCGCAAAAAGCCCTTCCACCATGCGGTGAAGCTCATGCCGGCAGTGGGGATCGAACCAGGGTACTGCGGCGCGACAGTCCATACCGCTCGGCCATCATTGCTTCAAAATTTAATTAAAATTTACCAAAATATATTAAATTATTCAAGAAATTTGATTTCCTATTCAAAAACTCTCTAGGCATGTACTCGACGTATCGATAATTCAGTTTTGTGACGGCTGCTGTTCCACAAGTTGCTTTTCCAACGCGATGGTTAATACAACGCTAAATAGCCAAGACATTACAACTGTACAATTGTCATCGTATCTTGTGTAATTGTGCAATATTATACTTTTGCCGGAACAAGTCATACCATCAGTAGAATACAAAACTAATTTCGATGTGTAAAACGGCGGCTTTCAATTAAACTCAGTTTTAATCCACGGTATAATACAGAATATCTGTAATTATAGGCTAGTTCTTCAACTTGTACACTTCGATTAAACTCTGAAGACTACTTCACTCAACAGCTCGCAACAGAATGACTCCAATCTCCAACTAGATTTTCCACGTGCCCGATATTCAGGAAATCAGAAGTTCTTTCTCAGTTTCTTTTAAAATTAAACCTTTTAGAGTTGCCAGTATTTAAAATGAAACATACAACCATACGAGTTGCCAGTGTTAATATCTCAGTAAAATAAGTAAGTAACTATTATCGAAAAACGTAAAGAACTTGACAGATAACTCTCTGTGTCTGCGAGTAACCAATAGTGAATTGTTTCTTAAAGTTTAGAAGTCCATATGTGAATATGAACAAAATTATGTCTCAGGATGATATGCCGCAGTTCGGCACCTGTTATAGGCAGAAGATACCGCTTAACACCAGGTAGGCCTTGTGCTTGTTCTGTAACCAAATCACATTTAAAAAGTTTACTATTATGCTGTGTTTTATTTGTGACTACGCATATACGATTAAAACGTGGGTCCATGTTAAAATATATACGCAAAATACGACAGAGTATGTCGGGACCATGATGATTCAAAAGACCTATTATCACAAAGTTGTGCGCATGGTACCGACTTCGACAAGTTATTTCACACATTTGAGTGTTAAAGTCGGTTCGATTGCTTGGTAAAAAAAAACACCCTTTTAAGTCACCCTTGCTACTTACGATTGTCATTGACTATTTCATCAAGATAGGAAAATACTACTCAGTTATTGGAGTGTAACTCAAAAACGGCTTGACCGATTTTGATCAAATTTAAATGGCATCACAAGGCAAGTATAAAAAAGTTAGATCAGCTTTCGAATGAAAAAGAATCATCAAAATCAGTTCGCTCCTTGATATCAAAATTTATCAAAAAATTCGATTATAAAATACAAACAAGGATTTTCTTCTATGTATTTAATTGGTAATAACGCATTGTAAGTTTCAAAGAGAGGAGATTATCTACATCAAGTAAAGCCACGCGCAGAACTTGTCCTACTCAAATAACGACGATGTAACAGTACATTAGATGTATGAAAGCTATTTTATGAGAAGGAAAGCACAAAAAAGCTGTTAGCTCGCGTGTCATTATTCTTATATTATTATGCACTGGCTGATGAAGTCGTCATCGGGATAAGATTAGTAGCAAACTTTGTGACCATCATTCTGTATAAAAATGTTGGCTAAATGAATGAAAATAGAACTTACGAAAATAAAATATAATAAAGTTATGTATTGTACAGCGAAGAATAAGGATGCGTTCCTAGTATCCGACTTCTGGCCGGAAGGGGTAGTATACAGGCGCTAAAGGGAGGCGAGGCCAAAAATTAATCCCAAAACCGTTTTTTTATGCCTGGTAGGTTTGCCTTTGACCACTATCTCACCTGATGGTAAGTGATGATGTGGTCGAAGATGTTGTTCAGACTAACCTAGAAGTACTGGCTCTCAAGGACAGCTGCAGGAACACACCGTTAGGTTCTTGAAGAAAGTTTATTTATTATAGTCTGTAAGGTATATGACAGTGTTTATTTAATCCTGTTAAATGAAATTAAGAGTTGTTAGGTATAATTATTAACATGTGGTTTTGGACGTTGCTTTGCTAAATACACGGCTCTAGAAACTGGACTTAGTAGTACCTACCTAATCTATTTAATGGTGTATACTATAGGTACTGCCCTTATCATTAATTTATTAAAAATACAGTACCACGACTGCCCTATTAAAACATTTATAGCCATTTTCAAACTGGCTAATGGTTGGATAACTGGTTGGATTGTTTTTTGGGTTGGTGTAACGATTCAAACGATACTTTAGAATCATAACACCATCCCTATTAAAAAACTCACATAGATAGGTACATGAACCCTATTATATTACACTTATTTTGGGCAGTCGTGTTGAAATATTTTCATAGTATTACTATCACGAAAATATTATGAAGCCTTACAAAATTACAAATATACGATAGGAAAAATTTAAGTCATGTGCGGCATTCGAACCCGAGTCCATCCACCCCTTGTGCCGGGGTATGCTCTAACCAATTGAGCCGCATACCAATACGATGGATAAAGAACTATAGGAAAAAATTGAGTTATGACGTCATGTCATGTTAGCTCAATTGGTTAGAGCATACCCCGGCTCAAGGAGTGGATGGACGCGGGTTCGAATCCCGCACATGACTTAAATTTTTCCTATCGTATATTTGTAATTTTGTAATGTAATCCGCATAGCAGGCGTTATTGCAAACATAACAGTATTAAAATTATGAAGCCTATTTACAAGGTTTTTACTGACCACACTTTACTAATAATAGGAAAAATCGGTGAAGTGCGAGTCGGTCCTTGCTCTATTTAGGTTCCAACGCAACACCAGGGAAAGAAAAAAAACATAACGACGCACTTTTCAACATGTAATAATTTCAGATGCTACTTGTATTTTAATTCGTGATAGGTACTGTTATGGTAAACCAGCGATTACAGTATTTGTTGGTTATATAAAGGGTTCACGACATGCGGAAGTGTCAGATTCCTATTATTTTTGAGACCGAACACGCAACACTTAGGCTGACAGTCACAGACGAGTTCGAGTTTAAACTCATACTTTTTTACGTCAAAATATGAGTATAGACTCAAACTCCAAACAGTTTATTATTCACAGTCGAGTTCACCCTAATGGAGTACGAGTATATGCTCAGCGGAGAATGAGACGGGCTGAGTCGCAAACTCAAACTTCGCACGGGCGCCAAAACGCCGTCATCTTTGCTATATAGTTGGAACTGAGATACTTATGTTTTGTATTTAATATTTTTACAAAAATGAATTAAAGCGATGAAGTATATTTAAAAAAATATTGGAGTACAAAATTGTATGCCCAATGTGGGAATCGAACCCGCATCCTCCGATATCGCCTAAACATCCTTGGCAACCTGGACACGGTATTTCTAGCAGAAATTTCGTGCTTCAATTGTATTACTTTAACAGTCATAGGGGACGGTGCGAGGCATCCGACGTGATATCGGACGATGCGGGTTCGATTCCCGCCTTGGGCATAAAATTTTGTGTTTTATTTATATTACCTATTTCATGTAATTGTTAACTGTAACTAAATCCATCAGTAGCCAATATGAGATCCTTACATTACAGATGCTGATTTAATTAGACCATATTAGTTTTTTTTAACATATAATGTTATTTATTGAGATGTTTTCCATCTTTGTCGTCACTTATAGAATATTATTTTTCAAAAGTTATGAAACTATTGATTCGCAGAAAAATTAAGTTACATTACTAAAAATAATTTTATATCCAGCGGAAATGTTAACTTACCTTACAAAATTAGTTCGATTCACTGAATTTAAAACTAATTTATTTCTGGAGAACATTAATTTTGTTATAGTCCTGTACCATTTCCATAATTTTTATTTGGTTTTCGTAAACTGGGTCATGTTAGATATCTGACGCTTTATTGCACTTTCTAATTACAATTAACAGTAGTTACAAAATATTCCATCTTAAAATAGTACAATCGGCGGCCATATTGCTGGCAGCAATATCTTACAGGCAATGTTTTCTCTTTCATGATAGCTTTATGTCAATAACAGACGAAGACACTTTTATGGTAGGTAAGTACCTAAATAAGTTTGCTAAAATAATCTTAATAATCCTAAAACATGACGGTAAACGGCATAAATTGTTTAATTTTAAAAAAAAGTAGGCTACAATATATTGTTTATGTTTTGATGTTACTTACTCCATAGAACATATAATAATACTACGTATAAAATGGACACTCCTCTCCCCCCACCAAAACGAGCCTACCTCACCCCGCCACTGATTCTGAGCTGTCGCTGAGCTGACTTGAGTACGGGACGCGCAACTCGCGCACGATGACGTGACGATTGTACGAGTATTTTAAAAGTTGAGAATGTGGTACTCTTGTGCTGTTTACGGTTGCTTATCAACTAAACGAGAAAAGGATAGGAGTTTTTATAGATTTCCTAAGGATAAAACGAGGTAAGTCATTCTTGGTAACCTACACTACGTACCTACCTATTTGTCGTTCTTCAGTTATACAGTAGGTAACTTATAATATGATGATGATGACGATGAACACCTTATCTTTGTATTTTATTCAAACTGCTATTCAAATAATGATTATTTTAGAATATTTTCTTTTACAATATAATATCCGTGGATATCGACTTCGTTTGCAGTGAAACAAGTGTAATCTATACCTAGACCTATACCTACCGTAGAGAAAAGCAACACACATACCGACCTTCGCTACGGTTGGCACACTGCATGATTGTTTATTATACGAGAAGAACATAATTTTTTATTGTGATTGTAATTATTAACATTACTTGTATAAAATGTGAACTTGGAATAATACTTTTTGTATAAGTAATGAGTGAAGTGTGAAGTAATGTTACCTACTCAGTTGTGTTGCATATTCCTACGTCGTACATGGAGTTGGATTGTTGTGCTTGTACATGTTTCTGAAGGTAGGTAAGGTACGCATAACCTACGAAATCTAATAAGTCATAATAACATCATCAAAAGATTTTTAGGTAGGTAAGTACAACAATTATTTATACGATGACAACCTTAGAGTTCACGCACACATTTATGCGTGTACGAAAACAACATTTGTGTAGTGTCTGTGTAATAGGTAGTTAGAACGCGGCTTTTGTATAGAGAATGAGTTGAGTGTCCAGGCTATGCTTACTCGATAACTTTACACCAAAAAATTTACTGTTTCCAAAGTTATATGGTATAGAAATAGTAATAAGATTACGAGTATTGACAGACGACATCCCACCAAACGCATTATGGCGCCAAAATTTAGGTACACGCTTATAATAATACCGTAAAAATGTGAATTATTTGAAACGGACATAGATGGATATAAGAGTCAGCATATGATTTTGAAAAATTTGCAGCAACCGTGATCAACTCGGTTGGGACAGAAAACAGCCCTACCGGGCTCCCGGTTGGGAAACTCTATTATGTATACTAATGATAGACTAGCATTATTGTCGTATAATTTGCTAAGATTCATATGTTCTTCCTCAGCTATATCCAGTACTTAATCTTTGTTTGTGCTTTAATTCAATTAACAGAATTTTCTCTTGAATATCATTAGTTTTTCTCAAATGCAACATCTTTAATTCTGGTTAATTAGGTAGGTATGCCGCAAAGATTCAAATTCAAAACCTCAATTCGCACCCTTTCATAATTTCACTTTCTCTCATAACTTTTTTCTATGTTTGTCCCATTCTAACATAATGATATCAGACAAGAATAAATAAAATTAAAACAAAGAAGTTGAACAATACTTGTCTATGGCTGGAAGCAAACTAGATGGAGTAGGTATGGAGCTATCGTTCGTTCTCAACTGTGAATTTAAAAAGGCGGAGTAAACTCGTCAAACTTGGAGTTCGAACTCCTGTGAGACCGGTCGAAGCAAACTTGACCCACTGTCTCTGAATGTCAGCCAAACTGTCTAAAATTGTCAACTGAAGTACAGCCATTATTTTGTTTATGAAAAATAAAATTGTGTATTTGACTCTACTCTATGATTTCTAAACGACAACACCCCGCAAGCTAAAATCAAGTTACATAATTACTAGAGGAAAAATTTAGTCATGTGCGGGATTCGAACTCGCTCTATCCACCCCTATAGCCGGGGTATGCTCTGACCTCTCTTTCGGTTCCCTTAAGCTAATATGACATTTGGCTCATAACTTTAACTTGTCCTCTCGTTCTCAACTACCGTATGGAGATGGTGGATGATAGTAAGATACAATCCTGAAATGAGGATTATATCTCATTCCACTTACGAGCTGGAGACCCGTGACATATGGACGAATAGCCGGACAGACAGTGAAATCTCATTAAGAGTGCGCCCAAAGCCAGGAAAAAATCTGTTTTTACCCCCACTTCTTCCATCGCCCACTCGAGTGCGAAATACAACCACAGCCAGGCGGCAGCGTCACGATCGCAAACAGCCCTGCGCCGCGCTCTCTCAAGCCCCTGACGTTGAGCGCAGTATGTGCGTTACAGTCAGATAAATTAAATCTATACCACTAAAACTAGGACTGGGTATTATTCATGAATACTTAAAAAACGACGGCTTCTATTGCTGAAAAGTACTTTATTTGCATGACATAGGTATTGTTCCAGTTGTGTGGATTTTAAAAAACCATACTAGCGGAACTATTTTGATAAAACTCATAAGAAAGAATCATCAAAATCAATTCGTATATGGTAATAATCACGTAAAATACATAAAAAGTACTGTCATTAAAACACTTCCTACTTTTTTGAAATTGGTTAAAAATATTATTTAATTTGTTTTTTACTATTAAAATAGCTTAACGGATATCAACGATATTTAGAATAGAGATGAATCAAAATTAACATTAAATTTAATTGCAAAAATAAGGTTAGATTGGGAGACAATCAGATAATATTAAATGATTTTTGAATAAACATACTTCCATAAAGACATAGAATTTATTTCTAAATCAGTATTCAACAATCGACAAAATATGTTTTTCATTTGTGTAATGTAATAATCCAGGAAAAGCTGAACCTGTAGATATATCGGGACAGAATTACACGCATGGTAATTTTTAGGATCCAGGTTCAGATGGTTCTGGAAGGTGATGTTTTCAATTTTTTTCCAACCGCAGCTGCCATAAATCTCGCGTTCATCGTATTTATGACCTCCTGTTTTGATTGAAAAGGTTGGCCAGTATCGTCTCTAATAAGATCTGTGAAGTCAATATTAGATACATTACATTTTCCTTTTTGTTGGTTTATCACATTCCATATAGATTTTGAGGTATTTCTACTACTTTCTATCAGTCTGGTGTAGTATAGATCTTTCTTGATTGATCATAGTATCATATTTGTTATTTAAACTGTGCAACACATTGTTTATTAAATCATGGTCAGAATACTTATTACTAATATCAGTAACGTAAATTAACAGTTTTCTAAAATGTTCTATGTCATTAGATACCCACGACTGGTATATTCTTTTCTGGTAAAATTTCTTGAGAATTCTCTTTCTCTGGTCTAATGGATACTTCGTATCTTTACTGACGGAGACCAATTTATTGCACATATTGCGTAGTATGTGATTTTTGGACTCACCTTTCCCACACAATTATGTCTTTGAGTCTTGCTTCCAAAATTCTTGCATATTTACTCGAATCGCCATCCGCTATGAAGCGTCCATATATGACATACATATCAATAGAATATCCTTTTAACTCGAAATTTATAGGATATTCGTAGAAATTCGAGCTATTGAGATTACACAGCTGTTATACGTACGTACGAATAGATTCAGGCGTTACTTTGCGGAAATCCATTTTTAATAATAACAAATACTTGTAAAATATTTTAAGAAAACATCAAATTAATATTTTAATAAAACACTTAAAAAATATAAAAATATATCTAGTGACAATTCTGCTTAATTTTCCTGCTAAGCCGACGCGACGTCACAAACGCCACGCAGCCAAACCGGAAGAGTTTTCGACGCGTTTCGCTTCTCATTCATCATTGTCACTAGATATATTTTTACATTTTTAAGTGTTTTATTAAAATATTAATTTGATGTTTTCTTAAAATATTTTAAAAGTATTTGTTATTATTAAAAATGTATGAAAATGAAAATTGCTAGAACTAAACAAGAGTTCAAACCTATTTGTAGGGATTTCAAATTAATAAGTATTTTGTAAAGTTCCTAGAAATCCCAAACGGGTGTTGCGGCCGAGTAATCACACAAAAGGTCCTTATTTATTGTTTACCTCACAAATCGGCAAAGCATAATTATTTTCCTGTGAAGTAGGTATGTTTCACTTCCATTTGACCCAGATGTAACGTTGTTACAACCAAAAAAATAAATAGTAATAAATAAAATATACACATGTTTATATTATGAGAGATACTTACTCATTACTAATTAGCTCTGCAAAGGTACCAGGTTGGTCAATATCTGAATCGGTTTGCGTTCTTTGACCTAAAAAATAAATTCGGTAAATGACAAAGTTTATATAACGTCATCTAGCATTGGTAGTACTAACGTATGGCTATCTTAAATACATGGAAATTAATTTGTAATACGAATCATGAATTTATGTGATACGAGTACCTGTTGTCGATTATACATACCATGATTTATAAACATTTTTGGATATACTGTGTAGATAACGTAGAATGCGGCACGGCCCGGCCGCATCTGAGCGTTAGCCCAAATTACGATGCCACTAAGTATTATCAAATGTAGACTCAATTTGAAGGCGAATAGGGTGCTACCGTTAAATTTTACAACTCGAAGTATATTTGTCAACGTAGTGGAGACTAGCAACTAGCCATTTCTTCTCTGTTCTACGTTGTCAAGCAATTTTGGTGTTTAGTTCAATAGTAAGTAGGCTTTTTTCCTAAGATTATATAGTGCAGCCGTTCATTTTATCTGAAAGGCCAGTTCTTCTTTATCAGTGAATAAACATAATGTAAATTGCATTTAGCTGGAATGGGGCCTAAATAATATGCATTATAAATTTGTTATTGAATTTGACTATACATATTCTATATAACAAAATCAGATAAGTACAAGTTGATATTTATATTCAATACAAAACTCAACTTACCCGAACACTCCATCATGTTTTATAGTTCTTTTTTTCGCAAAAAAATTAAATCTCGTATTTTGTCCTTTCTCCCCATTTTCAAAATACTATTTACAGGCTTATAACTTCACACACAACAGAAATAAAGTATAACTTATTATTTAAAAATATTTTATTTGCACAGTTATACAAGTTTATAAACTTAACATATAATACAGGCTATGTAACAGTTCTTATTCACAAAATAAACAACCTATTTCCCAAATAAAATTACGCGCTGTATTTCCAGACAGAGCGGCCGGAACCAACCTTTCACGTCGAGTGCTGCCCGACAACTAACCGGAATGCTGTACTCTATTTTTTGTCTAAATAGCTTCGTTTAAAGTCGAAAATTGCACGATTCAGTTGATGATGGTAATGGTTTTGAGGTTTGGGGTACAGTTTTTGGTGGAGTTTTATTTAATTGCTCTAAATATAAACAAGTAATAAAAAATGTAATCGATTATTCGACTAGAACATTAGTCTAGCTATTATATTTATAAAAAATAAAGTGGGGTTGTCGCTGATAATTCTGAGCATTTGAATTAAAACAGTTTTTTTTAGCGCGGTATCTGTTATTTTTTTACAGTGCAATGAGGTTTTTTTTCAAAATTCTAGTCAATTACTGCACTTCTTCAAGATTATCCCCTGCCTCCTATATTTTTTTTATTGGAATATTTGCGTTCGTTACCATCAAAAAGTGTGTTAGAAAATACTCCTTTTGCGTAATTTTGGCATTGGGCCCAGCCTTAATAAGGCTCTGTTTTGTTCTTTATGTACGGAACCTCAAATACAGAGACAGACAACTTTCGCATTTATATTATATGAGTGTAATTTTCATTATAACATTTATTTATTTTTTTATTTTTTTATGCCTGATAAGTTAGCCTTTGACCACTATCTCACCTGATGGTAAGTGATGATGTGGTCGAAGATGTTGTTCAGGCTAACCTAGAAGTACTGGCTCTCAAGGACAGCTGCCGGAACACACCGTTAGGTGCTTGGCGACAGATTTTCTACTTGAGGGTGGTAGCTAGCCAGGCGGGCATTCGCAATATGCCCTACCACCATGCTATAACGACTGCCATCCTAAGACAACAACCGGGACCGACGGCTTAACGTGCCCTCCGAAGCACGGAAACGCTCAGTAGTAATGTCACTAGCGGTCACCCATCCAACTCATGACCGCGCGCGACGTAGCTTAACTTTGCTGATCGGTTGAGAACAGCTAAGTAAACTTCGCTACGAGCGCTTCAAAAAATCTCATAAAATATTACATTTTCTAACAGCTTAAAAAGTCATGGGAACTCCACAAATGATAATAATAAGTAAAGATTGATATGAAAACAAAATGAATTTAAAACAACCGCCATCTTAAAAATGACTATAAAATCATGAAGTTGTGTTCACATTTGCATAAATTATCATCGTAGCTTTTGGTACACAACAAACAAACCGCTCTATCGGTCCTCGTTATAGCAATCAAAAAAAATCAATTAACAAATATTTTCTCAATGTTTGATGTCTCAAAATTAAAAAAGAAAGGTAATCTTCGGGGGTCTAATCTCACGTGGGTACTAAATATGTTTTTCAAATAAAAAACTTAGAACAAGGGAACAGGCTTGATTAAGGCCGATGTCACGCCGATAAAGGCCGTAAAGCCGAAAATTGAAATGGTTACCTCATTAAATATGCCATAACTTACCATTTTTTGAAATGGCAGGTGAACCCAATGTTCTGTTGTGAGGTGACCATAATGTATAGAAGTTATTGCAGAGTTCAGCATTCAAAAACTTACAATATTTACCCAACATTCAAAAATGTAATGTAATAATAATATAATAATTTGTTCATAGGTAAAACACCTGCGTAAATTAACTCATAGTATAGTTAATTGTGTTTTTTTATAGCTGATAGACTAGCCTTTGACCACTGGCTCACCTGATGGTAAGTGATAATGTGGTCGAAGATGTTGTTCAGGTAGCCTAGAATTACTGGCTCTCAAGGACAGCTGCCGGAACACACCGTTAGATGCTTGGCGACAGATTTTCTACTTGAGGGTGATAGCTAGAAATATACATTTTTCACTATGTATAAATTAAATAAATATTTGGCCTTTAAACAGTAGATACTGTAAACGGTATTTTATTGCATATAAGACTTCCGTCGTTATATTTATTAAAAATAGTAACCTGTTAAGAATCCAGAATTGTTTCCACAATTATCCAACATTGTAAAAAGACCGAATAAGAGATCTGTATATAGTGGGATGTCATTGGCACCTCGTATTTATAATAAAATTCTAAAGACTTTGTTATAACTGCATTTATTTATTTATTAATTGTTAAGGCTTATCATTAACAATTACACTGTTACAAGTATAGGTTATACCATATTCTTACTCTAGGTTCTTAAGCTAAATGCATTGTTTATAAAGACAAGCACAGCATGCATTATTTATTTTAAAAACCGAGAAGGATGTACCCTCTTTTCTGTACTTAAAAACGAAACTTAAAGAATACAAATTTTAAATGTAATTTAATATCATATTATACAATATGGGAAAAGTTATAGAGTAGGGTTGGCCGATTTGGCCATGACTGTTAAATTCAAATTAATTTTATATTTTGCCAAGGGGTCTCCAAAAATATCTGCTGTATCGTTTTGATATTCGTTAATTAGTTTGCTAATTCTGGGAACAGGCGAGTTCGCCCCCAAAACAGTTCTACGGAATTTTGCGGGTTCATGATGAAAGTGATGATTATGATTTTAACAAAAGTATCCTTCGTATTAATCGAGTACATAAACTATCTATGTTTTATTTACTCACGAGCTCACAAAGTTTCACATTAACTTTATATGCATGGCGTCAGTTCTACACAAGTTCTCTAAATTTAAATTGCTCTAAACTATATATGTGAACAGAATAAGAACTATCTTATTCTGTTCACAATAAAATCCAAATTTGTGTAACACTTGAAAGGACATAAAAAAAGGAAAATAGAATTATTCTATTCAATTGCAGGCAATTTAGCATGAAGTTACATGACGACTAAATTTCATTCGCAACTGTTATAGGAATTCAGTTTTTAGCATGAGTAAAATAAGAAATACCATAATTATTAGAGGATTTTAAATCACATTTAGTTTAGAGAATTTGTCTGGAATCGACACTAGTATGATAATAAAACTGAATTTAAAATTTTATAGATCGATAAATGTTATTATAATATCTATGACTTTTAGAATGACAAATTTTGAATGAAAGTAAAATTCTGTAACCAGGATTCATGGTTACTTCATTTCTAAAATAACGTGCACCTACATGGGCAAAACAATGAAAATTACATTATATATAAATTATTCTTTACACATACATCATTTTAAGTTGAGAATTTGTTTTTTTTTTAATATGACTTTTAATAATTGAATTTCCAAAATGAGTGTCACACTAGCAACATCGATGCCGGCGCGTCCCGCTGCGCGATTCTAATGAAATAAACTGAAAATCAACACGCGCTCCGGCTTTGTACCGCCGACAATCAAAACATTAAATACACAGAAACTCGATTTAATAACAGAACATGGACCCTTATACTGTGATTTAATTAACAAAATAATTTATTATATACACTAACTGCATAAGCAAACAACCAGAAATGAATAAAATAAAAGATAACTCGAAATATAAATAAATAAACGGGCTTACTGGACTTGTCACTATCCCAAACAAAAAGTCAATATCATATAGATAGGGATGTAACATGTAGGAAATTTTATCCAATATCGTATTTTAACGTCCTATAAAGTCGTAGTTATTCGCATTAAATTAATTATTAAAACAATGATGGCCAATTAAAGCATCATCATTCATCACCTTTATCTTTATATCCTAGAATAGGGTAGTCAGAAGTATTTATAACAGCCACGTTTCGCCTGAAATGCCTATCCCATGCAACATTTTTGAAGCAATGATGGCCGAGCGGTTATAGCTATGGACTGCCGCGCCGCAGTACCCTGGTTCGATCCCCACCGCCGGCTTGAGCTTCACCGCATGGTGGAAGGGCATTTTGCAATTGCGCGCCTGGCTAGCTACCACCCTCAAGTAGCAAATCTGTCGCCAAGCACCTAACGGTGTGTTCCGGCAGCAGTCCTTGAGAGCCAGTGAAATTACACGCACATGAGACTTAACAACTATGTCTCAAGGTGACGGGCGCAGTGCAATTCATGAAGGAAATGCATCTGTTATAGGCAGAGGTTAAAAAAAAAAACAGCATTTCCGGACTCGGGATATCTGGACAGCTACTTAAAATTGCTATCGAAAAAAACAAGTAAGTAATTGTCCGACTCTAGGAGGTCAAGATTTGAAAGTAATGTTCTACGCCAGTCGACCTTCGAAGCAGGCAGGTCAAAGGACCATTGGTATTTATGTAATATAAATGTATATTGTCAAAAAGTTTGAATTGCGAGTATTGTTTAGTAACGCAGCAAATATTTGCACTAGTCAGTCCGTACCTATTTGTTTATTATAGAATATCTAAAATAATAAGCAATAAAAAAAACTAATAAGATTTTTGTGTAAAAAAATTACAAAAATCATCAAATTTCCACGAAATTCAACAAACTTTTAAAATGTCCATAGAACATTTTAAGCGTGGACACTCATTTTCTTTTTTCAATAAAGTAGAACAATTCTGCACAATGATTGCGTCTTCCTTTCTCGCATTTCCATTATTAGGTATAAATATGCGACACACCTACCTTGGACGTTTATTCAAATGTAATCTGTGGATAAAGGAAATCATTTGCTGAATCTTTTAAGACTCAGAGACACGAATGTAAGAAGACTTGGCTTAGACAAACTTCGTCAGCTAACCCAATCTTTAAATTTCCTCCTACTTGCCTCGCTCTTGGCTGCTCAGACCACACTATTATTTAGTCTAAAAATTGGCTGAGTCAGGCATTGTTTTAAAAAAACGCATTCCAACAGTCCGTAAATAAAAGCATATTTGTTGGAGTTGATCACAGCTACAAAACTACAGTATTTGCTGGTTAAGTAGAATATATAGTAAATAATATACCAAAACTCCATAGTTGCCCCATAATATTACATATAGGACCAAAATGTATCTGGCGAAACAGGATGATAACACACCTCGCCCACTTTCAAGAAAAAAGGCGCAGAATATAAGAATAATAGATATTGCTTTAAGAAAGTCTTTTTTTATGTTATTGTGACGGAACAAGCTAATGTTGGAATGTAAAGTGGACTAAGCTCTGCCTATAACAGATACATTTCGTCAACGACGAATTGCACTGTGCCCGTCAAACTCAGATGTACAGTTGTTAGGTCTCATGTGTCTGTAATTTTACTCTCAAGGACTGTTGCCGGCACACACTGTTAGGTGCTTGGCGACAGTTTTTGTACTTGAGGGTGGTCGCTAGCCAGGCGGGCATTCACAAAATGCCCTTCCACCATGCGGTGAAGCTCCGTCTTGGGAAACGCAGCGTAAAATTACAGTTCTTCAGGCACTGCTGCTCACTGTTATTTTCCCCTTTATCTTCCACGACTTCCACAGAAAGACATGTGGAGGTGCAATTCTAGCGCGGTACCCAAGATTGACCGGATTATATATTGAATACCTACCTACTTATATATTAACATCTCCTTCCACTTCCCTGCATGCTATTTCTCAAGTGATAAACAACCAACATCAATCGAATATACCGATCTTCATTTACAAACAAAGAAGCCAAGATCCCAATTACTAAATAGATTAGATTGTTTTTTATACAATGCCATGTATCACCCCATGGGAGCGACGAGCTACCAGCGTCGACTGTTCAGGGGGGCAATTCTCAAAATTGGGATAAACTTATCGATTCTCGATATTTATCCCGTGTCACGTATAGCCTATTAATATCCCAAAAATATCGACTTTTCACACAAATGCTATTCTCGCGAGTGGTATATATAAAAATATGCCCACAGATGAACTTGTGTTCATGTGTATAAAAAGTATAATGATAATCCCAATATCGCATTGTTGCGTGTCGATCGCTAGGGCTTGATATTTATCGATAGTGATATTGCGAGAATAACACAAAACTACACGACTCGGTATTCGCCATGTTTTCTCGATATTTATCTACTATGATATTCATATCATTGCACGAGAATCGCCGTCCTGTTCTTTTGATTGAATTAAAGGATATTTATCATTCAAATGAGGTTCTGACCTTTGGGCTTGCTTCATTGTGTGCTCCATTCTGAGATGAATGTTCTACTCGTTTAAGACAATACATTGTAGTCTGTAAAATAACTGAAACTACTACTATATCGATAATTTAATTGCTGTGTTCGTATGTAGTAAATTATAAGTAAGTATCTATAGTTGGAATAGAAACATCTAGGGAAATATTTAGATTGGTCTGGATTCTAGAATAGTTTTTTTTTGTGCTATTGTTTCGGAACAAGCTCGAGGCCCAACTGATGTTAAGCGGACTAACCTCTGCCTATTAAAGATGCATTTCGTCACAAGGTCTAAAATATCACAATAGTCTACGACGAACAAAAAATGTTTGAACAAAATAGGCATTTCCAAGTTTATAAATGTAGTCCTTATTCAACTAGTGTTTTGGTGCATTACAGCATACTTAAAGTGCGTATATACTTCCGTAGGTAATAAGACTTATTATAGGTTTAAATCAGTACCATAGAACATATAATAATACTGTCAGTACGTTAAAAATAAATACTTAATATCAGATGAATCGAAGCGCTCGTAGCGAAGTTTACTTAGCTGTTCTCAACCGATCAGCAAAGTTAAGCAACGTCGCGCGCGGTCATGAGTTGGATGGGTGACCGCTAGTGACATTACTACTGAGCGTTTCCGTGCTTCGGAGGGCACGTTAAGCCGTCGGTCCCGGTTGTTGTCTTAGGATGGCAGTCGTTATTGGTGGTAGGGCATTTTGCGAATGCCCGCCTGGCTAGCTACCACCCTCAAGTAGAAAAACTGTGGCCAAGCACCTAACGGTGTGTTCCGGCAGCTGTCCTTGAGAGCCAGTACTTCTAGGTTAGCCTGAACAACATCTTCGACCACATCATCACTTACCATCAGGTGAGATAGTGGTCAAAGGCTAAAGCTATAAGGAATAAAAAAAAGAAAAAAAAAAGGTGGTCCCAGATTCGACTTGCTTAATAATTGTATCTCTATTGCTATATAATTACGTAGGTACTGTAAAACTAAACTTTCTACAATACTGAAGTTGTATAGACTGATAGTAAAGTAAGAAATAATAGTATTGTTTTGGTGTAATCAACAATTGCGTTTACATGGCAAGGTATCTTATCTAAATTATACGGTTATTTACAAATGCTAAATTTAATATATACCTACCGTGTACAAGTGGAAATGTTTAAGAACCAAAGGTTTTTAGACCTAAATTTAAGTTTTAGATTTTTGTACTTTTTCATAATAACTATATAATATAGTATGTTCTTTTATATTTTTGTTAATAAGTTATATTTACAATTATTATAAGTATAGATTACAGTATAATACTAAGTTATTTCGGAAGCAATGATACCCGAGCGATTATAGCTATGGACTGCGGTGCCGGAGGTCCATGGTTCAATGCCCACCGCCTTGAACTTCACCGCATGGAGACAGTACATTTTGCAAATGCTCGCCTGGCTAGCTACCACCCTCAATTAGAACCACCACCTAACAGTGTGTTCCAGCAGCAGTCCTCTGGCCGTCACCTGTGACGAACTGCATCTGTTATAGGCAGAGGTTAGAGCTGAACATCAGGTGTGCCTAGGGCTTGTACCGTCACAATCACATTAAAAAAATACAAAAAGAAATATCGTTTATATTTTTAATATAATAATGCCTATATTTCTTACAAATTCCATGTCAAGACTTCCCACTATAGATATTAAAAACAAAATGCTTGTCTGAAAAAAAAAAAAAACTAAAAGAGTTGCGATTTTTTCCCTATAACGTAAATTAAAACGTTAACGAATAATTTTGATGTTAACCGAGGTACACTATTAAACTCTAAAATAACCAAACTCGAAAAGCACTTTGCAGGTATTATTATTAAAAAGAAACTTTTATTTCGCTAGCAATGTTTCGGAATCGATCGCAGCATGACGTCTGTCCACGAGATGTTCCGCATAGCACAAAGCCTCCAGAAGAAAACAATTAATCGATTATTCGCAGGTGCAAATAATCGTTTTTACTAACATACAACACGCAGGTGGTTTTTCGGTGCTCTTTTTGCTATTCCCCGATGATGTTATTAAAATTAATTCGGATGAAATCATCGTAAACATTTGATATTATCATTTAAAGTGGTTAAGTAATAAAATTAATATTTCGGAATAAATCATGTTGATTGGTTTCCTTATTAGGAAAGTTTTATTGCATTTGAGTAGTGTGATTAAATAATGAATAATAGACACGGTTCTGTGCCTCATTAATAGTCTATCAATCTTTGCATTTTATATTGAGTATAATATCAAATTTCTTCCTATTTAGCAAAAGCTTCCGAGATGTTTTAAGGTCAACTCGCTGTTTAACAGAAGCTAAATAAATACTTGTGTCCTAACAATAAAGTATTTTAAACAAGATTCTTGATATAGTTGTACTAATTTAATAAATAAGTAAATTACTAGTTCTTTTTTTCTACCGCCGGCTGTATGCCTTTATTAACAACTAGCTTTCCGGCTGCGGCTCTGCCCGCGAGTATATCGGTTATCGCGCAAAACCATTTTTTGCGCAGTTGAATAAAAACTATCCTTTGTCCTTCCCCGAGTCTCAATCTATTTCCATACCAAATTTCTTCCTAATCGATCCAGTAGTTTCAGAGTCTATTCAATTCATATACAAATAATCAAATCTTTCCTCTTTATTATAGATATTGTTTAGATACACTACGAACTATATACAATACTACAGCTACTACAATAAAAGCATGCAGAAAACCTACAAGTCATTGCGGACTCACAGGCAGTCCAAATGGGGGTAATGTGTGGCTCCAGCTCACTACCAGTTGGCAGCAAGCCCAACATGCTGTCAGGACTATCCCGTTGAATTGCAATGCTTATTCGTTGAGCCAAATAGGTGCCAGCATTTTAATCTAGGACTTATATTATTATCATCAGCCGGAAGACGTCCACTGTTGAACTAAGCCTCTCCCATAGAACGCCACAAAGAAAGGATACTAGCCGTAACCATTGGCTACCAGCGACGTTTATGATGTCGTCAGTCCACCTGGTGGGGAACCTACCAACTCTACGTCTTACATTATTAGTAGTCCTAATTATATTATTAGTAGTCGTAGTAATTATTAGACATATTTATTTAATCATAGTTCGTGTACAAAAACATGAATATATTTCTTCCGCGCATAATGTGATGCTTAATTTTTACAATTTCGTACCTGAAGGGCAAAACGGAACCCTATATATGAGACTATGACTGTGCTTTATGTTTGTCCGTCCGTCCATCCGTATGTCACGGGGTCACGGGTCTCTAGCTCGTACACGAGATGGTTTACAAACCTGAAATTTAGATATTTGACAGAAATCAATTAATTTTTAAGATGTCTACCGTTTATAAACATTTATTTGAACTAAAAGTCAAGAAGCTGAGTTAATAAAAGTAAAATCAAATCACACACACTGTTCGGGGCACCCACAGAAACACACATACATGTAACCACGCCTGTGTTCTCCGAAGGAGTAGGCAGAGATGTGTAAATTCCCACGTACCGCTAATTGGGTTTTGGTCCCTTGTAATAGGGGGCGAGCATATTTCCATTCACCGGGCAAACTTTCAGGGTCATACAAAATGTTTTCTCTAAACCACTGGACGAAACACAAGAACATATTACGAAAAATATGTTTACGCTAACAACATATAAGACAGGAACACAAGAACATATATCCACATTTATTAAGAAATTGTTACGGAACATGCACGAGACCCACCTGATTAGCTGTGACATATGCATTTCGTCATAAGTGGCGAGCTGCTCCCCTGAGACTGTTAAGCCTCATTAGCCTAATATTTCTATTCATAATTTCTCACGGGCTCTCAAGGACCGCTGCAGGAACACACTACTACGTGATTGGTGACAAATTGTCTATTTGAGTGAGCCAGGCGAGCTCCTCCTCCGTGTAATAAAACTCAAGCCATTGTTGGGGCGGGGCTTGAACCATGGTCCTGCGGCACGTCAGTCTATAGCTATTACCGTTCGGCTATCATTGCTTCTTCACCAACTTGCCGAAGTTTCATTTTTGTTTCAATCATAATTGTTTTTCTTTTTCATGCCTGATAGGTTAGCCTTTTGACCACTATCTCACCTGATGGTAAGTGATGATGTGGTCGAAGATGTTATACAGGCTAACCTAGAAGTACTGGCTCTCAAGGACAGCTGCCGGAACACACCGTTAGGTGCTTGTCGACAGATTTTCTACTTGAGGGTGGTAGCTAGCCAGGCGGGCATTCGCGAAATGCCCTACCACCATGCTGTAACGACTGCCATCCTAAGATAACAACCGGGACGGACGGCTTAACGTGCCCTCCGAAGCACGGAAGCGCTCAGTAGTAATGTCACTAGCGGTCACCCATCCAACTTATGACCACGGGCGACGTTGCTTAACTTTGCTGATCGGTTAAGAACAGCTAAGTAAGCTTCGCTACGAGCGCTTCAAAAGTTTCCTCTCAGTTGAAGGGTTATGAAATACAACAACGAGCACATAGTGTAACGTAGTATGTCCTATATCCTAGTATTTTATAGTAAACGTACCTAACTCGTTATAAAAAGAAACCATTCAAAAGTATTCATACTCAGTAACATTTCAAATCAAATTATTTATTTTTCATTATCGACTAGTTATTGTATTAGTATGGCTATCTACACCCAGAGGCAACATCCATTCAATTTAACATATATAACATTGTAATGAGACGACTCAGAGGCAGACCAAATTACAAATACGAACATGAAATATTACCACCATATGATATATGGTAACAAATTATCTTTTTTACCATCCAACGCCGCCTCAAATCTGTTAATGTAAATATGCCGTCTGGCATTTCGATTTAATAATCCTGATCGTATCGGAATAGAAGAAATCGAATTGATTTTATTCATTTTAATATTAAGTACGAGATTGACGCCACCAAAAAAGTTACGCTGCAATGGCGCCAGTTCTTTTATGATTTAATTGTAGCCACCAATTTAATCCTTGGTACAATTTACACAATGCGAATTACTTTAGAGAATATTTCGATTCGTTTAATCCAATTACGTTCCAATTTAGAAATAGGTCAAGATCGATTCGAAGTAATCGATTTCGGCTCTCGAATTCTACAAAATTTCTGTGTATTTTTCCAAGATAACCACTTACTAAATACATCACATACTCTCAGGTTTTCACGTCAAACTCGATAAGTGGTCGTCATTCGACCATCTTTAGAAACGTGCGCGGAATCCCAGCATTACAAGTATTACAACCGCTTACGGACGTCCAAGAAACACCGATTTGTTATAGATTTCTACCAGTGCCTCAAGCTGTATGTCTGTAATGAGTTTACTGGAAAATTATACTGTACAATTAGTGCTTTCGAGTATTAACCGACATTAATTTACTGTGCTGCGCTTGAGGCGTCTGTCAATCTTGGCGAATGTAGCTTGATCTTCTAAAGCCATAGGTTCTCATTTTAAAACGGTTAAACTAAAACCTTTTTGAGGGTTCCTTGTAAACTGGTCGTGTACTCTATGCCCTATTCATTTGCGTTGTTAAAATGATTGACACATTCAATTAGCGGGGTGACCGACGGACCTCCCAACTCGGTTCTAAGTTATTAACTGTACCAATTGACGTAGAACTTCTCACTTCCTCTCTTTCCTCCCGCAATGTTCTGTTTTTGTTGTGTGGGAGGAAGCATAGGAGGTCATTTAACAGTGGTCGCGTGAAAAGGTAGGGTTATCGCATTGTCTTGCGGTTTAGCTGTTGTTTTCTGCAATTAGCTTGGCATCGCGTAGCGTGTCTTTGGTTTAATGGGCCTTTCAGCGTTATTCATCGCCGATGAACGAGCGATTTGTTTTGACACATCACTGACGTTTAGACAGAGGTGGGTGCCTTAGCTTTTAAAATTAATTTCTAGGCTTAATTGTATTATCCGGTTTTAATTGTCTGACAAAATGATACCTACTTTTGTCTTTTGAATAATTTGGTTATATGCCTCATGTTGATATACTTTTTATATTTGGTCATTTAGTCTCACAGAAACTTCAAGATTTTGGGCGTTAGAAATATCGGCCCGCGGACCTTGCGGTAGATGGTGTATATTTTTCGGCGGGAACTTTTCAGTAGGTGGAGAGCCTATTTCCATCTATCGGGCATAGTGCTAAACTCCGGACGGCTACTGAAAGAATAAATAATTGTTTGTTGTATGCAATGCTTCTACTGTCCTAATATCGTTTCAATATGTGCGAAATAAATATAATGGGAGGAAGAGCGAAGAATATGATAGAGTGACATAGGTACTACAATTTACGCTTGTTTATATTTTTATAAAGGTATGAAAGTTATGACTAACAAATAAGAGTATTCGGTTCTAAGGTTTACGCGGTTTTAACAGAAATAAATAAAAAATAGGTATGTTTAGGTTATTTGCCACTTCTCCGAGTACCCATACATGACGATATTTTTTTTTCAACGTCCCGTATACCTTTAATAAAAAAATACCTAATAAGTGCAAATGATCCAGGCCACTACTAATTCACTGCTTGCCCAGCATGCAGGCAGCATTGCCCCGTTGGATTGCCATGCTTATTCGTTAAGCCTTGGTTGAGCCAAATTGGTGCCAGCATTTCGATCATGTATCGCACCGAAGCACTATAACAGCACTTGGCTGTTATAGTTTTGAAAAATAAAATGAGTTACCGGCCCCAGTTCTCGCGGATCCAATCCACTAATCAGGTCTGTAACCATCGTCACGACTCACGCACAAGACCATTCGGTTCGATAATAGCTGCATAGAGGGTGATAAAAGCCCGTTGGATGATATCGTCAAGGCTGGCGTGCAAGCGAGGCCATGGTGACAAAGGTGGTCAACTACATTGCCACACTGGTATTGATGGGCAACACAATTGACAACACTGCACCCAGGCGTAAGCTAATAAGTAAAGCGAAATAAAATACGAATTGATCTATAAGGTTAACAGTATTGAAAAAAGAGATGGCCTTTCACCAAAGTAGTATTATTTTGTTCTATGACCTAAGACTAGATTCCCACCCAGAAACAGCGAGAATAAGCGCACGATCTAAGACACCCATCTAAAAGATCTTTCCTTGCTAGTTCGCAGAGGGAATGATCCCACTAATGGACAATTTCCAATTACGCAGGTAATTAGAAAATCCAATAAAAAAAACTTGGGATTTTTGGTCTCAGCCAGACATAAAATAAGCTAATATCGAAACTTTATCCGAAAAGTAGTATCGCAAACAAATAGTTTGCATTTGGAAAAAGTTTAATTGTAAGCCAATAAGATGAAAATCTAAGCTAATATAATAAAGGGGAAAGTTTTGACTGTGTGTTTGTTAGCATTGAATAGGCTCTGAAACTACTGGACCGATTTGGATGAAATTTGGTATGGAAATAGTTTGAGACCCGGGGAAAGACATAGGATACTTATATCTAACTGCGCAAAAAAAGGTTAATGATTTTGCGCGATTACCCATATATCCGCGGTCGGAGCCACTCGCAAGAGGTACATCCAATAGATACATTGTTCGCATCGCCTTCTAAGATTTCGTCAACCAAATTGTTAGGTTTTGGTTGGAGACGCGAGTTTATTAAGTGGATGGCAAGGTTAAAGATTGCTGGACCCACTCGAACACCCTGTTGACATCGCACGGATTATAATATTACATTATTTTGGTTGGATAAGTTTGATGGTTTGCCCTAAGCATTGCCCAAGAAAATGGTACTTATAGTCGTAAAACCGTAATTTATTCTTTCACTTCAGTCAAAAGGGTGACACTACCTAACGGGTAGAAAGCTTTTTTGTCATTTTTGTTGGTAAAATATAACACTGTACTGTATCAGTCGGATTTTCCACTGTTGATAACACCCTCCCACATTTAAGGGGGGTTTGCCATAATCCGCACGCTTGGCAGATGTCTTGGGATCGCAGTTTAAGGTATTAAGCGTCATTAAGTTAAGCGCTGCTGCCCACCTTCCGGTATTTTTAACTTTAGTCGCCTCTACGACACTTACAAGTAGAAATGGGGGGATGACATTGTAGCCCAGCACCCTACGGGGCAAACAAAATATAACAATTTCATGCGTTAAATCGCATTTTATTACATTATTTTGATATCAACATTTCCAACACTTCACAGTGATCGGGGTTAAGAATTTTAGACTACCTATTATACAAATAAGTATCTACGAGCAATAGTTTTAGAATATACATGTAACTGGAGCTGGCCCTGCAAACGTTGTTTTGCCATATAAATTAATGCTAATTATATCTTATTTATATAAACCGTTTGTATTTTTATCATAGCGCCATCTATTGAATACTTATTCAATCCAGTCAACAGATATCGCCATGTGTTAGAATCTTGTCAACTAAAAGACAAATAATTTGCAATAAAAAAATAATACTACAATAAATTGAGATGTAAGCTATCCTATCTTTCAATTGGGATCAAATTGCACACGGTGTGCAAATCAAATTTAAAATCGGTTCAGTAGTTTAGCAGTCCATCGCGGACAAACAACGTGACATGTAATGTTTATATATAAAGAAGATTAGAAAGTGGCTATCCTATTGACCTCTCTCATTTGCGAAACTTTTGTGAAGTTCTTATTTCCTACTACATGAGTACATCTAGCTAAGAAGACCTAAATAGGGGTAATTTCCGCGTATCTGAGCACAAAGGGGGTAATTTGAGGGTATCTTAGTTACACAGGGCGTGTAATTTAAACGTTAAGCGTGTAATGCATTCTGCGGATAATTCAGTGTTAGCACATCGTAATTCATCACGATCTGAACTTACGGACCACACCTTTTGGACTCCACAGACAACAGATTGTTTCTAGCATAAATGACGGCTAATAGTATATATAATAATCTGTGCTAGGAACCCACATACAACTTCAAAGAAATTAAGAACATAATTTTGAGACGAGATAAAATGCTTATAGACAATATAAATAGGGCTTCAAATATGGAGTTGCCGTTTTAACGTACTGGCCATTTTGAATAAAAAATATTAAAATAGCATAGTGTCAGATTTCTTGTGAAAACGAAAAGTATTAAATTCTAAATTTGAGTAACGACATGATTATTTTGATGTTCGACTTTGAATTGTTTTTTTTTTTATTTTGGCTCCCAATTTTAAGGATAAGCGAGCGAAAATCAGAGTAATGTTCGAATATTGAAGTAGGATTGACGCAGCAGAAACGATACTCGTAATGTCAATGCTGTATTTTGAAAGGTGCTGTAGTTTGTTAAAGAACGGATCGTGTGTTATTGGTTTAACAGTTTTCGTAGAATCTTCGAATTGAAGCGTGAACCACGATGTAGACAGCGTTATAGCAAAAAAACTTTAAAAATGGTTATAATAGAAATTATCCACTGCTGAAAACAGCCTCACCCATTAAGGGGGATTGCCATAATCCCCACACTTAGCAGGGATCTTAGGGATCGCAGTTGAAGAAATCAGTTCCTGAGAAGGCGCTGCTGCCCACCTTCCAGTACCTTACCGTCGCCTCTTACGACACCCACAGGTGGCAATGGGGGGGGGTGACACTATAACTCGCTGGTTAATATCGGCTCAGCTCACAGAGCTGCTATAATTACCAAACTTAGGTTTGCATGACAAATATTGTGAAATTATCAGGCAGGTGTATAAAATATTTCACTAACGATTTTTAACTCTGTGACAATAACCAGAGAGACTAATTCAAATATCTAATAAATAAATATGTAACTTAGCTGCATTAGCGCACTCACTCGTCTTGAGTCCGGAAAACTGGCAGCTAATACGTTTTTTAAGGGAGGACCAGGATATTTATGTCGCTGTCGGTTGCACAACTCCACCGACTTAACAGCTTAAACTTGCGCTTAAAAGTAATATAATAAAAAACTGCACAAGTGTGAGTCTGATTAAAGATTTGGGTCAACATTCTAGAAAATTTCCAAATTTTAAGTTTGAACTCATTTCATTTACTAACTAAAGAGACTTGTGACAAGCAAACAAACAGGCAGACAGACAGCACAGACACCGTATTAGTGCTCCGTTTTGCCCTTCAGACACGGAACTCTAAAAACTATGCCACTGTACACAATGCTAAGCACCTAACAACATGAACAGTGGTTGTGTACCCGCCATTTCAACCAACGCTTTTGTCTAACAAAAAACCAACAAATTGCTACTCCTTCAAAACCTTAAAAAAATTAAGTTAATTCTTATCACGAGGAATTATTTCGCGTTGAGAGAATAAAGGCGTAAGTAAAGTAAGCCATAAATCTGTCAGATGTATGACGCGGTCCGCGAAATGATAAAGACGTGCTGCATAACTCACAGCGGGCGGACAAAGCAGGCATTACGCTATAATTTAGCCATTATCACATTTCTGTTTGTATTATCCATATAGTGCTATAGAAAAGTAACGTATTAGAAATTATTTCTTCGGTGCGGTGATAGCACCGAGTCAGTGTCTTCTGTGCTCTTTCTAATCATATATAGACTTGAGCATCACAGTATATTATTATGTTTGGCTAGTGCTTGTCAGTCCTATAAAAAAATAATCTGAAGAACCAATCAGTTTCTTCCAAAAGCTGTCCTTAGAGCCAGTGTGACCAAATCACTGTTCTACTATAGCTCGCTGAGGTACCTATTGTATGTAGAGCATGCACTTGTAGAGATTTGTATTAATATACATCTCATAGTTGAGATTTATGAAGCACTCGTAGCCAAGTTTGCCTAGCTGTTCATAACCGATCAGCAAAGTTAAGCAACGTTGCCGCGGTCATGAGTTGGATGGGTGACCACTAGTGACACTACTACTGAGCGCTTCAGTACTTAGGAGGGCACGTTAAGCTGTCGGTCCCGGTTGTCACCTTCGGATGGCAGTCGTGTGGTAGGGCAGCCGCCTGGCTAGCTACCTTTTCAAGTAGAAAATCTGTCACCAAACGCAATACGGTGTGTTTCAGCAGCTGTCCAGTAATTATAGGTTAGACTGAACAACACCTTTGACCACATCATCACTTACCATCAGGTGAGATAGTGGTCAAAGGCTAACTTATCAAGCATAAAAAACTTGTTAAGATGCTGTTTTGACGTTAAATGTATGGACCATCTGTCAAAAACAGAATATCAAGAACGATCTCAACTTTGAGAAGTATCTATTAATACGAACCTAATGTAGAGAATACAGAACCTAGTTTTTGTATAACCTTTGCGTTGCGGTTATTTTCATTTAATTCCATTACCATATCTCATAGAGCAGCAATTTAGCAGTAGCATGGCTTTCCAATTACAGGTAATTGGTTGTAAGAGTAAGCGGTCGTAAAACATCGTGTCCGTCGTCGGGATGATAACTCACGCTCTTTATAAGGATTCGACTTATGAAGGATAATGGAGTAACAGCTATAACGTTTTATGTACCTCGCCTGTGCGAGGTGAGCTTACATCAGTTTTCGGGATAACGATGTTGCAGTCTTCGGCCACGATGTTCACGGTTCGGTATACAATCGGTTATAAATAACTGAACGTTATTAAATTTCGAGTTTTCAAGGATTTTTCGGTAAATGTACTCGAAAGTGAAAAATGTGGTTGTAAATTTTGTCTAACCTACAAAATTCAACATCATATTACGGTTTTCCGACGCGGTGACGAAGCCATTCAAATTGTGTCGTTCCATGAAATTAAAATTAATCATTCCAGTTATATAGTTCGAATTTAACATATAAGATGATAAAATATATGCTGTCAGCGGTTTTTATCAATGTCTATGTAATAAAAGATTTTATTCTAAGCTTCCTGTTTAATTACTCTTATTGAAATATCCAATATTAAAAACAAAATTATCAGTACAACAATAGCCATATCTAACGCAAGAGCTACTTAGCTCCAAAATAAAGCCCTTAGTTTTTTTTTTATGTTTGATAGGTTAGCCTTTTACCAGTATCTCACCTGATGGTAAGTGATGATGTGGTCGAAGATGTTGTTCAGCATACTCTAGAATTACCTTAGTTATAAAGATCCTTTTAAACAGCACTCTTTACAGCGTTCAGGCACCCACGTGGCGTTGCCTTTTTGACGTGCTATTTACGTAAATAAGGTGAAGTCGTCATTGAAAATGTTTAAATTCAAATTCAAATAATTTATTTGCCAGAATACAAACATTTCATGTTACATTTTGAGTTGTTGTACAAATGTGCTGCATTAGTATTCAGTCTGCAAGCAGACGTGCAAATGTTTTATCAAGTCGCAATCATTATTACTAAAATTAAATAATGTCAGTTAACATGTGTAAATCCCTTGACATTATAAATACTCTTTTACACTATAAAAACAATTATCTAATAACCACTTACTAAGCCTCTTTCTAAAGATTTGTCCATCTAGTTGTTTCAACGCATCAGGTAACTTATTAAATATTAAAATACACATATTATACACATTTCTTCTATAAATGTCCTTATAGCACCGAGGTTGATATAATAAGTTTTTATATTGATTACGTTTTTGCCTTGGGTAAACTTCACTTTTCTTTAGTCTGAAGTGAGTGAGTGAAATATACAACATATAATAGCGTGAGCGTTTTTTTTTTAAATTAAAGTCTAATCAAGATTTTCTAATAAGGCAGCAATCCATTGAAAACTCGGCCACTTACTCACGGGCCTCACTCCAGCTATGCCTATACTGTACTGTACTGTATCAGCCGAATTGTCCACTGCTGAAAACAGCCTCCCCTATTAAGGGGGTATTTGCCATAATCCCCACGCTTGGCAGGCGGCTTGGGGATCGCACACGCCCACCTTCCAGTATTTTTCCCTTAGTCGCCTCTTACGACACCCACGGGATGACATGGGGAGGTGCAATTCTAACCCCGCACCCCACGGGGTATGCCTAATTTTGTAAACTTGTCCCTACTACCTAAAGTGAGAGACTTTATATAAACAATTTTTGTACACACATCATAGAGTATTTTGTAAGACATTGTATAGGACCGGACTTGGTTCAAATGGAATCTTGCTGTGTTTGCCGAATTTCGGCAACCGAATTTTGCTGAATACGAAATTTAATCGCACCACGAGAAAAGACCAATTTTCTTACTATGTTACAAAAGCCCAGTGTCGGCTCTCGTTCTGTTTGTAAGAGTAATGAAATTTTATTGGTTGGAAAGTATGATTACTGGTTTATCTTTTCAGTGTCATCGAATGTGCTGGAAACCCACCAAGCTGCAAGGGAAAATTTAAATACAAGAATATGTTAATTGATGAAGCTGTAACTATAATGGAATTTTACGAAGGTGTCTCCTTTAGCTGCTGAAACCAATAAGTTCACCTTTTTGTCCTATAAATTTTATTGATATCCGGCTATCAAAGCCTTTTATCATATCTAATTGTTACCTAGTCTTGTCTATCGTAGAGGAAAATTGATTACTTTCCTCGTGTATTTTCACTTGTAAGCGTTCGTTATTAATAAGGTCATATTTATAGTTATCGTCAGAACATGTCGTGTCGTAAAATGATACGTATATTATTAAAACAAATATAGTTTCAGTAGCGCGTATTAGTGTTTAGCCAGGTTTAATATTTTCTTGAATTATATTATTAGTTATGTTAGCCACAAAGTCCTACGCTTTGGTCGTAGCAAAAGAGAATTCTGGCTCTAGTTTTTGTGGGAAAAAAATCTGTACAGCTGATATTTTGAAGCAATTATGGCCGGGCGTTAGTAGCTATGGACTGCTGAGCCGCAGGTCTATAGTTTGATCCCCGCCGCCAACTTGAGCTTTACATGCACGGTGGAAGGGCATTTTGCGGTTGCTTGCCTGGCTAGCAACCACCCTTAAGTAAAGAACGCGTCGCCAAGCACCTAACAGTATATTGCGGCAGCTGTACTTGAGAGTCAGTAAAATTACAGGGACACAGACTAAGCAACTGTACATCTCAGAGTGAGGGCGGCAGTCCAATCCGTCACTTGTGATGAAATGCATCTGTTATAGGCAGAGGTTAGTCCATTTAATATCAAGTAGGAGTTGGGACTCGCGCTTGTTCCGTCACAAATACATAAAAAATATATATAAGTAAAATAATGTGTTTTTATGTTATTTTCAAAGTTATCTTGAGTCGCTAGAAAATCTGTAAAACATTGTCACATCTTGATTTCTTAAAGTCTTGTTCGTAGCTAGTTTCATGACATTACTGATTTTAGTTTTGCTACAACTTAAGTGCAAAGAACTTTGTGTGTACACGATAAGTATAATTATGTGTATTATATACCTATATTGTTCTCTGTACAATTATTATGGCAGTGTTTACCGGTAATTACTAATTTTGCTTTTTGTTACAATGAATGGGTCTTAATTCTACACTTGCTTTATACTAACTTTAGGTGAGAATGGAAACAGATTTCTAAATTGTATTGTGGACAATAGGGTGGATGTGGATGAGGTTGGTGGAGTGGCGATAGAGTCGCTATAGGATTCGAGTTCCGGGGTTCGATACCTAGGTCGTAATGTTATAAGATTTTTCAGACAATGAAGTTCTTAGTCCCTATCTGGAGTCAAGAACTGTAGGTGGGTGTCAATAATCCTACACTCTATTACATCAGATTTAAACATACCTAGAGACAAACGTTAATCTTATATTATTGGTGAAAGGCTAGCTTTTTAACACTATCTCACGTGATGGCAAGAGATGATGCGGTTGAAGATGTGGTCCAAGCTAACCTTGAAAATTACTGTTTCTCCTTTGGAGATAAAATATGTAAATATGATAAGATACGATGTTTTGTTGTCTTATTTTTAAATAGGTATAGGTATATAGGTATGGTCCCGTGGGGTGTCGGGTTAGAATGTCACCCCCACCATTTCTACCTACGGGTGTCGTAAGAGGTAGAAGGAGGACTAAAGGTAAAATACCAGAAGGTGGGCAGCAGCGCCCTTTGAGAAACTAATATCTTAAACTGACAAGATGCCTGCCAAGCGTGGCGATTACGGCAAACTCCCCCTAAATAGGGGAGGCTGTGTTCAGCAGTGCACAATCCGGCTGATACTAGTAGCTAGTACAGTACAGTACCTACAGATGTAGGTATGGTATGCCTATGGGGTGCCGGGCTAGAATGTGTGCCCCATCTCATATCCCGTGGGTGTCGTATGAGGCGACGAAGAGAAATACCGGAAGGTTACAGCAGCAACTTTTGAGTGACTGTTATCTTACACTGCGATCCCCAAGACCTGCCAATCGTGGGGATTATGGCAAAACCCACTTGGGCGAGGCTGTGTTCAGCTGTGGACAATCCGGCTGATGCAGTATGTAGGTATAGGTACCTGTTACGTTGAGTAGGTAAGTACCTACCTAATTTAATCAATATCAGTTTGCCTCAAGAGAAGTTAAAATACCACTTCTCAATATCTAGCACCTAATTATCTCTTTAATTGAGATAAATATCTTAGATAAAAGTGTAAAACGAACGTTTCTTTAACGTCAAATGTAAATTGCGCTGCGGTGGGTCTGACTCGGCGTGTGTTGATGTATCGACTTTGTTATCTGTTTATCTGTAAGTATTAGTAGTAACAAGCTGGCGAGGATGCTATACTGCTAACATAACATAGTAAAATTACGTTTGTTTTAAAAAGCTAATTGTCAGTACTGTAATTCCCGAAGCAGCAAATAGAGTTGTACAAGCAACCACGTTTTGTTGCCACACGGTTTTGGTCCCTTGCAATAGGGGGGTGACGCACGGCCATCTACCGAGCACAGTTCCAGACTCCAGAATGAATAATGAAATGAATTTTAATCTAAGAAGTATAGATGTCGCTGTTAACTACTAATCTTTTATATTATTCGCCAATTTTAGGGGTCTTCGCCAGAAAAAGGAATGTCTACGCTGTTCTAAAGGGCAAAAACGCTATGTCATTTGAACCTCGTCATATTATGTTGTAGATAACAGTTTCACAGAAATATACTAAATGTGTTACTATCTAATTTGGCTGGAAAGGGCACAACGAGCCGTCCTCTAAGTTGGTGCTGGGCTCCCTTACCGATTGCCTACCACTGAACTTTACAAAGATTGGAATGTCCTCACGGTAAGACAGACCTTTGTATTGAGACCCAAACTTAAACTACACTCTCTCTCTCTGGATACGAGTCGGACCTTTTAAATGTTAAACGCCGCACAGGTACCTACCGTTTGTCCTATACGAATAGGTTTCGTACCGTGCTATCCCATTTCTTTTCTGTTTCTTTGGTCCATATTTACACAACAAATTTAATAGTAGACTAGAAATACACCCATTACGTGTATTTCTAGTCTACTATTAAATTTGTTGTGTAAATGTGGTATAAATATAAATATGGTACGAAACCTATTCGTATAGTAACCTAACCCTAACCTGTAGTACATATTGCTAAAAACCCTCGATTATGAAACAACAGAAAAAATACTTGACGTTCTTAATTGATCATAATTGCCAATACCGTGAATCAAATCGACTATACAAAATTGCTCATCAAATCTACTAATAGTATTTTGAAGTGTTGTGTAACTCCTGATAACAGATGCAGTTTTCAAAAACCGCCCTCTCTTAACAGTCTATACTTACATGATTCCCTCACATACAGACACACATTAAAACAAAATACACACATTCAAACATGTATTATATGTACTATATAAATCTTAGAATACACACTCCTTAGCGTACTTTCTCTTATGTATTTCCATAAATGCATTTTTCACATTTTCACCTATAATCTGCGGATTGTGGGCCCTAATGACCTGATACACGTTTTTAGACCTAACACAGGCACCAGACTCTCACAACACAGGTAGGTACTTATACGTGTAATGGAATATATGTATCTCATAATCTTTAATAAATCAAGATACCTTTGTGGAGAGAAAAATAATGAATATTGTTTTGTACTATTGCCGAATATCCTAACAAAAAATGAATAAAAACAAAAATTATAAGTTTACATTGAAGGTGGGTTCACATACAAAGATTGTTTATTTTACTTAGCCTTCCGTATTTAGGGTTCCAAACATACAACCCTTTAAGTTCTGATTTCGACAGACAGACATACAGACGGACGGACTATCAGTGAAGGCTGAGTAAATTAGATCCCGTTTTCTGGTACGGAACTAGGGTTCATGAACAAGGATTGCCTACAGTTCTTACCTGTCTCAATTTTAATGGTTTGCTGTTGCATTCGAACACCCATATACAGATTATAATATAATAAATTACTTAATTATAATATAAGCTTTCTTTCTGGCATGTAAGAATATATCTATGCGTAGTATCCTGCCACAATGCCATAAACAGCGTTTGTCGTCCGTTTACACCACTCAGCTCTAGTCCATTTTTGTTCTGATTGTTCACGAGGAATCCAGCAGCAACAAAGTTTTCTTACTTTTAAATGTTTAGGTACGTTAGAATTTTTTAATTTGGCTCATACCAATCTGCCTACGAATGCTATAAGGTGCTCAAATAAGGTGCTTCCCTCCCAAAAGTATTTTGAAGACGAGCAGTGCAGTCTTGAGGACACAGACAACTATTGAAATAAAAAAACGCGAATACATTTTAGAACGATAACACCCTTACTGGCTCTTACTTAATTTTTTCCAAGGATCTTCAATTTGTAACAAACGACATGAGAAATGCTGGCAATTTTTTTTTTTTATCGATTAATAAGTTTTTACTCTTATTAGAGCCTGTTTCAGAATGTTCGAGTAAATTCCGGTTACACTACCCAGAACATAAAATAACTGAATGATAAAAATAACAGTTAACATGCAGCGCGTTTCAAGCTTTAACCGATGGATAGGCTAAATCGATGACTGTGAATTGCATAGATAGTGTTTTATTTATTAAATATGTTCTGGGTAGTATAACCGGAACTTACTGGAATATTCTGAAACAGGCCCTTAAAATAATATTCGAAATTCAAACATTCATGAGCGGCCAGGAGCGCAGTACGTTCATCAGTGTTCTCTACGCAATCGACAAGTGTGACTCACCATCATGGAGGCGACTTCTCCTTCTGATCACTTCCTAACATTATAAAAATCATCTGCCCTTGCATCATCGGGTAAGAACCGGGAACCCCAATTTCTTTCGAGTTGACGAGAAATACTGCACCTAAGATGATGCCTGCCAAGTATCAGAATTATTGCAACCGTAAGTGACAATAGCAAGTTATACCGCTCTATATAGGTATTAGTGTGTTCTCACTTCACATAATTTTAACCCTGCTGATGAGTCATTGTAAACAAAGCCATCCTTGCCAATATATTTGGTTCATCGCCACTGTCGGCATAATGAATGCCTCGAAGTTGTGTTGTTGTAGTCTGTCTGGTTGTTTTGTTATGTTGTGTAGTGTCGTGTCATTCGGACGCAATCTGCTCCCGCTGCGACGCGGGCGCAGCCACCGGCGATGGGTTACTTAAGGCCAAAGAGTATATATGATAGAAGTACCTACTACTCAAATAACAAAGAAATTAACCATGTTATAGCTTGCGCAAACAGGAAAAGTCATGGCAAGAACTAGAAGATATAAGTATTATTATGCTTTAGGTATGGTCAAAATTTTAAATTCATTTAGATTTTTATCAGTAGGACTTTTAGCAATTATTAGCTCATTATCATTAAACAACAGTATACATTTTTTTTTACCGCTAACAATTGATTACAATTTCATTTTTTTTGGTCCATCTCAACTTTTCAGCCACATTTTGCTGATAAGTTTACATGGATTGGATTAGGGTACATCATCATACGTATAATATATTAGATGGGATTAAAATTTCGTTATACACCGTGTCCCAAAATTCAACGATAAGCCGGCATCGGTGCATGGACCTACTCATGACTACGCGGGAAAAAAAAAAAAAAATTATAACTCTTTTTTTTTTAATTACAGAGACTTTTATAAAGTTGCGCCAACTTTTAATAAAACTTGCCATGGTAGTGTCCATACTTTTTTTTTTAACCCAGACTATAGAAAGTGCATAGAATGTTAAAATCTATGAAAATTATAAGAAAAAAATTTTTTTTTACTGACTTTTGTAAAATAACTACAGACTTTCTGTAATTTTAAAGGATTGTGGTAGATAGCCGTCCTTCTTAGGTTGCTAATGCACAAAAAATATCAAAAATATGTCATAAATTGTGGTCATGGTAGTTGAAAATAGCATAATGGGTATCGAATATCGATGAAATTTATAAAAGTCTCTGTAATTAATAAAAAAAACAGTTATAATTTTTTTTTTTTTTTTTCCGAGGAGTCATGAGTAGGTCCATGCTCCGATGCCGGCGTATCGTTGAATTTTGGGACACGCTGTATATCTACATATGAGGTATTTGAAATAACTATATTTTGTAATGCTACCGAAGTTATAAAGCAATCCGCCTAAATTATATCTAATATCTATTAGGTAAGCCATAGAAATGAAAATTTAAGAAAATATTTACTAAAATATATTTATTACCTAGGGTATTATTTTACATAGTTCAATTTTTATATTAATATTTTATATTTTACAAATTATAGGAGCACATTTTTGTATGCCCTATGCTATATATGCTTTAATAGTAGTTTATGCAACTGTCATATAATAGAGGGTATTAAAACATGAGTGCAGTTTGTTGAAACGAGCCGCAGGCGAGTTTCACAAATAGATTACACGAGTGTTTTAATACCTGATTATATGCAGTTGCATACACTACTTTATTTAATCTCATGGCTATAGGTAGCTACATTAAATAAAATTTTTATCCAACAAAATATTACTCAAATTCGTATGTACGAAATAGCGCCAAAATGGAAAAAAGTCTGTTATTGGTCTATGGCTCGGAACCAGCGCGCTCACTACAGATAATGTGTACTTAAATTGAATTGAAACGTCCTTGGTCGGGAGACATTGTACTTTAATAATTAAAAAAATTGTTATAAGCATTGTTTTGTTAGGAGAATAATGCTTTAATTTAACTTTTTAATTTTCTTGAAGAAGTATGTAAATAAAATATGTCAATAAAAGTCTGTATTTCATTTCAAAATTAGAATATTACCGAATGAGATTATATAAATATATTAATTAAAATATGACGACAATATTTTAACTTCCTACACTGGCATTATTATATACGCCACGAAGTTTTTCAGTTTGAATAAATAAACCCATCTGTGATTTACATACATTTTCTTATTGGTACCTAAAAGACAAATCCATGACTAACAAATTTAAATTAATTAAAAAAGTAAAAAATCCGAATGCAAATTATTTATTTTTGTTAAACGATAACATATCGTTATTCGTTACATTGAAATGAAAACTGCAAGTTGTTTTTAAAGCCCTTCATTTTGATACCAGCTATCGGTGGGTTTGGAAGAAAAAAAAATATCGCACCATATGGCGTCTAAAATCCGCCAGTTTTTTTTATGTACCTTTTTGTTACTTGCGTTATCAAGACAAATCTAGCGATATCTCAATAAGTATATTTTTCGATTTTAATGTGCCTATGTAAAATCGATTCCTGAAAACATAACTCTCCTTTTTAATGAAGTCGTGTAATAAAAAGAGATTGCCACCGTAGGTGCACTGAGAAAAACGACTTAAAGGCTTAAATCAAATTTGACCTTTTACCGTTGAATTGTAACTACGTAAGATGAATTCACACTCTTAAGATGATTTTCACCAATCAATAAAAATGTACCATGTTTTATAATACACACAACCGTCAAAAACGCCTTCCGTAAAGTATTTTCAGAATTGAACTTGTTATACGATAATAATTGCAGTATTGACTATAAAATATACCTTACTTTTACGGCGGTTCATATACGGTGAGTATCACTATAACGTACGACTTAATCAGCCTCACAAAAAGTCAATATTTAAGAAAGACCACAAAATACACCTTAAATGAAGACGAAAAGAAACATTCTCCTTCACTGACCTCGTTTAACGCCTTCTAGTTTGAAGGCGTTTTTGACCGTATTTACGTTTGGTCGGTTTTTTGCCTTATACCATATAAATTGGCCGTCATTAGGGCGCTTTTGACTTTAGATTTTTCTCAGTGTGCCTACATTTAGGACACCGAAATGAGATTTGTTGTCATTTCGGTGAAAATTCTCAAGTCGGTCGTGGCTTCTGGCCACCGAATTCAACGTTATGAGAACATCGAAATGAATAGTCAACCAAACACAAACTCTATAATTACTTGAATTACATTACAAAATCAGTACATTTTTTTTTTAAATAAAATTAACTTATATGCCAACTTAATTATCTTCTTTGCCTGGGCTGAATAGAATTAGAAATAACTATACATTTAGAAAAATATTCGAGAAGTTCTGTATGCGATATATGTTCTTTGACCTAGCCGGTAGTCGTTGCTACCTACCCTTTAGCTTAATAATTGAAATACATCATAAAAAGTAGCCGAATGAACCGAATATCCATAATATACGATTCAAATAGATACAACTTCATCACAACGGAATAAGCGGTTTTTGATATTAGTCGCTGCACGACTTCTTTGTCAAACAAAATACATAAAAACCTCTGGAACTGTAGTTACAATTTAATATAGCTAATGGAGATGTCATGTTTTTTTAATATTGGTCAAATGAAATGCTTTGATGAAAAGAAGTTGGTCACGGCTCTGCAATGTTATATTGCTTTCTTCAATAACATATTTAAAAGGCTTTGTCCTGAGTAACTGACTGACAGACAACGTACTGCCCAAAGCGCATGACGAAGATGCTTGACATTTTCGCACCTCAGGTAGAGTTTAAAAGGGGGTTCAAAGATGATGACACACCACCGTCACCATTTACGTTGGGTAGTGGAAATTATGAATGTAGATAGACTCTAGAGACCAAACACAGAAGAATGTTTCATAATTTTCTGAAATGTGACCTCCTAGTATCCGCAGTGGACGATATCGTCCATTCCTATTGTTATTTCTATTGTTATAATCATCTACGATGCGTATGGGTTAGTAAAAATTGAAAAGTAACTCTCAGCTTTTCATCAAATATAAGGAAATTAGTTCTAGTATCTTCAGATAACAAAGTTATTTTACTATTTTTTTAAACTTATTATATTTGTATGCTCGATTGCTCAGTGGTAATAAATTTGTAAGATATACAACCCAAAAAGTAATTGCCCGCACTCACCGTTTGTAGGTTAACACCAGCTTTCTTCTGGGATAAGGGGATGAACAAGCACTTCACACAAATATCACATAATGTCATCCACATCCACTAAGTACACGTTTTTGACCGTAGGTTACATTAGTTCTAAGTTTTATGATAGTTTTTAGAATTTTATATTTTATTGCGAATTCACAACACTGCCGGTGGATCGGTTTTTTCAATCAGTTCTGTCTTCATTCGAACTCGCTAGGGGCGCTTGCGAGCGCATTATAGTCTTGTGGTTGGTGGCGTGGATTTGGCGGGCAATTTAAAAGACGTGTCCCTACATTTCCCCCCACCGAAATCCGCCAGGATTTCCCAGTTATAATTCCCGGAACATTAATATAATATTTTGTTGAATTTATAGATATTAAATAACAAATGTGGGTAAATAGTTGTAGGTAGTGTATAGTAATGTTTTATTTTTACTCATGTGTTAGTAAATGTATTTGTGAAAATGACGTAATTACTTAACTAGGTATGAAACTCTTTCCTAAAAGCGTATATATGAAAAAAAAATATGGTAGGTCTAATCTGATATTTAACTAAGAGTGGACTGTATAAAATTTTATTAATCTAATTTTTACTTATGATTATAGTTTGTTGTTGACCAGTGTAAATATTAAATAGCAAGTTCCTGCTCCATAGGGAGAGGACTTAATTTAGTTACTGGCCTAACGAATTCACTGTTTTTGGTGCGTAAACTGACGACCCTAGTCACGTTATCGGGACCAGGATGTAGCTTTGTAACTCGCCCTAACGGCCACTGAAGTGGAGGCGCATCAGTATGCATGAGCACGAGATCCAAAAATGTTGAGCAATCTGTTGCACGGCCTGCCAACGACTGAGATGACTAGTAGTGCAACTAGTTAGGTCATATTCTGGAGCATCTAACAGTTCTCGACCCACAAGAAAATGGGCTGGGGTTAGCACTTCAAACTCGCTGGGATCAGTTGACAGGGCACAAAGGGGCCTCGAATTTAACACAGCTTCTATACGTGTAAATAATGTAGTTAACTCCTCAAAAGTTAACGCTTTGTTTTGTATGGTTCTTTTCATTAACGTCTTCGCAGATTTAATCATGGCCTCGTACAGTCCTCCGAAATGACTTCCGGATGGCGGATTATGCCTCCAAATAACTTGACGTTTCGTAAACTCACTGGAGAGTTCATTTATATTGGATTTTAAAAATAATGACACTTCTGCCAGTTGTTTACCCGCTGAAACGAAGTTAGTTGCGTTGTCTGAAATAATACTATGACATAAGCCGCGCCTAGAAGTAAAACGATCAAAAGATGCTAGAAAACACTCTGTGCTTAATGAAGACAGTGTCTCCAAGTGGACTGCTCTGCTCGCGCAACAAACATACACACAAAAATAGGCCTTGGTGATGCGCGCATTTTTACGAATGGACTCTTTAATCGGTAAAGGTCCTCCTATGTCAACACCTACTGTATGAAACAAGTGCACATCTGCTATTCTGAACTTAGGTAGCTGTCCCATAATCGGTTGCCTAATTGTGGGTCTTACTTTGAAGCATGTTATGCATTTGCTAAGGCGAAGCCTTATTACGCTGCGTGCTGAGATAATCCAATATTTTTGACTAAGTATACTTTGCAGTGTACGAGGCCCTACATGTAAATACAGCGCATGGTAGTAATCTATCAAACTATTTGTAAAGTTACATTTCTTAGGCAGCAGCACGGGGTGCTTCTTTTCGAAAGACATCTTCCCTAAAGCAAGTCTCCCTCCCAATCTCAGAAAGTGTTGTAGATCGAGGAATGGGTTAAGTTTTTGCAAGGATTGATGAGGTCTAAGGCCTTTAGAGAGAGCTACAATATCTTCAGCGAAGTGATGCTGCTGCACGGAATGAATGATTTTGTCACGCGCTTCTCTCAGCTCACTAACAGTAACCTTAGTGCGCTCACTTTTTGAGATACGACAATTCTTTAGAAATTTGTAAATCCAGACCACTACATTAACCAGTTTACTGTAGCTCGAATATTTTTCTGTAAGTTCATAGAGTATGTTTGATGAACCTTCTTTAGAAAACATCGCATTTGACTCAGTAATATTTTTAATTTCCGGAATGTTCTCATCTCTGAATTCACTCATTGAACGCACTGGCCACTCTTTATTTAAAAGCCAGCTAGGCCCATTCAACCATTCTGGCATTGCTAACAATGCGGAAGGCATTGCCCCTGGAGAACAAACGTCACAAATATTAAACTCGCCACTCACATGAAACCAACACTCACTAGAAACCGTATCCAAAATTTTCGTCACGCGAGTTGCTACGAATGTTTTCAATTTATAGCTTGGTGTGTTTAACCATGCCAGAACTACGGATGAGTCAGTGAATAATAGTTTTTCATTAAGCGTTATGTCTCGCTCTTGTAGAACGGACATAGCGTATTTTATTAGTTTGGCTAATAAATGGGCCGCCATCAGCTCAAGACGTGGCACAGATAGCGTTTTCAATGGAGCAACTTTAGATTTCGCTATTAATAGGCTGACTTTACGTTTGCCTTTCTTGTTAGTAGTGTCTAAATATATGCTTGCGGCATACCCTAGTGTAGAAGCATCACAATAGCCGATAACACGACAATAGTTGCATTCATTGACCATAACATGGCGCTCATGTCTAAATTCCGAAAGTAAAGGCAACTCTTTTATGAACGCTAACCATTTTGTTTCAAGATCAACAGGCAAGCGTTGGTCCCTATCAAGTTTGAGGGCCCACAGCTTCTGCATAAAACATTTAGCATAAAATACACACGGAGCTACAAATCCGAGTGGGTCAAATAAGCGACCAATCTGTGAGAGAACAGTTCGCTTTGTAACCTCGTGGTCAGTTGGCATCGTCTCGCAATCGATGCCAATGTAGGCTTTGATGTGTATGATTTTGTCGAGTCGTGGTATCTACTGTTATTATTATTATTTAGTTTAGACGTAGTCGGCTTGTTATTCGTGGTAGACGGCTTGACGTACCCCGTTTTGCATTCCGACATCTCCAGGACACATGCCTGTTTTTCGACGAAAGTTAATAGTTGCTGAATAGTAGGTATCTCGCCTGGCGTCGTGTTTTGTTCGAATTCGCGCCTGGATACGGGATCCAGATTACGCATAGCTCATATCGCTTGACTAATGCACTCCAGACGATTGCGTAATTATCAGCTGTAAGCGGCATTGATTTTACAATTGCTAAAGCCGGTCCGCTAACGCATGATAACAGGTAATAATATTTTTCTATGTCACTAATAGCTTCGTTGTTATGTATTAAGCTTGTGAATGTAGCGCGGAACGTTATCCAGTTCTCTATCTTACTGTCAAATTTATTTAGCTGTAATTCAGGTAACTTAACTCGCCGTTTAGGTATAATGCAAGTCGCAGCGTCATCGCCACCGTGCTCCGTCTTGGCGTGCACGTTTGACAGCGAAGTGAGTGTGTTAGCCACCATCTGGATTGCATAATAAAGCTGATCGAATGCGTCTATATCACTGTACGTAGGGACGTATTTAGGTACATGTTTGCATTTTATTGCCGTTATTTCGGTAATACTTTGATCGAATTTCATACGAAGGGTAGGTAAATCTTGAACCCTAATAGCAAATTCTTCATCTATCGAAGGATCCGTGCCTACTGTTTTTGACATTTCAAATAAACGTTGAACACGTAAAAAACACATTTCTTTAGCTGTTAAAAATGGTTGTAATAATTCGTTGACTTCGGACACTTCCGTGTTAGTTCTTTTGGTGGTCATTTTGTAAATTGCTAAAATGTACTATTAACCTTTCAAAATTGAAGCACCGTAATAAGTACGATTGATATTATGGATTTATTTTCACCTTTATCATATAACACTTGAACTACAACGTGTATGTACCGAATATTTATAAATAAGTATGCTTATAAAGTAAGCCAGAAACTGTTACTACGTACAGCGTAACTCGCAATGGCGGCTTGTCGCCAATTCGCACCAAGAACAGTAAATTATTGAAAAATACAACAAAATACTGTATGAAAGTCCAACTTTTACAAAATATCACATTATACACTTGTAGGCTACGATATGACAACGTACCTAACGTATACTTGATAATTAATCGTGAAATGTGCGTAGAACCTTATAATTTTTTGACTACGCGGTCAACGCAATTTATCCAAATATCTGTAATTCAAACATCAATTTCACAAATAACATGCACGATGATCAGTTAGAATGTATTGTGTTTAATTAACTAAGAATTTAGGTAAGTTTGACGTTGGAACCACTGTAGTTTTAGATAAAACAAATTATGTTTTGATGCGGCATGTGGCCGTGCCGTGCCAGTGTTCCTAGGTATGTACGTGATTTATATTAAATGGGTGATAGTATAATGTATTAAGGCGTTATAACTGGTCGATCTTGGCTCGATAAGGATCAAAATGTATGCTTGATTGCTCAGTGGTAATAAATTTGTAAGATATACAACCCAAAAAGTAATTGCCCGCACTCACCGTTTGTAGTTAACACCAGCTTTCTTCTGGGATAAGGGGATGAACAAGCACTTCACACAAATATCACATAATGTCATCCACATCCACTAAGTACACGTTTTTGACCGTAGGTTACATTAGTTCTAAGTTTTATGATAGTTTTTAGAATTTTATATTTTATTGCGAATTCACAACACTGCCGGTGGATCGGTTTTTTCAATCAGTTCTGTCTTCATTCGCACTCGCTAGGGGCGCTTGCGAGCGCATTATAGTCTTGTGGTTGGTGGCGTGGATTTGGCGGGCAATTTAAAAGACGTGTCCCTACAATATTATTTACAGTTCTACAAAAAGTAAAAGCCATCTACAAAGCGTTTAAGTGTCCTCTCTCTCTCTCTCTGATGGATGATGGAGTATTTTTGATCATTGTCATAGTTGAGATACTTCAACATGTGCATCTGAACTAACTAAAAGTCCATGGACCATCAGAACCTCACTGAGAGGTTCAAAAGATTTCGATATCGATCTTATGTCTGAAATAAATTACAATGTTTAATATTAACCACGTTTATAATTCTTGCGATAGGTATGTAGTTTGATCCGTCTTTGCGCGATGTGTTCCACAAAACATGCCAGTCAGAATATGATTATTAGGTGCCAATCATGGAACTCTTCAACGAGCTGTGTTAATCAGTAATAATAAAAATATTTTCCTCAAAGAACTCTATATGCGTTCATGCTTTACTTTCTTTGCAACCGCAAACAAAGGTTTGTCATAATTTATCTGTTTATGTCATAAAAATATCGACAAGTTCAAGTTACTTTGAGAAAAAAAATGTAAGCAGCAATATCTAGGGACAGATCAAATCCAAAGGATAATTTATATTTTCATTATACTAATATAAGTTTTTGCAACTGCTTTGAAACTGTTCATTCATTTTATAACATAATTTCTAGATCTACTGAACTCAAACTATACCTAAAAGAAGTGGAAAAAGTCCATGCAATACATTAAAAAGAAAATGATGCAAATACATACTTACATATTATGCGTATTGCTTCTCAGTAAAAAACAAACAGGGGCATGGCTCAAGTGACGAAAAGTGGGATCTCCTGAGTGACCAACTGATCACAAAGCGATAGTTTTATCTCGTAAGCAGTATTTATCTCTGGGTAGGATAAATAAAGGGTTTAAAAAAAAGTACTCGTAAATAAACTTTTACGCCTTACGTGAAACTGTGAAACTGTCGCCGGTAGGTGGCAATAGGACAAACAATAAAACTATTATACAAACTGTGGTGGTGATCCCCGAAATATTGCAAGGTAGGGCACGGCGCGGCGTCGGGCACGGCGCGGCGTCGCGCCCCCTCATAGATAAGCGTGGAGGAAGTCCACCTTTATTTTATTACACAAAATAAAAAATGCGGATGTCAGTATTATTGTGTTTGTACTTCAAAACCAATATCAATCTAGATAAATCGTTAAACTTTCGCTACTCCAAAACGAGTTTTTTATTTCTATGTTTTAAACCTAACCTATCATCTTAGACCTAATCGACATCAATCAATATGTAATTATTAGGTCCTTACATATGAAATTGGCGTTTTTCGTACTGGCCACTTTAATCACGAATTTCTCCTCTTTGGTAAGGAATTCCAAATTCAAATTTGTACAGCTATAGACTCATGTATTTGTGCTTCGATGATCGTCATTCATTTGTTTTTTTTCTTCTGTTTTTTTCTGTTTGCGTCACTCATTTTACAAAATGGAAAACCTTAAATATCGCATTATTTACGAGTACGAGTTCCGCCGTGGCACTAGTGCTGCGGAAACAACTCGAAGGGTGAATGATGTGTATGGCGGTCGTGTTGCAAAAGAAAACACAGTTCGTTTTTTGGTTCCAACGTTTTCGTTCTGGAAATTTCGACCTGCAGAACAAGCCCCGTGGACGGCCTGAGACTCAAGTTGATAATGAAGAGTTGAAGGCTATTGTGGAAGCGGATCCATCGCAAACCACGTCCGACATAGCTGCAGGCTGCAATGTTAGTGATAAAACTGTTTTAATTCACTTGAAGCAAATTGGGAAGATTAAAAAGCTTGAAAGGTGGGTACCTCACGAATTGACTGAAACAAACCGGCAAACGCGCGTCGACTGCTGCGTTACATTACTAAACCGGCACAATAATGAAGGTATTTTAAACCGAATCATTACCTGTGATGAAAAATGGGTTCTTTACGATAATCGGAAGCGCTCAGCGCAATGGTTAGATCCTGGCCAGCCAGCCAAATCCTGCCCCAAGCGAAAATTAACCCCAAAAAAGTTACTTGTAAGCGTTTGGTGGACTAGTGCCGGTATTGTTCATTACAGTTTTTTCAAATCTGGCCAGACTATTACGGCTGATGTCTATTGTCAGGAATTGCAAACCATGATGGAAAAGCTAGCGGCTAAACAACCTAGGCTGGTCAATCGCTCCACGCCACTGCTGCTTCACGACAACGCTAGACCACACACTGCGCTACAGACGGCTACTAAATTAGAAGAGCTTCAATTGGAAAGTCTAAGACATCCTCCGTACTCCCCGGACCTTGCTCCAACAGATTACCATTTTTTTCGAAATTTGGATAACTTCTTGCAAGGGAAAAAATTCAACTCCGATGGGGCAGTCCAAATCGCCTTCAAAGATTTTATTGATTCCCGTCCGACTGGTTTTTTTAGTAAAGGGATCAATGAACTACCTATGAGATGGCAAAAGTGCATAGAAAATAATGGTTCATACTTTGATTAATTAAATATATTATATTAAAAAATATTCGACTTTTTGTTCCTCCCATACAAAACGCCAATTTCATATGTAAGGACCTAATATTATAATGCTCACAACTAACAAGCTATGAAAAATATTTTTTTCACAGCTTGTTCGTTTTTGAAGCGATTATGGCTCGGTGGCATTGACTATGGACTGCCACGCAGCAGGTTCATGGCTAGAATCCCACCGCGGGCTTGAGTTTCACCGCATGGTGGTAGGGCATTTTGCGAATACCCACCTGGCTAGCGACCAAGAAGAAATCTAACGCCAAGCACCTAACAGTGTGTTTTGGCAGCTGTCCTCGAGAGCCAGTAATTCTAGGTTAAGCCTGTTAACATCTTCGACCACATTATCACTTACCACCAGGTGAGATTGTGGTTTAACTGGCAATAAGAAATAAAAATAAAAATGTATATTTCTACAATTACATATTACAAAGGTGTGCCATTTTTCAACTTAATTCTCGTGTACATGGTCCCTGTGCTCAGGGTTAAAATTAAAGTCACCTACGCTTGAAAAATACTACAGTACACTAAATGTACAGTGTTAAAATTAAAAAGTCTTTTGATTTCACTCTCCACAAGAATAAAGCTTTATTTGATCCATCCAAAACAATTACAATAAATGCCACAAGATTGATTTTGATACTACTAATATAAAATAATTTATTGAAGTTATGAAATGAAATACTTACATAATTAGTACCACTAACTATCTACTATTACACTACTATTATCTTATCACAGTGTGACCGAATATAACCAACAATTACTTAACTGCTCTCAAATGTGCTAATTGATTATCTTATTCTTCAAGCTTGCATATTAGAAATGCTTCCACTTATAGAAACGGCAATAGCATAGAATTCTTGAATAAATCTGTGAACGCCATTATTTCCAGTGATGATGAATAGTCGCCTCTTAAAATAGCACCAGATTTTATAGTTTCCACACCTTGGTGAGATGCTGCGAATGTACAGGAAATCATCACCTATCAATTCCATGCTAATTGAGTGTGCAGGACCTACTCTAAGCCTTAGCAAACAGTTTCTCTCCGATAGTTTGTTTTTTAATTAAACGAATTAAAATTAAATAATATCACTCAATATTTCCTCTTCTAAGTAATTTTCTTGTCTCCTCCGCAGCTATTTACAACTGACCCGTTTTCCTCATCCTCTGTTTCAGAATCTGCTTTGCCTTACTCAACACCCTATGAAGCATTAGTTTTCAAACTCCAATTTTGATTGTGGAATCGATAAAACACGATCGAAGCTAACAAAGTTTTTTTTTACTGTAGTAAGTCTCAGGGTGACGGAGGCAGTGGAATTCGTCACTTGTGTCGAAATGAATCTGTTATAGGCAGAGGTTGGTCCGCCATCAGGTGAGCCTGGTGCTTGTTCCGTCACACTAACATAAAAAAACTTTCTTTGTGATGCATAACGTTGAGGTTTAATTTTTTTATTTTATTTATGCTTGTTAGTTTAGTATTTGACCACTATCTCACCTGATGGTAAGTGATGATGTGGTCGAAGATGTCTTTCAGGCTAACCTAGAATTACTGGCTCTCAAGGACAGCTGCCGGGACACACCGTTAGGTGCTTGGCGACAGATTTTATACTTCAGGGTGGTAGCTAGCCAGGCGGGCATTCGCAAAATGCCCTACCACCGTGCTATAACGACTGTCATCCTAAGACGACAACCGGGACCGAAGGCTTAACGTGCCCTCCGAAGCACGGAAGTGCTCAGTAGTAATGTCACTAGCGGTCACCCATCCAACTCATGACCGCGGCGGACGTTGCTTAACTTTGCTGAACAGCTAAGTAAACTTCGCTACGAGTGCTTCAATATAATATAAATACAGTCTTTCTATATGCCAGACCTAAATTAATTTAAATGATTACTTTATATAAGCACGACCATAAATAAAAGTACTAAGGTGTACGCAAAAAACAAACTTGGTATAATTGGTCGCTTCGTGACCACGGTCGATGGAACTCGATCGAAACGTCGAGGTTATTTAAAATTAAATTATGATTTTAAATAGTGCGCGGATCGAACCGTTGTTTTGGTACAACAAAGTCAATGCCAAAATCATTTATTCAGTTTTGGCATCTACGAAGCTCTTATGAAAGTCAATTACAATATTTTACTATTAAAATATACTCTTGCCACGTTCAGCAAAAATGGAGCCACTTCGAGAAGAACAAACATGATCTTGGTAACATTCACGGATTTAGTAAATCCGTGGGAATATCGTATGCTTTGAAATTTGTTTTTTTTTATTTTGTTTATAACGTGTGCCCGTAATGTTATGTGGTATATTTTCAGACTCAGCTCAAAAAGCCCTTTCATTTATTAACCCACACTATAGGTTTCAGGGTTTTATTGATTACAAAAAAACCTACTTAGGGAAACGCTTTTAAGAACTGCGGGTAAAGATTATTGTTTTGGTATCCAGTACAAGTGTGCCAAACGGCTATCCTGTACATCTAGTTACGGTTTTTCATAGATATTGGCATCGTACCCCGCCAACTATAAGTAGCTGGGTACTACAGATCGAGAAAATACCGTAAATAGATGTACAGGAAAACCGTAAAGAGAAGTATAGGAATCAAATACGGTTAAGTACTTGTTGCATTGTAAATGCCCGCAGTTATTAGATGATAAACTCAGGTAGGTACCTATGTCGACATTTGAAACAAGTAAAAATTAATTCAAGGATCGTAAATATCTAGGTATAGCGTGACAGGCTCAGTACATGAATGATTGAATGCGAGCCAAATTACAGGGTGTACGCGCACCTTATTACCGTTCTGGGTCTGTTAAAGCAATTTAGCTGACATTTAAGTAATTCCTGCGAACCGAGCCGGTGTAATGACGGTTTGTATACTTACATTATATTAATGAAATTAGCCCATGGGAGTCTGTGGAAGGTATCTTGTCACGTGCTCTTGTGGTTGCGATTCTAGAGATAGCTTAAACGGCGTTGCGCTATCATTCAAATGGTTTAAACAAAATTGGATATATGGTGGATCTCTGGATATTATGTTCTCTGTTTTATTGTTTATTCAAAGTTAACACAAACATAGAAGAAGCTGCTTTGAATCTTTATTCGAAATTAACAGAAACAGATCCTATAAAAAGTGTATCCTACTTAAGTAAGTAATGTAATATGTGGGTAGGTCGGTATATAAAACAGTTGGGTTTTTTTATGTTATTGTGACGGAACAAGCTCGAGGCCCACCTGATGTTAAGCGTACCTCTGCCGACAGATGCATTTCATCACAAGTCATGAATTGCACTGCGCCCGTCAATTTGAGACATAGTCGTTAAGTCTCATGTGCCTGAAATTTCACTGGCTCTCAAGCACAGCTGCCGGAACACACCGTTAGGTGCTTAAAAAAGACTTAGAAGAGTAAAACACGATATCACGATAAAAAACTAAATCATTAACTTGGGAAGAATAACTACTTACCTACTTTGAGATTGTGCCAAGATTTTAAATTGAATCAAAGTAGAGATACAAGCACACACTGCACCCATTTCGCAAATCAGGTATACGCCACACCAGGACTGGCTGGAGCCCCGAGGCGAGCGATTACGTCGCAAACCTCGCCATTAAACAATTTAGGATAATTAACTACCGGATTTCGTAGCCACACGTAATTGCCTTTCATAACACGTTGCGCGCTGTTATTAGTGCCGACTTCATTTTGTTGCTAATATGGACCTGTAATTGGCACTGAATTTGTTTAGTTACCGACTTACAACTCTTTGCGAGCTACATTGTTGGCGTTGTTGGGCTCTAACCTCTACATGTCTCTACTAAATAATAAATATTTAATGCTTTCGTTTATACTCGTCGTGGGTATTTTGAGTCTTAATACAACCCATTTGATCTATAATGATAATTATTAATTACTAATATAGGTACTCCATTTGTGTTCAGAAGACGAATATAGTAATGGAAAACTCTGGTGTAATTTCCTGTGCATATGTTTATGATAAAAAATGTGATGTTTTTAGGACTTCTAATTTTTCCGCAGTTTGTGTAGTCTGTATCTATATTTGGACGTTCCATCCCATTTTACGTAAAGTGCGAAGGGATAAATTGAACTATGACTATTGATGAGGTCAGACTACGATAGCTCAGTTGGCAGATCATGTCTCAGCTATAAGGACGGATGGACGCGGATTCTACTCCCGTTCGTAGTTCAACAATTTTTCCTAGCGTTGTAATTTTGTAAGCGTATTCGGCAGGCATTCGTAGCAGGCGTTAATGCAAACATTATAATGCTAGAATTATCGGGTTTCATCCACGTAAAAAAGGTTTGCAGCTAATAAAAAAAAAAAAATTAGTTCAATTCAGTTTGGCTGCTGATGTCGTTCCGCGCCCTTAATACGATTAAACGATAGGATCGAACCGATAAATAAGAGCTTTGACTCACTCACTACTATATCTCAGTTGGCAGAGCATGGTCTGTCTATAGGCACAGGTGGCAAAGGGTTCGAATCCCATTCTTGGTAAAAAAAATATTATTTCGTTGTATTTTCGTAAGCTTATTCACTTAGGATGCGTTAAAGCAAAAATTACAATGTTAGAAGATAGATCATTCTAACATTTGATTGCAAAACTTAGAAAATAAAGCGTAAGAGACGACTAAGAGTAAAATACCGGAAGGTGGGCAGCAACACTTTCTGAGGACCTGCTTTCTTATACAACGATCCCAAACCACCTGTCAAGCATGAGAATTAAGTACCCATGATGGAGAAGGCTGTGTTCAGCAGTTAATACCATAACCACACTGGTTAAAGACATTCTTCAAAGGCTTTGCGGGATGTTAGACGAAAAGATGTCGCATAATTTTCCGAACTCTGCCCATAAAGTTGGATTAATCGGGTTGAAAGCATATTACATAATTATAATAAGTCCTAAGGTCGATGTAGGTTATGATAACCCATCTACCTCTTTGACACGCTAATTGGTGTGGCTCCTGCGTTTATAAGGTCATAAAAACTTGATGAAACCTGATGCTACTCGTATCTGCGTAAGCCAAGCATCTGTCTTTACAAGACTAATTACGTGTTTTGATTGCTATCAACCTATAAAGAAGTTGAATTACCGATCGTTTATATAAGTCAATTTGCATGTTAAACTGCTTGATACCGTCGCATTTATATCGGACAGGACGATTGAGGCCGTCATGAATGGCTGCCTAGAGGAGGCTGGGGTCCATTGGATAATTTTGTACATTGGATAATTGGTTAATTTTTTGCTATAACTAGGTTAGATTTGTCAATTAGAAACCTATGGACGCAACAGTTTGTAACAGCAGCTGTGCTTTTAAGTCAGTGCTCGTTTTAGATTTAGCACAAAGGGATAACAGTTTTGGTTAGGACAAAAAATAATTTTTAGTACTGCTTTTGGGTACTTCTCACACGCAATAAGTGACATAATATAGGTAATGTTGTGTGTATGTTAAATACTCGTTCCCTGCATCGCTTCCCGTAAGTATTTCTGCCTCTACCACAGCACAACGGAACCGCCACCAACTTCAATGGAGTGCTTGGAACGGCACTCTATTGTTATAGTTTCCCGTTCCGCTGTAGGTATTATATATTATAGCTAAACCCTTTATCCAACTCTTCAGAATAGGAGGATCAATTGGATTGTATAATTTTGTTTGTCATGCGATTACCAAGCATAAATTGATTTTAATGATTATTTTTTTGTTTGGTAGAATATATATATACCTCCAAGTAAGTCCTATTTAAATATCACACACATCGATCAAGTAGTTTTAAAGTAACATTCACATAGCTCTATGATTTCATGATAATTGCAACTTTAGTTGATGGTGAACAGTGACACAATAAAGAGTAAAAATAAAATTTTGTTTTTATTAAAACTGCTTCCAGATTTCAGCGTTGGAAGTCGCTTTCATTATTATATTTAAAAAAGTATCCTCTGTGTAGGTGCAGTCAAGGAATTAGGGATTTCAGCAGAGTAATGTTGTCTATTCACTTTCATTGACAACTCGGTTGATTGAAGTACCAGCTTATATTCCACCTCCGGTCCCTGAAAGCGTCATAAAAACCTCCTTGTTCGTCCCGTGGCGACAAAACCAAGAAGTATCACGATTTTTAATATAATCAAGATACCAAAAATATAAGATTTAAATTTTAAATGTGTATCAGCCGGCCGGTATCAATAAGTTATTTAATATATTTAAGTGTTGGAAGTCGGTTCCATTTCTTATTTTTTTATAGCTGATATGCTAGCCTTTGACCACTATCTCACCTGATGGTAGGTGTTGATGTGGTGGAAGATGTTGTTCAGGCTAGAATAGAATTACTGGCTCTCAAGCACAGCTGTCGGACCATCGTTCGGTGCTTGGCGACAGATTTTCTACTTGAGGTAGCTAACCAGCTGGGCATTCGCAAAATGCCCTACCACCATGCAACTATATTATTTTCTTGGAGACCCATAAAAATAATTATTTTTATTTTTAAGAGTCTCCTTGTTTACAATATGCCCCACATGATGCGGCATAGCCAAGATAATCATTGGCTTAATCGAACCGCTATCGCCGAGAGCGTCCGCACGGACGACGGAGGCTGACGGACGACGTGCGAACTTGCCAATTATCCGACTCGATCGAATTACGCTGTCGAGTAACGAGAACCTGTGGTACACAAAGGCCAGTTAATGGAAAAAAAACACTCTTTAGTATAACTACCTCTGCTTAGGCTTGAAGGACACTGTAACAACCTAACACATCAAATTACCGCCTTCGACATAAAAGCGTCTCGATATGATAGAAGCATCCAGAACCTTTGGTTTAAAATTTTATCAAACCCACGTGGAGTGTAAGGATAGAATTGCACCTGCATGCATTCCTACGGGATCCGTAAGAGGCGAGGAAGGAAAAAATACCAGAATGTCGGCAGCAGCACCTGAACAATTGCCATCTTCACTATGGTCCCTAAGGCTCCTGTGAAGCATCAATTTGTTCAACGGTATGTCATGACAAAATTCCAAATTTACGAGAGAAGAAATTATAGTTATGTGTGGGATTCGAACCTGCGTCCATCCACCTCTATAGCCGGGGTATGCTCTGACCGACTGAGCTAACATTAGAATAGAATTAGAGTTATGAGTATGACTCATAACTCTAATTCTCTTGTAAATTTGTAATGTAATCCGCAGATGAGGCGTTATTGCAAACATAACAATATTAAAAAGGTAGGTATGGTTATAGTTGTAATGGTAGTAGTAGATGCTACATGTAAAGTATGGTTTTAGATTTGTATTCCCTAGGGCACTATTCAGTAACTTACAAAAGGTACCTAATACTTATGTTCGTACACTAGTCATGTAATATATGCCCTAGCATATGCCCTCGTCACAACAAACATTAATTAGGTACAAATATGTTTTATGTATAGAACAGAAATAGGGATCTGTCTAAGTTGTCAATTGTAGACCACCTTTGGGACTGAGATTTGAGTTTGTATTTAATGCTGTGCAATTGCAGAATCATTTATGGTAGATTACGTACCTACCTTCTTATTATGAAAATAAAATTTACGTCCATCGGACAAGCAGCAAAATTCAAGATAATTCAAAGCAAATAGAGTTTAAAAAAAATCTGAATAAAAAAAATGCAATTAAACTAAAAAGCTATTAAAATAAGTCAAGCAATGTTATTAAATCAACCAATGCAAATTACATAAAGTAAGTGTACCGTTATTGTTTATCACATTAATGATACTTAATGCTTTGTACTTACTTACCGAATGAGCATAACCTAATTATGTGAGAAGAAGTTGCGGGCTCAAGCTATCAGAAATAAGTTAGAATTAAGAAGTAATCCTAAAATATTTAAACACCAAACTAGCCCAATAAAATGATCACAAGATTTGCAAATGCACTCCACAGGCTACGAGCCAAGGCTGCGGCGTAAACGATCCCCCATCAACTTTACAGCTTCTGGTCTCATAATTTAATTAAAAAATTCACAGAAAACCATCGCCACGTCGTCGCCGCCGCGCCGTAATCTACCAAATTGCACAACAGCAGCCTAATTCCTTTAAATATTATTTTTGCCTCTTTTATCGTATATTTTTAAATTAACCCAGCCCTCGTAATGACTGTAATATGTCGGGTTTTGATTAAATTCCAACCAAAACCAATATTTAACCGTTATCAAACCCTTATCGAAGCTGCGGGAGGACAATTTGCTGCATGCTAAATACTTTTTTGTATAATACTCCTTTAAGGATAAAATAATAATAGAAATTATCCTCTTTGACGTGACGTTCTTTTTCTGGTGAACACCGCGTTCTCTGGATTTTGGTGCTAAACTCGCTTCTTCCTAACTGCTCATTTAAATTGTTCCACTGAGCAAGTAATATTATTGTTCTACTTCATCAAGTTGAGCAGTGGATAATACCAACGGCCCAACTAGTAAATAAGTAGCAGTACAATGTAGAATATTCCAAGTTCTAATATATTTATTGCATGAACATGGGTGGTAAAAAAGTTCTTAATTGTACAAAAGTTCTCCATATTCCACATTTATGGTTTGCAAAAGTTAGTAAAACTTGAAGTTATTTCAGACATATTATTACAATATTAACATATACATTATTTATTATGCATACAAATACGATTTAGATAAATGAAATGTCTATATTACTTACATTATAAATGCCAATTCAATTTCCAATTTACATAGCAATATGCATAGATTACAAGAAATATGTCAATTTAAAAGACACTTATAATTCAATATTAAAATTTGTAATTGACCTTCATAAGATAGTCGTAGGGGCCTAAATTGAACTTTGACTTTGACTTGCTCAGCTATGAATAGTTGCGTATGTAGGTACTTCATTAATTCTTCATCATAAACGTCCATAACATCCACCGTTGAACAAATGCTTCTACCATAAAGGAGGTTTGCCATATCCCCATAATATCTTGGAGATCGCAATGAAATATGTTCTTCAGAAGTTACTGGAAGGGGCGAAGCAAAATATTAGAACGTGGGTCGTTCTAATATTTTGCTTCGCCCCTTCCAAATCCCACAGGAAGATATGGGTAGTACCTACAATTCTAGCCCTGGATCCCACCGGGGGTTAGTACTAATGAAGGTCACCATCGAAATTAGTTTAGCCGTAACTTATAAATGACCAAATAAAGAATTAAAAAATAAAAAAATAAGCATATTGATGACCCGCATGCTATGAAAAGCCAAGACGACCGAGAGCGTTTTCGCATGTACTTATATAAAAATTATACAAGCAAAGCTTTTGAGAAAGACTTGTTCTTGGTACACCCAAGGTATTTTTTTTAATTATATTGTGACGGAACAAGTTCGAGGCCCACTTGATGTTAAGCGGATTAACCTTTGCCTATAACAGATGCATTTCATCACAAGTCACGAATTGTACTGCGCCCGTCACCTTGAGACATAGTTGTTGAGTCTCATGTGCCTGTAATTTTACTGGCTCTCAAGGACTGCTGCCGGAAAACACCGTTAGGCGCTTGGCGACAGATTTTCTATTTGAGGGTGGTAGCTAGCCAGGCGGGCAATCGCAAAATGCCCTTCCACCATGCGGTGAAGCTCATGCCGGCGGTGAGGATCGAACCAGGGTACTGCGGCGCGGCAGTCCATAGTAATCACCGTTCGGCCATCATTGCTTCAAAAAACTGTATTTACCAGCTGGCATCACTAGGGATAATATCCGGCGCTATTTCATCGCAAAAGACCTTGGTTTCTGACTGGTCAGACTGACAAGTGGCCAGTAATCGATCCATAATGTCTGCCAACACTTTATGCAACATTTGCATAATAAAATTATCTGGATAACATGGTAGAGTCAATCATTTTTTCACGGCGTTTTATCATTATTGGCATTTGTTTTGCTCTATAATCAAGTTGAGAAGAATAAAGGAAACACTTAGTTATAAAATCTTATTAGCTTACTCCTTAGTAAGTGTGTCTATGCACAGCCTAAATATTATGTTTCTCACACTTTGCTATTAGCGGACATAATTTCTTTATGTACTTTGTGAAGGATTTTATAATAACGTTGTGGGTATGTAACACATAACCCTTTTTATTATATTACTAAGACTCCACTGTCCGTCTGTCTGTCTGTCACCTGGCAATATCATGAACCGTGATAGCCAGGCAGTTGAAATTTTCACAGATGATGTATTTCTGTTGCCGCTATAACAAATAGTAAAAATTGAAAAAGTGAGAGTAGGACTCGCGCACGAAGAACACCGTAACCTCCGTGAAAACTAAAAAAATAGGTTATAATACAGTGTTTAATATTGTATAGATAATGGTACGGAACCCTCCGTGCGTGAATCCACCTCGCATTGGCCGAATGTATTTTACCAGTGATACCTATGTCTTTATTAACATAACACTACGAGCTATATATGCAACATTACAGCTACTACAACGAAAATATGAAGACAACCTTAAGGCCACTGCAGGCCCAAAGGTGAAATAAAATAATAGAATTTTTCGAATCTTTAATCACAATATGCGTAAATATTACAATAGTAGGTACTACACGTATATGGCAGTACGAATATAAAGTACTTAGTAAAAGTATTTATTTCTGCCAAGGTAGACAGTAGAAACTACTTTCTATCTGTTTTATTATGTGTATATTTAAAGGTTGTCTGTAAGAGATTGCTTTAGCGATAAGACCGCCGATTGTATTGCCACTTCACATATTTAATTATATATAGTTGTAAATGTACACTTCTGATTAACTAATTCTGTTTGCTTTATAACTTCTGTAAGTTATTAATTATGTTTGTAAATGTACTTTTTTTTACTTTTGTTGGTATACAATAAAGAGTATTCGTATCGTATCGTATCGTATATTTTTGCAAGCATTTACCAAAGGTACATACTGTACTGTATCAGCCGGATTGTCCACTGCTGAACACAGCCTCCCCCATTATGGGTGGGATTTGCCCTAATCCCCACGTTGATGCAGGCGTCTTGTGTATCGCAGTGTGAGATATTATTTTCTCAGAAAGCGCTGCTGCCCACCTTCTGGTGTCTTACGCTTAGTCGCCTTTTACGACACCCACAGGTAGAGATGGGGGAGTGACATTCTAGCCGGGGTATGCTCTAACCGCTAAGCCAACATAACATAAGCTGGAGAGACTGAACTGGCCTGATGGTAGATTCCTAATCTACCATCAGGCCAGTTCAGTCTCTCCAGCAGAAAGATCTCATAATAATTGATATAACATGCCCAAGCTGGATACCACTAGTGCCACCTATCTCGGAGTTTCAGTAGTGGTAACCAGAATCCACCATCAGGTCAAGTCCTATACAGTTTTGGGAAAGATATGTTCACAACTGAGAAAACGAGCCCAAACGTCAGGTTTTGTCCTTTTAGGAGTTCCAGTAGCAGACTCCACCACCATAATATATATTACGCTTATATGGGTACTACCCTTATATGTATCCCACAGAATTTCTACTCGGTTGCCTGGGCTACAACTCACTAAAAGTCAGGAGAACCCATGATCAATTAGGAATGATGTGCAAGATTCTGCACGGTAAAGTTGATGCACCAGATCTTCTTGGGCAGCTATGTCGCTTTTTCGTGCCCGACAACTATTTTCGTAGCAGAAAATATAAACTGTTTGCTGTTCCGGAGCATAGAACAGTAGCTCACAAGACATCCCCGATACCGCGATCCCTTGCCGCGCTCAATGATCTCCTTGACTCTAAGCCAGATTGTGATCTGCTTGCAGGTGAGTGGAAAATTATCATGGCAGAATGTTTGACCTATTGTGAGGCAATTTAACTATAGCCAATTAGGAAAACTATATTATCATTGGCCTTATTGGATATGTCATGTTTAAATGACATTTTAATATATTTAATTTTATTTTTTGTGTACATCTAAACTAACATGACATTTGATATATTTCTTAATTGACTTTGTTTTTGTGTAGGTACTCAGCATAATCTGTGACTGCTGTTATAAGTATGATTTAATTGAAATTAATAGACATTTAATTTTAATATTGTATTTGACATCCAGAATTTATATTTTAATTATCTATGACGTGCAAATATTAATCATTAATTTGTATAATTAATCATATTATGTATCATTATTCCTATCATTAGTGTAATTCGTGTTTGTGCGGTACTAATTGAATAAATAAATAAATAAATAATAGTTCGGTTAATACCTACAGGAGAAAGACGAATAAAAATTAACACACACACTGAGTATTTGTTATAAAAACTAACGTGGTTTTCACTTATTTTAGTTAATAATACGGGATAACTCACGTGAATAAGGCAGATAGCTCCGACTATAGTTTTGAGTGCTGAGCGAGAAGTCAACGTGGGAGAACATATCCCGAGCTCTCCTTGAGAAAGACCACCGGATGTGGAATATGAATGAAACTTTAGTTGGAGCTATCTGACTTATTCACGTGAGTTATCCCGTATTATTTACTATAACTGAGTATTTGTGTTAAAAAAACTAATTTCAAAACACGTTGATGTTACTAATTAACTATTTCCGGTATCGTTCCATGGCTCTAAGTATGATACCTGCTTACGTTTTTTCCGTATTTGTACCGAACACTCAGTGTGTGAGTGACCACCTCGCACTTGGCCGGTTATGTTACTTATATTCCATCGTTTATTAATCGAATATACTACGTATAAGAGCTGCTGTGTGTTTGACAGTATGCAGTAGACAGGTACTTACTTATCTGTAAACACGTAAGTGCAAGGCTAAGTTACTTTATCCATTTAGTAAGATCTAGTTAATGTAGCATAAGTAGTAGTTAGAATGCAAATAGGCTGGAAACTTGAAGTGAAAATGGCTTCTAGGGAGTCTTGATTAGAGTTTGTGCACTTAGTTTTTCTAGATCGGATGTAGGCAGTCGGTATTGGTATTGGAATTCTGTATGTATTATGGTTTCATGTCCATAGAAATTCAAATTCTGCACTCATCACAACTGCTCTTTGAGTAGACCCAAAAGTGTACTTTACTCATTCAAATCTAATTAGGGAAAAATACTGCTTTATAAATTCTAATTTCAGAATACATTCGAAAGTGTAATTTAAACACGAATCTTTATATCTGGTGATAAAACCTTTCGTTTCACATTTTCATTGTTGCACTAACTTTATATTTGTAAACAAAAATGAAATTGAATGGCAGAATTTTGTTGTTTTAATGTGCACAGGCAACTGTCTCTATTTTGATTGATGATACAATTCTTAAGATTTAGGGACAATGTAAATAAGCGGATTTTATACAATGGAGTATTTTTAAACAAAGCAAATGATTATTGTGAGACTCAAGTGTATAGAATACTAGCTGTGCCCCGCGGTTTCACCCGCGTGGTGATGGATTATGTTGATAAAAAGTATGATATGTGTTAATCCAGACACAAATATATGGCATAGAGGTAGATAAGGATCTACCTCTATGCCATATATTTGTGTTTAAGATTTATACATAGCTTACGCAAATATGATCATAGCTCCGGTTTTCGTAATAAGCTCAAGTGGCTCCCTTTTCGTCGTCACCGGAATGCTCATATCATATTATCTCTCCTTTACAGTATTCTGTTCAACCCTTTATCCCCGCGCTACATCAAGGAACAATTTAAATTTCTTCTTTCTATCCATTCTCTGTCGTTACGGTCATTAGAAACCTTAACGGTGCAACAACCTGCTACTAAAATTACTTTCTACCACTATTAATTTGCTCAATGCAAAAAAATCATTTAAGGATCAAGTCAAAAACTATTATGTCTTGCTCTAAATTTCTATAATAATGGACACTGTGGTACAAACATCCTTTTTTAATTCAATTGTGTTTAATATGTATAAAATTGTACATGTATATATATTCCATTATATCTATATGTTTATATAATATATGTGGTTTTTGTCTATTTATTATAATAATATTAGTATATATATTAAAATCTTATTTCTATATATGTGTATTAATCTATTTACATATTAGTTTTTGGCTAATTCGTTAATAATTTGGTAACATCTAAACTATCTAAACTAATATAATAAAGAGGAAAGATTTGATTGTTTGTTTGTTTGTTTGTTTGCATTGAATAGGCTCTGAAACTACTGGACCGATTAGGATGAAATTTGGTATGGAAATAGTTTGAGACACGGGGATGAACATAGGATAGTTTTTATCCGACTGAGCAAAAAAGAGGTTAATGGTTTTGCGTGATAACCGATCTACTGGACCGATTAAGATGAAATTTGGTGTGGAAATAGTTTGAGACACGGGGATGGTCATAGGATAGTTTTTATCCAACTGCGGAAAAAGAGGTTAATGGTTTTGCGCGATAACTGATCTACTGGACCGATTGGGATGAAAATTGGTATGGAAATAGTTTGAGACACGGGGATGAACATAGGATAGTTTTTATCCAACTGAGCAAAAAAGAGGTTAATGGTTTTGCGCGATAACTGATCTACTGGACCGATTAAGATGAAATTTGGTGTGGAAATAGTTTGAGACACGGGGAGGAACATAGGATAGTTTTTATCCAACTGCGCAAAAAAGAGGTTAACGGTTTTGCATGATAACCGATCTACTGGACCGATTAGGATGAAATTTGGTGTGGAAATAGTTTGAGACACGGGGATGAACATAGAATAGTTTTTATCCAACTGCGCAAAAAAGAGGTTAATGGTTTTGCGCGATAACCGATCTACTGGACCGATTGGGATGAAAATTGGTATGGAAATAGTTTGAGACACGGGGATGAACATAGGATAGTTTTTATCCAACTGAGCAAAAAAGAGGTTAATGGTTTTGCGCGATAACCGATCTACTGGACCGATTGGGATGAAAATTGGTATGGAAATAGTTTGAGACACGGGGATGGTCATAGGATAGTTTTTATCCAACTGCGGCAAAATAGGTTAATGATTTTGCGCGATAACTGATCTACTGGACCGATTGGGATGAAATTTGGTGTGGAAATAGTTTGAGACACGGGGAAGGACATAGGATAGTTTTTTTCCAACTGCGCAAAAAGAAGTTAAAAACATTAGAACCAAAAAAACAAATATAAATAAAAGTTCGTAAAAAATACATTAAACATTCTTTATTATTTTATTTTCTTAGTAACCTGACTTAAATAGAAGGGTTTATGTGTTTGTGTAAAAATTATTATAATAATTTTTTAATACCCGTGCGAAGCCGGGGCGGGCTGCTAGTCAGTTATAATTATGTATAGAATTATTAAAAAACTTTGACTATATCTCTTATTGATAGGTTGTGTGGAAGAGATCGCTCTGAACGATAAGACCGCCCTTTTTGATTCGATTGATACACTTGGTTTTAAGTTATTTTTTAGTAATAAGTTTATTGTTGTTATTATGGTATCTTCAATAAAGAGTTATCGATCTATCTATCTATTATACCCAATTTCATCAAAGTCAATCCAGCCGTTTCAGCTTGAAGAAATAATAAACATACAAACACACTCACATACGTTCGAATTTTTAGTTTGAAAAGGGTCGAAAATTTGTTACTACCGAATATGCATAAGTTTTTTTTTTTAAGTATTTATGGTTTACTATTTTGGCGATAATGGCTTACACATAAAATATAGATATATGCTATCGCAGGCTTTTTTTGTAGGAAAATTTAAGATAAACATTTCCGTTATACATTATGTTCGTGTGACACTAAAGGTTTTTGCAGTGCACGCCAGAATAAGTCGCATATAGCTGATTTTTGTCTTACTTACTTGACACTTATCGTTATATTTTCGATAATTCACACAATATCTTTATAAATTATAGCCTATGTGTTATTCTGATGTATAAGCTATATTACTGTAAAGTTTCATTAAAATCCAATCAGCAGTTTTTGCGTGAACGAGTAACAAACATACATCCATACTAACAAACTTTCGCGTTTATAATATTAGTAGGATAGGATAGGATTGAAAATTGTCCTTGGGTTTAGCTCTTAAATTAAAGTATTTGAGCACAGATCACATGTACACCTAATAAAAAGAACAGACTGTAGGTGCCCTGATCAAAAATTTGTCGTAAATGTGGTTACCAATGTAATGTTAGGTGCAGGGATATCACTCTCACGCACGCGATTTTACTATTATACAGCGTATTCTCTGCCAAGTATTTATAAGTGTAAGTACTACAAATACACCTCATTAGTGAAACAAAACCGTCTCAGCTTCCCATCGGTGTCAGTTTGCTACTACCCGTCCTCATTTTCACTGCATTATGTCCCGTACATACGTTAATGAAGAGGTGTGACTCTTATATTTTAATTAAGGATATACGGTTATTAATTTTTACGTCTTTCAGTGTGCCTTTTTGGATCACGGGTTGAGTTCTGACGAAGTCACCAGGAGTAAAACGATCGACGAGTCTGGATACTGTTCCTCGTGAGGTGCCGGGTTAGAATTGCACCTCCCCATATCATACCGTGGGTGTCGTAAGAGGCGGCTAAGGGAAAAATACTGGAAGGTGGGCAGCAGCGCCTTCTAAAGAACTGCCATCTTACACTGCGATCTCCAAGCCGCCTGTCAAGCGTGGGGATTATGGCAAATACCCCCTTGATAGGGGAGGCTGTGTTCAGCAGTGGACGTTCCGGCTGATACAGTACAGTACAGTCTGGATATATTTTATTAGTGCTTCTACATATTTGCTATTTGTGCTTTATACCACACTGTTTGCACTGGCGCAAGTCTTAGAACTGTGCCATAAACTATTTGAAATTCAAGTAATTATTAGGATGAAACATGGTATTATGGCCCTTGATTGATAAGTACAACAATAATTCGTGTAGCTTAGCAGTTATGACACAATAAAACATTCTACGCATTATCTAGCGAACCTACGCAAGCTATGTTCGCTCGAGGGTGTTGAGAAAGAAAAGACACCATCTTTAACTACTAAAAAGCCAAGAAAGTATTTTAACCACCTTACAATAGTTCTTGTAATGAAGCTACCACAGAAAAAACTAAACGGAGGGACACCTTATTTTTGCCACATATGGGAAACCATTGTTAGGAAAAATATGAAGTTAAGAACTATTTATTAAGTTTAAAAACTATTGTCTAGTCAAAACCATAAAGTCAAACTTATATGTAATATGCATAAGATCTTTGAGAGCCCCCCACCGTCAGCGTCGCCACCTGAGCCAGCTCACGTCACTATCTTGGCATATAAACTGCCGCAATTTCTTTGTGTTCTTGTGTAGGTGAAATCGCGCTTGTGTGAGTGCATTTAGTACCTTTGTTACTCTCGTCCACTCTGGTATAGCGTCACTTTGAAATCTAGAGCTCCTCGGTTCGAACAGTTTTTATATTATTATTTTTTTGTAGCTTAGAGTAACTTTGGCTGCTAGATGGCAACAAGCTCACCCCCGATTTCATAGTATGAAAACGTCCCATCAAGGCCCACCCTAGAACACTTAAGAACCACCCTAGCAAGACTTGGCTATTTAGTCACCTTTCACTAACACTTCGCAGAGCCCAAAAAATAGTGTGCATTAACCGAGCAAGAAAATCACTTCTGCCTGGCTAGCATGTGCAAATAAGAAATAATTTGTAATGTTCGCTGAGCATGAGATAGTGCTTAAAATCATATTTAGAAATAATTTGTAAATGCAATATAATATATTTTCAATATTACGAGAGGAAAAAATATAGTCATGTCCGTCAATCCGCGGAGCACACGTTATTGCTATAAGAAAAATCTTAAAATTGTATTTGCAATATTAGGGATTTTAAATCGTTCAAACTTTTACTGAGTGTTTCTTTTTATTTACTAAAAGCCAAAAGTTAACACAGCATACAAAAATATGGGAAACCAATTGCAATAATATGCGTAACCACAGAACAGGATGTATTGGTTTTATTGTAATTTTCACGGTACATTTGTATTTATTTTTATTGATTCAGTGCACAGTAAGCCATCCTTACAGATCGCTATCTGCAACAGAGTGCTTCTGATTTGAGCTACTCTGAACATCCGAAAAGAGTTCGACCACATTCAAAAGTTCCAGGATAGGGCTTAAGTACTAAGGGAGTAACGTAAGATTTTTCATTTGTATTTATAAAAACACATTATAAATACACATTGCTTTTATTTCCGAGACGTCTTTCAATTATCTTCATTTAATAAAGCTATTACAGGAGGAAAGGAAATGAGATGTCATCAACGCAACGATGACGGTCAAAAGACTTTACTTCGAACATTTTAGCTGAATTTAGGATGTTATTACACTACCGCAAGGATGTTGAGCGCGACCGCAACATCTGTCTAAAGATTGCCTAATTTTGGATAATTTTGTCGTAAACGCACAGGTTGTTAGGCTTGGGCGGTAATTTTTCTGTAAAAATTATGGAACGAACAATAATGTTATTATTTAGTTCAAAGAAGTGCGGCAATGCGCTACCTCTTTTTATTATTTTGACACCTCAGCATCCGCAGTGGACGATATCGTCCACTTCTTACTTCACACTTAAAGCAGTGATGACTCAGTGGCATTGGCTATGGACTGCCACGCAGCAAGTCCGTGGTTCTAATCCCGCCGCGGGCTAGAACTTCACCGCATGGTGGAAGGACATTTTGCGGATGCCCCCCTGGCTAGCGACCACCCTCAAGTAGAAAATCTGTCGCCAAGCACTTAACGGTGTTCCGGCAGCTATCCTTGAGAACCATTGAAATTACAGGCACATGAGACTTAACAACTATGTCTCAAAGTGACGGGCGCAGTGCAATTCGTGACTTGTGATAAAATGTATCTGTTAAAGGCAGAGGTTAGTCCGCAGACATCGATCGCGTTCCGTCACAATAAAAATAAAAAACTATTGTTATAATTACCTACGATGCGCATGGGTATCGCTTAATATTGATGTATGATATGTCATCTCTTAGGTTAGTATTTTAGGATAAACGTTGGTAATTAAATAAATTAATATATGGCGTTATAAAGATGTACACTACGCAGATTTATGACACTGGCCTATTGAATGAAAACTTTTAAGGCCCTAAAATATGTAGGTACTGTACTGGCTTCGAGACCACTATGCCAAGTTTCTTGTTTATAAGATATGATTGGAAAAAATAAGTAACATATATACGACTTCACAACGATAAGTTTTAACCAAGCGGGATTCGAACCTACTGCTGTCAGTCTCTATTGCCTGTATACATTCTCTAAGAACCTAAACTTTCGTAGTGCCATGTCAAAGTGCGAATTCTAGAGTCAATGTAAAATGACCTATAACAGATAAGTAATTTTGAAACTAGCTTATATACCTAGCTTGTTTGCACAATGACACAATTCAATCCCTTCAAGTACCATTTTCGCAGATTTGGCCTTGGCCTTCAGGAGGCTTTTATACTTTTGTCTCTGGCATTTCCGGACGGAATCGTATGATTCAAACACTTTTGACTACACCGATACACGTATACTCTGGTACGAAAATTATTAGTCTATGACAACGGGAAGTATTTATAATCATAAAATTAAAAAAAAGTCCCCTTTCTATACATTTTGGCGCGTAATTTGCAAAAACGGGAAATCGCGTACAAATATTCTCGTAAATAGTAGTGAGTATACCAGGGAGCTGTTGAGTTATTTTTTTGTGTATTGTTGACCAGTAAATATTAAAGATATTTACTTATATATAGGTCAAATAGTTATGAGTTTTTTTTATCGAAAATGTGAGTACTTACTAACAAATAAAGTCCCGCTATTTTTTGGTCATCTTTTTAATGGTTTTACAGTAAGTTTTTCTGTATAAGGTTTTCTTTTATATGTATACCGTGCCATTTGGCTAGCCAATTAAAAAAAACCGGTAGCACTTGGGGCCCTGAAGAATATTATTAGTAACTTCTCCTCAACGGTGCTGAATTTTCACATCTTACTTTCGCTAAAATGTGACCAAGTATATCATTATAACTATATATCCAATATGTAAAAGTAGGTATTATTTTCTCCATTTTTCGAGGTTTTTAGACAAACAGAAGGTCTTGGCCGCCACGACTGCGCGCATTGAGATTGAACTTTGTGTTAGCATCCGGCATGACATTAATATGAATATTTACTTTAGAATTGAGATAATAATTCGCGGTTTTACGAAGAGTTTATAATATGAAAATCGATTTATAAATGCAAATGGAAACATTAAGACAACAAAAAAATAAGATAGGAGCGCGATATGCGTTGTGTTAATTGTGTGCTTAGATAATTAACTGTGTGCATGAACAAGTTTTCGAGTTCTAAGAATAGTGACTGTCACGGGAAACTGATATATTTAACAAAAGTAAAATCGTCACATCGAGGGTACCAATGGAAGTTCTCCTGGAAGGGTAAGACGTTTAATATTTGTTTAATCCAAATGTATACTAGTTTTATTTTCCTAATTGATCTGCATCGCCCCCTTATGGCCAACGTTTGCACGAATTAATATCAAAATTGCAGGTTTGTATTTCATTATCTATGCGAGCTAGAGATCCGAGACATACGCATGAACAGAAAGACAGCAAAGTCTCATTATTAAGGGTCCATTTGCCCTCTGTCTGTCCGTCCGCCCGTATGTCATGGGTCTCTAACTCGTCAACAGAGTGAGTAATAAATCAGATTTTGAAAGATTTTTATAGTAAAACGTTGACCCAATAAGGAATTTAGATAAAACATTTAATTTTAATAATTTTTAGCGGGGCTCTAATACACGAGTAGAAAGCCAACCGAAAAATAAACTCTTTTACACACTAACACATGGGTGTCATTGTCTAGATATCATTGACTAGATTAAAAAATAGGTTGAAGTATTTTTCCTCGTAAAATAAATAAATAGCCGTCTGTAAATTTTAGACCTTTTTTTTACGGGGTATATCTGAAAAACTACGCTAGTTAGAATCTTAAAGTTCGGTAAATTTCGGTAACATGGAAGCCATCTAAAACACCTGCGATGTATTAATTCCGAGAGTAGGCACGTGGGCAGCTAATTCACTCACTCCATGGTGGCAGGTGAGCTCACCTGATGAAGAGCATCGGATATGCCCGAAACCTAGGTCAAAAATCTCGACCAATACGCGTGAGTACAGCTGGTTCTTTAAAACATTAATATGTCTCATACTCACGGGAATTTGAAACTAAAATTAGCAAGTATATTTCCTAAATCCATTTTTGTATTCCTTTCCCGAAAGTTACGATGACTATATTAATTTTAAATATTTTTGATGTTTTTAGTTGAATACGGAGCTAATAAGTCCTTTTTATATATTTGTATATCTATCTAAGCCTTGTTTTGACTTGTTTGAGCTCAAATTATGACACTTCTGGAAAAAGTGTGAGTTATGCAACTTTTGCTTAGATTTGATAAAATTGGTACTATATGTATAGTAGACATTAGGACTAGTCCAAGTATTCACTACTAAGTAATATTATGTATGTAGTTAATAAGTATATTGTGCTTTATTGATTGTAATTATATTCATCGTCGCATATATCCCGATGATAATTACAGTCCGCGTACGTATTAACCGCAGAGTTAATTAAGTTCTCAGTAATAAATAAGTAAGACGTTATTGACCATCATGTCGCCACCAATTAAACTAAGATGGACAGCATCGGCCTCGATAACGATTGGTGATTAACTTACCCTCTTTGAGCATGATGAGATTAATGAGTGACCGACCCTTGAACGCTAATATGAAAAAATCTGAGCCAGGGCCACCCTGGGTATTCTGTCTCCCGGGTAAGGTCACACAAACGTCGCAGCGAAGGACCATAAAAACTATATATAGACCATTGACGTAAGTACCTATCTATTGCTTGCTCAAGTCTGAGTCGATTGTCGATGTATGAATTCTAGTTTTACATTACTGTGGTAATGGAGAAGCCTCAGAGGATATTATTGTGATTTCAGTAAATTTAATAAAATATGGGCCATTGTGTAGGAAGAAAATTACTAAATTCCCGAGTTTTTCATAAGTAACTAGTTGTTTTATTTGACTTAAATACATAAATCGTGTAATTCGATAAATTTAAACTATACGTATTCTATTCGTTCTAATTTATTTAGATTTAAATCTATGAAAAGCGCTGCTTATTGTTTGATTTGTTGAGCTGTTCGAAACTCGTCGCAGGCACAGATGACAGGATGATAGGCTTGATTTTCACCGCATGGTGCATTTGTCACCAAGCACGTAACGGTGTGTAGAGGGAAGCTGTCCTTCAGAGGCAATAATTCAAGGTTAACTCCTTAAACCACTTAACATCAGAGGGGATTGTAATTATAAGGCTAACCAATAAGGAAAAAGTAGGTACCTAAATGAAACTTTGTAAATCTAAACTTAGATACTAGTTGGCTAAAACAAAACTAATATTTATGTTAGACCTACTTAATTTTAAGTTTGAATAGTCTCATCATTGATCTCTATTTTATGCTCGTAGGTACGCTGGACTTAGATTTCCAAAATAATAATATTCCTAAATGCTTGCTTATGACAATATAAAAAGTACAGTGGATCCGCAGTAATCAGTCCATGGTTAGGTAATTCGGCACACCCTATAATCCGACATGCCTATAACACGTACAAAACACATTTATTACAGCTAATCTTTGCTAATACATTTTTAAACATGTTGACTTGTGGCAAGCAAGACTGTAAAACTAATGCTGGCAAACCGAATTAAAAAACACTTTACTAATCATAGCATCAGATAATACGTCGTCATGGATTTATGGTCAGAAATTGTCGTCACACTCGGCACCACTCCTCAAATCAGTGTTTTTTCGGAAGTCACAAAGCAAGTTACTACCTAATTATGCAGCACAGGTAGATTAAATCGTGCTAGTTTTATTGGAATGTATGTTATTTTCCGTTATTTTCCTATTTAAAAAGTTCCGGACTGCAAGTGGTACGTAGCAGTACTCTATAGTCCGACCAATTCGATTATCCGACACCGCCTTGCAAACGTTATTTGGATCACCAGTAAGTCTAGTATGATCTAGTAGTTCTCGTAGACCCACTGTGATCCGAATAACGTTTGCAAAGCGGTGTCGGATAATCGAATTGGTCGGATTATATGGAACTAGTCATGCATCTATTAGTTCGTAAGCCAAGGTGAGGACATTTTAATGTTATACTTATCTAGTTCCCGCACGCGGTCAGTTAGAAAATTTTCTTTTATTTTCGGACTCCAATTATGTCAAGTGCACCAAGGGGTGAGTATGGAGGTCAATGTTTCACATGCAGTGGGGCGCAGTTGCTAACTAGAGTATCAGACTGACGCTTTCTAACAGAAATTGTTACAATATTACAAAATCGCCATACAGATCAATTTACATTAATAAAATACGTCCAAGGTACCTTGTTGGTAACCTTTACCTTCTACTTTTAATAATGATTAGTACATTGTGTCTATACAGACGGAAACATTGAGCCGCAAATGGTGTCTGGAACTGAGAGCAGGTATCAATTATTTATAGTAAATTATTATTGTACGTTCGTTAATTGCGTGTTGCTTGTTAAATTATGAATTATGCTTGGTGTCAATGTGGGCTGAAATTATGCTATTCCCCGTTGCAACATTGTTCTTTTGATATGTTGGTTTGCGATGCGGCCATGCAGACTGGCGATCTCTGGCCACATTATTGTATTCATTTTTTAAGATCATTAAGATATTTATGATCATCTCTCGCGCATGTGCTTGTTCATTGTACAACGATCCTTTCAGAAATTGTCCAATCCCATGATGAGATACCACATGGTATCTTGTTTTAGGCGCATTTTCTTATTCTGTTCTGATCTCACTTAGATATTGTTTAACGTATTTTTATTTTGTATTGTTTTACTGTTACGGTTTGATCCCATCAACTATATTTATAGTATGTACTTATTTACAGTTTGCAAATTAAATTCAACATTTCACACTTTATAATAATACACTCATTTTCAAAGTACCCGAAGGGCATTAGCACTTAGGTACCTAAAGACCACGCAATAAAAACAAACAAATATTATGACTTAACAAATAAATTAACCAAAAACGGTTATGTGGTTAATTTATATGCTGTAGAAGTTGGAGCTATATATACCATATACCAGCGAAATCCCTATATATTCTACTAAAAGACCTTGGCCTGTCAAGAACAACCGTAACTTCCATCCTAGAACGTGTATCCAATGTGGCATTAGTAAGGTCTTACTATATTTGGTTAGGTAGGGGAGGAGGCTCGAGCGGTGAAGGGGAGCATTGATATATCGTAAAGGGGCCCCTTTACCCTACTCCTGGGTTGCAAGTCCCAGGCCCCTCTGGCCTCTTCCTCTGCAACGCTATGGACCCGGCACCCGCACGGTGAATCCATGGAAAGCTAAGCAATTCGTCTCTATAGTATGTACTTATTACAGTTTGCAAGATAAATTCAACATTTCACACTTTATAATAATACACTCATTTTCAAAGTACCCGAAGGGCATTAGCACTTAGGTACTACATGGGCTAGAGCCGACCCTACACTTAACACATCGTTACGTTGGGCTTCAGCCACGCATCGAAAGCAAAGGTGAAGCCTTGTCAGTAACCGATATCTGAGGCACTCGATCGAGTCTGGCATCGCATCGGACACTTCTGTCGAACCTGTCTTCTTACGGGATACCATTACTACGGTAGAAGCTAATTTATTAGAAAGACCATTTTCACTTGGCCACAAGAAGCGTCTACAAGAAGCAGTTTTAATAGAATCTGAGAGCTGATACTGAGTACTTACGTGGAGTTCACTGACAGTTTTCGTTAGACTCATAAATAAATAAAAATATTAAAAGTAATACAGTTAATTACTGCTTGTCAAACTATTTAGAGATTTTCATTCGTTCAAAAGGTTTTAAATAAATGAGAACCATTGGTTTGATTGAATGTTTTTCACGTGCCGATTGAATTGAAAGCTATAACGGCTTCTTCTTGCACCGTAAATGTCAAGCCTCTTATCAAATCTTTGAATTTTGTTCAATAGTTATAATTTATGGTGAAGTAAAGAAACTCACAAACATACATGAACTCTAAAATATACCTATTTTTGGGCAGTCGTATAATGATAGTGATTGTTTATCATTGTACGAGTTGTAGTTCTTATCTACAACATAATGGATGACAATGGCCTAATGCTAGGTACCTAAGAGCTAAAAGTAAACGGAATAAACTGAGACAACTTAGAGAAATTCCTAGTAGCTAACCTTGTTGCTTGTCTGCCTGGACCTAATTAGATAAAATGAGTGCTCTATGTTCAATAAGCATAATAAAATTAGCAAGGTAATGTAAATTAGTAGTTTCTATTGTTCATGCTTACGTGAGAAAAAGCAATAATTCAAATTAATGAGTCTACGAACATAGATAAGTAACGATTTTCTGGTTGAGTTCAAATAACACTTACTTGCTCGCTGTAGCTAGGGTACCTCAATAGGAATATATTAGATACTACTTAGAGCAACTGTGTTGTTTTAAAAAATAGTATACGAGCGCTTCAAATTATATAGTATATATAATTTGAAGCGCTCGTAGCGAAGTTTGCTTAGCTGTTCTTAACCGATCCGCAAAGTTAAGCAACGTCCGCCGCGATCATGAATTGGATGGGTAACCACACATTACTACTGAGGGCTTCCGTTCTTCGGAGGGCACGCTAAGCCGTCGGTCCCGGTTTTTATCTTAGGATGGCAGTTGTTATAGCATGGTGTTACGGCCGCTTGGCTAGCTACCACCCTCAAGTAGGAAATCTGTCGCCAAACACGTACACACGCTGCCTTTGAGAGCCAGTAATTCCAGGTTAGCCTGAACAACATCTTTGACCACATCATCACTTACCATCAGGTGATATAGTGGTGAAAGGATAATCTACCAGTCACAAAAAATAATGGCACGTACAATTTGAATGCAGTGATGCTAAATAGTAATGCTATTCTATTATGTAGGTACGGGTACATGCTTAATAAGTTGGCATCGTACTGGACCACTATGTCGTAGTTATGAATGAAATTCTATTGTTATCATTATCGCCGATGCCAATGGGTGAATGCCTTGTCCAAATTCAGTCCCAAGAAGTAGGTTTTACCTTGATGTGTTGTCATGGAGATGGTCAGGGACGGCAATTTTTTTTGCAAATAAGTTATTGATTGATTGATTGATAAAAAAAGGTGGCAGTGAAGTCCTATCGGGCTGAGATCGCACACACTAAAATATGCACAAATGGTAAATTATTAAGAATTATTGCCTTAGATCACGAAATTATATTCCTAGGAGTGATTGCAAGTATCTATGAGGCAATGCTACTATTGGTTCGCGTAGTTATTAACAGATGTTATCGAATGCTATCTGTCATTTCACAGGCTACCCTGCCCTACTATCGCTGTCCATGTCATAACACGTCAAGGTAACGATGGGACTAGTGGGAAATCTAGGTTAGCCTTTGATCATAATCTCACCTAATGGTATAAGTGATGATATGGTCCAAGGTGTTATCAGGCTTAACCTAGAATTACTGGCTCTCAAGGACTGCTGCCGGAACACACCGTTATGTGCTTGGCGACAGATTTTCTACTTCAGGGTGGTCGCAAGCCAGCGAGCATTCGCAAAATGCCCTTCCACCATGAGGTGAAGCTCAAGCCCGCGGCTGGATTCGAACCATGGACCTACTGCGCGGCAGTCCATAGCTAATGCCACTGAGCTATCACTGCTTCTGGAACTGGATTTGATTGACACGGCAGTAGGTAGCTACTGTAAGTAGGTAGGTACCACAAGGTGGGATTTGCAGATTATGCAGTGTTAGCTATTTTACCTCGAAACGTATTAATTAGGAAGGTACTAATCTATTTAGGTTTAAAGGGGTAAGCGCAATACGAGCGAGATATACGAGTAAGAGTCGCAAAAATTGTGAGGTAGGTAATGATACATAGTAATTAAACAACTTTAAACGGTTTATTTCGCGTATTTTTATCATTACTTTTGTCCCGTCGTTTCAGGTAGGTATAATGATAGTTAAAGTTTTTAATAAAATACTAAAAAGTATACACCAGCTTCCTGTGAATTATTTGAAAATAAAATTACACCAGATCCTAACAAAGCGCTGTTTTTATAATTTTTTTTTTTTTCATTCTAAGTAAGTATATTTCATAGTAATTGCATAATAGTAATTAATTTTGTAATGATTGACATTTAATTTTAATATATTGTGATTTATTAATGATAGTGAATTATTTGCAGTTGTTTTGTATTGTAATATTGTGTAGATAACTAGGATTTTGTGATTTATAGTTATAAAAACTATTTTTTATTCTAATTTGACATAATTTAATAGTGTATATTTTTATGTGTACATAATATTTGCATGTCCTATTGTGACGTAGCTGCACTTAAATTTTAGATCTTTATTATGTGACCGTGTTTCTGGCAAATAAATATCATTTCAAAATTTCAACCGATACATCGTTATGACGAGCATAGACGAGTGTCACCACAGTGTCACGCAGAGCGGTCTCTACAGCTGTTTTTTTCTTTATGCCTGATAGGTTAGCCTTTGACCACTATCTCACCTGATGGTAAGTGATGATGTGGTCGAAGATGTTGTACGGGCTAACCTAGAAGTCGTTAGGTGCTTTGTGACAGATTTTCTACTTGAGGGTGCACGGAAAAAAAAGATTGTGTCAAATCAAGAATATATCTATTGGTCAAGACATTCCGTGTTTCATATATGGGGAAAACAATATATTCTTGTGATTAGTAAATATTTGTCTTGTTAATAATTTTTCGTGCAAGTATTTATATACTTTATCTAAGATTATTATTTTCTTATTAAAAAAAAGCAGTTATGTCTCTGTCTAAGTAAATCATTGCTCTAATTTAGAGAATCTGAAATTCTCAAATTTAAAACAATCCTTACTTGAATAAATGAACTCATACGTTCACTCATTCATTAGATTCTAATAAGAAAAAAAAATATTTTACTATTAAGTACATAAATAGTTCAGTTAAGATATTATTCTTACTTCTAGTAAAATATATTCTTCTGAGTATATATTTTAATTAGACCAACAAAAGAGTTTTCTTCGTACAAGAAAATTACTTTTAGTTAAACAAAAAATCTTCTTATCTGAATATTGTAACTTATTTAAGTTAAGAAACCATAATTCTGGCTTCAACGCGTATATGTTTTCATACGGAGATCAGTTTATATAGAACGAATAATTAATGTTCTCCAGTGAACAATTTTCAGTTCTCATTTCAATATTAAGTGTTTTACTGTAAGTAGTTTTGATCTTAGTAATCTAATGGGTGTTTTACCCGAAAAAGTTGTATTGATTGGTTCAAAATAATTTGTATTTTGCACGAAGATTGAATTGTCTACGGATAGAATATCAGATTTCTTGACTCGACAATGGAATTTCACTGGAAGAAACCTCAGTTCTTGTTCAAAATAATTACATGTTTTACATTTAAATTTTAGTCGTCTTGGTAAAATAATAGTGCGTTTTATTGTAAGAAGTCTCATTACTTGGTTCAAGTCATTACATGTTTCATACGGAAATCAGATAATATATTGATAAGACTATCCATTTTCTAGCTTCAACAATAGTGTATTTTAGTAGAAGGAGTCTTAGTTCTTGGTTCAACTCTCTAAATGTTTCATACGGAGATCAGATTATATAGTGTGAAAAATATAAATTATCTTGGTTCAATAATGGAGCGTTTTACTGGAAGGAGTCTCAGTTCTTGGTTCAACTCATAAAAGTGTTTCATATGAAGATCAAATAGTATTTTGTGAATAATATCAATTATCTTGGTTCAATGATAGTGCATTTTACTATAAGAAGTCTCAGTTCTAGGTTCAACTCATGAATTGTTTCATGCGGAGCTCAGATTTGTTTCATCTGAACTCCATATATATTGTACAACATATTAATTATTTTAGTTCAATTATAGTGTTTTGATTGGAAGAAGTCTCAGTTAATAAATATATTATAAATTATAGCAAACTGTGAAATTGTTAATGAAGCATGCAGATTTCAAGAAGATATCGTTGTTCTTCAAAGTATTATTAATACCGTACTACCTAGATAAGAACTTCTTTATTTGAAACTGAAACTTCACTGAAATAGAAATAAAACTAACAATTACGTAAGATTGTCCTTAGTATGCAATGAGATATACCTACACAAAAACCTTTTATGAATAAAAAAAACTCGAATAAACTATGCTTCGAATTTCATCATTGAAATACTGAATAAGAACAAGATAATTGATATTTTTTACTATATACAATAAGATATTAATATAAAACTTTTAGTTAGTCAACAAGAACAAAAACTCACTTACAGAAAATAGCCAGCCTGGTGCACTGTCCAGATCTTCCAATCTGATCTCCGCCTTTCAAGTCTGCAAATAACGTAGGTTAATAGTTAAGTGTAGTTCTAAAAGGGATCAACTAAAAAACATCTATCATCGTAAAAATAAATAAAATACAATAAATATTTTCAGTTGAAAATTATTTATTTATAAAATAAATTAAGAAGCACACAATTTTATATTATCATTATCAAAAATATTATACATAATTGTAACAGTTATGTACTGCGCCCCGCGGTTCACCCTGCGTGGTGATGGATGATGATGAAAGGTATCCTATGTGTTAATCCAGTGCTTAAATCTACCTCCATACCAAATTATATCAAAGTTGGTCCTACCATTTGAGCGTGAAGAAGTAATAACAAACACACTTACAAACTTTCACCTATATCTACCACCAAATAATATGATTTTTTTCTCATTATAATCAGCACCACATTTTATGTTACGTTATAATATAAAGTATGGTTGAACACTTTGCTTGTTGAGTCGAGCCTTTTCTTTACCTCCTCCAGTTCAGTTTGGATATCTCCAGGATCCTAAAAAAAAGAGCTACAGTGAAAATATTGCACAATCCATAAACTTTTTATAGATGATAGGCATATTTTGACCACAATCACATATTGTTGAGTAAGTGGTAAAATATAGCAAACAGGTTAAACCTAAATAAAATTAAAACTGTCTTTCAAAGTCAGCTTCCAGAAGGCCCCTTTTAGATGATTATCACACATAAATCATCTAAACTGCAAGTTAGCGGTTAATCAGCGGTTAATCATTAATATAATCTATACAGAATCATGAAATATGGTTAGGCACACTTTTAAAAGTTCTGTATACTAACTACTATATTACCATAAAATACTGACTGTGTATATATATGTTATATTATAGTATGTAATAGATAATTTGATGAGATATCCTAACATCATAAGATAAATATATAATATAATATTTTTAAATTTCATTAAATATGTATTTTATACTTGATGAAATTACCTGAAAAACTATAACAAAGTTCACAATCTGCTCCAACGTGAAAAAAAAAGACTCTTGTTTAGTCTTCCTCTTGGGGGTATTGAGTAGCGTAACACTTGTGTTTCATTGGTTAATTTTTGATCTGGAATGGAAAAAAACACATGTATATTCTTGAATATAGGTTTATCTAACAAAAAAATCTATGTGTATATAGTGTAGAGAGGATAGGTATATATATATATACATCGAAATTCATTCTGAATAACTAACGAGGAACAGACACATAAACAAACACAAACATACATTCGCATTTATAATAATTATAATATTTAAGGATTATTTACCAACATCAGCCTGCTGTTGATCTCTATCATAAAGAGTTATCTTTAATTCTTGATATGAGTAGGTATGTAATACAATAATAATTATGTATTAAGAACCTACCGTTCGTTAACTTGGCTGTACCAACTTAGTGTAACCACACAGCACGTTCCAGGCAAAGAAAATCTAGCAGCCTCTATGATGGATATTTTTGACTATCTGCAGTTATTTATATAGTAAGGAACAAACTTACCTAAATGAACACTAGTTGGTTGCTATCTCAAGCACAACTTGAACAAATATTCTCTTTATAACACTATATTAAACAAAATTTACGAAAATGCCATTGGCCATTCCACTGCGCGTGTACCTTTCGCTCGCAACGGAAATTGTGTTGTGTGTAGCCAACATCGCCCTTATAAAGTCCCGAAACATATTCGTATCGTGATTATTACCAAATGAGCACGTTCGAATAACTTTTCATTTAGGTTGATGATTTGTGTTAAATACAGCCAGTATTTGTAAGAAATAGATGATTACCTATGGCTGTATTATTAGAGAGTCTGTACATATTTGAAATTATTATGAAAGATCGTAAAAAAAAAACAGTGACAATCACGATTACAACACAAGAAGTAAAGATAAAATCGCGGTACCAGGTTTTAGTTAGCAAAGACAAAAGTAAAAAAGTTAATTGTGTGCGGTTTTATAATAACATTCCCTAACATATTACAACGCTCACAGAAGGAAAGTTCAAGTTGCAGGTGGAAAATAATTTTGATTAAGAAATCCTATTCCAGTTTGTGATTACATAAACGACAAAAATGCTTGAACAATTCCTCTCCTCCACTCCTCTGCCAAGCTATCACCTGTCACCTACGTAATTAAAAGAAATATTGAAATTATTTGTTTATACAGTATGTAAAATATTGTTAAAAGACATTTAAATTAATGGTCCCGAGTTTCTTGCCCGTTGTTCTTGCAGTGGCTCTGTAAATTTTTTTGCTGAACGTGGCAGTACGTTGTAGAATATTTCAATATTAAAATTTGTAAATGACCTTCATAAGAGCGTCGTAGATGCCTAAATTGAATCAATGATTTTGACTTTGACTTTGATTAAATATCATAACTTAACGAAATTTCTGATTTATCACAAGTTTAGTTTTTGAGATAGACCTCGTGAGTATTGTATAGGCACCCAAACTTAACAAATAGGTCCTCTAGGCCTTGGCCTTCGCCACTTATGGCGGTGAGTATGAACTGTCACGTGGGGGGTCCATGAGTTCCTGCAGCGGGTTTAAGATTCAGTGAATGGTGATTGGGCATTTTACTAATGTTCACCTGGCTAGCTTTCAAACCACTTTGAATTAGGAAATGAGAAACCGAGACCTAAAGTTAATAATCGGACAGTTTTAAAACATTTTTTACTTCAGATACGAATATATATATTAGGGCACTAGCGGGGTTCAAACCCTGCCGCTATGCCGTTGTACTATGAGTATTTTAGACTCCCAGCTATTATCTGACTATTAGCTGAGTAACCTTATATTTTTCAAATTATAATTTACTTATTTTATTCCTAATATGGATTGAAACAAGCTTATTCATCATGCAATATTGCTTATAATGAATAGTATTCTTAGGTTCAGTAGTTTCCCCACATCAAGGGAGAACTAGACAAAACTAAAATATTGCAACACTAAATAAAATCGGGAACAGAGAAAACCATCTCAAACTAAAAACTGAGTACTTGGTCTGAAAATACACATTTTTAATGGAGAAATAGTTATTCTTGACTGGAAATTTGTCTTTTTACTTTAAAATTCATGGTTTTGATTGAAGAGCCAGTGAATAAAACTGTTTTTTTTTAAATTATGTTTGTTTTTTTTTATTCCTCATATTGTATGGTGGGGTGCCGGGCTGAAATGTCACCCCCCATCTCTACCCGTGGATGTCGTAAAAGGCGACAAAGGGTAACACACCAGGAGGTGGGCAGCAGCGCCTTCTGAGGAATATATACCTTAAACTGCAATCCCCAAGCCGCCTGCCCAGCGTGGGGATTATGGCAAACCCTCTTAATGGGGGAAGCTCTGTTCAGTGGACAATCCGGCTGATACAGTATGATGTGTATCATTTACTAGTATGTAGATATATATTTGTTTGACTTCTACATTTAATGGTTTAAAACTCTATTCAAAAGGTGGGGAAAAAACAAAAGAAAAAAATACATTTCAAAATGTTTGTTAGGACTAGCAAAAGTCAACCCTAAGAGGTTGTTAGCATTTTACCAATAATCCTGTATATTTGTAGACCAAAAAAAACATGTTAAGCCAAGATTGCTTTTTTTATTGAAGATGAGTAACTAATGTTACAATCTATCACTTTGCATTGAAAACTTTAATATTCTTCATGTAAGAAGATACCTAAGTCACTCTCTACAGTAGAGATATATTTTCTTGGTTCAACGTGGGATATAGTTTGATCTCTTAACCTAAGAATGTCGTATCAAATATCAATCAAGAACATGGTACACTTAAGTTCAGTATTCGTTTTCTGAAGTGAAGATGAATAACTTCAACAATTAACAATATATCATTACTGACTCAAAAACTTAAAATTCTTCATGTAATATGAGTCATTCTCTGCAATTGAAATTTATTGTCTTGGTTAAATAAAGAGTACAGTTTTGCTGTGATGCTAATGCCTCTTAACCTAAGAACAACGTATCAGTAATCAATCAAGGATGATTTTTCTTTACTGAAAATGATTTACGTTAGCAATTGAGAATTATTCATTATTGACTTGAAAACTTTGAAATTCTTCATTTAATATAAATCACCCTTTGCAATCGAGATTTAGTTTTTTAGTTATAAAATAAAATTGTTTTGCTTTAACACTAATGTCTCTTTACCTAATAATACCGTAACAAATATTAATCAAGAATAAAGGTTTAAGATCAAGATTTGTTTTCTTTACTGAAGATAAATTACTATAACAATTAAGAATATATGATTATTGGCTTGAAAACTTTAAAATTCTTTTAGTTAGATAAGTTTCTGTCTATAATGGACATGTATTTTCTTGGTTCAATAAAATATATTGTTTTCCTGTTAATCGAAGATTCTTAACTAAAGAATACAATATGAAATAAATATTAAGAATAATCAAACACAGATCAAGATTTGATTTCTTCACTAAATATGAATAAATACAACAACTAACAATCAATTACTTTTGCTTTGACAACTTTAAAATTCTCTATCTAATATAACTCACTTCTGCAGTTGAGATATTTGTCTTGGTTATATCAAGTATATAGTTTTGTTGTAAATCCAATGTATCTTAGCATGACAATACAAATTCATAGATTAATAAAACAATATATGTCTCAGATTTAGAAAACTGACATTTTTAAGAGTAGAATAATTTTCTTGCTCGGACATATATATATCCTTGTCATTTACTTCTCTTAATTATTTTAAATGAACAAAATAAATATCTTGTATTAAGCCCATTGTTGTTGAAAGAATGGAAATATTTTCTTAATCCAATAGAACGTTTATTATTCTTGTATAAAATTTCAGATTTCTTACGCTAACTCCGTACGTAATTAGAATGAGAATTCATAAAATATTTCATTCAAAAGATACTATTTTCTATAGTTAAGACCAAAAATATCTCTGACCAATAGTTATACTCTTGATGTAAAAATATATGGTGAGAATAATATTATTTATCTTAGAGAAAATGACATTACTTCACTCAAGAAAATATTTTTATTTTAAGTAAATATATACTTGAGATTAAACAACACTCCCGAGAGTAATATTATTCTTGGATTGACACTTTGTCAGGACCCATTTTTTTCCGTGTGGTAGCTAGCCAGGCGGGCATTCGCAAAATGCCCTACCACCATGCTATAACGACTGCCATCCTAAAACAACAAGCGGGACCGACGGCTTAACGTGCCCTCCGAAGCACGGAAGCGCTCAGTAGTAATGTCACTAACGGTCACCCATCCAACTCAAGACCGCGGGCGACCTTTGCTGATCGGTTAAGAACAGCTAAGTGAACTTTGCTACGAGCGCTTCTGTTACTGTAATTATTGATACATAGGTGTGACGCTTTGGTACAATCTATCTGATAACTCGACAGTCTCAACACTATACATACCTATCATAATAAAACAAAAAAAGTTATTCAAACAGATAGCTTCTTATTCGAATTAGTCGTTAACCTTACCACAACCACACTCACAACATATTCTTATACACATAGGTATAACAAGCTAATCAGGGACGACCGTTTCCAAAAACGAAGACCTCTTTTGTTATTAGAAGATGTTACCTACTCGTAGTCTTTAGGGACCGTCCCCAGCTTTTTCTTATCCAACACTATTATTATATGCAATTTATTCGGGAACTTAATTTCCAATTATCCAGAGGCAGGCGACAGCAGGTTCCAAATGAAGCAATTTAGAGCAATCGGGACAATCGCGTGTACCACCGTAATAGAATTAACCGGCGGCTTCTTTGATGACCGTGGTAGATTGAATAATAGAGAAATTAAGTCCAATTTTATATTTGATTTTGGAAATAAAATACTAAAACTATTATATAAGGTAAATTTTGCAAACGCCTGGATAACTTAGTAGTTACAGGTACTTCGCCAAGCACCAAGAACGGTATGTTTTTATGCACAGAAACCAACGTAAGTACTAAGTAGTAGTAATGGAAGATACTCTGTAAGTTCAGCCTACAACCAGTAACTTTCGGCCACATCATTGCGTACTCCTCACTTCAGCAGCTAGTGGTTAAAGGCATACTTATCAGCCGCAAAAATACATGTGTCAATATGGCAGAATAAGTAGGTATTACAATTTATTGACTTTAAGGAACTTTGTAGAACTGACGTTTTTTTTTATTTAGCTCAAAGAATAAGCATTGCAATTCAACAATGCTGCAGCATGCTGGGCACGATGCCAACTGGTAGTGGGCTAGAGCATTTAGACGCCTATGAGTCTGCAATGACTTAGGTATAGGGCTCTAAATGCTTTCATTGTAGTAGCTGTAGTGTTGTATATAGTTTGTAGTATTTTGTTAATAAAGGCATACCGCCGGTAAAAAAAAACTTTATGGATATTTAAATATTATAAATTAATTAAACAACTTTAAACGGTTTAAATCGCGTATATTTATCATTATTTTTGTCCCCGACGTTTCAAACACTTTGCAGTGATCGTGGTCACGGAGTGACAAAAATAATGATAAATATACGCGATTTAAACCTTTTAAAGTTGTTTAATTACTATGTTTAATAATCGCGAAAACCTAAGATAACATTCTTATAAATTAAACCGGCAAAAGCACTCACGTTGAGGATCGAATACGTCAACCCGGGTTTCGAGCATATCAGATGCTCATCATCAGGGCTAGTGCGCAGCTGCGTCTGCGAGCTCCCGGCCGACGTATTCTTTCCTCAACGTGAGTGTTTTTACCGTTCTAATTTATAATATTTAAATATGTGTGAAACTCACGAGAATTTCATTTTAGATACTGTTGCATCTATAAAATGAAATTCCTGTGATGTATGCCCTGCTTAGCTACCTTTATTGACATTGAATGAGCCTTTGACAAAGCCACCTTTTCCAGTAACTGAGAAATAGGGGTGTTGATGATAGAGTGAATACTTTTGTTACCAACATGCTCTCTAAGAGAGCAGCGAGAATAGAAACCTCTGGAACAGCCCGTTGTTGTGTTACGAGAGGCTGCCCACAAGGAGGCGTTTTGTCACCTCTGCTATGGGTAGTAGTAGTGAATGAGCTGGTTGAACTCCTGAACAAAGATGGTATTGTCACTGTAGGATACGCAGATGACCTAGTTATAATGGTCTCTGGACTGTTTGAGGCAACCCTCTGCGAAAAAATGCAGAGGGCTCTTCACATAGTCGAGGAATGGTGTCAACGTCACAGTCTATCTGTGAACCCACAGAAAACAGAAATAGCCATGTTTACTCGAAAAACAAAGTTAGCAAATTATAACCATCCTACGCTGTTTGGAATAAAATTGACCCTAAGTAAGGAGGTTAAATATCTAGGCATTTGGCTTGACAGCAAGCTTTTGTGGGGAAAACACCTTGAACACATCACAACAAAAGCTACAAAAATTTTGATGCAAAGTACAAGAGCAGTAGGGAAAGACTAGGGTCTGAAACCGAAGCTCTGTCGATTGATCTACACAGTCATAGTACGACCTGTCTTCACCTACGGCTGCGTAGTGTGGTGGCCACGAACAAGTCCGGTGACTACAATAAAGAAACTGCAGCAAACCCAAATACTGGCTTGCTCTTTGATCAGCGGCTGTATAAAATCAACACCATCAGCTGCCCTTGATGTCATCCTGGGTCTGACGCCACTGCATCTTCATATACAGCAAGAAGCGATGGCGGCAGCACTAAGGATAAAGTCAACAAACCAGTGGATAGGCACGGGACAAATCACAAACCATTGTCGAATACTAGACAAGGCCACTAAAATAATCCCCGAATCAAATCAAGGCACTGACAAAGTAGCCAGTACCCACCTTGACAATAAGAAGTACAAACTAGCTACTGAGAACAGTGCACTGGCAGATCTAGTGCCAACATACAATATCTACACAGATGGCGCAAAAAACAAGACTGGTGCCGGTTGCGGTTACTACTCACCGGAACTTGGAATCTCAGACGCAAAAGGGCTAAATAAGACCACCACTGTAATGCAAGCAGAGGCAATGGGCTTACTGCTAGCTGCGAGGGCTATATCACCTCTAGACATAACACCTAGTTTAGAAAGTGAGCGTGAGGACAAGCTCCTTCTTTTTACTACAGACAGTGCGGCTGTAATATATGCACTCAGAAGACCAGTAACCAGGTCTAGAGCCATAGGTGAGTGTCATTCTGCCTTACAAAGGCTGTCAAAAAACTACAGAATAATGATAACATGGACAAAGGGACATAGTGCATGCCCGGGTAATACCATGGCAGATACTCTGGCAAAGAAAGGAGCAAAAAAACAAGTTGGTGATGACGTAAGGAGCCTTTACAAGCCATCAGAAATAAAAGTACGGGAACTACTACGTCGTCACACCGAGAGAGGACAACAAAACCTGTGGAATAAGACAGAGGATTGTAAACAAACAAAGGCCATGTTCCCAACTCTAAATAAGAAGCTGACAAACAACCTGCTGAAACTAAAGCGTGAGGAACTACGCATTGTAGCAGGCCTTATCACAGGTCATTGTAACCTGAATTACTTTCTGCATAAAACTGGAGCAACAGACAGTCCTCTATGTAGAGGCTGTATGCTAAAAGATGAGACCGTGGAGCATGTACAACCCGGTCAGAATATCTGTGCACCTCGCTGGAATGCGGCGCCTCTCCCGCGTCCCCTGTCACCTCTCCGCGCACTCCCCGGTGCGACAGTACGGTTAGCATCTTCGTTGCCGATACACGTCCCGATAATTTGGATATTTTTGCTTTGTTGTTGTTTTGTTTTTTGCCGCCGAAAAAATATGTCGTCGACGATTTGATGCGAGAGCATGGCCAAGAACTTGTGCGTCTGCCACCTTATCATTGTGACCTAAACCCTATCGAATATATATGGAACTTGGTAAAGCAAAGGGTGGCAGATTAAAACATTGACCAATCGGAAAAGAAAATAGAACAACTTACAAAAGATGCGATTAAGTCAATTACGCCAGCTGACTGGAAAAAAGAAGTGAATCACGTGGAGAGACTACAGCGAAAATACTGGGAAAAGGATCATCTAGCAGATGACAACATCACTCAACTTTTAATATCACTAGGGGAAGACAGTTGGGAGAGTTCAGAAAGTGAGAGTGAGGAAGATACAATGTCAGGCATAGAGTCAATAATAGTGACTGAGTTTAATAATAAATGTTTTTGTAATCAAAATTATTGTTTTTTAATAACAAACCCTTCATCAATAATGAATTGATTTGAAAAGGTTAGTAATTTTTTTTTACCTCCACATTTCTCGAAAAAACTTTTTTTCACACCGTACCCAGACCGCCGATATGACGTCACGAGGTCAGGTGCACAGATATTGTGACCGGGTTGTACTGTTGCACTGCGAAGCCACGGAACAGATACGATTTACAATCGGACTACAAGTCATTCTCATCGACGACATCCTCACCACCATCACACAAGTCACTGGAGCAGCTATGCCAGCGACCCAAGGTCCTTCTCCGCTACGTTAAGGAGTTGGGATGGCTTGGGTAGAAGCTGGCGGGGGAAATGCACAATACACCCCAAGCGGGACGTCAGTGCAGGACATATCGCCCCCAAATAGAATAAGAATAAGAAGATACTGTTGCACCGAGTTGATATATATTTCTTTAACCCCAAAACGTGGGGAAAGCACAAAACGACTATTTGAGCGTTTTTTACTGAAGATATCGATACACTACTATACTAGACAGTTACTGAAATATAAATAAGTGAAAAGCTTCTGTCTATTTTTTTATTGGTTATCTACCTATATTGTGTCGCATCTAATCCTGTTCTTGTGTAGAAATTTTGATATGGGCAACTTTTGGGTCCTAGTAGGCAGGCGCGGATCCAACCCTCAAAAAAGGTTGTGGTCTCAGCTACCCGAAAATAAGCCAAGTGCGTACCGGAGTATGAACTCTCCCATGATTGATATATCTACCTAGTACCTATAAAGAAAATAATTACAAAAAATATGACGTCCTAACCAAGATTTCATAGTGTATAGTTCCACGTAGGCAAAGCCGTGGGACGAAAACTAAAAAAATAATATAGGTGTAAAATATTACTTCATTCGTTCACGATAATTACAATAGTAAAAAAATACCCATATATATAGATATTGTTTATGTTAAGGTTCAATGAGAGCTACTGACTCTGGTATTGCGGAGTTGTTTCCACATTCTCTTTTAAATTTGGCCAACCAGAGTCATTATTTATATATATCAGTCCAATAACGTTGTGGGCATGCTATTCGTGCCCACAACGGCGGATCCCCGCTCGGTAGTAGGAAGTAGTTTTTCGCTGTTCTCACCTATATTTCCGTAACGAGCTTTTAGTTACCGAGTTGGGCCTCGCCCCGATTAATGTTACCCATAGCATCAGTCCAGTACAAAAAAGGGTAGAAGTGAAATGTTGTAGATATAAGTCAAGAGCATTTTTTTTATCTCATCTTTTATTTACCTTTTTGTGCTCAATAGCCCCAATAAGTATGAACACTCGCTTACCTACTCTCGTGACTCAATCATAGACTGCTTAGATAGCTCGGTATTTAGAGCCGGCAGACAAATAATCACTACCATATATATGTTTCAGCACCAATCATAGAGGTTTATTTATTTTTATTTTATAGAGACGGAACAAGCTCGAGGCCCACCTGATTAAGCGGACAAACCTCTGCCTATAACAGAGGCATTTCATCACAAGTCAAGAGTTGCACTGCGCCCTCACTTTGAGCCATTTTTTTTTTATGCCTTATAGGTTAGCCTTTGACCACTATCTCACCTGATGGTAAGTGATGATGTGGTCGAAGATGTTGTTCAGGCTAACCTAGAAGTTATTAAGTCTCATGTGCCTGTTATTTCACTGTTATTTCAAGGACTGCTGTCGGAACACACCGTTAGGTGCTTGGTGACAGGTTTTCTACTTGAGGGTGGTAGCTAGCCAGGCTGGCAATCGCAAAATACCCTTTCACCATGCGTTGTAGCTCAAGCCAGCTATGGGGATCGAACCAGGGACCTGCGGCACGACAGTCCTTAGCTATTACCGCTCGGCCATCATTACTTCTAAAAGAGGAAAGAAATCTCCTGTAATGCTAGCTAGCTAGTCAAATGGTTGTCTAGGTCTGGAAAACCATGTTGATGCTCTAATAGAGCATTGATACCAATGTCTATATAGTACTATTTGTTACATGGAAGCTTCCTCATCAATGTTGTCCCATAATAAAAACTTTGAATGTGAATAAATTTAATTTTAATACAAAAGGATTTTCTAACATATTTTGTTACATGGTCCCATGTAGTTACACATAGGGAATGGTTTGGCAAAGATGAACATGATGATCAAGATCACATTTAAGAAACTGTGCATTGTCGAATTTGTTAATTCTTTTTAATTACATCAGACAAATGATACATAATAATAAAATGCAGTGCATTGTTAGAAAAAAACTGAACCCTAATTATAATATAAACACTGTCTGTTTTAAAACATTGGGGCTGACTTCACAAAAACGCCATTTTGTGACATAACAACACTTTAATACGACACTAGTTGTTTTGCTTCGATTCCTTAGCATTTTGCAGTGCTTGCGTCAAATACAACTTAGCTAAGCTTTGCGAGCAGAACTGACTTATATGCTGACTGTACGTGTTGATCTGACCAGCTACAATCATCGGGTTAAGTCTAGGCGGAACAGGGTGGGGCTTGAAGAGTTTGTTGACGTCTTCTTCAGGTAGTGCCGGTTCGTCTTTAGCGGCCCTTGCTGCGTTTTCCTGGGCGCGCTTGACGAGCCAACGGTGCTTGTCCTGCTGTTGACGGACAACCAGTTGTTGGTATCGGTTAAACTTGATCGCCTCTTGGTTGAGCTCATCCACGCGCTCCATTAGGCTGCGGAGTTGTCCTGTGGGAGAACACATTAAATATAAATTAGCAATTAACGATGGAAGACAGAATTAAAATTTATGTTTAAATACAACAGTAAAAATAACCCTCAATCATGCACTCAGAGTCAAGGATCATTCTCACTAGTTCCATCGTGTCTCACGGAACTAGCGGGAGTTTTTTTCTGACTAGTTTAAGAACCTTGTGATGATATTTTGTGTAGAATGGAAACGCGTCAGCTCAGCTTTATAAATTTCAATGATAAAAACCTTTATCATTGAAATTTATTTTAATATCATTATTCACTTGTTTTTTGTGTATACACATGCAAAATTCATCCCATGACAATAAGTGTAAAAGTAGTTATTATTACGTGACTGAATATTTTGGCGCCAAAATGTAATTTCAGCTGGTTTCATGTCAAGTTTAAAAATACTTCGTGTTACTGTAGATTAATACGTTTATTTTTCATAGTGCAGCCAAGAATGCCTTTTTTCATAAATAGTTTGATTTTTAACAATCGGACATAAAATCAATGCCTTAATCCGCTATCCATCAGCCGACCGGCATGGCATCCTGACGGTTTGACATTTAACGATTTAAAAAAAATCAACCAATTATATTTAATTTTATTTTTTAATATTTTCTATTATTAACATAAATCAAAATGTATATGTAAATATAGAAATATAATTGAGACTTGAGATCCTAAAATAAATAATTGAGTCCTAAATAACTAACTGAAAATATATCCTAGTTATAATAGGAATTTACCTTCAAGCACAGAAGCAGTACCAAGATCCAAAAACTTGGACCCTTCCTCCTCAGGAATCATCTCTCCGAGCTCAGACATCATAATGTTGGTAAGCGGGGAGTTACGGATGACAATAGGAACTTCAATGAATAAGCTCTCATAGCCGATTTTCAGGTTACGCAGGGCTTCGGGAGTGTAGTCACCTTCCTTGTACATGGCTATAGCCTGTAATTTTATGTTTTAAAATACTAATTACATTATTATGCAATGGTTTATTATGTGTATAACGTTAAACCTTTTTTTTTATGCCTGATAGGTTAGCCTTTGACCACTATCTCACCTGATGGTAAGTGATGATGTGGTCAAAGATATTGTTTAGACTAACCTAGAAATGGCTCTCAAGGAGAGCTGTCGTAATACCGTAAGGCGCTTGGCGACAGCTTTTCTACTTGAGGGTGGTAGCTAGCCAGGCGTGCATTCGCAAAATGCCCTACCACCATGCAAAATTATTTAATGATATTGTGACAGAACACGCACGAGGTCCACCTGATGTTAAGCAGTAACTTCTGCTATAACATGCATTTCATTAGGTATCGAAATGCACTGTGCTCATCACCCTCAAGACATAGAGTTGTTAAGTCCCATGTGCCTGTAACTTCTCTCAAGTTATGGCCGCCGGAACACATTGTTAGGTTCTTGGCGAAAGATGGTCTACTTCAGGTTGGTAGCTAGCCAGGCAAGCATTTGCAAAATGTCCTACCACCATGAGGACCACCAAACCGGCTTGGGTGGTGGGGATCGAGCCTTGGGCCTGTGGCATGGAGGTCCATAGCATATCACCACTTTACTATAGGCGCTATACAGACACTAGTATGCTATCACTGCCTCATATAACCATGTTTGTTATTGGTTTATTGGTTGTTACTTTGGCTCTGTCAATGTACTAGTCTACCTTTTATCTAGTAATGCGATGATATGACATTAAACAATCCCATGTACAACATTACTATTTCCTAAGTCTACACCACCCAGCTATTATGCGAACCAATTCAAATGATGGTAGGCCTTTAACTTTGATAAAATGAAGTAATAATACAGGTCCTTACATATGTACTAGCATTATATTATTTACATTTAAAAGACACATGATGATTTTTATTGCTGTTAGGCTAGCGTAGAATACATTTACGCGCGACAAATGTAATCAAGGAACACGAATTACTTAGCATTCACCGTGCGGGTGCCGGGTCCATAGCGTTGACCTGTGATCTGCAACCCAGGGAGTAGGGTTAAGGGGCCTCTTTACGATGTCATCAATGCTCCCCTTCACCGTTTTATTTTAACCTTCTCCCCTACCTAACCAAATTTGGAACGATCCTACTAATGCTGCCTTAGATACACCTTCTAGGATGGAAGTTACGGTTGTTATTGACAGGCCAAGGTCTTTAAGTAGGTAATATAGGGATTTAGCTGGTATATCTCTAACTCCAACTTCTACACCATATAAATTAACCACATAATCGTTTTTGGTTAATTCATTTGTTAGGTGGGTTAGGTTAAGTATAAACAAATATCATTAAAACAATTCTCAGAATCTCGTTTATTCCGTGACCAAGTACAATAAAAATAAACAACCTTGCAACAAAACCAATAAATGTTTAAATTATTCTACACCAGCCATAGACGTTATCGATCTTACAATTTAATTTGTAAAGCGTGGTCAAAAGTAATATCAATAAGTTGGTTGGTATATCTTATTCGAAATAAAATAAAGCTCCAAATAGGAAAGCATAAGTATAGAATGGTCCTTGTAATTATTCATGCAGCCGAATGCAATTGTGTGATTATGTTTCATTTTGATTTTTTATGTTCCTACTGCGGTATCAAGACAAATCTAATGACATCTCTTACATTAAAATCGGTTAAGCCGTTTAGAAGTTATGGTGGAATATAGAAACTCACAAACATACATGAACCCTGAAAACTCTCCTTTTATTGGACAGTCGTGTAACAATTAATACATTTTTGCAATTAAAATATCATCAAAGACGTTAAATATTTGGGTAATTCAGCTAGATAAATTAAAGAGTGGTGAAATTTGATCGGGCCTGCAATGCAGCGCGGTGAATAATCCGCCTCGTCACCATGGCAACCAACCAAAACAAAAAAACCAACATACTATTGTTTACTTAATCGTCATAACTGAAACTTACCTAAAATTTAAGCAGGGTAGGTAAACATTTAAAATAATATCTCAATCCTGGATAACACTAATATCTACACAGGGCCATATAATAGGTGAGATGTATGTAGGCATTTTTCTATGTGGAACATAAAAACAATGGTTTTATTATACTTATTTTGCTTGCTTATTTTTAAAACATATTTTTCTCATCTGAAGTTTGCGGGTTATTTTAAACCTCCTTGTTTAACTTTTCTACATACCTACATATTATTTTACAAGCTAACTACCGCTCATCTCATACTGCCCACTCGCAAACAATCATACTAATGGCCCCACCTGTTCTGTCCTAAAGTTTAAGTACTTATATAGTACTGCTATAGGTACGGTCGACTGACGTAGGCCTGACGTGTTTCTAAGGCGGAATTAGTAGGATCCTATCAAATTTGGTTAGACAGGGGAAGAGGCTCGAGCAGTGAAGGGGAGCAATGATGCATCATAAAAGGGCCCCTTAACTCTACTCCTGGATTGCAAGTCCCAGGCCCCTCTGACCTCTTCTCTCTGCAACACTATGGACCCGGCACCCGCACAGTGAATCCATGGAATGCTAAGAAATTCGTCTCTAGAAGCTGATACTTGGGCAACATAATGGAAATAATTAAGGGTAACCAACAAAATATTAATACTCTAAAACAAAAACGTTGCAAATGTAGCTTAATAGACTTTGAATTTATTTTATAAACTAGATCAGTAAGCTCCAAAAGTGCTAAAAGTTTATTATTCTCACCTGAGGAGTCAAGCGGTAAGCCTTCAAAGTGAGAAAACCACGTGCAGACTTCTTTGTGTCATAGATGACCACCACACTCTCCTCAATGGAAGTTTGATAGTGGTACTGCGACTCCAGCAGTGACTGGCTCAAGAAGTTCCCCACATCTGCACTTTGGTACCTGCAATGACAAGAATTACACTTCATCATATATTTTTAATCAGCACATCATTTCTTTAGCACATCCATTGCCTGTGTAATTTGACTTGTGGAAATAAAAGAGTTATCTAGTTTAAAACCATTCTACAAAAAAAACATTCTACAGCACATTATTACTCTTCAACAAATAAATGCTGACATGAATTTATTGTCATCTGGCCAGCTTATTCACTAATTTGAATTATTATGAAATGTATATTTATTTGAATTAAGACTTTGGTATGAAAATTATATTATGATTGAGTTTATAGTGTAGCAAATTCAAAGGTGGCATACATTTTATGGGTTTCTGAAATAACTTTCATTATAGATGGAATGCAAAAAAAAAACACTTACATAGAAAAATGAGTTTTATCTTACAAAATTGGAGACTTCTACAAAACCATGGTCAAAACATATACTGACTTTAAAAAATAAAAACAAGAGACAAAATTATAGCAATTCCCGCAGGAACCAGCGCCATCCACACTGTAGCCAGGATATGCTATAACCGCTAAGCTAAACTTGACATATAATATAAAGTGACATATTTTATGACTTTTCTCCTAGCGTTATTGGCGCTACTTCATATGATTCCAGGATGTTTTATTAACAAGGTTCTTTCTTGCTTCTTTAGGTTCGCAATTCTTTGTGTACTGACACAAATTTTCCATTCTTTTTATAAGAAAACAATAAAAACCGAGGAACAGTTTTAAGCATTGAAAAATAATCGCCATAATGTTTTGACACTCACATGATCGGAATTTTCACGTGACAGAATTCATCCACTTCTAATAAAAGTTCCTGACATTGTTTTGGGCAATGTGACATGACAGTATTGCAAGGTTTTCAGCAAAAGCTAAAAAGGACTCTGTGTATCTGCTATTGATCTTAAACTAATATCCCTACTTTTTTCATGACTAATTAGCTTGTCAATTAAAATGTTAATTACTATATATACTCAGGGTGACAAGCAGCAACCTTGGAACAAACCCACATTGTATTGCAATGTGTTAGAATGTCCCTTTTTACATGATATAACAAATTATAATTTGGAGTAGTTTGATGCACGGATGTTGCTGACTGCCGCCGGTGGAAAATTATATAATTTATTATCATTTCATTGCAACAGTACCTACATGCTGCACAGAAGCAAATGCATTCTCTAAGTCTATCCAGCACACCATTATTTGCCTTTTGTATATTCCAATATTTTTCAAAATTTCCACTAGTAGATTATAGAGATAGAATACCTATTGTTTTTCAGGCATCCAGAAATTCCAGGCTAAATCCCTTTCTGCCTATTGTTGATCATTAATTGTGTCATTCTAGTTTGTAATTGAAAAAAAATTTGGAAATTATGTTGGTTAGTGCAATCTTTTGGATGAGTTACTTCACCTTTTATATGAATGAGGACAAAAATTGCTTTTCCAAATGCCACTGGTATTTGCTAGCTTGACCAGATCTATTTACCGACGGACACTTTTTATACACTATTCATAGTGACAAATATACTTCATATCCTATATATATGAGATACCATCAGGACCTAGAGCTGATTTAGATGTTTTCTTTTTCAATTGATTGGTTATTTCCTTCAGAGTAGGTGGGTTGATTTTAAACTCAACATGAGGATCTTGTGACCTATGGTTGGTCAGATCCTGATATGAACTCCCATGCTTCGGCACTTCATATGTGCTTTTGAAGTGGTCTTTAATCTGTTTGTTGGTTAAGACAAGATTTTTCTTTGAATATGTTTTGTTGAATATTGAAAAGGCTTTTATCAGAAAAGATTTCTTTTTCCTTTGTATTTCATGGTAACATACCAATTAATAGATAATAGTATTTATAATTATATAATAGTTATTCCATTTTATAATTTAATGAATTGAATTTGTTACAGATTTAAATGTATTTATTTTTATGCACTCTGTTAAAAGCTTGTTTATTATTCCACTTTGCATAGTTTCCTATTTATTGGATGGTTTCTTACCTAAACCTTAACTTAATGTACTATTTTTACTTCATATAATAATAAAATATAAACACCAAATGATAGCATTTTCAATTGAAAAAGTAGAGAAATAATTATTATGTAATTTAATCAATTAAAATGTAATTTTAACCAAGGTTAAGATTAAACAAAATCTACATCAAACTCACCATCCAACATGAAAATGATCCACATTGACCCTTCTCAGTCTACGCATCATATCAAGCTGGTACTCTTCCTCATCCATAGTGTCATCATGCTTTGGAAATGGAAAGCAGTTTGTTATCTCCAGCCGATTCTCCACAACAAGACCAAGCAAGGCGCCCTGCGCCACCTCCATGTTGCTGCATGATTCTTCATGGCAGTGCTTCACTATTTTCATCACCGCCTAGAATTTAAATATTATACATTCATATAAAGTGTAATGTAATTGAATTGCTAGTAGGAATAACAATTTATGATGTATACTACTTGAGTACTACATAATTTCCTTCAACAGCTGACCTCAAGACAGTCCTTTGTACATGTAGGGTACACTACAGCAGTCTAAGTTTGCCAGCCCCATGACATTTTTTTTAGTACTAAGACAATATCCAAGACCTAAACTTGTCACCCTCATATCCACATATCCCAATATATCTCTTATACCATATAAAAATTACATTTTCATCCATTTATTTTCAGTAGACTGAATAGCGAAATGTACATAGATTTTGAGGTTCTTTGAGACAAATTATTAGACTTTCGGACCAAATATGTTTAGAGTTGTAACAAGATTAAAACAATGCGTTTTTTTTAAGAATTTTGGCGGAAGAACTGTATAAATTTTTTTTTTTTTTTCAAAATTATACCTCCTTTTATTTTCTATATTCTTTTGATATCATTATTTACATGTAATCTATACACCTGAATTATGACAAATTCTTAGGTTTAGCAGTTACAAGATTATTTATTACCCAAGTTTCCATATTTTTTGAATGGCAAAATGTATCAAGTTAAAGGTTTTTATTTTCATTTCAAAATTTGAATAACTTTCCGCTATTGTAGTGTTTTTTATAAAAAAAACTTTTACTGAAATAACTAAATTTTTCATCAACATTTTCAGTATATTAGGTCCTTACATATGAAATTGGCGTTTTGTATGGGAGGAACAAAAAGTCGAATATTTTTTAATATAATATATTTAATTAATCAAAGTATGAACCATTATTTTCTATGCACTTTTGCCATCTCATAGGTAGTTCATTGATCCCTTTACTAAAAAAACCAGTCGGACGGGAATCAATAAAATCTTTGAAGGCGATTTGGACTGCCCCATCGGAGTTGAATTTTTTCCCTTGCAAGAAGTTATCCAAATTTCGAAAAAAATGGTAATCTGTTGGAGCAAGGTCCGGGGAGTACGGAGGATGTCTTAGACTTTCCAATTGAAGCTCTTCTAATTTAGTAGCCGTCTGTAGCGCAGTGTGTGGTCTAGCGTTGTCGTGAAGCAGCAGTGGCGTGGAGCGATTGACCAGCCTAGGTTGTTTAGCCGCTAGCTTTTCCATCATGGTTTGCAATTCCTGACAATAGACATCAGCCGTAATAGTCTGGCCAGATTTGATAAAACTGTAATGAACAATACCGGCACTAGTCCACCAAACGCTTACAAGTAACTTTTTTGGGGTTAATTTTCGCTTGGGGCAGGATTTGGCTGGCTGGCCAGGATCTAACCATTGCGCTGAGCGCTTCCGATTATCGTAAAGAACCCATTTTTCATCACAGGTAATGATTCGGTTTAAAATACCTTCATTATTGTGCCGGTTTAGTAATGTAACGCAGCAGTCGACGCGCGTTTGCCGGTTTGTTTCAGTCAATTCGTGAGGTACCCACCTTTCAAGCTTTTTAATCTTCCCAATTTGCTTCAAGTGAATTAAAACAGTTTTATCACTAACATTGCAGCTTGCAGCTAACTCGGACGTGGTTTGCGATGGATCCGCTTCCACAATAGCCTTCAACTCTTCATTATCAACTTGAGTCTCAGGCCGTCCACGGGGCTTGTTCTGCAGGTCGAAATTTCCAGAACGAAAACGTTGGAACCAAAAACGAACTGTGTTTTCTTTTGCAACACGACCGCTATACACATCATTCACCCTTCGAGTTGTTTCCGCAGCACTAGTGCCACGGCGGAACTCGTACTCGTAAATAATGCGATATTTAAGGTTTTCCATTTTGTAAAATGAGTGACGCAAACAGAAAAAAACAGAAGAAAAAAAACAAATGAATGACGATCATCGAAGCACAAATACATGAGTCTATAGCTGTACAAATTTGAATTTGGAATTCCTTACCAAAGAGGAGAAATTCGTGATTAAAGTGGCCAGTACGAAAAACGCCAATTTCATATGTAAGGACCTAATATTTTGTGGTTTAAAAAGACGAAATTTTACATTATGTATCTAAATTGAAACCAGAAAAATAAGTTTAATAGAATTTTTATTTAAATTTAGATTTTTAAATTAATAAGCTGTGCAGTTGGCTTATGCGCCGCTTGCAGCTAGCTCCACAATACATCCTATGCACTGAAGGGCACAAGTTCCACAAACTAGCAAAACAAAACTGATTTATAAAAGAAAACCAAAAAACCAGCAGATGAGGCACGAAACACAGAGGACAAATTTAGCGTTGATATTATTTATGAAAAATTGGAAAGATGAAGAAGATTGGAAGAAAATTTTACTTATAAGACACTGTGACTCAGTTATTGTACTGTATAAAATTAACGATGAATTATTAAATTTTTAAATTATTGAATATTAAAACATTCATAATAACTGGTTTACTAATGAAGTCGGTTTGGGGACAGACCAGGGGAAAGACTATGGAAAGTACCTCTTAACTTAGAATGACCCTTATATTGATGTTTCATTCAGGTGTTGCAAACAAGTTCCAAGCAATAAATAATTCCAAGCATACTTTATTTGTAGGTATATTAAATGCAGATAGCTAAATATATTTACTGTTCATAAAAACAACGAAATCTACACAATAAAAGTGTATTAATCATTATGCAAATAAACTATGACAGAACATACATCTGCTAAACTATGTCAACATTCTGTACAAATAGTGAGTAGCATCTACACATGAGATCATCATTCCAAAACTCATTTGTCTGCGTGTTCAGAGCAAGCACCATTCATTATCCCAAAAGAGAAATGACTCACTCACTAGATAATCATTAAGGGTTCAAGTCTTTTTGTAATAATTTCTGTAGGAAGGTTAACATTTGAGTTAACTTAAACTTTTCATCAGATCGGAAGCAGGTGTTGGTTTCGTAATAACTTCTGGACACACTTCATAATTAAATGTTATATGGTGCTGATATCTGATAAATAAAAACATAACCTACACACCATTATATTAACATTGAAATTTGTCTTTTGCTGTATATTAAGAGTTCGAACAAAAAATGGATTTAAAGTGTAATTGGTAATTAGCTACTTTATTTCGTTAAATAGTTGGAAAATATGAAAACAACAAATATCATGACGACGTGTCGAAGTCGGACAGGTATTTCAATGGACATATACCTCGGAGGACAAGTTAACGAATTATAGACCATGATATGTATATATACACTGTTACTAACCAATCCATCGCACTGCACATATGTAATTGCGGCTTCGGTTTCAGGAACGCGTCTAGCAGGACCAGCACGAGCCGCCATTTTTATAAAAGAAACTTTTACGATTTACATATAGGGCGTTCGGATAGCCTATCGGTGCCAAAAATAACACTCACAAACGCTAAAAATGATCACACGGGCCGTTCGTTTTGGGACTTCGTGAGCAAAAATATCGTTTTCGCTCACCGTTCGGATAGCATTGAAAACGCTACAAATGACAGAGAAAAGTGATATTTTTGACCCACGTCTTACCGTGGGATCGTTGTGATCGTTTTTTGACAACTGCTGGTTTGACAGTTGTATTTGGCGCGATTGAAGAGTTTCACAAGTTTTTTATATATGTAACTAGCAGAAGCCATTAACAAAGAAATAATAATAATATAGGTACCTACTTTTTTGTTAATTTTAGGGATTATTTCCATGTTTCGTACTGTGCAAAATTGTTAAAACATTGTCGGTTGTCAAAGTATGTTTTAAGCCGTTCGGATAGCATGCAGTAATTGGTGGTCAAAAATAGCAAAAGCTTCTATCCGAACGCTAATACACAAATGCCACTTTCGAAACTGCTACAAACGCAATCGAGCCAAAACGAACGCACCCATAAATGTCAAACAAATCCTATGTGTCAAGCAAATGTCAAGTGAAAACCAATTCCGGGGGTACGTTCCTGCATTCTTTCGGTCACAGCAAATTTTGCTCTAACCGCGGATGCATGCCGTTCCAGCATTCTAATCGAGCTTAATTTGATCTTGACTATTTATATATTTGATAATGGTGGGTTCTCTATTTGTTATTTAAAGCCGTTTGAAAATACATTAAATGCTTGAAAACGTGCACTCGACTATCCATGAGACCTATGAATCCAGTTTGGTACGTCGATGCCTCAAAATCCCTATAAAACATGTGCTATAATGATCATTTAGCGATAAGCTTCGCATTGACGACTTTAGTGATGTTTTAATTTTCAAATTTGGTGCATAATAAACTGTTATTTTTGTGCGTAAAAAAGATATAAATTGTATAACTATTACTCTGTTTTTTTGAAAAGTAGATATAACGCAGCTGTATGCGACGCATGACCTCCTTGCGGCGCGACTTCAACGCCCGACGTTTTCTCTTATTTATTTATATACGCAATGAAAAGAACAAATCTTCAAATTAGTGAAAAAATTATTTGATAAATGTTTTTTTTTAATGTTATTGTGGCGGAACAAGCCCACGGCTCACCTGATGTTAAGTGGACTAACCTCTGTCTATAACAGACGCATTTCGTCAACTACGAATTGCACTGTGCCCGTCACACTGAGAAGTCCAGTTGTTTGGTCTCATTAGCCTGTAATTTTACTGGCTCTCAAGGACTGCTGCCGGAACACACCGTTAGGTGCTTGGCGACAGATTTTCTACTTGTATATATGTGATATAATGATTCTATTACGTTTTAGCTTTTCACTTTCATTGTAAAATTATCTTTAGTTATAAAACTGCACCGGTAGGCCACAGCGACGTATATAATATACGACTATTGTTATATACAAGTATTGTTATATATTATTGTGACTACTCGAGATACCATAAACTCAAACTAATAAGGTGATATGGTAAATGGCACTATAGGGAAACAAATTGTAGAGGTGCAGTTTTACAAATACAAATAATTCAACTATCCCTATTTTATTGTTTGATCGAACCTTATTTGCTCGAAAACGTTTACTCAATTATCCATGAGACCTATGAATCGTTAGCTTTGTAGTTTACTACGTCGATGCACCAAAACCTCTAAAAAACATGTACTCTAATGATCAATAGCGATAAGCATCAGACTGACGACCTTAGTGGAGTTTTCATTTTCAATTTGGTTGGTAGTATTTTACAGCTACATTTTTCTTTTTTTTTATCTAATTGTGACGGATTAAGCACGAGGCCCACCCAATGTAAAGTGGACTAACCTCTGCCTATAACAGATGCAATTCGTCACAAGTCGATTTGCACTGCGCCTGTCACCTTGAGACATAGTTGTTAAGTCTCATGTGCCTGTAATTTCACTGGCTCTCAAGGACTGCTGCCGGAACACACCGTTAGATGCTTGGCGACAGATTTTCTACTTGAGGGTGGTCGCTAGCCAGGCGGGCATACGCAAAATGCCCTTCCACCATGCTTTGAAGCTCAAGCCCACGGCGGGATTCGAAGCCATCACTGCTTCAAAAATGTCTTCTAATGGCTTTCAAATATCGATTTACAGTAAAAATGTCTTTACTTTTTTGTGACTTTTATGCTTGACCACTGATTTTTGTCATTTTGCTCAGTGGCATTGGCTATGGACTGCCACGCAGTAGGTCCATGGTTTGAATCCTGCCGCGGCTTGAACTTCACAGCATGGTGGAAGGGCATTTTGCGAATGCTCGCCAGGCTAGCGACCACCCTCAAGAAGAAAAGCTGTCGCCAAGCACCTAACGATGTGTTCCGGAAGCTGTCCTTGAGAGCCATCAATTCTAGGTTAAGCCTTACACCTTAACACCTTCGACCATATCATCACTTACCATTAGCTGAGATTGTGGTCAAAGGCTTATCCATAGCCGTAAAAAATAAATTACAAAAAAATATTGCCACATAAGTTAATCACGAACGCACCGTCAGAAGAACTAAGTCATAACAACTGCCCTTTGCGGACTTGTGCTTACTTCGTTGCAATTTATAAATATATATATATGAGGGTAGTATATTTTTTGGTACCTCGAGCAGTCACAAAGATATAAGACAATGCTGTCCAACTTCAGTTTCTGTGACCTACAAATCCAGTTTTTACAAAAAAAAAACTCTACACATAAAGAAAAGGGCAAACGTAACAGAATCATAAATGTATTTTTTACTATTGTCAAACAAATTTTACACAAAATCGAACAATTGTTGTTTGTTTTGTGTTTCTTTTAATTGCGTGAAGAGAAAATGTTGGGCGTTGAAGTCGCATCGCAAAGAGGTCACGCATCACATACAGCTGCCTTATACCTACCAAAAACAACTACTGATATAATATTAGGTCCTTACATATGAAATTGGCGTTTTTCGTACTGGCCACTTTAATCACGAATTTCTCCTCTTTGGTAAGGAATTCCAAATTCAAATTTGTACAGCTATAGACTCATGTATTTGTGCTTCGATGATCGTCATTCATTTGTTTTTTTTCTTCTGTTTTTTTCTGTTTGCGTCACTCATTTTACAAAATGGAAAACCTTAAATATCGCATTATTTACGAGTACGAGTTCCGCCGTGGCACTAGTGCTGCGGAAACAACTCGAAGGGTGAATGATGTGTATGGCGGTCGTGTTGCAAAAGAAAACACAGTTCGTTTTTGGTTCCAACGTTTTCGTTCTGGAAATTTCGACCTGCAGAACAAGCCCCGTGGACGGCCTGAGACTCAAGTTGATAATGAAGAGTTGAAGGCTATTGTGGAAGCGGATCCATCGCAAACCACGTCCGAGTTAGCTGCAGGCTGCAATGTTAGTGATAAAACTGTTTTAATTCACTTGAAGCAAATTGGGAAGATTAAAAAGCTTGAAAGGTGGGTACCTCACGAATTGACTGAAACAAACCGGCAAACGCGCGTCGACTGCTGCGTTACATTACTAAACCGGCACAATAATGAAGGTATTTTAAACCGAGTCATTACCTGTGATGAAAAATGGGTTCTTTACGATAATCGGAAGCGCTCAGCGCAATGGTTAGATCCTGGCCAGCCAGCCAAATCCTGCCCCAAGCGAAAATTAACCCCAATGCCGGTATTGTTCATTACAGTTTTTTCAAATCTGGCCAGACTATTACGGCTGATGTCTATTGTCAGGAATTGCAAACCATGATGGAAAAGCTAGCGGCTAAACAACCTAGGCTGGTCAATCGCTCCGCGCCACTGCTGCTTCACGACAACGCTAGACCACACACTGCACTACAGACGGCTACTAAATTAGAAGAGCTTCAATTGGAAAGTCTAAGACATCCTCCGTACTCCCCGGACCTTGCTCCAACAGATTACCATTTTTTTCGAAATTTGGATAACTTCTTGCAAGGGAAAAAATTCAACTCCGATGGGGCAGTCCAAATCGCCTTCAAAGATTTTATTGATTCCCGTCCGACTGGTTTTTTTAGTAAAGGGATCAATGAACTACCTATGAGATGGCAAAAGTGCATAGAAAATAATGGTTCATACTTTGATTAATTAAATATATTATATTAAAAAATATTCGACTTTTTGTTCCTCCCATACAAAACGCCAATTTCATATGTAAGGACCTAATATTATATTATATACGTTTGAATAGGTTGTTCCAGGAGCAACGAGTCAATCTAGCTCGAACAATACTTGCCCAAAGCATTGCTGGAGCGAATCACGAATGACAAAGGGTGTGGACCGTATTATAACGGCAGTGCTTACGAAGGTACAAGTACTCAAGATTAGTCCGTTCACAGCGTGAAGCAGGGAGGGGAGAGGACTTGAAATATGTAAGTCGGTCTTGTTCTCTTCAAGTCGGCTCTGACGTTAACAGTAGGGGAGAGGCATGGCTTAGCTTAGTCTTCTCTGAGCGCTTGCTTTTAAAGCATGATTGAATATTTAAACATATTGTGTTTAAATTAATTATGGTCTAATTTACGTCGAAAAGATGAAACGTTGGATTATATCTTGCAAAACTAGTTCTAATGAACTGACAAAGGTAGCCAACGGAATGTTATTTCACACTCGTATGTTTTTAAAAATATATTTTTCAATATTTGACATTACTTACTAGAAGCACCGCCGTCTTAAACTAGGCTTTTGGGCCCTTGGGCACACAAGAATTTGGGACCCTTAGGGAAGGTAAAAATAGTGAATTATACTAACATTTTTTTTACTACGTATTACCATTTGTTATCATATACAGTATGATATAACATGTTATTTAATGATATTAGAATGCTGCTGGTTTGGTTACGATTACGATAACGGTTTCTTTCAGGATTTCTGTTGAGCAAAATCTTCTATTATATCCTTAAAGTCTATTTTTTTAAGGATATTACTTTCTATGATCATACTTGACAAATTACTCAGTCGTTCTTGTTACTTTGTTGTTTGCAATAAATTTTCTATTCTTTTAAACTGCGAAAATGCCCGCTCTCCACTACAATTGGTAGACATTAGGCAAAAATATATTCTTGTAGCAATTTCTACGTTTGGAAAAGTTTGTTCCGATTTATCTGATTTTATTAGGTTATGTAAGATTAAATCCGCTGATTGCTTTGCTATATTTTTTTTAATATTGGCTTTAATGAAAACATTACATTTTGAGCTCAACTGCATTAATGTCTTCATGATAAAATTCTGCAATTTCTTTGCATTTTTTGGTCAACTTAGCATATTTGATTGTTGTTAACTGACAAACAAAAAGAACTCGTCACTATTTATATTTTGGAAAAACTCTTGCCCTTGCCCTTTTCGAATCCATATATCACGGACATCTTACGGTAAAATAAAATGTCGTCACAGTAAGTACCATGGTCAGGACAGGGGACAGATACATTCTCTAAGCTTGCAGTTATTAATTCACAGTAGCTTGTAGCCGATGGTTCAGTATCTAATGAGTGTTTGTCATTTTTGTCACACGTAACCTCTTTTTCCTGGTGACATCCAGAGGTACTTTTGTCTTGTGGTGATGAGAATGAATAATCCCTTGGCTTATTTGTTTTTTCAACCGTAAAAAACGAAGTGAGCTTTGGAAGTTTTTCCGTAATTTCTTTTTGAGATATAACGTTTTTATTATTTGTGAACCACTTAAATATGGTGTTATTGACATATCACATAATGTTTAAACGACAAATCAAAACTTCTATATATCTTACTCAATTTTAAATATCCAACGAAACAAAATAACGCCACTCACTCCTATCAGACTGAAAGTTTATACCATAGGCTTAGGATGTACAAGACCAACAGTGACGGATGAATGGTGTAACAAAAAATGAAATGTAAATGTGTGAGTGACATAGTGTTGTCATGACGCGAGCGTAATACTATCGACAGTTTTACTTGTTGAATCTTAGGACACATTCGTTTGAAATTTTACCCTATGTAGTTCATTGAGACTATTATAATGATCGTGTGGCGTTTATTACGCACCTTATTTTTATATTATTATTTTGTATTACTTTATATTAGTACTTAGAATAATTACCCACCATTTTAAGTTTTCATTATACAGTGTATTATTTTATATGTTTCCGAACGCAACATTTTAAGTTAGTTGTGTCATTCAAGTTATGGCAACTAGCAACACAGATATACCAACCAGTGACGCGTTCGGACGGTTACATACAAAACATCTGCGCTGCATATTTTATGCAAACAGTTTTATATTGATATTTTAACCGTTATAATTTACATTTATATTAACTTGTGTGTCAACTTATTATCTTTAATACTTTTCATGTATCTTTGGTGTTAAGTTGTGTATTAAATAGTGTGTTACAAATCTTCGGCATTTCATTCATCGAGTATCATCTATCACACGTTAAAAGCAACACGGTACAACAGAAAACAAAGGGGGTTACGGGCTGTACCCCCCAAAATCGTAAACAACACTGAAATCACAGAAATGCAATATATGCAATTTCATTAACTTGAACAACGTATTTTTCAAGTTATTATGATTTCAAAATCAAACTACTTAACTGATTATGATGAAATTTCAAAGGGATGAATCTTAAAGTATATCCTTTCAAACAAAATATGATGTTTTCAAATGAAAATCAAACCAAATATCATAACATGAATACAACCTTATTGATACCCTTCTCCCTTTTTGATCTGTTAAAAATAAAACTTATTCAAAGTTGAAGTCAAATGCATTTATTGTAGGTCTAAAATGGTACAGCACTTTTAAAAGTAAACTACTATATTTTCATCGTAACAAGATGAAATAAAACTTACCATTACTAAGTATTATGATTACCATTAACAAAATCATTAAGCTGCAAATATACAGGTACTGTAAATTATTAAATTACATTTATCTGAATACCATTTGCGTAAAGCATTCACATGTGGTAAGCAAAGGTCGAATTTGTCCCTTGTGTAAACATAGCTCATTGGGCTGTAGAAATGACGATGTGTACATAATTTTGATGATCTTTACTAACTGGCCTACATAACATATAATTCTTTAAAGTCTGCTTTTAAGTCTAAAAGCCGTTTTATCATTATTTTTGTTTCAGCTTTTAAACTTCTTAAGAGCTAATTTTTTTTCTGTAATTTTTGTCACAATTTAGAACATTAGTTAATAAGTTTTTTTCCTTGGAGACAGTACTTGATTTGAAGGGCAGGTAATGGCTAACGGTGGTAATATATCTCTATTTAAGTAAGGTCAGGGCCGTCTTATTTTCAATTTGATCTGAAAGGAAAAATAAAAATTATTTTTTGTCAGGATAGCCATAGATATCCAGCGCTGCAATGAAGCTAGTATTGTAGATTTTATTGCACCAGGGACGCTAAGGGAAGGGTTACTAGATTGACTCAACATATCCTACAGTCTTTACATGAAAAAAAAATATTTGACCATGTATTTTACTACAAATTAAACTTTACGTTACTTGTGTCATCATTTCCTAAAGCTATTGACTACCATTTCCACAGCTTTATGCATTCAGGGACATTAAAAGTTGGTATTGAGTCTTTCATTAGTATACATCGAGGTTTTCTTTGTATGAAGCATTTTGATTCAAAGTTTACTACAAACTGTAGAGTTTTTATTTAGATTGCGTCAATAATCCGAACCCTTTTATCACATACTGAACATTTGGTGGTAATCTGTAAGAACACAAACATTATTATACGCGTGCATATAGTTATTTCAAATTCTGTTAAATAGCCATTTGTATAAAGATACTAATATTTTATGATAGAAGTAAGAGATATTTCCAATTATTTATTGAGAGTTAGGGGAACTTTTCACAGAAAACATCATAATAAATTTTGAATAATATATCTTGTGATAATATTTACTCCCTTATTCGTAAATACTCAATAAGCTATAAACTGATCTGTCAACTTCTCGCTAATTATTATGTAATTATATTATTTTTAAACAAATTTATGAGTAAACTAACTACCGGTAATTTTTGAGGTTCGAATATGTACCCGAGCACTCACGTCGAAGCTACAGGTCAGACATAAACTATCGACTTTATCGATACTTGTGACGTCAGGACTTTGTCAAGCCCTATCGTAAACAAATGTTTTTGTATTTTTCGTAAAATACCAACCAATTCTTCATTTAGCAATGTAATTTGATGCTAAGTATGAAGAGAAACCTATTATCTAATATTTCCATAGTTCATATAACTCATTTTAAAACAAAATGACAAAATAATGATTATCCAAAAAGCAGTACAAATAAACATAAATTACCTGTGAAACGTGTATATATTCGGGTTACTGTGTCTTGTAACCTCACATTCACTCACTGAACAAGACACCATGCTTGCAGAATACATATTTTATATTATAATCGTAAGATATTTGAGCAAATACACAAAATTCGCGCCGACTTGGAAGAGGCCGGGACGCTATGGCCTCTTACTCGAGTAAAAAATGACATACCGTCTTCTTGTTTCACTATCTCTTTTTTTCTCGCGACGGTTTGTAGCAGCTTAGGACCTTTCACTCACACACTTCGTAGGTCAGTTGAGCGTAGCGAAAAAATCCTAGGTCTGTGGTTTATACATCATTCGGGGATTCCCCCAGGCCCCAACCATAGACAATGTCGACTTGTATGCTAAGCCTTGTTTAGACGGTGCAGCTTGACTTTGGAATCGAAGTGATTGCATGAGTGATCGCTAGATGTTGAACTTAGTACATTTTTTTAGGTTTCAGTTTATACAAAGTTACTTTATGGGAATAGGGGCATTCTGCGCTTCTGACTACAAAATACCAGTTAGGAGACTATATCAATATAATTAAAGTGCTCCATCTCTCGCTGTAGTGACTACTCACTATTTGCACAAAATCAGCGACGTATTTGGTCGTATTCCATTTGAGTTATTTTCAATAATTTTGACCACATATGGAGTCTATGGATCCACATTTAATATGAACCATAGACATAAAATGTGATCAAAATCATCGAAAATAACGAATGTTGCGTCAAATGGTATACGCCCGTTATCGCAGCTGAGAGTGGATACTGGCTCAATTACAAACGAGATTTAATTTTTAGAACTTCTTACACATATATCCTTCAAATCATTGACTTATAAATTACTGGTCAAGAAAATTGTAAGAGAATCTACGAATATATTTATTCGTAGAAGAAATTATATAGCAATCCGCCAAAGTACACAAAAATTTATTACTTGCATTGCCAGGAGGACATTGAATATAAGGATATAAGGAAAACATAGGAATGACCATAAACTGCATTTTCTCCGTCATTAATAAAGGACTCCGTAATAGAGATTCAGTTATAATGCATATTATTATTTAAAACCTTGTGTTTATTGACCATGACGAATAACAATATTCGAAGATATTTTATTGCTTCAATGGCTACAGTTTATTATTTGAAAATTGTATATGTTTTAAGAAATTAATATGAAGTAACACCTACAACTCCCCACGGGTGCTGGGCTCCCTGTGGGGTGCCGGGTTAGAATTGCACCTCCCCATATCATCCCGTGGGTGTCGTAAGAGGCGACTAAGGGAAAAATGCTGGAAGGTGGGCAGCAGCGCTTTCTAAAGAACTGTCATCTTACACTGCGATCTCAAAGCCACCTGCCAAGCGTGGGGATTATGGCAAATACCCCGTTAATAAGGCAGGCTGTGTTCAGCAGTGGACGATCCGGCTGATACAGTGAACACCTACAATGGCTAGCAGTAGGACTAGATAATATAATGTGCGGTGACCATAAAAGTGTGCGATAGTTTAATTATGTATTAATACCATGGATGTAATAAGTACTACGTACAACAGTACTTATTACTTCCATGATTAATACAAGGATACCCTATGAGGGTACATATTTGAATGTCAAAAATTAATATTACTACGGGTAAAATGTCAGTGTTTAAAACACCGAAAACTTAAAAAGAGGTTGTACCGAATTATTGGAAATTATTATGCCTAAGTCATTGAACAAATAATACGTATAGAATATAGACACTTCTCTCCCCCCCCCCCCCCCCCACCAACACGAGCTGTCCTCACCCCGCCACCGATTCTGAGCTATCGCTGGGCTGACTTGAGTACGGGAAGCACAACTCGCGCACGATGACGTGACGACAAAGTGTGACGATTGTACGAGTATTTTAAAAGTTGAGAATGGGGAATTCTTGTGCTGTTTACGGTTGCTTATCAACTAAACGAGAAAAGGATAGGAGTTTTTGTAGATGCCCTAAAGATAAAACGAGGTAAGTAATTCTTGGTAATTTACACTAAGTACCTACCTATTTGTCGTTCTTCAGTTATACAGTAGGTAACTTATAAAAACCGGTAATTTACAGTAGGTATTGAAAAAAATACAAACATAATACTTTATCTCTGTATTTTATTCAAACTGTTATTCAAATAATGATTATTTTAGAAGCTTTTTGTTTGCAAAAAAATATCCGTGGATATCGACTTCGTTTGCAGCGAAACAAGTTTAGTGTCTTTGTAACCTATACCTAGACCTATACCTTCCATAGAGAAAAACAATACACATACCGACCTTCGCTACGGTTGACACGCGGCACACTTCATGTTTCTTTATTATACGAGAGGAACATAAATTATTATTGTGATTGTAATTATTATCATTACTTTTATAAAATATGAACTTGTAATGATACTTTTTGTATAGTGTAGGTATATCTATTATTGTATAAGTAATGGAGTGAAATGTGAAGTAATGTTACCTACTCAGTTGTGTGTTGCATATTCCTACGTCGTACATAGAGTTGCATTGTTGTGCTTGTAAATGTTTCTGAAGGTAGGTAAGGTACGCATAACCTACGAAATCTAGTAAGTCATAATAACAGCATCAAAAGATTGTTAGGTAGATAGGAACAACAATTATTCATACGATGACAACCTTAAGACTTCACGCACACATTTACGCATGTACCAAAACCACATTTGTGTAGTGTCTGTGTAATAGGTAGTTAGAACACGGCTTTTGTATAGAGTATGAGTCGAGTGTTCAGGCTGTACCTAAGTTTAAAAAGTCTTATAATGAAAAATGTCAAGTGATTAAAATATCGAATAGTTAAAAATGCCGATACGTAGTCACTACACCTAAGTGTAAAATGGCAACATTTATGCATTGATAAACCACCAGTAAACTTATACGCTCCTCAACACTTCGCTTGTCATCGCACCTACATATTATGACTTTGCTCTGACTAGTTACTCCGAGAGAAATGTGGAGGACATTCGGTACACCGTACTTCAATGTTTTGACTTTTGATATTACATGTATAGATCATTAAGTTTTAGATATATATGGCGTAAGGCGTAAGCATTACCTTTCGACAATATTCACTTTCATTATTATAATTTTAGTTATTATGGCCGTTCTATATTTAAGTTATTAAAGTTTAAGACATTGAATTTTTACTCCAAGTGTTTTAATCTTCACATTTGTACTCCCTTATGAACAAACATATGAACAATAACATGAAATTTGTCATGTTGTTTTCATAGGTAAATATAGGAAAACATAATTGAGATCATCTATATCAAACTTTTCTCAACTTCAGCTGAAAGTTGCTTTGCAAGATTGTTAAATATATCTCAGACTGTCATTTCTCCATTGATTTATCGTTGACACGAGATTAATTTCGGAGTATTTTAACGATTTGTCAAAACAACTTCACAGCTATGATGTTTTGACACCGAAACTTAACTTTTAGCATTTTGGTGTCAAAATATTTTTCTGATTTACAAAAATAGTCAATCTATGGTCCAATTAGTTTTGTGAATAGTATTTGTTATGGACGTAGGATATATGATGGTAAGAATAATAACATGTAAGCATAAAATTTGTCTTAATGCAGCCATTTTCAACGGCCGAGTGTTTAAAGCCCCCGGCAAGTAAAGTTGGGGACGCGACTCGAATACCGCTTGTGGCGAAACTTAATAAAAATTAACACCATATGAACATAGCCAGGCGATGACATGTCATGTGGCAGCAGAACATGTCCAAGCCTAGAATTAATTATAACTTTTTGTAATACGGATCGAATGTTTAATTTGAGCTCGTATACCTATTTATAGTTTTGCTAACTAATCCTACCATAAATAGTGTTGATTCCACATTTGCAGTTTAAGTAAAGCTTCTAAGCGGTCGTGGACGGTACATGTCAATATTATTAATTTACATTACTGTAACAGCCAACTTGTCCACTGCTGAACACAGCCTCCCCTATTAAGGAGGTATTTTCCATAATCCCCACGCTTGCCAGGTGGCTTGGGGATTGCTGTGTAAGTTGGCAGTTCTTTAGAAGGTGCTGCTGCCAGCCTTCCAGTATTTTTCCCTTAGTCATCTCTTACGACACCCACGCGATGATATGGGGAGGTGCAATTCTAACCCGGCACCCCATGAGGGTACATTATGATGCAAATATTAATTTATTTAAAGATAATTTATATATGAACAAATATTTAAATATTATAAATTAAACCGGCAAAAAACACTCACGTTGAGGATCGAATACGTCGACCCGGGTTTCGAGCATATCAGATGCTCATCATCAGGGCGAGTGCGCAGCTGCGTCCGCGAGCTCCCGGCGGGCACTGAATTTATAATATTTAAATATGTGTGAACTCACGAGAATTTCAATTCAAAAATATGAACAAATATAAAAGCAAAAAAAATAGTTAAATGGACAACACGTGAGTATTCAGGCTAGACTAAATATTTGAATCTCATACAAGCCTCCGCTATTTTTCTGGTTTGACTCTGGTAAAAGTTAAGTTACTTTTCTAACCTTTACAATTTTACTAACCCTGCTCTGTTTCTTTAGATGCCGGGAAGGCAGAATTTTTGATTTATTCTCAATAGAGTTTTAAATATGTGCTCCATGGTTAGAAAAGTAGTTAGCTGACTAACCAGTCAGCTAGAATCAAGCTGCAATACAAAGATTCTTCCAAAGATATACAGGGATATTGAAAAAATGCTAACAACCTCTTAGTGTGGACTTCTGATAGTCCTGACAAACATTTTGAGAGGTTTTTGTTTGTGTTTGTTTATTTGTATTTGACGGAATAAACACGAAGAGAACCTGATGTTAAAAGACTCTTATGCCTGTAATTTATTATTTCTTACTATATTTTTTATTCCTTTTATTAGTAAAAGATAATGCCTGCTCCGAACCAAGAGCGCCCGCCGCGGCAGTACTGGACCATGCCTCGCTCCTTTTGAATAGAGTTTTGAATTTTACTTCGAGCAAAATAATAAAAAAATATAAATTACGGGCAAATGAGACTTTTACCATCAGGTGGTATTCATGCTTATTGCATGCAGTCTAATACACATATAAACAAACACACATAAAAAAACTCAAAATGCTTGTTATTGAAATTAAGTAAGTGTTCATTAACACTTACTTAATTTCAAATTACTTAAACTTCAAAAACATATACAAAGGTTATCAAGGGAACTAAAGAAATTATTTCTTTAATTCCCTTGATAACCTTTGTATATGTTTTCTTTAATTCCCTTGATAACCTTTGTATATGTTTTTGAAGTTTAAGTAATTTGAAATTAAGTAAGTGTTAATCTAAACTTCTAAATTGTAATTTATAATTATTCATTTCAAATCTGCCGTCTGCTATAAAAGTTTTATGTCTGTATGCGATGTCTATGGCCAGAAATGCCAATCAAGTAAACGTCAATGTCGACCTTCACCGTCACTTCGAAGTCGTGCATGACATTGACATTTTATTGTCAAAGCAAATTTCAGTCAAAGAGTGTAAAAGTCAGATTTGTATTGTAATCAATGAATTCGAAAGACAAAAAATATCTATTTTGAATAGTTTTCGCGAAATAAGTTAGTTAATTAAAAATGTTGGAAACGCATTACACGTGTTACAGCAGAGTGAGTGAAACAAATCATGTGTTATCCAAACCGCGGTGGGAAATTGGCGGACTTGTTTAACCATCGATGATACACCTACTTTCCAAACAAGAAAGGAAGTTCTTCTTAAAATGATGAGTCAGCATAAGTTTTGGAGAGGACTTACACCGTTGAATGTGTCGCCTTCACAACAAGTACCTGACAAAATTGTAAAACTATGTTCCCTAGACATAGATTTTATCGTCGTTGGTAATGACCATGGTCTCTATCATTGTGACATTGTAGATGATTGTTTAAATTTTAATAGAATTACAGGTATTTCAGCAATAGACATATCATATCATAACGACGTCCTGTATGTTATTGATGTACATGGACGTCTATACAAAACAAACTCAAGCTTTAAAAACAAAGAAGAAATAGTAGTAAAAGAGGATGCAAAGTGTTGCCCGCACGGGTTCAAAAGCTCCAGTTACAAGGTGAAGTTCAGGAATGTAGTCACAAACGACTTTGGACAGCTCTTTATTAGTAGTGATGGGCAGCTCTGGGGCTCTGGTGTTATGCCACAATTATCATTGGATACTACTGTTATCAAAAAAATACCCTTTTTCGAAGGAAGGACTGTTTATAGTGCATCTGTGGGACAGAATTTTGCTGCTGTTATAGCAAGAAAGAATGTCCGAACATCGGGAAACTGTGATACAGACAGTGATAATGATGAAGAGGAAGTATTTGCATCAAATTGCTCACAATGCCAAACTATAATTGGGCTGGCATCTCCTGCCTCAGTTCCGTCCCTCTCAGAAACCTGCCCACTTGGTGTCCAGATTAGTAAGTCTAGTGAAGACTCAAGCAGCACCACAGCTCCTCAAACAGATGTTCATGTAGATGCCCATAGTTTAACAGAAGACTCGAGTCCCTCATCTGAAGAATCTAAAATTGCTAGGTTAAATGGTCTAAAAGCAGCAAACTTGGAGCAAAATTCTCAAACCAACACAGAACGAGATGATGATGAATGCACCGAAAGAGATAGTGAATCTCCTGAACTGTGTACAGATAAATTAAACAATATTTTTATAAACACAGATGCTGCAAGGCAATTTTTAAGTAGGCAGCTCTCTTGGGTCTCTGCTGGAGAAGATTATCTTGTAGAATACACAGAAAAACCAACAAGAATCATTAAAGAAAATGTGTCAAATCTTACAAACTTTGTTTATGAAGGAGTTAAAACTGTTGGAGACAAGGTAGCAACATTGTCAAGACATGTCAGTGGAAGCAGTGATAACAATGAAGCTGTGGAGTTACAGATGCATAATCACAATGAAGATATCAACTCACTCCTCTATAGTTGTACCTCTAATTGCAACCTTGATGATCTACAGTTCTCAACAAGTACAATTAGTAGTGAGAAGGAATTTGAAGCTGTTAGAAAGACAGAAAATCTTAAAAACATGTCAAAATTAGGTAGAAATATTTTAGCAACAGAGTTATGGACTTGGGGAGACATATCATATGGCCAGTTGGGTATTGGAGATACTGTTAAAAGAGTAAAACCTATGGTTGTAATGAGTCTCTCTGGATTTGGATTACAAAAAGTATCTTGTGGTAAATGGCATTGCTCAGCTTTGACTCTTGATGGAAGACTTTTTATGTGGGGATATAACCATTATCATCAAGTTGACTTTGATAAAAGAGAAGATGTAAGTGGTCCCAAGAAGTTTACAGAAAACTCAGACAGTGATAGAGTCAGGGACATGATAGCAACAGATCATCATACCCTGGCCTACACACACAATGAAAATATTTTCTATATGGGAAAGCACACTGATGGCTACACAGAGTCAATAGTCAACTTAAATGAGAAGATTGAAGAAGTCACTGAAAAAAATGATGATGGTTCTCTAAAAGTAAAAGAATCCCAAATCTATATAAACAAGCCTCAAAACATGTGTTACCATTGGAGAATATTGTCATCTGGGCACATAAGCTACTGCTCAATTGAAGAACCCAGAAAAAGTCCAGAATTTCAAGATCTTTCTATTGCTCAAAGATACCTTGAAGAAATGTTATTGATATATCATAATCTTGTGAAGCCTTTTTTAAAGAAAAGCAAAGCTGTTACTCTACATTCCCATATTTATGAAATTGTGTGTGATATTTTTGGTGAGATTTTAAACATTACTGCTCTGAATGTGCTCTCAGTGTGGCAGTATGCTGAGAAGCATATAAACGAATGTGATATTTCTTTAATAAAAAATTTAGAAGAATTTATTTATTTGTACAGAAAGTATTATATAGCTGTAAGCAATTTAATAGTTATCAGTGGTTTCACACAAATTAACAGTGTTGTTGATGTTCCCACAAGTATTTATAATTTGTTCAGTGATCAGTTGCCATCTAATAAACAGAAAAATAATAAGAAGACTTCGGAAGCCATCATAGCTTTAGCATTTGTGCAGCCCTTAACTAGATTGAGTTCATACAAATGCATTGCCCAATCTTTGCTGCGGTACAAGACAAAGAGAAAAAAAGTTGATGGGAAATCCAACATTGAAGAAAGACTGAACAAAGTCATTGCATCTTTAGATGCATTAATTGATGAACAAGAAAAAAAGCGGAAAGAAGCAGACGTAACAAAACTCTTCTGGGAAACTATAGGTAAGGGTCTAGAGCAATATAGAACTCCCGAACGACGACTAATACGTGAATCCAAATCCCGGCAACTTAATCTGGTAAACCCTGGGCGCTTCTCCTCACACTGGTTTATATTATTCAATGATTTATTCATCCATGTAAATGGCAGCACACCTTATATTCACCCATTGGAGACATTATGGGTAGAGGCTGTTTCTAACACAGATTCATTGGTCAATGTTATCCAACTGACAACTCCTGAAGAGATACTATCCGTGTCAACAAGTACTGAACAAGAGAAAACAGAATGGATACATGTTCTAAATACAACCATAAGTCAAGCATTAAACAAGGAGTCTATATTCAAGCCTCCTGCAGTTAGGACTGCATGTCACACATTCTCAAGTAAACATGCATTTTACAAAGATGCTAAGTACACTGGAAGGTGGTTGGAAGGCAAGATCCATGGCAGTGGGAAAGTGGAATGGCCTGATGGGACAAACTATGTTGGGCAGGTTCGGATGAATGCTCTTTGTGGTCATGGAAAAATGGAGATACCTGGTGTAGGTAAGTTTATTTGTAACTGTATATAATATGAGACAAATTTCTTAGCATTCCATGGATTCACTGTGCGGGTGCGGGGTCCATAGCATTGCAGAGTAAGAGGCTAGAGGGGCCTGGGACTTGCAACCCAGGAGTAGGGTTAAGGGGCCCTTTTATGATGTCATTGATGCTCCCCTTCACTGCTCGAGCCTCCTCCCCTGCCTCACCAAAATTGAGAAGATCCTACTAATGCCGCCTTAGATACACATTCTAGGATTGTAGTTACAGTTGTTCTTAACAGGCCAAGGTCCTTAAGTAGGTTATACGAGTATAGGGATTTCGCTGGTATACCTCTTGCTCCAACTTCTACAGCATATAAATTAACCACATGACCATTTTTGGTTAATTCATTTGTTAGGTCATAATATTTGTTTGCTTTTATTGGTTGGTCTTCAGGTATGTTTGTTTCCCACGGCACAGTAAGTTCTATATGTAATATTGACAAATATTTTAAAAATGCTTTAAGAAAACATTGAATCAATATTTTAGTAAAACACTTAAAAAATATAAATAACATAACTAGTGACAATTCCGCCTAATTTTCCTGCTAAGCCGACGTGACGTCAAAAACGCCATGCAGCCAAACCGGAATTTTTTTGACGCGTTTCGATTCTTCAGGAAGCATCCTCAGGAGGTCTTGACTCTACCAGCGCACAATCAAGAAAGATGATCTTTCTTGATCGTGCGCTCGTTCTCTCGTCCGGTTTGGCTGCTTGGCGTTTGTGACGTCACGTCGGCTTAACAGGAAAATTAGGCGGAATTGTCACTAGATATATTTTTTAACCCCTATAGATATATTTTTTTATATCTTTTTACCCCGTGAGGTGCGGGGTTAGAATTGCATCTCTCCATATCAAACCGTGGGTGTCGTAAGAGGCGACTAAGGGAAAAATACTGGAAGGTGGGCAGCAGCGCCTTTTAAAGAACTTACATCTTACTCTGCGATCCCCAAGCCGCCTGCCAAGCGTGGGGATTATGGCAAATACCCCCTTAATAGGGGAGGCTGTGTTCAGCAGTGGATGATTTGGCTGATACAGTATATTTTTTAAGTGTTTTATTATAATATTGATTTAATGTTTTCTTAAAATATTTGTTATTATTAAATATGAATTTCCGCAAAGTAACACCTGAATCTATTCATTATCTTAAGTACTATAAGTACTATGCGTTTTAGATTTTTTGTATAAAGATATATGTCTGCTCTGGACCAGACCTTCTTTAGAAACACGAACATCCTCAGAAATTTTGTAGTGTTTTTCATACATGTCCATCAAAAGAGTCCAATTGGGAGCTGCGCCTAAGATGGAGTAAGGCTTGGATTTAAATTTTGTAGATGACCCTTCTTATACAAAATCGATGTTTTGTTTGTTCGTGGTAAATCCTTTTTTTTTGCTCTATCTACCGAGAGACTCGCCACATCTCGTATGATTTCGAGGACTCTATCATGGCGACGTGAATATGGACCCCTATCAAGGAGCACCTTGCATCCTACCAATAAGTGCCTTGCTGTACCTATCGCCTCCCGAAAAATACCGCAAGACTTTTCGGTGGCTTTCCCCCATCTTATTAAGTTGCTTTGGTCTGGGAGGGTCATCTGAAAGGCGTTTAGATAGAATTTTAACAAGACAGGTGACCAAACCGTATATCAAGGTGCGACACTAACGCCAGAAGGATAAAATTCATTTCGTCACAATTCACGAATTGCACTGCGCCCGTCACCTTGAGACCTAGTTGTTAAGTCCCATGTGATGTAATTTCAATGGCTCTTAAAGACTGCTGCCGGAACACACCTTTAGGCAAAATGCCCTTCCACCATGCGGTGAAGCTCAATCCCGCGGCGGTATTCAAACCATGGACCTGCTGCGCGGCAGTCCATAGCCAAAGCCACAGAGCCATCACAGCTTCAAAATTCCGGAATACCTAAGTATCTCAATTTCCTTTTGATCCCCCATCCTCCAACTTTATGCAATGGGTATATGATTGTTTAGAAAAAAGTTATTTGAGCACAATATTTGCATAGGTCCAGCCAGTCTTGATGCCCGAGTGCGAGGCTCGGTATTGAACCCGCATTGGCGGGTTCGAATCCCGGTAGAAATTAAAATGATGAGCTCTAAAATGTTTTAAATGTGATGCAATATTGCCTACCAACTTTGTCTTCCAGTGTAATGTGGTAATGATGTGGTGATAACCATTCATTCCCATTGGTTATAAGTTGGATGATCAATGTGGCCTGGCCATTGCCACATCATCTTATAAATTTTTAAAGCTAGGTCTGTGATTTTTATTTTTCGATACATTTCGTCATTCTGGATTTTATTCTGCAAAATAACTCCGAGCATAGCTCTCTCCATAGTTTTTTGAGCAACTCTGAGCTTGTCCATAAGGGTCACCATTAAGTACCACATGCATAAGTGTATGCCCTATACTGTTACTGAAACAGCCGACTCGTCCACTGCTGAACACAGCCTCTGTTGAGGGGGTATTTGCCATAATCCCCACGCTTGGTAGGCGGCTTGGGGATCGCAGTGTAAGATGGCAGTTCTTTATAAGGTGCTGCTGCCCACCTTCCAGTATTTTCCCCTTAGTCGCCTCTTACGACACCCACGGGATGATATGGGGAGGTGCAATTCTAACCCGGCACCCCACGGGGGAGTGTAGTGTATGCCCAATAAACCTTAATTAATGCATATTCTTGATCAGAAAAAATGGGATTTACAAGAAAACAAGTAAGTTTACTATGACATAAAAACCTGTTAAATGTACTCCTAGTAGAGTAATATTATAGTGGGAATAATTTGAGACAAGTACCAGTAATTGTTATGAAGGTAATTTTAATAAAATTCAACATGTCTCACTATATAATAATGTGATTTAATCAAATATGTAGATAACAATAGGATATGTGAAAATTGTATACACAATTACTTGAGAGTGGCAGCCAGCGCGTGCAATTGCAAAATGCCCTAGTACCATTACTGTTTGGGCTATAATCACGCCAAGTTGGATTTTTATATTTATTACTAATTTTACGTTAAACATTCATGCGTTCAAGCGAAAAATTCATGATTTACTCTTTCAGCAATCTACGAAGGTCAATGGAAAGACAACCTCCAAAACGGATACGGTGCCGTGAGATATACAGTCGGTGATATTTACGAAGGTTACTTCAAAGATGGTTCACCACATGGCCATGGCATCAAGAAACAAGGCGATTTTACGACATCATCTGCCACAATATACACAGGGGAGTGGGTAAATGGAGTTAAACAAGGATACGGTGTAATGGATGATATCGGGAAAGGAGAGAAGTACTTGGGGAATTGGAGCGATAATAAGAAGCATGGGTGCGGGTTGATCGTGACACTGGACGGGATATACTATGAGGGTCTGTTCATGCAGGATGTTTTGACGGTAAGTGTCGTAAAAGAAGTCTGCTCACGAATTTCGAAAGAGTTTCATATTGTATTAAACGATCCTAACCAGTAGGTACCGATACCTTACTTGATAATGACTATCCATAGTGCTCTAGTCTACCCGCGGGTATACTAGACACTATCATATGGATAGAGTCATTATCATAATCATCAACAGCCGGTAGACGTCTACTATTTGACGAAGGCTTTCTTCATATGGTTGGTTTGGCATAATCCCCATGCTTGGCAGGCGTCTTAGGGTTCGAAGTGTAGATGGCAGTTGTTCAGAAGGTGCTGCTGCCCAACCTTTGGTATTTTTAACTTCGTCGCCTCTTACTACTCCTACAAGAAGATATCAGGGGTTCAATTCTAGCCTGGCACCCACGAAGTATTGATAGATAGGGTAACGTCTAATAATTAATCAGCATGTCTTGTATCCTTAGGGTATTTGCGTGGTCCTTGCTATTAAGTACACAAAACCTAGATTATGCTAGAAGTAGCTGTAGCTTAAACTGTTCTGGGAATTATCATCACAGGCAAAAATTATGACATCATTGATTCCCTATTTCGATAGGAATTGGCGTTGAACAATCTGAATGAATTTGATTTTATTATTTTATCTTGGTAAACAAAATATGGCCGTGACCGATTTCGCTATCTTTAGAAGGCAAGTTTCCCACATTATTGTTGGCACGATATTTTCTCAACATATATTTTTGTTTTCAGCACGCACTTCATTCGACACAATGAAGTTGTAAACGTGACCTTAACGGTTTTCTGGTTGTTTAACTGTTTATTGCAAATATATTCTATTATTTACATATCGGCATATTCAAGGCAAGGTTATGTTACAATGGTAATTGGCACGAACAATGATGTGTAAATTTTAGTAACTCACTGGATCATACTTCGTTTTACTGTATTGAGTTCATATGTTTACTCTGATTTCTCTGTATATGGCAATATGTAAAGTGCATGCACTGCATAAAATGTTTAATCATTCTATACTAAGCTGCCGTGTTTCTGAAAGCAATATGCTGTAGGCTTAACCTAGAATGGGAGCTTCTTCTCAAGGACAGTCGGGAATAACGGTCCCGGGTTCGTGCCCGCTCGTGGTTAATTTTTTTCCTTTCTTTGTAATTTGTAAGCTTATTCGCTTAGTAGGCGTTAATGCATATTATATTACAATGATAGATTTATACTTTTTATTGTTGCTGATGAAGGCTAGGTTTTAACCACTATCTCATCTGATGGTAATGATGCGGTCGAGATGTTGTTCAGGTGATAGAACGAAATAGTATTCAGTTATTGGTTAGGTGTCTAGGGACTGTTTTTCTACTTCAAAGTGTTAGCTAGCTTCGCAGGCGGGCATTCGCAAAATCCACTACCATCAATCAATTTGTGGTCTGCCCTACCACAACGGGGCTGGCATAAGAGGAAGTCTGGGACTTGAACGCAAACATCCCTTTCCGCGAAATTTCAGATTTCTAACTAGTTTTGTTTTTGGGATGTATTAGGTGTTGTAGGTATACTATAAAGAGATCAAAACTGGTATAAAATTTATAACTTGAATGTTCCACAATTTAATTATTAGATAAAAATTAATAAAATTATATTTGACCTGTACTTAATACATAAGACGATGACATCCTACATGCTAGGGTACAAAGAAATTTTGTTATGTACCCCACCTGAATAGTAATTTCATTGAATTTCAACGTTTACAAAATATCATAATTTCAGGTTTATAACTCATTCCGTTTACAAGACCTGTGTTTGGACAGACGGACAGACATACAAACTTTGGGTACGGAAACCTAAAAAAAGGGATCCAAAGGCAATGCAGTTTTTTATTTCTAGGGCCACGGAGTGATGGTGTTCGAAGACGGTACCCACTACGAGGGAGAATTCCGCTCAGCGGGAGTGTTTTCCGGAAAAGGGGTTTTAACTTTTTCTAGTGGAGACAAAATAGAGGGCAACCTCAGTGGCGCTTGGACAGAGGGGGTCAAGATAAGCAACGCTACCATGCAACTGAATGTGTCTAATCCAGTTTTGCCTAACAATTCGAAGCCAAAGTAAGTATCTAAATTACTCAAAAAGTTCGTTCAGTAACCTAAAACATTTCTTTATTGGTAACAAATAAGAAGGTAAACCTTGGTCGCAGTTAGGCCATAATAAGCAACTTTAGTATGAACTAATTGCAGAGCGCATAGAAAAAATATAGCATTATTATTTCTTTAACGGTGACATTAAACATTAATTATTACATGTACTTTGGTATTTAAAAATCAAAAATGTCTAGCCCAAGTACTTACTTCTTTTCACTGCTGACCTTTGGACCACAAACTCTCCTGATGGTAAGTGAAGATGTGGTCAATCGATGTAAACAGTGTTAACCTCTAAACATCGAGCTTGCGAGTTAGATGCAGCGCTCGTAAGCGATTAACCTAGAATGGGAACTGGGTCTCAAGTACAGCTGTTGGAACACACTGTTAGGTTCTTGGCGACAGACGTTCTACTTGAGGGGCTCAAACAGAAAATCTTCTGGGCGCTAGCCAGGCAGGCTTTTGCAAAATGTCTTACCACAATGCAATGGTACCAAACGACGTAAAAAAACAAAACAAAATTAAGGGTAACACTTACACCGTGCATTGTAAATCAAGAGCAAGGATTTAGATACGATACAATAAATGATTGAGCAATGATAAATTTAAATACATAATTATGCCCAAGATTGATATTATCTTCGTAATAATTACGCAAGAGATTTTACTGATGGAAAATTTATTTTCGCAATTTTAATGTTAGCCATACCGACGAGTTCTTATAATGAATTGAGAATGAGAATCCTGAACAAACTATACCTACCTAATTGAACCTCTTCTGTTAATATAACCCATTTGTATTGTACATAATGATGATAGGTTGTTCTGAACGTATTCCAGCTCCTTCGGTAAACTGAGTGTAGCTCCAAACCAGAAGTGGAACGCCCTATTCCGGCAATGCTTCCAGTGCCTCGGCGTATCTGAGTCCATCCTCACTCCCACGGGAAACCACTTCGCGAACGGACCTTCTGGACAAACTATAGGTATATATATACTTATTAACATGATTAGTACTAATTTTGATGCGAAAATAATACTTTATTCCTTGGGTGTCGCGCTAGTGTACTAACTTTTTATACCTCCATCTTTTCGTATTGGTGTAACCTACTAAGAGTTTCTAAATATGATTACAAGCATTACGTGCTGAGTGAAAATCGCCGAGAGGATGCCAAATACTCTCGGCCACCGGAACCTTACTCTTGCAGGCCGAAACTTTGTGCTGCATTTGTATTAGTTTAACCGTCATAGGGGACTGTGCGCGGTCATCAACCAGACTACTAGACTTCATCTGATGGAAACACGTGTTTTTTTAGATGACCTAAAGGCTATTGCACAGAGGCAGTCCAAATGCTTTCAATTGATTGGATTGGTCTCTACAACAATCCACTCAAATATATGTAACCACTACCGATACTAGCATAAATATGTCCTTAAATATATTTTTCAGACAATATGAAAATCTGGCAGAACGTCGCGGTAGCAATATCCTGTTCTCACAAAGAGAGAAAGAAAGTTATTATGAAGGTGCACAGAAACTCTGATTTAGAGAAATCGGTCGATTGCTTGGAGGTTATACCGCAGTTTGGACAGAAGACGCTCACTTTGGAAAGTTATGATGAATTGAAGCTGTATTTACATAATGTAAGTATATATTCGTACCCTTATCCCAGTTGTGTGGGGTCGGTCAATTTTTTCTGTCACAAAACACAAAGGACATTATTGTACAAAGTTTGTCTTTGGTTTATGGCTGACGGCCTGCCTGACGCTTGATGAATATGATTACAGACAGGTCGAAATAGATATCATCTGGTCCTCCATATGTATGAAAACCAACCATGCCTATTTTTTACTACCTACTTTGAGGTCACAAGAGCGCTTTAGTGATGGTTATATAGGGTTATTGATAAAATGCTAACAACCTCTTAGGGTGGACTTCTCCTAGTCCTAACTAACATTTTGAGATGAAATTTTTATATCTTAGTTTATTTTTTAAGTCTTGTTTCTGTTTGCTTATGTGTATTTGACGGAATAAGCACTAGGACCACCTGATATTAAAGTCTCCTGTGCCTGTAATTTATTATTTAATATTTTTTTATTAATGTAATATAGCTCGATGTAAATATTCAAAAAGCTATTCAAAGCTCTAGAGATAGAAGAATCAAAATGTAAGTGCTTGTTATCCAGCTTGAGTGATGGGGCCACTGCTGCTAGCTGCACGTGGCCGGTGCGCTAGTGAGTAGCTCACGATGTAAAATACCTAAATTCGAGTTGCACTGTGCCGTATAAAAGCTCTTAAATAGAAAAATAATTCGTCAAAGTGATTTTTAAACCAGCATCAATTCATTAAATGTTTCACATATCAAATTACAGGCCTGCGAATCTACACATCACCCGCTAGGCCAACTGGTCTTAGGGCTGACCAACGCTTTCAACACAACCTACGGTGGCGTCAGAGTGCATCCGTTACTCTTGAGCCATGCGGTAAAGGAACTCAAGAGTGTGACGGGGCGATTGTACCAAGTGGTCAGGCTGTTGTTTCCTGCTTTGCCGATAGAGGGCGCTGACAGTGTACTGTCGCATAAAGAAGACGGCGAGAACTGTAATCCTCTGGATGGGTAAGTTGTATTTAGGTACTTCACATTTCGGAAACTGTACTATCGCTCGTGCCACCCCCCATCTCTACCCGTGGGTGTAGTAGTAGTAATAGGGGACTAAGGGTAACACACCAGAAAGTGGGCAGCAGCACTTGCTGAGGAAATGCTATCTCACTCTGCGATTCCGAAGCCGCCTGCCAAGCATGGGGATTATAAAAAAGCCCCGCCATATTGGGGAGGCTGTGTTCAGCAGTGGACAATCCGGCTGATACAGTACTATCGCCATTTACCGATGCAATGTTATGGAATAAGTCAAGAGTGTGACGGGCTGGTCACAATGGCCGGTTATACCAAGTTGCCAGACTGTTGTTCCCGGCTTTGCCACCACAGAGTGATGAGAGCGTGTTGTTTTGTGAACATAACAGTGAAAATTGCCTCTGGCTTTCTGATCACATTGACGACAAATCAAACACAATTCACATGAATATGACTACGGTCTTTGAAGCAAGTCTTTCTACAATTGAATTCGTTTCTAAAGCAAAATGCCTAAATAGTAAAATCACTTCTTTTAATATGCCGTAAGCGTAAAATGATTTTTAATACAAATTGTAACTAACATATAAAATATTAAACATTAATTTAATAATTTAAATTTTTTAGCGCATAAATGTCCCGCGTCTGTTTTTTACTCACCGTTTGCCGTTAAACTGAAGGAACGCGAGTTCAATTACAAGATTTATATAATGTTGTGCTCTAAATACGTGGTAACGTTGTTTTGGCGTTGCACGCGATAATGTGTAAAATATTTATATATTATTAGATTAATGTATTAGAAAAAACATTTAAGACACTGACAAATGCTAAATCGCTTTACTTGAACAGATTCATGTAAGTGATGCATAGAAGTGCTTAAAATACTGTTGGTTTTACGCGCTTGTAAGCAGTATGTACTTAAAAAGTATGAAATATTAACAGAATACTACGAACACAAAACTACAGCTACTACAATAAAAGCATTTAGACAACCTACAAGTCATACACACTGTCTCACAGGCAGTCGAAATGCTCCAGCCCACTACCAGTTGGCAGCGTGCCCAGCATGCTGGCAGCATTGCCCAGTTTAATTGCAATGCTTATTATTATACATATTATACACTGAAAAATATGATATAACTTATGGAATTCTGACCACGATAATGTGAGGTTAGTGTTTTTTTTATGTTATTGTGACGGTACAACCTCGAGGCCCACCTAATGTTAAGTGGATTAACCTCTGCCTATAACAGAAGCATTTCGTCAACGATGAATTGCACTGCTCCCATCACGCTGAGACGTACAGTTGTTAGGACTCAAGTGCCTGTAATACTTTTACTGGCTCTCAAGGACAGCTGCCGGAACACACTGTTAGGTGCTTGACAGATTTTCTACTTAAGGGTGGTCGCTAGCCAGACGGGCATTCGCAAAATGCCCTTCCACCATGCGCTGAAGCTCAAGCCCGCGGCGGGATTCGAACCACGGAAGCTGCACGGCAGCACATAGCCAATGCCACTGAGCCATCACTGCTTCACTGCTTGTGTTGTTCGTTAGTGTTTGACAGTTAATATACTTAAAGAATGTTGTGTATCTTTACAGAGAAGTAGTATCAGCGGCGTCCCTCCTCCAGCCGGAGCTGCTCCCGCGCATGCACCCCGCGCTGTTCGTGCTGTACGCGCTGCACAACAAGCGGGAGGACGACCTCTACTGGCGCCGGCTGCTCAAATGGAACCGGCAGCCCGACGTCACGCTCATGGCCATGCTGGGAATCGATCAGTCAGTACAAACAAGATACTTATAGATATTACTCTCAGATCATGTATGCCTGATTTATCATTAGATAAAAAATATCTAACATATAAAATGTTAACTGAATTCAAATATTTTAAGAATCAATTATTTTTTTTACATGTCGCTGATATTTTTGCTTGCCTTTGACCACCATCTCACTTGATGGTAAGTGATGATGTGGTCGAAGATGTTTTTCACGCTAGCCTAGAATTAGTGACTTTCAAGGACAGCTGCTGGTGCTCACCGTTAGGTGCCTGGCGACAGATTTTATACTTGTAGTAGCTAGCCAGGCGAGCATTCGCAAAATGTCCTACCACCATGCTATAACGACTGCCATCCTAAGACAACAACCCGGACCGACGGCTTAAAATGCCCTCTGAAGCACGTGCACGCTCAGTAGTAATGTCACTAGCGGTCACTCATTCAAGTACCGTTGTTTAACTTAGCTGATCGGTTAAGAATGGCTTGCTTAGCCATTCTTCCAAAACTTCGCGACGAACGTTTTTTTTTTTTTTTTTTTTTTATGTTATTGTGACGGAACAAGCCCGAGGCCCACCTGATGTTAAGTGGACTAACCTCTACCTATAACAGACGCATTTCGTCAGCGACGAATTGCACTGTGCCCGTCACACTGAGACGTCCAGTTGTTAGGTCTCATTAGCCTGTAATTTTTCTGGCTCTCAAGGACTGCTGCAGGAACACACTGTTAGGTGCTTGGCGACAGATTTTCTACTTGAGGGTGGTCGCTAGCCAGGCGGGCATTCACAAAATGCCCTTCCACCATGCGGTGAAGCTCAAGCTCTGGGCGGGATTCGAACCATGGACCTGCTGCACGGCAGTCCATAGCCAATGCCACTGAGCCATCACTGCTTCAAAAATAAATGATTTTTTAACCGACATTTGTTGTTTAAATTGGTTGTGCATACATTTTTATTCTTAAGAATAGTAAATATCTAATGAAATAATTGAAAAACCGGGCTTAAAAAAAATCTTTCTAAACACGTTAGAAATATCCATTTTTGTACGGTTGTATGTACTCCCGTAAAGGCGTGACTATTTTTTAGTTTTTTTATTGACGGTTGGCCTTTGACCACAATCTCACCTGATGGTAAGCGATGATGCAGTTTAAGATGGTAAACAGGCTAAGCCTATCCTTGAGGACAGCTACCGGAACACACTAGTTGTTGGGCGACATAATTTTTTAGGGTAGGCAGGTAGATTTTCGCTATATTTAGACATAATTTTTTCCTGCCAAAATTGTATCCTCTACTGGCGCTGGGTGCTCAAGTGGAACCAGAGAAATTTAATTTGTCGTCACTTCTACCAATTTACACTTATTGCCCTAAGTCTGTAGTCAAATTCAGGGTAACATAAAATTTTACTTTGTAACACAATTTGGCCTCTGATTTTGCTATTGCTCATTCGAAAATAAACGATTATGCATTGAAAAGGACGTACTATGAACGTGGGCAGTAATAAATAAATTACTTTCGAGTCATTCCTTTGTCGAGGGCATTTCTTAGAGTATCATTTCCCACCCACCACGTGTGATGATAAAGAGAAGATAAAGAGTCGAGTATCCAGAATAAAATGAAAATTGGTATTACATATTTTATAACTGATCTGATAAGCTAGCCTTGGGGATATACGAAAGCATAAAATGTCCTAACGAAAATCAGCCCGCCGTCAACTTAGTGTTACCCGAGAAGTGTCTCTCCAAATACTCAATAGAGTTGATATTCGTAAGATTCATTCTCAACACAGTCACAGTAAACAGTCGTTGTACCGGGGCAATTAATTCCGATCTCTCCTAATTCTCTCGGCAACGACTCAAGCCGAGGTCCGTACCACAGTGGTGCCCTTGAGCTCGTTGTCAACTCCTCTTTCTGTAGCGCTGCGTTAACAGCGCCCGTTGAAGATGGAGGTAGAAGGATCTTCTGCGCCCGTCTTAGGCTATAGAGGGCGTTTCGTCAACCAAAGTCCGGTGGAGTTGTATTATCGTAACGGCAAATAACATCTATGCCCACTCTTAAAAAAAGCAGGCATTGCTAAGAAAATGTAGTATTACTTGCTTAGTGTTTACCACCTTAAAGTCGACCACATCATAACGACTTAGGGGCCCATTAAGTGACATTATGTTGACTTGCTTATGCTAATATTGATAGCCCCCATAATATACCAATATTTCAATGGCCGGGTTCACACTGCACGATCCATTTTGGATGGGCCGCGGCCAGGAGCACAGCCTAAAACATGTACGCTAGAATCGCGAGGGGCATCGGAGTCAAGTGGACCTTCCGGTGAAGAATCTGCTTATCATAAATTTTATCATTGTATCCAATAGGTGAGATAGTTGTCACATGACCTATTCAATATTTTTAATACATCTTTTTCATTCGGCATTATGTTTAAATGTTTTCAGGAAGTTCTGGATAGGGTACACGAGCACCCAAGCCCCACAGTCTCCGATGAAGGAGCAGCTGTTCCAAGAGGCGGTGGAGACGCTGCAGCAGTTAAAGACCACCTTCTCTCCCATAGAGAAACTACTTGTCATCAGGACCACCTTCCAGAAGATGACAACGGCTGTTCAGCATGAGCTAGGTGAGGAATTTAAAGACTGAGAGAACGAAGGATCTTACACCTATAGAGATTGCCCTTTCGAGGCTGATGAGGGTTGATGATGTTTTAAGCATTGGTGATGTCTTAGCAAAAGAAAAGAAAGTAGTTCTTTTAATTTTTCATACTTGAAAAGTACGCTTAAATTATGGCTGACCAGAGGGATGAAAACAACAGCTTTTAGTAGATTTTCCCTGCTGTCAAAATTAAATTTAACCTATGTAAGCTATGTTTTTACAAAGTAGTCAAATCCCGGCAAACTAAAAAGATTATTAATAATGGTGTAATATGAATTGTAGTAACGTTTATTATTTTATATAATCTCATTCGGTAATATTCTAATTATGAAATGAAATACAGAATTTTATTGGCACTTTTTATTTATATACTTCTTTAAGAAAATTAAAAAGTTAAATTAAAGCATTATTCTCCTAAAACAATTCTTTCTGCTTTAAAACATTTTTTTAATTATTAAAGTACAATCTGTCCCGACCAAAGAGGTTTCAATTCAGTTTAAGTACACATTATATGTGATGAGCGCGCTGGTTCCGAGCCATAGACCAATAACAGACTTTTTTCCATTTTGGCGCAATTTCGTACATACGAATTTGAGTAATATTTTGTTGGATAAGCATTTTATTTAATGTAGCTACCTATAACCATAAGATTAAATAGTGTATGCAACTGCATATAATTAGGTATTAAAACACTTGTGTAATCTTATTATGAAACTCGCCTGCGGCTCGTTTCAAAAAACTACACTCATGTTTTCTCCCTCTATTATATGACAGTTGCATAAACTACTATTAAAAGATGGATAACATTAAAGATTTGGTGCTAAATATTAACCCGAGATATTTACCATTATCAGATAAAAAATACTGGCTGGTAGGATAATAGAACAGAATATAACAGAAAATGAAACAAAATGGCGGAATAGCGGCAATTCGATCATCATTTTTTTGTCGTGTGCTTAATTTGTTACATATTTATATAAAGTAAGGTAATCAGATTCAGATGCGGAAAACCTTTTACCGCCAAAATCAAAATAATATTGTGTGCTTAACTAATCAGGTTTTTATTAACATTCCTCATATTCGAAAAGAAAAACAAAGTGTTTATCTTGGGTGGAAAACCGTGCGCCAAACAATCTCGTGACGAAATAGGTCTCTTTCATCCGTTGGATAACCATCTACTTGTTTTTCCTCCAGGTTCGAACTACCTGTGGAGTATGGACGAGCTATTCCCAGTGTTTCATTTCGTGGTGGTCCGCGCCAGGATACTACAGCTTGGCTCAGAAATACACTTCGTTGAGGACTTCCTGGAGCCCGGCATGCAGCATGGGGAGTTAGGGCTCATGTTCACTACGCTTAAGGTAAACTAAACCTAATTTGAAGCAATGGTAGGCGAGCGGTTATAGCTATGGACAGCAGTGCCGCAGGTCCATGATTCGAATCCTACTGCCGGCTTGAACTTCACCGCATGGTGGAAGGGCATTTTGCGAATGCTCACCTGGCTTGGTAGCCAGCTTGGTAACCTTCACCTTCCCTGTGTTCCGGCAGCAGTCCTTGAGAGCCAGTAAAATACAGGCACATGGCACTCAACCACTGTATGTTTCAGGTTGCAGGGCGCAGTGCAGTTCATCACTTGTAATGAAATGCATCTGTTATGGGCAGTGGTTACCGCTTAACATCACATGGGCCTCGTGCTTGCTCCGTTATAAAAAAAACCTATTGCTAATATGCTTGTGACGGAGTCATGCTATTCCATCACGTTAAGATCTTATTTTATATTTTGCAACTATGTACACACATTCTTCATATTTCCGTACGTACCTCATTCAAATTTGAAACAATCCAAGAACCATATCGAGCTTCATCGTGGCTCCATCTTAACAAACATATCTATCGGCTTACTGGTACTAGTCCTTCATCATAAGTTTGTAGAATAAGGTATATAAATCTCTTTTTCTGATAAAATTATTATCATATTTACAGGCATGCTACTTCCAAATACTTCAAGAGAAGATGTCCATCAACTATTAACAAAGGTATTTACAATGTAACGAATGATCTCGCGATATAATGGTGCGTCAAAAATCCTCTAGATGTTGCTTGTTATGCAATAATTTGCTGTGTTAGGCTATGTATGTATGGCTGGAACTTTGCAAGTGCAGAAGTTTAATTGAAAAAAGGTAACCTATATCTACATGTCTTGTAAGATTACATATTTTGAAAGGACCAAATATTAAAGTATATTTTTTAAATTATATTTTCGGATTATTTACCAAATCTATGTCAGGAAGCGAAGCGGTGAGCCCTTAAAAAACACCAGTATGATTTAGTTATAATAACCTAACAAATTAACTGACATTATTATTTCATTTACATACACTAGAAAGTTTGTATTTTAATTGAATGCTACTAATGTATCTGTCTTTACGAATGTAACATGAAATATTTTAACTATTTAAATATACAATTTTTGTTGAGACTCCCTTTTTGGGACTACGGTCTCCGTCAGATTAGCATGCTACTAAATCAGAACTTAATTTAATACCGGTGCAATAGCTGCTGCCGAATGACGGATTGACCTACAATCCAACGCATTTGTGATAAAATACCAATTGAATTTATTATTTTAACTTCTTCTCTTGTAAATTCCAGCCTTGTTCAACGCTAGATGTAACGTTATGGAGACCGTCCCGGCTTCGTTCAATATTTTGGGACGTATATGTCTCAAACTAAGAGATCTTAAAATTACTGGTTTACGAAATTGGGGGTTATGTTCTAAATCAAAAAATGTTTATAATTTACATGGGACATAAATAAACTTATCGAATTCCATATAATTCCCAGTTTCTGGGTTTTGGGCTCAACATCCCTTAAAAGGCGAAGCGCCAAATTTCTACGTTCGATATTGGACTTTATTTCCAAAATATTATAAATTCGATTGGAGCAGTTAAAGAGGTCTGTGCATCGAAAAATATGGAAATTGAAAAGTTTATAACGAAAAATTTAGATGCAATTTATATTATTGTTGTAATTTTGTGATCGTATGTAGCTTTAGTAAAATGCTTTTCAGCGAATGGCCATGTCAACCAATAAGCAATATTTTAGTGTTTCAGATTGTTAGCTTTGTATTTTAGATATTACTGGTATAAATTTAAAATATGTTGCTGTACAGAATTGTTACATTAGGTTTTGTCAGACTAGAAAGTTTGAAAATATTTGTAGTGTTTCAAAAGTACCTAGATATAATGAGATTTCATTCATGACTGTTATTTCTGAAATAGGCTGACCTAATTAATTGCCTTGGAAACTGTAACTGAAGCTTTGGACAACATTGTGAAGAAAGGTGTAAAAATTATTTTAAATATGCTGTGAGGACAATTCTTCACAGGTTTATTATTTATGTCCAAAGCGTTATTTACCGCTTCCTGGGTTATCATATAATTGTTGGATTTCAGTGAATTGTTAAAAATCACTTTTTGCAATACTCCTGTTCCAGTTACACCTCTTGATCAAGGAGGTTGTTACACCCTTAGGCCGACATTCCCTCTATGCCAACTTTTCTAAACCACCACATATTCGTTACCAAAGTAGAGTTCCTATATGTACCCTTTGACAGAATATTTTTATCTGTATACGGGATCGATGTGCCATTCGTCAACAATGCTTGACATCAGCAACAAAAATTATTACCGCGTCGAGGTATAGGACTCTTGGCATGTACTTTTTAATAAACTTAACAGAAACACTGCTTGAACTATTTTGAATAAATTTAAAACGGGTATATAGAGTTATATTCGATCAACCAAAATATACACCGAAATATAACTTCGTAGGTACTTCTTTCAGTATATTGAGTTTACTACCTTACCGAAGTTAATGATATTTATATGAGAGTAACTGAGGGGTATAATGGACTCAACAAAAAAATCATGATCCAGTAAAATTAGCGTGGTCATACAGTTCTTACAAATGATAATATGTGAAATATTTCTTAGATATTGTTAAATAATTAAAAAAAAACAATGTTCTATATATAAAATAAGTAATTTTTTTTATTACGCTGTATTCATTGATATGCGGAGCACGTTTCGTACCCAAAATATTAAGAGTCTAATCTGGTAAAAAAGTATAATTGGTTTAAAGACTAAAGGCAAATTAAAATTAATAAGTCGGCATATCGGTAACGTATAAATTGTTTATATATATACATATATAATTATATATAATATGAAATATAATTTCTAGCAGAGTCCCCTGCGAAGCGAATACTTATCATAAATTAGACATGTTTAGAGCACTTTATGATTATTATTGCTTGAGCGAGAATCGGACTCAGATCCACCGGGTTTAGGCATTCTTTTTTTTTAATTATGTCGTTTCTCAAGTATTTGTATATTGGGCAGTCTTCGTTAATTCCCATTCAGAGTTAAATAAAACTACCTCCCTGTGGCGTCAGCAACTTATTTTTCTATAGTAGGTGAAGTGTTGTACAGTTGGTCAAGAGCAAGGTGGTATTGATTCCTCATTTCATTAGATAATTATGCCCATGTATCTACTGAAGGCGTACAATTTTGATTAAAAGATTTTCCGTATCAATATCTTTCCATACCGTTTAGTACGACAGTTAACCTGGATTAGGTACCTACCTAAATAAAGGCATCGGTCAGGTAGAGAACTTTCAGTCTAAAAATGGTCCTCCCTCCGATGTACCCCTACACGCAATATAGTATATATACATACTCAATACACGCAGCTCTGCCAATATCATTGGTTTTTAAGTCATGGTCGTGTATGCAATCTGCGAGAACGTGTCCCGAGTTCACAGTAAAATCGCTGCACGCACACCTTTAATTAATCATGTTTATTAATAATAATCTTTATTTCAATCAACAATGATCATAGACTAACAACATAATTATCTATTAAATTACTAATTGTACATACAATTACCCCTAAACATCGACCGTGAATACATACACAATATAACATTTTTTTTTTTTATTAATTAAATATCGTGGACACGTGGACGGACAGGTTACTGGCTTGACTGAAGGGGTGGATGTTGATGATCTTGAAGGAAACGCTGTACTTTCTTTAACATGACTTTTAATTGCGGTTCTACAATGGTGGTGTATATAAAAGACAAACAGGAATGTAGAAGGCTCGAATAGAAGTTAGCGGCAAGGCTTCGCAGAAACTTCATAATCATGCCGTACGCATGTGCGGGTGGACATAGGTACACACGCGCACACATGCAAGGCGCTAACAACCGAAATATGTCGAAGTGGAGGGGCGTGCATTTTTAAACTGAAATATCTCTTCTTGGTTTTATATTTAACTGACACAAATCCCGCACAGGTTTGTAAGGTATTTTTACTTGTAGAAAAGATGTATTGCAAAATATAATGACATATTTTTAGTTTTCTTTTAAGCACACGATTTTACGCCACTATATTATTCCCGAGTTCCCACCTTATAAAAAATCATTGTGTTCTCTGTCGTTGGTTTATTTTGTAATTATTTGTTATTTATTTTTAAAGCATTTGTATTTAAGATCGTAAAGTTTTGTGTATGTAGGTATGCATAATTGCAGATTGTTTATTAGTGCCAAAATTGTGAAGATAAACTGTTGGTTTGAGTTATTGTATGTACACATAATATAATTTATTGCGATAAACATTTTAACCTTTTACTGACTTAGCCCCGATCTTTCAATCATCAGACATTTACTAAAACTATGAATAAATGTATTCACTACCAATATTAGAAACTAAAATACTGGATGTATTAAAGAAAAAATCATTCGTTATAAATCAGACTGATATTTTAAATCTGATGATTGAAAAGCCGGACTTTAATATGCTAAGACTGCATTATTTTGATAGCCCCAAATCTATTATAATGTATTTTAAGGGAAGCCGCGGTTCAATGGATGTATCGTACCTTGGATAATAGCCGCGTATTATGGAATTATTTTAATTGTAAATATTTTGCGAAATATAGTGCGAAACAATGTTTAAAGCTTATATATATATAAACACCAGTATTACAAAGAGATTTTCTCGATGAGTCTTCACAATCCTCTTTTCTTGTGGTAGTATATTTTTTTTATATATAACTTAGTCACTTTGTAGTAAATCGCTAGGGATTTAATATTTCTTGTCGTATGTACCTTTTTTAATAATAAATTCCAAAGTTATGTAAGTACAAACATTATGAAGTCATGTTGTTATGTTGAACAAAATATTTTTGTAGTTTTTATGTTGCCAAATTGTTTATTTTTAGGCTAAAATGTTTTTATGCAATGACGTAAAACATATTTACGAGATGTTGTTTGATTAAATGGATTGTTGAAATGAATGCAATTATTGAGTACCATATCATTAATTGTTATTAAATATTTATATCTTTTCCAATAATGTGTAAGTGTGCGTTTTAAAACATTAAAAAATATATAACATTTAATAAAATTCGCAGAAAATACAAAGTATTTTTTTTTACTCCGAAACTTTAAAATATAAGTAAAATAATACATTCATATCGTTTATTAAGGCTATTTATTTCATTCCTATAAAATAACATACCAAATGTCTCTTTTGTACAATATTATATCAAAAATGTACACCATTATATAAATTTCGTCACAGGTAAATGTTACCTAGCTACTATCGTGATTTCCTCCTATTATTTCCATGGCTATTACACATAAATATATTAATTATAGTCCTCTCACTTGCATAGTCTGTTAGGTACAATCTTCATAATACCGATAGTGTAACGATCTCGTAAGAACACGTTCAATATATATATTTCACTAGAAGGCTCATTATTCTTACGAAACGCGTTTAATGCTGTACAATATAATCTATAATATGCCAACTCTTTATTCAACATTGCTGAAACTGCGTCACAGAATGAAATATTGCACGCAATCGAATGCCCGGAAAGAAAACTCGTAAATTTGAAATGTGACAGCACCTTGTAGATAATGGTTTGTTCTTGTTGATCAAAGTTTACTTTCCGCATACCTATAAAGGGCTATACTCAATTGAAGCATTGCCTGTAATATTCGAGGCTGTAGTAGTAAACGCTAACTTATAGTACAAAATTCAATTTGCTACTAAGCTCATCGAAAATAGACATTATGTACAAGCCTCATCTATGACCTCAACTCGAGGCAGGCGGAATAATTTGAAAAAATGTACGATACGATACAACACTCGCATTTTATTTCAGGGCAAGATTAAAATATCGAAATGTCAAGTAAAAAATTACTGTGGTACATACAGCAAGCACAACCTTACAATTGAAATTACTTAGATGCCAAATGATATACATTTGATATGTCCCTTTTGTAGAAATTTAAATCGTAACAGCGTTATTAAAAACGACGAAGACAAAGTAAAGGTCTAGTATATAGTTAAAATCTACATGATGTAAATTAGAAGCACTATTTGCTTCTCTTCAGTAAATTGTGAAGGAATAAACCGTATCACTAAAACTTAATACACATTACTTTTCACAACAAAAACATTGATACAAGTTTTCTTTCCACACAAGGGACTTACAATATACATTTGTTCTTTTCTATCAGCAATGCAGTGATATTTGTACTTTAATTACAAACAAATCATGATAAGAAAGCGCAGATTAGGTATTATAGTACGGACGCTTTACCTTGTCCGGCTTGAAGGTACGCTCTCAGAACTTTACGACACTTTCGAACAAGCGTTGTGCAAGAAGTTCAAGCCGATCTAGGTCCCTACTATAATTAACTATAGCTATTTTATATATAATGTTCTCATGATATAACTTGCAGTCTAAGATCAAAAACATGGACACGATTTTCGAGTTGCACAACTATTTAGTTGAAAGCTAAAAATAAGATACATGTGTCAGCGAATACCACCAACACTTGGCAACCTTAATTTTTCGATAGTTGTTAAATAAAACTTTCAAGTATGGTTCAGAAAAAAAGTATCAAAGACATTGCACAATTCTGATAATTATAACATTCGAACTTTTAACAACAATACTATACAAATCAAAACAATCGACGCACGTTCTAAAAGCGCGTCTCCTGCCAATATTTTTTGAAACACTGAACAAAATTCGCTCACAAAACTTTTGTTTCGTCGTCCGCGCAAGACGGGCTTATAAATAATACTTTGCTATGGAAACGTGCAATGTATATTTCATTAATTCATGTTGTATTACTTTGCTCAGTGTTTCGTTCATATTCCAGTGCCCCGCCCTTCCCTGCGCGGGGATTAAAATTTTATATACTTTCCGCAAACCAAGGAGAGCATGAATAAGTTTCGTGTGTTCGTATCGAATACAGGAGACGCGCCATAACAGGTTACTTTAATTCATATGTAAACGAAACTTGACTTTAATACCTACACATTTCAGTCCAGATGTACGCCATAAAAGGTACAGCGAGCAAAGTTACTATATGTATGAATTACTATGAAATCAAAATATAGATAACTCCCTTCCTTCTACTCTTGCTAAAGCAATAAAATATTGTCATTGAAATCCGAACGCATGTTTTACGGTGATATCGATAACTTCATGGTACAGGGTACATATCAAAATCAAGTTTCATTGTAAACATGTGAGAAAGCACGGCGATCGTAACGACACAGTACTAACACAACACATCAACAATTAATCAAGCTCGAATACGAAACGTATAAAAATCATCATAAGTATATTGCGTTAAAATCACTATTTACCATATCATAAGTAGGTATACCCCACACATCAATGTTACTTTAAAATATTTCATAAAAAATCATATTAATTTGTTACAACAACGAATTACCGAATCTCTATAAAAACGTTAAGACAAAATATTTTTCATAATTAATAATGACATTAAATCAAAATATCAATTGATTTTTTATTGCATGCACTATTTAATATAAACGAAAATTAACAATTATTACTCTAAATAACATTATATTGGACGATAGTCGAAAGAAATCAAGTAACGTAAGGTTTTGTTCACACCAGAAATTGTAGAAACGTATCAGTGAAAAATAAAAATATTGATCTGTATGTAAATAGAAATTTTGTTATGGTCAAATAAAACACAATAACATAATAAATAATACATTATGTAAGATACAATTGAGCTATGTTGGTTATATATGACTTAACAATTTCGAACTGCAGACTGAGCCGAAGGCGAGGCCGTAATGGACCCTATTGTTATGACAATAACCAATGCTCACTTGTTTCTTACGTTTTCAACATAGCGAGGACGAAAAATCACAAACTTGATGAAACCTTAATATTACTTATTTTCAGTTAGATACTAATAGAATTGAATCAACTAGCAAAGTTTACATATACAGACAAATCCGTTCTGGAGTGAACAAAGACTGAGTTACATTCACAGGGATAATAGTTTATCTAGTAAGCCTACCTTACAATATTGTTTAAAAACGCGTCAATTAAACAACAGAACTCTTAAGTCTATAGAAATCAACGTATATATTACTTTAACATCCTACAACTAATGTTAATGCTTACAAATAAATGCTGTCTACAGTGGGGTGTGTATGTGTGGGTGATGATATGATGTCACTGCAATCCACTTGCTTGTGTGTGTAGTAAAAACAAGAGAGTTATCTTACTGTTTAGATGAATTATAAAGTTAAATTAAACACAAGAACAAACATAAGCTACAATAGGAGCCTTACAGATGGTACATAATTGTTTTATATTAAGTGGTAATAGTATGGCCGCACAAGTGGATCACGTGACAGGACTAACTATGTTTGGAAGGATTGATCTATCAGACGATATAACTAGCGTTAGTTTTAAACCTACTACACATATGTATAAAAAATTATATACACACACCTGCGTAGCCTTTTAAATATGAAACATATTGTAATTATAAATCGATCTTGTTTATTCATGAATTTCGTAAGTTAATAAAAATCTTATTTACATGTGCCCTATCAAAACAATTAGTGTTTTAAAAATAATCGTAAACTATAATATATATTTCTTGCTAAGCAATTATTTTATAAATAAATAAAATGGCATCCCTTAGCCGTTTCGAGTTGATAATTGTATGCTTAAACAAATAATGTTATTATTGCCAAAATAATGTGAATTTAAATTTCCTTTTGTAATAGCCGAATGTGCGTTAAAAGTGCTATATGTTTCTTACAGTCAATTTGAAGCTGCTTATTCAACTAATACTGAAAGCACCATTTTATAATTTTAATATTATCTAATTTTAATTTCTTACCATACAATCCGTTAGATAAATTTCGAATTACACAATCGTTTCCTCGGTTCAACTACAGTTTAGGCTGTTTAACTTGAGGGTATATAATTAATAATAATACAAAATGATTTGAATTTCTTGACAGAAATTTTCGAGTATGTAAAGATTTTCTTTACATGGAAGACGGGTGAAAAACAAAGTTTATTTGGATAAATTTCCACCAGATGCATCGCAAGGCTGCAATCGGCTCACTATACATACTAGCCATTATGCCTATACTATGTTACAGAGCCAATCAAGTGTCCATCACACTTTTCCTCGACCTTGCTGCAATCTGTTTCAGAAAATTCTACGATGTTATTATGGGCGACTCAAATAAATGTATTAAATCTGACTGATGGAATTTTGTCCAGTAAAAGCAAAAAAGTATTTGGGGACCTGTTTGATCAACCTTGACTCTTGGACCAATAAACGCTCTATATAAGTGCAGCCAAAAACGAGCATGCTAATTACAACCCGTCCCTTTTATACGCATTATTTACCTAGGCATTTAGAAAAGGGACAGATCGAGAGGAGCATGGTGTTAATAGCTTCTCTCCTATAAAGCTGTGTTCGTTATGAACTTCTTTATTGGAGGAATATTCTGAGCCTTGGGACTATAAATACCTACACAGTGATGACTTTAAACAGTCTTTGTCTATGCAGCCATACATTGCCTACATAAACAACAGTTGTGTATATGATCGCTTACTGTGCATGTAATGTACATAACACAAATGAGAATTATGAGTGAGTATCATGAACGATGAACCCCCTCCATCCTTCATGGTGAGTATACTCTGGTCTTTAGATGCTTCTGACTATATAGTACCATCATATCTAGTAACTTTGTTTCATGGGGACAAACGTGATAAAGACTGTTTAAGGTTCAGTAAAATATGCGTCGTAAATTATTGATTTATCATTTTCGTATATCTAAATATAAGGTAATACACGACACCCGATAAATTATTTAAAAAAATATGTTTATTATTATAACATTGTTTCTTTCGCGTAGCGCATTTACAATCTATTTTATGTGTGTATAAATGGCATCAAACACTACAAAGCTAGGTTTAATACTGAGACGATTTGATTACATTAATGACATTAAAGTGAACTATTAATTCCTGTTGTCGCGAAGAAAAGCGCTTTAATAATTACACAGTTATTAAGAACAAACGAAGTTATATTAAGTTCAGTTTTATTATTAATTTAAAAAACGTTTATCTGGTAATATCTGCTCTAGTCCAGTTATAGTTCGTTGTAGAAAATTTTGTGATAACATTTTACAACAAAATGATACTATTTTTATATGATATTTTTTTAGGAATAGCATCATTTAGATGCCAAGTTGTACAGCTCGTTACATTGACCCGCTAAAAAACATTAACTAACTCATATGACACTGAAGCGATTGACTTATTTATTGTCATAAGTGAACTTAGCAAATCTTTAAAACTAAGAGAATGGAACGGGTACAAAATCTACAAGGTATGTACACTTACAATATACAGGAAATTGGGACAGGGGTGACGGATCACATACATTATAATGTGCACAATTCGTAAAACGTTCGTGTGTTTTGTTTTTAAAAGGTTCCCTTATTATATACTCCTCGAAACAGGTGATAGCAATAAGCAAATATTTCAACTTTACTGATATCCAAGAAACATGTTTAAATTTTACAATAAACCAATCGTTTTATAGTAACATTGAAAAAACTTTGGTTATAATCAAATTTACATAAATAAAGTCCATAAAGAACTAGTATCCAAATAAAAAAATCGGTAAGTATGAAGAAAGCCTTATGTATATATGGAATATTCTTCATAACGAATCGTTTCGACGTCATATTAAAATAAAACATAGGACATGTATAATTTCCTAGAATATTATGTGTAATGCATCTGAATTAAGATATCTGGTTATCATCAATTATTGTAAAGAATATAGAAAGAAGAGATGATATTATTTTTTTCCACAGTACAATCACTTCATTGAAAGAATAGTATTAATTACCAATTGCTGCGGTACTTGTTCTCGCAAAATTAATTAAATTATGGTTTAATAGATAGAAATTCCTCACGAGATGTTAAGATAATAAAAGAGCACATAAGTCATGTCAATAATGGTCTAAATAATAAAAAAATAATCAAACTGATTAGTTCAATAATTGTTTACAGTATTGTAAATAGGTTGATGTGTTATCGACATTACAATCTAGTCGCTTATCGCCATCACCCAAATTATTATAATTACAACTTACATAATCGTATAATTTCATAATATTTATACATACATACAATTACATTAAGTAAATTTCAAAATTAGCTTTATTCTTATATATGATTTGAAGCTTTACACTCCGTAACTCTTAGTATATAAAAATATGTACACTTTTCGCTTAGTGCAGGTTTCTATTGTATATACCAGTCGAATTTTTAGAACTCGTGATTATGTTACAAGTCTATAAGATTTTTTTTCTATACATAATGAACGGCCAATGGCGAATACGAATTACAAAATGTAAGTTACAGCAATAGCGTATAGAGTAAATATTATGCTCGCGAAATAAATTTTAGAAATTTTAACAATTACAAATAATAAAAGGAAAAACTTTAAAATTCTACCGATACATACTTTTTTTTAGTTGTTTTGTTATTATATAATGTGTCACAATCGAAATGACTGGAGTCTATTGACTTTGGACAGTTATATATTTATATATTTTTTAAATGTTCACAAATTTAAATACTTGAGAAAAAAACAACCAAATACACTTTCACGGTCTACAACTGAATTCCAGTCTATATTGAGACAAGGAAATACCGCTGATAACGACGATAAAAGTATCCTAACTTATACGTATTTGATCCCAAGCATGATATAAAAACTTGAATATTACGTCATATAAAATAAATTGTTAGTCACGATTTGAAAACATTCCTGCAAGCACAACGGAAGGATAGAAATATAAAAATAATATTACAAAAAAGGAAAACAAATCACAAATCCATCATACATTCCACTTACGCACTAAGAAATACCTAAAATGTAAAATAGGTACAAATAACGTCCTTACTAACCAGAAGGCAAAATTGGCACTTAAGACGAAGTTCGCTCCTTCGATGATAGTTTTTAGGAAGGTGGTCGCTTGTGGGATATCTTCGAGGTTTATGGAGACGTCGGTGCTTGTGACGTCAGAGACGTGGCACGTTACGTCACCGATGAGGTGCGTCTCGCGCAGAACGGCGGCGGTGGGAGCGCGGGGTTATGTCGACGGTGAATTGTTCTGTGTGGGGTTGTATGGGTGGTTTGAGTTCCGCAGCACTGTGTACACACTGTCAACCTTGCTCAACTTCTCGAAGAACGGTATCAAGTCTAACAGTTCCGAGTCTGTCATGTCGTCAAACCATGAAGCGACAGGTACCTGGAAGCAGATTTTAATACATACAATTCAAATTGCACATAGATATAAGACGAATTTACTTAGCATTCCATGGATTCACCGTGCGGGTGCCGGGTCCATTGCGTTGCAGAGGAAGAGGCCCAAGTCAAGGAGCCTGGGGGTGCATATAATCACGCCTGTAATCCCCGAAGGTGTAGGTATAGGTGTGTAAACACCCACGTTTCGCCTATTGCGTTTTGGTCCCATGTAATAAGGAGCGAACCTATTGCCATTAACCGGGCACAGTTTCAGGGATATACAAAAGGTTTTCTCTAACACACTGGACGTGGAAACACAAGAACATATTACGAATAATATGATTACGCTAACAACATATAAGACAAGAACACAAGAACGTATTGTATGAGACCCTGGCAGGGCACTAAGATGGTATACAGCCCTGTAGTGTCTAATGTCCACATCACCCTACTCACATCTACGTGAAAAGTGGCATGCTGCTCATTTGGCGCGCTTTTCCTTTAGTCGCCTCTTACGACACCAACGGAAAGAAATGGGGAGGTGACATTTAATCCGGCACCCCACAATATTAAAATGTTTTTCCATCCACATTTGTACGTAAACATAAACGGTAATTTATTAAAATTCTACGTAAATAGCCAAATTATAAATAAAAGGAAATGCTAAAATCCCTGTCTTAAAAAAACTTAAGTAGCAAGTTTATAGCTCTAGCTGGAAATCGAAACAAAATCACTAAAATGTATCCACTTGTCTAGTTTGTGTCGCATCAAATTGCTATCATTCCAATAAGCTACACAGTTTTTAGCAAAAATAAGTACACTGTTACTTTTTGTACAATGACTGGATGCTGATTGCCGTTGTCCCGTGTGATAAAAGAAGAAGACAGTATAACTGCAGGTACCTTATCAACAATTATTCATCAATGGGGATTTACCGGGTACTTAACCGTAAAAACTTATAGACGGTAGAAATAAAATAATAAGTGGTAAAAAATTTAAAAACTGTGCTAAGTTATATTTCACGTCAGCGTTCCCAACCAATAGTGTGTGTGTAATCTGTGGTGTGGGCAGTTAGAAGTATAATTCTACGGCAATACCAACTCTACTTCTTCCAGTGTCATGAAGTAGCCACTCAAAAACCTTTCTTCCCCGTTCCGGTTATCGGTTCGTTGAGCTATGTCGGTGACTTTGATTCTTCATAGAATTACCTCGATGCAGATTTTATCGCGCAAAGAAGCTCTGAGCATAGCTCTCTCCATAACTCGTTAAACGACTCTATGCTTTCTAAATAAGGGCCACAGTTAAGAACCAAGCTTCAGTGCCATAAGTCATCACTGGCAAAACACACTGGTTGGTCTCTGCGAGATGTTCGATGAAACAAGGTCGCTTAAGTTCCAGAATGCTGCCTACCCGAGTTGGATTCTTTGGGCGACCACTTAGTCAAAGTTAGACCTACCTAACTGAACAGTTGTCCTAGGTAAATATCTTCAACAACTTCGAGGGTATCATTCCCTACAACTACTGGTACGCATAGTACATGCAATTGTAATTTCAGTGATTTTTTTAGCTGGGGCCAACCAGTGACAGATTTACTATCAAACGGTGCTCTTCACAGTTCAGAGATATTGTCTAAACCACATTTTTCGATTATATTCTGGATGCACAAGAATACTGATTGTGTCCAGGAATACTGATTATGGCAGTAATGATGAAATTTTACTGAAATTGGTACATGAAATGCACGTGATCGAAGAACAAATCGAATCGCACAGAATTTCGCTTTGCTAGGTGATATGACTTTGATGCTATTCGATTGTTTAATTCAGCGCCCGCTCTGCTCCTCTCTGCTTCAGCAGCACTTAGGGGTGCCACTACGAAATAAACCCAAAGATATAACTGATGTATAGACCTGTTCACTCACGACGTCTTCCACAGTTTATTTAATATTAGGTAAGGTATACTCACAGCGTTATCTGGATGGAATATGTAAGAGGCGGGCGAGTTGTCGACTATGACGACGCGGCGCAGGTCCCGCCCGAGGCTGTTCAGGTCCTTCACGTAGTTCCCGCGGTGGAACACGCAACTGTCCCGGAACAACCGTGCGCGGAACACGCCCCATCTGGAACATCAAGACATGCCTTTAGAGAAGGGATTGGACGGAGCTTACAAGTTCAAAGACTTCAACGTAAACCGTGTAGTGTAAATAGGGGCGCATTGAGCTTTGGGCCACGTACAAAGCACTACAACACTTCAAAAAATAAATTAGATTGCTTTGTTCCCAGCTCATAAACTAGATTATGAATCGTTGTTTTTTTATACCGAACTGGGTAGCGCTTGACCACTATCTCAGCTGATGTTAAGTGTTGATGCGATCGATGATGGCGCGGTTACCCATAAGATACTTAGTCACTCGCGTTTTGAAGACCCCTATTTACTTAAATTCGTTTCAATATATGTATTATATTTAAGATCGCTTTATGGCATAGGATATATACGCTATGTAATTAGTAGGGTTGATATTCTGTGCAAATAAATTATTTGATACATATATAGCGTGGTGCGCGTATAGTTCTATTAATTATGATTTATTACTATTCATCGAGCAAAGTAGAAGAAAATAAAAAGCTAGTTTGAATAGTTTATTTTTAGTCTTTTTAGTCTTCAGTTCAACTAGAAATAGCTTTTAAGGTCAAATCTCTGAACACCCTTAGGTACATATTGTATATACATCATAAAGGTATGATGGTAGCTGGCCTAGCAAACACTGAAAAAGCCAGCATGCTGCTAAGATTCGAACCAACGACCGAGTACCACAATGTACTGATAACGCTTCAAAACCACTAGAACACTGGGTCAATCATGAGATAGAAGAAAGTATGTTAAAGTAAATATGCACTGCGGTTACGTGTGGCGCGATTGCGTGGTTTTCTTGGCCCTATTAGAGTAGTTCTTTGTGGAGCGTTGCTATGACGCGGCGTCCGCTACTGGCTTTGTGACCCATTTACAAATGAGTATATGCAGTTTATCAGTAATTACTTTTAGGAAAACATCAATCATTCATTGTTGGATCGGTTTTGTAAAACGGATTTCATTGAAGGATGCCGATAACAACAAACAATACATCGGAGCGTGGTTTGGTTAATTTCAACGTCATTTGTGAAAACCTCTAGAATCTCTGGCTTGTCTAATCGATACACGCCGATAGGTGCTTGACGACAGATTTTCTACTTTAAGGTGATCTAGCCATACGCAAAATGTTCTACAACTGTGCTATAACGACTGTCAAAGTAATACAAGAACCGGGAACGACGGCTTAATGTGCCCTCCGAAGCATGGAAGGACCCAGTAAAAATGCCACTATCGGTCACCAAAAAAAGACTCGTGGGTTCGATATTGTTTTTATGGTTAGTCGGATCCTCTTACTAGCCTCGATTGTCCGTCCCTCTATCCGTCCGTCCCCGTAACAGAAATGATTTATAGGAAATTTATCAAAAGCAATTCGCTCTCACTCCAGAGATAACTTAGCCCATCGGGAATTTACTAAATAAATATTCCAAAGGAGAGTTAGAACCAAATTCTATTTTGGTGAAATCTTCGGCAACAACGAAGTAATATTGCAATTTCTTCCTATGATTACTTCGCAATAGCAATCGGAATTAACAACAGATTTACGCTCGCTTCGCTCTACATCAATACTGGAATCTCCAAATATTTAACCAGCAAAGTGACGAACTCTAAATTTGCAGCACAGGAATTAACTCATCCTTCCTCCTAGCATGTATCTTTTAAGATAACAGCGCAGCATCAAAGAAACGATCCTGCGATTAGGTCACGCCAAATACTCATAAATCATACGTTTTTCATTCAGGAGAATTTGAAGTCCCCTAACACAGTGTTTCAGTAATTTTCGCTCGCTTCGCTCAAGCCACAAACTTAATCTTGCTCGTACAGTCATAACTTTTGGGACCCTTTAAGAATGTATATTAATCGGACAATTTAGCCCCTCCTATAGACGTATATTACAGTTTTTTTACCTGTCTAGAAGATCGGCGACGGGGTCCGCGTACTTGGCGAGCGAGGCGGTGAAGAGTACGCACTCGTACAGTTCGCCGCACCGTCTCAGGAACTCGTCGACGTGCGGCCTCTTCAGGACGTACACCTGATGCACCGCGCCGTCTATTTCCACCGGTACTACGAAGTCTGCATTGTTGATAGGCTGAAACACAACGATTTATAATTAGAAAACAATTGCAATTTTGAAGCGATAATACTTCTGCGATGTTTCTGCTGGAAGTTTGTGCTGATAATGAGATGTTCACTGTGTCTGAGTCTCATAGTATGGATATGGGGCATTTATCGAATACTCGTCTGGTTAGCTAGCTTGTCGGTGTGCATACTAACGGTGTGTTCCGCCTTCTGGCGGTCCTTGAGAGCAAGTTATCTACCTTACCTCTACAACTTCACAAAACCTTCGATACAAACATAATTGTACTGTGGCATATTTGTATTACAGTATGGCGGGAAAATCAACTATACAAAATCGGCTTACGTTGTGATATTTACTAATGGCTTTTTGATAGTTGTGCGTTTATAAACTGTAAATACTTTAACGATTGTAGTTCATAGCGCTGTAGGGCTAAACAAACGGATCTATATCAATTATAGATATTCAACAGTCATAACGTCCACCTACGAACAAAACCTGCCTTATTAGGGTGGGGTTAACCATAATCCCTACGCTTGATAGGCTATCATTACGAAACAATGATGGCCCAGCGGTAATAGATATGTATTGCCGCGCCGCAGGTCCCTGGTTCGATCCCCACCACCGGCTTGAGCTTCAACGCATGGTGGAAGGGCATTTTGCGATTGCCCGCCTGGCTAGCTACCACACTCAAGTAGAAAATCTGTCGCCAAGCACCTAACGGTGTGTTCCGGCAGCAGCCCTTGAGCGCCAGTGAAATTACAGGCACATGAGACTTAACAACTATGTCTGAAAGTGACGGACGCAGTGCAATTCGTTACTTGTAATGAAATGCATTTGTTATATAGGCAGAGGTTAGTCCGCTTAGTATCAGGTGAGGCTCGAGCTCGTTCCGTCACAATAACATAAAAATAAATAAAAAAACTTGTGGGTCGCAGTTACTGATGTTAATTGCTCAGAGGGTTTTTCTGTAGCTAACTTCGCTGTGCGGGAGCGCATGACGATGGACGTTAACCATCTCACGCTGCATATAAGTTTTATTCGCACCACCACACCCTTCCCAAACCGCGCTATATTACCTTAGGAGCCTATTCAGGTAACTCAGTTTTAAACGGTAAGCAATACAAATATAATTTTCTCTCCCTTGACACTTGTACGATGATACAGCGTAAATGACACCTATCGCTCCTGGAGACGGCTAATAGCTAATCGATAGGACGCACGACTAGGTAGTACTCGGTACTTATGTAAAAGGGCTGTCGAACACCGATCGATGGTTGATGATAGTCCTTCCGGCGAGAACTTAATGGGAAATCGGTACGATATAGAACAAAAATAATTAATTATACCTTATCGTAGAAATATTCATGACATCGTTAACTTGAAATGAATATAAAATGTAAGTTTTTCATAATTTGAACAGATTTCGTGATTTAATCATTAAACAATTCGCATTTATATATTATTACATGTGTACCCTATGGTAAGAAGGAATCGATACAAAAATGAAAATGTGTTAAATTATGAAAAAGAGTTTTGTAAACTAAACCAGACACATTTCAACATACTTTGGATAGGAAACCCAAAAATAGAGTATCGATTGGTATCGAAAGTTTAAAAACTGACTTTACACAACTTATTTGAATTATTACTATTTTTTCATCAGCTCATACACGCGAATGTATTAAGAAACTAGAAGTAAATCCAATAATGTCAATATTGAATTTTAGTGAACTTTTTATGGGACTAATATACATACAATGCTGCATTGTAATTAGTCCCGGCATTGTAAGTAGTAGACTGCGGAACAAATAATTTAAGAGCCCTTTTACATTTTGCAGCCTTCTCACTCGCACTTTTAGAGATAATTTCAAATAGCAACAATATGGTTTATATTTTTTAAAATGTGGTCAATCATTATTTTGCTGCATGCAACTATAGATGTTCTCTACTAATTTTCATTTTGATATCTGTTATGGGGGATCCAAAACGCGTAATTTAGTTATTTTAAATTTTGGGCCTCTAATTATAATTGGACTCAACATGTAACAAAGTAAAAATATGTTGAGAACATCTATAGTTGCATGCAGCGAAATAATGATTGACTACATTTTAAAAAATATAAACCATATTGTTGCTATTTGAAATAATCTTGAAAAGTGCGAGTGAGAGGGCTGCAAAATGTAAAAGGCCTCTTAATACACGAATTACATTTTTGATGGTTTATTCAAAAAGCTTAAGTGTAGCTATTTAAAAAATCTACATATAATTTATACTACAATAACTTCAATTAAATTACATATCACTAAGCAAAGTAACGTAAAATTATGATAAAGTTATGTGATCATGATTTATGTAACAAGAAATACATAAACCGGCCAAGTGCTAGTATCCTCGCCATATTAGTAACCAACATCGCAACAAAATTATTTTTGCACTCTACTACAATGAGCTCAACAAAATGACATCGCATATAATAATGCAAAATGTATTTTTTTTAGTTTTTTCTTCATTAGTAAAATATACAGATACTTTACTAATGAAGAAGATGAAGATTCCTGGTTAAATAGTTTAGTTTATTATAATAATTAAAATAGTCTATAACGAGTGACGATCACCCATTCTTTATTGTTATACATAAAAAGTATATAAAATATGTATTTTTATTTTCCTCAATGAGCTCTACGATGAGTCAATGACACACCTGCAAGAACACAAAAAAACCTGCTTATTTTAATTTATTGGGCCGTGATAAACATGTTTTTTTGTATTTCTTATTCGGTTTTGGGTCAACATTCTACAAAAATCTATCTCTATCTAAATTTCAGGTTTGTAACTCATTCTGTTGAGTATTTGTATTAAGTTGTAACTCATTTTCCCCGTGGGGTGCCGGGTTAGAATTGCACCTCCCAATATCATCCCGTGGGTGTCGTGAGAGGCGACTAAGGGAAAAATACTGGAAGGTGGGCAGCAGCGCCTTCTAAAGAACTGCCTTCTTACACTGCGATCCCCAAGCCGCCTGCCAAGCGTGGGGATTATGGCAAATACCCCCGAAATAGGGGAGGCTGTGTTCAGCAGTGGACAATCCGGCTGAAACAGAACTCTGATTACGACTTACTATGATACCCGTGCTATACGGACGTAATAGACGACAGGCAGATATATAGCAGCCATTGATCGGGCTCATTTTCGCCCCTTGAACTCTGAAAACTATGACCTTAAGTATAACGGCCCGACTATCTGGCCCCATTAACCCTTTGTAGACTTGGTAGATAGAACTAAAGTACAAAACATTAAAAAAATCTCATATGAACGCTCTTGTTTAGAATTCGAAGTGGAAACATTTTGTTGGTATCGATCGATGTCACGATCAAACTTAAGAGGAACGGGAAGAGAAGCTCCTACAGAAAAATAGGTATTTAAACAAAGTGATGCTGTCTCGCCGCTAAACGCCCGAACAGAATAGTGCGATAAGGACAATTGCAGCTTCTTCAAGTTTTGACTTGGAATTTGCGCATAATTTACGTTCTGGGAGAAAACATTTCTCTTATAGTAAACATTAACAAATCTAAAAATTGTGGTCTTATTTTATAACCGACAGAATAAACTTCATTATTTTTCCTATTAATAATTCACAAACTAGAGATACAAGTTTTGAGAAAATATCGGTATTTAAATACCCATTAATTCAAATTCCTTTAATATAATGATAAGAATCAAAACCTATAAACCTGGATATTGATAACATCTATAACATTTCCATAAATCATCAAAATCAGTGATAGTTTAGGGGGGTACAAACGATTTCTCTTTTTGTATGAAAATTTGAGACCTCCCTCCAGTCTTAAGTAAGTGGGATGCGAGCCCAAACCGAAAATAGCGTATCAAATATCTTACTTATCGGAGCACATCTGTTTGTTTATGTATCTATCTACAAATTTGTATGCTTACTTTCATCTTCAGACAAGAAGTAGAAATAAACACGTATAGTACATTAAGTTTTAAGGTTCTTTCAAATGTAAATTAAATCACGCGCAAAAACTAGAGGTTGATTGCTGTATTGATAAAAATCTGTACTTTCACAATCTCTGATCAATCAACGAGATGGTTGTTTTAATTTACTCAAGACTTTATTGAAACAATTAACTAAAACTTGCATGTATATATTCTAAAATCTATAACGTCAAAATAAGGACCTTCAAAGTTCTATGTTGGAAACTAGTTCTATTATATAAAATCCTGAACTTCCCGACCGAAACTCACATTTAACATATATTTAATTAACGTAAGATATACATACATTTCCTTGTTGCTCAAAGCCTTCTTACACTTGTCCTATATGAAAGGCCTCGCTAGAGTTACAAATACCATTTCGCGTGTCTCAAATTCCGAATATTACAAAAGAACGCGGTATCTACTTGTGCAACGAAAAACTGTGTTCGGATACAATAACGTTATACTTTCACCCAAATGTTTCGCTTTGGACCCGCTCTCGAAACATAACTAAAATAGACAATTGCTTGGCCTATTGAGGCATAGATAGATCATAGTTACTATATAATAAGGTCTGGGACACAGAGTAATAGTTACAATAGACTATAGAGCATTGGTTTCTAACCTTTTCCGAATTGTTACCCCTATGGCCTGTTAGATAAACTGATTTTGGCCCTAATTCAAAATTATTTCAAGCAACTATACAAGCAAGTAAATATATCTTTATTAAAAATGCACACTTTCAATACCACTTCGATACTAATAAAATAAATTCACATCACAGTCCACATTTAGTTGGTGTGAAGGTTGATATTGTTTTAAATTCGCAAGTTTTTTAATAATAGGTTTAGTTACACTCAACGCGCATCTCATATCATGCTCCACGTTCAGGCGGTTTTGGGCCTTTGTTTTTAATGCTACCAGAGTTGAGAAGCCGCTCTCACATCTAAAAGTGGTAGCAAACGGTACCAACATGTACAGCCTCGCCCCGAACCTCACTGCGATTTTATGAACGCGAGAGAGCGCCATGCCGCTTACCTACTAGTTCCTAGCTACTATAATTTTATCTGAAACAAAATCATAATCTTTTTTTGTCTATTCAACTATTATAGGTGGTACCTATAATAGTTGAATAGACAAAAAAATATTATCTCTGTTACCCCCATAGAATAACTGTTTTACCCCCGCGGGGGTAATTACCCCTAGGTTCGGAACCACTGCTATAGAGGGAGCGATATGACGTTTTAACTCTGTCGGCCATCGTGTCTAAAAGCAACCGAGTAGTAGGACCTACCAAGATAAACCCGTGTGAAAAACTGATAATATTGATAAAAAACTTTATCATGTTCAAATATTTTATAACTAACACTATTACGGTTTTCAATGTCGTGTTTTGTCCGTCAACAACAACAGAAAGACGAATAAAAGGTCCGGAATTACAATACAACCTAAATGGCATTTAATTACCTCATCGAGATCACATATTATGGATTTAGAACTAAAAAATGTGTCCATACAAATTACTTCGCTATGAACTGGATATGCTGCCAAAGCCATAAACGATCTCTTTTTTATCATGACTCTATGGTTGAGTTATCATAACTATTTCGTTGTAGCAAAAGCAATTTTTGCAATATCGTCAATCACAACGCCCTGGATATATGTATAGGTATAAAGAAGTGTATAAACAACACTACGTTTCGCCGGAAGATTTTAGGTTCTATGTAATAAAGAACAAGCCTATTAACAATTCGAAGCAATGATAGCGGTAGCTTGGTTATAATGATGGCAATGGCTATAGACTGCCACGGGCTTTAGCTTTGCCGCATGTGGTAGGGCATTTACGATCGCTTGCCTGACCAGGCATCGCCTAGCTTTCATATTCAAATAGAATCTTTCGCGAAGCACACAGTGTGCTCCGGCAGCTGCCCTGGACATGTAGTAATTCTGATTAGCATGTTACCTTCGATCACATCAAGACATACCAAAAAGGTGAGGTTGTGTTGAAAGGCTACCGTACCGTACCTGGTTCCCGGCTGCTTAACTCAGCCTTCCTCATTGTGGGTGGTTTGCCATAATCTCCACGCTTGGCAGGCGTCTTGGAGATCACAGTTTAAGATATCAGTTCCTGAGAAAGCGCTGTTTCTAGTGTGTAACACTCAGCCGCCTCTTACGACACTCATGTATAGAGATGGGGGGGGGGATGACATTCTAGCTCGGCACCCCACGGGCCACGACCCTACGATTGAAAGGCTAACCAAACTAAAATTAAATGTACCGCACACTTTTCAATACTTCGGAGTGGTAAAGAGAAATACTTCTGCTTAGTTCGGAACCCGGTACCTCATGATTTTGACATGACGCACATTGCAGGCCCGACGAGACAGTCAATACATTTGAAGCAGTAAAATAGGTATCACGAGTTTGTAAGATTGTTGTTGGTTGAGTCAGATGACAATGTTGATAATCAATATGCGCGTCGTATTAGCGTACTAATGATAAACACATCAACGTAGCGTAGTAAACACAAAGAAATTGATACCTTCAATATAAGGTGCAAAGATCCATATTTGTCTGCACAAATACCACCGAGATTTATATTCCATTCAGATGCTCGTGTAGTATTATGAAATCGTTAAGCATTTATTTGTTTTATTTACTTAGAAATTTAATGTTTATAATAAAGTAATATCCATCGATATGTTGAATAACTGCGCGCTTGTTTTTCGTATTTTGTATAGTACAATTGATGGGTTATATATAATATACTGGATACGCCACGCGTTTTCACTCGCGTGGAGATGGATGATGATGATGATAAGTATACTATGTGTTAATCCAGCGCCTCATCTAGCTTCATACCAAATTTCATCAAAATTGGTCCAGCCGTTTAAGCGTGAAGAAGTAACAAATATACAAACACACTCGCAAACTTTCGCCTTTATAATATTAATAATAATATAATAATTAATAATATAGTGTGATTATTATTTCAGGTGCCCATTTTAAGTATTTTTTTTCACTGGACAATTTCATCCCTCTTTTAAAACGTTATATCACAATAGCCATTCGACCGATTTAACTCTATAAAAACTTGATAAATCTATTTAGTTAAGCCGTTAATTCATTGAGAGCAGGCGGTTGTAAGTTATCTTCGAACAAACGGTCAGGCTTCAAACATATTATAAGGAACTCTCCTCCATGCTTCGCTTAGAAAACAAAACCGCGCCTGGAGCTCGGAAGCAAGCTAAGGCAAGGAGTAAGGACACCAAAAGAGTTCACATTCTGAAACGTTTGAAGTTTTTCAAATCTTTAAACGGAGAACTGGAACTCAGAAGTGATTACTCTAGAAGGAACATTTACGAAGGGAAGCCAAAATTCTAAGCTACACGAACTGGTTTCTCAACTAAACACAAACACATTAAAAACCGCAAATACCAAAGAAATAATTCTCACAGTTAATGAATTCCATATTAGCATAAATGAACCTCATTGCGTAGGACTCGTGTAGCAGGTAGGAGTTAGCATGTCACAAGTCAGTTACAATTTACTGGTGTTTTATATTTTAAGAAATTCAAGGATGAATGTTAGCGTTTATGTTATTATGGTTAATGTTAGAAGTTATTTCTGTAATAACAGTTTCTTTATGTAAGCTAATTAGAAACGGTGATGCAATATACTAATATAATATCTAGCAATAGCTAAGATTGTTTTAAGGTTGAATTTTGTTAGGAGTATCTTAGGTCGGGTTTATCAATAGTCAGATAATTAATTAATAATAATAGGAGTAAATATTTACACATTATAACCCTCATCAACAGCCATAAAGTCCAAGTTAAACAAAGTCCTTCCTATTAGGGGGGTTTTGCCACAACACTTAGCAGGCTTCTTGGGGATCCACAGTGGCTGTTCTTCAGAAAGCTATGTTGCCCACGTTCTGGAAATTCTTCCATCGTCGACTCTTACGATTTTCACAGGAAATTATGAGAAAAACAATTTTACTCAGGGAAATGTATGTGATGTAAACACAACCGATATAAATATATTAAAAAGATATAATAAATATATATAAAAAGAACGAATGTTGGTGGCTTAAAAGAAAAGTGCGTATGTTTTAAATTTTGTCAGTTAACATTTTATCAGGGGATTGAAAAACCGTGTCTTAAGTTAATAGCTATAGATTTACCTAAAATAAACTAAGACCGTACTGTTAAGGCAATAGGTACATGCCACGGCCACAATGAAATTCCTACAATGTCGTTTTTGAGTGCCATGGACTTCTTATGCTATATTATCGAACCAAGTACCAGCTTCAGAAGAAATGGGAGCAGAATACGGTCAAGATAGATGTTGACTACTCGGAAAACCAATTTATCGGCTGTAAAAATTAAGAGTAACAATTTTCTATAACCATCAAACGAATAAGACGAACCGTACAGCTATGAAATAAGTGCCATATCTTTTTTTTATGCTTGATAGGTTAGCCTTTGACCACTATCTCATCACCTGATGGTAAGTGACGATGTGGTCGAAGATGTTGTTCAGGCTAACCTAGAAGTACTGGCTCTCAAGGACAGCTGCCGGAACACACCGTTAGGTGCTTGGCGACAGATTTTCTACTTGAGGGTGGTAGCTAGCCAGGCGGGCATTCGCAAAATGCCCTACCACCATGCTATAACGACTGCCATCCTAAGACAACAACCGGGACCGACAGCTTAACGTGCCCTCCGAAGCACGGAAGCGCTCAGTAGTAATGTCACTAGCGGTCACCCATCCAACTCATGTCCGCGCGCGACGTTGCTTAACTTTGCTGATCGGTTAAGAACAGCTAAGTAAACTTCGCTACGAGCGCTTCAGAAGCTGCGCTCTGCGCTAAGCTAAAATTATAACTTAAAAGTCTTAAGTTCACTACACGGGAGAGGCCTAAACAATTAATGATACACTCGCAAAAAATACTTGTTATTTATTACTTGTGAGCTAAGGTATTCCTACAGAATTCAGCCTACAACTCAGTTGCCCGACTTAAATCTTGTAGGCATATTGTTTTTGTAATGATATTCAATGATGAAATGAACACATAGTACACATGACGATAAGATAAAGGCCCTTCCCATAACAAAACAGAAAATACGGTCAGTTATCTAAGCACTAACCAAACATACTTAGCCGTTGCAGTTTTAAAAGTAGTACTACTTGAGATCATTTTAATATTGTTATATATGCAATAACGCCTGATCTGCGGATTATATTACAGAATTACAAATTTACGAGAGAATTAGAGTTATGAGTCATATTGTCATGTTAGCTCAGTCGGTCAGAGCATACCATACATTACGCGGGTTCGAATCTCGGTCATGACTATAATTTTTCTCTCTCTCGTAAATTTGTAATGTTGTGATACTTGAAATCATGCTGTGGTATGCTAATGCTATATATGCTGGTGTGCTTACTGAACTGTCACAATATTCCATGTGATAATAAATTCATTCATCATTGTTTCAAAATTTTCTTTGAATACTATAAATTCTGGAAACCTTAGTTGCCATTCAGACCATTGGAATTTGATGACACGACACAATTTCGTATACAGTTCTCAAAATTTCAATGTGTCATTTTCATTTGGCCGAATCGCCACCGTTTAATGAAGCCAGACAACTGGCAATTAAGCAATCAAGCCATTTATCATTAGACTACTTTATACGAAGAAGACTAAGAATCCAGTTATAATCTCAATAGATACAGTTCACGCCTGAAACGGTATGCAATGCTATGAGCACGATTACGAAATTTTAAGTTTTAAGATTGCTTCACGTTCGGACAGCTGTCCTTGAGAGCCAGTAATTCTAGGTTCGCCTGAACAACATCTTTGACCACATCATCACTTACCATTCGGATATAGAGAGAGTGGTCAAATGCTAAACTATCTGTCTTAAAAAAAAGTTGAAACTTTGTCGCAAAATGCCTATAATCATGTGTTCTGGTGACACAGCAATCCATGAGAGCCAGGTTTCCTTAGCCAGTTTTTCATTTCTTGTCTTTCTGGGCTGGTACCATCGTCCACTAAGTCGTCACTTTGCAAAAAGTAACCATTCGGTCTAAGGTTAGACCATACACTATCAGTTTTAAAGGATATATGATAAGGGTGTGTGCTGCTGCGTAGTGTGTGAGGTGTCGGCAATATGCTGACCGCTTTGCCACAAACAGCGCAATTATGCTTCTGTAAAGGAGTGCTTACACGGTCAATTTCTCAGGCAATAATTTATGCGAAACCAGCTGTCGCCGAAGGTAGTAGGAGTGAAGAAATCTACAGTATAACTAAAAATCACGATTTTTTTTATTACGTCAATATTCTAAAATTGTTGGATATATTATGCATTCAGTTTTGTATCCGTAGTTTAATAAGTTTTACTTTGCCGTATCAGAACTATCGAATGTAGTTTTTATAATTAGTTTTTCACAAAATGAACACGTTGGATTTCTATATATAATTAAATTACATGTAATTAAACAATGTTACCAAGATTCTTTTGAGTATGTGCTGCACGACCAGCCTTGCCGTTTAAAAAATTCAGCCCTGGATTAGTGCTGTCAGTGGTTTGTATTAACTTTCGTCTAATCTGTAGCTAAATGCGCCATGTGTGAACTCAGCTATAACAGCTTCGTTTACATTGTACGCAAGAATTGATTCCCGATTGTGTGGCCAAACACAGCCAAGGTCAGTCTCGACTCACCACATACGAAGAGCAACCAAAAACCGTTCTCACAATAGAATCGAACGTGTAAAGTTTGTGCCACACACGAGCCTTGCGATGTATTAACAAAAATTACCAAAAAATTAAACTGTGTTCAACACTCATGTGTGAAATAAATTGTTAAAGTCGGAACCATGATGATTCAAAATTACCTATTAACACAATATTGTGCGCATGGTACCGACTATGACAAGTTATTTCACACATTTGAGTGTTGAAGTCGGGTTCCAGGTTTTGGTTAACATTTTTTTTTCACCCTTTTTAGTGACCCTTGCTACTTATGGGATCGATTGTCATTCACTGTCAATGACTATATCATCATGATAGGAAAATACTTTTCAGTTATTTGCATATTTAACGACTGCAGTCCTCGTATGCATCTTACTAATTATTTGGTTAACTTTACCTCAATTACATTACGATCGTACTAATATTATAAATGGTAAAGTTTTTGACTGAGATGGATATGCTGATGTGAGTGTGTATGTTTGTTAGTTCTTAAGACTTCTTAAGACTAACACCGATTTTTATAACAATCAGCGTATAGACAGTTTAGATCCTGGATTAGGATAGGATACTTTTTAACATCGTTATCTACCCAGGTGAAACCGCGGGGCACAGCTAGTTACATACACATTTAGGAACCAGAAATATTCAACCCAGAATAAGATGGAAACCGCACATCGAAAATAGCACACACTTAGTACAAGAGCCAAATGTACGAATGATATTAATTTATCGTACATCGCGATAATTATTACCGCCTGAAGTACAGCACTAGCTTTAACATAGTTACCGACATGTCTACACAATACAACCATTAGGATGTTTTATTGGTCAAACTTTGACTTTGACGTCCCGTGACTTTGTCTGAAGTTATCCTTGTACCATACAAAGCGAGAATCAATAAGGTGACATAGAATAATTTATTTTGATTTCTAGTACACAACAATCTTTCTTGTATTCATACTGTCTCCACTAATGAAACATGGCTTGACTGACCTGAGGCACGAGTTCAATACAATACCACGATATTATCATATTCCTACTCTTATACTTTCCCATGTAGGTCGGTACAATATATCTTATCTAACAACACAAGAACATATTAAAAATGTGTTTTAGCTAACACGCAGAATTAACAAATACATATTTGTCATCACAGCCATTGAATAAATGCCTCTCCCATTAGGGCGATTAGCTATAATTTCCCATGCTTGCCAGGCGTCTTGGGGATCACAGTGTAAGATGACAATCTTCAGAAGGCGCTGCTGGCCACCTGGTATTTTTAACTTCGTCGCCTCTGCAACTTCTACAGGAAGATATAGGTGGATGCAATTCTTGTCTGGCACCCCAAGGGTACACACATATTTGTAAATGTTACTTTTGGCCAAGGTTTTATGAGAGGCTGCCTTCCCGACACCAACCGCCCTAGCGAATGGTTTTTTGGGTATAGGATACCCGCAACTAAAGCCTTCGGGTAGCCGGAGAGTTTGCATGGTAAGAAGCCCTAATGTGCAGCAGCACCCACACATCGGCATATGGTGGCTGTTCATTATCTTAAGTTAATTTCCTTTAGTCATCTTTTACGACGTCGAACAAAAGGATAAGGAATGCCTTCTTTAGCCGGGAACTATATACCTATACTATTATTATAATGAGGAAAGATTTGTATTTTTGTATTTTTATATTTTTGTATGTAACGAATAAACGTAAAAACTACTGATCCGACTTGAAAAATTCTTTCACCATTAGAATCCTACACTATCCTTGATGAACATAGGCTATAAAATATTTTCCAAAACTTAGGGATTCGTATGAAAACGTCGATAATGTAACCCAAAGTGTGAAAAAGATACCAAAAAAATCGTTACATCGTGTACGATGCGGAAATTGTCAACAATAGAGCCAAATTATGTAAGTACTACAATTATATAGTGGACATCAATATCTATAAAAAAAAGTCGGCAATATCAGATGTCTAACTATTACAGGTATGTCACAATAACTACTTTTGATGTGTTTTAATTTATATTTTTTGTTAAATAGCCGTGCAAAGCCGGGGCGGGCCGTTAGTCTACTATATTATAATGTAAATATTACCATTTAAATTACTTTTATCGAATTGGGTTGAGACCGTTGTCTACTGTATGGCACTATTCTCTGTTTGGCTGATTGCCATAGGACTTTTACTTTTTAATAACGCCAGTGTTTTGCGGAACTAACCTATTTCTTAATATGTCAAATGATTGCAATGTCTAGCGGAGGCCTTCTCAATGGTAAATCACCATAACTAACAATTTAAAACAAGAAACGGCATATTATAATCTATATTGAACAACATGAGCAAGCGCAAGAATAGAAGTAATGAGCAAATTTTTAAGATGCTTTCCATAGAGATGGGCGGATGTTCAGGATATTTATCTACCACCATACATTTTATTATGTATTCTGTAGCTTCTACTTATATTGCTTCACTTACTAAACTACAAAATCGAAGAAAGCTAATTGTAATTAATTTATAATTAAACAAATATTAAAATAACATTGTTATTTAGCAAAGTAATTAATATCGATAATATCTTTTTAGGATTCTAATTGTAAAATAATATCGATTGTACAATTATCTGCGATCAGTTTAACATTTAATCGAGTTACTGAACGAAAATATAAAGCCAGTTTGCATACTATGGTCATTTACAATTCGTCAAAAATTTAGCACAATTAGATGCAGCTCTGGTCAAGACCATTATGTTAATCTAATGCAAACGAGCATGATGGGCTTGAGGCCTTTAGGAATGCGACAAAAGAAAATAGTCAAGGAAAGAAAAGTCATTTCCAAGCTTCGTGACGTCTCGTTAGCAATAACAGCAATGTCAACGCAACTAAAAGTAAGAACACAAGACAGCCGCAAAGTGAAGGGCGATGGGCACAGCGAACGCCATTAGTTTTCTTTCACCATCAATGTTCCCATTCCCGAGCCCATCAGATAACAGCCAATGAAGCAATGTATCTGAATTACCCGAGTTTCTAATAGAAGTCAATCGTTTAAAATAGTTTTAGCGGCTGAATGAACGCTGAATACGAAGCGCTGGTGCGTGGTCGGTCTATTTGCTATTTGCGTGTGTGTCAAAGTTCAGCGCTCACACCCCCAGTGGGGCCAACCTATAAATAGTTTATCATTTCACGTTTGAATAGTGAAGGTTTACTAACTGTTTCTATATTCTGTGGTTAATGTTTATGAGGTACGAGGGTATCAGCTTTGGATCGTTGTCATAGTGACACGTGAGCCGTACCTTTCTTGTTATACACTACAGATAAATAATAGAGATGAAAATCTTCAATTGAACATTCCAAATTCAAGCAATTTATGCTAACGTTCTCGTTGATACTATGGCAGCTGACCCACCCAAGATTTCGTCAGCGTGCTTTTAATTAATCTCCTTTTACTATGTACAGCGATTTCGTTACAAATTGGCCCAAATATATTCTTTAGTACGAAAACATGTTATGCTACATTTATGTTTCAAAATTGTGAAACCCCATTGGGGGGCTAGGCTAGAATTGCATATCCAACATATCTTCATGTGGGAGTCGTATGAGGTGACGAAGGAAAAAAATCCAGAAGGTAGGCAACAGCGCTATTTGAAGAACTACCATCCTTTACTGCGATTACCAAGCCGCCTGCCAAGCGCGGGGATTATGGCAGTCTCCCTTTAATGTGGGAGGCTGTGTTCAGCAGTGGACGATCCGGCTGATACAGTACAGTAGAGGTGCTTGTATATACTTAATAGTATATGAAATCGGGATAAAGGAATAGATGTATTAAACAGATAGACAGGAACAGGCCAGTGTATCGTTTTCCTATGTTTTATTTTAGGGAGCAATCCTCCATGCTTAATCGGTTTCAACAATTTAGCTTTACTGATCATTGTGATGAACTTACTGTTGCTGTACTATCAAAAAATTATATGAAATACGAACTTTTTTTTATTGCTGATAGGTGCCTTTGACCGCACTCTCACCAGATGTTAAATGATGATGTAGTCGAAGGTGTTAACAGACTTAACGTAAAATTACTGGCTCTCAATGACAGCTGCCGGAACACACCGTTAGGTGCTTGGCGACAGATTTTCTACTTGAGGGTGGTCGCTAGCCAGGGGGGCATTCGCAAAATGCCCTTCCACCGTGCGGTGAAGCTCAAGCCCGCGGCGGTATTCGAACCATGGACCTGCTGCGCGGCAGTCCACAGCCAAGACCACTGAGCCATCACTGTTTAAACTCATGACTCACTCATGACAACATCATGTTATATTTGAGGCTAAATATAATAAAAAGGAGATCGATCGAACGAAATGTACGACAAAGTCATCGTTTATGCAACATGCGGCCATAATGATGGCATCTATCAAGTTTTTGCGACTAATCTTAGAGTCGCCCGCAGCGCAGCTAATATTGCTACGGTTGAGTAATATCACTTCTATATCACGTCGTAATACTTTGCAGTTTCCTGTCCTCTATATTAAAAGATTTATGGACAGCGGTTATTATTCTATAGCTGAGAATCAACTACAGAGTTTGAGTAACCATGGGGCGTGTTCTTCCTGCTTGTTTGCCGTTCTCGCTGAAATCTTTTATTTGACCAACTTCAAAAAAATGGAGGAGGTACCCAATGCGTCTGTTTTTTTTACAGACTTCAGAAAAAGAAGGAGGTACTCAATTCTTGTTTTTTTAAATGTTTGTTTCTTTAGAACTTTTGAGGGGGTGAACCGATTTTGATAATACTTTATTTACAATAACTTACTTTATATAATATATACATTTTGTGTACAGAAGTTGTGTGAATATTCTTTGCATAAAATGTATATACATTTCGTGTATTTCGGAAACGGCTCTAACGATATGCATACAAACTTATATATATAGGTAAGGTTTTGCATTTTAAGTTATATTAAGAAAGAACACGATTTAACAAAAAAAACGATTGAATCTATATTACCTGGATACCATGTAAGTAGGTATATGATCTAGTATTGTCCTTTGTGTGGTTACGAAATACATATCGTCTTGACCCCGCATGAGTAGGATAAAGGTATGAAAAAGATTAGTTATTAATACCACGAGTATAACAAAGGCATAACTTATAAATTTAAATCTCTCGATTATCAAGGGTGCATACCATTTGAAGTTAGATTCGCTAAAAACGCTAAAAACGATCACACTCCCAAAAAGTTGTTCCACATGAGTCTTGGCGTTATTTTCGCCATAAACGCTATGAGGCTACTGGAACAGTTTGAATTCCCTACATCTAATGTCAAAAGTGACAGAAGTGGCAAATTTTAGTGGCATTCTTAGCGTTCTTATCCTAAATGGAACAGGGGATGACAGTTACAAACGATCACAGTGATCACAACCACAGACGCAGCATGTGATCAAAATTATCGAAATTAACGTTCTTAGCGACTAATGGAACATACCCCAAGCGCTATATATTCGTTACGATGAAGCAAATTGCCAAAGCATTGAATTACCATTTACGTCGACGGCTCAACTTAGAGTTGAAGACATTTCTGCCTCACTTTAATTAAGTCTTGAGTACAAAACCTTCGCAATCAAACCAGATAACATTTTATATATCCAGAATGAAAAGAAAATATCATAATCGCACGAACAGGTTCAAGGGCGTCGCCAAGGGGGGGCAGGGAGGGGCAGCTGCCCCCCCCCCCCTAGAGATTCTAAAAAAGTTGCCAAATATAATGCAACCAAAGTCCTAAGTCTTTGAGTTGATTTGCTTGAAGTTCAAGCCTTGAACAATCATTCCCGTACGTCGAAACTCGAATGAATTCACCAATTCCACTCCTAATATTCCGTACGCTCAACTACGCTCTGCTCTACTCTATCGTTGAAGCGGGAGAGGGGGAGTGGGGAAGCAACATGTAACCGCGCGGCGCCCGCGCCCCCCGCACAGCCGCCTTTGTTTTAGCGTCTGTCTGTCATTTATTCGTGCGTTAGCGTTGTCACTGCCCGCTTTTACGTTTGTTTTGTGCGCTATTATCACATTTAAATAGTTGCTGTGACCACATAATCAATATGGACATCAGAAAGTTTTTTGGTGAGTATCACTTGCGTTTAGCTTTCGTATTTTCCGTCCGTAAAATAACGTCAATTGATTTGATTATAAATGCTGATTAGGCATCGGTTTTTAAAATAGCAAAAAATCAGTTTCTAGGCACGATATCCGATTCTTAAGGGTCGTCAGTTTAAACCAAAAGGTAAATTGCTCAATTTAATGGCTCAATCGAAAATAGGACCGTATTACCATAACTTAAAGTAGAAAATTGTATGAATAAATATCGGCAGCGCCGATTCGGCACAGTCGGCTCGCGTATGCTTGAGACTCCGGCGCGTGCGTGTCGTCGTGCCCGCTCTAGAGTGCTCGAGCGAGGATTAAACAGGCCGAAATAGCTAGGACTGTTGATAAAAAATAAAAAAAAAATCATTGACGCTCGTCCTTGCGCGGGCTCGAGCCTGCCGCCGTCTTGAAGCGCATTTATGCTTTCAATGTAAATTGCGGACCAGAAGAAGTTGTAGCTATTTCAAATATTTTGTTTTGCAGTTTTAAAAAGAAAGAAACCTGAAGGAGCAAGCAGTGACAGCGATGATTCCGTGGTTGACCTGACGAGACCTAGCACATGCAAAGAACCGGACTTAGTTCCCGACTCTTCAATAAATGACTGCAACGAAAATGACATCGGTAAATATATTGGACAAGCATCAATGTTATCGACTGAAATGAAGAAAGAATTGCTTGAAAACACTTGGTCTCCGTCTGCGACGTAGGATTTTGCGGAAGACGCTAAACATTTAAGGAGGAAATTCAATTATTCATGGTTGGAAACGTACTCACAATGGTTGGTCTATTCCAGGCACCAAAAAGGAGCCTTTTGTAAATATTGTACGTTGTTCCCGCCAAATCCAAATTCTTTTAGAGGCGTAGTAGGGTCATTTATCATAAGGCCGTTTTGTAAGTTCAAAGATATTCACGAGCATTGCAAAAAGCACATGGAAACCCACTTCCATAAGATGGCACTGGAAGCCGCTAAATCATTTCTTGGAAGTGTGCCTGTAGATTTACAACTCAACAAATACTCCCAGGGCATTATTGAAGAAAACCGAAAAATTATAACATCTATTATTTCCTGCATTACGTTTTGCGGGTCGCACGACTTAGCTTTGAGAGGAAAACATTATGGCGAAGGTATTCTCGAGGACTTATACAAGCTACGAATTGACGCGGGAGATTTAGTTTTGAAGAAACACATTGAGCATGGGAAAAAGAATGCAAGCTATCGATCGATTGATATTCAAAATGAAATTATCGCAATTTGTGGAGATGTTATTAAGGTAGACATTGTGAAAAAAGTAAAAGAAGCAGAAGCTTATAGTGTGTTAGCAGACGAAACAGCTGATATTTCCGGTACTGAACAATTATCGATTGGGCTGCGATATTTTGACGAGGAAGCCAATGAGGTCCAAGAAATGTTCGTCGGATTTGTTGAGCTGAAAGGTCTGGATGCGAGATCTATTGCATATTGCATCGACGAGTTTCTGACAAAAGAAGACCTTAATCCTGCTGATAAATGCGTTGGTTTTGGATTTGACGGTTGTTCGACGATGTCCGGAAAAGACGGTGGAGTACAAGCGATCCTGTGCAAAAAATATACCAAAGCATTGTTCTTTCATTGCTCGTCCCATAAACTGAATCTGGTAATAAATGATCTCAATATTCTTCCTGAAATTCGAAACACCATGGGAACCACTAAAGATATTTTTTTTTTTTTCGGGAATCTGTTTTGAGAAGAAAATTGGTACCTAATATTGCCAGGCTCTGCGAAACAAGATGGAGTGAGAAACATAAAACTATCAGAGTATTTAAGGAGAATTTTCCTGTTATATTGGAAGCCTTAGAAAACTTATCGCGTGAAGGAAACAGTGCGACTCGAAAAAACGCCTTTCAACTCCATGCGGCTGCTTTCAAAATTTCGTTTATACTTTGTATTACTTTGATAGCTAAATACTCTGCTTTGTTGGAACCTGTTGTCAACGCACTCCAATCCATAGCTTTGGATGTGGTTAAGGCCTCGCAACACGTCAAACGCATTTTGCAATTGCTTAAGAGCCACCGTGATAATCCCGAAAGAGTCACAGATGAAATTATAAAGGATGCTACTGTTGTTGCGGAGAAAGTCGGCCTGGAGGAGGATATCACTTCAATGCCGCGCATTGTTGGGAAACAACGTCATCGAAGCAATCACCCAGCAGAAAGCCCTTCAGAATTCTGGAAAAGATCATTAATAATACCATACTTGGACTCCGTTATTACATCGCTTGAAACACGCTTTGCTGAAGAAAATACTCCATCATTTGCTTTATCTAAATTACACCCCGCACAAATGCAAACGATGTCAGTCGAAAATCTCACAGAAACTTGTGATACTATCGCTCAGTTTTATAATTTACCAAACATAAAAATTGAAGTCGAGCTTTGGCAGCAATTCTGGCATAATAGACCAAACTCAACAGATCAAACCGTTGTTGATATCCTAAAAGAAGCAAAAACCTTCTTTCCCGACACGGAAAAAGCGTTGAAAATTTTGATCGCTCTTCCATGCACGACGTGTACGGTAGAGCGATCGTTTAGCAGCCTCAGGAGATTAAAAACCTGGCTGAGAAGCACTATGAGTGAAAATCGCCACAATGGTTTGGCCATGATGAGTGTGCACCGAAAACTTATACATGGAAACTTACAAGATTTTAATAATAAAGTGGTCGAGAAGTTTACAATGAATCCCCGAAAATTATGTTTTAATTGACCTAATATAAACAAACAACGACCACTATAATATTAAAATCTGGTAATTAAAAAAAAATACGCTGTACACTTATTCAAATTTAAACTCTTTTTTATTCTATTTTTGTAATAAATGTTATTATAACTTATTTACAAGTTTTTTATTGCATAGTCAAGAGCTCGTGCTCGTGTAGCTTTACACATTGGACTCTGTACTGTCACAGAATATATATGTATATAGTACTAAGATACTGTTGTTATTACAATCGCTGTAGATGTAAGGCTCGTAGTACAAGTGAAAAGCTTCATGTGCTGTCGACTACCTACAATTCATACCTACTTTTCTCATTCATAGAGAATGAGAAAAGTATGAATTGTAGTAGGTAAAGTCAACTTGCCCCCCCCTGCGCCATCGGCTGGCGACGCCCTTGAACAGGTTCAACATCGTCAGTACCACCGTACTAAGTAGCATCTAATCTGTGCCACACTGAAATGCGTTTCATAGTAACTTGCACTTAATCTGGGATTAGCAGGTTACCGGGAAGTATTTTTACATCGTGGGAACTACTTTGTAAGCTGTGCGTCATATTAACTGTGTAGTAAGCTGTGGCGGCCGCGGTGCATTTGAAAGGTTTCCAAGGTATAGGGGAAGGTGATATGCGGCATTCGATTTTAGAGTTGGATGAGAACCATCGAAGTACAATAGCTAATTACGGCAGTCGATCAGTTATTTAAAATTTTCTGATACAGTTAGCATTCGAAGCGCTCGTAGCGAAGTTTGCTTAGCCGTTCTTAACCGATCAGCAAAGTTAAGCAACGTCCGCTGCGGTCATGAGTTGGATGGGTGACCGCTAGTGACAATACTACTGAGCGCTTCCGTGCTTCGGAGAGCACGTTAAGCCGTCGGTCCCGATTGTTGGCTAAGGATGGCCAGTCGTTATAGCATGGTGGTAGGGCATTTTGCGAATGCCCGCCTGGCAAGCTACCACCCTCAAGTAGAAAATCTGTCGCCAAGCACCTAACGGTGTGTTCCGGCAGCTGTCCTTGAGAGCCAGTACTTTAAGGTTAGCCTGAACAACATCTTCGGCCACATCATCACTTAGATGAGATTGTGGTCAAAGGCTTACCTATCAGCAATATAAAAAAGTGGCAGTTTTTTAGGGAGAATTACAAAGGCGTTTGAAATTATTAAGTAGGTAATAAGATAGCATTTTTCTTTTTAATTCTACTTTTTGGCAATCTGTTTATGTATAAAAGAATAGCCCAATGTGGTATCTGATGTTCTCTGAACTAATGACATTACCCTCTAGAGATATGTTCAGTGAGTCATCTCTCAGTCTCATTCTGTGAATCTCTCACCTAGTTTTTGAATGCTATGGTTCAAGCCAAGGGAATTTGAGGCTCCTTTTCTTTGTAATTGAGCTGCTTCATTTCTGTCTTTACAAAATTATGAGAGGTTTTGTTTTTATTATATTGTGACCTATCAAGCTCGGGGCCCACCTAATATTAAGGGTGAACTGGCCGGTCAGTTCCCCATACAAACGTAGTAGGGTGATCACTCCCTTATTTGAAGATTTAGGGCCAAAAAGCATAATACCGATTGATCTCGTCATTATCTAGGCTTGTATGATGCCGAAATTTTAATAAATTAATTTACTTGAGAATTATGAGCCTCAAAACATTTTCATATAAAGTTTTCGAAGCTCATAACTAACAAATTAATTATCTTTTTAAAATTTCGGCATCATACAAGCCTAGATAATGACGATATCAATCGGTATTATGCTTAGTTCTGGACCTAAAATCTCAAATAAGGGAGTGATCACCCTACGACGTTTGTATGGAGAAGTGACCGGCCAGTTCAACCTTAAGCGGACCAACCTCTGTCTATAACAGATGCATTTCCTCACAAGTCACGAATTGCACTGCGCCCGTCACTTTGAGACCTAGTTGTTAAGTCTCATATGTGCCTGTAATTTAACTGGCTCTCAAGGACTACTTACGGAACACACCGATAGGTGCTTGGCGACAGATTTTCTACTTGAGGGTAGCTAACCAGGCGGGCAATCGCAAGATGCCCTTCCACCATGCGTTGAAGCTCAAGCCGGAGGTGGGGATCGAACCAGGGTACTTCGGAATGGCAGTCCATAGCTATTACCGCTCGGACATCGTTGCTTCATAGTTATAATCATGTGCGGGATTTGATACCGCGCCATCCACCCCTATAGCCGGGGTATGCTCTGACCGCTAAGCCAACATGACTAATGACTCATAACTCTAATTTGTCCTCTGATCTCGTTCTAAAGCATCATATGGGGTTGGAGTGACACCATAATATAAGCGATAATTTTTCCTTTATAAGTTATATAGAATATTTTTTAAAGATATAGAAATGTTTTAATAATAAAAATACTAAAACATTTCTATGTCTGTTGAGTTTTGATCGATAGTTTCAGCTGAACAGTTCTATTTCCTGTTTCAATTTGTTACCAACGTAGAAACGAAATATATATTTAATAAGTATTTTAATTATATATTTTATCAGTTTTAATTTTTTCCCCAAGTATCAACGTCTAAAGTAATCAGCATAATATTTAAAACAACAGAACTATTAATTAAACAAGATCGAAAGTAAAAAGGTGGGATATTTCGGCGCAGCAGTTTTTTTTTGTTCGACTTTTATCTCGTATTACTTGTTTCTTTGTGCATCGGGGGCCCTTTGGCAGACAGCCACCGTCCACAGCACGCTCTAGTTAATAAACTGAATCAAACGCGTCTTCAAAACCGGAAAAACGTATCTCAGTTCACTCAGCAACTGTAATATAATCCGTGTATCAGGAAAGAGGAAGTCGAAAATCACGAATTATTTATGTGATGGATATATATTCGTAATAATAATTGTATGCTTTATCATCTGCTAATTTGCTGATAACTTGGCACTAACGGTCTAATTTTTTTAATTACAGTATATATGACCGTATAATATGTGAAACTTAGTCTCTTTCTATCAAAGATATGGCATTATATACATCCGGTCACACAAGGACTGTGTTTGATTGGATGTATGTAATTTCATGGGTCTAATTATGAAAAAGAAGTCCGCTTTTTCAGTTTTTTTACCGCAGCGCTAGGTCTTCCCATTAAAATAAAATAACATTAAAAAAAGTTATATAAAATAAGCTGACTTTTTTGTTAAAATCTTTCTACGGTGTATGTTCTTAACTGTTATGCCGGGTAAAAGCATGTGGTAATTGTTCGAATTTGATCCTTGAATCTGCACTGAAAACTAGTGCCATCATGACAGTCGTAGATTTACTGAAATTAACTGTCTCCCAGAAGAGGTAATGAGGGGTGAAAGTGACGTATTAGGGTTTTAGTGGATAAGGGGAAAATCCAAAAACATGGAAAGTAAAATTCAAGTGGTGTTAAGTTGATAACAAGGTTCAGAATTCAGATACTGGCATGGGAATTTGAATATAAGAGAATCGGGATCATTATCAAGAACGCTGATAAAATAGCGTATTCAATATTTTAGGGCTTTAAAGCGCTTTGGTCCAACTGAAGCGAGGCAGGCCCGATGCTATCAGCGTTTCAAAATTCTCAAGTATCACAGAAAAGCACACAGAAAACCACAGATTACCCACTATACTATAGAGACGAACAATAGAGATATGTCTATTTGACCACCTAGCTTCGTCCATACATACTTAAGTTGGCGATAACAAGGTCTCACGCATTATGCAAACTAACATTCTAGTGGGCGGAGTATCAATGAAATAGACAAGCGCCCTTGATATTGAGAAATATGACATCAGCAAAATCGTTACGATCGCATATTTTCCGGCTTATTCGTTTGCACTACGGATTTTAGTACCCGACTGTACTTTCGAGTGTTTGTTGAAAGAAGCGGATATCCTAAACAAGAAAATGTTGAAAAATGTTAGAAGGGAAAATTTTAACATACGACGTTTGTTCTTAACAGACTGCCAAAAAGGGTGATTCTGAATACGGTTGTAGGTTTTTTTTATGTTTGTTACCACAGGTTTTCTTCACTAATAAACATATTAAGAAAATTATTTTTTTATTTGTTAAGATATAAATTTTACTATGGGACCAATATGAAAGGACCTATTGAAATTTAATCAAATCAGTTCATTAGTTTAGTTTTTGAAACCAAAATAACTGGTACAAATATGTAATCGAAATATCGTATTTCGCTTTACTACTTACTGCAACCTGGGTATCATTAGAATAGAATAGTCCCAATGAACTGCCTGTCTACCTTCTGGCTTCATCATCAGTTGACGATAAACCGGAACTACTAATTAACACTTTTCAGTGTTAAAAGTGAGTTTTGTGTGTTTTTCATATATTATTGCACTATCGCACAATCTGCATACTTCCCGAGCCGATGGTATAGAACTTGAGAACCATCGTTTTTTTTTATGCCTGATAGGTTAGCCTTTGGCCACTATCTAACATGATGTGATGATGTGGTCGAAGATATTGTTCAGACTAACCTAGAATTACTGGCTCTCAAAGACAGTTGCCGGAACACACGTTAGGTGCTTCGCGACAGATTTTCTACTTGAGGGTGGTAGCTATAGCCAGGCGGGCATTCCTAAATGCCCTATATACCACCATGCAAATTGGTAAAATAACAGACTTGAACTTATTCAATAGATTGTTATCATGCTATGCCACGCCATCTACCTATTGCTATCTAACAACATCCCATTTAAAAATCAAAAGGCCGTTTGGCTACAGGCCACGTCAAACAAATCGGAATCGGGATATTATGTAGCATAAATGAAAAAAAAAATTTACTGTGCTGTATCAGCCGAACCGTTCACTTTTGAACACAGCCTCCTTCATTTAGGGAGGGATTTGCCATAATCCCCACGCTTGGCAGGCGGCTTGGGGAACGCAGTGTAAGATGGTAGCTCTACAGAATGCACTGCTGCCCATCTTCTGGTTCGCCTCTTACGTCTCCCTCAGGAATATATGGGGTTTTTTTTTTTGCAATTTTAACCCTGCTGTTCACGGGGTATAGTGCTATAGCTATCGTATAATATAAATAAAAAAATATCGCAGAAAACAGTTACATAACTAATAATAACAAATGTTACAAAAATATTTTAAGAAAACACTAAATTAAAAATAATGATCCTTGCGGCCCTTTTTTTATTCTGTGGGAATAAACAGTCTATACTATACTATAGTGTGCGAGTAAGATGCAATGTTTTGCAGCGCTATCTTCGATTCGTTTCTTTATTTAACCGGGATATATTGATACTTAAGTAATGCTGCTCAAATACACCAATCACAGACGCAAACAGTGTGTTACTCGAACTCGTACTCTGTATATTGATAGTGACATGAAAACATAACTTATGATAACTATTCCAAAACCCCTTGATGCCATAATTACAGCCCTGTAAAAATAACTCTGATTGTGGTACTATCGCGCGTAAATGGCTTGTTTTATGGCATCGGCACGTAAACTATATGGATACCGTAAAATATAGCTATTTTCACTTTTAACGCCCTATATAAACCGCTTGTAATCACGATACTTTGTTGGCCAAATGATGACGTAAAGCACCGGGTAATATTTTGATACGAGTTGCGAAACACTGGCAGTACCAAGACAGAAACAGCGGATTAAATTTCGGTACCTACTATAAGATCAAAACCATTGCAGTTGTCGACTTACTGATACTAATGATTAATGGTTTTGAGTAATAGGCTCTGCCTCCCTTTTCCCTGATGGGGAGATAATGGCTACATACATGCTTGGCAGGCGCCTTGGGGATACCAGTGTAAGATGGCACTTCTTCAGGAGGCGCTGCCCAAATTCTGGTATTATTCCCTTCGTCGCCTCTTGCCACCCTAACCCGACACGCTATGGGTATCACCATCATTCACAATTACATTATTAATCCTTATGAGCAGGCCTTTTTAAAGAACTTTCGCCGAATTCTTCCCTTTCAACTGTTCTATTCCCACAAACCTTATAAACTTACTTTATCGATCTCCTTTCTCCCATTCTACATGTCCAAACCAACGCAGTATCAAAGACTTCTATCAGCTATAAGGTCTTTGTTCAGCATACCTTTCACAACTAACGTCGCTATATCCATTCACTCTACATTGCTTACTTATCATGCTGTTACTCCATCTTTCAAAGCCACAACACACATGACTTCTTAAAGTTCGCATCTTAACTGAGAACTGATATGGTAGAAGATATGATTATTCCAAGACTATTTCTTTAGGTGAGAGGCAACGAACACATCAAATAGTAGGAAGGATACTTGAAGGACACTTTGTAAAAATCATTATCAGAGTCTCCACATCATTATCGCCGATAGAGCACTTGTCCAGGTAATCCAAAGAGGCGAAAAAGACTCTCTCGGCTAAAGGCAATTTTATGTCAAATTTAATCTCAATATCGGTTCAGCAACTTATATTTCGTATTTATAACATTAGTATAAAGAAATATGTAGGCACCTACATATTTATGGTAAAACATTAATGTCCCACTGATGTAGATGAAAAGGACATTAATGGTAATCAAAAACAAAAAAGAAATATTTATTTGAAAATAATCACAACAACAATAATATGTGATCTGTCAGCGACTGATGCACCACTCCAAGGTTATCTAAATATCAATGAATTGGACGCGATAACAGATAAAACAATCTCCAATGTTGGAATGATGATAATATGATAAGTAATTTAATATTGATAGCTAAATGGAGAGGATGAGGTGGGGCAATTTTTATGCAGAATAAAGTTATGTTTTATGTCGCAGTATCAAAGACTTCTATCAGCTATAAGGTCTTTGTTCAGCATACCTTTCACAACTAACGTCGCTATATCCATTCACTCTACATTGCTTACTTATCATGCTGTTACTCCATCTTTCAAAGCCACAACACACATGACTTCTTAAAGTTCGCATCTTAACTGAGAACTGATATGGTAGAAGATATGATTATTCCAAGACTATTTCTTTAGGTGAGAGGCAACGAACACATCAAATAGTAGGAAGGATACTTGAAGGACACTTTGTAAAAATCATTATCAGAGTCTCCACATCATTATCGCCGATAGAGCACTTGTCCAGGTAATCCAAAGAGGCGAAAAAGACTCTCTCGGCTAAAGGCAATTTTATGTCAAATTTAATCTCAATATCGGTTCAGCAACTTATATTTCGTATTTATAACATTAGTATAAAGAAATATGTAGGCACCTACATATTTATGGTAAAACATTAATGTCCCACTGATGTAGATGAAAAGGACATTAATGGTAATCAAAAACAAAAAAGAAATATTTATTTGAAAATAATCACAACAACAATAATATGTGATCTGTCAGCGACTGATGCACCACTCCAAGGTTATCTAAATATCAATGAATTGGACGCGATAACAGATAAAACAATCTCCAATGTTGGAATGATGATAATATGATAAGTAATTTAATATTGATAGCTAAATGGAGAGGATGAGGTGGGGCAATTTTTATGCAGAATAAAGTTATGTTTTATGTCCATAAACATATTGCCACGCCTGTTTCCCGGAGAGCACAGATTTCTACTTGATACGATCTTTTAGCATAGCTCTCTTGATTCCTTCACTCTTACTTCATTGTTCATACCAGTTCTTATGTTAAGGGTATCGTTAATAGTGGCTGTTGTTTATTCTTTAGATCTAGGCGGCATAAGACGTCGACTTCGTGATATTACGTCATTTTAAACGATTACTCCTCTTCAGGGGATCATTATTTGGATTCAGAAAAAATATTTGTTATGTAAGGACGTTTTGGCAGCAAATCTGAGCTGAACGTTTTTTCATAACTGCTTGAATAGGTAAAAACCTGAAGTGTAGCTGGTTTAAAATAATTTGGAACTGTTGAATAACGATGACAAATTCTTACCTATAACTTTCGCTAAAATGTGACCAATCAAACTATAAAAAATTTAAAAACGGAGAATTGCATTTTCGTGGATTTCGGAGAAATAAAAGGTCGTAATCGCCACGCGCATTGCGATTGAACTTTATTTAATTCACGTTTTGTTTTATTTCCCCTTACAAACTCCTAATTGATCTGAATTGCCCTCCAGCTACAGTATAATGGAGCAGTTTTATTTTATTAACCTGCTGGAATAGCTCTTGGCTAATAAATTTCATCAATTTGTAGGTAATGATATGGCCAAATATGTTGAATAACTTAGAATGAGCACTTAGGGCTAGATTTTAAAACGTTAAGATAAACATCTATAATAGGTTACATCAAATAGCGCTATATATTATTTTGCCCGGTACGCTTCTATACTCCAGACTGTTAGTGCGAATTTCTTGTAGGAAAAAGTAATGGTACATGGCCGACGACGACACAGGGATCGAACTTGTAATTGGACCATAAGGAATTCATTTTACGATGTAACTATGAGGAAAGCAATTTGACAAATTTGACCTCATAATAACCCGCGCGCGACGGCAGAATGGGCCTATTTCGAGGATATAAGACTATTTTAACTGCATTTCTTTTTCATCAATAGGGCAATCGTTTGTGTGCAGCAATTTAGCAAAGAATGTGAGTAACCCAAAATATTATAGCAGAGATGGCACAGTGACATTACTATGGACTATGGGTTTGTATTGGTCCAATCCGCGGTCTAGAAAACCAATCGCCAAGCACCTAATCGGGTGTTTCGAAAGCTAGACTTGAGAGCCAGTTATCATTATAGGTTTAACCTATAATGATAACTGATTTATTAACATCCTTGATCACACCATCACTTACCATCAGGTGAGATTGTAGTTAAAGGCTAGCCTATATACATCTACACTAATAGTATAATGCGGAAAGATTTTTGTATTTTTGTATGTAATGAACTAAACTTAAAAACTTCTGGACCGATTATAAAATTCTTTCACAATTCGAATCCTACATTATCGCTGATAAACTATATATCTATATACTATATAGGCTATAGAATATTTTCAAAAAATACGTTTTTTATTTTGCTAGTTGTCTTTATAATGTACCATTTGGTGGTCCGACAACGTGTTCTATCGATCGCACATTCTCTGAAATGGAGTCTGTAAAATACCGGTAAGCAGGCCAGCAACTGCCTTTAACGCAAGAGACTCGAGATCTGCAGCTAGCATTTGAATGTAGTTTAGTAGTCATTAAATTATCTTATGGTCATATATTTTTATTTATTTAAAGGATGCAACAGAAAGAGTTGAGGAAGGACAGAGTAAAAAACCATAGAATAATAAGGAAAATATTACATTAATCACTCAAATATATAAATCCGAGTGAGTGTGTACGTTCGTTTAGTAGCCACTAACTTACAAATCTTCTGCACATATTTTGATGAAATTTTGTATCTAAGGTTTCCTGGACTTGGGTTATGCATATGACATAGATATAATACTTTTTCTCCCCATTTACTGATCAGTTTCCAAGAAAGTGTAATACCAATTTCCACGCAGGCAGCAGCTACTATATTAAATAATAATTAAAATGTAGCCGACTTGAACACAATCAATGAAGCTACACATAACATTTACATAATCTATGGGCATAGGAACAATATGGTATTGGTGCCAAACAATACATTATTAAGGAGGTCATAGAACAGGTTATAGAAAATGGCCTCTATTATATTCGCTAGGCGTACGGCGCCATACAGAACCATATACGAATGATTCAACTTTCCCTTGATTGATAAACAAATTATTCATAAGGTATGGAACTACTTGTGGACAAGAGTGGCGGGAGATAGGGATAAATGGTCTCAGTTGGAGGCTTTTGTCCAAAAGGACACACAGATAGGGGTGTTATCAACTAGTTTTTAGTCTTAGATAATTATTCATATGTAAACCTACTATCTGAATAAAGGCTTTTATTTTTATTATGGAACTACTTATACGATACAGAAAACCTTCTTTATGGATAGCAGGCTTTAGACCTGTGTCTCACCTGTAGGTAAGGGAAAATTTAGTGGATAATGAGGACAGCTAGATCTGGAATAAAACCTGCTGGAACACACCAACAGCTTTACGGATTGGGTTATGTTATGACAAAATATACAGTCTGTTTCACACGTTGTAACTTATATTAAATAAAACCATGACTCTCCGGACAGACGAAGGTTTTTTGGATTATTAATAATGAGACATTAGACATAGAGTGTAGTATCAAGTGGAATGAAGGCGGTGGACGATGGACCAGCCTAATGCCTAACATCAGGGCGGAAACTTGACCGTCGCATCACTTCATAAAAAAATGCCATTACAATTTGAGATGGTCAAATGGCCTGACAAGGAATTAAAACCACAGCAAGTGCAAGTTGGGCTTGATATTCAGAATTCCAGACCACAACACAATATGTATAACAAAAACTTGAATGTACTAATCTTTCAGTTGGGAATTTTTAGAGCAACTCTAAACAGAATTTTGTTTTTTGTTTTACTACTGTTAGCACACCAAGTTATTTAGTTAAATACTAACGGAGCTGGTATGGCTTGGATAGATGCTGGCTGGGGAAATGGGCAAAACACTAGAATTCAGTGCAGGAGACATCACACCTAAATAGAAAAAGGAGTAAAATTAAGTAGAACCATTTTAACGATATATAGCGAAAAAATGTTTTATGTATGGGGTACCCCTATTTATTAATTTTGGTACATAATATTTATTGTATATGCATTTCAATATAACTATACAGATTCTCTGAAAATTACAACCGGCTACGTCATATGGTTCAATAAATATTGCAGATAAAACAGATCATTGGATGAACTGAGAGATAACATAAGCCTAGTAGTAGGACTTAGTAGGGTCTAGTTCTCTCATAGAATACCTAAACATGTCACATTAAGTTGTATGGCATGGTGATGATTACTGACTTAATCAATCAGGTGCAAAACCAGTTTGAACCAGCTAAGTTAGCAAAGTTTTCGTAGCTTTAATTCTGTACTGTTCTTTTTTAATGTTTTATACTAATATGTAGGGGGATAATCAAGGTTCTACTGTACTTCATAAAAAAACAAGCTAAGAAATAATTAACAGCCATCACAAGGAAAGAAACTGAACTTAATAACTCATCAATTATATAATTACATACATCCTTAGAATTCCGCCATGTTAATTGATTGAGAAATGTTAGAAAAAAGTTGATTGCTACAGAATTGCTCTAATAAGTTATTTGCCTGCTTTGAAGAGTACTATTTTATTAGCAGTTTCTGCAATCAATTATAGTTTATGACCATTTGATATGCACAGCTTTTTTATAATACTAAGAGCCTGAGAATATAGAAACAATGAAACAGGTGGTTACATTGTTTGGAATTACCAAAAATTTGTTAAAAGTTATTATTACTTATGTATAAGCTGGCGTGAAATAAAATTTTATGAAATTTTATGTGAATATCAGTTATTTTTCTTATTATTCCTGATGCAAAAGATTGTGTTCAGGCTAACCTACAATTACTACCTCTCAGCTGCTAGAACACACTGTAATTTCTTAATATTTAATAACATATTACATATGTATCACATGGTTAAACATATAGGATAACATTATTATGTATATCTATAGAATATATATTCGCTTGAAAATCTTAAAAATCTTTTAGCTAAAAATCTTTGGGCCACTTCGGGACGAAGACGGCGACTACTGCATCAGAATGAACCACGAGCTGGACCAGCTAATCGAGAGCGAGACTATAGTCTGGTGGATTAAAGCGCAAAGATTGAGATGGGCAGGGCATTTGGTGAGAATGGAAGACAGCAGAGCTGTAAAAATTCTCTCAGGTTGGACTCCACAACAGTCGCGGCCACGGGGCAGACCGAGAAAGAGCTGGATTAACTGTGTCGAAGAAGACCTGAGCAAAATGGACAAACTCACAGCCTGGCGGAAGACAGCCAGAGATAGAGCAAAGTGGTTGAAGTTGGTAGAGGAGGCCAAGACCCACATTGGGTTGTAGCGCCGAAGGAAGAAGAAGAAGATATATTCGCTTGGTTTGAATGAAAGACTGCATTATAATATTTTTATCAGGCAAATCATTGGTGAGCCTAAATAGGAATATTAACCAAAATTTAATTAAATCAAATGTAGAGTTGATAAGCCCCCCACTAGGTGGACTGACGACATTGTTAAAATCGCGGGTAGCTAAAGGTTACAAGCGGCTAATAGCCATGCTTTGTGGCGTTCTATGGGGAGGCCTTTGTTCAACAGTGGACGTCTTCTGGCTGATGATGATGAAACAAAATTGCTTTAACATTGCCCACTTTGAAACGGCTACAAATTCTATTATCTCTCTCATATTGAATGTACTATACAAAGCTATTGTTATTTTTACATTGTAATTGTTTAATCCTAGAAAGTAGTGTAACCAGCATTACTGCCTTATATAGATAGATAGATAACTATTTACTGTACACACCACTAAATTACAATAAAATAAAATAGGTTTACAATCAAGTGATAAGGCCGCCCATTATTGTTACAACCTTATTATTAACAGAAATATTTTCCAGGCAGCCTTGGATTATATATTATATTATACACCTATTGCTCCAGAAATATTCCATGGTATTGGATTTGGAATCATACCATAGATTGGCTTATAGTTTCATGTCGAGATCATTTGTTTCATTAGAAGCTTTTATTTAGCCCATGGTAGGAATTTCTGTAATCACCATGGACCTTGTTTAGATAGACAGAGCTAAACTAGACAGCCTGTTGAATCACACATATGAATTTCAATTTTACTTCAGAACTGGGGGGAACTATTGAGAAACAGGGAGGAGTCTTCAGAGAAGGCTCCTATGCTAAAGTGCAGTTAGACCAAATGTGATACTTAATAAATGTAATGAACCCATTATGTGGGTTAATATACACAGCACAGCAGTAGAGGGCTCTGGCTGATATGTGATATACCTACCTACCTAATCATCTAGTAAACATAAATGGAATAATTTGCCATTTAAGAACATAGTTCCTGCTACTGTTTGTTTTGTGCCTGTCTGTAGATATTTCACATAAACAAAGTTCCCAAATCAAATATAGCAATCAAAAACTACAATCTTTATATGTATAACATGAAAATTGTTTAATAATTTAGATATCTTTTAACTCGTTGCCATCGGCTGACCCACTATGGCCAATTTATGAATGAAATTCTATTGTTATCATTATCGCAGATTTCAATGGGTTAACGGACATTATAATGCGCACATCTGTGTAAATATGTTATAAGTGGTTAATAATTGAGATAAAATAGAACCAGCTGTAAATATAGGGTAATGAGTAATGACTAGAATACCCCATTAACCTAGTCTCAGATAGTAGAGTGATATTACAGTTCTAAGAAAGAATATAAATATTTTGTAGACTAGCAGGAAATGTTAAGGTACCTATAGTGTACATAGGAGGTTTGTAAGTTCAAAATCTTATTGTTGCCCTCTCTTATCATAGATTAATATGAGTAGCCTTATTTTTTTTGTGATAAGTGCTTATAAATGTATTATTTATACGAATGATGACACCATTCATGAATCTCAATATTATTTTCATTCTAAGCACAATGCTTTAGGGTATAGTAACTCTTCATTACACAACCCATTGAACAACAACATGCACAAACCTCCTCCTTTATCCTGGTAAGTAATAAAAAACTCAATAGTCAACTTTTGTTGGCTTTCAGGTCTACTTGCACTGGCCAATTACTGAGGTTGTAGAACATTAGACCTCTCGCTCAAATATGCTTCAGCATTTAAGGAGTAGAGGTTTACTTATTTGAATGCAAATGCCACTTTCTTATGTGCAACAATTTGTTGCACTTCAGGACTAATATGTGTACAAATGAAAACAATATATTATTTAATGTTTTCTTGTGCATGTAAATATAAATAGTTTTATAGTCAATACATACCTTGAACGAACTGTGCACTAACGTTTCATCCAGGTCAATGACCATACACTTTTTATGCATATCTTGGTGTCTCACTGGCGGTAGGAGCGGTCTAGGGGACTGATCGTTCATGACCAGGAGCGGTGGGGAGGCACGGCCATCAATGCTGTTGGTGCCGTTGCCTCCGGGCGGGCCCTTGCCGCGCCCGCCGCGCCAGCAGCACAGCAGCGACCGCAGGAACCCGCCACTGCCGCTCGACTTCTTCCCGCCCACCGGCGTCGTCCCCGATACCGGAGTACCGTCTCCTTCATTGTGCTGAGCGCCAGGGGATGACCCTAAAACAACCATTCCACATCAACTCATGCCTTTTATCCACGTCTGGCGCGAGAAAAGAGAAGCTTTCAAGGTCTCCGAGAATGTTACCGCGTCCGCACGTTCCACTTGTTTACTTCAAATCGCACATACCCAAAACTTTACACGGGACACTGAAACACTGACGAAACCAAAGATTCACAACCCATCACAATTCACAAATATTTACGTGTCGTGAGAAGGTAACATTATATGCTCTAATTTGATGCCCGTAGTTAACAGGTGTAATTCAGTTGGGATTTACCTCTGTCGGATCCATAATTGTTTAATTGTTCGTCATCCCGTGACACTTGAGTTATAATGGACGATGCGTCCATTTAAACATTTGTTTCTGTCCCTAATACAAATGGCAACGGAGCTTTCGTATAATTTTAACACCATAAAACTATTTTTTATCTCCCTTCTCCTACAAAATGGCAGGCTCCTGGCAAGCAAATACCAACTAGAGTTGATCAACAACTTAATGCCTGACATAATTTATCGATATTTTGAAACAATATATATCATATAGATCTTATAACTTTTATGCGATATTTAAAAATATATTGTTTCGATCACTATGTTCATTATTTCGCTCAAAATTTTGGGTCCCCCATTTTTACCTCTTACATTTTCGAATATACTATTATCAATTTTTTTTGATAATATATATTAATAATTTTACGAAATTAATACATTTTTGTATTTTTTTTAAAGTTCGTTTTATTTTTTCACTATGTTCACTGAGCTAGCATACGTCTATTCCAATATAGAGGTAAACGGTAAAAAAATCCACTTTAAATTGTAGTATACACATATATTACTATGCACCAACTAGGTTTAGTAATCAAGTATTTATTTATTCCTTTGTAAAGTACTATTTCTTTTGTTTATCTGGTGTCACTAAAGAGTTTTTATATTGGAACGTTTTTATACCTACTTTTAGGAGTAGCTGCATATTGCTCTCTACTCTTGAATATACCTATTAGTGAAATATAAATTAAATAAACATATATAATATTGTACATAGACGCAGTGGTGATGACCCAGTGGGAATAACTCTGATTTACTGCGCAAGAGATCCACGGATCGACTCCCACTGCTATCATGAGCTAAACTACATACATGGAATTAAAACATTCTTCGGCTCATTTAGTGCAACAAAAGTCACAAATATTAAAAGTGTGCCTTAGAGTTATTCTAGATATATCTTGTTAACACATTCGATTAAATCACCAAATACCAACGGGTGAGATTATAGTTAACGGCTTACAAATTAAAAGAATTATCGTGACAACGTGCTGTATCATTTATATGGCATTTTTTACAGCTGATAGTCTAGCCCTTGTCCACTATCTCAAATGTTGGTCAGAGATGATGTGTCAAGATAGGAAATGGCTAGTCCATTTACTATCCTAGTATCTCTCTCAAGAAAATCTGTCGACAGATTTACTACTACAGCAAGCCGGGCGAGCATTCGAAAAACCCCCTTCCACCACGCGGTGAAGCTTAAGCTGGCGGTGTAGATTTAATCATGGACTGTGGCATGGTAGTCCATATAGGTATTACCACTCGCGCTCGTCGTATCACTGTTCATCTGACAGCAGATATCTAACATAATTAGGGATTATGTATACAACAATTTCGATATCGAGAATCAGTACCATAGGGCAACTCTATTAAAAGCTGCCAAACTAGTGACATTAAAAATAACATGTCGTCAGCCGCCTCCTTCTTTTATACCCATAACAATAGAGACAGAAATACAAACTTCACATTTCTTTGTCATGTTGTCATTCCTGACAGCAGAGATTAAAAAATAATGCTATGTTCGAATCAACTTTTAGGTGCTGACGAAGCAACGTATAATTTTGTAAAACTAGTAACTCTATTATAAATTAAATTATGATACATTTAGATATTTTTCTGTCAATTACTTTTTTGTTATCATATTCAAATGCGTAACTTTAAAAGTCAATAAGCAATAATCAATCGCAATATATGCAAGGATAGGACTTTTGTGCCATCCCATGTCTAGTGAAATTCCGAACACAAATTATTACAGACCACAGATGTTCAAACACGCTTCACAGGGGTGCGTTCCGAACCTTGGTTAGAGCGCACTCGGCGTGCAACTTTTCACTCCAACGCAACGTCGTCGTTCACAACCTTCGAGTAGAGCGTTCGGTTGTCACAACTGGACCGTTTCAAACCTTTGAAGGTTGCAACTTTTTAACGCGTGACATGAAATGACTTTGACGTTTATATCGTATTCTGTCTGATGCGCTCACCCATAATTCTCAAAAAATATGAATACTAATATCATTTCTCAAAATATAAAACTTAAATAAATATGGAAAACAAATTTGTGATAGTGTAATATAGCAATTATTATTACGATAATGATGTAAGTCTGTCAATGTCACAATTTGTTTGAGGTTATAAAACAACCGGTCGTTCCATACCTCAGGGTAAGTTGCAAAACAACGAAACAACCAAACAACTACACTCTGAGCCTCGGAACGCACCCCAGTTGTAGCGGCATCTTTCGGATGCAATTGCGTATTTTAGTTATTGCCATAATGAACCAAAATGAGATAAATCTCCTATTTTCCACAGTCTGTAACGTGAATTAACAGTTATTATTGCCATTAGCGTATGCAATTTTATTACAAAATGAATATTATTACAATTCAAGACATTAAATCGTTACCAAACGATTTTCTTTAACGCCGTATAAGTTTTCAAATCGATCGTATTCCAATCATAGATTGTGGCCCCAATTGCGACTTAGTAATAAAAACTCACTCTTGTAATCTTAGTATATCTGACAATAAACGGAACATTTGCTCATGTGCTTTCCTCAATCGAATAACATCGATTAAATATTTAGGTATAACAATGAACTATAAATTGACGTAACTACATCAATAACATCATTGAGCAGGTAGCGTAAGTAAACTTATTTTTGTTATGAGTAAACTGAGAGACTACGAAATTCGATCTAATACGTCAAACCTACCTGACTTTTTATCAATCAATCTTGCAATACTGTGTTTCAGTTTGGGGCAGTGCCAGAAATATCAATTTCATTATATTTGAAAGAGCTCAGCTAGGTCTCCTAAAAGTACTAATAACCTAATAAGTCCATTAATATATAACAATTATAACTGTATCACACACTTAACGAACGTATGACAAGCTTCATTACCGTGAATAAATTGTCGTGGATGATATCATCCATTTGAGAATGAAATTCTATTGTTCCCATTATCTAGGATGTGCATGGACAAAGGAGGAGTTCAGTTTATGATATACTTCATGTTTTTTATTTTATTTTTGACCTAATAGATTTTCCAGATCTAGCAATACTTTCCGAGAGAAATGCTCGGAGATGCTGTGTCAGGAGGGATAATTTTGGATTTTTCCTAAAAAATCCTCGTAACTTCGCTATTGTAAGCCTCTAATGTGAATAAAATCAAGTTTTCGTGATATATAATTAGTGTTTAGTGAAAACAAACACAGGACAATGGCAAACAGAGACTCTGGACCGATCCCGAATAGGTGGTTGAAATGTCCACGAAAAGCTAGTGGCCTATTCGCGGACAAATTCCTGGCTTTCAAAACTCCTTTGGGTTCCCAGTTCAATGATAAAGTACCTGAAGAGAATCGCTTCACACCTTCGATGCTATTCATGTTCATGAAAAGTATGAAAGTAAGTCTTGATTGGCATCAGCTGATGTGTTTTTATTTCTATTCAGCTAGGTATATACATTTATTTTCAACTGGTAAATAAAACAACTCTTGCAACGTAACAGGTAGATATAATATAACAGATACATATATTATAGTCCATATTTTATCACCTTTATAGTGATTTATTCATAAAAAAGATGTGAAATATTATATATATTTCATGTTCTAATACCTACTTATAAATATCATATGGGTCAGGATGAGGCACTTTGACTTTGCCTTTGTTGTCAATGTAACTGCAAATGGGTGATTATTTGTAAGCAAAATAAATATTTATTTTATTGTTCCAACATTGTTTCACGTAGATAAATAATCATAATTAATTCATCTGGGTTTTCAATTATTGATTTTTTAAAACAACATGTTTTGAATCTGTTGTTTAATGAACACTTGAAGTTTTGACTTTTGAAGTTTCATTATTGGAGATTCTAGATTGTATCTAAGTACTATGATGACAATAATATGTCACTTTGTTGAGTTTTAACAATAGTTTTATCTATTCATGACTTCATTTTCAGTCATATTCTTATGAATATAAAAAAATCAACCATTCAATAAAATATTTATATAAGTTCAGATATTACCAATGTCATAGGCATACATACACTCGACTTCCTAATCATTTCCAAATAAAACAATATTATTAAATTCCAGTGAATTCCAGGATCTTGGGCTTATCCATAATATGAAAACATGTTGCCAGTACTTAAAACAGCTCTACCTACTTCAATCACTGGTAATAAGTCGTAAATGTTACAAGCTTCTAAAGTGACACTAACTAAAAGCCAATGCAAATGCTATATACAAAAAATATTTACAAAGAATATTACTTTTATGTCCTTCAATTTATATTTTTTGTTAAATACCCGCGCAAAGCCGTGGTGGGACCGCTAGTAGATACATATATATGTAAAAACATCTTCTTTCATATGGTGGTACCATATTTTGTGAATAACCGAAACCTCACATGCGCCCGCCGCTCCATTCAGGCAGTTGTCTTTGAGAGCCCTGTCCCATTCTAGGTTAAGCCTGAGTTCACCTTCAGCTAGGTACATCATCACTTACCCCCAGGTAGGATTGTCATCAAAGGCTAGCCTATCAGGTGTAAGGAAAAACAACAATAGTTAAGGTAATAAGAAAATTATAAACAACTACATTTTGGGTGATACTTTTTTTTTCAGGTAAAAGTAGGATTATGGATAGACCTCACAAATACTAGCCGTTTCTATGACAAAAAAGAAGTAGAGGACACAGGATGTACATATGTGAAGATGCAGTGCAGAGGTCATGGGGAGACGCCCTCACTTGAACAGACCAGGTAAAATAATAGGAATTAAAAATTATGTGACAATGATTGAATACTTACAGTTTTTACAGCAGCTTGCAAAGATAATTTTCTCAGGTGACCATTGTCTTGGTGGGTACCACCACAGTGCCAGATATTCTGTCTAAAAGCAGTAGTATGCAGTAAACACTACTGAGTGTAGGTGTGAAGGGCACTTTAGTATGTGATGAGCGCAGTGCGGTGTCATTTCTCCACATAAAAAAAATAAATATACACACATATTTTTTTTTGGACCTAACATACATAATACCATTCATACAAATGAAGAGATAGAAAATAGTTATGCTAACAATGTGATGTTCTTTTATATTAGAGTATATATATTATTTGGTCTATACACCAATAGACCAACTAAAATGGAGATGGACAGGCCACATGTTAAGGAGTACTCAGGAAAAGTGGAGTAAAATTGTAACAGACTGGTATCCCAGAGATGGTAAAAGGAAACGGGGAAGACAATTTAAGAGATGGGAAGATGAGTTGAAGCTTACAGCGGGCCCTTACTGGAGAAGGGTTGCCAGAGATCGAACACAATGGAAAATGTTAGAGGAGGCCTTTGCCAAAAGGCACACTGAACTTAGAGATATCCTCTAAAAGAGAAAACAAATACTTCAAAACAGACGGAAGTTCAGGATAGAGGGCTTATTGATTGATTGATTGATTGATATATATTATTTATATTTAGAGTGGCCTCAAATTTTGTCATTGTATGCTGCCAACTCACATACCGGTATCCATTAATCCTACACTATTAAACAATCACTATCTTTAACAATGTATACATTATACACCATGCATAATTGCATATATACTGTATAGCTAATAGGTAATTGAGGCCTTTCATTATGTTTTTTACTCATGGCGGAATTTGTCAGATTGGCCAAAAGATGTGTAAGTATCAAAAAGAAAAAATTCCATTAAACGTCATGTTTATCCCAGTCTCAGCGGGTTCTTAATAAGTTGGCATCGGACTGGACCACTATGGCCAATTTATGAATGAAATTCTATTGTTATAATTATCGCCGATGCCAATGGGTTAAGGTTGAACTGGTTGGTCACTTCTCCATACAAATGTCGTAGGGTGATCACTCCTTTATTTGAGATTTTAAGTCCAGACTTAAGCATAATACCGATTGATATCGTCATTATCTAGGCATGTATGATGCCAAAATTTTAAATAGATAATTAAGTTGTAAGTTATGAGCCTCAAAAACTTTATATGAAAATGTTTCGAGGCTCATAATTCTCAAGTTAAGTATTTTATTAAAATTTCGGCATCATAGAAGCCTAGATAATGACGAGATCAATCGGTATTATGCTTTATTGTGGACCTAAATCCTCAAATAAGGGAGTGATCACCCTATGACGTTTGTATGGAGAGCGGGCCGGCTAGTTCACCCTTAAACCATAAAATGAACATTACTTTCAGAGAATTTATCCACATTGTGACCAAGTTCCAAAGTCAGAACCCCTTGGAGGTGATTGGTGTGCATTGCACACACGGATTCAACAGGACTGGATTCCTTCTTGTGTCTTTCATGGTCGACCAAATGGACTGTAGTGTGGAGGTCGCATTGAGCATGTTTGCTAAGATCAGGTATAGTTAAAGCTATAAATATAAGAGGTGATTGGAGTGCACTGCATGATGGCTTTCACAAGATTGGATTCCACATTGTATCTGACACAGTCAACCTAATGGACTGCATTGTGGAGGTCACCTTAAGTATACTTACTAAGATCACATAATGTTTAAGCTATAAAATAGTATGCAATAATCAAAAGTAGCTGTTGCAAAAGCCAAAAGAGTAATGAATCTATATATCTTCTCTATGGGCTACATGTTTCTAAAAAGAAAAGTTCCTGCTAAAGCATGGTTTGTCTCATCATTTTAAATGTATAAAAGTGATAGCTTAGCTTTTATTAGAATACTGTAATTTTTTTTTAATGGGATTGTGATTTGAAGGTACAGATGATTTTTTTTCACAAGTGACGAATTGCACTGCGGCAGCCTGCTTGATACGTACAGTTGTTAAGTCTCATGTCTCTGTATGTCATAATTACCTACTGACTCTCAAGGACTGCTGCCAGAACACACTGTTAGTTGCTTGGCGACACATTTTCTACTTAAAGGTGGTAGCTAGCTAGCCTGGCAAGCATTCGCAAAATTTTCTTCCACCATGCGGTGAAGATAAAGCCCGCGTTGGGATCAAACCATGGACCTGCGGGCACGGCAGTCCATAGCTTTATTACAGCTCGGCTATCATTGCTTCAAAAATTCTTGCACAAATAATCCATCACAAACGCGGGGAAGCCACCTTGACACCTGTCAAATAACATAACATATTTTTAATTAATGTTGTATTCACTAAGAAGTTGTTTTCAATACTACAACTATTGAAGAAGATATACCTAATCATAAGCATTATGTTATTTTTCAGTTTCGTATCCATGTGCCCTAAGTATATACGTATCATGTTTTGATTATAACCTTCTCGATGGTTCAACAGGAGTGCGTTCAGAGGCTCAGAGTGTAGTTGTTTCGTTGTTTGGTTGTTTTGCAACTTACCCTGAGGTATGGAACGACCGGTTGTTTTATAACCTCAAACAAATTGTGACATTGACAGACTTACATCATTATCGTAATAATAATTGCTATTTAACACTATCACAAATTCGTTTTCCATTTTTTTTTAAGTTTTATATTTTGAGAAATTATATTAGTATTTATATTTTTTGAGATATATGGGTGAGCGCATCAGATAGAATACGATATAAACGTCAAAGTCATTTCATGTCACGCGTTTTATGGTTAAAAAGTTGCAACCTTCAAAGGTTTGGAACGGTCCAGTTGTGACAACCGAACGCTCTACTCGAAGGTTGTGAACGACGTTAGAGTGAAAAGTTGCACTCCGAGTGCGCTCTAACCAAGGTTCTGAACGCACCCCAGGACTGCATTGAGAAGGTGTCATAAGCTGAAAACTTATGCCTGTGGCGGGAAATTTAAAATTTAAACAGCTATCGCGCTGGTAAGGTAACCCTACTACATAACCGTGATATTTGCGACTGTAAAATTATATTGATCGTATTATCTTAAAATCAAATCATATATCTCTAATTTTATTGCAAACAAATGCACCTGATTCCATAAATTACCCCTAAAACCGTCAGAAATAGTTCTAAATATGAATACAAGCGCTATCGCGTGCTAAGCGTTTAACACATTTACATCAAAAAAAATGTGCTAAGAGCACATTTTTTTTGAATTTATAAATTTGCCCATCAAACATTAAAATTACGGTTATCCGTTACAAATGTAATTAATTCTATATGTTTCTTTTAAATAAATATCGTAAAATATTTTCTCCGAATATGGCACTCGCAAAATGCTCTACCACCATGCCATAACGACTGCCATCCTAAGACAACAACCGGAACCGACGGCTTAACGTGCCCTCCGAAGCACGTGCACGCTCAGTAGTAATGTCACTAGCGGTCACCCATCCAACTCATGACCGTGGCGGACGTTGTTTAATTTTGCTGATCGTTTCAGAATGGCTAAGCAAACTTCTCTAAGAGCACTTCAAAACGAAAATACAACTAAAATAGACGAGATTACAAATAAAATAGACGAGATAACAAATAAAATAGACGAGAAAACAAATAAAATAGACGAGAAAACAAATAAAATAGACGAGAAAACAAATAAAATAGACGAGATAACAAATAAAATAGACGAGATAACAAATAAAATAGACGAGATAACAAATAAAATATTTGAATTTCCCGCCAATGAAATGAGCGTTCACCTTTGCATGTTCGGTTAGAATAGTTGCAGTTTGAGCTATGAAACACTGTAAAGGTGCATCTCTAGAACTATGATAACTTAGGTCAATATAGCTTTTGCAACATTTTACATATTTTTAAACATTATTTTAGGCCGCCAGGGATCTACAAGCAGGACTACATCCAGGAGTTATATCGTCGATATGACGATGTGGAGTACACACCGGCGGCGCCGGCCAGGCCTGACTGGTGCAATGGTAAGTTAAGTTCTATATTTTTGATCTAGTTATTCATCTCTAATGTTATAAAGAGGAAAGATTGGATTGTTTGTTTGCATTGAATAGGCTATGCGACTACTGGACTGATTGAACAATTCTTTCAACAACATAATTCTACATTATCTCTGAATATTTTCGAAAAAGTTAGTATCCGTATGAAAACTTAGATAATGTCTCACAATGTGTGAAAAACATACCCAAAAAAATTGTGATATATAAAAAATAGGAGATTCTTAAACCGCATGTATATTTTTTTGTGTGAGTTTACCGCATAAGTTTTAACAGGGTGTACAAAAAAATATATTGAATATAGATTTCGGCTCCGCCTGTCTGGTTTCAATATTGATCACGGTTAGACTAGACACCACTCATCAATACAGGGTTATTGGTAAAATTCTCCTAGTTCTAAAACATTTTGATTTTTTTTTTTATATTGTTATGTTTGCAATAACGCCTGCTATGCGGGTAATCCGCACAATTACAATTACAAATATACGATAGGAAAAAATTAAGTCACTTAAATTTTTCCTATTGTATATTTGTAATGTTTTTTTTATGTTCTTTTATTTATTTTTGTAATTTTCTTTTGTGTTTTTTTTTATATGTATTTGACTGAATAAGCACGAAAACCACCTGATGTCAAAGTCCACCATATTTCATATGTTTCATTACTTTGCTCGATGTAAATATTCAAAACTCTATTCAAAGGGAGCACGGCCCGGTCCAGTGTTTCCGCGGGCGCTCTTGGCTTGGAGTATACATGAAAGGAAAAATATTAATCAATTATTTTTTTTAACTACAAAAAAAACATCTCTTAATGTTTGTTAGGACTAGCAGAAGTCAACCCTAAGAGGTTGTTAGCGTTTTACTAATAACCCTGTATATAAAATAATGTATAAATAACTATACATTACTTAATTATTGATCAGTTAATATCTTTTTTGTACAATTTTGTAACAGTGAGTGGCAAATAGACATTACAATTTCTATATATGATTTACAGAAGAAGAAGAAATTGACTACGATGATGACGAAGACAAGCCAAGTAATAGTGCCCAAGAACCCTCTAAGTAAGTGTGAATCAAAACAAATATTATGACAGTTGAAAAAATATTGAAAATTCTGTGCAAAACGCCACACCTTCAATTCCTATTGGAGTAGTTCCTGGATTGCGACTATGTCTATGGCAGCAGTTTGAGAACCTTCATACTCGTTCTTCTTCATTTCTTGTTTAGCCTGCTACAAAAAATACTATCATATCTATACTGTGTCAGCCGGATCGTCCACTGCTGAAACCTACCTCCCCTCATTAAAGGGGGGTTTGCCATAATCCCCACGCTTCGCAGGCGGTTTGGAGAACGCAGTTTAAGATGGCTGTTCTTCAGAAAGCCCTGATGCCTATTGCGATGTTTTTCCTTTCGTCGCCTCTTACGACAAGTAGTGATTGCTCGGTGGCATTGGCTATGGACTGCCGCGCAGCAAGTGCATAGTTCTATAGTTTGAATCCCGCTTGAGATAAATAAATAATAAATCCGCTGCGGGCTTGAGCTTCACTGCATGGTGGAAGGGCATTTTGCGAATGCCCGCCTGGCTAGCAAACACCCTCAAGTAGCAAATCTGTCGCTAAGCACCTAACGGTGTGTTCCGGCAGCTGTCCTTGAGAGTCAGTAATTCTAGGTTAAGCCTGTTAACACCTTCGACCACATTGTCACTTACCATCAGGTGAGATTGTAGTCAAAGGCTTACCTATCAGCAATAAAAAACGATTCCAGTCAATCAAATCATTACGCCTTTATATATCAGAAAGTTAGGCAGATGGCTAAACACTCTTGTTCTGGCCATAGGGGGAGACACTATTGCCTTCTACCGTGCACACTTCCTGACTAGGGACTACTACTGAAATTTTTATATTACTCATTGTAAGTAATAATATAACTAAGGTATATTATATGTAAATTTTTGCAGACCTAAGAAACTAAAAGGCAGGCGTGAAGTTACCCACAAAAAAGCTGTGTTCATGCCTGGAGTCCGTGGAGTAGAGCCTTTCAACACGCAGCCTCGACTCGGCGAGGTGCAGAGGAAATCTCAGGAGATGTGCGAATGGGAAAGGACAGGGTTCCCGGGCTCACAGCCAGTATCCATGGACGTTACCAACCTAAGGAAACTGCATGAGAAGCCATACCGGGTCTCGTGGAAAGCCGATGGTGTTAGGTAAAGTGAATCTTTAAGGTTTTGGAGTGGTGATGGGCCTGTGGCAATAGGTATGCTATGACTGGCGCTCAGAGGATCTATGATTCAAATCTAGCTGGTTTAGCGTGACCTTCCACGGAATGGGGGTAGGGCATTTTGCGAATGCTCGCCTGGCTAGTTACAACAGACCTTTCCACTCACAAAGGCGCGCCACTCGGCATTTATAAGTGTAGTTGCCTACTTAAACGTTCATATTTTACATTTTATTGTTTACCTTTGTAATGATATTTGTTACCTTTGTTCAAATTTCATGATGATGACGATGGTTAAAGAACGATAGGAAAAAAATATTGTTTTGACTCATTGCCATGTTAGCTCAATTGGTTAGAGCATACCGAGGCTAAAGGGGTGGATGGAGGAGGGTTCGAACCCCGCACATGACTTCAATTTTTCCTCTCGTAAATTTGTAATATAATCCGCAGAGCATGCGTTATTGCAAACATAAAAATATTAAAATTACACTGTTAGATGCTTGGCAATAGCTTTTCTACTTGAGTGTGGTAGATAATCAGGCGGGCAATTGGCAAATGCCAACATGCGTACCATGCATAACGATTGCCACCCAAAGTCAAAAGCCGGATAACGTGCCTTCCTAAGCACGGAAGCGCTCAGTATTTAACGCCACCAGAGGTCGCCCAGCGATGTGATGACCGCAGCAGACATTCCTTTACCTAGCTGATCGGTTAAGAACGGTTAGTCTTCTTCCGCTACGACTGCTTCAAAATATGCTATTGTTCTTATACGAAATATGTGTATGCATGAATAAATAATGATTTCCGTTACTTTCTACAGGTATATGATGCTAATAGACGGAGAAGGAGAGGTGTACATGATTGACAGAGACAACTGCGTGTTCCGCGTGTTCGGGCTACGGTTTCTACATAGAAAAGATCTGAGGAGACATCTTAAAGATACTCTATTAGATGGCGTAAGTTACTCATTTCTCATTTGCTGTCATTTGAGAAACTTCGCTTTTAATCCCACTTTTAAGTTGTCATTTGAATGTTTTTTTTTTTATGCCTGATAAGTTAGCCTTTGACCACTATCTCACCTGATGGTAGGTGATGATGTAGCCGAAGATGTTGTTCAAGCTAACCTAGAAGTACTGGCTCTCGAGGACAGCTGCCGGAACACACCGTTAGGTGCTTGGCGACGGATTTTCTACTTGAGGGTGGTAGCTAGCCAGGCGGGCATTCGCAAAATGCCCTACCACCATGCTATAACGACTGCCTTCCTAAGACAACAACCGGGACCGACGGCTTAACGTGCCCTCCGAAGCACGGAAACGCACAGTAGTAGGTAATGTCACTAGCGGTCACCCATCCAACTCCTGACCGCGTGCGACGTTGCTTAACTTTGCTGATCGGTTGAGAACAGCTAAGTAAACTTCGCTACGACCGCTTCAATACAGTGGTAGTGAGTGTTGCTTGCCGATCAGGCGGTCTACTACAGGAATCTAAGTTATATTTATTTCTACCCAAGTAGTACATCGTAGATTACTCTGGATTGCAGATTTGACTTTTGTCGTTCAATGCCGTAAATTGTAAATTCGAATTGGTTGTAAATTCCAAAGGATTGTAGATTCGAATTGTTCGTACATTCGAATGGATTGCAGGGCCGCTACTACAATTCAAGGAAATTTCGTTTTTCGTGTTCGAGCGACACTTTAAACAACGAAAATTTAATTTGCGGTAGAAGTTCGTTGTTTGATATTATATGATCGGACCGCATCGTTAATCACAAATCTTGCCCGCTATGGAATCTCCCATACTACTCTGTGAACGCTATTATGCCTCAATCAGTTTTAAATCTTAAAGTAGATGTATTAAAGAACATTTTCCCATGGTAAGAGTCTGAGAATCCTAGTTATAGAGCTCAGCGAGAGGTGTCGCTACTGTTCTAGAAAATACAGGTTAGATATTTAGAATTTACGTGAATGCCTTTGTTCTCCATAGGAATTTTATTCTCATTAGTATTTGTGTTCTGTCTGCATATTTAGAACTCGACTTTGACTATTTATAAGCAAGCGAATAAATTATAATTTAATATTTAGAGAATGTACAAACCATACGAATCTGATAAAAAAAACAGAATCTACCTACACATGCAAGTCTATGCTACAAACGAAGTTAAACAAAAGTAAGTCAATACTTGTTTTCCGGATAAGTACCTATCTTTCGGACCCGAAGTTCGATACTTCGACGAATTAGAGTAGGGGCCCAGATTCGAATTGTTCGTCGACTTCAATGAATTGTAGTTTTTTTTTAATGTTATTATGACGGAACCTGTTCGAGGCCTTGTAGTTAAGCGGACTAACCTCTGCCTATAACAGATGCATTTCGTCACAAGTCACGGATTGCATTGCGCCTGTCACCTTGAGATATAGTTATTAAATCTCATGTGCCTGTAATTTCACTGGCACTCAAGGACTGCTGCCGGAACACACCGTTAGGTGCTTGGCGACAGATTTTCTATTTGAGGGTGGTCGCTAGCCAGGGGGGCATTCGCAAAATGCCCTTCCACCATGCGGTGAAGCTCAAGCCCGCGGCAGGATTCGAACCATGGACCTGCTGCGCGGCAGTTCATAGCCAATGCCACTAAGCCGTCACAGCTTCAGTTGCTTGTAGCTTCGAGTTGTTCGTAAATTCCAATGAATTGTAGATTCGAATTATTCTTAGGTATCAATGGATCGTAGATTCGTTTTGGTTACATTTAAATGGATAGTAGATTAGATTGGGTTGTACATTCCAATATTTTGAATGAATTGTAGATTCGATTAATGTAGATTAGATTCGACCAATAAAAGTTTGCGACCACGCAAACTTTTATTGGTCAAAGATTCAAATCGTTCATGGATCATTGGAGGGATCTCAAGATATATTCTTAAAAGTAATGTGAATTTTTAATTTAAACAAGAGTAGAATTGCCACTTAGCCTCGATTCGGCTAAGTGGCAAAATCTCCATAATCTATACAAAAAAAGCGAATGTCCTCAAAATTTAACATTAATTTTGTTTTAATATTGTTAGGTTTGCAATAACGCCTGCTATGCGGATTACATTACACCCAATATCTCCATCCCAATACGATGGTTAAAGAACGATAGGAAAGATTTGAGTTATGACGTCATGTCATGTTAGCTCAATGGGTTAGAGCATTAGTTTATTAGTGATTTTGTAATTAATTTTGTTACTCTAGGTATTCAAAATCATGCTTAACATTGTGGGGATAGTGTACAATTCTCAACGTGACATTTTGGACTGAAAATTTGCTGCGTTTTGGTCTTTTCTGACTCAGGGGGTCAATTAGCTTCCAGCTGGGACTTGAATCTGCACTCCGAAGTCTTTCCTGTAGCAATTATTCTGTCGTGTTGCACTATCGTCTCTGAAGTAGTAACACCACGCCCAAGAAATCCTCGGCCCCAAATGTCTAGATGGGTACCACACCTTTTTCCCATTATTCATTCACCATTCCGAATTTCAAACCAGGGTTGTCAGTGTCCTCAAAGCGCACATTTTATATTAAAAGTTCCCTATAGAAAATTATTTACATAAAAAAAAATTAATACAGGAAATGGTGATTGACAAAGTGAATGGACAAGAAATACCGAGATACCTGTGCTATGACGTCATATCCTTCGAGGGACAAAACGTCGGGAAAGCAGAATTCTACCCGACAAGACTCAGCTATATAGAAAATGAAATTGTAAATCCTAGGTAAGATGCATACGAGTACATACAGTTAAGATACACAAGATTACTTGTTATTTAGTTAGAATAAAACGAAGCAAATGCCTCTATTTAAGAAAACCTTCAAGCTATCGCCTATATAATATATCGCCGCGCATGCGATTCTCGCACAAATCCACACCGTGCTCGTAGCGAGATTCGCGTACTGCGACGATAAAGTCTCCTGCCTGGGGCAGCAGTCTCGACATCGATAGCGATCGTTAACTCACCGATTTTTGTCGTTAATTCATATCGATCCGTTATTATCGACTTTTGGTAGTCTCTACTGTCATAACTATCGACTGTAATCGGTACCTTACCGATTTTATTCGCAAGCTTTACGATTTTTCGTAATGTTTACGAATATCTTTGCGACCATTTTTGAGAGCTCGATAAGTTTGCGTTTTGGGATCGATCGTTAGCTAAAATTATTGTGATATCAACAACTCAAAGGTGTTTTAGTTTATAATATGATAAGGTAGGTATTGCAAGGACACAAGTTTTTATGTCCTTTGATTTTGTATAACTTGGCTTATATCATAAAAACGGTAAGTCTTACATAAAAGTCTCAATAGAAAATGGGTTAACAAGATATATTTAACATTGTTCATATACACACATTATTAAATTATCAAAGAAAAACTATTATTTCCATACATATGTGTCTACTAATTTTCTCATCACTACAAGGAGATTTTTTAAGGGCAATATTTTGTTAACGAAACCGCTCTATGGATAAGGTTTTCGTTAGCATAGCGATACCGATAAGCAATTTGCTCGGTATCTCGGCTGTAGAGACTAGCATTTGTCGTTAACGTCGTAACTGGAACCGATTTTTTTCGTAATCTAATAGCGATCGTTACTTTACGATCGTATCGCTAGCTATGTCGAGACTGCTGGCCCTGACTTAGTTTAGTTCTTATTTATGCCACGAGGTAGCATAACTAAACTAAGTCAGGCAGGAGACTTTATCGTCGTAGTACTGTTAAACCGACATAAATAATGTAGATGTGTAATTTATTTTACAGACATAAGGCAATGAAAGAAGGTATCATTAAGAAGGAAAAGGAACCGTTCAGCATCAGATTAAAGCAGTTCTGGGAGCTGCCAATGGCGCGACAGTTGTTGGGTGAGAAGTTCGCAAAGACATTGTCACACGAACCCGACGGACTCATATTTCAACCTTCTAAAGAGGTATGCTACCCTGGTAATTAACTCATTGGGATCATCGATAATGATAACAATAGAATTTCATTCAAACATAAAATAAACCCAAGTGGTCCTGATGATGTCAGTGGGTTGCGGCCTTGATTGTTGTGAGAGAGGTGTATATAGTAGTATACCTACGTAGTTATTCGTTGGAGTAAAGCCGTTTTGGAAGCGGCTGGTGGCTTTTGCGAAAGAAGTTCGCAAATACAAAGTCGCACGAACCCGACGGACTCATATTTCAACCTGCTAAAGACGTATGCTACCCTAGTACTTAAGCGGTTTTCGGAGTTTATGCATGGCATGCATTTTGCGATTGCCCGCCTGGCTAGCTACCACCCTCAAGTAGAAAGTCTGTCGCCAAGCACCGAACGGTGTGTTCCAGCAGTAGTCCTTGAGAGCCAGTGAAATATGACAGGCACAGTGAGACTTAACAACTATGTCTCAATGTGACGGGCGCAGTGCAATTCGTGACTTGTGATAAATTGCAACTGTTATAGGCGGAGGTTAGTCCATTTAACATCAGGTGGGCCTCAAGCTTGTTCCGTCACAATAAATTTAAAAAAAAAAGTACTTAAACTGTTTTCTGAGCGGCTTTTGGTTGTTGGGAGTGATGTATATAAAGTAGAATACCTATTCATTAAATTAAAGCAGTTCTGGAAGCGGCTGGTGACTTTGGCGAGAGATGTTCCTAAATACAAAGTTGCACGAACCCGACGGTCATATTTCAACTCTACAGAGGTTTGCTTACCGGACTGAAGCACTTCTGGGAAAGGCTGATGGGGAGAAGTTCTTAACTCATGAGAATGAAGAATATATTAGTTTTAAAGAGAGAAGTTATCGTTGCAAGAACCTAGGCCTATTACTCTAAGCGTAAGATTCAGAGACTTCTTTCGAGTTGAAACTTCGTTATGTAAAAATATGAGTCTAAACTCCAAAAACTTTTTTTATTCACGTTCGAATTCGGCCTAATAGAACACGAGTATATGCTCTGCGGATAACGAGACATTTAGGCGCAAAATTGGCAATTCCAGCCGTGCTCGAACGCGTCAAATGCCCATCGGTTCCGAAGTGTGGCAACATCTTCAAAAATAGGAAACTATCTAATTAGTTTAGCAAGCTTATATTCGATAAGCTCGACTACCTTGAGTGTACATATATCATATCAGTTCTGATAAATCATTAACATGACAACAATTTTGTTTTGTCCTCAGCGGTACGTAGCCGGAAGATGTGACGAGGTGCTAAAATGGAAGCCGAGTCATATGAACAGTGTAGATTTTAAGTTGAAAATTGTCACAGAAGGAGGCCAAGGGTAAATACTTTTACTTTTCTATTTCAAAACCGTTCTGTATTCTCGTAAAATGTATTTAAAATCAGATGTCTAAAATTGAACCTTCATGTCCACCTTTTTAAACTAAAACTTAAAAGGCCTATATCTCGAAAACAAATGATACTAGCAAAATATCTTAAGCAATGATGGCCGAGCGGTAATAGCTATAGACTGCCGTGCAACAGGTCAATGGTTCGGACCCCACGAAGGGGATTTCGCGTATGCTCGCTTGGCTATATACCACCCCCAAGTAGAAAATCTGTCGCCAAGCACCTAACAGTGTGTTCCATCAGCGGTCCTTGAGAACCAGTAAAATTAGAGGCTCATAAACCTTGACTATTGTTTATCTTAGGGTGCCGGCGCAGTGCAGTTCGTCACTTGTGACGTTAGGTTAGGCTTGTTCTGTCACAATCACATAAAAAAATAACACTAATTTCTTTATAAGTGATACATCTCTTTAAGATTTTTAATTCGAATCACAGCTGTCAAATTACAAAAAACTGGTCTTCTAAATCTACACAAAATCTAGAATTAATTAGAAAATTTCAAACAAGTGAAATTGTGGTCAGAAGAGGAAACTTTAATAGTTTCGAATATATTGCGGTTTTTCGAAATCGATGAGATCTATCTCTCTTGTATTTATTTTTTATTATTTCATCACATGTTTATAATAATGAATATAATATAATCTCCGACCGCCGAGAGAATGCATTTGACAATACGTGCAAGTATTGTCACTGTCAAAAATGTTTTCGGACTTTCGATTGCCCGACTGACTATATATTATAATGTTAGCTGTTACTTTAAAGAAGCCAAAATCTGAAATATAAACTAAAAAGTCACCTTAGGCCTGCTAGGGTTGAGATTAGGTTGAGAGTAGCCCAAATATGAATTTAAAAACTGAAAAATATGTCATCAACAGTCATTTTGACAGCTGTGACATTTATTGGTTTAAGGTGATAGACTAGTATTTGACCATTAACTACCACTGATGGTAAGTTATGATGTGGTCGAAGATGTTGTTCAGGCTAACCTAGAGTTACTGGCCCAGGACTGCTGCCGGAATACACACGCCTATTCTTATATTTGGCGTGTCACCGTTCTCGTTCTGCTTGACACTGCACTTTGCTCATCACTCCGAGTTTTTTTTTAATGTTATTGTGTAGGAACAAGCGCGAGGCCCACCTGATGTTAAGCGGTATCCTCTGCCTATAACAGATGCATTTCATCACAAGTGACGAACTGCACTGCGCCCATCACCTTGAGACATACCTGTTAAGTCTCATTTTGCCTGTTATTTCACTGGCTCTCAAGGACTACTGCCGGAACACACCGTTAGGTGCTTGGCGACAGATTTTCTATTTGAGGGTGGTCGCTTGCCAGGCGGGCATTCGCAAAATGCCCTTCCACCATGCGGTGAAGCTCAAGCTCTGGGCGGGATTCGAACCATGTACCTGCTGCGCGGCAGTCCATAGCCAATGCCACTGAGCCATCACTGCTTCATAATGTGTTAGTTTTTGTCTTGTGCGCTCAGTAATTTCACTTCCTACAATGCCCTTCACACCAAACATTTAGGTGTTACACACCACCCAGTAAAACCTAGTAGATTATCCATTAATTACTGAACTCATTTAAATTACCCTTATTTTTCCAGAATCCTACCAACAAAAGTGGGCCACCTGTACGTTGGCCAGTTAGACCGGCCGTTTGCAGTCATGAAGGTCACAAAGGAACTGAAGACACTCAACAACAAAATCATTGAGTGCAAGTTCGACAACAACCAGTGGGTTTACATGAGGGAAAGAACGGACAAGTCTTATCCTAACAGCTATACTACCGCATCAGGTTAGATTTTCTTTATAACATTTACATTATCGAGAAGGAAGGATCTGAAGCAATGAAGGCTGAGCTGTAATAGCTAAGGACTGCCGTGCCGCAGGTCCCTGGTTCGAGCCCACTGCCGGCTTTAGCTTCACCGCATGGTGGAAAGGCATTTTGCGATTGCCCGCCTGGCTAGCTACCACCCTCAAGTAGAAAATCTGTCGCCAAGCACCTAACGGTGTGTTCCGGCAGCAGTCCTTGAGAGCCAGTGAAATTACAGCAAATTCAACAACACCGCATGCCTCAATGACACGTAGACGCATGGGATCCTGTAACATAAAATACTAGGCTATAATTTGCGCGACCGCGTTCGCTTATAAGACACTTAACAACTATGTCTCAAAGTGACGGACGCAGTGCAATTCGTGACTTGTGATGAAATGCATATGTTATAGGCACAGGTTAGTCCGCTTAACATCAGGTGGGCCTCGAGCTTGTTCCGTCACAATAAAGTAGCTGACAGTTTGATACTTGCAAATTACGGCTTGCAAATTATAAATTTATATATATATATATGTATATATATGTTTTTTAATATGAACCAAGCATTTGCAATATATTCGATCATTGTTTCCTTGATTGGAACCACAGTGAAAATATAGTTTGTCATATTATGTGACATCAGAGATAACCCGTAGGCCGATACAAATATTATCATATATCCGCTTTATCATATACATTATCCATTGAGCCCGATTTAACACGCGCCACCGTATAACCAAGTTCCACGTGGATCAATTCTCGGACGGTTGTAAATAAATTATCAAGCTGTTTCACTAAAATATAGTTTATAATATTTTTTTAAAATTTGTAGTACAAAATTTTATGCTCCGGGCGGGAATCGAACCCGCGTCCGCCGATTTCGCGCCGGATGCCTAAACTGCTCGGCCACCTGGGCACGCTATTTTTAGCCGAAATTTCGTGCTTCAATTGTATAACTTTAACCGGAGGAAAGGATTTCGTGCTCCAATTGTATTACTTTAACCGAAGGAAATCGGAGGATGCGGGTTTGATTCCCGCCCGGGGCATACAAATTTCTGCCCCAGTAATTTGTAAAAATATGATTTTCGCTTAGCACGCGATAGAGCTTGTAATCATATTTAGAAAAAAAAGATTGTTTATAACATTGTTTTTTCTCTTTACAGCCGTATGCGAGAGTATAAAAGACCCCGTTACAAAAGAGATTCTACTAGACTACATCGACCACCATCGTTTCCACGATGACTCAGATATCATGCCTCCGCCCAAGCGGGTTTGTCGATAGTACGTCTAAGTATAAATAAATAGGTTATAAGGTTGTCCAATAATAGTGTTCAATACTGCAGGTCGGTGTTCGGAATTGATGACTGAGATACATTTTTAAAACATTAAGTAAGGTCAAAGGGCCAAGTCTCCTATTTACATGTTTAGTATAGGCATAGAATATATACACCAGAAGAAGCGACACTCAAGTATGTGTGCTCGTAAAAGCGTTCTTGGCTATGTGTGAGTGGGACATGTTGCGCGGGCCGCATGGTGTAAGGGCCGGGCACCTCTAGTGGTGCCTACACTGAGAAAAACGACTTTGGAGCTTAAATCAAATTTGACCTTTTACCGTTTATACGTAAGATGAATTCACAACTCTTAAGTTGATTTTCACCAATCAATAAAAATTTACCACGTTTTATAATAAACACAACCGTCAAAAAACGCCTTCTGTAAATATTTTCAGAATTGAACTTGTTATACGATAATAACTGCAGTATTGACCATAAAATATACCTTACTTTTACGGCGGTTTATATACGGTGATTATCACTATAACGTACGACTTAATCAGCCTCATCGAAAAGTCAATTTTTAAGAAAGACCACAAAATACACCTTAAATGAAGACGAAAAGAAACATTCGCCTTCACTGACCTCGTTTAACGCCTTCAAGTTGGAAGGCGTTTTTAAACGTATTTACGTTTGGTTGGTATTTTGCCTTCATACCATATAAATTGGCCGTCATTAGGGCGCTTTTGACTTTAGATTTTTCTCAGTGTATCGATTACGCGCGCCCGGCACAACGGGCAATGTCGCGCGATCTCACACGTACGATGTGTCACGGGCCTATTATAGGGTCACGCTTCAGGGGTTTCGGTAGGAATATTGGTAATGTGATATCTTTGGTATTCTATTATTTTGCAGCTAAATTATATTATGAAAGAAAAAATTATACTATTTTAGTTTTTTTCCAGTACTGCACACCCCTATATTTACCTGAGTGGCAACAGCCCCTCGCCCAACACTTAGTGGGCGAATCTTATTCTACCACTTTAATATAACATGTTTTAAACACGACTGACTTCTTGATACGATTTCTATTCTACGAGTACATGGAAAATGTGTGAGGTTTTGTTTTTTCTTTCTGTCGACGATTTCAACGTACACCTTCCGGTATTGTACACTATTATAAGATCATCCTCTATTTTAAACCTGATCAGAAACTTAAAACCACCAAGCCGTATACAAACTCTTAAAGCGACCAAATGATGGTTCATCTAGTAAACGTTTGGTAAGTACCATTAAGATTGGGTGGCTTTTTGTTCACTGATCGGATGCAAACACAACAAGAATGGCGATGCGTAAAATGTTATAAAGGCGATATTTGGCAAAAAAATCTGTCATAAATATTGTTTTAGCTTGTAGCCGATTTTACAAGATATATTTTGGGTTTATATATTTTGACTAAAGTACCTCTCAAACTGAATTAGAATCTCGATAGGAAGGAATGTGTGACAAATAAAATACATATAATCTTTAAATGTCTGGTGAAATTTTAAAGTTCATATTAATAATTGTATATCAAAGTAGAGATTGATCACAAGATGTTGATTTTGAATTTTAATATATGGAACATGTGTAGCATCTTAAGATCGGTATCAGCTTTGAGAAGTATTTATTAATACGAGTCTAAAACAACATTTTAAGTAGCTGTTTTGACCAAATTTCTTTGATTGTGATTCTGGTGACGAGCGAAAAAATCTGCTATTCATAAATTCTTATAGGTTTGTCTCAGCAAGAGAGATTATCGAGTATTGGATCCTGAACTTAGAGATAAAAACAAAGGGGAGGAACTATAGGGGAGTGTAGAAGACGAAAACTTAGGGTCCTTTTCCTGTACGGATCCGGTCCGCATGCGCCCGTAAGCGCTCCTGGCCACACGCAGGACTAAAATTTCGTTTGCCAGTATTGCAGTCTTGTGCATGTTGCCATCTTCTATCTGCGTGGCCCGCGTAATATAGGAAAAACATGTATGAAATGATAGGATGCCGGCAGCCCGCATGCGTGCAAGATCCGCACAAGGGTGGCTATCCACGTGACAGGAAAAGCAGCTTAAAGTATCCCACTAAAGTGAGGGATATATCCGCTCATAAATACATAGCTGCAAATATGGACTATATTATAGGGATCAACTGTAAGGTCCGTATTAATTATCCGATCTCAGCTGGTAAGCTCTCACTCAACACCAGGATAGCATCTTATTACCGTTGCTAAATTAATAGTCACATATCAGCAGCCTCTCAGAAGATGCCGAGCTTAAGATCGCTTTTGAGACCTGCATTTGGTTTGTGCTGTATCATCTGAGAGCTAGATTTTATATATCATCACAAGATTGTTACATTTTAAACCCTTACATATCGGTATCTAATTCATAACAATATAAATTTATTGTGATTATGTGGATGTATACAAAGCCGATCCTGAGCGGTTAAACAGGTCAGCATCCTAATATGGTTCTTCAGAGTATACAAAACTAAGTTCGGTTTATCATAAACCCAGATAAAATTTATTTTCTTTAAGCTCAATAACGAGCATTGTTATGTTACGCTTCGCCATTTTTGCTGTTAGTTAATTATTAAATTAAAATATACATAAGTATTGTTTCTGTTTAATGCGACCAAAACATTAGAGAACTAAAGTGTCTTTATTCTTTACTCAATAAAGATTACAAATGTACGAGCGGTTTGTACATGACGAAAATAGTATATTAATTAAATAAAATGGATACTGAACACTGTTGGATCATAGAACTTATATTTTTTTTAACTCAGAAGTGATAAGTTCAATTGTAGCCTGTAGGTCATGATTGTACGTAATCTTAAAAAGAAAACGCGATTAACATTGTTTAGACAAGCAAACCCTATAATAATTTACTCGTTACAGTTACAACATTTGGCAATGTCCAGCAACATTGTCTAGCAACTCATGATATTGCTCGCTGTGTTTATACGAGTGTTGTATTCACTGGGCTATACCGATTTTCAAAGCCACGGCTCTTGTAACTGCGACATACTGCCTATTTAATCGTAAACGATAACAAAGGAACAACTTATATAAGGCCACATTAATAGAACACTTGAGCTTGAACCTCCAGCCCTGCCAGGCCGCAACAAAGCATTACGCGCTACTCAGATGCGTAACCGACAAAGGTTCGCACAAACCACCTTCACTTGTTCTGCGGTGGCGATCAGTTGTTGTGTTTTAGTTTTTCTTGCGTAGTTATACGCAGCGTATGCTAATAATACACTTCTTAATTGAACGTACCTTAATGTTACGCACAAAAAATACTGAGAAATATAATAAAAATAATGTAGTTGAACGCGTCGGTTTGGGCGCAGCTTTACTCAACGCTAAAGCCCGCAATTCATACGCGCACGAATCCGCTGGACTTATTGCGGGCGACAAAACCGCGGACGAATCCGCATGTGAATGTGATGGTTTGCGGTTCGTCGTGCGGCTCGCAGACAAATCCCTGGCTCGCGCCGCGCCGTGCCAATCCGTGCATGTGTGTGCACTCAAGGATTTGTCGGCGAACTAACCAAAGTTTTTCAGAGATAAAAAAGTAATAAAGAAAAAATTATTGAAATATATTGTAGAAAAATACTGAACCAATAATTTAGGTAGAATTGTTACTATAAAAAAGCAATATTTATTGAATGTGTTCTAAAATATTAATTTTAAAATTTCCTAAAAATATTTTGTTGGTAAATTTTACTGTTATTCATGAAAGTCCGCAAAGTAAAGCATGAATTTTTTGATGATAATTTGAATTGAACTTTTCCTTATAAAACCTTGAATATTACTAGTGCTGAGTGATCCAGGCCTGACATTGCATTATAAATGTTTCTAGTCTGCATGTTGAGTCCATTTATTTACTTAACGTCGTCAGCGTCCAATGTTTTAGATATTATATTAATAATATTTTTTTCTGCTTAATATGTATATATAACTGGAAATAGTTATCGTTCATAAACGCGTCTTACTTAAACTGTTTTTAATAACATCCTCCCTCAAGAGGTGAGGCGGTACTAGTTTGGTTCACATACAGGGCCTAAGATACACGTTGATTTTTGTTATCGCTCGTTAATCGCAGACAAGTAAAAGTGAGATTGCCAGATTACATTTTGTGCATTCCACGAAGACGTGCCCTACCATACAGGGGGGAAGAAACACGCAGGGTGCCGAGCGCACGTTTGCAGGAGTTATTTAGGCATTTTTATTAATGTTAGGAAATGACTAGACTGACAAGTCCCCTGCCTAGCGGGTGCCTGTGAAGGTAAGCTTCAGATTTGCCCATAAAGTTGCAGTGTCACCATTCTGGTTTTGCTTGACACTGCACTCATCACGTTAGTTCTTGACTCGGTTCGTTTTATGCTTCAAGGCAGAATGACTGACACTGAAGTGGTACCCACCAAGATGGCCCCTTGCTGAAGAGTACCTTGAACCTGAAGAGACCTTCAGGTAGAATGTGTCCTGACATAATAATTTACCATATTTTACGCACTCAAGTAGTGGGGCACGTCTTCGTTAAATGGTTAATTAATTAAATGGTTACCTACTGTAGATAGTTGTTTGACAGTTAATATATTGATCTTGGGTTCATTATCCTAATGATTGGTTACAGTTGTTTTACATATTGTTGGAATAATGTACACATATTTGATAATTTTTGGCTGTGTACATTGTTGCATGAATTAAATGTAGAATTTAATAAATACATTGATGTATAGAATACTAAATTTTAAGTTATGTAAGGCATGTATGATAAAAATAAGCAATGTTGTTGTACATTTTTGAATTTGTTTGTTCAATATGGAAACTCATTAAATTGATAAAAAATTTGCAATTCTATTTTTACTTTTATCAAATATTTATTTATGTTGTCATAAATACTCGCAAAAATACACTTAAAAAAATAAACACCAATTTAACATGTATCTTTTTTATTTACAAAAACACTATATAAGTACCAATATATATATAGTTTATAAATCTCAACAATTTTAATTCATAGAATAATTACATGAATTAAATAATATATATTTTATTAAAAAAATGCAGGGCCTACCTATTATATAGTCATTATAAATTGCAAGTGTGATCAATATATTGCCACTTATTCTCTCCGTCAACATTAGAAACTTTAATTTTCCCTTCCTTGGTAAGTTTTGTTAAATGATGGTTCACATTATATGCAGCAGCTGGCCATAAATGCTCCGGGGTTTCAGTGTAAATGATTTTTACTAGTTCCATTTCATTTAGTTTGCTTGCTGCATTGTTCTTTAGGGTGTCAAGTATCTGTGCTTCTCTTTGATTTCTGTGGGCAATGTAGTACTCAATCTTTTTTAATGGATCCTGAAACAAAATATTGTAATGGTAAAATATCTATAGATTCCTGTACTTGACTCGACTTTTGTTCATGCCAAAATCCAAATTTGTATAAATCTTGCGAATGACAGTCAGTAAATTTGATTTTTCTGGTTTTATGCAGTTAAGTGATGAAGTGAAAGGTTAATAATAGGTCTTTTTTGTATCCTACTGGCGTTAAAGTGGTGCATGTTGGTATATAATTGGTCACATCCACCAAGATATTCTAAATTTAGAATATTCTTAATCATCACCAATTTAAATTTTATATTCTTTACCTCCAGTTTCTGGAATGTTTGTCAAAGTCTTGATCACTAAACAGACTGAATACTGAACACTCGTTTATTACACATATTTATTCTATTAACTAATCAAGGCTTTGATAAATGTTTCAGAAACTGAGGGATGGAGTCCTTAGCACAGGATTTCTTCTTACAAACAATACTGTGCCAACAACAAACCTATAACGGTTTATCCTTTTTCAGGGCACACACAACAATAAACTTTGGGTGGTATAGGTACACAGTTTCCCATATATGCTGCAAATATAAAGAACATCCAACAACACCATCCTTACCTCTACAACATTCCCATGACCAGGATAAATAACACCTGGGGACAACTCCAATATCTTCTGCAGACTCTTCATATATGTATATAGATCCTCAAATACTGCTGTTCCTTCTCCCAAAATACAATCTCCACTGAACAATATATTCTCCTCTAATAATGTCAATACTACATGATCTGTGGTGTGTCCGGGAGTATGATGAATCTTCACTGTAGCTCCTTCTACAATAATTTCTTGTCCATCGCTCAGCCAGTTGGTGGGTATCGATTTGGGTAGATCAACGTCAGGTGTATCCTCTTGCCCGCGTTTGTACTTCCATACTTTTGGCTGTTCTTACATGGGAAAAACAATATTTGAGAATAAAGAAAACTGTATGTAGATATAACTGGTAAGTAATATAAGTGGTTGTATGTAAATTAGCAACAATTACCATTGTAACTTGATGTTTCTTGAAAATAAATACAGCAATAAAATTGATATGAGGTAACAAATAGCTGCTAATGTACATTGTTAAGTAGTTAGTATGAATGTCTTGCTCATCATCATATTTTAATATTAGCAAAAGCAGAAATAAAACAGGGGACAAATAGTAAATTGTTAATTAACTAATACAAAGTTGGAACTCTCACTTGCAATACTCCCATACAAGTTTTCAACTCCACCAATGTGGTCATGGTGCCAATGTGTCACCACAATATGCTCAATGTTCACTTGCTCTGACTGTATCACTTCTGCTAAATGCTTCTGGTATTCAGGGATGTCTTTGTCACCAGTGTCAAGTAAAATACGACTGAAACAGAGGTATCATTAGATTTATAATGAGCATTTAACCAACTCCAGGGTTGCCAGTCTGAGGCACCATCAAGCTTACGCCCAGGGGCAAGAAGATGGTCCAGACAAAAAAAATTAAAAACATGCATGTTAAAGAACTAAAGAGGTTAACTTTTCGGCTATTTACTAGCATGTAATTTTTTTATAGATTATGTATATATGCACTTACAACAAACAAGTGACATAAAAATTGTAACAGAAGTAAATAAAAATTAAATTATAATTAATATTGGCATGATGGGAAACGCATGAAATTGATAATAAAAAAACAGTTTGAACCAATGGCATTACAAGTAAATTTAGATAATTATTAGAGCCCAACATTTTCATCTTGGGTGGGAATCCAACCCCAGACTCCCAGTTTTAAGCACCGGATTTCCCTTGGTCTCCAAGATATAAGTAATGAGATGTGAGTATTGCACTTTAATTTTATTATTTTAGAACCTCAAGGAGATTGTGTAGCCATCAAGCTATGCATACGGTCAGGGTGCATAAACTACTTAAGACACAGACATAGGTGAAACATGACCTCAACATTCCCTATTACATTCTAATAAAAAAAAAACATTACAATGGCTTGGCGACAGAGATAGTGACTTATGCTTTTAACAGATACCTACAACTTTTTTACTACTAAACTTTATAGAATTTTAATGTCACAATTAAGTTTAATAACTGTACAGTTACAGCCTAAGATTGTGTTAATGCAATGTTAGTTGATGGGCTTGGAACTAATATTCAATAACTATGTTACTTAAAAGTGTAGTAATCCTGAGGAGTGTGCACAGGTACTGAGTCCGGTCCAGTATCACCAACTAAAATATTAAAGCTAAACTCATCATGATATCCATCAAAAAGATATATCTACAAAAGCCACTTCAGGCCAGATTTATGACATGTAAATTTAAAAAACTAGTGTCTAATCCAATAAAAGTTACTGATCCTAACTGTAAGTACTCACTTCTTCCCCGATCCAATCAAATACGTGTTTGTTCCTTGTAGAGTCATGGGTCCGGGATTGCATCCTAGTATCCTGATAACTCTGCTGGAGAGCTTCGTAACTGCAGGAATAACGGCCGTCATGGTATTTATATGTGCTAAAGTTGTCTCAAGGAAAAAATAGTAACAAAGTCCACATTATTTATTTATTTCCTCTGATAAGCTAATCTTTACTTTAATATTTGTGTTATCTGTGATAAGAGGATGTTATCTATTTTTTTTTTCAAAGTTTTATAATTTTTTGCCAGAGTTACGTCAGAAGGGAAAATCTTGAACGTAATTTTGAATTTGGTTTGAAACAATGGAAAAATATCTTGTACATACATAGCGCCTACTCCATTTGACGCTAATTTCATTATTTTCGATAATTTTGACCACATTTGCGTCTATGGTTGTGATCATAGATGAAGTAGAATATATACGTTGTGATCACAGTGATCGTTTGGAATTACTGTTCTCCCCTGTTCCGTTTAGGATAAGAACGCTAAGAATGCCAGTAAAATTTGCCAATTCTGTCACTTTTGACATTAGATGTAGGTAATTCTTAACTATTCCAGTAGCTTCATAGCGTTTATGGCGAATGCCAAGCTCCAAGTGGAACAACTTTTTGGGAGTGTGATCGTTTTTAGCGAATTTAACTTCAAATGGTACGCACCCATAGAAAAAAACAATGTGAAAATATATTATTTATAATAAAAAAAAACAAAAAAAAAAAACATAAAGTACTTTTATGATTATATACTTGACTATTAGAGAACTACAGTTTAATATGTTTTGCATTTATAAAACCTGATATTATATAAATTGATTTATAATTTATATTACATACAATATTATCTATATGTACAGGTAATCGATATTTATATTTTATTAATGAGTTGAATAGTGGATTAGTGATAGATAATAGTGATAGGTAGCCGTGGGCATTAAGTCGAACAGTTTCTTAGAACACTCTCCGTTGTACAAACGATAAAACATACATAAGGAGGCAAAGTCTCTCCTCAGGCTAAGGGACTCTAAACCGCTTGTGAGCTAGGGATCGTTAACAATTCTCATAGCACGTTGCTGAACTGAGTCTAACGGCCCAAGCTAGTATCTAGGTGCTCCCACCCACAGATGACAGCAGTACTCCATATCAGGCCGGACCGGCGACTTATAAAGTTGCAGACTTTGCCCCGATGTGAAGTACTGCCTCACTCTGTTGAGCACTCCAAGCTTTTTGGAAACCAGCTTGTCTTCACCTTGTCTTCCAAGTGACTTCGGAACAAAAGGTCACTGGAAATGTTGACGCCAAGGATCCCGATGCTTTGATTGAAGTTTAAGGAACTGTTTTGGAATTGTGGAGCCACAGACCATGGGGTTTTCTTAGCGGTGAACGCGCAGGCTTGAGTCTCAGTGGGGTTGAAATGGACTAGGTTTAGTGGACCCATAATCGGCGACACAAGTTAGTGTACTCTGGATTTCAGACACCAGCCCTTCGCGGCTGTCCTCCACCTCGGAACGGATTATATTTGATATTTGCACGGCACGGTGTAATGGGTGTCTCCTGTAATGTCGTCCACATAGCAATGAATACCGTCAATAGACAGCATATCATTGATATGCAGTAGGAACAGTGTTGGGGACAACACAGAGCCTTGCAGGACGCCAGTATTTATGTCCATGCTATCAGAGCAGCTACCGTCAACGAAGGCTCTTATGCATCTGCTGGACAGAAAGCTGGCAATTCATTTGCATAATCCCTCGGGAAGCCCGTATAATGGTAACTAAGTTAGAAGACCCCTGTGCCAGACCCGGTCGAACGCCTTCGTCACATCTAGGCTCACTGCCAATGCCTTACCTTGACTCTCGATGGAGAGTGACCAACGGTGCGTGAGATACACAAGGAGGTCACCAGCGGAGCGACTGTGGCGGAAGCCATATTGTCGGTCGCTCAACAACTCCTGATCCTCCAGGTATCTCAAAAGCTGCGTGTTGATCACACCCTCCATGACTTTGAGAGAAGGGAGGTGATGGCGATAGGCCTTAATTCGTCGGGTGACGGGTCTGATCTGTCGCCCTTTTAGGGCACTGGGTGCACGTGGGTAGTCTTCCACGAAAACGGGACTTCCTTTTTGGCGAAAAGACGCGTCAACACTGGGCACAATGCAGGAGCACACCGCTTCAGTACCACTGCCGGTATGCCGTCTGGCCCACTCGAATTATGGATGTCCAGAGAATTCCCGCCAGACCTCCCGTTGGGCAATCCTTATCTCCGGCATGGAGCTAGCACATTGCGGGATGGTAGGCGGTGTGGCGCCCCCGTCATCCAAAGTCGAGTTCGAGGTAAAGAGAGGGCCCAAAAGATCAGCAGATCTCCTTTGCACTATGGGCCAAATTTCCGTCCGGCTTACGGAGTGGTGGCAAGGACGACTGGCAAAAATTTCCTTTAGCAGCCTTGGCAAGAGACCAGATAGCACGACTACCAGAGGGAAGGCTAGTCAGCCTCTCACCAAACCTGCCGACGAAATCGAACTTAGAGAAATCGCTTACTGAACCTGAAGCCAGCGTTAAATTTGCGTTTCGCATCAGAGATGTTAGGGTCCAATTTGGCTGCGATCTTCTTTATGGTACTTCCCCAGTCGGGCTACTCCGAGTTTTGAACAACCCGTTATACCCTTCCTCTCAAAATTTTGCATTACTACGCATTTCTACACACTATGAAATAATGGTACAAATAGTATAATTGTACTATGAAATCCAACACTGGTTATCTCACTCTGTATATATACATTTCAATTCTTTCGTTTTCTAGTAGATAGTGGAATAGATACTATTTTCATCTATAGAATAACTACTTGAATATGATGCTAGTAATAACAAATACTTTTAAAATATTTTAAGAAAACATCAAATTAATATTTTAATAAAACACTTAAAAAATATAAAAATATATCTAGTGACAATTCCGCTTAATTATCAAGTACGTAGGTAGCATTACTTATATGGGTCCAATCTCTCAAAAAATTTCCAATATATTTAAGAAAAATAACGTCCATGTAGCTTTTCGAACAAACCAAAATTTACGCCATTTATGTAACGGAAAAGATCGTTTAGAAAACCATAAAAAATCCGGTGTTTACAAACTTACTTGTGACGAATGTAACAGTGTTTATATTGGTCAAACCGGCCGTAATTTTGATATTAGATATAAAGAACACAAATCCGCGTATAGGAACGACCATCCCGAACAGTCTCACTTTGCAAAACATTTAATTGAAAGCAGTCATCAACTCCTTGATAGTAATACCTTTAAGATTTTACATTGTTGTGATAAGGGATTTCGATTGTGTGTATTGGAACAGTTAGAAATATAAAAACATAGTACAGGCGTTGCACTGTTGAATGAACAGACGCAATTGGTTTCATCACCACTGTTGCGTATTTTTAGTGATAATTTGCCACTACAAAATAGTTAAATATGTATTTGTTTTAGGAAGTAATTTTGTTATATTTTTTACGATATTTTTCATATTCTAAAACACATTACATAATATAAACAATTCAAAATGATTTTTTGTTATCAATTTATGACCATTATGATGTCATTGTGTATTTGTCATTTAAATACGTATTACTCACCAATTGTTAGCTACAACAAAGAGCGGTGACTCACGCTCGAGTCTAGACAAAGGCGTGCTAACTCAGCCCGTCTATATAAAGGCGTGCCGAGCCGCCGGCCGCTCATTCTCGATCGTGCGCTCGAAGAGTCAAGACCTCCTGAAGATGCTTCGTGTAGAAGCGAAACGCGTCGAAAATTCTTCCGGTTTGGGTGCGTGGCGTTTGTGACGTCACGTCGGCTTAGCAGGAAAATTAAGCGGAATTGTCACTAGATATATTTTTATATATTTTAAGTGTTTTATTAAAATATTAATTTGATGTTTTCTTAAAATATTTTAAAAGTATTTGTTATTATTAAAAATGGATTTCCGCAAAGTAACGCCTGAATCTATTCATTATGATGCTAGTATATTTTCCAGGTGGCAGGTCTTTGGGATCCTGGCTTTTTTAATACTATAGGATGTGACTAGTATACATATGAGAGCTGAATTTACTAGCATTAACGGAGTAAGCCTATTCACCTATTCCAAGCTACTTGATAATTTTTCTTGGTAGATGGCCTCCAACATGAATGTAAAACTGTAGTAATAGTAGTAGTAGTAGGAGTTTCACTCCACAGTCTGCGCCCACCCTGTTAACTTCTGCATCTTTTCATAATTTTCTCTTGAATTTTGGGGGGAGGGAAGCCAGTTACAGCATCTATCAAGTGTAAGTATAGTCACCAAAACACTTGTTCCCACCGTGGGGTCATCAACAGAAATACTCCGGACGCTGTGGTGTTCTAACACTTTGGGTATCAAGAAAGGTGGGGGAGCAGACATCGTGGTATATTGCTTGTGTGTCGTTCTAGTTTTGCAGCACATAAATTAACACTACTTTTGCTTGTTCTGACTCGAACAGGTCTATCATTGTTACTCCGAACTTTTTGAATATAATTAATGTACATTTTGCGTTGCTATTCTGTTGGACATCGGTGACGTGACAGATGATCCACATGGTGGTTGTATTTGCCCGGAGCATTTGATTGCTTTACTTCAATTGCTTCTCGCGAATTGTCCACGCTCCTTACATGGGTAACCGTCGAACACGCTTCATTGGAGGCGATTGTGGCCGGGAAAACTGACGGTGGCGGGTAATTAATCGGCGAAGCTTGATTGTAATATAGGAACCACCATTTGAACTCCTATTTTACGCTTTTGGTTACCACATACACGCTGACAAAACTTGCTCCCAAAATCATGATTTCTTCTATAGTAAATACTTAGTATAAATAAAATTATCCGAAGCCTCAAGTCACCAAAACGACGACGAGTAAATTAACATTTCCGGCCATGTAACGTATGTACATGCATGATTTTCGCATACAATACTAACAAGAGTGCGTACCACTTGGAGTTAAATTCGCCAAAAACTACAAAAACGATCACACTCCTAAAAAGTTGTTCCACTTGGGTTATTAGGGCGTACTCCATTTGATGCTAATTTCGTTATTTTCGATAATTTTGATCACATTTGCATCTATGGTTGTGATCACCGTGATCGTTTGAAACTGTTCTCCCCTGTTCCATTTATGGGTGCGTACCATTAGCGTGAGATTCGCTAAAAACGCTAAAAACGATCACACTCCCAAAAAGTTTTCCACATGGATCTTGGCGTTATTTTCGCCTTAAACGCTACATCTAATGTCAAAAATGACAGAAGTGGCAAATTTTAGTGGCATTCTTAGCGTTCTTAACCAAAAATGGAACGGGGATGACAGTTACAAACGATCACGTGATCACAACCACAGACGCAGAATGTGATCAAAATTATCGAAATTAACGTTCTTAGCGACTAATGGAACATACCCTATGGGTGCATACCATTTGAAGTTAGATTAGCTAAAAACGCTAAAAACGATCACACTCCCAAAAAGTTGTTCCACATGGGTCTTGGCGTTATTTTCGCCATAAACGCTATGAGGCTACTGGAACAGTTTGAATTCCCTACATCTAATGTCAAAAGTGACAGAAGTGGCAAATTTTAGTGGCATTCTTAGCGTTCTTATCGTAAATGGAACAGGGGATGACAGTTACAAACGATCACAGTGATCACAACCACAGACGCAAATGTGATCAAAATTATCGAAATTAACGTTCTTAGCGACAAATGGAACATACCCAAAGTGTCAAGTTTTTTTGGCATTCTTAGGTCGTACTCTATTTGAGTTTTATTTGGATCCACATTTAATATGAACCATAGACACAACATATGATCAAAATTATCGAAATGGCTTCAAGTGGAGTACGGCCCTAATAGTCAGTGTTTGTCAGTGTCAAAACTGTCAAATAAAATTGAATTTTTGTCTTGACATTTGCGTTTGGATTGAATTTGGGGAATTTGTTGAGAAATAAATCGTGTTTCGAAAATATGGCTGGGGCGCTGGCTAGAATAATTCATGGGACAAAATCCCCTCTGGGTATGTTTTAACCGTATATTTGTTAAACTTCTTTTAGTTTGAAATATATTACACATTGAGTATAGTTTGAAATTGTTATTGTGTCAACTGCGCTGAATCTTACATAATTTTGACGTGTGTTTCTAGGAGCGCTCGGGCCTCTAGCGAACAACAGTAATGCTCCAGTGCGCTATCAACAGACCCAGGCCCCGGCGGGCAAGGCTTCATATGGGGGACTGGCTGACCAGGACAGAATTTTCACTAACTTGTATGGAAGACATGACTGGAGGCTAAAAGGCGCACTAGCTCGCGGTGACTGGTACATGACCAAAGAGATCTTGCTAAAGGGAAAAGACTGGCTTGTCAGTAAGTAATATTGAATGATTCTCGACTTGGCATGTCCGCTATGTAGCTGCATTGTTAAGGATTTTCCATTCTGTAACAGAGTTTGTTTATGTGTGGTGGATTTTAATAGTACACTGTTTGGGCAAAGTTTACTAACATAAAAAAAATCTATATAACATATTTACAGATACTTTTAATTTCAGATGAAATGAAATCTTCAGGCCTTCGAGGCCGAGGGGGTGCTGGTTTCCCTACTGGCATGAAATGGTCATTCATGAACAAGCCATCAGATGGACGTCCTAAGTACCTAGTAGTTAATGCTGATGAAGGAGAACCTGGAACTTGTAAGGACAGGGAGATCATGCGTCATGACCCCCACAAACTGGTTGAGGGTTGTCTTGTTGCAGGAAATGCTATTGGTGCACAGGCAGCTTATATTTACATAAGAGGAGAATTTTACAATGAAGCCAGTAACTTACAAGTTGCTATTGCAGAGGTGAGAATAAAACAAAAATGTAGCTATAATAATTAATAGATTCAGGCTTTACTTTGCGGAAATCCATATTTTATAATAACAAATACCTTTAAAATATTTTAAGAAAACATTTAATTAATATTTTAAGAAAACATTTAATTAATGTTTTAATAAAACACTGAAAAAATATATCAAATGACAATTCTGCCTAATTTTCTTGTTAAGCCAATGTGACACCACAAACACCTTCCCAGCCAAACCGCACTATTGAGAATTTCTCGATCTTTGCTGATCGACGAGGATGCTTCATGTAGAAGCAAAATGCGTTGAAAATTCTTCCGGTTAGGCTGTGTGGCATTTGTGACGTCAAGTCGGCTTACCAGGAAAATAGGCAGTATTGTCACTAGGTACATTTTATTTATATTTTTTCAATGTTTTATTAAAATATTAATTTAATTTTTTCTTAAAATATTTTTAAATTATTTATTATTATAGCTTATCATAATATTAGCAAATTCATATATACAGTGTAAACTCCATGTAATGTCACTTGATTTAACAACAAACTCCCTAAAGTAACAAAATCACTTGGCTTTGGTTGATTCACCTTTTCTTCCATACATTGATAATAGCATTACACCCACTCTCAATTATGACAACAATTAAGTAATAATAAATAAAAGTACCTATTAAGTTGCCACAATTAGTAAAAACAGCGCAGCTGTGTACATTCTTTTGTCACTTTATTATCCTAGGCCGTAATAAACTCGGCTGTCTGCATCTGCATACTGTTTTTTGGAAGTAGGGACAATGTTTTCAATAATAACACAATAACAAATAACACTTATTGCAGGTAGATTTCTTATTTTAAAAATACATTAACAGTATTGTTTTTACTTCCAGGCATACCAAGCTGGTCTTCTCGGTAAGAATGCTTGTGGCTCAGGCTTTGACTTTGATGTGTTTGTACACCGAGGTGCTGGTGCCTATATCTGCGGAGAAGAGACAGCTCTCATTGAATCCATTGAAGGCAAGCAGGGCAAGCCCCGACTGAAGCCTCCATTTCCTGCCGATGTTGGCCTTTTTGGATGTCCCACTACTGTCAATAATGTGGAGACTATTGCCGTTGCCCCTGTAAGTATTTACTAATAATTATTGATTATTACTCAATAAAGATGAAAAAAAAAATTCATCTTTATTGGTTAATAATTGGTGCTCTGTATATAATTTAGTTTTTTTTTTTATGTTATTGTGACGGAACAAGCTCGAAGCCCACCTGATGTTAAGCGGACTAACCTCTCCCTATAACAGATGTATTTAATCACAAATCAGGAATTGCACTGCGCCCATCACCTTGAGACATAGTTGTTAAGTCTCATGTGCCTGTAATTTCACTGGCTCTCAAGGACTACTGCCGGAACACACCGTTAGGTGCTTGGTGACAGATTTTCTACTTGAGGGTGGTAGCTAGTCAGGCGGGCAATCGCAAATGCCCTTCTACCATGTGGTGAAGCTCAAGCCGGCGGTGGGGATCGAACCAGGGTACTGCGGGGCAGCAGTCTATAGCTATTACCGCTCGGCCATCATTGCTACAAAAGGATATTTTTAAATGTTAAGATGCCTACATATGAATATGCAGAAAGTTAATTTAACAGAAGTGATTGATGTAAGAGAGATCTTAATTTACTATGACCCCTATGAAACTTATAAAGGCCTGGACATTTGTTTAATTATTTGCTGACTAGTGTAGATGTCTATATTCAACTGCTATTTAAATATTTTATACTGATCCTATCTCATTGACATTTTGCTTCTCATTTTGTAATTTATATAATAAGATACCCAAGCGATGCCGGGGTGGGCTGCTAGTTTATATTACGTACATTATATTATGTACCCTAAAAAATTATAAATAAAATCTTGGAAACAATTGAGCCTATTCTGTTTGTTTTTTTTCTCTTTTCTACTTGGAAAAAGGCCAACCCTTAAAATTATCATTGGCAAGTGATGGAAGGAAGATTGGACAAGATTACCATATTTATTTGGTATTACTGCCACCTGAACAAACAACATTAGCATATTGGAGGATATCATACAACATTAAGATATTGAAGGCTTCTGTACATATTTAAAAGACAAATGAATCAAAACAACTCCTAAACTTATCTTTGCAATTTGGACAGTTTGCGCCTTAGGCTGTCTACATAATGGACTGGAATGAATGTTGCGTGTTGTACTGTGTTTTTTATTTTGCATACTGCGAATAAACTGTATAAATAAAGGTTATAAGTCATTATTACTATCACAAACCTCAGAGTAAAAGAATATTTTTGCATACATACATAAGGCTACATTTGGCGTATGTAACTATTTGTTTGCAAGTCCTACTCACACTTTTTCTAGAGTGTTATATTATGTATATATAAGTTCAAGTTTCTTATTGGTACTTTAAGGGAGTTCAATGGCTTTAGTTGTTGTTTTTTAATTTGCCTAAACTTCAGTTCAATTTTATATAAGGTATCTTAACTACTCATTTTATCTTTTCAGACTATAATGCGTCGTGGCGGCGCATGGTTTGCATCATTTGGTCGCCCCCGCAACTCGGGCACTAAGCTGTACAACATCTCAGGCCATGTGAACACTCCATGCACAGTCGAGGAAGAGATGAGCATCCCCTTGAAAGACCTTATTGAGAAACACGCTGGAGGAGTCACAGGGGGCTGGGATAACCTGCTGGCTATTATCCCCGGAGGGTCATCAACTCCTTTGATTCCTAAACAGTAAGTTTTGTAGGCCTAGCTGTTGTAAGTCTAGTAATATGTTGGAATTTGTAATAGACTTATTAAATACTAGCTGAGTCCTGCAGTTTTCACCATGTAGACAAGGGCGAAAAGTGATGATGGGGTTGATGATCAAAAATATCTTATGTGTTAATCCAAGATCTGGCATACTTACACATATCTGTATAATTTACAATATTTATCTACTAGCTTTATTCAAAGTTTCATTCAAATCAATGATCCGTTTCAACATGAAGTTGTACAAACATAAGCTAACAAACAAGTCAACAAATAGTAATAATAAATAGTCAAAAACAACAAATAGTATAGAAACTTCATATTTGTTAGCCAAGGTGACTTTACTAGGTGCAGATGCTCCCGGAGCTATCACAATACCAATACGTTAATTTATTTGTAGATTATGGCTGTAATTCTGCTTTCCACCACAAACAAACTAAACCCAAGTTATAAGTACATATGAAAGCGTTTTCTGTTTACACATAAGAAAAATAACTGTAAAATTAAATGTTTCTATTCAATTGCTTGTGATTTTAAGTCAAGATAGTTATACTCTCATAAATGATGGCTGATCTGCTTAAAAATACCTGCAATTGGGCAGAATTAAATTAATAGTAGGATTATTGTTAATAGTTGACTAGCTGTGATTATTCTTATATCCACAACATTACACAATTGATTAAGGGCCCATTTCAGAATGTCCTAATAAAGTTTCGGGTTGCTAACCAACTCATAAAATAACTGAATGATAAAAATGTTAACATGCAGCGCATTTCAAGCTTTATTCAATGGATAGGCTAAATCAATGACTGTGAAACGCAAAGATAGTGTTTTCTCGAACATTCTGAAACAGGCCCTAAGTGTATAATGTTGTAATTACCTCAGTTTTTTACAGTTAATATAAGGTATGATATACTATAATGTTGATACAATTAAGACCAGACTATTTTCATATTGATTTTTATACTTTTAATATCTAAATAATTATCTCATAATGATTGCAAGTGTTGCTTCTTATAAATTGAATCACACTTTAAATTAACTATGTCTTTTTGCACAATATATCTGTTTATTTAAACAAAATAATGGCCTTGCATAGTCTAATTAAGCCTGGATTGTTTATTAAGGCCTTAAGCCTTTTTGAGCATTTCAGAAGACTATGATAACATTATTAATAATATTCTAAATACATTTAATGTATATACTCATCCATTTATACATAGTCAGGTATATTAAAAGATACTTATATATAATATCTGCAAGAATTATCATTTGCAACAAAATTGACTCTTAAGAAGAAACAGGCTTTATTATGGGATGTACAAGGCCTTGCAAACATCACTTTTTAACCATGTTTAATGTTATAAAAAATAATATACTAATAATTAATATAATATACTAATATTATAAAACCAAACATGTGTCAACATTTTGTCAATTGAAACAATAATAAAAAAATATTCTATTTAAATCTAGTTGAAAGGAGAGTACAATATTACTCAAGCAAGTATTACTTGCTACTTTTAACATGTTTTAACTAAAGCACTCTACAAAAGACTAAGATATTGCAAATAGCACTTTAGATTTGGCTATTTCATTTTTAGGTATTCTGCCTCACTGCAGTAGTGTGTATACTGCTGTGTCTAGGTATGTACAGAAGCAAGGGAAATTACTGTGCAAACAAGATATAAGAACTAACGGCTTTTCAGGTCCATAGTTCGAATCCCGCCGCGGGCTTGAGCTTCATCACATGGTGGAAGGGTATTTTGCGAATGCCCGCCTAGCTAGCGGCCACCCTCAAGTAGAAAATTTGTCGCCAAGCACTTAACCGTGTGTTCCGGCAGGCTATCCTTGAGAGCCAGTGAAATTACAGGCACATGAGACTCAACAACTCTATGTCTCAGGGTGACGGGCGCAGTGCAGTTCATCACTTGTGATGAAATGCATCTGTTATAGGCAGTGGTTACCGCTTAACATCAGGTGGGCCCCGTGCTTATTCCGTCACAATAACATGCCTTTATTAATTAATGTTTTTTTTTATGTTATTGTGAAGGAACAAGCACGAGGCCCACCTGATGTTTAGCGGTATCCTCTGCCTATAACAGATACATTTCATCACAAGTGACGAACTGCACTGCGCCCATCACCTTGAGACATACCTGTTTACGCTCATTTTGCCTGTTATTTCACTGGCTCTCAAGGACTGCTGCCGGAACACACCGTTAGGTGCTTGGCGACAGATTTTCTACTTGAGGGTGGTCACTAGCCAGGCGGGCATTCGCAAAATGCCCTTCCACCAAAATCCACCAAAATGAATGTTATATTTATATATAATAAGTTGTTGGATTGATAGATTACATTAAAAAAATGGTTTGAAATGGTTGCACTTATTTTGCAGTGTATGCGAAACAACAATAATGGACTTCGACGGCTGCGTGGCTGCTAACACGTCGTTCGGCACTGCAGCCATCATCGTGATGGACAAGTCGACTGACATCGTGAAGGCGATCGCACGCCTCCTCACCTTCTACAAGCACGAGTCGTGCGGACAGTGCACGCCGTGCCGCGAGGGCGTCTCTTGGATGACCAAAATTTTGTATAGGTATGTTCTTAAATGGCGAAGGTAGAACCATACTGATCCAAGGGACATTTTTTCTATTATTGGAGTTATATGCAACCAATGCAAGGAAAAAATATTCAATTGATGCCACATTGATCCAACTACAAAAAGCGCCTTATATTGCTAGAGGACCTCAATTTTTCACTTTAGCAAATTTACTTACTTTCAAAAATATATCCTGTTATACTGATCCAATTTTTATTTTTTATCTGTTTTTTTCTGCAGAAACCAACATTTTGACTACTTTTAATCAAAATATTTTATTATAGTTTTTTTTTTTGTCTGACATAATTATAAAAATGTCAGACAAAAAAAAATATGGCCATCATTTCGATAAACATTAAAGCATAATAAATCACGTATTTTTTTAAAACAAGTTCAAACGCGTTTCCTTCTTTTTCTCAATATAATGAAAACGATACTTGGATCAGTATGGTTCTACCGTCGCCAAATAGACCTGAGTTTTTCAAGTTATATTTCGAATAATTTGTTGAAGTCTCTAAATACTATGCTGATTCAAACACTCTGAGTAAACATTTTCACTGTCCCATCTACCACAAGGTGTTTCATGTTCTTCAGTGTAAGAAGTTGGTCGATTTTTTTTACTCTTACCATTGGTGCTTGGTGCCTTGACATCGGCAACAGTTGCAATAATCGTGTGGTCTAGGATTAGGCATAATAGTAAATATTTTTTCACCTCACAAGCTTGGAAAGGTTTTGTTAATGAATCGTTATCTTAGTGCTCAAGTGCTTTTTATACCCTAACATGGTTTTTTTTCTTTTTAATTCGAACTTTTATAACTCTTCCGGAAAAACAATGTAACTTTTAATATTTTACTTTAAAGAAACAAAATTGTTATATTTTATGCAAGCTTTTTTTTTCTTGCAACTATAGAATTTTATTTGCTGTAGTGAGGTAAAACATGTGTTCTGCTTGGAAAATAATTTATATTGCTCATACCTTGATGTTTTTGATTATATTATTTCTGCGTTCATAATGTAGGAGTATACTCAGTTCGACTTTGTCTATACACTATAAAAAAATTGTGTCGCTACATTTAGGTTTAAACTTTGTTATTTTATTATCAATTATCAACAATGTTTTTGCTTCCACATCTACTGTATAATATTACATGTTATGCCCAGCTCAGGTGGGGTACCTACCATTATTTGAACTTGTGTTGCCCGAACATGCTTATATAAATTTTATGTTCAATGGAGTACAACGAACTCGACCAAGTATACCTTCTTCTTATATAAATAAAATCTGAGATGCTCAATCAAATCAGCATAAAATCAAGCAGAAGTTTCATACAAAAGCCATTTAATTATAGATATATTAATTACTCGTATAGATATATTTTTAAATTTTGGGTACTATTTGTTTAAGTATTATTTAATGGTTATAAGGTTTTTTCTTATTTTCAGATTTGTGGACGGTAACGCTTCGCCTAAAGAAATCGACATGATCTGGGAAATCTCTAAACAAATTGAAGGTAAAAGTATAACCCCTTATTCATAATCGTTTCATAAATAAATGATAAGTTTATCAAATTTAAAAGATTTTCGTTAGTGCAGCATGGTGGTTGGCCATTTTGTGCATGCCCGCCTGTCTAGCTACAAAATTATACTAGAACACACCTAACGGTGTGTTCCAGCGGCTTTTATTGAGGGCTGTCTTTGTTCTATAATCGTCCTTGTCGAGTGACGTAAAAGACTGATCAACACTACCGGATTTGATGTCTTAAGACTTTCACGAGGCTACCAATAGGCTTGCTTAATTTTTCTCCTAATGAATAAGAAAATAACCCTCAGCTGTTTGAATAAAAATATATCCTATACATTTTTTTACTCCTTGTAAAAATTAGTTTATTTGACAACTATAGCATGAACACAGTTAGTGTTATTATTTAAAAACCATACATTAAAGCGGACTATAACCATATATTGACATTCTCTCAAAACGAATAGTTCTCAACAAAATGAGTAGAATTTTAGCTATTACTTTAGTAGCTATTTACCGGCATAATTTTTTGATGAGATTTTTAATTTATATGTTTATTTGATTCCAGGTCACACAATCTGCGCGTTAGGCGACGGCGCGGCTTGGCCTGTACAAGGTCTAATCCGACACTTCAGGCCCGAACTGGAGCGCCGAATGGAGGCCTATGCATCTTCCAACGGCCCAAGCAAAGCCGAGAGATTATACTAGTTACGATCACCTGTACAGTTGACGAAATACGAGAAGATATTGTAATACTACTTTTCAAATAAAAAATCCCACTTAATTTCTTATAAAAGTTCCGCTTCATTTCAGATAAAATGTCCCCTTACATTCTTATAGACGTCCCTCTTCATTTTGATAAAAAGTCCCTCTTCATTTAGTATGGAATTCCCTCTTTATTTCAGATAAAAGTTTCTGTTTAAAACCCAATATCGATTCTATTTACTATTTCTCACTGCAGTAAGAGCATCACGATTCGCGTCCAAATTTTGAGCCACCCATGCGATAATCGGGTCGGATAAGTGTTATTAGTTTTTTCTTCTATTTCTACTACTGATAGAACATGTAGGTATATAAAATCACATTTGTCCTATTTATGGAACATCATTTGACCTTATTACCAGTATTTTGACGTCTGTAGTGTGTACAGTAGAACAAAATGTATGTGACCGTCTGGAGTTTTAAGCTGTGCTTTGGTGAAAATAGGATCGCTTACTATACAATCAAAAATAACATCTATCAGACAGACTAAACAAAGAATGAAGAAACCCCAAAAAGGAAACAATGTGTACTTTTCTTTAAACTTTCGTGAACTAAGCTCATGTTTCTAAATTCTAAACGGGTCTATTCACGCACGAATAAACATCAAAATAATTATATTTTGACTAACCTCGACGTTTCGATAAGTTGCATTGAGAGTCTACTCGTGACCACGGTCAATGCAACTTGATCGAAACGTCGAGGTTAGTCAAAATATAATTATTTTGATGTTTATTCGTGCGTGAATAGACCCGTTTAGAATTTAGAACAACAGAAACAATGTGTGTCTTACGGGTTCCTTTTTACTGAAAATAACCTTTATTTCTCAGATTTATATTCAAATAATTGGAAATGATATTTATAATGATCAACATTTTTGTATTTTAAACGGGTATTCATTTAACTTGAGTGTAAATATTTCTTTTCATCATATTTTCGGGTTCGGGTATGTACAAATAACATACAAATATTAATTTGATAGCAGGAATCATACTAAAGCACTTCGTTGCACGATACCACGATCACATGGCTGTAGAGATTTTAATGAAATCATGTTGAAGGTGAAATTCCAACTATATCTGTCCTTTTCACACATATACTTCGCATATGTCCTACTTTCTCATTTTATAGTTATTGTTCTATTTTTGTCTAAAGCATATGATTGTAGAGGGACAGATATAGAACAAATCGTAAACGCATTTTGGAATATCAACCTTATAATGTAGTTAGTAATTTTTATTATGTTCTGTGATTAAAATAAAGTAATTTATCAGATGTTTTCTTTTTATTAAATATAATAAGACTCTACTGACATCAGCTATAAAGGATTTGTTTTTTTGTTGTGCGATGAAGCCGCGCGAACGAGCTCAGTATAAGTTGGTATTTTCTATAATCATAGTCACCGACCTGCGAAAGTTAACCTCACCTGCCTAACCGTCGCCGCTTATGGCTCGCCGAACAGGGCTTTAGTTTCGCTGGTCGAGGCTTACTTGAGAACTTAAACCATGGATAAATCGTCCAAGACGACGAAGAAGAGTATTTTGGGTCATTGCCAGTTGGCGCAGCGGCAATTGGAAATTCTTTTGAAAAAATCCACCGCCAGTTGCAAATGGGAATGAAAGTTTTTGACCACGTGGGAAATTGTTCCTGTTGCACAAATCAGTTCGACCACGAGGAAGTAAGTGCCGAATAATGCACCAGTGAGGACAAGTTAAATTCAAAATGCTATACTAGTAAGTGTTCACTTATTCATCTGGCAACGTCCATCGACATCGCGTCAACTCGAGCCGTTCAGAATTCTTTAGGTGGTCTCTTCAGCAAGAGTGCCGTTTTGGTGGATACCACTGCAGTGTCACATATTCTGCGTCCTGCGACTTTCAGCAGATCAGTCGGCGCGACACTGCTCTTTGAACACGCGCATTGACATGCAAAAGCAGGACACCTGTTGTCCACTTTCGTCTTCTTTTTCATTGATAGCCTCTTTCAACTGCTCCAGGATTGATGCGTAGTATTCTCCGGTTATGGAAACATCATTGTCCTTGTAATCAATCAACAGGATTCCTTCTGAATACCCAAAGGCAGTATTCCATCCGCTGTAACATCTTGGGACACTTTGGAAGGCCCTGCACTCTTTTTACTCCAGAGCATGGAGTCTTGCTTATACTAATGTTCATAATGATGATACTAGGTTTAATCCTTGAAGCAGTGATGGCTCTGGGTATTGGCTATGGAATGACACGCAGCAGGTCCATAGTTCGAATCCCGCCGCGGGCTTGAGCTTCACCGCATGGTGGAAGGGCATTTTGCGAATGACCGCCTGGCTAGCGACCACCCTCAAGTAGAAACTCTGTCGCCAAGCATCTAACGGTGTGTTCCGGCAGCTGTCCTTGAGAGCCAGTACTTCTAGGTTAAGCCTGTTAACACCTTCGACCACATCATCACTTACCATCAGGTGAGATTGTGGTTAAAGGCTTAGGGGATAGTGGTACAAGTTGATCCCTTGGGGTATGATGATCCTTCTCTGTTATGCCAAAACAACTAAAGCCATCTACCTGATTTTTAGGTAAAGTGTAGGCCCAGCATTACCCAGCTGCCAGTTAAAGTGTCATGGCGCCGCGAGCAAAGCGTGATGTGTTGTGATAAAAAATAAAAATTGTGTACTGCTGATCAAAGGTAAGTCTGACTTTGAGACCATGCAACTTTTTTCGTATGTGGTTATATGGAAGAATTGTTATATTTGCGGCTTCAGAAAATACCTAATTTTGTTGTATAAATGGTTTGGTAGCCACAAAAAACTCACGAGGTTATTTTATTGACCTCAATGTGCTAAAACCGGGTACGGGGCAAGATGATCCATCTGTTTGCGGTCAAGATGATCCGTGTGGATCATCTTGACTCATGCAAATAAGTATATAGCTTTGTTAACTTGTTCACAGAAAAATGCCGGGTAATTGTAAAAGGAAAACCAAACGTGGAGCTTGGGATGAAAGCTCAATGATTAAGGCTTTAGATGCAGTGAAAGCGGTAATGCTATATAGAATATAGCATTACCGCTTTTAGGTCTACCGCTTTCTTTTAGGCGAGTCAAGAATTTTCTGTTCCCGTAATGTCTCTGAAAAGACGTGCAAAGGGTAAAAATAAAGAGGCTGTAGGTGGAGTGAAATATTTGGGTGGCATAAGACCAGTGTTCACTTTCACGCAAGAACGTGAACTTGTTATATGAAACACATGGAAACAATATAAGCAAAGTTATTTGTCGATGTTTGGAAAATATTTCTACTTAAGACGTTGATTGTGCCTATCCTCAATTTTTAATTGATCTCATTCTGGTTATAAGATTGTTAAATAAGTACAAGAAGTAATAGAAGTGTAATAATATTAGATAATTCTGTTCATAAAAATAATGTTGAACTTAAATTTAAGCTTTAATTTATTAATTTGTACGCATATGGCTGTTTTGTGTGAAATGATTGTACCTGTTACAATAAAGACCTACTTTTTAAACCATGATGTTTTTTTTATTTCTTTATTGAATATTAATACTAAATATGATACCTGTTAATAAAATGTATTACCAATAGGGGCAAGATGATCCACTGGGATCATCTTGGCCACCCCGATGTACAAGTTGATCCTTTAGTACCATTTAAAAAAATAACACATAATTTCATAAAAATATATCAATTTCAAAAATACTAATTTGCTATTACTTTGAAGGATATACTAACTATTAGATAGCGGTATAGTATCAAAGTTATTTTAAATATTTTTAGACTTATAATCATTCTCCCTTAAAGGGATCATCATGTACCACTTTCCCCTACCTATCAACAATAAAAACCCAGTAACAATTTGATTTAGTACATCCTTGTCCACCTGCAGTCCAAAAAGGCACGGGCACATTCGACTTGCTGTTGTTTTTGCGGTGGAGTAACCGTGAGCATTCTCGGCACCCACCGTGCTCTGTCTCTATGACCCTAGTCATGCCAAGAAGATTATGTTAAATTTAATAAATTGTTGTATCAGATACTCCAACCATTTCTGCGAGTTCTTTAGCCGAGGATCATCAAATAATATTTTTTCGCCTTTTCAGCACGACGTTCTGATGAGGTGTTTGTTTGTTTGTTTTATGTTATTGTGACGGAACAAGCTCGAGGCCCACCTGATGTTAAGTGGACTAACCTCTGCCTATAACAGTTGCAATTCATGACAACTCACGAATTGCACTGCGCCCGTCACATTGAGACATAGTTGTTAAGTCTCATTGTGCCTGTAATTTCAAGGTAATTGTTTAGGTCATTTTAACAGACCGCCCTAGACGTGGATCGTCTTCAAGTGATTTCCTGCGTTGCTTAAAATTATTGTGGCATTTGTAAACCATGGTTTTCTCAGGACAAGAGTCCCCGTAAACCGATGATGTCTACCAGAATGTTTTGATCAGAATCTCCTTACTTGACGGTGCGATACTCAAGTTACTCCATGTTTTAAACTTTCTTCCCGATTAAGTTACTTGGTTGATTGAAGATAGTTCAAAGACTAATGAACAAATAGCGATAAACTTCATAATTAATTTATACTAATTATGAATCACCGCCATTCCGTGAAAAAAATCCTTGTTTTTTTTTAATACTATGGTGCGTTAGTCTTTTAGGCTATCCGTCATACTCACACTAATTTTGTGAAAATGTCAACCGGCTACCTATTACTGTCCCTGTAAAGAACGGGCGAACAGCCGAGGCTTAGTAATAGGGACCCGTTTTTGTCTTTCTTTCTAGGGAACTCTAAAAAACCTAATCGACGCCGTGTCACAGCATCGCCTCCACTCGCATGAAGTCGTGTAAATGAGGATGTCGGTGCCGCGCGTCGTTGACTCATGTGAAGAAACTGAATGCTTCCACCGCATGATGGATCATTTTGCGAATGCTCGCCTGGCTAGCTACCATATTCGAGTAGGAAATAGTTCGCCAAGCACTTTACAGTGTGTTCCGGCATCAGTCCTTGAGAGCCAGGACAAATAGAGACTCGTAATGTCACAGCATGAACGGCGCAGTGCAATTCGTCACTTATGACAAAATGCATCTGTTACAGGCTGAGGTTACCGCTTAAAATCAGGTGGGCTTCGGGCTAATTCCGTCACAATCTCATAAAAAAATCCCCGAAGCCGATACGTCTATTTCCTTGAGATTAAATACCCATTCTAGGCTTACGTTCATATCTACTATCTACGACCACATCATCACAGCATGAGATAAAGGTAAAAGGCAAAGATAATGGTTTTGCACTTAGATAAGCTTCCCTACTCGTACCGATGAACAAGGTTAAAAGCAAAGTTCGCTGCGGTCATTATTTGGATGGGTGACCGCTAGTGACATACAATACTAAGCGCTTCCGGCTTCGGAGGACAAGTTAACCCATCGCGTCGTTGATCCCAGTTGTTGTCTTAGGGCCTGTTTCAGAATGTCCGAGTAAGTTCCGGTTATACTACCCAGAACATAAACTGAATGATAAAAATGACAGTTAACATGCAGCGCGCCGTCAGGGACTAGTCTAGGTATAGCAATAAAAAAGGCAAGCCTTTTTTTACATATGATAGGCTAGCCCTTTGACTACCACCTCACCTGATGGTAAGTGATGTTGTGGTCGAAGATGTTGTTCAGGCTAACCTAGAATTACTGGCTCTCAAGGACAGCTGCCGCAACACGCCGTTAAGCGCTTGGCGACAGATTTTTAACTTGAGGGTGGTGGCTAGCTAGGCGGGCAATCGCAAAACGCCCTACCACCATGCTGAAACGTCTGTCATCCTAAGACAACCACTGGGACCGACAGCTTAACGTGCCCTCCGAAGCACGGAAGCGCTCAGTAATAATGTCACTAGCGGTCACCCATCCAACTCATGACCGCGGCGGACGTTGCTTAACTTTGCTGATCGGTAAGGACGGCTAAGCAAACTTCGCTACGAGCGCTTCGAATATATGGTTTACTAAGTAGGTACTTACCTATTTCCATTTTACCAAAACCGCTACATTATCAGATGAAACACAAATTTCACGTTTTCCTCGTTCTAGAAGTAGGTTACTGATTGTCAGTACCTAGTACGAGTAAGTACCTCTTTTGTTTCACAATGTTTTGTCATATTGCGAAACGTTTGCGTAGGATTTTAATGCGTTGATAAATTATATATAGGTAACTAAATACTTAGGAAAGTACCTAGGTCGATACGCACCCGATTGCCCACATGTATACATAATTACGTGTAGGTTGTTAGGTAAACATGTAAGTACCTACTCATCTTACATAATACTACTCTTAGGCCTTTTTATTCTGTGACGTAGGAAGTGCAGGCACACACTATTCCTAGTCACAGATTATGTATTAATTACTACGTATTTTTCTCGTTGGTATGTGTTGCCCTCGCTTTGAAATCTAGTTCTCTTGAAGGTTCGATCGTGGGGACAAGTTATCGGGATTCTCAGACTAAAAAATTTTTAGTAGAATGCCGGATCGGGTATTCGGCCCGGTAGATTAGTAGACTTGCTCTCCATTATTGTGACCAAAATGTGGGTGATGATTAGTGATTAGACACTACCTACCCCTTCAGGTAATGGCGTGATGATAAGTTGTACTACGTCCCTCTATATTTTAGTAACAATCATCATCCCCCGCGGGGTGCCGGGCTAGAATGTCACCCCCCATTGTTGCCTGTGGGTGACGTAAATGGCGACTAAAGTTAAAGTACCGGAAAGTGGGTAGCAGCGCCATCTGAGGTAGGTACTGATATCTTAAACTGCAATCCCAAGATGTCTACCAAGCGTGGGGATTATGGCAAACCCCCCCTTAGTGGAGGAGGTTGTGATCAGCAGTGGAAAATCCAGCTGATACAGTAATAATCATCATCAGTTGGCAGACGACAACTATTGAAAGCCACAATGGACGGTTATCACAGTTTGCATTAAGAGAATGTCATTGGTCCACCTTGTAGTGGCAGTACCTAGTAGTTAGTAAGGCTAACTCTACGTCTCCCAGTGTGGCCTGATAGCAACTTTATCACCTATCGATTATTTGTACGTCAAGCGATGAGGTATTTGGCATACCTATTGCCACTTCTATTTGTATATTCTGCGCCCTATATCCACAGATTGCCTACTAACTATATAGTATAAAATAATATATAGATACTACGAGTATAACATAGGTACTAAATTTATTTATTTAATTTAAGGGAAACCAACAGCTGAAGTAAGTTACTTATATAAAATACTAATAATAACAGAAAGTTAATTAAACGTTTTCAGATGTAGTGACAACATAATAACAAAGTGTGAAACACATTTATGTGAAAAAGTAATACATCCTAAATACCTTAAAAAATATGATAAGTAACTAATAATGTCAAAATAAAATTAAGTGTAAATATAGCCACTGAAGAAATTAGTACTCAACCGTTGGCTGAGTTTAAGCTCGTACAAAATAGATGTACCTAAATCATTATGCCTGCAGATTTTATTGCTAGCTCGCTATAGAAATGAATTTGCCTTGTAGTTTGTTCGTACAGTGGGAGTAAAAAGATAAAGATTTTTCAACAAGAACTTTGATTTCTACAACAAAATAAAGTAAACAATTTACATGAAGGTGATTCAAATTTTAATTGTATTACGAAGAGAAAAGTTTGGCAATTATGGATGAAATATGATATCTGGCAAATGTCCACCACAAGCACGCAGCAAGATGTCGATTCTTTCATCAAAATCAAGGCTGGAAATGCGGTAACGGTCAATGGATAACGCTATCTCGAGATGTTAACACCTCAATTTTGGCCTATTATTGATGACGAGGATATCACTGACATGTGGTTTCACCAGAACGGTGCCACATGTCACACAGCCAATGGATCATTTCACGAAATTAAGGGGTTAAGTGGCCAGCCAGATCGTGTGATTTAACACCACTGGATTATTTTTCGTAGGGCTACGTTAAGGACAGAGTCTATGCGGAGCTAATCGAATCGATTACAGCCTAAAAGCTGTCACATACCCGCACTAAAGAATCGACATCTGTCAGCGAGCTCGTGGTGGATATTTGCCAGATATCATTTTTCATTCATACACAGAAAAAAAGGAACACTTGAGCATACGCATTGTGTTTTTATTCAAGAATATTTGTGATTCATATATATTGAAAACAATATATTCTTGAAAACAGAACACAATATTCTCAGGAATATATTCTTGAATCAAAGTATATATTGCATTCTTCTTTGGAGAAATCGTTAAAGTGATTAAATAAGAATATGGTTAGTTTTGAATCCAAGAATCTTACCATAAATATTTGTAAGTGAAGCACCTTATTTACATTCGAACAAGAATATTAAAAAATATTTCAAGAAAGAATATAGTAATTTTATTTAGAAAATAAAATGTTAACAGAAGAATTCCTATTTTATTGTTAGAAGAATATTTTCGTTATCTTGAAATAATAATTTGAATACTTTATGTGAAGAAATATTTTTTGGGTCAAAACAATATTCCTAAGAATATTCGAGTGTAATATCAAGACTCGATTATTTTTTAGTTCAGAATATGTTCTTGTTGTAATACAGCATTGTCTTGAATGTATTAAGACAATGTATATTCTTGGCTAAAGAAGTCTTTTTTTTCTGTGTAATTGCCAATTTTTTCTCTTCATAATACAATAAAAATTTGAATCATCTTCATCTTTCTTTGTTTTTGAAAACAAAGTTATTGTTGAAAAACTCTTTACTAGGGTTACATAGTGATTTTAGAGGCAGCGTTCATGGAAATTTTGCTTAGCAAATGTAATTAATGTTTTATTTTACAGCTGGGACGCTGGCGTTTGATCTCTATCTCACCTATTGGTAAGTGATGATGAGGCTGTGGATGGTATAAACCCTGAATGTGAACGGGCTCTCAAGGATGGCTCAGGTTTGCAATAGAAAAATGTCTTAGTATCTGCGGTGAAGCTTAACACCATTTTCGAAACGAACATTTATAAAGTGTAAGCTGAATAATAGAGGTTGAAAGTTGAAAAATTAATATTTTACCTGTACATATAACAATGGGTGGCTTTATTTATTGCCGAAAGGCTGGCCTTTGACCCTTTTCTCACCTGATGGTAACTAAAAATGTGGTCAAAGATGCTATTCAGACTAACCTACAATTACTGGTTCTCAAAGAAGATTGCCGGTAAACACCGTTAGGCGCTTTGCGACAGATTTCCTACTTATGGGTGGTATGTACCCACCCAGGCGCACATTCCCAAAATGCCTTACCGCCTTGCTATAACGACTGCTATCCTAACAAAATAACTACATACTACTAAATATAAAAAGAAGCGCAGAAGCTCTCAGTAGTAAATGCCATTCCACTAGCTGTCACCTTCCCAAGTAATGACTGCAGCAAACGTTGCTGAACCTAGTTAAGAACAACTCTGCAAGCTGCGCTACAAGTTCTTCTAGATTAATCATATTGTTTTGTATTTACCAGAAAGTGAGCAGCAGCTTTTTCTGAGGTACTGATATCTCACAATGCGATACCCAAGGCGCCTGCCAAGCGTGGGGGTTATGGCTGGAGGTGGCTGTTTTCAGCAGTGGAGAATCGGCCCCATACAGGAACCATCAGTATTGTTTTTTTTTAATGTTTTTGTGACGGAACAAGCCCAAGATCCACCTGATGTAAAGTGGACTAACCTCTGCCTATAACAGACGCATTTCGTCAACGACGAATTGCACTGTGCCCGACACACTGAGACGTACAGTTGTTAGGTCTCATGTGCCTGTAATTTTACTGGCTCTCAAGGATTGCTACCGGAACACACTGTTAGGTGCAGGGCGACAGATTTTCTACTTGAGGGTGGTGCTAGCTAGGCATTCGTAAAATGCCCTTCCACTATGCGGTGAAGCCCGCGGCGGGTTCGAACCATGGACCTGCTACGTGGCAGTCCATACCCAATGCCACTGAGCCATCACTGCTTCAATAGAATAACTGATAGATTGTACTGAGTAACGTATAATCCACAAACATCTATCATCATTTTTCTAAGTTGTACGAGACAAAATATAAGACTACCTACACGATACAAAAATATACTTTTTAAACACCCTTGCTCGTAAAGTGAACTTTATTATATCGTTCTTAGTGCCATAAACCGAACACCCTCGTGCATAATAGTATTATACACTAGTGCGTAATAGAATTATCCCTACAAAGTTAAGTTAGTACCTAACTGCAAATTATATGCGAGTAAACAGAGCATTTTAAATTTAACCGGGTAATACAGATTTGTAACATCAAAGAGGTTTGTATGTAATCAAACATCATACATTTGCCGCGCGCAGAAAAAAAAACTTTCGCGCTATTTTCCATTATTTTCGTATGTTGTTTCTATCGCATTTGTGCAATAGGTACAGTGAAAGATCGTTATTCGCGGTTTCTTTATTTGCGGTTCACCATTCGCGGGTGATAAATTTGTGACCTCCGTATTCGCGGTTAAAAAAGTTCTGTATTCGCGGATTTAATGATAAATGACGAAAAATCTGTGCAAATTCCAACTTTAACTGCAAACAATGCCGAAATTGTGAATGGAATAGAGCAAGATAGGTTTGAATACATTTTCAGAAGTTGCATGAATTGCAAAATTAAGATTTGACTGATATTTTTTTTAGAGGCAAATTGCTAACTACTGAATATCGGTCGAAATTGGAGAAGTGTGTAAAAACTGGCAAGAAAATAATTATAGAGCATTATTTAGATAATTTTTTGAAGGCCTGACTATAATATAATTAATCAATATGGCCTAAAAACTTAAAAATAATCAAAAATTATATGGTATTTTGTAGATTTTTTGCCATCTCGGAACTACCATCCATATTCGCGGATTCCGTATTCGCGGCATGTTTACGGAACCTAACCCCCGCGAATAAGGAGCTTTCACTGTATATATATATTTTCCTCGCAAGGGTGTTGAAAAAGTGCGTATGAAACTCGTGAGCAACTTGCTCATTATACACTCGGCTGATTTACGCCCTCGCCTGCGGCTCGGGCTACAACACACAGCCTCGTGTATAATGAGCAACTTAGCTCACTTGTATCATAATCTAATATTTCCGTACGTAGGTAATCGCCACGTTCTGTTGTCGTATACTATTTCCAATATGGCTCGTACCTGTGACTCTTGCTACTGGGTGTAGTACATTTTAATCTATGCTACTTGTACATACCTACATATAAGAATATATGAATTGCAAAACATGCCCTTCGGTCATAGAACATATATTAATACTACCTTCGGTCTAGCAAGAGTACCACGCGAGTGATGCAGATTACATCAACATATTTTTCCCAGTAATCTGATCATTATTCATAGCTTGTATTCAACATGACTTGTGATTAAATTGGTATCTGCTTAGGTACTCATGGCATTTTGCGTTTATCTCTTTATATCTAGATGTATTTGTGTGCTTTTGAGTATTGATACTGAATGAACCGTGTTTGATAGATCCTTTGTTTTTGAAGTATGTTCCTACCTGGCAACCAATTTGATATTACTATTTTAGGAATCTGCTTAACAACCTTAGTATATGCCTTTGTTTATGTTTATAATTTTGTTTTTTTTTATTCTTGATAGGTTAGCCTTTGACCACCATCTCACCTGATGGTAAGTGATGATGTGGTCGAAGATGTTGTTCAGGCTAATCTAGAAGTACTGGCTCTCAAGGACAGCTGCCAGAACACACCGTTAGCTGACGGAAGCGCTCAACAGTAATGTCACTAGCGGTCACCCATCTAACTCATGATCTCGCGCGACGTTGCTTAACTTTGCTGATCGGTTAAGAACAGCTAAGTAAACTTCGCTACGAGCGCTTCAAAATATGGTTATTATTAATATGGTTTAGTAAACCTCATACATTTAAATGTATGATAATAGAGTTACTTATTTTTAAATTACAGGTGTTTTGATGAGAGGATTTAAAATCAAAGCATGGTAAGTATAATTTTTTAAATAATTTTATTCCCTCTATCATTCTTTCTTTTTTTGATAATCCTTATTGATAACTTAGCGCTATTTACAATTTGTATAAATTAAAGTAGTAATAGTAGGTATATTTTACATAGTAGGCTATACTATTGTACACCGCCTTCGCAAACAACTGAAACACCTGACTATTTCAAACGATATCAACATAAACTCATGACGGAAAATCACAAAAATTAAACAAAACTGTTTCTTGATAACAAATTAAGACGTGGTAATGATCGATTGATATGAAACAATAGTAATAACACAAAAGAAAATTGATTTCGAAACTTGCAATCAAAATAAAGGCACCACCAAGTACCGGATGGCTAACTATTTAGTATAGGAAGAAGTGCCTTCGTCGCCGGTAACTTAACAACAAATAAATTAAGTTTAAATTAAATACATGGCACAAACCAAATTCTACAACCACTATTGGTACATGGTGATGCTAATAATAAATTTCAAACATAATTTTTTCCTTCAAAATAATAGTCGATAACATAATAATTATTACGATTTGTAAATTTAATATTTCCGAATCACGATTTAATATAACCAAAAATATAATAATAAAAATCACAATACATATATCTATGATGGAAGCAAATGAACGTCGTGCCAAAAGATTTGTATCACTTCTGTAACAACATAATGGCAATCAAGTAATCGCTAAATAACATCGGTGGAGATCACAATTACACGATATAACTTTATCATAAATACAAAATATACAATAGGTAATTTACCTAACACTAGAGCAACAACTTCAATGCAATATACCCATCTATATTGATGTGAAATTGATATGATTACGCTTAACAGGAATTTAACGTAATAGTTAACAGAATGCTTCGTTATAAATAACTCAATCCTGGCAATGCGGAGCGCCTGGAGCCTCCGGTCCAGCTCTATAGAGGCGTCCGCATCCACGGCAATCACGGATCGCTTATCGTTCCCATAGTAAGATCACAAGTACGCGATTCAGTCTCACTTATTCTGTCATTATGAACGTTACGACTATACCACAGCTCGTAAAAGCCAGAACGCCAATAAACGCCGCATAAACCGACTAATCCAAATCGTGAGCGTTATTGACAGTTCGCGCTTCTAGTTTATAAATTAGCAGCGGAGCGGCGGACCAGCCGCGCGTCCCGCTCGGTCCTAACTAACACGGAGATGCGACTCGGGACGATGCGAGTCGGAAACTTAGGCCGGAATAACTTAAATTCATAAATATGTAGGTGTAGAAGACCCTGAGGTGACCGATGCCCGCATCGGCGTGAGCTGCTCGAGTGGAGTGGAGTACGGTGCGAGTTAGAGGCAGTCCTGGAGGTCGATGTCGGGCACTAGGCGATCGTGCGAGGCCTGCGCGCGTGGCGGCAGTTCGTTCCGCGGGTCACGTGCCAGCCACGGGTGCCGCAGCACGTCTCGTGCTGACAGCCGCTCGCAAGCCTCCCGCCGCAGCAGCGAACGGATCAGGCACTTGCCACGCGAAGATAAACACTCCGGCACTACGAAGTACCCGCGCGATATCTTAGCGAACAGCGACGCGTGCTCGGAGTCGTTGAACGGATACCTGCAACCAAACATACACATACATTAATTTTTTTGTAAATCTTGAATTATTCAGGTGATTGATGCTCAGTTGGGAATCGATAAGGGAGTATGTCCAATATCTTTACAAAAACCCTTATCGACTATTAACGATAAGATACGACGGTTATATCTCTAAGGTTTATTTTTTACAAGTTCGGGTCCCAATTAAGTGCACGATTGTCATTTGGAGAGGCAGATGCGCGAAACAAAAAGCCAGGTATGATAGAACCCTTCCGGCGGCAGGTGTAGACGGCGATTGCGGCCAAATCCCGACTTTCGAATTTAAATTACGGGTGCGTCCGAAAAAAGGTAGAAAACAAAGGATCGCGAACGGCAGGTGCCCGAATGTGTGGGGAGAGCGGGGCGGGACGCAACGTCTTCGCCACATGACCGCGGCAGGTGCGGCGAAGATTTCCAGAGGCTTATTTATAATGTGGGTGATATAATTGCTGGCCGTTGGCGCGTAACGGCCGACAGGTGATCATCCGCACTACTTCGCCAACGGTCGCGCCGACACCGACCCTTGTGATCTCCACAAACGGTAAGTCCCACGCTCGGCAGGTGAAGACGCCCCCGCCACCCTTGCACTTTTATAATGCAAGTGTTATAACCGACTAACCCATTTTTCTTTCTACTCGACTGGCATTAAGACGAGGGGGTCGTGTCATGGTCGTGGTCACAAATAAATGAATGGAAACGCACCTTCCAACGAGCATGGTGTAGAGAATGACTCCAAGCGACCACATATCGGCCGCTCTCCCGGAGTACGTCCGATGCGCCCGCAGAATCTCAGGAGACACGTATGCGGGGCAGCCTCTCTTATCCTGCAGCAAATCTTCTTCAGGGTCATCGAGAACTACCGCATCTTCCAGTGACTCGAGCTTTAGCGTCGTCCTGAAACAAAAAGAGAAGAAATTTAGTCTTGGAACTATGTGCAATATGCAGACAATTAATGAGATACATCCGTCTTTCGCCCTCAGCTCGTATATAATTCATATGGCGAGGAGAAGAATCGTCAGTTCGAGCCTGACCACTGACCTATATAAATCGCGATCGGTATTTATTACATATTCGATGCATCCGTCCGTAATGGATCCCTTTGTGCACAAAGCTCCGTCAGAGCACCGGCAGCGATGCGTGCGGGTTAATTAACGCAGATGTGAAGCATCACGAAACGTTTATTGCAAAATGGTATTTGTCGGCCGCGTTTCGGCACAATAATGTCATGTAAATAATTACATAGGTAACCATAAAGCTGTTCGGTTCGGTGACGCAATAGGTTTTGTTTCATCACGGCTTTGGGCGCAGTGCGCACTGTGCGCGACCTCGTGTTTCACAGAGCGGCCGCATCGTTTCGAAATGCATTAAATGCACACTTGGTAACTGTACACCAACGACTGCTTCATGACCGATTGAGTGTAAACCAATCCTAGTCCCGTAACGGGACTCGGCGATCAACCATGGGAAGCTTTTTCTAATGAGACACGCACACTTAGGACCCAATCAGATACTCTATCATGCTTGCAGCCTTAGTTTTACTGGTTTTACGAGTTACCAGTTCGTCAAGTTCCAAATAGCGAATGTCCTAAAATGATAATGAATTTGAAATAATTCCTATGGATGGAGGTGAAGGCGAGACAGGTGTGCAGTGGGCGGTCCTTTGCACCGTGCACTGCAATCGACGATCATTAAATGTTTCACTTGATATTTTTAGCCAGTTTAATAATACTTCATGGGGGAATGAGCCAGAAATATCTTAAGCCAACATAAGGAGACCGGTTTCCAGGTTTATTTCGGAACATATAACATACCTAGCTAATATAATAAGTGAAAAGTTTCGACATTCAATGAAACATTATCTATGGAGTAACGTGTAAGCCTCGATTGCTCGTGCGTATTCCGAAAGCTGAAGGCAATAAATATCAAGTTTGCTCAAAGCTGTTACAAAACGCTCGGGTTGCGCTCTCGGTCGCTTGTCTAATAATCTGCAGACGGTCACATTGACTCGGGAATCGGCGCTCTTTAGGGCACCAGTATTAATAGAAAGGAGATATTGCAAGAGATTGGAGATAAATGATGGAGATTTATTACGAACAAATTTAACTGATCGAGTCGTGACAATATGGAGCGGCTGGCTCCCGCTAAAGGTTACTCTCGTTAAGGTTGGCGCAACAACTTGTCGGCGATCATGTGAAATATTGTTTCGCCGACGCACCGCGACATGAATTAGCAAATGCTTTGTATTTGATGTATAGATAATGGAGCGGACAAAGCGCGTTGACTAGAGGAAGCGAGCACGTGCGCTGCGGCCGCTAATCTCAGTGTAGCAACGGCAGCTTCACTGTGGGAATCTAGTTGACGAAACGCGTGACGTCACCTGCAGCGCAGCCTGCACTTCGAACCTTTTTTGTAATCCATCAGTGAGCGGAGCCGGGCTCGGAGGGCGTCCTCGTATCCGTTTAGGTCTCTCGACTGCGCAACTGATCCTAATTAAATCCCTACAACGGCAAGGCTAAAGTGCGATGTCTGCAGTTGCAATCGATTCGAATTTCGCAACGTGTAAATAAGTTATACGGTGTCGTAACGCGGTCGGAAGGTTGGCCGGATTTCCGAGCGTGTTCCGAGCGGTGGCCTCCAAGGATTCTCGCGGTGTCTCGGGCGCCGCAGCGCTACTGCGGTGGGCGAAAGGACAACCGTCTAATTTACGCAACGTGGTGTTACGCATACGCAGCCCTGCGCCTAGCCTGCCTCCTCGGGCTCGGGCGCTCCAATAGCTCTAACCACACCGCACCGCGCCATGCCACTGCAGCCTACTCCGCTATGTAAGATCGTGACGTGCTCCAAACTTAACAGTCTCTATTACTAAATTGACTCACGTTTATAACTTCGCAACTGTGTTAACGAAATATTTCGTTAATAAAATTACACGTCTGTAAATGGGTAACGATCGCCTTAACATTTCTTGGTCAAGTTTGCACGCTGTGGAGCATCGGTTTGAATATAAAAACAAATGTAATGACATGTTGGAAAAGAACACGTAATGATGAGTAACAGTTATTGTTAGGCTGATAGTGTAAGTATATCGGTGTGTGGGAGATCGCCCACAATTAGCGGGATGCGCCGGCGCAACTTGCGCAACTGCCGCCATTGCTCAACTCAACCCTGACAGTTTCGCAACTAACAATGGCAGCGATCGCAGATGCACCACACATGCATGCACTTCCTGCTCGCCTTTACATGACGCGGCCGGCATGATGCCCTCAGTCCGCACTGCCGCCGCCGCGCCGATCTGCTTGCGCAACACCTAGGAACTGTCCGACCGAACCAGCTGCGTCAAACTACCGTTTTGATGTGTCACTTGGACTCATTTGTCAACATTGCGAAAGACAATTTTAATAGCCACAAACAATGCTTATTATTACCTATTTCACATTGATATTGAATAGAGTCGATATTGTCAGTTTTCGAGTTGTGTCGAGAGTTGTGCTTGCCTGTGCGTTAGTCATAGGTTTTCGTAACCCGCATTGTAGGGACATGTGATGTCGCAAGCGGTCCGTTGCCACACCGCAGATGCCGCCGGGATAGGTTGGGAAACCATCCCGACCATGCCCAATTATATGTCGGCGCCGATTGCGCCATCTCGCCGGATGTTTTGTGAAACCTGATTGATAACGCTTTGGAATCGAACGTCGCTTCACTTATCTATTCAACAGATGCAATGGATGCATCTTGACTTAAAAGATAACGGAATTATTGCGACTGAAGCCGCGCGATATTTGCATGAGAAATAGGCATCTGTGCACGTCTCAGTATTTAGGTCTCAAAACCGCACAAGCAACGACACAGTTCACTTTATCGGAGTGGCGATAACGTAAGTCGAACTAAGTTTTGAAACCGAGCACTGGGCCGCTTGCGAAAACGCTAATGTGAACATCGGTTGCAAAATTGTTTTAGTTTTAAAATCGAATTCAGCGACAATGGCGACCGAGTGCCTGGTTGGAGGCTGGGAGAGGACGCTCAGGCGCAGGGTGCGTTAGTTGTCTTCGATGACATTTTGCAGTTCATCAGTGGAGTAGGGAGATCGAGTAGCGCAACTGCAGCGGCCGTATTAGGCAGCCGTTGGTAGCGGCTCGCACCTAGCCCGCCGCCCGCGCCCGGTGCGGTGTCACAATGGCGTGGATTATGAGCCGCGTTGCGATATGGCATGTTGTAAGTCCGGGCGGCAGTCCAAGCGCCGCTGCCGAAATAATCCCATGTTGCAACGCGCGGACTGCGGAACGGGCGCCACTCCAGAACCCGTTGCGCAAACGCCACTACCGCACGCAATTGGCCAATTGCGCGCACCATCTCCGTGCGACGTTTACGAAACAAATGGTAACGTTCGACGACCCGCCTCGACGATCTATTACGCGATAATTGCGTAACGAGAGAAAGAAAGCGTCCGGAATGCGTGCGCAAAAAGTAGCCGAAATCTCCCCGAATTCCGCCTCAATTCGTTGCGATTACACCGTTACGCGACGACATCGACGTCGTGTTAAATCCGGTGAGCGGCGACTTTCTAACGCGGGGTCGGTGTACGCTCGCCGCACAGTAGATCGAAACTCGTCTTTCATAGACATAGAATCTTGAATTATTAAAGGTCAATTTTTTTGCTTGGGACGAGTTCTGTTAATCATTGTTATACTATAAAATGGGATGTGCGACAATTGTGAGCACAAATAGGCAAGATATAATTTTTTTTTGAAAAATTTGTATGGGACTAACATATAAAATGTCAATATCTCCGTAATCACAAGTTTGGCCGTTATATCCTTGCACACGTATATAGTACTAATTATTTATGATTTTTTGATATACTTTGTTTTGCGGCACCACTTGCGATTTTTTTTTTAAAAATCGTCAAAGTTATTAATTTTTTTTTATATTGATGACTGTTTGTAATGCTAAAATATGCGATTATTAGTTCTAGTTTAGGGTATTTTATAAATCTTAACAGAAAACTTTCTAAGAAATCACAAGACTGTTAACCAAAACATTTTCACGTCTCAATACAACTTGCACGGTAATAATAAATTATATATTTTTGAATCTAATCTAGTCACCAGTAATGGTGACTAATAACTAACTTAATGACCTCCGTTACTTCTAATGGTTAAGTAGTCATTTGTTAATGACCTCCGTTACTTCTAATGGTTAAGTAGTCATTTGTTTATGACCTCCGTTACTTCTTATGGTTAAGTACTCATTTGTTAATGACCTCCGTTACTTCCGTTAATACTAATTAATATTGTACCTAATTAAGTAAATGAATATAACATCTAAAGTGACAAATGCTGCTTAATTTCAAAATTAGTTGTGATAATGATACCCTCATTACCAAAACTAATTATAAATTAAGAAAAAATAGTACCCTCATAATTAGTCAATACCTATAAATAGTCAAAAATCAAATTATGTAGCTTCAGTTCATTTTGAGTACTTCTACTGCTAACAACTAATAGTATCTACCTACCCGCTTACCCCGTGATTGTGAATAATGGAAAGTGTAATTTCAAACTTGGACTTGTTTGTTATTCTGAGTAGTCAGAATACTAAATTCGATCACGAAATATTATTTAACACGCTTGTTAATCGACTAGATTCTAGCCTTTCCGATGAAGACCGTGTTACCCTCAAGGAATTTTGTCGGAAATTCACACGGGCTGTTCAGAAGAGATGGATAAGATCCCACCGCAAACCTGATATTTTTAGACGTGATTATTCCAATTGGCTTGAGGCAAATATTGACTGGCCAAGCTGCGTACAAACAAATTTGCTCATACAAGAATCGGTAAATGAAAGTACTTATGCTGAACCCTTACCATCAACGTCAACGATGATATCGGCTTCAACAATGACAAAAAGGTCGCGAAAGCCCTTTGAAGATTTAAGCAACAAGCAGAAGAAGAGGAGATCAAATGAACATAAAGATGAAGAACCTGTTGAATTAGCATATTCAGCTGCAGCACTTTTAAAACAAGATGGTCGTGAGGATATTGCATACGTTATTGAATACATGTTAAAAAATCCAGATGCAACAGCAAGAATTAAGGAAATGATCAAAAAACCAGTCCCTAAAGTATTATTTTCACCAGAGAAAGCACTGGGTTTGTTGCTTTCATTAAAATTATCAAAATGGCAATACATCACTTTGAGGGAAACAACAACTCGAGAAGGTTCGAAAGATATATATCCGTCGTATTATAAACTTCAAAAGGCTAAGCTTCAGTGTTACCCTCCGGAGACATTTGTGACCATAACGGATAGCTCAGCTTCGATTGCACTCCAAGCATTACTAGATTTAACAGTGACCAGGATTATTGAAAGTCTTCCTAGTACTAGTGAAATACAAGGCAAGCAATTGATTTTAATATCGAAGTGGGGATTTGACGGTGCATCCAACCAAAGTAGATATAAGCAGAAAATAGACAGTGAGCAAGATGATTCCAGCATATTTATGACCTCTTTGGTTCCTCTAAAGTTAACAACAGGAGAAGGTGATACTATTTGGATAAATCCAAAACCCTGCTCTTCTACATATTGCCGCCCAGTGCAGTTCAGTTTTTTGAAGGAGAGCAAAGAAGTTGTCATGAATGAAAAAACTAGAATGGATAATGAAATCCAGGCTTTGATTTCCACAAAATACCAAGCAAATGAGATTAGTCATCAATTGTTATTAACAATGATCGATGGCAAAATTTGTACATATCTCTCGGAAGCTAAATCAAATGCGGCCTGCTACCTGTGTTTGGCTAAGCCAACCGAAATGAATCAGTTAGATAATGTAACGTCAAAGACCGTTTCTACTGGTTCCTATGAATTTGGATTGTCACCACTACATGCCCGTATTAATGTAATGGAATGTCTTTTACACATAGCTTATCGCCTCGATTTTAAGAAGTGGTCTGCGAGGGAGGAATCTCACAAGATACTGTTACAGACCAGAAAAAAGCTTATCCAAGATCGATTCAGAGATGATCTTAATCTCTTGATCGACATCGTTAAACAAGGGTCAGGCACAACTAACGATGGTAATACTGCGAGAAGGTTTTTCGAGTTTCCTGAGAAAACTGCAGCAATAACAGGACTGGATGAAAACCTTATCTACAGGTTTGCCGTGATTCTGCAGGCAATCACTTCTGGTGAGATAATTGATGTGCCTAAGTTTAAAGAGTATACCAAATTAACTGCCGAAAGATATGTAGAACTTTATAATTGGTATTACATGTCCTCAACTGTCCACAAATTATTAATCCACGGAGGTGATATAATAGCCGAAAATGCTATTGTGCCAATTGGGAGTCTATCAGAAGAAGCTTCAGAGGCCCGCAATAAAGACTTCAGAAGATTCAGGGAACATCATTCAAGGAAGAAGAGTAGACAAACATCTAACGAAGACATCCTCAACATGCTTCTTCTCTCATCTGATCCTCTGATTTCTTCAATAAGACCAAAACTGGATGCCCATAAGAAGCAGGTATACTTTAGAGAAGCTTTAGATCTACTCAAACTTCAGGAACCTCCGATAGAGTTCTTGGATGTAATGGGAACTGTAGAGTCAGATTCTGAAGTGGATTCTGATGGTGGTGAAGTATTAGAATAATTTAACTTTTAATATTATAAGTAGTTACTTAATTATTGTAATTTTATTTTCACTTGTATTTGACTTATTTATTTATTTATTTTACTTATATTAATTGTACTTACCTAAATCATTTTATTTGATTCCAATTTAATATTTATTGTGTGTAATAATTTCAATTTATTTTAAATTTCAGTTGATTTCATCTTTTGTTAGATTTAAGTATTTAATTTAATTTATTTTGAAGAATTTTATGATTTCTGATATTTATATTTGATATTCATGATTTTATTATGTTTTTTACATTAATAAAAAAATCAATTCTTTCTAAACTTCTTTTTTAATTTTATAACCCAACTTATCTAAGTATCTAATACTAGATAGTTTAAATCTCATATAAGATAAAAGTTTTTATCTTAATTTAATGATAGTTTTATACTATGGATCTGCATAGTATAAAACTGATAAATTACGTATATTTGAAGCATTAAATATAGCCTATAAAAAAGAATGATAATTCTGCACTAATTATTAAATTACGGAGCTCTTAAACTTAATACATATTCTTTTGAGTGTATCCTTTCGCTAATTGCTTTATTAGGTATTTAGTCTATCTGATCACCTAACGGAGGTCATTAACAAATGAGTACTTTTACAGTACTCATTTGTTATTGATTACCATACCATTACAGGTGACTAGATTAGATTCAAAAATATATAATTTATTATTACCGTGCAAGTTGTATTGAGACGTGAAAATGTTTTGGTTAACAGTCTTGTGATTTCTTAGAAAGTTTTCTGTTAAGATTTATAAAATACCCTAAACTAGAACTAATAATCGCATATTTTAGCATTACAAACAGTCATCAATATAAAAAAAAATTAATAACTTTGACGATTTTTAAAAAAAAAATCGCAAGTGGTGCCGCAAAACAAAGTATATCAAAAAATCATAAATAATTAGTACTATATACGTGTGCAAGGATATAACGGCCAAACTTGTGATTACGGAGATATTGACATTTTATATGTTAGTCCCATACAAATTTTTCAAAAAAAAATTATATCTTGCCTATTTGTGCTCAAAATTGTCGCACATCCCATTTTATAGTATAACAATGATTAACAGAACTCGTCCCAAGCAAAAAAATTGACCTTTAATAATTCAAGATTCTATGTCTATGAAAGACGAGTTTCGATCTACTGTGCGCCGTGTCGCAACAATTTCTCCGACGCGAACGAAGAAAGCGCGACCTCAGCAACGTTTTGCAATCGCAAGCCCATTGCGCGCCGCACCACGCCGCGCTGTGCTGGCTGGCGCATCGCTTGCACACCGCTGGGGGCAATAGAGAAAGAGCCCAACTAGTAGAAAGCGTACAACGACCTGATGCCCGGCGAGTGCGGCAATGCGAGAAACCACAGGGCTACTTGCGACAGATGTGCTAACAAGATTCCTGCGGAGTCCTGCGACCGCAGCTGCACGAGCCCGCGCAACACCAGCATTGTGCGCGTGTGCAGTGGTTGGGCAAGTGGGCCCACTGTTGCGCAAGCCGCGATACAGCGAGCGTGTCACACCCGTGAAACACTTCCGTTCATTGACTCCTTCCCGATATAACTGGGGTGTCCGTTTCGAAACTATTGCTGACAGACAAGACACGTGTGAGGACTCGAAACAGTACATCGGTTTTTGTACCAGCCATATACATCGTTGATCTTTCCGGGTCATTAAGGAGCACGCTCCAGGGGCAAGAAATGGCGCGTTAGTTGTGCGTCTCCAGCAATGTTGCAATGTCTCATGTAATCTCACATACCATTTGATTTGTACCCAGGAATTCTGTCAAGCAGGATATAATAGTTACCTATGAAGCACCGCAACTGGCTCAGCGGCACGTTTGCGTATTCAGTTTCATAACTCGTTGTTACGTTTAATACCGCCTTTTCCACGTGTTGGGAAACTCTAGTAAAAAGCTGGTGCTCCCACATCACGGACGAGTAATCGTCGTCATTACGTGTGAGTTGCGTACGGAAAAAACGCGATAATCGTGTGACTGTGATTAGTTGCGATGACGATAGCTTTCACGCTAACGACGACACGCAACGTAACTCAACGCCTTGAGAAATGTAAAAAGAGAGCAGGGCATTGCGCACAACACAGTCCCAGTCCCTCAGGTAAGAGGACCGGAGGCTGGCAGTCGGAGGTGGGCCCACCTGTCGCCAGGTGCGCGTGCCTCCATCCGATTGTAGAGGCTGCATAGCGATAACCATAAAGGGCAGCTGTATGACGTTTGTCGCCGACAGATGCGGTCTAGATCGCCCGATAAAATTAAAAGAGTAAGTCCACATCCGATCCGACGCGGTTTCCGGCGCGCATACGCAGCCGGAATCGGTGATTGTTCGCGCAGCAATCGTTTCCTTTTCATTATTGCAAATCGGAAGTTCTGAGATGAACGTGTTAGCTCAGCACGTTTTATGGGAATATAAATCGGTGCCTATATAAACATTTATATTGCATACGAAATAAGACCAACGATTATACATGAAAGCTAGGACGACGCAAGAGCTTGCGATATGTAGCGGGTATTGCGAGTCGACGCCTGCAAGAGCTCGCTTCGAGGTCTAGCCGCATTTGTAACTGTTGGTTAACAGTAACTAAACAGTATTGGACCTGCCGATGTGGCGCAAATGTATGGTAAAATGTAATGAGACAATGGTCTGAGGTTGATTTATATGCAGGTGCCGGCAACCTTTGGAAATGCCTGTTGCAACCGTAAAGATTTACAAAGTGGTTATCGCAACGTATTAAACTTCTGGTCCTTACGCTCCATTTCATAACACGCTTGGTCAACAGATGTTTATGTCTAGTAGAACTAGATGCGGACTGAGCTTACGACTCGATGTTCTTCGGCACGGCAATGCTTAAATTGCTTCCAAATCCTTGAAGACAATTTATCGGCAAAGTTGTTAAGTCCCGTGATCTGCTTAGAAAATTGCCAGCAACTCATCACACATTTATGGATTACAAAGACTGAAACGTTTAAAACAAATTCGAGAAATCTTTGCAGAGACAAGGGCCCAAAGGATCAAGTTTGGTAATAAAACATTCAGCAATAAGGAATGAATGACGCAGGATGGTTTCGAAAACGCGAAGTAAGCGATGTTGCGATTTCGCCTGCGCCTTGTGAAATACTTACATTTACCTGCGATTGCAAGATGCGTGGGACGACAAATGGGATTAATCTAGAGAACTATTACGTGACGTGATAGAAGAGTTTAAATCATATTGTGCCTAGTGAATCAGATAACATCAAGTTACAATTTCAAAATTTGAATCCAAGAAATTCTTTTATTACCGAATATAACTGATAATATTAATATTTATAAGAAATATGTGATATAGAAAGTTTAGTTTATTAGAAAAGCATGTTTATCGCAATTTTCACTGCAATCTTATCAGTGAGAGCTCGAAATTTTCACCATTTGTTTATTTTGGTTTGGTCCGATATCGTAAGTAAATATTTTGTAACCCAATAACAACAAGATCTATTTGCGGAGTTACTCAATTGTGTATTTGTTATTTATTGGAACGATTGCGAAAATGTTGCCATGTAGGTACTTTAAGTTATGGTATGGAATATGGCATTGTATTGTTAGCTGGGTGCCATTCGTATGGAAATCAGAAACCGCATGAAGTGGTACGAAGCGGTCTTCATTTGTAATATAATATATTCCTTCACGATCAAGTTACAACTAAGTTGACGCCTCCCCGCCGTTATGTATCAGCATAATACTTAGGCTATATTGTATTATACGGAAGCTTTTTTTCATATAAACAATCGATTGGAGTCGTACTTATCGAATAAGTACGAATCGATTCTATGGATGTTTGCAAACACAAGCACTCATGGTGGCAGAGCACTTGAGAGACCACGCCGCCGCCGCTGCGCCGCTGCGATCATTATCGCAGAACCATGGACCAAGTACAATGGCCTCAATGGGTCTGGCTGAACCCCTAGGAAATAATGCGGCACAGTGCGCGATAAGCAGAACTATGATTATTTTACTATGCACATAGTACACTTCTGTTTCTGTACACACATAACTTAAGGTTGGTAATGTTTTAGCAGTAATGTGTGCAGCACATTATAGTACATCTACTACCTTTACTAAGCTTTTATGGTGGTTTCTTACTGTCGCTATACTACTACAAAGCGGTAAAACGTGTATTCGACGTAAACAACATAAGGAAATAGTGTTCACGTAAAATATTTATTCGTACATTTCGCTCAAGTTTGTAAATAAACAGCTACGGATAAATCGCGAGTTAAGAACGTGTTTATGTACCGTTATATCTCGCTGAAAGCCGGACCAGTCGAAAAACGAGTTCCTCTTATCACGAAAGTTACATTTTACGGAACATCGCGTGAAATTATCGATATAGAATTTAATATTGTTATCGATATGTAATTGCGCTTAAAAGAAGTCGTCAAAGTTCATAGGCCTTTTACGCGAAGAATTTCAAACACCACCGTACGGTTGTGTGAATCGAGAACGTGAATCGAATAAGTTTAGAACGATCGTGAATGATAAATAAACAGAGCTAGGATTCGCGGACAATGCCCTTCGAGCTTTCTCTATTCTCCATATATTTTACAACTTCGGCAATGTCTTCACAATTTCTGAAGGCACCTTGGTGAATGTAGCACACCATCTAACTACGGTACTTTCTCACTGACAAGACAACACACCATTCCCATTCACCGTTCGAAAACTGCAGCTTAGTAGGCCGATGAAAGCATCGATAACAATCGATTATAATAAAAGATAATGAAATAGACTGATAAAAAAATTAAGTCCAACCGGCTATGATGTCAACATTGACCAGGTTAGTAAAAAATGTTTTGAAAGCCTACGCCTTTCTTTTTTGTCGCTACTAAACCAGTACGCGTAGTATCTACGATGAGATCATTTAAGGATCAATGCTCTATCGCATGCCAAAGCAATGATCAACAACAACTGAAGGGGGATTGGCGCGGCCGTCGACCCCGCTAAATTAACAAAAAACTGCGTGATGTAACTTGGAAAGTGCGGAAATAGCGACATAATAGAAACAAAATTACACAGTGCCTTATTATATCACAGCTTCTGGCATCTCTCGCGGATAGATGCAACGCGGAGGGGTCACTGAACTTGCGAAACTCACCTGTCTGTCGGGCACAAAACAAAACCTAGTATGTGATGCAACTAAAGAAAGCACGGAACTCGATCGCGGCAAGTGGTAACGCAATTAAAGAAAGAAACAATAACATTTTGAAATTGGAACTCGAGTCGATTCGAAATTCAAATGAGTCGGAGTCGGAGGCGATGCTCGCGCGTTGCACAACTGCCAGCGGAAGAGAGTGCGGGCGAAACGGCACATTGCGGTGATGCAATAAAGAAAGTGCGGAACTGAAGTAGGTTTTCTAACGCGGTGAATGTACTCGGCCATTAGCATTGTACGATTCGCAAGCTGAGAGGCTCGGGGCGACGACCTCAGTGATGTCAGAGGACCGTGTGCGAACCATTTGCCAACGATGATATAAGATCCAAGTAAAGCCTTCTGGAGGAAAATTACGATGCGAAATCACGGCAGCAGCGCAGCGTTGCAGCAGGCAACACTGTTACATCAAGCTCTTACTATAGGAGACTGCAAGAGTTAGGTAACTAGTGTTGTCACACTCGTTTGGTGCAATTACTGATGTAACCGACTCAGTAGGCACTGGAAAACTTATTAACGTATGATACACATACTTTATTTACCCGTCGAGGCTGTTGTGTAAACCTGAACGGCAGATGTACAGTGCAAATATAAGTAAACTGCAAATATACTGGTTCGAATGCTCGAACCTGTATTACAATACGGGCACAAGATGTTGCTCGCCGCATTAAGTATGAGCAGGTTACGCTACGTTGGACCTTATCGACGAGGTAATCCTACAAATTCGATTAAGGTTACGTAACCCACATAAGCACAGCACTGACATACATAACTAGCAAAATTATGTTAAAAAAGTGATATGTCAAGTTCAGTGGGCGCGTGGCCGGTGCGCGCGCGCAGCGGCCGCCGCGGCAGCCCGCAGCCCGTGGAGGGGAGTTGACAATGAATGGCAAAGCACCGTTGTACTTGACCCAGTATTTTGGGCGTCACGCCCGCCGGTGCAGCGAGCTTCGATTGATGTGATGACACGTCACGCAGAACAATAGTACCAAGAGGTATTGCCTCCAGCGGTACCATTCTCACATTTAACTATAATTAACGTGTGACGCGATGGCTTTATGATAGCTCCGACATTGGCGCACTAACCTACTTGGCAGCGGGCCTCAGGTTTCCTTGCGTCAATCATAAAGTATTCCACCATATCGCCGGTACCGAATGATGTCACCGTTCTACACGTGTCAGCGTTACTATGAATCGCTGGGCTAACATCTATCTCAACACGTTTAGGGCAAACGTAAACACGATGTCGAAACGCACACAAAGTATCTCGCAAGCGGTTTCCGATATACATTTGTCTAGTCTACTAGATATGTCAAAAGTATACTTATATGCCATTGCGCAAGGTCGACAACGCACCTGCGCCGGTCACTGCAGCGACCGTTGCAGCTCCCACGATACATGAATAATTAATTCATTAAAGGGTGAATCGAGGAACGTGGCACCTGCTGATCACCTTCTAGGGATGAAATAGGATCAGTGAAGTCTATTTGAACTCCACATCGAGCAGAAAAGGTTTTGTAGTGTAGAAGGCGCGTGTGCGGCGTCGGGCGGCAAGCGCACTCGTACTCGTAATCATCGAAGTAGGTTAAGGTTCCATCAAGGATTTGTTGCGGCAAGCTCCGCTCCAAAACGCCGAGCGTGGCTCTGAACTAACTGCACGGTTCCGCTGCATTTGTCCATTGCCTTTTGTTCGTGATCTTAATGTTCTCAATTACTTGTGCTTTGCGGCGACGGACCGTCTGTCAATGCCTCAATGCTCTAATTCATGAATAGACACTTTTTTCCCGAGTTCGCAATTCAAATTGAGAATGTAAATCTTCGCCTGTCGGAGACAGTTACTCAGAAACAAAAGAAGGCTAGGACTTTTGTTCAATTAGTGTTGGAGAAACAAAAGTAACTCGATAGTTAGGGACGTGCGTTTGTAAGGACACTTAAAGCGTAAACTTTGAACAATGAGAATGTCCTTTGAGCACCTTTTGAAATCCGAAGTGGGTACAATTCAACACAAACAGGTTAATAAGTTTCAAAACGATCCAGATGTATTACAAAATTTCAAAAGCGGTAGCACACAACTGTTTGGCAACTGCATGGTCGATTCTGTCGTAACAACGCAGCGTCCGGACCACTCGATTAATTGTTCTTATACTAAGCATTATTTTATTCTTTTGTTCAAATAACATTCTACTGAAACAGTGAGAATACTTGAAAATACTTCAAATAACAGTTTGAAGAGGCTTTAATTGCGGGGCTTATTGTTTGGTACAGTACCTGCCCTACAAGTGTATAAAAAAATAGGCATTAAAATATTATATCACAATAGCAGTGTTGCGGCAATGAAAGACCACAAATTATTATGTAAGAAATCGACCTCGTAATTAAAATACTAACTAGGTTTGATTTGTTAGAACAGGTATGTAAGTAATTATGTGAATTGTGTAAACAGAACTCGCCAGCTTCAATCGTAACTACTCGACTTATCTAACAGAAAAGCGACTTTTGTACCTGAGATAATTTTACCAGCGTCAGGCTACGTTAATGTTAACACATGATGGATTATATTTACAAAAGGTATGCACAGAAGTTGATCACAATAGTCATCGTGATCGGGTGCGCAGACGCAGGCGGCGCGGCAGATGTGTTCACCGCATTGTCCCGCAACAAAAGCAGGTAGGAACCTAGACGAGAACGCCATGTGCTACGTGTCATTTTTTTCAAACAGATACGTTTTACGTAAAAATCCAAAAAAATATTAATCTGACCGAACAGATGGCCGAGCACATGTCGTCACAAAAAATGTATTAATGCGACAGCACGAGAAAACCAACACAGCCCAATCAATTCCATTTATCTAAGTATGTACGTATACAAATAGATAAAAGATATGCACGAGTGGACGCATTCCACCGTAATAGCTTAAAATTTCATTTCAAAGCCAATCACGAACGCTTTGTTCTCAGTCCGTCTACTAATTTAATTACAATGGTTTCCCTTTGTTACAAAAGAGAGAAACGAATCGAATCCCAGTTATCAAAATTAATAACGGCAAAACCAATTTACTCTGCGTAATATCCTGCGATTTAGTGAACTTCGCAGACCTTTAGACGATATTGCTTTTCGTGAACAGCTCTCCGATTGGTACTTCGAGCCGGATAGGCACATCTGCTGCTAACGAATCTTAAAACAAAAGTCATGAAAAGACCAATGTTATAGGGGAACGCTACAAACGAAGGTTCGAAAAACGGCAAATATTGACCTCGTGGCAGATGTCGAAACTCAAACTTCGAGCTGGCTGTAAGTGCATTTGAATAAACATCGCCTCTCGATAGTAACCCAGCTTTGTTGACCTTACTATGTATCCGATATCGGAGCGTATGCACCCAGATAGAGTTGTCATCAGGTGTCCAAACACAGAGCGTTTTCTCAATACCCATTGTTGCTTAAAACTTATGTCGAAACAAGGCGATGCATTTAAAAATACTTAGCGACGTGTGAAGGGAGTATACTGTATGTACATTACAAGCACCGTCATGTTTTAAACTATAAATAACTAGTCCATTGAGTTAATGCAGTAGCTAAGCTATAGACGTGGGCGCCTGGAGTACAGGATGCAATGCCATTTAAACATATTGGACCTTAAATAAACTCATCGCTATTAACTCTGGAATCATCGGCAATAAACTCTTTATGACGCCAGATTTATGAACTCTACATCTTTTGATAGAAGAATAATAGACTGTGTTACTGCTGATATAAAGTTTGATTTAAGATGACAGGTTACAAAAAATAGACGAAATATATGTTATCATTGTTAGTCTCGAATGCAAACGCTGAACACGTGCGTTTGCAGGTAAAGGTTCTATTCGCATGTGCAATCTATTGTGTTGAAAAACGTGTTTTTCTTAAGGATGAATACGAAGATCTTTGCACAATGGTCGGTGCTTTTCTATCAAGGCCCATCATCGATTCTGCAGAGAGTCGACCGAATGATAAATCATGCGTAGGAGTCGTCTACAAAAGCAGTATTTGTTTACTGGAACATCTGCTCAGGTCGAACGAGGGTACCTTTAGAATTGGCAAGTTCGTTTCACAAAAACTGGCATTGTCGCTATGCTCAGGTAATTGTTGAAAGATTAACCCGATACGGACTCCGACAATACAATTAGAACACCTTGACGTTTTTTCTGAAGTTCTGTTTGAATGAATGGTGTCAGGGTAGAGATTCATGTTCCAACGTAGTGTGCACCGAACACGGAGCATATTGCGGCATACAGCGACCTTAAGTCGTTATCTCAAGTGATAAGAGATTGCTATGACCTTATGTTGATTAGTGTCTCGTATGACGATAACGCCGAAGTCCAATGACCGTGGATCCTGGGCTATTACCACGAATTACGGTAAATTAAGCCAGTTCCCATAGCTCTCGAGTATCGAGGGGAAGCCTAGTTTGAATCGATTCTCAAGCACTCTCGAAGGCCGGATGTAACGGGACCGGAAACGGATTTTGAATGGAATAAGACTGCAGAATTTATACGGCAGATGGTCAGCCAACATTGTAGCCAGCGGGACAAAGAAAAAGTTTTAATAGTTAAAAGGTATAAAAACTGCAACCGGCTAGCCATGTGGCTGCGAAACGCGAGTTAACTTTAATTATGTCGGCGCAGTGCAGTCCATAAGTTTTAAATTGGCTTGCGATGTAATTGCAAATAGGTACGCCAAGCTGCTTTGCTTTTTGATGATGTCAACAAGACGAATAAAAATACGAGTAAAATTTAAAAATTAACCAAACAAAAATGTCCACAAGTCGAAGTAATCACCAGAAAGAATTGTTCTACAACATTTTGTAGTAGTAATATACGAGTAACTTTTGCGCAGTTGCTTAGGAGTATCGAGAAATATTTTAATAACCTTCCTAAGATGTTTTCAATAAAACTTCCAATCATTGTATTTTTTTATCAATTTCTTGATATAGAGATGAAAAATCCTGTACATCCACGGCAAATAGGAAAGGGGATACGAGACGGATGACGAGAATGAGGAAAATGATCAAGATATTTTCTCATTAATTTGCGATGTAATTATGTTTGATATCTCAGAAAGTTAATATTATGTTAATACATTCCACATTACATAAGAACGTGATAATCACGCGGGGGTGAACCGCTAATTATACAGTTCTTTCATCGTGCCGGAAGACGTGTCACGTACGCAGCCAACTCACTAAATACCGACATGAAATCCATTACAATTCAATATTTTGACTCAATACCTTTCAAGTTCAGTAAATAAGAACATAAAACTTTTAGTATGCATCAGAGAAACATAAACGTTAACATTTAAATTTGAAACGGCTGGTGGTTCCTGGTTGGGCGGCGCAGGCGCTCACGGTTGGAAGGCGGAAGAGCGTCGCTTGCGCAACTGACATTGAACCGAGGCGGTCTTCGATTGGAGGCCAGCGCCGCCCGATTCAAATTTATGTATTTTAATGATAATAAAATCATCGTTCTCAATTCTTATCAATGGAAAATAAGTGAGGTTTTCCTCATTGCGTTCCATTAAAATTAGTCGGAAAGGATGGGCAACAGGAAAACCACGAATCGAGTTACGTATACATTTTCACAGGACAGATTTCTGAGAAACAGGATGTGGAGAACAATATCAATCAGTTACGCGGAAGTGCGCCGTTGGTATATTCCGAGCACAAATATGAGATTGTTTTGATTGCAGACTTTCCGCTACGCCACCGCCGCGCGCCGCCGCCGCGCCGGCGCCGCGCCGTCGCGTCGTCGTCCAGTTTTCGAACACGTCAGCCAGCGATATCACGAATACTTATACCGATAAAACTTCGACGATAGTAATAGCTATGTTTTCTGATGAAAATACCAGAGTGGAGCGCGTCACGCCAACTGGTTCATTTACAATGAATGAGGCAATATTACTACGTCACATGTAAGCGATTCGCAAGTGTGAACGCTAAATTCAACGGACACAAAGTCACCTTCTAGTGTCGATAACCACCTCGAAGGTGAATAGTGTCAATCATACTGTAAACATTTTGTTTGCTGATCTGTATTTTCCGAGCTCGATAATAAAGATTGTAGACGTCTGCAGTTAATAGAGCGTGAAAGTCATACTGCTATTGGGAATTTGGAATGTAGAGACAAAAATGCTTGTCGAGTGTGTGAGTCGATGAATGAGTGGGCAGGCCACGTGGCCACGTGGTGCATCACTACCGCATCGCTATCGAGGATGTCGCAACGCTCGCCGGTCGAGTGGCCGCGCCCGCAGCCGGGGCCCGCTCGTCCTTGGCCACGGCCGACGCGGCGGCACCGACCATCAGCCGTGGGACTCGACCGTGCGTAACCGCTTCCGCATGCTACGTCATCTCACCACTGACCACGGAATTACGCACAACACAATCAATACCTACAAATAAGAAATCGTACGTCACTGAATCCCACTGAAGATCCCTTGTGACGTCAGCGCTGCGTAGCGCCCGTAGCGACGGCTACGAGGTCACGTGTTTCGACCCGAAAAGACGCAACCCCAGGCGGCGGCGTGGGCGAAGCGAACTACGTCAAACGTAAAATGTCAAATGCCTACCACCTACCCGCTTTTGTTGTATCACGTTTTCACGATTCAGATACAAATTTTCTTTTTAAAATTTTCGTTATGTAACTTTGTCAGGTGTCGTTTTGAATGTAAAATGTTTGCTGTTGTTGCTTACGGATTATTACTTAATAGCATTACTTTTGTTATGAATAATTTTAAGAACAAAGTCTTGACTTGTGAGGAAAAGTTATAGAGATATTCAAATATTGAAATAATTGTCGTGTCATGATTTCAAAGCAGAGTTGAGTCACGCTCGATCTAAATACACACGAATCGATCACAATATATGAACGATTATATCAGTGCGCGAATGTGGAGTGTGGAATGTTCAGCTAACTGCGCAAAAGTAATGAAATCTGTACAAATATCGATTGTGTCGAGAAAAACAAGAGCGGAGAATACAATGGAGTGGTAATGACGCCAGCACGTAGAGGTGGCAACGTGTTGTCGCGATTAAAAACGACGATGACTTCACGTCAGCGATAGGGGATCATCAACACCAGCAATAGCATGACCCCAAGCCATCACAAATTCATTTAATATATACTTAAAACGTAGCTAAATAAGGACTACAATCACATGAAGCAAACATCGACGTAAACACAGTCCAATTATTTTTTAATTGCAAAGCCTTTGTCTCTTTAATTTTCCACTTTCATTTCAGATTTTATTGGTACAAAGATAAATGAGAGGGTATCCTAGGCTTCAAAGGATAGAGATAATGGAGAAGTAAAGCTAAGTTTATTTACCACAGTCATAAATAAACTTAACCCTGCAGCTACTGCGGTGAGTGTCTGCCAGACCCAGATACTTTATGTATATGGTCCGACACTCTTTCGGTGAAGTGTTGTAAAACAAATCAAGGATGACAGTTAAGATAATTTGTCAAACAATCGATTAAATGCAAAGATATGACGTGAACTCGAAATCACAGGGCATTGTGTCGCGTATGGTTACACAACGAGTGACCGCGAACTAAGGTCGGATACGTTCTCATATTTATTGTACGTATTCTTCAATCTCGAACGAGGCTCGAGGTCGGTTCGGGCTCCGAGTGAGTACCGTTTCGCAACGCAACGTATTTCAATGTCACTGTGAACGGTCCCGATAACCGTGAGCTATTTGATTCGTTTTATTCGGATACACGTCCCAGAGACTCCATTAAGCTGTTTCAATGAAACTGTTTTAAGCTATATGTGATAGTAATTCTTATTTATTCTCTTAACATTTTTTGTTATGCTTATGCTATTACTATGGGACTTATTATTTACTGATACTTCAAAATTGTAATTCATTGGTTTCGTCGTTCTGATAAGAAAGTGAGAGATCATCATCAAACATATCTATGTCTAGTTTCCGTCGCTCCGTCTCGTCGTTGTGATTAGCTATAGTTGAGTTAAGTATTTAAATGACAAATTGCGGGTATCTAAAAAATACATTTATTACGTAATCGGACATTTTGCAATGGTTTGCTTACACGTCGGTCACCTCTGCCTAACCCTTTGGGCATATGAAGACTTGACGTCAATTTGAATCAAACTATCGGAATCATGAATGCTGCAAATCTTCCAAAACAACATTGTATTCACGTTTTTCACGACCGTGTTTACAAATTCTGAATTTGTTTAACAATACGTCAAAATTAGCGTTCAATGTCAAGTTTGTTCGTTGCGCAAGTAAAGCTCTCATTAGCATTTTGCTAACTCCATTTACCACAATCGATGTGGTGTAGAAATTACAGAATAACTCTAATTAAGACGCTCAATCAGACTTGAAGGTACGCTTACGACAGAGGTCGTCCAAATGACTCGATGAATGTCAATATTAACAGATTCAGTTTACTCTTAATTAATATTCGTACGATCACGTGAAGTGTTTTGGCGAGTTTGTGATTGGTGTAGTAATGGCTGGCTGCAGCTTGCGTCATTTCCTCTTTTTGGCCGTGAACCGGGTTACGTCAGCTACCATGTTTCGGTGAGAATGAAGGAGACACGATGCAAGCATATATTAACAATTTTATTGTTCCGTTTAATTCTCCAAATGATAAGATATAAACAAGAGGATTTTTTAGAACTTATAAACGTACAGTCATTTGATTAGCGTACAACTAGTACTCACAAGAGGTAAAATTATGAAAATATATAAGGGGAATTTGTGTATGACATCATACATTTCATCGTAATTACCATGTTAATCTTTGTGGCTGAGTAAATCCCTCTGCTTTGGCATAACTGCGTCACAAAATATATTGTTTTAGTAGTACACAGAAGTTTAAAAAGAATCCGCTTGTGAAGGATTTTTGTAGTAAGATATTCGACATGAAATATGCTAAAACAATGATATTTTTGCACACGATGATGATAAGAATAGAGATATGTAAATTACGCAGTAAGATAAATTGAATCCAAGCACGGTTCGTACCCAAAAAAATTAAAACAAGGGACCGATTATAGAGTCTACTGTGCCTAGTCGATTATCGACAAAACAGCCGATTTCCAGGTCATTGTATCTGAATTAAAATATTGTACAGGAAGCAAGCAGGAAATAGAAGCCCCTGACGCGCTTAATAATAAGAAAGCTATTGTTTGGACTTGTGTATCTACCTACACACCTCATATACATATTGTACGTATAACAAATTCCGGTGAACTCATTTACTGCATTGTCATAAGGTGACTTTGGTACGAACAATTAGCCCGATAAAAATATACAAAGCGACGCTACGCAACGTTTGTTGTTTGTGTTTTCTGTGGAACGCATCGCATATTGCATTATAAAACTGCAATTGCATTGTAGGGTTAATCACAATTCTTAGCAACAAAGGTTTAATTTTATAACAGGCGAGCAAAATAAATTCACGCTGCAAAAATAGTAGTACTACATTGAAAAACTATAACGCAAATTCATTGTCAAGGTTAGCATCCCACGATTTTTATCCTATCAGAGTATTTCAGGCGCGCGTTGGCGTTGGATACGTTTTCCTGAAGGTTGAGACTTTTTAAGGACATACCTCTGTAAATAATAATGTACGTATTTATCCGCTGCCCTCGCAGCCAAATATTTTGCGCACCATACTAAACGTAGGCGGGATTCACGATAGAATTAAGGAGAATTGGTATTTGCGACGCCTCACAGTAGATCGAAACTCGTCTTTCATAGACATAGAATCTTGAATTATTAAAGGTCAATTTTTTTGCTTGGGACGAGTTCTGTTAATCATTGTTATACTATAAAATGGGATGTGCGACAATTGTGAGCACAAATAGGCAAGATATAATTTTTTTTTGAAAAATTTGTATGGGACTAACATATAAAATGTCAATATCTCCGTAATCACAAGTTTGGCCGTTATATCCTTGCACACGTATATAGTACTAATTATTTATGATTTTTTGATATACTTTGTTTTGCGGCACCACTTGCGATTTTTTTTTTAAAAATCGTCAAAGTTATTAATTTTTTTTTATATTGATGACTGTTTGTAATGCTAAAATATGCGATTATTAGTTCTAGTTTAGGGTATTTTATAAATCTTAACAGAAAACTTTCTAAGAAATCACAAGACTGTTAACCAAAACATTTTCACGTCTCAATACAACTTGCACGGTAATAATAAATTATATATTTTTGAATCTAATCTAGTCACCAGTAATGGTGACTAATAACTAACTTAATGACCTCCGTTACTTCTAATGGTTAAGTAGTCATTTGTTAATGACCTCCGTTACTTCTAATGGTTAAGTAGTCATTTGTTTATGACCTCCGTTACTTCTTATGGTTAAGTACTCATTTGTTAATGACCTCCGTTACTTCCGTTAATACTAATTAATATTGTACCTAATTAAGTAAATGAATATAACATCTAAAGTGACAAATGCTGCTTAATTTCAAAATTAGTTGTGATAATGATACCCTCATTACCAAAACTAATTATAAATTAAGAAAAAATAGTACCCTCATAATTAGTCAATACCTATAAATAGTCAAAAATCAAATTATGTAGCTTCAGTTCATTTTGAGTACTTCTACTGCTAACAACTAATAGTATCTACCTACCCGCTTACCCCGTGATTGTGAATAATGGAAAGTGTAATTTCAAACTTGGACTTGTTTGTTATTCTGAGTAGTCAGAATACTAAATTCGATCACGAAATATTATTTAACACGCTTGTTAATCGACTAGATTCTAGCCTTTCCGATGAAGACCGTGTTACCCTCAAGGAATTTTGTCGGAAATTCACACGGGCTGTTCAGAAGAGATGGATAAGATCCCACCGCAAACCTGATATTTTTAGACGTGATTATTCCAATTGGCTTGAGGCAAATATTGACTGGCCAAGCTGCGTACAAACAAATTTGCTCATACAAGAATCGGTAAATGAAAGTACTTATGCTGAACCCTTACCATCAACGTCAACGATGATATCGGCTTCAACAATGACAAAAAGGTCGCGAAAGCCCTTTGAAGATTTAAGCAACAAGCAGAAGAAGAGGAGATCAAATGAACATAAAGATGAAGAACCTGTTGAATTAGCATATTCAGCTGCAGCACTTTTAAAACAAGATGGTCGTGAGGATATTGCATACGTTATTGAATACATGTTAAAAAATCCAGATGCAACAGCAAGAATTAAGGAAATGATCAAAAAACCAGTCCCTAAAGTATTATTTTCACCAGAGAAAGCACTGGGTTTGTTGCTTTCATTAAAATTATCAAAATGGCAATACATCACTTTGAGGGAAACAACAACTCGAGAAGGTTCGAAAGATATATATCCGTCGTATTATAAACTTCAAAAGGCTAAGCTTCAGTGTTACCCTCCGGAGACATTTGTGACCATAACGGATAGCTCAGCTTCGATTGCACTCCAAGCATTACTAGATTTAACAGTGACCAGGATTATTGAAAGTCTTCCTAGTACTAGTGAAATACAAGGCAAGCAATTGATTTTAATATCGAAGTGGGGATTTGACGGTGCATCCAACCAAAGTAGATATAAGCAGAAAATAGACAGTGAGCAAGATGATTCCAGCATATTTATGACCTCTTTGGTTCCTCTAAAGTTAACAACAGGAGAAGGTGATACTATTTGGATAAATCCAAAACCCTGCTCTTCTACATATTGCCGCCCAGTGCAGTTCAGTTTTTTGAAGGAGAGCAAAGAAGTTGTCATGAATGAAAAAACTAGAATGGATAATGAAATCCAGGCTTTGATTTCCACAAAATACCAAGCAAATGAGATTAGTCATCAATTGTTATTAACAATGATCGATGGCAAAATTTGTACATATCTCTCGGAAGCTAAATCAAATGCGGCCTGCTACCTGTGTTTGGCTAAGCCAACCGAAATGAATCAGTTAGATAATGTAACGTCAAAGACCGTTTCTACTGGTTCCTATGAATTTGGATTGTCACCACTACATGCCCGTATTAATGTAATGGAATGTCTTTTACACATAGCTTATCGCCTCGATTTTAAGAAGTGGTCTGCGAGGGAGGAATCTCACAAGATACTGTTACAGACCAGAAAAAAGCTTATCCAAGATCGATTCAGAGATGATCTTAATCTCTTGATCGACATCGTTAAACAAGGGTCAGGCACAACTAACGATGGTAATACTGCGAGAAGGTTTTTCGAGTTTCCTGAGAAAACTGCAGCAATAACAGGACTGGATGAAAACCTTATCTACAGGTTTGCCGTGATTCTGCAGGCAATCACTTCTGGTGAGATAATTGATGTGCCTAAGTTTAAAGAGTATACCAAATTAACTGCCGAAAGATATGTAGAACTTTATAATTGGTATTACATGTCCTCAACTGTCCACAAATTATTAATCCACGGAGGTGATATAATAGCCGAAAATGCTATTGTGCCAATTGGGAGTCTATCAGAAGAAGCTTCAGAGGCCCGCAATAAAGACTTCAGAAGATTCAGGGAACATCATTCAAGGAAGAAGAGTAGACAAACATCTAACGAAGACATCCTCAACATGCTTCTTCTCTCATCTGATCCTCTGATTTCTTCAATAAGACCAAAACTGGATGCCCATAAGAAGCAGGTATACTTTAGAGAAGCTTTAGATCTACTCAAACTTCAGGAACCTCCGATAGAGTTCTTGGATGTAATGGGAACTGTAGAGTCAGATTCTGAAGTGGATTCTGATGGTGGTGAAGTATTAGAATAATTTAACTTTTAATATTATAAGTAGTTACTTAATTATTGTAATTTTATTTTCACTTGTATTTGACTTATTTATTTATTTATTTTACTTATATTAATTGTACTTACCTAAATCATTTTATTTGATTCCAATTTAATATTTATTGTGTGTAATAATTTCAATTTATTTTAAATTTCAGTTGATTTCATCTTTTGTTAGATTTAAGTATTTAATTTAATTTATTTTGAAGAATTTTATGATTTCTGATATTTATATTTGATATTCATGATTTTATTATGTTTTTTACATTAATAAAAAAATCAATTCTTTCTAAACTTCTTTTTTAATTTTATAACCCAACTTATCTAAGTATCTAATACTAGATAGTTTAAATCTCATATAAGATAAAAGTTTTTATCTTAATTTAATGATAGTTTTATACTATGGATCTGCATAGTATAAAACTGATAAATTACGTATATTTGAAGCATTAAATATAGCCTATAAAAAAGAATGATAATTCTGCACTAATTATTAAATTACGGAGCTCTTAAACTTAATACATATTCTTTTGAGTGTATCCTTTCGCTAATTGCTTTATTAGGTATTTAGTCTATCTGATCACCTAACGGAGGTCATTAACAAATGAGTACTTTTACAGTACTCATTTGTTATTGATTACCATACCATTACAGGTGACTAGATTAGATTCAAAAATATATAATTTATTATTACCGTGCAAGTTGTATTGAGACGTGAAAATGTTTTGGTTAACAGTCTTGTGATTTCTTAGAAAGTTTTCTGTTAAGATTTATAAAATACCCTAAACTAGAACTAATAATCGCATATTTTAGCATTACAAACAGTCATCAATATAAAAAAAAATTAATAACTTTGACGATTTTTAAAAAAAAAATCGCAAGTGGTGCCGCAAAACAAAGTATATCAAAAAATCATAAATAATTAGTACTATATACGTGTGCAAGGATATAACGGCCAAACTTGTGATTACGGAGATATTGACATTTTATATGTTAGTCCCATACAAATTTTTCAAAAAAAAATTATATCTTGCCTATTTGTGCTCACAATTGTCGCACATCCCATTTTATAGTATAACAATGATTAACAGAACTCGTCCCAAGCAAAAAAATTGACCTTTAATAATTCAAGATTCTATGTCTATGAAAGACGAGTTTCGATCTACTGTGCGCCTCCGTGCGCGGTTTTGGAACGAGAAGCTACTTTATTTTTGTTTTAGGTTAACTTCGTGTCGTGTCTATCATAAAATGGGAATGTTACACGCAATTCGCCCACGATTTGGCGGGAATCTTAGCATATAGACACAAATATAGGTGTACAAAACAAGTGTCTGATATGTATGTAAGAGTCGCACGTCGTTCTTTGTTGTTCTGTAAAGTCAAGTATCGTCTGTAAAACATTGAAGTTGTTGAACTTCTCAGCAGACAGGAAAATGCTGACAGTCAGCGTCCGCGTCGTCGGGCAAGATTTACGATTAAAGTTGTTCGGTAGCTCGGTCAGTCCCCCGTAACATAAAACTTTTGTGCGGACTCGATGTAGCCCATGTTTTTATTTATCCAGTTCCATGAAACCTCAACATTCGCTTTCTCTCCGAGACTACAGTTTTTATCGATGACTCGTTTCTTTTGCATGCATAAATTCATACGAGTCAACTCGAGGTTTTATACATATCTTGTTTTTATTTTTCCCTGCGTGTAAATGAACTCCGGCAATTAATGCGATACGAGTAGCTCACGATACGGGGATATTTTTAAAGAAAGCGTCTCTATTTATGTTGGAAATCGTTTAAAATACCGTCTCATGTTCATAACAAGCTAACCGGTAGGTTTTCCTATTTATATCAGGTATTTAACCATGAGGTTATATTTGGAAATTTTAGGGTAGGTTAATTTTAACTAGAAACGAGCGAGGGTAGTGACCCGATCGAAATTTCCTATGATTCATCCCGCACCCTCTGTTGTCGCCCTCTGGTTTTTTACATCCCTCTCGGGTGACGTCACCAAATGCACGGAATGCACACTCATACCTAATGGCATTCATCATCGCTCTGTCATAGCGTGATTCATTTTACATTGTGCTCTGAAGTTTATATTTATACCAGACAGAAATGTAAAATTTCACTCTTCTATTGTTAGAGCGGATTGGAATCCTACGATGTGTAAATACGGGACATTCTTGGATAATTTGATTTAAATTACTCGCTACCGAATGAGTTCAACGGACTCATTGTCGTTCGTACTCGATAATGCTGATAAGGATGACTGACAATTTAGGAACGGCACGTACGTAATTAGAAACGTTTTGTCATGATCTAGAACTATATGAATGTTCCAAAGGATGATGTCAACCAGCCCTTACGTCATCATTAATGCCTAGCAGCAGAATTTAGTTTACGGACGGGTGGTTTGGTCGGTCAGCGACCTTCGCGACACGGATGCACTCGCGGCTCGAGGATAGCACGCCGGTATATTCTCGCTTCCGAAACGTCGCAACTCCCGCCCTCGAGCAGGTTTAAGCGCAACAAACTAAGAAATATATGCAGGAATAATCCTCGCTCGCATGAGCCGAGACTGTTGCTATGGGAGAAAAACTGATCATAGCTCGAGTGGAACGCCACGAAAGCCGTAAAATGGGATACGGCGTGTGTCGGTCACTGATTCCACCTTCGACGCCGTTCTTGGTGAGCGGTCAAGTGCAACGCTGTTCTTGGGGCGATTACGAGTCGCTCATTCTCGGCCCTAGTTAATTGTTGGCACGTGCATTTTTTGCTCGTAGGGCGGTGAACGCACCCATCTCGCTTGGGGTCGCGTGCGCTCGCCGTCTGCGAAGCCTTTTTGCACTTTTTCCAATCGCGCGTGCCTTGTTCCCGAGGAGAAGGTTAAGCCAGTTCATGTCGCCTTTATCCGTCTCAGGAGTCACGAACTGCGTGAATCACCCGGTGATATCATGATATGTCATTACGCCGTTGTTTTCCATGAGACTCACGGAAGGCAATCTTTATTGAGCATGCAGGAATTAAAAGCTATTTCAGCTGACGTGTCCAAGGTGGTCACGCGGAAAGAGCGTTCGAAATTCCTTTTCCGCCATGTTCAATGCTAAAACAGTATCATTTGCATCACTCTTGACATTGAATGTTGACATTTATGTTTACCAAACTCGTCGAGTACAATGTTGGGGGCGTAAGGAGCAAGGAGGCGTAACTAATGTATAGTTTGAATTGAAACAAAGCGTGTTAAATCTGTGGTTGTCAGGCTCTGTTTGTGCGTAATTAATAGTGTATTTTCGAATGAGTGTGTTGGACAGATGTGGACAAACGGAGCGTGTCACAACACAACACAGCTCACGGGTGGTACATATACGAGCAGCAGTGTATCGGCGGATAGGTGCGCGTTACGCAAATCCACAGATATGTCGGCAGGCCGAGCGGCGGGCGCGCCGCGCCGCTTGCACAAGGTTTCGCAGACCTTTGTTTTACGCAACCGGATCGATTTAATAGCTAGTCGTGCGTTTTCTCAGCTGTGCACCCGATATCGAAATTAACGACATATTTCAAAACTGTAATATATTTTAGAGCTACAATACAAAGACGCGGAAGACCGGATCTGCGCTTCCCCTTTCGACAATACCTGTTGTGATGCACCCCTATTTAGCGAGGTGTCAGTAAACAACGGCATTGTACCGCTCCGACTCCTCCGATCGGATTTGCTTTTGTTACTGACACCTATGTCCGGCCATTTATGACTCAGAATTTAGCTTGCACATTGTATCACTTGTATTGTACCCGGTTGTGTAAAATAGAAGCGAGTTTTGCAAAAGCTTCACAAGAGCGACGCACTGTCCGCGTCCGGTAGTCACATCCGTTGCTTTCGCATCACCAAAAAAGGTGCGAACATTCGTTATTTATAATCGTGACGAATGATGCTCGCTTCGTCCTCGACTTCGTCTTTTATTTTCAGAATGAGGGTAACGCGGTCGTGTAGGCGTGAGTGTTTGAAAGGTGTATGCCGGGGCATAATTACTTAAAAAAAGTAGTAGTCAAGGCAAACGAATTATTTTCGCATGTGGTCGTAATGCATTAGTATTTAAGTTTGGTTCCGCACGAGCGAAGAGGCGGTGTGGTCGACGGCTGCAGCGGCGGCGGCGGCAATAGCGCGACATTGGCACACTTGCCGCGACCTCAGTAGCTAGTCGCGATCGAGGCCGCGAATAACGCCCCAAAACAAGCGCAGACGCCGCTGCTACGGCGAACAACGCTGCGCTTGGATTCCGGCACGCCTGATTCACGCCACGCGAATTAGAACTCGAAGCGCGCTCATATATCTAAAGCCACACCCGCGCGAAAAACACCGCTCACACGTGCCAACGGCGCACTACACTATCTACTTCATATATGAAGTTCTGTCTATTACGCAAACATAACAAAGGTCTCCAATGCATATAAACTTCTTATACAACAGATGTATCTATTTCTGTTTTATTGCCGAACGCTCTGTACCTATTATGCAAAATACGTCGCTGTAATGTGGCGGCTCTTGCACCACGGAGCTTTAGCAACTCTGGTTTCAAAACGTTTTGAAAACTGTCGGCGTAGGCGCGGTCGCTACTTAGCCTGCCGTAGTATCAGCCTCGAGGCGCATTTCAAACGCGTTTTCAAATCTGGCAGACATTGAGTTTAAATCGGTAGTAAATAAGGGACAGTCGACAGAATTGGAAGGAAATGTAGTCAGGCGATGGCCGGGCCGGAATGCGCCGCGACGGCGTCTGCCGGGTGGCGAGCCGGCTCTATCGCGGACCAATTTGGCACATCCGCAGCCGAGCGCCAGCGGCCACTCTCGCGCACCGTAAATATCCTGTCCCGTTACCATACCGCCAAATCGCGTCACACTTGCAAATACGCACAACTAAAATAAAACTACCGAACACACTTTTCGCAGAGCAGCGACATCCAACCTGACCGGTTTTTTAAATGTCAACAACAGGATCGGCAAAGGTTACTTTCAGATCCAACTGCCTAACCGCATTTTTACTTTAAGCTTTTAATTAATGGAGTACCATCGCCATTGTTTGAGATGTATTCGATCATCCGACTTCTGAACACCGTGTTACGCAAAAACTTCCTTTTTACCTGAGGGATCGGGGTTATTATTATTTTGGCGTGGAGTGGGCGGGATGGCCCCAAACAATGGCATCGTGGAACACATTTTGTACCTGAGCGTATTTACAAAGGATCGTAAGACTCGTAAGCCGGGTTTCAGCTTCGTACTATCATGCCAAAACTCGGCTCCGCACTGTCTGACGTTACAAGATTTGTCCCAATTCTCTTTTGTCACAAATCAGCGAAGCAAATTACATTTTTTAAGACAAGCGCGTGGACAAAGGCGATTTTTGTCGCCAAAAACACGTTTCCGCTCGGAGATCCTGTCGCATTGGGAACGCATTAATCTAACAAAGCTAGTTTATATTCAAACATCCGGCTTTCGTCGATGCTAAAGCCACAAAGCGGAGTAATTCATTTTCGCTCGCCTGTGTTTGACGTACGTATTGTTATCATAATGGCTATAAAGATAAGAACAGGAAATTTATTTGATCTTTCTTTTTGTTATCGAAATGTTCACGTGATGTTTCCGCCGCGAGGTGTGATTATCTCGGGTGAGCACGCTACCTGCAGCCGGCCCTTGAGGAGTACGGAGTCGGTTCTCGCACCGGCCTCGATTTCCACCCTCAAGGCCTGCGCCCGGATATACAAGATTCGAGATTTCTCTTGATAGCCGCCGTATACACAAACCTCTCATTTGTTACATCGACGGATACAGAGAAAGTAGCAACGCATTCAAAGAACCATCAACCTCAAAAATCTCTTTCGTATGTAACGGAAATTCAACCCAGATACTCTGCAAAGACTGCTTCGCTTGTATTATATTAATTCATTTCATACTGAGACATAGATCGAACATGTTTTGAAGAGAAGGAAGTTTCAGTGTTTAGAGGTATGCAAACTAAGCATGCGAAATATCAATTCAACTTTGATTTTCATATCAAAGGCTGGGCGGAAGTTCCGCCTGAAATGGCAGAAAAAAATGTGTTTTCATCTTAAAGGACAAGAAAAACCAGAGGCGAGCGTTAAGAAAATCCACTTCAAAGCGTCAAAGAGAGTACGGAATCAATATTAATGCTGTTGTTTACCTTTGAGACGGGAACCGGGCTGATCGCAGCGTCTCGACTCCGCCGGATGCCTCGAATTTATAATCAGGGGTTCTTTTATATCGACGTGAGAACAGAGGTCAAAGGGCGGCCACTTGATCCAATTGCACCTTCAGCCATTCTCACGATTGCGAACAGCTGGTGAATGACCACCGCGACATGTGCATACTCATTAGAATGTATTAGGGCCGGACAAGGTCAGCTGCCCGATTATGTAAATCGGGATTGTTTGACCATCTGAATAATCACCGGACGCCGCTCTTTGGTCACCGATATCCTCTGGGAATGACACGAAAGGTGTGCCAGTAGGGCCCATTAATTCTGTCCCGGATTGTCTCAATTTGAATCAGCTGGCTACCTGCTTGACCCGAAGGCCCGTTATCGTGAAGCGGCAAGCAAAAACTGATGTTTCCGTTTCGACACCGACACATGGCAAAACTGGAAACGCATCTGCAATATCCTGGTTAATTAATGAACGGTCAGACGAAACAGACGCCACTGGGCAAGGCTGCGTCCCGTTTGCCCAATAACACCGAGCGTTTCGCGCACCCAGTAAACGAGCACAAATAAAAATTTTGTAGGTGGACTTTTCCGTTTAATGTTGCAAACGCGGTGCTTTATCTGTAAAGTTGCCTCATGTTTAATATCCAAATGAAAACATTCCTCGCTTTGAGAAGCAACTTCGGCAAAGGCTTCTCAAGTCGCAAGCGTACTCGCTCTACTATTACGTAAAGGGTGAAGCAAAAGTTTTTACATTTGAAGCGCACGGCCTCGGTGCTTCGTGTTCCGCACCGCAACCGACGCCACCGCTTTTGACAACATTCGCTTTGATAGCGCTTCACTGAAAAGGGTATTAAATTTTACCTCTCGTCTGTCCACTCAAAGAGCGCTGTGAATTAATACTGTTGCGTAAATACAGAGCTGGGATCAGTTTTGCCTCTTTGTTTAACATTTATTGCCATTCGTATTAGTCTGCGGTCGCGTCAAAGGCGAATTCAGATTCATAATGCCAATGTCGGGACGAGTGGAGGCAAAGGTCAAAGATACTATTAAAGTGGGTCCTGGAGTAAGTGGGTGGAGACAAGGCACGGTCAAATTGTCTCCACGGGGGCACAACGATAATCTCATACATGAAGCGGTTATTGCCTCCATTGTGGGAGGACTCTGTTGAACATTTCTATCACGGAGCTAGGAACGACTTATTGGAGTTCGACTTAAATCAGTATCAAATCAGAAATTTGAAAAAAAAATGGATGAGAGAGATGAAAACATTCTTTAGAAGATTTTAATCTAATCCCAATATAAGGGTACAATAAAACGTTATTAAAAACCAACAAATGGTAAGGGTCCAAATAAAAATACGGGCAGGTGAATAATGGAATTCATTTAAAGACTCAAATAAGGAATGTAGTCGTTACAAGACGTGTTAAGGGGTGCATATAATGATATAGGTATCCGTACAGGTTTCGGATCACCTGATCGGATAGGGGTGGTGCAGGTACCCGCATGCTTTGCAGGTCATGGGGTCGGTGATGATGGCAGCGCTGTGTATATACGCACGCACATTAGTGGAACAGTGGCGTGGCTTCGCGTTGCGCGGCGTTGCGGTGCGCAAGCGCAGCGCGCGGACCCTTGACCCGATTGCGGCGCGCAGTATTGTACGCAGCAATGACACCGTTCGCCTTGAGCCGCTAGCATTGCCGGAGATATTCGCAACAATGGAGGCCAGATAACGTTTCAAAAGTTTGAAAATCCGTCGGTTCCTACCAGAGCCGGCGCTTGGGGTCGCAATTAATGCAGCAGTTTTGTAATCCTATTGTGAGCGTTTTCTTTCTAATATTAACTTAAGCCGACGAAGTCATCGAAGTTATCGAACAATCGTTTGCGCAACTTGCCTTTATCGAGGACTTAAGTGTCATCATTGTCATGACATGAGCCGTGTTTGAATGTTCCTAATGAACTTGATAAGACGCGTGACTCACGAAGGAAACGAGTCACTACTTAAAATACAGAGAGCATTTCCGTTTCCCTTCCGTAAAGTTCAGACCGACCTTTTTATGGGTATTAAAATTTTTATTCTCACGATGACGATGGTAGGTAAAAAGGTTGGGGATACGAGTGATCGATCGATCCGGGTCGGATCGATAGCCAGAGATATCAGGCGTTTCCTGCGCAGATATCTTGCGTCAGATATTTGGTAAAATTTGCCACACCGGCAATCGGAACCACGGCCGACCGCTTTCGTCCACGTCACCTATAGCGTACAATTGTCAATCGCAGCGCAAATAAAGGAAAATTGAACATTTGAACTCACCTCTGAGGATCGGCAAAAACAAATTTTCTCAGCTTAAGATCCCGTAAGACGATGCCTTGTTCGTGGCACGCGGCGACCGTTTCTGCCATTTGTCTGAAAAGTCTCCGGGCTTCGTGTTCCCTGAGCCTTTTTCTCGCTCTCACGTAGGAATGGAGATCTGAGTGTGACCGGGGGAAGATGAGGTACACTCTCTTGTCTCCGACTAGAACTTCGTGGATGGGATTCACGTGAGGGTGGCCGTCGAGCCGATAGTGCGCTTGTAGTAAACTGCTACAGTCTCGTGACACCACCTGAGAAAAAAAATGAAACAATACACCATAAGTTATGTATGGCTTTCGAATCTGAACCAAATTACTTATATGCCGGTTGCGTGTCATGACATATTAGCTATATTGATTCTTGTAGTGTAGTAGGATACTTAGATGTCACCATTGTTAGCCGCAAGAAGCTATATCAATCCAATGAAATTTACGACTGTTTTTATACCCTTCAAAAGACACTATGAGTAGTAAGAACCTTTAAATAAACTTGCCGAAGGTGTTTTCCGGGAATTTAAATGAGTTTTCCCATTACCAGGCTTGCTTGCTGCATTATTCAGTAGACTGTCATAGCATTTGGAACAATTTTCCTATCAGTATTGACCCACTTCTTACCGTTTGCGTGACGCGTTGATGTCAAATACTATTGTTTCACGTTGATAGGCAAAACCGTTAACGTAATCGAGGCTATTTAAGTTAGATTTATTTACAAAACGTGAAACGACGCGTCAACTAAGCAAAGAGATACCAAGCTCATTTTCCCGACTACGTTAAATAGATTCAAAAGGGTCCTATTTCAAAGCGGCCCTGATTTAAAAGGGCTTACTAATGTGAATAACGAGGTTGAAACATTTTAGTGAATGCCTTGCTGACCCTCTTTGCAAATATCGACTTGGCCGGCTTCGAATAGATCGCGACAAACTAGAAACCAAACGAGATTGCGGCAATTATATTTATCAATATTGTGAATGGACAAGCGTTACCGGTCAACGTTATAACTTTCTAGGGAACCGCTGTCGCTCACTGCCGGTTTACAGTTATTTTATGATCGATTGCGCGAACCTCATGGGTGATGTACTTACCTACCTATGTTTCCAAACGAGTACAAAATGTCAACGACATCACGAACGCGAATTCCAAATTTCCCTACTAATGACGAATCACATTGCGTGTGTACGTTTTGAGCCATTTCATTTTTGAGTCATGCTGTAAATAGATATTTAGCGTTATTTTTACAGTCACCGCAGACGCTACGTCGCGTCGCAACTTTTCGACCGGCGAAAAAACATGACCCATTTGGACTAAATGTTTGCGAAAATATTGATAAGAACTCGCAATGTTGATACATCACTTGATAATACTTGCCATCGAACATGTTTTACGGGAGCTAACCTACTTAGCGTTATCAGAGTTTGTATAATCGTGGTGTATCTAGGAGTTGCAAAATATTAGCCCGCATCCACGCGCTTTGATAATGTTTCGACTATGATAATTTTCCACTTTTGTTGACGGAATTCAGGGATTTTTCAAATGAGTTGGAGCTCTTAGTAACTACTCTGAACGCTGTTAATGGTCAAACGATAACGGTTGGTTCAATTGTTTGCAGTTATACTGCAGTGGGTATTAATGAGATATGAAACTCCTACCAATGAAGCCCACTACTAGCTATTATAAATCATTGCTGCCTGCTTACAGCCGGCTATGTTTTGATTGTTCGCACAAGCAGCAGTGTTAACCCAGCAATGATTACGTCGGTGCTCCTCCAAGCGTTGCGCTCGCTGTGCTATCGGGTGGGGGCACGCAGGAGGGGGGCCCTAGCCTCGGTTTGACATTCGGCGATCGGCGCGTTATCAACTCGTCTATTTCACAATGTCAATGAGAAGGTCACGCCTATTTTCGGCGCGACCTGACGCTACCACGTGTGGCGCTTTAATAAAGTCAATAAATCGAAGTGACACGTTGTAATTATACAGTAATTTAACAGCTTTAAACTACAATACTTAGGTACCAAACAAGTACATAAATGATATGTAGCGCTCGTGTAGCCGTTTATGTCGGCAATAGACGGTGTTGAAAATACGCTCGGGCGTTTAGCAACGATAACGTTGCCACACTCTAACCTTGCTAGGTTCTCACGAGGGAAGTGCCTATTCTGTCCGCCTTGACAATAATCGTATGGGCCTTTGTTACTCATATACGAGTGCTTAGATACATAGAGTATCCTGGCTGCACAACCTAAAATTACAAGGTAGGCAGTTGCCAAAGAGAATTAAAAAAAAAACGAGTTAACAAACTAGTTTCACGGTCATGTCAGGGGGCAGGTCGCATCATGATTCATGTTTTATTATATGTATTTAAGGTTTCACAAAAATGTGATGATGTTGTTGTTTTGTTTTTTTTTCAATTAACACGTTTACGAAAGGTTGTTAACGATACAATAGCCGTTATTGTTAGATTAATCAGTTGCGAAAGTCGACACATGACATTGTAAAAACGGCGATGGCTGTGGCCTACAAGTGCGATCGAGCAGCGCGGGGCCATGACATATAAAGTACTCCTATGACATCGCTTCAACGAGATGCTATCAAAACAATGCACACATGCCACATAACCAAAACGTTAAAGCTACTTAACTGCTAATATTAAGTTATCGCGATAACTTAATATTAGCAGAAGCCGTTATTAAGCTACCACGTCACTAGTGATGCTGATTCAAATGATGACTTATACGCGACATAAAGTTTGCCCACTTCAATGTAACTTTTGAGGGCGTGTTGAAATTACTCGAAATTGATGACTCAAACAAGAGTTACTATGTACTCATAGAAAAGTATTATTTTTGGTGGCGATTAATAATTGGATTGTAAATGACACTGCATGTGGGCATATTATTGGGAACTGCTTATCTCTACGTGGGGTCCGATCCCGTGGGATTGTTGGAAGTTACCCTTTATTTGCGAACTGACGTCATAACGTGAACTTTGTTAATGGCGGGGTGTTATCAGATATTACCTAATGCTCGTAGGTACCTAATGTGATGAATATATCTACGCGTCTCTGTTGACTTATTTTTTTATCAAATGGCACGGTTTGTGCTAGGTAGGACGCGCCCACGATTATTGGCAAGTAAACAGTTTTTATTTATGTTTATGTAAGTAGGTGGATACGATAATATTGCAAATGGTCAAGTAGAGACCTTTTGAGCGAAAATAACAAGATTACGAACTAAGTTACCTACCTAGGTATATCAATCAAACAAAGCGTGTGCTGTTGAAACACCTCACTCACCCCATTGAATTGTGGCACAATTTCGAAACGGCGCATGTTACGTTTCATCGCGATCTGCGGCTGATGTGACTTATGAAAACTGTCCTTCAAACTTACCGGCAAATAGGATAAAAAAAACTCCTTGTGCTACCTACTCCGTCTCGTATTTTGTTCATGAACAAATAAAAATGAAATGCCATGTTATTTATATATGAGAGATATGTGATTACCGATGCCGAAATAGAATGCATTTTTGGATATAAAATTTTCTAAATTTAAGGTTGTTGTTTCGTGATCGTTTATTTTGGACGCGTAGGTTACATTTATCTAGTATTTTTTTATTTTTTCTTTGATTAACAAGTTTGACACAAATGTAACTAAAATTTAAAGAATTTTAGATTAGAAAAAAAATCATGCGTCACCACAATCGATTGTAGTTTTACACATACACACTAGACAATAATATCATAAATGCGAAAGTTTGTGAGTGTACATGTGTGTTTGTCTGTTGTCTCACGGAGAAACGGCTGAACCAATTTGGATGAATAAAGATAGTTTAGGTCTTGTATGAATACAAAGAGATACTTCATATTAATATATTTACTATTAAAACATAAAAATACACGTTATAGTGTAGTGTAACTCCTGTGACCGAGTTATCTTGGTATAGATTTATGATTAACTCACCACGATTTCAAAACTTTTTAATAAAATTTACAGTTTATTCGCCTTTAAGATATTGAATATTTATGATTTTACGATATACCTACCTACATTCGACAAATAATATAGAACATTAATTAAAACAATGTTTTTGAAGTTAAAATGAGTTTGAATTGTATTTGTTTCAATGTGCCTCACTTCCCCCTAACCAGGGAATTTTGCTAAATAGACATACAAGATATTGATAGATACAATTGCGGTTATCAATGATATGATTACTTAAAACTGGGTATTATCGTAATTATTTACTATTTTTTTTATAGCAAACAGGCAAGATTTGAGTAGGCAAATCTTTGCCTTACCATTATGTTTAATAGGTAACCCCAGAAGAAAGTATATTATTATTCTTACGTAAATGCATAACCTTGCGTAAACATTATGAATGAGTTAAGAGTTTTTCGTAGATACTTTTAAAAGTTTAAAATGAAGATTTTATTTTATATTGTGTGACGGATATTTGAAATCATAGGACGGGAGTCATTGCACTTAGTTGCCTGGATATTCTGTGGCCTGGCCTAGACTAGACAGTGCACTGTAGGCTTCGCTGTATCTACCAACTTATAGGTAGATACACAGAAGTTCAGGCTACAGAGATACGTACCTAGGCTGCCTGTAGGCACCAACATGTTAGTTGTTTAACGGGTCTACTCTAGTTGAAAAGAGTTATTTTTAGTTGTCTGGTTTTAAGTTCGTTTGCTAGGCAGGTGATTAAATGGGAACCCGAGTGAGGCATATTAAGGGATACTAACGTAGTAGGTATGTTATGTAGGTATAAATATGAAATGAAATGTGTTAGCAGTAACTCAGATAGAAATAACTAGGTAGGTATATGGAATGAATTAAATATTGTGTCATTGATGTTTTGATAACTTAATTAAAGGGAATGTCTATAGGTACTAGTTCTAAGAAGTAATTTTGAAATGTGTGATTGGAAAAGTTTTAATTACTCACTTTGCAGACATATTCCTCTTGAGTGCGCACATCGACACACCGGCAAAGGGATGATCCTTCCACTTGTTCCAAGAGGAGGTACTTGTCGGCCACCAGCGCCGCTTGGAACTGGTGTTGAGGCGGCGCGGGAGAGGGTGGCGCGGGCGGGCTCGAGGGCGAAGCCGCCAGCCGTTCCGCCAGCCCCGGCGACTGAGGCCGCTCCTCAGGCTTGCTGGCCTCTCCCGGCTTGCTCAGCCGCACCGGCCACAACAACGAAGGTGATCCCGGATCCATCACTTCACAATACACACACTGTCACAATACACAAGTTCACGATTACACTAACACAAACACTACGAGGAACTACGATGAGATGAACATGATCTGCAACAAAACACAACCGATTAATTATCTGGCGTGAAACGAAACCGTCTTACAAAATTTTAAAACGATTTTGTAAGGGAAATTACGAATCGAGTACGGACCTTGAAATGATTCGCCCTGAGTGGATATCGTACCAAAATTTGACCGTGGTGGCGGGTGGTTTTAGTTATGCGAGGAATTACTGGAGCGATTTCCTTGTAATTCGAACACTGATAGACAGGCCAATATTTTGGGCCGGTGTCCGCTCGGGTTGTTGTAAAACTAAACGAACACACGACCTATTCCCACTAACGCCATTGCGAGACTGACGACGAAACGACGGCCGGCAACCGATCCAACGTCCAATGTCGACACACCGTCAACTTGCGTAGTACGCGAGAATACGACACAAGTTGAAGCTGTATTTACGATACTATTGCCGTCTCTTTTTGTAGTACTGAAAAACTGGCTTGAAGAGAGAAAAAGCATGCGACCATTCATTTACGTTTGGCAATGCAATAACAAAATAGCAAGGTGCGAATTTCATTATTTTTTTTGTAAGACCAAGCTTCATTTTATCCTGATAAATAAACTGATAAGTTTGACGACAGGAGATGACGTGCTTCATATTATGCTTGAAGCCTTGCCTAATTAACTACCTATTGCTATCGTAGAGTGGGATGGTAGGTACTTATGTTTAAGGTAGTTAGGTAAATACTTATCTACATTTATTGCTGGAAAATCGTAGTCTTTTTTTTATAATTACTAAGTAGGTATTTGTTTTCAGAAGGTACTGGTTATTTTTTTAAATAGAATTCTAAATAATAAACGCAATGACCATATAGAAGCAGCCTGTTACGTAACTAAAGTAGGTATTATTTTAGGTAGGTACCTAGGTATATTAGGTTTCTTTACACTGTGTGTGCTAGGTATTACCTACCAAACCCGGTAGCGCTAGGCGGAGGATTCAAAAATAGTTTTTTTTTATGATATGTTAGCGTTTGACCACCATCTCATTGTTTATGTTTTGCATGTTATTTCGGGACCCATTGCCTAACCTAATACATCAGTTTGTGTCATACTCATCCTATGCGCTTGCTTAGGTAAGAATGTAGGTACAAATTACAAATACATTACAATATAACACAAATACCCACCTACCTACCTACGAAGGTAGGTGGGTATTTGTCTTTTCGAATCGAACGAAAAGAAAATTAGAGATGAAAATTTTACTTTTATAATACCGAGGTATAATAACTTAGGTACCTACCTACATAAGCATTTTGTGTCATCTAGGTAGGTAGACTAGGTCGGTATGTCTACTGGAATATGGCGCCGTAGGCAGCAGCCACCCCGCTTCGTAGGCGTCTTACGTTTTAGGATTCCGCGGAACCACGAATACTCCGATGTCTGTATATATCGTCCGTAGGTACCTATGTCAAGGATCTCGAACTCGTCATCAGAATGAGTTACCAACCTGACATTTGGTGTAAGCTTGAATATTGGATTATAGATTTAAATTATTATTCAAGGGGACACATTCAGGGGGATGCATGAGAAGTAAGCAAAAAAAAACTTTTTTATATAAACTAGCACGTGGGGTGGCAACGCATAAAGCTCTGAGTAGATGGAGTGCAACACGATCAACATTTTTAATTTCTTTTTCTCTATAAATATACATAAATGGACTAGATAATATTTAAGGTAGGTAGGTACCTAGGTCCGATGCAATGAGTGCAAGCATGTTGTCATGCACCGGGCATAGAAGCATAATATAACCTATATGTTATATTATGGTGTACCTAGGTATATTTTTATTTGAAGCGCTCGTAGCGAAGTTTACTTAGCTGTTCTCAACCGATCAGCAAAGTTAAGCAACGTCGCGCGCGGTCAGGAGTTGGATGGGTGACCGCTAGTGACATATACTACTGAGCGTTTCCGTGCTTCGGAAGGCATGTTAAGCCGTCGGTCCCGGTTGTCGTCTTAGGATGGCAGTCGTTATAGCATGGTGGTAGGGCATTTTGCGAATGCCCGCCTGGCTAGCTACCACCCTCAAGTAGAAAGTTTGTCGCCAAGCACCTAACGGTGTGTTCCGGCAGCTGTCCTTGAGAGCCAGTACTTTTAGGTTAGCCTGAACAACATCTTCGACCACATCATCACTTACCATCAGGTGAGATAGTGGTCAAAGGCTAACTTATCAGGCATAAAAAAAAATATATATATATATTAGTTGGTACTGTGAGTAACTGCTTAATAGGTACCACAGAATAAAAAGGACCTAGTACCTACCTACGCCTCTTGATTGTTACTGATAATTACTTTGAAAGAATAGTTTGTACGACCCATTGAGCGCAGATCCAGTAGCAGAACCCAGAAACCAGGAAATCTTTTTGAAGCGCTCGTAGCGAAGTTTACTTAGCTGTTCTCAACCGATCAGCAAAGTTAAGCAACGTCGCGCGCGGTCATGAGTTGGATGGGTGACCGCTTGTGACATTACTACTGAGCGTTTCCGTGCTTCGGAGGGCACGTTAAGCCGTCGTCGGTCCCTGTTGTTGTCTTAGGATGGCAGTCGTTATAGCATGGTGGTAGGGCATTTTGCGAATGCCCGCCTGGCTAGCTACCTACCTCAAGCAGAAAATCTGTCGCCAAGCACCCAACGGTGTGTTCCGGCAGCTGTCCTTGAGAGCCAGTACTTCTAGGTTAGTCGGAACAACATCGATCGACCACATCATCGCTTACCATCAGGTGAGATAGTGTTCAAAGGTTCACCTATCAGGCATAAAAAAAAAGATCATGAAACTATGAAGAATTGCTTTTCGCCACTAACCCAACGTATGTTTTTTTTTCTAACGGCACGAATGTGATACGCAAATGAGGTCTAAATCCAGCGTGGTAGGTATGCAATCGGAAATAATGTTGGTTTGACAACGCATCATTATTTTATTTGCGCATGTATTAATGAATCTGGAATGGATTCATAACTGGTAGGAAACCAAAAGCCCTAAAACTTCCACCTCAACGTTTTACTGTTTATTCAAATTGTTATTCAAAGCCTCCGTTGGTATTATGGCAAACACCACCTATTAGGTTTGCCATAAAGCCAACGTTTGGCAGGCGTTTTGGGGATCGTAGTATAACATTCCAGTTCTTCAGAAGGCACTGCTGACCACCTTCTGGTATGTCCCTTTGTCGCCAGGGGGAGTCACAAATATAGCAGTTTGACTTTTTCACAAGATTGCACAATATGCTCTTATTGCTAGTAACTTAATATGGAACGAAAGACCATTGCTGCCCTAGAGCTGGGGCCAGTAAAACAGATTCTATGTGTATATAGATATTTTCTTTTGCTTATGGATATACTCGTACCTTTGCAACTGCAGAGGTATACCTAACTTAAACTGCTGACTAGGTCTTAAATTAACACTAAGGACATTTTAGCACCATTTAACACTAAGAACATTTTAGCACCATGTACTTATAATCATCTACGTAGTAGGCAGGTATATCGTCAGCCGTAATATGAATTAATGTAACCGTAAAAATGACGATATTGAGTTATATACACCGTGTCCCAAAATTCAACCTACTCATGATTACTCGGGAAAAAAAATAAAAAAATTATAACTCTTTTTTTTTTTAATTACAGAGACTTTTATAAAGTTGCGCCAACTTTTAATAAAACTTGCCATGGTAGTGTCCATACTTTTTTTTTACACCCAGACTATAGAAAGTGCATAGAATGTTAAAATCTATGAAAATTATAAGAAAAAATTTTTTTTTTACTGATTTTTGTAAAATAACTACAGACTTTCTGTAATTTTAAAGGATTGTGGTAGATAGCCGTCCTTCTTAGGTTGCTAATGCACAAAAAATATCAAAAATATGTCAAAAATTGTGGTCATGGTAGTTGAAAATAGCATAATTGGTATCGAATATCGATGAAATTTATAAAAGTCTCTGTAATTAATAAAAAAAAACAGTTATAATTTCTTTTTTCTTTTTTTCCGAGGAGTCATGAGTAGGTCCATGCACAGATGCTGGCTTATCGTTGAATTTTGGGACACGGTGTATACAGTACGACTGCAAATTTCTTGTTCTATCGATTTGTGTATTTAAAATTGCATATGGGCAATAAATAGGTTAGTGTAACGATATATTTGCAACAACAATAATGTAAGCGTCATTTGTAGAAAAAATACTCTGACTTTACTCATTTTGAGTTACTTTATAACGTTTTAACTGTTACGTTAACTCATCATTAAGTAGTTAGTAAATAAAAATTACTAAAATATTAAACGCGACTAACACTAGTTGTTTGTGGCAACGCTTGCTAACCAATAACATTATATTTATTTAAATTGTATGTAATAAGTATAAAGAGTTTGGCTTAGAAGTATCACAAAATTATACATCCCTAAAATTCATTAGTTAGTCAGAGTAACACTCTAGTACTTTAAATAGAGGAATTAAAAAAAAAGTTGAAGTTATTCTAAATTGGAGCTTAGTATACGTTAATAACACTGCAACTCCTACAATCAACCTGCTACAACGTATGTCCATGTCTTAAAAATCGTGTGATATACGTTAATAACTTTCATTTCTTCGCGATTTATGTTAAACTAGATTATATATGTTCTGTGAGTTACGTTACAATTGTTACATATATTTTAAAAAAAAATTAATGTAACTCGATATTTTTTCAATAACATGATATACAAGTAACGTAAGCACCATGCTATCTTCGAAACCATAGTAGAAGGCTTCAAATGGCTCCTTTCAGATCTCATCGTTTTAAACCAAAAGCTTTAAACAGTATTGCAATGGGATAAGAACATCCAAAGTTACAATTCTTTTTGTGAATTGTAATTTAGTTTTTTGGATCTCCTGAAAAGTCGACATTTGGCGGTTACGTTAATTCATATTACTGTTGACGATATGAATTCTGTGATATTAGGTCAGCCGATTTTGGGCACAAAGAAAGATTTGGTACTTTGTATGTTTCACTTACCTCACTTCACCATTACTGAAAACTTAGCCTTTGATCTGATAGAATCTTAAAATCTTAAAGATATGAATAAAACATATAATATTCTAGAGCAAGGCTGGCCAATAGATTTTCCTGGAGGGCAAAATTTAATAGACTGCGGCGGTGCCGGGCAAAAAAACTATGTTCATTAATACATAAAATATTACACACATACAAAAAGTAGGTATGATAAACAAACATCAATATGCTGCAATACTTTTTATTCATGAATCAAATTAAGAAAAATAGTAACAAAATGTTAATTAGTTAATGTGAGCTGTGAAGAGGTTTTTCTGAAAGTAATTGGTCGATATTTGATTTTTTGATCTGATGATGAAAGAAGAATCAAGTCTGAAATGTGTTTAGCAGTGAGAGATGTTCGATATTTATTCTTGATGTAGGATAGCGTTGAAAATGTTTTTTCACAAACATAAGTGGAACCAAACCTGCTTGAAATTTGCATAGCAATGTCGCGCAAAGTTGGAAAATCTTCTCTGGAAACGTTTTTTCAAAAACTTGCTGGCTCTTCTTTTTCTTTATAAATTTATAAAGAAAAAGAAGAGCCAACTATTTTCTATAGCTGACCTAGTAGGATACTCTTTCTCGAATTTAGAATGGATTTGCTTAAAATGCCGCTCTAAATTGTATTTTTTAGCAACAGCTACTGTTGCTGAGCAAATGAGACAAACAGGTTTGCGGGCTTTGCTTTCAGTGAAAAGGTATTTTGTTTCCCATTCTTAGTGAAATGACCAAAGACTATCCTTTATTCTTGATGAACTCGTACTAGGTTTGCTGAAGGCCATACTAAAACAATAAAAATAATGTAAAAATTATATATTACGATTTTAAGTGAAATGAATGTAAGTAAGGTACTAAGTACATATGTAATATAAAACTGAGATTTGGATTTAAGATACTTGAATTCGTATGTATACAAAACTTACATTTGTAAAGCCTAATTCGCACGCTTGGCAAAAATTAACAAGCCTCCTCAACAAGCGTTGGTTTGCAAGCGTTTGTAACCAATCCATCGAGAGTCGGTTTTTGTCACAACTCAAAGAGATTTTGCCGTAAACGCTTGCGACGTGTACACACGTTTGTGCTCGTTTGAGATCAAACATTTACGGCAAGTGGCAAGCGTGCGGTAACCAAAGGCTGATTAGTAATAGTATTAATAATAGTTACCAAAATCACGTCACTTACCTATCGAAAAGATGAAACGTTTTGATAGGTAGTTGTCTTGCTTACTTTAAAATCGAATTGTCACTAAATATACAAATATTAACTCAATACGGGGTAGCGGCGAAGTAGCGAGCGACACTAAATAAATGAAATGACATCGATGCGCGACAATACTCGATCTATTATCGATCGTAGATCGAAGATGTTTTGGCGGGCAAATTCAAATGTCTTGGCGGGCCACTCCGTGGCCCGCGGGCCTGGGTTTGGCCAGCCTTGTTCTAGAGGATACGTATATCAAGTAGGTACTGTGCCTGATCCGAAAACACGATACTTATATTTCTCTGGGTACAAAAAAACATAAATCTAGCTCAGCTCCACAATTTCAATACTCACAAAGTAAATTTTTGAGTCTATAATAGTAAATCATATCAATACAAATTTTGTTTCTAAAAACCTGAAAGATTTTACGTTTTAGTTTTCGTTCTTGCTGGCTCTGATTTAATACTGAGTAGTTATTTCGCTCACTCGGATGCGAGGCACAAACGAGGTCTCCTTAGGTAATTGATCATTGATGGCATATTAAATGTATGTAAGTACCTACCTAAATAAATAGCACGTTATAAACATTATATTGTAATAATTCACTGGCTTTAATTTTTTGTTCGTATACTTATATATAATATTCGCAAGGTTGGCACTACGTGTACACAAATTAATTCGTTAAAAGTTTGTTTCAAATTTCTTACCTACATACACCACAGACGGTACACAAAAGGTGGCAAAAAATATTCTTGCAAGTTGCACACGTTGCAATCGTCACAGTAAAACTGATGTAAATATTCCTGTACTGTTGACTAAAACCACTATAAAATTGCACAATATTATCTTTAATATTGTGCAATTTTATAGTAAAATTAATAAAGTCAAAATCATTGGTTTATTTTAGTCTGCTAAGCCGTCTATGACGACGCTCTTATGAAGGTCAATAACAAATTTATTCTACTTTATGATATGGAGGGAAAAAATATTGTTGTACATAGGTACTTACAGAATTTCCTTGAAATTCTATGACTCTAACAATAAAATCTAACACGTGACAACAACAAGTGACGCACTTAGCGTTGACGAATGGAACAACATAGCGTCATTTTTGATTGAAATGACGTAGCTTTAGCTTGGATAAGAGGAAAAATGAGACGTTACAATACAAAGGTACAATCGCAGCCTCATTTAAACATTTTTTCTGAAAATATTATATTTTATTTAACAAACTATTGGAGTACAAAATTTTATGCCCAAGGCGGGAATTGGACACAAGTCCAAGTGGCCGTGGGGTATAGGCATCCGACGCGATATCGGAGGACGCAGGTTCAATTCCCGCCTTGGGCATAAAATTTTGTACTCCAATAATTTGTTAAATATATTTAGCTTAGCACGCGATAGTGCTTGTGATTATATTTAGAAATATTATATTTTATATTATGTATAAACCACAGGAAATGCTTACCGTCTTTAAGTCAGAATATAATCATCAATATCACGATTAATTATCACGTTTATGATACTGTGCCAGTCGTTTCATTAGAGTTTTTGAAGCAATGATGGCCGAGCGGTAACAGCTATGGACTACCGTGCCGCAGGCCCCTGGTTCGATCCCCACCGCCGGCTTGAGCTTCACCGCGTGGTGGAAGGGTATTTTGCGATTGGCGGCCTGGCTAGGTACCACCCTCAAGTAGAAAATCAGTCGCCAAGCACCTAACGGTGTGTTCCGGCAGCAGTCCTTGAGAGCCAGTGAAATTACAGGCACATGATACTCAACAATATGTCTCAAGGTGACGGGCGCAGTGCAATTCGTGACTTGTGACGAAATGCATCTGTTATAGGCAGAGGTTAAGCCGCTTAACATCAGGTGGGCCTCGAGCTTGTTCGGTCACAAAAACATAAAAAAAAATGTCATGTAGGTATAATACGCTTACAGTTACATATAAACAGATCGGATTTGAGATAATTTACTAAGACATGTTACTTTCTAAGAAAATAGTAAATAGGTATGCCAAACAAAGGATGTGATTGTAAGCACGTCAGCGGGTTAAATGAAGATACCTGGTCAGGGAGGAAGCGAAGGAAATACATCGAAAAGTTTATCTAAGTCAAATTTTAAAATTCAATAGACATAACTTGTAGATCACGATCACGCGATTCACAACGTCCTTTGAACCCTATAATACCGGATGTTTATTTTGTGGCGCTGCCCACGGCTTCGTACCTGCGTCCGAGAAACTGGTTTCATGGTAAATAACCAGTAATGTATAGCACCAACGCAAGGATTACACCTATTTGTGATATGTTTGTGGAGACCCTGTTTGCTGGTGATTCAAGCTTATGCGATGCACTTCTTTGTTGGTTCCCTCAAATTAGTCAGGGTTCTGCGCATTCCGAGCCAATGAACAATTGGGAGATATTTTTGTTTATAACTGTTATCCTTTACTCAAGTGCCGTTATATTTATTGTAAACGGTTACTGGCTCTTAAGGTTGAACTGGCCGGTAACTTTTCCATACAAACGCCGTAGGATGATCACTCCCTTATTTGAGGTTTTAGGTCCAGAACTAAGCATGATATCGATTTATCTCTTCACTATCTAGGCTTGTCTTGGCACCGATTTGTAAAAAAAATCTTCACATGATAGTTATAAGCCTCGAAACATCCCTGTAATATCACGAATTTTAGCGCATGTTTAGTCGTAAATAAACGACTTATAGAGCATGAAATCCCTAAAATTATTTACATAGAAGCATAGCTCAGTTCATGATCATTTTAGATAACATTTTGGAAAACAAATACATCCAGTAGTATAATCATAAACATCCTAGAGCCAAAGGTCGGCACACATAGTTTTGCGCGCTAGTTTTTCGTTCAAAATATTGGGCATCTCATGTCAATACTTCCATTCCGCGGTGAGGGAAGCGGGCGGGCGGGTCTCATGCGCAGCACACTAATATATAATTATCAAAACGCACACTACCAAAAGTCACGTGCATCGCGCCGCGATCTTAGAACATAATATTATATTGAAGGAATGCCCTGTTGCTTTTTGGTGTGCACGTATGTATACACTACCAATATGTAGTGCCTATGCCTACTTACGCACTTATATATTTATATATATATATATATATATATATATATATATATATATATATATATATATATATATATATATTTACATATGTTGGGAGTTGGGGACCGGATTTTCTTTCGCATTTGATTAGTTTGTTCGTGATAGTAAGTGTCGGACGCCATAATCCATATAGATAGGTACTTGGGTAATATAAATACGTAACTATGTCTAGGTACTCACCTACTCTCACCTAAGTTAGTACCTAGTAGGTATTAGTCAATACGCAGGTCATGATAGCTATGGTGAGTACCTAATCATTTTAGCAACACTTAGACAATATAAAAAGCTGCATTTGGTTAGATATGGTATGGACGTAGGTAGTCCGCATTCTTTTTAGAATATAGTCTAAGCAGTAATATAGCTTCGAGAAAGTACCTACCTAACACAAAGTAGTAAAGGGTTAGAATTAGGAGCTCAATGGAAGATACCTACCTATCTACGATATAATTATCATGTATCATATAGGCCTGCCTAGGCACGCAACTGTCAGCGATGTCAAATCGACATTCGCGGGCGCGCATTACATTGCATACCTATCTACATAGCTATAAGATCACAACAAATAATAAAGTTAGTACTATGTATCTACCTGCGTAAATTAGTAGAATAAGTATGTATATTTGTAGTAGGTACTTATACCTAAGGTAGTACGAAAGTTTATATGGTAAACTTAGCGATGATTGTAGGCACTTACCTAATCAAAAATATCCTATGATTGGTTATTGATTTTTATTGGAAATAATTTAAATCAGTTACGGGTAGGTAGAGAATTTTTATTCCAAATGTGTTCTACCAGGATTGGTAGATCCATGATGCCATCGTACATTACCGCTTAGAGACAGATTTTGAAATCGGTACGACACACTCTCATCTCAAAGCTCGCTAGCCGGGCGAGCATTCGCAAAACAACCTACCACCATGCGGTGAAGTTCATGCCCGCGGCGGGATTCGACCCATAGACCTGTTGCGCGGCAGTCCATTGCTAAGAGCCATCACTGCTTCCCGTTAAGTGTTTAGTGACAGAATTTCTACTTGAGGGTGGTAGCTAGCCAAGCGAGCATTCGCAAAATGCCCTTCTACCAAGCGGTGAATTTCAAGCCCGCGGCGGGATTCGAACCATAGACCTGCTGCGTGGCAGTCCAAACCTAATGCCACTGAGCCATCACTGCTTCCCGTTAGGTGCTTTCTAACAGATTTTCTACTTGAGGGTGGTAGCTATCCAGGCGAGCATTCGCAAAATGCTCTTCACCAACGCGGGGAAGCTCAATATCGCGGCTGGATTCGAACCATGGACCTGCTGCGCGGCAGTCACTAGCTAATGCCACTGGCCCATCACTGCTTCCCGTTAGGCGCTTACTGACAGATTTTCTGCTTGAGGATGGTGGCTAGCCAGGCGAACATTCGCAAAATGCCCTATGCCCTTCCACCAAGCGGTGAAGCTCGAGCCCGCAGCGGGATTCGAACCATAAACATGCTGCGAGGCAGTCCATAGCTAATGCCACTGAGTTCACGTTAGTTGCATGGTGACAGATTTTCTACTTGGGTAGCTATCCCGGCGAGCATTCGCAAAATGCTCTTTTTTTATGCCTGATAGGTTAGCCTTTGACCACTATCTCACCTGATGGTAAGTGATGATGTGGTCGAAGATGTTGTTCAGGATAACCTAGAAGTACTGGCTCTCAAGGACAGCTGCCGGAACACACCGTTAGGTGCTTGGCGACAGATTTTCTTCTTGAGGGTGGTAGCTATACAGGCGGGCATTCGCAAAATGCCCTACCACCATGCTATAACGACTGCCATCCTAAGACCACAACCAGGACCAATGGCTTAACGTGCCCTCCGAAGCACGGAAGCGCTCAGTAGTATTGTCCTAGCGGTCAACCATCCAACTCATGACCGCGCGCGACGGTGCTAAACTTTGCTGATCGGTTGAGAACAGCTAAGTAAACTTCGCTACGAATCCTCCACCACGCGGTGAAGCTCAATATCGCGGCGGGATTCAAACTATGGACCTGCTGCGCGGCAGTCCATAACCAATGCCACTGAGCCATGATTGCTTCCCTTTAGGTGCTGGCGACCGATTTTTTACTTGAGGGTAGTAGCTATCCAGGCGGGCATTCGTAAAATGCTCTTCTACCACGCGGTGAAGATTAAGCCCGCGACGGGATTCGAACCATGGACCTGCTGCGCGGAAGTCCATAACCTATGCCACTGAGCCGTCACTGCTTTAAAAAATATGTTGTAGTAAAAGCAGTAACTTGCTAATTATGTAATAAATAATTATTGTAGGTAAATATTTACTACATCAATATGAAAAGAACAAACTAATACATTTACTATGTACCTACAAATCATTGTCGATACAAATCATTGTCCCTACTTACTAAATATTTACCTACTATAGGTGAAATAACATCAGTATGTTATTATAAAACGAACGAAAATTATAACAACAGGTACCTACTGTCCGAACCAAAATGTATTCCTCTGTGAATATATAATATTATTTTATAAGAAATACCTACACACGTCGTGACGTAGCTTGAGACTAAGGTTGCCAGACGTCCGGGAAATCCGGGATTGTCCCGGAATGGGGCGTCTTGTCCCGTGTCCAGTAATTTCGCTCTACTGTCCCGGAATTCGCTAATATTACATTTAGTAGGTGTCCGTATGTTTGGCGTCTACCTAAATAGTACGTAATCCTACTATTCTTGAGGTCAGTGTCAGGCCCTAAAGTGTCATTAAGAGGGCCCTTCCCGGTCCGTCTATTGTCAAAGCGAGCGTGATTGAAAGCTTGTTGTTTCTTTTTTTTTCAACTTCAGCGCTTGGCATTCAACACTCCGTCTCACTCCGTCCGCCGAATTCCTCTTTCCGCCACTTGGCTAACAAGCAAGTGAGAACGAGATAACATTTAACGAAAAATATTGTGCGTAAACTTTATAAAACTTGGTCCGGTAATTACGTGTTTTTTAATAAGCCTTACATGTTTGTAAAACAAATGTTTATCAATTAGAATCTCCATTATATTTGCAAGGTTTCTATCAAAATATGTTCTCTATTTTTACTTTTTATGAGTACATTCTGAAAGCCCTAAGTTCAGCCTGGCTAGCATGTGCAAATAAGAGATATGTCAAGCACGACACGAGATACAAGTGGCGGACGATAGCAGCGGCCGCACCACGCTAAGATTTGTCCATTGAGATTATCTGTGGACGATTCTCCATTGCGCTGTTTGTTAGTTGAATTTGGAACAGTTTTAGGAAATAAGCAGTAATGGACTGTAAACCAATAAAGTACCATATTTTATGAACGATTAATTTTTTTTCCCGTTCTCGACACTTCATTAGGAATTATGTTAGGTATGATGGCTATGAAGGTTATGATTAAAAACTGTTCCCGTTGATGTAATTTTCAAACGAATGATACATTGAATTGCCGACTTTTGCATCAAGTATTTTATTTTTATCTTTTTTAACGATGGTTATATTGCTGTAAAATTTTATCACATATATTGTTAAATAAAGAACAAATAAATGGGACCCTAAAAACTAGTTCAGTAGCTGTGATAAAAACTTCTGTTTTATCCCTATAAGCTTATCTGTTTTTCGTTTCATTAAACAATATAATATACCTATTAATATTTTATAGCATCATATTGGAGTACGGAACCCTAAAAGCAGTTATTCATTTAGATTACTTTAAATATTGACTGCGGCGAATTTCATTAAAATTTTAATCGTTTTTAATACCTACTGATTTACTTACATTTAACTGTTTTTTTTGTAATCAGCAACTTATAGTATATAATAATTAAAAATAGTTGAAAACACTTCCTACCGCTTTATTCAAAGATATTGAATTTACGCACAGAAGTTCGTGAGTTGTGTTCAAATTCAAATTTCGTTATTGTATTGATTACACACACGAATATTACGGCTCTGCTAACACTGGGCGGAAAGTTAATTAGTACTAAATTGTCAATCGCCCCCATTATACTGGGACGCGCGAGATATACTACAGATTTATCTCGTCCTCAAAAAGTAGGAAGAGAAAATTCACGCAAATACTCGCAGATAAGTGTCAAAAATCGATTTAAACTGAGACGCGCATGTAAGTGTTGGTCGACAAGTAGCCACGGGTAGACAAAATACAGATAAACAAGGACGAGTTCTTTGCCCTGCCATGTTAGCACTCGTAGACATAGTGAGATATGTCTATTTTATACGAGAAAAAGTGTAGACAAAATTTACTCGTGGCGCGCATGCTAGCCGGGCAGGTTAAATTTGTACAAAAAAGCAGATTTTTGGCTTTTATTAAAGTCGTTTCTACAAATTTTATTTTGTTGGCATACAAACCCAGATATAGTGCACAAGATACCTATTAGCTCAAAAGTTTCAAAGAAAGATCTGTTACAACGCCATAATCACGTACGAACGTTTGTATGAAAAGTAAGACGGGTTGGCCGCTCTTTAAGCCCTTTTTTATACCGAACTGGTTAGCACTTGACCACTATTTCACCTGATGTTAAGTAATGGTGCGGTCGATGATGGACCACGCGTAGATTAGAGTTAGATACCTATTATATTTTATTAGCCTTATGCAGACACCGACCTCAAAATTAGTTGGTAAACCGACCTACTTAGGTAGATGCCCAGTTTGATGTTTTTTTTGTTAATTATCCGTTTTTAGTTAATTATATTATATTTATGTAGGTTTAATTTCTTTAGATTACTTTTATTTATTAATGTTTAACATTTTTAATAATGTTTACTCGTTACGTTTTGATGAAATTTAAATGGGACCACACGGCAAGCATCAGCTATCAAATAAAAAAAGAATTATTAAAATCAGTTTACCCAGTCAGAAGATATGAGGTAACAAACATAAAAAAAAAAAAAAAAAAAAAAAAAAATACAGACGAATTGAGTACCTCCTCCTTTTTTGAAGTCGGTAGAAAATAAAACTTCACTGGGTATAAATAAGTTCGTTAAATATTTAAACACACTTCACTACAATTGTTACACCAAATTTTTGTATTATAAATTATGCCAGATCCTTTTATTACATAATATGAGTGAAAACCCTACAGAATTTCGTTCAAATCTGCCCAGTAGTTAGTGCAGTTGAAACGCTCATATTTTAAAATAAAAACAGTCCATATCCTGAAAACTACTAAACCGATTTTGATAAAAATTACAGTGACTCTTAAGTTGAGAGGTTATTAAAACATGAATTTGTGCAATACGATATCCGGTTTCTGCGTAACACGTGGACAAAAATACAAATATATTAACACAGAAACATATAATACACTTGCAAAACTGTGCAGTTCTGACTATATTACATACATACAGGTAGAATTGAGTACCTCCATTTTTGAAGTCAGTTAAAAAGACTCACCATGTAGTTTTCTTTCCAACTACGGCACCTGCGACGAAACCCTACCATAAACGTGACCGAACCCGCCCTTGGTCAATTGTTTATTATCCTAGAGAACGTAAACTCCGGAATGTCATAAAAAACATGTGAAACATTACATAAAATAATAACCGTGAGGATTGTGCAATATTATTGTAAAGTTTTGTATGAACAGATTTTGCTGAATGTATATTTTGTACATTTATATCTTTAAAAATATGAAATATGTTTAACAACAATACATGAAATAAAATACATAATAATAATCATGAAGATTGTGCAGTATATTGAAGTATTTTAACGAACAGATTTTGCTGTAGGTATATTCTGTATATTTATATCATCAAAAATGTATCTGCCATAAACCTCACAATTTAGTTATTTTTTTCGTATATTATTTTCTTCACACATATAAAAACCTAGCTTCATTTTGATGTTTCATCGAGCTCTGTCGTTCTTTCTTAGTTTTCAGAGTCATACGCACGCCGCATGCCGGCCGTGTGTGTGAATTTATAGTTAAAAGGCTTATATAAGGTTACAGATTTTAACTTTTAATGTTGAACAAAATTTTCATCTGCAACCCCAGAAATGTCCAGGAATTGATATACCTTGATCTGGCAACCCTACTTGAGACACTATCTCCGTCCGTCGTCAAACATCGTAATTCGTTCGGCATGGTTCGGCTTTCATTGATATATCGCAAACAAGTGTGCGTAATTAGCGTAGATGCAATACGGGTGTGTGATGCGCGATCACTATCTTCGTACTACTCATCACGGAGTCTTACCCTTTCCCACAAAGGTATAGGTGAAATAGCATGCTTTGTTGCCTCGCCCGCTGATAAGTTCGAGCCGTGGGCAAGTGCATCCTCGACAGCTGCCGGTACATACTGTTAGGTGCTTGGCTAAAGATTTTCTACTTCAGGGTGGTAGCTAGCAAGGCGGGCATTCGAAAAATGCTCTACCACCATGCTGTAACGAATGCCATCCTAAGACAACAACCTGGACCGATGGCTTGACGTGCGTCTACGGGGCCACTGCGTTTTCATAACGCGGCCTCGAAGACTATTCCCCTGCTTGTTTAGCAAGGACCTATGGCAGTTTCTTGCAAAGAGTTGCTGGTGAATAAGTTTTGCAATCCGTAGAAAGCCGTACCAATTCCCCTCTAATGTATTTTTATCTTCTTTGTTACATATACGTCAACAACAACTTTTAATGGAACAGGATGACGTATATTTTATAAAAGACGCAAGAACTTAGATGTAAGGAAAAATTGAAAATAATACGTACCAAGTAGAATTTTTATTCTAACTACGTAAGCATATTATTGTTCTATTTTGGTATAGGGTTGTGAAGTTAATGAAATGTTCTGATACATAAACATTTCTTCATCTTTAATCATCATCTTCCTAACCTTATCGCATTGTGGGCTCGCTACACTTTTTATGTTCTCTAATAAATAATGGACAACACAAAAACATACATAGTTATAAAATATATTGTATACTGTACTGTATTAGCCGGATTATTCACTGCCGAACACAGCCTCTCCCAAAGGGTGGATTTGCCATAATACCCATGCTTAACAGGCGTCTTGGGGATCGCAGTTTGAGATATCAGTTCCTCAGAAGGCACTGCTGCTGCCCGGTATATTACCTTTAGTCGCCTCTTACGACCACCACAGGTAGTAATGGGGGGGGTGACATTCTAGCCCGGCACCCCACGGGGCAATACACAAGACAAAATACACACACAGCACAAGGACAAAATTGTAAAAAGTTTTGGCTTCGCACTTATGGACGGACCAGGGGGCCAACTCCCAACTCTTAATTTAGTCTTATTTTAACCTTACATTAACAATTTTAATGTGTACTACCACATGTCGCTTTAGTAAACTTACATTAGAACTTCAGCGTGAGACTGGGCTGCATACATTGAATCAATTCTATACTTATAATAAAACTGCCACAGATCCAATTCTGTACATGGCAGATATTTTGAAAATAAAACCATTTCAGAGCAATCTGTAGCTGACACTGATGCCAAAACTGTATATTTTTTAATTTTGTCTGTCACTACAAACTACTGAATGGAATTCAATGAAACTTAACTGTACCTGCAGCTAGTTTTATATACAAAGTGTGTAAGCTCTTAAATTTCGCATGCTGCGATCCAGATGCTGTAAGTTGAGCAATAATGAAATGTGCTTCGTAGAGCACCTAATAATAGTTTGTACTTAGTACTATAATGTCTAATAATAGTTTCCTACGAGCTTGCTAGTTTCATTACAAAGGAATATTTATTTTAACTAAACACATAATAAAAAAGTAATTTAAAAACATTCAATCAACTTCAAAAATAATATTTTATACTAGCGGCGCCCCGCCGCGGTTCCATCCGCGTGGTGATGGATGATGATGATAATGAGTATCGTATGTTAATCCAGGACCTCATCTACCTCCATACCAAATTTCATCAAAATTGGTCCAGCCGTTTGAGCGTGAAGAAGTAACAAACATACAAACACGCTGACAAACGTTCGCCTGTGTAATGTTAGTTTCATAAGGATCAGTTTGTTCTACCAAATATGCATTAGAATAACATTATCAATTTTTATAGTATTTATGGTTCATTATTTAGGCGATAATGGCTTACACAAAAAAGATAGATATACTGTTGCTGGCTTATTTGTAGGATAATTAAAGATAAACATTTCCGTTATACATTATGTTCGTGTGATACTATGTTTTTGCAGCGCACGCCAAATTAAGTCGTTTACGGCAGAATTTTTTCCTACTTACTTGACACTTATCGTTATATTTTGGACAATTCACACAATATCTTTATAAATTAAAGCATATGTGTTATTCTGATGTGTAAGCTATATTTTTGTCAATCTTCATTAACTTTAATTCAGTAGTTTTTGCGTGAAAGAGTAACAAACGTCCTTACATCCATACCTACAAACTTTCGTGTTTATATTAGTAAAGAAGTAAGGAGTATTCGGTACTTTTTGAGTTCACATTTTCATGGACCGACTTCCAAAAGTTATTTTGGTTAATTTAGTTTTTTATAATAGAACACAAAAATAGTCTATGATAGACAGGTTCACTTACATTTTATTATAAAAAAATCTAAATATATATTTGTATAAGCTAATCCATAACTCTAGACGATGATATCCGACATGCAAGGCTGCAAAATGTTGCTATTTTCGCCGAATATGTATACATAAGAAATTCTCATTTATTGGAACTGCCTAAAAATATTTCATTGAATTTCAAGTCAAATATTAGTCAACGTTCTTTACAAAATATCTAAATTTCAAGTTTGTAACTCACCCCCTTTTGCGAGCTGGCTGGGAAGTAATATCACTTTCTATTTTAGCTGTTAGGCTAGCCTGTGACCACTTTGTCACCTGATGGTAAGAGATGATGTGGATGAAGTTGTTACCTAAGTTTATTATGATCTTCTTACCTTTGTCTCACGTATGTGGGGTAGGTACAATATGTTTTCTTTTAGAACATCTTTAAGAACACATAGCACTAATAGTCACTACACTATGCAATAATATCTTGGAGAATGTTTTGGCGGGTCGTATTTCAATGACATTAATTTGGTCCTAGCTAAATCCTGCATATCTTTTGAAGTTTTGAAACCCTCGTCGAAACATTAAATCAGGTTTTTTGTAGCGTACTGAGTAAACACTCAGTCTTTCTTCTTCGTGTGAAAATTATAAAACCATACATTTGAAGTTATAAATTACCTATTTTCAGACTTCGGTTCTGAGTACTGCTTAAAAAGAAAACTTTTATGAGAAATATATTTTAACAGGACATTTTATATAGATTTAGGAACAATTATTTAAATTATAAAGCATTGACAAATATTATCGCTGTCATAATTTTTCACACAAATTGTGCACGAAGCTCATTTTGCAAGTTCAGCGAAACGTTTTAACTGATTTCGAAAATAGGAGGAGGTTCTCAATTCGACGCGTATATATACATATTTTTTTTATATATGACTACCCATAACATTTTACGTTTTAGTCGGATTTTGATAATTCTTTTTTTATTGGAAAGGCTCTCATATAAATTTTACAAAAATTTAGTAGTTTATGAGTTATCATTAATTAAATGAAAAATGTATTCCCTTACCTGGATCATATAATGGTATTTGCAGTTGTCGACGAGGAGAACACTATTTAAAACAAGTGAATGACCTTGTAATCTGTCTTAATCACTAAAAATAGAGAAAAAGAAGTAAAAAATTAATAAAAGATGCTTGCCTATGTTGTATAACTTATTGTATATCCATTGACTTATATAGGTCAGTGTGTATATCATGCATTGAGTCTTCATCTTACATAATCATTAAAAATAAGGTCATGCTTGTTAGTTTTCAAAGTTTTTTTCCGTGTGACTAAACATCCAAAGTACCTTATCATATTAACAGAATCAACAACTTTAATTTGATTTTGAGGTTTATCTCAAAGGTTTTAACGAATCAATATGTAGGTGCCCGGGACCATCCCTGCAACCTACGACACCCGCGCGGCCCGAACCCCGCGGCGACCATATAAAAGCGCTGCGTAGCCGCGCATCGCCCCCTCAATCTGATTTTGTATCTGATTGTTCAATAATACAACCTACTGTATTTCGAGTTACATGTTTTACTAATTACAAGTCCACTTTCAAACCTTTATAGGCCTAAACAGTAGGTACATTCTAGGCGATGATATTGTTTTTGAATGTGCTTCATATGAGAATATAGCAGATTATATTCAGATATATATAACAGATTATACCTATAAGATGAAGTTGGTATATGATGTACACCACCCTACTCTTATTTTCCTAAATAAATATCGGTCACAAGAAATTTCGTCACAATCTTTATTTGTTTAGAACACAAAATAGTCACAACCTATACAATGAGTTCTTTTAATTGTTCTAGGCGTGAATTGCTACTTTACTTTATCGATAACGGAAAGAACGTTTCGGCTTTATCATATCAACATTTTTACGTGAAAATTATCATGTTTCTGCATGTAGCATAAAAGTGATAATTAGAGGTTTTCAAAAGACATTATTACCGCAATTTAATAACCTATGGGCTCGTGCTTCACGAAAGAATGACAAATTTCTTTAAAACAATAGCGATTAGCTTGATACAGAATACAGTCCCAACAACTTATCTGTTCAGGCGGCAGAAAAAAGAACTACAACATTCCTTCAAATTGTGACAGTTTGTAGTTGATTTCCTTGACCAGCAGCGCCCTCGCGAACTGCACAGTTAAGTTGGTGGTACTATATACTGTAACGTTGTTCACATCACATCGACAACATAAATGACGGATCGTCTCTTTGTACTCCTTCAACTCTTCCTGAGCAGAGGAAGACCTTGCGTCCTTTTGAAGACTTCGCAACCAAGTAAGAGGCGTAAAATCTACACCACGTAATGGATATAGATTTCAGCATATTTGCGAGGTTGTCATCAATGAGTAGAAGAACCGAGGCAAGCCTTGTCGAAGCTATATAAGAACTGCTGACAAAGAACGAAAGCAAGCAATCTTGGCTCGATTTGTTTAAATTTAATGCTGGCATCTATTTGGCTGAACAAATAAGCATTGCAATTCAACGAAGCAATGCTGCCAGCATGCTGAGCACGTTGCGAACTGGTAGTGGCTGGAGCGTAAGGACTGCCTGTGAGTCTGCAATGGCTTGTTGGTTGCTTTCATTTTAGTAGCTGTAGTGTTGTATAAAGTTCGTAGGTTTTTGTTAGTAAAGGCATATCGCTGGTAAAAAAATGGTTTCCAATATTAACCGACCAAGAAACTTTAAGTACGCTTACCAAAGCGCTATATTTGTACCTAAAGAATTTAAATAATAAAAGAAACTGTTTTCCGCTCCCACCATATTACAAAATACATAAACGTAAACGTAGCTGCAGCTATCTCCCTACATTTTCAATGGAATTCAATGAATATTACTAATACGTACCCAAATACTATTTAATTACAAGATTTGTTAGCTAGAATTTGGATAATTGTCTCTATATCGGCCGTTCTATCCAGCAGGAGGGGATGTCTCATCAGGACAAAGTGAATACAAGCAAAAACTATCAGAAGAGTCTGAACTCATGTTAAATGCTATATCTGATTATTATCTATTTTGTTCGTATAAATGGTGATGAAGCGACTGGTGCTATATACTGGTGCTTTAAATATATGATATATACTTTATGGACTGCCGCGCCGCAGTACCCTGGTTCGATCCAAACCGCCGGCTTGAGCTTCACCGCATGGTGCTTCCACCATTTTGCGATTGCCCCCCTGGCTAGCACATGAGACTTAATAATAGTATCCCAAAAGTGACGGGCACAGTGCAATTCGTGCTTTTGATGAAATGCATCTGTTATAGGTAGAGGTTAGTCTGCTTAACATCAGGTGGGCCTCGAGCTTGTTCCGTCGCAATGACATAAAAAAATATATAGATTGTACTATACCTAATTGAGCAATATTTCAACTCTGTATCATAACAAACAAAAAAGTCGTAGGATTTTTGATCAGCCAATGGCTTATATTCCCTAATACGTCGGTCCCGGTTGTTGTCTTAGAATGACAGTCGTTTTCGCATGGTGGTAGGGCATTTTGCGGATGCCTGCCTGGCTAGTTACCATTCACCCTAAAGTAGAAATTCTGTCGCTAAGGACCAAACGATGTATTCAAACTCCAATGTTACCTTAAGGTACGTGACCTTCTTAGTTGTAATATTTTTGTAGAGCTTCAGCTGATCACTAAAACAGGTCCACGATATTTGCCAAAGGATTTCTCGAATATCTTCAATTGTGTGATAATATCACTAAATATCTATAAAATTTCACGAGATGATATAAATTCATATTTGGACTTTGGACTATAGATATACTTATTAGATCACAGACAAAATGTGTCAAATGTCTAGATAATATTATCATAAATCTTAAAATAGGCAATTTATAACTACGAGTTATAGTTTTTATATTATATTAATTCTTATGTAATATGGATACGGGCCCCACGGTTGTCTTCCTGAGGCCAATCCGCCTTGGGAATGCTCTTCTTGGAAGTATACCTATATCCACCACCTTTCCGTTAATGATGGCTATTCACCAAACACATATTGTGCGCCTAATGTGGATGCAACATCCTACTCACGTCAACATGGTAGGATGCTGTTTATTCAACGGGTTTTTCCGACCTCCAGTAGGAGCCTTTAGAACAGACCTTATATTCTTAAGCCAGGAACTGTACGGCATCCATAAGTCATCGGCCGGAAGCTCAGTCATTAGTAATTTTCAGCAGTACGTGAGTAAGAACACAACCGCATCTTGGTTTCTTTGTTTTAAATTGAAATTAGTCAGATTCATGTTTCTTAAAACGCAATGCTGTTGTGTCATTTTATTTCAATCAATTGTTCAACTTTGGTTCTCGTTTTGTGCTAATGTTAGGAAATGTGATGCAAGAGATGTATACTTGCAATGTCTTTAGTGTAGAACATTGTGAAATAAACGTTTGTTAGCTGGCATCGAATTACTCTTATGAAATTAATCTTATTTCGTTGTCCTTATTACATTACGACTTGGTTTACCGTTTTCTGTTTTGCGTTAGGTGTATGAACAAAACTTCTATGACCTAGACGAGCTCCAGGACAACACGTAATTGTACCTAGGCTACTACTTCGGAAAATTTCCTAGGGTTTCGAGCAAAGAAGGTAATTTTGCGACGATGCATTAGTAGAGGCTAGACTCAGCAAAGCCTTGAAGATCGACGTACAGTTGCCAGCTTATCCGTATTTTACAGGCTTCACTCCGGAGAATGTGCGATCGATCTACACAATAAACACATTCAAATTATTTTTTTAAATCTCTTTGTACAGAGCGTTATTAACCCAATCCTTTCTGTTATCGGACAACACGACATACAGGAACACGGCATCCGGAATTGAATAATGTTCCGAAAATACGCACTAAGAGCTTCTGAAGTATCGAACACCCTACCAGGGCGAGCGTCTCTATTTTCGACAGATAAAATCATTACCACCATGCCGCTTCCCATGAAACCACTCTACGTCTACCAGTAAGTATCACTACACCGCGCTTGTCTTTGTATTCTTCCCACTACGTCGCTCAGTATGCAGATACTCGAATGGAATAACGTTGTCTAATGCATGATTATACAAAATAAAAAACGGCTAAGTGCGAGTCGGGTCCGGCGCAGTGAAGGGTTCCGTAGTAGCCCGTTATCATAATATAGAACAATTCTGTTGCTCCTTATTCTCTTCCACTTTCTTCATGCTAAAGCTAAAAAATAAGAGTACAATTGCATTAAAATGTTTTATCTTTAGTCGAGTTAAGCACATCACAGAGATTGAGATGAGCATTTTTCCATTTAGGTCTATTTTGCAACTGTTTTAAGTAGTCCCTGGACCAGACCTTCCAGAACCGTTGTTTTAATTTGGTACAAATTGTAATTCGAAAATTAAACAAAGTTCGTTTGTGACTTCTATAGGTTACTGTGATGTTTCAAAAGTACCTATTATCACAATATGTGCGCATGATACCGACTCCGACAAGTTATTTCACACATTTGAGTGTTCAAGTCGGTTCTATTTGTTAGTAAAAAAAATGTTTTCACCCTTTTTAGTGACCCTGCTGCTTATAGGATCGATTGTCATAAACTGTCAATGACTATGTCATCAAGACAGGAAAATACTTTTCAGTTATTGGAGTGTAACTCAAAATCGACTTGACCGATTTTGATGAAATTTAAATAAGACTACACGGCAAGCATCAGTTTTCTAATTAACAAAGAATCATCAAATTCGGTTCACCAACACTCAAAAGTTCTGAGGTAACAATCATAAAAAAAATGCAGTTGAATTGAGTACCTCCTCCTTTTTATGAAGGAGGTAAAAAGAGCAAGGCCTGTCTCGCAATTGACCTGATTTATATTTTTTTATTATTTGTTAGGGAGTCCGTTACAATATACAATCTCTAATGGCGAAAAACATACAACATAGGTACTACAGGTTTTTTGACAAACGGAAGGAGAGACCGTAGCCCTAGCAATAACATAAATAGCGTCCCATTATCTCGTATGGAACCCAAGAAAAGGGGATCTTGATTAATTGGTTTACTTATTATTATTAACTGGTTATAAGTGTAGCCTGGGGACGAAATACTATACAAATATTAGAATAGGACTAAGTAATCTGTGCCCACTGCCCGTTCAGGGCAAACCAACTTCCACTTACTGCTTGTCTAGCTGTGCCCAAGCTACACCCCGCCCAAGAGCTAGCCTTCGCGCCAAAATACGAAGTAAAATGCTAAGTCAACCAAGTCGCAGGAATTTGCTAGTATAAGTCCTATGCTTGATAAATAATAACAATTACGAAAGAAACTTTCAGAAAGTTGTTTTGTTCGACTCTTTTACAAAACGTGACGCGCGCTCTCCCTTATGAATTCATATTGTCAATGGAAAAATTGTGAAATAAATGTTTCGTAAGCATAGCTTTTATTAATTTTCTTACGTAAATGAAACTTTTGGTCACGTTTTTAATGGAGAAGTCCAAAAAACATTCATAACGCTGTTTTTCTTTCTGGAACAATGCATTTGAATTTCCACAAATTTGAAGGGGTTGATTCGTCATGTTGTTTACGTAACCAAATTACGTAATATAATTACTAATTAATCTTTGATTAAGTAAGCACAGAAATTATGTTCCTACCCATGTCCCACTTATGTGGGGTTGTTATGTTTCCATAACAACACAAGCGCCTCGACCTTTAATATTAAAATAGGCGCTCGTAGGTTTTGACACAAAATCATAATATGGTTGAAAATTTTTCGCTTCTTGACAGTCGCCTTCTTGACGACCCTCCTTGGAAATATCCTTATTGGTAGTATGGTATACCCGCCACGGTAAAGGACTACAAATGTTAGGTAAATTACCAAGTTGAGTGAATAATGTGCTGCGAAACCTCATTGGCAAGGTGATCATTCAGTTAAAAGACCGGCCGTCGCCAAGAGAATGTTATATTATATTGTTGGTGTGGCTTTTAAGTGGAGTAAAATATACGGAGTATATGGAGTAAATATAGTAAAAATGTTTTATTGTAAAAACTAACGTGGTTTTCACTAATTTTAGTAAATAATACGGAATAACTCACCAACTGCAACCCCTCACACCAACCTATGACGTCACGCGCGCAACGAGCTGCCGCCGCCCGCAGTCTATTATAATGTTCTATGCCGCAGTGCTAAGCGAGACGTCAACGCGGGCGTCCCGAGCTCTCCTTGAAAAAGACCACCGAATGTTGTTGAAACTATAGTCGGAGCTATCTGACTTATTCACGTGAGTTATCCCGTATTATTTACTAAAATCAGTAAAAATGTGTTTACATATTTTAATGCTTGACTGACACAATATTATGCAATCAGACTATACTTTATTTTGAATAAGGATGACATGAAGAGTTGTATTAGGCACATGTAATGTCTGAACATACTCCAAATAATTTTCTTTTATTGAAATAGTAAAACGAATATCAGGCATGAATACTGAGAAGAAGAGAATACTAAGATTACATTAGGGCTATGGTTAGTTCCAAAATATTTCCTAAAATTAAATAGAGACTTCGTTAAATTTCCCGATGTTTTTATAAACATTCGAGCCTGATTTTAGGAAAATTTTCATTGACATTTTTTAATACTTATGATATCTCATTGGTCTATGTAACAAATGACTTGATAGGTCTTTACTTGGTTTTAAGATTTTAATAATTCATTGGATGTTTTCAGGTTTTAGGAACATCTCATTATTGCTAAATTTTGTTCTTTTGGCGGCAGCAGATGAGGGACATGTAAATGAATATGGGATTCCATCTAATATAATGTAACTGGCTGTATACCGTTTTAATTAATGAATAAATAAATAAAATCCTGGAGCTGTATCTCTAAGATGATGATAATGATGCAGCGCAAAGTATACAACGTATGAGAAAGGACCAACCACAGATAAAAAAAGAAGTAAAGGAATCAAATGTAGAAGGAGAACAGTTAAGACAAAAACCGTTGCCCATTGATGAAGAGGAAGTAGAGACAAGTTTTGGAGTTCTTATGGAGGTGGAGTTGGTGTAGTACTAAGTATTTCAACGCATAAGCGGCGGTTCACAATTGTAACTTGAACACCAGTATTAATTATAAGAAATATTTTCGTCTTATACCAGTCTTAATATTTTTTTGTCTTTTCTGTTCGCGTTTTCAATAATGCCCAACATTTTGTATTTTATTCTATACAATGTTTTAACTTTTAAGTCCTAATTTCCTGTTAACTTTAACAGTATTTTGGTCTTCTCAATGAACTATTATACCGAACATACTTCATTATAAACCGTTACTGCATTGGCTACAATTTGACACTGACAGAATAACTCCAAGCAGCGTTTAAAAGCCAGAAAGGCTGGCTGTTAAAGTTAACAGGAAATTAGGACTTACTCGTAAAAGTTAAAACATTGTATAGAATAGAATACAGTTGAAAAGCCATCTGAAAAAGCTAAAAAAAATGTTTTTGAGGTTTTGAATTAAACCAGTGAATGAGTTTATCTTTTATTTATATAAAGAAATAAAGACATATTAAATCGTGCCGATGAATGAGGAAGTACAAAGATTTATTTATTATTATCTAAGGTAAGTATTATGAAGTAATCTAATCAGTATTTAATATAAACTAGACATGAGTTATATTCTACAAACATGGTACATATTTCGCAATATTTTCCGGTTATTTCCTACACTTATTATATAACAGCTTAGCGAGTAGCGTCTGTTATTAAGGAAATATAAAACCCAGGGTCATATATATTTTTATATTAGACAAACAACCTTCATATTTTTTTTGATATTGTTAGGTTTACAATAACGCCTGCTATGCGGATTACATTACAAAATCACAAATATACGATAGGAATATTTTTTTTTCCCGCACATAACTTAAATTTTTCCTATCGTATATTTGTGACTTTGTAACCTTAATATTGTTAGATTGTCTAATAAATGTGTTTTTTTTTATTGTGACAGAACAAGCTCGAGACCCACCTGATGTTAAGCGGACTAACCTCTGCCTATAACAGATGCATTTCGTCACAAGTCACGAATTGCACTGCGACTGTCACCTTGTTGAGACATAGTTGTTAAGTCTCATGTGCCCGCAATGTCACTGGCTCTCAAGAACTGCTGCCGAAAAACAGCATTAGGTGCTTGGCGACAAATTTTCTACTTGAGGATGGTCGCTAGCCAGGCAAGCATTCGCAAAATGCCCTTCCACCATGCGGAGAAGCTGAAGCCCGCGGTGGTATTCGAATCAAGGACCTGCTGCGCGGCAGTCCATAGCCAATGCCACTGATGAGCCATCACTGCTTCATTCAGTGAGTATCAATGTAAGTAGGTATTTTAAAATTTTCATAGAACCTATGTCACAGTTTACATAACCTATGTGTTTTCAAATTTATATAAAGAACTAAACACTGCAATGGAGACAGATCATACTATTATTTCTATTTTATTAGTATAGTATGAACCAAATAATACCTTTTTCCTGAGCATCATACCCCAGAATAAAAACGGTCACCCGGTGTCCTTACCGTAGTATAAACTTATGTATTTTTTTAGGTAATAACAAAGTTAATGGCTTGAGCTTCACCGCATGGCGGAAGGGCATGTCGCAAGCCGCTTGGCTAGCGACACGCCATCACATCACCCTCAAGTAGAAAATCTGTCGCCAAGCACCTTGGTGTGTTCCGGCAGCTGTCCTTGAGAGCCAAATAATTCTAGGTTAAGTCTGCTAACACCTTCAACCACATCATCACATACCATCAGGCGAGATTGTGGTCAAAGGCTTAACTATTAGAAACAAAGAAAAAAAAATTTCTTGAACACCTGGTCATAACATAAGTAGTATTGCTGAGCTGACTTGTAGTTGTACCTACAGTAGGATCCTTTTCTAGAGACAGCCCACAAGCACAAGTAAAGGTAGTGATTCCCTGATTTTAGTTACTTTAAAGGTTTACTTCTCTTCTGAAGATCACTATATAAATTTTGAAAAAATATATGTTATGAACGGACGCAACAAATCCGTGCTCAAAGTGAAGTTTTTTCATAACTGCTTGATTTTGAAGTAATGATGGCCGAGCGGTAATAGCTACGGACTGCCGCTGTGCCGCAGCTCCATGGTCCGATCCCCACCGCCGCATACATTCGCCGAAGTAGAAAAACTGTCGCCAAGCACCTAACAGTGTGCTCCGGCAGCAGTCCTAGAGAGCCAGTAAAATTACAGGCAACAACTGTATGTATCAGTATGACGGGCGCAGTGCAATTCTTAACCTGTGACGAAATGCATCTGTTATAGGTAGAGGATCCACTTAACATGAGGTGCGGCTCGCGCTCGTTCCGTCACAATCGCATTAAATAATGAAAATAAAAATTATGAAAAATGACTGAAACTGAATCCATATGTTTCAATATTAATTTTGGAACTTCTACTCAACGATGGTAAATTAAAATATGTTACTTTTGCTAAAATGCGAATAATTAGGTATATGATTAACAAATCCGTGTTGAGAATTAAAAAATCGGGCACCTGCATTATTTTCTCTAGTTTAAAAAAATCTAAATCATAAAGCGTCATATTTTGTATATTATCTATATAAACCTTAGATAAATGTATAGGACTGCTTCTCTATGATATAAACTAACTAAACGAGTTGAACTGCTAGTAAATGGTTATGTCGCAAATAAATATAAACCACAAACTACCCACATCCCGCTGCCACAATCATTTACTAATTAGTTTGCATAACAGAACCAATCATTTAAACATTGGTAGGTCTTCGCGAATAGAACGCCTGAGAACTTACCTATAGTACCACCAACTTAACTGTGCAGTTCGCGAGGGCGCTGCTGGTGAAGGAAATCAACTACAAACTGTTACAATTTGAAGGAATGTTGTAGTTCTTTTTTCTGCCGCCTGAACAGATAAGTTGGTGGGACTGTACGTAGGTAACTTGGTTATGATGATGCAAATTACAATAAAGACCATTTTTTTTCCTGCTGTCTTTATTAATAAAACACTAATTCCGTGGGGACCCGGAGCTCGTATTTTTCAAACTTATCAGAGCGCTTGGTCGATGCGACGTGTGATCAATATGCTGGCACCTATTTGGCTCAACGTATACAATGCCGCAGCATGCTGGGCACGCTGCCAACTGGTAGTGGGCTGAAGCATTTGGGTTGCCTGTGAGTCTGGGCTTAGTTTAGTAGGGGCGTGGCTTAGCTTAGTCTTTTCTTAGGGCGAGCTTATGAACTACGACTGAATACCTATATTGTGTTTGTATTAAATAAATTATTGTTTAATCAAGCCGCAGATATGAATTGTTGCTTTCTTTATTGCAAAAATTGGTCTTATTGATTGACAAAGGCAAATAACAGCATTACATTTTACATGTTGGTATTTCTTTTATTAAAATTACTAAGTATAGTAGCTCAAAAATGTCCATACTTATTAAATTTGTCACTAGATTTTGTCACTTATTTGTAATCTTTAAACAACCGTCTATGCAGTTTCAATATAAAATAATCGTCAACTTTACAAATTGGTTATTTCATTGGTTCCTATATAGTTTTGTACGCGGGTGACTACAAACATATTAAAAAAACATTTTATTAAATATTTTTAGCTGTGTTTATAGTGTTTTTACAGGCGTAACTATATTTATTGACATTAGGTACGTACTCGTCTTTTCGACTTACTACTCGAAGACATTTAGATCACAACCAGTTTGTTTTGATTGTCCTTGACATCATGTCATATCGCGTGGTCGATACTCTGGCGCATACAAGAAAGAACAATTTTCAACCTTCTTTCATTTCCAATTTATTTTTGTATGTCATCATAATTCGTCATTTTGAAGCAGTGATAGCTCAGTGGTATTGGCTATGGACTGCCGTGCAGCAGGTCCATGGTTCGAATCCCGCCGCGGGTTTGAGCTTAACCGCATGGTGGAAGGGCATTTTGCGAATGCCCGTCTGGCTAGTGACCACCCTCAAGTAGAAAATCTGTTGCCAAGCACCTAACAGTGTGTTCCGGCAGCAGTCCTTGAGAGACAGTAAAATTACAAGCACATGAGACCTAACAACTGTAGTCTCAGTGTGCCGGACACAGTGCAATTCGTCGTTAACGAAATGCATCTGTTATGGGCAGAGGTCACTTTACATCAAGTGGGCCTCGAACTTGTTGCGTCACAATGACATTAAAAAAATTACAAATGAGCAAAAATAGTAAATAAATAGATGCAAAAAGATATTGTCTCTTTTCAAGATATAATAATATTTTATTATTTAATGTAAGTACTTTATTTTTAAATAACTCTTGTTTTATTTTCGCGCATTTCGGACGAGATTTGGACGTTTCCGCCACGTTGCAGCGCGCGCTAATATGAACCTTAGTTCGCAAGTAGTTAGTGTGATTTTAAAGTCACCGATAGAGAGCTGCTAATTTTATCATTCTTACCCTCTATGAACTTTCCAAAAAGTTCCTTCAAACCGCTGTCATCGAAAGACTGATAAGTAGTATAAGTAAGTAAAATAATAAGAGATGTTTGTAGTCAGAAAAAATTTGTTCGTTTAAAGGAAATGTAACATAAAGAAGGACTCAAGAAAAATAAAAACTGATGCACTGCCATTTGCGCATTGACAAATAAAAGTGATAGAATAATACAATATAAGTTCTTTACATTTTATCCATATATATGAAGCTCAATTATTATTTTTTATAACTGATAGGATAGCCCCTATCTCCCCTGATGGTAAGCGATGGTGTGGTCGATTATGTTGTTCAGGCCAACCTAGAATTAATAAAAAAGATTGCCTTACCTGCTGATCGCACTAACATATGGTAGTTATAGTTTTGTTTTTTCTACAGGATCGTGAAATAGAAACGTATTACAAGTACCTATTAAAAATACATGTAGGTGGTTTTAAAAATACAGGTACTTTTTGCAATTTGGTATTATACACACAATTTATTAAAGTATCCAAAATATATAGGGATTATTTCCACATGTTCCTATTACTTTCTCGACGTTAGATCTATGAGAAAATTAAAATATAATTTGAGGTAATATAATAATTATATTCTTGTGTGATCCTTTGTGCTTATAAATAAAACATATTGTAACGAGCCTAGCCTTCATACGTGGCATCAGGTTTCAAAGACGATAATGAAATGATGCAAAAACGCAACTGTTTCTTGGACGATGCATATAAACAATTCTACAGAATCCTTGGTTCCTGGATTAATACAGGATATCCCTTTTTACGAAATTCCTGACGGAGCTATAACATAATCCACCTATATTATTCAATGAATTTAGTGACACGAACGGCAGCTATCCAAAGGTGTCTTAAATTGGAATTCGCGTTCAAACAAGCCAAATAGAATTGAATTGCAAATATTCACCACCTTGACGTAATACTTTGTTCTTATTGCAACACTTGTTAATTAAAACAATAGTTACTAAGCCAAGCCGGTGGCCTACAACTTTGTCACAGTTATTTTTTCGAAACTCATGTCTCAAATATACGTAAGTATATATTCCTATAATAATTACTCCTGTGGGTTGCCGGGCTAGAATGTCACCCCCCCTCTACCCGTGGGTGTCATAAGAGGCGACTAAGGGTAACACACCAGAAGGTGGAAGTCATTATAACATGTTGCTAGGGCATTTTGCGAATGCCCGCCTGGCTAGCTACCACCCTCAAGTCGAAAATCTGTCACCAAGCACCTAACGGTGTGTTCCGGCAGCTGTCCTTGAGAGCCAGTAATTCTAGGTTGTTCCCTGAACAACACCTTCGAACACATCATCACTTACCATCAGATGAGATAGTGGTCAAAGGCAACCATTAAGACATAAAAAAAATTGGGTAAGTGCGAGACAGGCCTTGTGTGAATGAAGAATATTGGTTGGTGTTTGTCGTCGGCCTTTTAGTATTTACCTATTAGTTGTTCAAGTAGACCAATATGGTTGGTATACTCTATACTCTTACTCTACTACTATTGGTATCGAATAGTCAGAATAGAGAATCAACTTCATTTGGGTTCGTTATTAGGAAGAAGAATTCTAGATTTCAAAATTGTATAGATTTTGAGACGTGGTTATAAATTTTTTATAAAATTTACAATTTCGAGGATGGCATACATGTGATGTAGAATATAAATATAGGTCTGAAGGGGATTTTGCACCTTAAATCCGATTTAATGGCGAAATTAATAGGGGATTTCGGGACTAAGCCACATCTTACAGCTACCACAGGAATATATATAGATACCCCATGGAATCTCCTCTAATCGTACGCTAAATTGATCTCACATGGGTATAACTTATCTATGTAGCTATTCGTAGTAATCTTAGGCAGGCTTCGTACACTGGTTGCCCTTGCTCCGAAATAATCTACATTCAGGTATATTAATAAAGGTAGTGATAGTACTTAGGTACCAAAACAGTCAACATAAGATTAGGTATAGTACCACTAACTTAGGGTATATTCCATTAGTCGCTAAGAACGTTTTCGATAATTTTGATCACATTCTGCGTCTATGGTTGTGATCACTGTGATCGTTTGTAACTGTCATTCCCTGTTCCATTTAGGATACGAACGCTAAGAATGCCACTAAAATTTACCACTTCTGTCACTTTTGACATTAGATGTAGCGTTTATGGCGAAAATAATGCCAAGACACATGTGGAACAACTTTTTGGGAGTGTGATCGTTTTTAGCGTTTTTAGCGAATTTAACTCAAATGGTAAGCTAGGTAATGTTAAGGGTTTAACTGTGCAGTTCTCGAGGGCGCTATTGGTCAAGGAAATCAACTACAAACTGTCACAATTTGAGGGAATTTTGTAGTTCTTTTTTCTGCCGCCTGAACAGATAAGTTGGTGGGTCTGTAGGTATGTAGAACTTCTAGGTTAGCCTGAACAACATCTTCGACCACATCATCACTTACCATCAGGTGAGATAGTGGTCAAAGGCTAACCTATCAGGAATAAAAAAAAAAAAAAAAAAAAAAAAGAAACAACGTCAAATCATATTCCTAACCTTATTACATATTATTATGTGGGAATCCGGGCACAGATTTTATCTTATTGTGACGGAACAAGCCCGAGGCTCACCTGATGTTAAGCGGACTAACCTCTGCTTATAACAGATGCATTTCATCACAAGTCACGAATTGCACTGCGCCCGTCACTTTGAGACATAGTTGAAAGTAATTTCAGTGGCTCTCAAGGACTGCTGCCGGAACATACTGTTAGGTGTTTGGCGACAGATTTTCTACTTGACTAACCGCTTGGCTAGCTATCACCCGATAGCTAGCCAAGCGGGCAATCGCAGAATGCCCTTCCACCGTGCAGTGAACTTCAAGCCGGCGGTGGGAATCGAACCAGGGACCTGCCACAGCAGTCCATAGCCTATTACCGTTCCGCCATCATTGCTTCACAAGGTTCCTCCTACAGGTAACAATTACAACAAGTGAGTATAGATTCTATTGGTTCTAGACAGCAGTAATGTTCGCATTACTGTGTTCCGGTATGAAGGATATGGGTGCCGGTTAAATTACAGACACGTGGAACTTAACCACTTATGTCTCCGGGTGATGAGCGCAGTGCAGATTTCCACTTGTGACGAACTGCAACTGTTATAGGCAGAGGTTAACATCTTACCAGGTGGGTTCCGTGCTTGTTCAATCACGGTAGTTATAAACTAAATAATTATCAATATATTATTTTAGTAAGTACATTACATAATATATTTCATTTGTAGTTTACCTACATTTAGCTCCCGTCCTCGTCAACAACGCAATCGAATGGTAGGTAGGTAGAAGGTAAGGTAAATAGGTCGAAGTGGAAAATAAAGTACGAAAATTATAAAAAAATATTAAAAATCTAACAGAACCAGCTTCCATCACTGAAAAGCAGGTAAGTAAGTAAATGGACGGTACCACGTTGATTTAAAAAACTGAGGTAAAATTTTCATGATCCGACTTTCAGAAGCTATCTCATATTTTCAGTGATTGAAGTTCGTTTTTTTTCAGTAATATTTTTAGTTTATTAGTTTTCAGTACTGCCCCTAATACTGGTCATCATCAGCAAGGATTGCGATAAAGTATAGGCTTATTGAATAATACTTATTATCTAAAATAAGAATTATTCAATATGCCCATACTTGACCGTTGTTGATAAAATTTTAATGGGCCTATCTTTGATCTGTATCTGTATCAGCCGGATCGTCCACTGCTGAACACAGCCTCCCTTATAAAGGGCGTATTTGCCATAATCCCCACGCTTGGCAGGCGTCTTGGGGATCGCAGTGTCAGATGACAGTTCATTAGAAGGCGCTGCTGCCCACCTTCCAGTATTTTTCCCTTAGTCGCCTTTTCGACACCCACGGGATGGGGAGGTGCAATTCTAACCCGGCACCCCACGGGGTCTAACCCGGCACCCCCCTATCTTTGATGTATGAGGAGATTCAAAAATTTAGTACAACTCTCATTTTGGCATATTTTTTTTTCATTTATTGTTCTTTATACAATTTAACCTTAAATCTATATAACATCATATAGAAAAACCATTGGGTTTGTCTCGATACTCGAATTCACAACGTGCGCTTGACATTCATTATCACTAATAAGAGGTTTAATAACACTATTCATCCGTGAACTATAACGTACCTACTAAAAAGTGTAGCAAGCACCTATTTTAATATCTGCACAGAATATATACTAGTATTAATTGAGGCCAACGCTGTTCCTTATTGCATGTCCTTCACATTAATAATTACACTACAATACATAATACACAACTTATTCAGTTTAATTTTAATACTCTACCAGCTAGCAGCTCTACCCAACAAAAAGAGAAAGAAAAGCACTACCATACCACAGATTACAAACCATACTGTCAAAGGAGGTCGTAATCTCTCGCTCACTTCGAGGAGGTTAGTTTCTCGATGCTCGCTCATAACGTTACTATCAGCTTTCAGCACGTGCGCAGTCTCTTTTTTTTTCGCTGGGAAACGCCTTACGCGTATTACGCGGCTTCCTTCGGGGAGGGGGAGAAGCCGCGTGGTTATGTAGGATTCCCCGGGCAAATTGCCCGGTATACCCACTATAAACCCAGCGATGAGCCCTCAGGGTCTGTGTGGGGCGGCGCGGGTTCGCTTGAGCATTCTATACCGCAGCCAGACGGTTCCCTTTTTTTTTTTTTTTTTTTTAACGTGTGAAAAATGCCTTTACGCATTCCCGTCCACCCCGGGGAAGGTGGCCGGGATATGTCGGGCTCGACACCAACTACTCCCACAGCAGCAAGTGCCCCTACCGACTAAATAACACACGGTGTTCCATCTCTACCGCTTCTCGGCGGGATCGCAGGGTCGCTTTAGCACTCAACCACGAACCCGCCACGGTTGTCCGTTGCCGGACCCCTCCTGGGGTGCTACCCCTCACGACGCACCAGAACACATGGCACGTCGCTACCACCCGGGGACCAAGCCCGCAAATAGGCGTCAGACGACCCCGCTTCCGACGCCCAAGGTCCCCCTGCGACGGGTCAGATGAGTAGCCCCGTCGCCTGCTACTTCGGCCGCAGAGGATAGGGAGAGCGGCGCCTCGCTATACCGACACACCTCCTCCCCTGCGGCCCCTCCGCGTCCGCCATCCAACGGTGGCGGCCCCGCCGTGGCCACGGAAGGTAGGGAGAGCGGCGCACCGTGATACCGGCACTCCTCTCCCGCCGTGGCCCCTCACCGTCAGCTGTGGTGTCGCCCATACAAAACCACAGCCCGCCTCAGATGCGGTGCTGCCCATACAGCACCGCAGCCTACCCGTTGCCGCTCCAGTCTGGACTTAGAGGCAAAGCCCAGTGGAGCGGCCCCTCTGGGGCCGGCCGACTGCCCAAGCCAGCACGGCCCCTGGTTCCTCTTCGCTTCACCGTGGGTGACGAAGCCACGGTTACTAAGCCCCACCGCCACGACAAGGCGGGAACCCTTCGGGGGGTGCCAGACGGTTCCCTAATCTAACCATTGAATTGTGCAGATAAATAAAATTGATGGATAAGGAATTGACTTATTTAAATAATAATCGTTAACATTCTGACGCCGCCGGCGCAGGTGACTAATTTTATTTATATTCCTACCGGTTTATCTATATTACCGTCAGGTGAATCAATGTGTCATACTCAGTGACTGTTTGAATTATCTTTGGTCATACTTTTATCATTAATAGTCATGCTGGGATCTTCCAACTCATTAGGAATGATCTGTTGAGTTTCAATTAACACATATAAGCTATGTTGTCGGAAAATTTAATGTTTGTGGTGCACCTACTTAGATAAGTACATAACGCTTAGTAGGTTAGTCAGTGCTCAGTGGCGTCACGTGGTGACAGCGCACAAAAAGAAGGTTCATTAAGGAAGCCTCCCGGTCTCTCACAAATCGATCGAAACAAAGTGGTATAACCATAACTTCACGTGGTACTTCACAGTGATACTGCTCCGCTCGTGCCAGCCAATTCATCTGGTTCCTGTGCCTTCCTAACTATTATAGATATTGGATGTAAGCAGTATACAGGGTTATAGGTAATATGCTAACAACCTCTTAGGGTTGACTTCTGCTAGTGCTAAGAAACATTTTGAGACAAAATAATGTTTTGAAAAAAAAATTAGGTTTTTTTTTTGTTTTTTTCTCTGAATAAGCACTAGCACCACCTCATGTCAAGTCTCTTGTGGCTGTAATGTATTATTTCATATTTTTTATTACTTTGCTCGATGTAAATATTCAAAACTCTATTCAAAGGGACCACGGCGCAGCGGGCGCTCTTGGCTTGGAGTAGGCATTAAAAATACAAAAAAATGTTTAATTTTTTCAAAACATAAAAAAAACATCTTTTAATAATATTTCTTAGGAAAAGCAGAAGTCAACCCTAATAGGTTGTTAGCATTTTACCAATAACCCTGTATATGTAGAGCAGGAATAAACGACCTTGTCTTCTAAATATTTTTATCTTATATATATATGTCGCTACACCATATATGGACAAGCCCATATACAGACAGGTAGCAGATAATACGCACAGTGGTGACCCCGACGTGATACAGCAGCATAAGGATACAGCATGTACTGCTACCTATATCTTATGCTGGCTCAATACAATGTGTTATCTCTAACGCTTCTTGAAGAGTTCGAAGCGTAGCTTAGTTGGACGTTCAACGTTCGCTGCGGTCATGACTTGGATGGGTGACCGCTAGTGGCATCACTACTGAGAACTTCCATGCTTCGGAGGGCACGTTATGCCGTCGTTGTCTTGAGATGGCAGTTGTCTCAGCAGTGGTAGGGCATTTAGCGAATGCCTTGCTAGCTACTACCCCCCAAGTAGAAAATCTGTATTATAGATTAATCTAATATGTATTCTATTCTATAGGTAAGACTGAGCAACATCTTCGACCACATCATCACTTACCATCAGGTGAGATATTGGTCAAAGAAAAATTCAGATAATAAAAAAACAGTATAGTAATCCCTCAAATGAATATAGAGTAAGGTTCTTGGTTATTAAGGTGCTAAATTAACGGGATCGCGACCAAAACATAGTTCTAATTTTAGAAACTTCACCAGGTAAGGACACACGCATACACTCATGGAAATCAATATCATAATATAAAGATATGTATATATAACGTCACAGCAGCTAGTTTATAATATTTAGTAGGTGACTATAAAATTATGAATAGCGTGAATAACTCGGTATACTTATAGGTTATATTCCATTTGACGCTAATAACGTTACTTTCGATAATTTTGATCACATTCTGCGTCTATGGTTGTGATCACTGTGATCGTTTGTAACTGTTCTCCCCTGTTCCATTTAGGATTAGACCGCTAATAATGCCACTAAAATTTGCCACTTCTGTCACATCTCACTTTAGATGTAGGTAATTCAAACTGTTCCAGTAACTTCATAGCGTTTTTGGCGAAAAAAATTCTTGCAATGCCAAGACCCACCTGGAACAACTTTTTGGGAGTGTGATCGTTTTTAGCGTTTTTGGCGAATTGAACTTCAAATGGTAAGCACCCTTAGACGCAGATTACGCAATGTCGAATATCTTAATCTATGATTGTACACAAAATGGTTCATCTTCCTTTGTAGTTACTTCATTTATAATGATTGTAATAAAAACAAAATACACCACAAGCTGACCTCTTGTTCAAGGTTCACCGATTTGTGCACGGCTATTGCCATCGAGGTCATTGAGTTTAGTTTTGCACTATTTTCAGTTAAGTACCAATACGTTATTAAAGGCACATGCATACATTAGGTAGGTATACCTTTAAATAGTAACACTACCGTCTTTGTAGGTATAGTACCTATATGGTAAAGGCCGGTTGCGCCAATCAATAGTTAAAAATGTTTATACCTACTAGCTTTTTGAATTTACCGCGCAGTTTCATTGTATTTGTTTGACAGTCAATGAATATTGTTATCTATTTTATTCCCCATCCCTTTTCCACGCACTACCTGGCTCGCGAGTACAAGCGAGACAGACAACGTTCATCGAACGGTAATCTAACAAAATCAGCGTGCTGGTCAAGTTGATGCAGTACTGCAGTTCCGCTAAGAACACGAAGAATCAGTAATTGCGTGAGCGCCTCTTCTATTATAATCTTCGTAGATTATAATGGACCTTAGCCCTGAAGAGATTTGAAGATTTGGATAGTGAACGTGCCCTCCCGGATAAATTGTCATCGATGCCTGAACTACTGATTTAGGGCAAGCACGTGGCGTGCCATTAAGAAGATCAGAACAGGCCAGTGCATTTCCATCGTTAATCAGGCTGTATTCTCTCGTTATTCTGCGCTGCAGCCCGAATTCCTTTCAGGAAGTGCCAATGGTTTAGGTGTCAATCTCATCATGTCACAACGTTATTCACGCGCTCAAAATATACAGTCCATTCCCGCGTCACCAAAGGCACATGCATGCATAAGGTAGGTTTACCTTTAAATAGTAAGACTTACCGTCTTGGTGGGTATAGAACCTATTATGATAAAAGTACATGCATACATAAGGTAGGTTTACATCAATATACTTACCGTCTTTGTGGGTATAGAACCTATATGATAAAGGTACATGCATACATAAGGTAGGTTTACATCTATAAACTTACCGTCTTGGTGGGTATAGAACCTATATGATAAAGGTACATGCATACATAAGGTAGGTTTAACTTACCGTCTTGGTGGGTATAGAACCTATATGATAAAGGTACATGCATACATAAGGTAGGTTTACATCTATATACTTACCGTCTTGGTGGGTATAGAACCTATATGATAAAGGTACATGCATACATAAGGTAGGTTTACATCTATATACTTACCGTCTTGGTGGGTATAGAACCTATATGATAAAGGTACATGCATACATAAGGTAGGTTTAACTTACCGTCTTGGTGGGTATACTGCAGTGTCAGATATTCTGCTTTGCAATAGTCGTGTGTAAACACTATACTGGGTTTACCTAACTAATGTATGCATGTGCCTTTAATATACCTTTAAATAGTAACACTACCGTCTTTGTAGGTATAGTACCTATATGGTAAAGGCCGGTTGCGCCAATCAATAGTTAAAAATGTATATACTAGCTTTTTGAATTTACCGCGTAGTTTCATCGCATTTGTTTGACAGTTAATGAAGCTTGTTATCTATTTTATTCCCCATCCCTTTTCCACGCACTACCTGGCTCGCGAGTACAAGCGAGACAGACAACGTTCATCGAACGGTAATCTACGCACAAAATCAGCGTGCTGGTCAAGTTTGACAGTTAATGAAGTTTGTTATCTATTTTATTCCCCATCCCTTTTCCACGCACTACCTGGCTCGCGAGTACAAGCGAGACAGACAACGTTCATCGAACGGTAATCTACGCACAAAATTAGCGTGCTGGTCAAGTTGTTGCAGTACTGCAGTTCCGCTAAGAACACGAAGAATCAGTAATTGCGTGAGCGCCTCTTCTATTATAATGGACCTTAGCCCTGAAGAGATTTGAAGATTTGGATTGTGACCGTGCTCTCCCGGATAAATCGTCATCGATGCCTGAACTACTGGTTTAGGGCAAGCACGTGGCGTGCCATTGAGAAGATCAGAACAGGTCAGTGCATTTCCATCGTTAATCTGGCTGTATTCTCTCGTTATTCTCTGCTGCAGCCCGAATTCCTTTCAGGAAGTGCCAATGGTTTAGGTTTCAATCTCATCATGTCACAACGTTATTCACCCGCTCAAAATATACAGTCCGTTCCCGCGTCACCAAAGGCACATGCATAAATAAGGTAGGTTTACCTTTAAATAGTAAGACTTACCGTCTTGGAGGGTATAGAACCTATATGATAAAGATACATGCATACATAAGGTAGGTTTACCTTTAAAGAGTAAGACTTACCGTCTTGGTGGGTAGGTATACTGCAGTGTCAGATATTCTGCTTCGCAATAGTGATGTGTAAACACTATACTGTGTTTAGGCGTGCAGGGAACTGGATCAAGTGAAATAACTGGGGCATACGAAACATAAGAACTAACTTCTCGGAGTGCCAAGCGCAGTGCAGTGTCTTGCAGACCGCTGCATGGTAACCCTCAGTCGGGCCTCTAGTTAATATTATTGCGGTAGATGCTTGATTTTTTTTGTGTGCTAAGCTGATAGATAGGCCAATTCAGTATGGTAACATTTACTATCGTTAGATCTTTGAATGGAATAAAAAAAATTAAATGCCAAGAAAGTTAAAATTACCCAGTATGTTCACAACATCAAGGGCCCTTCTAAAAATAAAATCACATAAAAAAAATACCGTTTGGCATTTATAAACTTGCTCTATCGATCAGGTAGCTACCCTAAAAATTTCATTTTATTATTCATAAGGCTTCAATCAAAAAAATTAAATCTAAATGCAGGTAAGTGCAAAATTTTAATTTACATGATGATTAATACAAGCAAAGTAAAACCAATTACAAGGTGTTTAATTAGAATAAATTTTCAAAATGCCCCCCCTGTTGCTCAATGCAAGTGCGACATCGCCGGAAAAAGTTGTCTTTTAAACGTCTGAATGTACTTCTATAATTTTTAATGGTTTCTTCTACTACTCTCAATTTCCGGGTTAACTCGTCCAAATTGCGTGCCATTGCTTGTCCATGCCATTTTGCCTTGGTATGGTCGCAATGGTAAGCACGCAGGTCCGTGGTTAGATCCCCACCGCCGGCTTGAGCTTCACCGCAAGGTGGAAGGGCATTATGCCCATTGCGAATGCTCGCCTTAGCTATCACCTTCAAGTAGAAAACCGCCAAGCTCCTAACAGTGTGTTCCGGCACCAGTACTTGAGAGCCAGTAAAATTACCGGCACTTGAGACTTAACATCTGTATGCCTTAGTGTGACTGTAGCAATGCAATTCACTTTTGACGAATCATTTGTTATAGGCAGAGGTTGGACTAACCTCCTCTTACATCAGGTGGGCACGCGATTGTTCTGCCACAATAACATAAAAAAGAAAAACATTGCTATCATCTATCCACTTGGTGCATGATCTAATCTTCGATAATTTAATGATCGAAGGAACTAATAAATTAATAATAGAACAATGGTAACTGACATCGTTTTCAGCTGCTGCTTACCTTCATCTCTTGCTTTTCTCTCCAGTTCATCGGTGGAGCCTTGTGGAGGATCTAAGTGGCTGGAGGACTCCAATGATCGTCGCTTAACCTAGCCTGACGTTATTCTTCATCATCATTAGATATATACACCATTTGAATCATAATCTATGCATTTGGCAGGCAAATAACCGAACGCTACATCAGTTTGGCAATTCAATAACGAAATATTTCATAACGGTGAAATTCATAATAACCAAGTGGCAATGCCAACACACCGGCTTTCAAGGTTGATGTTGGTTTGCTCTTGCATTATCAATCTGCGTATTTGGGTTTGATTTTGGATTATAAGTGTTAGCAGGTACCTCCTTTTCCATCCTTAGACAACAACCAGGACCGACAGCTTAACGTGCCATCCAAAGCACGGAAGCGCTCAGTAGTAATGTCATTAGGGTCACCCATCCAACTCATGACCGCGGTGGACGTTGCTGAACTTTGCTGATCGGTTAAGAACAGCTAAGTAAACTTCGCTACGAGCGCTTCAACCAATTAAATTGGCCAATTACAAATTTTAATATTGAAATATTCTACATTGTACTGCCACGTTCAGAAAACAAATATTGTATAGAGCCACTGCGAGAAGAACGGGCAAGAAACTCGGGCCCATTCTTTTAAACTTCTTTTAACAATGAGTACATACTATATAATAAAAATATTACATAGAATATTTGTTTAAATTACGTAGGTGACAGGCGATAGTTTGGCAGAGACGGACTTGTCGAAGCATTTTTGTCGTTTAAGCTATCACAAACTGTGTAGTAGGATTTCTTAATCAAAATGTTTTTCACGTGCAACTTGCATTCCTTCTGTGAGCGTTGTAATATGCTTGGGAACTTTATTATAAAACTGCACACAATTACCTAAAAAGGACATTTTATTTATCTTTGCGAGTCTAAAACCTGCCACCGCTATTTTATATTTATTTCTAGTGTTGTAATCGTGATTGTCACTGTTTATTTTAAATTTACTATTTTTTTTAACGAACATACCTACGTAATATTTTCAAATATATACAGACTTGGTAAAGCTAAAATATAAATTTCTTTAAAAAGATCCCTTAGAGATTCCCTAGGATCCATTTCATAAAAATAAAAAGCTCGGATTGCACGGTTTTGTAAGATAAAGATTGTCTCTATCTCAGCAGCAGCTCCCCACAGCAATACACCATATGGAAGTACATGGATTAAACAAGCCGAGCCGTATCTACTCTTAACTGTCTTATCTTACGAACTGCATATGCAGCAGAAATAAGTATTCCGGATAGGTCATATGTTGTGGATCCCACTGTAAAGTTGAATCCATTTTGATTCCCAGGAAGACTGTTGCATTGTCAATAGAGAGTTTGTCTGGGCCAAGCTTAATGTTTGGTTCAACATAAGTAACATTTGGTAAAAAAAACTTTAAACACACGCGGCAAACCATTTAGAGATCATAGATAACACATTATTTACATGAGTGAGTTCACTATCTTTCCTATCTACGAGTACTTTAAATCAGAGAGGTATCATCTGCGAATAAAACAATATCGCAGTAATTTTTGACCATGCAAGGCAGATCATTAATATACACTAGAAACAGAAAAGGTCCTAAAATTGATCCCTGTGGTATACTCCTATTTTTACCAAAGACCCGGAAGAAGTATTGCCGTTTATTCAAACCTTCTGTAGTCTGTCTATGTGACAAATATGACTCCATTAAAATAGGATATAAGTTGTTTGAGCATAACTTTTTCGAATACTTTACTCAGAACAGGTAAGATACAAAATTTTATGTAATTATATTTAGAAATACGACATAGTAGCGTAGCGACATCATAGCGAGTTAAGTGTTTGAAAAAACACTTCTTTCGATCAGATGAAGTCTAGTAGTCTGGTTGATGGCCGCGCACCGTCCCCTATGACGTTTAAAGTAATACGATTGGAGTATGAAATTTCGGCTACAATTGCCGTGTCCAAGTGGCCGAGGGGGTTTAGGCATCCGACGCGATATCGGAGGACGCGGGTTCGATTCCCGCCTTGGGCATAAAATTTTGTACTCCAATAATGTGTTTAATATATTTCGCTTAGCACGCGATAGTGCTTGTAATTATATTTAGAAAGATAGAAATAGTTCTATAATTGTAAGGGTCAGATATAGCCCTCGATTTCAAAATGGGAGTGATTTTACTGTGTTTCAATAAGTCGGGGAAGTTTCCTCTATCGACACAAAGATTAAATATTGTTACTAAGTATGGTGCAATAATGCAAATTATAGACTCTGCCACTTTAACTGATATACCCTACAATTACATCTACAACTAGTTTGGAACTTTGGACTGCCTGTGTGTGTAGATTGTCTCATGGTAGTAGCTGTAGTGTAGTAGTATATAGTTCTTAGTGTTTTGTTAGTAAAGGCATGTCATCATCAAAATAATAATAATGTATGGCCAGTGTTTGCTATAGAGTAGCTACTTGGTGTGGGGCTTGTATTATTTTTTTATGATAGTGTCTTTGGGAAAATGTCGTGGGCCCCCAATGTACGTGACCCATAGCATTTGTTGCTTCCAGCTACATGGCTATTCAGGCATTGAATCTAGTGCAACAGTACTTGCTACCTAGAAAACTTACTTTATATTTCGACCCGTCCCGGCTTCGCACTAATGCAATGCTTACCAGCATTGCATTAGTAAATAATCTGTTTTATCTTCGAAAATATTAATTTAAATTACAATATGCTGTAGAGGGCCATATCAATGTTTTTTTTTTTGGTTTTAGATAGATGCTGTCTATCGCTATCGGACGTACAGCTCTACCGGATTTTGGGCGAGGGTAGGCCCTCTTATAGCCCAGAAAATGTATATTAAATGCACAATGTATTAAAAAGATACTTCATTGGATAACGATTAATGCTGTATTGCTTAAAATAGTTTCGTAAATAAGCCATTATTTCTCATAAAAAGTAAAGGATAAAAAATAGTTATTTTTGGGTTATCCCTAAGAGATAGACTTATTATATACAATCACGGAAATTTTTGTATACCTTTTTAAGGTATACAATACTGTACTACATTATTTTGATCTATCTCGTAGGGTTCAGCCAGGCGTTTGCAATGTAAGCACAAAAAAATTGTTTATTTACGACATTACATTAGAAACCTTGAAGCAGTGAGGTCCATGGTTCGAATTACAGGCACATGAGACTTAACAACTGTATGTCTCTATGAAATGCATCTGTTATAGGCAGAGGTTAACCCATTGACATCGGCGATAATTATAACAATAGAATTTCATTCATAAATTGGCCATAGTGGTCCAGTCCGATGCCAACTTATTAATCCACTTAACATCAGGTGGGCCTCGTGCTTGTCACGTCACATTTTTTTTTTCAGGTTTTCTTTTTGATTTCGTAACCCTTCTTTCTTTAAAGTTGGGAAACTTTTTTACTGTGGTAACCCATGGTAGTGACCTATTTGACTTGAAAACGCGTTAACACAGTTTTCTTATCATAATAATAGTACTTTGATTAAAAAAGTAACTGATATTTGTACGAATCTCTGCTGCGAAAGTCAAACACACGTCCTACGTTGGTCATGGTATTACTGACTAGCAGCCGACGCATACGCTGCCGCGCAGGCTGATCCCTGGGTGATGATATAATGGGTCTTGTATTATATTAATGAGTCGTATCAAGAAAACCTTAGCCAACAATTTAGACAATCTCATTACCTACCATATTGTGTAAGTCCCATTTTGATATGCACAGTAGTTATCCGAATATATCCTTGTAAAATTAAAAAAGGTACAGTTTCAAATTAAATATTGTATTGAGAAAATCAATTTTAAGCTTTTGTGTTTTCCTTTGCCAAAAATCTAAAGAAAGAACTGAAGAAACATATATAAAATAATGGAACTTAAAGCTTGTTCTAAAGTACTATTCATTGCTTTCAAAAATGCACAATTTGTCTAATCGCAGCGCCTTTAACGTCATGTATATGTCACCGTTCTATTGTACTAACCGTTAGTTTATAATAAATCTAGTTAGATTATAAACTGTCGATAGATTGCGAATGGAAACTAAAATTTACAATCTAACGTTTAAATTTTCGTAAGATTATAAACTGACCATTTACACAATTTACCATAGATCTACGAAAGTATTACAGTGGCCATATTCAAAATACGTAGGTACAGGTTTTTAATGTATTATTTTTTGGCTTATGTTTAACTTACCACCAGATATAGTAGAGTAACATATAACAGACAAAAATAGTAAATTAACACCAAAATTAAACCCGTATTTTAATGTAATCTTATAACCAAAGTTTTAACATCTCGCTATCCTATTTAAGCAAAATTACTCAAAATAAATAATTGTTAACCCAAAAGTAGTAAATTATCACCAAAAGTAGTATATGATCACCAAAATTTAATTTTTGTGGCGCATCGCCGGCCGCTGCCGCGGCACGCTCGCTTCACTCGCTCGGCTCGCCCGTTGTTGTAGTCACAAGTAACCTAACGCTCCTCCTCGCTTCGCTCGTCGTCGCACCTAGATATGACTTTGCCCTAGACTAAATGATATTTAACCCCTCGCTAAAATATAGTGTGTCGTTTACTATATTTGGTGCCCGATTACAATTTTTGGTAAAAGAACTAAGGGTATCAAAGCATTTTATGGTGGTCATTATTTTAAATCCCTTAGTTTTTTAGTGTACAAACTCGAAATGAATATGTTTTTTTTTGTCTGGCTGTTATTTTTGTTCTTAACTCTATGAAATGAACTCATGGCACCTATAACGGCAACCAATCAGAGCACGGTTCACAATTTCGCAGGCGATTATAGACAGTTAGATTATAAACTGCCAGCTAGACACGGTCAGTTTATAATCTGACGAAAATGTAAGCGTTAGATTGTAAATTTTAATGTTCGTTCACAATCTATCGACAGTTTATAATCTCACTAGTTTTTTTATAAATTAACGTATCGTACAATTATCCGGTGACATTTAAGTACATACAAGGCCTACTCATAGAAAATACGTATTAATAATTTTCTGTGTAAGGGTGGGACTTCGTAAGAACAGTCTGTCACGATTTTTAAATTAGTTTCTAATTTATGTCACTATTCTCTGGTGTCCATACAGTATTTATACGACTAGTGAAACCAAATTATCGGTGGCCTGTTGGGTCATTTCACCAACGGGTAATTTATCATTTTCCATTGTGTTGTTGTGTATGAGTACGATATCCGCATACATTTTTTTATGCCTGAGTAGTTTAATATTTGACCTCTATCTCACCTGATGGTAAGTGATGATGTGGTCGAAGATGTTGTACAGGCTAACCTAGAATTTGTTATAACAAACAATGCTACCAAATTGGTAATAATAAAAAAAAAGTAACCCAGGCACATCAATAGAACGAGACACACAGCACAGTTATAACCATCTCCCCCAGACCGGTTTTTATGATGCGTGGGGTTTGTTCCTCTGCGGTTGAAAGTATCTCAAGGGGACAAGTATGATTTTTGATAAACACAACGGTAAAGTACAAACCCGCCAACTTATCTGTTCAGGTGGCAGAAAAAAGAACTACAACATTCCTTCAAATTGTGACAGTTTGTAGTTGATTTCCATGACCAGTAGCGCCCTCAAAAACTGCACAGTTAAGTTGGTGGTACTATGAGTTTGTAGAGCGCAGTGTAGTTTGAGGTTCATTCCGCGCGCATACCTTTGTATTAGGTCCTTACATATGAAATTGGCGTTTTGTATGGGAGGAACAAAAAGTCGAATATTTTTTAATATAATATATTTAATTAATCAAAGTATGAACCATTATTTTCTATGCACTTTTGCCATCTCATAGGTAGTTCATTGATCCCTTTACTAAAAAAACCAGTCGGACGGGAATCAATAAAATCTTTGAAGGCGATTTGGACTGCCCCATCGGAGTTGAATTTTTTCCCTTGCAAGAAGTTATCCAAATTTCGAAAAAAATGGTAATCTGTTGGAGCAAGGTCCGGGGAGTACGGAGGATGTCTTAGACTTTCCAATTGAAGCTCTTCTAATTTAGTAGCCGTCTGTAGCGCAGTGTGTGGTCTAGCGTTGTCGTGAAGCAGCAGTGGCGTGGAGCGATTGACCAGCCTAGGTTGTTTAGCCGCTAGCTTTTGCATCATGGTTTGCAATTCCTGACAATAGACATCAGCCGTAATAGTCTGGCCAGATTTGAAAAAAACTGTAATGAACAATACCGGCACTAGTCCACCAAACGCTTACAAGTAACTTTTTTGGGGTTAATTTTCGCTTGGGGCAGGATTTGGCTGGCTGGCCAGGATCTAACCATTGCGCTGAGCGCTTCCGATTATCGTAAAGAACCCATTTTTCATCACAGGTAATGATTCGGTTTAAAATACCTTCATTATTGTGCCGGTTTAGTAATGTAACGCAGCAGTCGACGCGCGTTTGCCGGTTTGTTTCAGTCAATTCGTGAGGTACCCACCTTTCAAGCTTTTTAATCTTCCCAATTTGCTTCAAGTGAATTAAAACAGTTTTATCACTAACATCGCAGCCTGCAGCTAACTCGGACGTGGTTTGCGATGGATCCGCTTCCACAATAGCCTTCAACTCTTCATTATCAACTTGAGTCTCAGGCCGTCCACGGGGCTTGTTCTGCAGGTCGAAATTTCCAGAACGAAAACGTTGGAACCAAAAACGAACTGTGTTTTCTTTTGCAACACGACCGCCATACACATCATTCACCCTTCGAGTTGTTTCCGCAGCACTAGTGCCACGGCGGAACTCGTACTCGTAAATAATGCGATATTTAAGGTTTTCCATTTTGTAAAATGAGTGACGCAAACAGAAAAAAACAGAAGAAAAAAAACAAATGAATGACGATCATCGAAGCACAAATACATGAGTCTATAGCTGTACAAATTTGAATTTGGAATTCCTTACCAAAGAGGAGAAATTCGTGATTAAAGTGGCCAGTACGAAAAACGCCAATTTCATATGTAAGGACCTAATATTTATTACTCTATGGCTGTAATGGACCTACTTTAATATTGTCTATGACATATCTTGACGTCAGCTGTCAAATTTAAAAAGAAGTAGCACTTTGTCTATGCGACAATCATGGCGAGCACGTCGAGGTCTGTTTTTCTATTTAATTTTTATTGTTGTACATGTTTCGATATAATTACTAATAACTGTTTAATGCTATCGCTAATTATGTTAATACGTAAGTTTTCGGTGCTGTTCGATAGATAGTATGACTTCAGACGTGCTATTTTGAATTGCCATGTTCAAATTTCTACTTGTTGATGGATGTTGGAATTGAAAACCTACTTTCATAATAATATGTGGTTTTAGAATTGAGACAAACAAGGTGGTATGTTATGCCCATCCCGATGCGCCGCTCATCGAAGACTACAGGGCTGGTGACATGATATGTTCGGAATGCGGTCTTGTCGTCGGCGATAGGTAAGTGCATTGTTTATCAAGGTTTGCGAAACTCACTACCTAGTTTGTATGTACCTTCTGAGCTTTCCAATGCTCGGTTCGAGCAAATGTCGTAACAATAACAGAGTTGCTGAAATGACGCGAGTGATGCATTTGATTTCTATATTTAGAGGTCATTAATAATTTGTTGATAATTGTGCAACATAATTGAGACAGGACTTCCAATTGCAAATGTCAACACTACACGCAGCACTCCAACTTCAAGGTCAGATGTGCAACAAAATAACAGTTCTGTTGCACACTTGATCTGCAGTAATGATGCCGTTTAACTCTTAAGCTTTAGGCTAGGATAACAATCTAGAGTATCAATATAATAACAAGATTTTAATAACATCAATACCTCCTTAAACTGATACACAAGTGCAGTGTAAATTAGTTGGCTGTTATTTATACATGACAAACAATAATTTAGTGTGGTAAATATTAGATAATTAATTAATTATGCTTCATCATGTTCATAAGTGTGTGTTAGGAAAAATCATACTGTTTTAATTATTATGAACATCAGGCTTAAAGAAATTGCAGTGATGTCATATCTGAAATGAACATGTTTGTCGGACTGTCTCTTTCTTCATACTGCCTGTATCACTAAATGAATTCGTAAATGAATTAGTCTAGATACATAATACTTCTTTTACAAAATTTATACATTGATTTAAATCCTGCAAACATAATGTACATTTTAACTCCAGAAATAGCACTGTTTTTGTAGCTGGACTTTACTAGGAGCTATTTAATCTTTTCCAGAGTTATTGATGTTGGATCGGAATGGCGTACATTCAGTAATGAGAAATCAGGCGTTGACCCATCTCGTGTTGGTGGTCCAGAGAACCCTTTACTCTCTGGTGGAGACTTGTCAACAATAATAGGCCCAGGCCGTGGAGATGCCTCATTTGACAGTTTTGGAGTTTCCAAGTATCAAAATAGAAGAAACATTAGTAGCACAGATAGAGCGTTGATCAATGCATTCCGAGAAATAAACACTATGGCTGACAGGATAAACCTGCCTAAGACAATTGTTGACAGAGCAAACAACTTGTTCAAACAGGTAAATTAACTGTATAATAATGTTTTTCATGCGCTGTGACATTAATAATAGTAAGTATACTGTTGTTAAGATTCTTCACAGGTTATGGTTTATTGATTAAATTTTTTTTTTCATATTGTATGTATGTTTTTTATAATACAACAACAAAATAATAAAAGAGTAGGTTATTTGTGTTATCAATTCAATAAAACACAGTCCTTTGTTGCTAATTTAAATTCATAACTGTTATATTTTTATGTTAGCAATAATGCCTGCTTGGCGGATTACATTACAAATTTACGAGAAAGACAGTTGTGTGCGGGATACGTACCCGCGTCCTTCCACCCCTATAGCCAGGGTACTTGACCACTTGAGCTAATATGACAATCACTCATAACTCCAATTTTTCCTTTTGTTCTTTATTAAATTTTACAAATATTTAGAGTGCAATATTTATCACCTTGAGTGGGAACAAACCCTCGTCCCCCAGTGGCAAGTTTTATGCACCAAGGGCCTTTGTCTAATTCAAATGGAAAAATTATCTTCATTTTAAAATTTAAACTCCATAATGGCCATCATTTTCAAATGACAATGTTAGAACTAAATTCATCTCTATTACAATTTTGTTACACAATAAGGTCCCAGTTGCATCAACCACTGGGCTATCAAAGCTCGCTTGACTGAGCTGAATTTTGTGATCTAATTGTACTACTTTATCATATGGGACAGTGGGGCCATCAACCAGACTACTAGACTTCATTTGATCTGATACGATTTCTGCTTTCTTCAATTCAATTTCAAGGAGAAAAATGTTGTACTCTGTAATTTTGTAAAAATGTTTGTAGATAAATTTAAAATGTGATTTTTGCTGAACATGCAATGGTGCATGTAATCATAAAAACACAAAGTAATTTTTTGAGCACAAGGACAGAGAGGAATAGTCAGACTAAAAACACTGATAGGAGCATTTATTGAGCAGCATGTGACTATTATTAGCATTATGACATATTATTATTTATTGAGTGTATTTGCTGCATATTAGTAGTACAAAAGAGTTTATTACTATATTAGCACTCTAATTAATTGAAATTGCCAACAAGAACTCCCAAGATACCCTCCTCCTGGCTCCTCCGGCCTCCTTGGCTCCTGGCCTCAGAAAGGCTATCAAACCTTACTTTATTATTACCAATAATAATTTTATAATAAACTATATTCATTCCTGTGTTTATAGTAAAAAAATTATTGCATTCATAGCATTCTGATGGCCAGCTTCTATCTAAGTGAACTCAACTCCTTAATGAAATAGAATAGGACTTTAGTTTGCTGGCATAGCTCCCCCAGTGTTGTCCCATCCTATAAAGGTGAGATAAACCTAGCAGGATGATGAGATAGTTTATCTTTGGAGGAGCGTACCAGCAAAATTAATTATTTTGACCGTGAAATGTAACTGGACCACTACTTTCAACTCCATTATTATTTTTCAGGTTCATGATGGTAAAAACTTGAAAGGCAGAGCAAATGATGCAATAGCATCTGCATGCTTGTACATTGCATGCCGACAAGAAGGTGTGCCCCGTACCTTTAAAGAAATCTGTGCTGTCAGTAAAATCAGTAAGAAGGAAATTGGACGGTGTTTCAAACTCATTCTCAAAGCACTGGAGACGTCTGTGGATCTCATTACAACTGCAGACTTCATGTCCAGATTTTGTTCAAATCTCGGACTGCCTAACTCGGTGCAGCGAGCGGCAACTCATATTGCAAGAAAAGCAGGGGAGTTGGATATTGTGTCTGGGCGGAGTCCTATCTCTGTGGCTGCAGCTGCTATTTACATGGCTTCACAGGTGAGGATTGGCAATATGATTCACACAGAGAAATAGTTATGTAAACAAGCTCAGATTTTTTAATTTTGTTTAGTGTGTGATAACTGCGCATGAGCATCAGTTTGTCTAAGATAGGTTGAAAACTCGTATATTACATCAGTGACTAATTATAATTTTAAATAAACAAATATATGAAAATATGGAAAGTAATCACTATATGTCATAAATTGGGCCCCAACTCAGCAATTTGCTAATATGTATTTACAAATACATTAGCTTATATGTTTACAAATACATTAGCTTATATGCTTTATAAGCAAATTTATTCAAGTAAAATATTTTAGCATGCTACATTTCTTTCTAGTATTTACATTCTTTACTTTATATATACATTGAACGTATCTTTCTATTGTTATTCTTTAAGAATTCTCAGCCGATCCTCGGGGGTTAAGCGAGTTGGCGGCATTGTGTAATTTTCTTGGTAGATAGATTTTCATATTAGGTTTTCAAAATTTCTAAGCGTGATTCGTAATTTATCATTGTGTGTTATAAGTGATTTAACATGAATTAAAGCTCAGAAATGGAAATATATCTGACTCCACCAGACGAACCAGCTAGTTGCTAGTTGAAGAGCCAGCAAACGCTCAATCTACAGTTTTGTACCTATATTCCTTGTATTTCACGTTTCATTTTCTCACAAACATGTTAAACATGTGTGAGTGTAGGTCATTGTAAACTCAGGACTATGTTTTGTTAAACAAACATTGTCCTCTCATCCTTCCTTACCTTTTTTGGACTTGTATTATGTTATTATTTATATCATTTATTGTTGTATATAAATTGATCATAGAGGTTGTTAAAATTTTCCTTTTAATATTTTAGATGTATAAGTATGCCCTTTCATAGGCTTCCGTTCCTTTCAATACAGATCACTGAAGCAGTGATGGCTCAGTGGCATTGGCTATGGACTGCCGCGCAGCAGGTCCATGGTTCGAATTCCGCCGCGGGCTTGAGCTTCACCGCATGGTGGAAGGGCATTTTGCGAATGCCCGCCTGGCTAGCGACCGCCCTCAAGTAGAAAATCTGTCCCCAAGCATCTAACGGTGTGTTCTGGCAGCAGTCCTTGAGAGCCAGTGAAATTACAGGCGCATGAGATTTAAAAACTATGTCTCAAGGTGACGGGCGCAGTGCAATTCGTGACTTGTGACGAAATGCATCTGTTATAGGCAGAGGTTAGTCCCCTTAACATCAGGTGGGCCTCGAGCTTGTTCCGTTACAATAACATATGATAAAAAAAAACATATCATAGTAAACATAGTTGCTTCGGACAATAAACATAAGATTTTTATTTTTAGAAGAATTAAGAGGCGTAAATTTTCGGAAATCGATATCAGATTAATGATAATAACATATTAATAATAACATATCACATTTACAAATTATTGCAGTATAAAATTCTTGTCTCAAAAGGAAATCGAACCCGCATCCGATTCCCACTTGGAAGAAGAGTTTCTGTACTCTAATAATTTGTAAAGGTGATTTTCGCTTAGAGCGCGATAATGCTTATTAATCATATCGATAAAATGAATGAATGATTAAACAATAAAATAATATTTTTTTCTAAAATATGTCCAGTGACAATTTGGGCTTATTTTCCAGCTTAGCCAACGTGAAGTTAGTTTTTATTTATATATATGTTATTATAGTGCTGTTTGATTAATAAAAAGGTGATTATTATTATATCCCATACTTGTTTATTAGGAATCATCTGTAGTGACATGTTAGTTACAGTTATGGAATCAGACTAAGGTAAAAAATATGCCACTAATTAGACTCTTCTGCTGTTTTCAGGCATCAGAAGACAAGCGCAGCCAGAAAGAGATAGGTGATATTGCCGGTGTGGCTGATGTCACCATCAGACAATCATACAAGCTAATGTACCCATTCGCAGCTAAACTGTTCCCTGAAGACTTCAAATTTGCCACTCCCATTGAGTTCCTCCCACAGATGTGAGCGTGACAGATGATAATGTTGCTTGAAGAGAGTGAGATGGTTGTAGTCAGGTATTGTGGTAAACTCGCTAGTTTTTAAGAACTTTCGTTTGTTATGTGAAATAATTCATTTTATATAAGGTTCAAGTGATAAAGAAATAGCCAATCATTTCAAATCTTATTCAGTTAGATTTTTCTTCGCATGCTATTAATTTTAATGGAAAAAAATATTGCTAACATATTATTCTTTATAGGTATAGTACATAATCGAAATACTTCCTAATCAACTTCGATGATTGTATTGTTATATAATTGAACATAAACTGTTTAATATACCTATATGTTAATATTGTTATTCTATGACTGATATTATAGTAGGAACAAATTTCAATATACAGCAAACAGTAATCAACAGTTCAATAAGTTTTGTTTTGTTATCTATTAATAGTGGGGATTTCTTTAAATAACACAAAAATAAGGAACAATGATTATTAATTGTAATTTTGGGGTTTTTTACCTGTGAAATATCAAGTTTCTAATAAATAGACTATAATTTGTACTACTTAATTTAAAAAAAATGCCTGAGGGTTATAGTATATAATCTTGATGATCAATTTTATTCGGAAGATAGATATATAGAGATATAACAAGCAGTTTGAGAGATAGATATTTGTTAAATGTTCCACATATTAAATTTTTTATTTTACTCCATGTTAACAGCCTAGGAAAAGTTTGTATGCAAGCATTCCAGTTCAACCTTTTGACAAGGACGCTAATATCACTTATTATATTCCTTTAAATGTACAGACTTACGAAGCCCAAATTATTTGTTCAGGTAAAATTTAACCATGGGTGTTGAGTGGTAACAAAAAATAAAATTATGTAGAACTCATAAGTAAAATTGAAGTCAAAAAGACTTGCAGATAATCTCTGAACAAATCTAAGAAGTACCTACTATGTTATATGAAACTATCGGTTTATTATCTCGTTATAATATCATTTATAAAATCAAAAGCACAGATAGAAAAATGATTGAGGAAAATTTTCAGCACTGACTATTAAAACATACTTTTGTCTACCACTAAGGTTGTAATTATTTAAATATACTTTGATTATGATAATTCTAAGGTTTAAATTTTGTGGCTAATAACAATTAACCTAGCTGATACGCCTGCAACTTTGTCCATGTGGAAAGTTAAAGTGAGATTCTATAAACTTTTAAACCAAATAGCTTTCTCTGGGGTTTGGCTATCTTACCAATAATCAGAAAGGATAAATGAATCAGACTCAGAAATATTTATTTGTCAAAACATGGTATGTATACATTCACAGAAGCATAAAAGATATTATGTCAATAGTTGTAACACTGTTGGCCTCATATTCTTGAATGGTGTGGCGTACCAATATCATATCAATATAACATTTCAGTTTTCGTATAAAAAATACATAGGTTAAACCTGCTAAGCAGGGTATTTAAAAATGTGTTAGCACAATGCACTAAAAAAAAAAAAAACAAAAAGAGTGGGTACATAATGACAATAGATGATTAGGATTAATTTTAAGTCAAACTCATAGAAAACAAAAAACACAAACACAAGTTACATTTCGTATTATTCAGTAGTATGGAAAAACAACAGACTGAAAAATTTACTTTTGGGTTAATTATACATATATTATGATAGTGAATGACGGATTAATTTGTAGGGGTTAGAAGTTAGTTTTCGATTTTAATTACAAGGAACCAAAATATATTACCCCGATATAAGCGAGAATCCTATGCTATCCGGCGATGAAAATATAGTCGCTAGAAAAATTATAATTTTGCGTTTGTGTTGAAACACCTTATCCATTGAGCATTGAGTTTCTAAGTACGTGAGCGACAAATGCCGCAGTGCAATGCGATGCATCACAGAAATATCATAAATTTGCTGAACCTATACGTGGCCTAAGTTTTCGCTTTGATCACTGTGGATTTGTTTATGTCGTAACGTAATAAATCGCATCGCATCGCGTCGCAAATTTACTCTTTTTGTCGCTTACCTAAAGAAGGCTCGCGAGTTGCAGAGTTATTAGTGCAAATTAGCAGAACAGATACATTAAAAAAAATATTAATTCATGACAATTTAACGTGCTCCAAAACTAGCGGGTAAAAAAAATTGAGGAATGCATCAGATTAAAACTATTATTTAGAATAGTTGTATTACTAATAGGTAGGTAAAAAAACTAAAAATAATTTAATTGAATAAACTTTTGTCCCACATGGTCACTACCATTATATACTATGTAATTATTGATTAGGCTACATTATTTATATATTTTCTTGCAATCACTTATAAACAAAAAGCTTTCTGTTTTTTTAGAATACATACACAGCTCATTAAACCCTAAGGGTTGTTAGCATTTATCCAATAACCCTGTATATTGGAATCCTTACAGTTTGCCGAAATAGCTTTTATATGTCCTTAATATTGACTGACTAAAGTAGGATTTTCTGTTTTCACATTCAAGTAGTGTAGATGTATATTTTTGATGTTTCGTGCTATATTTGATAGAACAAAACTTGGGAAGGCTCCAATTTTTTTAGTACTGTACTGTACTGTAACAGCGGACTCGTCCACTGCTGAACACAGCCTCCCCTATTAGGTATTTGCCATAATCCCCACGCTTGGCAGTCGGCTTGGGGATCGCAGTATAAGATGGCAGATCTTTAGAAGGTGCTGCTGCCCACCTTCCAGTATTTTTCCCTTATTGGCGTCTGACGACACCTACGGGATGATATGGGGAGGTGCATTTCTAACGGCAACTCACGGGGGTAATTTTTTTAGTAGAAAAGTATAATGCTCGCACAGTATTGATAGTGTACGCTTGAGAGGTTAAGCGCCGCCAATTTTGATTCGATTCATTTATTTACTAATCCGGGCTATACATATATTATGTTGATACAGTTAGATTGTATTCTTTGAAAGTTAGCTAATCTAAGGTTCAAAGTCTACTTTAAAATCGGTCGGATATTGCACAGGACAGGAATGTGTTTTGTGGTCTCGTAGGCTAACATTCTCTTCGGATCACTGAGCCATTAGAGATAGTTCTTTTATTCTCATTCGCTTTGTTGGCTGTTACGATTGAAAATACGATAATCTTAAGGATACATAAGGATGCAAACGCAGTTTCGACAATCAAATAAATAAATAAATAAAATACTTTTTTATTGCCATGAGTAACTTGGTAATGTTACACATAATACATAGATCTTAAACATTTAAAATAACAATTATAAAATTATCATACTTGTAAACATCACCACTCTATGCTTAACTCACATGACTATCCTAAGGCAATACCTTGTGTTTTTAGTTTACCGCGGAGTGTGTTTTGTAATTAAATTTTCTTATTATTTACTTGATTAAGAATAGATTTTTCAGACGGAAATTTCAAACTAATTGAACTAAATTCAAAATTGGTAGCATAGATTTTCTTAATTTTTAAACTCGTCAATATGGAGACAAGCGTTGAGTTTGCAGGGCGTATTCTATGTAGACAATGTTGTGTCGTTCTACGATGTTATTAATTTTCGGTAATGTAGTGATAAGTGGTAATTAAGTATCATTATTTATTTTTATTTATACTTTTTGTCCCGTATTCAATATGTTTTTATAACAAACTTTTCTGCGTAAGGTCGAGACACTTACACGAATAAAATAAAAAAAAACACTTCAAATAGTTGCCGGAGTACGAACCCAATATCGTCGAAAACCATAAATAGATTTACAGGTTGGCAGTTTTGAACACGTACGCGAGGTCCAAACAATATTCTGGACCAGCATTTCTTGTAAATATTTCCTTCGGAGTGGAGTTATGCATGACGTCATCTTCTATTGTATGAAAAAAAAAAAAACCCGCACGACTTAGGGCCTGTTTCAGAATGTTCGAGTAAGTTCCGGTTATACTACCCAGAACATATTTAATAAATACAACACTATCTTTGCGTTTCACAGTCACACACACATCGATTTAGCCTATCCATCGATTAAAGCTTGAAACGCGCTGCATGTTAACTGTCATTTTTATCATTTGGTTGTTTTATGTTCTTGGTAGTATAACCGGAACTTACTCACAGGCCCCTTAGATAAATAGTTATTTGTTATGCGATGCTGCTAAGTTGTTATTTGGCGTTAGTACCTTTACTGAAATCTGAGGAAGCGAAGGATTCTCGGATTGAACCAGGAGCAAAGCGAGTGTGTCAAAATATTGAATCTGAGCGTACCGAAGGTTTCAGAAGTACGAGACGCAAAATATCTTTGCTACCGAGCACAACGCAACTTTTCACCGAGAAAAATGCTGGGTGCAAGAAAATGACTTCTTGACCTGCATTTCTTATTTCTGGTGGCGTCATTATTATTAAATCGTCACTTTCACTATCAGATGACATTTTGGAAAATTATATAGAATTTCTGAGTCGGTGACGTTTCTGAGTAAGTGTGGTATACATTTTTTTTTCATACACAAAAAGTTTAAGTCATAATTCCACTTCTAAGGTAAACTAAGTTCTAAGAAATGTGGGTCAAAATATTTGTTTTGACCTCAAGTATCGTGTGCTAAACGGCTATTAGGTACATCGATTTGCCTTTTGTTTTGTGTAGAACTAGTACTACAAAAGCTAATTTCGAAAATTAGGTCATTAGATTGGTTACTCCTAAAATGATTGGACTATTTTGACATTGACGGTATGGCTAATTAGGTTACCGAGTGTTTTTGTTTGAAATTTGGTTGGCCTGAAGTTCGTGCCTGAGTATAACGGCTAAATATCGTTGCGTCCGTAGCTTAAATGCGTAAAGTGCAGGCCGGTCAAGATTTAAAACATCCGCCGGTATATTCTCAATTAGCTTAAAGATGACCGATGTGAGGTTACATTAATCTTCAGCATTAATTTAGCTGTCAAATAATGAGCCCACCACATTATTTGACAGCTAATTTAACTATCTCAATTCTATGATTATTTATTTTTTGACATATCGTGACATTGTTTTTATTAAGTTGTAATATTATTGGTAAGAATACATCTTTCTTTTATTTTTCTCATCATCAAAGTGCCTTGTACCGATTTTATTTTTCTTAGTGAAACAATTTATTTTATGATTAAGTACTGTACCAATGTACGATACCAGGATGGATTGATAACTTCTCGGCCTAATTAAGATTACAATTAAATACAAAAAAGTATATATTTTCGACAAGATCTCCGTAGAGCAATGCACTTCTTTCACATGGTTTCCTAAGCTTGTATGACGGTTTTAAATAAGATTCCTCAAGGTCTACAAAATATAGGTTTACAGTGGCTTCCAATTAATTTGAAAATTTTCGTCCAACGAGGTGTTTATTTATAAATTTGGATGAAGCCTTGATGAACCTTCTTTCTTAGTAAAACTAATCGTTTTTCCTTAACCCGTTGTTATCAAATTAGACCCTGGCGTCCTAGTTATGAATGAAATCTATTGTTATCAGCATTGCCGATACCAATGTTAATGAGTAAATGACACAAAATGGTGTACGCTGAATATAATATGTCACTGCTGAGTATGGTGGTCAATCCACATTTCGTCCATTGTCATAAATCGATCATAAAATCTTGCTGATCAGATCAAATATCTCTAAGCAGTCACGTGCAATTATGAGCAGAACACGTTTTCAACTGAAAGCAAAATCGCGACTCACCCAGCTAAATCCTTGGAAAATACAAGTTTGTTGATAACTTCATCTACGACGCTCTGGTGTTCACGTTTGAACTCAGAAACTCATTTTATCAGTGGAATATAACGGAACAGATCCTCCTGATGTTGTCAATTATCATTGTGAATTTCTTTTATTTCTAACTTTTTAAACAAATACTTGATTATCGCACGGGGTTCAATATTCTTAAAGTTTTTACTCATCCATCTGGACTCGCTTTTTTCTCTTATTTAAGCTAATACGGAAATCAAATCTTACATTGAATTTACCAATAAATGTATAAATTGAATGAGGGTAGTTGAAGAAATGTATGGAATTTCAAAGTGAGGCCATGAAGTGTTCAATCCACCTTACTATCTTGTAAGTTTTCAGAGCTACCTTTTCGGCGTGAGTACCATTTGGGAGCTCCGCTTAGAGTTAATGCCGCTCCTAGTATAATGATCTGACACAGAAGGCTGTTAAAGTCTACAAATATAAGCACCGACTACTGATACTAAAGTCATCCCTAACATAAGGCTCTTACAAACAACGGCCGGCGCTGCAGACCGATAAATTCTTACCAGTTCTAACTAAGTAGTGGCCATGCGGAGTAAAATGTCTCGGTTAGGTGGTTAAGATCAATCTTCGCTGGTCGGTCCTCAAGTTTGTATACCTTACCAGCTCACACAGATCGTCTGATGCGCTCTCCGAACGGTGCTCTCGCCGTTTGTGTTTTGTTCTCAAAAGCGCCACTATTTTATAATGGTGCCAACTTATAACTGTGTTTTATCTATAAGGACTATAATTCAAATGTTTCAATAAGTACTAAATAAAATATATCCTCCGATGTTACTATTATTATCATATTGAACATTTTTATGGTATAACTCGTGGTAATGGTTGCATTTTACAATTATTATTGTACTTACCTTTAAGCCTGCACGTACAGTCTTTATTTATGATGTAATATTATCATGTAAGATACTGCAATTTTTATAGGACTATAATATGCATAATATTGTATAAAAGTATATAGGTACCATTTTAGATAGATAAACAACTTACAGACCAAGTAATCGTTAAGTTTGTAAGTGTATTTGTTATAAGCCTGTTTGTTAGCCGCATAAAATCAAATGACTATCCATACAACATAGAAACACCTTTTCATAACACAGTAAAATTTATTATTGGAATCAACATATATGTTCTCGTAGGTACATACTGTAGAAACTGATCAAGGAGGTGTTTTTTTACGCGTAGTTCAATTTGTTCTTCGTCGAGATCATCTCTTTCATCAGTATAGTCTTGTGTTTCTATTGTAAAAATTACCCTTATTTCACTCTCAAGTAATTTTTTTTAAATTATTGACTCTTCTTCAAATTCAAAATATACCTGCTAGAAAGTTATACATTCAGTAGGAATCCAATACAACAGGAGAAATCAGATTAAGACCCTCATTTCGATGAATGTTATTAGATCCTATGTAATGGGGGCCTATTTCAAGCAGAGTTTCGACTTTCAGGGACAGTTACTGCCTAGGTAGTAGAAAATTTGTAGTGATAGCCGATCGGTAATAGTTATGGACTGCTGCAGGTTCATGGTTCGATCCCCACCGCTGGCTTGAGATTCACCGTATGATGTAAGGGCATTTTGCAAATTCCCGTGTTCCGACAGCTGTCCTTGAGAGCCAGTAATTCTAGAATCCGTTTACCATTCTCGAACACATCATCACTTACCAACAGGTGACATAGTGCTCAAGGGCTAGTCTATCAGCTGTAAAAAAACTATACTATTTCTACCAAGTACCAAGCAGACAATTGACTATCAGGTTATAATCATCTGAACCAAGGATCAAATGCGGGACCTCTGCATTAGGACTCTTATGCCATAATAAGACACTGTACCAAGGATGTTATTATTGCAATAATGTTATGTACTGTTTCTGTTAAGTATTACCAGGATCCATTTTTAATGTTTTCATACAATTGGTTCTCAAATATTCTGGTTTATGTTGATTGTGTTTTGACTTTTGATTAGATGATTCCCCCTTTACTTATTAATTACTAAACAGTATCTGGGGATGAATACCTAAACTTAGTTGTATAATTTAGTATTAATTATGATTAGTAATAATGCCACAAATATAAATGTAAAGCTCATTTCTGAATTTTATTTCAAGACCGACAGTACCGGACTCGGGATAACATGCACAGCAGCACAAGTGTCTTCTTGTATAGCAGAGCCGTCAACACGCCTATATTATATATTTCTACTGAAGCAAGCGTCTCGGGATCACGGGTAGCCTAATGTGACATGCCTATACTCCACGTAGGGGTGCGTAGGTAGTGAATTCTAAATAGTAACGTTTCGCCAAACATGCTTTGGACCCAGGGGGTGAGCCTATTGCTATCTACTGTGCTCAGTACTAGTCTTAGGACTGTCACTGTACATTATTTTGTCAGAAAAACCCAATAACTTGCTTATATCCTCTATGACTCGGGAATCAAACATATATGAAAGTTTTACCTCTTCCTGTTCTGTCTCTGTCTTAAACTGGCTATGTATTAGTAGTACAGTACTTCTAGGTTAGCCTGAACAACATCTTCGACCACATCATCACTTACCATCAGGTGAGATAGTGGTCAAAGGCTAACGGATCAAGCATAAAAAAAAAATGTATAATGAATTACCTTTGGAAATAACACGTCTCCCTCTAAATAAATTCAAAATTAAACTTAAAAATTTCTTTGAAAGCCATCCATTCTACCATATCAGCGAGTACATGAGTTGTTCATTTTCTGATTTGCATGCTTAGTTAGTGTGGTTTTTTTTTTTATGAGGATGTAAAGAGTTGCTTATTTCTACTTGTTTGTGACATTGTGTTATATTTAAGACATGCTTTAATGCTATGTATTTCTTCTGTACCGATTTGACTTACCAATGTTATGTAATGTAACGAAATGGTTAAATTAATAAATCAATGTTCAAGCTTTGAGGTCCTGGGACAGACCCAGTACCTCAAGGCTTGAACAGGAAGAGGTATAACTTTCATATATTTATTATACCGATTTACTGTGAGACCGACGAAGTATACGCGTGCGAAGTTGAGGGCGGATGCTAGTGATGCTCCAGGTTATAGCTGTACACGGTGAATTCTCCTGATACCAGAGTTTTGGCCTGCAGAGGTAGTCTATCGCTGTTTTTGCAACATTTGACCACCAGATCGTTAGTGATGATGTGGTCGAAGATGTTGCTCAGGCTCACCGAGCATTATTGGATTTCCAGGACAATTGCCGGAACACATTGTTAAATGCTCGACAGATTTTGTACTTGAGGGTGGTAGCTATCCAGGCGGGCATTCGCAAAAGCCCTACCACCATAGGTACTATAACGACTGTCATCATAGGAAAACAACTGGAACCGACGGCTTAACGTGTCCTTCGAAGCACAGAAGCGCTCAGACGTAGGTAATACTAATTCAAAGAAACAATACACTCAATGCGTACCTATTTAAAATAAAAAGTAAGAGTGGCTTGTCATATCCGTAACATTTTTTATTCTATCGAATAAAATGTAAATGAGGAATAGCCTGAAAATAATATATTTATAAATGTTTTAATTTTATATGAAACATATCATAAATGTTCCCATTTAAATTTCACTTTGGAAACTATCGCGAGTTTTATCCCTATTAACTTATTAGGAACCGGCTAGGACCCGCCGCGTTATTTTACCGGAAATATTACTACAGTTTCGGACTGTTTTGAAGTCCTTCGTCTGGTCCAGTTACGCGCTGAGGCCCGTGCTCGTCGCTTCGCGCAATCGTGGCTCCCAGACGAAGGACTTCAAAACAGTCCGAAACTATAGGAATCTTTCCGGTAAATATAACCTAGCCGGTTCCTAATAAGTTAATATTCATCAAAATTGGTGAGGTGGTGAGTTTTTAAGCTACCTATATTTAATTGTGTTTGCATACCTGGATGATTTATGGTAATTGCAACCTTGCAACCAATGGTGAACATAATTTTAGGCGAGTGATCTCGAAAGCTGTCTGCATTACTTAAAAGAGTGGAAACAAATATAGGTTAAAGCTACGAATAATTCGTAAGATACAATTTTTTTTTCAAACAAAGTGGAACCGGAACCCCTTCCAACACTGAAAAGTATGCAATAACTTGTGGAAGGCAGGAGTCAGTTTGATCATATAGGTAATATTATCATTTAAGTATATATATCTTACTCGCGCTTGTTCGATAACTTTCCATATTTTTAGACATATTATTTTAGACATTGTTTTAACATTGACATAAACGGTCGACTAAAACAAGACTCCCGCGGTCTGACAGCTGCTGTGTGAGCACTCATCCGAATAATTGCATACATGTAGTGTGCGTCCGTGTAAATGCTAATAGAACCTACATAACGATAAAACGTAATGTTGTAACTACACTAAATATGGACAGCCGCGCCTTCTTAAATGCCTACCAAGAAGAGATCTGTAAGTACTACACAGTAAAAGCAGAGCGCAGGACTCTGAACTCAGATTGCTGCGAGCCCCGCGCTTAAGGGGAACGGGAAGAGAAGCTCCTAAAGAAAGGTAGGTATTTTAACAAAGTGATGCTGTCTCGCCGCTAAACGCCTGAACAGAATAGTGCGATAAGGACAATTGCAGCTTCTTCAAGTTTTGACTTAGGATTTGCGCATAATTTGCGTTCTGGGAGAAAACTTTTCTCCTATAGTAAACATTATTAATCAAATCTAAAAATATTGGTCTTAAGATAATGAATAGATTCAGGCGTTACTTTGCGGAAATCCATTTTTAATAATAACAAATACTTTTAAAATATTTTAAGAAAACATCAAATTAATATTTTAATAAAATACTTAAAAAATATATCTAGTGACAATTCCGCTTAATTTTCCTGCTAAGCCGACGTGACGTCACAAACGCCACGCAGCCAAACCGGAAGAATTTTCGACGCGTTCCGCTTCTACACGAAGCATCCTCAGGAGGTCTTGACTCTTCGAGCGCACGTCGAGCACGTCACGTCGGCTTAGCAGGAAAATTAAGCGGAATTGTCACTAGTTATATTTTTATATTTTTTAAGTATTTTATTAAAATATTAATTTAATGTTTTCTTAAAATATTTTAAAAGTATTTGTTATTATTAATATTGGTCTTATTTTATAACTGACTGAATAAACTAGGTTTATAGGTTTTCCTTTTTCTTTATTTATCATTATTTTTCCTATAAATAATTCACAAACTAGAGATACAAATTTTGAGAAAATATCGGTATTTGAATAGCCATTAATTCAAATTCCTTTAATATAATGATAAAAATCAAAACCTATAAACCTGGATATTGATAACATCTATAACTTTTCCAAAAAATCATCAAAATCGGTGATCGTTTAGGGGGGAATAATTCGAAAATAAAATAGGTACCTATCCTTAAACAAGCAACCTTACGTCCTGAGCACAATACCTTTACCTGTAGTATACCGCTATCATCTATATACCAGTAGTATCATAAATAGCCAATAGGACATACTATACGTGCTACTAATAATAATAAATCCCTCAGTGACACAGATCCAATAATAGTTTATATGTACTTTACCCTAACCTCAAAGTCAAAGTCAAAGTCAAAATCATTTATTCAATTTAGGCGTCTACGACGCTCTTATGAAGGTCAATTACAAATTTTAGTATTGAAATATTCTACATTGTACTGCCACGTTCAGCAAATAAATTGTATAGAGCCACTGCGAGAAGAACGGGCAAGAAACTCGGGGCCATTCTTTTAAACATCTTTTAACAATGTGTTACATACATACTATATAATAGAGTTATTACAATATTTGTTTAAATTATGTAGGTGACAGGCAATAGCTTGGCGGAGGCGGAATTGTCCAGGCATTTTTGTCGTTTATGTAATCAGAAACTGTGTAGTAGGATTTTTTAATCAATATGTTTTTCACATGCAACTTGAATTTCCCTTCTGTGAGCGTTGTAATATGTTTGGGAACTTTATTATAAAACCGCACACAATTACCTAAGAAGGACCTTTTATTTGTCTTTGCTAATCTAAAACCTGGCACCACTATTTTATCTTTATTCCTAGTATTGTAATCGTGATTGTCACTGTTTAATTTAAATTTACTCAAATTTTTACGAACATACATAATATTTTCAAATATATACAGACTTGGTAAAGTTAAAATATCAATTTCTTTAAAAAGATCCCTCACAGATTCCCTAGGACCCATTTTATATATGGCTCGAATTGCACGCTTTTGTATGATAAAGATTGTCTCTATCTCAGCAGCAGTTCCCCACAGCAATACGCCATACGACATAATACTGTGGAAGTACGCGAAATAAACTAGCCGAGCAGTAGCTACGTCTGTTAACTGTCTTATCCTAAGAACTGCATATGCAGCAGAACTAAGTCTTCCGGAGAGATCATGTATATGTGGATCCCATTGTAAAGTGGAATCCATTTTGATTCCCAGGAAGACTGTCGCTTTGTCAATAGGGAGTTTATCTGGGCCAAGCTTTATGTTTGGTTCAACATAAGGAACATTTGGTAAAGAAAACTTTAAACATTTCGTCTTTTTTGAATTTAGGAGAAGATTATTAGCGGCAAACCATTTACAAATCTTAGATAATACATTATTTACATGCGTCAGTTCACTGTCTTTCCTATCTACTTTAAAAATCAGAGATGTATCATCTGCGAATAAAACAATATCGCAGAAATCTTTGACCATGCAAGGCAGATCATTAATATATGTTAGAAACAGAAAAGGTCCCAAAATTGATCCCTGTGGTACTCCCATTTTTACCAATGACCCGGAAGAAGTATTGCCATTTATTCCAACCCTCTGTAGCCTGTCTGACAGATATGACTCTATAAGATTCAGAGCTTTCCCACGAATACCATAGTGGGAAAGTTTACGAATCAGAGTGCAGTGCTCTACACAGTCGAATGCCTTGGAAAGATCACAAAATACGCCAATAGCATCATGTGAACTCTCCCAGGCTTCCAGTATATGCGACATCAATTGAACACCTGCATCTGTTGTGGATTTGCTCTTGGTGAAACCAAACTGATTCTCATTTAATAAATTATGCTTGTTAAAATGGGATAGTAGTTGTTTGAGCATAATTTTTTCGAATACTTTACTCAGAACAGGTAAGATGGAAATAGGTCTATAATTGCAAGGGTCAGATGTAGACCCCGACTTTAAAATTGGAGTGATTTTACTTTGTTTCATTAAATCGGGGAAGTTTCCACTATCGACACAAAGATTGAATATTGTTTCTAAATATGGTGCAATAATGTAAATTATAGACTCTACCACTTTTACTGACATACCCCACAAGTCTTCAGTACTCTTTATGTTTAAACTTTGAAATGTTTTTATAATTTCAAATCTTGTGGTGTGTCTGAAAGAAAAGTCCGGTGATTTGCTTGGAAAATTATTTTTTAACATAGTTTCTGCTACATTGGGACAAGAATCCAATGACTTAGTGGCTTCTAGGGGCAAGGTAGAAAAAAAATTTTCAAATATATTCGCCACTTGTATTGAATCAGAGATTTGATTTTTATCAATAGTTAAGACATATGTTGAATCTCTAGGTTTATTTTTACCAGTTTCACTATTTATAGTCTTCCAAATGGTTTTTATTTTATTTTTAGACTTGCTAATTTTGTTTCTAATAAAAAGAGATTTAGCACACAAGCAAACAGATTTGAACATTTTTGAATACTTCCTAACATAATCATGAAACTGTTTGCAAGATGTTAAATTTTTCCTACGATACAGATCAAACAAATAATCTCTACTTTTTCGAATACCTGTTGTTGCCCAATCACCGAACTTCAACTTTCCATCTATTTGTTTTTTTATTTTTGGACATACTTTTTGAAACTCAGTGTTTACTAAAGAAAATAAGCTATTATAAATGTCATTTGGGTCACTATGAGAAAAATTTGTAATGCCAAGCTTAGCTTCTATGTTGGTACTGAGTATTTCCAGCCTACTAGTTGTTAATGGTCTATGTTCAATTTCATACCTCTCTGTTTTTCTGATTCCATCAAATTTTATCGCTAGGCCCTCATGATCAGATCTAATACCCTTCATTATTGACTTTTCTTTAGTCTTACAGTTTGAGTATATATTGTCTATACAGGTAGCTGAAGTGTCTGATATCCTAGTGGGCTCACAGAATAGAAATTTCAAATTAAATGACTTAAACAATGAAATAAGATCAGTCTTATTTTTAGTATTCAATAAAATATCTATATTAAAATCACCACATACAAATATGGGTTTTTTGCATTTTGAAATTTTCTGTAGTATATTTTCCAAAGTGGATAAAAATTCTGTAAAATTTTGAGCACGACCTTCATCTGTTGGTGGTCGATATACGCACAACACGAGATGCCTGTCCACCTCCACACAAGCAACCTCACAGACACGTTCGACAGAACATCTGACCAAGTCACGGCGTTCTTTAAATTTTAAATTATTTTTTACAAGTATAATACACCCTCCTCCTTCTGCAGATGATCTGTTAAACGCACTACCCACACTAAAATTCTTAACATTAAATAACATTTTATCTGCTCTAAGCCAAGTTTCAGTGAAACATAATATGTCAAATGGATATTTATCTAAGAATATTTCAATTTCAAGTATTTTGCCAGGGAAGCGATTTATATTTTGGTAGTATAGTGCTATGTCAGAACACTTCCCTGTTGTCTCTCTTAAAAGTTTAAACTGTTTGACTGAACATTAGTACATGTACTAAAATCTGTAGCGTCAAAACTAGACTTAGTTATATTTCCTATAACCGACTCAATATTATAAGCTACCAAAGTAGCAATTAAATTTTTATATTTCTTAGGTAGGTACATCCTATCCTGAGTCAACATAAAGTGAGTAATAAATTTATTACAGTCAAAAAATAAAAGTTTGTCTCCATGACGACATGTCATATTATATAAAATTGTATTTAATGAGTGAATATGCTCATTCTGGCTTTGAGTCAGTGCATCTGAATAGGGAAATGCACATAACATGATTTGATACGCATCAAGATTTAACAATGAAGTTATACTTGCTATTAACTGTTTCCTGTCAATACCCAAACTTTGGCCTAAGTACACAATAACTATGGTATTTTTATCAATTTCAGAAGCCATAATTTTCTCCTCAATCTGTGCATAAGAAGCACCAGGCATGCAGTAATTTCTAACAGAGCAGTTTAATGAATTACCAAGTAATGAGCCAAAATTTTTGCCTATTGCGTCTGAAAAAACCAAAACTTTAGTTACCATATCCTGGTTAGTGGTGATACCCTGACTCTCCCCCCGGACTGCTTCAGTGCATGTTTTGTTTAATGGCTGAGCTATTGTTGGTATTGAATGGGGCTCTCTGGTTGCTTGCGGCTGACTATGAGACCTTGAGCATGCACACTCAATATTTCTCACACTCTCCACATTGGTGGTCACAAGATCCATTAAACTTATAGCTTCCTTGTAGTGATCACTAAGATGGTTTTGAGCTGATAAGTAGCTAGAGAAAATATTTTGCAATAATTTCTCTTTTTCTAGCAGCTCGGAGCGAAGACTCAGAGTATCATCATCATACAGTTGCTTAGTAATTTCTAATTCATCTAAACAATTTTGAAGATTTTCCTGTAATAGTAACTTATCTTTCACCAAATTCACATTTCTCTTGAAATAGTTCCTGTTTTTAAGTTGTTTTTTGCACTTCCACATCACTTTTTTAAGCTTAAAATACTTTTTAATTTTCTTATGGCTCTGAAAGACTGGAAATTGACTGCATGTAGTGTTCTCATCAGTCAAGTCAATAGTTACAATAGGCTGCAGGGAGCTTGCTGATTCCATGCCACTACCGACCAGCTCATTATATAAATTTAAGGTGTCAGCGGCCTGTTCATTGAACTTTGTCGAATTTAACAACATGATTTCATGTTGAGCCTTACTTAATTCAAATTCAAGTTCTGATATACGGCTCAAGGCCTGTTCATGCGTCTCACTACATTCTTTAAATGACAGTACAATGTTCTGTAGCTGTTCATTTCGTTGGAGCACTTCTGAGTAATCCGTGTACAGACTGGCAAGTTCACTCTTGAGTTCAGTGTTTTTTGACACAATTTTGTTCACCTCAACCTCACTGTCTTCTCTTTCTTGTAGAAGCTGATCAGAGAGGTCTTTGTGCTTTTGCAGGTCCTGCAGAGCAACTCTGAGTTTCTCTTCCAGTTCTCTTGCCAAGGTTTTCCTTGTAGTTACAGGCATAGTGAAGTACCAACAACTCCGAACAATTACTGTAAAACAAATAAAAGTAGCTAAGTTTCTGTTTCAAGAAGTATTCTAGGTATGTATGTATTCTTTACAATTCAAACTCAAAGTTACAATTATTTCCTATATAAATTATATACTATAAACAAAATCAACAAATCAAGTCAGAATACAGTTATTAATACACAACAAAATATTATTTGTTTACATTTGTATATGCAACAGATAAAAAGGGAAAAAGAAACTGAAAATTTGTTAGAAATACAGAGAAATTAGTTTAATAGATGATGGTCAGAAACAGATTGGAGAGAAAAAAGTATGAAGCTTTTTATCTGCTAACAAAAGCAACAAATGATTGATGGTAATAGGTATACCTTATTATGTTTCTTCTTTAATAGATAATTTTTGTGGGCTTGACTACTATAAAATATTGAAGTGTAAAGTCATCAGCACTAGCATCCAGAGCAGACCGGTGTCCTCTAGCAGCACCCGTTCACGAGTTAATGCATGTGCCAGCCATCGCCTTCTTCAACCATTTTTGAGGGAGGATGGCGACCCGACACACAACACCACCACTAGACAACACCTTTATGTGAGCATGACCGTTCTGAATACCCGTGCCTACGGATACTTCTACAAATTCACAACTTTGAGACTGAGTTGCAAACCAGGATTAGGAGTCAAATAGTGTTGAATGTCTGAGGCAAAAGAAAAAAACATCAACTTTGCCTCCACTATTTAGTCTAGCAAGATAGTCAGTACACAGCCAATGTGCGATTATTAACGTAGCACCAAGTGAGTGATAACGGAAATGTGTTAAATGTGTACTTAAAGTTAGATATTAGACATTATACTCCCCAGTAAAAATCCAAGATGTTTGAAATCTCAACCGCTGCTGTAGGATGACGTACTATGATATTTATTCACTGTTTAATGAATATGTCGCGAACTAAATTATTCACACTATAAAGCTACTTTAAAACTAACGTTAATTATGCAAAAACACTACAAATTAGCCTTATTTTCTATTTAAAACAATTATTAAAATTAAAAACCTAAGCGTGACACCGTTCACAAATCGGCCCTTTTATCCTTACTAAGATTACGTGACATTGATTTTGATTTCCTTCAAATAATTTTCAACCTTAGGACACAGTTCATAAGCGTTTCTATTTACATTTGTCGGTTGTATTGAATGTTAATTAGAAATCATTTTTGAAAGTCCCTACTAGATGTACGGCAGTAAAATTATTTTATGTTCGATTTTGATAAGGTTTTAGCTGTGTTTGGAAGTACTTATATAGTTTATAGCTAAGCTAATTTGCCTATGCTGAGCCGTTCATTTTATTTTTATGGGTGGTAATGATGATTCGATGTGAAATAGCGTTATTTTATAGCTTTTAAGGTCATCTACTCGAATCAAAGTTAAGTTTATAGTTGGTACATTTTGCAATAAATAAAGCAATGTACAAACACATTGTTCGTAAGATATATTAACTGTATCAGTACAGAGGTGCTGATCCGCAGCGGTGTTCTTCCATACTACTTTGATCTTAGTCCCCAAGTTTCTTATTGAGTTCTTGCCGTTGATAAAAGTTTGCTATCAAGTCTACGTTTTATTTTATGATCATAGCATAAATATAAGAGCTGCACAATTGTATTATAATGCTCTCCAAATAGATTCCTGTAAAATTTATTGCAAGTGGCTTCTGAAAAAGCAAATCCTAGGAAGCGCTCAGTAGTAACTGATGACCACATGCCTAGCTACCACCCTCAAGTAAAAAATCTGTCGCCAAGCACATAACGGTGTGTTACATTGGACTGCTGCCGGAACACACTGTTAGGTGCTTGGCGACAGATTTTCTACTTGAGGGTGGTAGCTAGCGGGCAATTCGAAAATGCCACCCACCATGCGATGAAGCTCAAGCCGGCGGTGGGGATCGAACAATGGACCTACGGCACCGCAGTCCGTAGCTATAACTATCATTGCTTCTTGATTATAGAGCAAACTCAAAGTAATAGTAAATCAGGAGTAAGACCAACTTTAGGCCAGCTGCGCGCTAAGCGCGCTAAGGATCCCGAAATTAAGATGAAGTGGTCTTAGAAAGATGTCAGACTGCGAGTGTAGGCCAGAGCGACTTCATTTCGCATGCCAGTGATCGAAACAGATCTACGCAATATTTAAACAGCGAGAGAGTCTTTTTTTAAATTACTTCATATAAAATTGAGCATTCTAAAAACGGAAAAAAAATTAGGTACTTTATCACATGGCTGCTACAATAATTGGATATAAAATTTGTATTGACACGATTTACTGTATACAAAACTTGATCAAGCGAAGTTATAGAGCTGTATTCATGATTTTTCTATCGACAGAAATATATGGAATCGTGTTTTCAGACCTGGTATAGTATTCGCCATATTCTCTAGAATTTTATTCATATCTGTAAGGCCAGTCTAACTTCACCTTAACGCGATATTTAGTATTTTTTTGGTACATAATAATATATTGTGTGTTGTTACGGGCTACTCGATTTTTATCGATTATTTATATTACGATATTGCTAGTACTATTCACACTTGGCCGACTTTTAATGACTGGTGACTGCTCCTTTTTATACGTTGGTTACATAAAGCGTAGCATGGAGGTGATCCATTTTTTTAACAAGTTTATTACGTCTACGTAAATCCGATCATAAAAAGTTATAAATAACGAAATGGCGATGTAATTCGTAATGGAGTATCCATGTTAAGGACAGCGATTTAGTTTCCCGATATTGCTAAAGTTTTTTATTAAATTGATTTTTCGGGTAAGTTGTATTACGAATGATTCATCTTACTGTGGTCGAGGGAAATAAAATATTATTGCTTTTCTTTAACTCAAGGACTTTTGCTTAGATAATACTTATATAGTTATAACATGCGGAAGTTTGTTTGTAGATTCTTCAACTAAAACACGAAATCTATACTGATGACATATCACACAAAAGTACCACATAGAGAACAATATTGGTTACTGGACCAGGTTTTATGGAATTACAGTATGATCAGTCCAGAGCCACCTCACAGACAGCATTAGAACTAAAGTGTAGTTTCACAACTTTAAATAAATATCTATAAGTAAGAAACGCTAATTTTTGTTTCATGCTTCTTAATTAAACGCTTAAGATCCAACATTTACATTTAATTAACAGATTTATTCGCAAGTTAAAGTTCATCAGTTTGTTTAATCTCGGGAGCTTTGAGCACCCTTTCCCCAGCTTCTTAAGCATCGTAGCGTGAACTTTAATTAGATATCAAAATGCCCTATCAAATTATTCTGTTTCAAAACTAACAAAGCCTGAAAACTCGATCAATTCGTAGCGGGCTTTCCCAGAGCTACGAGTGCAGATTAATAATACTTACTACGGCCTACGGAGTTACGACTACAGATGAAGTACTAGTTAGTACGCTACGACACCGCTTTTCTATTCGAACGAAAAGCGATTTAGTAGCACGCGAGCTTCGAACGAGGACGCACGTGTCGCTCTTATGCAGTACTGACTCTTGTTTACGTACGAAAGTACGCGATAGCGAAGTCGTTGAACTATTTATCCAATTAGTAAATGTGTGAGTGGTATATCAGGTGTTGATAATGAGATGATCGGTGATCAGTGAGACGGTCAGTGGTTTCGGAAAATGTGTGAGAATGTGAGTTTGGAAAAATGTTGAGAGCGTCCGGCGCGCCATGCCCGCACGTTGGATTGCTGTGGTTCCTAATAGGACTTTTGACCGTGGATGGACTCATAGGTAACTTTGAAATTATATAACAGGCAAGTCCTACTTAAGGGTTCTGTCGCCATTATAAATATACCATATTATTTATGCAAATGAGGGTATTTTTACAGATCCCCCACTTACAAAAAGGGTATTTTTTTGAGGACCTATCGTGGGTACTATCTACTGGTTAGAGTTTAATTACTTTTTTACTTCTAATAGAAGCCTTTGACCTCACCAGTTTGTAAGTGATTGTGGTCTAAAATTGTAAACAGCCTTCTCAATAAGAATTATACTTGCACTCAATGCCAACTGCCGGAACACACCGTTAGATGCTTGACGCCAGATTTTATACTTAAGGGTGGTAGCTAGCCAGGCGAGCATTCCCGAAATGCTCTAACAACATCCAAATTGTACCTACTCGGATTTTATATGGTTATACCCTAATGGATCACGCAATACCACATCACGCATATCTTCTGTGGGTTAATTTGTACGGCCACTGTCAAACAGTAAGTAAAATGAGTATAGTAAGAGCATTCTGTGCGATACATTATTGAGTTTGCCACACCGAGATGTTTAGGTATACCTAAGATCGAAAATCACATAACTTAAAAATTCTGTTATAATAACGTTATCCATTCCATCATAAACCTTGGATCACGTCATGACTAAGACAAATCCCCTGTTGAACTATAGCCCGCCCTAGGTATCAGAATTCATAGTGAGACAGACTGGATGGATACAGCTTGCCTTGTCAATTAATTTAGCCACCAACCAGTAGTATTAACATCGATGTTTTCCTGATTAGAGCACAATACAACCAGTAAACTTGTAGGCACTGCAAAAGATACAAGAACTAACAGCTATTTACGAGTAGGTGCCTACATAATAGGTGCACGAGGCCCTCTAAGCGGTAACCTCTGCCAATAACAGATGCAGTTCGTCACAAGTGGCGAATTATTCTGCACCCATCACTCTAAGACATAAAGTTGTTAAGTCTTACGTGCCTGTAATTTCACCAGTACCCACGCCTTCCAAACCGGTACACAGTAATGTGAACATTGTGAACATTATATACTGCTTGGAGGTAATATGTTTGTTAGCAGTACTTAACTGTAAGTACGTATTAAATATTTTGGGTTTAGATCTAAATTGACTTGGTTACTCTAGGACGACTCTAATGTGACACGCCACCCAGGGAACAAAATATATTTTAGCTACCATTTCGTTTTTGGATTCCACTATAAAAATAATTTAATTTCTGGAAATAAATGAATTCTAAAATAATTAAATAATTTAATTTAATTTCTTCTAAAATCTTAAACATTAGGTTGTAGTCATCATTTTACGCAAAATTTCGAAATTTCAGATTTGTAACTCATTCCGTTGACGAGCTAGAAATACACGGACGGACAGATAAACAGATAGCAGATAAACAAATAGATATTAATAAGGTTCAGTTACGCCGTCTAGGTACGAAATCCTAAAACGTATATACTGTAGCCCAAGCACGAACATTTCGATAGTCCGTAACGTAATCGTATCGAGTTCCCCGTACGTTTACGCAGGAGGCGATGGTTGACAGTACGACGCATCGTTTGCTGGCTAACGTGAACTCGATAGGATTACAAAAGTGACGTCATCCAGCGTAAATCACAACAATCATACCTTTTTTATAAGACCTAACAACTCATTCCAAAAGAGGTTTCAATTCTTATTTAGCCCATAGGCTTAGGATGTACAAGACCAACAGTGACGGATGAATGGTGTAAAAAAAATGAAATGTAAATGTGTGAGTGATATAGTGTTGTCATGACGCGAGCGTAATACTATCGACAGTTTTACTTGTTGAATCTTAGGACACATTCGTTTGAAATTATGCCCTAATTCTGACTATTCTAATGATCGTTAACAACACTGAAATCACAGATATGCAATATATGCAATTTCATTAACTTGAACAACTTATTTTTCAAGTTATTATGATTTAAAAACCAAACTACTTAACTGATTATGATGAAATTTCAAAGGGATGAATCTTAAAGTTTATCCTTTCAAACAAAATACGATGTTTTCAAATGAAAATCAAACCAAATATCATAACATGAATACAACCTTATTGAGAACTTGCTTCCTTTTTGATCTGTTAAAAATAAAACTCATTCAAAGTTGAAGTCAAATGCATTTATTGTAGGTCTAAAATGGTACAGCACTTTTAAAAGTAAACTACTATAACTTCATCGTAACAAGATGAAATAAAACTTACCATTACTAAGTATTATGATTACCATTAACAAAATCATTAAGCTGCAAATATACAGGTACTGTAAATTATTAAATTACATTTATCTGAATACCATTTGCGTAAAGCATTCACATGTGGTAAGCAAAGGTCGAATTTGTCCCTTGTGTAAACATAGCTCATTGGGCTGTAGAAATGACGATGTGTACATAATTTCGATGATCTTTGCTAACTGGCCTACAAAACATATAATTCTTTAAAGTCTGCTTTTAAGTCTAAAAGCCGTTTTATCATTATTTTTGTTTCAGCTTTTAAACTTCTTAAGAGCTAATTTTTTTCTGTAATTTTTATCACTATATAGAACATTAGTTAATCAGTTTTTTTCCTTGGAGACAGTACTTGATTTGAAGGGCAGATGATGGCTAACGGTGGTAATATATCTCTATTTAAGTAAGGTCAGGGCCGTCTTATTTTCAATTTGATCTGAAAGGAAAAATAAAAATTATTTTGTGTCAGGATAGCCATAGCTATCCAGCGCTGCAAGTGAAGCGAGTATTGTAGATTTTATTGCACCAGGGACGCTAAGGGAAGGGTTACTAGATTGACTCAACATATAGTCTTTACATGAAAAAAAAATATTTGACCATGTATTTTACTACAAATTAAACTTTACGTTACTTGTGTCATCATTTCCTAAAGCTATTGACTACCATTTCCACAGCTTTATGCATTCAGGGACATTAAAAGTTGGTATTGAGTCTTTCATTAGTATACATCGATGTTTTCTTTGTATGAAGCATTTTGATTCAAAGTTTACTACAAACTGTAGAGTTTTTATTTAGATTGCGTCAATAATCCGAACCCTTTTATCACTTACTGAAAATTAGTGGGTAATCTGTAAGAACACAAACATTATTATACGCGTGCATATAGTTATTTCAAATTCTGTTAAATAGCCATTTGTATAAAGATACTAATATTTTATAATAGAAGTAAGAGATATTTCCAATTATTTATTGAGAGTTAGGGGAACTTTTCACAGAAAACATCATAATAAATTTTGAATAATATATCTTATGATAATATTTACTCCCTTATTCGTAAATACTCAATAAGCTATAAACTAATCTGTCAACTTCTCGCTAATTATTATGTAATTATATTATTTTTAAACAAATTTATGATTAAACTAACTACCGGTTATTTTTGAGGTTCGAATATGTACCCGAGCATTCACGTCGAAGCTACAGGTCAGACATAAACTATCGACTTTATCGATACTTGTGACATCAGGACTTTGTCAAGCCCTATCGTAAACAAATGTTTTTGTATTTTTCGTAAAATACCAACCAATTCTTGATTTAGCAATGTAATTTGATGATAAGTATGAAGAGAAACCTATTATCTAATACTTCCATAGTTCATATAACTAATTTTAAAAGAAAATGACAAAATAATGATTATCCAAAAAGCAGTACAAATAAACATAAATTACCTGTGAAACGTGTATATATTCGGGTTACTGTGTCTTGTAACCTCACATTCACTCACTGAACAAGACACCATGCTTGCAGAATACATATTTTATATTATAATCGTAAGATATTTGAGCAAATACACAAAATTCGCGCCGACTTGGAAGAGGCCGGGACGCTATGGCCTCTTACTCGAGTAAAAAATGACATACCCTCTTCTTGTTTCACTATCTCTTTTTTTCTCGCAACGCTTTGTAGCAGCTTAGGATCTTTCACTCACACACTTCGTAGGTCTATTGAGCGTAGTGAAAAAATCCTAGGTCTGTGATTTAGCCTATAAAAGTTCCTCTCACTGAGCAAGTAGTATTAAGAGTTGGCACGGACCTTGTTGCTTTGAAACTCAGATTTGAAGTTATTTTATACCAACCATTACAAATGAAAACTATATTTCCAACTCAATAATAGTGACATTTGTAAGTGTTGTACTACTGATTCCCTAAAATCGATTAGTTACAATGAAATCGATTCCATTATAATCGATATAGGAAAAATTGGTAGGTAAGTTAGGTTTATAAAATATATGTTAACGATATATAAAATAAAACAAATATTTCACACAGATGTATGATTCAAAATCATCAAAATATTTTATCGAGCGATATATCTTCGCTAGTATCGACAACCGTATTATTGAGGTCTGTATAAATAGTTCCAAAGTAATTTATGTACTAGAACATCTTTACAATACATATTTTTTTAATTTTCATTGGAAATAACAGTTTTCAATATATAATACTTATTTTCTAATTGTCGTATATGTAAAAGTAAAAAATACTGCACGTAAGTTGCATTAGTGAACTGTGTCATCAACTGTTAACAATTATTATTATTTGTAGCCAGGGGTATATACCCATACCCCTGGCATTATAAAAAATCGATACTACAAAGGTATCGATACTTTCCTTGAGCAACACTAAACTTACTTTACGTTACGTAAATATTTGTAATTTATATACAAATATATGTAATTACAGCAATTCACATGATAACACATACCTACTTAAATTACAATAAAAACCAAGCGATCATTAGCTCTGAAACAATAATGTAATTTCAATGACTTATTTTCATCAACTCACCGGTTCTGGATCTCATGGAAATCTATTGTTTAAACATTTTTATTTGTGTTTCGACACCACAGACTTCGCATTTTCTTTGCGATTTCCGTATTGTATTGATGTTCATAATGAAATATTAACATTTTTGAATAAAATGTTTCTGAGGTGATTGATATATTTACAAAGTGCCATGACATACATTATGACATAGAGAAATGTAATATACCGGAAAAAATATGATTAGTCTATAGCCATGACAGTCCAGTTGAGTTGTCAAGGTGACAATGACATCGTATTAGGTAATTTTGGACAGAAATCGGTGCACCTGCAATACTTTACCTTATTTTAAGGTTGGTGACGCTGGACTGGTTCCTCTATGATTGATATTCGTCAAATTTAGCTTTTTATTTGGTGAAAACCAAACATAATTTTTTAGTAATATACCGTACTTTTCTCTATGCGTTACTTGCTCAGTGAATCTATGCCACTGATAATTTACCTAGGTATATGAATTACAAACAGCTACTATCAGAGATACAAACAGAGGGAGGAGTCTCAAGAAACCCTGAAGGGCCGCCAGCCGGCGTGAAGTGTATTTTGCGCTAAATTGTATGGTGTTTCAGCAGAAAAACAGGATATTGAGTTCAAGCAGTGTACCTATTCCATAAGTTCTAATTGTTCACTAAAGGTGATTCCCGACAGAACTTTCGTCTCCAGCGGTATTTTACCGTCTGTTCTGGGAAAGAAGAATGCTGTGAAAACCTGGAGCGCGTAGTAATGTACCTACCTAACAGTTTTGCAAAGACAAACCACGTAGCATTTCATGAATGCGCCGTTACTACAAATAGGGAGTGCTGTGACTTGTAACCGTCTAGGGTTGTTGTTGTTTTAAATTCATATTAATTTTAGGATAATTAAAGTGTTTATTTTGTATTATACAGCTTATGGTTGGATTTAATTTTTTTTGGATTATGATTGTGTCTGTTATAACATTACCAAAAATAAAGAAATTACTTTACTGTTGGTGTAGTTTTGTCTTTTTATTTTTAAGGAATAGTGTGGCAAAAGAGCATGATATCGAACTAACCTAGCCTATAAGATCAGAGGGGGAAGATCAGAGAAAAATGCTTCTCACGGCACTGCTATGAGTTCGCTACCTAATAGTCTTTTATGCGCCACCAATAGGAGCACACACTGATCCATCTCATCATCACTGTTGTACGCTCAATGCGTGGCAACATCCCACTCACACCGACCTAAGTAGTGGCATGCTGCCACGAATTTTGTCTTGGTCGCGATTCACGACATCCAACAAGAGATCCTATTATCCCTAAGCCACGAACTGTTCGGTATATACCAATAAATGAAACGCACAATTGCACTTCGTTTATTTTTATTAAGAACCAAAAGTCCAATAACACAGCTTCAACGTTTCACATTAAAATCTTCTTCTTCGTAGTGGTTACAATGTTGGCGTGAGCATGGTCATCACCTATGAGTTCGTAGGTAGTTAGTCTGGCAATCCGTTGGTGTTCCTTTCGTTTCGCTGCCTGTGTTCCTCTGGTGCATAGGTTGACGGCTTTGGTTGATCTTGAAATCTTGAATGGATAGGTGATCCTCTGTGAGCCTTATTGTTTTCAATTTGACCATGCACAATGAAGAATTTCATATCAACATTATTGAGCCGCAAGACATATCCAACGAGCGGAATTGGTGTAAATGTGGGTTGGAACGGTGGAATATGGACGCTGTTTGATGCAGAGTTTTGAAAAATGACCTGAATTGGGTTCATCGTACATTAGCATCACTTCCCTCCAATGCCATAAATAAATAAATACCTACTTTGCGCCTGGTAAACGAAATGGTACATTACTACTTCTAATCTTGCTGCCATGTTCGTAAGTCTTTTCATAGGTAAATTATGAATGAACAAACACATAAATTAATAAAAACATGAATTTTCGAAGTTTTATCACAATTGTATACGTTACGTCAGCCATCTGACTGAAAATTTCTCAGTGACATAACATTCATAGATTTTTGACAGACCCTCGATAGCCAGACTTCGAGCTTACGTTAGTATTAGGTTCGTGCTCGCGATTTCATACAAAACTTTTTACGTGACAAAACGTTCACGTTAAAATCTCGACACGTTAGTTGTCAAAACCCTTTTATCGAATCCTATACAACTTGGGCTACTAGCCCAAGCACGAATAACTTGCGAAATCGTAACCGTTTCGTAAACGTATCGAAATGTCACCATTTTGTATAGGATTTGATCAGCGCCTCTACAGTGCGTAAAAGGAACTAAATTTTGACAGAAAAAAAGGTTTTGACAACTAACGTGTCGAGATTTTAACGTAAATGTTTTGTCACGTAAAAAGTTTTGTATGAAATCGCGAGCACGAACCTAATTCTAACGTAAGCTCGAAGGCTGGCTATCGAGGATCTGTCAAAAATCTACGAATGTCATGTTACTGAGAAATTTTCAGTCAGATGGCTGATGTAACGTATTCAATTGTGGTAAAACTTCGAAAATTCATGTTATTATTGTGTTTGTTCATTCATAATTATGAAAGAAACTAAACTAACTAAACTATGAAAAGAGTTACAAACATGGCAGCAAGATTAGAAGTAGTATTGTACCATGTCGTTTACCAGGCGCAAAGTAGGTATTTATTAATTTATGGCACTGGAGGGAAGTGATGCTAATATACGATGAACCCAATTCAGGACATTTTCCAAAACTCTGCATCAAACAGCGTCCATATTCCACCGTTCCAGCCCACATTTACACCAATTTCGCTCGTTGGATATGTCTTGCGGCGCAATAATGTTGCTATGAAATTCTTCATTGTGCACAATAAGGCACAATGAAGAATTTCAAAACAATAAATAGTTAAATTGAAAACAATAAGGCTCAAAGAAGATCACCTATCCATTCAAGATTTCAAGATCAACCAAAGCTGTCAACAAATGCACCAGAAGAACACAGGCAGCGACACGAAAGGAATACCAACGGATTGTCAGACTAACTACCTACGAACTCTGAGGTGATGACCATGCTCACGCAAACATTCTAACCACTACGAAGAAGAAGATTTTAATGTGAAACGTAGAAGCTGTGTTATTGGACTTTTGGTTCTTAATAAAAGTAAACGAAGTGCAATTGTGCGTTTCATTTATTGGTACCTATATACCGAACAGTTCGTGGGTTAGGGATAATAGGATATCTCGTTGGATGTTGTGAAACGCAACTAAGACAAAATTCGTGGCAGCATGCCACTACTAAGGTCGGTGTGAGTGGGATGTTGCCACGCATTGAGCATACAACAGTGATGATGAGATGGATCAGTGTGTGCTTCTATTGGTGGCGCATAAAAGACTATTGGGTGGCGAACTCATAGCAGGGCCGTGAGAAGCATTTTTCTTCCCCCTCTGATCTTATAGGCAAGGTAAGTTCGATATCATGCTCGTTTGCCACACTATTCCTTAAAAATAAAGGAAAGTAGATGAATAAAAAGACAAAACTACACCAACAGTTAAGTAATTTCTTTATTTTTGGTAATGTAATAACAGACACAATCATAATCCAAAAAAAAAAACCAACCATAAGCTGACTAATACAAAATAAACGCTTTAATTATCCTAAAATTAATATGAACTTAAAACAACACAAAGCCTAGACGGTTACAAGTCACAGCACTCCCTATTTGTAGTAACGGCGCATTCATGAAATGCTACGTGGTTTGTCTTTGCAAAACTGTTAGGTAGGTACATTACTACGCGCTCCAGGTTTTCACAGCATTCTTCTTTCCCAGAACAGACGGTAAAATACCGCTGGAGACGAAAGTTCTTTCGGGAATCACCTTTAGTGAACAATTAGAACTTATAGAATGCACTGCTTGAACTCAATAGCCTATTTTTCTGCTGAAACACCATAAAATTTAGCGCAAAATACACTTCACGCCGGCTGGCGGCTCTTCAGCGTTTCTTGAAACTCCTCCCTCTGTATGAAGGTGTAATAGTAGCTGTTTGTAATTCATATAGTAAATTATCAGTGGCGTAGATTCTTGGCTTGAGAATTTATAGCTCATAATTTATATATAATGTTTTATTTTAATACCTCTAATGATGTTACAATAAAATTTGGTTCACTGAGCAAGTAACGCATAGAGAAAAATACCGGAAAAAAATATGTTTGGTTTTCACCAGATAAAAAGCTAAATTTGACGAATATCAATCATAGAGGAACCAGTCCAGCGTCACCAACCTTAAAATAAGGTAAAGTATTGCAGGTGCAGCGATTTCTGTCCAAAATTACCAAATACGATGTCATTGTCACCTTTACAGCTCAACTGGACTGTGATGGCTATAGACTAATCATATTTTTTCCGGTATATTACATTTCTCTATGCCATAATGTATGTCATGGCACTTTGTAAATATATCACCTCAGATAAATTTTATTCAAAAATGTTAATATTTCATTGTGAACATCAATGCAATACGGAAATCGCAAATAAAATGCGAAGTCTGTGGTGTCGAAACACAAATAAAATTGTTTAAACAATAGATTTCCATGAGATCCAGAACCGGTGAGTTGATGAAAATATGTCATTGAAATTAGGTACATTATTGTTTCAGAGCTAATGATCGCTTGGTTTTTATTGTAATTTAAGTAGGTATGTGTTATCATGCGAATTGCTGTACTTACATATATTTGTATATAAATTACAAATATTTACGTAACGTAAAGTAAGTTTAGTGTTGCTCAAGGAAAGTATCGATACCTTTATAGTATCGATTTTTTATAATGTCAGTGGTATGGGTACATATACTTTTTCATAGTGTCAATAAGTTAGGAATTATCATATTCAATGCTGGTGATCATAAACCATCACGCGGAATGTTTTATTATGCCACGAAACTTAACATGTGTATTTTAGGGACTGTTATTTACATCTTTAGCTCAAAAGCATTTTGAAACACCAGGTATTATCAATTTTTCTCTACATAACTGGCACAGTACTTGCTAACTGAACGGCTAGAGCAATATTTATTATCTAACATATGTAAATCGACCTAAATATTATACAATTAATAATAAATAGCGTAAATAACGTCATATCTATGCTTGTGATAATAATCTGAGTTGTTTTTTTTTCAGTTCATTTAAACAAAACTCCGTCGCTTATATACTTTCAAAGTAAATGCTAAATCGATAGAGCTATGGCATGGAATTTAAGGTACTATGTCACCTCAATACTATATAAAAATCAACATGTGTATCAACATACAATCCCAATTATTTAAATACTTATAATACTATACTCTACATTGTTTGATTTTAAAATTAACCAACTTTCGAGTGCAGTTAAATAAACTATTTTTGTAATTTCAGATATGCATATGTTACGCAGAAAAATATTAATTGAATCAATAAATAAAACAAATCAGTGCAGAAGAAGCTTCTTGCAATACAAATGAAATAGATCAGCTGCAAGATTAAATTAAATATCTAAATAATTCAACTACCTACACCAAAAAAGTTTTTAAAAGTCAACAGTCTATATATAATTAAAAAAGGTGCGTCAGAAATACTACATTTTATGATTGAACTACAAATAATAATAATTGTTAACAGTTGATGACAAGTTTACTAGTGCAACTTACGTGCAGTATTTTTTACTTTTACATATACGACAGTTAGAAAATAAGTATTATATATTGAAAACTTTTATGTACAATGAAAAATATGTATTGTAAAGATGTTCTAGTACACAAATTACTTTGGAACTATGTATACATACCCCAATAATACGGTTTTCGATACTAGCGAAGATATATCGCACGATAAAATATTTTGATGATTTTGAATAAATTAATAAATCTGTGTGAAATATTTGTTTTATTTTATATTTCCTTAACATATATTTTATAAACCTAACCTTCTTACCATTTTTTCCTATATCGATTATAATGGAATCGATTTCATTGTAACTAATTGATTTTAGGGAATCAGTAGTACAACACTCACAAATGTCACTATTATTGTGTTGGAAATATAGTTTTCATTTGTAATGGTTGGTATAAAATAACTTCAAATCTGAGTTTCAAAGCAACAAGGTGCGTGCCAACTCTTAATATTACTTGCTCAGTGAGAGGAACTTTTATAGGCAAAATAAGACTTAAAACCTCTTTTCGAATGAGTTGTTAGGTCTTAGAAAAAAGGTATGATTGTTGTGATTTACGCTAGATGACGTCACTTTTGTAATCCTATCGAGTTCACGTTAGCCAGCAAACGATGCGGCGTACTGTCAACCATTGCCTCCTGCGTAAACGGGCGGTGAACTCGATACGATAACGTTACGGACTATCGAAATGTTTGTGCTTGGGCTACAGGAATCAACATGCCATTCACGAAATCGATTTACGGTAAATTAAAGCTGTATAAGCTTGATAGCAACTAATTGATATAGTTACGACAATATTGTCACCGTGCTTTAATAACTGCGTAGAGTTTAATTAGCAATTGTTTAGAGATAATTACCTACATAGGTCAGTTACTTTGGTATTCACTTCATATATTTTTGTTAAGCGAGAAAATATTAGTTACGCATTCTTAAAACTAATCTAAAACAGAGTATACAATCGATATAACTATGTATCATTTCTACCAAGCAAGCCATTCATACTACGCGTATTTTTAATTAAAATTTCAAAACGAAAGATTGTTCAGACCGTCAGTGATTGGTTGGTGAAAGGTCAAATGAAAAAGTCTTACTTTTTCATCTACACAATACAGTGAAAGTCTTTTTTATTTCGCTACACGGTTTTCAATCATCAGATAATAAAATATATCTGACGGATAATATTAGATAGATAGATAACACTTTATTGTACACCAAATGTAAGAAAAACGTGGGCTTAATAATATCTTAAATATAATGCTTATACAAAGCGGTCTTATCGCTTAGAAGACAACCTTTGGGTGGATAGGAGTTAACATACTTTTATTAACGGTGGTGCGATTAAATAATATAAGTAAGTAAAGTACAAATAAGGGAACTGTTACAATATTTTTTTTTGTAACAGTTTATTTTAATATAGGTTATGTATTTTATTTTAATATTGGTTATGCATTTATTCATATCAGAAAATATATTTTCTGATGACAATAAAGGCGGGCAAACAGTTTGCTTGGATGCTACAAAAAATATTATGTTGCTTTAAATTCAATTCAACGACACACTACAAAATGTATACTATAAAACTCGGCTACATGACGACAGTTTGACTAATCGCTTCATCCCCTAATTTCAACCCCGTTTTCAATGATGCTGCAGATGATTATTTTATAAAATATTTTACGGCAGAAGGCTATAATCTGCGGAGGGTGATATTTTTTATAAATACATTATAATGAATGCACGCGTCTATGATTCGGGTGTAATAGAGATGTGGCCTTGATGAAATTATTTTATCGATGCCCTACATGCATCACTCGGATGATGCAAAAATATAAGTACAATATAACCTTATACGCACCTATAGAAGTAAGTAGATATGTAATAATAATACCGGGTAGGTAGCCAGTGCAGTACAATATATTTTTTCTTATTTTCGCGACGTTCATGTGCAAAATAGGTAGTGTACATTAATATATACATGTTATTCGTTTAAAAAAATATAAATCTTGAGGATAGTCAAACCTTAGTCTACGTTTTTCCGTATACATAAGTGCTACGTGGTGTTGTGTATGGTGCTCAAGGCGGCGTATTATCTCCTCTTCTTTTTGCAATTTTTATAAATTCAATATCCCAAAGTATTACTTCTTCCTACCATCTCTATGCAGACGATCTCCAAATATACTCGCAGGCCTCACTGAATAATTTAGCAGAAGCCGTTGATGCCATTAATAATGACCTACAACACATATCAGACTGGAGCAAAGCCTATGGTCTAAAAGTAAATCCACTAAAAACACAACTTATAATTATCGGTAGTTCACGAACCATCTGTAACATAGACTGGAACACTCTGACTCCAGTTGTATTTGAGGGAGTACAAATTCCTTATAGTAAAACAGTCACTAATTTCGGAGTTATTTTTGACCAATGCCTAACATGGATCCCGCAAATCGAAGCCGTCAGTCGCAAGACATTTGCCTCTGCAGGATCTCTGAGAAGAATAAGAAATTTCTTACCAACTGCTACTAAAGTTGCGCTTGCACAGTCACTCTTACTCCCTATTTTAGATTATGCAGACGCCTGTTACTTAGACCTCAGGGAGGACCTTTTAAATAAACTTGAGCGCCTTCAAAACTTCTCAATACGGTTTATATTTGGCTTGCGCAAATACGACCATGTTTCTGAATTTCGCACTAAGCTCAAGTGGCTACCCATTAGTCATCGCCGGAATACTCAAATTCTCTCTCTTCTGTATAACGTTTTATTCAATCCCACATCCCCCCATTACCTTCAAGAGCGTTTCGAATATTGCAGCACCTCTCATGTGCGTAATCTTAGGTCATCGGAAAATCTTATGCTCAATATGCCCTCACACTACAGTTCGTTTTATGATCACTCCTTCACTGTTGAAGCCGTTAGACTATGGAACGCACTGCCTCTTGAAATTAAGCGTGCTCAGTCACTAGCTGTTTTTAAAGAGCGTGTGAAAGCCTTTTATCTTGAAACTCGTTAGCTCCCTATAATTTATTTATTTTAATTTTAAAATTCGTTGTTCCATTGTTAATATGAGTCTTATACTAATGATAACATCATTCATTATTTATATATTATGTTTATTGATTAAGTTGTATGTAATTATGTATGTTTATTATATATATAATATTTTATATGCTTATGTATTTATTATTGTGTATACTTAAATGTATATATGTTGTATACGTGTATATATTAGATATATTTATATACATATATATATTATTTTATCTAATTTAATGTTTGTAGTATTTTAGAAATTATGTGTCATTGTGAGTACTATATTATAATCTAGATAAACGCCATCCCTTGGTTCTCTTCAGTTATGTCTCTTCCTCAAATGGTTGTCTGGAAGAGATCGCTTTCAGCGATAAGACCGCCAATTGTTACCTTATTTTGCATTGTGTTTCTGTTTTAACTATTTTTTATATTTAAGGTGTTTCAATAAAGTGTTTCTATCTATCTATCTATCTATCTATCTACGTGAAACTTTTCGAATGAATTAACAAAAATCTATAGAAACTAAATTAGGATCTCCATACGATATATGCTAAGTTCTCTTCTAAACCATTTCAATTGTTAGGTTAATCAATATTTTTTAATCTATCATTTTATTACGAACTAGCTGTACCCGCGACTTCGTACGCGATTGCCGTACCTGCAAACTAATTAATCACATTTGAGGACTGTTTATCTCATATAAAGCAACGTTGTGGTCTGTGGTGAAGCACTCTTAGTAAAGCATAGCTCAGAAAGGAGCTTTTTACTTTGGGTTTGATAACTCCTAGCTTGTTTTTCCAGAAGACAGTAGTTAAAACTCAGAGAGTTCCTTCGCGGTTCGCACAATAAATGTTGAAGCAAAGTAGGTACTTTGTGCGTTTCTTTACAATTTCGATTATAAAACGATACCTTTTTGCCGAGGTTCTCCTTGTTTGGAGGTAGAACAAAAATATATTAGATTGTACACTTCCATTGCGCAGTCTCTAAAATGTATCCGGCAAAAGATAGATAGTTAACAAAATTGATTGTAGCGAATGTTCCAGATTTTAGAGTTTTATCTTAGCAAGCTGGCAAATTTAAATAAGGATGCCGAGATGCCCGTGGGGTGCCAAGCTGCCCATGGGGTGTCGGGATGCCCGTGGGTGCCGGGCTGCCCTTGGGGTGCCGGGTGGCCCGTGGGGTGCCGGGCTGCCCGTGGGGTTCCGAGCTCGCTCGTCACTATTCTAACACAAAAAGAATAATTGAAATTGGATTACGCGTTCATAAAGTACAACTAAGTAACATTTTGACTTTCATCCCCTTTGCCGAGGGAACCGTGCTAAATTTCGGGATAAAAAGTATACAATAACGTTCTTCGTGGTATGAACTCAGATCGTGTTAAGTTTCATTGAATTCCATTCAGTAGCCCATGGGGTGCTGGGCTGCCCGTGGGGTGCCGGGCTGCCCATGGGGTTCCGGGCTCACTCATCACTATTCTAACAAAAAAGAATAATTAAAATCGGACTACGCGTTCATTAATTACAACTAAGTAACATTTTGACTTTCATCCCCTTTCCCGAGGGAACCGTGCTGAATTTCGGGATAAAAAGTATACAATAACCTTCTTCGTAGTATGAACTCAAATCGTGTTAAGTTTCATTGAATTCCATTCAGTAGTTTTGAAGTGATGCGCGGCCGGGATACAGACAGACAGAGAGATAAAAAAATATAGTTTTGGCATCAGTGTCAGCAACAGAGTGCTCTCAAATTTATTTATTCAAATTACTGCCATGTGCAGAATATTTTTTTTTCATATCACGTTGTCACTTTAAAGCACAAATTGCATTAATAGTCATCGTCGTAGTCGTTCAAAAAAGGGCATCTTGGAGATTGAAGAGTAGGATAGTATTTCTTCAGATTTGCCCATGACTCTTACGATATCTCCCACATTAAGTTAAGGGGGGAGTGGGGGGTGCAATTCTTGCCCACCCACGGGCACTTCATTTTTTTTCAATAGTTCTATAAAGCTCTGGTTACAATACAATATACAATACAATAATTCTTTATTTAACAAATGCACATATGTTTGAAGATTACCTGTAGTCATCACACTAGACGTTTAGATCTTTATCGTGAGGGCCTATTTAGTTTTAAAATTAAGTGTTTGTGCTAAGTTGACAATAAATGAATAAGAATTGCAAAATAAGAGCTTAAGTTTAAAATAACTATAATAAATGGTTGTTCAGTGATAGAGACTATGTAATGCTGAGCAGAAGAGAGGTCCGCATGGTAATAGAGCATTTCACGAATGGCCTGATGCACATTGCTAGCTGCCACCCACAAGTACAAAATCTGTAGTGAAATACCCCACGGTGTTTTGCAGCAGCCCTTGAGAGTCCGATCTCACTCTAGGTGTAAACCTGATGGAAACCTTCTTCCACCATCATCGCTTACCATCATTTTACATTGTTTTCAAAGGCAAAGAGAAGATTATCATCTTTGTAGGGCAAACGTTATCTGATTTTTTCTGTAAAGTGTATTCTGAATATTGATGTGATATACGGATACGCAAAACTAAATTGTGTTATAACTTATAACGCTCCATGCATTCTAGATTTTATGGAACAAAATTGAAACATGTATTTTACATAATGTATAATATAATTGAAACGTTATTTCTCATATCAATACAGTTCAATAAATCGATCCAACACTATATCTGTCAGCTAGTCGAGATTCCTAATATGTATTCTATTTCGGCATCGATAATTTCTATCCCTATTTGAGTCCCCGATCACCGTTACGCCGTCGTATCGATAATAGGGAATGCCATTGTTAGCTCGGCGTGGTTTCATGACAACTGCGACAAATAAAGCGCTCTATTTCTACTTCAGAATAATTTATTTTTTTCTTTACTTTTATGAATCATGATGTACAGTGGAAATTAGTGTGGAATTGTTTGCTTGAATTTTGAAGAGTAACTGTGATATAAATTGCAATAATATAAATAATGAATACCTACTTATTATTATAAATGCGAAAGTTTGACAATGACTGAGTGAGGATGTGAGTGTGTGAGTGTGTTTGTATTTCTTCGCGTTGAATTGGATAAAACTTGGAACATGGTAGCCGTATTTTCTCGAGTAAAAAAATACTTTTTATCGTCATCATAACTACTTTACATCACGGTCGACTACGGGTGTAACCGCGTAATGAGACCTTATTCGCCAAACAGCTAGTGAAGAATAAACCTATTTCTTTTAAAATGTGATAATCTAGGTGTCTCTTTGTTTATATAAATAAAAAGAACCAAAGTAAACAGTTTTAATTCGTTCTTTTGTTAATCATCAAGTAATTGTAACATAAAACTGTTATACATGTTCATAAAAGTAGTCGCAGTCTTAGTAATGTGGTAAAAAAATATGGGATCAAAAAAATTACTTATTTGTCAGTTTTGACACTTGTCACCTTTGACACTTCGAATGGTATTTTTTCTCTTTTTATGCCTCCTAAAGATTACTACAGTAACCTACTACTAGGTCTAGGTATATTAATAAATAGTCGCTTATAACAACGGCGATCTTATGGACAATTCTTTTGTTATCCAGTTATGACTCGCTCTACCTGATGACTTCGCTATATCTGGCCGCCAAGTCAAGCTGAACTATTACCCTTAACAGTTGGTCATGTGATCTCTTGACAGAATCCAATTCTGCAAACTTACCTACCACTCCATATACGACTGTATAAAGAAGTGGAATCTCCTCTTCCACGTATTGTACCGTTACCAAAATATCGACTAACAATTTGTTATTTTGGAACAAAATGCAAATAATTGTTTTTCGTACGTAATTAGAAGCATTTTGGTTTGGACACAATTAGGTGAGTACCTATGCTGCTTAAGATGCTTAAGCTAATGGTTCAACGGTCTTCTAGAAGGATTCCAATTATCACTTTGTCTAAATTTAGGATACTGACTAATGTCAACTTTACCTTAGATAGGGTTGTCAAATAGCGGTTGTAAACTTTTATGTGCACCTTTACTGTTGAAGTCTTAAATTTATTGCTTTGTAATTTAAAAGGGTAGCAGATTTTATAGGAATTTGGAATATAGGGAATATATAGAATGTAGGGGCTAATGTTATTTAGACAATCTCTCGACGTAATGAGAGTCACTAGTCATAAACGTGGTAAAGAGTTTTTACCCTGCGAGGCGGCCCTTCTCTTAGGTTCTAATATTTTGACAGTGTGGCAGTAATTCAAATGAGAATGTTGTTTTTATGACAACACCATTCACATTTTGTGCAAGCTAAAACCTTCTTGCCACAACCTTCTCTAAGCCACGGCTTTTTTGGCAACAGGCTTTTATCTAACATTGTATTTTTTCATAATAACTAAAAATGCTGAATGTCTCTAAGCCACAGCTTTTTTGGCAACAGGCTTTTATCTAACATTGTATTTATTCATAATAACTAAAAGTAGCTAAGCGAATAAGTTTAAAAGTAGGTTAAAAATTACAACGAAAGGTTTTTTTCACTTCGTTATAATTGAATCGCGCGTGACTCAAATTTTTCCTTTCGATGTTATTTTGTAAAAAGGCTTTCTTTTAAGTAAAACTTTTAGAAATTTAGTTTCCTTAGGCGTGTAATGTATTCTTACAAATTTTACCGACTGACAAGATTCAAATTTACAGTCAATTTTGGCAGGAATTAGTAATTTCCGACATCGATAATTATAAAACCTGGCTGTAACATTAAAAACGCCATTAATCATCCAAACAAAGACTGTTAAGGCGCTGTTACACACCTTACGCTCCCTACCACTCAGGGATGATGATTAATCGTGTAAACTCCCCTTTACACCTACTAAATGTTTGATGTTTGAAGCATCACTTCATTTTATCGTGGCCATTTGTTACTTTATCTTTATAGTTTGACATTGATTTGAGTTTACTTTTAATTTTAACTGTATTGCCGTACTTTTAAGTTCAGTCGGTTTCTTCTTTATTCATCAATCATTGTACTGAGCATTGAAAGTTTTTTATTGGAAATATAAATTCTGTAAGTATTAACTGCCTACCTAAGTAGATGCAAACTTGTTATATGAATGCTTTATAGTGGGTTAATAAACGTTGAAAGCTATAACCATAGCTATTCAGTAGGCAATCAACTATGAATATTGTTTACTATATATTTCTAAGTAGGTTTATCACAAGCTGCAATGAAAACTGCGACGGACTAGACTTAGGGCCTGTTTCAGAATGTTCGAGTAAGTTCCGGTTATTCTACCCAGAACATATTTAACAAATAAAACACTATCTTTGCGTTTTACAGTCATCGATTTAGCCTATCCATCGGTTAAAGCTTGAAACGCGCTGCATGTTAACTGTCATTTATATCATTCAGTTATTTTATGTTCTGGGTAGTATAACTGGACCTAACTCGAGCATTCTGAAACAGGCCCTTAGTGTACTATAGTTGAACATATAATAAAACGTTATAACTTATAGTTGACGCTACCTATATCTGTTTGTTTTCTTCGTTTACTTTAGCCAGTTGCTGCCTTTACAAAAATAGAAGAAAAACAGTTATCGAACATAGGTATTGAAATTTGTTTTTAGAAAGACTAAAACCAACTTCGTTTCGTAGTTTCTTTATCATCAAATTACCAGTTTATGCAATTATGGTTGAAAATTTGAGTTTGTAAGAAACGTGTTTATATAAATTATGCTTAAACATGGGGTTTTCCGTAATTTTCCAAAGTACTAGTGTCACTAATATAATATACTTTATAATAATAATAATTGTCGTTTCCCGGTTGGTGGCCGCAGCTGACAGACGAGACAAAAGACAAATAAGAGTTCAAAGAAGCTGCAAACACAACGCTACTATTATCTGACAATATCACAAGTTACTGAGGTAAACGACCTCTAAACAAAACAGATCCCAAATGACCGGTCCCGATTTCCATTATAAATACGGCCCTTTAATTTGGCACACGGAAATGGGCAATTTGTACAGAACCCTTTCATTTGTGCGTCGATTCAGCGGCCACTGTTAATATAAATATTTAATCAAAAAGCCCTTACCTGAGGAACAACGTTCGGACCACTTACAGTAGGTACATTATGCAGTAGTTCACATACATTTTAGCTGTGATTTCAATAAAATGCTGCTTTCCAAGCAATATATACTGATATTATTTTGGAACAAAAATTGAATTTAAAGGTTTTGGGATCCTACCTACCTACTTAATTATTATTATATAGCAGTTGGTAAGGACTCGCGTATATATTTTTTTAGATATTTTTCCGACCAGTTTTGAACTTATTTGAAGTTCCCCCAGTTACGTGCTTAGTCGAATTGAGCACGTAACCGGGGTTTCATAAAGAAAGGAATCCAAATGGCACCAAATATCATTACCTCTCACTCGCACACATTATTCAGCAACAGTGTGCAAGTGAGATATAATGATTTTCGGCGCCATTTAAGTTCCATTTCTTTTTTAAACCGGGTTATAACTCTAACCTAAATACCGTTGTTAAAAAAATGTCTCAACTATTTGTAGAGAACAGTTAGTTATAGTTCGATAGAGTTAGTTATTAAGTACTAACGTAATTCTAAGGTGTTACTAACTAATAAAAATGGATCATGTTGTCTGCAATAAAAACATTTATTATTATTATTATTATTTTTGTAATAGCGATAAGTATTAAACAATTAAAATAATAATTAAACCGACTCCCAAAACTGAAAAGTATAAAATAACTTGTTGAATTACCCTTATTATTACCCTGCTGATTCCAACCACCGACTCAACATTAGCATGGTCCGACTTGCAGAAATAATTTCATACTTTTCAATGTTGGAAACCGGTTTAATTTTTATCCTTTTTTTTCTTTTTAATGACAATGCCTGCTTACTAGATCAATTAGTGGCTTAAAATATTGTTCATCGTTGACAATAGCCATATAAAACCATTAAATCATCCAGGTAAGCGAATAAATTTTTCAGTCAATTGACTATCACTTATAAACTACTCAATCGATTTTGATGAAATTTATATGGCTCCACCTCGGAGGTATAAAATGGCACTCTTTCCAATAAAAAAGAATTATCTTTATTATGTATTTGTCATACATATGCGTCGAATTGAGAACCTCCTCCTTCTTTAACATTTTATGCTTATGTAGGTAACTTTTTTGCAATAACAACTCCTTTCCACATAAAATACCACCTTTCCCTTTTGGTAGATGAGTTTTTCACCAGTGATAGAGTAAGCACTTTGGTAGGCAAATGATCAATGGATCAAGTTACTTTACTGCTTCTGTACGATACTGTGGCTTGTAGCAATCCCATGGGCACCGTTCCACAGAAAATAGGTTTGAACTCGTTGCAAATGGGAAACAAGTAAACATCGCGGTGTATATAATAACGCTAAAGATTGGAACTTATGATACTGTCGCATTATTTTTATGATGATAGGCTCAGTTCTTTGGATGTGGAAATTGGAATAAATGAATACAGGTACCCGTAAAATAAGGCAGGATGTTGGCCCAATATTTTACTAATGGAATTTACGTACGCAAAATTGTTAACACTAGATTAATTTCGTCCTGAATGAATTTCGTCAGTTCTAACGTGTCTATGTTATTGCCGGCGCCCAGTCATCATGTCGTTTATTTAACTAAGGAAAAAACAATGTAAATATTGCTGTTTAAATTAATAACGTAAAAGATTTTTCTTTTCTTATACATGGAAAGTACTTAGCGTTTGTTTGATCAAAGTAGCGGGTGGGCGACGATGCTCCCCACCATAAGGCGAGAATGAATATGACTTTCTCGTACTTATATATAACATTTTTACACTAATTCAGTTTACCGCTAAAGAACCAGTGCCAGTGTGAATAAAAAAATGCCTTTATGGCCCGCGTCGGTGTCGCGGTGTGTTCTATATTTAAAATAGGCTCTATAATATGGCGAGATAATAACTAAAATATAATTATAGGTAATATAAATATTAAATAAAAAAAACAACTCTACATTTTAGTTCGTTATTATTACCAACAGCTATTTTTAGAAAAGTTACTACTTTTTTATTTTTTGTCATATCTGAAATGTGAAGTAAAGTGTATCGTGAAATATGAAAGTCATTAATTCCTACTCGGAGTATGGAAAGAAATCAATGTCCTAGGTGAGGTAATCGGAAGGGCTGATTGGTGACCCAGGTTTACATACTAGCTATACTAACTACATTAGTTTAGTAGGTTAGTGTTTTTAACAACATGTTTTTGTAATAAAATCTATATCTAAACTTATAATAAAACTGTAACAGGTCCAATTCAGTAAATAGCAGATATTTTGAAAATATTTTTTGGGAGCACTCTGTAGCTGATATTGATACCAAAACTGTATTTTATTTTTATTTTTGTCTGTCTGTGTCATGACCGCGCATCACACCAAAACTACTGAATGAATTTCAATGAAACTTAGCACGATTGAGTTCATAATGCGAAAAAGGACATTGTATACTTTTATCCCGAAATTCAGCACGGTTCCCTCGGAAAAGGGGATGAAAGTGAAAATGTAAACCTATATGTAATTTATTAACACGTAGTCCGATATCAATTATTCTTTTTTTTGTGAGAATAGTGACGAGTATGCCCGGCGCCCCACGGGCTGCCCGGCACCCCACGGGTAGCCCAGCACCCCTCGGGAAGCTTCGCACCACACGGACAGCTGGAAACCTTATTTAGTTTTGCCAGCTTACTAAGACAATCTCACTTGGAACATTCGCCACAAACAGTTTTTTTAATTATCTATCTTTTGCCGGATACATTTCGGCAACTGTGCAATCAAATGGAAGTCCACAATCTAATATATCTTTGTTCTACCGCCAAACAAACAGAGCATCGGCGAAAAGTCTCCGTTTTAAAATCGAAATTCCAAAGAAACACACAAAGTACTTTGCTTTAACATTTATTGTGCGAACCGCAAAGGAACTACTTAACTACTGTGTTCTGGAAAATACAACCGGGGAGTTTTCAAATCCAAAGTAAAAAGCTCTTTTCTGAGCTATGCTTTACTAAGAGTGCTTTACTGCAGACCACAGCATTGCTTAAAATTAGATAAACAGTGCTCAAATGGGAATAATTAGTCTGCAGGTACAGCAATTGCGAACGAAGGCTCAGGTACAGCTAGTAGAAAATAAGAAGATAGGATATATTTTTACCGTGACAATACAAGGCAATAATCTTGTACCTGTCACCCCATCAAGCGAGCACTTATAAAACAATAGGTACACATCAACGCAAGTGCTTCCCTTCAACTTGCACAACTAGGCGCAAATGAGAAACTACTCGGAGGTATTAATACATATTAGATAGACATAGTAGGCTTTTAGATGATATTTAAACCTAATGACAATCCTGAAATTATATCCAAGTATTATAATACGAAAATGTGATACATTCAAAGTGACGCCCAAAAACGGGGATGGTTCTCAGATCTATGAGATTATTATAATAGACAAAATTAATTAATTATAATAGAAAAAAAGGAGGAAGGTTCTGTAGTTGACGCCTTTATATTAAAAAAACACCCAAATTCTTTGCCCACACTTGGTATTTTATTTTAAATTTTATTTTCTGTAACACAACTTATGTATACCAAGTTTTTGAAATATTTTAATGCCACTAATAATAACTTTATGTATGTTGTATGTTTCATACCGTCGATCATAGACTATATATCCACTATTGGTCTGTGCTGTCGAGACACACATCTCTCCCATTAACATAACTTTTACAATAATTCCTCCCTTTTAGGGATAAATATATGCATATTGTGTGGTGCCTGGCTAGAATGTCACCCCCCCATCTCTACCCGCGGGGGAGGTGACTACGGGTAACACACCAAAAGGTGGGCAGCAGCACTTTCTGAGGAACTGATATCTCACGCTGCTATCCCCAAGACTCCTGCCAAGCGTAGGGATTATGGCAAAACTCCCAGATTGGGGGTGTTCAGCAGTGGACTATCCGGCTGATACAGTATGCGCATTATGGCACTTCTTTTAAAGTATTGTAGGTACCTGTATTATTTGTAAAATATATGAATAATAAATATATGTGACAATAAAGAGTTGCCATGCGTCTATCTAAAATTATAAGTAAAAATTATGTCCTTGTGACAGGACTCTCAAAGATTCTAGCTCCCTATTTCACGTCGCTTCTGTATTGCGACAGACAATAGTAAAATTCGGGGGCTGCAGGCAGTAGAAATCAATTCTCGCGACAACAAATAACTAAACCTTTGAGGGTTGAGTTGAGACCCTCGCCGTAGAATATCCAGTAGTCCCAGCCCCTGCGAGACAAGGGCAAAGACGTGACATTGGGGTTGTCCTCATAGGCAAATTGTCATACGGGCTTTAAATTTGTGAACACATAATAAAAGGAAATGTCTTACGTTCAAAATTTTACACGTGGGCACAGAATCGATAACAGTTACCCAATTTGGTTACTTCCAGACTGGTTCTACGTTTTGGTACAGTTATTTCAATCTATTACCTACTACTACTAGGCTGTATACACAAGTCCTGGTTTGTTTGCATACGCATGTTCATTCTTCAACATCTTTCTATCCTTGTACCTCATATATAGGGTCAATTTATGAATAAATAGTGTAACTCTTATATAGTTACCGCTTTGATGTCGGCCCTTTAAGTGCACAATTAGCAAAACACACACAATCTTCCAAATTCTAATGGATTGATTTGGCGCTTAGTAATGATCACATCCGATTGGTCGCATCAAGATAAAGTTGTTGCGCCGCACGGTACAGTTTTTAAATCGCGCACGCCACTGTAAGATTTGCGAATGTTTGCGTTTCAGCTATTTTTGAGCTTGACTCATATTTATTTACATATTTATTCTTTTGAAAGTTCAACTTGTGTTGAAAGATTGTTTACGAAGAGTGGCCACGAGTTTCTTGCCCATTCTTCTATATTTTTTTGCTGAACGTGTCAGTAGAATGATATTTTTTCAAAATCAAAATTTATAATTATCTTTCATAGAATTCCTCAATTGAATATATGATTTTGACTTTGACGATGATGTTTTCTCTATTTTAATGCAAATGGGCATTTTGCGAATGCCTGCCTGGTGAGCTACCACCCTCAAATAGAAAATTTGCTACCTAATGGAGCGTGGTGTTTTTCGGCAGCTGTCTTTGAGAGCTAGTATTCCTAGTTTAACAGCTGTACAGCAGATACATGTGAGAAAGAGATTAAAAGCATAAGCAAAAAATATAATTGTAGAGATCATAAATTTGTAGAAAATGTTGGCTTTGGTTTCTAGGTCTGGCCGGCTGCCATTCCGATTCAGAAATGTCCTTGTTACATTATTGTGCTGCACCTATTGTGCAGCAGCAGTATAGTAATACTCATGCATTTGACATGCTGCCCATTTGCTCATTGGCGCAATATTTTGCGTAGTAATACATCCAACGAAAGGATTCTGAACTTGATTATTGTTTACGCCGGGAGCTGTGCGTAACGCATGTAAAATCTAACTGGTGTACTTATACACACTATTTGCCATAACATCTGCAGCAAATACCAAGATTTGGTTCCAAATATTGATTCAACGTTTCTGTTATTAGTCCCAATATCAAATATTGGTTTTGCTACTTACTGGCTAAGTCAGAGTCTGGCCCGTTGACTGCATCTGTGTACACCAAACTTTAGTACTTATAAAGCCTTTAGTACTATAAAGTCGTGCGTTGCACGCAGTTCTTTTGTTTCTAATATATCGGAGAGAACGTTCTAGAATTCTATAACTGAATACCTACCACCAAATCACCATCCCCATAAAAGATCGATGTTAAAATTTAACGAAGGCATACATCAAAGTGATATTATCACACAGTAGGAAGTTTTAACGACAAAAATACCGAATAATCGTGAATGGTGGAAGGGCATTTTGCGATTGCCCGCCTGGCTAGTTACCACCCTCAAGTAGAAAGTCTGTCGCCAAGCACCGAAAGGTGTGTTCCCGCAGTAGTCCTTGAGAGCCAGTGAAATTACAGGCACAATGAGACTTAAAAACTATGTCTCAATGTGACGGGCGCAGTGCAATTCGTGACTTGTGATGAATTGCAACTGTTATAGGCAGAGGTTAGTCCACTTCACATCAGGTGCCTCGAGCTTGTTCCGTCACAATAACATAAAAAAAAAAAAAAAACTCCACAATGTTATTACGCAGTTAAAGAATTTATTGAAGACAGAAGTGTAACGAACTCATGATGATATACATAGCAAATATGTAACTTTTTAAATTATTCTTTTGTATAGTATGAATTGTTTCTCTAAATAATGTGTAATAATATATTATGATATAAGTGCGGTAAGTTGAAAATTACAGCCGAGGCGATATTGCTACAAGATAGCAGAGGCTGTTATTATCAAAGGGCACGTATGTCATACGATGTTTTTGAACACACTTGCGAGGAACAAATACGAAAATTTCGATATGAAAATATTTATTTTATCTTTTTGGTAGCAATAATAATCTGATAAAGAAGGTTTATAATTAAATCTTCTAAAGTTCTATTTTCAGTAGGTAAAAAAACTCTTTTGTTTGTTTTTATATGAAAAACGAATGAAACAAACTACAATCTCCTTGGTGAAAAGTGCGCAAACGATGTTTTTTGTCTATTTAAAACACAAGTGCGGTAAAGTAGAAAATAAACACGAGTGGGTATTAAATAATATTGATTATAATATTTATTAAGTGCAGTGCCTATCCAATATAATTGTATACTTATATTAAAAAAGTAAAACATTTTGCACAACTGATACGGCGCTAACTGGTGGAGACAACCGGCACATAATTTTCCGCCATTCGATGATTATAATATTTTTCAATATACTTATAAGAAAATAATCTTTTTCACTACAAGTGGATACAGTTTGAAGTTATTACTGGATCTGATTTAAGGTAAAGAATAACGAATTTATTAAAAATAAGTGTAATACAATAATTTTAGAAAAAAAAATACCAAATTAAAAATTCAATAAATTAATAATGTTTGTCAAAACGATCGAAACATAAATTTCATTATAACAATCACTAATACCACTAAACGGTTTGGTTAACTCTACTATTACTCCCTACCAGGGTTATGTAATTGATGTGACATTTTACATACTGCAATAAATGAAATAAATCAATAAAGTCATTTGTATATTTTACTTACATTTAACTCATTTTGTGTTAGTACGCTGCGTCGCAACATTACTTGCATGATTTAAGGTGAAATATGGTAAAAGGCAGAACTGGGAACGCACAGCGCCCTGCCACATTTGTGTGCTAAAGGCATTCTATGAGGAGGCTCAATCGCTGACCCAATTTAACCAGATTCCCTGATAAACACGAACACAGACCCATTGAGTCCACTTGTTATTTTTACCAGTGGTTATTTTTCCGGTTTGTCTCAAAAACTCGATCTTCGTCAGAAGTAGGAATGTAATGACCACGATCGCTGCAGTGTTGGAATAAAAACTGTAACTGTAAAATAAAAGCGATTAATCAATTAAAACCGTTGATTTTGCTTATGCATAATTACTTTGGAATGCACAATATCTGACGACAGCCTTCCTTAGGAATTCCTTTGTTGGTAGTACTTACACGCTACCTTTTGAATTGATTAAGAAACTCTGTTGCACAACTAATGTGCAGCAGCGCTGTAAAATCGTGAAAGCGGGTAGTAACATGCTGCTCGTTCAGCGCATTCTTACTCTCTTCATTCCCCAAAGTGTAGGGCAGAGGAACGTGACTATACAGTTTTGTTTTGGTCAATAGGTAGATATATACAAGAGTGCTCACAATATACCTAATATTGTGTGTTGGTACGAAATCCTATCCCTACTCTTTGTTGGCCTATTTTTATTTCATGAATACATTTTACTAGGTAGATGTTTTTGGTATTAGACCATTAAAAAGCTCGTATTAATAAATACATCCCAAACTTGAGATTTATCTTAAGATGCAGTTGAGACGATTTTGATGTATGGAGCATCTATCTAGAACTGCATTTATGAATAATACAATTTTTAGGGAAACACGTTTGTTAGTTCGAGCTGACTTTATATCATAAGCCATTATAGTATGTTTGATAGTGATATTTGTTTGGAATGGCTTTTAGTTTTCTATACAACAATAAGCCAGCGGAAAATGCTTTCACATAAACACTATGATTCAAAATAAATAATATCTCTACTTCCAGTATCTTTCCAGAGTCTTTCCCCCAAAATCAGGGCAAAGTCAAGTCACAATTGACAATAACAAGAGAGCGTCCCCATATAACAGCAATTACTATACTCACACAAAAACAAGGATAAGCCCGTTTCCCTTGACTTGCCCATAATCCCGACACCTCGGGATAATCCCAGGATTCCCGGAGTCCAGGATAAATGCTCATGTCACAATCTAATTAACCAAATTAAGTTTTAATTCACCCATTTCAGCGTTCATTTTCCTTAATAAGACACCTTACAAACTTGTTATCTCTGGCCCTTGCTGATTGCTGCCTAGTGTCGTTTGACCTCTGACTACTACACATTATTGAGAGAACACAAAAAAAAACAAAGTTCTTTACGAACTGGTAGCTAACCTTTATCCTCATGATTGAAAACCAGAATATCTGGACCTATGTGTGGTATAAGAATTTGAGATTAGCCAAGTGATTTAGAGATCAATACAGTCTGGTGAATTAGGACAAACAACGATGTTTTGGGCGGTAGCCATGGCAACCGTTAAGCCGAATTAGTGAAGGGGTGAGTCTGAGTCAGAAAGAGAAGTAAAGCTCGAAAAGATGCTGAGAGTGAGAGTGATGAAAAATTGGGGTTGTATGATGCACTGCGCACTTGTTTCAAATTGCATTAGCTTGCCTTTTGGACGTCCAATCTGTCGAAAGTTTTGCATGTCGAATGTTTAATGTTTTGGATAAAATTTTGATCATCTTATACAGATTGTACTTAAACCAGAACTATGTATTTATAATAGCTTACATTATGAAATAATTAAGTATTTCTTATTAAAACACGGGTCCGTCCATCTGACCTAGAAATGGCTGTATTTTTGGAACCGTAATAAATAGCTGGTACAAAAATTCACAGAATATAGTACGGCAGATTGCCTAACAAATAAAAATATACTTACTAAAAAGTTCAATGTTTTGGCCTCGCCCATTGCGGGTATTTGCCATTATCCCCATGCTTGGCAGGTGTTTTTTTTATGTTATTGTGACGGTACAAGCTCGAGGCCCACCTGATGTTAAGTGGACTAACATCTGCCTATAACAGATGCATTTCATCACAAGTCATGAATTGCACTGCGCCCGTCACTTTGAGACGCAGTTGGTAAGTCTCATGTGCCTGTAATTTCACTGGCTCTCAAGGACTGCTGCCGGAAAACACCGTTAGGTGCTTGGCGACAGATTTTCTACTTGAGGGTGGTAGCTAGCCAGGCGGGCAACCGCAAAATGCCCTTCCACCATGCGGTGAAGCTCAAGCTGGCGGTGGAGATCGAACCAGAGACCTGCGGTGCGGCAGTCCATAGCTATTACCGCTCGGCCATCATTGCTTCAAAATGTGTCTTGGGTAACGGAGTGTCAAATGACAGATCTTAAGAAGGGCGCATCTCTCCCTGCCTACCTATGAGTTGAGTCGATTGCAATTTTATGTAATTAAGGGCGTCTTGTACTTGCACAGTAGGCAAATTTAGCGTGCGAGAGTTGCAGGCTATGGACACTATGCGGCGCTGCGCTTTAGATGCACAGCGCTCGTCAGGTCGATGTCCCCAGCCGCACGCTATCAGCTTCATAGTGTAACTAAAACAGTTGATCTACTTTAGGTATCTGCTACTAAATCCAGTACTCAATTATTATATTCTTGTGACTATTCCCTTATAATGCAACTGACACAGTTGATAACCTTTAACTATTACTATTAAAATACATACCGTTAAGTGCTTGGCGACAGATTTTCTACTTGAGGGTTAGGTAGCTAGCCAGGCGAGTAATCTCAAATTGCTCTACCACCATGCAAAATTACTGGTTCTGGAGGACTCATAGCGGCACATATCGTTAAGTGCTCGTCGACAGATTTTCTACTTGACACATAGTGGTAGGAAGCCAGGCGGGTATTTGCATAATGCCCTACCACCATGCAAAATTATTGGTTCTAGAGGACTCATAGCGGCACATACCGTTAAGTGCTTGGCGACAGATTTTCTACTTGACACATAGTGGTAGCAAGCCAGGCGGGTATTTACAAAATGCCCTACCACCATGCCAAATTACTAGTTCTAGAGGACTCATAGCGGCACATACCTTTAAGGATGCACTTGCCGGCGGCTCGAACTTATCAGCGGGCGAGGCAACAAAGCATGCTATTTCACCTATACCTTTGTGGGAAAGGGTAAGACTCCGTGATGAGTAGTAAGAAGATAGTGATCGCGCATCACACACCCGTATTGCATCTACGCTAATTACGCACACTTGTTTGCGATATATCAATGAAAGCCGAACCATGTCGAATGAATTACGATGTTTGACGACGGACGGAGATAGTGTCTCAAGCTACGTCACGACGTGTGTAGGTTTTTCTTATAAAATAATATTATATATTCACAGAGGAATACATTTTGGTTCGGACAGTAGGTACCTGTTGTTATAATTTTCGTTCGTTTTATAATAACATACTGATGTTATTTCACCTATAGTAGGTAAATATTTAGTAAGTAGGTACAATGATTTGTAGGTACATAGTATATGTATTAGTTTGTTCTTTTCATATTGATGTAGTAAATATTTACCTACAATAATTATTTATTACATAATTAGCAAGTTACTGCTTTTACTACAACATATTTTGTAAAGCAGTGACGGCTCAGTGGCATAGGTTATGGACTTCCGCGCAGCAGGTCCATGGTTTGAATCCCGTCGCGGGCTTAATCTTCACCGCGTGGTAGAAGAGCATTATACGAATGCCCGCCTGGATAGCAACTACCCTCAAGTAAAAAATCGGTCGCCAAGCACCTAAAGGGAAGCAGTGATGGCTCAGTGGCATTGGTTATGGACTGCTGCGCATCAGGTCCATCGTTTGAATCCCGCCGCGATATTGAGCTTCACCGCGTGGTGGAGAGTTCGTAGCGAAGTTTACTTAGCTGTTCTCAACCGATCAGCAAAGTTTAGCACCGTCGCGCGCGGTCATGAGTTGGATGGGTGACCGCTAGGACAATACTACTGAGCGCTTCCGTGCTTCGGAGGGCACGTTAAGCCGTTGGTCCCGGTTGTGGTCTTAGGATGGCAGTCGTTATAGCATGGTGGTAGGGCATTTTGCGAATGCCCGCCTGTATAGCTACCACCCTCAAGTAGAAAATCTGTCGCCAAGCACCTAACGGTGTGTTCCGGCAGCTGTCCTTGAGAGCCAGTACTTCTAGGTTAGCCTGAACAACATCTTCGACCACATCATCACTTACCATCAGGTGAGATAGTGGTCAAAGGCTAACCTATCAGGCATAAAAAAAAGAGCATTTTGCGAATGCTCGCCGGGATAGCTACCCAAGTAGAAAATCTGTCACCATGCAACTAACGTGAACTCAGTGGCATTAGCTATGGACTGCCTCGCAGCATGTTTATGGTTCGAATCCCGCTGCGGGCTCGAGCTTCACCGCTTGGTGGAAGGGCATAGGGCATTTTGCGAATGTTCGCCTGGCTAGCCACCATCCTCAAGCAGAAAATCTGTCAGTAAGCGCCTAACGGGAAGCAGTGATGGGCCAGTGGCATTAGCTAGTGACTGCCGCGCAGCAGGTCCATGGTTCGAATCCAGCCGCGATATTGAGCTTCCCCGCGTTGGTGAAGAGCATTTTGCGAATGCTCGCCTGGATAGCTACCACCCTCAAGTAGAAAATCTGTCAGAAAGCACCTAACGGGAAGCAGTGATGGCTCAGTGGCATTAGCTTTGGACTGCCACGCAGCAGGTCTATGGTTCGAATCCCGCCGCGGGCTTGAAATTCACCGCTTGGTAGAAGGGCATTTTGCGAATGCTCGCTTGGCTAGCTACCACCCTCAAGTAGAAATTCTGTCACTAAACACTTAACGGGAAGCAGTGATGGCTCTTAGCAATGGACTGCCGCGCAACAGGTCTATGGGTCGAATCCCGCCGCGGGCATGAACTTCACCGCATGGTGGAAGGTTGTTTTGCGAATGCTCGCCCGGCTAGCGAGCTTTGAGATGAGAGTGTGTCGTACCGATTTCAAAATCTGTCTCTAAGCGGTAATGTACGATGGCATCATGGATCTACCAATCCTGGTAGAACACATTTGGAATAAAAATTCTCTACCTACCCGTAACTGATTTAAATTATTTCCAATAAAAATCAATAACTAATCATAGGTTATTTTTGATTAGGTAAGTGCCTACAATCATCGCTAAGTTTACCATATAAACTTTCGTACTACCTTAGGTATAAGTACCTACTACAAATATACATACTTATTCTACTAATTTACGTAGGTAGATACATAGTACTAACTTTATTATTTGTTGTGATCTTATAGCTATGTAGATAGGTATGCAATGTAATGCGCGCCCGCGAATGTCGATTTGACATCGCTGACAGTTGCGTGCCTAGGCAGGCCTATATGATAAATGATAATTATATCGTAGATAGGTAGGTATCTTCCATTGAGCTTCTAATTCTAACCCTTTACTACTTTGTGTTAGGTAGGTACTTTCTCGAAGTTATATTACTGCTTAGACTATATTCTAAAAAGAATGCGGACTACCTACGTCCATACCATATCTAACCAAATGCAGCTTTTTATAATGTCTAAGTGTTGCTAAAATTATTAGGTACTCACCATAGCTATCATGACCTGCGTATTGACTAATACCTACTAGGTACTAACTTAGGTGAGAGTAGGTGAGTATCTAGACATAGTTACGTATTTATATTACCCAAGTACTTACCTATCTATATGGATTATGGCGTCCGACACTTACTATCACGAACAAACTAATCAAATGCGAAAAAAAATCCGGTCCCCAACTCCCAACATGTAAATATATATATATATCTACATATATATATAAGTACGTAAGTAGGCATAGGCACTACATATTGGTAGTGTATACATACGTGCACACCAAAAAGCAACACGGCATTCCTACAATATAATATTATGTTCTAAGATTGCGGCGCGGTGCACGTGACTTTTGGTAGTGTGCGTTTTGTTAATTATATATTAGTGTGCTGCGCATGAGACCCGCCCGCCCGCTTCCCTCACCGCGGAATGTAAGTATTGACATGAGATGCCCAATATTTTGAACGAAAAACTAGCGCGCAAAACTATGTGTGCCGACCTTTGGCTCTAGGATGTTTATGATTATACTACTGGATGTATTTGTTTTCCAAAATGTTATCTAAAATGATCATGAACTAAGCTATGCTTCTATGTAAATAACTTTAGGGATTTCATGCTCTATAAGTCGTTTATTTACGACTAAACATGCGCTAAAATTCGTGATATTACAGGGATGTTTCGAGGCTTATAACTATCATGTGAAGATTTTTTTTACAAATCGGTGCCAAGACAAGCCTAGATAATGAAGAGATAAATCGATATCATGCTTAGTTCTGGACCTAAAACCTCAAATAAGGGAGTGGTCATCCTACGGCGTTTGTATGGAAAAGTTACCGGCCAGTTCAACCTTAAGTGCTTGGCGACAGATTTTCTACTTGAGGGTAGTAGCTAGCCAGGCGGGCATTCGCAAAATACCCTACCACCATGCAAAATTACTGGTTCTGGAGGACTCATAGCGGCACATACCGTTAAGTGCTTGGCGACAGATTTTTTACTGGAGGGAGGTAGCTTCTTAGAGGGCACTGCTGCTCACTTTCCGGTATTTTCCCTTAGTTGTATCTTACGACACCCACAGTTAGTAATTGGGGCGTGACCATGCTGTACTTTTTATACTGTGGCGCGTGAAAACAATGCCATCGAGAAAGTATTTTTTTTATTTGGCATGGTTTGAAATGACGTATAAGACACTCGCCTGATGGAAGATTCACGCCAGCGGATAACCATAAATGATGCAGTGTCACCATTCTGCTAATAATAATTCTGTTTATAAATATTTCTAGCTCGTAATCGCCGGAGAGAATTTTGCTGGAGACAACGACACGCGTCCTACCTCGATGACGCCTAGGCGGGTACTGAATGACGTGCGCGAGAGCTTGAATCTTTAGATTTGTAGTTTATTTATTCTTGTTAAAAAACTATAGCTAAATTTGAAAATGTGCTTTCAAACGTTACTAATAAATAACAAGCTCTATCCATTGGTAAAACTTCCACATAGTTTCATGATAGTATCTTTTAGTTCTACCTGATTTAAGTAGCGATATGGTGTCATGTTTGACATTTTTTTTTATCGAAGAAATTGTTCATAATCACGTTTTTGACTTTGTACGTTCCTGGAGAGTATGTTCAACTTTATATAAATGATTTTATATATTCTAAATTTTCAATTCTATTCGAGTTACAGATTTTAAAAAATGTCTTAAGTAGGTACAACCTCGCCTTAACTCTTTACTGTAATGCGATTAAAACTATTAAGTTGGGAGATGAATGTTCATTATGATGTATTACAGTGAAATAGATATAGGGATGTTGGTAGGATGATGTATAGCTACGGCCTCATTGTAGAATACTAAACTACTTTAATAATAACAAATACTTTTAAAATATTTTAAGAAAACATCAAATTAATATTTTAATAAAACACTTAAAAATATAAAAATATATCTAGTGACAATTCCGCTTAATTTTCCTGCTAAGCCGAGGTGACGTCACAAACGCCACGCAGCCAAACCGGAAGAATTTTCGACGCGTTTCGCTTCTACACGAAGCATCTTCAGGAGGTCTTGACTCTTCGAGCGCACGATCGGGAATCGTTTGTGACGTCACCTCGGCTTAGCAGGAAAATTAAGCGGAATTGTCACTAGATATATTTTTATATTTTTAAGTGTTTTATTAAAATATTAATTTGATGTTTTCTTAAAATATTTTAAAAGTATTTGTTATTATTAAAAATGGATTTCCGCAAAGTAACGCCTGAATCTATTCATTAACTAAACTACTTTATCAAATAGGTAGTCATTAAATTTCTCCTTTTAACCTTGGGAGACGCATGTCACTTATTAATAAGTTGGCATCGTCCTGGACCACTATGGCCTAGTTATTAATGATATTCTATTGTTATCAGATGCCAATGGGTTAAAACACATAGGTCAATGGTTAAAACACACAATATACTTATTCTATTTTTGATAGTTTGGTAATATCGCAGATAAGTTTTCTTAGGTTTTCGCGATTATTACACATAGTAATTAAACAATTTTAAACGGTTTAAATCGCGTATATTTATCATTATTTTTGTCTCGACGTTTTGTCCAGACTAACACTTCTGATCATGGTCACGGGGTGACTAATCGGTTTTATTTGTCACTTAAGTTTTAATAACTCAATTGTAATTTTTGTTACTACCTTCACAAATTTTATTTAAATCATAACGTTCCTATTCACGCAGTATTCGCTTACCGTATCCAGAGGTCTTGTAGATTTGTGTCGGTCATGGGATTAATACTTTGATACATGTTCTTTGCAGAAATATATTGCTTTAAAGTTTTTTTTACTCCTTGTTAAAATGTCTGCTCTAAGCTGACCTACCTAAGTGACGCTAACCCTGTAAAGTCGCTTCGCCTACTAACTCGTAAGTAGGCGTATACTTGATTATATGCGGAAAAGGTTTTCCGTTTCGAATGAAGGTAATGAATTCAAATTATTATCGTAATCGTGAAGGAAGGAATAATTTAAAAACTTGCGTGCCTGCTAAAGTAATGATCTATCTTTTAATTAATATTTTACTTATATCATAATTAATACTAGCGGTATAAAACTTCATATACTTTGGCATCATTTTCATTATCGGACTGACATTTCGAGCCGAATTCACTACAATACTAACATATTTTTAAGATTATGAATAAATTCAGGCGTTACTTTGCGAAAATCCATATTTAATGATAGCAAATAATAATATGTTAAAAAATATTTAAAGTTAGGAATACTTAAAAAATATAAACAATATATCTAGTGACAATTCTGCCTAATTTTCCTGTTAAGCCGACGTGACAACCGAACCGGAAGAATTTCCGACGCGTTTTGATTCTACACGAAGCATCCTCAGAAGGTTGACTCATTGAGCGCACGATCAAGTTCTTGATCGTGAGCTCTAATTTATTCTTAATGAATTTAATGTGTTAAAATATTTGTTATCATTACATATATTTAACTATATTAATATTAAAAAAAAACATTTATTAAATACTTTTACAAAAAAACCAGTAATAATAAGTTTTCCTGCTAAGCTGACGCGACGTCAACGCCACGGAGCCACGTAAAAAATATTCTCGATCATGCGTTCGAAGAGTCAAGACCGCCATGAAACCAACATAATGCTTCGTGTAGAACAGAAACGTGTCGAAAATCGTTACGCTACGTCACACCAGCGTAGCAAGAAAATTAGGCGGAACTGTCACAAGAAATATTTACATATTTTTTAAATATTTTCAAAAATATTAATGATGTGTATTATTAACATATTAATACATATATTTGTTACTAAACAGATCGTATCACGTTAGAATATTTTTTTTCTTCGAAGGCAAATCGACTGTGATCGGTACCTCGATTACAAGTGACCATCCGTAGTAGCTAGTTGAAAGCGAGCCGAAAAAGGGCCACATGAATTAACAATGAAGGTTCGTGAGGGAATGTACTGGCCCTGTATTATGCAAGCGGGGGCTTGGATCAAGATTTACGTGTTAAATTGTTTTGTGGATTAATATAGAGTGGCGTTACAATAACGAAGAAAACAAAGGAGGTTTTGTTATACACATTGTATATATAATATAGCAACCATGGTTTAATCGTTGTTGGTCCAATAAGCATTTCGTAAAAATTGCAGTTGTTCAAGCAATACTCAATTCGTCAAAAACGCGTATATAACTACACTCTTTACCTTAATGACAGGGTAAGCATATGGATATATTCAGATTGTGCTGTAATATTGTTGTATAAGTAGGTTATAGGGCTGTGATGCATCTGCCTTACAGTAACAGTTTTGAAGCAATGATAGCCGTGTGGTAATAGCTGCCGCGCCGCAGTACCCTGGTTGGATCCCCACAGCCAGCTTGAGCTTCGCCGCATGGTGAAAGGGCATTTTGCGATTGCCCGCCTGGCTAGCTACCACCCTCAAGTAGAAAATCTGTCGCCAAACACTTAACGGTGTGTTCCGGCAGTAGTCCTTGAGAGCCAGTGAAATTACAGGCAGATGAGACTTAACAACTATGTATCAAGGTGACGGGCGCAGTGCAATTCATGACTTGAGATGAAATGCATCTGTTATAGGCAGAGGTTAGTCCGCTTAACATCAGGTGGGACTCAAGCTTGTTCCGTCACAATAAAAATATATATTTATATAACAGCATAAGGAACAGTAAGAGAAGTCTCAGCGAGAAATTGCTACCTGTTTACTGCTGTTTTTTTTATTTCTTCTTTTGGCTTTATGAATAAACATAGTAGGTACATGCATGATTCATATAGTAGGTGCCCAAGTGATGAAGCCAAGGAGGGTCACTGTTCCGAAGAGAAGGGGAACGCGTGAGGGAATTCCGTGCTAATAAATTATTCACGCAGTCGGGAAATTATCATCATTTACGTCCCAAATTAATAATACTTTTTATGAAAACCCGCCAAAGTAAACCGTGTTCAGCTTTTATAATGGGAACGAATACTAAAAATTTTCTTTAAACAAAATTGAATACCTTCATATTTCGAGCTTAACTGAGCTTTAGATTACGCCGAAACGTTATTATGAAAGATTAGAAAAATTTATTATATGTTATGAAATTATGCAGGGGATTAGGCAAGTAGAATGTTTTTAAAAATACTTTTGTACTATCTCGGTTTCAGGAGTACGTTCCAGCATACCTTTGGTCAAGCTCAATGTTGCTTTAAACGCTATTCCAGCACTCCAATCGAGCTTAATTTGGACCAGACATTATTTGATCATACCCGTTCCGGGCGACCTGTCAGAGCTAATTATGCTCTAGCTAGCCAAAATTGTTCTACCTTTTGAATCGGTCAAACCTTGGCTATCTGTCAAATGTGACAGATTTTACAACAAATAATAAATTTTGTACAAGCTTAGCCAAAGAATAGTGATTACTAAATTACTATTGTTTAACTTTGGAATAAATCCGATTTCCAAAAAATAATATAGCACCATAAAACATCACTATCAAACTCATATTTTGACAGAAGCTATAAAGGTTGTTCCAGGATCGAGCAAATAAAGCCCGACCAATATTTGCCCAAGTCATTGCAGGAACATATCCCTGGATAAGACTGTTCCACGTCTTGCTTATAAGGGAAATATGCAGTGAAGGCGCATCTTACTACGCCATTTAGGAGCCTTTTCACCAAGTGTTGGATATTTTCAGCAAGAATCCATCTTGGTGGGTATCACCCGCAGTGTTAGATCTCTCTAGCTCGTAACCGGGATAAGTTATAACCCTCGAACGTATACGAGTATGTTTTATGTAAAAGGTTGGCCCAAAAATTAGTAATGAAATAGAACTTGAATTAAAATATTTTCATGAGAGTCCATAAATATAAGGAGCAGGAGTTTATATTTACGGGCGGTCCGTTAATGTGGTATATTTTAGACCATTTTTGTTACGGGGTTTATACACAATCTAAAAAAATCTGAGAGAAGTCTGAAATTTCAGTATTTTATAGACATATTATTTTTTACAAAAATACTGAAAAGGCGATTTCTAATTTAGTTTTGAATCGATGATCAACACCAACAAATATATTTCCTGGTATGGGATGTTCCGATATAAAACCATAATAGAACAAGGGATAATAAGATAAAAAATAAGACAATAAGACGAGAAGAGATTTTTGTAAATTCATCATAGATCTGTACTGTGGTGTTTCAATAAAGAGTTATATCTATCTATCTATAAGACTAACACTTGACCGATTTTTTTTACCCTGGTTATGGTAATTGCAACTGCCGTTTTGACGATCTTCCTCCATTCCCGATATCTTGATATTTAGTCTCTTTGACCACTGCATCCCCATATTCCACGCTTCCTTTAAAAGCGTTGTTTTCTGACATATTCTTTGTATTTCTTCATTCCACAAACAAGTGCCTTTTTATCTATCTTACCTTTCCTTTTCGTTTCCCCAAAAACATCTTTTACCGCACATCTGTCACTGGTTATTAAATACCAATAAAATTAATATAACATTCAAACGAGTTGAACATTCAACAAATATCGCGTGTTGAGTTTTTAATGGTTTATGATGAACTCGACTCGACCAATCATCACAGTTCTACTAAAATATTTGAAACCGTTATTTATTATAAATATTAATGAATGCAGTTGTACTTGTAAATTTAGTTAAAAAGAAGTGAAATTGTTTAATTTTACGACGTGAGATAAGAATAATTTAAGTATGAGATAAATTCTGCTTATATATTTTTAACATTTGAATGCTTTGCCGCGGCTTTCTTTGTACCGGTTTTAGCATCTTTCTTTGAAGGGTTGTTACGTTAAAACGGGACCATAATAAATCTTATGTTGACCATCATCAGTGTGTCAGTCCTACCTTTTTAAATGTCAGTATCTTTCAAGCCATCTGCCTGTTTATTCATAAAAATGTGTGTTCACAGCAAGAAGGACGTGCGCGCCTGTACATGTTTTGTAATGTAATTAAAAAATCACTTGTGTTTAATTTAGTGTACATCCAGTTATGTGTATCATCAATAAAAAAAAATGGTAATATTTAGAAATCCAAAATAAAATGGTAAAGGATCCTTATCTACACTTTATTTACTGTGAAGACGGAAACAGCGTGAGATTTAATAGATTTCCGTCTTAAAGGTACACTAAAAAAAGAAACTGCGTTTTCTAAAAAGATGATATTTGTCAATTTTTTCTTCACTATAGTGTTAATAAAGATCAAAACTTAAAACGTGGTGTGATTCTTTACTATTTTTATATACCTATGGAGAATTATGAAATACAAAATGTGAAAAGGTACCGAATAAAAGTTGTATTTTGTTTGTTATCTCATTCAATATATATAAATATATATTACTTAATTAAAATCATAATAATCAAGCAATTATACTCACCTGCAGTGGGTTATTTATTGATGTTCCTATAACAGAAAATAAATTTATAAACTTCGTCCGTAGTTTTCAAAAAGCTTCCATAATAATATCAGGAAATTACTGCACAGCCAAGCATATTAATGAGCGCAAGTACTTTAACATTTCACTTTGGTGGTACGTTTTTGGAAAGTAAGTGTAAAATTATGATAATGTATTGGTTGCGGTGCACATTTACGTATTTAAAATGAAATCGGTAATTTGATATAATAATAGTGATGCAGATCATTATGTAGATAATTCTATTTTCACCTTTGCTATGTAAAATAAATTCGAATTGATCAAAATGATCTAAATATGTTGAATGTAGAATGTTTTCTTTTTATACTTTTAACCCCGACTAGTTTTTTCCCTGAATACTGAAGCCGTGTTGGCTCAGTAGCATTGGCTATGGACTGCCGCGCAGCAGGTCCATGGTTCGAATCCCGCCGCGGGCCTGAGCTTCACCGCATGGTGGAAGGGCATTTTGCGAATAATGCCTGGCTAGCGACCACCCTCAAGTAGAAAATCTGTCGCCAAACACCTATCGGTTTGTTCCGGCAGCTTTCCTTGAGAGCCAGTGATATTACAAGCTCTTGAAACTTAACAACTATGTCTCACGGTGACGGGCGCAGTGCAATTCGTGACTTGTGATGAAATCCATCTGTTATAGGCAGAGGTTAGTCCGCTTAACTTCAGGTGGTCCTCGAGCCTGTTCCGTCACAATAACATTAAAAAAAGTTCATTGGAAAAGCAAAGTCAAAGGTCACTAAATGTCGCTTCATATAGAATGCAACAGTGAGGAACAACAGTGTCAACAGCTTATCCATTGATGTGACATCTGTCAACTAAAAAAAATATTATATGTTTCAATGAATAATATCTGCTCATTTTAACAAGTAATAGAACAACAATCGACAAGAGATTAAATCAAACAATTGACTTATGAGAACAACCTCTTACTTTGTTGTTTAATTGGTTTGACCTATTTAACCGGAAAAATATACTTATTTCGTACAAAGATTAAAGTTTGTTTTACTAACAATCGATTTATCTATTCGAAATATATTCATATTTCATTATTCTAGATAGAAACATATTAAAAATAATGTTTTACATTTTTTATATACTTAAATTTATACTTATGTAAAACAAACAAAAGCAGATTTGTTGCTGTAGATAATCAACTTTCGTTCCTACTATGCTGATATAATAAATGTTTTGTGTACTTTATTGTCAAGTAAGAGAAAATTGCACGTAGTTGGCCTTTACTTTTAAATTTTAACTTAGTTTTTCTCATCAAGCTTTAGTTATATTGGAATAATCATCATCACATCAACCGGAAAGTCCACCGTTGACCGCTCCCGATTTCCCATAATCTGCACGCTTGGCAGGCGTCAGTCAGTATCAGATGCCAGTTCTTCAAAAGGTACTGCTGCCAACATGGTATTTCCCGATTTGTTGCCTCCAACGATACCCACAGGAAGATGGGAGGTGAAAATTATAGCCCGGCATCCCAAATCATAATAGCTCAGACTTTTTGACTTTGCTATGTTATTAAAGGACCATTACTTCACGTTATATAATACACGACTAAAGTCTTGAAAATTTTGTTGCAGAAATCGTGGAAGAGCAGCGATGTCACGGCTACGAGTTCAGACTGACATGTCGCGACTTGGACTCACATATAGCAGTGCTAGAGGCCTGGTACACTTCCATAGACGACTATCAACGGATCTCAAACACTAATAGAACTCATGAAACTCTAAAATTAAAAACTGAAAATGATTCCGAACTCAATCGAGTATACGTTTATTCTAGTCCAAAACATAACGGCGTTTACGTGCCGACGCCGACGAACCATTCCAAATTCGAAAATGTAACCAATAAGTTTGAATTTAACGATACGTTTGTGAACGAAACGCTTTGGTTTGTGAACGATACTGTAGACATGTCCGTGGAGTTTGTGAACGTGAGTGACAGTTGTGGAGGGTTGGAGTTCGCGAGGAGCTATGCCAGTTGGAGGGAGGGAGATAGGAGAAGGCGTGCGATGTCTAGAGCTTCGTCTATCAATTTGAGAGCGCCAGTCAGCTACCGGTGAGTTACTTTTTGTTTTGTAGCTAGCCTCTTTTTGCATACATACCAATTATTCAGCACTTGCATCATAAGTGCGGTAGTTTATATTACTAACTATAATTAGTTCAATGATAATTTGCCAAAACATACTCGCACAAATGATTTGGCTGTTCCATACGGCTATACATGGCGGCCACTTTTTGTTACGGTTGATTATGAGGAATAGACTTTCATTACAAAATCACAAATATACGATAGGAAAAATTTAAGTCATGTGCGGGAAAAAAATTTTTCCTTTCGTATATTTGTGATTTTGTAATGTAATCCGCATAGCAGGCGTTATTGCAAACCTAACAATATTTAAAAAAAAATAGACTTTCAGTTTTTTTTTCTATGCCTTTATTAACAACACACTACAAACTAAATACGATACTACAGCTACTACAACGAAAGCATTTAGGCAACTTAAAGGCCATTGCAAGCCCCCATGCTGTCCAAATGCTTCAGCCCACTACCAGTAGGCAGCGCGCCCATGCAGGCAGCAGTGCCCCATTAGATTGCATTGCTTATTTGTTAAACCAAATAAGCGCCAGCATTTGATCACGCGTCGCATCGACCAAGCAAAATAAGATGAGCTCCCGGCCCCCTAAGGACCCAATGCCTCTACCAAACGGCTCAAATATGTAACTGCTACCGAGATAAGCATATTTGCGCCGCTTGAGTCGCTTCGCCGAAGTAGTCGCGGCGCCAGCCTTCGCCTTTGTTTCAGAATGATGTGACGGCGCTAAAGTGTCAACGCACGTAGCCTCCCACACTAAAGACCGCTCAACTTCCACGGAACAAGAGTCATACCGTCAGGTCTTTTATCGTTGTCACGCGTAAGAACGTTCGGTTTGAGAATAGCTTCAACATTGGTGCTGGTTAAAGTTTAATAATTTCATTTTTGATGATGGATCAGATGTCTTCATTGCTATACATCTTTGTTGACCAATGGACCGTTAATTACAACGTCATAACGTCCTTAATATAAAACGTACTCGTCATATTCCATCATATATATTATATACATTCTGATTTGCTCGGGGTCGCTGGTCTTTAGCCACGAAATCAACCAAGATCCTCCGAATCTCATACAGGCTCACAAGATTTACGCGTATTTCCTTGACCTCGTTAGCAAAAAAGCGATGAAACACCACGTAGAAATACAGATAATCTATTTCCAAGTAATAATGTATTATTTTTTGTTCCTAAAAGGTTAGTCTTTTAATTAATCTCATCCATTTCCTGTCATCATCATTGAACGGTGATTTTGTGGTTGAAGATATTAACAAGCACTTAGAATTAACTAGCTCTCAAGGATAGCTGCCGGAAAAACCATTAGACAGTCGGGCATTTGCCAAATTCGCGGCAGTCTTCAGCTAATGCCTCTGGGCCATCACTGCTTCAAAAATCTTATTTTTTTTACCAAAATATGGAACCGAATTCTACACTCAAATGCGTGAAATAAATTGTTGAAGTCTGTATACCATGATGGTTAAAAAAAAAAACTATTATCACAATATTGTGCGCACGGTACCAACTTCGACTAGTTATTTCACACATTTGTTGAAGTCGGTTCCATTTTTTGGTAAAAAAAAAATATTTCACTCTTTTAGTGACCCCTCCTTATGGAATCGATTGTCATTCACTGTCAATGACTATATCATCAAGATAGGAAAATACTTTTCAGTTATTGGAGTGTAATTCAAAAACGGCTTGACCAATTTTGATGAAATTTAAATGCCACACGGAAAGCATCACCTTTCAAATAAAAAAAAAACATCAAAGACGGTTCAAGGAGTCTAATGTTCTGAAGTATCCTACGAATAAATTATTTATTCGTAGGAAGTATCATATATTTTTTTTAAATCTGTAAAAAACTGCTTGATTTGCTCGTAAAATGGTTCTTATTGCACAACTTTGAAGTTCATAACGCAGGATATATATCAGGCGTCGTTTATTTCTTTGTGCTTATTACCCTGTTTTTAAATGTAGAGAAATTTGTGAAATAATATTACATTTTAACTCACAACTGGGTTGGATAAATATAAATGCAACGAATATGCATTGGTAATTTTTTTTTTTTTTTAAGCATGATAGGTTAGCCTTTGACCACTATCTCACCTGATGGTAAGTGATGATGTGGTCGAAGATGTTGTTCAGGCTAACCTAGAAGTACTGGCTCTCAAGGACAGCTGCCGGAACACACCGTTAGGTGCTTGGCGACAGTTTTTCTACTTGAGGGTGGTAGCTAGCCAGGCGGGCATTCGCAAAATGCCCTACCACCATGCTATAACGACTGCCATCCTAAGACAACAACCGGGACCGACGGCTTAACGTGCCCTCCGAAGCACGGAAACGCTCAGTAGTAATGTCACTTGCGGTCACCCATCCAACTCCTGACCGCGCGCGACGTTGCTTAACTTTGGTGATCGGTTGAGAACAGCTAAGTCAACTTCGCTACGAGCGCTTCAAAATGTTTATGTTAATGACTAGGTATTACGTGGAATAAAATATAGGTTATACAGCTATCAACCCTACAATTATAAATCTTCCTATGAAATAGCCTATTATTTCACTGTTAACTTTCTCTTCCTACGTTATTATTACGGTAGCCCCATACATTATATATATAATTGGTATAGTGATATTTGGACACCCATATGTTATTCAACTCTGTGATGTTTAGTTTATAAATGAACTCTATGCTATAATCACTGTAGATATATGGAGCTCCATATTTCTACTGTGCTATGATAAACTGATAATATACATCATGTGAGTATTCTTCCGCATATTTTTTAATCATTTAGGGCATGGAAATATACGAATGACTGAAGAAATTTCAAAGTGTGAACGGCTTTGTGAATGCACACAGATGTGGGATTCTATAACATTTTCAGGTTTAAAGAATAACACGTGGGAAAATATAACCTCTTGGCCATTCTCGTATATGTGAAATAGTTTCCCAGCTATTATCAAATACATTTCATACACATGGAGTAGTAGATGAAATAAGCAGTTGTTGTTGGAATAAAATAAATAAAACACCGTAACGAAGTTTATTTGATTTATGGAACAATTCGGAACAATGGGCAAACACAGGGTCTTGATAGCTTTACAGATATATTGCTGAGGTGCTTTTCTTCATCGGTGCTAAATATCCTGCATCTTCTGAATTTGGCCACTTCAAGCATGTGCAAGCCATCCGCTTTTCATAACTCTTGAAGTCCTGATTTGGTATCTCCTATTTTGGTTTTGAAGATAGACGCTATGCTTTTACTTGACGTAAAATTGTTTTTGAACTTCCTGAAAGTGTGTTTCATAATTGATATTTATTTAGCCCAGCGCCACGTGGGGTGCCGGACTGAATGTCACCTCCCCAGCTCTACCCGTGGGTGTCGGCGTCTAAGGGGCGACTAAGCGTAACATACCTGAAGGTGGGCAGCAGCGCTTACTGAGGAACTGATATCTTGCACTGTTATCCCCAAGACGCCTGCCAAGCGTGGGGATTATTGCAAAGCAGATAGAGATAATGAGGGAGGCTGTGTTCAGCGGTGGACAATCCGGCTAAAGTACAGTACCCAGAGGAAATTTTTTTTACACAGCATGCCCTTCGCTATCTTCAGTAGTCTCTCATTACACTTGTGATTCAATTCTAACCTACTTCGCTTGAGTTAGCATACGCAAATAACTATTGTATCTGTTTGTCTCTTTCAATAATTTTCTCCAAATTTAACTTTTAAAGTAAGTTTGTAGTTGAATCACAAATATTTCAGAATATATATTACATTAACTAGTTTTAAACATGCGCGAATATAGAAAAGAGGCTATAAAGATATATAAAGAGGCTACTATTAGAAAGTGGAAACACCTGATTGAACTTTTTATTCTGTTGTCTTGTAACAATAACAGCCCTCAATGAGAACACACTTTGAAGCGCTCGTAGCGAAGTTGACTTAGCTGTTCTCAACCGATCAGCAAAGTTAAGCAACGTCGCGCGCGGTCATGAGTTGGATGGGTGACCCCTAGTGACATTACTACTGAGCGTTTCCGTGCTTCGGAGGGCACGTTGAGCCGTCGGTCCCGGTTGTTGTCTTAGGATGGCAGTCGTTATAGCATGTTGGTAGGGTATTTTGCGAATGCCCGCCTGGCTAGCTACCACCCTCAAGTAAAAAATCTGTCGCCAAGCACCTAACGGTGTGTTCCGGCAGCTGTCCTTGAGAGCCAGTGTACTTCTAGGTTAGCCTAAACAACATCTTCGACCACATCATCACTTACCATCAGGTGAGATAGTGGTCAAAGGCTAATCTATCAGGAATAAAAAAAAAAAAACACTTTATCTTTAAAATCTCTTGTCTACTACCTTATAACTACTTCCATACTCTGCTCACGCCGTATCTGTCAATCATATTGGAACATCTGTACCATCTAAGTCTACATTGTTCAATAGAATCACGTATTATTTTATAGTCTAGCACGTAGCTCCATTGAACAGTTCCCATGGGAACTGTTTGAAGTATATTGACGTGTAGGATTTGATGCTATTACTGCGCTAGATTGGCGTGACCTTTGTACGTGAAGAACCTACCAATTTTAAGAACATCGTCTTAAAATGGGGTGTGTTTCGGGGATTTGTATTTTCAATGTGGTAAGTATTCGATTTTCTGTCTGCTCACCTGGTATATGCCTAATTATGCATTGTATATTTTTACAATGCTATCAAAGATATTATTGCTTACATTGACATTTGGTCAGAAATGCCATTTTCTTAAGCAGTTGTGACGGAACTAGCACTTGGCTCACGTGGCGATAATCTCTGCCCATAATAGATGCATTTCGGCAATGACGAACTGCGCTGTGCCCATCACGCCGAGATAATAAGTCTCACTTGCCTGTCTTCACTGGCACCCACAACCTTCGAACCGGAACACAGAATACGAACATTACTGCTTGGCGGTAGAGATAGGCATGGTGGCAGTACTTCTCCAGACGAACTCTCACAGTGAGCTCTACTGCTACTCTATACACTGTCGTATCTTCGAACTGAGTCAAACGACCTCAATCTACCATTTAAAACCGACCTACCGTTTAAAATCCCCAAACCATTTTATTTCGATAAAACACGACTCAACATAAATAAAGTTAAAACACGATGATCTCCACATTTTTAACTGTGGTTAAAATATATCGGCCCCATATATTAACAAAGAGATCGCCAGTTCTGTTTGTCTACCAATAAACTTTATAGCAGAGTGTTGGCAACAAAAACAAAATAAAACTAGAGTTTCTTGATTGAGAAGTGTTCAACATTTCAACATAGGAACATAATTGGAATAGCTTTTGCTGATTGACAAGAACATGTCTGATACAGAAATAACACATAAACATGACTAAATTACAATTTACGAGAGGAAAAACTATAGCCATGTGCGGGATTCGAACCCGCGTCATCCACCCCTATAGCCAGGGTATGCTCTGACCAACTGAGCTAACATGGCAATGACTCACAACTCCACTTTTTCCTCTCGTTCTTTATTTGACCATCGTATTGGTTTGGAGCGACACCTATAGTTCAACGTACGTTGTCTACAAACAAGAACTAATTTAGCAATTAGCATTAAACTTATTAATGAAAACGGAACCCTATAATTTTAGTATTTTTATTATTGCACCAACTCATGCTCTGCGGATTACATTACAAAATTGCAAATTTACATAAACATATAATTGCGTTTTAAAAAAAAATGTGAAAAGAAACAACGAAAAAAATGTTTTATAATATTCATCGAAATCGTAAAAAGAATTATAAATAAAATAGTAATTTTGAAATTTAATTATGGGTATTACCAATGGAGTCCCAAGTTTTAGTGCGAGAATAGATCTATTCAACCTATGAGCAGGCGTGTTGACCAACATACCTCACTTGCATCGTAATGTAAGTAATCGACAGAATCGTCAAATCACACAATTTGCTTTTAGCCAAAACTCAAATGCTATTTTCGTAAAACTGTTTTTGAATGGTTCTGTTTACATTTTTAAGCCCAAATAACCTAAAACATCCAATATTTTGGTAAAAAGTTTCGTTCCATCGTCGCAACAGAGCGAGACATCTATCACATTGTTTTGGGAGCCGCGGCGGCTGCACTAAATAAAGATACATCTCCAAACATAAATACTTATTTAGTTTACGTTATAAATAAGATTTTCGTGACCCAAATTGTTATCTTCTGTGTTGAAACTGAAATACCGTTACCGATATTTTTGTCTTTTTCGCGTGTTTGGATATACTTTACATGCACCATTGCTCTCCATAAAACTGCTTGGTCATGACCACTAATGTTGAGGCAATTCTCGGCTTCAGAAGTAAGACTCTTCCGTATTCCCAAGTGAATGTTGTAACGTAAATAGTCGGATTAAAAAAAAACAAAGATAAAGGCAAAGGTATCTAAAACACACATGCCACATATGTTATGATCCTATTACACACTACGTAGTATGTATTATGAGGCCAGCCAATTGACATCTACTGGGTACAGTTCCAGACTTAAGACTGATACTGACCATTGTTTCGTCAGAAAATTCCGTTTTTTTGGTGATAGTCTTTGACCACTCTCTCATCTAATGCTAGGTGATGATGCGGTCGAAGAGGTTGTACAGGCTAACCTACAAATATTGTGCCTCAAGGATAGCGTGCTGGCACGCGGCCAACTGTTAGTGGGCTCAAGCATTTGCATTCAATATCCTTTAATTTGCCTAAATGCCTACGTGGTATTAGATGTAGTATTGTATACAATATGTGATGTTTTGTTAGTAAAGGAAAAATAAATATGTACTATGCAACGAGAATTCCCAAGGAGGGGCCAGTCATGCGGTCGACTGCCTGATGCGTTTGTCGGTAGGCCGAAGACAATACTAGAGCAAAGAAATAGATTGCACTCGTTTTACTACCGAATTATCAATGTTCATTTAGACGTATCTAAATAGAACGATACAGAAGTCATTAGGTCAACTACGCTTGTGAGTATTTTTGGATTGATTTATTGAAAAACAATTAGTGTTTGACAGTGTTTCATTCTTCTTTGTTACTGAGGAAATGGCTTAAATACTTTTGGTTAAAAATACCGACAATGACCGGTATTTCTGAATGTCATTCGGCTGTTTAGCGTAGATAGATCGTATGTACTAAACTCATTGTAATTCAGTGCGATTCAGGCATTTTCAAATTGGATTCAGCACATTGCATGGTGGTAAGGTATTAAGCGAATACCCACAAGGCCTGCTACCTCCCTCAAGTGGAAAATCTGTCGCCAAGCACCTAACTGTGCGTTCCGGCAGCTGGTATTTATTATGGGTTATATGAGAAAGTGGTTGTGGGTTGCCTTTCAGCAATAAAAAACACTTTTTCATACATGAAAAAAAAAGCTAGAATTTGACCCCTATTTCATCTGAAGGTAGGTGGTAATGTGGTCGAAGATGTTGTTGCCTTCCCCTGACGCGTCGCATTTTATAAAACTTCTTAAGTTGTGATTCTTCTGTATCGGCCGGATCGTCTACTGCTGAACACAGCCTCCCCTATTTAGGGGATATTTTCCATAATCCCCACGCTTAGCAGGCGGCTTGGGGATCGCAGTGTTTGATGGCAGTTATTTAGAAAGCGCTGCTGCCCACCTTCCAGTATTTTTTCCTTCCAGTATTTAGTTATTTTTAAGATAAAAAAAAACTATCTTTTTAGTGTCCCTTGCTGCTAACGGGATCGATTGTCATTCACTGGCAATGACCATATCTTCAAAATTTTCAGTTACCACTAGAATCAGGTTGTAAAATAATCGCGAGCCCTAACAAAGCTCAGCTTTTTGCTAGTATGTAAAAATGCTAATGTAATTATTTCTTCGAATTCAAATATAAATGTAAATATCTATTTTCTGAATATTTCCTCAGTCTTAAACTGTGCTCGGTAGATGGTTGATTTATATAAATAGGCTACTCTATATCTTTAACATGAAAAAAGGAAAAAGTCACATTTTACGGAGTTAGAACTTGGAGAAGAAACGACCTAATTTATAACGACTTTTATTCTCGTTGGGTCTGGTACTCGTATTACCGATTCATTACATTTCAAGTATATTGCAAAGTTTTAAAGTCTTTGGTAGTTCGAGTTTTAAAGGCCACTGAAAAAATTGAGTCCTTCAGAACCATGTAAGATTTATTTATTTCCTTTCCACTTGTACGTAACAAGTATTATGTATTTTGATGATAAAATTATAAAGCGTATGTATAAGCGTAGGGATTATTTGGCATGGTGGCTGGCAATCCGGTATTACAGTACAGGTATTAAGGTGATAATGAGTAGAAGAACAAAATACCTAGTGCTGCATATAGATACGAAGAATGAGAAGATTATGGGTTAAAAATCTTACTTGCATTTATACGGAACAAAATTGCTCTACGATCCTTTTACAAGTATATTTTAGGGAATAACTAGCAGTCAGTTTGTCTTGCTTAAATAGTTCACATTCTAGTACCGTAGTAGTAGTTGAATCGAATTGAAAAATAACTCATGGTATTTTTCAATTCAATTCAACACATTCCACTCATCCATCTGTAAATAAAACTTGTGAAATATTGCTTTCGTTTCGCATTTTCTAAATGCTCAGAACAGATTTTAATGTCGTAAAGAGACTAAGCTTCGTGGTCGTCCATCCAGAGCATACAAATGCTCCCTCCCACTCTAGTTTTTGCACTGACACTATGATTGAACTGTCATCTTTCACTATGATCTTAAAGACGCCAGCCATTTGCGGATTTTGGCAAACCCTATCTAATGCTGGAGGAATTTGTTCAACGGTAGACATCATGGCTCTACTAGTAGTAGTAGTTAGTAGGTATGATATCAAAATAAATCTGCAAAGCAGATCAAGGATGAATGATTGAAGGTACCTCGGGAACCAATCGGGCCAGACTCCGGGCTGTGTCTCAGCCTGAATCAGGAGCATGGTTGCCCGCGTTGCCATCACCTCACCTGGGCCTTTTTCTGGACGACAACTCATTGCGTGTGGCGGTGGCTCTTCGCCAGGGATGCAGGGTGTGTGAACCTCATAATTATATGCACCTGCGGTTCCATGGTGGAGGCCGATGGCCATCACGCACTGAGCTGTCGTCGTTACACGAGAAGATTTCACGTCACCATGCTCTCAATGACATAGTCCGGAGAGCCTTCGTATCGGCTGATGAGATATGAAGCCGAGTGGCTCAAGCATGCATGGGGCATGCATGCTTGAGCCACCCGGCCTCAGTAGGGCCGATGGTCCGATTTCAAATGTTTGCGTACATATGATATAATTAATTCATACTGTATCAGCTGGATCATCCACTGCTGAACACAGCCTCCCCTATTAAGGGGGTATTTGCCATAATCCCCACACTTGGCAGGCGGCTTGGGGATCGATGTGTAAGATAGTAGTTCTTTAGAAGGCGCTGCTGCCCACCTTCCAGTATAATTATTCCCTTAGTCGCCTTTTACGATACCCACGGGATGATATGGGGAGGCGCAATTCTATCCCGGTACCCCACGGGGAAATTAATTCATATGTATGCAAAAATTTGAAACATACATTTGATTATTAAAATTGTCTACGGTCAATATACTCATGTGTACTCTAATTACCCGTTTAACGTGTTAAAGTTACCAAAAGGTCGACTAATGAGACAGCAATACATAAAATTTGTTTCTGATTAACATAGAATTGTTAATGAGAAGGAATTCAGGTCGCAGACTTTTTGAAACGGTCAGTATTTTAACGGCATCAAATTACGTACAAATATATTTAGAAATTTTATATTACTGTATTTGGCGGTCTCGTTAGGATGGATTCCGAAATGCTTCACGTATTGTGGCATCTATTTTAAGAACAGCCCATAACGATGTGAATGATTGTTTAATGGATACTATCGTTCGGGGTTTTGCTCAGACATAAAATTTCTTTTTTATGGGATTGTGACGGAGCAAGAATGCGGCCTTTTTTTATGCCTGGAAGGTTAGCCTATGACCACTATCTCACCTGATGGTAAGCGATGATGTGGTCGAAGATGTTATTCAGGCTAACCCTAGAAGAACTACGCGGGAACAATATTCGTCACACGTGACGGACTGCACCGCGCCCGTCAGACTAAGACACACAGTTGTTAAGTCTCATGCGCCTGTAATTTTACTGGCTCTCAAGGTCTGTTGCCGGATCACACTGTTCGGAGCTTGGTGACAGATTTTATACTAGAGGGTGGTAGCTTACCAGGCGAGCATTTGCGTTGTTAAAAGGCACAATAAATTGCCTCCTGTTATCGGAAATAAACTCATGTCAACATCTAAGCCAATTCCGGTATACATGCCTCGTTGCCTATAACTGACTAATCCTCTAAACCGCTACAGGAAGCTAAGTAATGAGCTTCTGCTATGCTAATGGATTGAAATCTTTCAATACATAGTTATAGGATAATAGATGGTGTAACATCCAATAAGCTAATGGAAGGTTAGGATATGTGATAGTTATAACTAGAGCAGATACACCGAAAGTTGTGCGCTCCTATAAATTTAATTTAATTTTAATTTAAGCATTTATTAACGGTTGAATGTAATAATGTATATATTTCTGGATTGTAATTTATCTGAAATAAATTGATTGATTGATAAATGTTTGATATTCGAATGTTATATTTTTTTATACCCTTCGCATCCTCGTAAAGTTCTTGTTTATGCACTAAAACGGCTTTTTATGCTCCAGTGCATAAAAGTTAAAGACCCTGATATAAATTTTGTCGATATAATGACCAACAAAATTGACGATATAATGACAATCAAAATGGAACATTGTTTACATATCAGATTCAATATTTTTTTAGAGAGTTTTTTGAAATTATTTATTTAATATCCCTGCAATTAAAGTGAAAATCTGAGTTAGTAAAATACCGTGCCAAAAATCCCATTTTACTTCGACTTAAAAAAATGCATGAATCCCATTTTAGCCTCGACTCATACGAATAAATTTATTCGTAGCTCGACTCAAATGACTCGGCTAGATTGACACGTTTTATGCACTTGATGTACAATCTACTATTTGTGGGAAGTCGCGCGTTTTTATTTTTAGTTAGAAGTTGGTCGTCCATAGCAAAAATGGAATCAACGCGAAAAGATTTTATGGCAATGTTTTTTTACAAAAGTAGGGCTCAAAGTCAAGGTAAAAGGAGGCAAGGTATCTTCCTTGTCTCCTTTTGCCGAGGTATTCCACTTTGATCATAAAGCACCAGTAAACTGAACACCTATAGTATTCCAGTCCATCTGTAGCAACGATCAGTATTTTAGCTCTGTGCTCAATGTGGAAATCAAATATAAAATTAAAGTAGTTTCACTTAGAGCTCCAAAGACCAAGTAGCTCCTAGTGATGAGGTACCAGTGTATACTATTGTATTTTAGTGCATAATAATGTAGCCAATAAATGCCAATGCTAGATAAAAATTAACTCCATATGTTCCCCGTGGGGTGCCTGGCCAAAATTGCACTCCCCTATACTTTCCTGTAATAGTTCTAAAAGGCGACTAAAAGAAAGAAGCCTTCTAAAGAACTGCCGTCTACACTGCGATCACAAAGACGCCTTCCAAGCTTGGGGATTACGGAAAACCTCCCCCCCCCCTCCTAATGGCAACTGTCGACCTAGAACGGCTGAAGATGTCGACAATTGCTGTTTATATCAACAAAAGAATCCATAATCTCCGTGAAAAGAGCAGAACATAAACTAGCGTCCATTCCACAGCGCTTATTAAAACTCCCACAAACAAGATATCTTCTGTATAATTAGAGAGTAACGATTTTACGCCGTCTGCGCGCGGTAGATTAAAGCAAATTATCATAAAGCCGCTTGTTCCACTTCAATTGGATGGGACGGAATTTTATACCACTGAAAAGTGTTAACAGTAAGGACTGAAGGACCTTATCTCGTCTTCTTATTTGCCAATGATTTGTAAGATAGGTTTCTATGATGTCTGTCCTGGTTACAATCCTCGACGAAATCAACAGTAGGAAAGCTAGCCTATCAATTATACAAAAACCTTCCTTAGTTCTGCTAAATTCAACCATGAGTATTTTTCAAATTTAAAATCAAGTACTTAAATACTTTTATTTCTGACAAAATTGATCCCTGCTAATTTATCTACTACTTATACTATATAAACCCGAAGGCCAAATACCTTCTGGTATTTTTCCTTTGATCACCTTTTACGACTCCCACAAGAAGATATGAGTGCAGCTTTAGCCCGGTTCCCCACGGGGCTTAACTTACCTACCTTATACTTATAACATACATTGATAATAAAAGTATGATGAAGTTATTAGTAACTTTACTTACGGGATACAGTCCGTGATTGTTAGTTTCTATGAGAAACAATAAAGGGGGTGGGTGGCTTCGTTCACCCCCATTCTCCAGTCGTTCCGCGATTATGCTTTGACTTCGTATTTTTATTTTTAGTTTATCTGAGCGTCCTAAGACTTCTAAGGCACGGCACGGCCCATCTTTGCTGCGGTGTTATCGTTCTGCGTGACAGTACACTGCACTCGTTATTCTGGGACATCGTCATCATCATTCATCATTATTTCAGCTGCAAGAAGTCCACTGCTGGATCTAGGACTCCCCTATAGATTTCCAAACAGAACGGTTTTGGAAGCGGCCTGCATCCAGGGTCTTACTGCGACCTTAATGATGTCGTCCGTCCACCTTGTAGGTGGTCTTGCGACGCTGCGCTTGCTGGTTTGTGGCCTCCATTCGAGAACCTTTCGGCTCCATCGACCATCAGTTCTTCGTGCTATGTGCCCTGCCCACTGCCTCTTCAGCTCGCTAATCCGCCGGGTAAAGTCGGTGAATTTCTTTCTTCTACGATCTTCTCATCTCTGATTAGATCACGTAGAGAAAACCAACCATGGCCCTTTCCATAACTCGCTGTGCGACTTTAACCTTACTTGTAAGGCCCATAGTTCTAGGACATATGTTCTTCAAACATAGTACTGCTTCAAGGTATAATATCTGATACTGCTGTGGTACCCACCAAAGTGGACTTTAGGCTAACACCACCACGTAATAATGAGGTTATTATAGCTTCATACGCCTCTACGTACCTATTGACGCTATGAGTACTTTAAATCTACGAGTTGAATCGATCATGTAATTTGTGGAACTCCTTACTGTTATACTGGAAGCGATGGCATAAAAGACGAGTAAACTTTCTTGTTTAAGACCACACAAGTTTTGACAAGCTTAATTTAGTTGTTTGATTCGTGAACAAGTACTTAAAGTACTATTCGGATTATGTGTGTTACGGTACAAAAACAGTAGTCAATCTGTTAAGTTTAATTGAAGAACATTCCAAAATGTATGACTTAAAATAGTTGCGTCATGTATATTGTATATGTTGTGTGAGTATAATATAGTAATAACATATAAGGTTTCGGTATTTTTGATCGGTAAGCCTATATGTAATATATATTCATATATACACTTGTGGGCCCTGCCGTCTAAGTATTATATAATTTTTATAGGATTATATACCCTTTGACCTCTATTTTACCTAATGGTGAGTGATGTGGTCGAAGATGTTGTTTAGGCTAACCTAGAATTACTGGCTCTCAAGGACAGCTGCCAGAAGATACTTTACTTGAGGTAGCTAACCAGACGGGTATTTGCAAAATGCCCTACCACGACCACAATGCTATAAAGACTGCCATCATTTTTTTTTTTTGCTTTCTAAAGACAACAACTGGGTCCGACGGCTTGAAGTGCCCTCCAAAGCACGGAAACGCTCAGTGGTAATGTCCATCCAAGTAATGACGCAGCGGACGTTGCTTAACATAGCTGATCGGTTTAGAACTAAATAAATTACGCTACGAGCGATTCAAAAGGTATAAACTGACTGAAGTCCTAACGTTGCCAAACTGGCAGTAATCCCAAAGTTTGTCCAATACTTGACTCTGGGTCATTAAGCAGTATGTTTCAGTATATCGCCTTTGTTTGTTCAGTTAGATAAGCTTGGGTTCTTTTTGGAGGGACTGCTTCTACTTCCTTGGTATTTATGCCTTCGTAACCCCTTACAATTTCTACATATAGATATGGGGACGTTCAATTCTAGCCCAGCACCCCCATTGGCAAGTCTCCTGAAGTACTGGCATCTTACGCTTCCCAAGTGTGGGGATTATGGTAACCTCTTTGAGGGGAGGAGTTTGTTCAACGTTAGAAACATCGAGTTGCGTCAGTTGGCAGAGCATGTCCCGGCTCTAGGACGGATGGTTGCGGGTTTGAATTCCACTCGTGGTTCAAATTTTATTTATATTTTATTTTCGGGTTCCGTCAACGTAAACAATTTTAAGCCAATAAATAAAAATGTCTTATTTGTAGTTCAATTTAGTTTGGCAGCAGATGTGGCTGTATCCCCTTAAGACGGTTAAACAATAGGAAGAACAGGATAAATTTGAGCTACGCGACGACTCACTCATCACGATAGCTTAATTGCCAGAGCATCTCCTCCTCGTGTTTAAAATTGTTCCTTTCATTGTAATTTTGTAAGCTTATTTTTTTGCAGGCGTTAATGCAATAATAACGATGTAAGAGACCTTAAGTATTGTCATACAATCCTCACATTTTCTACTCTATTTTGTGTCTATATAAAAGTTGAGTAGCAGTGAAAGCCATCAGTCAATTGATAACCATTTTTACAGTGTCTATGTCGCGTGTTTCAACGTTTACGACCTTACACTCCACCTCGACCTAATGGAAAGTGGATGGATGAAGATGCCTCATAAAATTTTATAATGTATTGAGAAATGCTCCGGATATTTTTATACGAACAATTTTGAACTATTTCACTTGGTACTTGATCTTTCTTGTTATAATCAAGTGGATACACAAAATTTTTTTCATTACCAAGCCTGGCTTACTCCACACTTTAGGTATGAAGCTACAGGAACATTGGCGTATCCGTCCGGACGGGTTTCTTCTAGAAAGTATTAGGTACTGCTTTGCAAACTGAAGTGGACTTTATTACTTCATAGCTAGAGTCGCTTATTTCTAGAAATGGCTTTGCGAAGTGATCTCTCTGGTCCTTTTTATTCTGTGTCACTGCTCGGAAATTGATAAAATATTTAATTGGTGCTTTTGGGGAGTCTCTGGCTTAAGGTTTTTAAGAATTGTTCCATTACCTCATATTGAATATAATTAAAAGCGATAAAAGAAATCAATGTACCAAATTAGGTGCATGCCACGATTTACGTCGATGTGAGTGGGGGTTGTTGCACATTTGGCACACACATACTTGCTCTGTACCATCTTAAGGTCTTGATTACCGGAGAGTTACTACTAATGAGACAATCCCCAAGGAGAGTTGGCGTCAGGGGGTTGGTTATAAAACCAAAGCCAAATCTTTATACAATTACGATCTTTTGATATGTTTAGCGGAAGCTTTGTTTGTTTAGCAGAATCATTATTTACAATGCTCTTTTTGTCGTTAAAGAAGACATAACTGTAATAATAGAGAGATTAAGACATAAAAGGGCATTTGCAAAATGCCCCACCACCATATATATAAATTAAGTATGTCAGTTAATCATTGAACAAACAATATTTATTATATAATAGATAATATAGGTACACAAAGCAGACATCTCTAAGATGTCCCAGTTTCCATAAAATAATTTAACACTTTAGTTTTAACAATATAATCATTTGACTACATTGGTATAATTTATTATATTAAGTTTTTTATTGTACGTTTTAATAACACTGTTGGCGTATCTGAGTAAATAGAAAATAAATAAATAAATACATATTAATTTGAGCGTGAATATTTTTAGAAGGAAGTAATAAAAAAAACGCTTTTTGACCCTTAAGTGGCAGTAGAACTATTTGTGAACAATTTCGTCTGGGAAGGTACTGCCACCATTCCAATATCTACCGACAAGCAGTCAAGTTCGCATTACTGTGTTCCGGTTTGTAGGATATGGGTGCCGGTGATATTACAGGCACTTGAGTTATCAACAGTTTGTCTCAGGGTGACGGGCGCAGTTCAACACATCAATTTAGAATTTTGCGCTCGTTCCATCCCTTCCCCTTATTTCAGTCCCCCAGGGGACTGTACAGCTAGATATAAATAATTCTTACATTATATTTCTGTATTCTTATATAGACATAATTATTTCGGTATTTTGATACAAAATGTATTAATTAATTTCATTACGGTTTCTCGCTAAGTGTTTGTCGGAACAAATTAATTCGAACGAACTCCGCTTTCCCATAATCAACGTCTCGAATTTGACATCCCTATTTTGTTTCGTAATTATCCTATTACATTTACTTTATTATGGACTTTAACTTCAAAGATTGTAGGCGTATTTTCCTTTGATAATAATTTGATCTATTTCACGGACAAAGCATATCGAATTACGTCACATTTTAATCATGTCAGACGTTAACAATCGGTGTCAAGTCCATTGCCGTCTCGAAATGGAAGATAAACAATCAATTTTCTATTGAGGTAGTGATGTATTACATACGTTATAAATATTTGTTGGTAATGGTCCGTCTAACGTTGATTTATGAGTCTTTATTGTCCGATATGGAAAAAAGAACTTATCTAATGTTTGCTTTTGAAATGCGCCATTAAAGGTTATCTATCAGTGAAAGAATTTTATTGTTTACAAAATAATTATCATTAACCTGATGGTAGGTAATTGTCGGTTGACCTATTTCAAAATATATATTTGAAATGTTCTAAACACACGATTAATTAATATTTATTTTTGTTTAACTAACCTAATATTTGAATTTTTTGAAGCGCTCGTAGCGAAGTTTACTTAGCTGTTCTCAACCGATCAGCAAAGTTAAGCAACGTCGCCCGCGGTCATGAGTTGGATGGGTGACCGCTAGTGACATTACTACTGAATGCTTCCGTGCTTCGGAGGGCACCCTACGCCATCGGTCCCGGTTGTCGTCTTACGATGGCAGTCGTTATAGCATGGTGGTAGGGCATTTTGCGAATGCCCGCCTGGCTAGCTACCACCCTCAAGTAGAAAATCTGTCGCCAAGCACCTAACGGTGTGTTCCGGCAGCTGTCCTTGAGAGCCAGTAATTCTAGATTAGCCTGAACAACATCTTCGACCACATCATCGCTTACCATCAGGTGAAATAGTGGTCAAAGGCTAACCTATCAAGCAATCGAAAGCGTCGATGCTGTTTGTAGTTCAAAGGGACCATAGGTAGCACCAAAACTGTTGAACCGATATCGATACTGTTTTTTATTCGAAAGAGCGTTAGAAGGTGCACTAAAACGGTTGAACCGAACTCGATGCTAATTTTTATTAAATAGAAGCGATGATGGATCATGAACATTTTCGATCTCATGAACTGTTGCCGTAGTTAAGATTTTGAAGCAGTGATGGCTCAGTGGCATTGACTATGGACTGCCGTGCAGCAGGTCCATGGTTCGAATCCCGCCCAGAGCTTGAGCTTCACCGCATGGTGGAAGGACATTTTGTGAATGCCCGCCTGGCTAGCGACCACCCTCAAGTAGAAAATCTGTCGCCAAGTACCTAACAGTGTGTTCCGGCAGCAGTCCTTGAGAGCCAGAAAAATTACAGGCTAATGAGACCTAACAACTGGACGTCTCAGTGTGACGGGCACAGTGCAATTCGTCGCTGACAAAATGCGTCTGTTATAGGCAGAGGTTAGTGCACTTAACATCAGGTGGGCCTCGGGCTTGTTCCGTCACAATAACATAAGAAAAAAAAAAGATTAAGTAGGTAACCTTGATATTAATTTTTATACTAGAATTGTTTCTTTATAAACTCCTGCATTATTATGACCACCATACTTATCTAGACTACAAAGAAATAAAAAATGTTTCTAATTGTGGCACATTCTCGCTATACTGTCAGACCATTTAAAGGCACAATTATTGAGTTAATGTGAGGTATCCATGTTATCTCACGTGGGATCTAGTTTAAAAGTGATTGGAATGTTCACCATGAATGGAATTGGATTCGTGCGTGACCAAATCTTCGTTTATAAACCACGAAATTATGTGTCGTATTTGGTTTCAAAATTGTGCCCATATTGACCGGAATACACCTTGGGTTTATGGCGAATTAATATTCTTTTCAAAGAATTCTCTTCAGTATTTCTAAAGTAATGCTTCGCAAACTATTTAAAGTTACTATTCAGGGTTTTTTGTATTAAAGTTAAATATTCTTGATAATAGGTTATAATTATAATTACCACTTTTTTTTTCATTAATTTGTATGTAATGTGTATGGAAACCAAAAAAGCTGGTAATGCCACTGTAGAAATAATGCGTACCTGTATGTCCCCGGGGCGCTAACAACCAAGCCCTATCTACCATCTCAACATCTGAAACCGACACCAATGTATCTTTTACTGAGTTGTTTAAGCTTCAAAGACGCTCACTGTATTTCCACAGCAGACAACATCTCAATTTTTTTGGAAGTTTAGGAACAAATGGCAAAATCTAATAATAGTATAGCCACATGGGTGATTATTTTATATAAACTGCTAGCTTGCTTCAACAAAAGTTCACAATAATTCGTCACGAATTGGTGAACCCAAAAGGCGATGCGAAGATTTTTCTACCAATTCTATATGAACCGCAAGGGAATTGCATTTTTCGATAATCGAAACTTTATCCGGATAACTATCAAAACATAAAGTTCAAATTTGGAACGAAATTGCTCTAGGCCGATATGACGAAACTCGTTAATAAGTACTCGCATATAATTCAATACATACTTATATAATTCGCATCGCCTCCTAAGTTTCCGGCATCCAAATACCAAATGCTAAGTTTTGATTGGAGACAATAAATTAATGAGTGAATGACAAGGCACAACAATCACATGATAGCTGGGCCAAGGGGATCACTCACTCGCATATTTTGGTAGTTTTAATATTGTTATGTTTGCAATAACGCCTGCTCTGCGGATAACATTACAAAATTTCAAATTTACTAGAGACAAAAAAATTAAGTCGGTCAAAACATACCCCGGCTATAGGGGTGGCAATGCTGCCAGCATGCTGGGCACGCTGCCAACTGGTAGTGGGCTAGAGCATTTGGACTGCCTATGAGTCCTGTATGAGTAGCTGTAGTGTTGTATATAGTTCGTAATATTTTGTTTATAAAGGCATACAGCCAGTAAAAAAAATAAACTAATGTTGATGAAATTTAAACAAGACTAACTTGAAAATATACTCTACCCAACAAAAAATAATCATCAAAATCTATGAATAAACAAAAAAAGAATAATTAAAAGTATGGAAAAAAAAAACAATCCAATTGAAAACCTCTTACCATTATTAGTAGTGGGTTAAAAACAGGTGATTCATTCGTAAACTGAGTGTTACCAACACTCAGTTTACGAATATATTCAACTAGAATCCGATCTTTTTCTGTAACACATATAACAAAGGGTTATAAATAACACACAATTAACCTGTTGAATGAATCGAGTCTATTTCTGATGTGTCGTCTGCATGTCACAACGACGCTTGCCTTGTTTTTACAAGCGTCTCATTTATTTATACTTGTCTAGGAGAATAGTCCTGGGAAATCAATTAGGATGTCGCTTTCTCGGAATTACAAGTTGATGTTTTAAATTTAAAAAAAAATAAAGCAAGCCCATTGACACTGATTATTCAGAAAAAAAGGAGAGCAAATGTATTCTTATTTCTTTATACTTATTAAATATTTATTTATGTATACCAAGGAATGGGATAAGGTATAAGCACAGATCAAATATGCAACAGTACAAAATGTTCCATAAAATTTAATGTACTGTACTGTATCAGCCGGATTGCCCATTGTTGAAGCACAGCCTCCCCCGTTATGGGGGGGGGGGGGTTGTTTGTCATAATCCCCACGCTTGGCAGGAGTCTTGGCGTTTGCAGTGTGGGACCTCTGAAGAAAGCGCTGCTGTCCACCTTCTGGTGTCTTGCTCTTAGTCGCCTCATACGACACCCACGGTTAGAGACCGGGTGTGACATTATAGCGCGGCACCCCACGGGCCATCCATAAAATTTACAAGGAAACAGAATACCTTGTTGCTGGAAAACTATTGTACGTATAATACGAGTTACGATGCGATGTGTCCATAAGCTTCATTTCCTTTTTAAGTCACCGCCAGAATTAATATGACCGTAAAATATATAATATATTACAGTGAATGAGATAAATTTCAATTACTGTAACTAACACAAGAATAGAACTATCCAGTCGTCGGTCTCAATACGTAACACAATAGCTTTGGTCTTATACCGGTACTATTCTATCGTTTCTCGACACAATGGCAATACTCGTAGCATTGAAGTTGTCCTTTCTATCGTTCCTAATCGACACAGAATCGTCTCCGTTCCAATACGTCTTTATTGAAAGACCTATTGAATATCACTTTTATATATTCAACGGACAATGAACCTTATCTTACTAGTTTTCAGTTCAAAATAGAATGATGATATTACGCTCTAGGCTGAAGGATGGTGTATACAGAGCGTGCCTTTGGGGCATCGTTTCATATCTCTTGATGAAAAGCCAAGGCGGAAAGTTTGAATAACTTGTAGGCTGTGCTTTAGTCTGAATAATTCGAGAGTTTTCATTTGTTGTCTAGACGGAGACTGTGCTATGTTGGTGTTGTTTGACTTTAGGCGCGTTATTGAAGCTCAATGCATGCCCAGTTTTGACAGAAGCACTTTGGTCGAAGATGAACTCAGTATATTTTTTATTTTACTTGATACGCAGGCTCAGGGTGGATATGGTAGCGGCCAGCCACAGTGTAGGGTTTTCCAGCCGCCTGAATGTTTTCGAGTCTTCGACTAGCGGTTACCCAACCATGTAGTCGCAGAAATTGTTATTTACATCGGTTGAACAATAAATCTCCTGCGACCTGTTCACTTTATAAATTGAAAATCTCAAAACTGTGTTAATTTTACAGAAGAAGCTAAAATTTAAACAAATTACTTGCATTTCGGTACAAAATAGTTAAATGGATACGGCGACAGCAAACTTCTTTTACGACAAACAAGAATTGTCCTGGTCGCCCTGCTCAGGTCCACCGCAGGATTCAAGTAAATGCAGGCACTCAGTGTCTTTATGTGTGCTGAATATAGATTGGTCAGCACATTGAGATCAATAACAGGCATCATCGATTCTAATTATATTATATTCTGAGATTATAATCTTGCTGAGCCATTTAACATATTCGTAGCATTAATTTTAAACGTCATTGTCAAAGGGTAAAAGGATATTTGATTTATAAATATTTTACACACTAATTGATTCACGTTTGGTATATATCAAATCATCACGCCTTAGCAGAGAACTCTAAATCACCCACGTTCGTCTTCATCACACATCTTTAGGTCCCATGTAATAGGAAGTGAGTTATCGCCATCTATCGTCCACAGATAGTGACTCTGGACTAGTTTAGAATATCTTTGTCTAAAAATCCAATAATTACTGTCCGTCTCGAAGTTTGAACCCAGAACCTCGATATACTACAGAGACGCTTTCTCCACTCCACCAACGAGGATATTTGTCGAAGTTATTCAAAGCTAACAAAGGCCTAATCATGTCTGATCCTACAGCTCCTGAACCCTTCTAAATATTTTATGACCTAAGTAAATCATCTCTTGTCAAACAAACTTTGACAGTTGACTCGGGGCTTGAAATACTGTCAAATGCGACCTTTATCGAAAGCTTCGGTAATGGATTAAGGCTTTTAGCAGAGCTATGTTATGTTTTAACCTCGTTGATATCTAGATATGTTGAAAATACTTACCGTTCTCATCTACCGATTTGTTGATGGTTGGTGCACAAAGAAAGTAGCTTATCATCAGGCTTTTAGTACAGTTAATACGTATAGACTTAATAGCTTTCTAGTTACTGGGATGTTGATTCAATACAAATTCGAAGGACAGGACTATCGTTGCAATGGCTTTTCGGTGAAACGGACGATAGAACTAATGGCTAGTCGAATTTGTGGTACATCGATGATATGGAATTTCGGCAATTCGGACGCTCGAGCTAATCTGAGAGAAAATCTTAGGCTTCGGGGACTCAGCCATCAGGCACATGACATTCGAAATCAAGTAGTAAACCCGAATTGCCCTATGGTGGGGGGACAGGGACCCACTTGATTTTTGGTGATTATGAATAGTGGCTACTATTCATAATCACCAAGCGTGATAAGAAAGCGTTTTCCCAGCGGCAATAAAAAGGATTGTAGTCGTTATAGGATGGTGTTAGGAAATTTATTGAATGCACGCCTGGCTAGCTACTATCTTCAAGTGGAAAATCTGTCGCCGAGCTCCATAAGGTGTGTTCTGTCCACTGTCCTTAAGAGCAATGCAGTAAGTCTAGGTTAGCCTGATCAACACATCATCATTTACCTTCAAATTAAGTCGTCAAAGACCTGTCCGCTATTAATTTATTAATTAATACAAAGTTAGAAGTGCGTGGAATTCAGTTTCTTTGATGCCATTAGGTACATGTTACATAGCTGTTACGGCTAACACTTACGGCTCGGTTTGTCTAGTCGTTATATCCGGAGTGTTTCGGCAGTAAAAATGCCCATTCTCACGGAGTGCGTGGTACTAGCCGGAATAATTAGTTTAATAACTACAACATACTCAAGTTGATATGAACACACAGGTGGATTAAATGCGTGTAAAAAGTGTTCTGTAAAATTGTTTCGACAAAGATTACTCTTTCCAGCACTGTGGCCAATATTGATTCAGTGAGCAATGATAGCCACGCGGTAATAGCTATAGATTGCAGTGCCGCAGGTTCCTGGTTCGATCCCCACCGCCGATTTGAGCTTGATCGCATGATAGAAGGCGTTTTGTAAATGCGGGCCTGGCTAGCTACCATCCTCAAGTTAAAAATCTGTCACCAACTAAACCGCTAAAAAGAAAAACATCATGTCACATCGTCAAAAGTAATGTCAACAATAAATTACAATTAATTAATATATAATATAATTATTTGATTTACATTTTTGTAGGATTGTTAACGAACAAGCCCGACGCTCACCTGATGTTAAAATCGGTAACCTCTGTACTGTAACAGCTGACTCGTTCGCTGCTGAACACAGCATATCCTATTAAAGGGGTATTGGCCATAATCCCCACGCTTGGCAGGCGGCATGGGGATCGCAGTGTTTGATGGCAGTTCTTTAGAAGGTGCTGCTGCCCACCTTCCAGTATTTTTCCCTTAGTTGCCTCTTACGACACCCACGGGATGATATGGGTAGGTGCAATTTTAACCCGGCACCCCACGGGGAGGTAACCTCTATTATAGGCAGAGGTAACCTCTGCCTATAACATATTATTTTCGACACTATTAATGAACTGTACTGCGCCCTTTACCCTAAAACACGCAGTTGTTGAGTTAAGAGTTTAATTGTACTCAATGATCGCTGTCAGAACTCACTGTTAGGTGCTTAGCGATAGATTTTCTACACGAGCGTGGTAGGTAGCCAGGCGAGCATTCGCTAAATGCTTTTCCACCATCAAGCAAGCTCAAACTGGCTGTAGGGATTGAAACATGCACCTGTCAATCCATATCTATTACCTCTCGGCTATGACTGCTTCAGAGCTCTACGATCGAGATTATTTGTTATAACTTTGAGCTATGTCTAAACAGAGCTGAATTTAGCTTTGGTAACATTGCTTACCAGGTGCAAGTTATCTCGTCACTTGAGGTAGCATAAAAACGTTTCATACAATGCTGATTTCCTAACATTGTATCAGGTACCTCAGGGTGTGAGTAGTATGGTGTACGAGGTCGATTCAACCGCAGCGTTGCGGTCGCTGGTCCTTTGGTACAATGCAATGCAACTGTCATATGGAATCAGTTCAAACTATTGAATACCTTGTGGTCATTTCCTTGTGTTACGAGAAAGTTAATGTTATTCAATGAGATACCTAATAAGCATCGAGTATCTATTTTTTCCCGGTCGGAGCGGGTTTCATTAGTTGGGGGCTGAGAGTTTGTATGTAATTCGTATGTACTGTATTCAGTCGAAAATAACTTCCGAACCCATGATACAATTGTACACACTGCATGGTGCATTTGCATGGTGGGAGGGCATTTTGCGAATGCTAGCTTCCTCCCTCGAGTAGAAAATCTGTCACCCAGCAACTAACGATGTGCTAGGCAGCTGTCCTTGATAGCGAGTAACTCTACGTTAGCCTGAACAACATCTTCGACCACATCATCACTTACTATTAGGTGAGATAGTCGTCAAAGGCTACCCTATAAGGTATAAAAAAGAAACGTTTATAAAATTGGTCTGTTGTTTCGTTTCTCAATTACTTCAATTGAATTATCTATAACGTATGCCGCAAATAACAAACACAAAAATTCAAGTTACTTTATTTCAGATGGGCTAACCTTTGACGACAATCTCACCTGATAGTAAGTGATGATGTGGTGTTAAACAGAATTAACCTAGAGTTGGAACTAATAAGGACAAATATTGGTACGTAACACATCGCTGGGTGATGTTTGGCAAATACTTGAGGGTGGCAAGCCAAGCGGGAATTCCTAAAATGCCCTTCAACCATGCAATAACGACTACCATCCTACTACCAAGGCAAAAACCAGATCCGATGCGTTCTCGAAGCAAGGAAGTAGTACATTTTCCTAGTGGTCACCCATCCAAGAAGTGAATAGTGACCATATTGCTTAACGTAGCGGATTGCTTAAGAGGAACGGGAAGAGAAGCTCCTACAGAAAAATAGGTATTTTAACGAAGTGATGCTGTGTCGCCGCTAAAAGCCCGAACAGAATAGTGCGATAAGGACAATTGCAGCTTCTTCAAGTTTGGAAATTCTTTCTTCAAATTCCAAGAATTTTCGCATATTTGCGTTCTGGGAGAAAACTTTTCTCTTATAGTAAACATTAATCAAATCTAAAAGTTTTGGTCTTATTTTATAACTGATAGAATAAACTAGGTTTATAAGTTTTCCTTTTTTTTTTATTTATTATTATTTTTCCTATAAATAATTCACAAACTAGAGATACAAGTTATGAGAAAATATCGGTATTTAAATACCCAGTTATTAAAACTCCTGTAATATAATGATTAAATCAAAACCTATAAACATGGATATTGATATCAACTATAAAATTTCCAAAAATCATCAAAATCGGTGATTGTTTAGGGGGGTAGAAACGTTTTCTCTTTTTGTATGAAAATCGAGACTTCCCTCCAGTCTTAAGAACGACTGCTCGAAGAACGACCATTCAATATATTTATTTTTGTATAATTTCATTTTGAACCATGCGCGGGATCGCTTAAAGAGATTGAAAGAACTATTACTCAACAACACGGTATTTCAGGTCACGATGGTCACAAGGAGATATCACAAAGTTTTCATTACATTTACAAATTATTATAGCAGGAAATTCTTCACCATAGCGTTTGAAGAAGCACTTCTTTCGATCAGATGAAGTCTAGTAGTCTGGTTGATGGCAGCACCGTCCCCTGTGAAGGTAAAAAAATAATTAATTATAGCACAACATTCGGCTTAATCGAGCACGTTCCGATAGCTTAAAGGTAAGGACACTCGGAGCTAATCCGATGGACGTGGGTTCGAATCCCGCTCAGGACAAATATTTTGTGCTGTAATAATTTGTAAATTCGTTTTTCGTTTAGCACGCCATAGTGTTTCTAATCATAGAAAATAGATAGAATAAAGTTTTAGTCAATAAGTAGAGCATCCTGGACTTGGAACAGATTATTATCATTGGACAATAACACCCGAAGTTAACCGATTAAATTCCGAAGACTCACGACGTATACTGAAGATATAAACCACTAGGTTTTTTTATATGTTTTCAAGGAACTAAAATAAGACTACTTCAAGTAAACCTATTTTACTCGGAACCTTGTAACTAACAATGTGTGCTGATTACAAATGTCATTACCCTGGCCCACATACGACTATGGAAGCCGTAGGGAAGCGCAATCAATATAGTCATAAGGTCTTATTGTTATTTCATTCTTAGAACTGCTTTCTCATAGGAATTGGAATGGTTCAGAGTCAGTGGTTTTCTTTGAATATTTACTTTGTATGAGCCATTGTGTTTTATTACGCACTAGAGTACGTAGTAACTATTAAGTAATCTGTGCTAGAGTGCACAACGAACAAGTGATTCTAAATACCTACTTATTTTTTTATACAAGCATATATACTCGTACAATAGTTTTAGATTTCACAAGCGTGATATGTACGGAAAAAGATAAAATTTTAATATGAAATTTCAATTATCTGTATAGTTTATGAGACTTAAAACTTTTTTTATGTCGTACTACGCCCGTATGCTGGCCTACCTTCGATATATATATAAATGTATATAGATTTATCTTGCTATTTATGAGACATAGTTTCAGACTCCAAAATGTTATAGAAATATGATTTATTAAAAAAAAATATTACTTCAAGCCTTAGAAAAAAATAAATTACTTGAGCTTCATTATTTTTTTATATTAGTACGATTCAACACTGATTTAGCTGAGAATTCTCACATACTTTTATTCTTGCAGGTTGTATTGGTACCAAAAGAATTTCACAAGCCAATAGAACATCAACTATTACCAGGGCATCAAGTCTGCTAATCAATATGAATCTATATTAGATTCGGCCTGATCAATTTTGACAGTTTTGGTACTCTACTTACTTCATATCGTTCATATTGAGTCAATATTGATTCGATCTCGTTTTGATATGAAAACGAAACGAAATAATAAAAAATAATAACGAAATTGTTTTCTGAATTACCTTACTGTTCTCTTTTTTTTATTTTTTGGTTGGCAATATCGTCAAACCAGCCTAGATTCTACATATATTCATAAGGGATCAGCAGACTACCGATTCTGTCTTGTGTGAATCTTGAATGAATCTATGTTGAATATGAACATGTAACTTGCAGACTTGGCCCCCAGGTAGGTTCATTCCATAGCGTTTAACCGGTTAGTAGGAACATATATTTGTTTTTGTAAGTCGTTTAGTGCGTATTTGAAAGCCAAAAACTCAGACGCTTACAAAATGTCGAAAATGTTACAACTGGTTAAGAAAATAACAGTTAATTTAAACTAAACAGTAAATTAGTACGAGTTTACAACTCAATGATGGATACGAAGCAATGTTTCCTTGAAAATTAAAAATAAACAACTCACGAACTTCTCTTGAGCTTTAATTGCTCCGTTTCTTGTTGCTATTTTAAGCCTTATACAATTTAAATTAAGTTTTCATTTCCAGGAATTTAAAATAAATCGTGCTAAATTAATGCAGAGAGATTATGAAATTTTATATTTTTAATGGGAGGTATTTCATTTAAATCATTTATTTTTGGAGTATTGCACTTTGAGTATTGATTAATATTATTGTTTATGTGGAAATGAAGTAAAACATTAGACATGTTTCAGCATGTTGATGCTATGCTATATGTGGAACATAATATAAAAATCTACTTGATCGTCGGATCAACAGCTTCGATTGAAGTAGCATTATTCAATATCAGAATTAATTATTAGATTATTATTATTATTATATTTAATTTATTATTAGAACAAATAAAAACGGATCCAGCTGGAAGCATACACTGAGAAAAATGACTTCCGTCCTTCATTACTTATTGACGTGCAGGATAATTTATAATGCTGATGCCTGAAATAATATCAAGAGTGTGATGAAATAGCATGAAGGCAGATATACTTCAAATTTCGTCACTACAAATTCAGATAACAACCAAAAGTCATGCCAACCTATCATATAAAAATAAAGTAACTAAATGCTAAATTATTACGACATATCTTCTTTTTAACAGGAATTTCATAACTAATTGCAAGTTTGTCGTAAACAAAATTTTGCATGACAATTAATCAAGAATTAGTGCGTAACCGAAAATAAAATATCAAGACAGAGCATGATAAAAAACATAATTTTCTACGCATATAATTGTAATTGTATCATTAGTAGTAATGGGTTTTGCCAATAATTTACTATGATGTAACGTTCTAAATAATTATTGAAATAATTATTTGTTGGGAAAAAATAAAAGATTGTACTGTCATGTTCAACTTTCGTGACCGACACGATGTCTCTAGAAGTAGCAGTGCATTACGCGAATGCTTGCCTGACTGGCTACCACCCTTAAGTAGAAAATCTGTCTCTAAAAGCTAGCCTAATGTCCTTTTATGTTAGCTCAAGTTGAAGCTAATATCCATTCTAGCTTTAGCCTGTTGGTCAAACATTTTCAACCAATGAGTCATCATAAGAGATCTATCTCCTTTGTCGTATCGAGTAAATCTACATTAAATAAAGTAATTTTACTAAAATATATTTCTCCATAATGCACACTATTTACTCCTTGTAATTTCATCCAGATCTGTTCAGCCATATTAATGTCAAAAAGATCAAATTTGCAGTTCTTTTTGCACTACATAGAGGGAGGAGAGAGAGAGGAGATTATCGCTATTTACGCTTTTTCCTATACAAAATGCATCCGAATGTATGAAATCCTGCATCGCGCTAACGAAATAATCCGAGATTAATAAATAAATAATATAAGAAAAAATAATTAGAGAATATAAAAGATATTCAGCTAACATTATAAATTGACATCGGGAGCAATCGGCAAAACTCGGAAGTCTAGTGCTGCAGAATCACCATGAAAATACGCATCAAAAGTTATTCGCCCACGATTATATACATGAAAGCTCTTTAAAACTGCTATGATAAAAACGAAAAGATATCAAAACATTCCCGTTAGGTTGTTAGGAAATGTATTCTTAACTTCGTAAATTTAACAATAATTTATCATTTAATTATTGAAACTATACCATTAATTCCTAAGTTTTTATGATTCCCTTCACGACTTTTTGTCATTACTGTTAGGGGTAATTCAGAGTTCGTCATGATATTTTGTCATAACGCGTAACGACATAATATGAGGATTCAGCACTAAGAAATGTTGTGCTGTTGCCTTATTTTTTATCCTAAAATCAATTCATGGCATATTCTTGTGATTTACGTGCAAATTATTATTAAATACTCTTGATCCGTTTTTATTGGGAATACGGATATTAATTAAAAATTCCTTTACAATTATCATGAATCATGTCAGTAATTTTTCAAATTTACTTGTAATCACAAAACTACTCATAAGAAAGAGAACAAAGTTAAAATGTCTCGTGTTACCTTAGGATTGCTGTCTTTTTGACAAGTTTCTTATAAAAGTACCTACATATATTTTGTCCATCTTTAACCTACAAAGTACCTACGTAGCTTAAACTAAAATAGGAACAGGCTTTCGAGTTGCTGAAAAGTTAAGACCATGGAAAAAGATTTTCTACTAAGGTGGTGTTGAGCTAGCCAGGCGTGCATTCGTAAAATACCTGCACCTCTATTTGTCTGTGTGTTAGTACTCAGTTGTATATGAGAGTACATACTGTATCAGCCGGATGGCCCACAGCTGAATACAGCCTTCCCCATCACGGGGGTTTGCTATAATTCCCGCCTTTGGCAGGCGTCTTGGGGATCGCAGTTTAAGATAGGAGTTCCTCAGAAGGCGCTGCTGCCCACCTTCCGGTATTTTACCTTAAGTCGCCTCTTACGAACCCACAGGTAGCAAAGGGGGTGAGAAGGGGGACCCTGTAGACCGACACCACATGTGGCATGGTATGAGATTAATCGTACCTAATGCTAGGTTATAAAACATTTGCAAAACGCTCAAAGAAAATTTTAATTTCTACAGAAAGTTCCAATCATGGTACTCTTGTTAAAACATAAACTGGCTTTTTTATACTTGTATATCAGAATTTACTTTAATAATTTGGTTTAATTTAAAATATTATAAGAACGTAATAGTTTTCTGTAGAAAATAATTTCAAAGAATGAAATCGCACATTTGCATCGGAGCACCAGGTGTTACTAAGCATCGTATTCTTGGCAGAGAATCTGAAAATAAGATCGTTTTACTGATTCTGTCAGAGTTTCTTCAGAACACGAAGCGAGAGATGGCGAAACGCTCAAACATGAGACGAAGCGTTATCAAAATTTCGTCAAACTGTGATTTTAGTAGGGTCTTCGCGAATTTATGGTAAAAATATGAAAACTGGCCTTATTTTTTACGTTCATATGGCACTTAGATTGTCCTAGAGGAAGTTCTTATCCTATTTGGGAGGCTATGGCATCTACCAATTTCTGCCCAAGCCATCTCCGATCTTTACAGTACTCCAGAAGGACCTTGGGTCACTGGCATAGCTGCTCCTATGTCGTATGTAATGGTTTCGAGAAAGTTATAGTCGAGAATGTCTATCTTAGTTCTGCTACGATTACAGTGTCGTTATGATCTTAGATCCTACAGGTAGGTACTTTTTAAAGTTTATAGGTACTCTTTGGAACACTGGAACTCGCATGTCCCGGAACGAGTTACAAATCTGAAAATTACATGTTTTGTATAAAATGTGGACCCAACATCGAATATTGGTACAGAAATTAAATTATATTCATTTCGGTGGGAGAACAAAACAAGAAAAGGTAGACGCAAATAAAAAAAATGCGTAGTAGGATATTCTCGCGACATTGTCTAAAAATTTTCAAGTTTAGACCTTTTCCGTTGCGAAGACTATTTCGAAACTAAGTTAGTTAGGAATCTTAAATATCATTATGTTATGTACCACATACTTTATTTAAAGTTTAATCAAATACTAAAATTCCGATTTATAAAGTGGTTGAGCTGTAATCAAAACACGCGGCACTCTAATAGACCGAGGTCATATTCGCATTTGCTCAAAATTTATTTTAAACTGTTGAAAAAAAATGCTCGGTGAGGCTTTAAAATATTTAAAATCGTGTTTCTAAAATCACCTCATTTCAGTATATTTAAACAACTTCACCAGTCAATCAATCAATCAATTTATTTATGTAGTGCAAGAATAAATTCACAAAGAACCTTTTAAATAATTTATTTGATTATCGTGTTCGAAATTGCTGGAGTGTTATTTCTTTTCGTACATAGGTATGTCGATTTTGAATTATGTGACGACAGAGAAAATGAGAGATAAATTATGTTTTTTCTAACAACTCAACATCATATTATAGAAAGTTTTGGCTTTGCTTTTATGGCCGCCCGTATGTCTGAAGACGGCCACCCTTGGCAATGGTCATGTTAATAGTATATCCAGTACGAAACCATACCATTCTGACACTGAGCATTACAGATGAGCCCTGCAAAGTTGTGCACCTGTACAGTAACACCCACTTGTTGTCGACGGCGATAGTGCAATGGTATGTGACATTCGGCATTTTCTCTCTCTCAGTCGCATTGTATTCATAAACTAGTAACTCGTAAATAAATACTCTAGTGTTTTAATATAAAAGGAAACAATAGTTTATTTTTATCGTATCAGATGCATGCACCTAAAACATTTTTATGACATGATCTTATGTGGATGAAGACTCCTTATCGACTGCTTGGAGCTAAAAAAGTGTCATTGAAAAATATCTCTTCCAATATAAACAACGATATTACAATGTTCTAAATGTCTAATTTATTAATGGAAAGGGAAAATGAGCGATTGCATGTGTACACCTAACTATAACTATTAGGAGTTGGTACTCAATGCCGACTTTAGTCACTTTGTCATCTATTTTGAACCATAAAAACATTCAGCAGTACAGGAACTAATTTATGGTGTTTCAGAATACATGGCCAACGAACTAAATTCGGCATTACGTACTCACTAGTAGATGGTGCTTCTACAAAGATAGCTCTTGCCACAGAGATGATGATATGTATTTTCTTTAACCCAATTTATCAGGCACGACGGGAAGCGATATAATCAAATCTTATTCAAACCTACACGGATTTGGGGACGAATTCACGGGCGGGACAACTTGTTTAATATATATATTTCCACTTCATATGATTTAGTTACGAATTACACCAAATTTACGAATTTCTTGCACCGAAAAGTTAGAAGAAAACAAATAAATAAATCGTACAGATGACTTTTTCCAACCTTGAACCGAAGAAGACTTGGAAAATCGCCAACGCAGAGTTCCCTGTTGACATTGAATTTATATGTTTACCGTTTGATTAATTCATGAAATTTGAAAATAAATTGTACTTGTTTGTTGAACAACAATATTTACTTCACTTTTTTTTTTTTTATGCCTGATAGATTAGCCTTTGACCACTATCTCACCTGATGGTAAGTGATGATGTGGTCGAAGATGTTGTTCAGGCTAATCTAGAAGTACTGGCTCTCAAGGACAGCTGCCGGAATACACCGTTAGGTGCTTGGCGACAGATTTTCTACTTGAGGGTGGTAGCTAGCCAGGCGGGCATTCGCAAAATGCCCTACCACCATGCTGTAACGACTGCCATCCTAAGATGACAACCGGGACCGACGGCTTAACGTGCCCTCCGAAGCACGGAAACGGTCAGTAGTAGTGTCACTAGCGGTCACCCATCCAACTCATGACCGCGCGTGACGTTGCTTAACTTTGCTGATCGGTTGAGAATAGCTAAGTAAACATCGCTACGAGCGCTTCGACACTACTATTTTGTAATTTATTTTATTTTTCTTTTCTGACTATCGATTTTGCAATGAAACTCCGGATATATAGAAAAACAATGTAATGAAATGATGAGGCCCCTAGTCGCTCTCTTGATGAGAAACCAATAGTTAGTGTTGAAGTATATATCGCTGTCCTCGTTTTGCTAGACACTGCACTGCGCTAAACATAGTAGTGTTTGCAAACTACCGGTTCGATGCAGATTAGGTATCTGACACGTAGGTAGTTCCCTCCAAGACCGAGTTTTGCTAAAGAGACCTAACACCTGCTTAAATTCCCTGGAAATATTACCTCCTCAAGATTTATGTAAAGTACCCAGTTACTATTTGTGTCAATTAGTTGAGTATTTAATGTAACTAAATATTTATTAATTTTTATTTATTTATTCAAAATACAATTACAACTATCTTTACAGAAATTTCATTATGCAATAGTGCAAGTTACATTCATAATTATAACATAAAACTATAATAAATACAATCAATTTATATCAAAATTAAATTAAAATTAAATCAAAATTAATTTCAACAATAACATATTACAAGAAAAACAGATTTTTTGAATTCTTTTTGATTTTTTTAATGCTTGATAGTTTAGCCTTTGACAACTATATCACCTGATGGTAAGTGATGATGTGGTCGATGATGTTGTTCATGCTAACTTACAATTACTGGCTCTCAAGGACAGCTTCTGTGACTGTAAGCAAATAGGTCAGTTCTGTCGGCAACCTGATTTAATAGAATTAATATTTAGTACGATAAGTAGTTAGATATATGTATATGTTGTAGGTAAGTCATGTAAGTCAAGTTTTAATAAGGAATTTAATTTTCGTCTCCAAAACTAGGTCGTTAAGACTTGATAAAACTTTCAAGCAAGCGCATACACGTTAAGAAATTTCGAACTTGTAAGAAAGTTTTGGATGTCGCATCGTGCCATCTGCTAACGTAGGTTACCTACGACAACGACGAGTAGGTCCAAGTGTTGGATAAAAAATGTCTAAGGATAAAACGAATAAAAATGTCTCTCAACAGATAGGAAGATTCAATAAAATGTAACCCGAATAAATTTATAACAAGCTAGATTAGTTCATTTTATAACCGACATACCTATATATTATTTTGGTTGAGGTGCATAGCATTTTTTTAAATAAATAGGTACAGTAGAACCTGCCAAACCGAGCCCTGATTTATCGGTTATCACGGTAATCCGGACGGGTTAACCGAGTGGGTTTTTTTTTATGCCTTGTATGTTAGCCTTTGACCACTATCTCACCTAGAATTACTGGCTCTCAAGGACAGCTGCCGGAACACACCTTTAGGTGTTTGGCGACAGATTTTCTACTTGAGGGTGGTAGCTAGCCAGGCGGGCATTCGCAAATTGCCCTACCACCATGCTATAACGACTGCCATCCTAATATAACAACCGGGACCGTGCCCTCCGAAGCACGGAAGCGCTCAGTAGTCATGTCACTAGCGGTCACCCATCCAACTCATGACCGCGGGCGACGTTGCTTAACTATGCTGATCGGTTAAGAACAGCTAAGTAAATTTCGCTACGAGCGCAAAAAAATTTATTATAAAACCAACGTATGTTATTTTTATTGGTTTTTATTTTTTTACTAATATAAGTTGATGTCTGACAATTGAATAGCACCTACCTACATTATGATATGAGTGCGACAAGTTAATTATTCCAGTCGAGGTTACGGTATTGTAAGCCCAAGCCGTAGGCGAGGGCTATATAAGATCAAGCCGAGATTGGACGAGTGTCATACGATTATTTTCAATACACTTATGAGTAAATTCTTCAATTGATTTAACACTCACAGACGACGTGATAGCATTGTACTAATTTTTTAAAGGTAATTACTTATCTCAACATACCGCCAACCAACTGTAAAGAGGTCAATAAGTGATTCTTATCATACTCCGAATTCACACCTTCGGACCTCCTTGGTTTTTTTTCGAAGAAAAATATTATTATTAAATCACAACCTTCTTGTTGTCAATCTGCTTTCAGCGTATTACTTACTACTACTATTACTTATAACTGGAAAGTACCAATCACGTGTGCGGAAAGAAGCACGTTTCGATACAGGTGACGCTTACGTAACTGTTGCTTACGTCTGTTGGAAAAGTAGTTTTCTAAGCTATGGATTATAAAATGGTTTTGGTTCGAGATCTTTGTGGCAAGTTGGGTATCTGAGCATTTGTGTGTTTATGTTTAGTAGGTGGCAAGAAATCCGCTGCCAAAACATTTTTAATGAGACTAATAAAACATTGACGTATATATACTTATCTCGATGTAATAAAACGAACATTATTGGTGATAATGAATAGATTCAGGCGTTACTTTGCGGAAATTCATATTTAGTAATAACATTTATTTTAAGAAAACATAAATTACTATTTTAGAAAAACTTTAGAATATTTTCATATTAAAATATTTTTCGATAGTGCGCTCGAATAGTCAAGACCTCCTGAGGATACTTCGTGGAGAATCGAAACGCGTAGAAAATTCTTCCGGTTTGGCTGTGACGTTTGTGACGTCACGTCGGCTTAGCAGGAAAATGAGGCGGAAGTATCACTAGATAGATTTTTTTATATTTTTAAGTTATTAAAAATTGGTGATTCTACAGGTCTCTTCGTCTTAGCTTAGCTCACCTAATATACATGCCACTAAGAGTAGGTACATGTCTATAGCCTGTATTTTCAAATACATTTACTCGATTTTATCCACATGCCTTCCCATTTAAAAGTAGTTTTCCAATGAAAATCGAAATTCTTAAATAAAAAATATACCTCTCCTATTTGGTTTCTGCTCCTCTCATATGTTAGTATAGGATATACCAATAGTTACCTATAATTATATATTGTGGTGTTTTTTTTGCAGGCAGAATATCAACGGGCTTAGTTTTTACTGGCACTACTAGGGATTATGCCTCGTTTTCTGGTAAAAAGATAGTATATGCACACGTATTGTACCTTCATAATATTATAAACAAAATTTTAACTCGTTATCCCAAGCAAAAATAATCCCTACCTATATAGTAACTTTAGTCTAACTAAATAAACATTCATTCTTTATGAGAAATAACTAATAGTAGGCTTAAATCCCTGTAGGTAAGTACATAATATAAAAGTGTAGATACTTGTATACCCAAACGAAGGGCCGGGCTCCAATATGTTTGCTTTCTTCAGAGCTTCCATCATTTGTATGGAAAGTAGGACGTCCTTTGAGTCATGTTTACATGATCCGAGATTGGTTTGTAAAAGGCATTCCTCCGCTTTCCCTTTTCCAAAATGATTTTTATTAAAGTTTCTTCCCGTAGTATCCTTACAAATATTTCCATATATATCATGTTCATCACGCACGACACCTTATAATGATTTCAGTAGAGAGAAATCATGCGTTTTAACGAGACACTGCCTCGAGTTATCAATGTTTCATGTGGCTCAAAATGTTCTATCGAACCAAAATTGGTAACTGTTCAAATAAGCAGACTCATTCAATAAAATAATAAAACGAAATTTGTCAAAATTATGATCCTAAACCTGTGTGTGCATTTAAAAATTATGGTGCATTAAAAGTAATTCTGACAGGAACTTCTATGAGATGGCTATAAAGCATATACTTTGATTTGATTTGATTACAGGTTTATATTTCAGTTAATTATTCAGAGAAGATTTATATTAATTGCCCCAGTTTTATTTAATGAAAAGATTTACGATAAAATTTATTAGATATTCATACAATTCATTATTATACTCTTATTTGCCTACGTGGATAGAACAATATTGTAGAATTTTGTTGAGTACTTTTTGCATTGTAAAATAATGTTTCTTTATATGAATAATATAATAATATAATATAACGAGTGAATATAATTAAATCAGTTATCCTCATAAGAAAATTGAAGAAAATTTGACGCCACCCAGGTAATTTTGACAAGAGCGACTCATGACGACCAATGCGGCTAGGATAATCAAAATTATGTCTAGACTATCTGTAACCAATAAGAAAATGTCATTATAATTGATAGTTTTTTGCACTTTCGGAATATAAGAATGTTCAGAGGCATTTTACTCACAAATACTTACGAGTATTGCTATATCTACCTACTGCGCGTAGATACAGCAGCACACATTGCTAACAAATATGATGCAATGTTATAGCAACAAGTCTTTTCTGATTATTTTTCAATATAATAATATCAGAGTAATTCAAAAGTTCTTACTAAAAAGGTTTTTGATGTATCCTTCGCCAGTCGACTATCTCGTATAATTTTAATGTCACATGAAATTATTATTTTACTATTCAGAGTAACCTCAAGCGAATTCGCGCCTTCTTTATCTAACGTCGGGATGAATATATAAAAATTCCTCCCAGATTTGTATAACAAAATTTGGTGCGTTTATGTCGTTGTTCTTTACGTACATTCTTGATGGCATCCTCTTTGATGGTAAGCCCGGTGTGGTATGCTACGTCATTACTGACCGCATCAAAGTATTGCGTCATATGATCTCTTCTCGTATCTGTTGGCCAGACGGGCGGCAAAGAGCTACTCATTTTTAACTAAAAGTTATAGTTCAGCTTGTTATACGTGCACTGATTTAATTGAAGCTTATTTGGTAGTAGCTGTAATATTAAATAATCTAACATATTTATTTTGTATCTTACTTTTACCACAGAATAAAATACCTTTGACTTTGACTTTTGAAGACATTGATGTGAGGATATATATCCAGGAGCAATACATATCCTTACATAATTCGATCGAAGAGTGTGGTCTGCAGTTTGTGTCATTGATGCATAACAAAATTCGTTAATTTTATTTATCATTATTATAATACATACAGGGTAGTCACTTAATAAATAATAACTTAACGTGGAAATGAAGAGTACCTAGAATGTGTACCGGTAGAGTAAGGGCATGTTTCAGAATGTTCGAGTAAGTTCCGGTTATACTACCCAGAACATATTTATATAAAACATACATAAAACACTATCTTTGCGTTTCACAGTCATCGATTTAGCCTCTCCATCGGTTAAAGCTTGAAATGCGCTGCATGTTAACTGTCATTTTTATCATTAGGTTATTTTATGTTGTTGGTAGTATAACCGGAACTTAGTCGAACATTCTGAAACTGCAGGCCCTAAGTGGCTTAGCCATCAACTTTTTGTTTCTTTTGTCATATTTATATAGTGACTTCAAGCTGTAGCGCAAATCTGAAAAACTGTAATTGAAAATTTTATACTTATTTATAACGCCAGAAATACCTATAGTTCTCTGAAGACCACATTTTTTAGAACGTTTGTTTATTTTTCTTTATTTATAGCTTTGCCGACCTCAAAACTGTTCTTTCAATTTTCTTATTACTACAACATGGGTCTTAATTTTCGCATTACAACAATAATGGGTTATGTAATTTTTTTTTATTGCTGATTGGTAAGCCACATTCTCACCTGATGGTGATGATGTGGTCAAAGGTGTTCATAGTTTTAACTTAGAATTACCGGCTCTCAAGGACAGCTGCTGGGACATACCGTTAGGTGCTTGGCGACAGATTTTCTACTTGAGGATGGTCGCTAGTCAGGCGGGCATTCGAAAAATGCCTTTCCACCATGCGGTGAAGCTCAAGCCCGAGGCGGCAATCCATAGCCAATGCCACTGAGCCATCACTGCATCAAGATCTGTTAAGAACATAAAGAGAAGAAACAGAATGTATAATAAACTTATTATGTTAAAGTCATGTACCTAAGAATTATAATAACGGAAATGCTGTGAGCAGAGCGAGAAGGAGAATCGTGAAACAATACAATACTCTGATACCGAAAGTCTGTTAATTAGAGAAAACGAGGATAAGTTCTGTTTGTCAAACAAGATACACAAGATCACAAGTATCTTGTTTGTACTTATTACGTTCAAGCTTTTGCTCAGATGAACCAGGAATTCGCTCAAAATTTTGTTTAGCTACAAGATTTTCTCTAATATTTCGAAAAATAAAAGTAACATGTCGAAGCAGAGACGTGACTCTTTATATGACAAATTGCTGTATATATTATATTGTACCTGATAACGATCATCACAAGTATTTCTGTGCGCACATCCAGAGGCTTTGTTTCGTAGCCGTCTAGATATTTGTTCTGAAACAGGGCAAACATTTAAACAGTCGTTAGGTTGTCTACAATTTAGGTTTATTCATAACAAGCTTATAATAGAGGCTTCGTTTGCGTGGAAATTGATTGTAACTATCAGGGCAGATCTAGCGCTAAATCCATAATTTGTTTCTTGTTTCGTAGTGCGTTCCTGTTTCCTGTTTCAAAGTCACCAAAAGTAATAAAAACTCCTTCTTCAATCAACGTCATCGATGTAACTAAATCTTGTAACTATGCACTGCTCACTGTGCGTTTATTCTATTCCCATATACATCTGTTAACAAAGTAGATATATGTCTCCGTAGATTTATTTTGGGAAGTTATTATAAAAGCACAGTTGGCAATATCTATAATGGACAGAAATTGCACCAATTGTAATTATGCTGTATATACTTCCGAAATAAATCTATTGTTACTAGATTATATAGTATATAGATGTTACTAGATTATCTAGTTATAGTACTAGAAGCAGGGCATAATAGGTGATGCTGTCGCATAACTATCTTTCGCCGTAATATGACCATACCCTCAGGGGATCTAATAATATTACGGTTATCACTACCTCACAGCGATTTTTTTTTTTTATGTTATTGGGACGGAACAAGCCCGAGGCCCACCTGGTGGACTAACTAATCTCTGCGTATAATAGACGCATTTCGTCAACGACGAATTGAACTGTGCCCGTCACCGAGACATCCAGTTTTTAGTTCTCATTAGCCTGTAATTTTTCTGGCTCTCAAGGACTGCTGCCGGAACACACTGTTAGGTGCTTGACGACAGATTTTCTACTTGAGGGTGGTCGCTAGCCAGGCAGGCATTCACAAAATGTCTTTCCACCATGCGGTGAAGCTCAAGCCCGGGGCGGGATTCGAACCATGGACCTGCTGCACGGCGGTCCATAGCCAATGCCACTGAGCCATCACTGCTTCTGAAATTCTGCAAATTCTACTGAAATTGCAGACTTATCAGGAGAACTGAACAAAATGTTTAAATAATCAGATACATTATAAGTATATATACAAATATACTATAAGTAACTAAGTATAGATTATATAGGTACATTTGCTATACTGCTATACTCGTATGTATAAACAGAACAATATAGAACATAGCGAGGCAAGGTAACCGAAGTCCAATTAGCCCATTTGATGTCAGACACGTGCGTGGGTTTATAAAAGAGAATTGTGAAATAAATTGTCTAGACCCAATCCTAAATAACGGTCCTGATGTTTGTCAAGGCTCAGGGTTGTAGGCATAACCTTTGTCTAAAGGCATAGAATTAATGTACCAACGCTGAAAGTTTACTTTTGTTTGTTCAGTTAGGAACTGAAAGGAAAATCAATTTCATGTTTTTCTTAAGTAATATAAAAATGTAGCTGGAACATTACGTTTAATCTTGTTTCGTTACTATTTTATCATGACTTGATCATTTTAGTGTATGAAGCCGGTATAATTAATTTGTTTAAGGAATTTACGCTGCAAACTGTAGTATAGTTTTGGCTACATAGATCTTATTCAAGTTAACTAAATTAAATCATGATTTGCGTATTTACTCATTGCCTACTTTCTAAGTTTGCCTAAAATAAATAAACATGCTACTGACAATAGTGACAACAAAAAAAACTTTGATAATTATCAATGATTATGTCCTCTTCCCGTGGGGTGCCGGGTTAGAATTGCACCTCCCCATATCATCCCGTGGGTGTCGTAAGAGGCGACTAAGGGAAAATACTGGAAGGTGGGCAGCAGCGCCTTCTAAATAACTACCTTCTTACAATGCGATCCCCAAGCCGCCTGCCAAGCGTGGGGATTATGGCAAATACCCCACAAAAATAGGGGAGGCTGTGTTCAGCAGTGGACATTCCGGCTGAAACAGATGTCCTCTTGCACAAATAAATAAACACTAATTGGCCCACAAATCTGCAAATCAGGAGTACCTACAAACCAGGTTGTTCCACTTTCATCATATGACTTCTCAACCTCTGAGAAGACTGTACGAACGATGTCTTACGTTTTTTTATATACCTCCCTCCTTTTTTTCTTTAAGATTTCAATTCAAACCATTTACAAAAATGTCATAATAGATTTGCGTCACACGAAATCTGGATCATTGAAGCTTAACCAATATTAATAAGAAACGCTTAAAGAAGTGGAAGAAAAATCGTAAGTTAATCGGTATCGTGACTTTTTTAATAGGTTTATATCCGCTTGGAATAAGCGTCATTATGCTCAAACTATTTATTAACAGTGAAATAAAACCGGCCAAGAAGAACGAGCGCGATTTCCAAAAAGGGTTCCGTTTGAATGGTTTGTACGGAAGCTACGGTTATGAAATGTATAGGTACACATTTTTGTTGTATCTATGAACTTTTATTTTGCTTATAGCCTTTAACCACTATTACAGAAAGACAGCTACCGGAACACAGCGTTAGGTGTTTGGCGCATTTGGGCATTCGTGAAATACCCTACCAGCATGCTGTAACGATTACCAACTTCAGACAACAACTGGGACTGATGGCTTAATGTGCCCTCCGAAGCACGGAAGCGCTCACTAATAATGTCACTAGCTGTCACCCATCCAAGTTATGACCGTGGCAGACGTTGCTTAACTTAGCTGATCAGTTAAGAACGGCTAAGCAAACTTCGCTACGAGCGCTTAAAAAAATAAGTTTTTGCATAGTCAGCCTCACAATTTGCCGGTTATCATTAATTGTTGTTTTATTTCAGTGTCTTTACTTCAATTACACCAAGTTAGTTAATTTACCATACTATAAATATATGTATCAAACCATTTTTGTGATTAGATGAATAAAAACCTTGAAAAAGCTTATCACTTGTATGAGGACCCCTTATTAATATAATTTCAGCATAATAACACATATTAAGAGGCATTTCACATTTTAATGCGGTATACGAAGATTTTAAGCGCTTAATTTTCTATCATAGGAAATATCTACAAGTTGTTTAATAATTGATAAAAATAGATTAATCTGTTCTCTTTTCAGTTAATGTACCAGATTTGCAAACATAACATTAATTATTTTGTAGTGACCAATCTCCCGCACCTTGTTTTACGAATTGAAGTACACATAGCCAACTTCAGAGTTATATCTCTTGTATAAAGATTCATCAAATTAACTAAAAAAAAAAACTGTGCATCAGGCATATAATCTTGTTGACACATAGTGTACTAGAATATTGCTAATTAATCGTCATTTTAGAAAAAAAATAAAGATCTTGCGCCAATTTCCACGAATTATATCAGCAGTTTACCACCATATATTGCGTTTAATAAAGTGTAATTCCAAACAGATATTATATAAAAAGAAAGTTCATTCTTTAATTAATCTGATCTTTAATAAATTGTGATATTAACTCTGTTTTGTTAGACAAGAAAAAATATTTAACATAACTCGAAATGCACATAAATTGAAATGTACAAGCGCGAGGCGATCAGTACCGCGCGAGCGCCCATCGAGGTAGGACCTGTGTTCGTTTTCCTTGCCCTGACGTCTCGTACGCGGAACGCTTAGATGCAAGTTTATAGTGCGACCACAGAGTTTTGATCATGTCGATATTTTTTTTAAGTAACAGACTATACTTTATTTTTGTTGTCCATAATATAAGTATTGTTGTCTTGTTAAGTAACTACATCTTTAGTTTCTGTTCATCCAATGTATTAAAAAAAGGAAACGTCACAATTATGCAGCCTTATACAGCGTTATTGGAAAAATGCTAACAACCTCACAGGGTTGACTTCTTCTTTTTGGTCTGCTAGTTTTTATATTATTCTAGTTTAAATTAGTAACTCACTATAACTTTTGTTTTATGAGGATTAGATGACAGGCGAATAATTGATTTCCAATATTTTTGGATTCAGTTAATGTCTATAAGTGAACACAGCGATAAGTTCAGCTGGAAATTAAACTACCTTCTATTGAAAATTTGTACAAACCGGCCTCCCGGCTTTTCCATCATTTGTACAAACCGGGATACCAGTTAGCGGTCGATAGTCGTATTTACAAATTTACCATAAATCTGCGTAAGTCCGACTTTCATAATCCAAATGGTTTTCAAAAGGATGCATCCTTGCCCATACAAGACAAAATCCATATTTTTCTGAGATAACGTATGAAGTAGGAAGTATTTTGAATATTTTGATGAAATCTAAAACCAGCACAAATTACATTTTGGCCCCAAAATATTACGTCATTTCATTTTAATATCGTAACTACTTCAACAGTTATAAATCTGGAAAACCGCAATTTTTCATATGTATAAGTCATTTTTCACTCGATATATTTTGCAACGCAAACACTCACCGAGGCAAATTTGCGTATTAAATAATCTCGTAACTAATTTTAAACTTCTAAACCAAAAATCTGAAATAATACAGGTGTATAAATTACATGTAAATAATAATATCAAAGAAGGACCAAAGCCGTAGGTGGTATAGTTTTTCAGAAAAAATAATTGCTCTCCAATACAGTTTTCCCGCCAAAGTTCTTAAAACAATTGGGTTGTTTTAATTTTGTTACTTTAAAATATTTGGCGTAAAAATCTGTAACAATTCATGGCTAAAGAACAATAGTAAATTATCATATTAAAAGAAGATCGAAGTTCTAGGTGAGTTAGTTACGAAAAAATAGAAATAGCAATTAAATTACTATTTCCCACCATTTTTGTCGTGTGTTCAAACCCCATTTCCAGTATTTTTTTGTATAAAAAGGTGTATTATCATTTATTTTTTTATAGAGGAAATAGTGAGCATAAGAGTATATAGTGAGGATTTCATTGGTACCAAGAAGTATATACATACATACATAAAATCACGCCTCTTTCCCGTAGGGGTAGGCAGAGACCACGGATTTCTACTTACTACGATCCTGACTTATCTCTTTCGCTTCATCTATACTCATCAATCCTTTCATACATAAGCGTCGGTTTAGGGTACTTTTGACCTGGCCTTTTTTCAGAACGTCTTCAATCTGATTTCGGAAGTATATATATGTTGATTATAGATTGCATCAAAGATATTCGATTTAAAAACAAAAAAACCTCAAAATCTGTAAATATATATTTACATTTCGCTGTTTGGTCTACTCAAACTAAATGGATGAAAATGTTATTTTTTTAATGGTGTAGGTGATATATTATGGTATGGGAATATGAGGGTGACATGTTAAAGTAATGGAAAACCAAAAACGTCATGGGACGTTTGTGGTTGGTACTAAGTTGTTTTCCGGATGCACAGAAAAATAAACCTCAATCTTATGCATGGTCATTATGACAGACAGTGTTAACGACTGGATATAGATACTGAAGAGTGTGAACGAGGAAAACAGCAATTTTTGGAAAATTTAAAAGAAAGAGCTTTTAGCCCGCAGCTTTTAATCAATGCCGTTACATCAAATATTTATATAATTTTAAGCCGTATAATTTTTTAATTATTTAAGTTTTTTGTTACAATAAATGATTCAAACATATCTATTTTTTATTCATCAAGGATGAAATTTAAATAATAGATTCACGATGCAGGTTGACTATTTAAGTCCAGGCAGTCAAAAATAATTCCCACGCTAGCTCCGCCCATGCGGTGCAACGATGTCCGCTGCACCGAACGACGCGAATGCGACGCGGCAGCGCACGCGTCTCGCTCTTAATATTTGTTTGTATACTTGATATTAGACTCGGGAACACAGATAGCATTGAGACGAATTCATCTTTTTTTTTTTCCTTTTATTCACGTATTAAGATACACAAAGTAACTTTGTATATACTGCAATTGATCTCACATTTTTATTTTTATCTACATTACTAATGTTTCTTAGCACGTAATTGATTACTTTATTTACTTTTTAAAATTGTTCTTACGCTGTCTGCTCATAAAACTAAAGCTAAAAGTTTTTACAATAATATGATCATGTGTGCTCGACTTTATTGGTATATATATATATTTAACCGACATACAAAAAAAGAGGGTTCGCAAGATGAAACGTAACGTTTTGAAGCGCTCGTAGCGAAGTTTACTTAGCTGTTCTCAACCGATCAGCAAAGTTAAGCAACGTCGCGCGCGGTCATGAGTTGGATGGGTGACCGCTAGTGACATTACTACTGAGCGTTTCCGTGCTTCGGAGGGCACGTTAAGCCGTCGGTCCCGGTTGTTGTCTTAGGATGGCAGTCGTTATAGCATGGTGGTAGGGCATTTTGCGAATGCCCGCCTGGCTAGCTACCACCCTCAAGTAGAAAATCTGTCGTCAAGCTCCTAACGGTGTGTTCCGGCAGCTGTCCTTGAGAGCCAGTACTTCTAGGTTAGCCTGAACAACATCTTCGACCACATCATCACTTACCATCAGGTGAGATAGTGGTCAAAGGCTAACCTATCAGGCATAAAAAAAAAAAAAAATATGATTGACCACACATATCTTTTTACTGGAAGTTCCGATCTTGAAGATTATTGTTTTTGCTGGTACAGTTTAACTCTTAATTGGTTCCATTTTAATTTCATCAATATTGGTCGAGCGGTTTGCCAGTTACAGTCAACTTACTGAAAAAATAGTTTGCCAAAACGCCTTCATGAAGGCGTTTTGGCAAACTATTTTTTCTTTTTTCTCAGTGCTTCAAGCAACTAATGTAAGTAGCAACTATTAATAAATATGAAAGTTATTGTGAAACAGTGATATAATCTATAAATTATTTATAGATTATTTCACTATTTCACAATATATGAAGTGATTAATAATCTCTAAATAAGTGACGTAAGCTTGACGCATTACTGAAATGGGTAAGTATTGGCCATTGGCCAAGAAGAGTTTAAGTTGGTTACATGAGCACAATATTGAGATCATAATTTTGATCCGATATCAATCAGTTATTTCAGTGTTTTTAATTTAAGATCTGCAATGAATCTTTCATATATTAGATTGTGCATTTCCCCTCATAGTTTTTGTAACATTTCGTTCTACTATTTTTTTGACAAATACATCAGTTGTTGTTTTTCACTGACATGTACAAAACTTTGCGAGTACGTCTGCTAATTATTGCTGCACATCCTGAGCTTGCACTATAGTTGGTTTGATACGATCGTCTGCACCAACAGCCATCTACGACTACGTCAATCACAGCGATGTCATCTTTATTTATGCGACCTTCTTTTAAAGCAGCTTCTCTTTCTATTTCTGCAGCCTTTTCCATTTTAACTAACGCAGTTTTTTCCCATTCATCTGCTACCTGATTTTGTATTTTTATATAATTTTTTTCTTTCATTTCTTTCAAATCAACAACAGCTGTGAATCGAGTTATTTGAGCATAGCCACAACCAATTGCTAGTATTCCAGCTACAGCTTCTTTATTTATGTCCCGATCTATCGTCTCAATTTGAAACTTTTTCATAGACATCAAGCACACTAGATTTATTCGTGAATAGAATCCATTTTTATGCTGAGATACTATTTGAATCGCACTTAATTCACAACTGAAGAGTGACTTGTGGTCAGCAACAATTTTCAATTTGTCAAAAAATGATTGTATTTCCACAATACGTCTTCCACTTAGCACTGTGTCTTCCTGAGTATGTAGGAAAAAAAAACAGAATTATATATATGCATTGTATACCTCAAAGGAATCGTTCAATGTATAATAAAATTAACTTACATTTTTACCATAGCTTTCTACCTCAGAATTACATTTTTCTTCACGGGCTTTTTGGAATTTGATCTGATAAATAAGTATGTTGAGTTAAAACGTTAAGGCATAAATAATATAAAAAGCATATTCACCGGTTATTGACATACATACCAAGCTACCAATTTCTTTGGTACCATAAGAAAACTCAGTGTCTTCATCATTTCTGATGATGATTTCTGAGGTTAACCTAAAAAGTACTAAAAATGGTTGTCAAAATGTATTTAGCGTGACATGTAAAGCTACTTAAGTACAATGTAAATAAGCAGCATGCTTCACAAGTCAATTTGAGTAGTTTTTCTGCACTTTAAAAGTACAAAATCGCTATTTACAATCTTTCTAACACCCTAATTACCGAAAAAGGGGCGGAGGCGAGTATAATACATATCAATAATGGCATTCCCAAAGAGGTTTTGCTTCAGATAGGCGGACGGCTATAAAAGTTAAGTCTAACTCCGCACAATTATGTCAATATATTGTCTTTTGTGTAGGTACTCAGAGAAATTATATTGTTTGTACCGACTGCCGACCCTACAAAGGTGTAACAAGTGCGGGGAGATGAGATGAGAGATGCATATAAAAGTTTTTTTTCAGTGAATAAAAGAAAATATAAATGTGCTTATACATATATAAGATTTTTTTATTTTACACTCAAGATGCTAAAATGGGTCAAAATAATTGTTGGCCCAATTATTATATTAATAATATCCTTTTCCTACTTTGCTGTGAATAAAATGTACACATTTAGCAATATTTTTTCAATTAATTACTCACTTTTTTTCATGTATCGGAAGAACACAGTCTAAACTTATTAGATGAGATAGCAACTCCAACAGTTCTCCCTGTTCTGAGTGATCTCGGACTTCTACTGATTTGTTATTTTTTTTCCGGAGAAAGAAAGTGCAGTTTATGAGCACAGTTATTATTGAACTCTATTGTTGTATAAACCTATATTTACTTATATATGTCTAAGTGATAAAATGTACCTATGCAGGTGTCTTTACAGATAATCTCTTGAATACCTAGTGGCCCAATTCTGAATATTCTTTCATTGATAAAAATCTACATCTAGGTTTGAGGGACATAAAACTATGTTCGATGTATTATTGCGTTATAAGTACCTAACCTAAATATCTAAGTACTTACTAGCTTTGATTTGGTACGCTTGTGTTATTATTATTTAGTAACGCTCAACTCCATTTACGATTGAGCGGCAGCTGTAAGTACCTACCTACTTGAGAGCCAGATAATTTTAGTTTCTCCTGTTTGGCAACTTCGACCACATCACTTACCATCAGGTGAGACCATATATACCAGATATACCTATACTTACTTACTAACCATACTTAGATTAGTACGACAGATATTATACTTTCATTACATATTATATAGGAACCCAATATATACCATTGAATCACTTAGTTCTAATAGAATAAACACCAAAACATAATCGATTATTAAATTTCAATACAATAGGTAAAAAAATATGAAATATTAAATAATATTAATTACGAAAACTATTTACCTACGCTTTCGCCTCTCTCATAATTCTTGCAATATCGACTCTTCTGCTTCCTTTTTTTGTCATTTTTCGGTTATCTTTATTTCCCTTAATGATTGATATACCTACCAAGATACGTATTGATCATGCACACGTAGTACCAAAGTGATAGCGCGCGACAGGTCCACGTCCAACGGCGTACAGTGCGGCACTGAAGGACAGCCCTTTCGCATTGATTGTATTTCATAATCGTTAGCTAATAAGGTTGAATATTGGATCTTTCGATTGCCCGTATTCCTGCGTAGAACTAAAGGTCGTAAGTCTAAAACGCAATTTAATTTATTTTGAGGATAATAATTGCTCTAGGTCAATTTTACTTTAACAGCGGATAATAAACTACATTTCCTTTCTATAAATATTTATTATTGATATGTAACTGACGTAGTTTCCAAGTAAAATCCAATAATTTATTGAAAAGGCTCAATTTTTGAAAATAAGAACTATCGAGTAAATTTATTTCAATTGTGTTTCTGTCTTAACAACGGATAGAAAAGGGTTTGAAAAATCGAATATTTAAGTTACCGTGCCGATTGCATATTTGGGTTATTTAAAATAACTAGGCGAATTAGAGTAATTTTTGCGCAGCCTCGTCTTAATGTACATGCCTACTTCTTTTCTATAACATTAGCAAGTAATCGACAAGAAATTGATTATTTACTCAATCCAATCACACAATTTTTAAATTCGCAACTTAGATTTCTTTATTAATGAGTGCTAGTATCAAAATATGTTACTCACAGTCACGCTATTCCGTCGTCACTTCTTTCGCTTGTGTAAGCGATGCGCTGGCATTTACCTAAACTTCAGTAGCGTGATTTTGTGAAATGGCTCTTAAGTATCAAGTAATCTTTTTAACCAGATATTAACAAGGGACAGGGACTTTAAATTAAGGTTCAAAAGAAACAAATTAGGTTTATATAGATATATATATATATATATATATTTTATATTATTGTGACGGATCAAACTCGAAGCCCACCTGATGTTAAGTGGACTAACCTCTGCCTATGACAGTTGCAATTTATGACAACTCACGAGTTGCACTGCGCCCGTCACATTGAGACATAGTTGTTAAGTCTCATTGTGCCTGTAATATCACTGGCTCTCAAGGACTACTGCCGGAACACACCTTTCGGTGCTTGGCTACAGACTTTCTACTTGAGGGTGGTAGCTAGCCAGGCGGGCAATCGCAAAATGCCCTTCCACCATGCGGTGAAGCTCAAGCCGGCGGTGGGGAACCAGGCGAACCAGGGTACTGCGGCACGGCAGTCCATAGCTATTACCGCTCGGCCATCATTGCTTCGAAATTCTTTAATAATAAATAATTAAATACTTAAGTATAATAAATAAAAGTTCTTAAGTATAATAAATAAAAGTTCTTTAGTATTATAAATAAGTACGGACGGATGGTTATCGTAGACTTAGTCGGGTTCTGTTTCCCCTACGGAACCCTCAAATATTTAACGGCTGTTTTTGTACTTTGCGCGTTTAGTTACGAAGGTTTCTTTAACGATTATTTCATCTGACATGAACAATATAACAATTAAAACAACTACGTAGCTTTTGCCACAGCGGGTTTTTGCCTGTTGACGGGACTATAAACCACCGTTTCTGTAGTTTTGACAAGACGGAAATGTATTTCTCTTGATAGTAATCGTCACTTCTCCCCATGACAAATGCAGTGTCTCCACGAGGAAAGATGAAGTATACAGACAGAGTAACTAAAAGTTTCTTTTGTCCGTTGTGCCGGGCTAGAAAGTCACCCGCATTTTGCATGGCGGTAGGGCATTTCACGAATGCCTGCCTGGCTAGCTACCACCCTCAAGTAGAAAAGTGTCGGCAGCTGTCCTTGTGAGCCAGTAATTCTGGGTTAGCCTGAACAACATCCTCGACCGAATCATCACTTACCATCAGGTGAGATAGTAGTCAAAGGCTAACCTATCAAGCTAAAAAAAAACTCTGCACATTGGTGTCGTAACAGGTGACTAAGGGTAACACACTTTCTGGGGAATTGATAATTCACACTGCGATCCCCAAGCCGCCTGCCAAACTTGGGGACTATGGCAAACCCTCCCATATTAGAGGAGGCTGTTTTCAGCCGTGGACTATCTGGCTGATACAGTGAGTAATAGTTGGTAAAAGCGCGTTTAAAGTGTTTGCACCAATGAAGCTTTCTCGAATTGAAACAAAGAAAGAGATTCTTATTGCACTGAAAATGCTGGATTTCTCAATGCAATAAAAATAAAATCAGTTCTCACAGTTCAGAGTTTTCCCTGAGGGCGTATAGAGAAGCAACATTGAGGGAACAAGTTACTCTCAAATGAGTACATTTTCAACGCTGAATAGTACCTTATTTTCGTAGTACGTGTTACTTAATCTGTGGCTATTTATACCTAGTTTCGGGTTACGGTTGGTAAACTAGTTCATTTTTCTTCATCACTGTTTTAAGTATAAGTAGGTACTGGTAATTGCGCGGAAGTGGCGACTGAGGGGTTTTTGTATATTTTATTTTTAGTCAATTTTTCAAGTTTTTTAACAACATTGCGGTGTTTTGATATTTGTCCCTAATTGACCAAACTTCTATCTATAGAATAGCAATATACTTCGTTGCTTTTTATTGAACTCTATTTTGCAACTGTAGCCAAACTTATATTGTATTAACTGTACATTTAAATATGTCATCATCAACTTAAGGGTGAACTGGCCGGCCGTTCTCCATACAAAAGTTGTTGGGTGATCACTCCCTTATTTGAGGATTTAGGTCCAAAATAAAGCATAATACCGATTGATCTCGTCATTATCTAGGCTTGTATGATGCCGAAATTTTAATTAAATAATTAACTTGAGATTTATGAGCCTCGAAACATTTTCATATAAAGATTTCCAGGCTCATAACTTCCAACATATTTATAAAATGTTGGCATCATACAAGCCTAGATAATGATGATATCTATCGGTATTATGCTTAAGTCTGGACGTAAAATCTCAAATAAGGGAGTAATCACCCTACGACGTTTGTATGGAGAAGTGACCGGCCAGTTCAACCCTATTTAGCACAACTCATTTTGTAAACAATATTTGAATACGAGGGGGAAAGTTAAACAAAGTAGCTTTTCTTTAAATAACAAAACTAGTTGAGTTTTTTTTTAGTGTTTCTTCTTGTCTTTAGCATTCGTTTAATGCTCTACCTTACCTTGCAAAGTGTCAGATATTTCAGGCCACTGGAATGCGTCCACCATAGCATAACAATACTAGAACGGGAACGATAGCGAAGCACTTAAGCGCTCAATAGAAAATGCCAATATTAGTCACCAATACAAGTAGTGAAGTGACCAAAAAAATAATAGGCAAGCTCTGCTGCAAGCACTTCAAACCTCTTATTACTTTTTTTTTTAGGGAGGACATAGATGCTGACTACCGCTAAGCGGACGTCCAGCTCCACCGGGTTTTGGGCGAGGGAAGGCCCTCTTATAGCCCGGGAGGGAGAAGTGCCAAAGGCACTTCTCCTGAGACGGGCGTATAAGGCGAAAAGCGCCTTATACCTCCGTCTCCTGCGGGCGCCGAAAACGCTCCGCTACTATCGGGAGGGGTGACAGCGAGCTCAAGGGCACCACTGTGGTTTTGACCTCGGCTTGTCTCGCTGCCGAGAGACAATGTACGGAATCGGAACTAAATGCCCCGGTACAACTGCAGTGAGAATGGGCCCTACTGAATAATACTCTGTGACTATTTGGAGAGACTTTATTTTTGCCTCGAGCTTGCCGGCGAGCTCGGTGTTTGATTGTGTAACCTCTGATTACCGCACACCTGGGGATGTTACCGGGACGACTTGCGGACAACGCTAAAGCTGCCAACGTAATGGCTGCGATGGGGTCATCCGGGTCGATGCCTGGACAACTAGATGGTTCGAGTGGTGGGAGGCTCGATCAAAGTATCGGCGGGCGCAGTCCTTATTGAACTGCGCTAAAGAGGGAAGGTTAGGTCGCAATGCAACTCGGCGTACCTTACATACCACGGAGCACCGGTTGCCTTGCGGAGCAACCTGTTTTAGATGACTTGGAGTTTATGTAGGTGGGCCTCGCTAGCATGACTAAACACTGCTGAAGCGTATGTCATGATGGGGCGGATGCAAGCAGTGTAAAGTGTCTTCTTATTTTTAAGAGACAGTTTACTCTCTTTACGAATTACGGACCTAGGCGACCCATTACAAAGGCCGCCCTGTTACGGACAGTAGTGATGTGAGCGTCAAAGGTGAGATGCGAATCAAGGGTAACTCCGAGATATTTAATTTTGCCCGCCTAGGGAATGGGTTCTTCGAACAGAGTTAGAGGTCCAGCATAGTGGGGGTTCGAGTGAGTACACTCATTGAAGTACATAGCTGCATTTTCCATTGTCGGATTTGTATCAATATTATACGCGGTCGCACTGGGCGGAAGTACGTCAGACGTTACTGTAACGGCTCCAGGAGTTTATATCTATAGCTAGATCAGTACATTGGCTGGCCTAAGAATAAGAGGACCGTTCCAGTTCCTCCTGTTGAAGGTCGTAAAAAGTAACTAAGATAAGGTTCTGATGGAGCAGAATGCTGACTCACGTATCGATATCAGTGGAGTTTTGCTGCACATTGTGCACATTATGAGGCCCCCTACTATTTCTTAACAGCTTTGTTATTTGGTATACTGCCAGAGAAAGCATCCCCAAAAAGAATTGGCGTTTGCTAGTCAGTTGGCTATAAACCAAAGCCAATACTTTATACATTTACGAGTATGTACTTGGGTTGAGTTGACCTTTATGTTATTAGAAAACATAAGTTTTTTTAATACCGCGTTATGCCAGACTTTTCTCTATGTCTCAGGGTGACGGGCGCAGTGCAGTTCGTCACTTGACGAAATGCATCTGTTATAGGCAGAGGTTACCGCTTAATAAGTTGGCATCGTCAGTTTAACATCAGTTGGGCCTAGTGCTTGATCCGTCACAATAAAATAAAAAATCATGTTTTGGTCTCATACCACATCATAGGGGGCGAACCTTTTGCCATCTACCAGGCACAGTACCATATATTTATTTGCTAGAAGTACCTCGCACCCCCGGGATTATGATCCCCACGCATGGCAGGCGTCTTGGTGATTGCAGTAATGGTGGCAATTCCTCAAAATATGCTGGTGCCCACCACCAGTGATTTTCCTTTAGTAGCCTCTTACGACACCCATGGGAAGATTATGGAGGAGTGCAATGATAGCCCGGCACGCCACTGGGAATTGTGCTTCTATTATACCAGCAAAGTTGTCTTATCCCAACCAAAACTTTTATTACTTAGTTCTATATTGGTAAAACCCAGTAATTTATTTATATCGATGACTTATCTTCAAAGCTACGGGCCATTTACATCTCAAATGTAATTTACATGAAGACGAACAAAATGGGACATTCCGATGAGCTTCCTTTGATGTCGTTCTCACTTCTTAGTAGGTGTAAAATGCTGTTGATTTGTTGGTGCTTTGGAAGTCACATTATACTTAGGTGACGTCACACAAGAACAACGAAAGGGCTCGAGATAACTTAACAAGTATAAAACGTTTTTTTTGTTACAGCAGATAGGTAACTATTCAACTACCATATCGCCTGTAGGTTAGTGATGATGTGGTCAAGGAAAGTCAACAGTCATAACATAGAAGATACTCATTTTAGTAAATAATACGGGATAACTCAATAAGAGCTAAGCGAGACGTCAACGCAGGCGTCCCGAGCTCTCCTTGAAAAAGACCACCGAATCTGGTTGAAACTAGAAACGAGCTATCTGACTCATTCACGTGATTTATCCCGTATTATTTACTTTAATGAGCGAAAATCACGTTAGTTTATATATTAAAATAGACGAAACTTGAAGTTAAAGACAGCGTCTGTTGCTCGTACCTGATTTTACCTGATGGTACCTATTTCTAGCCAAGTAAATAATGTGCCATTACTAATTGGCGAAAGTATAGGTATGATTAGGTAAATAATAACAGTTAAGATAAAGAAAACAGCGTTGTTACCAATTTTTAGATAAAAGTTAAGTTGCTTACAGTTCCAAAGTAATAGTTTTGTGCGGGACGCACTTTTCCTTACCCTCGCAGCATAAACCGATTTCTTGAAAGTTTTTTGAACATTAAATCCATTCTTTTGCCGGATAGGCAAAGATATATTTTAAAGAGCACCATGAAAGGAGCAGGAATATGTACTGCAATAAAAATTCAAACGTCTTCTCAACGTCTTCTACGTTCCACAAAAAAAAAATACAATTCTACAGCGCAGCACGATATAATTAAATAAATAAGAGGATAAAAAGGTGTTTTATTGAAATTTAGTTCTATTGAAATTGGTTGCATACATATAAGTATATATCGGGACTTCATCACGATAAAACACGACAAATGAACTTGGTCGAAATGTCGAGGTTAATAAATATATCCGTTTTATTGCGATAAAGTCCGTTAAATACTTATAACTAAGGGTATATAAATAGTTATAATATACAACACTACAGCTACTACAATAAAAGCATTTAGATACCCATAAGTCATGGTAGACTCACAGGCAGTCCAAATGCTCCAGCCCACTACCAGTTGGCAGCATGCCCAACATGCTGGCAGCATTGGCCCGTTACGAGTACTTACTATGGGTTCAAGTCACGTAAGTCTTAAAGTTACCATTTGTTGCATACATTCGGATTACGTTCCACTGAAATCCACTATATAAATGCTATACAACAAAGCACCTTGTTACGGCATAGCGAGATATCATTACTCTTTGAAACAATAGAACATCACCAATGGAACCATTGTGCAATATATTTATCAAATAACGTATATTCACTCGAATGCAATGCAAAGCGAGGCAATGCTATCACGTTTCACCATTCCAGGCTTTCCTTATCCCGATTCCCGACCGTGAGGATTTTCTAGTGCTCGCGGAAAAACCAATGTATCACTGTCGGAATTTCTCGCTGTAAGGTTTAGAATTTCTCAGTGGCGCTTATTAAAACCGTTATTGAATGAATTTTTGTACTATTTTCTCACATGTTCTTGGATGCTTTTCTGGTTTTCTGTTTTATTATAATCTAGTTCAGTCGGCCGCTACTCTCTCAAGTCTCGATTACTTCACTGACTCATGATGATTTGATCACTTGTTGAACAAATAACTTATAATGTTACAACTATTAAATATTGTTTGCTTACAGTCTTCAAGTTGAAAAGATGCTTTCTGTCGGTAAAACTACGAGTATCTACTGGATATGTTGAGGTCAACTCGAAAATGCAAAGAACTACTTAATACCCATATCTTGTAATTACAAAACACACATCCACACTAAGCGAATCCATCTCTTACTTGGCCGGAGTTATTCATATATTATAATAAGGTATGTAGGTTAGGTTATCAACATCATCATAACGTAGCTATAACTTAAACCTTTGAACAAAGTTGAAGTTATTAAACCCATTAGGGTTGGTTTGCCATAATCCCCACGCTTGGGTATCTTAGGGATTGTAGGTAAAATGGCAGTTCTTCAGAATGCGCTGCTGCCTAGGTCTAGCCCGGCACCCCGCGGGTTTGTCTTAATTTCCGAGATATAACGTAATCTCGTCACGCTATTCTCAGGTTCTGGAGAACATTCTCGAAGTAAGTTTTTGTTAAATATATTGTGCTGGAAATAAATGATGACTAAAAACTAGTAGACAAATATATTTCTATTGAAAAGTAAGGAATGACCCAAATGATTCAAACAAAGAGACAGGTGATCAGTCATCCGCGGGCATCTCATTCATTTGACAGTCCTTTGTTTAACAAAGGAGATTTGGACGACTTCCAAAGTTCCGCTAACCTATTCACAGTTTCCCGGTCCGTGGCACTAATTTGATGAAGTTAAGTGGGAGTTATATATCTACATCGCGTCTATTATCACATCTTATGTAAACTTGAAAGTGTGTCTGAACTACCGCAGGCGAATTTATCGTTCGTCGCTAGAATGAGTCATTATAAAACATATTTTCTTTCTATTATTGCAGGAAACTTTTTAAACTGATCTCATAGTACCATAAATCTATACGGAGTTTGAGGATCAAGGTGGATTAGCTAACTCTTATTAAGAGAAGTACTACTTGACTACAATTGCGTCAACCTAAAAGAGAGCTTTAGTTTCTTTGTTAACTACACAAGCTAAAATTGTCTGTCATAACCATCAAATCATCCATCTTTTGTCTATTTCAGGACATGGGCACTAATTCACGCCACTGAGCTTGATCTTTTTTTATGCTTGATAGGTTAACTTTTGACCACTATCTCACCTGATAGTAAGTGATGACGTGGTCGAAGATGTTGTTCAGGCTACTGGCTAACCTAGAACTACTAGCTCTCTTTTTTGAGAGCCAGTACTTTTAGGTTAGCCTGAACAACATCTTCGGCCACATCATCACTTACCATCAGGTGAGATAGTGGTCAAAGGCTAACCTATCGAGCATAAAAAAAAAAAAAAAGCACAGCTGTCAGAACACACCATTTAGCGACAGAATTTCTACTTGAGGGTGGTAGCTAGCCAGGCGGGCATTCGCAAAATGCCCTACCACCATGCATCTTCAGCTCTATGTATCTAGATAACCAAAAAAGTACTAAAAATATTTTTACTCATAATTTCTTGTACTTTTTTTTAACCTCCGCTGAATTTAATGAAAACACAAACTTGGTTTTATTAAGACCCCATATTCCCTCATAAATAAGAAAGACGCCTCATATTGTGGGAGCCAATACAAATATAGGGCAGGGGAGCCCACTGGCTTGAATGGAGCCACGTGGCATCTCTACGCAGTTTATTTTTGTACAGTACTATAAAGTTCAGTAGAGTAGTTTTATAGGAAGCTCGCAGCTGTACACTCTTTTAAGGACGGAGATCGATCGCATTATGCAATGGGGTTATTGCGCCGCGCCGTAGCATTTGGGAATGCAAGGTTTACAGGTTGTGTTAGCAGTAAGGGAGCGATTTAATTTTTTAAGAGCGCGACAAATAATCTTCAACTTAAGGCACTGGCAAGTGCTAAATAGCTTTGCTTGAATAAGTTTTTTATGTTATTCATCCTTTAAAACTTAATTTATTTAAGTTTTAAAATATGAGTCCTATAATATATATAACTTGCAGTTTTAATTTGAATGGAGCGATAATACGATTAACGCAAATAAATAATTTCGGGTTTTTATACTTGTTCTTATTCTAGTTTTCAATAGATGTTTTTTCTTATTAATATGAAGTGAGTCTTAAATAGGCAAATTTCGAATATGTGCTTTAGAAAATGTGTACGCGTTACAGATATGAATAAAATGTATAATATTGGAGATATAATAGAGGATATGATAAATACTATTCTAATACAAAAACACGAAAAATAAAATTACACTCGATTAAAAAAAATCTTGAATACAGCTCTACAATTTCGCCTAATCAAGTTTTGTGTCAATTTAGTAAATGATATCATTACAAATTTTATTTCTAATAATTAGGTACCTACTTACCATGAAATAAAATAGCGGAAATATTTTTTTTGATTTTAAAACGCTCTAATTTATATGAATTTATTTAAAAAAAATCGATCATGCTATTTCAATATTGCGTTGTTCCGTTTCGCTCACTCGATGCGAAACGAAGTCTCTCCGTCCTCCGCCCTCAGTCAGACATTTTGCAAAGAACTACTACTACACCTATGATTCTGCATTATTTGTATGACGAGTCCTTACTGCTAGCTTACTGTCGTTGATTATCGTTAGACGAAAGAAATATATGCACATGATAGATATCGGAGATGCGAGGTGGAATGCCTATTGATTTCTATTGATTGAATTATATTGACTGTTGGAAATAATATTTCAAATCGTTATAATATAATCTTTCTTTTTTTGTCCCACTTATGTGGGGTTTGTAATATGTCATCTCTAACAACACACATGGTAACACAATTATTGCTAGAAGTATTATATTTTTTTTATTCCTGATTGGTTATCCTTTGACCACTATCTCACCTGATGGTAAGTGGTGATGTGGTCGAAGATATTGTTCGGGCTAACCTAGAAGTACTGGCTCTCAAAGACAGCTGCTGGAACACGCCGCTAGATGCTTGGCGACAAATGTTCTACTTTTAATTATATCATACATATTATTATACTTACGTTTTTTCGCCTATTCAGTATTATTTTTATCGTTGTCTAGTAAGGCAGAATTCTAGTGCAATTTAAACAGCCCATCAAACCTTCACGAGCAAGATTATACGATGTTGTGATAAAATCAATGTTTTAATTTCGAATCGTGCTCAAAATCAATCGACTGGCTATGGGAACATCGATAATACCGATTCAATGTCACGTTCCCGACTCTACGTAATCGCTATTTTTATCGATTTTATATCGATTTCACAGTTTATGTTAACGTCCGTGTTTATTTTGGAACTCTTTGATATCATAGGACAGGAAATTAAAAGTTTACGAGTTGAACTTGGTACGTTTTTAATTGCAACTGAGTCGTAATTTTGAATGTTTGCACTTCCTGTTCTATATTGATCGTTTTATTTCTTTTTGAAGATCTAACACCCAAAACTCTTCTTATTACAAACTACTACTGAAGTGATTCATAGAAAATTTTCTTGCAAATAGATTTTAGGGGACTGCGCGCTGCTGTATTTCATTTGCCGGTCATCTGTTGTTCTAAGCTTCCTTTGCCCTATTATAACTACATCACCAGTTATTATCATACTCGAAATGGTACTTGTTTTAGAGGATATACGCATATATATATATACGAACATTAGTGCAAAATTCGACCTATTCATCGCCGTCGTTTGTAGTGTTTTGAGTCTTGTTATTTGTTTCCCATACGCGCGTTTTAAGTTAAGACTAGAGTGCTCGTTGCGCTTTCCATACAAACGCAGTTTCGTCATATTTTAATTACCAAGTGTTTAAAGTGAGTAAAAATTAGCATGTATGTCTTTGAGCTTAATATCTATGCTTCTGGTTTGCCAGATATCCGTTTAATAAAGTATATTCAAAAATACTCGTTTAAATAGTTTTGTCTGTATATAGTCTGGGGCACGGGAGTGCGCCAAGTCGATCAAAATAATGGCACAGCTGTATCATCCTTTTCTTGAAGCAGTTCAGACCATTTTCCGTAACCAAGCAGGCATTGTATACACACGGTATATATCAATTTTCATTCAATTTAAACCAGTAGTTTAAGAATTATAACTAGTCAAAGATTCTTAATTTTGTCACTCACTGACTGACCGATCATCAAAACTCGAAGGCACTTCTAGCAGACATAGCATAACTGCTATTAGCCGCTTGTAACCTTTGGCACCCGTGACTTTCACGATGTCGTCATGTGGGCTTTGAGAAAAAGGTTTTACCTGGAGCTCAAGATGTAGTACCGGAAAAGAAAAAGAGGAAGACTATCTAGGAAAAAGAAATGAGATACCATCAAAAACAAAACTTATAAAAACCAAGTTTCGCAACTCAGTACTACTACTGTAAAAAGTTGTGTGATACATGTAATACCGAATCGATTAATTTATTCAGTCCCTAGATAAGGGACCTTTTGTCTTAAGTTATTACGTAATTAGTTAACCTAACAACCTCTCTAAGTGACCATATAAATATTAAAAATGTTTTATGTTTACATGGACCTCACAACTTTTTACGGTAAAAGAATAGAGTTGCGACTGGCGATAGTTGTTTGTTTTTTACAAGTTTTGTGTTTCATGGTTATTTTGACATTTATGGATATTATGAATGATAAATCGAAAAAACTGGCGAACCAGAAGCATAGATTCGGAGGCCCAGCAATATGCATGTAAAATTTTACCGAGCTTAAACACTTGTTATTTCAAATATGACAAAACTACTCTTGTATATCGAAAGCTCTACAAGTACCTGAGCATTAAATAAAATTATAGGTAGATAAGTATATGTTTATAGCTTACAGAAATAACAAATTATATATCTAATACCTACAGACATATGCCAGTATCATTTATGTATGGGTGTTGCCACTAATTAGGAAAGGGGATTAACTTCCCATTAATCATTTCACACAGTTTTATGGGGCGTTAACATCGTGATTAATTGGTGTAAAACTAAGTGTTGGGAAAATTATGAAATAAAAAAAAAGGAGTTGTTATGTTCACACGCTGAGATATTGTGCAAGTAGGTTATTTGTTGGTATTTTTTAGCTTGTTACCTTTTATCACGCAGTATACATAAATGTGAAACACATTTTTGAAGTGCTTGTAGAGTAGCTATGATGGCCGAGCGGTAATAGCTATGGACTGCCGCACCGCAGTACCCTGGTTCGAACCCCACCGCCGGATTGAGCTTCACTGCATGGTGGAAGGGCATTTTGCGATTGCCCGCCTGGCTAGCTACTACCCTCAAGTAGAAAATCTGTCGCCAAGCACCTAACGGTATGTTCCGGCAATAGTCCTTGAGAGCCAGTGAAATTACAGGCACATGAGACACATCGGCGATAATTATAACAATATAATTTCATTCATAAATTGGTCATAGTGGTCCAGTCAGATGGCAACTTATTAATAACTGTCTCAAGGTGACGGGCGCAGTGTAATTCGTGACTTGTGACGAAATGCATCTGTTATGGGCAGAGTAACCTCTGCCAGTGCAGTTCGTCACTTGTGACGTTAGGTTAGTCCGCTTAACATCAGGTGGGCCTCAAGCTTGTTCCGTCACAATAACATAAAAAAAAGCTTTCTTGTTCGTTCTTAACCAATCAACAAAGTTAAGCAACGTCCGCTACGGTCATGTCATGACTTGGATGGGTGACCGCTAGATATTATACCAATGTACTTTCCGTGCTTCGGAGGGCACGTTAAAACTTGTCCCGGTTGTTGTCTTAGGATTATGGCAGTGGTTATAGAAAATCCGTTGCCAAGCAACGAACGGTGTGTCCCGCCAGCTGTCCTTTAGAGCCAGTAATTCTAGGTTCGCCTGAACATTTTCGACCCTATTATCTCTTATTATCAAGTCAGATATCAAGTGGTCATAGGCTACCCTATATACCCAGCTATAACTGCTATGAGTAAAAAAAGTTTAGAATTTGGGTATGTGTTAAAAGCTTGTTAATTAACAGCTTAACCGAAACAAAACAGTATTTATGAAATAAAATAATTACTGCATAACGTTTAAGATACTATATTGGCCATAAACTAAAAACATTACAATCGTTACAGGTAGGTTGAGTTATATTATTTCAAAATAATATTCTATTTTAAAAAATCACAAATATACGATAGGAAAAATTTAAGTCATGTGCGGGATTCGAACACAACGAAAGCACCTTCTAAAGAACTGCCATCTTATACTGCGATCCCCAAGCCGCCTGCCAAGCGTGGGGATTATGGCAAATACCCCCTAAATAGGGGAGGCTATGTTCAGCAGTGGACGATCCGGCTGATACAGAAGCGGGATTCGAACCCGCACATGAATAAAAATTTTCCTATCGTATATTTCTGATTTTGTAATGTAATCCGCATAGCTGCAGCTTATTGCAAACCTAAAAATATTAAAAATAATATACTATTTGTTAAAAACATAAACAGACAAATTAGAAGTCAAGAAGAATAGCATAATACCAATATTTCTGTAAACCTCCTACCACGAGAATGACGTTTCCATGATTTGCATTGACATACAATAAAGTTGATTAAGTACTTTCGAGAATAATCTTTATCGTCCGCTTGAATATAATTTAAAACAACGGTCCTGCTTTCAAACTTTAGCTATCTTCGTTTTTGTTAATACAAAAATTTTTTTAAAGACGCACACAGGTGGGTACTAGTAAGTATAAAAAATATCAATTACAAATAAAAACACTTTTGCAAGTTCAATGTATAATTTTATACTCAAAATAGAATTTAAGGAACATTTACTTTCAATATCATTGTTTTTTACAAGCTTTTATTACACCAGGTCCTCTTGTATCTATCTATATTAAATAATAGAATCCGAGGAACTGAGTTTCACACACTTATCTTTATTGCATTATTATGAACTTGGCAATTGGGTTCTGATGACGTACACAATTGAACTGTAAGTATATATGGAAGGTAGGCACTTCCTTAAAGAAAAACACGTTGCCTAACAGTGTTTGAGCTTATTAGGCGAGTGAAATGCACTCTGGTCAAAGAGTGTGTAATTATTAGTAATTTTTTAAAATGATATACATGGTTCTTGAAAAAATATAAACGACCTCTTAGATTTGACTTCTGTTAGCCCTAACAAACATTTTTAGTAGATTTTGTTATATTTAAAAAAAAACATTTTACTAAAAATATTTCTTATTTATTTGTTTGTGACGGAATAAGCAGGAGTACCACCTGATGTTAAAAGTCTATTGTGCCTGTAATTTATTATTTCATATTTTTTCTTCGTTCAGGGTAAGCATTCTCCTTAACCACGACATCAAAACCTTAATCATTAAGTTTTTCTAGTCTATCTGACAAAATTGTCAAGTTCTGTGTCTCGTAGTAAAAACTGAAAAGACAATGCTTACTCCGAACTAAGAGCGCCCGCGCCCGTCGCGACAACACTGAACCGCGTTTAAATAGAGTTTTGAATATTAACATCGGGCAAAATAATAAAAAATATGAAATAATAAAGTACAGGCAAGCACGTCTTTAACCTCATGCTCACTCCATAACAAACAATAAAAAACATTCATCTAAAATGTTTGTGAGGACTAACAGAAGTCAGTTCTAAGAGGTTGTTAGCATTTTCCCGCCGTAGGGTTGAGCTTCTCCGCATGGTGGAAGGGCATTTTGCGAATACCCGCCTGGCTAGCTACCACCCTCAAGTAGAAAATCTGTCGCCAAGCGCTAAACGGTGTGTTCCGGCAGCTGTCCTTGAGAGCCAATCATTCAAGGTTAAGCCTGTTAACACCTTTGACCACATCATCACTGGTCATCAGGTGAGATTGTGGTCAAAGTGGTCAAATGGTCATAACTATCAGCGGTAAAAAAAATCTATTACGTCACATATATTATTGATTATAGAAGGAATCAATTGTCCAATGAATTCTAAACACCTCGCCGTTAAAGAAAATATGACCAAACTTGAAGTAACACGTGAAGCTAACATAATAAACAGCGGTACAAGAAATAAACATGGTATTAAAGGGCATCACGTGCACATTTCCCGTTAGAAGTCCCTCTAAATAAATTACATAAAACTAGGCCAGCGATGTACTCCTCATACTGACGACCGGTTGTAAACGATTATCTTACTTAATGCTAATGTTATAATGAAAGTCTTTTGCATGCGAGTTTGATATGATTTATTTGTTTATTTACTGGTTGTTTAAACGGCGTATGTTTCCAAAATATGATTATGGAAGTTTATTCTTAGAGGCGTCTTTATATTTTAGGCGTTTTATGTCTTGCGAGTGTTCTATGTGACGGGTCTTTACGGATTTCCGTTGTCTGTATTTTAAAAGTTGTAATAAAATTTCCCTTTGTCTAGTTTACTTTTTTTTTTCTTTATTTAATGTAATTGTCATGGATCAAGCACGAGGCCCACCTGATGTTAAGCGGACTTACCTCTGCCTATAACAAATGCATTTCGTAACAAGTCACGAATTGCACTGCGCCCGTCACCTTGAGACATAGTTGTTAAGTCTCATGTGCCTGTAATTTCACTGGCTCTCAAGGACTGCTGCCAGAACACACCTTTAGGTGCTTGGCGACAGATTTTCTACTTGAGGGTGGTCGCTAGCCAGGCGGGCATTCGCAAAATGACCTTCCACCATGCTTTGAAGCTCAAGCCCGCGGCGGGATTCGAACCATGGACCTGCGGCACGGTAGTCCATAGCCAATGCCACTGAGCCATTACTGCTTCAAAATGTATTATATGTTGCCTTTTTACCTGTATAAAATCTCTTAATTTTTGCGGTGAAGAAATTCAGTAATACATTGACAGGCCTCTTGTTATTCTGGTAGATGTAGCCTGCCCCGAAAGACCACTTTTCAGATGCATGTTTATATCATTTGGGAATATCGGAATTGAATTTGAACTGCAGAATGTCCGCTTGCACAGCTTAGCATTGTCGGCAAATTGTATGCTAAGTCTTTGGTTGAAGGGTTTTGTGACGTACTGTACTTACTTACCATGCGATGGTTAACCCAACTATTGTTGGCTTAATATACTTATGTACATTTGAAGATATGTAATAGGTTATATTTGACTCCGTTTCTCACAGTAGACTATTAAGGTAAGTAGTAGCATAGCGAAAGGACTAATTTCTCTATTGTAGTAGTCAGACAGTCAGTAAGTAGTGTTCAAGTACATTGAATAGTCATGGCATGTGACCTCCACACACACTAAACTAGATCCGAACTGAACAATTTGTAGCTTGTTGTACCGTCGCGTCGACACGTTTTTATGCTGTCGCTTTAGGTGTCGAAGTTCCTCGTGGATGGTCTCTACCGCCATGCTACGTTTCGGAAAATACGCGTGTAAATATGCCCAGTATTATCCAAAAGCCCACAAATTTTATTGTCATATGGTATCTACTGAAACTAATACACATGGGTGCTTAAGGATATGAGTAATATTCCTGTTGTTATCAAAATACGTATGAAATCATTTGGTCGATCTAAAAATGTCAAATACCTCTGAAAATAAAGCTCCTCAAGTTATTTTCCTATATAATGTACCGAGCACGAGTAAAGCGTCTACGTTTAAGCATGGGCAAACATGTTTTCATATGTGTGTAGGACGAATGTCCGGCTGGTCTCCTCTACAGGTCGCATTTCTCAACCAATCCTAGTGAAATTTTGTTGTAGATTAGATATGGATTTTGGTTTCAGTTATTGGATTTTTTCAAAACGGTGGAATGATCAGGGTTGACAATGTAAAAAAAAACATAAGCTGCGAGGTTTTCATATCACATAGCCACTACTGAAATTACTATTTTATCCCCTACAGCTATATATTTTAAATAATTATTACATAATAAATTACTATACAGGATAATAGAACCCACTTTCCGACTGCGCGGACATAAAAGCGTGCTGATATATATGTTATGTTTACGTGCAATTTCATTTGCTAATGTATTTTATTTTTTCCATTCAGTGACTGTAAATATTTATGGAGCATGCTTTCACGCAGCATGTAGTAAAAAGCATTTTCAATTATGCAACTTTACATTTGAAAGTGAACTGGAGTTCGTTTGTATAATGTCAAAAGCGGAATCCGTAAAAATGGCGTACATACTAACTTTCGTCCGCAGCTTTGTCCGTGTTCCATTTGAGTGTGAAGAACGATGACTGACAGAAAAAGGTCTGTTTGCACATTGATTAGTGTTGTGTAATAAATACGTTTGGACAGCAACTGTTTAGTGGCTAGTATATCTATTTAGTGAACGTGTTTAGTAGCTCGTATTATTTTTTGCGAGTAGCCACGTCCCTCGTCCCTTCTTCACCTTCACTCAGTGTGCCCGGCGCCCGCCACTTAGCCGGGCGTTTTCCGTTTTCCGTTTACCGCAGATAGACGCTTAAAGCATGACTAGGTAACTATCTCGTTTTTAACCGACCACAAAAAGGAGGAGGTTTATTGAAGACCTTCTATTTTTGTACTTTATTTTTTTTGTCTGTGTTACCTCGTAACTATTTACGGGGTGTACCTACCGATTTTGATGATTTTAAGGATTACTTTGTTGTCCGTCTGTCTGTCAAGACTCTTTTTCTCAGGAACGCTGCAGGTAACAGGCTGAAATTCATATCAAATATTCAGGTCTACTGTCATTTGGAGCTATGAAAAGCTCAAACTTCTAAGCCAACGCAATCAAAGATAGTCAGTCTTGTCTCATGTGCCTGTAATTTTACAGGCTCTCAAAGACTGCTACCGGAACTTGCTCTTAAGTGCTTGGCGACAGATTTTCTTCTTGAGGGTGGTCGCTAGCCAGACGAGCATTCGCAAAATGCCCTTTCACCATGCGGTGAAGCTCAAGCCCGCGGCGAGATTAGAACCATGGACCTGCTGCGCGGCAGTCCATAGCCAATTCCACTGAGCCATCACTGCTTCAAAAGTGATGGTTTGAAGTCAGTCTTCGCGGCTTCAGTCAAGCGGCTGGTCATAAAACTGAAGTCAAAATTTTACAAACAGTACATCACTGAAACTGCGGTCAAAAGCTTATTCTAATATGGACGGTGGATGCGTCCTTCAAGAATTTTATTAATTAATAATATCAACTATAACTGTATATATTTCACATTACCAGATATTTTATTGTAGTGGGTATACAAAGACGGTTAAAATTATAAAATTAGAGAGATTACACTCTCATTCCAGCTCTCTCAAGAAACGAGGGACCCGGTGCCTTAAACCGGCAGACGAGGTTTCGATTCCCAATGTACAATAAAAAAAAATACAGAATATCTGAAATTCTGGCGGTGGTGTCTAACAAAATGGACAAGAGTCCGTTAAGCTAACCATACGGCAAACATAATATCACAGCTAATAAAAATGCAATAATAAATATGTAGGTACATTCTGTTGTGGCATTTGTCTGAATTTTTGTTATCTTTTTTCGAACACTGTGCCAAGCCAAGATGCAGTCAAATGTTTTGGACTATTTGGCAATGGCTACTGAGAACATTTAAAAACATGATTATCCTCTTAAACATGTCAATTATGCCAGTTTAATTTGAAAAATGAGTTGATTTTGGCACGCTTGAACACTACAAAAACTGGTTCAATATACATAAAACAGTGATGGCACCGAGGCAATAGGAATGCGTCAAGTACGCAGTTTGTCCAACACGCATTTCGTCGAGTAAGCATTTTGTCAGGAAGTCATTTTGTCCTGTACGTATTTCGTCCAGCACGGAATAATTTATCATATAAGTACATTAAATCGGCTAAACCTTAATTAAGGCTTAATTAAAAATGTATGGTGGAATAAAGAAAATCACAAATATACATGAACCCTGAAAACACTCCTTTTTTGGGGAGTCGTGTAAAAATATGGATCATTTACACTATGGCCCTGAATTATTTGGCCAGAATACAATGTCTCAAATGTGGTGTTTTCTGTTTACGTGGTGGTAGCAAGAGACCTGCCGTTAGCCGTACCGTAAAGTACTGAACATGTTTACAATTTGGCTTGTTTGATATAATATTGATGAAATACCTGCACCGTCAGTATAATTTAAAGTTGCAAATCTATCGCACTTTAAAGAAGATTCCCTGATTTTGGTCACTAAAAGATGGGGATCTTTTAGAGTGACCAAAAAAAAATTGAATAGGGGTCTTCAAAGAATCATTGTTTGGATTAAAAAAACATGTATACTGTGAACAAACATTTTGCTAACATATCCGCGCTGGAGAACAAAATACGTAAACTTTTTTTTAAACGGATGGCGGGTTCTTTCCCCACTTCTCAGATTATACAAATATTTCGTTCAGAAACTTAAAGAGCAAATTCTTACGTACCATGAAAGATTGTAAAAAACAAATACGACGTCTTCATACAAAAAGTTATTAAATTCAATTATTAAAAATATTAGTTAGTATTTAAGTAACTGTAGCGAGATTGCAATTAAATTCCTATTTAGATATGAATTTAAGACAATTTTTCAATTGCGTGTATACTCCTTGTTGAACTTGCATGACATGTGTGCTGTGCTATAAATAAAAAAAAACACTTACTGACCTTGGGTTTAATGACAAATAGAAAGCTCGACGGTTTTATATGGGCCATTACGGCCCCATAATAATAGTTAATCTGTATGTTTAGATACTATTTACGTGCAAGTGTGATGAAAAGTATTATTTTCTCTAACATTCACGCTTTCTTTTATTTATAGCTGATAGGCGACCCTTTGACCACTATCTCACTGATAGTAACTAATGATGTGGTCGAAAATATTGTTCAGACTATCCTATAATTACTGGCCCTCTAGTACAGCTACCGGAACAAACCGTTAGGTGCTTGGCGATAGAAAATGCCCTACCACCAAGCTGCCATCCTGAGACAACAACCGGAACCGACGGCTTAACATGACCTCCAAAGAACGGAAGCGCTCAAGCTATAATGTCACTATTGGTCACCCATCCAAGTCACGACCGCGGCGGACGTTGCTTAACTTAGCTGATCGGTTAAGAATGGCTAAGCAAACTTTGCTACGAGCGCTTCAAAAACGCTTTTTGACAAACAGAATGCCGTAGCCGCCACATATTTATATACGTTATTTTATGAACTTTATTTAGTTAATATTTTGTTCTATTTTCCATTACAAGCTCATAATTAATCTGCATCGCCCCCTAAAGTTTATAACTTGAGGCACCCAAAGAGGTGGCTCGCTATGTCACCATTGTGTCCCTCACTCGTAACTCACTTGTCTAATTAAAACCCATGTTTTGTTCTCGACAGATATTTGATTAAAAATTTCACATTCTCGTTTGTTTTTATGTACCTAAACATGAACATATGCATTCTGTATTCCTACGTATACAGAATGCATATGGTATAGGGATGAACTGTGGAGTTAATCAGGAGAGTAATAGTTGGGACTGAATAATGGAGAAACCTGTGACTCTAACTGAGTGTAAGTGGGACTCGCGCATGGAGGTTTTACATGTTGAACAAAGTATATTACTATCCGATCCGTAGTCTATGGTACCTGCTACACACAAATTGAATTCCTATAAACTTCACTCTTTGAAATAGAATCCGTAACAAAATGTTAACGACCCCATTTATTAAGTATAAATATATGTGATATTATGTAAACAAACCTTTTTAACTCAGTGTTACTTCACCTATCTGTTAAATTACCAAAAAGTGTTGCACGTTATCTCTACTTCCGCACAAATGTACACTTTAGGTAATTGTAACAAGTATGCTATTTAGGGCTGCCATGTAAAAAGTGATGCTATTTTAATTGATTGATAAATCAGCTTAAAAGTGTATAAGATGTATAATAATCATGTTGTGCGCCCCATAGGCAGCAATATCTTCTTACAGTTACATTTTTTTTTAGAATATATTAGTTACAGAATAGACAATTTTCATTGCACATTTCGTGGATCCGTTTTCCTTTCAGTCATGCAAGCATACTGTGCGGCACTGCATTGCGCTTCAAATTCGAATATCACCACGGGCATGAATTCCCACCCACAAATAGAAAATTTAAGCACTCGGTTAAGAACAGCTAAGCAAACTGTTCTTAACCGATCAGCAAAGTTAAGCAACGTACGCCGCAGTCAGGAGTTGGATGGGTGACCGCTAGTGATTTTACTACTGAGCGCTTCCGTGCTTCAGAGGGCACGTTAACCCGTGAGTCCCGGTTGTTGTCTAAGGATGGCAATCGTTATAGCATTATAGCATGATGGTAGGGCATTTTGTGAATGCCCGACTGGCTAGCTACCACCCTCAAGTAGGAAATATGTCGCCAAGCACCTAACGGTGCGTTCCGGCAGCTGTCCTTGAGAGCCAGTAATTTCAGGTAACCCTGAACAACATCTTCAACCACATCATCACTTACCATGAGGTGAGATAATGGTCAAGCTGTCCTTTCAATAATAAATGAGAAAAACGTGAAAAATAATTCATATTTTACAATTGTGTTTATTAATTTCCAAACACTAACAACCCTAACTTATTTAGAAAAGCTTATCCTTAGTTCGGGAAGCAATGGATTCCCGAGGGTTTCCCTTTAGAGGGCTTCCAAAAAATTGCTAGATATAAGTGAATAGATAACGTGGTCGGTTAAATTTACTTCACCACATGACTATGCAAATGGACTGTTTTATCTATGACCAACTTGTTATTAACTTATGTGATGAGTGTGCATTTAGGTGGTGGGTAAGTTCAATACCAATACCGGCATACAATATAAAATAAATATAGTGAAAATTTTATAATTAAAAACACTATTTTGTTTATCGATACTAAATTTTGTAGATATTGTTAGGTGTACTAGGGACTTCTGTAGCCAGTTTTTATTTTGTAATATGGTAAATCAATGTGCCCTAATATTCTATAAATTCAATTGGCCAGCAACCGATTCCATTGCATTATTGAAAATGCACCAGGGTGGTATTCTAGGATTACGGGTTATAATCCCACTGGAAGTTATCTTTTTCCATCCGAAATAATTTCTATGTCCGATTATATATACGTATTTCTAAATAATGCTTAGAAAAATTAAGTAGCGATTATAATTAAGACTGAATATATGTTTAGAGTTACGTATATCTGATGAAAATCGAGGCATATATTAATAGAAACGCAGACGGACAGTCACTTTTTGTTTGTGACAACCCATTTTCTCTAAATCTACTGGACGGTATAGTTTATATTTGGTTACCCTAAAAAGCGTGAACAAACGGCTGTTGATTGTATTGCCAGTTCCTCCTGAAAAAGTGAAAAGGAATATATGACAAATGTATATACTTACATATCAAAGGTACAGGAGAGGCATAGGTACAAACATGTAACATTTTATATATGAGAAATTGTATAGTTTTACTAATACTCATAAATGAAAATCGTGCATATCCTCTTTGACATGAATTGTACTGTGAAGAAAAAGTATAATCGCAGAAGCCTGTTTATACAAAAGAATAAAAATATAGAAAAACGTAACCGATATTCAAAACTAAAATATATGAAATAACTTTTTGAACTCGGAACCATGCTGATTTAAAACACTGATCTCACATTATCATCATTCAACTTCTTCAAGTTATTTCAGTCTTTTTAGTAATGCATACTGCGTACAAGATCTTTTAATCGCCAAAAATACTGTTCACAAACAAGAGTTGCCATTACTATTAATTCACCCAGGTATGAAACTAATTCTAAAAAATATATTCATCCATTTTTTAATATTGTAAGGTTTGCAATAACGCCTGCTATGCGGATTACATTACAAAATCACAAATATACGATAGTAAAAAAATTTAATCCCACACATGACTTAAATTTTCCTATCGTATATTTGTGATTTTGTAACATATTAATCCAATTTTGATGAACCAACTTGAAAGTACTTTACTACAATAAAAAAAATATTCGTAGCTTCAGCATAAATTTAATGCCCTTACTTTAATTAAGTACCAAAAGTTTATTAAACCAAAAAATACCTACTTCTAAAAAAACAAGCTATTCCCATTTTTTTATGATGATTAAGATCTGCACATCATTTAAATATACATAAAAAAGATATAGTAATCATATAAACTCTGGTAACTAAATGATTAACTATTATTGAAACGATACAATTTATATAACAGACACCGGTCAAAAAATTAACTAAAATGTATGAAAAACCACGTTAATTAGTGACTTATAATATATTAATAAATGTTATTTAAAACTAAATTATTTCAATAACACTGTTTTCCGAATAATTTCACAGAATTACCGCTAAAAAGATTGATGTAACCGCATGCAAAATGGAAGGGATGAAACATTTCATAAAGTGCGACGAGAAAATCCTGAGTAAGTGCCTCGTCGCATATTCATAGCGATTTCGATATAACGTTATGTGTAGTATGAATATTCATAAAGCAGGGATAATTCCAGTGTTCTCGAAGCGTCTGTGTCATAAATTAGGAACACAATATGTTTACTACCGAAATGGTAATAGCAAATCTTTGAAGATGATAATGTAAGGGAGCTCGCTAAAACCGCAAAAACAGTCCTTTTATTTCAGTATTTGACCGGATGTAAGGACTTAGTTTTTTTTTTATTGCTGATATTTTAAGTCTTTGACCGCAATCTCATCTAAAGGTAATTGATGATGTGGTCGAAGGTGTTAACAAGGCTTCACCTAGAATTCCTGGCTCACAAGGACAGCTGCCGTAACACACCGATAGGTGCTTGGCGACAGATTTTCTACTTGGGGGTGGTCGCTAGCCAGGCGGGCATACGCAACCCTTCCACCATGCGGTGAAGCTCAAGCCGGCGGCGGTGGGGATCGAACCAGGGACCTGTGACTCGGCAGTCCATATCTATTACCTCTCGGCCGTCATTGCTTCAAAATTGAGCCTCATTTGAATACCCTTTATTTTGTAATTAAACTCGTATTAGTAACATATTTTTTGCAATTACGCTTGCTCCACGGGTAACATAACATAATTATGAGAAAAAAAATTTTAGTTATGTCCGGGATTCAAACCCATCCACCCCTATAGCCGGGGTATGCTCAAACCGCTAAGCCAAAATGACATATGACGTATGACTCTAATTTGTCGTTTCATTGTTAACTATCGTATGGGGCCATCACATATTTTTTTACAGAAACAATTTATGTTACAGAAAATGTACTAAACTTACGACGTTCTTACCATGTTTACCAAGTTAGACTTAAAACTCAGAACACACATTGACATATCGATTAGCTTGGCACAACAACAAAGCTAACACCAAATTACCAAAATTGTTCAGTTATCGTATAGTATTGGTCCGATGAAACTTAGATTGCTCTATTGAAGCACTCGCCTCGCCCGCGCCGTTCGCCATAAGTGCTGCCAGTCAAATGATCATGTTTTTACAACTATGTGATTTTCTAAATGGGATAATACCCAATAGGCTGGAGGTAATAAAAACTGTGCGAATTTGTTTGTCAGGTAACATTATGCAACGGCAAATACGTATTTTTTACAATTTTATTTGTCATGATGTGGTTAAAGATGTTGTTCACGCTAACCTAGAATTACTGGCTGTCAAAGACAGTTGCCGGAACACACCGTTAGTTGCTTGGCGACAAATTTTCTACGTGATGGTGGTAGCGTTCCGGCAGCTGTCCTTGAAACCCAGTAATTCTAGGTTAGTCTGCAGAACATGTTTGACCACATCATCACGTACCATCAGGTGAGATAGTGGTCAAAGGCTAACCTATCAGTCATAAAAAATGTATCTAGAGCAAGAGCCCGTCTTAGTGGGTACCGCCGCTGTGTCAGATATTCAGCCAGTTGTTTGCAAACACTACAGTTTTTAGGCGTCTAGGAGTAAAGGACACTATAGCAACTGAAATTAATGAATAAAGGAGATATAGAAACTAACCTACCGGAGTGATGAGTGTAGAGTTAATAGTTAATAAGTATTTTTGTTTATAAAAAAACATATCTATTTGAAAAACAAAGCAATGCAATAAAAAGAGCTTGTACAAGTAGATATCCTCATAAGTTATTCACGCCAATTCAACGATTACATGGTGCTTGGATGGTGGAAGGGCATTTTGCGAATGCCCGCCTAGCTAGCGACCACCCTCAAGTAGAAAATCTGTCGCCAAGCACCTAACAGTGTGTTCCGGCAGCAGTCCTTGAGGGCCAGTGAAATTACAGGCACATGAGACTTAATAACTATGAAGGGCGCAGTGCAATTCGTGACTTGTGACGAAATGCATCTGATATAGGCAGAAGTTAGTCTGCTTAACATCAGGAGGCCTCGAGCTTGTTCCGTCACAAGAACATAAAAAAACTTGCAGCTGACCAAACGAGTTGCTAATTGTATGTCCATTCGAGTGTATAATACTTGACAAAATAAAGGGAGTATAAATAAAAAAAAAACTTATTTGATTTATTATTACAAAAATTTTACTACTGCATCAAGGAATTCTTAGAAGATAAAAAACTAAAATAAGTATCTAAATCTGATTATTAATTAATTGACATAAATTTAACATGACACCTTATTGATATTAATCATTATTCATAATCAAATAATGACTTCCATCTTTTTAATTTATTGTATTTTGTGACATAATTTGCACACCGTTTAGGTAAAGTTTTGCTGTAACTGTATTTGAATTTTATAACTTTGCAATGTTGTACCTACAACTTTAGCAAAAATATTTATTCATTCATTCAATCATTCAGTGCAGTGTCAAGCAGTGACACTATAACTGTAATGGACAGTCGTGACGGTACCTATGAATCGGGAGACATGTAAGTATCGCCTCATTACTTAGGGCCTGTTTCAGAATGTTCGAGTAAGTTCCGGTTATACTACCCAAAACATATTTAATAAATAAAACACTATCTTTGCGTTTCACAGTCATCGATTTTGCCTATCCATCGGTTAAAGCTTGAAACGCGCTGCATGTTAACTGTAATTTTTATCATTCAGTTATTTTATGTTCTGGGTATAACCGGAACTTACTCGAACATTCTGAAACAGGCCCATAATAAAATAAAATAATATAACCTACTGTATAATATTATTTATATATTGATATATTTTCTGTATACGAATTTCGGTAGAGCACGTCGTCGGTTGGAACTACGCCAAACTGATAAGCCCACTCATGCCAGGTCTCTTTATTGCTCAAACCACAACTTAATCTGATGTGACTGCCAGCTGTGACCTGTGACCTCCAGTTGTGACCTGTGACCTCAGGATGTGACCTAACTGTGAACTGCATCGGTTATCCGGCCATGTCGTCCTACATTAATATACAATTTACGCCAACTGGTAATGCGTATATGACCCGAAATTTAGATGTCTCAAAGACTACTGAATAAGTTGGGTTTTAAAGTATCTGATGTGTTATAGCATAAAACCTTATTCTTAAATATTAACAAACATAATTTGAATTAATTCCCATGCTTGGGATGCTTTTGAGGATCGCAGCAGACGTTTTCACTTCTTCTTCAGAAGCCGCTGCTTCCCACCTTCTCGTGATTTTCCCTTAGTTGTGCCTTATGACATCCACAGAAATAAATGGGGAGGGGGGAGGGTCTAATCCAGCACCCCACGGGGTACTGCCTGGGCAACATCTGGTGAGATAGTATTTAAAGGCTAGCCTATATCAGCTGTAAAATAAAAAATTTGCCTAGAAGTCAAATCGAACTTGTCTTATATGTTATTATTAAGTATTATTATCGAAAGCAATATTATTAATAAATAGATTCAGGCGTTACTTTGCGGAAATCTATATTTAATAATAACAAATATTTTTAAAATATTTTATGAAAACATCAAATTAATATTTTAATAAAACACTTAAAAAATACAAAAATATATCTAGTGACAATTCCGCCTAATTTTCTTGTTAAGCCGACGTGACGTCACAAACGCCACGCAGCCAAACCGGATGAATTTTCGACGCGTTACGCTTCTACACGAAGCATCCTCAGGAGGTCTTGACTCTACGAGCGCACGATCGAGAAGTTTTCGATCAATCGAATCTCGACTGCTTTATGAACAATATTCTACATATTCCATATAATATTTACTCGTATTACCTAATATATGTTCTTTAAAATATATATGTAGTTTTTTCCTTAGTAACATTTTATTGACTTCAATTGCATTTAAAAAATACAAACAATGGAATAATTATAGTCATGTGAGGTATTCGACCGCTTCATCCACCCCTATAGCCGGGGTATGCACTGACAGCTAAGCCAACATGACGTATGTCGCATGACTCTAATTTGTCCTTTCGTTTTTAACCATCGTATGGGGATGGAGCTATCTATAGTTCAAATTACTTTGTAATACAAACAAGACTAATTTGAGTATTCAGTCGCATTTATAAATAATGTATTTTCCAACTCCGTGCTTCTCTTTTTATGGGATTATGACAGAACAAGCACGAGGCCCACCTGATGTTAAGCGGACTAACCTCTGCCTATAACAGATGTCTTTCGTCACAAGTGACGAATTTCATTGCACCCGTCACCTACAGACATACAGTTGTTATGTCTCTAGGTGATGGACATTGTCTCATGTTTGCTGCCATAAAATACTGGTAGGTGCTTGGCGACAGTTTTATTTCTTGAGGGTGGTAGCTAGCCAGGCGAGCATTCGTCAAATGACCAAATTACCGCTCGGCCATTCATTGCTAAACCATTAAATATTAGCTGATTATAGTAAGTTTTTATTTCTGATGCATATCCCTTTCATGAACTCAATGCTTTGCACTATATATATAATAGCTCTACTAATAAACATCTTTAAAAGACGTTCTTCGTCTAACTTTACTTATTAGGTAGAGCTCCAAATTGCACAGAAAAATGCGTTCGTACGTAATTACTGAACTGAACAGTGGAAGCTTGTTTCGAACTATTGTGCTGCCTGCAGTTATGCAATATTACTTTGCATCTGGTTTTGGTATAGGGTTGTCAGAAAATGTTTTACATGAACCAAAAACGAATAACTAGGTGCTTTTGATACTATTTAATAATTATTCACAGCTTATATACCATCCTTTAATTATTCTCGTAAAATGAGGCGCAGGCCTTACCTGGTATAAATATCATACTAATCTTATATAACAAATAAAATAACGGACCTCAATATTCGACCAAAATGACGCTCGCTTGACAATAGTATACTGTGTTAGTATTGTGACATATTGTACTTTTTATTAATAGCTGATATGCTAGCCTTTGACCACTATCTCACCTGATAGTAAGCTATGATGTGGTCGAAGATGTTGTTCAGGCTAACCTAGAATTATTAACTCTCAAGGACAGGTGTCGGAACACACCTTTAGGTGATTGGCGACAGATTTTCTACTTGAGGGTGGTAGGTAACCAGGCGGGCTTCGCTAAGTGCCCTACCACCATGATAAAACGACTGCCATCTTAAGACAACAACCGGGACCGATGGCTTAACGTGCCCTCCAAAGCACGAGAGCGCTCAGTAGTGATATCACTAGCAGTCACCCATCCCACAAATGAACGCGGTGGACGTTGCTTAACTAAGCTGATCGGTTAAGAACGACGAGACCATGAGCACTTCAATTACTAGTAAGTTACTAGTAAGTAATTGAAGTGCTCATAGCGAATTTGCTACATCGTGGTTTTATTTTGTATAAGTCAAGCATATCGTGTCAAATAAAGATATTTTCTTTCTAGATAGTTTCAATCCGTTTTTGAATACACAATGAATGTATTTTGTGATATATATGTTGACGATAAAAAAATTGTAAAGTAAGTGCCAACTCGCGAGTACTTGCAAGTTTCATGCTTGCCAGTTGGCAGTTAATATGACGTATGTTTCGTTGCATTCCTAGTTAGAAATTAACTGAACCGATTAGTTGCAATGTTTTTAAAACTAGGTGCTACATACATTTATGCACATTACTGAGATTTAATATCTACATACGTATTGCCGTGGAGATTTAATTAACGGTTCGTACTTGCAGAGTCGGGACAATAGTTCAACCTAAATAAATTAAAAAATATTTGTTTGTCAACCCTAGCCAGGACCAAGAAAGTTCGTCAAGGAATTTCCATTACTAGAAATTTATGAATACAGTTTACTCTAGATAGAATTCAACTCGACGTAAATTGTTTTTAAAACATTCGACTACTACTGCTACCTGCATTTTTTCTACCTGCATATAATAATAATAATTATGCTTTCCAACTCCTCACTAAAATTAGGGACGGTCAATTGAAACCTATTAACGTATAGTTTATAATCGGAAACGCGGTAATTAAAGTACGAAAATAGCTCTAGATGGTTAACCGATAGAGTAAGGAAAGTAATTGATCTCGTTTTAATGACTTAACTGTATTGAAAGTGGGCACTGTTATTTCATAATGTTTTGTAGAGCTATTAAAAGTTTAGTATTTATATATCTGATGGAGTATAGAGATGTATGCAGGCTATCTGTGGAGACTGGATTGGACTGATAAAACATAAACATGTTTTATTAGACATGTATTAATGTATTTACGTATTTTTTGAAGCGCTCGTAGCGAAGTTCACTTAACTGTTCTTAACCGTTCAGCAAAGTTAAGTAACGTCGCACGCGGTCATGAGTTGGATGGGTCACCGCTAGTGACATTACTACTGAGCGCTTGCGTGCTTCGGAGGGCACGTTAAGCCATCGGTCTCGGTTGTTGTCTAAGGATGGCAGTCGTTATAGCATGGTGGTAGGGCAATTTGCGAATGCCCGCCTGGCTAGCTACCACCCTCAAGTAGAAAATATGTCACCTAGCACCTAACGGTGTGTTCCGGCAGCTGTCCTTTAGAGCCAGTACTTCTAGGTTAGCCTTAACAACATCTTCGACCACATCATCACTTACCATCAGGTGAGATAGTGGTCAAAAGCTAACCTATCAGGTATAAAAAAAGGGTGTCGTGCTGGAATATCACTTGCCCTAACTTACACTACTATCCCCAGGACGGCTCTAAGCGTAGTGTTAAGACAAACTCCCTTAGTAGGGATGTTCAGCAGTGAAGAATCCGCCTGATACAGAAGACAGGGAAATGCAAGCAACAGGGATAATGTTACTAATTATATTTCTCCAGGATTAAACTTGGAGTTCAAAGAAAAAAGTCCATTAACATCTATAGTATACAAAACTATGCACCTAATTTCCACAAGTTTGGTTGGACTTTGTCATCCTCATTTGGGTCGCCAAGATACAGGCTTTGCCTAGTTTGGGACCCGCTGGGATATTATTGTAAGTAAGTGTTGTTTTAAATTTGTTTAAACCCTGGTCTTACTTAAAAATAATTGTTACACACTTAATACTTTTCTGGCAAATAAATTATTATTGTAGCTCTCGTTCGCAAGGACATTATTTTCTGTCCTTGCAACGAGAGCGTAAACCAGTCCCGCTATATTTGCTAGCAACATTGACTTCTACTTGAAAGAGAAAGATGACAAAGGCTAAAAAGTATGCAGAATTAGTACTTTCTTCTCATGTCAAAAGAAAACGGATGAACATAATTTCTCCACTCTTCATCATTTTCTAGTAGTTTGCTCCGAAATGAGACCGAACCAGTATATACAAAGTTACTTTAAGGTGCTAACTAATAACCAATGCAGAATTAGGCAAAAATAAAATCCAAAATTTATAAAAAATATTTTGTAATCTACAAATTAAAATGCCCTCTCATTATTGCTAACCACTAGTCGAATTTTTGTCATGCCCGTGTTGTGCCGGGCTAGAATGTCACCCTCCCATGTCTACCCGTGGGTGTCGTAAGAGGCGTCTAAGGGTAACACACCAGAAGGTGGGCAGGAGCGCATACTGAGGAACTGATATCTCACACTGCAATCCACAAGACGACTGCCAAGCGTGGGGATTATGGAAAACCATCTCCCCCTCCCAGTAATGAGGGAGCCTCCAGTAGTGGACAATCCGGCTTATACAGTAGACGTATTTTTATATTGGACTAAAATCAACCAAACGTTTCACATATAGAGAGGATTCGCTGTGCTCGATCCGATCATGATCTGTGTAACTGTCATACAATACAGAAAACCATAAAGTACATAAATTTCTCCATCTAACCGATAATATATAAATAAAATCGAGCGTTCCCGGACTGAGACATTTTAATCTTGGACTAATACTTCAGAATTGAAAGGATTACAGCTAAGTTATAAATCAGGTAGATTAACAGCCATCCTTGATCTCTTAATCCTTTAATGGCAGAACTAGAACAAAAAGGGGTCCTGAAGGAATAGACAACAATTAGTGAGGGTAATAGGTTAGTTAAAAGGTTCTAATTTACGCTAAGTGTGATTATAGAATTTACTCAGAGCTTTGTAATGCTCCAGTTTAGGAGTCAGATATATTTTAGTGTTTTTATATTAACATCCACCCCGGTTTCATACTAACCTAACCGTTGAATTTAGTAATCTCGCGCTCTTATAGTATATATATATATATATACTTATAGGCCATTTCAGTAATATATTTGTTAAGCCAGGAAGTTAGAAATCTTTTGTTTTATTGCCAATAGGCTAACCTTTGACAACAAACTCACCTAATGGTGGTATACAGGCTTAGCGATAAAAGGAAACTATTGGCTAGATATAGCTGCCGTAATACACGGTTAGGAGCTTGGTGACAGATTTTCTTCTTGAAGGTGGTAGCTAGCCAGAGTATTCGCCAAATGCTCGAACACCGTGCAAAGTTTCGGAGTTGTCACGCCGCCTAAAGTATTTTTTTTATCATAATAAAAAAAAAATAATGTCTCCCACATAGTCTAATAATAAGACTAATCCTAAAGATACTATTCCACACCTTGCTGACTGCAAGTGCAGGCTGCACGCGATGGTAAGTGTAGTTGCCGCCGTTGGCTGCATGTTCGGTGCCCGGATGTCAAGCACTTCCAGCCTGCAGTTGCGGCGGAATCGTTACTGATAACGTTGTACTTGAACTGTATAATATTTTTTTATTTGCTTTACTACGAAAAAAAATATTTTAACACCCTGATGAGCTGTAAGTTGGTATACTATCAAAATCAGCATTTCCAACGACGGCTGCCGTCGGGAAGGTAGCCAGGCGTAAAATCAAGGCTATAACATTGTACAGTATGTCCTGTGTTGTCATGTCGGGAGTAATTATTTTTCCGAATAAATATTACAACTCAACGGGGCCAGATAGCCGCCATGCTGAGCATTTCGAACTGGTAGTGGAATGGATAGTTTGGACTAAAATTTAAGCCCATATTTACTTTGTCCTTTTTTGCCCTGAGTAGCTACAGAAAACATGTTTTTAATTTGTTATGTTGTCCTTTGCGTTATTAGAGAAGGGTAGGAACAAGACGGTGGAAAAACTTTTTTTTACCATTGCTGATAAGTAAGCCTTTGGCCACAATCTCACCTGATGGTAAGTGATGATGTGGTTGAAGGTTAAAACCTTCAACCGGCTTAGCTTAAATTACTGGCTCTCAAGAACAGCTGCCGAAATACACCGTGCTTGGCGACAGATTTTCTACTTGAGGGTAACTAGCCAGGCAGACATTCGCAAAATGCCCTTTCACCATGCGGTGAAGCTCTAACTCGCGGCGGGATTCGAACCACGGACCTGCTGCGCGGTAGTCCATAGCCAATGCTACTGAGCCATCACTGCTTCTAAACAAACAGAAGAACAATTCTGTATAGTTGTGTTGTCTTTAATTATTTTTTACATTAAATTGTCCTTGACCAGACATCTCTCGCTTGGTAGTTGAGTCCAACTAGCACTGAGTAGTCATCGCTTCTCATTCAACTGACTTACACTCAACTCATAATACACTCTCACTGCCCTATAGGTAAATAAAAAGCTATCTTATCAGCTTTAAATCAGCCATTACGTTTCACCGCCGCGCACTAGTCAGTTTGACAGGCCGACATTACCGGCAATCATTATGCGCACACGCAAGCGATTGGGACGTTTAACTGACATGGCGCTGCTTCCGGTTGGATGTCATGCCGGGAGTTTCCGTTACTCCTTTAATTATTTGGAAATGTTGAGAAGTTAAGGTAAAACAGTGGTGAAGGTAAGTTGCTAATATTTAGAAATACCCTCAATTAACCTTACATTGTTTTACACAGAAATTTTATCGATAATTGTGTTAAATGGTTAATTGTGAGAGTTTTTTTGCATTGAACATGGTAATGTTCCTAAATTTACCTAAGAAACTTCAAAGACATAGGTACAAGTAGTAAAAACGGAGCATATATATATTAATTGTTTTTTTTTTTAATTTATAGCTGATAGGCTAGCCTTTGACCTCTATCTCAAGTTATGGTAAGTGATGATGTTATCGAAGATGTAGTTCAGGCTAACCTAGAATTAGTTGCTCTCACGGACAGTTGCCGGAACACACGGTAAGGTGCTTGGCGATGGCGACAGATTTTCTACTTGAGAGTGGTAGCCAGCCAGGCGGGCTTTCGCAAAATTGCCTATCACCATTCGTTATCAAATGCCATCTTAAGACAACAACAGGAACCGACGGCTTAACGTGCCTTCCGAAGCACGGAAGCACTCGGTAATAATGTCACTAGCGGTCACTCATACTAGTCATGACCGCGGCGGACGTTGTTAAACTGATCAGCTAGATCGGTTAAGGGCCTGCACTGTTATATTTCGTCTCCACTTCTCGCGTTTTTAGTTCGCGCCATGTACCCCATGGCGCCATGTTCGCAAGTCAATGGCAATATTTTATTTTATTAGAAATTTAGAGCGCTCTCTAGTAGAACTAGTAGAAACTATCTTGTCACACACGAATGATATATGAATGAATGAATAAGCGCCATCTAGCACGCATATATGATACCAACACATTAGTAGGGTGGCACAGTTAATAAATTTACCATACCTACAGTAGAACAAGTTTAATCTTGATGAATACCAGCTTTTTCTTGCATGTTTTTGTGTATACAAATTTTCAACTTGCCGATTTTGATGAACTAATTGCTTTGATGTAAGGCGTAACCCATTACAAAAAAGATAGTTTATTTATTACAAAAACAAGTAAATAGTGTAAAATTTGCGCTGAAAATAATGAATAAGCTTTTGTACCCCATGATCAAAAGACAGATAGCGGGTATACTATTAGGTATTATTATCAAGTAGCTTGGTTTTCAAACAAGATTTTATCTTGTTTAAAAACTAAGTATAAGTCATACGACTTGCTTGTGTCATTACTACAAGTCCTATTAAGGTCACATAAACAAAAAATCACATGGAGAAGGTAGTAAGTACAGTTATTGTTTCAATTTGTTAATAATAATTCATACATTTCGTGAATGCTATTGCGTAGATGGGTGGCACAACAAAACTTTTAAGAAAATAATATCTTTATTCAGATTACCCACTTAGGTGTTTTGTTTATAAATTTTACCATTAAATATTATTTGTACCCGTACGTAAATATTACTATTTGTACTACTATTCGTACGTATTACCACAATATTATATATCGATAGTAAAACTGTGGTATAACTTAATGTTGTCTTAGGTTTTCGCGATTGTTACACATAGTAATTAAACCACTTTAAACGGTTTAAATCGCGTATATTTATCATTATTTTGTCCCGACGTTTTAAACACTTTGCAGTAATCGTGGTCACGGGTAACTAAAAAAAATTGATAAATATACGCGATTTAAACCGTTTAAAGTTGTTTAATTACTATGTGGTATAACTGTATTGGTAGAACTAAGATACTATCTTATTCATATGTCATCATATACGAGTACGTAGAAAGAAGTAAATATACTTATACTATATATACTTATTAGCTAAAGCCAAGTAAAAAAAGGCAGTGCAATGCATACCTTTTATTTTAGCTGATTTTTACGTGCGCTCCGTAACCACCGGGCAAAACGGAGCACTTATCTGTCATCTGTCTATCCGTCCGTTTTAATGTCAAACAAATCTTGAGCTCGTAAACTGGATATAGGTGACAAAGCGCTCGTAGCGTGGCTGGCTTAGACATTCTCTACAGATCAACTAAGTAATTCAACGTCAGCTGCGTCATGACTTGGATGGGTGACCGCTAGTGGTATTACAACTAAGCGCTTCCGTACATCAAATGGCACATAAAACCATTGATCTCGGTTGTTGTCTTAGGATTGCAGTCGCTTTAGAAAGGTGGTAGGGCAATGCCTGCACGGCTAGCTACCACCTTCTGTCACCAAGAACCAAGCAGTGTGTTCCGGCAGCACTCCTTGACCCTAGTGATACTATATTGTAACATACCCTAGATATAATCCTAGTGTTCATATGATGGGTTGCTTTTCTGGGCTATAATTACTATGATATTATGAATACTTATTTCAATAACTTTTTATGTTTGATAGTTTGTGTGTGTTCCATTATTTGCGGAAAGAAGAGTCTGTGTTTACTGCATGACAGCTTTGTATGGTACCGTAAGGCCTACTGTTACTGTTACGCTGTGGCCTCAAAATATTTTTTATTCCATCAGCATGTTCATATTTATGAAAAGTCTTTCGTTTGTCTGGTGCCCATTCAGGGTAAGAAATATAATTTTCCTAGATCTACGAAAAAATATGGTAGATACTTAAGATTTACATACATTACGTATTACTTACTATATTCAGCATACTAAACTTTTCTGAGTGAATAGTAGGAAAAAAAATGGAATCTAGGTAATAAAATTACAAGCAGAATGCATAAAGCATATTGTAAATAAACGTAGAAGTAAATACGTATCAATTTATATCAATAAATAAATAAATTATAAAAATAAATTTTGCTTAGGATTTAAACCTTGCACCTTCAGTTTTCTGGTCTGACCTTAGAAGAAATGAGCTACTCAAACAATGTTTTATCGATGAAAATGACAGACCTATGTAACATTTGTGATTGTGTTTCCTGGATCAAAATGTGGCAACGTAAAAACTAAAGAGTTGTCAACGTAGGTGAACTACGAAATCAAGGTAAAAATGTACAAGATTTACATTAAATAATTGAAAAGTAGTTAGATAACTAAATTATATGTAAATACGTATCAAATTTTAATAAAAAAAAAATTTGAGACAAAAAGATCAATGCGTCAGATTCGAACTCCGCTCTTCCAGATTCTGGTCTGACCATTCTAAGTATGCGCCATTTAGACAATGCTAATGCTGTCGAAAATAAGATATATTTACAGACTGTTGTGCCTTACAGTCAGAAGTAAACGCAGTATGAGATTTACCATAAAGTATTGATTTGTAAATTTATGTAAAAGTTCATATTATGAAAAATTCAGAATAACGCTCATAATGACTTTAGGTAAGTCGTTCCTACGTCTTATAAAATCATGCATGTTTATTTTGTTGTGATAGTGGCACAGTAACGTGATGAATTAATTAAAATTAGAAAATTACATTCATGATAGTAAACATAAATGGAGGAAACAGTACAGATGCCTGCCTTATTATGTCCACGATGCGTTTTTGACGATTTGTATAAACCTTTTTTGTACCTACAAAGCGTTTATTTGTAATTTTACCCATATTTTAATTAAATCGAGTACGCTGAGAAAAGCGACACAGGTCCAACGCTCAACGCGGCTGGCCGCGGTTTGAACGATAATGATAGCGCTATACGTGGATCGCTGGAGAAAATAGTGCGGCATGATGTTAACGCTTCTCGGAATGAAAGGGCGTATGCGACATTTTAGAAACAGACTTATTACACATTAACCATGCTTTTTTTGTAAAAAATTGAATAACAAATTTTATTGCACTTAAAAATTCATTATTTTAGAACATAAATCATATCTTAATACATTAAAATCTAGCGGAAAAAGTAGAAAACCTTTATTTTCAGACGGGTTTTTGTAAATTTTTTGTATCGAGCCAATTATTAGGAAACATATTTTGAGTGCTATGAGCACACTACCTATATCCTTGAGTATTGTGTATATAAATTGCAGTACCATGCGTTATCTGGTTTATGAGATTTTCTACATATTGTTAGCATTATTTCTTATATACTGGGCCTTAAGTAAGGATTGGTAAGCGCTTAAAAATAGCACACCGTCAATTAGAAAATCTATTGTGTGACGTCGGATATAACTAAACACCGGTATCCTTCTGCTTAACTTGTGTTACAGAAGGACTGTATCGCTCACCAACATTAGTGACTTTTCCCATACCTACTTCTCACATTGAGAGTCAGTTGTTACCTTGTTAGACCATCAAATAAGATTGTGGCCAAAAACTTGCCTATAATGAATTAAAGCTGAAACACGAGAAGGTTATCGAGTTACATAAATGCATAACAATAAGAAAAAACAAACTAAACTACAGTTGTATAGCAGCACCGTGCTAGGTCGAGACTATGTGATCGTAAACTTTCTCCTCGAGCTGGCAGCAATCGAAGAGTAGGGACTGTAGTAAGGCTCCAAAAGTATTAAAACCACCTTATCTAAATTGACAAATTGATTTTCGAAAATAGAAATATGACGTTATTAATAATTAATTTAATTTCATAGCATTAAATACTCACATACATATTGATGAAAACCCACTTTAAGACCTAGTGTATCCTTACGTGGTCCTTAACTGTGGCCCGGCCCTTATGGATAAGCTCAGATTCGATCAATAAACTTTGGAGAGAGCTATGCTCGGAGCTTCTTTGCGCAATAAAATCTGAAACGTGGATATCCGCCAAAGAACCAAAGTCACCGACATAGCTCTCAGAATTTGCAAATGGAAGTGGAAATGGGCGGGCCACATTGCTCGTGGAACTGATAGATAACCGGTGCGGAAGAAAGGTTCTTGAGTGGTTACCACACTACACTGGAAGACGTAGAATTGGTAGGGTTACTAGGTAGACTGACGACATCGTGAAAGTCGCGGGTAGCCAAGGTTACAAGCGGCTAATAGCCGTTCTCTATCGAGAGGCCTTTGTTCAACAGTGGTTGTCTTCCGGTTGATAGATAGATAGATAATTCTTTATTGTTACACCAATAAAATACAAAATAAATCTTAAATAAAATTTTGAATAAAGTGTCACAATGGGCGGCCTTATCACTAATAGCGATCTCTTCCAGGCAACCTTTGTATGGAGAGGAAATACAGGAACAATGTCGGGGGTGTACATAAGAAACATAACTAAACAATCATCGAGATAAAGAAAATTAGTCTACGTTATAATCTAAAACACATAATTTAAAATCTAGTAATACCTACAATATATTTATTATTATACTAATACATATTAATATTACATAATATATTCACACAAATATATAATACAAGTATATAAATAATATTATATATATATATATATATATATAGATAAAGTATATATATAATTTAATATATAAATACAGTCATATAACTAACAATTGTTGGTTGATGATGATTATGATAATATATATCCAGATGTATGTCCCCGAAGAGATATCTAAACCCTCAAGTTTCGGTAATGACGTTATTGGTCCTTGTAATAACCGCTACGTATCGGTAATTAATTGAAATAATTTAATCTATTTTAATTCTATGCGAATTCGCGTTCCCCGATCACCTATTGCCATATTGCCATCATATTATTTTAATATACTCAATACTGCTGACGATAATGTTTTTACCAGATAAACTCAATACCCATCCGGAACTCGAACCCAGAACCTATACATTCTATAGCATCACTTTACGCCACTCAATCAACGAAACAGTACTTTTCCATTTTTTGATATCCAATCTGATAGCTTGTATGCAATCTAGGTATAGCCTGCTTAACATCGTCTCTTGAAGTACGCGCAAGCCAACGCTTTCAGCTGCGTCCCCAGTGGCGGTAGCGTTCAAGGTTTGTTTAAGAACCAGTTCTTAAACATTTTTCTTATTGTTTTTTTTTATCTTACATATAAATGTTACGTAAGAGCATAAAACCTTAATAAAGCTACGGTCAAATAAAAAACGTTTCAATATATGATTAAGAAATCTTAAACGATTTAATGATAAAATCTGATACCCACCTTGAACGCCACCTTTGGGCGTACCTTTAAAGGGAAGGGCGCGCCGTAGTGAATGTTTTGTTTAATGTTATTGTAACGGATTGTTCCGCTTGTGCACGAGGTGCACCTGATGGTAAGCGGTAACCTCTCCCTATTAAAGACGCATTTTGTAACAAGTGACGAACTGAACTGCGCTTGTTATCATTAGACATACAGATGTTGGGTCTCATGCGCCTGTAATTTTACTGGCTCTGAAGAATTGCTGCCGGGACACACTGTTATGTACTTGGCGACAGATTTTTTACTTGAAGATGGTAGCTAGCCAGGCGAGCATTCGCAAAATGCCCTCTCAACCTGCGGTGAAGCTCAAGTTGGCGGTGGGGATCGAATCTGCGGCCTATCATTGGTTCAAAATCTCATTAATATCATGGCTTCAAAAGTCTGTACCAGCAGGTGAGACAATAATTATATGTATATAAATAAGACGTCCAATTGCTAACGACCATATTTTTTCGAAGTTAGTTAACATATACACAGGTCAATAAAGTCAATTTATAAAACGCGTGGCATTAGTGTTCAATAGGGCGTGTTATTGAATAATTCGAATATTAACGCGCACTGCGGGGAGAGGCATGTGGTAACTTCACCTGGTGAGTGAACCTGAGTTCAATATATCCTAATCCTTAAACTCTTTTAACGTGGAGGCCTTCTTAGCCTCATATCACAACGGTTGTTAAGATATGGAAACATATTAAAATATTTTTATTGAAATGATTCAAAACTACTAGATGTCGTCGTCCGTGGTTCTGACACTATGTTTCAGAGAAAATAAGCGAAATATTTTTGAGATGTTTTTGATCTCATAATGTTTCTATTAGCGTTAGTGATGTGACTGATGACTATGGCTGTGACATCGATGTTAATTTAAGGCTAGCTACCACTCAGACTCCAGCTTCAGACCCCAGAATACCTACTAGTAGATAGACCACTGTCCTTTCAAAGAGAACCTACACATTTGATCACCTACTCCTCCCCACTCCCAAATCAGTACACGCAAAAACGTCTCTAATGAGCCTGACTTAGAGCTGCTCTTACTTCGTACAGCCCGTGATATGCTAGCGGCCCACCGACCACCATCATAGGACTAACTAAATTGAAAATAAAAGAAAAATGAAAGATTCATAAAATGTAAGTTGTCCAACAAATGTTGTACAATTTGATTGTTACTAAGTTGGCCGCAAGCAGAGGACGGCGTGGGCGTGCAGGGAATTTGTATATGTCACCATATATTTTTTGTAGCTAAGAATACTATTTAGTGAGGTGTTTTATGTTACCGCGTGATGGTCACGCCTGTCCCGGTCAGATCATCATCATAAATTGTACAAGCGAAAGTGACAATACTCGCGATGCGAGAGCTGCGCAAGAGCAGCCCGAAAATGTAGGTACTTATCGCTGTAGGAACGGTAGAGAGAGAGAGTCCTGCCCAGACATAGAAAATTTGTCGCCAAACAAGTTACGGCGTGTACGGCATACGGTGAACACAAGCCCGTGGATGTTTTAATGCGTCAATAACTGTCAGACAGCCGAGTGGTTGACTCCTGCGTTGTCCACGATCCAGTGTCGTCTTGCGGCTTTCAAGTTCGAAACAGAATACAGCTAAACGCGCACTGCATTTAATTGTTTTAAGCTCAGTTTTTAGTTTTTTTTTTTACATTCTGTAAACATTTATCCATATTCCCAAACAGCGTTAAGTCTACCTTGAGGCATTTAACATCTCAAGCGTCACTATGGTTGCGACTTGTTAACGACCAGGTGTAATTGTTATTGGTTTATGGTATACGGTCGCTATGAGGGTTGCAAAGGGGGTGGAAGAGCGACGAGGGACTAATAGGGCTGTAAATTTGATGTTATCGTAGTTCGATTGACAGAATGGGACTTAAATTGGGTGCATGGTGTATCGGTGGTGAATAGTGTAAATCAATATTTTCTTAGTACTGATTCTTTCTTGATATGTAATAGGTAATCTACTAGTCCAGAAAATTACTTCTCATTTATTTTTATGGATTTGGACTCTGTAGATATGGAAAATTACTTAGCAAACCTTTGAATATTATACCCTGGCATGGTAGGGTTATTTTAGTACAAAATTTTATGCCCCGGGCGGGAATCGAACCCGCGTCCTCCGATTTCGCGCCGGATGTCTAAACCTATTTTGTGCTCCAATAATTTGCTGCCATTATCCTTACGCTCGGAAATGGCAGGTCTTCAAAAGGCACTGCTGGCCACCTTCTAGTATCGTTGCCTCGTACAAACACAGGAAGATATGGGTATTGTTTAATGCAATTCTAGCCTGGTATCCCACGACCATTTTAATAATCATCAAATTAAATATTGATTTGTAAAATATGACTACCTCCGTGTGTGTAAATCGCAGCTTCGGAATCAGGAGGTCCTGGTTGCGATCCCCGGGTTATTATGTTTTTCGGACAATGACATTTTCAATAGCAGGAACTGTGATATGTGCCCAGTAGATGGCAATAAGCTCGCCCCGTATTACGTGGGGCCAAAACATGTCTAACGAAAGATGGATATTAATGACACTGCAACCCTTTCGGGGATACCAGCGTGACGATATAGTGTATGTTTTATTTGTGACATATGTATTTTTTTACATTACTGCAGTAAGTAAGAGGAATTTTTGTATGCATTAGATATATAGCTTATTATCACAGAAAAAAAATAGTCTACATATCTCGATAGTTAAAGATTTATTAGTCGCAAAGATGTTTGATAAGTTCCCAACAGTAATATACTACTATGTATACCTAAATTCCCCTATATTATAATTTATAACAACCACATTCGTACAACTAACTGTATTTAGCTACTTCCACCGAAGAGTAATCGGTCGTTTAAGTCTATACATCAATATTTTTAACCGATCATTAGTCACCAGTAACTATATTCACCGCATCATTTCCGGCACTTCAAAAACATGTACACACATAGATGCAGTCTTCAAAATGCTTTATTATATTTTATACCTAATGCATTTGAGATAAGGATTTATTTCTTTGAAAATTGATCACCTTCCTATCCATCCATGTTCCAGTTTATGTGAGGTCGATTTCTCTAACAAAACAGAGAACAACACAAACTCCTTGTATTACTACCACCTGTCTGATGCCAACCTACCTTGGAAATGTTCTGTTGTATAATACTCAATATCTGAAAAAATCCTGTACGATAAATTTATGATAAAAATTCTGCTGAATATTATCCAAATTATAACAGAAAGCGCTTTAAAAACAGTGTTTTCTATAGGTTAAAAATACATGCTATAAGGTTGTTCTTAGGATATTATTAAAGTAGTAACTGCTAGGTGTAATAAATTTATAGGTATATAAAATAGCCATCTCGATGAACCATATTATACTTAGAAATACTACCTCCACACGCAAGCATCCTCGACGACTATGTGTACTCCCATAGTTACGCCCGTCATGTTATGGTAGGAAGGTGCATGATGACATTGATGACTTGCTGACTAACGGGCCCCTTATTATAGACCATCAGTACCTAATGACGACGTAAGGGGCAAAGTTGAAGGTGTGGTGCAGTTACACTGAGAGATACTCCCGACGGCGGTATACCCACCCTTCCATCCTTGAAGATAGTCGTTTCACTCTAGTACGGCTATAATGTAACGCAAGGTGCAGTGGTCTAATTCAGCCCCAGAGAAAATCAGTGACGACACTCACCTTCAAGCCGTTACAAAACCGCTCCTGCGAAGTTGTCATCCAAATTGGAAACTTATTATAATAAAAAACATTTACTTATTTTTACACCAATGATTAAAGATCACCAAACAAAACAATATAAAAATTGCATTCGGAAATCAAGGGTAAATCTTCTTAATTAATAGCTATAAATCATTAAAGTCCTTTCATAGGGTTTCGTGCTTGAAGTGCAAAACGGATTATTTTCTCATCAGCTCATCTGTCATCTGTCTTTATGTCTCTGTCCCTCTAGCTTGTAAACGAAATAAGTTAGAAATCTGCAAATGTAGATTTTACCGCGAGGAATCTTGATTTAATACCGAATTTATTTCACACGCGCTTATGTTATTGATGAAAGATAAAGCAAGGCGTGACTTTTTTATTACATAACGACAATATCATTTATCATCAACGAAAACTGTATTTTATAGACATAAAACTACTAAAATCAATAAATTCGTTTCAGTATAATGAAAATAATTCGAGTTAAAATTATAATTAAGCATAATTATCTAATAGAGTATATAAGCAATAAATAATATTGTAGTTTTATGAGTTGTAGCTGAGAAGAGTTGTACACATCTTTGTACGTGACAGAACGTGCCACACTTCGAATTAGATGAAAACCATCAAAATCACGGTAGATATATAGCAAAATAGTATGTTGGTATAACAAATGAGTTTCGTCACTAACATATAAAATATTTCTATACCTATTTACATAAAACTATGTATCTTCTTTAATTAACAATGGATTAACACCTACCTGCACAAGGGCTGCAACTTTTTTAAATTAAATTTATAACAAAGATCCTTATGCCTACCAAACTTTTATCCCGTTTTACTTACCAAGTAATATTATAACAAGACTAAACATTCTGGTTTTACTATGGCAATATCCTAGGGAGCGCATCACCCGATGTAACCAAATTACACGCGAGCGGACCACAAACAGAAGCCAGTGTTATTTTACGAAAGTACACTATAAAAACAACTTGGGGAAAGATAAAGGTGGAAATTAACTGATTGTATCAGCAGTAATGTATAACGCAACCTGAGTGCTTTCGACGAAACAGTTTGTTCGAAACAGGGGGCTAATGTTGATGTTTTAGGGCGGAAGTGTTAAAATTGCTGTTCGTTTGGCATAGGACTATGCCATTACTTACCATTGTATGCTGAAAGTGAGGCAACTTTTTTAAAGAATCGAGTTTTATATTCGGTGACTTGGCAGAAAAGCTGGTCGTTTGCTTAGTTGGTGCGAATTTAGGCTAACCTTGCCAAACTATTATATAAGTGATATATATAATTGTCACAAAACGATGGTAGGGCTTTTTGTATTCATTGGATATAATGTTATTGTAAGTACATACTACTAAAACCATCTGTTAGAAAACCAAAAAGTTAGCATCGCCGCAACAGAACTAAATTCGATACTCAAATAAATCGTAGTTAATCTGCTAGATGACACCACTAGAGTCAAGTTGTAAAATAAACGCGAACAAACAAAGCTCAACTTTTTGCTAGTATGTTTATACATATTACAAAACCTGAGTATTAATCAAATAATAAAATCCAATCGGATTCGTTCTAAGGATCCCGAACTTATAAAAAATATAATAGTACATACACTAGTGGCTCTGTGAGCCGAAAACATCGCAACTGAAATTGTTTTTTACTTTTTCATCCCCCATATATCCACCGCCGCCGTTTAGTAAAATGTTCCAATCAACAAAAATAATCAAAATAATACAAACATAATTAATAATATTTAAGTCAAACTTAAAACTAGCCTAATCAAACAACCCACCCCTGAGACTAGAGTGCTTTACTTGAATAATATCAATAAACAAATTCATTAGTGACGTTCCTCAATCCAAAACCTACAAACTGTGTAAATTTCAATACATAACATTCAATAAATAAAGTACAGTTTCAAATTAATCAAGTGAACTGACCGTTAAATATATCTGGCAAGTAAACAAACGTAATGTGACTTTTGAATTCTAAGCTGTTGTACCTTTTTATTCTATCTTGAAATAATATACCTACCCTCAATACATATGATGCGATCGAACATTTCGCTGTCACTACTAACAGAACCGTGGCGCAGCTGAGTAAACGTGGAACTTAAGTGTGAAGGCGCGTTATGAACACGAGTTCAAATCCCAGTGACAACATATAGTGAGATTGTCTTTTTGCGTCTGGCGTTTAACAATTTCACTTTGTGCACTAATATATTACTAAATAATAGATTAAAATATCTAAAACTCGGGAAAAACTTTCCTATTATTTGTGAGATGTGTACCAATCTACGAGGCTCAGTGTAACGAAGAAGGCTAAATTTTTCAACCTATATCGCGAGTGAAACACAATTACAAAATTATTTTTATAAACACCATTTCTCGTGCACCGCGTCTGCGTGGCTTCAAGAACAATAGAAGCAAACTAACCAATCCCGGCCAACTGCAATTTACCTAGCATAGCTGTGGCTCGAGTTAGTTGACAGCGTGGCTCAGCCGTGGAAGAGGCGCTTAGCGTGCTGCCTACCGGAGGTTCAAATATTGCCACGCTTATTTTATAAACTTTTTATGACTTCATTTTGCACTCGGATTTTATTTGGATTTTACAATCGCCTCCGGTTATTGCTCTGCCAGTAGATCACGAACCTGCACGAGTTATTATCTTCAGTGTTGGCGGCCCGACGTTGTAGACTACATTTTTAAAAGTACATATGTATGTATTGTTACATTATTATATAATTTTTGTATTTTTTTTTTGTTTTTGACATACGTGGTTGGAAAAATCCAACGCTTAGCATTATTATATAACAATAGTTATTGCTCTTTTTAAATTCCTAAGTACCTATCTTTATTCCTTTATAACTTACATAAAATAACTTTCTGGACTTTGTTGTGACCCGTTTGCCATATTTTTGTTAGGTTAGATACTAACTGTTTTGAACATAATACATTATTATTTTCTTTTTTGTAACTCATTATTGTTATGTAATGTGTATGTAATTTTTTTTTTGATGGTGTGACGTCAAATACGGTTGTGTAATCTAAATAATTTAATTTTCTTAATTTTTTTTATATTTTTATTTTATTTGAATATGAATTTGTTGACTCAATTTAATATATTTATTTAATGTAATTAATTTATTATACACGATTGTTTAGCTGTCTGTTTAACAATCAAATGACTACCTTACCTGCGCAACTGCCTTGTCCCCACTGCCCTGGGTCTTCACGTACTTTCAGCGTACATGGACTCAAGGTTCATATAGGTCATAAACACAAAGAAGTGCGTCACGCACTCGCCACTTCACAAGCCTCATCAGCAGATACAGTGAATCTTCCGGCGAGTCAGGTGCCATCATCACCGTGTATATGCCCCCTGGATAAACTTGCTAGTTTGAAAGGTAGTATACCAGTGCTTAGGCATGTTCCAAAGGGCTCAAGAAATCAGGCAGCCGGCAAGCTGTGTGATATTATTGATACATGCGTTACCTCCAATGGACTAAATGACTGGTGTGGGCTTCTCTTTTTTGCATATGGAGCTTTAAGAGTTCCAGCAAAAAACGCGCCCGGTAATATGACGACAAAGGTGAGGGCAAATATCCAGTCATCTGGGTCCTTTCAACTTGATGGTAATTGTGGCACCGCAGCAGGGTCAAATTCCGGGTCGCGCTCACTTAAAAAAGTAATTGAGTCAAAAGTGTTCGAAGGTGACATAAGAGGGGCTGCCCGCTTGTTGATGTCTGACGATTCTTTCGTGCAGCAGAATCCCGAAACGTTGGCTACACTGAAACTTAAGCACCCAGGCCCATCTCGTCCTCTCAGTTTCCCATCTAGTCCTGATGCAACATATAGTGCGGTTTCGGTTACTGTCGATGACGTGATATCGGCGCTTGGCTCGTTTTACAGTGGATCAGCAGCGGGTTTAGATGGAATGCGTCCTGGACACCTTAAAGAATTGACATCTGGATCTGCTGGTGAAAATGGTCGAAGGCTATTAGGATGTCTGGCCAGACTTTCAAATTTCTTGCTCAGTGGTCAACTGAATCCTGAGGTGTGTCCATACCTTTATGGCGCGTCTCTGTTTGCACTGACAAAAAAGGATGGTGGTGTGAGACCTATCGCTATCGGTAGTGTCTTCCGTCGTTTGACCGCCAAGTTAGCATGCCACGCCGTGAAGGACGAGATGGCCGGTTACTTGCAGCCACACCAACTAGGGTTCGGTACGCGCCTGGGTTGTGAGGCAGCTATACATGCCACGCGGACCTTTGTAATGAACCCAGAGAACGCAGACAGTATCGTGCTAAAGCTGGACATTCGCAATGCGTTTAACACTTTGGAAAGAGACGTTCTATTGAGTGAGGTTAAGGAAAAAATCCCTTCCCTTTATCCTTTTCTTCATCAGGTTTATCTGTCTCCTTCTAATCTCTTCTTCAATGATAACCTCATTCTTTCGCAAGTGGGAGCTCAGCAGGGGGATCCACTAGGGCCACTCGTCTTCAGTCTTGCCATCCACAAAGTAATCCTCGATGTCAAGTCTCGTTTGAACATTTGGTACCTAGACGATGGCACGATCGGGGGGACACCGGAAGACGTATTCCAGGATCTGGAGGTTCTGATTCCTCGCCTCAGAGACCTTGGTCTGGAGGTGAATCCCTCTAAGTGTGAGTTTTTCCCCTGTAGTTCCGAAGCTCGTAAACACTTCACTCGATTCGGCACTCTTCTTCCTGGTCTTAGGGAACTTTCTACTTCCAATTTTAACCTACTAGGTTCTCCTATTTTCTTGAATGCAGTTCCAGAGGCTATTACTTCTCGTGAACGACTTCTTCTTACCGCTCAAGAACGTCTCGGGAATCTTTCCGCGCACGTTGCGATTGTTTTGCTGCGAATGTGTTTCGCTCTTCCTAGAATCGCATATTTGCTGCGTACCACCCCTACCTGGCTTTGTCCGGATGAAGTTTCTTCATTTGACAAGGTCATAAAGTCAGGGATTGAGTCGGTACTCAATATCGCACTGGATGAGTTTCAATGGAGTCAGGCGGCTCTTCCGATCCGGTACGGAGGTCTCGGGATACGATGCGCACGTGATATAGGCTTGCCGGCTTTCCTTGCGTCAGCACATGGGGTTGCGGACCTTGTTACTACCATCCTTCAGTCTAATGGTGACGGGGCGAGTATACCGTTTGTGTCAGATGCTGTGTCAGCTTGGTCAAACAACAACTCGGGGGCAACAAATCCAGTAGCGGTACATGTTCAGCGAGCGTGGGATGATATTGGAGCCAAACAGATCCAAAGCCAGTTATTGGAACGAGCTTCCGGGGCTGATATGGCCAGACTTCAGGCAGTGTCGCAGTCAGAATCTGGGGCATGGTTGCACGCCTTACCTTCACCTCATCTAGGCACCTTACTGGACGATGACTCTCTGCGTGTTGCGGTGGCCCTCCGTCTGGGCTGCAAGGTGTGTGAACCCCATAGATGCACCTGCGGTTCCATGGTGGAGGCCGATGGCCATCACGCTTTGAGTTGTCGTCGCTGTGCGGGTAGATTCTCGCGTCACCATGCCCTCAACGACATTGTGCGAAGAGCCTTAGTGTCAGCCAACGTCCCCTGCGTGCTCGAGCCACCGGGTTTATGTAGATCTGATGGTAAGAGGCCCGATGGGATGACCCTGGTGCCCTGGCAGAATGGCAGGTGCCTGGTGTGGGACGCTACTTGCGTCAGCACTGTCGCTGCCAGCCACCTGTGTCGCACTGTCCACTCACCGTCAGCGGCAGCTGAAGACGCCGCAAATAAAAAACGCCAGAAGTACGCAGCAATGGAGCCCGTTTACCTTTTTGTGCCCATTGCAGTAGAGACCATGGGTTCGTGGGGAACAGAGGCCAAACAGTTATTTAGTGAAATTGGGCGCAGATTAAAAGAAAAAACTGGTGACTCCCGCTCCAGTTCGTTCCTGGTGCAGAGGATGGCCATTGCCATTCAACGCGGAAACGCTGCAAGTGTTATGGGCACCTTTGCACCGGGAGCGATCAGGGGTGGGTTGTTTGATTAGGCTAGTTTTAAGTTTGACAAAAATAATTGATTAAAATTATCGAACCTGCTCACATAAATTGCACGAGAATCGGTTGAGTACCTAATGCGATTTCTAGAGGAGGACAACCAGAAATCCGGATATACGATAGCTATGTTGAAGAATCTAAAATGGAGACGCTTCACGCTCGGTCGGTTAATAATTTTGTAAGTTTTGTACGGGACCATCTGTGTGCGAGGTTGAATCACAATAGGAACAAACTGTAGATAAACACTGAATTTATTCCCACCTGATAGTTAAACATATACAAAAAAAATATTGATTTCAAACATAAAATACACATTATTAGGGATAACTAAATAACCACATGAAGAGCACCAGCTTTTGAATGTAAAAAAAATATCAAGATCGGTACCATGTAAGGAATTATAAGGTAATACACAGAAAAAAAGGGATCTGAGAACCTCCTCCTTTTTTAGAAGTCGTTTAAAACACACCACGATCCCGTATATCGCATAACCTATGCTGTTGATTAAAAAGCAGAAGCTCTTTGTTAAGTAAGATAAAATAACCTAGTCTAAGCATAAAATAATTGTACTCAAGGCGTAATAAGCCGTACCTAATTACTCTCTGCAATACCGATACCGACGTTCAGCGTATAACAACAGAAAAAGTTCATAACTGAAAAAAGTTCTCTCGCAGAAAATATGGGTTCTAATTACGCGGCATCATCGTTAGTACTTACATTTCTTTATATTAGCGTTTTCAGAGCTCGTGATACTTACTGAATTACGTTAGAAAAAGTTCTATATATACGCATACCTACTTACTTAAAAAGACGCTACGCTTGAGATATTAGTGAACTTTACTAAGTAGTTCTACATTCCAATTCCCGAACATAGAGACAGAATATATATTACTAAGATTCAAAACCAAAGTTACCCACATTACTACTACTGTATAATAATACCATAGTACTACTGTAAAGGGAAAACTGAGCACGTTTAAGTATCTGTTCATCTGTCTGTCTACCAGTCTGTCTGTCTGTTGCCTTCTTTGTTATATTCAAACAACCAATAGTGCCAATTTTAAAAAACATCAGTCATAAGTTTAATCGTAAGTTATTTCTGTTGCTCACAAACTATATCTCATATAAGGAGAATAAAGATTTTTGGTTTCAGGATTCCCGAGGGATATAAAACTTATGTTCAACAAGAACAAATCTTAAATGGCTTAGCTAACTCAACATTACATTGTACCTTAATAAAATGAAATAATAAATAAAAATGTACATACAGATCAGTAAAAAGGATGGAATACTTTTCTGTGTATTGAATTCCCAATCTTACATCTTCGCCTACTCTGAATCACGTCTTACTTTTACGAATGTCTATAAGCAGTGCAAATAAGCTTAGTTTCCAAGTTCAATTTGCTCAGATGTACTCACAGAAACTTGGCTACCTATTTTCTTCGTCTGAATTTCGTAGAAAGGGGTTTCATGTGCAAGGAATCAGAAAAAGCACTAATAGTTACGTCCATACGAAAATTTTCTGTGGCTTTCTTTCTTTTGTGAGTTTTTTTATGTTATTGTGACGGAACGAATTGCCGAGCTCGAGGCTCACCTGATGTTAAGCGGACTAACCTCCGCTTATAACAGATGCATTTTATCACAAGTCATGAATTGCACTGCGCCTGTCACTTTGAGACATAGTTGTTAAGTCTCATGTGCCTGTAATTTCACTGGCTCTCAGGGACTGCTGTCAGAACATACCGTTAGGTGCTTGGTGACGGATGAAACATATCACAACGCTCACAGAAGGAAATTCAAGTTCCACGTGAAAAACATTTTGATTAAGAAATCTTACTACACAGTTTGACGACAAAAATGCTTGGACAATTCGTGCCTCTGCCGAGCTATCGCCTGTCACTTAAGTAATGTAAACAAATATTGTAATGATTGTATCATATAGTATGTAACACATTATTAAAAGACGTTCAAAAGAATGACCCTAAGTTTCTTGCCAGTTCTACTCGCAGTGGCTCTATATTTTTTTTTGCTGAACGTGGCAGTAGAATATTTCAATACTAAAACTTGTAATTGACCTTCATAAGAGTGTCGTAGACGCCGAAATTGAATAAATAATTTAACTTTGACTTTCAGAATACAAAACCAAACCTTACTTAATTCATTAGAGCAACTTTAGGTAAATAGTTTGTATGTCGGAAGGACTTTACTATCAACTGACTTCCACAATTTTAATATGATACGAAATTTAAAATCTTTAGGGCCAATATTGAATATAAATATATTTCTATAGGCAAGCATTTGTTCCCAGCCTAGTCTGTTGAAAAGTTAATGTGTAGTCTACTCCCGAAACATCTACGAAGCGCTCGTAGCGAAGTTTGCTTAGCTGTTCACATTCACATCAGGGCGTCAAGTCTGCTAATCAATATGAATCTATAATGAACTCGGCCTGGTAAATTTTGACAGTTTTGGTAGTCTACTAACTTCATATCGTTCATATTGAGTCAATAATGATTCAATCTCGGTTTCATATGAAAACGAAACGAAATACTTTTTTGAATTACCTTACTCTTCTCTTTTTATTTTTTGTTGGCAATATCGTCAAACCAGTCTAGATTCATCATAGATTCATATATTCATAAGGGATCGCAGCAGACTACCGATTATGTCTTGTACTCGTATGGATATTGAATGAATCTATGCTGAATATGAACATGTAATTAGCAGACTTGGCCCCCAGGTGAGATAATGGTCAAAGACTAACCTATAAGGTATAAAAAAATGTCCTAATATAAGTTTACAGTAAGACTGAAGAAAGAGATTGGCCCCCATTGCACATTGGTACTATAGGCATAAAACAACTAGCAGTATTATATCCTAAAGAAGGATGTAGGAAGGATGCATTGACCTATATATACTAGACGCGAAATCTCAAACGAGAATAGTCTACCAGTGCAGGTATGCCATGCCGGCCGGCACTGGTCGACTATCCTCGTTTGAGATGTCGTGTCTAGTTTATATAGGTCAATGGAAGGATGTAGGTAAATTGAGATGCTGATGGCATTTTCTTTGTTACAGATGTACAGGAGTGAACCACTGTAACTTCGTGCTAGCAGAAGACTATCCGCCGTCCGTGAGATGGTCCCCAGGAGTTGTTTATATAAAATACGCTTGTTTTGATGGTAAGAATATTGAAAATCTATTGAATTTTACTCGTATGCAGTACAATATAGTCATCATCATGGGCAAGGCCTTTGTTCAACAGTGGACGTCTTACGGCCTTTGTTCAACAGTGGACGTTCCGGCTGATGCGGAAGACGTCCACTGTTGAACAAAGACCTCCTTCATAGAACGCCACAAAGAACGGCTATTAGCCGCTTGTAACCATTGGCTACCCGCGACTTTCACGATGTCGTCAGTCCACGTAGTGGGGGCCTACCAACTCTACGTCTTCCGGTGTATTGTGGTAACCACTCGAGAACCTTTCTTCCACATCGGTTATCAGTTCGTCGAGCAATGTGGCCCGCCTATTGCCACTTCAACTTGCAAATTCTGAGATCTATGTCGGTGACTTTGGTTCTTAGGCGAATATCCACGTTCCGGATTTAAAAAAAAAAACAAAGAAACTCCGAGCTTAGCTCTCTCCATAGCTCGTTAAGCAACCCTGAGCTTGTCCATAAGGGCCACATTACAATATAGTACAAGTGCGAAAAGTTAATTATTACAATCCACGCTACGATATTGTAAGCCCGACCCGTAGTAGGCGAGGAATTACAAGGCTTTTATGCCAGAGTCGTAAGTGAGGTCTATAATAGGTTAAGCCGAGATTGCCTACGGATTGGGCTAACAATATCGAATCCTCAATTTTATTTGATAATAAATTATCCACACTCGTATCATGCACAGTATACAATTATTAACTTAAGAAAACTTATACATAATATAAGTTAATATGGATTATTGGCTTGACGGCACTCAAGGCGTGTGCGTCCAACTCGCGCTTGGCCGGGTGTACGTACTACTATATTATCAGTAGGCCATTACACACAGCATATGGCCAATATTGGCCGCCTGATAGCCATGACACTGCACATCTGCGACATGTAATTTTGATAAGTAAATCAATTTCACGGCCATGACGATGCGGCCTGCAACTGTTGACGTGTCGTGTTTAATGGAATTTTAATTAAAAATCTTAATAATCATAAAATCATAATTATTTTTTGTATGATAGGAATCTAACTCAATACTAGGAACAGTTAAAAAGTCGAAATGATAGATCATATTTGCAACTATAACAAATTAATCTAAATATATCTGAATGTTTGTTTTTTTTAATATACCTAAATAGTATTTTTTATTACATATTTAATATAATACTAGCCTACTGTACTGTATCAGCCGAATTATTCACTGCTGAACACTGCTGATACCCCATTAAGGGGAACCGTCATAATCTATCCGCTTGGCAGGCGTCTACTGGATCTCAGTCTAAGATAACAGTTCCTCAGAAGGCGTTGCTACCTGCTCCGGCATTTCATCCTCAGTCGCCTCTTACTACACCCAAGGAACTAGATGGGGAGTGACATTCTAACCCGGCACCCCAAGGGACGCTAGCCTACTAAATACTAAAAATCAATGCGCTTTATACACGGACTACCCCCCTATACTCACAGGTAATCTGTGGATGTATAGAAGCAGTGGGCCTATTCCATTTGACGCTAATTTCGTTATTTTCGATAAATTTGATCATATTCTGCGTCTATGGTTGTGATCACTGTGATCGTTTGTAACTGTTCTCCCATGTTCCATTAAGGATAAGAACGCTAATAATGCCACTAAAATTTGCCACTTTTGTCACTTTTGACATTAGATGTAGTGTTCGGACCGATCAACTTATCGGGCAGTTTTCGAACGAACCTTTTTTGCTAGTCTTCTATTGGTGATCTATGGATTTTGCGTGAGATTATCTTGGCAAAAGTTGGTGAAAAATATCTTCGTTAGCTTGCTTTTGATAATTGAATTTTGATCTTTTCTATTATATATAAACATTTGAATTGCAAAACTAGTTGGTTTTAACCTTTATTGACAATATTGTGATTAGTTTGAAGTGAGAGTGCTGTGCCGTAACGTTGGACTCACAAGAAGAACGCAAGCCCAGCCATAGCAGTGAGTAATTTACGTATATAAAAATTGGCCAATTGTTGTATTCGTGATGAAGGGCTAGGCTGGGTTCAAGGAAGGAGCGGAGAAAGCCCATCACATTCATGTAATTGATTTTATAACTTGTCCCATTCAGACATTTTATTTCCGCCCGGTGAACTGCCGGCCAAGTTAAACATTCCATATAGATTGTCTAGGCAGAAGAACGCTTCCACTGAACAATACCTGCCTGGGCAATCTGGAAGTTTAACATGTAGGTAATTCAAACTGTTCCAGTAGCTTCATAGCGTTTATGGCGAAAATAATGCCAAGACCCAAGTAGAACAACTCTTTCGAAGTGTGATCGTTTTTGGCGAATTTAACTCCAAATGGTACTTACCCTATATCTTGCGGTAGCAATATACCTACTATACTCGTACTATAGTTAAGTTATGCTGTTAATGATTAAATCAAATCGACTTAAATATATATGGAATAAATTGCTATATTGACGCGTTGATTGAGTGCCTTGAATGGTTGCTTTGGAATCCCTGGTTCAATTCCCGACTCAAACGATTACAGGAATTTTCTAACTAAAATAATAATTATTATTTCACAAACAATGTACAACATGTTTACAAATTAAATAAATTTCTTAAATATAATTGATTCTGCCAAAAAGCCATGGCTTGTATGATTTTATATTTTAGTCTGTTATTTCCACAGAACATACATTACGAAAGCAATTTCTCGTGTTGTAGGCTCTGCATACTCTTCAGTATATAGTACCACCAACTTAACTGTGCAGTTTTCGAGGGCGCTACTGGTCATGGAAATCAACTACAAACTGTCACAATTTGAAGGAATGTTGTAGGTCTTTTTTCTGCCACCTGAACAGATAAGTTGGTGGGTCTGTACAATAAAATTAAACATGATAAGTATTGCCGTGTGATAAATGAATACGTCAACATGTAAATTACCATTTACAAGTAAATAAATAAAATTAAAACGGAAGAATGTATTGTACTTACGATTTAAGTTTGCACATTTTAAGTTATTAACATTACAATTACAATACAAATAAGTATCTAGATAATATTATAAGTGTGTGTTTATGATGTGAGGGTGTGTGCGCGTGTGTAACACAAGTTAACACTAACTTGGCAACACTTGTGTAGCTTACGTGCCGTTTAGTCAACTAATTACAAGAGCAATCACGGTCAGGAGTTGGCAAACGTCCTGGAACAGAACGGTAGGATAGAGCCAAAATTTCGGTAGGGAGTTTTGGAACAAAAGTCTTTCTCTTCCTAAATTTTTTTTCTGAAAACCTACTAACGTAGACTTAATATCTTTCAGTACCTAATTATATACAATTAAGAAATAGGAAAATGGCGTTCAAATAAAATGTTTTACAAAATAGCCGACAGCGCGATTGTCATAACCGTAATTTTGCAATGTACTTTCGTGGATCTCGAGACTGACCTCCTAATTTGGGGACTTTTGGTTTCTTCTTTCTATTATTCTCCACTTCATTGCCCTTAAGAGAGAAGAAAAGAATGACTATCTATCTAAAATAACGCTCTAGCTATGTTCGATCTCTAGCTATGACCCTATTTTACCCCGAAAATAGCAGCGCCAACATAATTTATTTTGGTTTTCAAGTTAGGACAAAACTAGGAATAAAAGACATATGATACTTCTATGTGGACCCTCTGATATATGTGGGTACTATAAACAATTACATTGCGAAACCGTGAGATTTGCTTAAAATAATGTTTACCCCATACCTAATCGTTGTTAGCAACACCCGATTTCAAATGAACAATTTCGATAACATTTTAAACAAATGCTTATTTCAATAGTAACCTTTTGATAACACCAAAAGCCTCTATTTCTATGCATATTAAGGTTACAATTTCCTTAAATTTTAAAAGTTTATGCGTGTAGATATCGATACGAGTAGAACTGTTCTCGATGCCATTAATGTTTTGTGACATTGGTTTACAAATCCCCCTCGGGAATGCCACGTGCTCATAAGCTATTGTTTCCAAATCCATTTTACACAGACCCCCAATCGACAACCACTCACCCTATTAAAGGGTATGTTTTGTAAAACTTGAGTTGGAGAGAAGGTCTGGATAGGCTGGTTGATTGATTTGCTATGGCATTGACACGTTTACCCCAGAATGTCGAAATGGCAGAATCGGGGGCAGCTAATGGAGTATGGAAACAAACATTTAAGTCGTCACGTGCTTGTGATTTCGTAGAAATTCGGAATTTATTGTAAACTCGGGTATCTACCCTACACCTATTAGATTTATTTAGGGGTTGCAACTTGCAACGACACTATTTTCGGAATTTCGTGTTTGGAGTTTCAAAACTTAAAACATTTCCTTCCGTAGGCAGTGTAAGGTGGCAGTTTTAAGAAGGTGCTGCTGCCCACCTTTTAGTATTTTTGCCTTAGTCGCGTCTTACGACTCCCACGAAAAGATATAGCGGGTTCCATTCTAACCTGGCACTTAGTAGCGCGGGAGTTTTCAGAATGCCTGTTATACCTAATATAGCGTAACCTTTGTCTTATATTACTCGTTGTGTATATAATACTAATAAGTATGTATATACCATACCTGCGACAGCATCATATACGTATTTACACGTCCGTGCATAATTATTTAGTTAACCAGTCTGTAACTTCGGAGATACTGGTTAGATGGTGCTTATTTAGAAAATACTCGTTAAATCTTGATGTAAAGTTCCTTCCTATACTTAGTCGAACTTCGGCCGAGCATTTATTCTCCATACAGGCTTCCTGAGAAACGTTCTTTATAATATTAGTAGGATAATGGATTTGAACTTTATTGTATAGTTCTCGACTTCATTGGCTTATCTAGGAACTGTTCCTACTTACCTATTGAACCATAGTAGTCGGTGCCTTAAATAATCATATATTCTCGTCGACGCAAGCAAGACTTTTTATCATCAAACTACATATAATATAAGAATCTTATACTACTAAACTATCCACCCACCTGCCTGGCTGGAATGTGACTGGCCACAGAACCAAAATTAAAAAAGGTTTTGTCTTTTTGTTGTGGTTATTTAATCGTTTGTTTAATTTTCTTTACGTGGTAAGAGGAATTATAAAGTATCGACTTCACAGGCTTGGGATAAGGGTATAAAGATGATAAACGGATCTCATCAAATAAATAAACTTTCTTTATAATAATTATTTGCATATTTTTTCCTGATAGTACCTACAATAGTTATCGAACACGCCACAATGCAAACTTATATTGTGTCCCCACATTAATTTCCATTTAAGTTTTTTGCACATTTATATTCACAGACAGGGACAGGGGTTAATGCACCAGTGTATAATAAAGCAATAACCTATGCAATACCATAACAGACTTTCTACAGGAAATAATACAAAATGGTCAATTATTCGATATTGCCCATTGCTATAATTTACGGCCTCCGCCGTCATAGCGCATCGGCCGCAATAATATAATTGACAAAATATGTTATTATATAAAATTGAATTAAGGTTTAAAAAAGGTATATATACAGAAACCTAGATAAATACTATCCATACCTAAATAATAACAGTATTAAATATGCTCGGGCTACAAATTATTTTGGTACTCATTACGTTTGAATGGGAAATTTTACACAGTGGTACAAATATTCGTGGATTGGTGTTATAGGGTACATCAGTCATTGTAATCAGTCTGCATGCAGACGTGCAAATGTTCACACAAGTTTGTCACAATAATTTACTGTAAGTGTGTAAGTCCTTAACATTATAAAAACAATTATGCAAGTGTAATAGATTCAGGCGTTACTTTGCGGAAATCCATATTTAATAATAACAAATATTTTTTAAATATTTTATGAAAACAACAAATTAATGTTTTAATAAAACACTTAAAAAATACAAAAATATATGTAGTGACAATTCCGCCTAATTTTCCTGTTGAGCCGACGTGACGTTACAAACGCCACGCAGCCAAACCGGAAGAATTTTCGACACGTTTCGCTTCTACACGAAGCATCCTCAGGAGGTCTTGACTCTACGAGCGCACGATCGAGAATGTTTGTGAGCGCATTCTCGATCGAAACATCTTCAGGAGGTCTTGACTCTACCAGCGCACGATCGAGAATGTTTGTGAGCGCATTCTCGATCGAAACATCTTCAGGAGGTCTTGACTCTACCAGCGCACGATCGAGAATGTTTGTGAGCGAATTCTCGATCGAAACATCCTCAGGAGGTCTTGACTCTACGAGCGCACGATCGAGAATGTTTGTGAGCGCTGATATTACATTCATACATACATTTAATACTTACTAGGTGAGTGGTCCATTGACATGTTAGCATGTGCTTACAACGTATATACCTCTTTTATATAACTTAATTGCACTACAAAAAATTTACACATTACATGAACACCGAGAGGAAAAAATTGGAAGCACGTGCGCTATGCATATTCTGCATCAATAATATCGGGATACGCTAATTAAGTCTTTATATCAACAACATAAGACTGAAAATCCTATTACCCTTATATTTCTAGCACATTATGCGGTTCACATCACCAAATACTGATTGGCAGCACAATGGGGCAATACCGACCCTTGTTATTTTTTATGCCCTACATTTTTGGGTGTACAGACAAAAAATGCAGTTTATTAATGCTTTCGATTGTTAGATCGTTCGATTGTAAATTCAATTTATACTGAAGCATAAAATAAATATAATGGAAAAAAAAATATTCTGCACGTTATATGTACATGTTTGAGTTTTTGCACATAACTGCTTACATAAAATACTTTCACAATTGAAAAGTATGAAACGCAATTTGGTTTTGTTTACTTGGATGACATGGGGTATTATTCCAGTTATTTTAAAAATCAAACTACTTAACTGATTTTAATGCAATTAATAGGGCCAAACAGTGTGTTATAAATAAAAAAAACGTATGACATATAATAATATGACAGAGTTGTATTCTATGGTGTCATTTTATATCCAAATCAGCCGGAACGACCACTGTTGGACAAGGTTTCCCCCACTGGGGGCATTTGCCATAATCCCCACGCTTGGCAGGTGTGTTGGGGATCGCAGTAGATGTCGTCAGTTCTTCAAAAGGCGTAGCTTCCCACCTTACGGTATTTTTGCCCTTAGTCGCCTCTTAAGACACCCACGGGAAGAAATGGGCAGGTGGCATACTAACCCGGCACCTCACGGGTCGTCATTTTATATGAAAGAGACAAATTACGCGTAATTTACAAATTGGCATTACAATTCGGGGTAGTGTGTCCAATATGCCGGGCACTGCGAACTTGAAGCGGTGGACTGAACATTTATGTAAGTATGTTATAAATAGCTAAAATATTTTTAAATGTGCCTCAGAAAATCTTATTAAATTGCATGTCCCTTATCACGAGCCGCCTGTTTAATTAACTGTATTCTAAAAATCACGTCGTATTGTAACGGAACATACCTTGGAAAGAAAGTTCCGTCACTAAAGACGAATAATATAGGTAAAGAATCTAAAGATCAGAAATAAATTATTAATTCTTAGTAAAAAAGTTTTAATAAACAATATTTGTGTATACTAACCTTATTGAATTCTTAAATCAATAAAGAGATTCCAGGATCTCATTTTATGTTTAAATAATAACTGGCAATGAATATTTTGAAAAAAAAAAGAATACGATCAAAATTCAATTTAGCGAATCTGTCAACAAGGCAGGAATCGAAAGAAAAATCGTCATAGTAAATTCTCGTGTCTTACAGCTAAGGTGATCCTTATTTTGCTTTACATTTTTAATACGGTTATTTTATGTGAAACATTGGGAAGTGAAGTGGATATCTTTATTGCGATCAAGTGATTGTGAAATTGCAAGACCTTTTCTTAGGAAAAGCATTTGATCGTGATGAGAGAATAGCTTCATGGATACAATGTAGGTAAAGTGTTGGAAGAGTACTGGGAATGAAATCTTATGCAGATTATAGATTGCTCAAGCAAGATTCTTTTCGACAAGGAAAGACTATAACCTGTATTAGGAGAGTATTTTCTTTTACGTTACAACATTTTGCTTCTTAGATCTTAACGTAAGTCTGGTGTTGGAAGAGTACCTGGAATGAAATCTTATGCAGATTATAGATTGCTTTAGCAAGATTCTTTCTGATAAAGAAAGACTATCATCTGTAATAGGAGAGTATTTACATTTACGTTTCAACATCACAGTTGACTGTGCCTCAGAAAATCTTATTAAATTGCATGTCCCTTATCACGAGCCGCCTGTTTAATTAACTGTATTCTAAAAATCACGTCGTATTGTAACGGAACATACCTTGGAAAGAAAGTTCCGTCACTAAAGACGAATAATATAGGTAAAGAATCTAAAGATCAGAAATAAATTATTAATTCTTAGTAAAAAAGTTTTAATAAACAATATTTGTGTATACTAACCTTATTGAATTCTTAAATCAATAAAGAGATTCCAGGATCTCATTTTATGTTTAAATAATAACTGGCAATGAATATTTTGAAAAAAAAAAGAATACGATCAAAATTCAATTTAGGGAATCTGTCAACAAGGCAGGAATCGAAAGAAAAATCGTCATAGTAAATTCTCGTGTCTTACAGCTAAGGTGATCCTTATTTTGCTTTACATTTTTAATACGGTTATTTTATGTGAAACATTGGGAAGTGAAGTGGATATCTTTATTGCGATCAAGTGATTGTGAAATTGCAAGACCTTTTCTTAGGAAAAGCATTTGATCGTGATGAGAGAATAGCTTCATGGATACAATGTAGGTAAAGTGTTGGAAGAGTACTGGGAATGAAATCTTATGCAGATTATAGATTGCTCAAGCAAGATTCTTTTCGACAAGGAAAGACTATAACCTGTATTAGGAGAGTATTTTCTTTTACGTTACAACATTTTGCTTCTTAGATCTTAACGTAAGTCTGTTGTTGGAAGAGTACCTGGAATGAAATCTTATGCAGATTATAGATTGCTTTAGCAAGATTCTTTCTGATAAAGAAAGACTATCATCTGTAATAGGAGAGTATTTACATTTACGTTTCAACATCACAGTTATTTGCAATAAAGATCACCGCATTTTCCCGATAGGACCAATCATGGTATTGGGGATGGTTTGGTAAACCTAACGGAGGCGACTGAGAACCATCTGATAGGGACCTTTCCCCATGATAGGCTGGGATTTTTGAGACGAGCCCAGAGTCGTTTATACCTTTTGCATTGAGGAACGGCTAAGTCTCCCATCTTTGTATATCTTGTAAATTGGAGGACTGGGGTCTCACGTGCGGACCATGCCATTGCACCAGAATCTCTATTTGCAAGGTCTATAGAGTTGGTCTATACTTACATGTATTTATTTCCTTTATATACTAGGGCTACAGCACTCTGGACATCCCCAGCGTTGAAATCTTCGGATTATTTGTCTGGAGTGTTGTGTAGGGCAATCATAGACAACATCAGGATGATGACCTGAACGATTCCAGATTAGTCAGGAAAACCTCCTTGAAAGAATCATTGCACTACTGATTTCTTTCATGCACTTTTAAATGTAAATGTGAGATACGTCTCTAGTTTTGAATAAAACACATTTTAGAAGACTAGGAATTCATTTAGGAATCAGGAAATTATTAGGCAAAATTGAGGACGGGATATTTATGTTTATTAGGTATATGTAGGTAATTGGTTAAAACGTAAAACACAATAAATCAAATAATACGTTTTAAAGGATAACTTGTTCTCATAATTTTTCTTCTGTATTCCATGTATAATGCACAGCGACCTTGATATTGTTTGGAAATTGACATGCTTGGAAGTTAATATTTCCGTGCGGATAATTATCTTCATTACATGGTTGAGATATCCTTTCAATATGAAGATGAGTAGAAAGCGTAGAAAACTGCACAGCTACCCTGATATTGTTTGGAAAGCGACATATTAGGAAATTGATATTTGAGCGAATATCTAACTTCCTTTATATGGTTGAGATGTCCTTTCAATATGAAGATGAGTAGATTAGTAATAAACATGGAATTAAACATAAAAAAGCAAAGCGTAATTATATCTTATATCGTTTGGGAAATAACATGTTCGGAAATTTGTGTTTTCATATAATATGCCGATACTTAATTTCCTTTGCATGGTCGAGAGGCCCTTTCAATATTGATATTTTGTAGAAAATTTGTCATGGGAAATTGATCTTATAAAAGGTATTTAATTCATTTTAAACATTAATTTGTATCTTAGAATTATTCTACACTATTCCTTACATAAATTCACATTCCTATGTCAAATTACAGAGGTGAAATTGCTAGAATAAAGTTATCCTGAGAACATCGTATTCATCAAATAATACCAACGTTTTAAAATAAAGTTATCATAAAACTGTTCAAGTCGATAAATAAAATCAAATATGCAAATGTACGCCAATGCTAAGTCTTGGGTCTTTCAGTTCAAATCTAATGCAATAGTAAACTATATAAATTTTGAGTTCAAATCCTATTCCAATGTTTTATGAACATTATTCGAGAGAATTTATTTTGTCTAAGTACTAATGCTAACTTATAAAGGTATACGATTATTCTACTCAAGTATTTGGATTGATATTATAATGAATGCTTTATGTTTGTTCAACCAAGATGGATTGACATATATTACGACAAGAATGAGGCATATAAGTCCTCGTACAACAATATGAAGTTTAAATTCTATTCAACCATGATAATACATTGTTGAACAGCGACCACACTTATAAGTCTTTCTGCTGTAAGGATGAAAGATGTTATATTCGACATGAGAAAATCAGAGGGAAGATAATTCCTCTTAACCTTATATATTCATATTTGAGTACTTGAGTCTGAATAAAAGTATAATTCACTTTTGATATCACAAACACGTGATTTTACAAATCTTAGGCAAAGTAAGTCCTAAAATATATAACCAAACTTTTTCATTGAAATCAATTATAATATTGATAGTATTATGATACTCTGAAACACATTCTATTTCAAACTGAGAAATATCATATCAATGAAATTAACTAATAAGATATGTTATATTTACGAATTTTGTAAAAGGCACTCATTAAATGGATATTATGAATTTTCCAATAATGAGATAAAATAGGAAGTTAAGCAGTATTTGATTTAAGGAGAAGGCTTTACCTAAGTGAACCGATGAGCATTGGTGTCGTGCACCGTAAAGGAGGCCTTCTTAAACGTACACCAGGGGTTGCAAGTCCCTGGCACTTAGAATCTGAACCTTTCCTTATAACTGCTAACTAAAATACGATGGATCCATCTAATTATCAAAGTTGTAACTTCTCAAATAATCAAATTTTACGAAAACAATATCTATAAAATATCTATTTGCTAGTTTACTTCCAATAAACGTTAAACTTCCAAAATGTAATAGCATAGAAGTCAGAATCAATGTAAACTAGGAATTATCAGTCTAGTCCATTCTACTACTCTTTTGATTAGAACAACTTTAAAATAATACAATTTAATTAAATCCAAATTCATCATATAATTTTGTACAATATATTTTCTTATTTTAATATTCATTTTACTTTATGACGTTATGAATATAATTTGAGGAAGTTCTAAGTAAATGAACAAATTGTACTTTGGAATACAATATTCAATTTTTGTAATTATCTTTATATTTACGATGAATCTGATAAGTTCGTGTAGGTATAGTTATTATTTTAGTTAATCTAACACGGATTAAGTAGTATATTAATTAAATTAATTTTAGTCTTACCTTTCCTATTTAGATCTTTGAATGATTGAAGTCAAATATAATATAAAGTAATTACGGAGTTCGTTGATTATCCTTTTGGTATATTTCCCTTGTCAGTCTCTCTCACATAACGAGTTAAGGTCTAGTTTTCTATGTTAGGTACTTTAGAGGAAATATCATCAAATACATTTCACTTGCTTTACTAGATGAGCAGTTAAGCACCATAGGTTCTTAATATTTAACTATAATATGATTTGCGAATTTTGAGGAAATCTTAGGTAATCTTAGGAGTCATGACAATATATTATGTGTACATAATTCAAGTAAATTCTAGTTCCATATTGTTTTCCTTACAATAGCCAATGCATAGTTGTTTATACTTATGCTATTTTAAACCGAATCCTAAATTACCTATTTATCTAGATTTTATGTCAGGTTTTCTCGGTGTCTATTTGTAATTTGAGAATATCTACAATATTAATTTATACACGTGGTTTTAAATTTAGTAACTGTATATTAGGTTTCATATACCTATTTTATCTGTTTGAAAAAATATAATCATTGTTTTTCATTGTAATTTCTCACAGATTTCTATAAGAAACATATTTACTCCCATACAAAATTATTTAACTTTTAATGATTTTATTTAACGATTCAATTTGGCCCTATTGATACTTCGCTTATAATTGTTTTGCCTTGAATTTATGGTTTAGAAAAATATACATATAATTATCTCCTATATAACTTCTTAAACATTGTTTTTTTTAATTTTAGACTTCAGGTTCCCTCATATTCACTATTGGTCTTAGATACCTAATTCCAATATTTTATGAGATATCTATTATTCTCTGTTCACTAATTCGGAATATCTACGTATTCTAATAATACATTCAAATTTCATAACTTTACATCATCAAATGTACAAATAATATTCTGAATTATATTAGAGTGAATTGATATAAATTTTCTATAAAATTACTAAAGTATAAATACTTAGGTATCTTTATGATTTTTATTTTAATTATAAATTTCAATTTGATAGATTTCAAATTATCGGTTAAGTATATACTATATAGGTGTATTATCTGTTAGGTTAGTTAATTTCTTTCTTAAGTACCTTAAAAGAAAATGGATTACTACAATAGGTCACTTCTTAAGGTCCTGCCATTATACTAGACGATTCACATGCCATATTTCAAATCACAATAATTTTAGAATATAGAAAAATATATTTAATACATTATTTTAGGCTTCTTTAGTACTTTGAAATTTTGGGATCAGAATTTTTAGTCAAGCACGATTGTTAAGTTTGAACAAAAATAGGATCAGTTTTAGGATCAATTGTGATCAATTTCAGTTTAATTTAGGATCAGTTTAATTTACGTAATTTAGGTGTTTAGGTGTATTTTTTATTAGTAATATTTCTGCGTATATTATCTTATATTATAATTGAACAATTTATTACTTTGTGATAAAAAAAAAATTAGTATAGGGGGGGGGCGGTTACAGTATAGATCCGATGTTGCTGCGAAAGACAAATCAACGAACCCACGCATGATATTAAGTTCATATTCAATTTCCATTATACATTATAATAAATGTAAAATATCTACGAGGAATATGATTAAAACTTCAGTGTTTCACGATCGAGACTCATATCACGGCTTGAGAGAAAATCTATATCTAAAGGCAGAATGAACTGTACAAGAACTGAATATCTTATGAGATCATGTTTAAAATGATATATTCTTGAGAAGTACAATTTCAGCACTTATATACAGTATATCATAACGAGGGTAGTAACACTTACTCGGTATCCGAGACCGAGAACATTGCAGAATTTCCTATTATAGTATACAATGCGTACGTACATACTTCTGATGGAGCGCTCGTAGCGGAGCTTGCCTATAGTCTTAACTGTCACGTTATAAAATACGCTATTACCTACCCTACTCGTAGATAGGCTAAAATATATCTACCTACTAGGACTGAAGTAACTACTCAATTTTGAAGCGCTCGTAGCGAAGTTTACTTAGCTGTTCTCAGCCGATCAGCAAAGTTAGCGACGTCGCGCGCGGTCTTGAGTTGGATGGGTGACCGCTAGTGACATTACTACTGAGCGCTTCCATGCTTCGGAGGGCACGTTAAGCCGTCGGTCCCGGTTGTCGTCTTAGGATGGCAGTCGTTATAGCATGGTGGTAGGGCATTTTGCGAATGCCCGCCGGCTGGCTACCACCCTCAAGTAGAAAATCTGTCGCCAAGCACCTGACGGTGTGTTCCGGCAGCTGTCCTTGAGATCCAGTACTTCTAGGTTAGCCTGAACAACATCTTCGACCACATCATCACTTACCATCAGGTGAGATGTTGGTCAAAGGCTAACCTATCAGCCATAAAAATAAAAATAAAATTGAACTGTGGGCACGTTAAGCCGTCGGATTTGATGCTTAAGGATTGTGGTCGTAGTTCCATGGTGACAGGGCATTTTGCGACTTGCTGACTAGCTACCACCTTCAATTGAAAATCTGTCACCAAACACCTAACGGTGTGTTCCGGCAGCTGTCCTTAAGATCCAGTTCCAATTATTGGTTAACACATTCGACCGCATCATCACCAATCACTGATCAGGTGAGATTGTGATAAGACCACTAGCTTATCAGCAATTAAAAATGTATTAGAGATGTTGAGAGAAAAACAATCGAAGTGCAGTCCTGTGCAGAACTTTTATTGTTACGTTTTGGGCGGAACTTTTGCTGTCAGACGCAGGGCAAGGCGCTTATTTGAAGGCGAATTAGGCTATTATTCACAAAGAAATACGCTAGCGCCTCAAATTAACACTACTGTTCTTTTTTCTGTTCCCACGAAGCTCTAGTTATGTCTGTTTAAGTCTCATACACAATTTACTATATAGATTGATCAGATAATACCGCCGATGCAGCGTTTAATCTAGCTAGGGGATCAGCGACGCGAATCTGCTTAGATTCGATATCGGGATTAATATTTCGCTTCGATTTGGGTAATGTTGTTTTGAAATTTTATTACTTTGGGGTGCACAGATGTTGGGTCAATTCTGTCAATGCAGCCAATACTGACTTATAAAACCAGCAGAAAAGTAGACCTCTGAGAAACCTATATTTTAGTAGGTTTGTGAAGTTTTTGGTCTAGCTGCGCCTTTCTATCACAGCACCTAGCCTCTCGTCATTTAAGGTGGCTTTCTTTAAGGGTTCTGCAGTCTCAACGAGTATGTGCAAAACAAAGAATATACTTTGAATTATTTGTTTAATTTTACCTAAATTTAATAATTTTTCAATACCTTATCATTACACAATTACAAATCTTTAAGTCAGTTTGATCAGTTTATACATCAAAGCTTAGGTATGCTGTGAAGGCTTGTGCTTAAAATGTTGATTTTATTTTTTGCCATAAAAGACACCTCCTTAAGATAACCTTATCATTATTGAAATTATAACTCTATTGTTATACTTAGTTATAATAATAATTTACAGACTTGTAATACTGCATGACTTGTAATATTCTTATAACAATAAATTGTTTATTCTGATTATTCTAGAGGATATGAGATTACACAGGTTACATAGGTTGATTACCTAGGATAATTTCAAGTTAGAGAAGTTTAAGACGTCCGTGACGCGAGTTAAGTATGTTGTAATGCACGGACTTAATACATCGAAGAGACACAGTACATGCAAAGGATCGCAAGAAGTTTTGCCTGCTTACCTCCGCTCAACTTCATTATGAGGAAGAGACGGGATGAGGAATCATCATTAATGATTAACATATTGGATCTTCTCTCTTATGAAAAAACAGTTAAAAATATCATAATTATTGTAAAAACCATTTAAACTTAATGTTTATAAATTACGGGGTTACAACAGGGTTAAAGCGCTGGTAGCGTAGCTTAGTAAGAAAAACTAAGTAGTAAGAAAAGCAACGTCCGCTGCGGTCATGACTTGGATGGATGACCGCTAGTTGCATTACTACTGAGCACTTCCGTGCTTCGGAGAGCACGTTAAGCCTCGTCGGTGCCGGTAATTGTCTAAGGACGGCAGTCGTTATAGCATGGTGGAATGGAATTTGGCAAATGCGCGGCTGGCTAGCTACCACCCTCAAGAGAAAATTTGTGCCCAAGCACCTAGCGTGGATCCCGACAGAAGTCCTTGAGACCCAGTAATTCTAGGTTAGCCTGAACAAAATCTTCGACCACATTATCACTTATCTACCATCAGGTGAGATAGTGGTCAAAGGCCTAAGGTCAACCTATCAGCTATAAAATAAACAATGCCGTATTTTTGGCTAGAATATTTATTTTCAACCTGTGAGTGGGGTTAAGCTCACCCCGGCTAATGCTTTTCAAAGCGAAATCTGTTAATATTACAAAAAATCCATTTGCAAAGTATCGAACACAGAACCTGTTGACTACATGCAAAATAAAGTATATATATAGACATTTATATTACTAGTGATGACAAAACTGAATTGAAGCTTGGATGCTACCAGCTGCTATTGGACCTGGACTGAGCCATTTGTAATATTTACGCAAACTTGTAGTTTACAGGTACGTCAAAAAACAGCTCGTTTCCTTACTCTATTGCTGAAGAAAAAATAAACAAAGTTTGCACATTTAATACCTATTAACTGTTATCTTTATTTTTACTGGTGGTATGCCTTTATTAACAAAATATATACAATACAACGAACTATATACAACACTACAGCTACTACAATAAAAGCATTTTTTTAGATTCCTATAAGCCATTGCAGACTCATAGGCAGTCCAAATGCATTAGCCCACTACCAGTTGGCAGCGTGCCCAGCATGCTGGCAGCATTGCCCCGTTGAATTGCAATGCTTATTCTTTGAGCCAAATAGGTGCCAGCATTTAGATCACGCGTCGCATCGACCAAGCGCTCTGATAAGTTTTGGAAAATACGATGAGCTCCCGGTCCCCACGGGCCCAACGTCTCCACACCAAACGGCTCAAATATGTAACCCATACCGAGATTAGCATACTTGCGCCGCTTAAGTTGCTCCGCAGCCGCGGCGCCAGCCCTCACGTGGGTTTCAGAAAGATGTGACGGCGCTAAAGCGTCTACGCATGCGTAGACGTCCCACACTAAGGGCCGTCCTAACTTCCAGGTAACCAGAGTCATGCCGTCAGGTCTTTTACCATCGTCACGCATCAGACCGTTCGGTTCGAGAACAGCAACATTGGCGCCGGTAAAAGCCCGGCGAATGATATCGTTAAGGCTGGCGTGGCGGGAAATTCGACCAGCACTTCGAGAGCAGGAGAGGCCATGGTGACCGAGTTGGTTAACTGCAGTACCACACTGGCAGTGATGTACAACACAACACCTTGCACCCAAGCGCAAGCTAATAGCGAGACGAAAAGCGGAACGATCTATAAGGCTACCAGTTTTGTTAGAAGGAATGGCTTGTAACCAAAGACCAGATTCCCACACAGAAACAGCGAGAATACGAGCACGATCTGCGGTACAAGGACACGTATTTAAAAGATCTTTCCGTGCTAGCTCGCATAGGGCCTATCCCACTGTTTCTGAGATGATAACATTTTTGGGAATTCAGTATTTGGACAAGGCAGTCCCCATGTGGTTTTGGCCTCAGCCAGATATTCTACATCAAAAGAGCCTAAAGATGGTGCAAGAATTTTTTTTACTTATTTGTGTGTACTGTGTACTGAAGACAAAAAAGCTGGTAATGCCACACTAGAAATTTTGCGTATCCCTATGCCTCCCAACCTCACAGGGAGGGAAGCTTGCACCCAAGCCCTATCAGCCATCTCCACATTCAAAACAGAAATTAACGTATCTTTTAATAAATTGTCAAAGCTTAAAAGAAGCTCACTCTGTTTCCACAGCTGACAACATCTCAAAAAGTATGTTTTTTTTTTTTTTTTTTTTATACAAAATGTGACAAACAAGCAGACGGCCCACCTGATGGTAAGTGGTCACCGTCGCCTATGAACACCTGCAATATCCGCAGCATTACTGGTGCGTTGCCTACCATTTAAAGAAAGGACTCTATTCACGTCTCTTTTGAAGCGGTTAAGATTGTAGACCTGAGGAAAAACCTCAGGTGGAAGAGCATTCCACAACTTACAGGTACGTGGCAGAAACAGACGATTAAATCGAGTAGTGCGAGACTTCCACGTATCTATAATGTGCGGGTGGCCCTTCTGGCGATAACGGCCAGTTCGGTGATAAAAGTGTGAAGGAGGTATGAGGTTAAAAATCTCATCAGGGTGTAAGTTTAGGAACGAAAAGGCAAAATCTGATAATAGTAAAAGCCGGGGTGTTAATTTTGAATAATCTACTAGAAGCATTTCTAAACTTTTGAATTTGTTCTTTGACAAATGGTGACAAAGATTCGTCAAGAATCGGTGAACCCAAAAGACGGAGCGAACTTTTTTCTACTAATTTTATATTAGGCGCAAGTAAGTTGAATTTTTCAATAATCGAAACTTTATCCGGATAATTATCACAAACAAAAAGTTCACATTTGGAAAAATTTTGTTCAAGGCCAATAAGACCAAAATCGTCTATAAGTACTCGCAACTCATTCAATACCGTGTTCGCATCGCCTCCTAAGGTTCCGTCTTCTAAGTTTTGATTGGAGACGTTGAATTATTGAGTGGATGGCAAGGCTAAAGATGGCTGGTCCCAGAGGATCACCCTGTAGACATCCTACGGAAGATAATATGAAGTTGTTTTGGTATGTTAATTTTGACGGTTTGTCGTAACATTGCCAAAGAAAAGGATATACTGTTATCAGTTTTTCTGATATGGGACTAAAAACCAACTCTAATTATCATAGAGATTATATATTTATAAAACTATTGTGCGCTTAAATTATGCCATTACGAGCACTAACGTAAGCCAGATTATGTTACACATTTCTATGAGTATTACAAGTATCAAAATAGACATGGTCTGTAAAATTTTTTTTTTAATATCATTATTGGAAAGTTATCCTAAGGAGGTGTCTTTTCTTGTCAAAAAATTAAATCATCATTTTACGCCCAAGCCTTCACAGCCCACCTAAGCTTTGATATATGGACTGATCAAACTGACATAGAGAATCAGTGCTAATAATATACTTTTTTTATTAAGCTATATACGCCTATGCGATTGAAATTCAGCGCAAAGAGACCTTTTATTCAATCTATTTCAGGTTTTCTCTATATTCATTACCGCTTACAACTCCACAAACATGGTACAGGGTTTCTGAAAGCCAGGAATTTCCGAAATATTCGGGAGGAGCGCATACTTATAAATTTTATACAGGGGTATTATGTAGCATATTATACGTCCTTTTTTTTACCGGTGGTATGCGTTTATTAAAATAAATACAATGAACTATATATATTAATATATATACGTTCTAGGTTAGTAGGGTAAGAGTTAGCCACTGCGACATATCTTAGATAATTAATCCTTTAACCGTGCATGACAATAGTGGAGCCGACAGTCAAATTACAGATCGTAGATGCCAAACATCAAAGAATTATATTTTCTTTTATGGCTTTGAGCAACTTGACGCAAAACTTTAGCTTCAACCAAAATGAAGGCCATGACTGCAATAAATTAAGCTATTTTCTTCCATATTTTTTCTGCAGAAACTGAGTTTACTTGACAGCTGACCCAGATAGAGGCCACTTTATTACTTAACGTGGGCATTCAAACGAAGGCTGATTTATGGTCCTACCGAGCCCCCGACCTCATCCATGGCGAACAATGTCGGTATACATACGAACTAACTATAAATTATGCCGTGGATTAGATAGAAACAACCTTGATAAGGAACTGTCTGTTTCCCGACCACTGGGGACAGTGCCAATAGTACATATTTAAGAATTACAACTATGTAGGCTACAAAAAATATTTAAGTATCTACCTATAGTCTGGTTTTTAATTCGAGATCAAAAATGTAAACAAAGAAATGTCAATATATGTCATTGTCAAACTGATAGATCAGGGTGTTCAATAGTTTTTCTTCAAACATATGCTCACAAGTGTGGCTATTAAAAACAATAAAATGTTACACTATTTTTTTCAGGCTTGAATATATGCGTAAATATGTACGCGCATATAAAAGTGTTTTATTGTTTCATAATAAGGCAATAAATTATAGCATTAAATATATTTTGTACATTAAATGCTCAATCCGTTCCCAAAATTAGATAAATTACCCAATACTTGTAATTTTTTTACATGGTTAACACCTTTGTTTACATTTTTGATCTCGAATTAAAAACCAGAGTATAGGTGTCTGCCTATCGTACTGTTTGAGTGTCGTTTTAAGGTTTACCTTGAAATACTGTGTTAATCGCCGGGTTAGTTTAGTTAATTTTCAGTAGCTGTCCGGTGTCTGGATTTGTTTGACCAGCCATTTAGTAGGCTCAACCCCTAATAAATGGCTTCTCGGTAGTTCTTACTGTTGACTACTAAGTTGGGAAACATCACATTGTAATCGATTATGTCTAGGTACTTGTGGGTTACATAATGATTGACATGACGGGTTCATTAGCAGGGTTAAACAGCAAACCTTGATTTTTTTTACATGATAATCGATATGTAATCGAGCCTATAGCTGTTCTGAGTGATGTGTGTATGTTGATGAAAGAAGAAAAAAGAAACATGCGACAAAGTGATATTGTTTTATGTATCTTTGTTTATATGGAAATAAAAAATCAGCCAAGTAGGAATCGGGGTCGCACACCGAGAGTTTCTTGACACATTATGATTGGTGTGATAAATCGTAACAACTCCGCGCTGGCTGATTTGTATTATGTATTAATACACTTTATGTTCTATAATAAAACCAAGTTTAACATTTGCATGTACTACCGCTTTCTAGATAGGGCAAAAACAACATTTGAAATCATATCTTTCACTTTTTATGGTTCTAAAGATACAGTAAGGAGAGACAGCGTAGTCATAGTAAATAGAGTTCTGTTTTCATGTCCAAAACCCTAAACGACTTATATTTCTCTCTCTGCCTCTCTAGTATCTGTCTTAGTAAAGAAACATTATTCTTGGTGGCTCAGATAGGTGATAAAAATATTAAAAATTCGTAGCGAACTTCAAGTGTGACTTTCAAGCACTTTAGGGCATATTTATATACCCTTAACCGAGTTTACTGCTCTTAAGGTAGGCATAAAAGTTTTTATTTTGCTGTCAAGAAGCTGAAGAAATAAAAAGTGAAATTTATTACACGCAGAATACATAAAGAAGCATAAAGTACAAGTACGAGAAAGCTTTTATTTCGCGATATGACCATATTTTATTTATTGCTGTCTATTTACCTAATGTGGATCTGGGACACATGTACATGATTTATTCGTAGGACACATGTAAGAAATGTATAAGAGTATTAATGTTACTCAGGGTTTTGTAGGGGAATACGGAAGGAAGAAGAATAGAATAAAAAGGAAGAAGGGAATATGGAAGGATCAGCTTTATCGTAGAATAGCTACCTATTTACAGTTTAAGGACAAGAAAAAAGTTCGCACTTGGCCTGTTTTTGGTAAATGTATACAACATTTATCCGTCGCCAAGCACATAACGGTGCGTTCCGGCAGTTGTCTTTAAGAGCCAGTAAATAATTACTGGCTCTCAAAGCAAAGAAACCCTGAACAACATTTTCGACCACATCATACCATCAGGTGAGATACTGTTCAAAAGTTAATCTATCGGGAATACAATTATCAGGCCGTTTCACTCCTCAACGATCTGGTTGCTCAGCAGATAGATTTTGACTTATTTAATATTAGATTCTCCATGTTTGTAGATATATGTACTAGATTTCTTATGTAATCACAATATACATTTTATAACTTATAAAACTGGCTTATCACACGCCTTGGCGTAGCTGGAAGTGTGTAAGCAATTATGAATAAATAAATAAATAAAACTTAATATATGTTGGTATGGAACACCGATATATACAGACGTTTAAAAAATATTACTCAAAATAAACTATGAACAATTTTTTTATATTGAAATAGATTTGCATATAAGAAGGGAATTTAATATACTTGCCATCAGTGTTACGTACAAAAAGTTAAAAGTTTGTTCTGAAAGTTGTGCTTGAGAGCCATTTCTCATTCGACTTAAGCCTCATACCATCTGCGACCGTCATCATTCACCACTCATCACTTCCAGATCAGTGATATACTGTACCGCATTGCGCCCTGTTTTATAGAGTAGTGTATAAGTAAGTCACGTTTCGTAGACGTACATTTTACATGACAGTTTACATTTACTACAGCATTCTCGGACGTGGGAGCAAATTCAAGGGTCACCTTCGGGTCGCTTTTGATGAGGTACCAATGTTTTCGTTTAAGATTCTCCGATTCGATAATGTGATTGTATAATCAGGCTCCTGTTGGCCACTGAAACAAATTAAACTGTCTGGTAACAGATAACAAAATGTCTTCGTCTTATATATGTCACCGGATAATTTTACGATACGTTAGTTTATAAAAAATCTATAGAGATTATAAACTGTCGATAAATTGTGAACAAACATTAAAATTTACAATCTAACGCTTACATTTTCGTCAGATTATAAACTGACCATGTCTAGCTGGCAGTTTATAATCTAACGATCTATAATCGCCCACGAAATTGTGAATCGTCGTCTGATTGGTCGCCGTTATAGGTGCCATATAGTGCCATCAAGTTCATTTCATAGAGTTAGGAACAAAAAGAAAAGTCAGACAAAAAAATATATATTCATTTCGAGTTTGTACATTAAAAAAACTAAGGGATTTAAAATAATGACCACCACAAAATGCTTTGATAACCTTAGTTCTTTTGCCAAAAAATTTTATCGGACACCAAATGTAGTAAATGATCACTATATTATAGCGAGAGGTTAAATATCATTTAGTCTCGGGCCAAGTCATATTTAGGTGCGACGACGAGCTAAGCGAGGAGGAGCGTTAGGTTACTTGTGACTACAACAACGCGCGAGCCGAGCGAGCGAAGTGAGCGTGCCGCGGCAGCGGCCGGCGATGCGCCACAAGAATTTAATTTCATATACTACTTTTGGTGATCATTTACTACTTTTGGGTTAACATTGATTTATTTTGAGTAATTTTGCTTAAATAGGATAGCGAGATGTTAAAACTTTGGTTATAAGATTACATTAAAATGCGGGTTAAATTTTGGTGATAATTTACTGTTTGTAATAATACTTTAAAAACCCGTAACTACGTATTTTGCTTATGGCCACTGTAATACTTTCGTAGATCTATGGTAAATTGTTGTTGATCCACATAATTACAATTTGACGGCTGCACACATTGAGACATAGCTGTTAAGTCTCATGTGCCTGTAATTTCACTGGTTCTCAAGGACTGCTGCCGGAACACACCGTTAGGTGTTTGGCGACAGATTTTCTACTTGAGGGTGGTAGCTAGCCAGGCGGGCAATCGCAAAATGCCCTTCCACCATGCAAAGATAGAATTATTATAAACTAACGGTTAGTACAATAAAACGGTGATATATATATATATATATTTATATATATAAACTTATCGTTCCGTCAAATACACACAAATCAACACAAGAAAAATATAATAAATAATATTTAAAAAAAAACTCATAGTGATTTCATTAGCATTTTTCCAATAGCCTATCCGTAGGTTAAAGCTTGATACGCGCTGCATGTTAACTGTCATTTTTATCATTCAGTTATTTTATGTTCTGGGTAGTATAACCGGAACGTACTCGAACATTCTGAAACAGGCCCTTGATGTAATGTTTGTGTTGAAATTAGTAAACGGGATTAGAATAGCATTTATATAGTAATGGTTGTTATATTATTTAGACTTTTAAGATAAACTTCTCACTTTATCTGTGTACCATAATATACACAGTCTTTGCGTAGATAAACGTGTACGAGTGTGTCCTGTTAGACATATAAAACCCAAACTTTACTCCTGATAACATAACGCAAGTGAAACAAATGTCTATAAAGAAACTTTTTTATATCCCCGTCAACTACCTACCCTGTACGTGCGTAAGTAGGTAAATACGAGCACAGCTCGTAAAGTATATGAGAAATACGATAGTAAAATACGGTGAGAAGGTGGCGCCAGGGGAGGGGAGGTTTTACTTATTAGGCGAATTCAGTTCTACGCGACGTCTCCGTATGAATTTTTCAGTAAGGTATCATTGTTTTCTTTCGTCTTCTTCTTCCTACCCTTTAGGACTAGGGTGCGCTTTCTATACAAATGTTGTTCAAACTTTGTGAAATGTTGCTTACATATCCCTGAGCTTCTTAAATTATGAGTATATAACACTCGATTTAACTTATCGTTCCGTCAAATCAACACAAGAAAAATATAATAAATAATATTAAAAAAAAACTCAGTGACAATATAAAAATAATAATTTAAAAAAAAGTTTCAAAATTTTGTTTTTTTTATTAATTATTATGTCCGCTCGTGATGACCAATGCAACTTGGTCGAAACGTCGAGTTAAACAAATATATTTATGTTTTATCGCGGTTAAATCCCGTTAAATACTTATTAACTATGTGTTCAAGTCGCGAAAGTCTTAGTTACCATAAATTCTTATTTTCAGTTTTATGGATAAAATAAATGATAAATCGAAAAACTGCCAAACCAAATAAATATATTTGTTTAACTCGGGGTTACGACCAAGTTACATTGGTCATCACGAGCGGACTGAAGAGGCGGGTGTCAATGCCTTGAAGGGCGGGTATTTTCTCCAACTACCCGCATTTGATTTCGAAATGTATCGTCCCGACACATAACACTGACAACATCCACAGGTCTTAATGAAGGTAAAACGCGTTTGGTACATTTCCTTACCACTGGATTCCAGGATGCAGCTAAATTGAAACCATTCTATCTATTGAAATTATGATATTTCCTTATTTCAATAGCTTCTCGTACTAGTCTAGAATGGTAGTGACGTCCCGTTGAGAAGACTTTCCGGTCGTGGAGCTCAATCCAGTGGTCAGGTCCTGACTTTAGCAGATGTTCATCTATAGCAGATTTCTCCACCTGGCGGTTTTTCATGGCAATTTATAACTCCGAATATTTTTGAAAATACGAAATATTACGGAAAGCTAGTAATCTAGAAGCATAGATATTAGGTTCAAGGACATGCATGCTTAAGTTCACCGAGTTTGAACACTGGGTATTTAAAATATGACTAAATTACGTTTATATGATAAGGACAACGCTCACACTTCTTTTAGTTTCTAGTCTCCTGTTAGTCCTCAAAATATTAACCCGGGTATTATAATAATAGGGTAAAACAATATTTCAGACAGCAGTTGAAATTTTGTTATATATAGGTATGTAAAACAAGTACTTGCAGTTATCGTGGTCAGGGTAGACCAAAATGAATACTTACACAGGCACCATTGTTTGATTCACGTAACGTAATATCTACGTTACGTGCGGATTCTTAACAACTAAAGATATTTTTAATATGGTTATGTGTGCAATAACGCCTACTCGGCGGATTACATTACAAAATTACAAATTTACGAGAAAGAGTATACCCCCGCTATAGGGGTGGATGGACGCGGGTTCGAATCCCACACATGAATTTAATATTTTCTCTCGTAAATTTGTAATTTTGTAATATGACCTTTCTTTTACATAAATTTCTTTATAGCGTTTTCCATGCCAACCTCGTTTCGTAATACATATATTAAACACCAAGTGTTCGAACTCGGTAAAATTTTGTGTCTGTCCTAAGTCTAATATCTGAATCTATACTTATAATAAAACTGTAACAGGTCCAATTCTGTACATAAGAGATATTTTGAAAAAAAAAATTTGAGACCACTCTGTAGCTGATATTGATGCCAAAACTGTATTTTTTTTTTATTTTTGTCTGTCTGTCTGTCTGTCTGTCTGTATCCCGGCCGCGCATCACTCCAAAACTACTGAATGGAATTCAATGAAACTTAACACGATTTGAGTTCATACTACGAAGAAGGTTATTGTATATTTTTATCCCGAAATTAAGCACGGTTCCCCCGGGAAAGGGGATGAATGTTAAAATGTTACTTAGTTGTAATTAATGAACGCGTAGTCCGATTCCAATTATTCTTTTTTGTTAGAATAGTGATGTGTGAGCCCGGAACCCCATGGGCAGCCTGGCACCCCACGGGCAGCCCAGCACCCCATGGGCTACTGAATGGAATTCAATGAAACTTAACACGATTTGAGTACATACTATGAAGAAGGTTATTGTATACTTTTTATCCCGAAATTCAGCACGGTTCCCTCAGGAAAGGGGATGAAAGTCAAAATGTTACTTAGTTGTAATTTATGAACGCGTAGTCCAATTTTAATTATTATTTTTTGTTAGAATAGTGATGAGTGAGCCCGGAACACCATGGGCAGCCCGGCACCCGACGGGCAGCCCAGCACTTCATGGGCTACTGAATGGAATTCAATGAAACTTAACACGATTTGAGTTCATACAACGAAGAACGTTATTGTAAACGTTTTATCTCGAAATTCAGCACGGTTCCGTCGGGAAAGGGGATGAAAGTCAAAATGTTACTTAGTTGTACTTTATGAACGCGTAATCCAATTTCAACTATTCTTTTTTTGTTAGAATAGTGATGAGTGAGCTCGGAACCCCACGGGCAGCCCGGCACCCCACGGGCATCCCGGCACCCCACGGGCAGCCCAGCACCCCATGTGCAGCTCGGCACCCCACGGGCATCTCGGCATCCTTATTTAGATTTGCCAGCTTGCTAAGATAAAACTCTAAAATCTGGAACATTCGCCGCAATCTATTTTTTTAACTATCTATCTTTTGCCGGATACATTTTGGAGACTGCGCAATGGAAGTGTACAATCTAATATATTTTTGTTCTACCGCCAAACAAGGAGAACCTCAGCAAAAAGATATCGTTTTATAATTGAAATTCCAAAGAAACGCACAAAGTACCTACTTTGCTTCAACATTTATTGTGCGAACCGCGAAGGAACTCTCTGAGTTACTTAACTACTGTCTTCTGGAAAAACAAGATGGGAGTTATCAAACCCAAAGTAGAAAGCTTTTTTCTGAGCTATGCTTTACTAAGAGTGCTTCACCACAGACCACAACGTTGCTTAATATGAGATAAACAGTGCTCAAATGTGAATAATTAGTTTGCGGGTACGGCAATCGCGTACGAAGTCGCGGGTACAGCTAGTCTATGAATATAATAGTTATCCTTAAAATTATTATTTTCAAAAATATTCGGTAATATCATTTTGTATAGGACTTTCTTATTTCAACGAGTTTTAACAAATGGTATTATTTATTTATTTATAAGTAGTTGATAGTATCGTACCTGATGGAAAGTGATGATGTGATCGAAGATGTTGTTCAGACTAACCTAGAATTACTGATTCTCAAGGACAGCTACCGGAACACACCGTTAGGTGCTTGGCGACAGTTGGGTGGTAGCTAGCCAGGCGGGCATTCTCAAAATGCCCTACCACCATGCTATAACGGCTGCCATCCTAAGATAACACACGGGACAGACGGCGGCACTGAAGCGCTCAGAGTAATGTCACTATACCCATCCAAGACAGCGGCAGACGTAGCTTAACTTAGCTGTTCGGTTAAGAACGCCTAAGCCAACTATGCTACGAGCGCTTCAGTATGGAAAATATGTCTAATCTATGTTTGTTAACGGTATGAAGTCACTTCCCTAACATATGAGTGTACTGTGTAGTGTAGGTTCAAAATTTTTTATATGAGTGAAGGTAGTCTTAAGGTATTGATAAGTGTGGAGCAGTATTTCTAATATAAGCCTAGAAACAAACCTACTCAGCAACTCAAATACTTACATAGTAACAAACTATTACCTAGCCTTGTCTATAATGAAAATGTGGCGCCAGATATCGAGCTGTTTTCCCACAAAAGAGGGGAAACATCCATTATAGTCAATAGCCATGGCAAACGCAAATAAATAAATACTAATGTGTTGGTTGATCCGAAAGCACTCACTGCCACGGAAAGTTCAGGGCTTTAGCTTTCGTGTTTATTGTACGTAAATTTGATGTCTTAAGAGTAGTCTTAGAACTTATTGCGTATTCATGCTCTGTCACAATGGAAAATAACTATATAATAGAAGTGCATGAACAAACAAGCTGTTTGGTAGAAAAATACTCATGTTTTTTGTTTATTGCTGTTAGGTAAGCCTTTGACCACAATCTCAGCTGATGGTAAGTGATGATGCGGTCGAAGGTGTAAACAGGCTTAACCTAGCATTACTGGATCTCAAGGACAGCTGCCGAAACACACCGTTAGTTGCTTGGCGACAGATTTTCTACTAGAGGGCGGTCGCTAGCCAGGCGGGCATACGCAAAACGCCCTTCCACCATGCTGTGAAACTCAAGCCCGCGGCGGGATTCTAGTAATGGACCTGCTGCCCATACAGCACCGCAGCTTACCCGTTGTTGCTCCATTCTGGACTTAGAGGCAAAGCCCAGTGGAGCGGCCCCTCTGGGGCCGGCCAACTGCCCAAGCCGGCACGGCCCTTGGTTCCTCTTCGCTTCACCGTGGGTGATGAAGCCACGGCTACTGAGCCCCACCGCCACGACAAGGCGGGAACCGTTGGGGGTGAAAAAATACCCTAACCTAACGACCCCACTTCCGAAAAAAACTAGGTTCGCCTGAACAACATCTTCGACCACATCATCACTTACATCACGTGAGATAGTGGTCAAAGGCTAACCTAACAGGAATTTAAAAAAAAAGCCATATGAAACAAGAGTATATTTATTGTTTATGCAATTACTCCAGAAAATTGATCCATGCAACATGATCTGGCCATTCCCTTGGCAATGCAAAATTGTATTTCTCTCAAAGTTGGGTTTGGCTCAAATCAGTACAACTTTAAATAGTTTTGGAGAAATGCATAATGTAATTTGTAGAGATCTAGGTTTATTTGTGTTTTAGAAGGACAAGGAATAGATTCAGGTGTTACTTTGCGGTAATCCATATTTAATGATAATAAATATTTTAAAAATATTTAAGAAAACATTAAATTAATACTAAAGAAAAATACCTTAAAATATATCCAGAGACAATAATTATTCCGCCTCAATTTCCTGTGATGCCGCAGCATCGCCACGCAGCCAAAGCGGAAGTATTTTCGGCACGTTTTGCTTCAACACGAAGCATCCTCAGGATGTATTGACCCTTCTTGCGCACGATGCAGATTTTTTTAGGAGGATAACGGAGCTGGCGCGTCACCTGTTGGTAAGAAATATTTTATTTCGTTTCTTTGATTTTTTCAGACACTCCTTCGGTCCATTACTGTAACCGTGAGATCCGGGTGGCAGCATGGGGAACTGAGAGCGAGGGGTACGTGCGGACCCCGGGCTACCCTCACTTCTACGTGGGGGATGTGTGCCGGTGGAGGCTGCGCGTCAACCCTGAACAGAGGGTACGCGTCACGTTGCTAGATGTCAGTTTACGAAGTAAGTACCTACCTATTTTAACGCCATACATATGAGTATTATAAAACATATTTGCTCTTTAATTATATATGGATATATATTGAAATATAAAAGAGAGTCATACATGGAAAGAATCTGTTAATTATGTCTTGCAATTATTTCTATACACGATTTATTTTATATAATAAGTTTAGGTACATCTTTTACGCTAACATTCATCTACATGTAGGTACAACACTAATATTATTATGAGGAAAAAATTTATATAAATATTTATATTTTTGTATGCAACGAATACACTTAAAAACTACTAGACCGATTGAGATTTAATTTGGTATGGAAATAGTTTGAGACCCGGGGAAGGCCATAGGATAGTTTTCATACGATTGCGCAAAAAGAGGTCAATGGTTTTGCGCGATAACCGACATACACGCGGGCGGAGCCGCAGCCGGAAAGCTAGTATTAGATAATTAATGAATTTAGTGTTGGAAATTTTGTAATTTAACTATTCTTAGTAGAGAACACGAGACAGTAGTCCTGTATCAGTCGGTTTGTCCACTGCTGAACACTGCCTTCCCTTAAAGGGGGGGTTAGCCATAATCCCCACGCTTAGCAGGTGTCTTCAAAATATCAGTTCTTCAGAAGGCGCCGCCGCACACCTTCCGTATTTTACCTTTAGTCGCCTCTTACGACACCCACAGGTAGCGATGGGGGGTGACATTCTAGCCCGGCACCCCACGGGGTTTATCTATAAATTATCATTAATTTATCAATAACTTGAGTACCCGGTCTCCCCTATCTATAATGTATCATTATTATAAATTTTATTATGTGTTCCCATTTGTAGGATTAAGGGTGAACTGGCCGGGCCGTTCTCCATACAAACGTCTTAGGGTGATCAATCCCTTATTTGAGGATTTAGGTCCAAAATAAAGCATAATACCGATTGATCTCGTCATTATCTAGGTTTGTATGATGCCGAAATTTTAATAAAATCATTAACTTGAGAACTATGAGCCTCGAAACATTTTCATATAAAGTTTTTGAGGCTAATAACTTACAACTTAATTATCTTTTTAAAGTTTTGGCATCATACAAGCCTAGATAATGACGAGATCAATCGGTATTATGCTTAAGTCTGGACCTAAAATCTCAAATAAGGGAGTGATCACCCTACGAAGTTTGTATGGAGAAGTGACCGGCCAGTTCAACCTTAAGACAAAAATTTTGCGTGTTACATACACGCATAGTTCATAAAACTATTTATTACGTTCTTTTGGTAGGTGTACAGGCTGGGTAATTTAGAGTTAGGGTCAGTATTGGCGATTGGTAAGTCTGACACTATAAGACATATCAAAATCTCTTCTTAGCAACCTGTCATTGATTTTGATGACAAGAAAAACTCTATTCATATTGTTCGGACCGATCAACTTAGCGACAGGTTTCCGAACGCTCCCTGGGTAGTCGTCTATTTCGCTGGTTTTTTTTAAAACTTGGTACTCTGAACAGTTGTTTTTGATCTTCATGTAATTTTAACTTGAATTTGTTTTGTTGCGCGTGATTGTTTTTTTTTTTTGGAATTTGTATTTACGCGATCTATAAGTTTGATTGTCGCTTGTCGCTTTGGCTATGGTTTTGAAAATTTGAGGATCGATTTTGGGTCAGCGGTGTTTAATATAGTTTGTGTTTTTTTGGAATACCACTTTGTTGAACCCCCCGCGCGTTTTTGGCCTCATATGGAGGAATTGTGATTGTGAAATTGTATATCACCAAAATTGGAGTGTGTGCACTTGTGCACTTGGAAGAAAGAAGCTTCCTCGCCATATCGTAAGTACTCACCTAGTATAATTGGCCAATTGTATGTAGGTAGGAAAGCGTTAGGCTGGAATCGTCGACGAACAACGAAAAAGAAAAATTATGGTACGTGCGTAGGTAATTTTCATGTATTGATGTACTTCTTGCTTATATTTTATTGTTTTAAGCCCGGCGAACGGCCGGCAAGTTAAGCATTCCAAACAGATTGTCTAGGTAGAATAACTCTGCGCACAATGCCTATCTAGGCAATCTAGAATCTTAACTCATATATTTTATAAAAAAATACTGATGGTACTCAGTTCGGGAATTCCGGTCGTATTGAAGAAAAAACTTACATAGTTTCAGACAGACTATCTAAATGGCCTTCTCTGTTTAGAGTAATATTCGTATTATTGCATGCGTATGACCGAAATTGGCTTAAAAATAATGATGTTTTTATAAAATGATTGTTTACCTAACTTTATTCGCAATAAATGTTTTATCTTCATTGGCCCATTTTATTTTATTTACCTGCGTTGGTGTTCATCATCATATTTTGGAAAGTGATGATGCGGTCAAAAGATTTTGTTGATCAGACTATGTATGGCTGCATATCAAGGATAGCTGCAGTAACAAACTGGTTAGTGCTTGGCTATATATATTTTTGACTTGACGGTGGAAGTTACCCAGGCGAGCATTCGCAAAACCCGCACTATGCTACACGGCACGGTTTAAACTATAGACCCATGCAAGGTATAGCTATTGCCAAGAGTGCATCATGGGTACTTTTATAACAGAAAGAAAATAAATTATAGTTAGCGACTAGCTTACCAGACGCACATAGAAGTAAGTTGGTTATTTTACCATTCCTCAATGTTCATTTTCGAAATCCTTTCCGTTGCAGCTCTCGGTCCTTTCGACAAAGAATGTACCGACAAAGTCTCCGTCGCTGACGTCACCGGCGACCAACTCGTATCGTCGTGCGACCAAGTGGATCTACCGCTGCGACTCACTTCAGCGACCAATGTCGTCGATGTGATTGTCGACGTCAAATCGGAAGGCGCCTATCCGAAAAGAGGGGTACTATTGCATTATAAAAGTAAGTTGATTCAAACTCTTATCATTTGCGACCAAATAATATCTAGTATAGGTTGTGGTTGTGGATACAGTTTAATTTACTGCTCGACTTAATTCAAGACTGGAGTCGTGACGTGGGTCCGATGGTTGGTAACATTCGACTATATAGTGATAGTGCTAACCCAAAAAGAAGCCTGTTATAAATATAAGGAGGGCAATTCTGAATAGGGCTATACATTGCCATTCGGCATTCGATAAATGATAAACTATTCTTTACATAACAGTTCGAATTGTAATACGACAATCGAATCGGAAATCGGTCTCCAAGTTACAAGTACAGAGCGACCGTTCCTAACGTCTCATGTGGTGAAAGCAAAAAAGTAGAATTTGTAGAGGGATATTCCTCCCTATTTATTTAATCACACTTAATGATAATACCTACTTAGTATATATATAGTGCTGGTCGAATTTCCCGCCACGCCAGCCTTAACGATATCATTCGCCGGGCTTTTACCAGCGCCAATGTTCCAGCTGTTCTCGAACCGAACGGTCTGATGCGTGACGATGGTAAAAGACCTGACGGCATGACTCTGGTTCCATGGAAGTTAGGACGGCCCTTAGTGTGGGACGCTTCATGCGTAGACACTTTAGCGCCGTCACACCTTTCTGAAACCCACGTGAGGGCTGGCGCCGCGGCTACTTCGGCAGAGCAACTCAAGCGGCGCAAATATGCTAACCTCGGTATGGGTTACATATTTGAGCCGTTTGGTGTAGAGACGTTGGGTCCGTGGGGACCGGGAGCTCATCGTATTTTCCAAAATTTATCAGAGCGCTTGGTCGATGCGACGCGTGATCAAAATGCTGGCACCTATTTGGCTCAAAGAATAAGCATTGCAATTCAACGAGGCAATGCTGCCAGCATGCTGGGCACGCTGCCAACTGATAGTGGGCTAGAGCATTTGGACTCCCTATGAGTCCAAATGCTTTTACTGTAGTAGCTGTAGTATTGTAGTAGCTGTAGTGTTGTATATAGTTTGTAGTATTTGTTTAATAAAGGCATACCGCCATTGAAAAAAAAAAAGTATATATATAAAGGTACTTATTTTATAACATTTTTAATATAAAGTAATTTAGTTTTTTATGTACGTTTCTATAACATTATTACGTGAATAGGTAAATAATAAGTAAATTAATAATTGTATCCAATAAATAGAAAAGTTTTGATTCAGCTGTTTAACTACTACCGCCATCTATTAATATTGTTAAAAATTTTATTGCTTGCTGGCTATCTCGTTGCAATCTTCCTTACCACGCCATCTGTTGACAGGTATAGGCTGTGTGACCCTGCCAGCGCCATCTGCCGGATATCTAGTGTACCGCAATGAAGACGTAGCTCACTACATGTGTAACGTGAACTACGTTTTTGATGATACCCGGGAGAGGGCGCGGTTAATATGGTGCTATGATGAAAATCGGTGGAACGATACAGTGCCTTCGTGTGTAGGTGAGTACATGCGTGCATAAAATAATACTTAATAATAATTAATGTTTTTCAGTAAGTCATCAGTATCATTCAGTATGTCAATATCATTTTAACATGAGATTTTAATAATTTAGTAAAATAAAAATGTATTTTTCTCTCATTGGATAGAACTGAAGACTGAAGAGTCTTAAAGAGATCACGATGTAATTTGTGCTACTATAATATATGTGTGTTTTCGTACCAGTTTTATAACAAATAACTATTACATTTCATAGCTAACATTTGGGTAATAAAATAATTAATAAACCCAATGAACAAGGAACTGTTCCAAAATTTTCGAAGTTCTTAACTCTTGATTGTTCTGTCTAATGATTATACTGTCATAATCAGCATCATCATCATCAAAAGCCAGAGACGACATCCTTCATTATGGGGGTTTGCTAAACTCACTCACGCTTGGCAGACTTCTCGGGGATTGCAGTGCACTTCTTTGTAACGCTGCTGCCCAACTTCTGATCTTATTACAAAATTATAAATTTACTAGAGAAAAAATATAGTCATATGCGGGATTCGCGTCCTGATATTTTCCTTAAAAACTCCCACAGCAAGATAATATGGAGGATATATCCTGGCACCCCAATGGTAAGTCTAATGCACTAAGCAAACATTTTTGCCGTTGATAGGTATTTAATGCTGTAGGTAAACAAAAAAATTATATCCAAGTATTCTTTGAAAAATTGCTATGTAAAGACTTTATAAAGTTTAAAAGAATTATCAAAATAGAGAAAAATCAAAATATGTATAATATCTGATGACGTTTTATTTTGTCCTAGTGTCCACTAAAATATTACATCCTCAGTGTTGTCCACTACTATATATTCTGTGGCACAGCACTGTCATAAATTAACCTCTTCACATAACCTCTTTGAATACAAGAGTAAAATTTTTCCTATGTCATCTCTGGCGAAGAAGAAGATGGACCCAACGTCATGAATCGTTAAAGAATATGGCGACGATCAAATTCAGGTTCATTTTGATCTATGCCAGTTAGCCTTCTGATAGTAGTAGGTATAGTGCTATCTCGTCTGTGCGTAGCATTAAATGATTTATAACGGTTTTCGATACAAAATAAACTATGATAAACCTTGAGGTTGACCGGTGATATACTTATTCATTGGTGACAGTCGTAACAATTTGTGAATGTCAATAGTCTTGTTGGTTTTCAGTGACCCTTACTAAACGATGAAACTGAGGTCAAATCCTTATAAAAGCAGTACCAAAACTTTTCATAATTTCCAAGACAGTTCCAATTCCAAGCCTGAGTAGCTAGATTTCGTGTCATTCATAAACTTGTTTTAAATGGGTACATTCTGTGAGCAATGCTCAGCTGCACATATATAGGAACCTAAGTAAAATAATTGACATGGTAGAAGAACGCTAGGTGTGATAGGTCTTGATGTAACCCTTGTAAACCCGGTGCTTGTAACATACGATCTCGAATCGGTATAAGCTACGATTTACTTTGCGTATCGTTCATCGTGAGATCGACAAAAGTTGCAATAATTAACTATTTTTAGTTACGTAGTACGTTAGTAGTACGCTACTATCTCCAACAAAAAAGGAACAATCAAGATCTGATCAGGTATTGCACCATTAAAAAAAAACGCGTTTACTTGAAAGCCTCCTGTGTTTTTGGAAGTCTGTTAAAATATATTGGACATTGGTTCTTAATCAACCAACACACCAATAGGTTCTTGGCAACAGAGTTTCTATTCAAGTATCTTCCTTATAGATAACTCCATACAAATATTAAAAATGCCCTATATCATGACGTAGCTAGGAACCTTTCACCATACTTAGAATCTCGAAAATAGATGGAACCTTGAAGAAAGTACTACCAATCAGCTATGACAGCCTCAGAGAAAATGTTTAATTCAAGAATTTCCTAATGTTTACTCCAGTTTAAAGCATAAAAAGCAAAGTTTCCGCTTGAATATTTCTACGTAGGTATCTGTGTCATATCATATCAGAACATAACTCATCATAAAAGCTTCCTCACTTCCTCGATCTTGTCATAAAGTAGAAGAAAAAACACCATGCTGAATGAGCATACTTAACATCCCGATTCCCGATAACAATAAAGACTGGCATAAAAACTTCTTTCGCGTTTTGAGGTTATTCTTTAGGGTGCACATGCGCATCTCCTTGGTCTGCCATCTCTTTCTCCCATGAAATATAGTTGCAGAAGGAAAGTGACAACAACACGCGTGTCGGGAACAATATGATTATTTACATTCATGATTTCAAATTCGAATGACAACTTTGAGGTTCTCAAAATAAAGTGTACTTTTGTCTGATGCTTATGTTTTCAAATAAAGGGCTGTTTACACGCATCCAGTAGCGTTTGCTAGTAAGTAAACTAAAAGCACGCACAGTCGCGTTCGGGTTCTGCTCGTGAGTGATCGCGTTTGAGACACTTTTTTGACGTTCCCGCGTCAACACGTGTATCACGATGTGAGTTTTTCAATTTATTTTTTGTGCTATTTATAATTGTTTCCCAAGCGTGGGGCCACGTGGTATTTTTGTTTCCGTATTCGTGGTGGACAGGAAAATAAAAAGGAATATTATTGGTTGGTAAGATAGGATAGTGTTTTGTGGGAAGTTTCGGTTTTTTTCTGTGTTACATTAAACTGTGCTGGTATTCAAATATAACACTAAAATTATCAGGGCTTAGGTACATAACTATATTGGTATTTGAACAATGCTTTCCTTATATAAACATGTTAGTCGTGTAGTTTAGGTTGTCAATTCATGAATAAAAAGTATTTGGAGCACGTGCAATATTATTGCTATGAATCTTATTATCATACCAAAAGTAGCTGATTAGCGTTATCAATTTGTAAGCAAAACAAAATTAATTGGGATAATAGATAGTCACCAGTAAAATATACTTAGTTATAATACTTCAACTGAACTGAGACTTAACAACATTATGTCTCAGGGTGATTGATGGGCGCAGTGCAGTTCGCCATTTGTGACGAAATGTAACTGTTTTAGGCAGAGTTAAAGGTGCTTGTTCTGTAACCTGGTAACATACAACAACAGTGTGTTCCGGCAGCAGTCCTTGAGAGTCAGTAAGTAATTCATGAAATTACAGGCACTTGAGACTGTATGTCTTAGGATTATGACCACAGTTAGTTCGTCACTTGTGGCGGAATGCATTTTTTAAAAGCAGAAGTTACAGCTTAACACTAATTGGGCCTTGTGTTTGTACCGTAACGTATTAACATTGAAAAACAAATACAATTATTATTAATCTTACATTATAATTTATACTTACCTATAGCATTTGCCTACTTAATACCAATACTATGTAGGTACTCGTATTACAGACGGAAACTATAGTAGGAACTCATAATTCTTGGACCTAGGTAACTATGTTATCAGTTACCTAGTATCAGATAGAGAAATGATACAAAATATGTATAGTTTTATAAATATGTACACTATGTGCACTAATAAAAAGGTCTGTGTAGATGTTATCACTCAATGTCTTATCGCAAATTATCTATACCTATACCTATGTAATACATAGGTAAGTATAACCTATTCGTTTTATGTTATCAAGTATAAATGCAAAATTTTAAAAATGGTATTGAAAATCTGTCGCTAACACCTAGTTGCTCTATTCTGGAAGCAGTTCCTTTCGACCACTTACTCATCATCAGGTGAGTTAGGGGTTTCAATCAGTTCAGTAACCTCAGCGTGAGTGCGACACGCCTTTGGCCTGTTTATTTTCTACTATGTTTTAATATGGGAGTACGACATTTGTACTATAATCACACCAACTAGGATGCCTACGTAACAGTTAGTATTTGCAAAATATTAACAAAAATTTGAAAATATAGAACAAGTTTCTTGGAACCATGAGGACTCTAAATTTTTTGTAGGTGATTCTCTCTAATAAATAGCTTTCTAAAATTAGGACGGACGAGCTTAGTAGTAGGAAACCGATTTCCCATACGGCATATACATAAAGGTGCTGTGATCCTCCAGAAAATAAAGTAATTTTTATGCCAATCTAAGACATGCAGGTATCTACAAAATTTTATCATTCAGACTCATAGAAACAAAGAGTGACTCAAAAATCCGATGTTTAGCCATTTCAAAGGTGAGTGGTTCTTGTGACCTCTACTTCTTTCAACCATTCCATTGAAACTATACAATGCATTATCAGAATAAACACTTTCATTTTCACTTATCTAGGCATATTATTTATTCTGTGCATATGCCTATGCTTTAGTACTAAAATTGCTTTCGAGTTTCGTAATTTTTCAACAAAATTACAATTTATTAGGTTTTTCAGATGTCTGGGTTGTAATGAAATTACGAACAATTACTATACTACTTACCATATTTACACTTACTATATTTTAAATATATGATTTAAAAATATAGTAAGTGATAAAAAAAGTACCTTCTATATTTTTATAAGTAGTTAATGGTAGAGTTCAGTGAACTCGAGGGAATAATAATTACTGTAGAGTCTCTCACATTGTGCTCAATGGGTCTGTTCAGCATCGGCTAAGAAGTGTAAATTGGATTGAGGTAATAAAGCGCTGAGTGCGCTTGTTAGATTAGGGCACGTGCTCTTTTTGAAAGAAATATTTTAAGGAGTTGTGGAATCGGGGTAGGAATTAGGAAGGCGAAGAAATGATTGCCATAATGACAACCAATAATAGGTTATATTTTTTTTCCGACTTCAAAAAAAGGTGGAGGTACTCAATTCATCTCTAAGTTTTCTTTTATTTTTATTACCTCAGAACTTTTGATTGGGTGAACTGATTTTGATGGTTCATTTTTCAATTGAAAGCTGATGATTGCCGTATAGCCTCATTTAAATTTCACTTAAATCGGTCAAGCCGTTTTTTAACTGAACTAATAACTGAAAAGAATTTTCCTATCTTGAAGATAAAGTCATTGAGAGTAAATGACAATCGATCCCTTAAGTAGCAAGGGTCACTAAAAAGGGTGAAATAAAATTTTATCAAAAAAATTAACCGACTTCAACACTCATGTGTGAAATCACTTGTCGAAGTCGGTACCATGCGCACAATATTGTGATAATGGGTACCTTTGAACCATCATGGTACCGACTTCAACAAGTTATTTCACACATTTGAGTGTTGAAGTCGGTTCAATTTTTTGGTAAACTTTTTTTTTAGAACCAATATTCTGAAGTTATTTCATTTATTATTTTGTCTTAAGTGATTCCGCTATTAATTTCAAATGTATTCGATAAAACAATCAAGATCCAAAGTGACCTTACGAAACATAATTACGCAGATTGTTATCTTCATTAATGGAACAAGGGCTTCAGTATTATACCTAACCCGACAGCACTATAACTCAGGCCAATTTATCAACGTTAATAAGTACCTAACATATAAACTGATAGCACATTCGATTTCCTAATTTTGTATAACCCTATATCACATAGTTAAAACGTGTTTCTTAAAATTGCCATCACATTTTATAGAGACGGCGACAATTCCGCGAAAAAATTGAAAATGAGTAGATATAATTTGTTTCGACACCTAAATGTCAAAATTATTAAATATTAATATAATACTTTTATCTATACTACGTGACCAGAATTACAAAGTTTATTTTCCTTATCTAACTACGGTTTTCGAAGAAAATATCTTCGTGAAAAGTTGTTTCATATTTCACAAACTAACGACGTGCAAATGCACCCTTTAGAGCTACCCTCTCTCCCCTAACAGTCAATAATATTGATCGGTACGTTCCCTCCGGTCTTGGATATAAAGTCACATTTTTATAAAGTCTGGGATTTTGGATAGAGTTTTATGCTCATGGATTTAGATCAAAACTGTGTTTATAATAGATTAGCTAAGACTTAGTTCAAATATGGATATAGACTATTATATATTTCTGCTTATCGTTTTAATGGTTTTATTATGCTCTTTGTAAAGGAAGAAAGGCTTCGGGACACGAAATACGAGCAAATTGGAGACTATTTTTAAAGGTCATGTTGACGATTTGTAAAATAATGTAAGAAGGATGCTAGAGAGATTTGAATCCGTGGTTTTTTCCTACCCCTCACGGAAACAGGCATTACGTTATACTTGTATATTACGATTACACTAAACCTGTGCTGTATCAAAATACAGTAACTGTACCTAATATTGTAAATGTAAGTTTGTACTATAGATTCATTGTGGAAAATATAATTTTAATATGGGAAGATTTATATCTTCCCAAATGTATTACATATCTTTGAAGCAATGACAGCCCACTGGCAAAAACTATGACCTTCTGGACTCCACGGTTTGAATTCTGCCACAGGCATGGTCTTCACCGTATGGTGATATGTACCTTACATATGCATAATATGTGCATTTTTAGCTACGGTATTGAAAGTAATTATGTGTCTACAAACGCTTAACAGTGGGTTTTGGGAGTTGTCCTTGAGAGCCATTAATTTCACATTCAAAATTAAACTTCCTTAACATCTTCAACCAAATCATCAATTACGACTGCACTGTACTGTATCAACCGGATCGGTCACTGTTGAACACAACCTCCCCTATTAAGGGAATATTTTGCTTAATACACGCTTGGCAGGCGGGTAGAAGAACGCAGTTCTTTAGAAGAAGAAAAGCCGCCCACCTTCTAGTATTTTTCCGTAGTCAATTCTCACGACACCCACGGGAAGATATGGGGCGGTAGATTTCTAACCCAGCATCTTACGGTGGCCAAAGTCTACTCAATACTCCACTTAGTTTATCTCTACCTGAATGAAGCATGGGATATACACGCCGTCGTGTTCCACCTACCAATAATTATAGTCTAGTCAAAAAAAAATATTTTGTATAAACAGAAATTTTATTGATAACGTCGGAGGAATAGCAGTTGCTTAGTTATATTTTACTTTTTTGTATTTTTTTCATTACAATAACATCCGCGTACCTACATAGTATAAGTAAAACGGAATCAACATAAAGAATGTGTACATTACCGATTGTATATATAATTACCGTGAAAATGGCAATTAGACGTCCATAATTACCGCAAGCGTATAAGCGTCACGCATGACGCTTACCACGCAATGCTTTATAGCTTGGCATTGGTCCAGAAAAAGTCTGGTTTTATTAAATACTTTTGTGAAATGAGGGCTTTGAGCTCTACGATCCGTCTGATGTTTGGGTTGGAAATGGCGTATATTTAAATAATGCTATATTTAAATAGGGATTGAATATAAATTTCTTTCGTAATTGTACTTGTACTATGCCACAAATTAGCAGCAGAAATAAGGTAAAATTTTTGCAGCTGCAACGTGACAGTTACTGTAATGGCTTCGTCAGAAATGCATGAAAATGTGAGAAAATAATACTTTTTATATGGATGTCATTCTTAATCAAAGATTAAGCTTTAACCATATCGCTTGATATGGTTTTGAAAAAATCGTCAATGAGATTTAGAAGGACATTTGATTTCCGTAATGTAACGAAGCTTTATTTCACATACAAATTTATAACAAAAGAAAGTGCGGCGCTACAGTCAAAGTTAGAAATTTACTTAGATGTGAATATTCTATGTCTATGTATTCAATTTTTTTTATACCATTTGTGAAAGAAGATTATTTTTTAGCCAGGTCTGATTCTATTTTGAGGACTGTAAGAGCCTTAGGAAAAATATATATATATGACCTTTGCCGCGTTGTAAGGAAATTAATGTTGAGCAACACACAGTTCGATCGTACACGTGGCAGACTTGCGAATGCGTGGCGTAACTGAGATTGACATGATATGGAATGAGTGTGTTATAAGAAGCTTGAGAGTATCGTCGGTGCCGAAAAGTTGAAAAGTTATATTGCGGCGTCTGGTGTATAATATGTTATATGCCGGCGTGGTGTTGGCGTGTTAAGAAGAGAGAGGAAAACACATAAGTAGAGCAGTTTGAATATAATCAGACAAAGACATACTTTGGAGCAGAGGAAGCGGATGGATTGCGTAAACATTAATTCGTGAATAAATTGTACGGCAATGACAAGTGATTAAAAACTCTGAAAGAAGAACATTTTGTGCCAACCCTACTTAGCGTGGTATTGAGAGAGTAAGAAATAAGGCTTCTATACGAGTGTATTGTGTCGTGACAAAGTAGTTTTTTTTGAATAGAAAATACTCCCCATCTTCTTTTTATTATATTATTTTTACATCATAGACGATATACTGTAGCAGTTATTCAATATGCCAATATAATTATTTTCTATCAACAATGTTTCACAACTTTTTAGTATTTTATATAGTTATATCTAATGTACATGCTACAAGATTCCACCCGTGACTATTAAGTATTTAAATTTAGATTTTTGTGGAAGTTGTGTAACAAATGTATGAGCTTTTATTATTCGATACTGGGTTATGGAAGTCTGGAAATAACCCCTTATTTTGAGCTTCCACAAGGCGAGTAAATAAAAGTATTCCATGTCCTTATTCAGAATCCAAGTACCTACCTATGTTATGTCATCGCTATTTCTGATACTTAAATACAAACGCGCACATACTTTCGGTTATATTAGATAGGATTCAAGTAATAGGTAAGATTTAATCAATATTTTTTGGATAGTTTTACATAATTTATGTAATAAACAACATTACAGTCCACCTCAGTTACAGGATGGATGAGACTAAAGTGTCTAAATACTCTAGTGCAAGTTTTCACGAAAGATTACATATTCCTCGTACGAGTACAGGTAACCTATAAATTTGAATTCAAACATATTTTATAAAGTATTCGCTAGGAACGCTTTAAAAAAATATGAGAAAAACATTCAAGAGCTATATATTTTATTTAATCTAATCATATTCATAATCATTTATTTCTCCATATTAATGTGGACAATATATCTTATTTTTTTAATATGTACTAACAACGTGAAACCCTGGTGGGCACTCTAGAGTTTATTGGACTCTGGGTAGGACTAAAGCAGTAAATGTTCAAACTCGTTGAAAATTTGAATGCTGTCCTTGAATCTAGAATGGCTAGACGCTACTGGTTTGTCACTTTTCCCTTAAAAATGTGTACATGCTAAATAATTTGGAAAAGCTGTTTTCAATTCTTATTTACACATTTAGATGTATAATTATACGAGAAACTGGCACGCTATAATCACATATTTTAGGCTCAAAGACATGCATGCAAATTTCAACGAGTTTGAACACTTGGTATTTAAAATATGACGAAACTCGTATGGAAAGACTTCCGAATACACTAGCCCTAAATCAGATCAGCTAGCCGATTATAAGCCGTAACGTAGACCTAATAAACAGATTCCTTTAGTACCTACAGGTTTAAGATACTCATAAAATATTTAAAACTTCATTAAACTTTCAAAGCATATCCGTTTCGTTCGAGCGAAATGCTGAGACATAACTTCAATGCATAAAAGCTGATGGGTAACGTAAAATAATCTGGGTTATATTATATAAGAGGGGTAGTAAAATCATGACAACGGCTGGCTTCAGACTTCAAAACAATGCTGTTACGATGAAATGTAACAACGTAATTTTATTCAACTTTATGTTGTTATAAATCTCTTCGCATTCGCATGGAAGTCATAAAAACTAACATAAAATTACGCACGCGATATGTACGACGGTTTCTAGTGATGTACCGCCTTGCCAATACGTTCTTTATTTAATTTTTAACTTATATGTATTATGTAGCTTTGATTCACATCGTTGATACTTATTATGTTTATCAACAAAATACTACAAATTATATACAACACTATAACTACTACAGTTGTTTAAATTTCTAAAACCTTTTTTTTTTAAGGCAGACAGTGGAGTCACATATAGCGCTCTGTTTTGCCCTTTGAGTCAATGATCATAATTATGCATGTCGAAACTTTTCTACCAATGTTCTTTTGTTGCAAATCGATTCTTCATCTACACCTCAAAGAGAATCTAATACAGTGGTCGGGGTTTTGGACTGAACGGTACCTAAAGAAAAATAATTATTTAATTTCAAAAGTGCAATTTAAGGTTGAACTGGCCGGTCACTTCTCCATACAAACTCCCTTATTGGGATAGATTGTATTTCCAGACTTAAGCATAATACCGATGGATATCGTCATTATCTAGGCTTGTATGATGCCAAAATTTTAAAAAGATAATTAAGTTGTTAGTTATGAGCCTCGAAAACTTTATATGAAAATGTGTCGAGGCTCATAATTCTCAAGATAATTATTTTATTAAAATTTCGGCATCATAGAAGCCTAGATAATGATGAGATCAGTCGGTATTACGCTTTATTTTGGACCAAAATCCTCAAATAAGGGAGTGATCACCCTACGACGTTTGTATGGAGAACTGACCGGCCAGTTCACCCTTAAGTCATCAATAATAAAATCTGATTTGTCTTTAATTTATTTCCTCAGGTCATACCTGTTTAACCAAGTTTTGTTACTGTTTACAATTAACCATGTTTAACCTTAATACGAGTACCAAATCATTGAAATATATCCTCATAACATATGACAAAGTTTTTATGCACACAATCGGGGTTTGTAGTAATTGGTAAAAATTATATTCAATTTAGTCTTCCTGCTCTTATGAAGGTCAATTATAAATTTTAATATTGAAATATTCTACATTGCAAAATTACAAATATACGATATTTTTCCTCTCGTACATTTGTTATTTTGTAATGTAATCCGCATAGCAGGCATTATTGCAAACATAACTATATTAAAAATATTCTACATTGTCCTGACACGTTCAGCAAAAAAAATGTATAGAGCCACTGCGAGAAGAACAGGAAAGAAACTCGGGGCCATCCTTTAAACGTCTTTTAACATTGTGTTACTTTCTATATAATAAAATTATTCAATATTTGTTTAAACTACGTAGGCGACAGTTGATTACTTGGTAAAGGCGGGATTGTCCAAGCATTTTTGTCGTTTAAGTCATAAAAACTGTGTAGTAGGATTTCTTAATCAAAATTTTATCACGTGCAACTTATATTTTCTTTATGTAAGAGTTGTAATATGTTTGGGAACATAAAACCGCACACGATTACTTTTAATTATTTAATTTAAAAAGTGATATATAATAACAAAGCACATTTGAAATAGGTTTTGCCTTTCATGTATAATATATCAGGTCATACAGTCAACAACCATGTTTGTTCTGTATGCGTTAGTTTAGTATATAACTAACTTTATCCTTAGTACAATAGTATTCCAAAACTACTTCCACGGCAGTAAAACAAGAACACATAACTTAGCAACGTCGGCCAAGACCTCTATTTGTAGATGGTGGAAACTCGACGATAATTAAACTTGTTAAGTCTTCGACAGTCCTTGACTGAGCCGCTTTACGAGCTCTCTGTGTAAGTTCGGGCTTTACTAAAGGGGACGTAACGGAGGGGTTGTCACCCACTCCTTATAACTAAAATATATGATATCACGAAAGCGAAATACACTTGGTTTTCAACAAAATCTATCGGAACAACAGCTATTATCTGAAGAGATGAGTGTTCAGACAGTTTATGTAGTGTGCTATCTCTATAAAAACGACGTCCCAACTTCGTCCACGAAAGAAGCCATATATATTCTTTCGCGTTTATATTCAATTAGTATAGGGTTGGCACGCTTTTATTCCGCCATAGGGCTATACTATACATTTACGGCCGTTGACGATAAGAAAAGTGAAAGAGTTTAAGTTAACATGAAGAATATACTGAGTTTCTAAATTATATTAAAATATATTCGCCCTGATGATGAAAATCTGATATGCTCGAAACCCATGTCGACGTTTGATCCCTAACGTGAGTCTTTTTGCCGGTTAATTTATAATATCTTTAGTATTCTTTAAATAAACTATTTGGATTAAAAAGAAGGACGAGAGTAAAATGTACATATAATTGTTCTTTTTTTAATCTCTCAACAAACTCAACATAAATGTATAATATAAATTTATTTTAAATACGATAATGCGCATTTAGCGTAACTAGTTATATCAATGCTGAAATTTGTACAAAAATTAAAATGTTTAGCTTCTTTTACCTTAAATAAGTAGAGTGTAAATTTTTTTATACTGTTTGTATTTGTGCAAAATATTAATAAAATATGAATAGACTCAACAAGGACAACAAGCCATCTCTGTTTCGTGAAATATTTATAAACATTTCTCAGTTCCAGAGACAAGCAAAGGCATCACTTACTTAGATCTATTCAATATTTACAACAACTTCTGCTTTTGTCTAAGTAATGGATGAACCTCCAAATTGGGGATCTATCATAACAGTGTCAGTTTCGCTCCTAAGAAAATGATATTTCTGAGTCATAACATAATAATTTATCAGAAATATTATACCAGGGAATTAATCCTAGTCTTCAATATCATCCAATATAATATCAAAAGAACATCATAACTCGTACGTAGGTTATATGTGGCACTCATAACGTGATCGTATTTCTTAGTAAAAGGTATTCAAGATTTGGATATATTGGTAAACAAACATATTTCTTACAAAATCACAAATATACGATAGGAAAAATTTAAGACATGTGCGGGTTTTTTTTTCCTATTGTATATTTGTGATTTTGTAATGTAATCCGCATAGCAGGCGTTATTGCAAACCTAACATATTAAAACCTATTTCTGTTATATTTTTAATTTTTTTCATATTGCTTGTTACACATACTGTAATTCTACTACAACTTCAATTCATTTGAAATTGTGTCATCATAATAACTGTACACACTTTATCATATTATTTTTAGTTTTTCGTTTCAATTCAAACATTTAATTCATTTACGTACATATTTTTTTTTATGCCTGATAGATTAGCCTTTGACCACTATCTCACCTGATTGTATGTGATGATGTAATCGATGATGTTGTTCAGGCTAACCCAGAAGTACTGGCTATCAAGGACAGCTGCTGGAACACACCGTTAGGTGCTTGGTGACACACTTTCTACTTGAGGGTGGTAGCTAGCCAGGCGGGCATTCGCAAAATGCAATAGCAACCGGGACCGACGGCTTCACGTGCCCTCCGAAGCACGGAAACGCTCAGTAGTAATGTCACTAGCGGTCACCCATCCAACTCCTGGCCGCGCGCGACGTTGCTTAACTTTGCTGATCGGTTGAGAACAGCTAAGTAAACTTCGCTTCGAGCGCTTCAAAATGCTAATACTAATTCATTGGTATATTTGATTACCTGTGTGTGTTTCACAGTTTCATCGTAAATCCGCTCAAAGGTATATGCTAGTAACGTTACACAAACCTTCTCGTCTCTCTGTGGTCTATTTGTGAAGCAGTGACAGCAGAGTGGTAATGGACTGTTGTGTCGCAGGTCCATGATTCGATCCTCACCGCCAGCTTGAGCTTACCGCATGGTGGAAGGGCATTTTGCTAATGCTCGCCTAGCTAGCTACCAGTCTCAAGTAGAAAATCTGCCGCCAAGCACGTAACAGTGTATTCCGGTAGTACTCCTTGATATCGAGTAAGAACATGAGACTTAACGACTGTATGTCTCATGGTGATGGGCGCAGCGCAGTTTTTTTTTTTTTTTTTTTTTATGCTTGATAGTTTAGCCTTTGACCACTATCTCACCTGATGGTAAGTGATGATGTGGTCGAAGATGTTGTTCAGGCTAACCTAGAAGTACTGGCTCTCAAGGACAGCTGCCGGAACACACCGTTAGGTGCTTGGCGACAGAATTTCTACTTGAGGGTGGTAGCTAGCCAGGCGGGCATTCGCAAAATGCCCTACCACCATGCTATAACGACTGCCATCCTAAGACAACAACCGGGACCGACGGCTTAACGTGCCCTCCGAAGCACGGAAACGCTCAGTAGTAATGTCACTAGCGGTCACCCATCCAACTCATGACCGCGCGCGACGTTGCTTAACTTTGCTGATCGGTTGAGAACAGTTAAGTAAGCTTCGCTACGAGCGCTTCAAAAGCTAGTTTGTCACTTGTGACGAAATGCATCTGTTATAGGTAGAGTTTCCGCTTAACATCAGGTGTGCTACATGGTGTTTTTAGGTTCTGTAGTAAAATTATTGGGGTTCCACTAATAACGTGACTGTACTGACTATCTGGCCGTCCGTAGACGTAAGATCCAGACGTCACGATTCAAGAGTAACAAATCTGATATTTAGATATAATTTAGATATGTTGCCTAGAATGCGAAAATATTGTTTAATTGAATAAATAAATAAATCATTCAATTAAACAATCTTTCAAGGCAGGCTTGCAAGAAATTCTTGTATAAGAAAGCCGATTCTTTTTTGTATCGAACTCTAGTAGGTGGATTTTTATCATCTTTAAGTTGCCGATTACAAAAATATAATTATATTTTTATCCACCGACCCAAGACTCGCTTGACATACTAAGCTAGCCATACATTTTGAACTAGTCTATTATTACCGGTAGACATACATATAATCAACCCGAACGTCAGATGTAAACACCCACGTTTCGCTAGTTGGGTTTTAGTCCCATGTCTCAAGGGGGCGAGAATATTGCCAAGTGCCAACCACCGGGCACAGGTTCAGGGTAAATGTTTTACGAAAGATTATTACGAATAATATGCTTAAGCTAACAACATATAAGACAGGAACATTAGAACATTGTATGAAACCCTGACAGGGCACTTTTATATTGTACCCATTTTAGAGCTATGGCCAACACTATCAATCATTATTATCACGGCTATTTTACGTTACAGAACCCCAATTTAGCCTTAACAACACTACCTTATATGTTCTGTAAGCTTTGCTACAAATTAATTCACAAACTAATAAAGGTTACTATTTACTATTCATTTTAAGACGGTAACAAACTTGTAAGACGTAGCAACCCTGTTGCCTCTTGAGAGCCATATATCAAATTAGTTAGGCTGAAGCGTTGTTTCGGCTCCTGTACTAAGTTATCTCTCCCGTCCCTCGTAATACTCTGTCTCACTGGGGGAACTATAAAACTATAATTTTAACTTTATGTGAGCGTAGCCCATGCGTGTTCGAGTACGGTCCAAATTTGGCTTAGCTGTCATAATCCGAACTTTTGGAAGGACGGGTTTTACGGATGCGATGGCAGCACTATTTGAAGAGGTTTTAATGCGTTGACAAAACGAGTAGGGCTGATACTAGAATATTGTATAAGAAAAATGGAGTTCAATTTCAACACGTGTATTGTATTGTTTGTTGATAACTACGGTTTATAAGGCGCGCTGTGTTGGTAAAATGTTGATAAAACACGTACAGCTATATGATTTCTTTGCGTAAGGTAATGGAATGTATTATGTTACCTACGCTATAAGGATTGAAGGTTTTGATTTGGTAGTCGTCACAAGGTCGTGTGAGAAAGGGGGTACTTAATTTATTTTTGAATATATTATATGATGTACAACAACTTTGACGGATCAACAATTATATATCTGTTATTTATATATGGAAACTACTTCATCATCAGCCGGAAGATGTCCACTGTTGAACAAAGACCTACTCCAGAGAACGCCACAAAAACGGCTATTAGACGCTTGTAACCATTGGCTACCCGCAACTTTGACGATGTCGTCAGTCCACTTAGTTGAGGGCCTATCAACTACGTCTTCCGGTGTAACGTAGTAACCACTTGTGAACCGTTCTTCCCCATCGGTTATCAGTTCATCGGGCAATGTAGCCCGCCCATTGCCACTTCAACTTGCAAATTCTAAAAGGCATGTCGGTGACTTTGGATCTTTGGTGAATTGTTTTCTTTGAATTCTCGTTGAAAACTAAGTAATGTTCTCTAAACGATGACATGATAATGTACAATTGGTTTTTATTAACTTTTTATTAGGTACTGGAAAAGAGCAATTTAATCTAATATCTCGTTTTGGGTCTACTTTCTATATATATCACTACATAGTATAAAACAAAGTCGCTTTCTCTGTCCCTATATCCCTATGTATGCTTTAATATTTTAAACTGCGCAACGGATTTTGATGCGGATTTTTTTAATAGATAGAGTGATTGTAGAGGAAGGTTTATATGTATAAATAGTATCTAATATATAGTGGAGAAATACTGTTATTTTTGAGGTTTCTAATGTGATGTCGTAAATAATTTAATTTTTTCCGCTTACATTACAAACGCAGGATGAACCCTACGAGATTTATCAAAATAATGTACTAAGTATTGTACACATTGAAAAGGTTTAAAGAAAACTCAGCTATGGTATATGTCTATCTCTTATGGATATGCCACAATATTTTTTTTTGTCATTTACTTTTTATGACAAATAATGGCTAATTTTCGAAGCGATTTTAACCAATACAGCAATAATATTTAATTACATTGTTGATTTAATATAGATCTATATGGCCCTTTACAGCATATGATTTAAATGAATATTTTCGAAGATATTACAGGTTTAAAAATTGCGGGACGTAGCGTTTGCGGCGGGCCCGGGCGGCGGGAGCTTGTAGTAGTGTAAAAATGTAAAAAGTAAAGAAGTAAAAATGTAGTGTATGAATTTAGATATTCCAAAGATAGCAGGAAATCTTCGTGGTTTAGGGAAAGAAGAATTGTTTTACTCTAAATTTAACGCGTGCGGGCCACGGGCAGTAATGAATAAATCAAAACTACTGGATCGATTTTAATAATTTTTTCAGTGAATGACATAGGCTATATATTTTATACCCGTGCGAAGCCGGAGCGGGCCGCTAGTACATAATATATATAACTCGCTTTCCGGCCGCGGCTCCGCCCGCGCGTATATGGGTTATCGCTTGCGCAGTTGGATAAAAACTATCCTATGTTCTTTCCCGGGTCTAAAACTAGGTATCACCATACCAAATTTCATCCAAATCAGACCAGTCGTTTTTAAGTTTATTCGTTGCATACAAAAATACAAATCTTTGCTCTTTATATATTAGTGTAGATACATTTCAAATTAGTAAAATATTTGTTCGATCTGAAGGAAAAGTTACAAGTTGTACTCGATAAGTAAAATAAAAATAAAATAATGGATTTTTCACACAAGAAAGTTGTATAATAACCTTAGCTAAATGCAAAGCTTCGTAAAAAGGAAAACGAAAACGTAAAGAACACTGATTTGCTATGGGAATAAAAGATAATTTAGGTATTTATTTGTTTTTCTGCGTTTAGTCTCTCGAGACTGAGTTGGAGTACCATATCGAATCCTCATCTTCATACCTTTATCCCCCTTGGAGTTGCAGTCTGTTCAAAATGCCTATGCTATTTATACGCTAACATACACATATTGTTTTCAAAATTAAATTTAAAGGAAGGAAAGGAAAAATTATAACTACGAGCGGGATTGCAACCCGCGCCCCTTAAGACGGTTAAACGATAGAGGAGCGAAAGGATAAATTTGAGATATGACTCACTCACTACTATAGCTTAGTTCGCATGTTAAAATACAGGCACATAAGCTCAAGAAGTATATCTGAGGGTAACAGGCGCAGTGCAGTTCGTCACTTGTGATAAAATGTAACTATTATAGGCAGAGCTTATCGCTTAACATCAGGGGGGCACCGTGCTTGTTCCGTCACAATCACATGAAAAAACATCACCCGACCCTAATTCACCAGCCCGAGTCACACCTTGTCCAGTCTTCATTATTGATTATTCAAATACAGGAACATGGTACATATATAAGGATTCCTATTTACTTATGTTTTTTTATTTCAATATTTATATTATTTCTACATTTATCCAGTAAAAAATATCTAAATACAAAACTCAATGTTTGTATTTGGTTTAACAGTTTACTATCAAAGTTTGTCTTGTAACTCATTCCGTTTAAAAACTGTCATACAAACGGCCAGATAACAAGAGAGATGATCGTAACGGGTCAATAAAGTTACATTTACATCTACCTTCTTATATAGATATATGGAGCCTTATAGAAAAATAATAATTGAATTGAATTCACAGTCCAATATTAGGTACAAAGTTCTATAAAATATATAAAAACTTTAGGTATCTTCGTCTACAAGCTAGAGAGCTAGAGCAGAGTCTCATTAATAGGCCTCTAGTTTACCCGTAAGATACAGACATTTTGATAGCCGAGCGGTAATAGCTATTGACTGCCGCGCTGCAGTACCCTGGTTCGATCCCCACCGCCGCCGGCTTGAGCTTCACCGCATGGTGGAAGGGCATTTTGCGCTAGCTACCACCCTCAAGTAGAAAATCTGTCGCCAAGCACCTAACGGTGTGTTCCGGCAGTAGTCCTTGAGAGCCAGTGAAATTACAGGCACATGAGACTTAACAACTATGTCTCAAGGTGAGCACAGTGCAATTCGTGACTTGTGATGAATTGCATCTGTTAAAGGCAGAGGTTAGTCCGCTTAACGTAAGGTGGGCCTCGAGCTAGTTCCGTCACAATAACATAAAAAAAAACCCTAAAATAGGTCTAATAAAGCAATATCATAAAAATTGGTCTACCAAAGTATAACAATTGGTCTACTAAAGCAATATCATAAAGAATGGTCTAATAAAGCATAAAAATTGGTCTACTAAAGCAATATCATAAAAATGATTTTTTTTACAGAAGATCCCGCCGCATCCGTCGGCAACGACACAACCGGCAGGGAGTCCACAAAGATGGCACCACGAGATGAACCCAGTTTGATGGTTGGTAAGTACATGACGCCAAAGAACCAATCAACTAATGTTAAATGTAATTAAATTTTTAACAAAAAATTGCTCACTTCAAACATAAAATACGCGTTATTAAGAATTACTCAAATACTACTCGTCAGATCTCACTCAAATTGAAATGGGACCACATAACCAGCTTTCGAATGCAAAAGTATTATTAAAATCGGTATATCCTGTAGAAATATGAGAGCAAAAATGTTTTTTTATACTGAACTGGGTAGCACTTGATCACAATCTCACCTGGTGTTAACGATCGATGATGGAGCGCGCTTACCCAGAAGGAAAAGAATATTAATTTGAAATACTGTCAAATTGACAACTATATCCCTTTTTTTAAGTTTGTTGAAATACTTAATCGCTTTGCTGATGTAGCTACCACGACGTAGCTGATGTAGCACGCCAAGTATAAAATGACGTGTTTAGACAACCTGTTTAGGTTCTAGTTCCAGCCTCTTTGTCAATATTATCAAGGCAACAGCGATCTAACCCATAAAACGATGATATTCTAGCAAAGTAATATTGTGTTATATTTTGACAACGCACCAAATCATAATCCACATAGTTACGCTAAATTTTAGTTAGGTTTTTGAAGCGTTCTTAGCGTAGCTTACTTAGCCCGAACAACTAAGAAAAGCAACGTTCCGTGCTTCGAAGAGCTCTTTAAGCCGGTACTGGTTTTTGTCATAGGATGCCAGTCGTTATAGCATAGGTAGGATATATTGCGAATGCCCGCCTGGCTAGCGACCATTCTCAAGTAGAAAGTTAGTTACCATGCAAGCACCTAACGATATGTTCCAGCAGTTATTCTTCAGAGCCAGTAATTTTAGGTTAGCCTGCACAACATCTTCGACCACATCATCAATAGCTTTCGGGTGAGACAATGGTCAAAAGCTGTAAGCAATAAAAAAAAATTACCAGGTAAGATTGTAGTCACAAGATAAGTTTGAAGTAAATATGATAAGAACTTAGCTTCTGTAATAAGGTACAGTACTCGTAACGTTGGGTAAAGCCAATAAATAACCGATGAATACACCGAAAAATTTAGAGGGTTGCAGTTTTACTCGTAGCATAGTAGAATTCTACTATGGTTTTAGCTAGAGCAACCAAAATTTGAATCATTATTAAACCAGATGTGAACGATTGCTTGACGGAACTAAGAGTACTCAACAGCCGTTATAAGCCATCCTTCTCGAAACAATGGCACCTATTAGTATTCCGCGACAATAACGACTATTTATGCAAAGCGTAGCTTTAAGTAGGAGCAGACTTGAAATAATCGCACGCCATTAAAACTTAGCCGCTACTTGCCCAACTTGGCCGCTTTACAATTGGCTGGAGACTCGAGGTGTTCCTGAAATTTCAGGCTTCGCGTAAATTTTGTGATAGGAATTGTGATAAATTAGTAAACTTTGACAGTTGAATGCGTATCTAAGGGAAGAGATTATTTTTGTCTTTCTTATGGCTTTATCAAACTTATTCTCCGGCCCCACAACAGCTACACGTGCGTTGTTTGAGAACACAACTTTAATTCTCAAACAACACGTGTAGCTGTTATGTTTGTTTTATTAATTAAGTTATACTCGTAATGTCATCTTAATTTATTAGACAATCATAAAAACTTCGAAACGATAGTGTACACAAATGCATGGTAAGAAAAATATATATAAGTATGTTTCCTGTATGTTGTAACTCTCTTTGAAAAAAAATATTAATTAATTTCTAATTCAATATCCGCTTTTTGGTCAAAGTTTTACCTACGACGTTATTAAGTTAGAACGGATACCCATTCTTGGTACGAGCAAGAGATCCGTGATATAATTACAAACAGACAGACAGTAAAGTGACAGGATTAGGGTTACGGTACGGGCTTAGAATCAAAATAGTGAAAATAATTGTACTTGTTAAATTATATAAGATTACACATAAATAATCTTAAAAGGGTTCTAGAAGTCCCATGTATCTTTCTATATTAATATGTTCCTTTTTATTGACTGATCAAGTAGGTAAAGAAACGTTCACTGCGATCATTGCTTGGATGGGTGACCGCTAGTGTCATTTGCTTTTGAGCGCTTCCTTGCTTCGGACGCACAGTTAACCCCCTGTTATGAAGGCACTTTGTCGTCCGGCTCCGGGCGTTGTCTTAAAAAAGCAGTCGTTATCATTACTACATGGTGGTATGCATTTCCGAATGCCCGTGGCTCAAGTAGGAAATCTGTCGCCAAACATCTAAAGTAGTGGTACGGTAGCTGTCCTTGAAAACCAGTTCCCATTATAGATGAAATCTGTTTACACTATTGGACGGGATCATTATTCATTATACATACAGGGTTATTGAAAAATTGCTAACAACCTCTTAGGGTTGACTTCTGTTAGTCCTATTAAACATTTTTAGATATATGTTTTTTTAAATCTTTTTTTGCAAGCATAAGTCACGCCTGATGTTAAAATTCTCTTGTGCCTGTAATTTGTTATTTGACATTTTTTATTACCTTCCTCGATGTAAATAGGTAATAGATATTTAAGGTTTTGAGTAAAATCGTAGAACTAATGTTATGTCTTATTAAACGGAGATAGTCCACAAGCTCCCTTTGAATCGAGTTTTGAATATTCACATCGAGGCAAGTAATAAAAAATGTAATATAATATATTACAGGCACAAGAGACTTTCAGAATCAGGTGGGCCTCGTCCTTGTCTGTCACAAAAATAAAGTGTGGCTGACAAAAATTGCTCAAATGAAATATAATCATCACTAAAATCATGTGAGCTGGACCCAATAGTGAATGTGATTGTATAAAAGAGTAACAAGAGCTAAACGTTAAAAATTCCGAAGTGTTAGATCTAGACTTAGCAATTCTATTTAGGCCTAATTAATATTTTTTTTTAAGTGTCAAAATATATACCATCAAAAATTTCATTTACTAGTTGGCCGTCTACTTTCTTTGAACCTGGCACACTACATTTGCTACTTACTTTCATTAAATCATAACAAAATGTTGTAACACGCCTAGTACTCTAGCATTTAAGGATGTTTTGTAACGGAACATACCTTGGAAAGAAAGTTCCGGCACTAAAGATGAATAATATAGGTAAAGAATCTAAAGATCAGAAATAAATTATTCATTCTTAGTAAAAAAGTTTTAATAAACAATATTTGTGTATACTAACCTTATTGAATTCTTAAATCAGTAAAGAGATTCCAGGATCTCATTTTATGTTCAAATAATAACAGGCAATGAATATTATGAAAAAAAGAATACGATAAAAATTCAATCTAGAGGATCTGTCAACAAGGCAGGAATCGAAAGAAAAAATTGGTCATAGTAAATTCTCGTGCTTTACATATTTTACTTTTTTTACTACAATTAACTTATGTACACACAATGTACAGGAAAAGTTGGGAAAAGTACCTGTAATGAAATTTATGCATTTTATAGATTGCTTAAATTCCGACAAGGAAAGATGACCAACAAGGTGAGTAGATACATGGAATAAAACATATCAAAGCAAAACGTAATTATATCTAATATCGTTTGGGAAACAACATGTTCGGAAATTTATGTTTTCATATAATATGCGTATACTTAATTCCCTTTGCATGGTCGAGAGACCCTTTCAACAGTTTATAGATTGCTTCCGACAAGGAAAGGTGACTAACAAGGTGAGTAGATTAATAATATACATGAAAAAAAAACATAGCAAAGCAAAACTTAGTTATATCTAATATCGTTTGGAAAACAACATGTATTCATATAATTTATGTTTTCATAAAATATGCGGATACTTAATTTCCTTTGCATGGTCAAGAGACCCTTTCAATATTGATATTTTGTAGAAAATTTGTCATGGAAATTGATCTTATAAAAGGTATTTAATTCTTTTAAAGATTAATCTGTATCTTAGAATTATTCCGCACTGTTCCTTACATGAATCGCATTCCTATGTCAAATTACAGAGGTGAAATTACTAGAATAAAGTTATCCTGAGAACATCATATTTATAAATAATATCAACGTTTTAAAACAAAGTTATCACAAAACTGTTCAAGCCGATAAATAAAATTTAATATGCAAATGTATACCAATGCTAAGTCTTGGGTCTTTCAGTTCAAATCTAATGCAATAGTAACCTATATAAATGTTGAGTTCAAATCTATTCCAACGTTTTATGAACATTATTCGAGAGAATTTATTTTGTCTAAGTACTAATGCTAACTTATAAAGGTATACGATTATTCTACTCAAGTATTTGGATTGATATTATAATAATGCTTTGTTTGTTCAACCAAGATGGATTGACATTTTTTTTTACGACAAGAATGAGGCATATAAGTCCTCGTACAACAATATGAAGTTTAAATTCTATTCAACCATGATAATACATTGTTGAACATTGGTGCAAATGCGACCACATTTTTAATAAGTCTTTCTGCTGTAAGGATGAAAGATGTTATATTCGACATGAGAAAGTCAGAGGGAAGATAATTCCTCTAAACCTTATATATTCATATTTGAGTACTTGAGTCTGAGTAAAAGTATAATTTATTTTTGATATCACAAACACGTGATTTTACAAAACTTAGGCAAAGTAAGTCCTAAAATATAACAAACTTTTCATTGAAATCAATTATAATATGGATTGTATTATGATACTCTGAAACACATTTTAGTTCAAACTGAGAAATATCATATCAATGAAATTAACTAACTAGATATGTTATATGTACGTAATTTGTAAAATAAATTGAAAATAAATTAATCAATGATACTCATTATATGGATATTATGAATTATCCAATAATGTGATAAAATAGGAAGTTAAGCAGCATTTGATTTAAGGAGAAGGCTTTACCTAAGTGAACCGATGAGCATTGGCGTCGTGCGCTGTAAAGAAGGCCTTCTAAAACGTACACCAGGGGTTGCAAGTCCCTGGCACTTAGAATCTGAACCTTTCCTTATAACTGCTAACTAAAATACGATGGATCCATCTAATTATCAAAGTTGTAACTTCTCAAATAATCAAATTTTACGAAAACAATATCTATAAAATATCTATTTGCTAGTTTACTTCCAATAAACGTTATACTTCCAAAATGTAATAGCATAGAAGTCAGAATCAATGTAAACTAGGAATTATCAGTCTAGTCTATTCTACTACTCTTTTGATTAAACCAACTTTAAAATAATACAATTTAATTTAATCCAAATTCATCATATGATTTTGTACAGTATATTTTCTTATTTTAATATTCATTTTACTTTATGACGTTATGAATATAATTTGAGGAGGTTCTCAGTAAATGGACAAATTGTACTTTGGAATACAATACTCAATTTTTTGTAATTATCTATATATTTTCGTTGAATCTGATAAGTTCGTATAGGTATAGTTATTATTTTAGTTAGTCTATCACGAGTTTTGTGGTGTATTAATTAAATTAATTTTAGTCTATTTCTATTTAGATCTTCGAATGATTGAAGTCAAATATAATACAAGATAATTACGGAGTTTTATCCTTTTGGTATATTACCTTTGTCAGTCTCTCTCACATAACATAATTATAGTTAAGTCAAACATCTCTTGATACACTCCACTTGCTTTAATAGTTAAGCAGTTAATCACCTTAGGTTCTTAATATGTAACTATAATATGTTTAGCGATTTTTGAGGAAATCTTAGGTAATCTTAGGAGTCATGACAATATATTATGTGTACATCATTCAAGTAAATTCTAGTTCCATATTGTTTTCCTTACAATAGCCAATGCATAGTTGTTTATACTTATGCTATTTTAAACCGAATCCTATATTACTTATTTATCTAGATTTTATGTCAGGTTTTCTCAGTGTCTATTTGTAATTTGAGAATATCTACAATATTAATTTATACACGTGGTTTTAAATTTAGTTACTGTATATTAGGTTTCATATACCTACTTTTATCTGTTTGAAAAAATATAATCATTGTTTTTCATTGTAATTTCTCACAGATTTCTATAAGAAACATATTTACTCCCATACAAAATTATTTAACTTGATGATTTTATTTAACGAATCAGTTTGGCTCTATTGATACTTCGCTTATAATTGCTTTGCTTTGAATTTATGGTCTATAAAATATATGCATATAATTATCTGCTATGTAACTTCTTTAACAATGATTTATCTAATTTTAGACTTCAGGTTCCGTAATATTTTTTATTGGTCTTAAATTCCTAATTCCAATATTTTATGAGATATTTATTATTCTCTGTTCACTAATTCGGAATGTCTACGTTATGCTAATAATACATTCAAATTCCATAACTTTACATAATCAAGTGTACAAATAATAAGTATTCTAAATTATATTAGAGTGAAATGATATAAATTTTCTATAAAATTACTAAAGTATAAATACTTAGGTATCTTTATGATTTTATTTTAATTATAAATTTCAATTTGATAGATTTCAAATTATTGGTTAAGTAGATACTATATAGGAGTATTATTTGTTAGGTTAGTTAAATTCTTTCTTAAGTACCTTAAAAGAAAATGGATTACTACAATAGGTCACTTCTTAAGGTCCTACCATTATACTAGACGATTCACATGCCATATTTCAAATCACAATAATTTTAGAATATAGAAAATATATTTAATACATTATTTTAGGCTTCTTTAGTACTTTGAAATTTTAGGATCAGAATTTTTAGTCAAGCACGATCGTTAAATTTAAACAAAAATAGGATCAGTTTTGGGATCAATTTAATTTAAGTTAATTTAGTTTCAATTTTAGGAATTTAGGTGGATTTTTTTAATAGTAATGTTTCTGTGTTAGTTAATTTAATAATTTATTTATTGGGATTAATTTGGAGATTTTAAAATTCAGATTAAAAAAAAAACAGTATAGGGGGCGTTACAGTTTACAAAACTCATGAATCTCATCAGAAAATATTGGCGAAGAAAATACAAAGTTGCCGGCATCGGCTCGTACTAAATATTTATTGAGTTTACCCGTAAAGATATTTTATAACTTTATTCATTGTTTCCAAAGAAAATTATTTACTTATAACATTCTTATCGTAACAATAGCAAAACCCACTTACTTGTTGTTCAAAATTTAAAACAACGGTTTTCTTAATTATTACTTCTATTTACTTGGGAGCTGAATAATATTATAACGAAACTCTTGGAATTAATCAGTCAGTCAACATATACATACATAGTTCTACCGCTGACTAAACGGAAAGGCGAGTGGGGGGAGTGGGAGGCTGTATTCCCCACGTTGTGTGTTAATTATCAATAAATATTTCATTAAATTATGGTAATATGGTAATGCAAGATGCAAAAAAACACTACTACGAGTACTGCTCTCTTGACAGCTTGTCTTTGGCCATTTGTTCGATTTTCAATAAGCGTTATATATGTTTCTATGGTATTTTTATTTATTTTATACATTTACAAACTACTTAATAAATTAAGATATAACAAAATGCCATACAGACTATGAAATTATTCAAATATTTTTATTTTTGTTTTTCTTTTTTTTCATAAATATCAAGTACAATAAATTAAATTACAATAAAGTTACTTAATTACATTCAATTCCAAACGCACGAAAATAATGTAAAATATTGTTATAAAAGGAATACCTCTTAAAAACAGGTTTTAACACAATAATAATTTTATAATTTTACAAATGTATGTCTAAAATACTTACTTTTAAAACATGATAAAAGCAAATGTCAATATTTGATATTACGCTTTCAGTAATGTGGCTTGACCCCCTCACACTATCAGTTACCCATTAATATAACAACACGTTTATTGTTCCAGACATAGTGATCCCGTCACTGCTGATAGCGGCATTGTTCATAGGAAACGCGTTCATCGTTCTCATCATATACAAGTACAGGAAACGGTGAGTCACTCCTCATTCAACTAAATACAGACAGATAATTCTTTATTGGCACACCACTGTAATACAAATATACTGCTTACAAAAACTTAGATTCAGTATCACAATATGCCTTATCACTAATAGCTATCTCTTCCAAGCAATCTCACTTTTGTTACCTATATTGATTATTATGAATTAAATACACGATACGCTAATTCCTTATTAACACCGATAACATAAAATAATATATAATCAAAAACAATAGTTAGATACAGCATTATTAAGTTCACGGTACAATAATTCCTCAATGACACCAATAACAAAAATTAATAAAGAATAAATAAGAATACTTAAATACAGTAAGAATTAAGTGTATGATACGATAATCCTTATTCACACCAATGACAGAATATTATAAGAAATAAATAATCATTATCTTATACTATATATCGTAAATAACAATAGTTAGATACAGTATGAATTAAGTATACGATACGATAATTCCTTGTAACAGAATTGAATAAGGAATAAATAACAATAGTTAGATACGGTATGAATTAAGTATACGATAATTCCTTAAAACATAAATTAATAAGGAATAAATTACAATAGTTTGATACAGTATGAATTAAGTATATGATACGATAACTCCTTATAGCAGAATTTAATATGGAATAATTAACAACAGTTAGATACAGTATGAGTTAAGTATACGATACGATAATTCCTTATTGATACCAAATGAATAATAAGAATGTAAAATAAGAATAAGAAATGAATAAATACAACATTCACAATAGCGTTATGGAGTTCGTCAAGTTCAAATATCTACCACCTAAACCACTACCACTACCACTAAACATCAGTGCAATTACACACCATAAGATATACCTAGGACAAAAGATATAAATCTTAAACAGGATTTCAATAAGTGAATCTCAAAGATGCAATTTTTGAACATATATTTTAGAAAGAGACGTCTAACAGATACTCGTATGAAATAAATAATATAGTATTCCCTTAAAGTCGCATGATGATTTTTGTTAATGAAAACAAGTAAAATTCATTTTAATGGTTTATTAGGCATATAAAAAAGTTATAAAAAAGACAAAAAAAAATCTAGACCTGCTGTTTTTTAGAAAAACCTATGTATAGTATACTATACGGTGCCACTTTTGCTCGAAACAATAATAAATCAGCAATGTATAGCATACTATACGTTGCGCTATTTTAGTGGTTCGTGTGGTAAGCCAAAAAACAGTTTCTACCTTTGACATAACATAAATGTATTTTGCATTTAGTGCACATTGTACTAGCTTGACCTCCTTTACAATATTTACATCTCTGATACCCGGTTAACTGAGGCCAATGATCGTATTTATCATACCTCACATCATCAAAAGGCCTCTCGGCCAATGGTTTCTTTATCTTTTGCCTCTCAGGTACAGATTCAACTTCCTTTACAGGCACGGTTCTATCACGCTTCAGAAGTCCAGCGTAGATTTCGTATCGAAAGTCTTTCAAACGATCTTGCTTCCTCTTCTTATTTATTTGTCTGTCATGTCTACGACGTAACAGCCAAGCATTATTTACACATATGTCCAAAAGCTGGGAAAAAATATTCATGTACCATCTGTGAGATTTTATACCTGTGCGGTATAATGCTATTAGCATATCCGCCAAATCTACACCGCCCATGTGGCGATTATAATGCTTCAAAATTTGTGGACATTGTATATCGACGCGACTTTTTGACTCTTTGCTGAAACGTTTGATATTCTCAAGGGGAAAAGCGTCAACATAAGAGCTTACTAACCTCACATGCTTATTATCAAACCACTTGACTACACTCAGTTTGTTTTCATTGCAAACCACCTGAGTAAAAGCTCCTCTTCCTTTCTTCTGTAGCGATTTATCGTCAATCATTTTGCTCTCTGCATCCTTCAATCTATTTTTCCTAACAGTCCCTAAACTAAATATACCATAGTTTTCTCGTAATATATATATTAGCTCTAAAGACGTAAAATAGTTGTCAAAGTAAACGACACTACATGCTTGATTTCTTATAGTTTTGCATAACGCTAATACAATTTTTCCTCCAACACCCAAGGATTCTTCTTCATCGGTAAATTCCACACCTCTAAACGTATCATCGCCACCGTAGAGTATAAAATCGTAGATGATTCCAGAAACACCAGCTCGAACCAAATTTTTAAAGCCCCACTTACTTGGCTTGTTTGGGTTATATTGACGACGACTGCCTGCTTTTTTACCCTTATATGGTATAACCATCTCATCTATACTGAAAGTATTTTCTTCTTCGAGGGATAAACATTGAAACCGAATACATTCAATTAGAGGTCGCAGTTTATAATACCTGTCAGAAACATCAGCTTGGGTGTTGTCAGTAAAATGTAAATATCTTCTTAGTTGCTGAAAACGCTTCAAGGACATGACATCTGCAATTTTCGGATATCTAAACGACGATTTCCAATAGTCTTTGTAAGAAGGTAAAACTACTATACCCATAAAAATGTTGATGGCCAAAAAATCTAATATTTCCTATTCTGTAACTTTGATTGATTTGCCAGTTTCTTGAACGCTGTACAAATTGGTATTCGTCATTATATCACTCATCATTACTCTGGGAAAAAATCGATAAAAATAGTCTAAGGGTGACCAATCAGTAGGTACTGCATCTTCAAAAGTAGGATTAGATATGTCAGCCCTGTGTTGAAATGACACTTTCTTCCAACGAAAACGTAAGTTTAGTTTTTTGATACAGCGTCTTTTGACTCTGTTAGTGGCAATAGAAGGCCCAGTACGCTTTCTTTGTCCACGTGTCCTCAAAGGTGTGTTAGTTGCCATGGCAGGAGATGGTTGAACAGACGTCACAGAACCAATTGAAGAAATTGAAGGAATTGCATCATAGTTGCATTGCGTAGGGCTCGGAAATACAGCATTCAGAATTGGTGTGAGGGGAACTTGAGCATTTTCTTGTTCAACATCAGAAAGGGCTTCTGCGTTTGATTCTACATCGCCCTCTGAAGGGTTAGCTGGCGAAACTGGGCAGCCTAGAATGTCGAGCCTTTCAAATGACGAGTCTAGTGACGGTGCTGGTGAACTCTCAGCTGTTCTCGCTTCATCACCACTGCTCGATTCATCACTAGCATCAGAATTAGCATTTAGTGCAGGAACCAAAGCTAATATTCGTCTAGCTCTTTCGTTCATTGTGGTCTAAAACAACATAAAGCAAACATGTAAGTCAACCACCACCCAAATAAAAGCCAAGACGTTATTTATGCACTCTATAGAACTCGTTTCATATCAAATTATCAAAAAATTGTTAGTTTCATCACATAGTAGCAATTGTGGCGTTGTATAGTATACTATACAAATAAAAATAGTGGTAAATGTAAGCAACTGTAGCATTGTATAGTATACTATACATGTATATAAACTAGTCAAAATAATACAAACACCACATTTTCCAAGTTAGTCATCTAGCAAAATTAGTAGAATAACTATTCACCTTTACATTTTATGCATTGGAAACCTGTAATTAGTAATAAAAACACTAAAATTACCAAAACTAACCTTTATAATAATTTCTGACTGCGACTCGTTCGTTATTTTTCACAACTGATTTGAATTTACCACAGTTTAAAAAAGTTTTGTCATATTGACTTAGAAAAAACGTTCAGAAATGTAATTTATGATAAAATATTACAGATAAAATAAAATAAAATTGGACAATATTTTTTTAAAGTTAGACGTATAGTATTCTATACAAAGTCACTTTAAGGGTTAACGGATCTGAAAAATTCTATGCCTGATCCATAGCCCCGAGTTCTAAAATGTCACTTAAACAAGTTTTGTGTCTATATAGAAAAAATATCATTACGAGTTTAATTTCTGATTGTTATGTAGCAACTAGGTGATTTAGCCCGTGGGGTGCTGGGCTAGACACCCATATCTTCCTATGGGTGTCGTAAGAGGTGACTAAGGGTAAAATACCGGATGGTGGGCAGCAGCGCCTTGTGAGGAACCGCTACCTTATACTGTGATCCCTAAGACGCCTGCCAAGCGTGGGGATTATGGCCAAACTCCCCTTGATAAGGGAGGCTGTGTTCAGCAGTGGAAAATTCGGCTGATAAAGTACCTGAAAGATATTTTCTGTTTTAGAAAAGCCCACTTTTATGTTATTAAAAATTCGCTCACCCTATTTAAATATTGCGTTCTGTTTCTATCACTCCAGTGCTCCTACGCCCTCAGTCTCATTTTTCAAAGACCACTTTGTCTTAAAGTATAAGACAATTTTCTAGTCTAGATTCACATCTGTTTGCCCGCACCATGTTTGAATAGAATTTCAAAAGCATCTACGTCCGTCCATTTACTGCCTTCTGGTACAGCTTGTATGAACCCTCATGCATAAACAATAAAGACTATATTCGTCTAGAAATGGACATTAAGGTCACAACAGGAAGGATCCATTAGCAGTGATTTGCTAACTCTAGATCTAGTTGCTCTAGTAACAGTATAGATAAGTTGATAGTTTCTAAGTAAGTCGTGAGTACTTTAGTACAGTGGCTATGGTTACAGATATCCCGATTATGTTTTGCATTTTTAATGCGGCAGAAGTCTTGCAAGATCTAAGATTCCCCCTTCCCTCCGGACCTCTGAACAGTTCAGACGTGTTTCAAGTTTGATCCGTGTCAATTTAATACAAAATTTAAATAAATTCCGATCGCAAAAAATCAGAACATATACTGGGAGTACAGAAACAAGAAGAAGCAGGACGACCCACACATCTTCGTGCTAGTGAAGCTAACTACAGCTTAGTGACTACGCTACGCACACAGAGTTCGTGAGTTGTGTTCAAATATAAATTTATCTGTTGTACAGATTACACACACAGACATCGCGGGTCTGCTAATACTGGACGGAAAGTAAATCTATACTAAATCGTCGATCGCCACCAGTATACTTTGACCTTTTACCTGTTGCTTCTGCATGTGCGTGCATTTTTAATAAGTGGTTTCAGAGGCCAACTTAAACTAGACGGAAAGTTATTTTGTTCCTATTTGTCGATAGCAACCATCTTAGTCTGAAATCTCACTGCACAAGTGTAAAAATATAAACTATAATTATCACCTACTTGCACCAGCGGAGCCCCTCAGAGCCTTAACAGAAACGCTCCAAGCAATTCTGACCGCCTAGTACGCATTTGTCTACTGTGTGTTCAATATGCCCCTAAGACGGACACCCCCGCCTGCACTATCACCGCAAACCTTGGCGCCTGTATCTCCACGACCTAAATCAGCAACTCCTGTCACCTTAAAACCTATTCTGCAACAAATACAGCATTGCTCCTCTGAACCAAACCTCATAGCAGACAAGGAGGAAAGCATCCTAAGTACGACTGTTCGTAATATGAAGCGGAAGTACGCGGACTGTGACGACAGAGAGAAAGACTTTGATATCATGGTTGAGATGAAACATCTGTTAAAAGCTTTCACTGATAACCAGGACAAAAAAGTTGATAAAATATGTACAGCTGTGGAGGAAATGCGGTCGACTATTGAGTTTATGTCACAAAAATATGAGACATTAAAAACTCAACAAGAAAAGCTAGAAATGGACCGAAAGGAAGACTTAAAATACATTAAATCACTAGAGGACAGGTTAGAACATTTTGAACGCAGCTCTAGATCAACGTGTTTGGAAATTCGAAATATTCCTTCACCGCCGACAGAGAGGAAATCTGCTCTCCTAACTAGCATCATAAAGTTAGGTAAATGCATTAATGCTCCGGTGCAACCGCACGAGATAAAGGATATTTTTCGCATCAGGTCTAAGGATCCGACCAATAAAACAATAATAGTGGATTTCGTTAGCGTACTTCAAAAGGAGAAGGTTATTACTATGTTTCGGGAATTTAATAAATTGCAATCGAGACTCTCTACGGAACATCTAAAAATAAGCGGGCCTGCCAGACCAATATTCATATCTGAAAATCTCACTGCCAAAATGAAACGGATATTCTTCCTTGCGAGAGACTATGCGAAATCGAATGATTTCAAGTTTTGTTGGGTAACAAACGGACAGATATTCCTCCGAAAAAGAGAAAACGGACCTCTGATAAAAATCGCACAGGAATCTGACCTGGAGAACATAATCAACCAGAAATGACTAGCACGCCTTTCTCATGGACGCATCTCAACAGCTACTGACGTCGTTCACGCCTCAAATATTACTCTAATGTTGTCTTTCTCACTTTTATTGTTCCTTCTGCAAATAATCTATAATTCTGTTAATATTTTATTTGAATTATGTCATTGTTACTCACACTCTACACATACACACACCTCAAACACACTTGCGCATAAGTACCAATATCAATGGTTTTATCTAAGTTGTCGGTACTCCTTCATGTTATATCGTTGGCAACATTCTTATTACAGTAATCTCACTGCAAAAATTAATTTCCACGATGCACACAGGAGTATTCGACCTCAAAATCCGGTCAAAATTATATATTGCTATTTTTGTGTCGGATTTGATTTGTAAGGCTATTTACAGTCCTATAATATAAGGTAGGAAGGTTTTCTTGGAAAAATAATACAAAAAACATATTTTATAATTATTTATTGTGTCCCGCTTGAACAAATAATTCAATTGTTTCTGGCAGGAAACTTTTACTAGTTTTAACTTTATGTCGTTTTCTTGTGCAGCTTAAATATGGGTCTGAAGTGAGTAAAAGCCTATTTAATACGTCCTTATTGCACAACTCCCTGGAGAATTTTCTTGAGAAGTCAGCCCTGTACAATCTAAAATGCTTATTTCTGGCCTCAGCCGCCTCCTCCGATAATTGTCCAATAGGCAGAATGGCATGTTTAATAATAGCAGGACCATGGATTAGTATTTTGTGAAGTGTGGGAGTCATTGGATGCCACCCATATAATTGAACGTATAACTCTGCAGTTATTTTTGTGTATTCAGCAAATTTTTGGTCGTCTATTTCGTGGCCCGAAGAAATAGCTTCCAATATGACTCTAAATTTTTGTATCAAAATTACATCTATTCCAGTAATTTCAGCAGCCATTTCTGGATCACTGAAAAATCGACGGGATGTGTTGCCCGAATTTGTGTTTCCAAAGCCAGCTTTTGGAAAGTCAACTATCAGTCCTGTCTTGATTCTAAAATCCTTTTGTATTTCTTCTTTTCTTTGTTTTATTATATTTTTGTCAGTTTGACCCCTCGCCTGCCATTTCTTTATTGGTAATTTGTATGCAATGTGCAGTAGAGTTTCAAATAATCTGATTCTTGCATGTAGGGTTGAGATTCCGAATCGAAGTGCTTCAGGATTTTCAGTTGTAACAATTTTATAATCGTTAAAATCTTTAGAGGTTTTTCCACAAATGTAACATCTCATGGTAGATAATGTATCTGTGGCTGCGTTGCAGACTTTACCATCTACCATTGTGGGTAGCAAAGTGTGCTGAATAGATACTACTCCATTTGAATGAGAGGTTCTAGTTTTATCTAATTTATTTACCTGGTCCTCAACATACTTTATTTCTTCCTTTGTTATGTCAGCTGTTTCATGCAGGAATCTTATTCGAATAGGGCGACAGAATCGTGGTGACGATGGTGTGGGATTCTGCCATAAAATTTTCTTTTGATCGCCAATAACGCTCTGCAATCTTATAGGAACCAATGAGCTCTGAAATATATTTGCGTCATCACCACCTGGTTCGCCGTGAAAGCTTTGTTGGTATCTAGCTTGTTGGCTACCATCACACCCCCATTTCGATATAAGTTCTACATTTAGCAATTCTTCTCCAGTACACATGTCAAGTATATTCTCTATATATTTACATAATCTCAAAGCTGTGTGATTTAATAAATCTTGAAGGCGAACTTCTGCAAAAGTTGCTGTGACGCGAGTAGATTCTTCCTTAGGATAACACTCTTTCTTTGCTTCTTTAAGGATCGAATAACATGGATATATAGTTTTGTTCGTTTCGTAAAGTATTTCATATTGTCTCTTGGTTAAATCACACTCAATGAATAAGGACAAAGCCTCTGAGGGTGTATGTTTCTTTACAGCCACATTCTGAGCTTCTTTTGAGAGAGCTTTTCTAATTTTTTTTGCTCTTGTGGGACTGGCAGTAGCTTCTTTTATCACTTTTGATGCTTCAATGTTTCCTGATTGCCGTTGACTAACACTGGCTGCATATGTTAATTCTTGGGTAGACACATAATCTCGAAGCTCTTGTGTTTTGCGCCTTTTACTGCGGTCAGATAATTCTTGAAACGATTTTTCTGGTCGCCCTGGCTTAGTAGTAGATGTAATTGACCAGCTGTGGATTGTTATGTTACTCTCTAACCAGTTTTCGTTCTTTGTTAGAAATCGAGCTTCTGTGTTGTTAGCTGAACACCACCTCTGCTTCAAGTCATATTTAAAATGTCTTAGATCATTAGTTATAGTACGATAGTTATCTTCTGGGCATTTTGTAATTTCTCGTACTTTCTGCTCCATTTCCAATAGTTTATCATCCAGGTTTCGTTTATTACTAAGTTTGAAAATCATGTACAATGATCTTCTTGACATTTGAATGTCATTTGGGACCAAATCTAAAATGAAAACCAAACTTATAAACTCAACTCGTAAAATAAAAATATTACACACAAATTATAAAATTTCCTTAAAACTAATTGTGAGTATATGGGTAAAATATTTTTAGTGTAATAGCATCCAGGTAGTATGTAGTTTATTATCACAAAAAAAATATTGCTCGATCATGTCCGGAACTATAATAAAAACCCCTGGTTTTGAAAACTTTTTTTAAATTATTAATATTTTTGTATAAGTCACTTTTGTATCAAAATAACATTAAAATAAATTCGAAAATGAAACATATTTAGGTCTTAAAATCAAGTACATACCCTCATTATCAGTATCCATTGTAAACCTTTCCAAAACTCTACACAAATCCACTTAAAAACAAGTTTGTAAGTTATCGAAATTAAAGCGTATCAGCATCAAAAACACGTGCACATTCAAGATCGACTAGAATCCGACTACCTGCAGCTCAAGTGGTCTGTTTCGCCGGAGATTAGGGACCGGTTTATGGTAGCTCGGTTATCCAGAGGTGCAAATAGTATTAAATCATTGTCTATTACTGAAAAATATTTTTTCGATTTATAACCGGATTTTGAGGTCGAATACTCCTGTGTGCGATGGTACCAATCACTGTGGTACGGATCAAATTACAACGGTTCCTGAGTTCTTATATGTGCTTATGAATGGATAAGGATCATTATCTAAGTAATGACTTGGATCAAATCTCTGTCTCAATTGCGCATAACTGTAGTCCAGAAGAGAGTGGAAACTATATAAAAAATTTAGATACTACGAAAATCTTCCATGTTAATATAAGAAGCATAAACTTTAATTTTGAAAAACTGCAAATTTTTCTTCAGCGAATTAATTATGATCTTGACATCATAGTACTTTCAGAATGTTGGTTGAGTAAAGCCCCGATCATTCCCATTCTTCCGGGGTTTCATTCATATACTTCCTCTTATAAAAATCAAAACGAGGGGGTGGTTGCATACGTCAGAAGTGGTTTGGTATGCAAAGTGGAAGTACCTGATTTTGCAGAAGCAAATTGTATTATACTAAAGTTCTCAGGTCACCTCGCGGTTATGGCTCTATATCGCTCCCCATCATACAAAAAAATTGATTCATTTATAAGTGATCTTGACCGTACATTACAAAACCTAAATTCATACAGTACAGTTGTTCTTATTGGAGACATTAACATAAATATAACTACAGATAGCACTGATTCAATGTCGAACGACTACCTAAACGTAACTGCTTCACATGCTATGCTTCCAGCCCATCATTACCCAACCAGAGGGGATCGATGTTTAGACCATGTTATACTTCGGTCTCCGAATCTTGCCACAACACTTGTACTGGACTCATTTATAACTGATCATGCCCCAATCGTAGTATTTTGTGAAACAAAACTGAAAGCTATTAACACAAATTGTTTAACACAAAAGTATGATATACCAGCAATCGTGAAAGCTTTAGAATCTACAGACTATTCCACTGTACTCTCTACAAAATGCCCTGAAATTGCATCTAAACAGTTGGTAACCCTCATTTCTTCTGCTGTAAACACCAATACCAAAGAAGTTACCACCTCTAGTAGAAAAAGAATATTAAAGCCCTGGATTACTCCTGGTCTTCTAAGATGTATACGTCAGAGAGATAAACTACACAAAAAATACAAATCACACCCTACTAATGAAACTCACAAAACCACATTTTTTCGATACAGAACCTTTTGCAATAATTTACTAAAGAAAATAAAAAATAATTACGAAAAAATACAAATACAGAAGACCAAGAATAACCCTAAGGAAACGTGGAAAATAATAAGGCGAATTGCCAATATTAAAAGTAAACAAACACATTCCTCCGATTTGCTAAATTTATGTTCAGAGCCTCATAAATCTGTTGATAAAGTAAACTCTTATTTTGCAAGCGTGGGAACACAGCTGGCGTCTAAAATAACCAACGAAGGTTTTGGAGTACCATTGTCTCTATCTAGTTCAGTTGGGTCTTCTCTGTATACTCAATACTCAAGTACTCTAAATTCTATGGCTCTTTTTAACGTTGGTACTAATGAAATTGAATCCTTTATTCTGAGCCTCAAAGACAGTTCTGCTGCAGGATGGGATGGAATACCAACTCTGGTAATCAAATCAGCGAGACACATTCTTATTCCTATATTATGTTATGTATTTAATCTCTGTCTCACATCTGGTATTTTCCCAACAGTTTTCAAAAATGCGATCGTACACCCTATCTTTAAAAGTGGAGATAGAGATATTATTCCAAATTATAGACCCATTTCTGTGCTTACAGTATTGTCAAAATTATTTGAGAAAGTTATTAACAAAAGACTCTTGAATTATCTACATCAACACAATATACTGTCTGACAATCAGTTCGGTTTTAGACGAAACAAGTCAACTGACGACGCTGTACTAGAAGTTTCGGATACAGTTATCAAAAACTTCGATAGAAAACTAAAAACTGTAGGGATCTTTCTAGATTTGTCGAAAGCATTCGACACCGTCTCTATACCTATCCTACTGGACAAGCTGGAACGCATAGGAATCAGAGGTGTTGCCTTAGAATTATTCTCTAGTTACCTTAAGGATCGAACACAGACTGTTAAAATAGGCAAATATGTGAGTAATAAAGAACTCATTAATTACGGTGTACCGCAAGGTAGCGTCCTAGGACCTACCTTGTTCTTAATATATATTAATGATCTCTGCAATATCACTCTCCCAAACTGTAGAATAATTACGTACGCAGATAATACAGTTCTGCTAGTCCATGGTCGGTATTGGCAAGAAACTAAAGATTCTGCTGAAAATGCTATGAGAACTGTCATGGATTGGTTGAACTCCAACCTCCTAACGCTAAATTTATCTAAAACAAAAATGGTTCCATTCTCGATAAACAGTAGCTCACAACCTCCTTCATCCTTTAGTGTTCGAGCTCACACCTGCACTAATGATACCACAGCCCAATCTTGTAGCTGCGTAATGATTTATTGCACTCAGTTTGTTAAATATCTTGGTGTCATGGTTGATAGTTCAATGACCTGGAAGCAACACGTCAACTCCACAGTTGCTCGTATTCGTAAGCTTATTTATGTGTTCAAGAAGTTACGTAATGTTGCTGACTTCAAATGCCTAAAGACCGTTTACTATGCCTTGACTCAGTCCGTATTGACCTACTGCATAGTCTCGTGGGGTGGTTCCTATAAAACTCCAATGTTAAGACTGGAACAAGCTCAAAGAGCTGTACTGAAAGTGCTTGCTAAGAAACCTATTCGCTTTCCCACTGCAAAACTCTATTCACTCTTCGAGGTTCTCACTGTTCGACAACTCTTTATCATGCACGTAATACTCCGCAAGCACAGGCAAATTTCCTATAATTCCGAAATACAGAACTCAAAGCGCAGGTCCGATATTGTGTGTAAAATTGAACGTCGCCGAACGAAGGTCGCCAGTCGCCACTATTATCACAGTGGCTCATCACTTTACAACAGAATAAATAAAATTTTGAACATATACCCGCTTACTCTACACAAATGTAAAACTAAAATCTTCGAATGGCTTGTGACTATGTCATATGAAGATACCGAAAATCTCCTTATGAAACCTATTTAGAATACTATTACTTTATCTACTAAATACCCACCAACACACATACTCACACGAACACAAACACACACACACACAAACACACACACACACACATACACTACCAATATATAATATACCTACTTCTGCAACTAAATTTCTTAACCACATTATGGATAATATGTGGATATTCTTTATTACACTCACTTTATTAACTCACCAAAAACAGTAGTGTAACTATTATAATATATTGAAATTAGAAGTCTTTTAGCTTCATAAATACAAATACTACAATTATATATTTTACACATACTTTACTAACCTAATATTAAATATTGTAACTAAAATGTATAAAACAAAAAATATATTTAATAATATTGTAATTTTGGATCACTGTATACTTCACTAGCTTAAGGAGGCGGGCGTTGCTATCTGCGACACAGTCTTGTACTATAGCAGGTAGCATCGTTTCACTGTTTATTGTTTCCTATGTTATTTTTGTTCCGAAATAAAGATTATTATTATTATTATTATTAAGATATTTTTCAACATTCGGTATGAAAATTATAAAATTAGTTTATACAATTACAGTTGAGTAATGCATAACGTACCTAGTATGTTCTCTAAAAAAAAGTACCTTAAAGTATCATGACTTTAAGCTATTTTTTTTAGTACTTACTTGTAGATATGTGTGGATAAATTGTTTAACACTAGACTTAAACTGTAATTATGGTGAACGCTTGTTGTATATACTCCTGATCAAGTAATACTCGAGATACGGGTTTATTCCAGTTTTCCCACCAAGGTTGCCCCATCGGGAATGTTATCCAGAAAACTCCACTGGATAAAAAATATGTTCCATTAATCCCCCTTGAACGTGCTACACAATACTAGTGGGGCTTTTTGAACAAAATATAAATAATTCCTTGTGGACGGAGGATGTCTTACGATACAAGTTTTATTTTATGCTTATTGAATAGATATGTTACAGGGAAATGTATTTTTTTATGCAAAATAATATTTTCAAGGTAATGCGGGTAATATTATTTAAAACCAGTGAATTATTTGATGTTGTGGAATATTTACTAAACAAGCCTGACCAATTTTTGTTACCGGATGGTGACCGTTATTTGTTCTTACATAACTCTCATTGCTTTTTTATGATTGTTTTGCATACAAAATTTACTCTTGTGATATCTTTTTTTTGTTTACAACAACTATAAGAATAATAAATCTTTTTTTCCGATTGGCAGCTAATAACTTCATTTAATGAAAAACCCTCTTAAACCCGGTAAAATACAAAGTTTTACAACTGTATGATCTTTATGCTTTACGTAAACATTTGCTATTCTCAAATTGAATCACTGGTTTTAAAAAAAAATCTCCCAGGGCGCCTTAAAAACGTAACATGTAAACCTTAAAATGCGTAACATTGTTCTTATATTTTATTTCATTCAGTGGTAGATACAATATTAGCTGGTCCTTCTGGATAGATGTGAATGAAACGACTAATGCGAATGAATACGGATGAAATTAATTCATGTTTATTTATTTCACCAAACATCTAAAATTCTCAGAAACAAGCTCCTAATTTATTTAATCCGAAATCCATTGAAGAACTTTTCGGAAAGGGTAACTAACTAGATTTTTAGCTTACGAAGAATCCTTAATCCAATCGAGAAGGAAACGGTTTTTGTTTATACAAATCTGAGATAATAGAACCCTTAACTTTGTTCCTTACCCTTTCCGAGGGGATTTTCGTTTAGAGCAATAAATGTAAGGGTAATTTACATTTCATTACAGTAAGTAATTGGGTGTTGAATTTTTGTGTTGCTTAGAGATGGCTTACGTTTTTTGGGTAGGTAGTATTTTGCGTACTTGGTATTTTGAACAGCCTAGTATACTTGTTTTTAGATTTCAAATAGAGTTTTGGGTGTTTAAAAAATAATGTAAAATGTTAGCTTTTTAATTTTTAACTCAGTCCACTTCATAGTTTTTTTAATAAGAAATGAAATGCAACAATTCCTACCTAAGTTATTGATTCAGTTAATGTGTATTGTAAACAACTAATTTAAGATATTTTATATATTACGTATTGGTCAAATGTGATATCGATTTTGTAATTTACAATACAAGTTTTGATAGTAAATGTGAAATACGTCTTTTTACAAAAAAAAACCTGTTATTGCCACTAGCCTTATACTATAAATAAATCTGACACCAAACTGGTCTACAAAACGGAATTTGAAGGAATAGTTAACATAACCTTAAAAATCGTGAATTTTATTAATATTTTAATTAATTTAGTGATTATATGTTAGCTTTTACATTTTTGGCTATTTATTGCTGTTGACATCACGAAACGAAAAATCTCAGCCCAATACTTTCCCATATTATATTCAAATACGTATTTTAAGCAATATAAACCACGGAGAGCGTTTTTCTATTTTCTTCATGTGTGTTTATTCAAACAGGTAATATTTGCTAAGCCGAGCAATATTTCACCTGCCCACAAATCTCTGGAAAAACTGTAGACTGTTTACTCACGATCTTTGCTCGTTCTCGTTCACTGTTTACACGGGTCGTCATACGTGCTTTTGTGTGATTTGTGGTATTAATATAGTATTTATTTCCCGCAGGAAAAACGAGGATCTCGAGGATGAATTCAATACAATCCCCCTCAATTCAAATGGCAACGTGCACACCGCAGGAAATGCGGTCTAAATTAATGAAGTAATTAAATCAACTTGACGGAGACAGGCGACAGCGGCGCAGCGCACTGACGGAACATTGTTAGTACATACCAAAATACCAAGTATCGGGTACCTAGTACGAATATTTATTAACAGGAACATTACGGAAATAATTTTCGTTTATTACACAGCACATCTGCTACTTCTAAGCTGTTAAATAAAGTGTGAATATTTTCTTCTCTCAGTTCTCAGTAACAAATATATCATTGTCCATGAAACGCATTTTTTTAAAGAAATGTTTACTTTTAACTTTCTTTTTGCGGTTATGATAACTAATGAATTATAATATTGTTATATTATGAAAGTTTTTGGTAAGTGTACGTATGGTAAACTCTGAAAAAGTTGTGAAAGTGATTATCGTTACTTTAAAGGTACACGGTACTGGGTTATTGTGGAAAGGTTACATAATATATGTATATACTAAACCAAGTAACACTTTTTTTTAAAACGAAACATAAGAAAATATGTTTGTGTCGCTCCTGTGTTAAAAATGTTTCTGGTATAATACTTAAGTACTTCTATAGGTCATTATTATGTCTCAATTTTTATTTACATGGAGATGAAAATGATTTTTTGTATGACTATCAATATTGAACATTTATTCAATACATCTTGACTCATCTTTATGTATTATTTTGATGCATAATAGCATTTAGCTATTGTTCCTGTTTTTGACATCTCCTAAAACTACTTTTTGTTTTTATGTCATGCCTTCCATAAAAGTGATATTAAGAGCATACTTGTTGTCGATAAAGTAAAATGAAATGACTCATTGAATCAACCATCAGAAAGAAAAATAACGACCGTCAGTGTGCGCCCAATCATACTAAATTGGTTTGAACTGTGACGTGGTCATCAAAGGCTGACCCAATAACGACGCGTCGTGAGCCTTTAAGCAAGTTACCCTATTTATTTGTTAATTAGATACCTCAACTAGTTAACTATAATAAAAAGAATAATCCAAAAACTTCTTTAGGTGACCCATTTAGATGTTAAGTAAGGACTGATATTGATATAAAATACTCGTTTAAAATAGCGGAAAATACCTAAAATATTGCAGTTATTTTTGTCGCACACACATTTCACTGCCTATGTTGTCACGATAGTCAATTAAGTATATTATGGCTTCTGAAGAAAGGCTATAAACTTGTCTACAATAGAGACGTAGATGATATTTATTTGATTTCTTTGTGAAATTGTTAATGTTTTGTATGTATTTGGCGGAGTCTGTATAAATTCTGTAATTTAATTAATAAAAGGCACTTTTATCTTTAATTTATGTTTTATTTCTTATCTATCTAGGTGATCTGTGCTAAGTATGTGGTGGTCGCACAACTAATTGTTCCTTCTAGTTCAACGGCAGGCTTTTGGTGGGTGCATAGATAAATATGTAGCATGTACGAGTGTCATCCAGAAAGCAAGGTTGACAGTATATTACACAAATGTTTTATATTTAGATTATCGTCTTTATCTAGATACTGGAAATGTGGCAAAAACTTAAAACCCCTAAATTATGCAGCCAATATCAGTCAGTCATGAAGACACTGATGTGATTGATAAACACCAAACACTAGTATATCCGTTATATACTATTACAATGTACCTACTGAGTACTTCGTGAAAGTATAGAACGTTTGTACAAATTGCTCTTGACATACCTAGAAACAAATTATATTCTCAGTGACCAGATACTTAAGCGTTCATAGAGAGCTTGCGAAGTCGTAACCAACTAAGTTAAGCAACGCCAACTTTTACTACGGAGTGCTTTCGTGATTTTCGCATCTGTAGCGAAGCCATTGATAAGCATAGAGAAGCGTTCGCCGTCTCTCTTGATATTTCAAAGGTTTCAATAAGGTTTGGCACGAAAGCTAATAAGCTTTCTGCGGGTTACTCGTTATCTTGTGCTCTTGGATTTCAGACTTCATGAGTGAAAGATCGATAGGAATGGTCCAACTGATTAATGGCCAATTAATCCCGGCGTACCATATAAACGGTCATCTCAAACTAGATATAATTGGGTATGCCAACCACAGCACAGTGGTAAAGAGGTAGTAATGTATATCTAATGCACGGTCTAGCGAAGTTTAAATCCGGAATTATATTTTGGAAGGTGTTGGTAAAGCAATTGAATTTGGACCTACAAGCAGTCTACAAATGAAGCAATGTCAATTCGATAAGGTAAATTGCTGCAAATACCCAGGCGTGTCTATTCAGTACTAGGCAAAATTTGTCTCCAGATTCGGTCTTGTGTGGTACATGCAGCTATATGGATGGTTCAGCAAAATACACGTTTCAAGCTTTGGACTCAATTGTAATTAAATAAAGAAGCTCTTTGGCGATGATGCTTTAGTGGACTCAAAAGTTTCGAACATAGAAGAAAACTTGCCAGCTTATCGGTATTTTACAGGCTTTACTTCAAATGTTCAATCGATCTACAAAACTGTATACCCTCATCTTTCTGTCAATCAAGCGCGATATCCTGCATGCTCCATGTTCCACAAATACGTGCTTCCATTATAATGTGCATGCATACGGCTGAGGTAGGTATGGAACAAACTAACAGCAGCGTCTCTATTTCACGATGTAAGTACCTATATAATCTGGGAGTCTTCAAATGCATAGATAATCGACAATCGTCTAGGCAAACAGTCGATCAACGATCACATCGTTGCTTTTCATCAGGTAAAATTAAGTGTTAAAAATGTTTACTGTTAGTTTAATTACTACAGAAGCTCCAACGTCCAGAAGAGTAATTAATCCTGATTTTAATTGTATTTTAACCCCTGCTTAAGCTTTCAAAATCCTTTGACCCAGTGATAAATTTAAAACGTAATACTCGTAGTAGGATTATTTGAGTTAAAAAACTTTCGCGAGTTTTGTCCATAATTATTATTTAGTAACCGGTCGGAGCAATATCCGGTAAATATTACGCGAGTCCTAGCCGGTTCCTAATTATTAATTATAGTAGGATTACTTTGTAAATAGTACAAAGTGCGTTTGCTGCTGCAGGACCTACTCAACGCTTAACTCCAGCTTATATGCAAATTTTACCTGTCTCTACCCGAAAATATACGATGATTCATAGTTGCGTATAGCATAATCAAGCAATCAAATTATGACAGAGGACTAATATTTGTTTTATATCTGATAGGCTATAGCCTTTGACCACTATCTCACCTGATGGTAAGTGATGAAGCGGTCGAAGATGTTGTTCAGGCTTGCCACGAATTGCTGGCTCTCAAGGACAGCTGCCGGAACACACTGTTAGGTGCTTGGCGACAAATTTTCTTCTTGAGGGTGGTAGCTAGCCAGGCAGGCATTCGCAAAATGCCCTAACACCATGCTGTAACGACTGCTATCTTAAGACAACAATCGGGACCGACGGCTTAACGTGCCCTCCAAAGCACGGAAGCGCTCAGTAAGAATTTCACTAGCGTTTACCCATCTAACTTCTGACCTCGGCGGACGTTGCTTAACTTAGCCGATCGATTAAGAACGGCTAAGCAAACTTCGCTACGAGCACTTCAAAATAATTGTTATTGCTGTAGACATTCACCAGTCATGACGTTTACCTTTGTACAAAAACTTAGCTGCCCCAATTAGGGGTGTTTGCCATAATCCCCTCGCTTGGCTGGTGTCTTGGGGATTGATATTGCTTTGTAGTTAATCATAGATTAAAGTCAAAATGTATGTTATAATGATGAATATCGTCCTTGGATTTTGGTTTAAAACGAAAACATGTTCAGCAAATGCAAACAATTTTATTTATATATTTTTTCCAGATAGCCTTTGACCACAATCAACTACTGATAAGTGACGATGTAGTCGAAGGTGTTAACGAGCATAACCTAAAATTACTGGCTCTCACACTACAGCTGTCGGAACACATCGTTAGGTGCTTGGCGACAGATTTTCTACTTGAGGTCGCTAGCCAGGCGTGCATTCGCAAAATGCCCTTCCACCATGCGAAGAAGCTCAAGTCCCCGGCGGGATTCGAACCATGGACCTCCTGCGCGTCTACATAATTATATTAGGCCCTTGTGGGAAAAGTTATTCTTCCCCATAGTTTTCTCCGTCTGCAATGTTTGTTCTTCGCTCCATTTATGGTCATCGCTAACTTGAAAGTAATACGAGAAGAGAATATAGTTAAAAGAACGATAGGAAAAATTTGAGTTATGACGTCATTGTCATGTTAGCACAATTGGTTAGAGCATACCTCGGCTAAAAGGGTGGATGGGCGCGGGTTCGAATACCGCACGTGACTTAAATTTTTCTTCTCGTATATTTGTAATTTTGTAATATAGTTAAACTTTAGAATTGACATTTGAAAGAAAGTATAGAAGGGGTTACTCGTATATTTCTACCTTTTGAAGAATCATTAGGTGTATGGGCTGCATTCTTTACAAACATGTACCCTAGAGTATGATACATAGACATAACCAACGATTAAACGACTGGCGCTTACCTTGGTTAGGAATAAGGATTGCTTTTCATAGGATAATTGTTGCCAGCAGTTGCGTACCTTACTCGTGAACAGTGATGCTATTATTTTAATACAAATTTGTAGACACTACTACTACGTCCCGGTTGTTGTCTTGGATGTAGGATGGCAAACTTACAGCATGATGGTAGGGCATTTTGCGACCTCCCGCCTGGCTAGCTACCACTCTCAATTAGTAGAAAATCTGCCACCAAGCACCAACGGCAGCTGTACTTGAGAGCTAGTAATTATCAAATATAACCTCGATTTTTTTTTGAGTGCTCTACCAGAGAAGTCATTTTTATTACTTCTATACTGAGGTACTTCAATATTTATGAATACAAATTGATTGCTTTCATAATATCCGATTTGCAGTTGTTGAAAACAAGATTATCAATAATTTCAATGTATGTTTCCTGTCTAATATGGGACAGTTGTATTCACTGATAATACATATAGAAGATATCAACATAGAGAGGAAATGTACAGTGCATAATATTTTAAATTGTTAAGTACACAGTGTCAATTTAAGTTTAAGTGGGTCATCATCATCATTACTTTCACTCAGACTTTCACTGTTGAAGAAATCCCTCAAGGAACGCACAGTGAATATAATATAGTATATTATAGTATATATATAAGCCGCTTGTATCCATCGGCTCCCCGCGACTTTGACGATGGCGTCAATCCACCTAGTAAGAACCAAAGTTTTTAAGTGTAATGTGGTAACCACTGGAGAACCATTCTTATCAGTCATGAGTTCATACTTTTTCGTCATTTTTTAAATGTGATTATGACGGAACAAGCGCGATACCCACGTGTGGTGTCGCGGACTAACCGCCTATAACAGATGCATTTCACTGCACTGAATTGCACTGCAGTCGTCATACTGAGACATACAATCGTTAAGTCTCATGTACCTGTAATATTTCTGGCTCTCAAGGACTGCTGCTGGAACACACTGCTAGTTGCTTGGCGACAGATTTTCTACTCAAGGGTGGTAGGCGAACTATGTAGGTACCACGGCAGACCATAGCTATTACTCCTCGGCCATCATTGCTTCAAATGGAATTTCCGCATTCCCGATTTTATCGCGCAAAGAAACTTTGAGCACAGCTTGTCCATGAGGACCACAGTTAAGGACCACATCTCAGTGGCATAGTTCATCCCTGGCAACACAGTCTCACTAGTCCTTAGGCTCTGCGCGATGTCAGACGATCACGAGAATGTCGCGTAATTTACCGTCCGATTAGGATATTTCGGACGACCTCTTTGTCAAAGTTGGAGCTTCTTAACTGAATAGGTAAAAATATAGGCTTTCGAGAGAACAAACACTGTGCATTACAAAATTTCAAATTTTGCGAGAGAAAAAAATAATAATCCGCCGAGCAGGCGTTATTGAAAACATAACAATATTAAAACAATGTTCATTTTATTCTTATAGTAGCAAGAGGTTCTTCACTTGCTAGGACACTACTGAGGTCTTCGTAGTCACGTAGTTGAACCTAAATGGACATTCAAGTGGTATAACTGTAGGTTATGAACAGTTAGACAATATTCAATCATTCTGGAATTGGGTCCTATACATATGTCATCATCGGTCAGTGATTAAAATATATGCTAGCAACGTTTCTGAACATCATTGCTATGGTAATATTATACGGCGTTTATTATATATTGCTACCCATTTTTGCAATACAATAGGACTTCATTTATAAAACCTCCGATTGTATTATATATCCATTTATTGTTTACTAGCATATATTAAATATTTTTGCTTTATAAATATTTTTACTCGAATATCTTAACACCGATGAGCTGTTTTGTTATTTAGTTGGCTTAGTCCTCATATTATATCCACAGAACCAGGTATGAGGAATTATTTGTTCATAAATTACCGGGTACTGCAGGTTGAATAATGTTTCCTGGTACATTACTGCTAACGTAACTTTGTTATGTAAGAATATTATGTCGTTTAGTTCTATAATGACACAGTGCTAAAGTTTAGTAAATGTTCCTCGTTGTCAAAATACCAATGGCACCTACTATACTCTATTACTATAGGGCACAACGAGCCTTCCTCAAAGTTGGTGCTGGGCTCCCTTACCGATTTCCTTCCACTGAACTTTACAAAGAATGGCATGTTCTCACGGTAAGACAGACCTTTGTATTGAGAACCAATCTTAAACTACACTCTCTCTCTGGATACAAGCCGGGTCTTTTAAACGCTAAACGCCGCATAGGTACTAAACGTTCGTTACTTCGTTTGTCCTACGAATAAGTTTTGTACCATGCCATCGTGAAATTGAACTGATTTCAAGCAATATATTAGTTGTAAGTTAAACTTAAAATTGGAGTGATTTTACTGTTTTATTAAATAGGGGAAGTTTACTCTTAGTAGAGTTATGAGTCATTGTCATGTTAGCTTAGTCGGTCAGAGCACCCTGGAATATTTTAAGCCTATGGTTGTGCGGCCTATGTACAATATCAAACTTTTGTTTCTCTGTTTCCTTCAAATTTTATCCTGATCGGATCTAACACTGATAAGATAAACTCCGTAACAAATATGGTCTATAATTAATAAGTTCAGCGGTACCACACTTGTTTCTATTTGTATAGAAGAATTATAGGTACTCAATGATCTTTTTGGAGCGCTCGTAGTGAAGTTTACTTAGCTGATCTTAACTGATCAGCAAAGTTAAGCAACGTCGTCCGCGGTCATGACTTGGATGGGTGACCGCTAGTGACATTACTACTGAGCGCTTCCGTGCTTCGGAGGGCACGTTAAGCCGTCGGTCCCCGTTGTTGTCTAAGGATGGCAGTCGTTATAGCATGGTGGTAGGGCATTTTGCGAATGCCCGCCTAGCTAGCTAGCTAGCACCCTCAAGTAGAAAATCTGTCGCCAAGCACCTAACTGTGTGTTCCGGCAGCAGTCCTTGAGAGCCAGTACTTCTAGGTTAGCCTGAACAACATCTTCGACCACATCATCACTTACCATCAGGTGAAATAATGCTCACAGGCCAACCAGAAATAATAAATTAAAAAATAAAACAGGTCTAGTGATGATGCCGCAGGCTAGCCATAAAAGTCACTATTACAGTTTTAAGATTTATTTTGAAATGAAATTGGATAATTCCAATTTCATGTCAATTTTAATATTGCAATAATAAATATACGTAATATATTTGTAATTTTGTAATAACCATGTCAATGTCAGTTATATAGAAGTTTTTGCATATAATGCACAGGAGCAAAACATAAAATTTATTCAGTAATTCATAATCTATAGTAATTACACAAAAAATCACCCGATATATTAAAAAAAACAACGCAATAAACAGTATCTTGAGGGCAGCTTATAAAAGGCAATGAACAAGCGGAAGGGGCAATCTTAATGCCCGGGGCATTCTATTTGTTGAACCGGAATAAAACGCGGAGCTAAGAAAATTTCAATATTTATTTGGAGGTATTATGATAGGAATGATTTTATAAATTTGAAATATGATCTCTAAGACCTCTGCCTCTACCCTGGCCTGCCTTTGTGGATGTGTATATATATGCTAAACTGTGTGACTGTGGTACCGGAGTTTTTAATAAGCAATGTTTTTTTTTGTATGTAATTATTATGAGATTGAATTGCAACGCGAGTATAAAAAAAACACTTATGTGCTATTTAATTGACTGGAGCTTCATATGAACTTTTTGTTCAACATGGTACCTTGCAATTTATCGATGGCAGATAAGGAAGTAGATAAGCTTCGCATTTGATCTGCCAGACACACTGTTATTATACCACACGAGTTGAAAGGAAATATTTCCAGTAAGTATGCCAAAAAAATTGACGACCACAAAACGACAAATCAGCCCCGATTCAGTCTACTTTCTCATGAGCAATTCTCTTACTTTGTTCAACTGTTATATATCATCACTATAATACCCACTGTTAAGTCTTAAAGCAAAGGCCTCGGGGTTGGTGTGATAAAATCCACGTTTGCTTAGCAGACTCCTTGGTTCAAAGTTTAAGGTTATGTTAAAACCGAAACGAAATCCTAATGTAACATATTGATAAACGACAACAATTTTCTCCTACTTTCATTAGTCACTAGCTATTCTCATACCAGATATAATAATTAACCAATTTGTGTTAAGATCTTATTGTAAATCACAATAGTACAAAGAGAAAGCAAATTCCATATCTTCGGAGCTCTGGTAGATGTAATCAATTTGTCCCATCTGAAATACTTCTCAACTAGTAGGTTTGAGTTTATCAGTTTTTATTGAAAGCAATTCTAGAATCCAATCATTCTCAGCTGTCACTCTTAGCAAATTAAAAAAGCGGTACAAATCCAGTTGTTATCCTATCTGGGAACTTCTTCCTACGACATTTTGACGTAATATGTATAAAAAAAATCCTAAGCCGAGAGTCAAAAAGATAATACGTAGATCGATATTTCAAGGTACACAGACAGAAGTATGAAAAAGCTGTTATGCATAGCTCAGTATAAGTGTAAAATACACCTACAGTGAACTGTTTTTATTTTTATTTTATTAAGTAACCGTACTTAAACCGAATCTATTTGACTTTAAATTGAATTTTTTGAAAGATTCAACGAAAACCCATACACAACACTTCGTAACGAAATTTTTTCGTAAACACGTACGTTGTACGTACCTGTGTAAGAAAAATGTTATGATAAGTATCTAAAAACCTAAGAAATAAAAACTATAATTAGGTGCTTGTATATAAGTGGAATGGGCTTCCAAAAGTGGTTTCTACTTCCGAGATATAATTAAATAAGGGCTCTTTTACAAATAGAGTAAAACGAGTCCGTCGATTAAAACGAGCGTATATTACGTTTCAAATCAAACTCTTCATAAAACATTAGTTCCACTGTAGATAAGTATGTGGCTAACAAAACCGATTGTCATCATACTCCCTAAATAATGAAGAAGGTTAAACAACGTTTATACCTAAAGCCATGTTACATGAATTACAACCGTCAACTTCAGACATAAAATAAATAGGTAGTGTTTTATCTACTAGTCTTTTCACATGCAATGTGTCGTGGCAATTTTAATAAAGTTGCATGTTTTCTTTGAAGTTATTATCCACTTGTGACACATTTTAAGTCCGTCAGTCAGTCTCAATAAGATTTTATTAGGAGCGGTGTTTTAAAAAGTTTAGTAAGTAAGTTTTAAACAAAGCATCAAACTTTCACAAAAAGCATACATCACTCATAAATCAATTATATTTTATCACAGTTTCATATAGTTCTCATCGTACGGCTCCTTACAAGCTTCCATTTTTACACATCAAGTTATCTGTACACACGCAATGTTGCGTGTTCGTTGTGTACATGAAAAGAAACTTAACATTTTATTTCTCTGTCTTTTAAATTACAAGGACTGTATTTCATGCCAGCAATGCTTGTAAACGATTATCAGGTTAGTATCGAGTACTCGCAATCGCAAGCAGTCTGCAGTAGTAAATCATGAATAAATATGTCACTACATAAAGTATTATTTTGATTAAATTGCAGCTAATTAAAGGTCAATTAAAGTCTTCTGCTGCAACATATCTTCATATCAAATCGTGTTAATTGTAAGTAATCTCAAATTTAATTTTATTTAATTTGCAGCTAGTGATTCTCGTTTAAATAACGTTAACTTGGCCAATATTTTCATTTAACTGGTTATGTTTATTATTTGCTATCGTGAAGAAACCAACACGAACTGGTGTTATGTGGTAAGCTTGCCTGTAACATAATATGCATACGAGTGACGAACTGCACAGCGCCTATCGCCTTACGATATTAACGTTGTCAGGTCTCATGTGCCTATTTTCACCGGCACCCCTACCATTCAAACTGGGACATATAAATAGAAACGTTTTTGTATGGTGGCAGTTTTTCCGCTGACAAACAGAGTTCTAATGTTACAGAATATAAAATTATGTAACTTACAACCTCAACAAAGTACGAAAAACTGAGCAAAAAATTAAAAAAATATTGTTTCGTAAAACTCCATGTAATCGTCTTCATCTCTGAAAAGAAAACAAGGCTTAGCTGTTAATTTAACTTTCTCAACAACTCTCGCGGTAACTCATTTTGTCCCCAAACAGAGTTATGAATTTGTTCAAAGTTTTTTGTTCCGACTTCTGGACCCTTGACCCTTGTGAAATATGACAAGATCCTGGATACTGTCTGAGAAAAATGTTTGGTTTTTAAAAATCAAGGATGTTCAAGTAGGCTCGTTTACTTTTTTAAGGAGAAGTACAATGAAATGTGTTTTGTTAATGGATACACATGCAAGCACCGAAATATTGTATTGAACATAACACTTTTCTGATGCGTAATAGAAAAATACAGAGAATGTTACAGTTAAATGTTATTTAAATTTCATGCACCTAAATTTTTAGGCTATGTTTTTGTGAACTTATAGGTATCGTGCAAATTACACACAACCATTAATACACTTGGTTTATATTTCATCCACCGGTTATGGGGCTTTTATTGTTCCCCGATAGCCATTTCAGTCCACGCCTTATAGAACGCTCGTCCCGATCTCACTTACTATTGATTCCCTATATCGCTGGTTAGGTTAGCTCGTTATTATTGTGGCATTCTATATGTCTGCTATAACGATGTCATCTTCAGAATATACTGATGTGTGTCATCTTGCATAATCACGATCATGTTTGAGAATATTTGAAATGAAATGAATGAAATGAAATGAAGTTTATTCCAGCACTACACAACACTACAATAGCTTCTACTGAAGCACAATTAAATACATATGTAATACAACAATTGCAATGTTGCGCGATGCTAGGAACGAGTCCCGTCTCAGCATGTGCCAGGTTCAAAACTGAACCTAAGCGCTGGTTTTCAGACGGCACTCCCGACCAACATCACGAACGTGCATGACATTAAATAACAAAACAATTAAATAACAGAAACAGAACTATAAATAAAAATTATAAAATATTTAAATAATATATAAGACATTGTGACTTTTACTACCATTTAGAACATAATGAACTTAACTTTGTGATTTACCTGTGGCGATGCAGCGAATAACGTGTTTATAGTGCCACCAACTTAACTGTGCAGTTCTTGAGGGCGCTATTGGTCAAAGAAATCAACTACAAACTGTCACAATTTGAGGGAATTTTGTAGTTCTTTTTTCTGCCGCCTGAACAGATAAGTTGGTGGAACTGTATTGCTCTATCTAGCATATATAAAATTATAAATGATATATATATATATATATATATATATATATAAACATATACTATACAGTAATATACCACTACACAAATACTAGAATGTACAGGATATAGAATGTACAGAATACCTCGCTACATAATCTATGCGGACATGGCATCACTAGCTGCCACAGACAAAAAAATACGTATGCCTACGTGTCGTCACGTGGTTATTGTTTGACATGCCATCAGCCACGTATTCATATTCATACAAGGAAATAGGTTATGTCACTTAACTATGTGAAAATAGATTTACTCGTGTTTCCCTAACATTTACTCAGAACAGTTCACTTTTAAATGGAGAAGCAATGTGGTTAGTAAAAGTGCAGTGTTACGGCATTGATATCCGTCCCTTAGTACATCGAGCAATAAAATGTGTTATGTGAACTATCAAGATCCTAAACTTATATATACACTAATTTTGAACAAGCCTGTTTAGTTTCTATAAATGCCTAAACTAGTGCTTAGAATTTTGATACCAAGCACAACTTTCAATAGTGTTCAACAATAGCTAATTATTATTAATATATTTATCATAATTAATCCATCCATACAGCCGAAATTACATGCAAAATCAAAGAAAGCTTTTTTCTACTTTTAAACATTAACATAGAGCTACTTTATGAAGAAAGTGTTTAAACAGTTCACAAAGTACATAAGGATTTATGCAGTGGTAAAAGTGTTTTTCAGTGTCTATGAAATTACAAATAAACAAAATACAGAAAACACTGGGCTAATTTAAAACATTAAATTCATCTTATTTAGTAGGTACACCATAAAGGTGTACAAGTAGAGCCTTAGTGGTACACATTTGCAGTTTGCTGAGTCCTTAACAGGTGAACTTTAAGATGTCTATTAAAAGTTTTCACTGTTTTCAGTGCTTGTAAAGGGGGAGGGATGTCGTTCCAACAACGACTAGCAGCAAACCGAAAACTGCCCCTGAATGCTTGCGACTTATGGTGTTGTATTAACAGTCGCCTAGAGGGTCTGCGAGCACAGTAAGCATTTTCCCAAGTAAGTTTCTGCCAGAGATATTCTGGCTTTTTTTCTTTGATAATGCCAAAGAGCAGAGTTGCAAGATGAAGCTGCCTCCTAGCATTCATCTTCATAAGATTAGCATCATTGATAAAAGGAGTGACATGGTTACGTGCAGGGATATTAAAACAGAATCTGGCGCAGGCATTTTGAACTCTTTGAAGGAGTTGTTCAGTCCTAGCTAGGAGACATGGACCATAAACAGTGTCAGCATAATTAAGTTTAGACAGTATAAGTGATTCACATAACATTATCCTGATATCAGTACTAAGATAAGGTCTTATCTTGTACAGCACTCTAAGTCTATGCGACATGAACATATAGATTTCACGTAATAGATTTCAAATAAGACCACCACACACACGTACAGGGCTATGTCAATATCATTCAAACATAAAATCACCATAAAATATGGTTAAGCATAGCACTAATGTAGACTGATTAGTCTGCGCACTTATTTTCTAATATTCAGTCATAATTTAACTACACAGCTTTGAGGTTAATCACTAGGTGGCTTGATGGATGAATATTGGCAAAAACCCGATGTGGTGTAGTTTATTCTTATGTCAGTCAGTGAGTCAGGATAAATTAACAAATTATACATTCTAATATCAAAGTATTTTTGAATTGCACTTAAACGATATTTTAAAGGCACTTTATAAGACGTTCACATTTCAGTAAGAGTTCGTTTTGGTGTCTTAAAATATTAGTATGGAAATTCTACTATGACAATGTGAGAAAGGCACTGTAGCAAGTAAATCACTGGGCAAAAGAGACACATGAACGAACGAGACACATGAACGAACGAGACACATGAACGAACGTCGGGGTAAAAAGCACAGTGCAGTGTGGTGTGCAACAAAACGAGGATGATGAATCTGCGTTTAGAATGGACAATTGCTATGCTTACCGTTCGATGGTCAACTTGGCCAAATTATCACAGTATAACTTTTAAAAAAATAATGGCCGTCTGCGATCTCCGTAGAAAGTCTACGGGAGCTACGCCGTAGATGACTCTTTTGCATAATACTTTGAACTGAATATACTTACAAGCAACGTTAACGTTTTTCTTTTTGCTCTATCTTAAAACAGAAATACATACAAGCACCTAACTTGGTATGATTATAGTCCAATGTTTAACGTACAACAACTAATAATAGAAAAGTGGACAAGTACAGGTAGGACACAACTAAGAATCTCGAACTGTATTAAAAAAATAACGATTTATCGTACATTCTGTGTTGGTACGGAACCGTTGGTGAACGTTGGTGAGTCCAACTCGCACTTGTCCTATTTATTTTATTCGTTATATTTTGGTCACTAGACTGTGTTTATCTAAGAAGAATTTTATAACCTTCCAAGGAATACTTTACAAATAGAGAAAATTTAAATAATAAAAACTTTAAGCTGCAGTTTTTGGATCCGGACACGTTTTAGTTCAAATCCGAAGCATTTAGTTATATATTCTCCGTTCAAGCACTATACAATTTATAATCAGCTATGCGGTCCGTTATTAGTCAATTCAGCCGTTTTGGAATCTATAATGCTACGATACAGAATATACAAACCATTACATTATAGATTATACATTGTACTAACAAACATAAGCAACCCTGGATTGTTATACTTTATGCCTTCAGTTGTTACCTCTCCCCCATCTGCTTGTGGGGGCCGGGCTAGAATGTCACCCCCCCATCTCAACCCGTGGGTGTCGTAAGAAGCGACTAATGGTAACATACCAGAGGGTGGGCAGCAGCTCTTTCTGAGGAACTGATATCTTACACTGCGCGAGAATTATGGAAAACCCCCCCAACATTGGGGAAGGCTGCGTTCAGCAGTGACTTTCCGGATGATACAGAATCATAAGAAAACTTTCAACTTTGCCTTTAAAATTATATTGGCTAAAACTAAGCTATTATATGCTTTGTTGGCTGACAATTAATTATATTCCTGACTTTGTGGTCACTAATTACTAAATTTAAAAAAAAACTGCCCAAAGCTGGGACAGAAACGAACCCCTACCCCATTTTTCGTTTAAAAATGTTGTGCTGTATATAGTATTTTTCACAATGATTGTTGTTTATGAAAATTAAAAACAAAATTAAGGTTGTATATGATAAAATAGATTACTGTATTCATTTGTACATGACTTTATTTACAATTATTGTCAACAATACAATGCACTTCGTAAGCTGATCATAAAGAATATCCCAGAACTTTCCCGCGTTTTTCTCCACGTCACACAATTGCCATTTGTTGCCGCTAGAGGCGCCGTAGGCGCGTCACAGATAACTCATAAAATTTCTCACGACCACAGACTCACAACGCAATACTAATATAGATCGCTAACAATCGGCCATTCTGACATGTGTCTGACCTCGGACACTAGCAGTTCTAAAGATAGTAACTGACATTACCTCGTAATATGGTGCATATAAATCAGGGATCTATGATAGAAATGAATACAAGTTATTAACAGTGTCTGACTTCGGACACTGGCAGTTTTAAGGATATTAATCACTGGCAGTTTTAAGGATATTAATCACTGCCATTACTTCGTACTGTAGAAAATACACAAGCATCATAAGGCTTATAATCTTCAAAATTTTTTACAATTCCTTTCATAATCACAATCCTTACGGTGGATAATTCTCGTACTATACACACCCAAAGGTCTCAAAGTATTTAATAGAACTCAGAGGTGTCTCAAACAAAATATTTTACTTAATCATCATATAAATTTCTGCTATGTACTTTAAACTTACTGATCGTACTATATTTAAATATGTATATCTGTATTAAAATGTGATTCGGCCATCCTTCGTCTGTCAGAATGTCCTCATTCTTATGGCATTATTCACTATCAACCAAAATATATCATGCTCGCGTCAGATTGGGTCCATAACTTGTGATTGTAGCAAAACGGCAGTCTGCTGACTCCCCGAAGTTTCATTACCATGAGTACTTAATGATCGGTACCACGCTCAATCCGAGCTTAGTAGTGGTGCAGCACGCTTGTTTATTATTCTTCTATCCAAGAAAATGAAAGCAATCGACAGCACGCTCGCTCCGAAGTCTCGTAAGTAGTGATTGGCAGCATTCTCGCCCCAACATCTACTTGTAGAGTGACCAGTATTGGCAGAACGCTCACTCCAATATCTAGGTCAGAAATTCATCGGCAACACGCTACCTCCGAAGTCTCGTAAGTAGTGATTGGCAGCATTCTCGCCCCAACATCTACTTGTAGAGTGACCAGTATTGGCAGAACGCTCACTCCAATATCTAGGTCAGAATTTCATCGGCAACATGCTTCCTCCGAGTTTTCTTCACTGATGAGGCAGCACGCTTGCTCCATAATTTCATCAACACCGCCATGCAGAAGACCAAAGGCAGCATGCTCACTCTTAGCTGGTGATTGGCAGCACGCTCGCTCCAATACCCACCCGACACTGCCATGCTGGGCAGAAAACCGTCGGCAGCACGCTCACTCCGACCTGAAATGTTCAGAAAATTCCAAAGCAGTATCTATGCTGTCGTTTTCATTAACATAATCCGTTCTAGTTTGTACTTTGTATATACATACAAATCACAAAACTTTTACTTAAACTTGTGTTGTTTCTATTATACTAATTTATATGTTTTTAGTGTATGCAAGACCTTTTAAACAAAGTGGTTAAAAAGGTTACCGAAGAAATAGCATATACAACTATTGTATTAAATATTGAACACACGGTTTAGTTATTATACTGGTATTAAAGTAATGAGATCAGAATAATATGTAATGCAAGACATGTAAATGTAATTAATCATATAAAGATTTTATTCTCTACTATTATTATTTGTTTCTCTATCTTCGTGCGTAATCCCAGCTTAGGTATGACTAAATTAAATCATTTGTATCTTTATCACTAGCGTGTGTCTCGGAGAAAGTGATCCATGGCTTTTAACTATAGCGAATAAGGACAAAATAGACTACATTTTCAAGTGCCAGTATCGAATTATACAACCCTTTAAAACAAAAGAGTTTCCAAACAAACTTGCGCATTAAGCATTGAAGATATATAGTGCAGCTTAGGCATTTCATAGTAAACAAAATATAGACATAGAGACCATTGACGTGTAAGGCATTTCTGCAGCAGTGTAATCTTGCATTTTAGGTACTGTGCTCGGAATAGGAATAAATAAGTATATTTATGTCTAAATACTGGAGACCTTGTAGGTATGTGACATGTCATAATACTTAAGATCTAGGTAAGCTTGTTGCTTTCGTCCTGGTTAATAATTGGTTGTGTACAGTATAAGTACCAAACTGTACACTCTAGCAGAACTTCTCTTCTTTTATTTAATACTTTAGCGACTCTTCTTGAGTTTTCGCAATAGTCTATGTTACGTCTTGTCCTGTTTGGTCAACATTTTATCCTTCAGATATTTCATCTTCGTAATTTAGGTCGGGTTGATAATTATTATGGTTCAAGAATATTCACACTTACTGAAACCTAAATTCAATGGGTACTTTATGTTCCCTTGTTGCTCGCGAGTACCCGTGGAGGTGACAGTACGTTTGTTTGCTCGGCAATACTTAAAATTTTAAAGCGGCGAAAATTGAATCATTATTAGTGAAAGTGACATGGTTGTGTAGCTCGTGAATTAATACTAACAGTGTCGTCAATTCCAAATCGAATAGACAAGTGGTGTTAAATTTATAAGCAAATAACCAAGCCAAAATATTCGTTAACGGCCGCTTGCAAATTGAAATCTCGGCTTCATTCGGCGAGCGTCGGCGCTGAGTCATCGCGCCGAGAGCTGTGCGCCTGCGCGAGCGTCTCATTCAAGTGCTATCGCCGCTGTTGGTTGTGATCTGAATCATAGCCACCTGTTGCTGCGCTGCTAACTTCGTTTGGTAGTAATAGTCGATCAGCTGTGCGTATTTATTTTCATTTTTGTGCGCATGCACTTTCTGACAATTACTTGAAAGCTGCATTATAATAATCGATACATACTGCAAATATGAATTGCTCAGCGTGTCGTAGTGAATTAAATGCGGACGAAGGATACTTGCGCTGTATGGTGAGCGACTGCAATAAGGTTTACCATCTGCTCTGTACTGGAGAAACGGAGCCCGCTACGTTAGTAATCGAAAAATGGGTATGTCCTGAGTGTTACTGTACCACCAAAAAAGGTGGTGACAACAGCTTAACTCCGGTGGGTACAAAAAAACACAGGGATTTAAACGTAAACGTTACAGTTAGGTCGAAAGTAACACGGATTCCATCTGAAGAAGAACCAAGTATAGTGGAAGCCGAAGATCAGACTTGCCAATTAGGTGAATGGCGCAATGATATGAATATAATGAGAGAGCAACTGACAAAACATAATTATTTAATTGCGTCCTATGAAAAGCAGCTTGAACGTTCTATTGGTATAATAGTGGATTACGAACAAAAACTAAGTCTGTCGGTATCTACCATCGCAAGCTATGAGACGAAGATTGCGAAATACTCCGATCAGATAGAAAAACTACTCGATAGATACAACAAGTGCAGCTGTAGTTCTGTCGATTTCGGTACAACTATATCCAAGATTCAGTCCCCAGTAGCCACAACTTCTAAAACTCAAGCTCCAGCTAAGGCTCTCAAGCATCAATGCTTTCCAGTAGTGACACTATCACCTCCAGCTAAAGCTGCACTTCAGTCCCAGCGCAATGAGGTGAACCACGCTCAAGTAAAGAATACGAAGAAAGTGACAACATCACTTCAAGATACTAAAGCTGCAGGTGTACCGAAGCAGAGACAGAGCAAAAATATTGAGCCGCAGAACCTGAATACCCATTTCCCCACGAGTTCTGGGTCACAGCCAGCTAAGGCAAACTATGCCGAAATCTCTGAAGGTACATTAGAACCCACGCCCAGTGATGACCAACAGTGGACCGAGGTGACGAAAAGGAAGAATCGTCGCTCAATCTCAATATTTGGCACTGCAGGGCCATCGGTAACTACGTTAAAAGCTGTTGAAGTTCGTAAATATATCCACCTGTGGAACATAGCATCAGGTGCTGAAGAAGTGCGTGAGTACCTACAACAACTTTGCCCCAATGCAAATTGCATTGTAGAAGAACTGAATGCTAAAGGTCACTATAAATCTTATAAAATAAGCGTTCCAGCTGCCTGCTACGACGCTTGCTACTCAAAAGATGTGTGGCCACTAAATGCGAGAATTAAAGCCTGGGTTAATTACAGGGGATCAGCAAAGCCTAGCAACACAGCCTTGCAAATCGGACCCACCACTAGCCCTCGGCCCTTTCGCGGACTGCCCTCCACCAGGGCAACACCAATGCAGTAAAAAGTTCGAGTTGAATGTGTACTACCAAAACGTTCGTGGGCTCAAAGGTAAACTGGCAGGCTGGCGAAATAATTTGTTGGTATTGGAGCATGATTTGGTGGCTGCAACAGAAACTTATCTGGATGGCTCTGTCGCCGATACTGAAGTAGTCACTGGCAACTGGAATATAGTAAGACGTGATCGAGTTACACCCTGTGGAGGTGCACTCTTAGGTGCACGCGCACCTATTGCATTGCGTCGGCACACTGAACTGGAGTCTACTGGGGGGGGAGAGGACTTATGGGCGAGTTTTGAATGGCACGGTCATAAAGTTTACATATGCGTTGTATATATTAAATCAAATGCTACGGACGACTATTATATGAAATGGTTTTGTAAAGTTGAAAGTTTTGTTAATAACTTAAAAGGACTTGTATTAATATTCGGTGATTTAAATCTATACACTGCCTCATCGAGTATAAAAAATTACTATTGCTATTTTATATCATTTTGTAATTTATGCGAATATAATGTTGTGCCTAATGTTAATGGTAGGATGTTGGATGTAGTACTTATCCGAAGGGGCACAGACGCTAATATCAATGTCAGAGCTACAGAACCCATTGTCAAAATTGACCCTCATCATCCTCCTCTTGATATATGTATAAGCATTTCTAGCTCTCGAAAGTCGAGCCACATCAAGTCCAGTAATATTGACCCCAGTAAAGACTGGAATTTCAAAAAATGTAATTATGGTTTATTATTTGACATGCTATCTAAAGTATCATGGGATGAGTTATATAGTCTTAGCGATGTCTGCTTGAGTACACAAAGTTTTTATCGAACTATTTACCAAATGTTTGATATATGCATTCCGCAAAAATGTCGAAGTGGCACGAGAGAGTCGCGATATCCAGTCTGGTTTACCAAAGAAATTATTGACGACACAAAGCTCAAGCTCAAGCTTCATAGCAATTGGAAGCGATCAGGTTCTGCGGAGGTTTATGAATTATTCTCCAACTTAAGGGCCGACCTAAAAAAACGCGTATCAAATGCTTATAACTCATACATCGTGAATATTGAAAACAATATTAAAACAAATCCTCGAGAGTTCTGGCGCCATATTTCAGGGTTGCGGTCTAAGGGTGGGTTCGAGCCCACTGTCACCTACAAGGATGAAACCTTTAGTGGCAGACAGGCCTCCGAAGCCTTTGCAAATTTCTTCTCTAGTGTATTCCAGACTGATTTACCTACACTAGATGCAGAAAACATTTCTAATATGAACTTTGTACTTTCAAGTAACTATGTTCACATACCTGAAATATCACTTAGGGAGGTAGATGCGGGGATTCAAAGTTTGAAAACCAATAGTTCAATTGGACCTGATAGTATACCTCCATGGTTCCTTAAGGAGGGAAAGGCATTATTAAAATATCCACTTTGTTATTTGTTCAATCTAGCTCTGAAGTTTGGGGTCTATCCACCACAATGGAAACTTTCACGTGTCACTCCAATACCTAAAAGCTCTAATAAAACGTCTGTTGAAGAATACCGTCCTATTGCTATTTTGCCGACTGTGGCTAAAGTTTTTGAACGTATTCTTCAAAAAAAGTTGTATACACAAATTGAACCCTTTTTAAGTAACGAACAGCATGGATTTAGGCGCAAAAGGTCTGTTAATACGAATCTTTTAACACTAGTGGATTACATATCTACCAGACTTGACCGTGGCATACAAGTGGATGTTTTGTACTTTGACTTCCGGAAGGCGTTTGATAGGGTCAATAACGATATACTGCTGACAAAACTAAACGCTATGGGTTTCACCCCAGGTCTTCTCCGTTTCATCGCTGATTATCTTCGCGATCGCCAGCAGTTAGTTCGGCTCGGTCTGTACGATTCTCGACCCTATCACACGCGTTCCGGAGTAAGTCAAGGGTCGATACTTGGTCCTTTGCTTTTTAATCTAATGATCAATGACCTTCCCACAGTCGTCAAACATGCAAAATGTCTACTTTATGCCGACGACTTAAAACTATATTTTGAAATAAAATCAATAGAAGATTGCACAAAACTTCAAAAAGATATAGATAGGATATATAAATGGAGCTTAGATAATAAAATGGAGTTCAACTCTTCTAAATGCTTTCAAACAACTTATGGCCGAATGCGACATCCAATTGAATTTAGCTACAAACTTGATAAAACTGTGATATCATATACTAAGTGTGTTAAAGACCTGGGCGTCTCGTTCGATCGCGAACTTACTTTTAACGAACATATTGTCACAGTAGCTAAAGAGTCATTGCAACGACTAGGTTTCGTGCTACGGAACTCGCGAGAATTCCAGAGCATAGAAGTTATAAAATTGATTTACAGTGATTTGGTACGAAGTAAGCTTGAGGCTAGTGCCTGTGTGTGGCATCCACACGAAGATAAATACACCCTTATGTTGGAGAAGGTTCAGAAAGCCTTTCTCAGATATATATACAGACGTATGTATGGGTATTACCCATACATGTATCCTACTGAATTTCTGCTGGGTTCCTTAGGATACAATTCTTTAAAAGTTAGAAGATCCCATGACCAATTAGGGGTCATGTGTAAAATCCTGCATGGCAAAATTGAGGCACCGGATCTACATGAGCAGCTATGTCGCTTTTGTGTACCCGACAACTATCTTCGGAGCAGGAAACATAGATTGTTTGCTGTTCCGGAGCATAGAACAGTTGCTCACCAGACATCTCCTATACCACGATCCCTTGCCGCCCTCAATGATCTCCTTGATGCCAAACCAGACTGTGATTTGTTAGCAGATGAATGGAGGGACATAATGGCGGAATGCTTGAGTTATTGTGAGGGGGTCAAGCCACATTACCAAAATCGAAATATCAAATATTGAAATTTGCTTTTATCATGTTTCTAAAGTATTTTATTCATAAATTTGTAATTATAGTTATTATTGTTTTTTAATATGTATTCCTTTTTTGACATTATTTTATATTGACATTATTTGCATGTGACATTTTGGTGCATTTGACATTTAAAGTAGGTAAGTAATTAAGCAAAGTACTTGATAATTATTTAAAAAATGTGTAATGTTTATTTTAATAATTTAAATCATAATCTGGTATTTTGTTATATTTTAATGTCAGTAATTTTTTTTTAATATGTAATCACATCTATGGTTATATTTCTATTATGTTATGTGTCATTAGTGTAATTCGCCTATAAGCGGTACTAATTGAATAAATAAATTGAATAAATAAATAAATTGTCAAGAGTATTGTTCAAACAGTGTTGAGTTGTAATTCCCAATCTTTCTCAACGTTGCCGTGTGCCCGAACTGCCAACGATGCCACTAGTGTGCGGTTATACCGCTAAACTAAGCCGTTACCCGTCGGTATTGCCACTCATTTTTTTTCAGCTTTCTCTACGTGTTTCATTTCTAACTCCTGTACATATTCAGCAAACTCATTGGATTTGAAACAAATCTAACAAATCAGAGATAAGCAGTTTAGATTTAGATTAATGTAGTATTAAACTGTGTTACATTGTGGTTTTCAATTATAAACATACATATAACAAACAAAATTAAACAGGTAATGAAGGTTAAAGATAACAATTATATACATTTAAAATTAATGTCATTTATTAAAAGTAATCTTTTAATATTCAGGTTTATGGTGACAATTTTACAAATAAAATATTATATACATATTAATTCAAATTTACATAGAACAGCATCAGTTATTATTTTGAATATTAATTCAATGTATAATTACTCTTTAATATAAGAAACTTGAATAATTTGCTCCATAATACATTATACTTTCCGATTGCTGTATTGTTTTTGGCAACTGATTTTATATTTTGGAACCTGTACCACATATAGGTACTCTTCGTAAAACCTGCCGACCTATATGTGGGCACCTTTATTTAAGTTTTGTGGTTTTTGTCTTTTATTAAATTAAAATAACAGAAAATCGTCAAGTAGAATAGGGCCAAATAGTGCCACATTAAAAACATGCAGTCATGGGAATGTCACATATCATATAATTTTAACTTTAAAAATATGTGGCGTACAAGAATCTGTAATTTTAGGTCACCGACAGATCCTAAACATTTCTTTTGGGCCTTGACCAGAATTTATAGTTTTATGCAATATCCCCAAAAGATTAAACCTTAACATAGGGTAGATTTGACATAAGCATGATAAGAGGTAACTACAGTTGTTTGCTAATTACTTTTGACAACAAGTAAAAATCATATGAGTAATTATTAAGTTTTGCACGTACTGAATCGTCATGAACTTTTTCTTTCAAAATATAATCTGCATAAAGAGCCAAGAACATCGTTACTGAAATATCCTGAATGTTATTCCTTTCTAGGATAATTATATCTAGATAATTAAAGGTTAACTAATTATAGGTGTATTTTTTTCAAGATTTATTAAAAAAAATAATAGATGTCATCTATTCAACTATATTTTGTAAAGCTAAATTTATCTCCGGTTCAGATTGCTTTTGTTTTTCACAGCGTAGGGTGGTCTCTTGTAAGACGCCATTGCATTGCTTCGATTATCTTTTAGCATTGTTGGACGCCTAAACTTGAATTTCGTAGGGATATAGATATCGAAATGCCGTTAGATCTTTAGAGTTTTTAACAATAGAGATGATACCCAGAAGTCAAATTGAGGGTAGTGAAATATATTTGCCCATTCAATCTGTTGATTTGGATCATTTACTATTACATTTCCATTACCGGAATTGGATATTTATCCTTGTACGTCCTTTTATTTAAAACCATGACATTAACGCATAATTGGGGCTCATCGTTTTGCCCAAGTGGTACAGTGGGGCTCGAATGTTTACTTTTTGAATTATTCGACTAGGTAAGTATATATTAATGGGTATTCAAATTCATTTACCGAAATTCTATTATTATCACGAACTTTTAACTAAACGCGGGTCAAACTGTATGTTCATTTATAAGAGTAACTGGCATATAAATATTTCGCAAATAATATATAAACTGTCGACGTTTATTTCTTCTGTAATCTTTGGTTTATTTGCTGGCCATAATTATAACTGACCTCGTCACTATCCATTCAATGTAGGTACTCATGTATTTTCCTTCATTAACTATAATACCAACTATAACAGATAACTAATCTACTGTGTTATATCACTAACACTCATTTATTAGATTGAACCATCAGCTTCATGGATTGAACTTACCAGATTTTCGATGCAGACGGCGTATGTCAGATTCATTTTCAAATTCCTGCACTACTAGCACGTTCTCATTGATACAGTGGGTGTTGGTTGCGTTGTCACTTCTGAAATGATAAAATAAATTACTGTATTCATTTGTACATGACTTTATTTACAATTATTGTCAACAATACAATGCACTTCGTAAGCTGATCATAAAGAATATCCCAGAACTTTCCCGCGTTTTTCTCCACGTCACACAATTGCCATTTGCTGCCGCTAGAGGCGCCGTAGGCGCGTCACAGATAACTCAAAAAATTTCTCACGACCACAGACTCACAACGCAATACTAATATAGATCGCTAACATATATAACTTGTTAGTTATTAGTAAATGAGTAGGTACTATTGTATGTTTAGTACACGAGTACTTAACATCCGATGCTCGAAAGGTAGAAGGAATACTACCGAATCGACATGGCAATTATATTCAAATAGGCCGCCTAACACTAAGAAATGACCTCATATGAGTTGTGAGGGTAGGAATATTTGCGAGAATACATATGCATCCCGTGCGTTGTTCGGGAACACATTCTCAATTTAAGTTGTTGTTAGAAAAAAACACGCCCATATGGTGAGATGAGGATACGAAGTCGATCTCAAGTACTTGCGATCGCCTTCATAGTGCTTCCTTTGTAAGTACAAGCAAAAAAATAAATGCAATGAAACAATCGACGTTCAGACATTTTGTTAGGTTTTCTTTGACCACTTCCTCACATGTTGGTAGGTAATGATGTGGTAAACAGACTTAACCTTAGAAATACTGGATTTTGTGGAATCGGAACACACCACTAGTTGCTTGAAAACAGATTTTTAACTTGAAATGAGCATTCGCAAAATAACTTATCACTATACAAGCTCAAGCCCGCAGCGAGCCATAGGGTCCTTGTAAATTTATAGTACTAACACTGATATATTACTGTAAAATATATTAATAATGTGCTAGTTTCTGCTTAATGGCAAACCCCTATCTCGCTAAAAGGCATATGTCTATTAACTATATTTAAATATATAGTTTTAAGCTAATAAATGGTAAAAAGCCCTAGTGTATGCCTATCACGCAGCAAATTCCCTATAATTATTCATATTAAAATAATGTACAAGTGTTCTCACTTATGACATTACTTTCCCTTATTCTATAGTTTAACGCAATTAAACAGTCAAGATCTTACGTAGAACTCTGAAAATGTATCTAAAAAATTAATACCAAGTGAAATAAAATAAATCTAAAAATCACAACATTCACCTCCCAACATTCAAAAGTCATACTATCAATCTCCAAAGAAACCACGAAAGGCTTTTATCGAATATTGTATAAAAACATCACATTTTTGTCAGCAAATGAAATTATTCACAAACAAGCACCTCAACGGCACCTCAATAAATGTTTCGCGAATCTTAATAGTAGTTTTATATTTAGATAAAGAATAAGTTTATCTTTATGACGGAACAGTGAATATGACTTAGTGATCAAGGTAATGGTATTCATAGAAAAATATGTTGACCTAACACGTCGAAAACATCAATATACCATCTAATAAATGAAAAAAATAATAATAGGAAATAACTCATAATAAAAATTGCAACAAAGATTTTGAAATATATTTATTTGTGTCTAAACCCAACCTTGAATGTAAATTATCATTTTCAAAATGGAAACGATATCGGCTTAAATTTGTATTCGTAGTCATTCGTAAAGTACTGAAAATATAACATAAGTGAATTTTTTATTAAAGATAATGAATAGATTTAGGCGTTACTTAGCGGAAATCCATATTCAATAATAATAAATACAGTGTAAACTCCATGTAACGTCACTCTATTTAACGACAAACTCCCATAAGCGTCGAAATCAATTGGCTTTGGTTGGTTTAGCTTGTCTTTCATACAATGTTTCACTCTACATAGCATTACACCCACTCTCAATAACGACAACAATTGACTAATAAAAAGTACCTTTTAAGTTGCTAAAATTAGTAAAAACTGCGCAGCTGTGTACGATCTATTGTCGCTTTATTATCCTAGCCCGCAATAAACTCGACTGTCGGCATCATGCATACCGAACTTTCTAAGAAATTCGTTCTTTTGTTTACAAATTGGGATTGCTTGTACGTGTAGACTGTTGTTGACCATGACTCATAAGTAGGAGTCATGGATTATCTATACCTTATCATATTCTTAGTTGCTCACCAACTTTCAAACTGTATACATGGCTAATAAAAGAAAATTACTGTGTATTGACGAAAAAGTTTTATTGATACGCGCAATAGAAACGGGAGAGAAGATAAGTGATGTTGGCAAACGCTTTGGATTTAGTCGCTCTTCCGTGTCCACAATATGGAAAAACAAAGAAAAAATCCTCCACGCTAAATGCGAGGTAAAATCTTCCAAAAAATTAAAGAAACCTCTATACGAAGATTTAATTTTTCGTTCAAATAACATTCTTTTTTATGCACATAAAAAAGAATGTTAAAAACTACTAACAATAGTCGGAAATAAACTTTTTCTTTTTCTAATTCTGATGTTTCTTCTCTCCATTTAACGACAACTCTCTATAACGCCATAAAATGCACAGTCCCTTCAGTGTCGCTATATAGAGTTTACACTGTATTTGAAAAATATTTTATACAAACATTAAATTAATATTTTATCAATACACTTAAGATATACAGTGTAAACTCTATATAGCGACACTGAAGGGACTGTGCGTGTGTATGGCGTTATAGAGAGTTGTCGTTAAATGGAGAGAAGAAACATCAGAATTAGAAAAAGAAAAAGTTTATTTCCGACTATTGTTAGTAGTTTTTAACATTCTTTTTTATGTGCATAAAAAAGAATGTTATTTGAACGAAAAATTAAATCTTCGTATAGAGGTTTCTTTAATTTTTTGGAAGATTTTACCTCGCCTTTAGCGTGGAGGATTTTTTCTTTGTTTTTCCATATTGTGGACACGGAAGAGCGACTAAATCCAAAGCGTTTGCCAACATCACTTATCTTCTCTCCCGTTTCTATTGCGCGTATCAATAAAACTTTTTCGTCAATACACAGTAATTTTCTTTTATTAGCCATGTATACAGTTTGAAAGTTGGTGAGCAACTAAGAATATGATAAGGTATAGATAATCCATGACTCCTACTTATGAGTCATGGTCAACAACAGTCTACACGTACAAGCAATCCCAATTTGTAAACAAAAGAACGAATTTCTTAGAAAGTTCGGTATGCATGATGCCGACAGTCGAGTTTATTGCGGGCTAGGATAATAAAGCGACAATAGATCGTACACAGCTGCGCAGTTTTTACTAATTTTAGCAACTTAAAAGGTACTTTTTATAAGTCAATTGTTGTCGTTATTGAGAGTGGGTGTAATGCTATGTAGAGTGAAACATTGTATGAAAGACAAGCTAAACCAACCAAAGCCAATTGATTTCGACGCTTATGGGAGTTTGTCGTTAAATAGAGTGACGTTACATGGAGTTTACACTGTATATAAAAATTATCTAGTGACGATTTCGCCTGATTATCCTGTTAAGCAGACGTCACAAACACATGCCAATAAACAAAATAATGCTAGATGAAACATATATTTTGTTAAATGTCATAAAAAAAATATTTCAAATTTGTAATTTCCCGCTGCAACTTTAACTCTTTATGTTGTTTACAAGAAAATATTCTTGCTGGTTTACTTTATAGATGTTTCACTTGTAATATTTTATATGCAATCGTCTTCGAGCTTCTCACGAATGATAGAAGGCGATCGTTGTGCTGGCCAATACTATTAAAATCTTTTTTGAGCATTATGTAGTTGAGAAACGGGAAAACCCAGGAATTAGTTTATCAAAACTAGAACTGCATGCAACTCTCTATGAATACCTTCGACATCATTATGACAAACATTCAAAACAATTGTGCAATACTTGAACACTTTACTAAAAAGCAAACGTTATTTTATTCTTACGGGTGAAATCCATTAGACGATTAAGGTAGTCTTTGATCTATTTAATGAAAGAACCTAAGGAGAGATCTCATAAGTCTTCGGGTTTTATACGATAAAGTATTTCAAGCACCTTTTTGATGAAAAATGTTTGTCCAGAATAAATAAGAAGAGTTTCTTTTCGCGTAGCTTTAAGCATATAAATAGGCTCAAATGATTGGTAAAGCGACTTAGGATGCTTTTCATGCTTGAACAATTTAGATTTTTATATACGTGAATATTATAAAAAAAACCTTTTAATTTGATCATAGATTGAATAAAAATACGAGGAAAAATTAATTCTAATTAATTACTTCCGCTAAATCAATATTCTTATCCCAGTAATTATAGGAATTGATTGTTGTAAGACATTTTTCTATTTATGGTTTACTTAATAGTATATTATTGTAAAATAATTAGTAAATCTAAAATTTAACGCATTTATATTAACTTCATTCCAAGAAATCGAGGTTTAGGAGATTTCGAATCCCTATGTAATGAACAAAATTTCTCTGTACTGAATATAATAGCAATATTTTATTCAATTAATAATGAAAAGGATGGATAAGCCCGTATTGAATCTATGACACATAAAATAGTTAACAGCTACCTATTACACGAAAATATTTTCCTAAGAAGGTTCAGTAGAAGTTTAAACTCCAGATTGTTTACGACCTCGGATAAGGCAAAGATCTGCACCCTCACCTTCGAAACTTGTTCTGTTCTGGGAGTATTTTTCCATCCAAATCAAAGTTAATCTTTGTAACTAAACCTTTCATGAGGTAGCAAATGCGCACCCTTGCTTGATTTATTTAACATATTCCAAGGCATCATCAGATCTTCTTCAGCCAATCTTGGGAAATTATTGAACCTGGCATGCCTGCAGTAATTGTACGAAACTACGTTTGTTACTAACCCCGTGAGGTGCCGGGTTAGAATTGCACCTCCCCATATCATCCCGTGGGTGTCGTAAGAGGCGACTAAGGGAAAAATATTGGAAGGTGGGCAGCAGCACCTTCTAAAGTACTGCCATCTTACACTGCGGTCCCCAACCACCTGCCAAGCTTGGGGATTATGGCAAATACCCCCGTAATATGGGAGGCTGTGTTCAGCAGTGGACGAGTCGGCTGTTACAGTACAGTACAGTACGTTTGTTACCTTTTACAATTGTACGTAATGAGTTGCTCTATCAATATATTGGGTATGTTGAATTTCGCTCGTATGATTAGCAAGAAGGTATTTGCGTTGATGGTAAGTAGAACGCACGTATTATTGCCACAGCTATTAAAATAGGAAAAGAAAAAAATAACATATAGAGAGCCCTATCCAGCGATTAGTATGTTGTTACATGCACATGATGTCTTAACGGAGCAATTAAAATTCTGTGTTACAAAATAGTCAGTTAAAAAAGTAGTCCAGATGGGCACGGTGCAAGAAACAAGCCAAAAATATGTTCTTTTCATACTGTCCCCTTCACGCTGTACGGGTTTGCCATTAAGGCTAAGTTGAAAGTCATTAAGGCTAAGTTCAGACTTAAAACTTGAGGGTGGTAGCAAGCCAGGTAAGTATTCAGAGAATGCCCTTCCACCATGCCGTGAAGCTCAAGACCTGAATTTTGAGTTAATGAATCTCAGAATGATTTGAGCACGATTACGCGGCTTCACAAAGCGCTTGACATGGTGTTATGTGCCCTATTCACCACGGGGAGAAGAATTACCTACACCCTGATGAGAATCTTCCGATGAATACATAGTTGCTGGGTACATAGTGATTTAGGTATACTTTACTACGGGCCTGGTCATTTTTAGTTATTATTATATGTGGTTAGCATAGGATTTATTTTTGTTCTTTTTTTTTATTATATGTATGGCGGTTGTGCATGATAGATTATTACATTTGCATTTGGTGAGGCTGCATAATATGGGCCCAAATCAGGAACAATCATTATCATTTGGATTCTGGGGTGTTTGCATTTTCTTTTTCATATAATTAAACATATAACCTGCTCGACTTAAATTCGTAATATTAAAACAAGACTTTAGAAGATTAGATGCATACTTATTGTACCCAATAAGAACAGACTCACTACATAAGTAGCTCAAGGGAAAAGTTATGTGTGTTCACCAAAAACATACCTACGTGTTGATATAAAAGCTCCGTTATTTTAATAGGTAGTATAAAATTGCTGCTCTTCTTAAAATGTCGATAGTATTTCCAGCCATTACTTTAACAATAATATTACCGTTAAAAGTTTGCACAGAGTTGGATAGGAAACAATTTTCTTAGCTTTGTTTATATTCCATTATCGTTTCTTAGTTATTGTTGTGAGAATTATTGAGAGTCAACAGCTGTTGTGGCTCTAACTGATTTTATTCCAAAATTTATATAATGTGCTCTTAATGATAATTGTTTGTTATTATTGTTTTAAGATGTTTTGCTTTTGTAGGCCAGTATTTATTTTCAATATTGGTTTGAAAATAAATCTTGAGGTTTTTAATAAATTTACTCTTTAATATTTTTTTATCTTTCTTCAATGAAAGTAACACAGATGAAGACATCACTCTGTATTCTAGATGGAAACACCGAGAGATACAATTTTGTATAGTATATAATACTGTGGTAGGAACATTATTCTGTGATAATGAAATAGACATATATATATATATAACCGTCCGAATACCGTCATGCCAATTACTGGAAGCGATAGGCAGAAACCACGAAGTTCAACTCTCTACAGCCTCTATATTTCTCTCTTGCTTCCTTGACTTCCACTATATTCTTCATACACCACATCTGTTAAGGGTACTCATGACCTTTTTCGAGAATGTCTCCAATCTGATTAGAATATGTTCACCAAGGTCTTCCTCCCTAACTGTTAAATTTGCACTCGCCGTTTGCCTGTCAATCATTACTCGTCCGTTTTTTCTCATAGTCCACATTCCTTTCTCATCACGCTGGTCTCTAACTTTTAATGTTGTACCACACATACAAAAAGTTCTCAAATGACATAATATTATTTTACTTGTGTTATCAAAACACATAACATCATGTTTACAGAATATTAAAGTATATTTCATTTTACTTAATGAAAGAAAGATAGGTAGAAAGAACGAAGGATATAAAATATCCTTCGTATTATAAAGAGATAAGTAAAAAAACAATTTAAAATGTGTATCAACAACTCAACTTAAATTATTTAACACTAATTAAGTCTAAGCTTTCGTGCAATTACTGAAAATATATTTAATTAAAAGCTGCAAATTGTTTTTAATTATAAGTAGATATCAAAAGAAAATTCTGTGGACTGAAAAATGAAAGATTAATTGTAACGAATTAAATAAAAAGTAACTAGCTTAAACAGAAGGCTTTTATTCGCTTTTTAATTCAGAACCTGGTGGTGACTACTAATAATTACTTAATTAGTCTGCTTGAACTAACACTATGTCACCATTCTAAAAAGGGTGAAAATATAACATATATTAAATTAATATTATTAATATTAGCGCCATCTATTCAGTTAACTGCAAAATTGAATTATCTATCGGTTCACAATACGATCTCACTACCAGCGCTACTTGCTGAAGTAATTCATCAATAAACCGATAGAGGTCGCATATTCTAAAACCTTCAATCTGAAATATATAGATGTCGCCTAGGAGATAGAAATATTTTTATAATATATCTGCTTAACTAAATAATTATTTAAATCTTAAAATAAATAACAATAATTAATTGGACTATATAACAATAAAAATATAGATCCAAAAAATAAAACATATCAATTACTAGGTACCTACTTGCTGAATCAGTAACTGTCAAACTAATGAATGTAAAAAAAAATCACCACGTGTGATTTTAACTTCCTATTAGAGGAACGTTGTGTTTTCAAAAACTATTTAAATAGGCTTAAGTGATTGGAGAAATTACTCCAACGGTTTAGTGGCCTTTTTCGTGACCATATATGGTAGCGAAATCGAGCCCAAACATCCGGAATAGTTGACGAGCTTCCGACGGTGAAAATCGGCGTCACTTCGCCACGAGCCACGCACTGACCAAGTAATACAAATAAAATCCAACGCGTAAAAGTAGATAATACTCAATAAAAATCTTATATCTTTAACTTCGGAAACCCCATACTATATTTGGGTGAGTGTGTGCATATGTATTTGACCAAATATATACCGTAATACTAACCTAAAATTCTTTGTGTCCTAATTGTGTAATTATTCTTGGTATGTACTCTCAACGCTACTTACTGTGCTTATTATGTGTTTTAATATGCTAATAGCTCTTCTAGCTATTAGCATAACTATCTTGTTTAACTTGTGTATATTTTTCTGTGTTTTTCTGTTGCTTCTCAACATTCTACTTGTATTTTTATCTACGCCCTTCTGGCAAACTTTAAAGTGTGTTGCTGGTAGCTCGCAATTCATGAGAGACCTAAGCTTTATGCTCGGTAGTGAACGGACCTCGTGGATTGTGCGCATCCTGACCAGCAACATACCTACTTGGCCCTTCAGGCAATCTAATGCGGCTGGTGGTTCGCATCCGCGAAGGGCCTAGCTAGTCCCTTTATGCTCGGTAGCCTTAGCGGATGCGAATTCTTCACCAGCAGCATCTACCTCTTTGGCCCTTATGGCATCTGTTGTTTGCTGGCGGGCCACGTCCCAAAAGGCCCTCTGCGAGTCCCTACATGCTCAGTAGCAGAAGGACAGTGGACTCACCAGCTCAGCATCTTACTGGACCCATCATGACCGGAGCACATGTGCCTTTCAGGGTTCCAATACCAGGGTTCCACTACCAGGGTACCTGACTTCCAGTACCTGACCTTCGTACGACGCCTGAACTCCGGCCGTCCCCTGACCTCCAGCACCGACCGCGGCCAACCTCCCGTCTCTACAGCATCTAGCTGAGACAGCCTACCGGCGCGGCAGTGTTGGAGCTGAGCCACTGCACGGCAGACCTGCTGCTGGGCATCGACTCGTTTACTAGCGGACCGGAGATAAGTCCTACAACAAGGAAGCTTGCCAAATTGCCATACCTGTCTGAAATCCACGACCTTTCTCTTTAATATACTTCACTCTAAACTCTTATCTTGTTTCTATTTTCATGCTCCCTACTACCCTGAATAGGTAGGCAGGTGACAACTAAACATGTTGCGTGTCTATTATTTAGAATTTTTAATTCGCATTGGTATATTTAAGAAGCAGCTTATCATTAAGTCTGTATTATTTTAATACCATATCCTTTTCACTTTGGACGTGTTTCGTTAACCTTCGTAAACCAGGAAAAGTGTTCGCCCTAGTAAAAATGGACAGTAAGTGACATAAGATATTTCTTATGTATACCTATTTAGGAGTTTTCGATGTAGTCCGATATTACATATATCTGCATTACATACGTACTCATATATGTATGTCATTATTAAATGCTGAAATTTTATAATACTCCACTTCACTTCAATTATATTCCTTGGACCTGTCATACAAATATTATTACTTAAAGTACTTTATATTTCAATTAATTTTGCTTAATACTCACTGCCAAGGCTATGTTTATATATTTTTTTGTGGGAGAGCTGACGTGTTAGTTGAGGCAAAGTGAAAATTTTTGGTTTTGAAAATGTGTTAATTACTTATTAATATATCAGCATCTGTACGGTAAGATGTGACGTAATACAACAGACAAACAGCGATCAATGGGTATTATATCAAAAGAAAATCGTCGAATGATTAAATATTACTTTTTAGCATATTACAAATGTGGCTTTCAAGTTGCTTATACAACCAGACATGAGATGAGTTCAATCTTTTTGTAATGTAGATAGGCTAGTCTTTGACCAACTTTGCATTGAATAGCAAGTAATTAAGCAGTTTAAATTTAATAACAACTTTGGATCGGAATGAAAACCCAAGAATACCGGAAAAACCACGTAAATAAACAAATAAACTATTTTACTCAGCAGTCCGAAGCCCCTGTAGACTTTTGAGTCTTCTCATAGCATAAGCAAATATAGTGGCCAGCGTCTGGGACGTAAAAGTACTTACCAAAGGGCCCCTTCTGTGTTTATCTCAGATTAGTTCAAGTCATAATAAGATGTTCAGGTACCTACATCTCTAATGAAGTCCCGAGTAGAAGTTATATCAACATAACATCGGCAGCTGAGTGCGACGGATTGCATTGTGGCAGTAATCAATGTTAGTCTCCGATTCAATACTGAATATCAATAGAGTCGCTCGGCGTACCCTACCTTTGGCTATTTTTGAGTATGAAATATTAGGAGTGACAGATTTGCGTACAACCCATTTCTGTAATCAAAATTTCCATTACTTTATCTGCGTCAATACTATACCCATAAATATTTGTGGATCTGTGTTTGGATCTGACTTTGCCTACTTCTAATTGTTATAATAAACTTGTACGAACCAAGATTTCCCATTGAACATTTTACGTTTTATCATGACATCATTTAATTTACGTGCTAACTTCTCAAACGTACTGAACTACTATACTCACTACTAGCTAATCGAGTTCCAAAAGTACAGTCAATTTATTTTAAGTTGAGTGAACTCCCGACTGAATGTAAATTACAGTTGGCGGCGCGTCGTTGACGCAACTAGCTGTTCTATATTCAAAAAAATTATTATGACTAGCCTGAAATACTTTTGTATACAGATAAATATTTTTCTCAACTACTGAGTTTTTAATTCAGTACCTAATATTACTACCAGTAATATTTTGTATCATAACATAAAGGAGGACAATAAGAGAAAGAGAGAGATAGAGAAAATATTATTATTATAAACGTCCAACATATCTACTGAAATAATATTGTTCTGATGTCGTCCTTTCTCCGGTTTAATAGCTAGACACCGCCTTGACGCAACCTTTTGTCATGCGGTCAATGTTAGCTATATCCTGCTGACATTAACAAGAGCTTTGTCATGCTGCCCATGGGGCGCTTTAAAACTGTTTTTATATTTAAGAGAAGAAGGCACGGAGCGCTGTCTTAATATATTTTTTTCAAATATATTTTTCTTTTTATGCTATCGTGATGGAACATTCCGATTTGCATAATCGCATATTATTATTTATAATATATACTGACCATAATCGATATCTACGTCTACCACGACCTTTACTATTGTCGTTATTATTATCCATACCTTTAGACACAAATAACTAATTTCTCGGAATGACGAAAGCAGTGAAGTGTCAAACAGAACGAGGACAATGACACTGCAACTGTCATGGCCAGTCGTGACGCCTATCACCAGAAGGATGACTTTTCTGTCTCATAACTTAATACACTTCTGGACTCATCTATTGACCCACCTAGTATTTTCAGTTTCGTTTGGTCCTAGCTAAAATTTTATATTAGGTCGAGCAAAAAGTTTTTATGCAGTTTTGAACCTGGCACATTCACAATTTCATTTAATAGTCTTTTTTTGAATTTCGAACACAGAATTCAAAGAAACAAAAGACAATTTGGAGCCTGTGTGTTGATATCAAACAATCGAATACTAAGAAAACTTAGTTTTATTGGTTTACTTGGATTTAATTCTTGAAAAAGAGATTGATATCTTTGGTTTTGCAACAAACATTACTTATTCTTAACATTAAGGTGAGGTTCTATCAATAATCTATGGATACTTCACCTGAAGTCGCCGCCCAAGCTGTGGCACTTATTCAGGCCGGACACAGCCAAAGAAACGTGAGTGCTCAACTTAATTTAAGTCGATCTGCGGTCCGAAATGTTTATCGGAGGTACCTAGAGACTGGCGGCTTTGTTCGTCGCCAAGGAAGGCCACGATCTCGGGTCACAACTGAAAGGCAGGATCGATTCATCGTGACGACCAGCTTGAGAAATCGTCACCTTACCTCCATTGAGATACAAAACCAACTTCGCGACTTCCACGGAGTATCTGTGAGCGCTCGAACTGTTCGGAGAAGGTTAAAAGAACGCGATATGGTACCACACAAGCCAGCTAATGGGCCCAAACTAACGCGAGCCCACCGAACAGCGCACCTTCATTTCGCACGCAGTCATTTAAATTGGACACAGCAAGATTGGAGCCGTGTACTCTTTTGTGATGAGTCTCAAATTGTGTTACATGGCAATGATGGAAGGAAGAAGGTCTACCGACGTAAGGGAGAGCGTTTCGCACAATGCTGCTTTGAAGAGAGGGTTGCTTATGGCGGTGGCTCATGGACTGTCTGGGGCGGTATATCCGCAAGCGGCAAAACTCAACTTGAGGTTGTTACAGGACCACGGCTGCCAACATTAAATGCTGAAAGGTACATTCGTGAGTGCTTAGAACCTCACGTGATACCATACGCGGACTATGTGGGCCCAAATTTCCTTTATATGCATGATAATGCAAGAGCCCATGCGGCCGGCATCGTCAGGGAATATCTTCGGGATGTGAACATCACAGTTATGGACTGGCCAGCCAGAAGCCCAGACATGAACCCTATTGAGCACATGTGGGACGAGCTAAAAAGACGTGTTAGGGCTCGTCAGCCAGTTGCCCAGACGATGCAGGAGTTGAAAACTGCCATAGAAGAGGAATGGGAGATGATCCCTCAAAATTTCATAGAGCGGTTGATAAACTCTATGCCTTATCGTATGAGAGCTGTGGTAGATGCCCATGGAGGCAACACGCGTTATTAAATTAAACCTTTATTTGATAAAACATGTTTTTTATTCAAAAATCAATTGCCTTTAACAAGGCGCATATCCGACTTGTTAGGCGTAGCTCCATGTCGTATGGTATTCTGAATTCAAATTTAAAACAATACGATCGAAAAAGATGGTAAAATGTGCCAGGTTCAAAACTGCATAAAAACTTTTTGCTCGACCTAATATAAAATTTTAGCTAGGACCAAACGAAACTGAAAATACAAGGTGGGCCAATAGATGAGTCCAGAAGTGTATATTAAAATGAAACCCGCCAAGCAGCAGACGTTCACGTCACCGGACGGTAACTGTTCTTGAGAACCAACATTGATCAGGTAAAACACACAATATACATTACACTTATACAATCTCCATTGTTAAAACTGTAGCACACATGCAGCTGGTCTGCGAGAGCGACACAAAGCTACACTGTCCGCAATGCATACAGACAATAGCGCCCGGTGACGGCGAGATAATGTTTTTTCATAACGATTTTAATGCTGGATCTGTTATAGGTTATGGATCCACTGGAAAGTGAAGATATAAACAAATTTTACATACAAATTGTATCTGTTTGTCACTGCTTTTTTTATATGCGAGTCTCAGTCTACAACTTGCGTCAATGTGAGTGGGGTATTGCCTGCACATTAGGTGCAAAACTGTGCTCCTTAATTGTCTGAAAGATAGTGGATACCAACGAGGGCAATCCCAAGGTGGATCTGGTCATGAACACGGCCAGGAATATAAAGCTATATTTTGTATTATTCGTTTTAATTTTTTCACAATTATGTCTCCTTGGTTGTGAGCCAAACATAATTTTAATTTATCCATATGTAGTCGATGAGATTTATGATGATTTATTGTGACAAAGTTATACATAGTCATTGTTTATCCAAAATAGATCCTGTGCAAGTTTTATTAAAATAAATACAGAGGTATTTTGCAAAGAACACTAACCAAGACTACAATCAGCCCCGACCGTGCGGAGGTTATTGCGTAAATGTAAAACGCCTCATTAAACTAAATCAGAGCCAAAAGTGCTGCAGTTTGGATCTCAGTTATAATGTGTTTGAAAAAATCTCCAAATGACTGATCAATGTTTAAGTAATTACTTCAGTTAGGTTTGATGTACAATATATACGAGGTACAATATTCAATTCATGTTCAAAATTGATCTGGTGGGTCTCTATTAACAAAATACGACGCTACTATATTGTATTCTAAACATACTTAAGCGTGTAGCTGCAAGTATACGAATTTAACTACACATAATTTACCTTAATTTTGGCATGCGCTACAATGTCAGAGCTGTTAATGAACAAGTTGGTTGCTGACAATCAAATTGATTTTGATGTATCAAAGAATTTATGAATTGTACGAAAATAGCATCCTTATATTTATGTTTTACCTCACCAAGTAAAACACAAAAACATCATCAAGTAAAACATATATACAACAGTAAGTACAAATTTTCATAAAATTTTGCTTAAAATCTCATTGTCCTCATGATTTTAAAAATGATTGGTAGTTTCATCTAAAGATTCTCTTAGCTATCACTACAGGGCAGGGGCCGTGACTGGCGAGTTTATTCCTGTTACAATAGCGACTTCGTTTGGTTTTTAATGTTTGTTATGATTTCGGAGTAAGCTTTTCTTTGTCCCTCGGCACTGACACAAAGAGATAATTTTTAGTATATCTGAAAATATTTTGACAAATTGTAATGCAAAATAATGTTATGTCAAAAATTTAGTTCTGTTCTTTAATACACCCGTCATAACTTTTCTTTTTGATTCTATTCATATCCTACGTTAATTAGAGTTACGTTAATATTATTATTAGATTATTAGAGCATTACAATATGGTCAACCACTACGCTCTCAACTTTCATGCACAAACACACTATAGAATAAGACAACAGATAAGGAATTATCGTAATTTCAATAGACAGGATTGTTTTAAGTTAGATGCATCCTGGAATCCAGTGCTAAGGAAACGCACCAAACGCGCTGCGTCTGTGTTGTCCGTTTACCTCCCTTAAGACCTGTGAATGTTGTCAGTGTTGTGTTGTGTGTCGAGACGATACATATCAAAATCAAATGCTGTTAGTTGGAGAAAATACCCGCCCTTCTAGACGTTGACATCCGCCTCTTCAGTCCGCTCACGATGATGATCACGACCAATGCAACCTGGTCGAAACGTCGAGGTAAATAAATTTAAATTGCATGTTTTATCCCGATTAAGTCCCGTTTAATACTTATAACACAAACACACCTCCATAAACAGGCGTGTATGTTAATAATATCATCAGAAATCCGCAATCATTACTCGATCCATTGATCATCGTTCTATCCTTACCCCACCATTGTAGAGTTAATATAATATATTTTCACCAACAAAAGAAAAGATACATGGTGGTAGGGCATTTTGCGAATGCCCATCTGGCTAGCTACCACCTTTATGTAGAAAACCTGGCACCTAAATGTGTGTCCAGGCGCATTCTTCAGAGCCATTAATTCTAGATACAGCCTATTAACACTTTCAATTTGACATCATTACTATAAGGTGAGCTGTACCATGAGGTTTAAAATAAAGCGCCAATTAGGTGGATCGACGACATCGTAGAAGCTGATGAAATCAAAAAATGTTGTGATTCCGGATACAAGACAGGTATAATAAATATTTTTTCATTGCTATTGACAATCAATAACATAAATAAGCCTTTTCAAAGTAAAAAAAATCAGTAGCTTACCTCCTTAGTCTGGCGAAACATGTGTGTTTAGAAGCCTACCCCTTCACCAAACAGGGAAGGTCAACAGGGGTCAGTTTTAGGCCTTCTTCTGTGGAACGTCGAGTATGATGGGATGCTTCGAGTTATTAACCTTGGTGGCGTCGGCATTGTTTGTTACGACGACAACACGCTCGTTACCACCCAAGGAGAGATCTACAGCTGGCGCTCCACAAGTCCTAGGCCATAATATTATGTTTTCATGGCTTACGGTGGGCGCTTCCTGCAGGCTAGAGGTGAGTGGACCCACCGTTTTCGGACTTTTGATTTTTCGTAAAAGCACGAGATTTTGGGAAATAATACTTTCAAATGGATGCGCATTTGAAGCGCTTGCAGCAAAGTGTGCTTAGCTGTTCTGAACTGATCAGTAAAGTTAAGCAACGTCCACCGCGGTCATGATTTGGATGGGTGAACGCTAGTAACATTACCACTGAGCGCTTCCGTGCTCCGAAGGGCACATTAAGCCATCGGTCTCGGTTGTAGTCTTAGGATGGCAGTCGTCATAGCATGGTGGTAGGGCATTTTGCTCTGCCTGGCTAGCCACCACCCTCAAGTAGAAAATCGCGAAGCACCTGACGGTGTGTTCCGGCAGCTGTCCTTGAGAGCTTCTAGGTTAGCCTGAACAACAACTTCGACCACAACATCAGTTACCATCAGGTGAGATGGTAGAACATGAACATTATCATCATCATAAGTATCGTTACAATAAAACCAGTATGAGTTATGGCCTCCTGTAGAATGTTCCTCTGCAATGAACTGTTTATATTTACGTTAGTGACCTCTTAAGCTAACTCATAGATCTTCCCATTACAACTTAATAATAACAAATATTTTAAAAATATTTTAAGAAAACATCAAATTATTATTATGAAATGAAATGAAATGAAATGAAATGAAGTTTATTCCAGCACTACACAACATTACAATAGCTTCTACTGAAGCACAATTAAATACATATGTAATACAACTAATAATACAGCAATTGCAATGTTGCGCGATGCTAGGAACGAGTCCCGTCTCAGCATGTGCCAGGTTCAAAACTGAACCTAAGCGCTGGTTTTCAGACGGCACTCCCGACCAACATCACGAACGTGCATGACATTAACTAACAAAACAATTAAATAACAGAAACAGAACTATAAATAAAAATTATAAAATATTTAAATAATAACTAAGACATTGTGACCTTTACTATCATTTAGAACGTATTGAACATATATTTAATTTTGTGATTTATCCGTGGCGATGCAGCGAATAACGTGTTTATAGTGCCACCAACCTAACTGTGCAGTTCTCGAGGGCGCTATTGGTCAAGGAAATCAACTACAAACTGTCACAATTTGAGGGAATTTTGTAGTTCTTTTTTCTGCCGCCTGAACAGATAAGTTGGTCGAACTGAATTACTCTATCTAGTATATATTAAATTATAAATGATCATAGTCAAAACTGTGTCCAAAGATGACAAATCCAAAAATATAAATTTATACTATACAGTAATAATACACACACACAAATACTAGAATGTACAAGATATAGAATGTACAGAATACCTCGCTACATAATCTATGCGGACGTGGCATCACTAGCTGCCACAGACAAAAAAACAAATTAAAAAAAAAAATATACGTATGCCTACGTGTCGTCACGTGGTTATTGTTTGACATGCCATCAGCCACGTATTCATTTAATCGTACAAGAAAATAGGTTATGTCACTTATGTGAAAATAGATTTACTCGTGTTTCCCTAACATTTACTGAGAACAGTTCACTTTTAAAATGGAGAAGCAATGTGCTTAGTAAAAGTGTAGTGTTACGGCATTGATATCCGTCCCTTACATCGAGCAATAAAATGTGGTAAGTGAACCATCAAGATCATATGCTTAGACACTAATTTTGAACAAGCCTGTTTAGTTTCTATAAATGCCTAAACTAGTGCTTAGAATTTTGATACCAAGCACAACTTTCAAAAGTGTTCAACAATAGGTAATCATTATTAATATATTTATCATAATTAATCCATACAGCCGAAATTACATGCAAAAACAAAGAAAGCTTTTTTCTACTTTTAAACATTAACATAGAGCTACTTTTATAATAAAACACTTAAAAAATATAAAAATATATCCAGTGACAATTCCGCCCAATTTTCCTGTTAAGCCGACGTGACGTCACAAACGCCACGCAGCCAAACTGGATTAGTTTTCGACGCGTTTCGCTTTTACACTAAGCATTTCACCTCTAGCAGCGAAACGCGTCGAAAACTCTTCTTCAGCACCTAATTATTAACTTACATATTTCAACTTCAATACTATATTGATGCAATATTCCAAAATATTATATGCATAAATTCAAATTTAATTTTGTCTATCGAACGACAATTCATAACATAAAACAACTGTAAACTCCGACTGTATGGCTATGTACAAAAAAGAGACAATAAAATGTTATACACCTTCAAATCGCTCAAAAAACTTCTACACAATTTTCAAAAAATAAACAATGGCAAACATTGAAACCGTGTTCGCAAATGAGTCGCGACCTGAAATTGTCGTTGTAGCGCGTACATTATTCAGTGATCCGCGGAATAAACATGCGTGCGGAATTAGCCTAAGCTTGTGCGTAGAATTGTTATCAGTATAGAACTGCTATACCATGATGGTGGTTGACTAAAATAGTTTACTTTTTCTTAAACAAAATGCCAATATACTATTTTATAACTAACACGCATTTAATGGGTGTTACAATTGGTATGGAATCTAAGACACTGCATATCACCCACTTTCACATCTTTTTGTCTTATCATGGAACTTGGTTACTGTGTGTAATTCTGATGACAATACAATAATTAGGTACCATCAACACAAGTAATAGGGAAGTCTCATATATAAGAACATGGGATTCATACTATAACCAATTTCCTGCCTTGAGATATATATGTACTATGCCTATAAAGCACGACAACTTTTGTTCTTGTTGTAGTGTACAACTTTATTTTAGACATTGTTTCCTTAGAGAGCTTCAAAAGGTACCACGAGTCAGATTCGTGCTAACACGATATACCTTTTCTTACCGACATTAAGCTAACCTTTGACATGTTCACGCACTACAGGTAGTATAATGGATATTATATAGCAGGAGATTGTGATCTCACTTGATGGTGAGTGATGATGTGCATGAAGATGATGTGACACAGGCAATCCTAGAATCACAGCAGCTGGAACGTACCGTTAGGTGCTTCGTGACAGGTTTTCTACTCGAGGTTGGAATTTAACCAGGCTAGCACGTAATTCCCTGTCTGGCTTAACGTGCCTTACGAAGCACGAAATCAATCATAGTAGTTGATGCCATAAGCGGTCACGCATCTAAGTAATAAGTGACGACTGAAGAGGATGTTGCTGAACCTCACCTCGCTGATCGGTTAAGAACGACTAGGCAAACGCGTCTACAAGCGCTTCAAATAAAACATACTACTAAGCCTCCGCTATCCGTCCGTCCATCCGTCTGGCTGACCTGTCAGAGCTGAATCTCATACTATACGGAACCCTAATAGATGGTTTTGTAGTAAATGAATGGAATAATTATAACCCACAAGCCCACTTTACACACAATTAGAGGAAGTGCTTCTGGATTCTGCAGGAGTACTGGTATTATATTTATTTGTAATTAGGTCTACTAATTGTACATTTAATTAAGATCTTTTGATGGAAAACCATTTAGCTTTCTTTCTTCTGGTACAAAGAGACTATTTTCCTAAACCAAGATGTGGTGATGCTTAGAAGCAAATAAACTTGAGTGGTATATTATTTGCATTGTTTCGTTCAATGTATTCATAAGCATTATGCCCTCAGTATCATGCGAAGCGCAGGCAGCTGTCAGCTTCTGAACGTGACCCTATATCAAAGTTACAACTATTATATAATTTCACACAAAAGTAAAAATTGCAAATCACAAACGACTTTTATTTTAATATTATATTTTTTGGACCTTATGCTTGTATTATAATTATAAAAGAACTTATACTGACAATAATTGCGATATATTAGTATGTCGTTACGGCTGTTCTTCCACCAGTGATTTCTGCTCCGATAAGCATCGTCACGCAAATGACTTCGGCCGTTTTACATTTTTATTACAAGGAGGCTTGTCTTTCGCGAATACCGTTCGCGCATATATTTATGACGATATGCCAACATTATACGTTTTACGATATTAAACAGGTAATTTTGTGGCTCATGTAAAATAGGCATTATAATGTAATGAGTAGCATATATAATGTATGTGTATTCTAGCAAAGAGAAAGAATAAAAATATTTGATTGCCGGTTGGTACGCGTTTGAATATCGCGTGCCTGAGTACGATCCTTGAATTTAATAATTAATGTATTTGTCAATTTAATTTTTTTCCGGCCTTTATTGACAAAATACTTCAAACAATATACAACACTACAGCTATCTATTGCATCGAAAGCTTTAAGTCAACCAAAGGCCATTGCTGGCCTTATACATGTATTATACATTATCCAAAAGTAGGTACCAATATTTTGAAAAGAAAAACATCAAGTCATTATAAGTGTATCACGTTCAAGGTCTAAATCAGCATATTTTTTTTGCTTTGATTTATGATGGAACAAGCAAGAGGCCCATTTGATGTTAAGCGGAATAGCCTCTGTCTAAAACAGATACATTTCGTCACAAATAACAATTGCACTGTGCCCGTCTCCCTAAGACACAGTTCTTCAGTCTCATGTACCTGTAATTGTACTGGCTATCAAGGACTGCTGCCGGAACAAGCTGTTTCTTTATTAAATGATGAAACTTATTTTGGGATATAATTAAAGAAACCATCGGAACTCTATAAGCAACTCAGAATTATCGAAACGCATGCGTTTCGATGCAGCTTCCGATTGGATTCTTATGATGGACACGTATAAAATCAGTGTAAAATTCGTGAGGGATACACAATTACAACGTGATGAAAGAGTTATAGTCATGTACGGGATTCAAACCTGCGGCATCCACCCGACCGCCCGCCGGCGTCTGCTCCGACCGCTAAGCCAACACGACTTATGACGTATTACTCTAATTTGTCCTTTCTTTCTTAATTATCGTATGAGGATGGAGCTAGTCTCAGATCTCAGTAGAAATGCCGGTTCGAAAACCAAATTACGAGGCACGCAGTTTAACATATTTATAAGGTTGACCATCAAGCAAACCATAATGAACTGTATAGAATATGATAGAGATATATTATGTCAGATTCAGTTTATCTAACAATCGGGGTTCATTACACATGGTACACAAAGCAATGTGCGTTCAATATACACTGAACAGTATATATAATCATATTGACAGCAGTTTCATAGGGTGCTCCGTTAAAAACGCAATGCAAATATAATATTGTAATGAAATTCATGAAAGATGATCCAGCGTTAGCATGGTTATTAATAATTACTGATAAGATTGTATGGTCTTTAGTCATATTTTATTCAAATTGTCTTTTTGGTCATGCGTTATTATATTATTTATTATTAGCCGTGCCAGGAAAACTTGTTTTTATGCTTTGTTAATGAAAAGAAAACGTTTTTAACGTTGGAAATTAAAAAAATAAAATCATTATCATTTTAAAGGCCAGAGCAAATCATAAAATCATGAAGTGGGTCAATTAGTTCCAAATTAAGGTGAACGCTGACGTCTTTTGCGGGAAATCCACTGTACAATTATTATTATTTTTGGTAGTTTGGATAACTTTTAGAACCTAATTATGTTACATGATAGTTTCACATTATGAACATTTTATAAAGTTATTTAATCATTATCAACGGTTTAGACAGCTTTCAGAATAATTCATTATGTTTACTCGTGTAACTTACTACTACTAGTGAAATCAGTTCAAAATTTTTTAAAAACCTTATTGCGTAGAATATATCGATTAGTTAATAAATCAATATATTCTGCGCAATATGGTTTTAAACAATTTTGAACCAATTTCACTTACCGACCGCGTCCGGGGTTGGGAGCGCACGTACTTCATGATGAAGCGACTCTGAAAAGCACGAACCTTTCGAGATCGAACTACTCGGTTGAATTAACTCGGTTGAAATCGTTTTTATTAAATAATATGTGTAATACTTACGAAAAGTGTAATCAAATAACAGTTTAGCGATGTGAATTCCAATATCACTTGGTAATAGTTACAAAATAACGCTACAAAAGCAAAAACTGTTAATTTTATAAGTATTCACTTTTCCACAGACGCGTTCTGAAAGGCTCATTTATCTCATGGCAACAGTCAAGGTTAGGTTTGAATGGCTTATTGACGTTACATAATACTTTATAATATTTCTTAGTATTTTTCCATGAAGGCAAACTACATAACTTTAACAAATAATAGAAGTTCCAACAATAATGATGGAAGCAATAAGTAAAAGGCAAGCTTACAAAAAATATTAGACTCATAATAAAATATAATATCTGTTTAAAATATATATGTAAAAAAACCTTATCATGGTTATTTGGTGGCCTAGTTAAACTATATACTCGAAAACTTGAAATATAACCCGCCAAACCTAAAAGTCGGTGTCTTCCTAATATATAATGCATGTGTATAAAAACAAAAAAGCTTCTAACTCTGTACTTATGTAAATATATTTTTATTTCTCCGATTTTTTCTTTTATATTTTAAGTAATGTCATGCACGTTCAAAACCAAAGTTTAATTATGAACCTATACAACATAGACACAGAATACTCAAAGTAACACAATTTTTCAAAACATTTTTCCACAACAAAACTAAAAATGTTACTCTTTCCTGAGGGAATTTCAAACTGAACCATTTTTACGTAAAGTAGACTTATACAATTGTCAAAATGCAATATGGTGTATTCTGAGGGCTGTTTTTATACATATAGTGCTGCGACCCTACTGAAGTAAGGCGTAAGGTAACTCACATAAATTCTTCAATGACAATGAGAGGAATAAAAAGTTAAAAGGTAAAATAATAACTTAATCGTAGATTTATATAAAACTTGCTGACACCACAGATGTTGTTTCGCCCAAAGATGAATTCCTAGAACCACCTACCTAATCCCATTTGTTATTAATAGCATCCAAAAACCCACTAAAAAGCACATAAAAACATTTCATAAAATTTGGTTCTATAATAGCTATACTTGAGGAGTTCGGTGACATTCACACTTACGGAAGAATTGGGTATATTTCAAAACATAGTGTTTGGTAATATTCCCAATATTATCCAATTTTATGAACGCATCCCTTCTAACTCAACTCCTACCTCCAACATATCCTTATATTTTTCCTTGGCTACCTTGGGGGTAGATAAATCTAGCCGTTGACGTCTGGCGTGCATACCAACGAGTCGAGCTCCGGTTAACTCCTCGCTAAAATATCGAAAAACCCAACGTTCAACAATCAGCCGCGATCCTCGCGCACGGAAAATCAACCGAAAGCATCACAAAAGCACATCATCATATTGGAGAAGGAAGAAAGGAACATTGCAGATGCGTCGCAATACATCCAGCACGCGGGGCGAGTTTCGAACCAGCCTTCCTATGTTCTATTTTTTCCCAACCATTCCTTGGTCCTTCGATCCTAATCCCTATTTCATCCCCTAAATCAATAACATTTCCAAAAACCTCATCAATTCATATTTCATCCAAATCCAGTCATCCTGTTGCGTTTCATTTTCGACGCCATATTGCAATACTTTTAGCATACAAATTATTGCAGTGTTACCACATATTTTACGGAAACAGACGTTCAATCATATATTACTTGCTCAGTGGTTCAATCTCATTAGTTGCCAATATCCATCTCTAATCTGTTGACAAAGCAATCAAATCAAACAATCGATCATATTATCTTTGGTCCTGTTGTTGTGTATTTATAACCAAGATATTTTCCTTGTTTTGAAAGCTTATTTTGTACACAATGGCAGATTTACGCGTATGTTTAGTGAAATTCGACATGTCCATGAAATGGTTGCAGGCTACATACGATTTTTCTCAGGAATTGAGTTTAAAAGAAGATGTAACTAGCAAAGAAAAATTACGATTTGTAGCCCGCCACAAAGACTTACAAAAATATCGTATGCAAATGGATGAGGCATATACAGTTATTGTTAGCAGTAAACAAGGTCTACCACAGGAAAAGCGTTCATTATCAGACATTGAGAAATCTTATGAAAAGTCCATGGATATTTTTTATTCGATCGAAGTTTTGCACAGCACACTGATTGAAGCCAAGCCTGAATCTGATGGACGTAAACAGACTGCGTATACTCAGCATGAGAACGAATTTCATCTACCAAAAATTACCTTACCTAAGTTCTCTGGTTCTCATGTTGAGTGGCCTAGTTTTGTATCAATCTATAAAAGTTTGATTCACGACAATCAAAAGTTAAGTGCAGTGCAAAAGATGCATTACCTGCTAGGTGTCCTAGATAGGGAACCCTCCTCGCTAGTGAAGCACCTCTCACTTTCAGAGCAAAATTACAGTATTGCTTTTAATTTGCTAAGGGAAAGGTATGAAAATAAACGAATTATTGCTGACAAACATGTTGAAGCAATTCTAAATTTACCAAACTTAACACAAGTCAATTCAAAAACTTTGAACAGATTTATCAACACTTTGAAAGAAAACACACAGGCTCTACTTGCATTAGAATTTGACATACATTCATGGAGTTTCCTTCTTCTGCATATAATATTAAAAAAAATCACTATTGAGCTGAGGTGTAAGTTTGAGGCTAGCATAGATAATCCATTGAATATACCAACCTTAAGTGACTTACTTAAGTTTCTCGAAAGCCAACTGCGTGTACTTGAAAACATTGCTGGTCCTTCATTAAAATATACTTCTAGTTCTTTAAATGTTGTCAATGCGGAAAGTAAACAAAATTTTAGTTCTTGTCCATGTTGTGAAGATGCTCATTCAATTTACTTATGTCAAAAATTTAACTTAATGACCCCAGAGGAGCGCAAACAATTAGTCATCAAACAAAAACTTTGCTTCAATTGTCTGAGAACACATCATGTATCCAAGTGCATATCAAAAAGTGTGTGTCAAGTATGTCATGGTCGACACCATACAAAGCTGCACATCAACAATAGCTTGAATAGGCCATCATCAGACACCAGTGGTCAAACATCTGTGTCAACTAGTTCCACTGTACAGTCTTTGTATAGTGCTAACAATGGGGCGACCATGATATTAGGTACTGCTTTTGTACAGTTGAAGGATGTCAATGGACACTTCCACTCAGCTCGTGCACTGATAGATTGTGGCTCCCAAGTGTCAATTGTCACGGAAAACTTAGCACAAAAGCTAAAACTGCCACGCTTGCCATCTGGGCCTGTTCTTGGTTTAGGTGCTCAACCAACTCGACAGACACATGGCCGCATATCATGCGTAATATCACCTGTGGGTATTTGTACTCCTTCCATATCAGCTGACTGTATCATCCTAAAGCGTATCACCGGTAATCTCCCATCCGTACCTGTGGATAATTCAGTTTTAAATATTTGTAAAAATTTGGTTCTGGCTGACAAGCATTTTACAGTTCCAGGACCAATCGACCTCTTATTAGGCATAGATGTCTATGACCAAATACTCGACAGTAGAAGGTTCAGCCTTGGCAAAGACATGCCAACTGCCTACTCTTCAATCTTCGGGTGGATAGTTATGGGCACAGCACCTGCAGCATCACCACTTATTAATAGTGCTACAGTGATGGCCTGCACTTTAAGTCTTGATCAGGCACTAACTCGGTTCTGGGAAATCGAAGAAGCGCCCAGTCAACCAATTTTAGATCCTGAAGATGTTCTCTGCGAAAAGCATTTTAGTGACACTCACTCCAGGGATGATTCAGGACGTTTCATAGTTCAGCTCCCTTTTAAAATTAACTCTAAACCCCTGGGCGACACATCCACAACCACTCTCAAGCGTTTCTACAATCTAGAACGTCGTCTTCTTAAAGACAATCATCTACGCGAGCTTTATGTTGCATTCATGCGTGACTATGAGGAAGCAGGCCACATGCGTGAGGTTCATCAGGATTCTGGCAAACGTTACTACATTCCACATCATGGTGTACTGCGTTCCCATAGCAGCAGCACTAAGCTCAGAGTAGTTTTTGATGCATCTTCAACAAGTTCAACAGGTGTGTCACTCAACCAAGTTTTGATGTCTGGACCGAAGCTGCAGAAAAACATTGAAGACATTATTCTCCGCTTCAGATCTCATCGTATCGTCTTCACCTGTGATATTAAACAAATGTATAGACAGGTGCTTCTGGCTAAGCAGGATTGCAAGTATCAGACGATATTTTGGCGTGAATCACCTGAAAGGCCTATCAAGCAGTATGAGCTTACCACAGTCACATACGGTGTTACCAGCTCTGCCTTTCAGGCGATTCGGGTTATACACGAACTTGCTTTCTTGAACGCATCGTTGCATCCAGATGCATCTAAGGTTCTTTTGGAGGATACATTTGTTGATGATGTGTGTAGCGGTGCCAATGATTTGAATTCTGCCCTGAAAATGCAGCAAGAGCTGGTTTCCATCCTCTCTCAGGGTGGTTTTGCCTTGCGCAAGTGGTCCAGCAATTCCAAGGATTTTTTAAAATCACAAATTGCTGATCACTGTGAGCAACCTTACCGGTTTGAAGAGGGTGGTAACGCAACTTATAAAATTCTGGGAATAGAGTAGAATTCAGAAAATGACAGTTTTATTTATCATGCCTCCTCAATGAGTACCATTCCAACTAAGCGTGGCATCTTGTCAAATATTGCAAAACTCTATGACCCTTGTGGGTTTCTAGCACCAATTACTTTCTTTGCAAAACACATAATGCAAACTATCTGGTCTATGCAGCTTGGTTGGGACGATCCTCTTCCATCTGAAATCATAAACACTTGGAATGATTTTAACAAACAACTTTCTCAACTTAACAACATATCCATACCAAGATGTCTGTTCACTGATGAAACGTCAGAGATTGAGGTCCACGGTTTCAGCGACGGATCTGAACGTGGATACGGTGCTTGCGTCTTCTTGCGCCTTCAAGAAAAAAGCGGCAACATTTTGGTTAGGCTCCTTCTGGCCAAGTCACGTGTAGCTCCGCTGAAACAAAAACTTACCATTCCTAAAATGGAACTCAATGGGGCTCATCTGCTTGCCCGACTTCTTCAGCATGTTCATGGCGTTATTGGTCCAAGACTGAAAATCAGCCGTATGACTGCTTGGTGCGATTCCAGCATTGTACTTGCATGGCTTAAGGTTTCACCCCATAAATTGCAGACCTTTGAGGGTAATCGCGTATCACAGATACAAGCTCTAGTGCCTAGTGTTACGTGGAAGCATGTACCATCCGCCAAAAACCCAGCTGATTTGGCAAGTCGTGGACTGACTCCTGCCGAATTAGTTGAAAGTGATCTATGGTGGTCTCCTCCATGGCTGGTTGAGGATTGCTCAGCGTGGTCAGAAGATATCTCTCTTCCCAATCAAAGTGACTTGCCTGGCTTAAAGTCCACAATGCCTATCTCCAACCTCGCTGCCCTTACTGAAGAACTTCCGGTTCTAACCAAGTTCAGTTCGTTTCCTAAGCTACAGTCTGTTGTAGCTTGGTGCAAACGATTCATCTATAACTTGCGCAATAAAAACCATCGTCGAACTGGTCCATTGACTATCCCTGAGCTCAACGATAGCTTGCTCAACATAGTAAAAATGGTCCAGTCGTCGGAGTTTCCTGAAACCCTAAAATTGTTGCGCAATGATAAGCCTCTTAAGGACAGCGTCCGGCGTTTGAATCCGTTCATTGATTCTCAAGGCCATTTAAGAGTTGGTGGAAGACTTGTAAAGTCAAATCTGGAATACAGTTCCAAACATCCACTCTTATTACCTAAATCACATCATGTAACGAAACTCATCGTGAACCATTACCATCGGTTGTTCGATCATCCTGGTCTAATGGCTCTCACTAGTATGATTCAACGAAAATTTTGGATTTTATCAGCGCGACGAGTAATCCGTCAACAGATTTTTCGTTGTCAACGTTGTTACCAGCTGCGGCCAAAGGCTATAGAACCCTTCATGGGAGATCTCCCTGTGCATCGTGTGACGTCATGTCGCCCGTTTTCTAAGGTTGGTGTCGATTTTGCAGGTCCTTTCATGTGCAAAACATCGCGCATTCGAAATGCCAAGTCGGTAAAATCATACATGTGCATTTATGTATGCTTTGTGACAAAATGTGTCCACATGGAGATTGTGTCCGAGCTATCCACCGACGCCTTCTTGGCTTGCCTAGACAGGTTCGTCTCTCGTAGAGGGCTACCCAGTGATATATTTAGTGACTGCGGAACCAACTTTGTAGGCGCTCGAAATTATCTCAAGCACGTGGCACAACATTTCAGGGACGCTCATGCTGAAATCAGCAAATCTTTGGCCAGCCGCCAAATAACTTGGCATCTAAACGCTCCTTCGAATCCTCATATGGGTGGATTATGGGAAAGCGCAGTAAAGTCAGCTAAACTCATACTGATGCGTCTTGTCGGTGACCGCTCGCTTACTTTCGAGGAACTTAGTACTGTGTTTGCAAAGGTAGAAGCAGCCTTAAATTCTCGGCCCTTGTGTCCTCTTACAAATGATCCTAACGACTTAGAAACTCTTACGCCTGGACATTTCATCATAGGACAACCGCTTCAGTCCCTGCCTGAGCAAGACTTCGATGAGTTTAACCCGAGCCTCTTGAAGCGATGGCAGCATCTTCGACAGATTAGCCAGCATTTTTGGAAAAGATGGCATTCGGAGTTTTTGCATACAATGCAACAACGTCCGAAATGGCTCGCTAAAATTACGAATTGTAAAATCGGTGATCTGGTTCTAATTAAGGATTCAAATCTGCCACCTCTTCAGTGGAAAAAGGGTAGAATTATTCGTGTCTGTCCGGGATCCGATGGTGTGGTTAGAGTTGTTGAACTGAGAACATCTAATGGTATTTTGCTGCGTCCAGTTGTGAAACTATGCCCTTTGATGCCATGTCTTGACAATTAAATCATGCTTAAATCACCTTTAATCGTAAATCATCTCATGTTATTAATTTCATTTCTATTTTTAATTTAGTTATATGAAAATCTGAAAATCAACAAGAACACTGACACCAATTTATTTTCTATTCTTTTTTACTTTTTTTTTTATATATTTTTAACTACTTGTTCCTCTAAAGAGCTTAGCAGCTCTTTGGGGGGCGGTATGTTTGGTAATATTCCCAATATTATCCAATTTTATGAACGCATCCCTTCTAACTCAACTCCTACCTCCAACATATCCTTATATTTTTCCTTGGCTACCTTGGGGGTAGATAAATCTAGCCGTTGACGTCTGGCGTGCATACCAACGAGTCGAGCTCCGGTTAACTCCTCGCTAAAATATCGAAAAACCCAACGTTCAACAATCAGCCGCGATCCTCGCGCACGGAAAATCAACCGAAAATCATCACCAAAGCACATCATCATATTGGAGAAGGAAGAAAGGTACATTGCAGATGCGTCGCAATACATCCAGCACGCGGGGCGAGTTTCGAACCAGGTAGCCTTCCTATGTTCTATTTTTTCCCAACCACATAGATTTACATATTTCTTGTGTAAGGGTAAGTAGGTAATCTTTGTTAAGGGTGATTAAACTCTGTACTTAATTAACGCGCAATGAGCGGCTCATTATGAGGCCCTACATCAAAACTTGTAATATCTTGGGGTGCGAAGTTATTAATTACCTCACAAATAACAGTGTATGCCTAATCTACTTCTAACTTTGCCCATTATATCAGTGATTAGCATTTGCTCGTGAACCAGTAATTTTGCTTGGTGTTAGGGCATTTTTCGAATGCCCTTCTTGCTAGCTACCACCCTCAAGTTGAAAATATGTTGCCAAGCATTTAATGGCTTATGCTGCTTTGTGGCCTTGATAACTAGTAATTTTGCATGGTGGTAGGGCATATCTCGAATGCCCGCCTTGCTAGTTACCACTCTCAAGAAAAATATTTGTCGCCAAGCCCTTAACGGCTGGTGCTGCTGTGTGTCCTTGATAACCAGTAATTTTCATGGTGATAGGGCAAAATTTTCGGCATGCTCAAACTTTTGTAAATGTTTGTTTGTTTTTTTTTTTATATTATTGTGAAGGAACAAGCTCGAGGCCCACCTGATGTTAAGTGGACTAACCTCTGCCTATAACAGTTGCAATTCATGACAACTCACGAATTGCACTGCGCCCGTCACATTGAGACATAGTTGTTAAGTGTCATTGTGCCTGTAATTTCACTGGCTCTCAAGGACTACTGCCGGAACACACCTTTTGGTGCTTGGCGACAGACTTTCTACTTGAGGGTGGTCGCTAGCCAGGCGAGCATTCGCAAAATGCCCTTCCACTATGCGGTGAAGCTCAAGCTCTGGGCGGGATTCGAACCATGGACCTGCTGCGCGGCAGTCCATAGCCAATGCCACTGAGCCATCATTGCTTCATTGTTGTTACTTCTACATACCTACATTTTAATTTGACCCCTTCGTTAAATAGCGAAAAATAAAGTTCTGTGATATAATAGTTAGTAGGCACATTTTTAAATCTGTATAAAAATTCATATTGTACCTACCTAACAAGAAACATCCACCTTGCAACTGCGGATACTCACTAGAAACGTCCGGTAGGCATATAAAGTGTAAGGCTACCGGTACATCACGTATCTGCATATTCTTTGACCGTCATATTGGTGTAGCGAGCGCGGAACGTACAATGATTATAAGCGGAGATGCGTGGGTAAATTAATCTCGATTCGGGCCAGATTCTCAAGGGCATTGGCGACTCTATGCGCCTTAAGATGCCGTACGGCACTAACTATATGCGTCAAAGTAAGGAAATATACCTTCTGACCTTTCGCCCTGCGTACTGGACATGATTTAATTATGCATACCCCGACGTATTCGCTCTGTTTCTGAATTATGCACACACGATGATATAGCCATTAATAAGTTGTTATTTTGTTCAAAATAAGGTAACAGAAACTTGTCGAACTCAGTGTAAAATTAGCAAATTTGACGATTATGAGGGACACAATAAAATGACTGCTGCCCAAGATAAAACTTTATACTGATCCCCAAGACAACTGCCAAGCATCGGGATTATGGCAAATCCCCCCAAAGAGGAGACCTTGTTTATCGGTAGACGTCTTGGTTGATGTGATGATGGGTTAAAAACTTGAAAATAAATAATAAAGAAATGAATCCTCATCATCAAATGAAATGGCGATAGGCAGTGTGTTTAGTGATGACAAACTCGTTAAGACATATTTAATGACCCACGTTTTGAATTTATCATAATACTAGAACGACATACTTCTAATGCATACATCATCATGAAATAAGATAATTGTTTAAATAACAATGTAAAAAAGAACAGTGGTTATAAAATCATATTATTGTATTACTATGTGAACTACACACAATTGTCCATTTGCATATGGATTATAAGCGATATATTTTATACCGATACAGGTTCAAATGAGTCATCTTGGGCGTTAAAATTTTTCGATATATCCTCTCAATCCGTAAAACGATGTTTGTCTACGTCTTCAATTATGAAGAAATTATGTAATAGCAAACAGTAAAATTTATTGTGTTTGCTTATTGATTGAAGTTGCAGAATTCAGGTATCAAGGATAATAATCCAAATTAACGTCTTGCTATTCTTATGCTAATTATATGTTCGCTCCGGTACACTTATATCTTTCCTTAAAATACAAGGACTAGAGCAATGTTTTCTATGACTAGTTTTTTATAACCGGCCATCTTTCTGCCGCAAGGAAAGCTTCTTGGAAACACTCGTTTGTAGTTTATCCAATACCTTTCAGGTAATTAATATAGACATACATGTACACGAATAATTTCACACTGAAATACTTTGTTTGATAAAAGTTTCCGCCCGCGTTTTCATCTGCATGTTAATTAATTAGTTTTATCACGCTCCCTCGGGCACCAAATCACCTACCTAGCAGCTACAGCTACCGTAAATCTCAACAAAACCATCCGTATTCTGAGTAAGATAGTATTGTCATGTAATATACTTGCACTTTAATAGCACCGTGTCAGTTGTAAATTTCACCTTTTTGGTAGTTGAGAAGCAGTTATAGACATACACAAATACTTCATTCAGTTCAGCCCCAACTTTCGTCAAGCTTAAATTCTTACATTTACCGCTTTTAATTTTTGTGTAATATTCCAAACAGTTTCCTGTCATCTCGAAAAAAAATTATGATGATATGAGTTGTGTGCATTCAGTATTTTGTTTTAAAATATGTTCATAACTCGTTTCTCACCGGATGTTACCTACAAATAAAATCAAAACTATTCTACACCCCTATTTTATCACAAAGACGTTCCTTATTTCGTGGAATTTCAATTTCACCGTTCGATATTAAGCAAAACTGAGACATACAACTGCTTTGCGCGACGAGACGTTACGCCTTAGACTTTATAAAGGTTTTGAAATTGGAATCCCGATTGAAGTTTGGTAATGTTATGTGGTTTAATGTATTATGCTCAAACGCCTGTAAATTTGTATATTCACTTGATATATTTCTCGTGTACCGTACTGAATGACAGTTATTAAATACGTAAGGGTTTTAGAAAAAGGATTTCTAGGAACCGTTTAAGCTAGCTGACTAACCCGCTACGTCCACGAGAGTTTACTTGTATGTCAGTTACAGTTTTACGTATACTTCCTAGCCAATTCGATGACATTAGATATTTTTGAATTAATTTCAACAAAATCAGTCGTTTTGCCGTTAAACAATAAAAATATATGACAATCACAAAATAGACACGAAAAGACATACGAGTAGTGCATTTCCATCGTGCATTCTCCGGAATAATTCAGTAAATCTTGACAAAAAGTTTTATATGTCAATTTCTCAATAATACTCTGAATAGGCTGAATGGGTAAAGAGAAGCGGTCTCACCGCACTAGTACAGGTTGAAGGCACGGAACAAATAACGTGACAAAAAAGTCATGCTGCACTGAGAAAACCGACTTAAAGGCTTAAATCAAATTTGACCTTTTACCGTTGAATTGTAACTACGTAAGATGAATTCACAACTCTTATGATGATTTTCACCAATCAATAAAAATGTACCATGTTTTATAATAAACACAACCGTCAAAAACGCCTTCCGTAAAGTATTTTCAGAATTGCAACTTGCTATACGATAATAATTGCAGTATTTACCATAAAATATACCTTACTTTTACGGCGGTTTATATACGGTGATTATCACTATAACGTACGACTTAATCAGCCTTATCAAAAGTCAATATTAAAGTAAGACCACAAAATACACCTTAAATGAAGACGAAAAGAAACATTCGCCTTCACTGACCTCGCTTAATGCCTTCTAGTTAGAAGGCGTTTTTGTACGTATTTACGTTTGGTCGGTTTTTCGCCTTATACCATATAAATTGGCCGTCATTAGGGCGCTTTTGACTTTTGATTTTTCTCAGTGTGCGGTCCAGTATTGCGGCGGGCGCTCTTAGCTCCGCATAGGCATTGTCTTTTACTACAAGATACAGAACATAAATGTGTCAGAGTTTACTAGAAAAATTTAATGTCTTAGATTTTGAGTCTCGTAGATAATAACTACTCTGAAATAAGAGCGCCTGCCGCGGTAACACTGGACCGCACCGCACTGCCTTTGAATAGAGTAAAAAGTAATAAAAAATATGAAGAATTAAATTACAGCCACCAGAGACTTTTAACATCAGGCTTATTACATCACAAACACATCAAAAATGTTGGTTAGTCCTAAAAGAAGTCAAATCTAAGAGGTTATTAGCATTTTACCAATAACCCTGTATATCTATTGCCACAGAGGCCATCATTGTTTCAAGTAATCCACACTTCTGCATACACTCCGGACTTTGAAACTATACGGAAATAAACAAGAGTATATACTCTGCTCACATTTTGATTGATAATTACTGATTCATAAAGACACCACTGTATCTGCAGAGGCGTACTTTTTTAACGCGATGATCTTTCAAAACATCCCATGAGATGAGATTACATGTCGGGACACATTAGCTCGTGGGTTGAATAAATAATAAAAGCTTGGATTTGGGATATTTTTTCTTCTTATAGGGTTCCGTACCCGACCGGCAACACGGAGACCTATCAATGAAACTCCACTGTATATTATGTCTGTCTATTCGTCCTTACGTATATCACCTTTTTTTTTTTTTTTTTTTTTTTATCCTGTGAAAAATGCATTTACGCATTCCCGTCCACCTCGGGGAAGGTGGCCGGGATATGTCGGGCTCGACACCAACTACTCCCACAGCAGCAAGTGCCCCTACCGACTAAATAACACACGGTGTTCCATCTTTACCGCTTCTCGGCGGGATCGCAGGGTCGCTTTAGCACTCAACCACGAACCCGTCACGGTTGTCCGTTGCCGGACCCCTCCTGGGGTGCTACCCCTCACGACGCACCAGAACACATGGCACGTCGCTACCACCCAGGGACCAAGCCCGCAAATGGGCGTCAGACGACCCCGCTTCCGACGCCCAAGGTCCCCCTGCGACGGGTCAGATGAGTAGCCCCGTCGCCTGCTACTTCGGCCGCAGAGGATAGGGAGAGCGGCGCCTCGCTATACCAACACTCCTCCTCCCCTGCGGCCCCTCCGCGTCCGCCATCCAACGGTGGCGGCCCCGCCGTGGCCACGGAAGGTAGGGAGAGCGGCGCACCGTGATACCGGCACTCCTCTCCCGCCGTGGCCCCTCACCGTCAGCTGTGGTGTCGCCCATACAACACCACAGCCCGCCTCAGATGCGGTGCTGCCCATACAGCACCGCAGCCTACCCGTTGCCGCTCCAGTCTGGACTTAGAGGCAAAGCCCAGTGGAGCGGCCCCTCTGGGGCCGGCCGACTGCCCAAGCCAGCACGGCCCCTGGTTCCTCTTCGCTTCACCGTGGGTGACGAAGCCACGGCTACTAAGCCCCACCGCCACGACAAGGCGGGAACCCTTCGGGGGGTACGTATATCACCTAGCTCAAACTTAATTAACCTCAAATTACACACATTTGTATTAAACCAAATTTGCTTTTTGTGCTCAAGACTTGTTAGCCGCGTAGTGTACGAGATATCTACCCATCAGCATATCATATAATGTCGAGTCAGAAACTTTGTGCCGTATCGCACTCTCATTGTAGGGGAAGAGCTTACTGTGTGAAATCAGGTTGCGCTTGAACCATTTTGTCTGCCAAAGCTTTGTGAAATGGATTTACAATACATACAGGGTACAGGGCCCGTGAGGTGCCAGGCTAGAATGACGACCCCTCATTTCTACCCAGGTTGTTATAAGAGGCGACTAAGGGTAACAAACTAAAAGATGGGCAGCAGCGCTTTCTGAGGAGCTGATATCTCACACTGCGATACTCAAGACGCCTGCCAAGCGTGGGGATTATGGCAAACCCCCCCATAATGGAGGAGGCTATGTTCAACAGTGGACAATTCGGCTGATTAGTACAGTACAGGGCATTCGTCATTACTTATAGTTAAGTTAAGAAGTTGTAAGAGCTATAATCGCACTAAATAATGAAGTACTCACAATACACCAAGACATAAAATCGTTTGACATAATTTGTGTACGAATAACAATATATTGTTAGTAGCATCCACCATAGATTTTTGAAGAGGTAACACAAAAATGAATAGGTTATCCTTTTTTACTTCGTTTTTAACTAATTATAGAACTTCACAGCCTATATAATTTAAGTACCAAGAATGTTAGTCTCAAAGAGGTACTTTACTGTGAAGCTACGCAGCAATACGAAGTTTCTTAAGATTACTAGCAATTAGTAGTTAGTGCGAAGTTCTCCACTGACCGCAGATGTAGGGGCTGTTTGTTTGAGTTTCTTTTAAATCTCTTAAGCCGTAATTAAAGGCGCTTTAATGGAAACTCGTCTGCTGTGTTTGTTTACGAACCCAAAGCTTTACAACTAGTTTGTTTTGAAGGGAAAGCATTGATTTGAGGATACTTACTACAAACTTGCGTGTTTGGTAATTTGAATTGAATAAAGATAATTATTTAATTATTATTTTTCAATTAATTTATCTCGGTTTGGTTTGCGGGTTGATAGATGGCTGTGGGGCTGCTGTGAGGTGCAATGATGCCATTATTCTGGGCACGCTGCCAACTGGTAGAGCATTTGGACTGCCGGTAGGCCTACAACGGCCAATAAGGCATTATTTTTAATAAATGTAATATTTCATAGATGTAAATGTAAATTAGCATATTTTCCTATATATGTATTTCTTTTACTTTATCGGAATGTATCAGTACATGATATATGAGAAACAACTAACTAAATGTGATAGCTCTCATCACAGAAATAGTTCTATCACACTAAAACTTTTCATGTGAATGCATAGTTCACCTAGATTAATACATTTTTCCGATGCATGCGTTGCTTTATTTTTATTTATAAGCGGTGAAAATTGTTCTCTGACAATAGTGAAGATAAATTCAAAAATATTGTGTAATTGTTCTAAAATTAAACTTCTTTAATTTACATAAATTATATATTACCATCACACCACATTTTGTGAAAATATGTATACAAATAGACGTGATATAATAAAAACAAAATTTTGGATGGCACTTCAAATGTTTTGATGTCAATTTTATTTATTTTGGATTGCACGATGTGTGGAATAGCTCTCTTCAGCACTAAAGCGGCGATATAAGAAAATGTACAATTATATCGAAATAAAAGCTCACTTAAACTTAAAATAAAATTTTTGTGATTCACACATATTAAAATATTATGGATTAACCGCCAAAACTCACGTTAGTGTATTACGCAACGCGCGTTTGCCACCCGATATATTTTTGCTGAATCTTATGGTCCTGAAATTGTACATCATTACCCATGTTTCGATCAACAACAATGTAAAGTAGTAGTAGTAGACATACAGCAAAATAAAATGAATAAATTAATAGCTGGACAAATCAGTTTTACCTAAATTAGAGAACATTTAATATTAAAATAAAGATCATGATTTGAAACAGATAAGTTTTCATCATACAAAACGAAAATAAAAATATTCAGATAGAAACGCCTGCCTGGCTAGCTACCATCTTCAAGTAGAAAATCAATCGCCAAGCACCTAACGGTCTGTTTCGGCAGCTGTTCTTGAGTGCCAGCAATTTTAGGTTAGCCTGGACAACATCTTCGACCATAATATGATCAATAATAACAAATATTTTAAAAGTATTTTAAGAAAACATTAAATTAATTATTTAATAAAACACTTATAAAATCTTTATAAAAATGATATATATTTTTTTTTTTTGTGACAACTCCGCCTTATTTCCTGTTAAGCCGACGTGACGTCACAAACGCCACGCAGCCAAACCGGAAGAGTATTCGACGCGTTTCGGTTCTAAACGAAGCATCCTCAGGAGGTCTTGACTCTATGAGCGCACGATCTTGCGCTCGTAGAGTCAAGACGTCGGCTTAACAGGGAATTAGGCGTAATTGTCACAAGATATATATATTTTTATAAAGATTTTTTAAGTGTTTTATTAAATAATTAATTTAATGTTTTCTTAAAATACTTTTAAAATATTTGTTATTATTAAAAATGGATTTCCGCAATCTATCCGCCTGAATCTATTCATTATAATATGATCACTTTTTATTAGATGCAATAGTAGTCAAAGGCTAGTCTGTACAATACTCTACTGTATCAACCAGTTTGTCCACAGCTGGACGCAGCCTCCCCCATTATAGGAGGGTTTGCCATATCCCAGCGCTTGGAAGGCGTCTTGGAGATCGCAGTGTGAATGTCAGTTCCTCAGAAAGTGCTGCTTCCCCACTTCTGATGTGTTACCCTGATGGGAGGTGACATTCTAGCCCGGTACCCCACGGGCCTAACCCGGAACCCCACGGGTGAAGGCTAGTCTATCAGCTATAAATAAAAAAGTTGACAATGCCGCGTCGGGAGCTGCTTGTGCTGTTCCAGTCACGGTTGACAAATCAAATTACTATACGAATGGTTACGTTCATAAAAATCTAGCTGTCCGCCTAGGGTTTTGTCCGAGTCCGAGGAGTTGTATGTTATATCTTGTTTTCACTGGAGTTACTTGTCATACCTAAGGGGATGTAAAAAATGTGCGTCTTCGGAGTAATAGAAGGCGAGCCAATAGCCATTACTATATTTTTCGTTAAATTTGACTATAAGATTCCTATGCCTCTGGAACGATGTTGACTTAATATATTTTCTTATCCAGAATGTTTAACTAGTTTCCGAGGGAGCGGTTACGATCAAACAGCGCACGAACGAAGTCGTCAGCGCGAAGACATCTATGGAAATTCGTCAGCTGTTCGCTCAATATTTTTTTTGTCCAAAGTGTCATTTGAGTCTTACATCGATCAATACGCAAATCGTCTAGTACGTATTTCGCCTAGGTACCTACACATCTTTTCTAATGCGCATTTTGACCGTCACGATAACTCGTGCCGGTCAAAATGTTCATAAAGTTTTGATAAACTGTTAAGATTAAATAAGCGTGACACCTGTCAAAGTGACTAGTGTCATATATTTTAGCATAAAATTGTCTTAAAGTTATAAACAAACATTGTTTCTACGTTCATATCGTTCATCATTGTCGAAATCATAATATACGTCGCACAGTTTTAGCCTCAAACCAGGATTACGATAATTTCCCGGTATTTTCATTTAAGCCAAATAGCTTCCTGAGTTATCATATAAATGCTTATATCGCTTTCAATGGGTTTTAATGCATAAGCTAGACTTATTATATAGAATTTTATGAATTAAAAGAATATGTATCCGATATCAGCAGCTATGTTATGTGGTGGTTCCTCAGGGAGGTATATATGTTGTTGCATCATTGGACATCACTGGAATCGGTTTTGATGGAATTTGGCTTAGAGGTAGTATAGGACACAATACTACACTATTACCTCTCAGATGTGCAAAATAATTTCATATGGAGAGTAAACTACCCAATCTTATTGTCTGTCTATAAATACTAAGATACAGTAAGCTTGTCCCGACATTTTATAGCTATATATATTTGTGCTACAATTGTTCAGCAAACCTAGCGTAGGAAGGTTCAATGCTCAACGCAATACGTCAATTTACCAAAGTCAATTTGTACCAAGGTTAGTGAGGGCGGGAACGAATTAGACTGAGGGTTCGGCGTACTTTCACTTATGAGTAGGATGACCACGACGTGTAGGTAAACTCGGAATTAATCAAATCGCTAACTATGAAACTAGCCATATTATGTCTATATATACTAGTCATATTATAGACCCGACGGGGTACATAATATGACTTTGTACTCTAATTTATTGTGACAACTTGTATGTACTACTTGTGGATGCAATAAATGATCTGAATCAAAATCTGAATACCAATAACCCTCTATATAAGTCAGATCCTGTGTTGTGATACGGCAATATCGGGAGAGAAAAAAACTCACTCTTTTTATCAGTACATTTAAAAGACTTGTAAAGCTGGATATATGAAATATTACACATTACGAAGTCGTTTTTTCAATCAAACCTGCGTACAGCGTAAACGTCATTATTATTAAGATCTCGTGTTTTTGTTTGATCGGTAAGATCTAAAATTTATTTTAATATACCTATAATTGATTAAGCCCCTTTACTCGTGCTTTTTTGTACTTAACTGAGGTATCTGAGTAAAAATGATAATAAGTAATTATGGTAATGTATTATGAACATGATTATAACATAAGACAAATAACTTAGACCTTTTTTAAATGTTAAAAGTAAAAACATACTCATTAAGGACTTCAGACCTTTACAGTAACAAAAATATGAATATCGTTTATTTATTACTAAGATGTATCACATAAAGTTATTTATAACAGTTTACTAGGAGAGTAGGATACTGGGCTAGACCACCATCGATGGAGGAGGCTGTGTTTGGCAGTGGAAGATCCGGCAGAAAGTATAACAAAATAGTACCAAACTCTAACACAGAGTATATACATTTATTTAACCAATTAGAACAGCTCTACGACAAAAACATACTCATTAAGGACTTCAAACCTTTACAGTAACAAAAATATGAATATCGTTTATTTATTACTAAGATGTATCACATAAAGTTATTTATAACAGTTTACTAGGAGAGTAGGATACTGGGCTAGACCACCATCGATGGAGGAGGCTGTGTTTGGCAGTGGAAGATCCGGCAGAAAGTATAACAAAATAGTACCAAACTCTAACACAGAGTATATACATTTATTTAACCAATTAGAACAGCTCTACGACAAAAACATACTCATTAAGGACTTCAAACCTTTACAGTAACAAAAATATGAATATCGTTTATTTATTACTAAGATGTATCACATAAAGTTATTTATAACAGTTTACTAGGAGAGTAGGATACTGGGCTAGACCACCATCGATGGAAGAGGCTGTGTTTGGCAGTGGAAGATCCGGCAGAAAGTATAACAAAATAGTACCAAACTCTAACACAGAGTATATACATTTATTTAACCAATTAGAACAGCTCTACGACAAAAACATACTCATTAAGGACTTCAAACCTTTACAGTAACAAAAATATGAATATCGTTTATTTATTACTAAGATGTATCACATAAAGTTATTTATAACAGTTTACTAGGAGAGTAGGATACTGGGCTAGACCACCATCGATGGAAGAGGCTGTGTTTGGCAGTGGAAGATCCGGCAGAAAGTATAACAAAATAGTACCAAACTCTAACACAGAGTATATACATTTATTTAACCAATTAGAACAGCTCTACGACAAATAGTAATGCCATGATATTGATAATTAAATTAAAATTAACACACCTAGTAAACAAATAAACAGATAATAAGAAACTTACATTAGGTAATAAAATAAATTTCAAAATAAAACAACAACGGCCGATAAAATTAAGTTTTCATATTATAAAGTAAGTCACAATGAAATACCAATTACAAGTAAGATTACTAATTATATTAATAAACAAAATTTCTTGAACAAATTAAAATTATTCCATCCTTTAAAGGAAATCAAACACAGTATATGTAACGTCAATAACACGTCATTCCTCACTTCTGCACTTTTTAACAACATTTACCTAAATAGTGGTTTCAGATTCTCTACCCGTACTGCAATCGTCATTGCAAAGTCACGACGGTCATAGTAACAGAATCCACATTTTACCCTTGTAAGTCAAGTTCTGCTTGACTTACAAGGGTAAAATGGCGTCAGAATTGTACCTGCGACCCTTGTGATGCAAATGCAGTGACAATTTGCAGCCAGCGACGGAAGTAGCAACTGGCTCTGGAAATCCACTCGCATTTACATGTCAAACGCATTTTCTGAGATATTCTTGCTGTGTGGAAATTGTTGTTTTATTCATTTTAAATTTTATTCAAAAGTTCAGGGTATTTAGATTCACAAAAAATAAATATAACGCAATAGAAAATTATAACGTAGATTCATTACACCTTAAAATTATATTTCGCAGTGTAGTCTGTTCGCATTTGTTAACTTTTTTGCAATATGTGAATTGAATTTTCTTTTCAATATGCATTTTTGCACTAGCTGGTAGTCGGTAAAGTCAATTCTCGGTACTTTATCGGACGACACCGCTTAGGATCAAAATAGATCATGCGCGCTATTGTGTCACTCTAATAAAGGTAATTCAGCACATTTCCGCCTTTATATGTCACTCTCTTTCTGAACAGGCTCTACTCTATCTAGAACGTGTCCCTAAGTCGTAGAAGTCTCGTAGCACTTCGTAACTTACCGTAACTGGCAGTTTTGGCACGGCACGCCATCTTGCATTTTTACTATCAGTAAGTAAGTATAAAATATAATTATCATATTTATGACTAGCTGTACCTGCGACTTCGTTCGCGATTGCAGTACCTGCAAACTAATTATACACATTTGAGCACTGTTTATCTCATATTAAGCAACGCTGTCTGCAGTGAAACACTCTTAGTAAAGCATAGCTCAGAAAGGAGCTTTTTAGTTTAGGTTTGAAAACTCCCGGGTTGTATTTTCCAAAAGACAGTAGTTAAGTAACTCAGAGAGTTCCTTCGCGGTTCGCACAATAAATGTTGAAGCAAAGTACTTTGTGCGTTTCATTGAAACTTCAATTATAAAACGGCATCTTTTTGCCGAGGTTGTTTAGCGAGTGAACGAAAATATATTAGATTGTGCACTTCTATTGCACAGTGTCCAAAATGAATCCGAAGATAGATAGTTAAAAAAACTGATTGTGGCGAATGTTACAGATTTTAGAGTTTTATCTTAGCAAGATGGCAAATCTAAATAAGGATGCCGAGCTGCCCATGGGGTGCTGGGCTGGCCGTGGGCTGCCGGAATGTCCATGGGGTGCCGGAATGCCCGTGGGGTGCCAGGCTGCTCTTGGGTTGTGGGGTTGCCAGTGGGGTGCCGGGCTGCCCGTGGGGTTTAGAGCTCATACGTCACAATTCTAACAAAAAAAGAATAATTGTAATCGGACTACGCGTTAATAAATTTCAACTAAGTGTACATTTTGACTTTCATCTCCTTTCCCGAGGGAACCGTGCTAAATTTTGGGATAAAAAGTATACAATAACCTTCTTCGTAGTATGAACTCAAATCATGTTAAGTTTCACTGAATTCCATTCAGTAGTTTTGGAGTGATGCGCGGCCGGGATAAAGACAGACAGACAGACAAAAAAAAAACAGTTTTGGCATCAGTGTCATGTACAGAGTGCACTAAAATTATTTTTTTTCACAATATCTGATATGTACTGATTTAGATCTGATACAGTTTTATTATAAGTATAGAATAGATTATATTGGTCGCTTTTGAGTCAAATTCACTGCACAATAATATAAACTTCTCAAGTTAAGTTCAAAAATGAAAATGCGAAACTGTATTTAATTTATATGACAACAAAATAGTACCAAACCTTTACGATTAAAGATTTAATCACAGGTATCGGTTAGCAAAGCATAGCCGTTCTAAGCCGATCAGTAAAGTTAAGCAAAGTCCGCCGCGGTCATGACTTGCATGGGTGACTGCTAGTGACATTACTACTGAGCGCTTCTGTGCTTCGGAGGGCACGTTAAGCCGTCGGTCCCGTACCTAAAACCATAAGGTCCGGTGTAACAATTTACAAATTTATCAAATAATTGAGGATATTTTCTGACGAATTTGCAAATTTCTAGGATATAAATATGGAAGCTAAAGTTATAATTTGGAGCTCAATCAAGTTTGGCTTGCAACTTTCAGTTAAATCTGTGTTTGCGATAATTTTTATGCATTTTTTTTTGTGTATATAAGTTTCCGACTTCGGTACTATTTCCCCACAAAATGATGCCACCAATACCAAGCGTGACCATATGCAAAATAGGAATATATTGCCGTCGCGATGTTCGTTGTTTTCTTTAACTGTATTAATGCATATGAAAAACTGCTAAGTTTTGAATTTATCTTTTGAATGTGCATTTTTATGTTACATATGTATCTATTTCTATACCTTATATCTATTCCAAACTTATAATGAAAAAGAGTCAACACATTCTAACTTAGTATTTTTAAAAGTATAGTATATTTTTTATGTTTTTTTTTGGTATGGTCGATCCTGCATCCTTATTTCTTTAAGGTTAATTTGTAAATTACGATCTAGTAGCCAGTTATCTGTTTGAGATAAAATTGAGTCTAATTCTTTATTTAAAAGTCCATTTTCACTTGGCGCCGGAATTAAAATAGAAATGTCGTCAGCAAATAAAACACAAAGCTCTTCTATTATATTAGGTAGGTCATTGAAATAAATTAAAAAAGTAAACATCCTGTCAGGCTTCCATGGTGCACATATATACACATGGTTATAGCATGGTGGTAGGTATGCGAATGCTCGCCTGGCTAACTAGCATCATCAAGTGGAAAATCTGACGCCAAGTAATGAACGGTGTGTTCCGGCAACTGTACTTGAGAGCCAGTAATTCTAGGTTAGCCTGAACAATATCTACGACCACATCATCACTTACAATCAGCTGAGATATTGGTAAAAGGCTACCCTATCAGCTATGAAAAACATGATTTCCCTTCGGCCGCGTATGATACCATAGTTTGGTAACCAGTATCATACATATATTGGACGTAAAAGACCGGCATTGGCTCAACTCTTAGATATTTTAAGAAAAGAAACCACCTTAATGGATATATACAAAAGAAAATCGAAACTAAGCCGAGAGTTCAAAGAAATTGATGAAGAAATAAATGACGCCATATCTCAGCTAAATGTAAACGAAATTAGTGTTGGTCATTGTATCGAAATCATTTCGCCATTTTATTCCAATAGGTTGTAGGTAATAAACGATTCACAGTTGAACTATTTCCTTGTTTTCTTGTATGTTTTCAATAAAGCGAGGGTTTTATAATAAGCGTAGGTTCAGAATGCGATCTTCACAGTTTTGCCGAGTTGGTTTCATAGGCAGAATGTTATATTCCTTACTGGATACTGGTTACCAAACATGATGAAGGGTATCAGAAAAGTAATATATCCTATCACTTGGATACCAGTATCCTACGACGATCATTTTTTCTTCGTATGATACTGGTTACCAAACTATGGTATCATATGCGGCCGAAGGGCATGATTTTATTGAACATTTGAACCTTAAGGAGTTTAGTAGAAGTCAGTATTTTTATATGTTTCTAAATTCTAACTAATATCTAAACGGGTCTATTCACGCACGAATAGATATAAAATTAATTATATTTTGACTAACTTCGGCGTTTCGATCAAGTTGCATTGACCGTGGTCACGGGTAGACTCGTGTGATTCGTGCGTGAATAGACCCGTTTAGAATTTAGAAACATGAGCTTAGTTCACGAAAGTTTAAAGAAAAGTATTTTTACATGCTTAAAAACGCAACTAAGAAAGAATTACCCAAACATGGTTAACATATACTGTTACAGCCATAACGTCCATCTTTGAGGAAAGTACTCCCCCTTAGGTAGGCGTCTTGGGATTCGGAGTATAACTTGGTAGTTCTTCAGAAGGCGCAGCTACCAGCTTCTGGTATTTGTCCCCTCTAACGATACCCACAGAAAGATATGGGGCAGTGCTATTTTATAAAGAAATACTGACCCTCAAAGACAGCTTTCAGAACACATAGTTAGATGCTTGTCATCAGATTTACTACTTGGGGCTGGTATACAGCCTATGCCATCCTAAAACAACAACGGGAATCGGCGGTTTCACGGGTAAATAACAATATCGGTGACTAATTTAAGTGATGACCGCAGCGGACCTTACTTCATCTATTTGATCGGTTATGTTACGACTAAACAATTTTCAATAATAACGCTACAAATGGTAATTATGAGCAAAATTCGAATTTGATTAACGCCGTATTGTATGATTGTCAAATCGTAACACACTTCATAAATACCTAAAATAGTTTTTTTTTTCATAATGAACAATTACACTTATTGCTTCATTTAATATTCACAACTTTCAACTAACGAGACTAGTTAATTTAAATCGTCAGTCTCTTTTCTATCTGATAATTACCAAATAGTTTTCTATGGGATTTTTTATGCCTGATAGGTTAGCCTTTGACCACTATCTCACCTGATCGTAAATGATGATGTGGTCGAAGATGTTGTTCAGGCTAACCTAGAATTACGGGCTCTCAAGGAGAGTTGCCAGTACATCCCGTTAGTAGCTTGGCAACAGATTTTCTACTTGAGGGTGGTAGCTAGCCAGGCGGGTATTCGCAAAATGCTCTAACATCATGCATAATGCTATAATGCAGTTCCACAATAGAAACAGATTTCCACAAAAAAAAAAGTTTTTTGTAACAAAATCTTTTTACTCCAGTACCAAAAGAGCTCCTGCAGCAGGCGCTAATATTCTCAGCCGTTTATTCACAATTACGAGTAAATCATTTACTCGACGATCTGGTAGATCTCAATGGCGTCGGTGCTCGTTTAGATAAGCATCTGAACCCTTGTAGCGGTATATTTATCGACATATTTAGCAGTAACTGTTACCTATAAACGTACGAGGTAACGTTATTTTTTCCGTTATGGGAACGTTACTTTTGAATGTATTGTCATACGAGTGAATGTGTCCTGTATTGAGGTTGTAATGATAATCGTTATGCTTAACGAAGTGTTTCCAATTAGTAAACACTTCATTGTGGAGAGGTAACCAGTATGTTTCTTTATTAAAATCTAATAATGCAACACATACACATTTGACCAAATTATATAAATTTGGCGGAAATTAAAAAAAAAATGTGTCTGTAACGCTTGGTTAATTATTATGTATTAGTAACCTGATGTTAATTATTATGTTAAGCCTAGTAGGTAACCTCTGCTTATAACATATGCATTTCGTAACCAGTGACAAACTGCACTACTGAACCTCTATCACCCTGAGACATGCAGTTAAGTCTCATGTGCTTGTAATTGAATTTTTTGTCTCTCAAGGACTGCGGCCAGAACACATTTTTGGGTGATTGATAACAGATTTTCTACTTGAGGATGGTAGCCTGCTAAGCGACTATTCACAAAATGCCCTTCCACGTGCGGTAAAGCTCAAGCCGCCGGTGGGTATCGAACCACGGACCTGCGGCACGGAGTCCATCGCTATTGCCGCTCGGCCATCATTGTTTCTATAATTTTACGACACCTAAATAACTTCTTATTGAAGAGCCTTAATTTTAAAACGGCGTGAAATAAAAATGTGTCCAATAGAGCTGTATCTTTAAACAAATATCTACGCTATTTCTTTCAACATAAAATGCTTTATCTTATAAGCGCTCTTATTATATTGACTCCTAGTTCTATAAGTAGGCCGTTTACCTCCATTTATTCTGAAACCAAAATACCAAACCATTTATATAAAAAAGCTTTTCATTTTTCGCTGAGGCAACAAATTCGTTTTTCGTGGTCGAAAAATAGTAAAGCATTTTGAAATATCGCTCCATTATAAAGGTCTCGCCTCAAGTTCCAAAACTTAGGTCATGTTATAAATCAGGAAAGTCTGGATGGACTAACGGTGGTTAGAATATGAACAGAATATCATTTAAGATGCAACCTTATAATTTTAATATTGTTATGTTTGCAATAACGTTTGCTTCGCGAATTACATTGCAAAATTAGAAATTTACGATAGAAAAAAATATAGTCATATGCGGGATTCGAACCCGCGTTCAATGTCCATCCACCCCTTTAGCCGGGGTAAGGTTTTTTTTTACTCTCGTTGATTTGTAATTTTGTTATGTGATTCGCAAAGCAGGCGTTATTGCAAACATAACAATATTAAAATTATAAGGTTGCATCTTCATTTACAAGTTTAAAACTAATTGCAAAATTTGTCTTGTTTGTAGTACAACGCAGGTTGAACTATAGGTGTTGCTCCATCCCGATACGATGGTTGAAGAACTAGAGCAAAAATTAGAGTTATACTCATAACATTGTTTCATGTTAGCTCATTTGGTTAGAGCATACCCCACTAAAGGGCTGTATGAACGCGGGTTCGAATCCCGCACATGACTATACTTTTTTGTCTCATAAATTTGTGAGAATATATTTTTTTTTACTTAAAATTAAACCGACTTCTGATCAAAAGTGTGAAATAACTTGTTGAAGTCGGTACCGTGATAATTCAAAAGCACTTATTATCATAATATTGTGCGCATTGTACCAAATTCGACAAGTTATTTCACACTTTTGAGTGTTGAAGTCGGTTCCATTTTTAGGTTATCATTTTTGTTTCATCCATTTTAGTGACCATAGCATTTCTTCAACATTTGGACCTTCAAGAGTTTAGTAGATGTCAGTATATTTATATGCTTCAGAACGCAACTAAGAATAGATAACTCAAACATGGTTCGCATATACTGTTACAGCCATAACGTCCAACGAATAAAGTACTCCCCCTTCGGTAGGCGTCTTAGGCATCGCAGTGTAAGTTAGCAGTTATTCAGCAGGCGCTGCTGCCTACCTTCTGGTGTTTTTTCTGTTTGTCATCTCTTACCACATCCACAAAAAGATATGGGGCGGTGCAATTCTATCCCGCTTCTCGACGGGGTACGTTTTTACATGTAATTAAATTTATATATTTCAATAGGCAATTCTATGCTTTGTATAGTTGTGTCCGTCGTTATGTGGGTTCAATTATTATAAGAGATGATGTGGTCGAAGATGTTAACAGCCTAACCCTAAATAAGTACTGACCCTAACAGTTTCCGGAACACTCAAATAGATGCTTGGTAACAGATTTACTACTTGAGCCTGGTAGCTAGCCAGATGGCCACACAGCCTATCCCACCCTTTTTTTTTTTTTTTTTTTTATTTTTTTTTTTAACGTGTGAAAAATGCATTTACGCATTCCCGTCCACCCCGGGGAAGGTGGCCGGGATATGTCGGGCTCGACACCAACTACTCCCACAGCAGCAAGTGCCCCTACCGACTAAATAACACACGGTGTTCCATCTCTACCGCTTCTCGGCGGGATCGCAGGGTCGCTTTAGCACTCAACCACGAACCCGCCACGGTTGCCCGTTGCCGGACCCCTCCTGGGGTGCTACCCCTCACGACGCACCAGAACACATGGCACGTCGCTACCACCCGGGGACCAAGCCCGCAAGCCTATCCCACCCTAAAACAATCTATCGGTTTTAACGGTTAAATTACAAAATCGGTGTTTCATTTAAGTAATGACCGCAGCGGACTTTGCTGACTTATTTGATCGGTTAGGTTACTAGCGGACTTTGCTAGACTAGGCAATCTTGGACAACAGCGCTGCAAATGGTAATCATAAGAAAATTAAAATCTGATAAACGTAAGGTAACCTATATTGTATGATTATTAAATTGTAACATTCTTTATAAAACCCTAACATATATTTATGTTTCTTAAAAAATCAATAACAAAACAAATAATGGTTTCTTCATTTAATAATAACATATTTCAACAAACGAGAAGTTTTATTTAAAATGGTCAGTCTATTTTCTCTCTGACAATGCCCAAACAGTTTACTATGGGCACACAATATGAATGTTTCCTTCATTGAGGTTGTAATGATAATCGTTATATGTAACGAAATGTTTCTAATATAGTATAAACTTCGTTCAAGATAGGTGAGCGGTATGTTTTTTTAAGACTAATAATGCAATACGCATATCATTTAATTATTTGATTTTGGTATATGTGTGACGTGGGTGACCCTTTCGGCTAGCTGGCCTGGGTCCCTCGTCCAGGTGGATATTCGTGCTCTTTGCCTCACGGGAAGAGATGGATCATCCGATTAGGATTGTCTGTCAAGGGTGATGGTCCAAGGAAACGCACAATAACCGGTTTGTAGTACAAAGGTATGTATTTCGGGTATCTACAGCAGTTGCTTAGGGCGTCTAGATAAACCTTAACTTATCCTGAGCTTACAATAGATTACTATCTGCGGGGTGACGGACTTCGGGACGTCGCGGTCGCGGCGGAACCTCTAGCAGGAGCGCGACGGCCTGCGAGGAGAATCGCGTGAGACGGGTTCGCGGACAACGACGGGCGGCGGTTCGGTTAATAAGTACGGGAGTAGTAAGTCAGGAGAGTCGGGAACGAGGGCCTTGCAGCGTGGGCGAACCACGCGCACCGGTTACCTCCGGGTTTAAGCAGGAGACGGGAATAGGGTGAGGCCCTTGCAGCGTGGGCGAACCACGCGCACCGGGTACCTCAGGGATTAAGCGGGGGTCGGGAATAGGGATGAGGCCCTTGCAGCTTGGGCGAACCACGCGCACCGGGTGCCTCCGGGATTAAGCGGGGGTCGGGAATAGGGATGAGGCCCTTGCAGCGTGGGCGAACCACGCGCACCGGGTACCTCCGGGATTAAGCGGGGGTCGGGAATAGGGATGAGGCCCTTGCAGCGTGGGCGAACCACGCGCACCGGGTACCTCCGGGATTAAGCAGGGATCGGGGTGAGGACCTTGCAGCGTGGGCGGACCACGCGCACCGGTTACCTCCGGGATTAGCAGGAATAGCAGGGACGGGATTAGAGTGGAGGACCTTGCAGCGTGGGCGGACCACGCGCACCAGTTACCTCCGGGAACAGGGATCGGGATGAGAGTGGAGGACCTTGCAGCGTGGGCGGACCACGCGCACCGGTTACATCCGGGTTTAAGCAGGAGACGGGAATAGGGTGAGGCCCTTGCAGCGTGGGCGAACCACGCGCACCGGGTACCTCAGGGATTAAGCGGGGGTCGGGAATAGGGATGAGGCCCTTGCAGCTTGGGCGAACCACGCGCACCGGGTGCCTCCGGGATTAAGCGGGGGTCGGGAATAGGGATGAGGCCCTTGCAGCGTGGGCGAACCACGCGCACCGGGTACCTCCGGGATTAAGCGGGGGTCGGGAATAGGGATGAGGCCCTTGCAGCGTGGGCGAACCACGCGCACCGGGTACCTCCGGGATTAAGCAGGGATCGGGGTGAGGACCTTGCAGCGTGGGCGGACCACGCGCACCGGTTACCTCCGGGATTAGCAGGAATAGCAGGGACGGGATTAGAGTGGAGGACCTTGCAGCGTGGGCGGACCACGCGCACCAGTTACCTCCGGGAACAGGGATCGGGATGAGAGTGGAGGACCTTGCAGCGTGGGCGGACCACGCGCACCAGTTACCTCCGGGAACAGGGATCGGGATGAGAGTGGAGGACCTTGTAGCGTGGGCGGACCACGCGCACCAGTTACCTCCGGGAACAGGGATCGGGATGAGGGCCTTGCTGCGTGGGCGTACCACGCGCACTGGTTACCTCCGGGTTGGTGGGGAACACCAGGGTAGGGCGGTTTGATGGAGGCTCTGCGAGCGGTTCGGTGAGTGTGTCGGCACACGTCCGTTCACCGCGGGAGCCTCGAGCAAATGCCACTGCTTCGCGGGCCGCGCTGCCTTATATAGCGTATGTGTTATCGGGGCGTACGCATGTGTGCGTGCGACGCGGGTGGGCTCGAGCGCGTCGGTCGGCGGTGCGGTAGGTAGGTAGGTAGGTAAGTATCGTCCCTGGTCCGTCACACCCTCCTTCCTTCTTTGGAGATTTTTACCTGGGGAAAAATCACCGTTTTAAGTATGTTCAAACAAAAGAATATAATTATACCTAAACCTATATTATGGCAAATATCTGGTAGAGTATTCGGTAGCTTTAGGTACATTTCCTATAAGCATATCTATTATTACTTCTATCTACGGAGATCGGTTGAACAAATTTCTTGAGTTATTTTCGTCTATAACAATTAGGCAATCTTCATACATGTACTGGTTACCTGCCTCAGTCAACACGTTTTATACTGTGGCATTTATTTAAGCGCAGTACTTCTGGTTACAATGTTAAACCACGTGTTGCTATTTAATGGCCTTCTTTTTTTGTTTTAATTATAAATATAATATATCTTGCTTTCTCATCGGATCGGTTTCGGTCTCTAGGCTTCCACTTCTTTTGAGTTGGTTCAGGATTTTGGTTTTCTACCCATTGGGATTATTGAGGTTTTTGCTTAAACCTATCCTCGTAATATGTATGGCGTTCTGGTGATATATTCTCGTAGTCATTTGCTAATCTTACCAACTGTTGGATGCTATTGAATTCATTATACTTTATGTAATATTTATATTCTGAGCACATATTTTCGTAAATTATCTTCAATTCATCGTCTTCCGACATCTTGCCGTATCGACGCATTAATGTTTGTATTTCTATTAAGTAATCTGTAAACCTTTGGCGGTATCGTTGTTTTTTTGTTAATATTCTTCTTAGAAGTTCAATTTCTTGTTCACGGGCTAGGAAAGTGAGTTTGAAATATGAAATGAACTCACCCCAAGTTTTAAACGATTTCTTGTTGTTTCGGTACCATAACACGGCCTTGCCTCTCAGGAATCTAGGTATCACTTTTAGCACTTTTTCTTTTTCAATACCACTTGATTCTATAAGATCCTCTAGTCTTTCTAGGAACTCGACTGGGTCATCCTGTGTATCAAAATGCAGGTTCCAATTTTGTATATCTCGTTCGTTCTGGTGCGGGTAGTCAGATGTGTTTGGTTTGTTGTCCTTTTCGGGGATATTCATACCCTCATCTGATAGCGGAATGGTATCTTTGAATTCAATTTCCGCTTCGCTGGTAATGCTGTCTTGTGTTGACATCGTGGTATTACGGTTCTTTTCCGGATCTGCCCTTATTGCCTCTGCAAGTGTATGGCGTAATTCTTTGACGGTTTGATTTTCAGTTTTCAAGTTTCTCTTTATACACTCTTGTTCCAACTCGGTTTTTTTCAGGTTGTAAGTCCACGACGTTTTATTTGACATTGGGTTTTATTTTGTTGCTTTTACGGGTTCGGGGCCACTGTGCACCCTTGGGTTTAATTTGGGTTTTCTTCTTTTGATATCCAAACGATATGCTTCCCTTAGACTCCCCTGGGATGGGTTTTTTCGTTGGGTGCCACTGTGACGTGGGCTTAATTTCGGTTATCTTCTAATGATCTTCAAGCGATGTGCTTCCTTTAGACTCCCCTGGGATGGGTTTTTTCGTTGGGCGCCACTGTGACGTGGGTGACCCTTTCGGCTAGCTGGCCTGGGTCCCTCGTCCAGGTGGATATTCATTCTCTTTGCCTCACGGGAAGAGATGGATCATCCGATTAGGATTGTCTGTCAAGGGTGATGGTCCAAGGAAACGCACAATAACCGGTTTGTAGTACAAAGGTATGTATTTCGGGTATCTACAGCAGTTGCTTAGGGCGTCTAGATAAACCTTAACTTATCCTGAGCTTACAATAGATTACTATCTGCGGGGTGACGGACTTCGGGACGTCGCGGTCGCGGCGGAACCTCTAGCAGGAGCGCGACGGCCTGCGAGGAGAATCGCGTGAGACGGGTTCGCGGACAACGACGGGCGGCGGTTTGGTTAATAAGTACGGGAGTAGTAAGTCAGGAGAGTCGGGAACGAGGGCCTTGCAGCGTGGGCGAACCACGCGCACCGGTTACCTCCGGGTTTAAGCAGGAGACGGGAATAGGGTGAGGCCCTTGCAGCGTGGGCGAACCACGCGCACCGGGTACCTCCGGGATTAAGCGGGGGTCGGGAATAGGGATGAGGCCCTTGCAGCTTGGGCGAACCACGCGCACCGGGTGCCTCCGGGATTAAGCGGGGGTCGGGAATAGGGATGAGGCCCTTGCAGCGTGGGCGAACCACGCGCACCGGGTACCTCCGGGATTAAGCGGGGGTCGGGAATAGGGATGAGGCCCTTGCAGCGTGGGCGAACCACGCGCACCGGGTACCTCCGGGATTAAGCAGGGATCGGGGTGAGGACCTTGCAGCGTGGGCGGACCACGCGCACCGGTTACCTCCGGGATTAGCAGGAATAGCAGGGACGGGATTAGAGTGGAGGACCTTGCAGCGTGGGCGGACCACGCGCACCAGTTACCTCCGGGAACAGGGATCGGGATGAGAGTGGAGGACCTTGCAGCGTGGGCGGACCACGCGCACCAGTTACCTCCGGGAACAGGGATCGGGATGAGAGTGGAGGACCTTGCAGCGTGGGCGGACCACGCGCACCAGTTACCTCCGGGAACAGGGATCGGGATGAGGGCCTTGCTGCGTGGGCGTACCACGCGTACTGGTTACCTCCGGGTTGGTGGGGAACACCAGGGTAGGGCGATTTGATGGAGGCTCTGCGAGCGGTTCGGTGAGTGTGTCGGCACACGTCCGTTCACCGCGGGAGCCTCGAGCAAATGCCACTGCTTCGCGGGCCGCGCTGCCTTATATAGCGTATGTGTTATCGGGGCGTACGCATGTGTGCGTGCGACGCGGGTGGGCTCGAGCGCGTCGGTCGGCGGTGCGGTAGGTAGGTAGGTAGGTATCGTCCCTGGTCCGTCACATATGGTATTGTGACAGAACACGCTCGAGGCTCATATGATGTAAAGTGGTAACCCTCTGCGTATAACACATGCATTTCGTCACTAGGAACGAACTGAACTGTCCCTTACACCCTCAGACATAAAGCTGTTAAGTATAATATGCCTGTAATTTATTTTTAAAGTTTTCAAGAGATACTTTTAGGGGCTTGGCGACAGATTTTCTACTTGAGAGTAGCTTGTTAAGCGAGCAGTCGCAAAATGCTTTTTTACTGTAATAGTAGAGGAGACGTGGGAGATCGACCTTCACCGACATTCACCATATAACTTGATGAAACATTACATTTTTAATCAAATATAGTTTATTTACAAACATGCTTATAATAACTTGCCTATCGAAAAGTTTTTTTCATAGCTACTTTATATTGTACTAAATTTAAAAAAAAACTTTCATTACCTTTACTCGCTTCATAGCCGAATGAATTAAATCTCAACGGATAGCCTAGGTATGCTTGCGCACTTAATTCTGTGCATGGCTACCTGGCAAGCAGATGTGAACAAGTAAGTCAATATAGGGAAGCCTAACTAAGCATATACTGTGTGTTAAATACTATCAGTTGAGATTAAATTCATTCGGTTATGAAAAGAGTCAAGGTGATGAAAGAATATGTATTACAATGAATTCAATTAAATATAAACCTTTAATTAAATTATGACCTATTTTCTTATTTTACTAAATAATTTTCTTAGCGATGTTCATGAAGCCTGCGCCACTGGAAACTCTTTTGCTGAAAGTAATTGGGATCTTGCGCTGTATACTATTACCTAGAAATACTTTTACCTAGTAACAGTGCTACAGTATAACAGTGTCTTGTTTACTGTTTACTAATTGTTGTTCAATTACTAGTGATATTGATTAAGTAGACAGCTAGCATAATAAGTTACAGACAAATAGGTTGGTGATTGTTACATATGAATATGTAAAAATCGACTTTTCAGTTTAGTTATCTGGTGTGTGCAATAGTCAGTCAGGCCCGGATGTTGTCTAAAAGGTAAATAAATATGACGTAGCTAACTCTGCTTGCAAGTCAAGACCTAACCTATCAATTACCAGGAGCTGTCTGAGCTCTCCGAGCAATGTCTAAGTCAACCAGTAATTTGAGCAAAATGTGAGGATTTTATCTACTGAAATATTTGATGAATCTCTATTTGTTTGTGTAACTGTCAGGATCTTGTCAACCGATCATTTGTATTTATAAAGTTTAGGGTTAACTTCGAGTGACCTTTTGGAAAAATAGCTAATTCATATATTTATATCTCAAGAGAGAGAAGAAGACTTTATCTACTGAACTTTATTGGTAAAAGAGGCCTCTATATTCATTAAATGTGATTAATTACAGTTTTAATTACCTTCGCCATCTAGTGACAGACATTAGACTATTTGATACACTCAATAAGGACAGGACCAGATCACATAATTCGATAAGAGAAAATAGATTTCTTTTATTAGAATAACTGAGACAGAGAGAGATTTTATTTATTAGATTAACGTATTTAATATTAACGTAAATATTTATACATTATAAGCTAGTTATAAATTTTGTCTAGTTTGTAGTTCGATTCAGTTTGGTTGCAGATGTCACTCTGTCCCCTTAAGTAGTGTAAACGATGAGAGCGATTAGATACATTCTAGCTGTGACTCACTTACAACGATAGTCCAGGTGGAAGAGTATGTCCTGGATATAGGGACGAATGGTCGCGGGTTCGAATCTCGCTCGTAGTTCATTTTTTTCCTTTCGTTGTAAATTTGTAAGCTTATTCGCTTAGCAGGCGCTAATACAAAAATAGAATGTTATAATTATCTATGCTTCTATATTAACATTAAATCTTTCTTTAAAGCAAATTATTATACTGACTCTAATACCAAAAGTAGTTTTTCTCCATTTATTCTGAAACCAAAATACCTATCCATATATTTAAAAGAGCTTTTCATTTTTCTCTGAGGCAACAAATTAGTTTCTCGTACTTGGAAAATGGTGGAGCATTTTGAAATATCGCTCTATTTTAGATTTCTCGGCCCAAGTTCCAAAACCTAGGTCATGTTATAAATCAGAAAAGTCTGGATTGTTGAACGGTGGTTTGAATATATATCACTGTGAGAGAAATTGAGAACAGAATCCAATCATGACATTGTAAGAACTCATTTACACTCGTCACTCGTTAATAAGAAAAGAGGTGAGACTCTGAAGATTGACTGAGGAGTATTTGGGAATAAAATAAGTAATACTCTTTATGGAATTTTTTATTTATGCGTAACTTGATATAAGTATTTGCTATAATGCTTTCTATTGATGCCCAAATAAAGTTGAACAATTTGAATACGTTATTTTTTTAATCTCATCATATTTTCTTTTAATAATTGGAGAACACATTTTATTTTTGTTCCGGACGGAAATCGAATCCGTGTCCTACGATTTCGCCCCGGATGCCTATTCCGAAACCTTACTCATTCTGAATATGATTACAAGCACTATCGCGTGCTAAGCGAAAACCACATTTACAAATTTTTGGAGTACAATTGTTTTTACATGTCGTTTTCTTGAACAACATAAAGATGACACAAAATAATATGTTAAGGAAAATATAGGCTTTGGTAACGAGAAAGTCAAGTAGATACGAAACTCCGTGTTGAGCCATATGTGCAGCAACATGTTACTCAGGTATTATTGCTGTTCTATCGGTGTTTATGACCCTTGTTCGCCTTTGAAAATCATCTTACAGAATGATATGAAATATTGACCCAGCCCGTCTGTCGACTACGGAGTAGATTGACGATGCGATTGCGCTATATGCGGCCCTTCATCATTGCAGAGTTTTTCTTAACTCTAATAGAAAGTAAAATGCAATCAATCCCTTCTTATTGTGTATAAATGCTCATTACTTTAACTTGAAAGGAATACTAAATATTGCAGCCAGATATAGCCTTGGCCCTCACATTATTATTGCTATTAAAGCATAATAATTGACACTTGGCCGGTTACTCTCGAAATAATATTAATGGTGTGTTCCGGCAGCTGTCTTTGAGAGTCAGTGATATTACAGACACTTAACAACTATGTCTCAAAGTGACGGGCGCAGTGCTTTTCATGACTTGTGATTAAATGCATCTAATATAGGCAGAGGTACGCTTAACATCAGTTGGGCCTCAAGCTTTATACCCAATAATTTGCTTAATGCCCTCTAAAAATAATAAAAAAATGTAATCATTTTTACTACACAATTGTATTTGTAATAAAATAATTAAGTTCAAGTTTTTGCTCGGACGTGAAACTGTGATTAGAGAACAGAGGTTCGTGAAATTAATTTAGCCACTACTACTGAAAACAGAGGCCTATCTTTTATTTACATATAGATACAGATGTATCTATATGTAAACAAACTAAGGTATAAAATATTTGCATTTCATGAATTCGAAACGCAAATAAGAAACGAGGATATGTCTTGCAATTCGTGGGTGTTTAGTCAACCCCTTAGGGGGAATACAGGTGAGATAGGATGTTTGTTCCGATATATTAGTATTGTACTAGCATGCTTGTTTTTTTTTAAGATATCTTCCTCTACGTGCATACATTCAGAAAAGTACAGTCTTTGTGAAAAGGTTTCGTGAAAAAAAAGACAAAATGTCGGTAGATGTCTTCTCTCTATACTCTTTTGGGGATATAAAGGCATAGCGTAGTATTTTTTAATTAAAAACGATTTTAAAATAATATTTATCATATAGGGTAGTAAGAGCCATACAGTGTCTGGTCAAAGAATAAAAAGCTGTACTTAAATATAAAATAATGCTGTAAGATGACGTAAAAGAAATTTGAAAGCAGCATATTTTTGAACAGCATGCTACTATCACGTCAATGTGAGTGGGTTGTTGTTACACATTGGGCGCATTACAGAAATTATTAGTATCTTCTCGCCCTGATTACCCGTAAGGTATAAGGTATACTACCAAAAAGAGCATTTCGAAGGACGTTTGGCTTCAGGATTGGCCCATAAAACCAAATTCACAACAAAATTGTTTTCTTGTGCTGTTCTGCTTGTTTCAGTGAAAAACGTACTTGTAATTCGTTCTTATGTTGCCTTTTGTATTGATAGAGAGGACATATTGTATACCATCTACACATGAATGGGATAAGGATAGAAATATGATGATGATCTAACGCTATATGTATAATGTTGTGGAATCGGTAATAAATTAAATCAAGAATATACCGAGTAAGTACGTGCATTTATTACATATTACCTACATATATGTGCTATGCACAAAATGATGTCTTGAAATAAGTGAAATGACATCTATAATGAGACACAAACCCATTATACGCCCTAAAGATGTATTCAGGGAGCCGTAAGAACTAATTGTATCAAGATGCCGGAACAGATGTCTAACGCTTTCTTCGTCCAATTAAAATAACACAACGGCTTTACACTAATTTTGCAACTCTGCATTTTTGCAACGACTGCCATCCTAAGACAACCTTTGGTCGACGACCAATTAGAGATCGCACTTATCGTTTAATGGAAATACCAACAAGATAATTCCAAACAAGGATTTGCATCAGGAAAGTGGCCGACTCTATAACCAAACCTATTATATCCTGTACGTTCTTACCGAAAACGTATTTTTAATATGGTCCTGTATTGTCTTTAGTATTGTTTTTGAAGACACATTGTTCTTGTCAGAACAATGTGTCTTCATGGTATTCTCCTCATGAATTGGTAGAAACGTGTGGTGATCTAATGGTGAAGGTATAATGTTATGGAATCGGTGATAGATGAAATCAAAAATATATCGAGTACATACTTACTTACAAAACATAATAATAGATCTCAAAATAATGTCTTTGAATCGATGAAATGTAATCCATTTTGGAACACACATCAAGCTCATTACACGCCCTAAAGAAGGTTTCAGGAAGGCGTAAGAAATACTCGTATGAGAACGTCGTAGCAGATGTCTCACGCTTTCCTCGTATAATTAAAACAAACTCGCAAAGCGACTTCACACAATTTATGCAGCTCAGCATTTTTGGGCGTATCGTGTCGATTAGAAGTTTAATTTTGGCCCGTCGTGAAGGTATGGGCCTCGTTACCGGGCGTTACGTGACCTATAACTCACCACCTTGGGGCTAAATACGAGTGACGTGTCAAATGGAGTAACTTACAAGTAGGGGCACTAAGCTGTAGGACTATTAGAGATTAAGTCGACTTGGTGTTTTATGTTATTTCCGCTTCCGCTTTTACCGCACTATGTTTCGTCCCGCTCAAATAATTCTTCATATGTCCAACGTTTTATAAATTATCTGCCCTGAAAATATGAAAAAATATTTTTATACCCTAACGTTATGTTTCATTCTTACGAGTATGACAATGCTTACTTATCTAAGTTTTCAATTTAAAAATTACCATTTTTACTTATATATTTTGTGGAATTGGAAATATTTGGATGTCTTCTAGTATAATGTCTGCCAGATCATCCATTAATCCAAAACAGCCTCAACCATAAAGGGGGGTCTAGCACAGTACCCTACTCTCCTAGTAATGTGTTATAAATAACTTTATGGTACATATATCTTAGTAATAAATAAACTTTGGTCTATTTCTTGTGTACTGTACTGTAGGCGATTGGTCTGAAGTCCTTAATAAGCTACGATTATTTATTCGTATTTAGTTAATAAGTATTATTTTAACTTTAAGTTTTATAAAAGGTCTAAGTAAATTCTCCTGTAGAGTATTCATGTTTATAATACAGTGTCATATTTACTAATTTTACTCAGATACAGCAGTTAAGAGCCAAAAGTCACGAGCAAATGGGTTTAATCAATTATAGGTATAACATAAGAAATACCTTTTACCGATCAAACAAAAACACGAGATCTTAATAAGAATGACGTTTACGCCGAACGCAGGTTTGATGGAAATAACGACTTTAATAAGTAAGTTTGTAATATGTTATGTCTCCAACTCTACAAGTCTTGTGTAAAAAATGGGTATTCTTGCAATAATCCCGTTAATGCAATTTCACAATACAGGATCTGACTCTTATGTAGAGTGTTAGACGAGAACAATCTATCATGTGTTATTTGTTTGCAAACTCCATTAAAAATATGCGTAAAATATATCTACAAGTCAGCCGAAGGGTCTATCGAAACGTGGGTACGTTTCAATAGACAAAGGAGCGAGCGTATTGCCATCTAATGGGCACAATTCCAGATTGATAAATCCACTTTAACTACTTTTCATTCTAGAGATCAAACCCAGGACTTTTCACCACTCCATTAATAAGTCACTATATTCCAGTTTTATAGTTAGTGCTTTCATTCCGCGTTTACCTACCTGTCGTGGTCATCCTACTTATAAGTGAAAGTACGCCGAACCCTCAGTCTAATTCATTCCCGCCCTCACTAACCTTGGCACAAATTGACTTTGGTAAATTGACGTATTGCGTTGTGCCAACCTTCCCACGCTTGGTTTCCTAAGCAATTAAAGCAAAAATATACACAGTTATAATATATATAGCTATAAACTTTTGGGACAAACTTACCATAGATTAGGATTTATAGACAGACAACACGATTGGGTATATTACCACCCAGATGAAATTACTTTGCACATCTAAGAGGAAATAGTGTAGCTCTGTGTCTTATACTACTTCGAAGCCAAATTCGATCAAAACCGATTCGAGTGATGTCCAATGATGCAAGAACACATATACCACCCTACGAACCAACACATAACATAGCTGCTGCTATCGGGTACCTATTCTTGTAAATCATGATATTTTCAAAAATAGTCCAGCTTATGTATTAAAACCCATTGAAAGCGATATAAGCATTTAAATGATAAAGAATATGCAAATAAACATTCATTTTTAAATCTCAGAATGCTACTCGGCTAAAATGAAAATACCGAAAAATTATCATAATCCTGGTTTTGAGGCTAAAACTGTGCGAGGTATATTATGATTGTGGAAATTATATGAACATAGAATATGTGGAATGTAAACTAATGTGTGGTTCAGAAGTTAACGTTAAGATAATTTTATGCCAAATTATATGACATTGGTCAGTTTGACAGGTGTCACGCTTATTTAAAGTTTTGATGAACTAAACGTGTGCTGGTCAAAATGCGTATTAGAAAAAATGTGTAGGTACTTAACGAAATGCGTACTGGACGATTTGCGTAGTGATCGATATAAGATTTAAATGTCATTTTTGTCAAAAAGTGAATTGAGCGAACAGCTAACGAATCTCCATAGGATATATTTTAACTTGCGCTGCCGACTTTGTTCGCGCGTTGATCGTAACCGCTCCCTCGGGAACTAGTAAGAAACATTCTGGATAAAAAATATTTAAAGTCGATATCGTTCTAGAGGCAAAGGTACTGTCAAATATAATGAAAAATGTAGTAATAGCTATTGGCTCGCCACTTAATACTCCGGAGATACACATTTTTACACTCCCTTAGGTAACTCCAGAGAAAGTACGGTTTAACATACTCCACTCGGACAAAACCTTTGGCGGACAGCTAGATTATAGTGAACGAAACCATTCGTACAGTAATTTGATTTGTCAGTCGCCACTTGAGTAGTACAAGCAGCTCCCGACGCTGCATTGTGAACTTTTTTAGCTGATAGACTAGCCTTTGACTACTATTACACCTAATAAGTGATAATATGGTCGAAGATGTTGTGAAGTTAAGCTAACCTAAAATTACTAGCACTCAACAACAGCTGCCGAAACAGACCGTTAGGTGCTTGGCGATAGATTTACTACTTGATAGCTAGCCAGGCGGGCAAGTCCCATCTGAATATTTTTATTTTATTTTTGTTTAATTAAAACTTATCTCTTTCAGATTCTGATCTCTATTTTAATAGTAAATGTTCTCTAATTTAGGTAAAACTGTTATGTCCCGCTATTATTTGCACATTTTATTTTGCAATATGCCTGTATGGTACAGATACACAGTCGCCACATTAATGGAGCAATTTATTATTTTCATGTTGATTTGGATGCTAAGCAATAAACGTATTTGCATTGTTGTTGATCGAAAGATGGGTATTCGACACATTGTTCAATCCAAGATAACGAAAATTGACATCAACACATCTAAAGTGACAACCAAACATTTGTTTTCATTATTTCTCGTTTATTTTTATACATATTCTCACAAAATGTTGTGAGATGGTAATAATTAATTTATTTTAATTATGGTTGTTTAATTTTAATACACCTACACAATATTTTTTAATTTATCTTCACTATCATTAGTTAGCTCTTTTCACCACATATAAATAACAATATAGCAAAGCATACATCAGAAAATTCAATTAATCAAGGTTTACATCAACATCATTGACAAAAAAAAAATAGTGTGAAGAGAGCTATCAAATTGATTTGGTTGTATTTCGTATATCAAGTACTTATACATTCCATTAGAGTAAAATTAATACATATTTATTAAAATAAATTCTTTGCGCTAATTTGCATTTACATCTATGAAATATTAAATTAATTAAAAATAATGCTTTTTTGACCGTTGTAAGCCTACAGGCAGTCCTAATGCTCTAGCCCACAACCAGTTGGCAGCATACCCATGCTAGCTTCATTGCGCCTCACAGCAGCCCAACAGCCATCTATCTACCCGCAAACCAAACCGAGATAAATAGGTTGAAAAAGTAAGTAAAGTAAAATAATCATCTTTATTCAATTAAATTTACCAAACATGCAAGTTTGAATTAGGTATTCTTAAATCAATGCTTTCCCTTCAAAACAAACTAGTTGTAAGCTTCGGGTTCGTAAACAAACATAGCCGACGAGTTTCCATTAAAGCGTCTTTAATTATGGATTACGAGATTTAAAAGAAACTAAGCAAATAGCCCCTATATCTGCGGTCAGTGGAGAACTTCGCACTAACTGCTAATTACTAGTAATCTTAAGAAACTTCGCATTACTGCGTAGCCTCCCAGTAAAGTACCTCTTAATTGGAACTAACGTTCTCGGTACTTAAGTTGTATAGGCTGTGAAGTTCTTAAATAAGTTAGAAACGAAGTAAAAAAGGGTAAAAATCTATGGTGATGCTACGAATAACAATATATTGTTTACGAATAATTAAAATATATTGTTATTCGTAGCATGTTATTCATAGCAGTATGGATGGGTTAGTGCTCTCAGTGTCAACAAAAGTGTTTTTGTTTACTCCAAAATATTTGAAAGTTTCGATAAGCTGACACAAACGATGTGAAACGATTTTATGTCTTGGTGTGTTGTGAGTACTTATTAAGTGAGAGACTTACAACTTCTTAAGTTAACTATAAGTATTGACGAATGCCCTGTACTGTACTAATCAGCCGAATTGTCCACTATTGAACACAGCCTCCCCCATTATGGGGGGGTTTAATATAATACCGACGCTTGGCAAGCGTCTTGGGGATCGCAGTGTGAGATATCAGTTCCTAAGAGAGCGTTTTAGTTTGTTACCCTTAGTCACCTCTTACGACAGCCACAGGTAAACATGGGGGATGGGAGTGACATTCTAGCCCGGCACCTCACGGGCCCTGTACCCTGCATGTATTGTAAATCCATTTCACAAAGCTTTGGCAGACAAAATGGTTCTAGCGCAACCTGATTTCACACGTGCCTTTCCCCGACTATGAGGTGCGATACGACACAAAGTTTTTGACTCGACATTTAATTATATGCTGATGGGTACATATCTCGTACACTACGTGGCTAACTACAAGTCTTGATCACTAAAGGTAAATTTAGTTTAATAAAAATTTGTGTAAGTTTAGGTTAACTCATTTAGTTTACGAGCTAGATCATGCACGTAAGAACAGACAGACAGACACATACAGTGAAGTTTCATTAATAGAACTCCGTGTTGCTGTTTGGGTACGGAACCCTATAAGAAGAAAAAATACCCCGAATTCAAGCCTTCATTATTTATTCAACCTACGAGCTAATGTGTCCAGACATGTAATCTCATCTCATGGGACGTTCTGACAGATTATAGCGTTAAAATTATACACTTTTGCAGGTACAGTGGTGTGTTTAGGAATCAGTCAATATAAATCAAAATCTGAGCAGAGTATATACTCTTGTTTATTTCCGTACAGTTTCAAAGTCCGGAGTGTATGCAGAAATGTGGGTTACATGAGACAATGAAGGCCTCTGTGGCAATAGATATACAGGGTTATTGAAAAAATGCTAACAACCTCTTAGATTTGACTTCTGTTAGAACTAACCAACATTTTTTGATGTGTTTGTGACGGGATAAGCACGAGCCTGATGTTAAAAGTCTCTGGTGGCTGTAATTTATTTCTTCATATTTTTTATTACTTTTTACTCTATTCAAAGGGAGCGCGGCGCGGTCCATTGTGCGCTCTTAGTTCAGAGTAGTTATTATCTACGAGACTCAAAATCTAAAACATTATGTTTATCTAATAATCTCTGACACATATAAGTTCTGTATCTCCTAGTAAAAGACAATGCCTACTCCGAGCTAAGAACGCCCGCCGCAATACTGGACCGCAGCACGACTTTTTTGTCAGGTTATTTGTTCCGTGCCTTCAACCTGTACTAGTGCGGTCTCATGTTTACCCATTCAGCCTTTCTATAGAGTATTATTGACAAACTGACACATAAAACTTTTTGTCAAAATTTACTGAATAGTTCCGGAGAACGCACGATGGAAATGCGTTACACGTATGTATTTTCGTAAACGACTGGTTTTGTTGAAATTAATTCAGAAATAGCTAATGTCATCGAATTGGCTAGTAGGTATACGTAAAACTGTAACTGACATACAAGTAAACTCGTACGTGGACGTAGCCAGTTGGTCAGCTAGCTTAAACGGTTCCTGTAACTTATCTTTCTAAAAACGTTACGTATGTAATAACTGTCATTCAGAACGGTAAACGAGAAATATATTAAGTGTATATACAAATTTACAGGCGTTTGAGCGTCATACATTAAAATCATATAAAATGACCCAAACTAAAATCGGAATTCCAATTTTAAAACCTTTAAACAATCAAGGAGGTAGCGTAACGTCTCGTCGCGCAAAGCAGTTGTATGTCTCAGTTTTGCTTAATATCGAACGGTGAAATTGAAATTCCGCGAAATAAGGAACGTCTTTGTGATAAAATACGGGTGTACAATAGTTTTGATTTGATTTGTAGGAGAACATCCGGCTAAAATTGAAGTGAGAAACGAATTATAAACATTTTTTTAAACAAAATGCTGAATGCACACAGCTCTGAAATTTACATTAAATATATAAATTTTTTTCGAGATGAGAGGAAACTGTTTGGAATATTACACAAAAATTAAAAGCGGTAAATGTAAGAATTTAAGCTCGACGAAAATTGGGGCTGAACTGAATGAAGTGTTTGTCTATGTCTATAAATGCTTCTGAACTACCAAAAAGGTGATATTTACGACTGACACGGTGCTATTAAAATGCAAGTATATTATATGACAATACTATCTTACTCAGAATACGGATGATTATGTTGAGGTTTACTGTAGCTTTAGCTACTTGGTAGGTGCTTTGGTGCCCGAGAGAGCGTGATATAACTAATTAATTAACATGCAGGTGAAAACGCCGGCGAAAACTTATCAAACAAAATATTTCCGTGTAAAATTACTCGTGTACGAGTATGTCTATATTTATTACCTGAAAGGTATTAGATAAACTACAAACGAGTGTTTCCAAGAAGCTTTCCTTGCGGCAGAAAGATGGCCTGGCATAAAAACTAAGCCAATTTTTTATGAAAATATTGGTCTAGTACTTGTTTTTTAAGAAAAGTTATTAGTGTACCGGAGCCAACATATAATTAGCATACGAATAGGAAGACGTTAATTTGGATTATTATCCTTGAGATACCAAAATTCTGCAACTTTAATTAATAAGCAAGCATAATCAATTCAACTGTTTGCGATTTCATCATTTCTTCACCATTGTAGCCGTTGACAAACATCGTTTTGCGGATTAAGAGGATATATTGGATAATCTAAACGCCCGAGATGAGTCATATGAACCTGTATCGGTATAAAATATATTGCTTATAATCCACATGAAAATTGACAATTGTGTGTAGTTCACATAGTAATACAATAATAAGATTTTATTACCACTGCTTTTTCATATTGTTATTTAAACAATTGTCTTGTTTCATGATGATGTAAGTATTAGAAGTAGGTCGTTCTAGTATTATGATAAAGACAGAACTTGGGTCATTAAATATGTCTTAACGAGTCTGGCCATCACTAAACACACTACCCATCACCATTTCATTTGATGATGAGGTCTTGCGCATTATTTCTTTTCAGGTTTGTATCTCATCATAATCATAACATCAACCGACTTCTACCGATAAACAAGGTCTCCTCCTTGGGGGGATTTGCCATAATCCCCACGCTTGGCAGCTGTCTTGGGGATCAGTATAAAGTTTTTATCTTGGGCAGCAGTCATTTTATTTTGTCTCTCATAATCGTCAAATTTGCTAATTGTACACTGAGTTCGACAAGGTTCTGTTACCTTATTTTGTACAAAATAACATCTTATTAATGGCTATATCATCGTGCGTGGTTGCATAATTCAGGAATAGAGCGAATACGTCGGGGTATGTATAAATAAATCATGTCCAGTACGCGGGGCGAAAGGTCAAAAGGTATATTTCCTTACTTTGACGCATATAGTTAGTAGCGTATGGCATCTTAATTAAAATTAGATTTTACATGTAGCTATAATATATGTAGGTACTGTGGGTAAAGTGTGAGTTTTTCTTGCAATATGCGCCACGAGCGCGTTATGGGAGTGGTTACGCGTTTCGGTATCAAAGTTACAATCATATTTTTAGGCAAAACTTTTTCAAAATTACAATGTGTTATGTCCTAAAACACAAACGATTACATTAGAATATTAAAATATGTATTCACTAATTCTTGACGTAATAGTTACAAGATTCGATTTATGGCCGGCCAAATGCTGTTTTAGTTAAAATATCCCCTACATTTCATCTTAACATAACTTTGAGAAACAAAGGAACCCTGTTATGCACCCAATCTGCAGCAACACCCCATCATAGGTATGTTGTGGCATGCAGCTCATTATCTGCCTTTTATCTTAATTCGCCTGGTTCTGTTTTTAAGTTACTGTTTGTATGTCAAAGCATGCATAGTTTTTTCATACTACCCGCAACATGCCGCGATTGATGCTTCGCTTCGCCGCGACAAACCAGTATTATTGAGAGTCGTCGCTGGACTGCGCCCCGCGGCATACACCACGACGGTGTCGCATTCATAATTTAAATAAGTCCAAATATTGTCGCATCACCGCACCTTGTTATCTATAATAGAAGTGCATCATCATATAATCCTTGAATAACTGTTAATACAATGCGATTAAAATAAGAATAGGACGGGCTCTCGGCTAACTTCACTCATATTCACTCTAATAAGTACAATCAGCAGAAAAAACTTAAAAATAGAGCAGTGCCATATATTTATACGTAATTTTGAATGAGTGACCCGATATTGTTAATTTTAATAAATTTGTATTTTTCAGACAGAGACAGCACAGACGCCGTCTTGGTTTGATGACAACGCGGGCGTCAGGGTCTCATTTCTCCGACAGTGTACTACTACGCGACAGGTTCCCGAGTGCTTATTGATCTTCTCGTTTAATTTGTACTTGTTGACTGTTTAATTTGTTTGAGGTGATTGTTACATTTATTTTTGTTACCCGTTACGATGATGACGATGAGTCTGACTCAGTTGGCCATCAGGACATACGGCATCGAAGAGCTAAGCGATTCAAATTAAGATACCTTAGTACAAAATATTGCTAAGAAATAAAATCAGTTCAAATTATTTCTGTGTTTGCTGTACCTACAGTCACCTTCAACTTCGTTTACCTACCTATGACTACTTGTTTTTTTCCACGACTGCCAATATAAACGTGTCTTAAGTTTTCAGGGTTCATGTATGCATATTGCATGTATGTTTGTGAGTTTCTTTATTTCACCATAACTTCTAAACGGCTTAGCCGATTTTAATGTACGAGATATCGTTAGATTTATCTTAATAGCTCAAGTGACACTATGTACAATAAAAAATACAAAAAAAGCTGGTGGATTTTAGACGCCATATAGTGAAAAAAAAAACAATTAATTTTTTCTTCCAAAGCAATCGTATTGGGTATCAAAATGAAGGGCTTTTAAAAACGAGTCCAAAAATATATTAACTTGCAGTCTTAATTTCAATGTATCGACAAAACGCTTAACGAAAATAAATTATTTGCAGTCGGGTTTTTTATTTTCTTTATTAATTTATACATGTTTTATCATTTCTTTTTTTGCACACTGTACCCAGATCTAGTTTTGACGTCACAACATGGCGCTAGTCCGATCCTATTCTTATTTTAATCGCATTGTACGTGTGATTTTGTGACGTGAGTGAAAGGTGACCGCACCGCGGCCTCTGCAAAGAAAGGACTCCGACTACGGGAGCTGACGGAGAAAACTATGGTATGTACACATATATTTTAGTAGCTTCAATTAAGATCTCCTTTGTGTTTGGGAAACTACAATGTATAAGATCCCTACTCAAGGCTTTAATTACCTACTATAAACGACTATCTAACCAACCCCTGCCGCGCGCGTGTTCCTTATTTTTAGGACAGTTCTTTTTATAAAGAAAAACCACCATCGCCTTCTAAGATACCTTAAACGAGGATATATTTATATTGTTACTATTAAGCTCTAAAGAGTTTAAACTTTGACTCCGAATGAACATCAAGCTTAGCAAATAGTTATTTGCTCATATCGACAGAACCCTTCGCTCCCTATAAGTAAAACTTATGTGCAGGTTACCAGAACTTGGGTGGTAACGTAACTAGACGAATGATAAATGTGAGTCAAAGAATAAATTCAAAAGGAACTCCTTCAAACCACAAAAATATGTATTATAGGGTTATCTCAAACAGCTTATTTATCATAATTTCTAGGTTTAGCATGCGTCAATGCTCTTATAAATAGTACTAGTCGAAATAAAAAAAGTTTCATGGATTTGGTGTTCAGTGTTGATCATATATTGACCTAAGTAAATGTCTTCTGCTATTTGGATAGATGTCGCCAATGTCATAAACATGTGCATTCAAACGGATGGAGACATTCGACTGTCCCGCACCCGCTTCCATAGCATAAAATGTACGAGGACGGTATTCTGGAGTTTCAGGTTCAAGTCCCGCTGGAAGTTCTTCTCTCCGATCTTTTTATCCGAAGTAATTTCTATGTTTTCACTTAGGATGCGTCAATGTTCTTATAAATATTACTAGCCTCTATGTCTTCAAACTAAATATAATAGACAGACTTATCCACGAGCAAATGCTAATCACTGTTATAATGGGAAAACTAAGAAGTAGATTGGGCATACACTGTTGTTTGAGAGGTAATTAATAACTTCGCACACCAAGATATTACAAGTTTTGATGTAGGGCCTCATAATGAGCCGCTCATTGCCGTTAATTAAGTACAGAGTTTAATCACCCATAACAAGGATTACCTACTTACCCTTACACAAGAAATTTGTATATCTTGCTTTGAAATATACCCAATTCTTCCGTATATGCGAATGTCATTGAACTCCGCAACTAAAGCTATTATAGAACCGATTTTGATGAATTTTTTATGCGCTTTTTAGTGGGTATTAGGATGGTATTGATTACAAATGGGACCAGGTAGGTGGTACTAGGAATTTCTGTTTGAGTGAGGCAACATCTGTGGTGTCAGCAAGTTTTATATAAATCTACGATTATTTTTTTATTTTAACTTTTATTCCTTTCATTGTCATTGAAGAATGTATGTGAGTTACCTTTCATTGTCATTGAAGAATGTATGTGAGCCTTGCTTCAGTAGGGTCGAAGCACCATATGATTAAAATAGTCCTCAGAATATACCATCTTGCATTTTAATAATTGTAGAAGTCTACGTTACGTAAAAATGGTTCAGGTTAAAATTCCCTAAGGAAAGAGTAACATTTTTAGGTTTGTTGTGGGAAAATGTGACATCCTATATATTATGTAATTTTTGAAAAATTGTGTTAGTTTGAGTATTCTGTATCTATGTTGTAAAGGTTAATAATTAAACTTTGGCTTTCATGACATTACTTAAAATATAAAAGAAAAAATGGGAAAAACAAAAATATATATAAATAAGTACAGACTTTTGAAGCTTTTATGTGTTTATCCACATGTATTATATATAACGAAGACACCGAATTTTAAATATGGCGGGTTATATTTAAAGTTTTAGTTTAACCATGTCACCAAATAACCATTTATAGGTTTTTTACAGATATTTTCTAAACAGATATTATATTTTATTATGAGTGTAATATTTTTCGTACGCTTGCCCTTTACTTATTGTTTCCCTCATTATTGTTGGAATTTTTATAATTTGTTAAAGTTATGTAGTTTGCCATTATGAAAGAAATACTAAGAACTATTATAAAGTATAATGTAAAATCAGTAAACCATTCAAACCTAACCTTGACTGTTTGATGACACCATGAGATAAATGAGCCTTTCATAACGCGTCTGTGGCTACTTATAAAATAAACAGTTTTTGCTTTTGTAGCGTGATTTGGTAACAGTTACCGTGTTTCTTTTTATGATATTGTGACGGAACGAACTCTAGGCCCACTTGATGCTAAGCGGACTAACCTCTACCTATAATAGATGCATTTCGTCACAAGTCACGAATTGCACTGCGCCCGTCACCTTGAGACATAGTTATTAAGTCTCATGTGCCTGTAATTTTACTGGCTCTCAAGGACTGCTGCCGGAACACACTGTTAGGTGCTTGGCGACAGATTTTCTACTTGAGGGTGGTCGCTATCCAGGCGGGCATTCGCAAAATGCCCTTCCACCATGCGGTGAAGCTCAAGCCCGCGGTGGGATTCGAACCATGGACCTGCTGCGCGGCAGTCCATATCCAATGCCACTGCGCCATCACTGCTTTGTGATATTGGAATTCGCGACACTAAACTAATATTTGATTACAACTTTAGTAAGCAAGTACATATTATAAAAAAAAAAGATTTCGTTAAATCAACCGTGTAGTTCGATCTGGAACGGTTCGTGCTTTTCAGAGTCGCTTCATCATGAAGTACGTGCGCTTTCAACCCATGACGCGGTCGGTAAGTGAAATCGGTTCAAAATTGTTCAAATCATATTGCGCAGAATATATCGATAAGTTACACGAGTAAACATAATCAATGGATTCTGAAAGCTGTCTAAGCCATTAAAAAACATTAAATAGCTTTATAAAATGTTCATAAAATTAAAGTATCATATGACATGATAAGGTTCTGAAAGTTATACAAGGTACCAAGGAAAAATTTTTTTTACAGTGGATTGCCCGCAAAAGACGTCTGCGTTCACCTTAATTTGTAACTAAATGACCCACTTCATGATTTAATTATTTGTCACATCAGGCACAGTTCCAGACCTGGAACTGTGCCTGATGTGACAAATAATTAAAAAAAAAAGTACAAAGTTGATCTTGTAAATATTTTATATATTTTTCTCAATAACTTTCCGTCCATAAGAATTAACCTGGAGATATCAAAGCGACTGTTTGCATTACTCCACCGTCAGCTTTTAATATTCGACATCAATAAAATAGAATATCGATATAATCACAGAGGCGTAACTCCCTCTACCAATGCTGCATTAGCATTCACAACGTGATGGATACGTGACGAATCAACAGAATAAATAATAGTAGTCAAAGCTAAATAAGTACTATAACCAATTAACATCTCATTGAAATGAAAAGACCAAACAATCTTATCAGTAATTATTAGTAACCATGTTGTCGCTGTATCATCTTTCATGAATATCATTACAATAATATACATACATTGCGTATTTATTGGAACACCTTATGAAGCTGCTCTCAATTTAATTACATATTCTGTTCAGTGTATATTGAACACACGTTGTGTTGTGTACCGTGTGTAATGAACCCCGATTGTTAGATAAACTGAATCCGACATAAGATGTCTCTGCCATATTCTCTATTATTTCATAATGGTTTGCCTAATGATCAACCTCATTAGTATATGAAACTACGTGACTTGCAATTCAGTTTTCGTTACGGACTTTCAACTGAGAACTAAGACTTTTGCTCCATCCCCATATGATGGTTGAGAACGAAAGGACAAATTAGAGTCATACGTCATAAGTCGTGTTGACTTAGCCGTCAGAGCATACGCCGGCGATAGAGGTGGATGGTGCAGGTTTGAATCACGTACATGACTATAACTCTTTCCTAACGTTGTAATTTTGTAACCATCACGAATTTTACACTGTTTTTCATTCGTGAACATCATAAGAGTCCAATCGGAAGCTACACCAAAGATGGAGTAAGACTTAGATTAAGATTTTGTATATGACCCTTCTTTTATTTTTATCTATGTATTATTAAGGAGCACCTTGCATCCAACCTACGAATAAATATAACATCCAACCTTGAGTGCCTTGCTGTTTACAAATTCAGCAAAACTGTGTTGGTAGTTCCCCCCACCTTTCTAAATTACTTTGGTCTGGGAAGGTCAACTGTAAGTTATATAATTTTAATAAGTTCTATCATATATCTAGGTGCACCACTTAATGGCAGGTGAGATACAAAATTCACCTATTCATAGTCGCTTTGCATTTTTTAGCTAAATGCATGCACTTTCATAATTTTCAATTTCGTCTTGTTATATAAAAGATTTTACGGCTTTGTCCTCAATTTTTCTTCTCAACCCAAAACCCGCTCTGCTGGACTGTGGACCTATCATACATTGTTTATGGAATTGAAGTCTCGGAACAAGGACAATGGAACTTGCCATATTACGATAACATGCATTTCTATGATTTTTAAGTGCTTATAGAGTTCCGATAGTTTATTTAATTATATCCCAAAATTAGTTTCATCTTTGAATAAAGTAACAGCGTGTTCCAGCAGCAGTCCTTGATAGCCATTACAGGCACATTAGCAGTGCAATCGTCACTTTTTATTTTATTTTATATTGCAGTTAGGTATGCCTTTGACCACTATCTCCCCGGATGGTAGGTGATGATGTGGTCGAAGGTGTTAACAGGCTTAAAGTAGAATTGACGAAATATATCAATTTTAGACAGAGGCTAGTCTGCTTAACATTATATGAGTGCTTGTTCAATCACAATCAAACAATTAAAAAAATATATGCTAATTTAGACCTTGATCGCGATTCACTTACAATGGCTTGATTTTTTTTTACAAAATATTGGTACCTGCTTTTGGAATACATGTAAGCCAGCAATGACCTTTGGTTGACTTAATGCTTTCGACGCAATAGATAGCTGTATTGTTGTATATAGGCTAAAGTATTTTGTCAATAAGGGCCGGAAAAAATTAAAATTGACAAAAATATGAATTATTCAATTCGAGGATTCTACTCAGGCACTCAAACGCGTACCAACCCGACAGTCAAATATTTTCATTCCTTCTCTTTGCTAGAATACACATACATTATATATGCTACTCATTATATAATAATGTTTGTTTTACATGAGCCACAAAATTTCCTGTTTAATATCGTAAAACGTATTATGTCGGCATATCGTCATAAATATTATGCGCGAACGGTATTCGCGAAAGACAAGCCTCCTTGTAATAAAAATGTAAAACGGCCGAAGTCATTTGCGTGACGATGCTTATCGGAGCAGAAATTACTGGTGGAAGAACAGCCGTAAGGACATACTAATATATCGCAATTATTGTCAGTATAAGTTCCCTTATAATTATATTACCAGCATAAGGTGCAAAAAAACATAATATTAAGATAAAAGTCGTTTGTGATTTGAAATTTTTACTTTGGTGCGAGATTATATAACAGTTGTAATCTTGATATGGGGTCAAGTTCAGAAGCTGAGAGTTGCCTGCGTTTCGCATGATACTGAGGGCATAATTTTTATAAATATATTGAACGAAACAAATGAAATAACATACCACTAAAGTTTATTTTCTTCTAAGCATCACCAAATCTTGGTTTAGGAAAACACACTCTTTGTACCAGAAAAAGGAAAGTAAAAAGGTTTTTCACCAAAATTATCTTAACCAAATGTGCAATTAGTAGACCTAATTACAAATAAATATATTACCAGTACTCCTGCAGAATCCAGAAGCACTTCCTCTAATTGTGAGAAGTGGGCTTGTGGGTTTTAATTGTTCCATCCATTTACTAAAAAACTATCTATTATGGTGCCATATAGTATGAGATTCAGCTCTGACAGGTCAGCCAGACGGATGGAGGGACTGATAGCGGAGGCTTTATAACATGTTATATTTGAAGCGCTCACAGAAGCGTTTGCCCAGTCGTTCTTAACCGAACAGCGAGGTGAGGTTTAGCTACATCCCCTGCATGCGTCACTTATTACTTAGATGCGTGACTGTTTGTGGCATCTACTACTATGATTGCTTCCGTGCTTCGTAAGGCACGTTAAGCCAGACAGGGAATTCCGTGCTAGCTTGGATAGCTTTCACCCTCGAGTAGAAAATCTGTCACAAAGCACCTAACGGTACGTTCCAGCTGCTGTGATTCTAGGAATGCCTGTGTCCTATCTTCTTCTTGCAAATCATCACTCACCATCAAGTTAGATCACAATCTCTTGCCATATTATATCCGTTATATAACCTTTGGTGAGTGAACGTGTCAAAGGCTAGCTTAATGTCAAGTGAAAAAAGTTACAGTGTGTTAGCACGTTATCTGATTCGTGGTAGGTACCTTTTGAAACTCTCTAAGGAAACAATGACTAAAATTAAGTTGTACACTACAAAACAAGAACAATAGTTTTCGTGCTTTATATGCATAGGACATCTCAAGGCAGGAAATTCCTTATAGTATGAATTCCACGTTCTTATATGCCTTCCCTATTACTTGTTTTGATGGTACCTAATTATTATGGTTTTTTCATCAGAATTACACACAGTTACCAAGTTCCACGATAAGACAAAAATATTTGAAAGTGGGTAATATGCAGTATCTTAGATTCCATGGCAAATGTATACACCAGAACCCAATAAATGCGTGTTAGTAATAAAATAATACATTGGCTTTTTGTTCTTCAAAATGCAAACTATTTTAATCAACCGCCATCCTGGTATATCAGTTCTATGCTGATTACGATTCTACGCACAAGCTTAGGCTAATTCCACACTCATGTTTATTCCGCGGATCACTGAATAATGTACGCGCTACACCGACAATTTCAGGTCGCGACTCATTTGTGAACACGGTTTCAATGTTGCCATTGTTTATTTTTTAGGGAATTGTGGGGAAGTTTTTTGAGCAATTTGAAGGCGTATAGCATTTTATTGTCTCTTTTTTGTAAATAGCAATACAGCGGTAGTAAGCGGTTAAGTAACATTATGACTAATTTGTAGACAATTATTGTCAGTTCAAGTGATAAAATTGGTTTTGATAAATGAAAATATTATTTTAGAATATTGCCTTATATAAGGTGAAAAAATAAGTGTTGATACTTTTTCGGAACTCAGAAAAAATGCTTACTTAATGCAAATCTGTTCGTAAATGTGTTCGTATGGGTGGCATAAGAAGCAAAAATAGATTATTAAAAATTATGCAATGTTATGGGTTAGTAATTACCTATGATTTTAATGCTGCCTATTACACAATATTTTGAAATATTCGTTTAGTCGTGTTTATATTATCATTTGGCGTGCGCGTACAATATTTCAAAGTCCGGATACCTAATATCAGATCGCCGAACAAGACAAAACCTGAAAAAGTGAAACAGCTATGTTTTTAAATGTAAATAAGTAAATAAGGATAAGTGGTTTCCTTAAATATATATAAGTAAAAAGTTAAGTCCTACGAACACAAAGAATAAGTATATTTTCATTTAAACATACCTAAATAATAGTTATATATTAAAAATAATACAAAAAATATATAAAAAACATTAAAAACAAAAAAAACATGAAAATAATCTACATTTATAATGTAAATACAACTTATAAATCATTGAAAATATCGTGATTTACTCTGTAAATACCCCATTTATTTCATTGACAGTCTTAAGCCTGTTAAACTATGAAGGCAAAGTAAAGCAATGTATATTTATATCAATAACGTAAGCGATTTTTAACTACTACACATACTATTTTAAACAATAACGGTTAAATTGCGCGTCTTTTATGAACGAATATTATATAAGTTCTCACTATTATTTGACTATTACCCAGTAATAGGTTAGACAACATAATATTGGCTAAGCGTTATATTCGATAATAGGAATACAAATATACGATCCTAATAAAACACCTCTAATGAGAACCATTTTTTATGAAGAAAATCTGGTTATTACTTTCGACCACATTGTCATTTACCTTCAGTTATCATTAATCAAAAAGTCTTTCAATAAATTTGGTTACGCAATTACTATTACGACAAACAATTTGACACATACGCGTATTTTTCCGGCTTAAAATACAATTTAGTAACTGTTATTTAAATGTATTAAAATTTATAATATTTCAAGCAAACTTTTTGCTAAAAATATTTCCACAATCAAAATTCTATTATAATTTAAACTCATAACAACCCCTTCGTACGTGGAGTGTTCGGGAATAAAATGTATTTAGGTCGGGCAATTATACACGACGGGCATTTGTATGTCATGCTCCATCACAAAGTGTGACAGGAAAAATTAACTCATTTTCCTTTTCTTTCGTATTACTGATATAATTATTTGATGTACGATTTTGTTATATGATAAATTACAAAGAAGTTACTTATTTATTGAGAGATTATTGAGTTTAAGCATTCATTTAACCGGTGTTGTCCACCGAATTAAACTTAATTTTATTTCGAATTGGAACACCAGCACGTTATCTGATTCAACTGATTATTATTACAAACTTAATAATTATATAATATAGGTTTCCTTTTTGTCATATTATATAAAGGGAACATCAGGCGTTCAAAAACTGTATTTAAGCAAACAATACTCAAAGTCATACTTTTGTATGTTATATTGTTATAACAACCAGTAATTCATTAATTCATACATATAGCAATTAATGATCCATTTATCCTTTTCAGTTACGAAAACAAAAAATAAACCAACAAAATAAAAATGGCATGATCATAAAAATCAAATAATGTACGTATTAAAATCAAGTGCGTTTGACAAATTGTAACAAGCGTAAGGCCGAACCAATAAAAATTGTAAATTAATTTAGGTAAAAAAAAAATAACTGGAAGTATTTATCGGAAATATTTAGATAACCGACTCTAATTATTTCCAGTTTTGAAACCGAATTATTGTGATATTATTTTTTATTAATGAGGGCAGAACTTGGTCTCTTACCTGTATTAATATAATCTTATATTAAATAAAATAAAAATGTCAGAGATTGAGAGATTCTCGACATCAGGCTTAATTGCAGAGTTCTCATCATGTGGGCGTACATGACGTGTAGGTGCAAAATAGGAGATACAAATCTCTAGAACACTCTTAGTTTATTCGTAATTCAAAGTAAGGGAAGGGGGGGTGACCGCCAAAATGGCCTCCGTACACCCCCTAAAGCCATTCAATCCTGAACCTACTCATCATAATCTCATTTTCTGTTCATAGGGCACAAATTACCTTCTCTGTGGCATCTATACTGCTCCAGGAACTGCTTCGACCTGGTGTAGCTGATGTACACTGAAATGGTTCATGGTCTTCACTTTCGATGGTAACTGTCACAAGTTTCACTTATATTCTAGCAGTGATCACAGACTAGTATCCGTTCGATAAATCAGTGTTGCCAGACTCGTGGCAAACGTGCTTGGTGGCTTGATGAATGAACGCTGAAAGCCCGACCCAAATCATTACTAAAGTGACATGAATAAATACCAAGAATTAACACCATATTGACAAATTGAGATGATTTCAGATGAATAATTAAAATGAACGCATCTTTTAATATTTACAGCCCGGTGCCATCCTCAGCACCGGGCTGTAATCAAATTATAATCTGGTGTTGTCTTATTATGATATTCAACCACATCGTATTCCGGTAATTTTACAAGCAATCAGGCATTTTTGATACATACAATGCGACCAATATTTCACTATTGGCTACCGTAAAACAGTAGATACTATTGTATCAGTAATTGAGGTGATGTGACTACTTGATAATAAAATACCTTATATTCAAAGTACTTACCTACTTCAAATATTTGAAGGTGTTTTATCCATTCGCCTAACGACCCTTCCAAACTAATTACTAAAGCCATTAACGAGTAAGTTAAGTAAAATTTGGGCCCCGTCGCTATCTATAATTTCAAGGTGAGTGCACAATAATTCGCTTTAGGGAAAGATTCCCTGATTTTGGTCATTTTGAAGGAGAACTACTCTTCAGAAAATCATTGATTGGATTAAAAAAAAGTGTACACATTTTGGCAACAAACCGGTGATGAAGGTTATTTCATGACTGCTTGAATAATGAACAATAAAAAAAACCTGTGAAAATTCATTATCGTTGACTTCTAAACGAACTAACTTAGGTTCTATCTTACCTATCTAACTCGCTAAAATGTGACCAATTGTATCTTAACAAATCCGTGTTGAAATTATTAAAATTGGACAGTCGCATCCATTTGAACAGTATTATATTAACTAATTCACGCGCTTTTCCTAAAAATAAAAATGAAAGGCGAACACAGACTAAGCAGGACTGCTACTGAAAATTTATTTGTCAAACAGACCTAACAGCTGTCCAACACAGAATCAAACTCAGGACCTTCAGATTCCAAAACGACGCTTTTGCCACTCCACCATAGAATAGTCTAAAGAAATACACCAAATTCCGAAATAAGCGCATTATTTCAGAAACTCGATATGGTCAGACATTCGTTAAGTAGTCTGACACGGGAAAAGGTTACAATCAGCTTTTAAAATAGTTATTGGTTTATTGTTGACAGTAGTTTTATGAAAACCTTTTCGATTACGCCGCTATCTAGTTTACAAAAGTCTCACAAAGCCTTTGATCCATGAATATAAATATCATCGGTCCGCTATCCGGTTTAACAATGGAATATTTCACCCATTACAATAAAGTCTTGATCGGGCGGTTAGCTCCCTAACCATTATTTCGAAAAGGCTTATTTATGTTATTGATTGTCAATAGCAATGAAACAGTATTTATTATACCTGTTTGGTATCCAGGATCACAACATTTTTTGAATTCATCGGCTTCCCGTGACTGTTACGATGGCGTCGGTCCACCTAATTGGCGCTTTATTTTAAACATCATTTGGTACGTGGTTGTCACTTGAAAACTTATTTTCTGATAATCAGTACTTTGCTGATATTTCACTAGTTTGCAAATAATGTATCCATCCTGACTGCGACAGCTTAAGCGTGAATAAGCTCAGTGGCTGGTAAGTTCTACAAAGTACAAAAAAATATTTTTTTATGAATTTCGGTTAGCGTTTGACTACATTCTCATCTTATGGTAAGTGATGATGTGGTCATATAGTAAACAGGCTTAATCACCGTGTTTGCGCACTACTTTTTTTTTGTTTTTTTTTTTTTATAGTACCTTAAATCTATATGCAGTGATAGTTTGGAACTATTAATAATTTGCATTTATATCGAAATTTAATACAAAATATGATATAAAAGTTAGTTTGCTTAAAATAAAAGCTATGATTTTAATATATATTTTTCATTATTGACGTAACTATGCTTGAGAACATAGGCTTAGGATGTACTAGCGAAAAAATCCTAGGTCTGTGCTTGAGAACATTACTATCAAACTACATACATCAAGGATAACTACGTGGAGAACAAACGAAATAAAATTTCTTTCTAATTTTGTGAAGACAACAGACATGGAATATTTTTGTAGTGTAGACCATTTAAAACATCTACACAATTTCTGTCTTAAAGTGAATCTTCCACATAACGAATCTGTCTTAAAGCGAACAAAGAGAAAGAGCATATTCGTCCATGGGAGACGGTGATCACTTATATGTCACATTAAATCAGACAGACTGCTGGCCATAAAACTGAAGTTATTATTTTCAACATTATATGTTCTTGAGTAATCTTTTTTAATGCTGATAGGTTGGCCTTTGAGTACAGTTCACCTTATAGTAAGTAATGATGTCGAATCGAAAGTGTTAATAGGCTGTATCTAGAATTAATGGCTCTGAAGAAAGCCTGGACACACATTTAGGTGCCAGGTTTTCTTTTATGTTATTGTGACGGAACAAGCTCGAGGCCCACCTGATGTTAAGCAGACTAACCACTGCCTAGAATAGATGCATTTCATCACAAGTGACGATTTGCACTGTGCCCGTCACTTTGAGACATAGTTGTTAAGTTTCATGTGCCTGTTATTTCACTGGCTCTCAAGGACTGCTGCCGGAGCACACCGTTAAGTGCTTGGCGACATATTTTCTACTTTAAGGTGGTAGGCAATCGCAAAATGCCCTTCCACCATGCGGTGAAGCTCAAGCCGGCGGTGGGGATCGAACCAGAGATCCAGATCTGCGGCACGGCAGTCCATAGCTATTACCGTTCGGCCATCATTGCTTAGGTTTTGTTCATAAAGGTGGTAGCTAGCCAGATGGGCATTCGTAAAATGCTCTACCACCATGCATATTTTCTGTTGTTGGTGAAAATATATTATATTAAATCTACAATGGTGGGGTAAGGGTAGAACGATGATCCATTACTCGATTGCGGATTTGTGGTGATATTATTAACATACACGTCTGTTTGTGGAGGTGTGTTTGTGAATGAAAGTTGAGAGCGAAGTGGTTGACCAAATTGTTTTAACTCTTATCACCGTAGGATATGAATAGAAACATAAAGAAAGTTCTGACGAGGGTATTAAAGAATAGAAATAATTTTTGACATAACAATATTTTTCATTACAATATGACAAAATATTTTCAGATGTACTGAAAGTTATCCCTTTGTGTCAGTGCCGAGGCACCGAAAAAGGCGGGCTTACACCGAAATCGTAACAAACATTAAAAACCAAATGAAGTCGCTATTGTAACAGGAATAAACTCGCCAGTCACTGAAATATAAAGGCAGGGGTGTAGTGATAGCTAAGATAGTCTTAAGTTGAAACTACAAATTATGTTTAAAATTCGTGAATACATTGAGGTTTTTAGCAAAATTTAATAAAACTTGTACTGATGTATTTATGTTTTACTTGTTGATGCAAAACATAAGGATGCTACTTTCGTAAAACTGATAACTTCTTTCAGACATCAGAGATTTTTTCAAACACATTATAATTGAAATCCTAATTGCAGCCCTTTTGGCACTGATTTAATTTAATGTGGCGATTTACATTACGTGACCGCAATAACCTCCGCACAGTTAAGGCTGTTTATAATCTTGGTTAGTTTTTTTTTTACAAATTACCTCTGTACTTATTTTAATAAAAGCTTGTGTAGGATCTATTTTAATAAACAATGACTATTTATAACTTTTGACACTTTTGATGACAACACGGTGTTAAATTGAAAATATGTTTGGCTCACGACAAATGTCACATAAATGTGAAAAAAATAACTAATTATAAACGCGAACTATGCAAAATATAGTCTGGACACTTCATGATCCGAATCCGCCTTTGAATTACCCTCTTTGATATCCAATACCTTTTGAATAATTAGGGAGCACAGTTTTGCACTTAATGTGCAGCAATGCCCCACTCACATTGACGCAAGCAGTAGACTGAGACCGACAGATAAAAAGGAGTGACAAACAGATACAATTTTTGTAAAATTTGTTTATATCTTCTCTCTTTCTAGTGGATAAATTGCCTATAACATAATAACAATACTCCTATAACAGATCCAGCATTAAGCTCGGAAGCCTTATAAAACATTATCTCGCCGTCACCGCGCGCTATTGTCTGTGTGCATCCGCGGACATTGTGGCTTTGTGTCGTTTCGCAGACCAGCTGCATGTGTGCTACAGTTTTAACAATAAAGATTGTATAAATGTAATGTATATGTGTATTTACCTGATCAATGTTGGTTCTCAACAACAGTTACCGTCCGGTGACTGTCTGCAGCAATAGTAGCATAGAACGGTATACATCGTCTGCTGCTTGACGGTTTTTTTTATGTATTAAGTAATGAGATCAAAAAGTTGTCCATCTGGTGATAGGCGTCAAGACTGTCAATTACAAATGCAGTGTCATCGTCCTCGTTCTGTTTGAAACGCACTGCTTTCGTCATTCTGAGAAATTGGTTATTTATGTCTAAAAGTATGGATATTAATAATGAAAACTCAAAGAAGAGGTCGTGGTAGACGTAAATATCAATTAAGGTCAGTATTTATTATTTATAATAATAATCGCATGTTATTATTTATAATAACATGCGATTATGCAAATTGAAATGTTCCATCACGATAGCATAAAAAGACAAAAATATTTGGAAAATAATTATAATACCCAATAAACATGAACGATATTGAATCCCAGTACACCCGACCAAACGAAACTACGTTCGAAAGCGCTCCGTGCCCTCTTCTCTTAAATATAAAAACAGTTTTAATGCGCCCCATGGGCAGCATGCTAAAGCTCTTGTTAATGTCAGCAGGATTCTGCTGACATTGACGCTTGACAAAAGGTTGCGTCAGAGAGGTGTCTAGCTATAAAACCGGAGAAAGGACGACATCAAAAAATATTATTTCAGTAGACATGTTGGACGTTTACAATAATAATATTTTCTCTATCTCTCTCTTTCTCTTATTGTCCTCCTTTATGTTAAAAATATATATAAAATTACCCAAGGTACTGACCACATATGAGTAGGATGAGTAGGCTAGGTACTGGATTAAAAATTCAGTAGTTGAGAAAAATATTTATCTGTATACAAAAGTATTTCAGGCTAGTCATAATTAAGTTTTTGAATATAGAACAGCTAGTTGCGTCAACGACACGCCGCCAAATGTAATTTACATTCAGTCGGGAGTTCACTCAACTTAAAATAAATTGAATGTACTTTTGGAACTCGATTAGCTAGTAGTGAGTATAGTAGTTCAGTACGTTTGAGAAGTTAGCACGTAAATTCAATGATGTCATGATAAAACGTAAAATAAACAATAGAAAATCTTGGTTCGTACAAATTTATTATAACAATTAGAAGTAAAGCAAAGTCAGATCCAAACACAGATCCACAAATATTTATGTGTATAGTATTGATGCAGATAAAGTAATGGAAATTTTGATTACAGAAATGGAAATATGTCACTCATAATATTTCATACTGAAAAATAGCCAAAGGTAGGGTACGCCGAGCGACTCTATTGATATTCGGTATTGAATCGGAGACTAACATTGATTACAGCCACAATCCAATCCGTCGCGCTCAGCTGCTGATGTCAAATTAATTATGTTGATATAACTTCTACTCGGGACTTCATCAGAGATGTAGGTACCTTAACATTTTATTAGGACTGGAATTACTCTGAGATAAACACAGAAGGGGCCTTTTGGTAATTATTGTATATATAGTGAGACTTGTTTGGTATATATAGTGAGACTTTGGAAGTCAGAGACCAACGTGATCAGAAAGGAATGTGGACTATTATAAAAAACGGACGAGTAATGATTGACAGGCAAACGGCGAGTGCAAATGTAACAGTTAGGGAGGAAGACCTTGGCGTATTCTTATCAGACTGGAGACATTCTCGAAAAAGTTCAGACTTTGAGTACCTTTATGAGATGTGGATGTATATAGAATGTCAAGGAAACAAAAGAGACATACTGAGACTGTAGAAAGGTTAAATTCGTGGTTTCTGCCTAACGCTTCTAGAGATTGTCGTGACGGTATATTTATGTCTATTTCATTATCTCAATAATATATTTATCTTAATACGTATATTATGATATCCTTATCAATACAATACGACATTGTATCTATTGGTTTATTCATCTAAAATACAGAGTTGGGTATATATCTGTATTACTTTTAAAGAAGAAAGGTAAAAATTAACTTAATATGATATATATGAATAAGAGTATATTTATTTAAAACCTCAATATTTATTATCAAACCAATATTGGACTGGCCCACAAAAGCAAAACATCTTAAAACAATTATCATTAAGAGCACATTACATACATTTTGAAATAAAATCGTTTAGAGCCACAACAGCTGTTGACTCTCATTACTTCTCACAACAATAACTAAGAAACGATAATGGAATATAAACAAAGCTAAGAAAATTGTTTCCTATCCAACTCTGTGCAAACTTTTAACGATAATATTATTGTTTAAGTAATGGCTGAAAATACAATTATCGACAATGTAAAAGGTGCGGTAATTTTATACTACCTTTAAAAATGCAGAGCTTCTGATTTCAACCCGTAGGTATATTTTTGGTGACCACACATAACTTTTCCCTTGAGTTACTTTTGTAGTGAGTCAGTTCTTATTGGATACAGTAAGTATGCATGTAATATTCTAAAGTCTTGTTTTAATATTACAAATTTAAGTCGAGCAGGTTTTATGTTTAATTATATGAAAAAGAAAATGCTTAAACCCCAGAATCTAAATGATGTTGATTGTTCCTGATTTGAGCCCATATTACGCAGTCTTAGACTTAGTCTACTCGTGACCACGGTCAATGTAACTAAATCGAAACGTCGAGGTTAGTCAAAATATAATTATTTTGATGTTTATTCATGCGTGAATAGACCCGTTTAGGAATAAAAAACATGAGCTTAGTTCAAGAAAGTTTAAAGGAAACATATTACGCAGCCTCACCAAATGCAAATGAATCAATCTATCATGCACAACCGCAATATAAAAAACACCTATCCTAACATAGGAGTATATTATAACAATAACTGAAAATGATCAGGCCCGTACTAAAGTATGTTGCATAAATCACTATGTACCTGTGTCATGTATTCATCGGAAGATTCTCATCCGAGTGTAGGTAATTCTTCTCTCCGTGGTGAATATGGCACATACCGTTTAAGTTTATTTTTTACATATTATTGTGACCATATTATATATCCACCTCCTGTTAACCGGACTAACCTCTGCCTATAACAGATGCATTTCGTCACAAGTCACGAATTGCACTGCGCCTGTCACCTGGAGAAATAGTTGTTAAGTCTCATGTGCCTGTAATTTATATGACTCTCAAGGACTGCTGCCGGATCACACAGCTAGGTGCTTGGCGACAGATTTTCTACTTGAGGGTGGTCGCTAGCCAGGCGGGCATTCGCAAAATGCCCTTCCACCATGCGGTGAAGCTCAAGCCCGCGGCGGGATTCGAACCAGGGACCTGCTTCGCGGCAGTCCATAGCCAATGCCACTGAGCCATCACTGCTTTATGCATGCGTATGCGCTATATGCCGCGTAATTGTACTAAAATCGTTGTGAGATTCATTAACTCAAAATCCATGTCTTGAGTTTCACGGCATGGTGGAAGGGCATTTACCGAATGCTCGCCTGGCTAGCTACCACCCTCAAGTTTAAAGTCTGAACTGAGCCTTAATGACTTTCAACAGTATGGCAAACCCGTACAGCGTGAAAGAGACAATATGAAAAGTTTTTTTTTTATATTAGATATGTAGTAGCCCCGTGTGATAGAAGGCGGGCCTATTGCCGTGTGCCGGGCAATGGCCGGAGTTTGAACTGTTACTGAGCATTTCTTAGTAAAACATCCTATCGTATTCTATTGCTTGTTGCTTGACTGGAAAATATTTTGTTTAATAGGTGGGCTATTACCAGTATCTATATGTGTTATAGATTCAGTACGGGCTTATCCATCCTTTTCAGTATTAACTTAATAAAATATTGCTGTTATTTTCTGTAAAGACAAATTTTATTCATTACATAGAGATTCAAAATCTCCGAAACCTCGATTCCTTGGAATTGAGTTCATATAAATCCGTTCATATTTTTTTTTTTTTTTTACTATTTTTCAATTATATACTATTTATTAAACCACCAATAGTAAAAATGTCTTACAAAAATACATTCCTAAAATTACTGGGGTTGTTGATTTAGTGGAAGTAATTAATTAGAAGAGGGGATATTTTTCTCGTATTTTTATTCAGTCTACGATCAACAAGAAAATCCAGGTAAAGGTAATTTTTATAAAATCCAAATTCAAAATTGTTTAACCATGAAAAGTATACTTAGTCCCTTTTATAATCCTTTGAGCCTGTAACATAGGTATGTTAAAAAATACGTGATAAGTAACCTTATCGCTTCTTATTTATTCTGGGCAAACAGCTTACATCAAAAAGGTGAATGAAATACTTAATCGCATAAAATCCGAAGACTTATGATATTTCTCCTCAGCTTCTTCTAATATATATATTAAAGAAAACCTTAATCGTTTAATAAACTTCAGACGTAACAGCGAAACAAAGTTTGCTTTTCAGTTAAGTGTTCAAGTACTGCACAATTGCTTTGAATGTTTGTCATGATGATTTCGATGGTATTCATAGAGAGTTTTAGTAAATAATTCAGAATAACTCACGTGAATAAGTTAGATAGCTCCAACTATAGTTTCAACCACATTCGGTGGTCTTTTTCAAGGCGAGATCGGGAAGCCCGCGTTGACGTCTTGCTTAGCACTGATCATAGAGAGTTGTATGCAGTTCTAATTTTGATAAACCACGAACTTCGAAGACGATCGCACATAAAATAGTACAAGTGAAACACCTATAAAGTATAGCAGCAAGAATATTTGCTCGTAAAAAGTAAAGAGTTAAAGTTGTAGCGTGAAATCACAAATTGGATTTAATTTTTTATTTAATATTTTAAAAAATATGTATTATATCGAGCATTATTTTGTTTAATGGCATGTGTTCATTAAGATACACGTGGTGTAGGCAAACTGCAATAGACAAATTTCCGCTCATTATTTTTTCATTTTATAAGGTTGTCTGTTGTTGTTGATATGTACCACTTCGCACCTAACAGTGTGTTCCGGCAGTAGTCCTTGAGAGCCAGTAAAATTACAGGCACATGAGTCCTAACAACTGTACGTCTCAGTGTGACGGGCGCAGTGCAATTCGTCGTTGACGAAATGCGTCTGTTATAGGCAGAGATTAGTCTACTGGGGCTCGAGCTTGTCCCGTCACAATGCCATAAAAAAAAAATTATGTCAATATATTTTTCTATCAATACCATTACCTCTATCACTAAGTCAAATTACCCTCCTGCCTGCTCTTACTGTTCCATAACAAAGATAAACCTATATTCAGTTTGCGAAGAATTTATTGAGGCGTCGTTAACTTTGAAGCGAGCTTGTTTGTGAATAATTTCATTCGCCGACTAGAACCGAAAAAAATATGATGTTTTTATACAATATTCGATAAAAGCCTTTCATGGTTTCTTCGGAGATTGCAAGTATTATTTTTTGGTTATGAGAAAGAAATGTTATGATTTAGATTTAAAATTGTTTCATTTGATATTATTTTTTAAAAAAAGAAGATTTTTACTTAAGATCTTGACTGTCTAAAGCATATACCTATAGAATAAGGGAAAATAATTCAAAAAATGAGTACATTTGTACAATATTTTAATATGATTATAGGATTTGCTGCGTGATAGGCAAACAATAGGGCCTTTTACCATTTATTAGCTTTAAACTATATAGTTCAATATAGTTAATAGGCATATTATGCCTATTAGCGAGATCGGGGCTTGCAATTTTTTTATGGCTAATAGGTTACCCTTCGACCACTATCTCACCTGATGGTAAGGGATGATGTAGTCGATGATGTTGTTCATGCTAACCTAGAATTACTGGCTCTCAAGGACTCTCTACTTGAGGGTGGTAGCTAACCAGTCGCGCATTTGCAAAGTGCCCTATGACCATGCTATAACGACTGCCATCCGTAGACAACAACCGGGACCGACGGTTTAACGTGCTCTCCGAACCACGGAAGCGCTCAGTAGTAATGTATAATAATGTAATAGCGGTCACCCATCTCATGACCGCGGGCGACGTTGCTTAACTTTGCTGATTGGTTAAGAACAGCTAAGAAAACTTCGCTACGAGCGCTTTATCTTAATTGGGTTAAGTTATTTTGCAAATGCTCCCTTCAAGTTGAAAATCTGTCTCCAAGCAACTAGTGCTATGTTCCAGAAGCTGTCCACAAATCCTGTGTTAGAAACACCTGTCACCGGGTTAAGCCTGCTTGCCATACTCGACCACATGGTCAACATGTAAGAAGGTGGTCAAAGAAAACCTAACAAAATCTCTGAGCGTTGATTGTTTCATTGCTTTTATATTGTTGCTAATACTTGCCAAAGAAGCACTTGGAAGCCCGCATGTACTTGTGATCGCTTCAGGGGTCGCTTGTCTCTAACAGCACTAGTGAAAACAAGAATTTAAATTGAGAATGTGTTCGAGAACAACACAAGGGATGCATATGTTTTCTCGCAAATCTTCCTACCCTCACACTCATATAAGATCAGTACTCAGTACCATGTGGCCTGTTTGAATGGAATGGCCATGTCGAGTCGGTAGTAATCCTGCTACCTCTCTAGCATCTCATGTTAAGTACTCGTGTACTAACCTACTTATTTTCTATTACCTACCAAGTTGTATCACCTTAGTTATTATTAATTTAATTTCGATTAACAACAAGCTTTGTGAATATTACTTGTTAAAGCACAACTGGTCAAAACTGGGGTAAGGGCACAGCCTGGACACTCGACTCACGTACCCCGTGAACTCAGGATCTTAAAATTTGGTACGAAGCAACGTCTTATAGCACAGATAAAAGAAAAATTGCGAAAAGCATAACTTTCTAGTGACATCATATAATAACATATTTTAATACTTTTAATATGTTAAAGATTTCATTTAGCAATAAAATACTATAACTTTTACTTATATACCTACAGGTTTGTACGGAACCCTCGGTGCGAGAGTCTGACAAGCTCTTGGCTGGTTATTTATTTCTAGTCTGTGATAGCTGCTAATTTATGGTCATTTGAGAGCCCATGGTATTTACGTTATGAGACACTGCAGTTGATTCATCATTCCTATCACTGAGCAAGTTATACTACGTTATTCTTTTACCCCCCCCCCCCGCCAAACAGGCAACACCTTTCTATGTAGTGAAATTTGTAACTGAATATTTGAAACATCAGTGATATCTTTGACCTTGTTTATTTTATGTTCGAAAGATATTGACGTAGGCCTATACGTGTCGAAGGTGGTCTTATTTCGTGAAATCTATGTGGTCGTGTCGCACATATTCTCAAACATTTGAATTTTTGAATTTGAAGCAGTGATGGCTCAGTGGCATTGGCTATGGACTGCCGTGCCGCGGGTCCATGGTTTGAATCCCGCCGCGGGTTTGAGCTTCACCGCATGGTGGAAGGGCATTTTGCGAATGCCCGCCTGGCTAGCGACCGCCCTCAAGTAGAAAATCTGTCGACTAGCACTGTTCGGACCGATCAATTTCGCGGGCAATTGGAACACGCTGCTTTGGTAGTCGTCTATTGTGATCTATGGATTTTTTTATGTGAAAATAAACTTCAGTTTTTTGCTTGCTCAGTTTTGGTTTTAGCCTTGTTTTGATAATTGTTACTTTACGATTTGTTAATAAAATTGTCAATTTGTGATTGTGATTTTGAGTTGTGCAATTGAGACGGTGCTGGTTCCTAACGTTGGAGCCTCGGAGGAGGAATCCGGCCATCGGTGCTTCTCGTCCACACGTGAGTTATTTGCCTATATTATAAATTTGGCCAACTTTATAATTAGGTAACTCTAGTGGGATCGCCGCCGCGACCTATAATAAGCTGCAGTAAGTTTTATTTTGCAAATTTGATTGTGTAACTTGTTCTTTTCAGACTTTCTTTTCAGCCTTCTCGGCGTATCGCCGGAGCATTAAGGAGCGTTAAGCATTCAAAACAGATTGTCCAGGTGGAAGGCGCCTTCCACTGAACAATCCCTGCCTGGGCAATCTGGAATCTTAACAAGCACCTAACGGTGTGTTCCGGCAGCAAAACTTGAAAGCCAGTGAAGTTACAGGCACATGAGACTTAACAACTATGTCTCAAAGTGACGGGCGCAGTGCAATTCGTGACTTGTGACGAAATGCATCTGTTATAGGCAGAGGTTAGTCCGCTTAACATCAGGTGGGCCTCGTGTTTGATCCGTCACAATAACATTAAAAAAAAACATGATCGTGATTATGCAATGACACACTTTTATTCGGAGCAGTATATTCTGAAGATGACATCGTTATAGCAGACATATAGAATGTCACAATAATAACGAGCTAACCTAACTAGCGATATATGGAATTAATAATGAACAGAGTGAGATGGTGAGGAGTGTTCTGCCAGGCGCTGACAGAAATAACTTCCGGTGATGAAAAAAAGAGGCCCATAACCTGTCGATTAAAAATAAACTAAGTGTATTAATTATCGTGTATCCTCTAATTTGCACGATGCCATCATGTTCGCCCACATTGTTTTATTTCTAAACTTTGACTTGACTTGATGTGGAAAGGCTTACTTTTTAACATTCCTTAACATATATTAATATATTCTATCTTCTTCCTGTATTATCACACCTAATGTGTTAGTATAAAATACAACGTCATAACTGGTTCATTTAGATATTAACGCACTGGCCAAGCCACTGATCCTATACGCATAATGTTTGGAGCCTGTGGTTCTTCCAAAGTGTTGGCTTCCTTAATCATTAAGAATCAATCATATCAAAACATAGCGTACATACGTAGTGCTTCGTCATATAAGGGAAAACAACTTACTTTTTAATATTAAATCTTAAATTTATAAAAATTGCAACTCCTTAGAAACTTTAAATTTCATACATAATTACATACATTCAAACATATGTCTATACTTACATTATAATGCCTGTCAAAATCATAACGCTTCTTTTTGGGAATAAGTAGGAAGGTGGCGAGGTAGGTTTATAATCTGTATACAAACAACGCGGTAAATTCAATGTTTCGCCCATCATGGTACTCATTTTCATGCTATTCATTATATTATTTCAAAATAGTATTGCTCGTATTAAATAGTATTGTTATGAGCTGAGGGTTCGAGATAAATAATGGATCACTATTCACGAGTTCTACAGTCACTTCACACTTTACTTATAATTACACTGAACTGTCCGCACTTTACATAAAACTAATTCACACAGTACACTGTAAAAAACCGTTCGTGCTTGGAACGCTGTTCATTCAATGATAATCACACTGAACTGCGATTGGAACTCAAAGTAAAAACTGACTGGTCGGCCTGCATCCGACCTTATTCATATCCAAAAGTAATTGTTTCCAGAATTTTCAGTACTAGTCTTGATAGAAGAACAACAAGGGGCCCCATATCACCCCTTTAACGTCAATACATCAAGAATACGTCTTAGTAAGTATTATCTCCGTATCATGTATTCTGCCTCCAAGCAGTAGTGTGTAAACAACACTGTGAAGGGCACTGTAACAAGTGATAGCAACGCAATATGCGTACGCGATTTAAAGTTGTTTAATTACCATGTACTATGTGACACTGCAACTGTAATATATAGCGTACATGTTGGTACATTATACCAAAATAAAATAATGATTACATTAATTGAAATAAGTTTGATTTATGAGTTTTTAGACTTTTTAGTTGTGTAATTAATAATTACACCATTTTTAATAGAAAAAATAAAATTGGCTGCATAATGAAGGACATATAAAAATTAAAGTTAAAAATAAATATAATATCGTCTATAGACGTTTTATTAATGTTTTAACTTGGTGCTTTAGCTTCGTTATGTTGATCTGTTTTACCAAAATAATGAAACCGCTGCGCGTCTTGGAAGTGCATCCATTTTCGCACATCTTTCGCAGATAATGGATTATTACACGAAAGGGTCCTCTTTCGAGATGTAGGATGTTGTAGTCTTGTGATCAGAACTATACCATTTAACTTCAACGAGAGATAATATGAATTTTAAAATAAATCAAAACGCGTTCATAAAGAAAATTTTTATTGAAGAATCTTTATGAAAAATTGTCCGGAAAATTTCAGAACAGTTTTAAACTCATTTGACTTCCTTCTTCTGAGCCCCGAGATAATTAGTACGTTGTTTGCTGAGAATTGTGCTCAACGCTATCTACTAGGCACAGACGTCGAAGATCAAGAACTTTGAAAAATCTCGAATAACATTATGTGAGTCTTAGCCGTTTCCTAAAGAATAATTATGGACAAAGCAAGTGAAAGTATTCAAACTCTATTAAAGAGAACTGCTTCTATACATCGTACAGTTATACTTTTACACTATGAGGCACAATAACAGTGCCTACAAATTTAGGTGCTAGATATTTAAGAAACATTTAACTGTCTTCTTCTCTGTATTTTGTTAGGCATCAGAAATAAAAAAAACATTACTATTTAATACAATAGTTCGGTGTTTACATGCGTATCCATTAACAAACCACATTTCATTCTATCTCTCCTTAAACAAAAGTAAACAAGCTTACTTGAATATCCTTGACATTAAAAAACCAAATATTTTTCTCAGGCAGTATCCAGAATCTTGCTATATTTAACAAGGGTCAAGGGTCCAGAAGTCGGAACAAAAAACTTTGAACAAATTCATAACTCTGTTTGGGGACAAAATGAGTTACCGCGAGAGTTGTTGAGAAAGTTAAATTAACAGCTAGGCCTTGTTTTCTTTTCAGAGATAAAGACGATTACATGGAATTTTATGAAACATTAGATTTTCTAAGTTTTTGCTCGGGTTTTCGTACTTTGTTCAGGTTGTAAGTAACATAAGTTTTTATTCTGTAACAGTAGAAATCATTTTGTATCAGTTTGTCTGCGGAAGAACTGCCACAGAATTTTTTGCATTAGTGTATCACAGTTTGAAGGATAGGGGTGCCAGTGAAAATAGGCATATGAGACTTGAAAGAGAGAGACGAAATGCATATGCGGCAAAGCTTACAGCTTAACACCATATCGTGTTGGTTTCGTCACAATTACAAAAAATAAGGACAACCAGTGCAAATAAAATATTGGCCATGTCAACGTTTATTCAAATGAGATGACTACGCCGTAGCACTCGTAGACCTTCTACGAAGATCACAGACGGTACTATCTATAAAATAATGCAATTGTTAGATACAAAAAAATATTTTCGTTTATCCATTTAGTGGCATTATTTGCCGCAATTCTGCTGTTTTAAGCACATTAACTTTCAAATTGCATTTTCCACACAATGTGGTACCTAAATAGCCTAATACATATCTAGCTTATACCGGCTTATACTTACCATTAATTTCTGAAGATATGCAAAATTCGCGGAAATATGTGCATCTTCATCACAAATTCTTCTTGAGCAGAAAATTTGCCATGGATAATTATTTTGTTATTATTCAAGACTTAAGTAAAATTTCACTTCTGTTTAGATCGTTGCCACAACTATGAGCCTTAATGACAAACGTTATTTAAGCTGAAGTCACTAAATGGTAAATTATTGTCAACTGAGATGAAATTTGGTCTCATGAATATTTTCGTTGGTGGAATGGAATGATATGATCGTATTATGTTAACTATGAAAATGGCCTGCTCATTATTTAATATGCATGGAGTTTGGCTGTTTTCACGGGATAGATCTGTTATGATCTGTATGTCTGGTCGGCACAAATAATATACCATGTTTTGTATCCAAGCTGCAGCCCTTTTCCATATAAATAAAAAAATCTAAATAAAGTGACCCTGTGGGGTGCTAGAATGTCAACCCCCATTGCTACCTGTGGGTGTAGTCAGAGGCGACTTAAGGTAAAATATCGGATAGTGAGCAGCAGCGCCTTCTGAGGAAATGATATCTTAAGCTGCGATCCACAATGTCATAAATCCACAAATGGCACGGACTCTGGTATCCGTAGAAAGAACTTTGATTTTTAATGAAAAATAAACTGTCAAGCGCGTGTCGGGCCACGCGCAATGTAGGGTGTAATATTACATATGTGTTATGAGATTCTAACTTTAATGAAGTTCAAGTCATAAATGATAAAGGAATAATATTAGGTAGTAAATTAATCGTTAATGTAAATATTCAAAATATAATAATAGCGATGAATAACAGAGGTTTAAAAATATTTAATTTTGTCATAAGGTCCTCTAGTAACTTCAACAACGAATTAACGTATGTATTACATCATATTAAACCATTATGAAGAGCTGCTAAACAAATATAAATTATTGCAATTAAACTCTAGGAGGCAACAATTAGATATTATGCTTCTGTATGACCTACATCATAAGTCATAACAGATATGAGTGTACAGAGTTGATCGATTAGCTTCGGTATAAGGTACTTTTTAGATCTTTTCCTCGCCGTCTCATAATTATTATTATAAATAAGAATATTTTATCATTAGAAAAATATTGTGACTCTGTTTGTTGGTTCTTGAATATATATATGCACAGTCCCTTCAGTGTCGTTATATAGTTTACACTATATATAGATATATATACATATACAGTGTAAACTCAAGGGACTGTGCATTTTATGGCGTTATAGATAGGTGTCGTTAAAGAAAAAAGTTTTTGAGCAACTAAGAAACGTATAGATAATCCATTATTTCTACTTAATAGTCACGGTCAACAACAGTCTACACGTGCAAGCAATCACAATTTATAAACAAAATAACAAATTGCTTAGAAAGTTATAGGTAGAGAGATAAAATAGCACACACCCTTCACATGCACGTATACTCAAACATACAGAAACACGCACCGACACATACACCTTTCAAATTCCTCACAAACATTCACTTAAACTCGTACACAAATACTACACCACAGAACAATGATTACACGTAAATATTAATTACTACAAATATACACGATGACGTTAATTCGAATAAAAACAATTTCGTTAAATATTTTTCCTATATGTATATATGTTTCAATGTATTAGTTCAATTTTGAATAAAAAAGACAAAATATAGATGTGTTACAGATTCTCTAAAGCCAGGAAGGACCTGGCTCTTGAGATACAGGCCACCAGCCTAGTTTTAGAGTTATAGACTCATCATAAATGTATCACAAGGAATAAAATTAATTTGTATTTGCATAAAATTATTTGTTTGTGTCTTAGGAGTAAAATTATTTTTAATAAAATACACTAAAAATCTGCCCAGATCTTTTTGGAATTTTAAGTGGTCTTGATAAGTATTTATAGAATGATACATTTTCAGGTCATCAGCATGTAATAGCAATTTAAAAAAATTAAATATAATAACAAATACTTTTAAAATATTTTAAGAAAACATCAAATTAATATTTTAATAAAACACTTAAAAAATATAAAAATATATCTAGTGACAATTCCGCTCAATTTTCCTGCTAAGCCGACGCGACGTCACAAACGCCACGCAGCCAAACCGGAAGAATTTTCGACGCGTTTCGATTCTACACGAAGCATCCTCAGGAGGTCTTGACTCTTCGAGCGCACGATCGAGAATGAGCGGCCTGCTTTTTTTTTTTTTATTTTTTTTTAGGGAGGACATAGATGCTGTCTACCGCTAAGCGGACGTACAGCTCCACCGGACTTTGGGCGAGGGGAGGCCCTCTTATAGCCCAGGAGGAAGAAGCGCTGAGGGCACTTCTTCTGAGACGGGCGTATAAGGCGAAAAGCGCCTTATACCTCCGTCTCCTGCGGGCGCCGAAAACGCCACGCTACTATCGGGAGGGGTGACAGCGAGCTCAAGGGCACCACTGTGGTTCGGACCTCGGCTTGTCTCGCTGCCGAGAGACAAAGGGGGAATCGGAACTAAATGCCCCGGTACAACTGCAGTGTTGTACCGTTGAGAATGGGCCCTATTGAATATTACTCTGTGACTATTTGGAGAGACACTAATCGGGATTTTATTTTTGCCTCGAGCTCGCCGGCGAGCTCGGTGTTTGATTGTGTAACCTCTGATTACCGCACACCTGGGGATGTTACCAGGACGACTTGCGGACAACGCTAAAGCTGCCAACGTAATGGCTGCGATGGGGTCATCCGGGTCGTCCAATACCTGCCGTGGTCGGCGACGGGGGGGTTTAAACCATGGGTCGGATGAGGCAGTCGAGTAGTTCGATGCCTGGACAACTAGAGGGTTCGAGTGGTGGGGCGCTCGATCAAAGTATCGGCGGGCGCAGTCCTTATTGAACTGCGCTAAAGAGGGAAGGTTTAGGTCGCAGTGCAACTCGGCGTTCCGTACATACCACGGAGCACCGGTTGCCTGGCGGAGGAACCTGTTTTGAATGATTTGAAGTTTACGTAGGTGGGCCTCGCTAGCATGACTAAACACTACTGAAGCGTATGTCATGATGGGGCGGATGCAAGTAGTATAAAGTGTCTTCTTATTTTTAAGAGACATTTTACTCTCTGTACGAATTAAGGGACCTAGGCGACCCATAACAAAGGCCGCCCTGTTACGAACATCAGTGATGTGAGCGGCAAAGGTGAGATGCCGATCAAGGGTGACTCCAAGATACTTTGTTTTACCAACCCAGGGAATGGGTTCGTCAAACAGAGTTAAAGGTTTAGGATAGCGGGGGTTCGAGTGAGTATTCTCATTGAAGTATATAGCTGCACTTTTAGTCGGGTTGACTGCTATGCGCCATTTACGGAACCAGTCACCGATCTCGGTGATGGCCCGTTGAAGGAGAAAATAGGTCTGTCTATTAATATGCCAGCCAGTGGAATAAATGGCGGTATCGTCCGCATATTGGGCTATGAAAACCTTGGGCTGTGAGCGTGGGATGTCGCTGGTATACAGCGCGAAGAGAATGGGAGATAGTACGGAGCCCTGAGGGACTCCGGCACTGACTGGGTGGGGGGTGGAGAGGGTGCCTTCCACGCGGTAGCGAAAGCTTCTGTCCCTTAGGAAGTCTTGTAAGGTGAGCACAAGACGTACTGGCACGCCAAAGTGGTATAACTTGTAAATCAAGCCATTGTGCCAGACTTTATCAAAAGCTTTCGCTACGTCGAGGAAGACTGCTACCGTCGTTTGGGGTTTGGGTTTCTTATTGAAACCTTCAAGGATGTGCTCCGTGAGGCGGTGCACCTGTTGGACGCATGAGTGCTTGGGCCTAAAGCCAAACTGCTCATCGGGAATAAGGTGGTGTTCCTGCGCATGAGCCGAGAGACGGTTCGAAAGGAGCCGTTCGTATAGCTTGCCTAGGGCGCTGAGAAGGCTGATGGGACGGTAGCTGGTAGGGTCAGCGGAGTTTTTGCCTGGTTTGTGAATGCCAATGACATTTGCACATTTCCAGACGTCGGGAAATAAACAGTGGGTCATGGCCGCATTGAAGATGCTTACTAGTAGATGAATCAGGGGGGGAGAAAGGTGTTTAAGTACCTTGTTGGAGATGCCGTCGGCACCGGGGGCTTTACGTTGTTTGAGGTCCTTGATCAGTCTCGTCACCTCAGCGTAAGATACTGGGGTGTGCGGGGGGAGTTCAGAGATGACCACAGAGCTTTTACGTTCGACTTCAGCGTCCACCGAATTGAGCGGCCTGCGGCTCGGCACGCCTTTATATAGACGGGCTGAGTCCGCACGCCTTTGTCTAGACTCGAGCGTGAGTCATCGCTCTTTGTTGTAGCTAACAATTGGTGAGTAATACGTTTTTAAAGTGACAATGACATCATAATGGCCATAAATTGATAACAAAAAATAATTTTGAATTGTTTATATTATTTAATGTGTTTTAGAATATGAAAAATATCGTAAAAAATATAACAAAATTACTTCCTAAAACAAATACATATTTAACTATTTTGTAGTGGCAAATTATCACTAAAAATACGCAACAGTGGTGATGAAACCAATTGCGTCTGTTCATTCAACAGTGCAACGCCTGTACTATGTTTTAATATTTCTAACTGTTCCAATACACACAATCGAAATCCCTTATCACAACAATGTAAAATCTTAAAGGTATTACTATCAAGGAGTTGATGACTGCTTTCAATTAAATGTTTTGCAAAGTGAGACTGTTCGGGATGGTCGTTCCTATACGCGGATTTGTGTTCTTTATATCTAATATCAAAATTACGGCCAGTTTGACCAATATAAACACTGTTACATTCGTCACAAGTAAGTTTGTAAACACCGGATTTTTTATTGTTTTCTAAACGATCTTTTCCGTTACATAAATGGCGTAAATTTTGGTTTGTTCGAAAAGCTACATGGACGTTATTTTTCTTAAATATATTGGAATTTTTTTGAGAGATTGGACCCATATAAGTAATGCTACCTACGTACTTGATATTTCTATCAGTAGGGCAAGAATATAGGAGTGACATAGCTCTATTACGTTGTTTATTATGAATTAATCGATCAACTAATTGTTTATTGTAGCCGTTGGAAATAGCAATTTGGTATATTATATTAAGTTCCTTATTATAATTTTCTTGATTAAGAGGAACCGATAACAGTCTATGGACATAACTTCGAATCTTCAACTTGTGTTGAATGGGATGACAAGAAGAGAAGGGGATAGCAATATCTGTGTGTGTCGGTTTTCGATATATTTGAAAATCTAATTTATTGCTAACTCTTGTAAGCGTTAAATCTAAAAAGTTGATAGATTGATTTAATTCTAATTCTAGTTTAAATTTAATTTTGGGATGTATATTATTCAGTTTTTTAACAAAGATATCAATCTGGCGAGAAGTGCCAGTCCAACAAATGATTATATCATCAACGTATCTATAATAAAATAGAATATTAGGTTCCTGTACTATGTGTTTACGCTCAAAGTCGTCCATAAAAAGTTCGGCCATTAGTGGACTTAAAGGTGACCCCATAGCTAATCCTTCCTTTTGAAAATAATACTCATCATTAAACCTGAAGTAATTTTGTTTCATACAAATAGTAGTTAAATCAATAAGGTCATTTACTTCCCCGGGATGTAATCGTTGTTTCTCAAAGTGATTCTCCAAGACGCGTAAGCAATTTTCGTAAGGAACGTTGGTGAATAGACTGTCTACATCAAGGGATAATAATTTGGCACCGGGAGGTACGTTAATATCTTTGACTTTGTGTATCAAATCTAGACTATTCTTTAAACTATATTTGGGTTTGAAAGATGATTTGCTACACAACAAAATATTAAGATGTTTTGCTAGGTTATACGCGGGAGCGCCAACATAAGAGACAACGGGACGAATAGGAATGTTCTCTTTGTGTGTTTTTGGTAAACCGTAGAGACAGGGGGACCTAGGGTTCATTGGTACTATATTGTTGAGTGAATGTGTCGGGATAAATGAAGTAGCCTTGATTGCATTTTTAATATCTAGAGTAAATTTCTTAGTTGGGTCGGAATTCAACCGCTCAAACTCCTCACCTTGGATTATATCATTAACTTTCTGGTTGTAATTATTTTTGTCTAATATAACCACACTATTGCCTTTATCTGATTTGGAAACAACTAGATTGTTTTGGCTTAATTTATCTTGTAAAGAATGAAACTGCCTTATCTCAGAGCTATGGTGATTACTAGAGGAGTAAGCTTTTTTAATTTGAACAGCTATTTGGTGTTTTACAGCAATATCAACTTTACCTTTAACACAGGATATTTCAGAATCTACTAACAAAGTTTCGAGAGTTTTCTGTGACAAATTAGGGGTAAGATTATATTTTAAACCTTTTTCTAAAAGAGAAAGTTCTGACGTTTGAAATTGGGTATTACTTAAGTTTTCAACCCGTGGGTGAAACGTGTGAGCCTGGCTTTGATTAAGTTGTAAATTACGTGATAATCTTTCCAACTTCCTAGATTGTGATAAGTATTTTTCATGTGTCACTTTATTTGTTATTATTAAAAATGGATTTCCGCAAAGTAACGCCTGAATCTATTCATTATTCTATTCATTAAAATTAAATATATTTTAATATCATTTGACGATAAAAATTAACGGGCCTAATATTGACCCTTGGACTCCAGAACTAATTAGAACCACATCTGATTCAAAGCCAAAGCTTTCTGGCAATGTTTCGTGATATATGATTTGAACCAGCGCCATAAATTACCTCAAATAGCGTAATAAGCTCTTTTGTCTAGTGAAATCCTGTGATCCATTCTATAGACCACTCTTGAAAATCAGTAAACTTACTGTTTGTTTGTTTATTTGTTATTGTCTACGTTATAAATATTTCAGTAAAGCTTCGATAATGTGGGCAAAATTGAGATTGGGCGATAGTTTGCTACAACTTTAAATAATGCTTAGGTTGGAAAACAAATGGTGTCAGCGGTGTACTTAAGAACTTATGGTGAAACATTATTAACTCCAGCGCCCTTAGTTGGATCGAGCCTACGTAGTTCCGATTTGATATACATTTGATTATAGTAAAACAAACATCACTGATAATTAAATCTGACGTGTGGTTATCTTCAAAAATATAAAATGTATTATCTGCCTTATAACCGTCGGTAACAGATGAGGGTTCAAATACTGATTGGAAGTGATTCGAGTAAATGTTACTAATATCTACTGGGTCACTTGCTGTTTTTGGAGCACCCATCTTCGAAGCAGTCTTGTCTGCCCTACCCCTAGACTGTTTTTTATAAGCCAGAGACGCGGAGAGGGAGCGGCGCAAGTATACTGCGAAGGTGTAGCGAGTCATAGAATTACTTCACTTCTAATAAGCCATTTGTCTCTAAGCCTGACCATTTTTTGTTGACGTTTTTGTGCTTTCGTGCTTGTGATTAATTATTTTCATGAAGAAGAAGCTAATTTTGAGAAATTTCATTAGTATTAAAAAAACTATGGAACCCCCTCCCATCAATGGGGAATATTCCCCCTCCCCATTGCACAAAATATACACACATATACCATACCTAAAGTCCTTCTAATGTATGTACATACACATTTTTTTTTTACTATTAATTAAAAAAAAATAGTTTCCGTAATCCCCTACCCCTCTGGGGGGATGCCACAACCCCCCCCTCCTCTCGCTCCTCCACCCCTTTATATAGTACATAACTATCTATACCGATTCTAGTCCTTCCAGTACTTCATCTTAGTAACTTTAAAGGATTTATTCTAAGGTTGATTTTATTTGGTGCAAAATTATCTAATACCCAAGTTCAATGACTATAACTGCTAAAGTAATAAAGTTATCTTAACTGCTATAATTTTCCTTGAAAGTTCATGAACTGCACTATCATCATGACTTATTTCAGGTTTTTTAAGCCAGCAGTTTAGGATTTAGAGGGGGGGGACGCCCTACTGGAACAAAAATTTGCACTTTAAAGTTGAATATTTCGTAAATGGAGCATTAAATCGAAAAAAAGTATTAGCAACCTATCAATCATTTTAAAAGACCTATTCAATGATATCCCACACGATGAGATAGATGACAAAAAAAAAATTAATACCTACAACACTTGTATGGGAGCTACCCCAAAAAAAAAATTTTTCAAAATTTTATTTTACCTCTTTGTCGGCGTAGTAAGTTTACATACTCGTACAAAATTGCAGCTTTCTAGTACAAACGGTCTTTTAGCTAAACCTCGGACAGACGGACAGACAGACGGACATGACGAAACTATAAGGGTTCCTTGTAGGTACTACGGAACCCCAAAAAACCGTGATAACTTTTAGGATTGTGATATTATTGGATTTTTATTTATGTAATAAGTTGAGCCTAAGATTAAATATGTAAAGAAATGTTAACCAATCTCAAATCAGCAGAACACGAACCTTACCACGGTGGGCGTGATTTCAAAAATGTACCTTCCGGCGCAACAACATTATCTTGTCCCTAGTATTTTGAAGATAATATTTTTTAAATAACTAATTAATTAAAATATATAAATATTTAAAAATGACAAACAATTAAAAATCTTCGTTTTGCCAGATAAATTTTTTGTTCCAACGTAAAAGTGGACGAGCTTATTGCTGTATGGTTCCAGACTCTGAATTGCATATTTGATTGAATGTCTTAGTAAACAGAAATGTATATAGGCAAAATTTAAGAAAGATCAATGTCGAACAACTGATATATAAACGAAATAACATTTTAGACTCCTATCACCTATGGTAATTATCACGATTTGATATTTAGGTACGTTGCAGCAGAAGACTTTAATTGGCCTTAAATTAGCTAAAAAGCTTAAACAAAATAATACTTTAGAATTGTAGCAATTTAGATGAGCTGATAAAACACATTGTTTTACGAGTTGATATAAGTTACTAATTACTGCAGACTACTTGCGGTTGCGAGTACTCGATACTAACCTGAGAATCGTTTACAAGCATTGCTGGCAGGAAATACAGACCCAAAATTTAAAAGACAAAATAAAATGTAACGTTTCTTTTCAAGTACACAAGGAACACGCGACATCGCGTGTGTTAGACAAGTTCATAATTATCATTAAGACAAGCTTGTAAGGAGCCGTATGATGAAAACCTTATCAAACTGTGATAAAATAAAATTGATTTATGAGTCAATATATGATTTTTATGAAAGTTTCATGCTGTGTTCTAAACTTTTCACTTTAAAATAATGTTCATAATAAAATCTTATTCCAACTGACTGACGGACTGAAAATGTGTAAAAGTGGACAAAAAAAAAACATACAACTTTATTAAAGTTGACACGACACATTGCATGTGAAAAGACTAGTAGATAAAACACTAGCTATTTATTTTATGTCTGAAGTTGACGGTTGACCTTCACGTGACATGGATTTAGGTATACACGTTGTTGAACCCTCTATGTTATTTAGGAGGTATCATGACATACAGTTTTTTATCCACCTACTTGTCTACTGTGGAACAAATATTATGTTATGAAGAGTATGATTTAAAACGTATTATAAGCTCGAACCTCGTAGTGTTTTGCTCTCTGTTTGTTTAAACTCTGTTTAAAAGTCATTATTTAATTGTATCTCAGAACTAGAAACCACTTTTGGAAGCCCATTCTACATATATATTTACAAGTTATTATAGTTTTTATTTCGATGGTTTTTAGATACTCATCATAACATATTTCTTGAATATCCGTCAATGTTGTGTACTCTTAACCAGTTATTCTCCAGACTGTTTCCAATATTATTCAAATACGCTGTCCAAGGTTTCCAATCCTTGCAATTCCATCCTTCTATTCACATTTACTTTACGTACTCTTTATGGATCTCCTTTTTTCTATCTTGTTTACGTTATTGAGTGATGATGTTTTAGTGAATATTTTTGTTTATGCTTGATAGCTTAGCTTTTGACCACTATCTCAAGTGATGATAAGTGATGATGTGGTCGAAGGCGTTGTTCAGGCTAACCTCAAATCACTGAATCTTAAGGACAACTCCCGGAACACACCATTAGGTGCGTGGCGACAGATTTTCTACTTGAGCTGGTAGCTAGTCAGGCGGGCATTTGCAAAATGCCCTAGCACCAAGCTATAACGACGGCCATCCTAAAAGAACAACCGGAATAACGTGCCCTCCAAGCCACGTTCACCACCATCCAACTCATGACCGCGGCGGACGATGCTTAACTTCGCTGATCAGTTAAGAACAGTTAAGCAAACTTCGCTACGAGAGCTACGTACTATGGCGGAAACTGCAAATTTTGATCAGTTTTTTCACAGTTGTAGGTAGGTTTCGTATCTATTCTACAAGATCATGATATTCGCGAGTTTGAGATCACATTGCTCGTATTATCTCTAACAGTTATTGGACACCGATATACATGATTCCATAACTTAGCCCTAAAGCTGACAAAAATATTAATTATTACGTTTACCCGTAACAATTGAAACTAACCCAATAAATATGAAATAAATATCTGATTTTGAGAAAACTCTTTTTTGAATTTCGCGTTTTACGATAAAATTAGTTAGACGATCTGGCTACAAAACCAAAATAATAATAAAATTATTATCTTATTTCTGTTCGCCTTAAATAATCATTATTCAATGAGATGCGTGCAAAACTTCTTCGTGAAGCTATTCATTAGATGCCTAGTTTGAAGCCTCAGTGAATGACCATAATATCTAGTATAATATATTAGACACAATTTTTAGGTATAGTTGAAACCACGAAATCGTTTGGTGCAGCTTAAAATCCTACCAACAAGTCACTTGATCGTTTTGCACTCTACAATATGAAAAATAATATAAGAGAGCTATCATTTCATATTCTCAAGTAGATTGAGTTGTCGTCTGAAGTGTCGTATTTCTCTATCTGGATGCCAAATTAAATATTCTTCACATTTCAACATATATATATATTGACTTGCGTCGGGTAAACTCAACTTGCTTCAATCGATTTGTGCGTTGGTGAAAATATCATTATTTGGATAAAATGTATTCAAAGTCTAAAGCTGCGAATCATCCGAAATTCTAATTTAATCAGCATTTGACATTTTGCGAATCTCCTCATAATAATATTATTTCGTTGTTTAAAAATGTTCGAAATTACATTATTATATAGGTATAATTAAGGATCTGTATAATTGCACTTGCAGGTTTTTTGCGAATGCTCGCCAGGCTAACGACCACCCTCAAGTAAAAAATCTGCTACCAAGCATCTAACGGTGTGTTCCGGCAGCTGTCGTTGAGAGACAGTAATTCTAGTTTAAGCCTGTTAACACATTCGAGCACCATAATTGTAAAAAAAAGGAATTCTGAACTAGTTGATTGACGTTTAGCCATATTGAACTTCTACAATACTGTATCAGCCGGATCGTCCACTTCTGAACACATCCTCCCTTATTAAGGGTGTATTTGCCATAATCCCCACGCTTGGCAGGCGGCTTGGGGATCGACTTACGACGACGACGATCTTACTTCTACATGAGGAGAATTCTATTATATCTATTATATTATATTCTATTATGAGGAGATTCGCAAAATGTCAAATGCAGTTTAATTTCAGCCTCATTATAATCAATTTGCATATGAAGGTAGGTAATACTAAGTAAATAAATGTAATCAAATAAGCATGACCCGTGGGGTGCCGCCTTAGAATTGCACCTACCATATCTTCCCGTGGGTGTCGTAAGAGGCGAATAAGGGAAAAATACTGGAAGGTGGGCAGTAGCGCCTTCTAAAGAACTGCCATCTTACACTGCGGTCCCCAAGCCTCCTGCCAAGCGTGGGGATTATGGCAAATCCCTCCTAAATAGAGGAGGCTCTGTTCAGCAGTAGACGATAAGGCCGATATAGTAATACGCATTTAGAAACTTGGTAATCAGTATGTTACCTTGTTTGCTACTTATGTGTAATTAACGTTGATGTGAAGAAAATAACGTTAATGTGAATGATGACTATTAGAATTAAACTTGTATAGTTAGGTTAGTTAAGAATATGTACTCCGCTAGTGTAATTGTAAAATTGTGTGTAAGGACATCTTTGACCCATTGCCTGATGTCGATTTTCGAGCTGTATATTCCTTTATTAAAGTTTCATTCACTTATTTGTGTAAGTTAAATCAAAATATTAGAGTTATATGTAATCATCACAAGAAAATATAGTAATAAGTACAAGATGATATTGTAAATCACAATCATCTTGACACCTTTTCAGGAATAAATTGTGAATAACATAAAAACGATTATAAGCATTACATTAAAGATTGCGTAGTACGAACAACTAGATTTTTTATATTGTTATGGTTTTTAAACGATTCTCGGTGTCATAAATAGTATGACAAATATTATGACGTTTATCAGAATTTCAGTAATAGCAACTAGATTTGTTTTCCAGTGTTGTCCGTATTCCGTCAGTTATAGCATTTATGTATAGGCTTTCATGCAAAAACATCAGTGTAATAGCTTAATATGCATAATACAATTTCCTAAAGGTAGTTAAAGTATAATTTCATGAATTTTACATTGATATATTTTTGTTACAACATTGAGTAATAATACCTGTTGCTTGTAACAGCCGGAGTACGCTTTTGAATTTTATTTGCTTTTGAACAAATGTTTTCACCACGGCTACTGTATTTATCCTGTTGGAAATACATACATGTGTTTGTGTTCGAGAGAGTTTTGTGTATATTGTATTTGTTTTAAATAAAAGCGTGCCAAACTTCCCATTCAGTTTTTCAATTTGCTGTCGTATGACGTCATGTGTAAATTGTAAAATGTAGAAATGTACGATACCAAGATACAAATAACATCGATCCGAAATGTTTCACAAAAAAAATATGTTGGAGGATAGAATTGCTATGCATGAAAAATTACGGTTTATTGCGAATACTACAAAATATCATACCGAATATGTGATACATTTATGTATGTTGGCAATTTTAAATGCCTTTAACCTATTCTTGGGGTTAAATTGGAATAAGTTCAGGCGGCCCCATTTCGAGACATTTGACAACATGATTTCGACTTCAGACACAAGTTTGTTCCGACTTTCGACAATGTTTTCCCGAGAAGTTTTAGCACGGGCAGTGTAAGAGGCATCTCCGGTACTGTCATCCGCATAACAATGAATATCGCTGAGCTGCAGCATGTCAAAGAAATAGAGTCGGAGATAGCACTAAGCCTTGAGGAACCCAAGCATTAATTGGCTTCAAGTCGGAGCATGCACCGTCGACAACGACCTTGATACTCCGATCTGGTGATCCACGCGCACAACTTCTCGGAAAGCCCATAGGAAGGAAACTTCGAAAGAAGCGCTTTGTGCCACACCCGATCAAAGGCCTTCGCTATGTCCAAACTAGCCGCCAACGCCTCACCCTTGGAATCCATCACCTCCGCCCATCGATGCGTAAGGTATACTAAAAGATTACTAGCTGAGCGACCGCGACGAAAACTGTACCGTCGATCGCTAATCAGCTGGTGCTCCTCCAGATACTGCAAGAGCTGGTTGTTGATAATGGATTCCATTATCTTGGATAACAGAGACGTTATGATTATAGGGCGGTAGTTGGACGGATGTGAGCGGTCACCTTTTTAGGGATCGGGTGCACCAAAGCCGTCTTCCATGATTTTGATATCGTTATTGATTGAGTTTTATAACATAGTTTGTGTTAATATTGATAAATATGAAGCGGGAAATTCTTTTTTTAATAATTGGTATTTCGCATTAATTTATATTATTTAGCTTAAAAATATTACAAAATATTTTTTATGTTCCAATGTAAATGAGATATGGGTAGATATACCCAGTATACACACAGAATATTATATAAGAGATTTATGTAGAATAACTCTTAGTGTAAAGTAGTTGATTCAAGAGTGTGCATTATCCAAGGGTAGTGTTGCCCATTTCATCTGAAACAAAAATAAACTTTCAACATCTTTCAAAACATTAACATGTTAATACACTTCGATGTCGTCAAAGATAAATGGTCTGAGAAGCAGAAAAAACTATAACTAAATTATACGAGGTTGTACAGTTCTGTGGCGGGCTGCGCTTGACCAATATTTCAAATGTTGGTAGGTGATATAGCAGCCAACGATTGGAAAGCTAGGTCAGGAGTGGAACCTTGATCTCAAAAGTAGCTTCAGAAAAATACCTAGATAATGGTGACACATTTTCTACTGTGTAGCTATAATAGAGAGGTTTATAATTACTTAATACTTTTCCACCATGCGGTGAAGCTCGCCGCTCTTTCAGTCTGTACTTATATGTACTTGTTGCTCGTATCCAGAGAGCTGCATGCTAGTTTTGTAACTCGATTGCATTGCTTGTTACGCAAAATTAAACAAGTTTGAATGTATTTCACAAAGCTTACAAAAAACATTTGGTCCCGGGGACCACATAGGGCGTCTCAACTTCCGTAATTGGTCCTCCGTAAGTGTCCTAAGATAGTCAATTCTGTACCCCGAAATTCCTTACAAAACAACAATTTATTATATCTATATGTACTCAAATAAAATCACAAACAGAAACCTTAGTATATAGGTAAACAAACCGTGTCATCAAGTCAGCCAACTGAAGATAATCATCTTTTTCATCTTTTTATTTTGATGTCAATCTCATTTTTCAGACGTCACCAAGCGTTCTTGACTCTTCCACCTCTAACCAAGGGTGCCGACTGACGGTAACACACTAGAAGGTGGGCAGCAACGCTTTCTGTGGAACTGATATCTCACAAATAAATAATTATGCTAGGTCTCTGAAGACTCTTTTTGAGAAAAGTGTGGATAGTTAGCGAAAATAAAAATGTAATTGATATTAGTACATTGTACATCGGGCGCTGAAAACGATCTATTTCTGTTCGAGAATTTGTTTTAGCCCGACGCGTAGCGGAGGGCTTAAAGGCAACTAGAGAACAGAAATAGAACTTTCTCCCGAGTTATACATAGTGCTTTATACTACACCTACGAGGTAAATAAAATCATTTTACGTTTTCTCGTACTTACCTCGAGACTTCTCAGGCAGTAAGTTCTTTATGACTTCTTGAGCTGCATTTTTTATTTATGGTGGCGTCATCATTATAAATTCGTCACTTTCACTATCAGATGACATTTTGGAAAAAATATTTAGAATAATTAAAAGCGTACTGTTAAAATATCAATTAAGCCAATCATAACAAATTGCCGCGCTTTTTTTCTCGTAGTGCAAAAAAAGGTTGCCAACCTCCTTTCATTGAAAATCAAAAACAAAAGAACGCTATGGATTTTCAAACAACATTCCTTCACTGCTACGGATTGAAATAATGAAAATCCACATAACTTTCCCCGCCGTATATTTATATAGGAGAAATGACGAACTTTATGACATGTTTTGAACGAGTAATGAGACGTTTTATGAGTGGGTGTGGTATAAAATATTTTTTTAAACACACTTGCTCAAATAAAAATCACACCAATTTTTTCTAATTATTTGATATAAAACTTTTTTGAGATTTTATTTGTTTATGTAAGCAGCTAAAAACTTAAAAACGCTACCAGGGCAGGTATGGATTTTCATACAACATTCCTGCACTGCTACGGAGTGAAGTAATGAAAATCCACATAACTTTCCCCGCCGTACATTTATAAGGGAGAAATGACGAACTTTATAACATGTTTTTGAACGAGTAATGTGACGTTTTATGAGTGGGTGTGGTATAAAATATTTTTTTCAACACACTTGCTCATAATAAAGAGGTTCTAATTTCACCGCAATTAAGAACATAATGACACCTGTAATCATACTGTGACTTTTTCATTGCTATTATTCACAAGTGAGTTATAGCTATTTTTATTATTTTATTGGTCGAGTTACTTTGTTTTTAAAAAGTTTTGATACAAAAAAGATCGTGTGCGATACAACAAATAAATTTATGTACCTATTGTTTGCTCATTTCGTACAACTTAGTATTTAAATAGATAATTTCAACTAGTAAGTGTTTAATAAATAAAACCTTTACTGAAATATTACTTTTATTTTCTCTGTAATAAATAAATCTTTAAATTCCCCATTTTGTACGTGGCTAAAAACTATCCGCGAAAAGCCAAAAAACATAATTCTTTAGTCTATGGCTGATCGTCATGAGCGCGTGCATAGGAAAACTGATTAATTTTTCCCGCCATTGCGAAAAAATACTACCGAGCACTTTTGTGATTCGGAAAGCACGTTAACGCCGTTAGTCCTGTGGCCTTATTGTGCAACAAAATGGTAATGAAAACGAGCTTTATTTTCACATTTTAACCCCTTATAGCAAGCACGTAAAGATGTTTTCCGGCAGATTTCATTGAGAGACAGTATGAAGAAATTTAAAGGTAGTGATAAATAAATCTTTATCGAAAAATAAAAACAAAATTATAACGAAAAAGAGCAAACTGGTTTTTAGACATAGTTTAAGCATGTCATGATGCGAGATGAACTGATCGAAATGTGTTTTGTGAGGGACTGAATACTGATTATCGACATTGTCACTGAGGTATAACCTCTTGCTTGCATTTATAACGCACCACCACGATGAGCCACCACTGTGGACTCACTACCTCAAAGCGACTGCCACTATGACTTTTAAGGAAATTCGGATTGGAACGTTGAGAATGAGTCCTGTGGAAGATAGATCAAATATCTTTAACTATATATGATCTATCTTCCACCCTTCTCGCTTTAACTAGATAATGGTATAAGCATGTAGCAGACACTAAAGCTATAAATCAAAAAGTTCTTCGGACAGCCCCCATTGCACTAGCCATAGGAATTAGCGAAAAAGTATTGATTGGATAGGGGTAGTCGTTGATCACAATATTAGCCTTTAGTCTTTGGTGTGAGAAAGGACATAAGAATAGACAATCAGAAGAAAAGGTATGTAAAAGTATCCAATGATAAATAAGTCCTGCCTGTCCAAAATAATGTCCAATGCTTTTATGTCACACTGCGTAATGAATGATACATTTTGTGTTTTTGTTTGAAAAATATACAGCAGATGCAAAAATATAAACATGACAATTGTCACAAGTTCAATTAAACGAACTGAATTAAATTTTAATATTTATAAATGAGCTGCCTAAAATTATGAACACTGCATGATGTGTATCTGCTGTTTAAATTCCAAAACGCTTCCAATTTTAACGATGATATAAAAGACTTTTTTTAATAAAGTTGTACATTGACTAAGTGGGCAGGCATAACTTATTAGTTAACTATGAGACAACAAAGCTATCTAGTTTCAACATTACAAACATCAAACCTTTACGTAGAACTACAAGATTGAAAATAAAATCGAAATTAAATATTTATAAGTATAGAGATGAATACGGGTTTGAATTGGAAGGCAAACATCGATAAACTATAATCCAAAAAATCTAGTTTCACCCATGCTTTATTAATATTTTTATTTTTGCAATAACGCATGCTCTACGGTTTACATTACAAGATGCCTCTTGTAGTAAAGTTAGAAAAAGATTATATTAGAAAATGTATCAATGTTTATCAAACGCCTTTAAGGTGATACAATACCAAGTTTATTTCCCAGGCAGCACTATCCTTCAGGATGATTTTCAGGGGGATAATCTACAGGAAATGGACAGGATAAGTCTTCTAGTCATTAGCAATCAAAGCAGAAGTTACTTCGCGTTAAATCAGGCACTAAGCGGTGAATGGCAAAATTCTGGCGATAATACGTCCTTTCCTGTGAAACTCCCACCCCAATGTAAATATTGGATGGAAAGGGACCGGATACCACGGAGCTGCGAATGCTCTGAATGTCAATGTCAAAATCAATTTTAGAGTAAATCATATTTTATTTTATTTCATATTTAGACATCAGGGACTCAAATGTCTTAATTGAATGGTTATTAAAATGAAATTGGGGTTGATGTCGGGACCACATAATGAACTTCATTTTCAAAAAAAATTCCATTGGGTACATCCATCCAAATTTCCATACACATCCCCCCCAAAGCAATTCTATGGCAACAACTATGTAGTTCTTTGCTGATTATAGCTGTATTTTTTACCTGAAATTAACATACGGTCTCAACTAGAAATATGGACAGTCAAAGATTTTGTTGAGTTGTTGAGTTGGTGATAGCATTCTTTTGGAATCTCTTGGATCTTGGTTCAATTTCGAGACGGAACAGCTATTGTGTTTTTTGATAATAAACAAACATCTATTTAAAGCTTTTCCTATCATTATTTACTACCAATAGTAGTGTATAAAAATTGTACATAAACAAACAAGAAAAAAAGTTTTTGGATTTTGTAAATCTTACGATATGATCCCATTGAAAACAGAATATAACTACACAATCCTAAAACCATTAAGTAGGTATGCTTGAATGATAAAACTGATAATACGCTGACAGCCCAAATGGATCGATTAGGCCGTCAGCGTATTTATTAGTTTTAAAAGCCAGGTATTAGGTAAAATGTGACGATGACAGAAAGCATGAAGGAATGACCATTGTTCTATGAAGATGGGACGGTTTCTTTACTTAGTTGTACAAATAAAAAGCGTTCACTACCTACTTGTTGAACACTATTAATTCCTTTGGTTTTTTATAACTATTATAACTAATTATAACATACTGATTGTCGGAATCTTTCGCAAAACCGTGCGGTGACATTGCAACTGAAACAAATAAGCAGTCACACATAACCAAAAAAAAACTTAGTTTCACCTTTACAATCTCGTAGCTCCATGTCCTTAACATACTCACCTCTACAATAACATAGTTTGACTTCGTGCAGAATAAATATTTTCCTACCTTCCCTCACGGCAAATTTCAATTGACCCGCGCTTTCAACTCATTTAAATAAAAACACAAACATTCAAAGTGTCTTCTTACGCTGGCGTTAGTTAATTTAGAGTGAAACAAAGGCTATTTTTAAATGACCCTCGCGTTTGTTGTCTGAAATATTTATCTTCTTTTTTATTCAATTTAGTTATTTTTATGAATCGTATTAGCTGGAAATTAAGTTTAGCGTTAATGGTTTGGCTTTCTTTGTTGATGATCTAATTGTTTCTATATGCTTATGCTTAGACCAGGTATTTAATTAAATACTATTTTTTCTGTCGTTGTCCCTGATTGGCGTGCAATAGGTCCGTGATTTCCAAACCCTACCGGGCTATAGTTTCACTATAAACATTGGTGGATGATCATTTGCCAATGCTCGCCGAATCAAAGATCTACATACTGCTGCTATCAAATTTAAATTATTTAATTGAGAACCAGTTCCTATTTCTAGGTTAAGACTGATATCATCTACACAGAACAGTTGATGAAGTGTTCATATATATATATATATATACACCGTGTCCCAAAATTCAACGATAAGCCGGCATCGGTGCATGGACCTACTCATGACTACTCGGGAAAAAAAAAAAAAAAAAAAAATAACTCTTTTTTTTTTAATTACAGAGACTTTTATAAAGTTGCGCCAACTTTTAATAAAACTTGCCATGGTAGTGTCCATACTTTTTTTTTTAACCCAGACTATAGAAAGTGCATAGAATGTTAAAATCTATGAAAATTATAAGAAAAAATTTTTTTTTTACTGATTTTTGTAAAATAACTACAGACTTTCTGTAATTTTAAAGGATTGTGGTAGATAGCCGTCCTTCTTAGGTTGCTAATACACAAAAAATATCAAAAATATGTCAAAAATTGTGGTCATGGTAGTTGAAAATAGCATAATGGGTATCGAATATCGATGAAATTTATAAAAGTCTCTGTAATTAATAAAAAAAAACAGTTATAATTTTTTTTTTTTTTTTCCGAGGAGTCATGAGTAGGTCCATGCACCGATGCCGGCTTATCGTTGAATTTTGGGACACGGTGTATATATACACATCACACACACTTCTTCAACTGTTCAGGGGAAAATATTCCACAATAATTTTCGTTAGGGTAGCCTATAACGCCCACCACTATTTTATGGATAAGGTGATGTAGCGCGTAGTTGTAGATCATATTTGGCTAAACTTACGTTTGGTTACAAACAGTTTCTGTATGTATACATGTACGATTTATCAAAAAAGTAAAAATTAAATGTTAAAAAAAGGAGTAGGTTCTCATTTGACAGTTGTTTATGTATGCTACCTCAGAACCCTTTACAGTGAATACCGTTTTTGATGTTTTGTGCTTGTCATGTGGCCCTATTTAAATTTAAGTGAGATCTGAAGAATGGTATTTGAGGAATCCCTAATATACCGTATTTTATGGTTAATTTCTATAATTTTTTGCAAAAAAAATCTGTTTTAGACACATTTTTTCCACATGGTGAATAACACGAGCGGCAAATGAAATTCGGATAGATTATTATATAGATTAGGTAACCTATTATTGCACATGGAGTGCCGGGCTAGAATGTGATGATGTGAAAGGTGTTAGGAGACTTAACCTAGATTTTTTGGCTATCAAGGACAGCTGCCAGAACACGACGTTAGGTGCTTGACGTTAGGACAGATTTTCCAATTGAGGTTGGTCGCTAGCGAGGCATTCACAAAATGCCCTTCAACTATGCGGTGAAACTCAAGCCCGGGGCGGCATTCGAACCATGGACCTGCTGCGCGGCAGTCCATAGCCAATGCCATCACTGATTCTACGTTGTAAAGCAAACTAATCACTTTTTATAGATGTTGTTAATAAGTAAAAAGTATTGGATTAAACAGATTAGGTTTAAAACCGATATTATTGCCTTTACATGATAACTTCTCGAACGAGCTGAATCTACTTTTATCCTTTACCACCAAGCAATCGAGTTACTAAAGTACCATTATCAATTTAATGTAGTTTGATTCACAAACCTACGTGAGTGACGCGGACGTGAGCTGTCGCTGCAATCGATAACCAAATATCATTTCGACGATTTACTTTATTCCGAAACGTGCATAATTGATTTGCCGTCGATTGCAGTACACAAAATTAGTTTCGAGTTGGCTAAATTGATAAGGGTTTAGTGTTATTCATGTTTTTATTGTTATTTACTTAGTAAAGCCGCTCTGTATTTAGTTATATGCATGTAATTTGTAAATGTATGTTTATCTAAGTTTACCTAACATATAACGACTCAAAAGTTAGCTTTTCCAACTGAATAATTGTAATAGACTACTAGGGGAAATTCCAAATATACGATAGGCAAAATTTAAGTCATGTGCGGGTTTTTTTTTTCCTATCGTATATTTGTAATTTTGTAATGTAATCCGCATAGCAGGCGTTATTGCAATCATATCAATATCAAAATACTAGGGGAAAATTTTCCGCTGAATAACGAGTGTTGTTGTATTATTAGGTTTCCTTGAACTCTTATCAGCCGAATGATTACGAATATTAAACCATCGAGTATCCTAAAGAGGGTTGGATGTAGGTAGTACCCGGGTACAAAATCAAAAACATATTTCTTTGTATTAGACCAATTAACAGAGGGGAAAAAGACAACATGTAAAAAAACACAGATGAATAAACTTGTACGTATATTGAAATGGAATTGTAAATAAAATTTGTCCCCAATAGCTGTAAACCAAGAATCGCGTCACGCAATATTATTATTAAATAATAGTCTTTAAAAAAAAACATTGCCATTCAACTTGTATCACGTGTGATGGGCGAAAGAAAAGATTGTTTTTAATGAATAACACTTTCGTAAGGAGAACTATGATAATACTGTTATACTTGTCAAAAATGGCATTTTTACTCCAAGAAGTCTGCACATATGTACATACATAATCATACTAATATTATACATACCAAAGTGTATGTGAGAGGGTGTGAGGGTGTGTGTGTGTTTATTGCCACTCACCTCCATACGCACTGAACATATACAATGTATTACATCAACAGCCATTGGTGCTACCTTTTGGGAAGACGACGGCCTCTTACAGCCTTTCTACATCTATATAGGAAAATAATATGGAAGGGTGAAATTGCTTGAATTTTGAAGCAAAAAATGAATGGCTATTGACTGCCATGCAGAGAAGTCCATGATTCAAATTCTGCATCGTGGTAAGACATATTGCAGATGCTCGCCTGACTAGCTAGCACCTTTATTTACAAATTATGTGGCCAATCAGCGCACGGAGTATTCCAAAGTCCTGTCCTTAAAGACCATTCTGCTATTCTGGGCATTTCGCCATTCTAGGTTATTTTCTGTCTAACACATATTCATTTACCTTATTTTATTTGAGTAACACCGTGGATCCATACTCCATATATTACACGCACCTAATAATACATAAATCCTATCATGATTGCAAATATCAACAATATCACTCTAGCACATAGCATGCGAGTAATGTAAATGCAATACAAAGCTGAGCTGCTTATGAATGCACACACAATAGCACTCGGTGGCTGTGAGATAATCTATGTCAACGTGGCTGTGCTTAGTGTTGGATCTGTTACAGATTCTATTTCCATTGACATTGCTGCACATTGATTGCACAAACAGAGCTCTTATCATTTCACCAACGTAAATTGATAACCCAAGAGGTAGTGACTACTAAGGAGAGCATTTTCAGCGGGCTTAACACCGACCGGAGACATATCACATATTTTTTAAATGGCGGTATGCCTTTATTAAACAAATACTACAAACTATATACAACACTACAGCTATTGCTATATACTATATACTACAAACTATATACAACACTACAATAAAAGCATTTGGACTCATAGGGAGTCCAAATGCTCTAGCCCACTATCAGTTGGCAGCGTGCCCAGCATGCTGGCAGCATTGCCCCGTATCACATATTAAATCGGTATTAAAAATCATCTCTCCTCTCAATTTTTTTTCTATACTCGGTGTACGGGCGCATCGCATCAATAAATCCTATTTCTCTTTTATTGTCGCTTCATATAGGAAACAATTTAAAAGAAAATCAAACAGCATTTATGAATACTGACAGTATTATAATGTGCACTAGTCTATGACCACTGTATGACCTTATGTTAAGTAATGAAGTTGTTGCAGGTGTTGCACACTATTTAGTTTAGCCTTTTTTATTCTGTGGTTTAGCAAAAATTATAATACGCTCGTGACATTATATTATTCAATTAGGAATTTATATTAATATAATAATTTTGAAGCAGTGATAGCTCAGTGGCATTGGCTGGACTGCCGCGCAGCAGGTCCATGGTTCGAATCCCGCCGCGGGCTTGAGCTTCACCGCATGGTGGAAGGGCATTTTGCGAATGGCCGTCTGGCACGCTACCATCCTTAAGTAGAAACTCTGTCGCCAAGTACCTAACGGTGTGTTCCGGCAGCTGTCCTTGAGAGCCAGTGAAATTACAGGCACATGAGGCTTAACAGCTATGTCTCAAGGGGACGGGCGCAGTGCAATTCGAGACTTGTGACGAAATGCATCTGTTATAGGCAGAGGTTAGTCCGCTTAACATCAGGTGGGGCTCGAGCTTGTTCCGTCAGAATAACATGAAAATATATATATATACCCACGTTTTGAAACAAGGATAACTTCTTCCTTTCTTATGTCATACTGTGACAATCTTATCCATGTGCTGTGCCAATTCTTTATGAAAAGGAGACATATTTCCACCGAAATGTAGATAATTTTGCCCTTTGAAAGTGGATAAAATCAGAGGATAAAATAAGGGATATAGAAAGATTATCTCCAGTCCATGCTAGGGCTGCAGAGTGAGTTAGCATCATGCAGACGGCCTGGCATAAATTCCAAACTTTATTTTTACACGACTGCCCAAACAAAGGAGTATTATGTTTTTAGGGTTCATGTATGCATGTATGTATATATGTTTGTGAGTTTCTTTATTCCACCATAACCTCTAAACGGCGTAACCGATTTTAATGTATGATACATCTTTAGATTCGTCTTTATAGCGCAGGAGACACTATGTTCAAAAAAAAATGATCTTGGTAATTTTAGACGCCATTTTTTGAGAAAAATATTTTTTTCTTCCATACCCATCAAGTGTATTATAAAGGGATATTAGTAGTAGGATTCCATCATAGTAGTTTATGCAACTGTCATATAATAGAGGGTATTAAAACATGAGTGTAGTTTTTTTAAACGAGCCGCAGGCGAGTTAAATAAAATGTTTATCCAACAAAATATTACTCAAATTCATGTGTACGAAATAGCGCCAAAATGGAAAAAGTCTGTTATTGGTCTATGGCACGGAACCAACGCGTTGCGCGCGTAGTGCACTCACCAGACATAATGTGTACTTAAATTGAACTGAAACCTCCTTGGTCGGGCCCTCATTCCACGCGCCGCACCTCGCGTCGCCCGGCCCGTGGCCCCACCTCCTATGCCACTGATGGACTCCTCTCTTCAAGAGGATATAGCGCTAGTCAGCGACCTTGCTATGTCCATCAATATAGATGAGGTCCGTGCTCTAGCACGCAAGATGCACTCCGCACAATCACCTGCGGAAGTCATCCAATACACGCTGGAACATGCCAGCCTTCTTAGCGCTCTAAAGCGCTTCGCCCCCCAAACTCCCCCTCAGTACACCCACTATGGGTAGTACAACCTTAAGGAATAAACCGCGCTCAGTTTCGTTAGCGTCCTTCAACGCTAACGGCCTCTTCAGACAACGTGACCTTGTACACGACTTTTGTAATACCCACCTGATCGACATTATATGCGTGCAGGAAACCCTACTAAAACCGGGGAAGGCGAACCCCAGGTTTGCCAATTTCAGAACGGTACGTAATGATAGAGTGACCGGTCGTGGAGGAGGCACTCTTATCTATTACAAAAGGTCCCTGCACTGCATCCCCATACCTACCCCGACTCTCACTACTATGGAAGCATCTTGTTGCATGCTAGCCATGACGGGTCATCAACCCCTAGTCATAGTTTCCTGTTACCTACCTTGTAAAAAGCGTATCGCCCGCGCTGACTTAGTAGCACTTTTCTCACTAGGAAGCGCCGTCCTTCTGATCGGTGACTTCAACAGCAAACACGTCCTGTGGAATTGTAATGTCAACAATTCCAACGGTGTTGACCTTGAAAGCCTAGTCGCTGACTTAAACTTTGACATAATAGCTCCACTCGAGCCCACTCACTACCCCTACTTCGACCACGGCCGTCCCGACTTACTCGATATGGCACTTTTCAAAGGCGTAACACTTCAGTTACGCTCTATGGAGGTGTGTCACGAATTACATTCTGACCACCGCCCCATAATACTGCGACTAGGCCCCGACCCAACATCTGACGTACCCTGCCCGACCAAGACGATAGTGAACTGGACGCTCTTAGGTGAATCCCTAAAGGCTATCAGCTCACCCGACCTTGACAAAATCCCTGACGACATTGTGACTAAAGATGACGTATCCCTCGCTATCGACTCTTTCACTAATCACCTCTCCACCGTAGTAGGTGCATCCGCAAAGGAAGTCATAGTGCCGGACGACCGGCGCCTTGTCATTCCAGCGGATGTGAGACGATTAGTGACTAAGAGTAAAGCAGTGACCCGACATTACGACTCCTACCCAAGCAAAGTAAACAAAACTCGGAAACGCCACTTTGAACGCATGGTTGAAAGTCGCATGTCCGAGTTGCGCGATCAGAGCTGGGGCGACAAACTTTCAAACCTCGTGCCGAGCCACCAGGCTTACTGGCATCTCGCTCGAGGTATGAAAGGTGTCGGACAAAGCGACATGCCCCCCCTATACAGACCTGTCCCCCTCGTCCCAGCGTTCTTTGACGAAGACAAAGCTGAGTGCCTAGCCGACAGCCTAGAGGCTCAATGCTCCCCCAATGTCGATCACGTAGACCAAGCTCACCTCGATACGGTGGACGCTGAAGTCGAACGTAAAAGCTCTGTGGTCATCTCTGAACTCCCCCCACTCACCCCAGTATCCTTCGCTGAGGTGACGAGACTGATCAAGGACCTCAAACAACGTAAAGCCCCCGGTGCCGACGGCATCTCTAACAAGGTTCTTAAAACCCTCTCCCCCCCTCTCATTCATCTCCTAGTCAGCATCTTCAATGCGGCTATGAACCATTGTGTGTTCCCTGACACCAATGACGGAAATGTGCAAATGTCATTGGCATTCACAAACCAGGCAAAAACTCCTCTGATCCTACCAGCTACCGTCCCATCAGCCTCCTCAGCGCCCTGGGGAAGCTCTACGAACGGATCCTAGCGAACCGCCTCCAGTCCCATGCCCGGGAACACCACCTTATTCCCAATGAGCAGTTTGGCTTTAGACCCAAACACTCATGCGTCCAACAGGTGCACCGCCTCACGGAGCACATCCTAGAGGGTTTCAATAAGAAACCCAAACCCCAATCGACGGTAGCAGTCTTCCTCGACGTAGCGAAAGCTTTTGACAAAGTCTGGCACAACGGCTTGATTTACAAGCTATACCACTTTGGCGTGCCAGAGCGTCTTGTGCTCACCTTACAAGACTTCCTAAGGGACAGAAGCTTTCGCTACCGCGTAGAAGGCACCCTTTCCACTCCCCATCCAGTCAGAGCCGGAGTCCCTCAGGGCTCCGTGCTATCACCCATCCTTTTCGCACTGTATACCAGTGACATCCCTCGCGCCCAACCCAAAGTTTTTATAGCCCAATACGCGGACGATACCGCCATTTATTCCACTGGCTGGCATGTAAATAGACAGACATATTTCGTCATTCAACGGGCCATCACCGAGATCGGTGACTGGTTCCGAAAATGGCGCATAGCGGTTAATCCAGTTAAAAGCACAGCTATGTGCTTTACTGAGAAAACCCGCCCCCGCTATCCGAAGCCACTAATTCTGTTCGATGAACCCATTCCCTGGGTGAGAACAACCAAATATCTTGGAGTAACCCTTGATCGGAATCTCACCTTCAAAGATCACATAAATACGGTCCGTAACAGGGCGGCCTTTGTCATGGGTCGCCTAAGTCCCTTAATCTGTAAAGAAAGTAAAATGTTTCTTAGTAACAAGAAGACACTTTACACTGCTTGTATCCGCCCCATCATGACGTACGCATCCGTAGTGTTCAGTCATGCTAGTGAGGCCCACCTACATAAGCTTCAAGCCCTCCAAAACCGGTTTCTTCGCAGGGCAACCGGCGCTCCCTGGTACGTCCGGAGCGCCGAGTTGCACTGCGACCTAAACCTTCCCTCTTTAGCGCAGTTCAATAAGGGCTGCGTCCGCCGACACTTTGATCGAGCCCCCCACCACCCGAACCCTCTGGTTGTCCAGGCAGCGAACTATTCGACTGCCTCATCCGACCCATACTTCAAACCCCCCCGTCGCCGACCACGGCAGGTATTGGACGACCCGGATGACCCCATCGCAGCCATTACGTTGGCAGCTTTAGCGTTGTCCGCAAGTCGTCCCGGTAACATCCCCAGGTGTGCGGTAATCAGAGGTTACACAATCAAACACCGAGCTCGCCGGCGAGCTCGAGGCAAAAATAAAATCCCGATTAGTGTCTCTCCAAATAGTCACAGAGCAATATTCAATAGGGCCCATTCTCAACGGTACAACACTGCAGTTGTACCGGGGCATTTAGTTCCGATTCCCCCTTTGTCTCTCGGCAGCGAGACAAGCCGAGGTCCGAACCACAGTGGTGCCCTTGAGCTCGCTGTCACCCCTCCCGATAGTAGCGTGGCGTTTTCGGCGCCCGCAGGAGACGGAGGTATAAGGCGCTTTTCGCCTTATACGCCCGTCTCAGAAGAAGTGCCCTCAGCGCTTCTTCCTCCTGGGCTATAAGAGGGCCTCCCCTCGCCCAAAGTCCGGTGGAGCTGTACGTCCGTATAGCGGTAGACAGCATCTATGTCCTCCCTAAAAAAAAAAAAAAAAAAACCTTGGTCGGGACACATTGTACTTCAATAATTAAAAAATAAGCATTTAAAGCATTGTTTTGTTAAGAGAATAATGCTTCAATTTAACTTTTGAATGTCTTAAAGAAGTATGGAAATAAAATATGACAATAATAGTCAGTATTTCATTTCATAATTAATGAGATTATATTATAAATACACTTCTGGACTCATCTATTGGCCCACCTTGTATTTTCAGTTTCGTTTGGTCCTAGCTAAAATTTTATATTAGGTCGAGCAAAAAGTTTTTATGCAGTTTTGAACCTGGCACATTTTACCATCTTTTTCGATCGTGTTGTTTTAAATTTGAATTCAGAATACTATACGACATGGAGCTACGCCTAACAAGTCGGATATGCGCCTTGTTAAAGGCAATTGATTTTTGAATAAAAAACATGTTTTATCAAATAAAGGTATAATTTAATAACGCGTGTTGCCTCCATGGGCATCTACCACAGCTCTCATACGATTAGGCATAGAGTTTATCAACCGCTCTATGAAATTTTGAGGGATCATCTCCCATTCCTCTTCTATGGCAGTTTTCAACTCCTGCATCGTCTGGGCAACTGGCTGGCCAGTCCATAACTGTGATGTTCACATCCCGAAGATATTCCCTGACGATGCCGGCCGCATGGGCTCTTGCATTATCATGCATAAAAAGGAAATTTGGGCCCACATAGTCCGCGTATGGTATCACGTGAGGTTCTAAGCACTCACGAATGTACCTTTCAGCATTTAATGTTGGCAGCCGTGGTCCTGTAACAACCTCAAGTTGAGTTTTGCCGCTCGCGGATATACCGCCCCAGACAGTCCATGAGCCACCGCCATAAGCAACCCTCTCTTCAAAGCAGCATTGTGCGAAACGCTCTCCCTTACGTCGGTAGACCTTCTTCCTTCCATCATTGCCATGTAACACAATTTTAGACTCATCAGAAAAGAGTACACGGCTCCAATCTTGCTGTGTCCAATTTAAATGACTGCGTGCGAAATGAAGGCGCGCTGTTCGGTGGGCTCGCGTTAGTTTGGGCCCATTAGCTGGCTTGTGTGGTACCATATCGCGTTCTTTTAACCTTCTCCGAACAGTTCGAGCGCTCACAGATACTCCGTGGAAGTCGCGAAGTTGGTTTTGTATCTCAATGGAGGTAAGGTGACGATTTCTCAAGCTGGTCGTCACGATGAATCGATCCTGCCTTTCAGTTGTGACCCGAGATCGTGGCCTTCCTTGGCGACGAACAAAGCCGCCAGTCTCTAGGTACCTCCGATAAGCATTTCGGACCGCAGATCGACTTAAATTAAGTTGAGCACTCACGTTTCTTTGGCTGTGTCCGGCCTGAATAAGTGCCACAGCTTGGGCGGCGACTTCAGGTGAAGTATCCATAGATTATTGATAGAACCTCACCTTAATGTTAAGAATAAGTAATGTTTGTTGCAAAACCAAAGATATCAATCACTTTTTCAAGAATTAAATCCAAGTAAACCAATAAAACCAAGTTTTCTTAGTATTCGATTGTTTGATATCAACAAAAAGGCTCCAAATTGTCTTTTGTTTCTATAAATTCTGTGTTCGAAATTCAAAAAAAGACTATTGAATGAAATTGTGAATGTGCCAGGTTCAAAACTGCATAAAAACTTTTTGCTCGACCTAATATAAAATTTTAGCTAGGACCAAACGAAACTGAAAATACAAGGTGGGCCAATAGATGAGTCCAGAAGTGTATATATATCACTTGCGGTTTCAATAAAACGATAAGCAAAAATAAATAATATTCAGTCGTGTTTTTTAATTTTTAATTAATTTATACTTGTTCCATGATCATGTTGTTGTGTTGTCTCATGTGTTGTTAGTGAAAACATTAGTGGTATAAGGGTAGGATGGTGATGATTATAAATTAAAACATATGTTAATTTACGTCACAATTAGTACACTCATAAAACATAGGTACTATTTACACAAGCTTAATTACTAGAATGAATACAGAAATTATATTTTGCACAGAACACTTACCAAATTAATAAAGCATCCCCTTCTGTTTGAGGGTTATTGCGGTCGCGGAATATTAGCTGCCTAATTATACAAATTCAGTATCACAAGGGTTTTTATTAAGTTATCATTTACTTGGGGTTAAATATTTTCAATGAATATTTCATTAATTACTTACTGTTCAGCCTATTCATCTACTGATAAATACAACCTCCCTCATCAAGAGAGGGTTTTCCATAATCTCAAAGATTAGCAGGCGGCTTGGAGATCGCAGTGATAGATGGCAGTTTTTGAAAAGACGCTGCTGTTGAAACGGCGTCACAAAGTTGACTCTAACTCTGCTGCCTGAAAGTTAATGGTTTACGAGTATTTTTCGTGATGCCCCTTCGAGCTGCCCGTACTCAACAAGTGCCAAGTAAATTAGTCTTGAAATATCAGCGAAGACGGTGTTTTTACTTTTCTAAACATAGCCCCGTAATTTTTTTTACCGTGCCAATTTTCTTTAGTAATGCGAAAAAGTGCAAAAAAAAAACCTACTACTTAACTAAAATATTTCTCATTCTCACTTCATAATTAACCTCATATAATATTGAAAGGTGAATATTAAGTGTAAAAGTATGAAATTGCCGATTTGTACTGAAAATTTAAATTAGTTTTTTTTTAATTTAACACATTTATTGAATCAAAATAATTACCATTATTAATAGGAAGATCATTTATGCCTTGGCGATAGAATTTTGGTGATATAGATTCGACAAACTGTGTGAAAGTAATTTGTACTGCGTCCTGGGAAGAAAACTTTTTATGACGTAGAAAATTGGCCAAATCAAGAAAAAAATGGTAGTCCGTTGGAGCAAAGTCGTGCGGATACGGAGAGTGACGAATGGTTTCTAATTGCAGTTCCTGTAGAGTAAAAATGGTCTCTCGTGCTGTATGAGATCTCGTATTACCATGGAGCAATAATGGCTTAGATCGATTTGGGAGTCGATTCGAGACTCGAGATCGAGCAGTCTGTTTCATTGCTAATTTTGCTTTTCGGAGTTCGGCACAGTAAACATCTCCGTTATTATCTGCCGTTATTGCTTGATCAGATCGAAAAAAATATAGTGTATAACACCATGCTGAGACCACCAAACAGTTTATAAAAAGGTGACCAAAAAAGGTGGCGATAAAAAAATTACCTTTTTATTGGTAAGCTTTGCTTTAAGACACTGTTGCGGCGATTGACCCGTGGTCAGCCATTGCATTTTTCGCCTATGGTTATCGTAAAGAATCCACTTTTCATCACATGTAATAATTCAGTTCAATATTCCTTCACTTCTTTATCGATTCAACAAGGCAACACAAGTTTTAACACGCGTTTCTTTCTGCAGATCTGTCAAATTATGAGGCACCCATTTATCAATTTCTTTTTAATTGTTTTGATGCAAATGAGTCAATATTCTTGGTAAGGTAACGTTAAACCATGCCGCTAATTCTTGGATAGCTTGGCTAGGATCGGTTTTCACCATCTCTTTCAATTCATTGTTATTCACCTGTGTGGGTGGTTTCCACGTGGTTCGTTCAAAGTTTCTATCACTAAAGCGTTTTATCCAAAATCGCACGGTGCGTTCATAAGCAGCTGCGAGCTATTCTGCCACGTACCGCGTCGGAACTTGTATTAAAAAATCACTCGAATTTTCGTATTATCTATCTTTCTTGTCTAAGCCGAATAAAAATACAACTGAAAGTCGATAATCAAATGTTGCACATTTTTTAAAAGAAGAACCTCATAGGTACCATGTGAAAAAAGTTGCACTCAAAAATCTCAAATCATGAATCGTCCATGTCAATTCGAAGTACCTATTATAATGAAACGACAATTTCATACCCTAAGCCCTATTATATAAATAACGAAATATATCCTGTGTAATAAGTGGAGTGAGTGCTGTCGTCGATTCAAGTCAGTTGACAATGGATAAAAATATACATTTATTATAAAAGTGTCTACAATCTATAAAACATAATATACAAATATATATTAACATTATTCTATACGAAAAATTACTTTATTTATATATACTCGTAAGTCACAAGACAAGATGTGCGTATACAATATAAGAAGCCTTTACACGATCGTTTCATTTTAACGTATAAAAACATCTTTTATCAGGTCCAAGTACAATGAAAACTTACCTCGTTACAAAAGAACAGAGATTTGGTGTTTGGTCAGGTGTAACGACGGAAAACTCCGAAGCTCATCGTTTCTTTCTTATTAAACGTTCTTTATTGGATAAAAGTCAAGGGGATTATTGGTAGACATCTTAGAACCAAAAGATAGAACAAGACAGATTATTATCCTTTTAATAAAATAATTGAATTAAGGATTTATGATATTGTGATCATATATGTCGTTATATGAATAAAATTAAATGTTATATGAATTTAATCAAACTTTAATACGATTTTCTTAATGTAATTTACCAGCTTAAGAATATAAGAACTGTTTCTCATGTTCCTGTTAAGTTTAATGTCGTAAAAGGCGATTAAAGAAAAGAATACGCACATGAGCAGCATGCCACCTCGATGTAAGTGGAATTTTGCTGTGTGTTGGGCGAACGTACCTCAGAGCTCTCTACCATCATACCGCCCTGATTACCCAGCATTATAGGGACGGATATAGGTTCTTATTTTACATAATTTAAGTGAGTTTGCCAATTTATTTTATCATCAAGCTAAAAATCATTTTCATTTCGTCACTTCCTACTGCGCCGCTCCGCGCCAGTCCGCTGCTCTCCGAAAGATCGTGATGTTATTCTGATAAAGTGATATATATTTTATAGTTAAATGTATAATATATTATGTTTTTTAAGTATATAAATAACTCAAGAGAATTTTATCAAATTAGTAGTTTCATACGCGCAGACTGATACATATAATTCATAGCCCGAAGTTACGTCTATTTATTTATAAAAAGAATTAAATACGTAGGTAGTTAAACAAAACTTCTCGACTGAAAATGCCGCACGAGCAAATTGTGCTCCCAAAAATGTGAACGCTGCGCTGCACTTAATCATTTGAGTACCGTAGCGTGCCGTCAATTGCATTCCAGTTATAATATAAAACGAAAATTTTTACCATGTACAAATGGCCGCTCAACATTAATTAGAACTGAGCTTTCGACTGCCTCGTTGGTGGTGTGGCAAAGGCGAATGGAAGCACGTGGTCCTTGATTCGTTCCACGCAAAAGGATGAAACAGTTTTTTTTCTGAAAGTACATTTTCAGAATCTGTCTGGAACTGTCCACAGTAGATGGCAAGAGGCGTCTGTTCCTTTATAACATTGGACTCAGACGTGTCTGGGGAGACTCGGGTAACGCTAACAATTATAACGCTAACGCAGTTAAACAATGTAGTTTTCTTATTATCACGAGACGAATCCAACAAATGTAAAATCTGCTACTAGGTTTTACGTTCTATAACGGCAAAGACCTATCACATTTTAATGGTTTATAGTATAACGTTATCCGCGTATAAATTATACCTTAGATTGGTAAAAGTGGGCCTTAAAAAACATATTCAAACTTTTAACGAAAGGTCAATCTAAAGACCAATTTTAATTAACCTATAATGGTAGAGCAAACCTCATCTGAATTTCTTTGTGTTACAGTATAAAAATTTATCGACTTTAAGCCTGGCTTAGTACTCGTATTAGAAGGTTTACTTGATCGTTTCCTATTCCACTTCTTGTTAACTTCGTTGGATTAGAGGAGTAATTGTTCGCCTTTCGAATAAGACCGGTAAGATCTCATTTTTAATTTCATTTGTTTTCAAGTGTAACTGCAGCTGTTCCATTAATGTTTCAGTTTACTTTTTCATTTACGATGAAAATATATAATATATAACGCATCAAATTTTACAAATCATTGAAACACGATTTTTTTTATGCCCGGGGTGGTAAAAATTTTGCTCTCCAATAATTAGTAAAATATAATTTTCGCGTTGCATGCGATAGTGCTTGTAATCATATTTAGAAATATATATACCTAACGTATGTTATCTTAGTCCAATTTTTTTTTCGGTAGCTGTACGGTTTTTGCTCTCCTGTACGTTCATAAGTCTGTCGTAGACGCCTCAAAGACGAATTTACTTAGCATTCCATGGATTCACCGTGCGGGTGCCGGGTCCATAGCGTTGCAGAGGAAGAAGCTCGAGTCAAGGTGCCTGGGACTTGCAACCCAGTGAGTAAGGTTAAGGGGCCCCTTTACCTAGAATGAATTCTTGAATATATCTCCAGGACAGCTACCGGAACAGTAACACACGGATTAACGCTTGGCAATAAGTACATTAAGGTATTCCTTTAGTTCATACTCCCGTTCTTTTAATAACGGTTTGGTTAACTTTTGACCACCATCTCGCCTGTTCGTTGGTGACGATGTGCTCAAAGATGGTAAAAACTAAAATTCATCATGCAAACCTGAAGCTTTTCATGGGGATTAAACTTGCAGCAGTCCTATCATCAGTCGACACCTAACACTAGGCATCACATCACAGTACCTAGAACGCATTTAAGCATAAATTAATGAAATAGAGAATACTAAATCTTAAGTAAAACGTGAAGGGCCAGAATTTAGCGTCTGTAAAATAAACGCTCACGATCCTGGAGAAATCCCTCCACAGATAAATTAGCATAGCTTAAGCAGTAAAGTCCGTTTATTCATGCTAAATAAACAAATATAAGATAAAGAATATTCAAATAAACGACAATTTACATTCTTTACAAAATTATTCGACGAACCTGAAAATACAGGGAAATTATCATAACCCTTCCTTTAAAGGCTTTTATTTTGCACTTATGCGTATATGGCATCCAAAAGGATATGGATGTAGGATTATATTATGTAGTTGAGAGGTATTGTATGTATGAACCATTTATTGTTACTTTTTATCCAGATTTTTTTATGACAACATATACATAACATTCAGTGACTTGTGACTTTACCTGAATAATGCATAATATATACCCTTTTAGGATAGCATAGATTTCGGCATCTTAACGAAACGGGCTGCCAGAGCCTGCGGATCTTATAAAAGTTACTATATAGCAACTTAATTAAACGACCATTGGTGACATTAGCAGTGTATATTTTGAATAAATAAAATAATACTTTGATGTCAACTCATTTATAACTGTTGGCACCGATATTCGCATGCCGTATTAAAGATTCGTTTAACGCGTTCATGTTTTAGTATTATTCATTATATTTTTCACGTGTTAATATGGCAAGAAGGCCCTTGGGGCTCTAATGTGAACAGAATAAATAACAACCGTGTAAACCTTATATCACATCACATTGTAAGTAGGTATACAAACAGTTGTTTTTTGGATACCTATGAATGTATAATGTATAACAAATGTTAGCCCTAATTTACGTTAAAATGTTTGGCTTATTATATAATTACATTAAAATATTTTTGCATGTTTTAAATCCTAAAACACTCTGAAGCTCGTTTGAAAGATTACAGTTTCTGTCGCGCATGTTTATTCTAGTTTTAAGAGTTCAATTGTTTTTTTCATAAGAACAGAAATATTATTATACTTCTTCCACGTGCAGATGAGGTGAAATAGATAGAACACGCCATAGTCAAACACTACATTGGTATACCTCATAATGGACCGAAATTCTGTTTTGTGTAATCTTAAAAAATTTGATTGCCTAACTGTAAAAGTTAGTCACTAAATCATTCACAAAATGCCTTATCACCATGCGATGAAGCTTAAGCCCCTTAAGGCACAATTTGAAACATGGTCCTCCTGTGATCTATTGATACTGAGTCATCATCATCATCAACAGCCATGACGCCCACTCCTTGAATTTTCCCAGCTTTCCGAGTTAGATTTATTGCTATAATCCCCGCGCTTGGTGTCTTGGGGTTTTGCACAGAGTGCTGCTTTCTACTTTCTCCTATATTTAAAATATGGAGCTTGAACAATTCAAGTCCGGCACTTCCACACTTCACTGTCCGGCTCCACTGAGCTATCACTCCTTCAAAAACAACCAAAACATGTGCATGCACATTTAGAGATAAACGCGAGCAAAGACTCTGTCCACAAATTCTGTGTATAGGAGCGACGATAATTATTTTTTAATTGCTACATTAGTGATGCCTTTATGCAGCCTTATATATTTTCAACGCGTTAATCTGTCCAAATGTCTTCAGGGATTAAATGGCGTGATCCACGTGACACATTGGGTGGTGAGTAGAATAAATTATGATAGCGTAAATTGAAAATTTTCCCCTTTTTATAACTCTGTTAACCACTATCTTTCTTCCTATTGGATAAGATTCATGATGTAATGGTAACAGGCATCAGGATCCAGAACAGAAGATGCTGAACTGATATATAAAAATAGATGTAATAATGATATATAATAGTTAAAAGAAGGTGGAAAATATAACCAGTTTGAAGCCGCGTTACCTGCCGGTGTAAGGTGAGACTTCTAAGATAGATAGAGTCATGAATTTTTCTCCGCGGATTGATATACATATATGCATACAAATGTTTACTGTTTATGTTATAAGTGTTCCCTATTGGTAGACGCACCACTCGTGTTAATGACGTTTATGGGACAATTTAACGTTGTAATAAAGATACTTCTAGAAGAGCTTTTAAAATGATTCACTGTTTTGTGCAAACAGAGCAAGAGTGATGATGCATCTGGATTACGTAAGAATTCACGTTACGATTGCATACAAATACATTTAAACTGAATTTCAATAAAAAGTGAATTATATAATCTCAACTTAGCTGTATGAAAGCCTTATCTGTTCTGCAATCTTTGTTGCAGAACTTGGATATGATGGCTGGTCGTTGGCCGCGTAGTGCTTAACGTACCTTACCGTCAGCACATAGCTAGGAGCTAGCTCGAGAGATAAACTTTGTTTGTCATCGTATTCAGTTGGAGAAAGAGAAAGGCTTACTGTGTGTGGAATCGGATAACGTTCGAGCAATTTAATTGGCCAAACATTTGTGAAAATGACTTCTCAACACATATTGGGTATACATAAACTTATATGACAACTTACAAAGTTGTTATAGCTACAAAGTTAAAATTTATGTTTTCCATGTAAAACATTGATCCAAAAATTAATATTAGACTACACAATAAAAAAGAAAAACAATAAAAAACACGGGCTCTACAACACAATGAAACGTAGCCGAAAAATATTCATTTAAGCATGTGGGTTGTCATCGGCTCGAGCTTTTTATGTAGAGTTAATTTTATTTTTGTAAAATATAATTTCTATAAAAGGAAATAGTGACTGAAATAATTTAAAAAATATATGCGTATTAAAATGTGTAATTAACCTTCATACGAACGTTGTAGACGCCTATATTTGATAAATGATTTTGACTTTGACTTAAGACAATCATAGACACGAGATTTATCTTTAAACAAATATACTAGAAATTAATCTCAAATCTTGGAGTATTATGCAACATACTGTATTTACCCAAGATATACTGAATCCGTTTATTAATATTTTTTGAAGCAATGATAGCGGAGTCGTACTATGGACTGTTTCGATCCCCATCGCCGGCTTGAGCTGCATCGCAGGTGGACGGCATTTTGTGAATGCTCACCTGGCTAGCTACACCCTTAAGTAGAAAATCTGACGCCAAGAACCTAACAGTGTGTTCTGGCAGCAGACTTTGAGGAGCAAAAGTAATTTTAAATTACAGGCTCATGGGGCTTAACAAAGGGGCGCAGTGCAGTTTGTCATTTGTGACGAAATGTATCTGTTGCAGGCAAAGGTTATTGCTTAACATAAAGGTGAGCCTCAGACGTGTTCCGTCTATCACATTAAATATACATACATACATACATAAAATCACGCCTCTTTCCCGTAGGGGTAGGCAGAGACCACGGATTTCTACTTACTACGATCCTGACATATCTCTTTCGCTTCATCTATACTCATCAATCCTTTCATACATAAGCGTCGGTTTAGGGTACTTTTGACCTGGCCTTTTTCAGAACGTCTTCAATCTGATTTCGGAACGTTCGCCTAGGTCTTCCCCTTACAACACTTCCGTTCACTTGTCCCATGTATACCTGTTTAGTCATTCTCATTTCATTCATTCTCTCCACATGTCCAAACCATCTTAACATACCTTTCTCGATTTTTGTCACTACACCCTCATTCACACTACATCGTTCCCTTATCACACTATTCCTTATCCTGTCACTCCAATCATGCTCCTCAATGCTCTCATCTCCACAGCATTTATTCTACTTTCATGCTTTTTCTGCCACACCCAACTTTCACTACCATACATCAGTGTCGGAACCAACACTCCCCCATGAACAGCCAGACGAGCCCTTTTAGACACCTTCTGACTGCTCATAAAAGCGTGCAATGCTCCGTTTACCATGTTTCCAGCGTTCACTCTCCTTTCTATATCACTTTCACACTCACCATCTTTTGTAAACATGGATCCCAAGTATACAAACTCTTTCACTTGTTTCACTTTTTCACCCCCAATCACAATATTGCAATCGGTCATTCTATCATCTCGTTCAAACACCATCACTTTCGTCTTACTTACATTTATTTTCATTCCCTTTCTTTCTAAAGGCTCTTGCATAACATTTACCATCTCCTGCAACTCTTTTACCGACGACGCAAGTATCACTTGGTCATCAGCGTAGAGAAGACATTTGATGAGTAACTCGTTCATTCTTAATCCACATTCACTGTCTTTCAGGTTTGTCAAACAATTATCCATGAATAAGTTGAACAGCCACGGTGACGCTACACATCCTTGTCTAACACCTTTTTCGATGTTAAACCAATCAGTTTATGTCCCATTTATCCTAACGCAAGCACTGGAATCCTTATAGAGGGATTTCAGCGCTTGGATCAGGTTACCATTCAGCCCAGGCATAGACATCGCTGACCACAGTTCATGCCTACTCACCCTATCATAAGCCTTTTCTAAATCTACGAAAGCGCAATAGACCTTTTGGCTTTTCGCCAAGCATTTTTCGGCTTTGCATCGTAAAGAAAAGACCTGATCCGTACATCCCATTCCCTTTCTAAACCCTGCTTGTGCAGGGTTATTATATTATATGAAATATATATACATAATATATCTATATATAATGTAGGTTGAAAGATATGATAAAACTCAACTTTTTTCTTTTCTGTAGAACTAAAAGAGGGTTGCAATTAGCCATATTTTTATAAGAATGATAGCACTTGTATAATTAAATACCTATCATAAGCCGAATTTAACGCTATAGAAAGAAGTTTATTTGTTAAAATCTCCATCAATACCGATATATAAAAAAATATATTTCAAATTAGACTACTTATTTGCCCATTTAATTGTGTATCATCGATGAATTGTGAATATAAAACAAAATAATTGGTCTCATGTTTCTAAATTTTAATAATGAGTACATTATAAATGAGCATGAATTTTGTCTAAATGAGGTCTGGAGTACATGAATTTTCATCTATTGGATGTGTTAATATTTTATCTACACGTCATATTAGATTTTAGGTCAATTCTCAATTTGGCCATATGTCTTATACTAGTAATTACCTATATAAACCTTCAAATACTTTCCCCATGAGATCTAAATCTCAAGGTCGCGAGCTATTAAAAAGGTGCTCAGTACAGTAACAGTGCTGTCAAACTTATCATCGTTGTGGTTTGTCGGGCCCGTTGTTATGGTCCTGAACCACATATTATAAATAATAGTAGTTAGGTACTGAGTTACTCTTATCAGCCTGATTTCTTACTATTTACCAAGGATTCTAAGAATAGTTATTTTTCACTATTATAATAACGGTCTTACTCAGAATACTCAAAATTTTATACCTTTTATCTATGAAAAGGTATAAAATTTTGAGTATTGTCATTGCAAGTGGTCTGCGCTTGTTATTGCTAGTTGTTTTGGCTACCCTACAAGCTGGCATTAAAGTGCTATTAATGCGGCTAGTATTACCTACATAAATGGTACGTCCAAAACAACGTTCTTCCTACGACTTCAGGGTAACAACGTCATTTTGCCCAGTTTTTTGCCATCGTTACGTAAATTACAGTTTGGTTCTTAATAGACGGACTCACGAATAGTGGCCAAGACCTAACATTATTCTTGTCAGACTCTTGTAGCGTGGCGTGGAAGAAATAAAACCAGCACTGGAGTGACAAGACAAACTGTTCAGATCCAACTGGTCATCGAGAGACATATAGATATCCATCCTGCAATTGAAAACTGAAACAATCTATTACAATACCTTAATTGGTCGAGACCATCGCCTGAAACTGTTAACCTAACTCACGTAAAATAGTGACCTGAGTGAAGCCAGCCCTGTGTGCAGAGTTTGAGCTATTGTATAATATAAAAGTTATAATTGAACAATTTTGCGCAGTTCGGCCCACCGCCTGATGCATGATTCCGGTATTTAAGAAATTGAGGTAATATAATCATTTATGGATAGAGTGTCAGCCAAGTTTTGCTTATTTACTGGGCTTTTTTATTACAACTAAAATAAGCTCCGTGGGCAGCCGGTCAAGAATAGCAACCCCCACCGTGTGACACAATGAAGGGAAAATACTACAAGATTAACAGCAGCGCCTTCTAAACAACTGATATCTTACACTGCGATTCCTAAGACGCCTGCCAAGCGTGCAGATTATGGGCACCAGGGGGAAGGCCTTTGTTCCATGGTGGATGCTATGGCTGTTAATGTGGGCTAAATTTAGCGAACCCTCTAAATTTCCTATTGCCGGAAACAGAGTCTATCTCTCTCGGCGACATCTTGGGGCCGTGAGACGCGCGATTGCCGCCGCGCCATTTTCTAATGAAACTCTCTGAGGTGAAAGTTGTGGATAAGGGTAAAGGGCTTCAGTGGTTACCGTGAATTAGGATTGGGGTTGGAAGAATTAGTGTGATACATAATATTGACTACAAAAACTCACAATTCAATAAGGCATAAGAGGTTTGGAAATACCATTTATTTATTTTAGTATAGCATTTATTTTACTATTAAACTCTTCCGAAATAGTATTAATACTATTTTGGAAGATTATTTCAAATTGATTATAAGGTTATATTTTCTACCGACTTTATAAAAAGGAGGAGGTACTCAATTCGTCTGTTTTTTTTTAAGATAATTTATTGTGTTCCCTGGATGACGACTGTTTCATATCCTACCAAATGAAAGTCATCAAATCTAACCCAGATAAAAAAATAGACAAATGCTATCTTATCATTTAAAGCACAAAGGAATCGTTGCTATATGACGTCCCGTGCTCTATCCAGATGGATGTTTACCTACTTAACTAAATACAAGGCCGGCTGTAATGATATTAAATGGAAACGTTTACCAACACAACTATGTTTTATTTTGCTGTTAAGAGCATACATGTTAAGAGCATAACACAGTTTACCGACTTACTTTCGATACAGCTTATTTCGATGAAATTTTGTATAAAGAGATTTCTAAAGTACTGTATTAGTACGTAAGAAACTTTTACTAAGAAGAAAAAGATTAGATTTAAGATATGCAACATCCCTCCAGCTGGCAACTGCTGCGGTAGACTAGACAAAGAAAGTAATTGATAAATACTCACGCGGGCGTTATGGTGCCGGTGGAAACTTCTGATTGAATTGGTTCTGATTACAACAGAAGTAATTAATTTCGTATCAAGTTTTTCCATTTCCAACTCCTCGTGTATGTCTACTATTTGTTGTCGGACTAATAGTGAGCCGTATTTAACCACTTTGTATGCCAGCCCTGCATCCTCTTATCTGTACCCTTGTCAGTTGTAAGAGGCGTCGAAGGGAAAAATGCACTGTCGAGCAACATGTCACTTTCACGTCATTATGTATAGCAGAGCTCTTTAACATTCTAACGCCTTGAATACAGGGAAAGTGGCGGGTATATTATCAACGAGAGCATTCCCAACGTGGGTTGGTGTTTTTATGTTCTTGTGTTGTTCTGCGTGTTGTGAGCGATAACAGTTTTAAATGTTCTTGTGACAACAAACATATTCGAATCTAAGAGTTTGAAATATATTGCTTATATATTCTTGTGAAATTTAAATGTATGCCTAAACTACTTTGAGCCAGCAGTTAATAGTCCATACACGCTGGGCTTCAAACCAACCTTAACCATTACAGAATATTACGCAGACATGCATTACACATAGAACCTGTAGCCGACACACGATATATGCTATCCATTACCGATATTAATGACGCAGGCCTACGATAAGTATATAGGTAATCGACAACTCCTGATCGACGCTACTCAACTTGATGAGTTCGTGTCTTCGTAAGAAATGTGCGCACAGTGGCAGTAGTATTGAGTAATATTATAAATGCAGAGCATTATTATTAGATCATATTAAGGTTATTTCAAAATAAGTTTACCTGTTCGCTGCTTTTAATTTCTGCATTTTAGATTTAAAGAACTTTGTTTCTCGTAAGAACTTCTTCAATTACAATGATTTTTTTAGTAAGCATTCTGGCTTAGTGGGCTTATGCATAGGTACTATGTTATTGACATGCTTACTCCGATGTCCGCCAACACTATCACATTCTATCACTTTACTTGGTTACCGGTTGCATAGTTTCGCTCCTTAAAACAATATCGTTCTTTTGTCGCAGTGTGCGCGGCTTCATCAATTCTATTTTATTTTATTTTTTATTCATATTTATTGTAATTGTGGGTATATACTTTTTATGTGACCTGCATATTTGTGTCAATCAATTGAGTTAAGTTTTCATTTTTTTTTATGAAAACTGGTATTTTATGTGTCAAGTTGTTTGAAATTATGGTTTGGAGTTTATCATATCAGTATAATTTTTTAGGAGTTAGATAGTGACTATGAAAAAGAACTTCAATGATTTTATTTTGTGTTCTTTGCAACGGGTTCAAATTATCTTTAAAGCTTATCTCCAAGTTCATAACTAGATATTAAAGGTGGGATTTTACTTTAGTAATATCACATATATAAAATCGTTGTATACAGAATTGCCCTTATTTATTGTGGAGGTTGTAAGAGGCGACGAATGAAAAATACCAGAAGGTGCACGCAATGCCTGCGGAAGAACTAACAATCTTACATCATCGAGTCACGTGACAAGCGTGGGGATTGTAACAATCCCTCCCTCCCCAATGGTGGATGCTTTAGTTCAGTGGAGGATGTTATGGCTAATTGTGACCATCACACTTATTCCCTTACTCCTTCTATACTTCTAATCCTGGACTTCAAATAGTAATTTTATAGCCGATGTCTACACATTATGAGAAGTGTTCATGGCAAGTTGCAGTAACTCTTCATACCAACTTATAAAAGGCAATTTTATAAACAATTTTAAAATACAGAAATTAAGGAAAACTGTCAAATCAGAAGCATAGGCTCAAGGAAAGGCTACTCTTCAAATTTATGAATCATCAAAATTGGTACCTAATATGTGAAAATATTAATATACCAATTTTAGTGAGCATTATTGCCTGACCTGACTGTTATGAAAGTATGTTTTTTAAAGAATTTAATAAGAAACTGTATAAAGTATTTTAATACGTTAAATCAAAAAAATTAAGTGACAGGCAGACAGTTTGAAGTCACTTAATTTACAAAAAGATAACCAAGCTTACGAGACAGATTAACCCACAATATTAAAAAAGTCCACCTTTGCTATAAAAAATATACTAGCCACAGTTTCAGACACTAGATTACTAATGAAAATGTATAAACCCAATAAAAGCTGACCGACCCGAAGAACGAACCGAGGAGCTGGATTTCTAAGTGTCACTCCATCAACAAGGATTCTCAAATGAATATGTAGTATAAAATATTGATATAATCATATTAAGAGAAGTTATTCCCAACACAACTGCTCCATTAACATTCACAGAATGATGTATACGTGATGAGAACACAAAATATCCAGTAGTTCTATGTAGGTAGTATAAATGGTATACGCGTATACGAGGGATACGTGTAGGCTATGTAATCAAGTGATTCTGAGGTTGTGAACCAAAAGCTTAAACTAGTAAATATATTTTTTTGAGTATAATATTTGCCATATTTTGGTTGTATTTGATTGAGCGAAATACATAGAAGTTGTCTCCCAAATGTTGTAAAGTGCATTGGAACTGATGCACAAAATTTGCGTAATTTGAATATATTAATCTCCTAAAAGTAAAAATGACGCAAGTTACATGAACACCTTTTTTGAAATACTCATTGGAATATCGCCTCGGTATCGTCCCAAAGGTAGTTATAAAACCATAGTATGTAGATATATAAATATTTACTCCTTAATACAAAACAAGTACATAAATAATTTGGGAGTACGATTTATGTATAAATTTTGACGGGGCACTTGCATCGACAATGTCACATAATATAATATTCGAGGCGGTAGAGGAGAAATAGTTGATAAAATTAATTAATTAAATTAAATAGCACTGTCAGATCACACTACACAGTTCTATTGAAAGAAAGAAAATTTGTCATCTAAAAACGGGGTCCGTATTGGACGAATTTCTGACCCGAAACTCAGCGTAAACATTATCGATATCTTATCCTTTACCTAAGTATGAATTAAAATTTTAATATGTTAATATGCCTGATTTAAATGATAACTGATTTTTGTAATTTATGCTTTCCAATATTTTGAATTAATTGACTTAATATTATTTGCTCACCTCTATATAACATAGGATGCAAATTATGTATTACGGCGAGGGTGCTATTTTGAATCCAGAGCGTTGAACCCTGAAAGCAGCGATAGATTCAGTTATAGTCACCCGATGAAAACATGTTTGCGGCCTCGCTACTCGATACGCTCTACTTTTCATTGCAATCTAACAGAAAAAAACCAATAACGCTTATTGATGCATTATCGTTAACATAAGTTGCTTTTGCTCTAATACTATAAAGTAGTTAAAAAACTCATTACTACCTTCCTTAAAAGTCTACTGAAAATTAATTACATCAGGCTTCATGTCGTCGTCGATTCTTATTAATCTACACAGTTTTATAACTGATGGTACGTCGAGAAAAGATAAACGAATGATATCACTCCAGGTGACATGTCTTGGAAGTGCCAGAAGACAGGCTTAGTACTTACCAAATAAACCCAAAAAAAAACAGCTGTATTAAATTTGTTAAAAGTGGTGCTGAAAATTATGGTATCAGAATAGCCCGATAGCTGTTAAATTCGGGGATACCAGAAACTTGAGATTCCTAAACAATGATTTACTTACGTTACTCGAAATCTACATAAACTTGGATATAATACATATATATAGAAAAGACTTTACAACTACTTCAGATTGAAAAAAACTATAGCAATTCAGACGAAACAATACATAGCTGTACAATACTCCATATTAAACATCGTCTGCAGTTGTCTGCAATGAATATAATATGAAATGGATTTACAATCAGAGCATTCGTAGCTCCATGGTATTCGGCCCCTTCACTCTAATATTTACATTGTGGCGGGGGTTCCTACGAGGATGACTTATTATTGCCTGAATTTAGCTATGCACTGCATAATGCCTGATTCGCTCAAAACGTTAATAGGGCTTTTATTGCTGATGAACGTATTCTATCAGTTTCCTGTAGTTTAAATGATGTTGTTGGCTGAGGGGTACACTTGGTTTTGCGTCAGCTCGAAAATTATTAAAAGCTATTTCCATGCATTACCTGGTAAAAGCAGGAAAGATGGAGAATATACGAAATATTATATTGAAGAATAGCCTCTTTCAGCATTTCTTCTCTCATATTTTACCAATATCCCGACGCTTGGCGCGTGTGGTAAAACTAAAGCCTGAGGTGGATTAGAACCATAGAATTCCAGCGTGGCCGACCTTAATAATTGCCACTGACCCATCACTGCTCATGGTGACTGACGTTAAGTGATAGTGTGGTCAGAAATGTTTTGCTTTCATTCTAGAATTACTGGGTCTCATGGGTTGGTGCCAGAACAAACAGTTAGGGCCTAGCTGACAGATTTTCTACTAGAGGATGGTAGCTAGACAAGTGGATATTCACAAAATGACCTTCTACCATGCTATATATAATATAATAACTGTGTCCACCATGCTATACAATAACTGCCATCCTAAGACAATAACCAGGACTGACGGCTTAACCAGGCTTAGCCGAATAACGTGGCTGCTTTAGCACGGAAGCGTTCAGTAATAATACCGCTAGCGGTCACCCATTCAAGCTAAGGCCCCAACGGACGTTGATCTGTTTGAAACGAAATTATTATATTTAAACCTAAAATATTACATGGCAGAGCAGTGACTATTCGCCGCATAACTTAAGGTTACTTTGTTTAGTTTGACTTGTATGTAGCCTACTCCAAATATTTTAGGAAGCAAAGGTCTCGTCTTAGTTTTACTTCACTGAAATAGTTTGAGGGTTTCAAAATATTGCGGGAAATCTAACTTCCCGATCCCTATATTCTACGGTTACTGGTGTAAAAGTTACTTTACCAGACTTACGTAAGCAAGTCGGAAATAGGGTTCTATACGAACATCATAATATTATTATGTTGAACCCTGAAATAATCTTAGTGGAGGCTAGTCGACTGGGTATAAAACATTTCCTTCAAAAAGCATCTTGTATCGTAAATTTTTTTATGTTGTTGTGACGGTTCAAGCACGAGGCCTACCTGATGTTAAGCGGACTAACCTCTGCCTATAACAGATGCATTGCATGGCAAGTCAAGAATTGCACTGCGCCCGTCACCTTGAGACATAGTTGTTAAGTCTCATGTGCCTGTAATTTCACTGGCTCTCAAAGACTGCTGCCGAAACACACAGTTAGGTACTTGGCGACAGATTTTCTACTTGAGGGTGGTCGCTAGCCAGGCGGGCATTCGCAAAATGCCCTTCCACCAATAGGTAAAGCTCAAGCCCGTGGCGGGATTTGAACCATGGACCTGCGGCACGGCAGTCCATAGCCAATGGCACTGAGCCATCACTGGTTCAAAATGAGTAACATCGTATTAATAGCGCCCTACCCTCTTTAGGCTGTTTTGATATTTGCGAACCAACTGGCTTAGTACGGGCAACTCACAAATTATAGCGCGTGCTAAAGTGAACATTTTTTATGTAGTTTCATTCATATTTGTACAATAACAGCCACTCACGAAAGCACCCCCTTCCAGATATATAGTGAATATAGTAGTAAACGTCATAGGTGTTTGTTTGACAAGAAATAGTCTTCATTTAGTCGCGAGCGTGCTATCGTTAGGACAACTAGTGTATTTAGTGTCCGCTCGCTCTCTTGGTGTAAGGTTAATAAGATATTAACTCGCAAGCGATTAGTCATTTGCAGTAAGGTAGAGGTATTTTTGAATAATCCGTGAAATAATGTTCTGTGGAGGGGCGTGCTTTCAATGAACATTACTAAACGCATCAGCATGATAAGATTACGATGGTTACATACACACTAAACACAGTAACTACATCTTGCTTGCTCATAAAATATAGTACAATTTGAACATGAACAAAACATCTTGTCTTGAAACGATACATTTAACAAATTGAGAGCTCGTCGTATTTTCCCAAAAATCATCAGAGCGCTTGGTCGTTGCGACGCTTGATCAAAATGCTGGCTCTTATTTGGCTCAATAAACAAGCATTCTTTTTTTTTATTCATTTTAGTCTTTGACAACTATCTCATCTGATGGTAAGTGATGATATGGTCGAAAATATTGTTCAGGCTAACTTATAATTACTGGCTCTCAAAGACAGCTGCCTGGAACACACCGGATAAGTGCTTGGCGAAAAATTTTCTACTTGAAGGTGGTAGCTAGCCAGGCATTCGCAAAATGCTCTACCACCATGCTATAACGACTGCCAATTTAAGATAACAAGCTAGGACAGATGGTTTAACGTGCCCTCCAAAACGGAAGCGCTCAGTAGTAATGCCACTAGCGGTCACCCATCAAACTCATGACCGCGACAAACGTTGCTTAACTTACCTGATCGGTTATGAACAGGTAAGCAAACTTCGCTACGACCGCATCAAAGTTGTATTTCAATGGAGCAATGCTGCCAGCAGTTCTTACTTTTTTGTTAAAATATAGCAAAAAACAACTATTTGTATTAGTGGTAAATATTGAAATATATGTATCATTATATCTTAACGATCAGGACTGTTATTAACTTAGTACTTTGTGCAAAATACCTCTGTAAATTTTATTTCACTACAATGTTGTCATTAAAACAACACATATGTCAATATGGGACAACACAAGGACATAATGAAAATATATTAATTTACTTTTCGCCTGGCCGTTTTCATGAATCCGAACCAATGTGCAATTGCTCTCAGTGAGAAATAGCTCTAATGAGAAGTAGCCCTAATCAGAAGTAGCCAAAATGAGAAGTAGCCATAATGAGAAGTAGTCCATTAGCGAGTCGGTTGCCATAACGAGAATTAGCCCTAATGCGCCTAAACAATTATTGATACCCGCTACCATTCGGATAATTAAGAAGCACAATTATGCGCTGACTATGTAATAACATGGGAGATTGTATAACAAATCATAGTAAAATCACCCCGTGACCACGATCACTGCAAAGTGTTTGAAACGTTGGGGCGAAAATAATGATAAATATACGCGATTTAAACCGTTTAAAGTTGTATAATTACTATGTGTAATAATTGAGATAACCTATGACAACAAAATGATAATAAAACTTAATGAAATGTTAAAAATACACGGGAGTCTCCATACAGAAATCGTGTTTTCTCTTAACATTTTATGTTTTTGCTTTAACATAGAAACAGTAATACGCTTGTAAGATAACTCGGTAAGATTACCCAATCCAATATCAAAAGTATACTAATTAATAATAAAAATCAAGTCAAGTGCGTGTCGGATACTTGCAAAGGACTTTTAACTCTACGATAAAATTTTATTTTTTTGTACATTGTATGTTTGTAAGAAACCCTCTGTGGTCCAGGCCTACTCGCACTTAGCCTTTTTTAATATTAAGTACTTTTATATGTAACTTACCTGCCCTTCGATTTCATCCAAGTGGATATTGGTCACGTCACGCTCTAGGCCTATCATCTATAGACTACATTACAACAAAATTAGCTATGGTCTGAGAAAATCTGACAGTGACGAACAGAGAAAATTTAAATGAAGATTTTTTTATATTATTTCTTCTGTCTTTCCAGTGGATAGAAAGCCTACAATAGATCCAGTTTAAGCTCGGAAACGTTATATGAATTACATTATCTCGCAGGTGGTAAGGTGTAAAATTTTCAAACTATTTTGGTAGCTAATTTCAATCAAAACTGTTTGAGAGTGAAAAGAGTAACAAAATATCACAAAACCACAAATGCAGGAAAATTTATACTCATGTGCGGGATTTGAACCCTCTTGTTTCCCTCGTTGTAGTTTTGTGATGTAACCCGCATAGCTAGAAATATTGCAAAATTAAAAATATTAAAATTATAGGGTTGCGTCATTGTTACCAAGTTCAAAGCTACTAGCTTTTGTAGCATTGTTTGTAGTACAATGTTACTTGAACTACAGGTGTCGCTTCGTCCCTATACGACGGTTGAGAACGAGAGGACAAATGAGAGTTATGAGTCATAATATGTCCTGTTGGCTTAGCAGCTATAGGAGTGGATGGCGCGGATTCAAAACCCGCACATGACTATAAATTTTCCTCTCGATGTGGTTTTGTAATGTTATCCGCGGAGCAAGCCCAATGCAAAAATATAAATATTAATAAGTACCGGAATTATTTGAATTACGACCATCATCCCAAGGGATCACTAAGTGTTGCATGAAAATGCATAGAAGTTAATTATGTATATGAGTTGTCTTCCTTCTTATTACAAAAAAGATATTAAGCCGTTTATTAAATTTAAATAAATTAATTGGTGGTATAAGTGTACTTTTACTTCAGTGAGCTTTAAAATATCTTAAGAAATTTTATAAAAGGTTTTAAAAAACAAACACTTAAATAAGAAGGACTTTTTATTCGTCTTTTCTTATCTTCGCACCGCTATTTTACCATCACCCCTAGTATTGTAATCGTGATTACTGTAGATACTGTACTGTAGCAACCGGATTGTCCACTGCTGAACACAGCGTCCACCCCTAAGAGGAGGTTTGCCTTAATCACTGCGTTTGGTAGGCGTCTTAGAGCTATCAGTTTAAGATATTAGTCCCTCAGAAGGTGCTGCTGCCCACCTTCCGGTCAGTCATCATAATCAATTGTGATTGCCACTGTTTAATTTAAATTTACTCATGTTTTACGAGCTTGCATAAAATATATTCAAAAATATAATCTAATAGATATAATATTTTCAGAGATTTACAGATTTAGTAAAGTTAAAATATTAATTTCTTTAAAAAAGTTAAAAACTTTTTAGAAATTCAATTGGATCCGTTTTATTGGATCCATTTCAATCTAAATAATATATAGCTCGATTATCAGACTAATTACAGACAGCGATTGGTGTCAGACATGCCTACGTCACGTCGGTAGTATACCAGCTACTTTTGAAGTAGGGATATTTGTATTCCTCTATGTACTAATTTTATAAAACCTTACAAGTTACCAACTTATAATTATACAATAGCCAATAACAACAAGCTTTGTGCAAATTACGTATTAAAACACAAATTAATTAAACCAAAACTGGGGTAAGGTCCACTTACTGTCCCATCGTTGGGCTAAATATTGAAGTTATCAACACAAAATGTGGTAATTGGCGACCGCAAAGCGCAAAGCATAATTAAATTTCAGCCCTCAAAGCTTATAGCTGGCTTTTAGTCCGGTAATTTTTCAGTACGTTGAATTATTGAAGTTTACATTTATAAGAAATATGAAATGAGAAGGTGTAGTATATGATTAAGTGTAGTATTAATTAATAAATTATTATCAAATTGAAGTATACAATTAATATATTCGTCTCGAAGTTGAGATCGATCTTAAAATGCTCATTTTGCCAGTCGTTCTATACATTAGGCCCGATTTTAACTTTAAACTTTGAGGTACATTTTTATATTGTGACGTAACAAGCACTAAACCCACCTGATGTTAATTGATATTATCTGCTTATAACAGATGTATTTCGTCACAAGTGACGATAGGCATTGCGCTCGTCATCCTGAGACATACAATTGTTAAGTCTCATCATGTGCTTGTAATTTTACTGGCACTCAAGGGCTGCTGCCAGAACATATTGCTAGGTGTATCGGTGTGTATACAACGATATGTCACGTACAGGTGACATATCGTTGGTACTTGTTAATTTCAATAAAGGCTTTGGATAGAAACTTAAATCTTTGTAACATCAAAATATAAGCATTCACACGTATGTTTTTACATTTTAGGCTGCATATGTGTTCTATTGAGTTTTATTTTACTCTCAAGAAAGATTACTATTTGCTACCATAAAGACGTATAGTTTCGAACGAGTGAGCATTCGAATTATCAACGAAAACGCGTAGCATTAGTCACGCGTTTTTCTGGATAATTCGAATAGACTCTTAATGACATTAAGTCCTCGCGGCTCCGTCTGCAACTCTTCTTCAGTCTTGAGTGTAACCAACATAGCTCACATGCATGATTATGTAAAGAATATTATTAGTTACCGTCTGATTTGGTAAATTAGTAGCTTATGAGTATATTTATTTTGTGGCGGTTATTAACAATATTATTGTTATTACATAGAGTAGTAAAAACCACGGCAGTTGACCAAAGTAATCTAAATATCTTATTAAAATTTTCAATATCAGGCTAAATATTGTATATATTTATGCTCTATTTTTTTCTCAAGATACAGTAGCAAAGCATGCAGTTGCCACAATAAAAACAAAAAATAAAAAATATGTTTATAATAAGTACTACTTTAAATTGTGTTTGTGATACGCATATAATAATATTTTTTAAAAGAGAATTATTGTTTTTAAAATCACGTTTTATTGTTATAACGGTATGAGTGATACCATTTTACAATATATCTTCGTGCGTGTGTTTTTTAAAGCGTCATTGGAACGTCTGAGCTAGCAATACTAATACTCATGCATTTTTTAAGCTGATCCAAATAGACTTTTCATAACAAATTTACGAGATTAAAAATTATTGGAATGTGCGGGAGACTTTTGATAATATTACGCCCTCGCTGGCATCTGCAATTCTTTTTCAGTCTTGAGTATATAGATCAACACATAGCTCAATGTGTAAAGATTATTGGTGGTTACCGGCTGATTTAGTAAAATAATAGCGTACAAGTATGAATAAATTGGTGGCCGTTATTAGCGTAGTAAAAAACATGGCAGTCCAACAACATAATTCAGTCCAAAGATATATGCAAAGTTATCATTATATAAAATATACTTCTACGGCGTAGCACACGTAGAACGCAGCCGGTCATGTGTTTTAAATCTATATTTTAAATACAGCAAAATTAGCGTTTTCTTTACTTTATGTCGTCAAAACGTCTAAAACCTGCACAGTTTAAACTACATTGGTATTTAAATAGTAATCATTTTTCATGCACCGTAACTTGCCAACACGATGAAAAACTTCGGATGGTAAAACATATTCTAAATTTATATCCTTGTTTTGTAACTAGCTCGTTACTATATTCGCAATTCGTGTTTAAAACGATTATGTTTATTTCATTGGCTACCCTATTTTCCAATTACCTAACCACACAACAATTCATGTTTGAAATTATTGAGGATTTGAAAGTTGTAGTAGAAATATGGTGTCATTTTACTCTAAGTAAAAATGACATTCAGGAGCTCATTTTGTTTCAATCAAAGATTCAAATATAATTTTACTCACGCTTGGGCCATCGCCGCTTTACAATCAACATTACTTTAGTTAGTATGATTCAATATGAATTTGTTAAAATGATATCAGATGAATTTAAATACTTACGGTCGTGGTTACATATTTGAGGCGTTTGGTGTAGAAACGTTGGGTCCGTGGGGACCGGGAGCTTATCGTATTTTCCAAAAATTATCAGAGCGCTTGGTTGATGCGACGCGTGATCAAAATGCTGGCACCTATTTCGACGGGGCAATGCTGTCACCATGCTGGGCACGTTGCCAACTGGTAGTGGCCTGGAGCATTTGGACTGCCTGCGAGTCTGCAGTGGCTTATAGGTTGTCTAAATGCTTTTACTGTAGCAGCTGTAGTATTGTATATAGTTCGTTATAATTTGTCAATAAAGGCATACCGCCGGAAAATAAATATATAAACAAAATATCAAAAGTAGATTAAAATATATTAGTTACCTTTTTATATCAAAATAATAACTAAAAATAATATTTAAGAAGGACATAAAATAAGTAAAAACAATTATATCCAGTGAAAATTAAAATTTTATTAAATTTTATTTATACCGAATGAGTATTAATTTCTACCTTCAAACGTCACAAATTCGCTTTAATAAATAAAAATCTAATTTAGACAAAATGATGGGTTAACTATTTATATGGTTATAACTATTATTTAACTGATTATAACTATTTTGATATTAAATAAGTGAAGAAATAGACACTGCATAAAACCCATGCTACTAATTAAAGATAAACAACAAGAATTATTAAAATTACATAGTGACTATCCTCTACTAATATTATTTTAAGGATCGACATAGTTAGGAATGTTATGATAACCGAAAAGTTCCAACTTACCTACGTAAGTCTATGTAGGGGAACCTTTGTTACAGTGACCGCATAACTTTAGGATCAGGATTCGGGTGAGACTTCTAACATAGTTTTGATGCAGCATAACGGAGCTCATACAAATATTATACCTAATTGTATTGCAGTGCGGTGTGACATGTGGTTTACACCCTTGTTATTTATTCCGCACACATTAGGGCCCCGAGGATTAGCTTCTTGATCTTGGCGGATTAGAACGTTAAAAACAAATATAGAATAAATAACGTCTAAATAATGTCTGTGCACGAAAAACGGCAAGGGTACGGTACTGGTGCTAACGCTGATGATTTGGCAGGTGTATCATGTTTCTTATTTAGAAAGATTAGAGATATTTTTTCCCAGTCATCAATCAATAATAAATACAGGAAACTATCAAGAAATTTATACGGGATCTGAGGGAAATTGCACTGCCAGTCTGGAAAGTTTGCTAACCTGAAAGGCTAGATATAATAAACCATTCAGATTCCTTGCTCATGAGATAACAATACTTACTATGCGTTACCTACCCTACTGATGCAAAAAAAACATAAGTTTGCTATAAATATGTCCAATAAGAAAGCTTTGCATACTTTACATACATGGTACTGAATTGATGCAATTGCTTATGCAATTCAGTACCATGTATTAATTTTCACATTAGATTTTAGGTATTGCACGCGAGGAGCAGTGCTTGCTTGAATTGAGACGGGGCTGTATCCGTATTATATATATATATATATATATATGATATATATGTGTGTATCCAGATCCTCGTTAATGGTATCTTATGGGCTGTTCAGATTCTAAAGAATACATGAACCAAATTTTATCAGAATCTAATAAAAAGTTTAGGGGTGAGATTCACACAAAACATGCTACACACACCAACCTTCATATAATGATGTTATACGGTGTGATTCAACTATACTATGAAATTTTCCCGTATCACCTCATTGTCAGGTTCACCTGATCACTTTGTAAATTAACAAAGTTAACGTGAATTTCTTTATATTTTAAAAAAATTAATAAAAATTCCTGATCGTGCGCTCGATGACTCGAGACCTAATGAGGATGCTTCGTATAGAAGCGAACGCTTCAAAAAATCTTCCGGTTTGGCTGCGTGGCGTTTGTGACGTCACGTCGGCTTAACAGGAAAATTAGGCGGAATTGCTCAACGCTACAACTGGAACACTAGATATATTTTCTATTTTTAAGTGTTTTATTAAAATATTAATTTAACGTTATCTTTAACAAATATTTTAATTATAATTATATATTATAATTAAAATATTTGTTATTATTAAATTTCAGAGATGAGATTTCAGCAAAGTAACGCCTGAATCTAGTTATTAGCCCGTTTTGTCATTTGTCTGCGCGACGCGTAGTGATGTAACCATACGAATGTACTGAGTACCGAGTAATACCAAAGTAAAAAATAGAATAGAATATAATTTATTTGCTGGAATAAGGTTACAAGTGCGGATCTTAATATTACACACATAATTATAAATATCTCTTATTCTACCTTTACAGGCGTGCAAATTTTTAAATGTTAAGTACAAAATCATAAAATTTGTTAACATAAACCTCAAAATAATTAGAATGTTACAAAATTATAGAATTCATTATCTGTATACAAATGTCAATTATTAATAATTACTGCATGTTTTTTAATGTTAAAAAATGTTAACATAAGCATCAAAATAATTCGATTGTTACAAAATTATATACTTAATTATCTTTCTACAAATGTCAATTAATATTTTTTGCATGCAAGTCAGAATACAGTTAAATATATTTAATAATTAAGCATATCTTTTATGATTCATATATTCGTCAACACTGTAAAAACATCGTTCAAGAAGCCACTCCTTTAATAATATATTATATTTAAATTACATTAAGGCACTAAAAATCTGTTTTTGTGTCTACTAACTATTCCAGTCACGTCCGAATGTTTTGCAAAAAAAAATCTTTATTTTGTCTTACAAATAGACACATCTGTTGTATGTACGTACATGGAAGTGGTAAAATTATTACATTTTTAAACGATGGTTTACTACTGTCGATAAACCATGCGTTAGTTATAGCCCGCATACATTTTTTTTTGAGCTACAAAGGCTTTTAGTATATCGACAGAGTTGCCCCACAATATCAGTCCATAACCGAGTATCGAAGAAACGTATCCGTGATATGCAATAAGAGCTGCTTCACGTGACATAGTTTGACGTACTCTGCGTATCGCGAAAACGAAACTGTCAACTTTGCTTCTTATTCTTTCAATGTGGCATTTCCAATTCCAATACAGAACTTCATGAGCGTGAACTGTCAAAACGGGCCTTTTATTTTAGAGATGGAAACTTTAGACTAAAATCTCGTCTATCGCGTTTATTTTCTAATTTAAATTACTCAATTTCTGTGTAACTAGGAGTGATGGCCTGGTGGTGGTTAGTATGACTGATTATAGTACCGTTGCTACTGCAAACCCCTCGATAGACTTCAGCTTTGCTTTTATCAAAAAGCAAAGCTTTTATTAAAGGTTTTATTTTATTCAGCCTGTTTGTCATTGTCCACATCACTAATCACCAACAGGTGACATCGTGGTCATAAACTTACCAACCAGTTGTAAAGAAATAAAGGTACAAATTCAAGTAACACCTAACCTAAATACTTCCGGTAGCTGTCCTAGAAATATTCTTACATCCTGTATAGGTCGAGCTATTTAAGGGAAGATCTTAACATCATTAATGTAGGTGTAGTGACATCTAAATAGACCAACTCAAAATTTATTTCCAAAAAAGTATTTTCAATTTGTTTATTGTACTTGTAACATGCAAGCAGTGATCAGTGATGGCTCAGTGGCATTGGCTATGGACTGCCGTGCAGCAGGTCCATAGTTCGAATCCCAATAGAAGAAAAAAGAACGGCATTTTGGGAATGCCCACCTGGCTAGCGACCACCATTAAAGTAGAAAATCTGTCGCCAAGCACCCAACAGTGTGTTTCGGCAGCAGTCCTTGAGAGCCAGTAAAATAACAGACACACATGAGACCTAAAAACTGTATGACTCAGTGTGACGGGCAGTGCAATTCATGTTACAGAAATCCATCTGTTATAGGCAGAGGTTAGTCCACTTAACTTCCGTCTGCGTTAAGCTGGTTTTTTAAACGTTAGTAAAGTGTACCAAATTTTAGTATATTTGACAACGTAATCGTTTCCAAATAATTTGTATTTATTGTTTCAGTGATTGTAGTAGTTGTGAAAAGTCAATGACACGCACATCGCATTATTTTGATAATTTATCAGTGCGCGCCCGTGACACGTAACAAATACCTTGCTTTGAAAGAGTATTTAAAAACATAATAAATATACTTCAATTTTTTTTTATTTCAAACACCATTACTTTTATATTTTTCTTATTGGTATTTTCAAAACTATTTTATTAAAACACTTACTATAAAGTACGTAAAGTAGTTGCAATTTTCGCCAAGAACTTAAGCTTGATGTCAATAGAGAACTGGGACCAGCACTTTTTATTATGTTATTGTGACGAACAAGCTCGATGCCCACCTGAGGTTAAGTAGACTAACCTCTACCTATAGCAGACGCATTCGACAACGACGAATTGCACTGTGCCCGTCACACTGAGACGTACAGTTGTTAGGTTTCATGTGCCTGTAATTTTACTGGCTCTCAAGGACTGCTGCCGGAACACACTGTTAGGTGCTACTTTTTTAGCCCAATGCTTAATAAATAAAGAGGTTACTAACTACTTACTTATTGTTCTTATTTTATGAAGCATTTATCTGGTCATCATTTGGATGACGATCAGCCTATCTTACGGCTGCATTAATGGTCATCGCACAGGGATCAATCAATTACACGACAAAGGTACTGGCTATAGAGGAACTTTTTGGTTGGATATGCGTGAGATAGAATATATTAGTAACTAAATGTAGATTCCCTAATTTGACTACGACAGTTTATGGTTGTAGAATCAAACCATCTATACATAACCTATATACGATATACTAAACGACGCCTGAGAAATATAGATGTTTTGCTATTATCATCTTCGTCTTACTCTAATTTCGCCTGTTGCCGGCTATAAAAGCGAAGCCAAAACTTTTTACAATATGTTCGTGTTGCTGTCTTTTGTTTTGTTAGTTTTCACTAGGTAGTTCGACTAAAGGACGCGAACAATAATTGATCGCGTTTTTTGTGTTTTTTTAACAGAAAATACTATCTTTTACCTGCAGTTATCCGCGTATACTGCGGGGGGCAAAGTAGTGATGATTAAGTTAAAAATGTCAGCTCAGTTAAAATGTAGATGTTGATGGTCCATGCGGGCATTCGCAAAATGCCCGCCTGACTAGCTACCACCTTCTGGTAGATAATCTGTCGCCAAGCACCTACTGGTGTGCTCCAGCAGATGCCCCTGAGAGTCAGTAATTCTAAGTTAAGCCTGCTTAACATCTTAGACCACACCATAACTTACCATCAGGTAAGATTGTGGTCAAAGCATTATTAAAATATGAACTTGGATATGGTATTCATCTACATATTGAATTACTTTTACTGTACAGGCCGTTCGCCTCTGGAACGCTCTCCCAGTCACTATCAGATGTGCTCTAACTCTCAACGATTTTAAAACCAAAGTTAAAAACTTTTATTTATCAGATCCTGTTCACTAATGTCGATATATCCTTACAAACAAATAATTTCGTATATATATATATATATTTATTTGTATTTATATTATATGGGTATATGTATTTATATATTGTATATATATATATTTCTATATTATACTTTATATGTGTAATTCATAGTATATCTATTAACTTTATATTACATTATGTATGTATATCAATGCAGTTAGCTATTTACTTTTATGGTAATATACAATTTTGTGATTTTATTGTTAAAACACCACCGTCCATATTTTTGAGATTTACTTCTTTCCATCCTAAGGTTGTCTGGAAGAGATCGCTGTAAGCGATAAGACCGCCCATTGGACCTACTTAAGTTAACTACTCATTGTATTGTTTCCTTTGTTAATCTGGTGTCAATAAAGAGTTTTCGTATCGTATCGTATCGTATATTTATTCGTAGTATTTACCCCACTTAGAAAATTAATCAATTGTTACTAATAGCTGATTTGAAAACAAACAATTTCATTACCGGCTTTCTTCGCTCATTCGGATATTTTATTGTGAACAATTATTATTATTGGACCAGTCTAAGAAGATGCTGTCAATATGATTACATGTTCTGTTGAGTGTATACTATGAACGCCTGTCGTATTGTGAACCGTGCCTAATGAGCCACAATTGTAACACAAACTTGTTCTGACATAATAATATCCTTAATATTGATATACCTTTACTTTATAAATACACCGTGAAATATGTCAACATTGACCCCAAGCGAAACTCTACCCGAATAACAATGTATAAGCATATTTTTGATGTGCAAGAATATCTTAATATTATGGCGACATTGATTGACTTTGGTGGAAAATAGGTTATATGTATAGCAATACTAACTATCGTATTTATTGCTAACTTTGCTTGGTTACTTGCAATAACTAGTCGAGTGAGGTGCGTATTTAAGCTGGCAAAGTAATTATTTATATTAATCCTAGTATCCCGTGGGGTGCCGCGTTGGAATTGCACCTCCCCATATCATCCCGTGGGTGTCGTAAGAGGCGACTAAGGGAAAAATACTGGAAGCTGGGCGGCAGCGCCTTCTAAAGTACTGCCATCTTACACTGCGATCCCCAAACCACCTGCCAAGTGTGGGGATTATGGCAAATAACCCCTTAATAGGGGACGCTGTGTACAGCAGTGGACGAGTCAGCTGTTACAGTAATGCTGGTGTCATTTCGCAAGGTCTTTTAAAACTAAAGTTATGATAATGGGTCAAGTTATCTAGTAATGTTCCGAACTACGGTTGATTACATTGCCCGCAATCAATAAAAGCTTAGAGTTGGCACATTACCAATTTTTTTTTTTACTTATAACTATTGCTGACCTTATTCAATTTCAAACATTTATATATAGAATTTCATTAATAACATTAAAAAATGACAGATATTTGATACTGATTAAGTGGTTTCCCCGTGGGGTGCTGGGATAGAATGTGACCCCCATTGCTACATGTGGGTGTCGTAAGAGACGACTAAAGGTCAATTACCGGAAGTGATATCTTAAACTGCGATCCCCAAGACGCCTGCTAAGCGCAGGGATTATGGCAAATCCCCCAAGCAGGGAATATGGCAATACAACTTAATGGTTTAGGCTGTTTTCAGCAGTGGTCAATTCGGCTCATACAGTAAGTAGTTGCTTTATACTAGTCCGCCCCATAGCCTTGTTGTAGTATAGTATACCGTAGTTGTAGTATGCATACCTTCGAATCACAAAACGTTTAAATTTAGAAAAATAAACATGGTATGTCTGAAGGGGTAATTATAATCAAAGTAAAGTTTTCTGGCTTCTTCAATTATTTATACCAATCAACATAACTTAAGTCGAACAGTAAGCTTATAAAATCATAAAAAAACATCGCCTTAAAATAATTTTACGTTAATTCCAAGTTATCATATTTCAAGTTTTCAGTTATATGCAATAAAAGTAAAGTACATACTAAAATATTATGATCATTTAATAAGTTTCATATTAGGTTAAAAAAATAACCGTTTCCGTTACAAATTTAATCAAAAGTTTATTAATAATTGTATTTAAACGGACAGATTCAAGTTTACCTCCACGATTTTAATTTTCCACGTAACATGTGCTTCAATTCCGACTGTACATTTTCAGGTATTTCCAATGTTAGGCTCATAATCCGGAGTAATCCTTGAGGACTGAGGAATGTGGCAGGATTATTTTTACATTTACCAAACACCCGAATCTACCCATTACATGTTCCCATTACGTGACATATTTTTTACCAGAGGGTTAAAAATATTTATGAAGGGGCTATAGTTATGTTGTAGGTTTGTACAGTATATTAACTTTAAGAGCGGCCAACCCGTCTTACTTTTCATAAATAAGCTTGTACGTGATTATGCCGTTGTAACAGATCTTTTTTTGAAACTTTTGACTTATATGTATTTTGTGCACTATATCTAAGTTTTTATGCAAACAAAAAAGTTGAATTTGGAGAAACAACTTCAATATAAGCCTCCGAAATTCTTCTTCTTTCTACAAATTTTATATGAACATTGGGAGTTCAGAATGTACTCATAAATTGTAAAAGTAGATAACATATGTAGATAGAAACCTTGCAAATATAATGGAGATTTTAAATAACAAACATTTATTTTAAAAACTTCTAAGGATTATTGAAAAACACGTAATTCATGGATCAAGTTCTATGAAGTTTACGCACACTAAATTTCATTCAATATTATCTCGTTCTCACTTGCTTGTTAGCGGAAAGAGGTATGCGGGGGACAGAGTGAGACGAAGAGTTCAATGCCAAGCGCTGAAGATTAAAAAAGATGAAACAACAAGCTTTTCAATCATGCCCGCTTTGACGATAGTCGTACCGGGAAGGCCCATCTCAAAGATAAAATAGCATATTTTAGATCTATATTCAGTTTTGGGTTGGCATTCTACACAAAATATAAAAATTTCAGATCTTATAGCTTAAGAGAAAAACAAGAAGACCATCTGGGCCCTAATGTGACCACCATATATAAAAATGGTGTAAACCTTATGTCACACCGCACTGTAACTTATGAGTAGGTAAACAAACAGTTATAATTGACTATTATTATTATTTTATTGGAATATATGTAATAATTATATATGATTTTACTTACCTTTGATTACGGTTTTACTCATATTTTAAGGACTATTGTTATGTTATAGTTTGATTTTAAGATATTTTTTTATAATCCGCATAGCAAGCTTTATTGCAAACATAACGATATTAATATTTTTATATTATTTATTTGTTATGATTTTTGAAATACATTTATGGTTTTATAACTGAAAAACATATAATTATTTACTAAAAATAGTTTTTTCATGTTTCCTTTTTTTCTGGGAGGTTAAAACATATTAAGCAAAATATGTAATTAATGTCAGTTTCTGTGCCGCCATTTTCCTTATAGAAAAAGAAAAGGATACAAAATACTGAGTTTGTATATAAATATTATCTAATTACAAGAAAACCGTTCTTCCACGTTATTATTACATGCTACATCGAGACAACGATAACGCTGTATACTTCCACGTTTAGATGAGGAAATACAGATATAACGCGCATTAGTCAAACAATACATTGTTATTTTTGTTTGAAAGTTCCCGTGAGTATGAGACATATTAATGTTTTCAATAACCGGCTGTACTCACGCGTATTAGTCGAGATTGTCGACCTAGGTTTCGGGCATGTCCGATGCCCTCCATCAGGTGAGTTCACGCGTCTTAGACGTTCGTGTTTTCATGTGTTGCGCCGCGTGGACTGAATCAAATACATAAAAATGTGTACCGTTTGTGGTATTAATGTTCCCTATTTGTCGTACCACCGCTCTTATTTATGATATTTGGGGGAAAATGTTGCGTATTCACGTTTAGATAATATTCAGAGTGATTTAAATTGTTCAACTATTCATGCAATAGAAAGAGACATATGTAGAATCTCGATCTAGCTGCATGTTAACCTTTTCAAATCAGAACGCATGGGTACCGAATTAAATGGCTATTTTCACATTTGCATCTAAATCGTCAAATAACGAATCGACTGGCTCTGTGGTTTGTATACCTAAATTCAGGATAGTTCTGAGTCATGAATTCCCTCCCTATTTATATGTATATTGTGGTGAAGCAGTTGCTTTATTTGAAACCGGCAAAAATGTAGAATCTATTGTTTGACTAATGCGCGTTATATCTGTAATTCCTCATCTAAACGAGGAAGTATAAAGCTTTATCGTTGTCGCATAGCATGCAATAATACGTGGTAGAACGGTTTTCTTGTAATTAGATAATATTTGCATATAAACTCAGACATTTTTATCCTTTTGAACTTTAAGGAAAAATAAGAAAGCGGCACAGAAACTGACATAAATTAAAATGTTTGCTTATTAAGTTTTAATCTTCTAGAAAGAAGGCTTTCTACCCAAATTTTTGGATCAATGCCTATGACACTAGTTTTCTATAAATCCAACCACAGATTATGCTGAAATTTAGAACTTAATGTTGACTGAGCCAGTCAATCAATGATGAAACGAGTTTTTAATCGCCCCATTTTGTTTTTTTTTTCCCCTCTTACTGTCTTTCATACCCTCACTACCTCTCATGATCCTTGCGCGTCATAGATAATTAATCCATAAATGCTCGAATTCAGAAGCGTGTGATGCTATCAGGTGCCGTATTTTCATAAAATAATAATTTCTGTGGTTATGCCTATACGCTATCAGAAATATCGAAGTAGGACTGTCGTATCCACTTTAACCCTTATTTGTACCGTAGTTTATTTCTTTAAAGGGATGTATTTTGGAACCATTATAGTAGTCGGTTTAAATTTTTACAGAATGTGTGTATAAATGATTGCATGTAATATATTTTATAACAAAAAGTTAAAAGGAAATGGGGTACCAAGAAACGTATTTATTTAATGTTTTTCGTTATTGCTCTATTGTAATAACAGTAATTTATACAATTGTAAATCTTCGTTCCATTCTATTCCAATATCTTATGCATCCCGCTCCGCTAAGAATGTCAAACTGTGTAAGAAAAAATAATTATGTTTTGAGTACATTCTTTGTTTGTGCGGAACCCTCGGTATACGATTCCAAGTCGCATTATTTTACTATTACTTTTTGTTACGAAACTCACTTCTTAATATCATGCTTCAAATTTCAAAAATGAAATACTTTTATACAAAATACCACTTCTCGTGCCAAGGAGCCGTTGTACGTGGCATTATTTTTCACCAAGATAACGAGCCCGCTCACACAGCTGCTAGAACCATGGACTTGAATATTTCGGTACAAATATCATCAGTGTCATCTCATACTTTGTGCAGCTTAGATTTATTAAAAAAAAATCAAAATTTGTTTATTTCGACAGCTGAAGCTGAGCATTTAGCTCCATTAGATTTATTTTTATTTCCCACGGTAAAAATAATGCTTCTTTGGCGAAAATTTAACGGTATTTTTTCGACCTCCCCGTACACTAACATGCCCTCACTTATCACGTTATTTCACGCGTGGGGCACCATAGTGCACTTTTTTATATAAAAGTTACTTATTTAAGGAAAAAATAAATGTACAAAAGTATTTCATAATCAGTGTTCACTTACGTTTATAACCGCAACCAACAAAATAAAATAAAAAATAAATACTATAATTTATAGTCAGTAGTACACATAAAAAAAACAGTTTTCTATGTGTGGAGGAAGTCTCCTCACATAGAAAATATAAATGACTTTTTCATTTTATGTATTTTGTTAATCTAATTTAAGCTATGTAGTCGATAGTCTTCCTAAGATATAATAAATATTCACTTGTAATGCTGTTTTGCTTGAATAATTTTCATTCAAAACGGGAAAAATATGAGAGTACCAGTATGACTAAAGTGTTAATAGTGAACAAACCCGTGTTTGGTCGTTGCTGCCGCGTCACTGACAAATATTTCAGTATATAAGGGACAGCTATGAATGTACAAGGCATTCAATGTATTTTTTATTAAAATAACATTCTAATGTATTCCACGGTACACTTGTGCCCCGCGCACACAAGCTACTACAACGAAAGCATTTAAGCAACCTAGAGGCCATTGCAAGCTCACAGGTAGTCCAAATGCTCAAAATGGCAGCGTGCCAAGCATGCTGGCAGCATTGCCTTGTTTCTTTTTAAATTAAACTCGATGCTACTGGAGCCGGCTGTCTACTGCCTTTCCCACTGGGTAATTTGATTCAAACCAACCTTGGTCATTATGGAATATCACGTACCCATAAAACGGCGAAACATTTTATCCACAACAAGTAGCCGACACAAAATATATGGTATCCATTAACTGATATCGCTGACGCAGCTCTATGATAGATAGGTAATCGACGTCTCCTGATCGACGCCACTCAACTTGATGAGTTCGTGTCCTCGCAACTTAGGTCCCCACTATTATAAAGGTGTGTAGTAGGGATTATATGTATGTGGTTAGTAGTATCGAGAAATAATAAAGATAGGGAGCTTTAATATAATATTATATTCAATCTAAAATATACTTCAATATATTCACGTTAGGTATTATTAAAAACAAGTTGGTCAATTTGTTTTTCAAAATAAAGATGATTTAATTCTACAATTAAATTGTGAAAATTTTGTTCCGCCAAGAACAAAAAGTCGAGGTAAAATGTGGCTTTTATTATATTCTTCTACTAGCAGCCCGTTCGGCTTCGCACGGGTATAAAAAAACAAATATTGGAACATATAAAAAGTAGTTATTGTGACATAAATCGATCTGGCAACCCTGCCTTTGAACAGTTCACTCTCTAACATTATTTATGATTAGTTTATAATAAAATTGTAAAGTTAACCAAAGTGTTATTACCAGGGAAGATTACAGTTGTGAGAACATCATCGCGTGTTATCCAGCTTATCCATCGGGAATACACATCAAAAACATCGAAGCTAAGTCATTATTAAATACCCACCATTATAAGAAAAAATCTACTGTCACCAAATCAAATTATTCTTACCCACATTTCAACTGTCAAGTTCAATTTGACAACTAGAATTGACTTTGACAACGTTTGTGACATATAAGTGTTGCCTTATCTACAAAAAGATCCTTAATATTGGGTAAAGTTTAAAAAACATATTAAAATGATCTGTAACAAGTGTTCGAAACAAGTAAAACAAAATGAATTAAAATTATGTTCGGCATGCCAAATTGGATATCATTACCAATGTTTAGGAATTCAATCTGATAATTTTACTAAGGAGTCTAGGACATATAAAGCGAGTTGGCGATGCCCTGAATGCAAGTCTGCGGAAAAACGGAGTGACAGTTCAACTACTGCTTCCTCCCAGTCAAAGCCTGAATCGCAGGGTGTTGTTCTTCCATGTTCAGATATAGTTACCGAATTAAAGAGTTACATAGATAAAAAGCTTGATGATTCGATGTCAAAGCTCCGAAGTGACATCAAGCGAGATGTCACTAAAGACAGCTCTGGAACAAGGTCTAAGATCGATGAACTTGCTGATAGTCTAAGTTATATGTCAGCAAACTATGATGAAATGAAGATTCTTTTAGAGAGCAGAAATAAAATCATCGATGATCTGGTCTTGGAAAATAAAGTTTTGCGCACACAAGTTAATGATCTCAGCACCCGCCTTAATGAAGTGGAGCAACAGTCTCGTGAGTGCAATGTCGAAATTCAGTGTGTGCCTGAGAATAAGGCCGAAAACATTAAGTCTGTTGTCCTGCAATTGGCAACTACTGTAGGCCGAGGTTTAAAAAATGGTGAACTATTGAATTATCATAGAGTAGCGAAGGTGAACAAAGACTCCAAAAGGCCTCGTTCGATTGTCGTAAAACTTTCGAGTCCTCTAGTGAGAGACGAACTCCTTGCTGCCGTAAAAACTTTTAACCGAACAAATCAAATAGACAAGTTGAACTCTACACACTTGGGCATGGGAGGAGTCAAGACACCTGTATTTGTGAGTGAACATCTATCTCCAGTGAACAAAAACCTGCATGCGGCTACTCGCAAAATTGCCAAAGAAAAGGATTACGAGTTCGTCTGGATTCGTAACGGCCGCATCCACATGCGGAAAGATATAAATTCTAAGAGTTTTGTAGTTAAAGATTTGGAGTTTCTTAAAAACTTTGAGTAAGTTGTGTCAGGCCAAAAATTTAAATTAAATATATTTTACCAAAATGTAAGAGGTCTTAAGACCAAAACCCAAACTATATTTGTCAATGCAATGAAGGCCGATTTTGATGTTATTTTACTTACCGAGACTTGGCTTAATGATTCTATTTATGACCACGAAATTTTAGACAGTAGGTATATCATTTATAGACGCGATCGAAAATTTGCAAACAGCGAGAAAAAAGATGGGGGAGGTGTTTTAATTGCAATTCTCAAAAAATACGAGCCATTACGTAAGTTGCAATGGGAGAGTGATAGTGAGGATCTTTGGGTAGCTTTAAAGTTTAAAGAAAGTGGTGCTAGCGTAGTAAATTTTTATATTTGTACTGTCTATATTCCCTCTCCATTAAAATATGAGGATTTAGAAGGCTTTTTAAATAAAGTTACAAGTACATTTCAGAAAAACGTTGCACATAATTCAATATACCTTATGGCTGGGGACTTTAATCTTTCTAACATACAATGGAAATCTGACGAAGATACTGCTTGTCTTACGTCATGTTGCACGTCCTCCCGTAACGAAGCATTACTGATTGACACTATTGCATTCAACAATTTTCAACAAATTAATGGTGTTACAAACCATCAGAATCGTATTTTAGATCTAGTTCTCACCAACCGCAGCGATTTATTCTCAGTCACTCAAAGCGTTACCAACTTGGTCAAAATAGATAATTATCATCCGGCACTTTTAAATCTGCCTCTCATAAAATGCCTAAAATAAATAAAGTATCTACCTTTAACTTCGCTAAAGCTGATTACGATGGTATTAGACATGATCTGTCTAATATCCAATGGGAAGAGCTCATGTCAGATACAATTATTGATAATTTAGTTGATAAATTTTACTACCATATCTTATTTGTTATTGAAAAGTTTACACCTTTTACCAAAAAAAAAAAATAGTACATACCCTTTCTGGTTTAGTAAATCCCTTTTGAAAGCTCTTAAAGAAAAAGCCAAATATCATCGCAAATATATTAAATATAACAATCCTAGGGATAAAATCACATACGATATTTTCAGAGGCCGTTGTGATCTAATGATTCAAGAGTGCTATAAGAGATTCACAAGTAATGCTAAACAATGTATCAAAAAAGATCCTAAGTATTTCTGGAAATTTGTTAAATCCTTAAAAGCGAATAGTTCAGATATTCCCGATGAAATGTTTCTTGACAATCATCGCGCCAATGGAGGTCAGGAAATCAGTGAGCTTTTTTCCACGTATTTTCATTCCATTTTTAGTACGGAAACTACAAATGTGTCAACTTCTGTAAGCAGTGTTGTAAATTTATCTTTCAGTACTTTTTCTCTTAGTGAAATGGAAGTACTTAAATCACTTTCACTAGTAAATATAAATAAAGGTCCAGGGCCAGACATGATACCGCCAATTTTTCTAAAAAACTGCGCAGCTCAATTAGCCAAACCATTGAGCATAATTTTTAACAAATCTCTCTCTGTGGGATATTTCCCAACAAAATGGAAAATTGCTCACGTGACACCGATTTTGAAAAAGGGAGACCAGTGTAACGTAACAAACTATCGACCAATTTCGATTCTTTCAGCATTCGGAAAGTTATTCGAATCACTGGTGCAAAAAGTATTATATTCATATTTAAGGCCTATAATTAATCCTCATCAGCACGGATTTTTGCCAGGTAGGTCAACTGCATCTAATCTTTTGGATTACACATGTGACATATCAGAAGCACTTGAAGCTAAGTTAGAAGTTCATGCAATATATACAGATTTTTCAAAAGCATTTGATGTAGTTGATCACCGTCTGTTAATCCAAAAACTAGGGCATGCAGGAATATGTGGCTCCCTTTTGAGATGGTGTGAATCATACCTAAGTAACCGCTCACAATTGGTAAAAGTAAGAGGATTTCTATCGAAGGCAAAGCATGTTCCATCTGGTGTGCCACAAGGCTCACATCTGGGTCCCCTATTCTTTATACTTTTCATAAACGATATGTGCAATGCCATGAAGTCTAGATATAAATTATTTGCTGACGATCTCAAAGTGTATAGAGTAATTGAAAACCCAATTGACACGGTCATCTTACAGCAAGATTTAGACGTTATTAATGAATGGTGCTCTAATAACAAAATGAAAATGAACGCCTCGAAATGTTTTCACATCAAGTTCTCGCGTAAACAACATTCTACAATCGTTTCGTACATGATCAACAACACTAAACTTTCTGAAGTCTCAAGCATCCGCGATTTAGGTGTTATAATGGACAACAAATTACAATTCCGGCAACATATTGATGATATTGTTAAAAGAGGGACTAAAATATCTGGTTTTGTTATTCGGAAAACAAAAATGTTTAGAGATCCTAGTGTTTCCATACTTTTATTTAACTCCTATGTCCGTAGTTTGCTTGAGTATTGCAGTCCAGTGTGGAATCCGAGCTATAAAGTACATGTAAATAGATTGGAGTCTTTGCAAAAGCGATTCTTATATCATCTTTGCTACAATGATAACCGTTGTCTTGACCTTACTTCTTACGACGCAAGACAAAATTTTTATAACATAACTTCACTTGAAATGCGACGTAAAATTACTGATGTTTGCTTTCTATACAAAATTATTACTGGCCTTATTGACTACCCAACTCTTTTAGAAAGATTTTGCTTCTCAATACCACGATCTTCAAGCAGAATTAAAAATATAATGACATTTAAGCTTCCTTTTTGTCGTACTAACCATGGTCACCATAAGCCAGTCTACCGAATGAGTTCCGCTTATAATAATATTGGTCATGACCTCGATATCTTCAATACATCGACAAATAAAATTAAACATTTTTTTCACACATTGTACTAATATAATTCAATAATTTATTATATCATACTGTACAACAAACAAGAATTATTAACTGAAAAATTCTAACGTTTAGTATTAGTAACTACAATAGTATTTTGTATTTTCAATCATTTTCTCATAAGTATGCATTTAAATTTATCTGTTAGTTAAGTTATTGAGTGTAATTTTATTTAAGCACGTTGTGTTCACATCGAGAAGGCTGTTCACATGAGAAAGATGTAACAAGTTTGTAATTTATGTAAGCATTGTGAAACAACCAGTTTTGTGAACCTATTAATAAAAAAAAAAAAAAAAAAAAATAACTGTAATAGTTATACATAATTTGGTATTGCGGCCTTCTTTGTATTTAATTATGTCCTCCATAAAATTGTAGTGTGTACATCACTTTGCTCTATTATCAACAATTGACCCAGCGTACGCGATATAACGACTTTTTTGTTATTTTTTTCAAAGTTACATTATCAAATTTTTCATACGGATCCCCATTTTTTTTTAAATATTCTATAGCCTTTGTTCATCAGGAATAGTGTAGAATTAAAATCGGTCCAGTAGTTTTTAAGTTTATTCAATACATATAAAAATACAAATCTTTCTTCTTTATAATATTAGTGTAGATAAGTCGTGTCTTACCAAAATTCTCCAAAGGTCCTACAAAAGAGACGAGTATTAAAACAAATATTCATATTACTCCATTGGTTCATTTTAATAATTATTTATAAATTAGTCTTCGAAAAAAACATTACATTAATTTGTTCGTGAGACTGCTTAGTACAGCTTGTCTAGTGACGTAAAGCGTTGTGGAATCTCGAGGTTTTGGATTCGACACCAGGTTTTTATGATACGGATTTTTGAAAATTGCAAGAAAAGAAATCAATCATACTGTAGTTAATATTTATTTAATTTATACTAAAACTGACTCATATAAAAACTATTGTTTATACATGAATCAGTTTTATTATAAATTAAAGAAATAGTACTCCAGAGTGCTAGCTTCGGTTAAAAAATATGTCGTGATCTTTGGGTATTATCATAAACCCAAGCAAATATATAAAATAAATATTAATTGATTAAAACTAACGTAAGTTTGACACATTAAAGAAAATAAATATTGATAAAACAAACGGAACCTCTTTGAAAAATATAAATAAAACATCTCCTTAGACCTTCGATCATTTACATTCGATAAAATGTATTTCTGATTCTATATAAAAAACTGTTTAAGTCAACTTACATGGGCCTTAAACACAAATTCAAAACGAGCAATACACGCGACAAATATGTAGTACTAGTTTCTGCCCTTGGCTTCACACATGTTTATTTGAGCTTCCTTTAAATTTAATTTTACAATAACTATGAAAATGCTCATGCATTTATATTATTTCATTCTTATCAACATTTCAATTTACATAACCTCATCCTTGACCCTAATATCGACCTGTTCGCCCATATCGACTTTGACTTTATGTTACCTCTTTAATATTACCCACATTTTCAATTACCCCCTTACCTACATACTTCGAGAGATGCCAGCTAAAATTGCAAACGTATTATTATACAACAAACTTAATACTAAATTTCATAGTACTAACTTCCAAAACATAGGACGTACGTACAAACTTTAAGCCCCAATTTAAGCCCCTTATTTCGGCCTCGTTACAAAACTCTTTGTTAACTGACGTCTCTTACATATAAACTACCTAACTGGAAAATTTCATTTTCATAAGTCAATTAGTTTTAGAGGTTTCGTGTTCAGTGAGTGATATTATTGCCTGGCATCCCAAAGGCCGGCAGTGATGTCACTTTTAATTTATATCTAAAATTATTATACACATCTAGACTCAAATATGTCCACTTTCCAAATGTATATGTATGCATACATTTTGAGGATATCACTTTCATCTAATTCTTTAATCATTATTACACTTGAGTGTTGTGTGTAGTTTATTCAAATGATCATACAATTATATGATATTATTGCATTATTATTACAGCTACACACAGTACCATAAAAAAATGTTATCATAACATATCACCTTTCCAAAGAAGCTCAGGACGTAGTAAAACTCTCCACCCATATAAGTAATTTTATCGTTTCATTCAGCAAGTTTTCCATTTCTACAATGCGCTCGGTAAGTTTCCATGTTACTGATTTTCAACTTAAACATCCATATAATTCAATATAATAATGCTTTATCATCGTTTGAGGTTGTATACGCTTAATTCAGGAAAAGGCAAAGATCCTCGGGCTAAACATAAATAACCACTATGACGTGATATTTTGATATACTAGGTAGTTATGTGGTAGTTAACTCGTCATATCATATTATATTTCGATACTTACACGCAAACGATTAGCGGCGTAGGACGACTTAGTGAAAACGGGCTTCTAATAATATAACTATAAATATTAAATATCCTGTCGGTATAATGTGAGCATGTTTACGTATCCAAGTCAAAGTTATTCATTAATTTTCGGCATCTATAACGCGTTTATACGATTCGATAAATAACTCGTAATAATCTTATATTAAACTATTCTATTTCGCGTTCTGTGTGCAATATAGCCTCTGGGTGATTCGCCAAAATCATGACTTTTTGATGTCCGAATGGACGAAAATTATATTATTGATGTTTATAGTTAATATTTATTTAAATTCAAATAATGTATCCTTATATACACCTGTTTTTGCTAATCAAACATAAATATCTATATGAAATATATAAAAAAATAACAACGAAATGTTAAAATCCTAATTTCCTTGTCATGTCCGTTTTGTATTTTATTTTATATTATCACCCATATTGCATAAAATTGTATTCGTAACATTATATAAATTTTATCATAATGTATAATTAGCCCCACTTCATCAAAAAACAGTGTTTAGTGTATTAAAAAAGATATGGTTTTATAGTTACATTCAGTTTCATTCGTGTCCGTGAGTAAAATATAATTTCCTTGGTCAGTTATTTCAACAGTTGTAATATCGAAACACAAACGTATGAAACAAATTGAGTTACACCGTTTCTCTCGACCATTTTGCCGCGAGAAATCCATCGGAGAAAGATGTGCACACCGTTGTTTAGTTTCGCACCATTCACATAAGTACACCCCTCCTTGGCTTTTGGTTTATAGATTTTTCAATTTCCATGGTCGTTATTTGTCAACAGTTTGATGGACTTCTAAATAATAGTTTCAATTAACGGTAATGTTTGTGGCACAGGTAGTCTCAATTTGACACATGAATATTATAAGTTAATGGTTTTAGGTCTACGATTTTTTAATGACTTAAATCTAATTTCCTTGCTTCTAATTTCCATGTTTTCCCTGGCTCATGATTTGACATGGAAATTATGGTTTATCAAGGAAATTATAAAAATTACGCTTTATTTTATTGTCTTACCAGTGGTGAAGAGAATTACGTTTATACTATTAGATTTAATCTCTTTTTTTAAGTTTTACATAAATACATTATATTAAATTTATATATTTCTTTGAATAAAGATAGATATAACGTGTTTCACAACATTTAACTAATATATTTAAGGACATTACTATATTTCAAGGTATACCAAAAATTTAATTCGTTAATTTTTCTCTTACGTAAAAAACTCAACATGGGGAAAACAAAAAAACGCAAGAGCTGAAAAATTCGAAAAAAAAGATTAGAAAAATGAAGAGTGATCTGCTACACTGGCTTGTAAATGTACTTATGTACAACACTTTTAAAATTGCAATAACTTTTTAAATACACAAGATATGCTTTTGAAACAAAAAGGTCCCGACAAAAGTTTAATTTTGTACATAAAAACTTCATAGTCGGTAACCTTCTTTTAAGAAACGGCTGAAAACCCTTTCAAATCAAAAATAATTCTTTTCGAAAAACAATTACTTTACTCTTCATTTCTTGTTTTTATTTTTGTTTTAAAAAGTAAATCTTGATTGATGTGTCTTTTTAATATTGTTAGGTTTGCAATAACGCTGGCTATGCGGATTTCATTACAAAATCACAAATATACGATAGGAAAATTATTGTTTTTTTAATCCTGCAATGACTTAAATTTTTCCTATGGTATATTTGTGATATTGATGTGTCTTGTTACAAAAGCTAAGTTAGACAATCAGCACATAAACTTATTTATCATGCCTCTTCCACCTGAAGAATGTGCTAGGACTACTTAACTATACTGCAAGAATGGTGGATGTGACGTTACGAACAGTCCAGAAGGTGAAGCGAAGGTACGAAAAGACTGGAAACCATTTGGTAATGGCAGACCCAGATGTACTAGTGCCCGAGAAGACCGTTATATTGTTTCCACTGTGTTGCGAAATCGCCAACTAAATGCAGTTGAAGTTCAGCATCTTCAGACCTGAAGGGACTACATTAGTAACAGTTCAGCGAGAAGAAGACTGGCTGAAGCAAACCTGAAACCCCGAAGAACAGCGAACCAATTAAGAGGGAGCATCGAGTAGCGAGACTGCGATACACACATGAAAACATACAGTGGGATCAACAAGAATGTTCAAAAATTTTGTTTACAGATGATTCTCACTTAACACTTCTGATAAAAGGCCAAGTGTCTACAGGTAACCTGGTGAGTGAGTCCAGTACGGTGGAGGCAGTGTACATGTATGGGCTGGCATATCTTCAGAAGGTCGTACAGAGTTAGTGACCATAGAAAATTGCACTCTGACTGGGGAAAGATACGCCTAGGAGATTCTCAATGAGTATGCAGTGCCGTATTTAGTAAATATGGGTGAAAGATCGTTGCTGATGCATGTAAGGCCACACAAAGCTCGGGTCGTGCAAGAGTATATTCAGGAGGTTGGTATCAGCGTGATGGCTTGGCCATCAAGAAGTCTTGATCTCAACCCGATTGAATACGCCTGGGATGAGCTAGGGAAGCTAGTCAAAAGCTGCAGACCACCACCTACCACCCTCAAGGCACTAAAACAGGCCCTGATAGAAGAATGGGAGAATATTTCCCAACATCGGCTCCTAAACCTCGTGTTCAGTATGCCAAATCGACTTGAAGCTGTAAGCAGAGCCCGAGGAGGTAATATCAGTTATAAATAACATGTAAAATGTATATTATAATTTGCGCTTCATAATTATTTTAATGATAATAATAATCTTCATCTCCAAAATATCAGCTAATATTTACAATTATCAGTTCGTAGGTATGAATATGACAATTTATAAAATGTTTCAAACATGATAATTTATCAGTTATGAGTAGTTATTAAATATATAAATAAAAACTTAATTACGTAAATATTTTGTTTCATACTTAACATTTCTTGAAGGAAAATAAATAGTGTAATTAATATAACATAATACTGATTTCCGTGGCAACCTATAACTTCCTTGCAATAGTTTTCTAATTTCCTTGGGACCTTACTAATTTCCTTGACTGTTTAAAACTTCATGACCTTATAACTTTTTTTCAGGAATGTTTTGTGATACCCCTTTTATAGAAATGAATACTGATTTTATTCATTTACATAATCAACAACCTAACTGATAAGTATTTAGCAAAAAAAATCATGCCAAGGAAATTAGGCAAAAAATATTTTTTTTGGCGAATTACCCCTCTGCGAGAAGAACGAGCAAATAACCTTGGGGTCATTATTTTATATGCACGTTTCACTAACGCACTGTCACAGATGCTGTCATTTTGGATTTCCAAATTCACGTTTATGTTTTGCGCAGAAAATTCGTGCCATGCCTAATAATTTTGATGGATTAAAAAAAAACGACGCAGAAGAAGCGTGGCTTATACCGTAGATCTCTGCTAAAGGTGTTCAGTTAGTAGATATGCCCCTACCTTATTCTTCTTTACGCGTAAATGTCACTGAAATTCACCTAAACGGCTTTCAATATAATTTTTTGGTGGGTCCCTGGATGTTTTTGGGCATGATAATGTCTCTCGGTTCAGCTATGAATGTGTATTGCAAACTAAAAAGTATAATGCTGTCCCAAATAACGAACCCAGAAGCTTGATATTCCTTACGCCAATCCATCAACAAGGCAGGCATATATTCAACATAAATAATACAAAACATTGATATAATCAAAGAGGAGTCATTCCCAACACCACTGCTCCATTAGTATTCACAGCATGATGGATACGTGATGAGAACACAAAATAAGCAATAGTTTCATGCAGGTATAGGAATATTGGTATACATATATAATAATATTGTGAACCATAAGCTTACTTAAACTAGTAAATACATCCAAGAGACTATTCTTTTGGATGTATTTATCCTGTTGTTATATTCTATGTTTTGATCTGGATTTTTTTTTTATGCCTGATAGGTTAGCCTTTGACCACTATCTCACCTGATGGTAAGTGATGATGTGGTCGAAGATGTTGTTCAGACTAACCTAGAAGTACTGGCTCTCAAGGACAGCTGCCGGAACACACCGTTAGGTGCTTGGCGACAGATTTTCTACTTGAGGGTGGTAGCTAGCCAAGCGGGCATTCGCAAAATGCCCTACCACCATGCTATAACGACTGTCATCCTAAGACAACAACCGGGACCGACGGCTTAACGTGCCTTCGAAGCACGGAAACGCTCAGTAGTAATGTCATTAGCGGTTACCCATCCAACTCATGACCGCGGGCGACGTTGCTTAACTTTGCTGATCGGTTGAGAACAGCTAAGTAAACTTCGCTACGAGCGCTTCAAATTTATTAGGCAAAGCAAGATATATGATATAATTTGAAACTAACAGGCTCCTTCTTAATATCAGAAAATCTCTCTGAGGTTATAAAATTAAACTATATAAATAAAATTGCCAGGTATCCTAAATGAATGTAAAGAAATATTCCTACTTATAAATATTATTGTCAAATTACTTTTATCCCAACCTTATGGTAAAATAAATGGGCCTTATAGTTAATTAATTTAAGTCTCGAATAATTGGGGTATCATATTGATTAAGAAACACCGAGCCCACCAGCGAGCTCATGACAAACACAGAGATCCAATTTATATTCTCCAAATAGTCACAGTGCAAATACACTTCCTCCGATAAGCCCTAGCTGACTGGCTAGGTAACAGTACAACTTTGTTGAGATAGATGGACAATTTTCATCGTGGTAGGGCATTTTGAGAATGCCCACCTTGCTAGTTAGCCCTTAAGTAGAAAATCTGTCGCCAAGTACCTAACGGTGTGTTCCGAAAGCTGTTTTTCAGAGTCAGTAATTCTAGATTAGCCTGATCAACATCTTCTATCACACCATCACTTACCATCAGGTGGTCAAAGGCTAGCCTATCTATAGATAAATAAAAAAAAGGTTTATTTCTACGATCCTCCCAAATAATCTTGACACGACAAACCAAGCTCTGTATCACAGTTACAGTGCTCGTTGTCAACTCCCCTATTCGTAGCGGTGCGTTTTCGGGCACCCGCAGACGACGTCCAAAGATACTTAGAACTTAGAAAAGCCCTAGAAAAGTCAAACAGATGGACGAACGGACAACCGAAGCTGATTATAATATATAGAGACTCGTTTTCTATCACAGAACCTTACAAATCAATTTTTAAATTTATACATAACTGACGAATAAACATACAGACAAGACAAAGAACTAAAAATAAGTATTGAAATAAAATTTAAATTAAAATGTAGACAAAATTGAAACTAATGTGTAAATATTCTTTAATAATATACGATATAATTTTAAAAAGTAACCTTACTCGTCTTATCATTATAATGACGTTTTAGCATTTTGCTGTAGTCTTAGACGAAAACACACATCCCTTGTCATTATAAACCATGACATAAAAGCAGTTCGGCGTTTTGACATAGGACTTATTTTACTCGGAATAATTTTAGCCGTAGGAATGCTGTACTAAACCTTTTCTTGTGATTGTCTTTACTTCAATCCTTACACTAAAGACTTAAGTCTAATATTGTGAATAACGTCTACCCTCTTCCAATCAACAGTTTTTAGATGATTCCTTTGTAAGCACAATGGGGGCTGTCCGAAGAACTTTTTGATTAATAGCTGTAGTGTCTGCTACACGATTATACCATTATCTAGAGACAGCGGGAAGGATGGAAGATGGACGAAATATTAAATTATAATCAATACTTAAGTCTTTTGTACATGCACTTGCAAATTTACGAGGGAAAAATATATAGTCACGTAAGGATTTATTTTTTCCACTATAATTTTTTGTCTCGTAAATTTTTAATGTAATTCGCAGAGCAGGTGTTATAAAAACATAACAATATTAAAAGTACATGCACTATTCTTAACAGAACCCTAAAAACTATATACAGCCTTTATATGGTTTATAGGTTAGCCTTTTGACCACTATCACACCTTATGGTAAGTGAAGATGTGGACGAAGATGTTGTTTAAGCTAACCTAGAATCACTTGCTATTAAGGACAGCTGCCGGAACACACCATTAGGTGCTTGGTGTCAGATTTTCTGCTTCAGGGTGGTAGCTAGCCAGGCGGGCATTCACAAAATGCCCTACCACCATGTTATAACGACTGCCATCCTAAGACCACCACCGGAATCGACGGCTTAACGTGCCCTCTGAAGCACGGAAGCGCTTAGCAGTAATGTCACTAACGGTCACCCAACAAAGTAATGACCGCGGCCCACGTAGCTTAACTTTGCTGATCGGTTGAGAACGGGTAAGCAAACTTAGAGAAGCTTAGAGAGTGCACTAGGCTCGCCCAGTTGAACGTATCAACCGCAACCAAAACATATCTGGCAAAATAGGTGTTTAGACATATCTGACTAAACATTGAAGGATATAAAATATGAATGATATAATTGAACGTAAAATATTTTTATGTAAAGTAATATTTTTTAATAGCAAAAGTGTTAATAATTTGGATGAATGATTAAAATCATGAGCGAAACTTTTTCCACACATATTGTTTTTTTCTGCATAGGTCAAGTAGGTATATAATAACAAAGAAAAGAGAACTGAGGACCTCAAGTGGGGTTGGTTTGCCGGCGAGCTCAAAGCTAACACGAAATTCTGGTCCCCACTAAAAAGTAACCCGGTCGGTTAAAAACAATTAAGCAAATTTCACTACAAGAGCTTTATAAGTTTTGAATGATATCGTATTATCAGACGAAAACTAAAAGAACGGAACACGGAAAATGATGTTTTAGTATTTTTGTTTAACGATGTTTTATTCGTTAGCCAGTACCAAAAAATCTAAGACACCCTGGGACCCCGAGCCCATGCTGTTTTTTTTTAGCCTTTGACCACTATCTCACCTGATGGTAAGTGATGATGTGGTCGAAGATGTTGTTCAGACTAACCTAGAATTACTGGCTCTCAAAGACAGCTGCCGGAACACACCGTTAGGTGTTTGGCGACAGATTTTCAACTTGAGGGTGGTAGCTAGCCAGGCGGGCATTTGCAAATTGCCCTACCACCATGCTATAACGACTGCCATCCTAAGATAACAACCGGGACCGACGGCTTAACGTGCCCTCCGAAGCACGGTAGTAATGTCACTAGCGGTCACCCATCCAACTCATAACCGCGGGCGACGTTGCTTAACTTTGCTGATCGGTTAAGAACAGCTAAGTAAACTTCGCTACGAGCGCTTCAAAAAAGTAAGATTGTAAGATTTATTTTGTATAGGAAATATAATGAATAGGTTCAGGCGTTACTTTCCGGAAATCCATATTTAATAATCACAAATATATTTAAAATATTTTAAGATAACATTAAATTAATAATTTAATAATACACTTAAAAAAAACTGGTGACAATTCCGCCAAATTTTCCTGTTAAGCCGACGTGACGTCACAAACGCCACGCAGCCAAACCGGAAGAATTTTCGACGCGTTTCGCTTCTAAACGAGAAACAGTTCTCGATCGTGCGTTCATAGATTCAAGACCTCCTGAGGATGCTTCGTGTAGAATCGAAAAGCGGATGTTCACATAATACGCAGTGAAATTTATGCAACTGAGTAACAGAACAGCATACAGCGTATCAGATAAGCTCAAATGTGCATATATAAATTGAGCTTCACGTTATACATATTCAATATTAAATATTCTTTAAGATTAAATTCTCTAACCTACTTTACTTAATAGTTTGTTAGCAATTAGTGAAAAATATATTTGGATCAAATTCCTTGTACTATTGAGCCACACGGAAATATCTGCCATGTATATACGCTATATTATTGGCAGATGCATGAATAAGCATCTAAGATCTAAAGTTTATGTTTGTGTCTGCATATAGAAAAATTACTTGTAAGCATATAGAAATATTTCTAAACACTATCAATATATTTCTCTATAATCTAAATAAAATAAAAAGAAACATTGCCATCAACCAATTATTATAAAAACTTTCACACTACTTCTTCATTAATATTGCCACAATAATAAGGTTAACGTAAATAAATATGTCCACCTCCTCGTTAATGACTAAAGAAATCCCTTTCATTTTTTACGCATTTCTTTCCACAAATTACGAAAGTCCCAAAGCATTCGTGTCCCAGAATGCGTAAAAATTGGTTTTCCGAGAAATCATCTGCACATCAAAGAAACTGCTTTGATCCTTGATCTAGCCGATCTCCATCGTGATAGCGTTATTTTGTTTGTGTATTAACTCAATTAATTCAATAGGAAAAAATAATCTATTCGGTGTATTTTCGGTGTGTGAGGACCTCTAGTTCTTTTTTAGGTAAGAATAAACATAGTTGTAATGAGAGATGAAAGGCATCTAAAGTTAGTTACATACTAGTAATTAAATGGAGTCTCATCACATCTAGAATCCACTATGCCGTAAAATGGACCTTCCCTTGACGAAAGTTTCTTTTATAATTTTCACTGGCATTCAAAGAATTATTGAATAAGTACTGTTGTATTACCTTCATGGTCAACGTCAGAACGGAGATCACCGGTCTATTCTACTCATTAATATTCTTAATGTACTTTAACTAATTTTATCTGTAGCGTTGTCAGAAACAATAAAAACGAAGACATAAATGAAGTTTTTTACATTGGTTACGCCAAATGGCTATTATTATTGTTTTAACTGCTATCATTTCTGATTAAGTTCGTTGAGGAAACAAAACATTGAAGTCATATTTTCTTTGAGATTTGGTGGGTCACCATCTGTTGTGATGGCCAATCCGACGGTAGACCCGTTAAGTGAAAAACACTGCATACGAATCTTTCGTTGACCATCGACTTGCACGCGCGCTCCCATTAAGGCAAGGTTGCACTTACTTTAGACATTTTTTAAATCTGTAACTCGAATAGAATTGAACATTTAGAATAAATAAAATCATTTATATAAAGTTGAACATACTCTCCAGGAACGTACAAAGTCAAAAACGTGATAATGAACGATTTCTTCGATAAAAAAAAATATCAAACATGACACCATATCGCTACTTAAATCAGGTAGAACTAAAAGATACTATCATGAAACTATGTGGATGTTTTACCAATAGTTAGAGCTTGTTATTTATTAGTAACTTTTGAAAGGCACATTTTCAAATTTAGCTATAGTTTTTTAACAATTAAAAATAAACTACAAATGTAACAATTCAAGCTCTCGCGCGCGTCATTCAGTACCCGCCTAGGCGCCATCGAGGTAGGACGCGTGTAGTTTTCTCCAACAAAATTCTTCCCGGCGATTACGAGCTAGAAATATTTATAAACAGAATTATTATTAGCAGAATGGTGACACTGCAACATTTATGGTTATCGGCTGGCGTGAATCTTCCATCAGGCGAGTGTCTTGTACATCATTTCAAACCATGCCAAATCAAAAAAATACTTTCTCGATGGCATTGTTTTCAAGCGCCACAGTATAAAAAGTACAGTATGGTTTTCTAAACAATTCACGTATTTTAGTTCAGTGAGCTGTAAATAGTGTAGCCGAGCCCGTGGAGTGACGGACTGCCCGTGGGGTGCCGGGCTATGTCACCCCCCAATTTCTAAACCAACCCCCAAAATTACTAACGGTGGGTGTCGTAAGAGGCAACTAAGGAAAAATACCGGAAGGTGACCAGCAGTGCCCTCTAAGGAACTGATATCGTAAACTGCGATCGCAAGACGCCTGCCAAGCGTGGGGATTATGTCAAACACCTTTAATGGGAAAGGCTGTGTTCAGCAGTGGACAATCCGGCTAATACAGAGCTGTATAGTTTTCTGATTTTTATACATGACTACGTACATTGTTTATTCCTCATAAATTTTACGTTGCATTTGTAATAGAAAACATTAAAACTATAGCAATTAGTTTATGGTATTTTAGAATACCTATATAAAACTAAAGCCAATCATTATTGAAAAGTATGCAATAACTTGTTAAAGTCGTTAGCATGCTCATATAAAACACTCCATTTTCTTGTTTCCGTGTCCACAAGTTATTTCATACTAGCTGCATCTTCCACGAACTGTGGGCATCCAACAATAGGTAAAAGGGAAAAACTAGTTTGTTAAGAGAGTATTTTCACCGCTTCCTATACGTGTTCTTAGGTTTTTTTTTATTTAAGGTTCTTCCCGTTCTTCTCGTTGTCTTCTTTATTAAATGCACGTTTACTCTTTGCAACAATGTATAGCGCGCTCTTTTTTGTAAACACGTCAAGGAGAATTTAGAAATTTTAGAGATAACAGAAGTAATTTAAGAAGTCTGCTTCTCACGCAAAAACTTACTCTCAGCTTTCTATCCAAAGCTTGATAAAGCCCAACAAAATATTGGGCAATGCCGTACTCTACCAATTACAGGCATTCAGTAGCGATACTTTCACGGATAATGTTATAAATTATTGTATTGAAGTTCCGCGAAAATAACTTTTAGGGCTCGCTCCATATCGAAAGAGCAAAACCTGAAAATTTTGTACATATAAATAACTATATCAACCGTATTGTCCAATGCTGAATCCTCCTCTCCAGTTACCTACTCGTACTTAAACCATATGTGAAAATCGTTTTGAGGTATTTCGAAGCTAGTTGGTAGTATGTAAGATTTATTTTAAATAGGTATAGATACTATAAGTAACAACGTTTGGTGAGCTAAGTTGATTGTTTCGTCTATTTTCAAGCAAACCTTGAATGCCTTTACTTTTTTTGTTTCATTTTTTTACTAAGTCCTTGCTTGTAGGCAAATTATATGATTCTGGTTCAACTCCCTATAGTTTATTGAGCCAAAATTTACATCTACAGAACACTACGAAATTTTGATAAAAAACCGAAATTACTTTAAAATTAAAATACACATTATTAGGAACAACTCGTGGATTGTTCGTCAGATCTCACTCAAATTTAAATGGGACCACGTACCGCATCAGCTTTCGAATATAAAAAAAAACATCATAATTGGTACAACCTGTAAAGAGTATTATTAGTAAAAATATTTTTAAAAAAGAAAAAATTATTCATCTCTTGGTAAATGTTCTACACATTAAATCAAAATTTCAGGTTTGTTGCTCATTCCGTTTACGAGCTAACGACCGGTGACATACGGACGGCCATACATACAAAACCAATGTTTTGCGGTTGGGGTTTGGAGGTTTAAAAGTAATGAAACAATCTAATAAAAATAGGTTCTTATTGTGAATCGCAATTTTTTATTCATTAATAGTAATAGTTAAAGGTTATCAACTGTGTTAGTTGCAATATAAGGGAATAGTCACAAGAATATAATAATTGAGTACTGGATTTAGTAGCAGATACCTAAAGTAGATCAACTGTTTTAGTTACACTATGACGCTGATAACGTGCGGCTGGGGACATCGAGCGAACGACCTGACGAGCGCTGTGCACTAAAGCGCAGCGCCGCGTAGTGTCCATAGCATGCAACTCTCGCACGCTAAATTTGCCTACTGATTGAGTGCAAGACTGCCTTAATTAAGAAGATACATACTTTTTTTGCATAATACCGGCCGGTAGTGGACTATGTGATTGTGTCAAGTGCCTACCTATCTTCATGTGATGGATTGACTCAGCCTCCAGCGATAGCGTCCTTCAACTTACCAAGGTAACAAGCTTCATAATTCTTTCTCAACGAACGTTACATTATCTCCATGTTTTTTTTCTTAGAACCAGTGAAATTACAGTCTACTATTTTCAAGGCTTTGGCGTCACCATACATAATCCTATAATATATATAAAATTTGTATGTAACTCTGTATATAATACGTAAGAGACAAAATAATTTATAATTATCCTAAATTAAAACTTATAGTTAAATAAGTATTTTAATCATTAGCAATTGCAATTTGCTGCCATCGTTAAAATTCTAGAATTTGATTATTTTGTCTCTTACGTATTATATACAGAATTACATACGAAGCGCTCGTAGCGAAGTTTACTTAGCTGTTCTCAACCGATCAGCAAAGTTAAGCAACGTCGCGCGCGGTCAGGAGTTGGATGGGTGACCGCTAGTGACATTACTACTGAGCGTCTCCGTGCTTCGGAGGGCACGTTAAGCCGTCGGTCCCGGTTGTCGTCTTAGGATGACAGTCGTTATAGCATGGTGGTAGGGCATTTTGCGAATGCCCGCCTGGCTAGCTACCACCCTCAAGTAGAAAGTCTGTCGCCTAGCACCTAACGGTGTGTTACGGCAGCTGTCCTTGAGAGCCAGTACTTCTAGGTTAGCCTGAACAACATCTTCGACCACATCATCACTTACCATCAGGTGAGATAGTCGTCAAAGGCTAACCTATCAGGCATAAAAAAAATATTCAAATTTTATACGATTTTTTTTTAACCCACAGTACACTTTAATTCCAAAATTTTTGGTATCAAATAAAACCTTGGCCGTGTGATTGACATCACGGATTCCTGCTACCTAAAAATAATTTTCATGATCTATTTTCATTTTCTGCATTGAATTCTGCAATTTATATAATTAGTACCTAATTATATAAATAAAAATTAATATAATAAAATCACTTTATTTTATTATTTTGTGCTTCACAAAAAGAGCTTTATTTATTGCCGATACACTAGACTTAGACCTCAATTTCTATGATGTCAATGATGGTAACCACGCCTGACCTAAAATGGGAACTGACTTTTAAGGAATTTTGCTGGACCTCTGGACCCGGAGTAAAATATCCGTTAGTCCATGATGATAGCTAGCTGATAAGGATGATGGCTAGCTGGAAATCCTTAAATAAAGTTAAAATATATGTTCGTGCCACTAACGTTGGCACATTTATTGATCCTCTATACCCTCTATTCCTATTCATACTTAGGCGACTATCTGTCACTCCACCGCACCTGCCAGCAATCCGCTTGCCACCGCCGCCGCAACGCTGCAAACGGCCCTTGCCCATCGTAGTTACCGCACCGCGCTCGAATCGAATGTTCTGGATTTTTCGTCGTTCGGGATTATCCATCGCGTAACTAGACGCGATCTTCTGAAATACCGAGAAACTGGAAGCTGCCTTTGCACTAGTAGCCTCCAACCGCCCGCGAATAAAATTACAGTCCACAACCGCGGTGAAAACTATCTGAAGAAGCCGAGAAAAAGCGCTACAAGACTGGACCTCTTATCTGGACAAGACGACGAATTAACGGAGAAACAGGACCGAGGATCTTTGCTCGCTAAGTGCCGTGTCATTTGAGAGACCAAGTTAATCGTCACCATCTTAACCAGCTATCCTTCCCCGCGATTTTTCGAGACGTGCTCAGCTGTATATTACTAAGCTGCCGCGTTAACAATATACCTCTGTTGACTGGACAACGAGACAAAATGTAGAAAATCTTTAAAAAGTAGAAAATCTGTCGCCAAGCACCTAACGGTGTGTTCTGGCAGCAGATCTTCGTGATTCGTTATGGCAAATGCACCACAGTGATGACAAGCTTACCAAACCAATGATAACCAATATAGTAGAGAATACAAGATTGGTATTGCAAAGGGAGGATAGGAGTGGCTATCGGATGATGGAGATGATAAAGGCCACCGAGTTTAATCCCGATGATGGGATTACTTCTTAGTACGAGTACCCTACACTGAAAAAAATATATTGAGTAATATCCGTGTTCAGTTTAACTAACTTCTTTTTTCCATATGAGCCTAACATCACAGTAGTTTACTTGAAACAATGCTTGCTGTCAGCATGTGTTAAGTATCTTGTTTAATTAACATGCTATTCTAAATTGCAGTTATTATATGTATATATTAAACCGAATAAGCTGCAAGATCTTTCTAAGCCTTTTATCTTATATAGTTTTAACTACTGTGTCAATTGAAATAACTGTGTGTATTGTAATTTTTTAATAACTGTGTGTGTTCCATTAGTTATGCTTATTGCTTATTTTGAACAAGACAGTACGTTAAAGTAGACATGTGCTTAATTTAATACTAACATCATTATATGTTTCCGTAGTTATGTGACTTGGTTCATTTGAACAAGAGTGTTCGTTACTCCGCCCATGTGTATTATTCAATTTAAACTATGGGTTTATTATATACAAACTATCGGCTATGAGTCTTATTTTATTCTACCCAGACAACATATTTACGTAAACTAGGATTACTCTGTTGTACCTAGGTACTCAGACTGCATATCCACCAGATGTGCTAGGAAGATGTATGATGATGAAGATTCATTTTCCTGGCGCCGCACCTAGCGCACCGATCCTATTGGTTGATTTTGTCTTCTTACACCGTTCATCTTCCTCGCTTATCTGGTGGATAAGTAGCCTTATCAACTGGAATTCGCTGTACCCAAGTCACCTATAACTTTCCTACATCATTGAACACATAAAGTGAACCACCATATTCAATTTGTTTGTTTGCGTATTCAATAATGTAGTAATATTAGAGCTGAGACTATCAGGGCTAGTGATTTTCAGGTGATAACTGCAACAAAATAAAAAAGATAAATAGACTGTTGAATTAAAATATAAATTAGTTGGTGTTTTATTATTTTTCTTTATTATCACAATACTTATATATATCATATTCGTTATATACAGCATTTACCTCAAACAATTCAATTTTCACATTAATATAACAAATTTGTTTCAATTAAACACAAAAACGTAAAGATTTAGTCTTGTCACACAACTAGTTGATCATTGTATGACAGACAAACAGTATACAAACAGTGTACTTCCGAAATACACGCTTCCCATAATGAGCATTTTCCATATTAATTTTTTTTTTTTGCTATGCTATGACATGTATACACACAATAATTAGGACCACTGGTGGCTTAAGATAAATCATAATAAAGAATATCAATCGAGGTGCCCCCATTAAATCAAGTCAAACCCCAATTCCACCTAATTGTCCTGTTAAGCCTACATGACGTCAATGCTACATAGCCTCACCAAAATAATTTTCAATGTGTTTTGAATCTATACTTAGCATCATCACGAGATGTTGACTATTCCAGGACACAATCGTGAATCTGCAAAACAAGAAAATTACATTGTCAAAATAGATAATTCTTTAGTTTTTACACAATACCTAACCAGTCAGAATGCTGAAATACCTGTATTAACATTGCCACAACAAGATGTGTGAATGGACAAGAATAATAATGATCTAAGATGAAAAGTTACTGATTAACTTATATGGAAATTACCATGTACGATATTTTTAACTGACCTAGCCCTGACGTACTTAAGACACTTAAAATTCACATGAAGTGCATAAACTCAGTTAAGTTCATAAGTTTATCAAAAACTAGACCACCAGTTTTTTCAAGGCTAGGCATGCGCCTTCCAATGGCAACTGAATGTCTGTTGTTATTAGTTTATTATCTAGGTGCTCGTAAATATTTATACTAAATGGCGAATTATGATCATGATCATTTCGTGTAGGATTGGTTAAAGTGAGAGTAAAGTGCAAATAAAATCTATCTTGCTAGCCTCGTACCTGAGCATGGTGGTAGGCCAAATTCCCTACCACCATGCTATAACGACATTCGTCCGAAAAAATTATCCGAAAGGGAGTTTCCGATACGTAGTTAGTATACGTTAAGTTATGGTGGCCGAGCTGTATTTAAAATTATTTCATAATTCTTAAGAATGACTGATTAACTGATTACAGTACAATAGCAGAGCTTATTATGGCGCGAACGTAAATGTCGTGACGGCACAGCGCGCAGCGCGGTGGTAGGAGAGTAGTGGGGACTCCCGCGGGCCGCGTACTTGTTTGGATCTATTAAGAACATGGTTCGGGTTGAACTCCTAATGTTTGGTTTGACTTAGAATTATAAGTTGGCTGGATCAATAAAGGTTGTTACTGGCGATTATTTGTGCTGAGTAGGTTCAATATTATAAATTAATCTGGTTAACTATGTATCGGAATGGGGTTAGCTAACATTTTAAATTAGCTTGATCCCGTGTGGTTGTTAAGAGTAGTTATACTCTTAACAACCACACGGGATCAAGCTAATCGCGCACGACTGGTTCAATGGAATGAAATAATCATGCCAACTAAATATATTAATTAGGATGACCAAAAAGTGTACATGTTTGTAAAAACCCTGATACTTATTCTTAAGAAACAACAGAAACATCAACTAAATTAAATTGTTTCCATTACATATCTGACATTAATCAATGCAAATCATTCATAAGTTGTTTAAAACACATTTCAGCCAACCAAGACACATGTTTGGTTGTTTGAGTACCATTTTTTTCAGTGTAGTACGAGCAAGTACAAACCACATTGTTATTTCATCGCAGACGCAAAAAGAACTTTCTGAAAAATTCAATGAACAGCTGCATTATTACTTGTAAACCAATAAAATTCTCAAATTGAATGAACTCCAGACCTAACCTGTCTCGCTCCGAAGGCAAGCAATTACTGTTCTAATCCAACGAAGTTAACAAGAACTGGAATTGGAAACGATCGCTAAACCGTCTAGTAGGATACTACTAAGCCGGCCTTTAAAATAGATGAGATTTTAAACTTTAACACAAAAAAATACGGATGAAGTTTGCTCTATCATTATAGGAGTCTATTAAAATCGGTTTATAAAATTACTTTTGTTTGGAATATGGGAAGTTTTTTAACGGATCACCTACGTTTTATTTAATACGAGTTAAAAAGTTTAAGAAATATTATAATGAAATATTCATCCCTAAGGAGGTGTAATACTAAGTATTTCAATTCATTTCATCCGTTACTTTTAGAGATGACGCAAAATTTTTATTCCTTGTAAAACTGAAATATGATATACCTATATGTAAGTACTTTGTAGAAATCAAAGCGTGAAAATAAGAAACCCAGACTATTTGAAATAGCATCGTATCAATCTCAAAAAGTTATTTAATTATTTTTTACAATTTAGTGACTTTTATCGGTAAATATTTCTATTTGTTGTGTAAATGATAGAAAATCTCCACACAAAATATATACTGTAAACTAAAAACTCGTATTTAAGTTCTGTAATGGAGAGCGGGAAACTATTTTTGCTTGTTTTAGAAGTCTGTTGATTTAGCTCGGAATAACAAGAGTTTAGAATTACAAAATTACAAATTTACGAGGGAAAAATTATAGTCATGTGCAGGAAAATATTTTTTTACCAGAAAAAAAGTTTAGAATACTCAAAAAAGAAGGTTATAAATTCAACACGTGGATGTGTATTACAACACACATCTACGTGTTGAATTTATAACCTTCTTTTTTGGACCAGTGATACATATATGGGCTTCTTAAGATGTTATAGTTTGTATGTTTCACATTTCTACAAAATTGTTCTTTTAGATTTTGGTTATTTTTAATACACTTACTTTTACTTCAGCTTTTTTAACAATTCATGTTTTATCAAAATCGGTTTAATCATTTCCATGATATTTACTTAAATGTGTGAGGCTCAATTTCACAAATCTAGCATTTTATTAATACGAATGAAAATGGAAAGTGATTGGTCGCGTAATCGTCATATCGTATGAAGACTAACAGGTAAAATGACAATGTAAAATCCACAACACGATTTTTCCAAAAAGTACGAATTTCGAAGCGCTCGTAGCGAAGTTTACTTAGCTGTTCTCAACCGATCAGCTTAACTTTTAAGCAACATCGCGCGCGGTCAGGATTTGGATGGGTGACCGCTAGTGACATTAAGCAAAAAAAAAAGTATAAAATAAAACTTCGCAAAACATGCTGAGCTGCAGAAATAACATAATACATGCAGTCGAGTAAATCACAAATTATCCTAGAGCTCAGTGCTCCTACTTGTAAGTTACTCCATTTGACACGTCACACAAATTGCGTAATAAGTTTCTAGTCACGAAATTCCTGGAAACGTTGCCCATACCTCCACAATTAGCCTAAATTAATAATAATAATAATATTTTTTTATTTATTTCTCAAGCCATACACAGATAAACTTAAAATAACATAACCTTACATCTAATAAACAATAATGGCTGTAAAAATGTTATATGACAATGGAAACTGTTGTTTCCGAAACTAAACTATAAATTAGTCCGTATTTTCGGATAAGCAACAAGATTAAATTGAACTTATAATCGACGCAATACACCAAAAAGTGCTTAGCTGCAGAAATTGTGCGAAGTCGCTGAGTTATTTTAATTGGACGAGGAAAGCGGAACACAGTGTCTAAACACTGTTCCGACGTCTTCATAAGAATGTTTCATACGCCATTCTGATAAAATGCGAGCAGGATCGCGGAACCGTTATTAGGACGTGTAACTGGCTTGATGTGTGTTTCATAATGAATCTCATGTCATTTATTTTAACATATACTTAGAAGGCTTCTAATTTTTATTTATATTTTTATATTCTGTATACAACTAGGTTTATTCTTGTTTTAATTCTTGACTGATTTTGAAACATTAAAATTACATCAGTAGATTATCGTCTTAATCCTTCTTTTATACCTCTTTTATTCGGCCGATAAAATACATCTTATAATTAAACTCAAAAGCTATTTCAAAGATAATATATTTTCTCTTAAAAACACAGAGGACCACCCAAAGGTCATACTTGATTAAAAATTAGGCTATGGTATTATGACCGGCTACCTTGCTTAGAATATCTAAAATATCAGTGGTAATTAATAAAATCTAGACACTTGCAGACTCCTTAGTCTGCAAGTGTTTAAGGTTTTTTGGGCTTGTTTTGGTAAACATTCTTCATGGTATTCGTGAATTTAAAATGATCAGTGGTCATATTATCTTAAAAAGTTATCCCCCAGTGCACATATTTCCATAAAAATACCCCTAAAACTATGAAAAAATACGTTTAACCGTATCCACTAAGTAATACAAATATATACATCATCCATTATACATCGTAAAAAATCTTATAAAATAACAAATTTGAGAGAGCAGAGTTATACATTATTTACTAATATTTGTAATAATCTATGTAATAAAATAATATATATATATTGATAAACCAATTCCGAAATATATTTTGTCGAGAAAGTCTTTTCTTATGGTATAAATGTATAGTTATATCTTACCTTTTGTAAATATGTGCATGTTGTATGTTAATTGTGTCTAGATTTTAAGAAGGAGTAAGGTTTTTAAGTTCTCGTCATTCTAACTTCGTCTTACATAGATCTTTAGGAAATGGACGACGGATTGTGAAAATCTAACAGATTTTCACAGTTTAATTAGTTTCGTATAACATTAACAACATATTGTAGATCCGAACAATAAAAAATATTTAATTTTATGATTAAGAACCATCCCCGTTTATATAAACTAGATGAAATGTATTAAAGTCCAATAATATGAAATGTATACCACATTTCAAATTATTGCATTTTGATACATCATTAGAAATAATTAAATTTACAGCAATTTAAAGAGACTATTTAAACCTAAGAAATTGAATTCGTATTATTTTCAAGATTTAACTGAGACCTTGAGATTAAATTATAATTCATTTTGCTAACGAAGTTACAATATTTTATTGAGTTAATTGCAGATAGGAATTCACAAGATTGGCTTAGATTAATATTTAAATATTGTAGTTATCAGTATAGATTGATTTCTTTGTAGTAAAATGAATTCCTTAATTACTCTAAACCAATCGTTTTCTACTATTTCACGAAAGATAGCAGTACATATTTATATGTCAGCTATCAGCTAAACAGTAGTGTTGATTTCTCGTTAGTAACTATTTGATTTGGTACACTCCTATAAGAGTAGGTATAAGGGAGTTGTAATATATATTTTGCTAGGACTGTATTATTAAACTTACTCTAGGTAAATAGGACATATCACCACCTACATTTACCAGTGGGCTGCCGGGAGAGAAAGGGGGGCTGACACTAGTTCCAATTTGGTGTTGAAATACAGTTCAGGGAAAGTATTTTGAAATAAGCAAAGCATTTCAGGCACTAAATTTAAGACACATATATTGTTAAAATGAGCATTCAAGGCTAGATTATAGAATTTAAGGACTACCTATATTGTAGGTGAGTGAACTTTATATTGTCTCTATATTGAAGGACCTATATAGTTATTATGTTGGACCTGAATTGAATAAGATTGTACATGGTTATGCCAAAATAAGTTATTTACGTCCGTGAAACATGTTTTCTTAACCGAATCGATCCACAGATTTCTATAAGCCTGACCAAGCAAACACATCTTTTTGCGTTGACTAGAAATAATGAGATATAAATAAATCCAAGGTATATACAGGGCAAATAAAATATAGCGTTAATTGTAAACATCTTTTGCTTCTCAGCAGGTTACGGTAATTTGATCGTTTCAGCCATATATATAATTGCTTCGTGCAAGCGTGAAGTCGCACAGTAGGATTCCCCGGACTTTAGTTGAATTGGCATCTATCAGGAAGAGGCCTTTATCCCCCTACATAGAATACTGCATCTTTATACTAAACCCTGTCACTGGCTAGGAATGGTCTAAATAAAGACAACCTTGTCTGTAAACTATTCAACTGAAACCACACACATTAACATAATTATGATATAAACCTTCAACTTATTTGATTTACCTAAAGTACTTCTTGACCTTCCTTAAATAAAGTAAACCAGGAGAAAATATAAAATTGATTATTTTATAGTTATTCAGCCTAATATACAGACATAACTTTGAGTATTAAATTATTGATGTAGAACAATCAGAGTAACTAAAGCTCTCCTACTATATTGTATCTCTGAATGAAACAATTACTTTCATAATATAATAAAAATCTTTTTTTTTAATATTGTTATGTTTGCAATAACGCCCTAAGTACAACGTAAATTGTTATATAGATGATCTCTGTCCACTATAGATGTCCCTCCATCCCAATAAGATGGTTAAAGAACGATAGGAAAAAATTGAGTTAGAGCTCATTGTCATGTTAGCTCAATTGGTTAGAGCATACCCCGGCTAAAGGGGTAGATGGACGCGGGTTCAAATGCCGCACATAACTTAAATGTTTCCTATCGTATATTTATAATTTTGTAATGTAATCTGCATAGCAGGCGTTATTGCAAACATAACAATATTAAAATTATAAGGTTGCGTCATCATTTACAAGTATAAAACCAATTGCAATATTGGTCTTGCTTGAAGTACAACGTAATGTGTACTATATATATCGCTCCATCCCAATACGATGGTTAAAAAACTATAGGAAAAATTTAAGTTATGACTCATTGTCATGTTAGCTTGATTGGTTACAGCAAACCCCGGCTAAAGGCGTGGATGGACGCGGGTTCGAATCCCGAACATAACTTAAAAAAATTTCCTCTCCTTTATTAGTAATTTTGTAATAAAATATAAACCTTTACTTAGTCGATCACGATATGCCTGTACCACCACAGTACTGCTGAAAAAAAAGCTGAAACATATCCTTGTTTCGCACAACTTGGTTATTCCACAAAAACAAGACTGCTTGTAAAATACTAATATATCTTAAAAAAAAACAAATCGGCTCTCATGTATACCGGTCCTGGTATACGAAGACTCCAAACACCCGAGTTTTGTCAAATAAGTCTTAGCCCAATGTAATAGGGGATAAGCCAGTTGACACCAAGCGTACACAGATCTCGACTGTTACTGAGACTTTACATGCAGAAAAGCCAAATAACTGCCTATCTCGGGGATCGAACCAAACTCCACAAGATTCCCTTCGTTTTCCCCACACTACCAAAGAGGCTGTCAAAAGCTGAGTCAACGTTCCAATCAATGTTTACCCTCCATGTGTTGATCGTAACATTTTTGTTTAGTTTTCATAACTCCAATGCAATGGACGGCACGCTACGGTACAGTACGATGAACTACAGCGCCCCGGTAATATTTTGGAAGCAAAGTTCAGTCGGGAATTTGTTAAACTACCTACGTACTTTTTTGTGAATTTTTATGATTACCAAACGCTTCGCGGTATAAGTTCATTTAATTTATACTTACCCTTTTGGAATGTTTCGATGCAGTCGAGAATAATGTTATATACATATCCTCTCAACCGACGCACCGTCGTGGATTGCGAAAGTGAAGCAGTGGCGGCTCAGTGGCATTGGCTATGGACTGCCGTGCCGCAGGTCCATGGTTCAAATCCCGCCGCGGGCTTGAGCTTCAAAGCATGGTGGAAGGGCATTTTACGATTGCCCGCCTGGCTAGCGATCACCCTCAAGTAGAAAATCTGTCGCCAAGCACCTAACGGTGTGTTCCGGCAGCAGTCCTTGAGAGCCAGTGAAATTACAGGCACATGAGACTTAACAAACACCTATGCCTCAAGGTGACGGGCGCAGTGCAATTCGTGACTTGTGACGAAATGCATCTGTTCTAGGTAGAGGATAGTCCGCTTAACATCAAATGGGCCTCGTGCTTGATCCGCCACAATCACATTAAAAAAAAGTGTCGGTCAAAATTATACCAAAATGAGAATACTTTATTAATATTCATAGAAGTAATAACTGGAGTGACCCGGTGGGGATCAAAGGATGCTAATTGTATTAAATTTATTGAAACAAGTACGTCGTCTTCCTTTGAGTAATTTAGTTAAGAGTTGGAGTTGGAAATTAGTTAATTTAACGAGTATTTAATTAGCGGTTACGGGTAACGGGAATATTATCACATCTATAATTAAATTATTTTATTGTATTGTAAGCGTGATGTTTGCTTACCTTGCAATCATATTTAGCAACCATATTATATTTGTTTTACTACATACTTAGTACCAAATCTCAACAATTCGATTCTATACCGCCTGTTCTACACTACAAATTGCCAAAGTGGACCACCTCTCAAATCAATTGATTAAAAACGCAACTGAAAGTGGAAGGTGATTTGCTGTATGAATCAAAAACGTAAGGTTTGAAATTGTATATGTGAAATGTACAAACTAAACTCTTATTTAGGTGTTGCCTAGTGATCAGAAAGGTGTAAAAACTAATGTGACCAACGGGAAAGGGAATTGTCTGTAGTCAGAGCCACTCAATATCGCCACGGTACAATTTTGTGCAAAAGATAGCAAGTTTTATTTACTATCAAAAGCAAAGTTAAGCAACGTCGCCCGCGGTCATGAGTTGGATGGGTGACCACTAGTGACATTACTACTGTGCGTTTCCGTGCTTCGGAGGGCACGTTAAGCCGTCAGTCCCGGTTGTTGTCTTAGGATGGCAGTCGTTATAGCATGGTGGTAGCGCATTTTGACAATGCCCGCCTGGCTAGCTACCATCCTCAAGTAGAAAATCTGTCACGAAGTACCTAACGGTGTGTTCCGGCAGCCCTCCTTGAGAGCCAGTACTTCTAGGTTAGCCTAAACAACATCTTCGACCACATCATCACTTACCATCAAGTGACATAGTGGTGAAAGGCTAAACTATCAGGCATAAAAAAAAACATTCTGAGAAACATTTTAACAAGAGGTAGGCGCTGCGAAGAATCAAGTGGCTGATCAATTTTTTGAGACAAAATGGATAAAAGACTATTTATAGGATTAGCAGCTACTGGCAACATTGGAGGAGCGATTATCCGCGGCTAAACCAGCTTCATAAGAGACACAGGAGAGTGCGCGAGCATTTCTGCTTCATGAGACATGAAGTCTCACGTTAAGCAGCCGCATTTCTATATGCAATGTGCTTTTTTTATGCCTGATATATATACTAGAGTTCACGTTTTCTTGATTTTTGGCTGACGTAGGTACCTCAAATATTTTTTTTTTATTCCCGATAGGTAAGCCTTTGACCACCATCTCACCTGATGGTAAGTGATGATGTGGTCGAAGATTTTGTTCAGGTTAACCTAGAAGTACTGGCTCTCAAGGACAGCTGCCGGAACACACCGTTAGGTGCTTGGGCGCGACAGATTTTCTACTTGAGGAGGGTGGTAGCTAGCCAGGCGGGCATTCGCAGAATGCCCTACCACCATGCTATAACGACTGCCAACCTAAGACGACATCCAGGACCGACGGGTTAACGTGCCCTCCGAAGCACGGAAACGCTCAGTAGTAATGTCACTAGCGGTCACCCATCCAACTCATGACCGCGCGCGACGTTGCTTAACTTTGCTGATCGGTTGAGACCAGCTAAGTAAACTTCGCTACGAGCGCTTCGAACGAGCGTTTACCTGTTAATCCAGATAATTTGTTAACTTGTACATAAATTATTTATTACATTTCCTTACTATTGTTTCCCGTGAGGTGCCGGGCTAGAATGTCTCATTGAAGCCTCATTGAACTCCAAGTAGTCTGATTCCTTTTTGGTCTTATCAGAATATAAAAAAATATATATCATATACATATTATTTATTTATTTATTTATTTAATTAAAACGGTATACCAATTACATTAATTAAACATGCACACATTCAATATAATTCATTATAAATTAAATTTTACAAATATTATGTCATATATTACATTATAATTAAACATTAATAAAAATAAATTAAAAACACGATTATACATTGGCAATGGCATTAATACAAGTGAAACCTCACGCAGACCCACTCACTCATCCACTCAAACATCACGTTCACAAAACCTTCGACATACAAACAATATAACCTTCCATTCATCCGCAAACAAATCACTTTCAGGGTAGGTCTCCAATAGATTGTTGAGTGCCGAGAGGGTACGTGGTATTGGAGAGTTTTTATGGGCCACGGTGCTGAAATTAGGTACCGCAAAAAGTCGGTGCCTTCTGTTTCTCAGATACCTGTCGGGGGTATAAAGTCGACACAGCTCGTCACTCAGGCTCGGTGCATCTATGATTCCCCTTAAAATCTTACAAACAGTAACGATTTGTTCGTTTTTCCGGCGGACTTCGAGAGAGTTATAACCCAAGCAACCCAACAAAAAACTGGTGGGATACAAATAAGGGTAGTAACCATACTGCCGCTTGTACAAGGTCCTTAAGAAAGCCTTCTGTACCTTCTCCAACAGCAGCGCATAGGTTGTTTCATGAGGATTCCAAACGCATGAACTGCTTTCAAGCTTAGATCGCACAAGTGAATTGAACATTATCCTGATAATGTCATCATTTTTATAGTCACGTGTGTTTCTCAGGATAAAGCCAAGCCGCCTAAAAGACTCCTTTGCCAATATTTTAATGTGGTCATGAAATGTGAGCTGACTGTCAAATGTGACACCCAAGTCCTTCATACATACAGTTCTAACTATGAGTTGATTGCCTAATTTATAGTCATAAGTGATTGGGTACCACATTCGACCGAAAGTCATAACGAAGCATTTATTGATACTAAACTCCAGTCTATTTTTCAAACTCCAGTCATGAATAGCGTCTACGTCGTTTTGGAGGGCAAAGCAATCGGCGTCCGATCGAATTTCCACGTAGAGCTTAAGGTCGTCTGCGTAAAGCAAGCTCTTTGCATGTTTTATGATCGTAGGTAGATCGTTTATCATCAGTAAGAACAGCAAAGGTCCCAGAATTGACCCCTGACTTACCCCGGAACGCGTGTGATAGGGCCGAGACTCGTATGAACCGTGTTTAACATACTGTTGGCGGTCACGTAGATAATCTGCCATTAGCTGGACGAGTCGTGGGGCAAATCCTATTGCACTCAGCTTAACCAGCAGTATGTCATTATTGACCCTATCAAACGCCTTCCGGAAATCGAAGTAGAGGACATCGACCTGACTCCCCCTGTCCATGCATTCAGATAAATAATTGACAAGAGTCAGTAAGTTGGTATTAACCGATCTTTTCTTTCGAAAGCCATGCTGCTCATTACACAAATATTTATCCACCTGGTTGTAAATGTACTTGTGCAAAATACTTTCGAACACTTTGGCAGGGGATGACAAGATGGCTATTGGACGATACTCCTCTACCACTGACCTATTACTAGTCTTAGGTATTGGTGTTACCCTAGACAGTTTCCATTGAATAGGATAAACTCCTTTTTTCAAAGCTAGGTTGAAAATATGGCAAAGAGGCTTACTAAGCATTTTTTTTCCGCCTTTGATGATAAATGCTGGGATATTGTCAGGTCCTACAGCACTACTCGATTTCAGTCGATTAATTCCGCTAAGTACATCGTCAGGTTTAAACTTTACTATATTGACTTGATTACTATTTTTACTACACCCACTAACATCAGTCATATTAAGTAATGGCACATCTGCTAGAAAAACACTCTCAAAGAATCTAGCAAAGGCCTCAGCGGCATCGGGTCCGGAATACTCGACACCCCCATAGGTCACGTCTGGTTCAAATCCGCCCTTTGATCTCAAGCTTGAAATGTATTGCCAAAATTGACGTGGGTTCGTTTTCAGGTTTTCCTCTATTACAGACATGTACTTCAGGTAAGCAGTGGAGACACGTGATTTCAAGTCAGCCCTAAGATCTGAAAACAACTTGTAGGATTCTTCAGAGCCTGAACGCTTCCATGACGTATGTAGTTTCAGCTTACGTTGTGTGTCTAGAATAATATCCGCAGTGAACCAGACGGGGTAACGCTTACACTTATTATTTTTCCGCCGTTTTTTAGGCATGCATGCATCAAAGATGCTATACATTGTGTCATAAAAACATTCGCTGGCTATATATACATCACTAGCACGCATAACATCCCCCCACGATGTCTCAGCTAACATTCGGTATAACAATTCATAGTCACATTTTCGAAAATTCCAATCTTTTGTTGGATCCATGTTACTGGGCTGAAGAAGATCTGAGTGACGAGATGAGAAGGTTCTTACCTCGATATCTAAAGGAGGATGGTATGGATCGGGATGGACTAGCCCTTCCGCGCGGTCTATGTTAACCTCAAGACACTCAGCAGTCTCCTGAACCAACACAACATCTAACATACCTCCATGTAAATTGTTGATATGATTCCTTTCTGACAGACTACAAAAAGACAAAAAATAACAAAAATAATTATTGATATTTAAAGATGCACTATTTAAGTTAATGTCACCTAATATAATTACAATTCCTTTTAAATTAGTTATAAAATCCTCAATTTTACAAAACCATGCCATATACTCACTATCATGCGCACTAGGTTTTATGTAAACGACACAAACATAGATGGTACGCCCATGCCATGTAAAACACGCCCACAGATCTTCACCCGTATCGGTCTCTAAATCACAACGTCGATTTAGAGTGATGGGAGCTCGCGCTGCCAACAAAACGCCGCCACATCGAGAAACCCTATCTCGACGCAGGACATTCCAATCTCCGGTGATTAGCTCCGAATCGCCTACAGAGGCATCGAGGAACGTTTCAGTTGCAGCTATTATGCTGTGTTCAAGCAGTGCCTGGTTGTCCCCCCCCCCTCTCGGTGTCAGAGAGGGGTTCGGGGTACGTGGTGGCCAAGTGGGAGAGGTATGCGGTAGTCGGCACATACTTCTCCCCCAATAGAACCGTCGCGGAGCTGGAGGTCTATCTAGACCTCCTGGCCGCGGCGGTGAGAAGACAGGCGCCACGTCAGGTCCTCCTCATGGGGGACCTGAACGCCAAGGCCCAGGCCTGGGGCAACCCCTCCACCAACACTCGCGGGGAGATTGTCGGGGAGTGGGCGGTTGCCGCAGGGCTGACCCTGCTCAACAGAGGGTCAGTCCACACGTGCGTGCGACACAACGGGGGGTCCGTGGTGGACGTTTCGTTCGCCACCCCGGAAGTCGCAGCACGTGTCCAGGCCTGGAGAGTGGTGGAGGACGTGGCGACTCTCTCGGACCACAATTACATCCGGTTCGAGATCGCCACCTCCCACCAAGGAGGGACTCGGCGCGTGGAGAGGGCGGGTTTCCCGCGCTGGGCGATTGGTCGCCTCGATGCCGAGCTGGCTGAAGAGGCGGCTATCGTCCAGTCGTGGCTTGCCGCCCCCACGCACCCGGAGGTGGCCGTCGCGGCGAGCCGGTTCCGGGAGGCGGTGACGGCCGTCTGTGACGCCGCCATGCCGCGGTCCCGACCCCACCCCGAGCGCCGCCAGGTTTACTGGTGGTGCACGGACATCGAGGATCTCCGAGCGCGATGCTCGGAGACGCGGCGCCTCTACTACCACTGCAGGAGGCGCCGCCACGGCCGGACGGACGACCAGCTGCCGGCGGAGCAGCTGGCGGCCGAGCAGCTCCTGTATGGTGATATGAAGAATGCCAAACAGGAGCTGAAGATGGCCATCGGCCGGGCTAAGGCCCTTGGCTGGAGCGAGCAGCTGGAGGGCCTCGACAGGGACCCATGGGGGCGCCCGTACAAGTCTGCCCGGAATAAGTTCCGGGGCAGAGCGCCCCCTATCACGCAGTCCCTGGAGCCAGAGCTCCTGGAGAGGGTGCTGGGGGGTCTATTCCCCGACAGTGACCCCCACTACACCCCTCCACCGATGGCCACCCCGTCCTTCCAGGAGGAGGAGGACCCGGCCTCCATTCCGCCTATTTCAGAGGTGGAGATGGAGGTGGCAGTCTCTCGCCTGAGAGGCAAGAAGACTGCCCCGGGACCAGACGGGATTCCCGGGCGGGTCCTCAGGATCGCCCTTAGGGAGATGGGCGGTCAGCTTCGGGAACTGTTCGACGCGTGCCTCACGTCGGGTCAGTTCCCGAAGCTCTGGAAGGACGGGCGATTGTGCCTGTTGCGGAAGGAAGGGCGAGACGCCGACTCGCCCGCCGCATACAGGCCAATCGTGCTGCTGGATGACACGGCGAAGCTGCTGGAGAGAATAGTAGCTTCCCGTGTCATCCGGCACCTGGGGGGAACTGGGCCTGGCCTTTCAGAGGCCCAGTTCGGATTCAGGGCAGGGCGGTCGACGATAGACGCCCTGCTCTGGATCAAGGGGTGGACGCAGGACGCGGTCGGCGGGGGGGAAAAGGCGCTGGCTGTCTCGCTAGACATTGCCAACGCCTTCAACAGCCTACCGCACGGGACAATACGGGAGGCGCTCCGCTATCACGGTGTGCCCCTGTATCTGCGTGGGCTGTTGGCCGACTACCTCCGGGACCGCGAGGTCCTGGTGGAGGGACGCGACGGTCTGAGGCGACGTCGCGTGTCCTGCGGGGTTCCACAGGGGTCAGTGTTGGGACCGCTCCTGTGGAACATTGGCTACGACTGGGTGCTCCGCGGCACGTTTCCCGCAAGTATGCGGGTTGCGTGCTACGCGGATGACACGCTAGTCGTAGTCAAGGGGAGGGACCTCGGGGAGACGGTGCGGCGGGCCACGGTGGCCACAACACTCGTGGTCGGCCGCATACGTGCCCTGGGGCTGGAGGTCGCCCTCTCCAAGACCGAGGCCCTAATGTTCCATGGGCCTCGGGGGGGACCCCCTCCAGGAACGAGGATAGACCTGGACGGGGTCCTGGTCCGGGTTGGGACCCAGATGAGGTACCTGGGTCTCATCCTGGACGGGCGGTGGACTTTTGGGGCCCACTTCACTCAACTGGCCCCAAAAGTCGTAAGCGCCGCAGCCGCCCTTGGGAGGCTACTGCCCAACGTGGGCGGCCCGAGCGCCACATGCCGTCGCCTGTACTCCGGAGTGATCCGGAGTATGGCCTTGTACGGGGCACCTGTCTGGGTGGACGCCCTCGGTCGCGCCAATAAGGCCCTGCTGCGACGTCCGCAGCGGGTCATCGCGACGAGGGCGATACGCGGGTACCGGACGGTGTCCTGGACGGCGGGATGCGTGTTGGCCGGTGATCCCCCCTGGGAGCTCCAAGCGGAGATCCTCGCCGAAGTGTACCACTTCGTGGCGGCGAGGAGATCCCGCGGAGAGCCTCCAGCGTGGGAGGAGGTCACGCGCATTCGACGGCAGGCGCGGGCCGCCCTGTTGCGGCGGTGGACGGAGGACCTGGCTCCACCGGTCCCTGGACAGAGGACGGTGGATGCCATTCGCCCGGTCCTTCGGAGGTGGGTAGGGCGGCGATTCGGGTCGCTCACCTTCCGATTGGTGCAGGTGCTTTCCGGGCATGGATGCTTCGGCAAGTACCTGCATCACATCGCAAGACGCGAGGCGACCCCCGCCTGTCACGAGTGTGGAGCGCCAGAAGACACGGCGCTCCACACGCTGGAGGAGTGCGCCGCGTGGAGTCCCATGCGGCGCGCCCTCACAGCGGTCATAGGCGCAGATCTGTCGCTGCCGAGCGTGGTTAACGCTATGCTCGGCAGCGACGGATCGTGGCAGGCGGTGGTCTCTTTCTGCGAAGAGGTGATGGCGCAGAAAGAGGCTGCGGAGCGGGCGAGGGAGGACGACGTCCTCGCAGACCCGCTCCGGCGTAGACGAACTGGTGGAAGGAGAAGGCGATTCGGGCGCCTTCTCGCTCTATCCTAGTGCTGTGCGGATCATCGGTGGAGAGTCGGGGGATTCTCCACTGGCTTGCACGATCCCACACGTCTGGGGGATGGCCCTAATGAGCTGGGTCATCCCTCCATTGGCCGGGGCCCGTCACCGGTGACGGGCCAACCGCCGGGGCGAGATGGTGATTGCTAACGCTACCCCATCTCGCCCCGTCTAGGCGGCAGACTGCTCATCCCGGGTTTTTAGTGGGTAACCTCACTTACTACCCCCCCGTGGGGGTAGTAAGGCCCCTCAGGCGAGGACTCCCACATAACCACCCTGCTCCCCCCGGAGCCGGGTGGTATCCATAAAGGATTTTCCCGGGTCAAAAAAAAAAAAAAAAAAAAAAAAAAAAAAGTGCCTGGTTGTTACGCCATTTTAGCAATTTTGTCTTGAGCCCACGAACATTCTGGTAAAGAATGCTAATACTAGAACTTTTTCTGGGAATTTTCGATTATGTAGTAAGGCTCACTAATATTTCTGTCAAACTTCATAAAGGTCGTTCAAAATATCTTTTTGAAACATATTTGTTTCTCTCAGTCCCCAAAAGTAATTTATTTGAACAAATAAATGTTCTACAAATAATGGCTTGTAAGAAGTAGAGTTATTTATATTCCTTCTAGTAAAGTTCTAGTTGAAGCAGTGATAGCTCAGTGGCATTGGCTATGGACTGCCGTGCAGCAGGTCCATGGTTCGAATCCCGCCCAGAGCTTGAGCTTCATCGCATGGTGGAAGGGCATTTTGTGAATGCCCGCCTGGCTAGCGACCACCCTCAAGTAGAAAATCTGTCGCCAAGCACCTAACAGTGTGTTCCGGCAGCAGTCCTTGAGAGCCAGAAAAATTACAGGCTAATGAGACCTAACAACGGGCACAGTGCAATTCGTCGCTGACGAAATGCATCTGTTATAGGCAGAGGTTAGTCCACTTAACATCAGGTGGGCCTCGGGCTTGTTCCGTCACAATAACATAAAAAAAAAAAAATGTGATTTTTCGGAAGTTGTTCCAGAAACATCACTTACCATCAGGTGAGATAGTGGTCAAAGGCTAACCTATGTCTCAAAGTGACGGGCGCAGTGCAATGCGTGACATGTGACGAAGTATGGATGGACCTCGTGCTCGATCCGCCACAGTAACATCAAAAATGAGTACCCGGCTGATACAATTATCATCTTCAATCACCTCTTCACTTAATATCATATGAGATTGTGGTCAAAAACTGGCAATATTTTTACAAATCAACTTAGCTCGCGAAAGTGCTCCTTATTTATTTATTAAGAACCTGGCAATATGTAATAATCATATGTTCAAAACGATTCCAAAATTACACAGAAAGTTGCAATCTGTTATGATATGTTTACATGTTATAAAGTTCGTACACGAATTAGTTTACAAAATTTCAACCTTTAAAGATTAGTGTAGTCACAAATAAATTTAAAGCGACGTGTGAGGTGTGTAGGTACTTGTACTACCGTAAGTTCCTATTTCTATGCATTGCCAATCTATCGGGTTCTATGGTTATCCGTATTGCGCCTTGAAATGCTAATGCGGTAGGGAATCGGATTGTAGATCTTAGTTGTGTTGTGTGTGTGTGTGTGATATATTCGTAGTTAACGTGAATAATCTAGTCATTCATTTCGTAGCAATGGCTAATTGAATATTAAATAATGTTTGCCCAATGGGTGGCCTTGTTGGAGGTTGTTAGCGAACATAAGGTGTCGACTATCAGTTTGCTGTTTGAATTTTTCTTGCGAACAGACTACCTCACGGCAATAATCTAGTAAATCACCTTGGAGGAAAATAACTATTTAGCATTTAATTTACAAATGCGTATTCAAGTTATACAGGGTTGTTGGTAAATGGCTAACAACCTCATAGGTTTGACTTCTGCTAGTCCTGACAGGCAAATTTTTTTTTTAGAAGAAAAATTTTTTTTTTATAATTCCTACCACGAAGAAGTAGCGCCCACCGCAACACACTGGACCGCGTCGTGCTACCTTTGAATAGAGTTTTGAATATTTACATCGAGCAAAGTAACAAAAAATATGAAATACTAGCAGCCCGCCCCGGCTTCGCACGGGTATTAAAAAAATAATTATAATATTTTTTACACAAAAGCATAAACCCTTCTATTTAAGTCAGGTTACTAAGAAAAGAAAATAATAAAGAATGTTTAATTTTTTTTTTTTTTTATGAACTTTAATTTATATTTGTTTTTTGTTCTAATGTTTTTTTATCACGCAAAGTCAGTTACATCTTTTTGCGCAGTTTGATAAAAACTATCCTATGTTCATGCCCGTGTCTCAAACTATTTCCATACCAAATTTCATCGGAATCGGTCCAGTGGATCGGTTATCGCGCAAAACCATTAACCTCTTTTTTCGCAGTTGGTTAAAAACTATCAGATGTTCATCCCCGTGTCTCAAACTATTTCCATACCAAATTTCATCCGAATCGCTCCAGTAGATCGGTTATCGCGCAAAACCATTAACCTCTTTTTTGCGCAGTTGGATAAAAACTATCCTATGTTCATCCCCGTGTCTCAAACTATTTCCATACCAAATTTCATCCGAATCGGTCTAGTAGATCGGTTATCGTGCAAAACCATTAACCTCTTTTTTGCGCAGTTGGATAAAACCTATCCTATGTTCATCCCCGTGTCTCAAACTACTTCCATACCAAATTTCATCGGAATCGGTCCAGTGGATCGGTTATCGCGCAAAACCATTAACCTCTTTTTTCGCAGTTGGTAAAAAACTATCAGATGTTCATCCCCGTGTCTCAAACTATTTCCATACCAAATTTCATCGGAATCGGTCCAGTGGATCGGTTATCGCGCAAAACCATTAACCTCTTTTTTGCGCAGTTGGATAAAAACTATCCTATGTTCATCCCCGTGTCTCAAACTATTTCCATACCAAATTTCATCCGAATCGGTCTAGTAGATCGGTTATCGTGCAAAACGATTAACCTCTTTTTTGCGCAGTTGGATAAAACCTATCCTATGTTCATCCCCGTGTCTCAAACTACTTCCATACCAAATTTCATCCGAATCGGTCCAGTAGATCGGTTATCGCGCAAAACCATTAACCTCTTTTTTCGCAGTTGGTTAAAAACTATCAGATGTTCATCCCCGTGTCTCAAACTATTTCCATACCAAATTTCATCGGAATCGGTCCAGTGGATCGGTTATCGCGCAAAACCATTAACCTCTTTTTTCGCAGTTGGTTAAAAACTTTCAGATGTTCATCCCCGTGTCTCAAACTATTTCCATACCAAATTTCATGCGAATCGGTCCAGTGGATCGGTTATCGCGCAAAACCATTAACCTCTTTTTTGCTCAGTTGGATAAAAACTATCCTATGTTCATCCCCGTGTCTCAAACTATTTCCACACCAAATTTCATCCTAATCGGTAGAATAGATCGGTTATCGCGCAAAACCATTAACCTCTTTTTTGCACAGTTGGTTAAAACCTATCCTATGTTCATCCCCGTGTCTCAAACTATTTCCATACCAAATTTCATCCGAATCAGTCCAGTAGATCGGTTATCGCGCAAAACCATTAACCTCTTTTTTCGCAGTTGGTTAAAAACTATCAGATGTTCATCCCCGTGTCTCAAACTATTTCCATACCAAATTTCATCCGAATCGGTTCAGTGGATTGGTTATCGCGCAAAACCATTAACCTCTTTTTTGCGCAGTTGGTTAAAAACTATCAGATGTTCATCCCCGTGTCTCAAACTATTTCCATACCAAATTTTATCCGAATCGGTCTAGTAGATCGGTTATCGCGCAAAACCGTTAACCTCTTTTTTGCGCAGTTGGATAAAAACTATCCTATGTTCATCCCCGTGTCTCAAACTATTTCCATACCAAATTTCATCCGAATCGGTCTAGTAGATCGGTTATCGTGCAAAACCATTAACCTCTTTTTTGCACAGTTGGTTAAAACCTATCCTATGTTCATCCCCGTGTCTCAAACTATTTCCATACCAAATTTCATTGTAATCGGTCCAGTAGTTTTAGAGCCTATTCAATGCAAACAAACAAACAAACAAACAAACAAACAATCAAATCTTTCCTCTTTATTATATTAGTTTAGATTACAAAAAAAAACATTAGAAATTGTTTGTTAGGACTATCAGAAGTCAACCCTTAAAGGTTGTTAGCCATTTACTAATAACCCTGTATATTTTTAATATTGTTAGGTTTGCAATAACGCCTGCTATGTGGATTACATTACAAAATCACAAATATACGATAGGAAAAATTTACGTCATGTGCGGGATTCGAACCCGCGTCCATCCACCCCTTGAGCCGGGGTATGCTCTAACCAATTGAGCTAACATGACATGACGTCATAACTCAAATCTTTCCTATTGCTCTTTAACCATCGTATTGGGATGAAGCGACATCTATAGTACTACTTGCGTTGTACTACAAACAAGACCAATTTTGCAATTGGTTTTATACTTGTAAATGATGACGCAACCTTATAATTGTAATATTGTTAGGTTTGCAATAACGCCTGCTATGCGGATTACATTACAAAATCACAAATATACGATAGGAAAAATTTAAGTCTTAAATTTTTCCTCAGAAAAGTGTTGTTGGTTTTCCTATATTCCATTTTTTCCAACAGTCTGCTGCATCCTGTACCCGCTTTATGGCCTCCTGTTACGAAGACCTAAAAATCGTATGAACTGTGATGTGTACTCTTAGTATCCTCGCTAAAGTCTAAAATGGCTAAGAATATTTTAGTGTGGTCCCTTCCACAAAATGCCTATATCCTTTAGTGCAGTGGTTCCCTCAAAAACCATGCATCAACTCATAAAACTAAGCTTAGTAGTACCTCAGTATCATCACGCTTGAATCCCTTGATGGGGTAGCTTGACGCTTTTGTAGGACTTTGAAGATCACCTTAATTATTTTTAAGATGATTTTTTTTTATCTATTCTACTAAGTGAGCACTAGAAGCTGTCTGCCCACTTACTAGGTTTTTTTTTTTGGTTTACCGTCTAAGAGACATCCTTCCAACCTGAAACCATAAGAAACATTTAATTGAATGTTTAGTCCCATATGTCTTTGAATAAACATTCGACACCAAATATTTAAATTTTAGACTTGCACCTCACTCGGCTTACGAGCTGGAAACCCGTGCTGTGACACACGGATGGATGAACGGATAGACAGACTGATAGACAGACACCGCAATATCATTATTAGTTCTCTATTTTCCCCTTTAGGTACGGAACTCAAACTGTACTATCTTGGTAACTGATAGTTTCCTCTATGCTGTTATTATTATGCTTCTGAAATTTGGTCATTACTCGTACGTAGGGCTGCCATCCGTCCGGGATTCTCCAGATTTGTCCTAGTTTAGAGGGCGTCTGGGGGGCGTCCGGTAGTTTGCAAATAGGGTGAAACCCGGACACTTTTGTGTCAGGGAAATTCAGATTGATTGAAAGATATGGAATTTAAAAATTAATTCGTAAGCTGCATACAAGTTAACTCCGGCGCTGCAAAATCTACAACAACAAAACGTCCCCCGCGCGCTGTTTCCATCATAAAAAAACTGCCGCCGATCCCGATCATTCAGTCACAGTGTTGCCCTTTTGGCGCGTTTGGCGCTGGATCTAGAACATTTCTAGAGTCTTCTGTCTGAAGTCTGGCAAAAATTGAAACATCTGACCGAAATAAGTAAAAAGATCATGTGCTCGTCAAAATTTAAACTTGTTACTTTTAATTTACATCTAAAAAATAGTTTTATTTTTTTGGTTACATACTTAATACACGTAACAAGACGTTTTATTTAAAACAGTGTCGCATGATGTTCCTAATTAGTAGTAATTTGATTAATATTAAAATAAAAAAATATTTTTAATTTGAAGGCAAATAACAGTGCTCCTATTTTTTTTTATTACCAGATTACATCATAGTACCTCAAGAGTGTATAATTTTGTTTGTAACACTTTAGTAGTTTTGCAAATAAACTGTATAAGTAAATTAACAATGTTTTCATGGGTGTCCGGAAAAAAACTCTATTTCACCCAAATGTTCACTTTTTTTTGTTCGACATCGGAGCTTTAGATGGCAACCCTACTTGGACGTAACCTTTTTTACGGTGTTTATCATAAACATAAACAACAAAAACATAAACTGTCTTTATGCTAATAAACCCTTACGTTTTAATATTGTTAGGCTTGCAATAACCTGCTATGCGGATTACATTACAAAATCACAAATATACGATAGGAAAATTTAAGCCATGTGCGGGACCCGAACCATGTGCGGGGTGGATGAACGCGGGTTCGGGTCCCGCACATGGCTTACATTTTTTCTATCGTATATTTGTGATTTTGTAAACCCTTACATTTTTCAGACATTGTTGGTGGTATACCGGATTGCTCAAGACTACAGTTCTGTACAGTGCGAGTAGAATGACAAGTGGACGAGAAATCGAATTTCCCATCCACAATTTTAAATGAATGTGACCCTCTTTCCGAGCTAGACCAAACCCTTTTATTTTATATCTTTACTAAGTTTTAATCCTCATCAAGGTGCCTAGGTGCCTTATAAATAAAGCTTACGTTTTTGTTTTTATAGTAAAATTGAATATAATGTGTATACATTGCCAACAAAATGAAAATTGTGTAAATACAAAATTTCTAAATGGTCGTTTTATTACCAACATGGGCCAACTTCCTGTAGACAGTTAAATATTAAATTTAACGCGCTGCGTAACATTAAGTCGTATTAAAGTTTCATTTTAACGCTCATAGCCTTTTCCGAGCTACGTTGCTTTGAATAAATGATAGTCCTTAACCGCTGAGGATTGGATGTGAATATATTCACAATCTACTCGTATATATCTATACCTATAATAAAACTGTAACAGATAAAGTTCTGTACATGGCATATATTTAAAAAAAAAATTAGAGTACTATGTAGCTGTGCCAGCGACCTAAGCCGAAGGCCACGCGCGCGCCTTTGATCCGTGTCGAAAAACCGACAAGCGAGCGCGCTGCGGTGCTAAACGACGCGCGATATGCCGGACGATGCGTCTTCCGTCGTCGCCCAGCTCGCGTTAGCACGCACCGTTTATCTCCAGGAACGGCAATCGAGAACGAAGTCGCAGGAACAGCTAGTACTTATAACAATAAATTTATATTGTTATGAATTAGATAACCATATGAAAGGGTTTATACTATAATACGCTAAGCGTTTAACAACAAGTTTAGAACTCCCGCCGCTGGGAGCTCGTGAGGATGAGCATCTGATATGGTCGAAACCAGGGTCGACGTATTCGATCCCTAACGTGAGTGTTTTTGCCGGTTAATTTATAATATCTAAGTTTTCAACAGACGTGTTCTAATTTCAAAGGATTTATCAAATGACGTCATGGATACATTGTAGCAGTAAAAACGCTCCCGATAATATGATAACAAATATTGTATGAAAACATCAAATCAATATTTGAATGAAACACTTAAAAAATACAAAAATATATCTAGTGACCATTCCGCCTAATTTTCATCCTGTTAGGCCGACGTGACGTCACAAACGCCACGCAGCCAAACCGGAAGAATATTCGACGCGTGTAGAAGCGTCTACACGAAGCATCCTCAGGAGGTCTTGACTCTACGAGTGCACGATCGAGAAATCGATTACGGAAATTTTTCCGGTTTGGCTGCGTGGCGTTTGTGACGTCACGTCGGCTTAACAGGAAAATTAGGCGGAATTGTCACTAGATATATTTTTGTATTTTTAAAGTGTTTTATAAAATATTAATTTGATGTTTTCAAAAAATATTTTAAAAATATTTGTTATTGTTAGATATGGATTTCCGCAAAGTAACGCCTGAATCTATTTATTAACTATGATAAACTTAAAAAATAAAAACAATGTCAAAATTACAAACAAAATCAGCCTCTCCAACAGTGGTGTTTAACGTTTTACCCCCATAAACAGCCATTATTTCCCAAGTGAAAATCTATTAATAACAAAGCCTGCGGGAGACCGAGGGATGCGATGTCGATTCGGCTACAATGGAGGCATTATTTAACAGGTGTTGAAGAGAAAATACGAGCTCATAGCAGGAACGATGACGCGGCTTATGAGTACCTAAAATTGATATTATAATTAATGTTGATTTCATTGGTATTATAGTTAATATTAATATAATATTTTTAGCATTTGGGCTGCCTGTGTGTCAGTAATGACTTGTAGGTTGTCTAAATCTTTCCATTGCAGTAGCTTTAGTGATTTATATTGTTTGTAGTATTTTGTTAATATAGGCAAACAGCCATAAAACAAAAAACAACAACTATTATTGTGAGTTTTTTTTTTATCATCTTCGCTACGAGCGCTTCAAAGTAATATAATGTAATGATTTGTTATGAGTTGCGTATATGACCAAGCTTATGGTATTATTTAAGTACATAATATCTTACAGTGTATGGTACTTAAGTGGCAGAAGCATATATTTAATAGAGTACATAATTCAGCATAGGTATATGAAATCAAGTTAGATCCGTTTATAATTTCAAACTCATACATTACGTACTGTGACATCAAAACGAAAGTGCTATAATCTCCCTGTAAAAAAAAATGTGTTGAAAGCTGTATAAAGACACATACAAAATAACCTGTTCAAATCATTAGTGCGGTTAGTAAAACACACTGAGCGCAATATCACGTTAAATGCTCTAAATTAGATCATCTCACGTTTTTCAGCAATGAAAGTCAGTTCAAAATTATCACTACTATTTTTCACATTGCAGTCATCCTAGAGATCGATTGAATATCAATTTCTTAAATATTAAATGTGTGAAGACCATCAAAATAGCGGCGATTACTTTTCTATATGTATAAAGCATATTATAAAAACTAGTTAATCGATCTTTCCTTATCTAACAATAAAAAAAAGGAAGCGTTATGGCAGATTATTACAAAATCAAAGTAATTTTATGAAGTGGGCAAAAAACTTTAGAGTGCATAATTTGCTAAGCATGTAAAACATAATTAGCGTATGATGAAATAAACTACACTACTACTAGCCTGAACAACATTTTCGACCACATCATCACTTACCATCAGGTGAGATAGTGGTGAGTAGGCTAGCCTATCAGCTATAAAAAAAAACGTAAACGTCATTTTCGATCAATTTTAAAAATTCATATCTTTACAGAAAACTGGCTAACCAGAAGCTGTATAAGTTAAATAGTAGGAGGAAAGATATACACTAGGTTTACAGACATGCAAGCATAACTTCAACGAGAAGCAGTGATGGCTCCGTTGCATTGGCTATGGACTGCCGTGCAACAGGTCCATGGTTCGAATCCCGCTGCGGGCTTGAGCTTCACCGCGTGGTGGAAGAGTATTTTGGAAATGCCCGCCTGGCTAGCGACCACCCTCAAGTAGAAAATCTGTCGCCAAACATCTAACGGTGTGTTCCGGCAGCGATCCTTGAGAGCCAGTAATTCTAGGTTAAGCCTGTTAAAACCTTCAACCACATCATCACTCACTATCAAGTGAGATTGTGGTCAAGGATAGCCTATCAGCTAGAAAAAAAAAGAGTTGGCACGTTGTGTTATTATTGGATTTTGTTGGAACACATGTTGTTAAGCGGTAATCTCTGCCTCTTTAGATATAATGATGCTAAATCTGTTAATTTACTGGTTCTTAAGGACTATTACCGTAACGGACTAGCTGCTTGGCGGTAGCTTTTCTACTTGAGTAGTAGTACTTTTGGTAGCTTGCAAGGTGTGCATTGGCAAAATACTTTTCCAACATGCGGAAAAGCTCAAGCCAGTAGTGGGGATCAAGCTGTGGACCTGCGGCACTGCAGTCTATAGATATTACCGCTCGACTGAAACTGCTTCTTGGTATTCAAAATATGACAAAACTATATGTGTGTACACAAAGTGTTATGTGCACACTATAGACAATTTATACCCTTATTTATACTTTATTTATTTATACTTATTTACGTGATATTCTCCTCCTTTTTGGAAGCTGGATGCAATTACCTTTCAAAAATCTACCCCGTGTGTTTCCATTTTTAGACGCTACCAAAGTTTTCCCTGATTTGGCGAAGACAATTCAGCGCTTTCTAACTCAATATTATGTGCTTATGAACTTGAAGCAACTCACCATTAGATAGCTATGATTCAGCATGATCTATTTTCTCTTTGGAAATACTGGCAGAGTAGAAGTATGTATTACATTTCTTTTTTATACATTTTGTTTAATAATTTTTATAGCTAACCTATTGATAAGAATTTGACCACGATGTCACTTGTTATTGATGATGTAGAACGTAATGCAAATAACTTATATAAAAGTCGATAAAATGAGTTATGGTAACATAAGTATTTTTCATCAACGCCTGTAACATTTGATCCAAAAGAGTTCCCTTTCGAAACACGTTGTTAACAAAATGGAATTGGAAGGAAAATAAGTCAAAATTTTTTTTTAAATGGATCAATATTACTGTTACGTAATTTGAGGTTTAAAGTAAGTCATTCACTCTTTTTTTTTATGCCTTATAGGTTAGCCTTTGTCAACAATCTCACCTGATGGTAAGTGATGATGTGGTCGAAGATGTTGTTCAGGCTAACCTAGAATTACAGTTTTTAAGTTACGTTATTCCTAAAAATAAAGAAAATATATATAAAACATTTCTTGCTTTTTAGAAACACTCCCAAGTTATTCAGAATAACTGAATACTTATGATATAACCCACGTTTCCTTCGCAGCATCGAAATGTAGGGGAGAAAGGTAATGTGACGTTCTACCTCGAGGAGGCATCGGAGTGCGAATTGACGTGTGGTTTGTTCCTTTGAACACACATCTGGCACCTACCTCGTTGCAATAACGGCATACGTCTTTATTACACACTCAGATCTGGTAAAAAATAAATATTTTAATATTGTATTAATTGTTCTTTGTGTGATGCTGGTATATAAACGAATGTGTATTTTTACATTTATACTTACTAATAATAAAGAGGAAAGATTTGTATGTTTGTATGTAACGAATAAACATAAAATTACTAGACAGATTTGAAAAAGTATTTTACCATTAGAATTCTACATTATCCCTGATGAACATAGGCTATAGAATAACATTAAAAAAATATGTCATTTTTAAATTTTTATTAAGTACCCATGCGAAACCGGGGCGAGCCACTAGTTTATATATTAAAATAATGTGTTTTTTATAACATATTGTCGAATATATTGTGTCTTACTTTTTGCTATCTGGGGTTCTCAGAGCATATTAACCAAAGGGGTCGTTCAAAGATTAGGAAAACTGGCTTAATAAAATATTGTGTTAAAATGTATTACTGTAGTTTGATTCGATAAGTTTGTTTTTTATGTGATTGTGACGGAACTAGCACGTGGCCCACCTGATGTTAAGCGGTAACCTCTGCCTATAACACATGCATTTCGTTACAAGTTACAAACTGTACTTTACCCGTCACCCTGAGACATACAGTTGTTAAGTCTCATATGCCTGTAATTTTACTGGCTCTCAAAGCGTGCTGCTGGAACACACTGTTAGGTGCTTGGCGACAGACTTTATCCTTGAGGGTGGTAGCTAGCCAGACGAGCATTCGCAAAATGCCTTCCCATCATGCGGTGAGACTCAAGCTGGCAGTGGGGATTGAACCATAAACCTGCGGCACCGCAGTCTATCTAGCAGCTATAACCACTGCGCTGTCATTGCTTAAAAACTGTAAAAGATAATGTTTAATGTGACACTTTAATTTTTTTTTATTTGTATTGTTAAGGTCTTACTTTGTATTCACAGCATAGTAGCAAAGGGGGAAAAGTTACTACCAGAGTTGTCCATCAGGCAGTAGAACACAATGAGCATTATAAATTCACCTACTACAATCGCCATCCGGGTGATCGATAGAGATCAAAGGTTCGATTGTATTAAACCAGATACTTGACTAATCAAAGGTCGTTTATTGATATGTCAAATATCTGATAGTAAGTCGTTGTCAGCCACACTAGGTTTTGCCCGTAACGTTATCGGCCATGTGGGATTGTTTAAGCTAATTGCAATCCCCTAAAAATAACAATAAAATAAGTTAAAAACTATTTATAGTCTTTCAATGACTTATAACACTATTAATTAGAAACAAATTGATGCCAACAGTATATGGGCTACTATGGCTATAGAGAATACAAATTCTACGTTTTATTCATAAGAATCTGAATAAGTGTAGAGCACAACCTGGAAAAGAAGATTAAAAATAAGAATTTATTGTTTCTTCGTAAAATACTTATTAATACGTCGCTTACTTTTCTTCTAATCCCACAGCTAAAACCTAGTAGTTTTATATTTACTAGTGCTTTTACAATAATGCTCTCGATATTTTCGATTATTTTGAACGTTGGTTTCGTATTAAGGCAAATAATACTTTTTATTATCATCATCATATTTTATCACTGTCCATGTGGAAAAAAGCGCAAAACTCAGCTAGTTTGTAGATAAAATCACTTTTTCTTCTCGACACAGGACCTAACTCGCAACATCGCGCAAATTATATATTTTATCACCGTATTTTCAATGTTTGGTGCCGATAGTTTAAAAGACAGTTTTACATTATAACCCAGCATCAAATAATTCTACAACATTATTCCTATAAGCACTAGAAATAATGTAACTGTATTGTGCAATGCGTGATTCTTTTTTATGCCTGATAGGTTAGCCTTTGACCACTATCTCACCTGTTCAGGCTAACCTAGAAGTACTGGCTCTCAAGGACAGCTGCCGGAACACACTGTTAGGTGCTTGGCGACAGATTTTCTACTTGAGGGTGGTAGCTAGCTAAGCTAAGTAAACTTCGCGCGTAAACGCGCCTTGCTATCAAACAAAAACAACGTACCTTTGTTATAAATCGATCGATCACAATATTATATAACAGCGATTAATAAAATATTACAGAAAGGGCAGATTTCATGGCGTTTAATTACAATTCTGTCTATAAACTCACTTACAATTGTAATATTTTTATGCGTTTCATTATTATTATTGAAATTCAAAGGCATCGTTTTCGTCAAGCCAACTAAGAGGTAGTCAAAAATTGGTCATTTCTCTTTGTTACAGTACACACGCATTAGTAATATGCTACTTAAAACAAGGCCATGCCTGTTTTAAATGAGCCACATTACCTCGTACCTATTTATTATCGTAAAACGTATAATGGCGGCATATCGTCATAAATATATGCAAGAACATTATTCGCAAAAACAAAGCGTCCTTGTAATAAAAATGTAAAACAGCTCAAGTCATTTGTGCGGTGAGACTTGAGCAAGCAGAAATCACTTGTGGTAGAATAAACGTAAGTTTTTTATATAATTACAAAATAAAATGAGATTAGAATGTAATAACTAATCAATCCACAAATAAGTTATCAGTGCGTGCAACCGAGCCTCACTCAGCATTTCTAATAGCGCCATCTCAATAGGCACAGAGGAGCACGAGTATACCAGTCGGTAACAATAAAGTAGCTACATCAAAATGAATGCTAATTTCACTTCATGATAGATTTTGTTTGATCCATAGCCAACAAAATGAGGCATGTAAGTAACAGGCCCTTGACATATACATGGGGCACACTAAAAGTTTTGCACTATTAGCTAATCGGAAATATTTGAATTTCGAATGTTATATTTTTTTAAACGACTTGCAACTGCAAAGATTGGCGGTAAATCATTTGTCAATAACTTTTTTCACACATCAAAGTTCTACGTACGCAATGAAAATGAAATTAAGTCGAAAAGATTTTAGAGCGTAATTTTTTTATGATTTTAAAAGTTCTCTCTATCCGGCGCTCGTTTTCAAAATGCTTTTGGGAGAGAAGCACCTTGTTTGAGCACCGTGAGGCGATGGTTTTTTGAATCTGAGAGAGGTCGGGTTTCTTTACGTGACGAATTTCGTGAAGGGCGGCCTTCAACTGTCGTCAATGAAAGTAATGTGGCTGCTGTTAAGCGGCTAATTGAAGAAAACCTGCGGATTACCTATGAGACAATTCGAGGACAATAGTCCTCATTATAATAGTTCTAATTTGGCTGAGCAATCCAATAGGGGATTGGTGTGAGCCAAATTCAGAAAATTTTACATGAAGATTCAAAAGTTCGGAAACTTTGTTGTCGTTGGATCCCTCATGAACTAGCAGCGGAGCAGAAACGGGCTCGCGTGGAATGGTGCTCACAGATGCTACTGAAGTTACCACGGACATTCTAATGCTATTTATGACATTGTCACAGGAGACAAAACGTGGATTTTTTGTTTTGAATCCGAAAAAAACAACAATCTTGTGGGCCAACAAAAGTGAGGCAGGCGAGAAACGTTGGTAAAAAAATAATCGCGTTTTTTTTCTCAGCTACGGCTCCCATCTGCACAATTCCACTTGAAGATCAAAAGAGTGTTAATGTCGAGTATTCCCCATTTGTTTACCCAGGGTGTTAGACAAAGTTCGAGAAAGACGATCAAAACGCCGCGTTCTCCTACATCATGACAACGCTTCTTCACACACGGCCACCAAAACAAAGTCATTTTTAGCTTCCGAAAAAGTATAACTCGTCACCCATCCTGCACATAGCCCCAACCTAGTACCCTGTGATTTCTGTATTTTCTCCAAAATCAAAGGTTTGATGAGAGGTTTCACTTTTTCCAGTCCCCTGGTAGAAAAGCTGTAGTAGCATGAACCATTTTTAACTTTTTCTTTTAGAAGAAATAATAATGGCTTATTTATGAAGCGATTTTAAGCAGAACAGCATTAATACTAATCCAATTAAGTACCTTAAATATATTGTGCATTTAATACAGATCAATATGGCCATTTATGGCGTGTAATTTAAATGAATATTTTCGAAGATATTAGGTACAGATTATTTAGTATCAGCATTGCCTCCGTGCGAAGCCGGGGCGGGTCGCTAGTATTACATATAGCATATAACCCGACCCACAGTTTTTATTATTTCTTGCTATACAGTGTAGGTATTGTCACACCAAGTGTATCCGTTAGTACGGACCCTAAAAACAACTTGCATTACAAACATATAAATAACTATAACAAATAAATAACAATTACATACAGATATCAAACTTGTATAAGAACTAATGCTGTTTCCATTTTATATGAAGTAAACTAAAATATAATGCACGATCAAAATCATGGTTGAGTCAGGTCGAAAAAATGCTAGGTAGGTACATATAAGAATAACACAATAAAAATACAACACCAATAATAAACAAACAAATACAAAAACACCTCCAACGCACAGCAAAGCTAGATTGTTTGTTATGTTTGCCAGGTGGCTCATCCCGGTTAAGCGTACATGGCTAGAATCATAACTAGAATACTGATTTTGTATTAAGCTCTGATAACACAAGTTTTAATTAGGTAACCTTAATTTTGAACATTCACCATATTGTTTTAATGTTCTCAAATATAGCCTTAGTTTACTCGTATTGTGCTAAAATCTGCGTACATGTGCTTAGAGGTAACGTAAAATAACATCATTGTTTTCGACCCTGCTTTAAATATAAGTAATTTGTTATATAGTTGTACAAAATAAAGATAGTTTGCACTGAGTTCCTTTTTTTATACATATACGTATCGTGCATCAGTTAAAAACGGTAAAGCAAAATAATTCAACAACACATATTATTTCGCAGGATTCTCAGCTTACAACGAAATAAACCAATAAAATTACTTTATCGTTTGCTTATGTTTTATACATTAGGAACACTCGGTGCCGTCTGAAATAAAGGGATTGGCATCAAAAGAAATACATGATTGTTTTCCGTTAACTCACTTGATGACACTGTATGTGTTTAGCTGAATACTTTCCTAAGTTTGTGTTTGTGATTTTACGTGAAATATATCTGGTTAATGTATTATCTACTATAATATCATAAAAAGGAAAGATTTGTATTTTTTTATGCAACGAGAAAACTTAAAACTTACAAGACCGAGTTAGATGAAATTTGGTATGGAAATATTTTGAGATCTGGGGACGGGCATAGGATAGTTTTTATCCAACTACGCAGGAGGTCAGGAGGTATTGACTCTACAATTGCACGATCGAGAAATCGATCTTCCTTCTCGATCGTGCGCTCGTAGAGTGATGCTTCGTGTATTTTTTTTTTTTTTTTTTTTTTTTTTTATTGTGATGGAACATGCGCGAGGCCCACCTGATTTTAAGCGGTATCCTCTGCCTATAACAGATGCATTTCATCACAAGTGACGAACTGCACTGCGCACATCACCTTGAGACATACGTGTTAAGGCTCATTTTGCCTGTTATTTCACTGGCTCTCAAGGACTGCTGCCGGAACACACCGTTAGGTGCTTGGCGACAGATTTTCTACTTGAGGGTGGTCGCTAGCCAGGCGGGCATTCGCAAAATGCCCTTCCACCATGCGGTGAAGCTCAAGCTCTGGGCGGGATTCGAACCATGGACCTGCTGCGCGGCAGTCCATAGCCAATGCCACTGAGCCATCACTGCTTCAAGTAGATGCGCAACGCGTCAAAAATTCTTCCGGTATGGCTGCGTGGCGTTTGTGACGTCACGTCGGCTTAACAGGTAAATTGGGCAGAATTGTCACTAGACATATTTTTTATATTTTTTAAGTGTTTTATTAAAATATTAATTTAATGTTTCCTTAATTTTTTTGTAATATTTTTTATTGTTAAGAATATGCTTTTATTTGAACTAGGTAAAATAAAAATAAACGATGCGAACTAACAATCTTTTAAAAATAAGCTTACCGCTATATTATTCAGGAATATGAATTGACTCAAATAATTAAAATACTAGTAAATCCTAAAAGACTGGCCATATTCCCATCATATATTTTGTCATGCCCGATAGAGCTTTTTCTTGAATGTTTTACGCAAATATTTTTTCAATGAAAGTCCTAAAGTAATCGTGTCCTTGGATGCGTAAAAATCGGCCTCCCGAAAAATCACGTGGTCGTCAAAGACGCTGCTTCTGATCTATGTTTTTGAAGATATCCATCGTGATACCCATTTCATTTGTATGTTAACTCAAACGGGAAGACATAATAAACTATATATATGGATGAGGTAATCAGAACACTTCTTGTTTATCTAAAAAAACATAATTGTAATTGAAGATATATGGCATCTATAAAAATAAATACTTACGTGTATCACCTGGCATTCATCATAGCAACTTTTGCCTTCTAAAGGAGATTTTTCTTAATATTAGGTCCTTACATATGAAATTGGCGTTTTTCGTACTGGCCACTTTAATCACGAATTTCTCCTCTTTGGTAAGGAATTCCAAATTCAAATTTGTACAGCTATAGACTCATGTATTTGTGCTTCGATGATCGTCATTCATTTGTTTTTTTTCTTCTGTTTTTTTCTGTTTGCGTCACTCATTTTACAAAATGGAAAACCTTAAATATCGCATTATTTACGAGTACGAGTTCCGCCGTGGCACTAGTGCTGCGGAAACAACTCGAAGGGTGAATGATATGTATGGCGGTCGTGTTGCAAAAGAAAACACAGTTCGTTTTTGGTTCCAACGTTTTCGTTCTGGAAATTTCGACCTGCAGAACAAGCCCCGTGGACGGCCTGAGACTCAAGTTGATAATGAAGAGTTGAAGGCTATTGTGGAAGCGGATCCATCGCAAACCACGTCCGAGTTAGCTGCAGGCTGCGATGTTAGTGATAAAACTGTTTTAATTCACTTGAAGCAAATTGGGAAGATTAAAAAGCTTGAAAGGTGGGTACCTCACGAATTGACTGAAACAAACCGGCAAACGCGCGTCGACTGCTGCGTTACATTACTAAACCGGCACAATAATGAAGGTATTTTAAACCGAATCATTACCTGTGATGAAAAATGGGTTCTTTACGATAATCGGAAGCGCTCAGCGCAATGGTTAGATCCTGGCCAGCCAGCCAAATCCTGCCCCAAGCGAAAATTAACCCCAAAAAAGTTACTTGTAAGCGTTTGGTGGACTAGTGCCGGTATTGTTCATTACAGTTTTTTAAAATCTGGCCAGACTATTACGGCTGATGTCTATTGTCAGGAATTGCAAACCATGATGGAAAAGCTAGCGGCTAAACAACCTAGGCTGGTCAATCGCTCCACGCCACTGCTGCTTCACGACAACGCTAGACCACACACTGCGCTACAGACGGCTACTAAATTAGAAGAGCTTCAATTGGAAAGTCTAAGACATCCTCCGTACTCCCCAGACCTTGCTCCAACAGATTACCATTTTTTTCGAAATTTGGATAACTTCTTGCAAGGGAAAAAATTCAACTCCGATGGGGCAGTCCAAATCGCCTTCAAAGATTTTATTGATTCCCGTCCGACTGGTTTTTTTAGTAAAGGGATCAATGAACTACCTATGAGATGGCAAAAGTGCATAGAAAATAATGGTTCATACTTTGATTAATTTAATATATTATATTAAAAAATATTCGACTTTTTGTTCCTCCCATACAAAACGCCAATTTCATATGTAAGGACCTAATATATAATGCTTGAAAGTTGAAATCACAGAATTTATCAAGTAATAGTAGCATAAGTATAATAAACCCGTGGGTTGTCGGGCTAGAATGTCACCCCCCATTGCTACATGTGGGTGTTGTAAGAGGCGACTAAAGGTATATACGAGAAGGTGGGCAGCAGCGCCTTTGAAGGAACTGATATCTTAAACTGCGATCCCCAAGACGCCTGCCAAGCGTGGGGATAATAGTAAACACCCCCTTATTGGGGGAGGCTGTGTTCAGCATTGGATAATCCGGCTGATAAAGTACAGTGCAGTAGGATACATTGTAGAAAGATATATATATATTTTTTTTTTAAACCTGGTAGATAAATTATTGTGGTCATTTATAAATATTATTTGTATAATATTATTGTTACGCACAGACACTGCTTTTCAGGTTAAGCTAGAGTTAGTTAATAGCGAAACACATCACAACGTAATTTACTAAGAGCGATCATTTTCGTAACCCTGTGCTACGAAAATGATATGTAACGTCTACGAGCAACCTACGTGCTTTCGTAGAAGTTTTGTGACATCAAAAATGTTCTGGGTAATTCAGGCATAACTATGTGAATTACAAAATTACAAATTTACGAGAGAATTAAATATAGTCATGTGCGGGATTAGAACCTGCGTCCATCCATTCTTTAGCCGGGGTATGCTCTAACCAATGGAGTTAACATGATAATGACTCATAAGTCTAATTTTTGCTCTCGTTCTTCAACCGTCGTATCTGGATGGAGCAACACCTATAGTTCAACTTGCGTTGTACTACAAACAAGACCAATTTTGCAATTATAATTATATAGTCATATGTCATGTTGGCTCACTCGGTCGGAGCATACCCCGGCTATTGGGGTAAAACCTAAAACAATTATATTTTGTAGTACTATCTGACACTTTTAAATTATGGGTCTCGTAGTAAAAGAAAATGCCTAATCTGAGCTAAGGGGTCCCGCCACGGCAACACTATATCGCGCCGCGCTCCCTTTGAATAGTGTTTTGAATATTTACATCGAGCAAAGTAATAAAAAATATGAAGTAATAAATTACAGGTACAAGAGACTTTTAATATCAGGTGGTCCCCGTGCTTATTACGTCAAAAAAAAAAAAAAAAAAAAAAAAAAAAAAAAAAAAAAAAAAAAAAAAAAAAAAAAAAAAAAAACATTAAATTTTTTGTTAGAACTGGCAGAAGTCAACTCTAAGAAGTTGTTACCACTTTTCCAAGAACCCTGTAAATTTCAACGAAAATAATTGTGAAAGTTATTAGAGTACAGTTATGAGTCATTGTGTCATGTTAGCTCAATTGGTAAGAGCATACCCCGGCTAATGGGGTGGATGGACGCGGATTTGAATCCCGCACATGACAATAATTTTACTCTCGTAAATTTGTAATTTTGTAATCACAAATAGTTCTAATTTCTTAATATATTTCAAAAATATAGTAGTACATAATCATGTTTTTATCATTATTACATATTTTCTACTATTTTATATTCTTTTTATTTTTAAGGCGTTATATTAATTTTAAATAGGTACTTCTGATGTTATTATTATCAATAAATATTTTCTATTTTTTATTTTCCTACCAATTCTATCATTCACTCATCTCATCAAACTCGGATTATAGCCGTTGATATACTCCGTACGGGAATTGATTACTTCAGGCCCGATTCGATAAGAATCTTTCATCAGTCATGCTCGGTAAGGTTCAATATATATAACTCAAAATAAGGTAGATAAATTGAATTTCCTGACCTAAAAAAGTTGAAATTCACCCTAAAGTTTTTTTTTTAAGATAGTATTTTAAAAGTAGGATAAAGATATACAGCCCTACTTATAAACGCTACTTAAATTTTAAGCATTACTTAGCCGCTGTTTAGCAAAATTCCTTACTCATAAACGCTGCATAACTTTATCCAGTACCTAAGTACTGCTTAAATCAGCTGTCAATTTAAACACCGTCCGACCCTTGTTTAAATATTTAAGTAGCAAGATGGCGCCCATATCTCTGATCAGCTGATTAAGTTACTATTGAGGTTATTGTCAAGGAGGTATACAAAACTATAAACACGACATACTCTGTTAATAAATCGTAAAAATATAGCAAGTAGAAACATACATTGGATGATGAAATAAATATTATGCATATCCTACTTACTTTTCGTGATCTTATTGAAGAGTATACCGCAGGTACAGTTCCTGAATTAAGAATATTAGGATTGTGCCACACTCGTATATTCCTATTGGATGAGGGTTGAGACTGATGAGGAACTAGAGATTCAATTTAAAAGCAGAATTGAGTACTTATTTGCGAATTTCAGCATAGATGTCGATTCAGTACAGCAAAAAAATATATTTTGGGAGTCGAAATATTCTCATTTGTATTAAGAATCTCATTTAATAGGTCGCGAGTTTATCACCAAATGGTAATAAACTAGTCCAAATTAGACGCCGGACTGTTTTAACTGAAAATCCCTTTCTCGTTAAACCCCCAGCATCTAATCCGATCCGGTGATCGAACTCATTGTAATTTTCTTATTATCTAGCCGCGCCACGCGGTTTCACCCGGGTAGACAATGATGATGAAAAGTATGGAGAACCTAAACTAACTATTCTGTTGTTTCATCCAAACCCTCAAGCCGTTAAAACGTGAATACACGTAGAAGACAAAAACACAAACTTTAGATACATACATATAATCACGCCTGTATTCCCCGAAGGGGTAGGCAGAGGTGTGTAAACACCCATGTTTCGGTCAATTGGGTTTTGGTCCCATGTAATAGGTGGCGAGCCTATTGCCATTCACCGGGCACAGTTTCAGGGTCATACAAAATAATTTCTCTAACACACTAGACGAAACACAAGAACATATTACGGCCCTTATAATATTACTGTGATTTAAGGAATCGCTATAGAATGATTAAAAAAAATATATGAAGATTGGAATCTTGGCTTCATAGAAAAAAACGTAAACATAATTGGGCATAGGTATTGTTTGGGATGGAAAAAGATAACTTCCAGCGGGATATAACGGTATTCGGGCTTCCATAATGCATTTCCAATTATGCTATGGAATAGGTTGCTGGATCGAATTCACAGAATACTGGGGCACTTACAATTTACCATATTGCAAAAAAACCTCGCTTCAGAAGTCTCCAGTACGCCTAACCATATGTACAAAAATCAGTAGGTCTACAAAGAATAGTATTTTTTTTACTTTTTAATTTTAAGATTTTCAGCACTAGATACATACTTTTTGGCAATTTGGGTCTTTCATAATACCTTTTAGTTCAATGTTGTCAGTTTAAAATACGTTCGACCTCATTATCCATTGCTTAGCTAAACAGGTGCTATGTAGCGTTTATAAGTAAGAAATATTTAAGCATTACTTAAACACTGTTTAGTTATCCATTACTTAGCAACTACATAGCGGATTTTTTATAAGTAAGGGGATAAATCAATACTCAGCTTATTATAATATAATAGTTTTGCAACAAGGCCGAATTAAGGCGGTCGAAATAGCACTCGAAATGTGTATAAAAGTCCTGTTTTTGAAGTGAGGTGCAGGAAATAGTTTATGAGTTGAAAACGTCAGCTAGGTACTGTTCTAAGATTTTGTAATAAGGACGATTTTTGGGTTAGTAAGCAATGGTTCAAATTTTATATTAAAAGTCTGTTTAAGCTGAAACTGAGCATCTACAATTTTAAATATAGTATGTACATTTCATTTAAAAGTGCTGGTCTAAGAAGGGCATGGATGGTGAGATGAGGGGTGATGTTATTAATGAAGCGGGTTATTAGTCTAAAAAAACTTTGAATAGTAAACAAATACCTTCGAAATATAGTATCATAGACATATATTTCTGCTGACATGTAACACGCGTGGGGTAAAGCGTCACATCGGAATTTGAGGAGCTTAATCCCGTAATAAAACTTTTCAGTGTCAGCCTGAAGTTTGAATCCGTGTATTATATATGGCACTAGGCTTATCCACGTATTTATGAAACCAAAACATGTCTAGCAAAATATAGGTTCTTAGACGCCTCTGTCTACTATTCCGGCGAAATAAAGGTGCTATCGTATGTATGTAATGTCCTATCACCTTTTTTTTACCTGATAGTTATTGACCACTATCTCACCTGATGGTAAGTGGTGAAGTGGTCGAATAGTTGGTTCAGGCTAACCTGGAATGACTGGCTCTAAAGGGCAGCTGCCGGAACATAACGTTTGGTACATGACGTCAGATTTTCTATTTGAGGGTGGTAGCTAGCCAGGTGGGTATTTACGTAATGCCCTACTATCATTCTATAACGACTGCACTTCTTAAACAACAACCGGGACTGACAGCTTAACGTTCCCTCCAAAGCACGGAAGCGCTCAGTAGTAATGTCACAAGCGGTCACCCATCCAGCTCATGACCGCGGTGGACGTTGCTTAACTTAGGCGATCGGTTAAGAACGCCCAACAAACAAGAACTACCTAAACTTCGTTACGATCCTACTCAATTATGACTATTCCTTTTACGGTAGTTAATTGACTAATAATAGATGGATAATAGAGTTATTTACTTCGCATTACATACTATGTTATAATAATTGAGTAATCATAATATTCGTACACATAATTTTGTATAATATTTATTAAAAATAATTAAATGCATCGTTGTCATAATGCTGCTCGTCGATTCAAGAATATTTTTTAACATTAAATAATAAAACATATATATACGATAATCTTAATTTAAAAAAACTTGCTGCACTTTGCTTCGCTGAAAAATATAACAAGCAATCTATGCGGCTTACCATATACTTAGGATTTTTAGGCTAGTACATCCAAAACCTATAGTCACTGCCCACATATTATTTCGAAGTGTAAATCTTTACTAAGGTAAAGTCTATAAGACAACGAATCGATGGATGTCCGATTTATCAGAATCCAATGAAATCATAGCGAAATTTAAATAATAAGCGCAGGAAGCCAGAACCAATGCCCGGCGTTTGGCACTTTAGTCTAACTTGCAAATTCGCACAGCCAACCTTAAGGGCGTTAACCTATTAAGAATATTCCCACCTGCTACAAAACCGAATCAAAAGAGAATCTAGAAGCAATAAATAATGCATTTGTTCCACCGTTGTTTCATCGAATGTCGATAGAAACAACAATGGTTCTCAATTATTTATGTAGTAGTGAGACGTACTGGGACTACTCAAACACATAAACAATACACTTTGAAAGTCAGATAAGTTACCAGGACGCATACATTCTATATTATATTACCTCGGGTTGACCGATTGTTAATTTTGGGTTCCATACAAAATTGAAGCAGTGATGGCTCAGTGGCATCGGCTATGCACTGCCGCGCAGCAGGTCCAAGGTTTGAATCCCACCACGGGCTTGAGCTTCACCGCGTGGTGGAAGGGCATTTTGCGAATGCCCGCCTGTCCAACGACCCCCCTCAAGTACAAAAACTGTCGCCAAGCACCTAATGATGTGTTCCGGTGGCTGTCCTTGAGAGCCAGTAATTCTAGGTTACGCCTGTTAACACCTTCGACAGCAACATCACTTACCATCAGGTGCGATTGGTGGTCAAAGGCTTACCTATCAGCAATATAAAAAAAAAACTAGTTTAGGATATATTCCGTTTACTAGCTATCGAACGGAAGACAGACAGACAGACCGTCATCCAAGTGACATTAATAGGTTTTCATTTGGCGCTTTGGCTACTGAACCCATAAAACATACACTTACCCTCAATATATCTTCTAATCTCTTGCGTTGAGTACTTCACCCCTTCTCAAGACTTGCGGTAAGATTGGCGTAAACTGAGAAACATTTATCATTTAACCCGCGACGGGTTCCAATTAATTATTGGCAGAAGGATTTCACTTTCAATGATTTCGGTCCGGATGGCGTTAACTTTAGGGTAATCAATTGAGAAACTATTGAAAAAAATCCTCATTTAAACTGTCGCATTTGAAATTAATCTGGAGATAAGTAGGATATAAAGGGTATTCTAGTAATTTGTCAATTATGTGTAAGTTTATAACAGAAAGTTTTATTTTAAAGGGATTCAATATAATGACCACCATAAAATGCTTTGATACCCTTAGTTATTTTTTTGATAAATTGTTTTTGTTTAATTGTTTGTGTAAATCATGACTGTTGCTCTGAAGTAGATACGAGCTTAAAAGCTTATGAAAACATAGTTAGTAAAGTTAAATTCTAATTTGAGGTATCAACCTCTAATGCAAATTATTTATGAACATAATGTTTGTGCCGGGTAATTTTAATGTCATTATTCCTTGTTAATATAATAGTAGTTACTTCAGGGAGCAAATAGCTATAATAACATTAATAACGAGATAAAATCAATCAAATCCATTATATATAACAATGCAGGATTAACTATATACTCAGATTAACTATTACTATATGCAATTTTGTTTTCAACTTTTTTCTAGTGCTTACCTTATAATCATAACGTCTTCTGTTCAATTATCTGACCTTATTTTTACATAAAATGAAACGATAAAATGCGACATAAATTTTAATTTTTAACAGCTTTTTCATTGCCTGTAAGAAATAGTTTTAAGTTATATGACCACCTTAAATATACACAGATTGTGAAAACTACCAAAATTTAGGTATATGTTTTGTAATCGTTCCTCTAGTATAAAAATCACTTCCACATTCTGTGTTTCTTTCTCTTAGATGAGAAGAATATGATGGTATTAGAAAATAAAACGTATGTGTTGTAAACTTGTTACTCACACCATTTATAGTTTTGTAAAACAAGACCTAGTTAGCGGATTCCATAAAGATTCCAGTCCCGGCAACATAGCTCGTAAAAGGCTATGGACGTTTAAATGAAACTTTAATACTCGGACGACGGGTGATTCGTCCGAGCTTATATAAGACTTCATGGTACACAGCGTATCAAGTTTAATATTTAACCGCCCAAAGGAGGTTGTACGTTGTTTACGTAGGTTTGCGTTGGCTATAAAATGACAATTAAGATGTGGTCAGTATATATTTTAAATTTGGTGATGTTCAGTTCGATGACATTTTTTTAATTCAGTTTTGTTGAAGTATCAAGAACGTAGGTCGGCATTATTGTTGTGGCACCTATCACATGTTAATAGTATTACCACACATATACACACCTGAATTCTGCAGGAGTTACAGATGTTCAAAACAGTTTTCCATGCCAGCGGTATGTTCCACCCACAATCCCGGTTGAAGTTGGGATAACGACATATTTCGATAGCTTCTCGTACCTTACGCGAGACGAAGAACATTTCCCGCGCAAGAACGGACGCTTTATCTAAATTCACAAAATGACAGGAACCTGGGATGTGCAACTGTCGATCTTACGGTTTCCATGTTTTTCACACTCCTTTTATGTTCAGCGCAACGAAATATTGCAAATAAGCTGTTGCAATATTTCGTTGCGTCTCGCCGATGTACGACTTACCACAGTCACAAGGAATCCTATACACTCCCGGGCCGCTAAAGCGTTGTCGGTCTTTTTGTGAGCAAAGGATTTCTTTAGATTAGCTAAATAACTATAATAGTTGATAGAAATTTGAAGATTACTTTATGCATAATGGAGTAGAAGGGCGATGTAGGAATAATCCATACAGATATAGCCTAGCATGAACGCTATTATCAATTTCATTGCCCCTTTTTGTCATTTTTAATATCAACAGATAAATTAGGTATTTAAATTATACTTTATTATTTTTTATCTAAAATCCAGTTCAGATTTTAGATTGATTACATTTTAGACTACAGTGATTTAAATAATATTTAGACGCCAGAAGCATGTTATGTGTGTACTTCTGGTAGAATTCAAAGAACTGTTTGTGAAGTACTTTCATTTTCGAATCGATTCCAAATTCGAATTTTGTTTAAATATTCAGACTGATTCGGACTATCGAAAGATGTGAAAAATAGTGTCAATAGTGCAGGTTTAGTAGTGATCAAAGGCCTGCTTAATCAGCAATAGAAAATATATAAAATGATTGAAATTATTACTCTAGGTTACCTGCATGTACGTTTCAGCTGGCTCCATATACTTTTTGACCGAGCACAATAATTCTCCTAATTTTGTAATTACATACTATACAATCCGATATACTATCATCAATATCGACTCAGCAACGCAACTGGCATAAAGACAGTTTAAGGGTAATAATAGTCATACATCAAGGTACAAGTAACGGAGACATATTTTCAAGAGCAATAATCACAACATAGAGGTTGAATCGGTTACGGAGGTCAACAATATATTTAATTATATTTCAATATAATTAAATATATTGAAATATAATATATTAATATAACCTGAGTCTCAGCCTATTTAGTTGTAGTGAGGGTGCCTATTTAGTTATAGTGGACAAAACTCGCGATAGTTTATATGTCATAATAATGGTGAAAATCTTTTGGTACACTGCGTTTTACCAGAATATTAGCGTCAGATGATACCACTTCGCGGGTACAGCTTTATATTACAAATTGGAACAGCAAATGGAGGACCAGAAAACCAACATGAACAATTTGTTGTTCCTGTTGCCCTGGAATCAAACCTTTCCAGTTTGGACAAAACGTGACGTGATGTACACTAGTTTTAACTGTAACTGTACTGTATCAGCCGGATTGTCCACTGTTGAACACTGCCTCCCCCATTATGGGGGGTTTGCCATAATCCTCACGCTTAGCACGCATCTTGGGGATCGTCGGACAATAGGTGTAACTGAAGGTATTTTTGTTTTCTCTTTTACGCTCTAAGCTACATTTGATCTTTAGCTTAGGTAATGCAAATATGCTTTTTTTTTTTTTTTATATTGTTATGATTGCAATAACGCCTGCTATGCGGATTACATTACAAAATAACAAATATACGATAGGAAAAATTTAAGTCATGTGCGGGATTCGAACCCGCGTCCATCCACCCCTTTAGCCGGGGCATGCTCTAACCAATTGAGCTAACATGACATGACGTCATAACTCGAATCTTTCCTACCGTGCATTAACCATCGTATTGGGATGGAGCGACATCTATAGTACCACTTACGTTGTACTACAAACAAGACCAATTTTGCAATTGGTTTTATACTTGTAAATGATGACGCAACCTTATAATTTTTATATTGTTATGATTGCAATAACGCCTGCTATGCGGATTACATTACAAAATTACAAATATACGATAGGAAAAATTTTAAGTCATGTGCGGGATTCGAACCCGCGTCAATCCACCCCTTTAGCCGGGGCATGCTCTAACCAATTGAGCTAACATGACATGACGTCATAACTCGAATCTTTCCTACCGTGCATTAACCATCGTATTGGGATGGAGCGACATCTATAGTACCACTTACGTTGTACTACAAACAAGACCAATTTTGCAATTGGTTTTATACTTGTAAATGATGACGCAACCTTATAATTTTTATATTGTTATGATTGCAATAACGCCTGCTATGCGGATTACATTACAAAATTACAAATATACGATAGGAAAAATTTAAGTCATGTGCGGGATTCGAACCCGCGTCCATCCACCCCTTTAGCCGGGGCATGCTCTAACCAATTGAGCTAACATGACATGACGTCATAACTCGAATCTTTCCTACCGTGCATTAACCATCGTATTGGGATGGAGCGACATCTATAGTACCACTTACGTTGTACTACAAACAAGACCAATTTTGCAATTGGTTTTATACTTGTAAATGATGACGCAACCTTATAATTTTTATATTGTTATGATTGCAATAACGCCTGCTATGCGGATTACATTACAAAATTACAAATATACGATAGGAAAATTTTTTTTTTTTTTTTTTTTTTTTTTTTTTCAACGTAAGTGGTACTATAGATGTCGCTCCATCCCAATACGATGGTTAATGCACGGTAGGAAAGATTCGAGTTATGACGTCATGTCATGTTAGCTCAATTGGTTAGAGCATGCCCCGGCTAAAGGGGTGGATGGACGCGGGTTCGAATCCCGCACATGACTTAAATTTTCCTATCGTATATTTGTAATTTTGTAATGTAATCCGCATAGCAGGCGTTATTGCAATCATAACAATATAAAAATTATAAGGTTGCGTCATCATTTACAAGTATAAAACCAATTGCAAAATTGGTCTTGTTTGTAGTACAACGTAAGTGGTACTATAGATGTCGCTCCATCCCAATACGATGGTTAATGCACGGTAGGAAAGATTCGAGTTATGACGTCATGTCATGTTAGCTCAATTGGTTAGAGCATGCCCCGGCTAAAGGGGTGGATGGACGCGGGCAAATATGCTTTTTTGTTCATAATTACAGTATAAATATATGGAGTAAGTGCTACTTAACTTTGTTTTCGTCATAAAGTTTAGAATATTATAAACTTTGCGTTCCGTAATTTGGGTCCGTGATAAAACGAAACGCAATCATCTTAATTATGTTATGACCCATTTCATAACTTTTGTTATGAAATATGACATAATTTGGGTAATTGCGATACGTTAATCACCACAGGATAGTAATCGTTAAGCCATTTAAAGGATCAAAAATGCATGTGTAGTGCACTTCTGGTGTACGTTAATACTTTTATTCTATATGTCTTCGTGTACGAGGTGCTAGCAGAAAAGTAATTGAGCAATGAACTTTGTTGAACGTTGTTAACGAAGAATGACGTTAGGAAGGTGTATGACCATTAAACTGAGGCCATCGATGTAAATGTATTACGTACTAGATTTCGTTATCTGAACGGTCACTCAGTTCAATTGTACTGTACTAATATCTGTACACCTTACTCACAAAGTATTAACGTAGGTATATACGGTAAACCTTACTTTAGTGTGGCTTTAGTTTGCCTAATTACGGAGCTAATAATACGACAATAATTTAAATCAAAGAACAAAGACGTAACATATTTCAGTTGTTTTTAAGTACATTATGTACATTTATTTACTGTGTATATGAATAAATAGGTAATAATATCGTTATACTTTAATAGATAAAAACTATTCTTCATATGGCCATGACATCTCCAATTATAGATTAAAAATGACCTAGCTCTAAATCTCGCACTAACTATCTAGCGATGCGTGTATGTTAGTATGGTAATATAGGCGGGCATTCGCAAAATGCCCTACCACCATGCTTTAACGACTTTCATCCTAAGACGTCAACCGGGACCAACGGCTTAACGTGCACGTAGCACGGAAAAAAACGATCCAACCAAAATAATCATTACGAAGAGATTACGTTATGAAGAGATATACTTCTATACATAAGTTTCTAGTATCTAGACCGTAGTCTCCCTGGGTACTGGATTTATAGGTAGATACTATATGTATCCGTTCAACCCTCTCTACCCTCCCTTTTGTTTGCAAGCAACTTTAATTCCCCTTCATAAGGGTAAAGTTGCACTACTACAATTGTGAAGCGATACAAGCAACACCAATAGCAAATCTTTGTCTGTATATTAATAAAAAAATACCTAACTTACTACGCTATCAGCAGCGCGGTTAAATTAAATAAGATAGTGCTGTAAGGATGGGACGGTGCCACTTTACGTAGAACTAGCTACAGTGCCCAACCAAGATGCTATTACAAGAAATATTTGGTGGTGATTGGCGGACGTTGCAAAGTGTTGACAAAGTTTATTCCATCATTCGCTGGATTTCGATTGTTGCTTGAGTGATTGTAAATAAGAATTAATTTTTACCTGTTGGTTAACTTGTATAACAGAAAATCTTCGTACACGCCACAAATAAAAAAGAAAAACTAGTAGTCTAGAAATTTAAAATACAGTCGTGATATATTTTCTACATTTACATTGTTACTGAGGTAGTTAACATATTTAAATTTTAATTTCGTTGACTTAAATCTAATTTTAGTAGCAGAATTTGTAATACATAATTTTGTTGGATGCCTCTATCATTTCTATGGTATTAAAAATTATCTCAAATATTTCATATGTTGCATATTATTTAGATCCCTACAGAGGATAAACATATAATCAAAATAGACTGAATATTAATTAAAAGTTAAAAATAAATAAACAATAAAATACTTTTTCCCTAAATAAGAATAAAACCATGCCTTGTTGAAATTGACCCCTATACCTATTTTTGATATTTGACTCTCAGAATTTATCTGAGGTGAATTCAAGTGCTGGCTAATCTACTATTTGGTTTACCGACACCATTTTATTGCATATCGGAAATAAACTCTCCCGCCGTACACTTTGTTATAACGTTTAGGTATATAGAAACAGTAATAATTATTAGCGATTTGTAAAATATTATTTATACTATTATAGCTTCAAATCATAGCTTCAATTGTAACACCACCTTTATTTCGAAGATAAAACTTTTCAGACTGCTCTATTGTTGCCAAAAAATTACTTAATCGAACATTATTATGCCGTTCTTTTAGCTTCTTATTTTTCGTAGTTTAAATTCTCAGTCAAGAAAATGCCAAGAGAATTCCAAACTTTTAATTTTGACTATTCGGACTCAACCATACCTTGATATAAAGGCAGTCAATATTTTTACTTTATTTTACCGAGCCCAGTGATGTCTCTGACCTGTGAGTTCAGTGATCCCCGTGGGGTGCCGGGTTAGATATGCACCTCCCCATATCATCCCGTGGGTGTTCAGCAGTGAACGATCCGGCTGATATAGTGATGTCTTTGTGGCCTGACCAGTTATAAATGTGAACATGTCCAATGACCAAAAAAATAAAAAATGCTCACATGTAAAAATGCTTAGGCGCCCAACTTGCCACAGATATTTCACTGCGTTCGTATAATAACACGAGAACATAAACTGGATTCATAACAAGGTAGCGTTAGTTCGAATAATCAAAATCGAATCAGTAATAGATCGAATAGGAATATATTTCACACCAACTAAATTCTGGTCAGGTTCCATTATCTCTGGTCAAGCTATAACTATCGTGATAATCTTATCACTGCACGAGAATCAAAATAATAACTCCATAATATAAAGGCATTCTAACCAGGCACCCCGTGGGGTGCCGGGTTAGAATTGCACCTCCCCATATCATCCTGTGGGTGTCACATAAGGCGACTAAGGGAAAAATACTGGAAGGTGGGCAGCAGCGCCTCTAAAGAACTACCATCTCATACTGCGATCACCAAGACGCCTGCCAAGTATGGAAAATACCCCCTTAATGGGGGACGCTGTATTTATCAGTGGACGATCCGGCTGATTAAGTTAAATAGAGTACAAGTAAATATACAGGAGGCTGTGGATTATGGAGTAATAATACAAAGCCAAACGCGATTCTGACCGAAGTTTCTTTAGAGCCTTGTAAAACCTAACACCTGCAAGATCATAATAGCTCTGCAGGCAACAACAAACATAAAAACATCTATTCCGTAATCTTTGATTTAGTTTTTATATTTCCAATAAGCGCGGCGTTTTGCGCTTAGTTGTAAACTTTTATGTAGATTTTTTGTTCACGAGTTTTATCTTTATTGTAAAAGTTTGAGAGATATACTCAGACCCGCGAAGGAGGAAAGTTGTTGAAGTATTAAGTAAGAAATTATTGGTGTATACGCTTACCAAAGATCTAGTCTAGACCAAAGGTCTAGTATACCTACTTAAATTGTAGTTTACTAATGCTCGTATGTATACAAGGTTACTGCTGATTAATTAGCGATACATGCCCGTGGAGTGCTGGGTTAGAATGTCAACCCCCTATCTCTACCCGTGGGTGTCATAAGAGGCGACTAAGAGTAACACACCAGAAGTTGGGCACCAGCGCTATCTGAGGAACTGATATCTCTCACTGCTATCCCCAAGACGCCTGTCAAGCGTGGGGATTATGGCAACTCCCCTCCCCGTCCATGGAGAGGTTGTTTTCAGCAGTGGACAATCCGGCTGATACAACACATGACGGAAGTGATGGGTATTGTTAACAAACAGAATAAAACTCGATGTGGTTTTTGGTTAGACTAGAGTAATAGTGCAGGTGCTTTCTGGATGTTTCGGAAAGTAACTGCAACAGATCACGAGACGGGAGGTGATCCCCAGCCCAGCCTGCCACGAATATAAGGCGCCGGAAGATACGGCGTTCCATACGCTGGAGGTTTGGGCTGCATGGGACCCGCAGCGGCATACTCTTTCAGCCCTCATACCGAACTGTGCTAACTACATTACTCGGGTAAGTAAATTCATAGCTCCTTTCGCACAAACGTAATTTCGTCATAATTTGAAAAGGAAGTTTTCGATCTCGGTAAGATTTTGCTTGCATATCCTTAAGCCTAATCTTCTATTCTCATATATTTTCTGATTTGTCAATTTTCCTTAACATTACATATTGTTGACGTATTCAAGATTGACACACATATATATCACAATTCCTCTTTATATATATATATATATACATAAGGAGGAATTGTAATTATAACTAATATATAATTATTATTACTCTCTTTTATTATGTAAAAAAATATATTTCAAAGGACGTCTTTCAGGGCGGACAAATTTCTTGCTTTGTCTGAGTTCATCCCCCTCTACATTTGCGGTTTAAGGCCCTACATCACAAAATGGTGTTACTGTTGCCGCCACTTATTGGACAGCCTCAAATTTTACAGGTGTATTTTTTGGGAGAAAACGAGGCGAAGGCTGACAGACGTCAACAAATCATTGAAGGCGTGGAGCGAACAACGGTAGTAAAACGTATTTTTAATAATATGTTCTTGTGTAGAACTGGTATAGAGGATATTGTAACACGCCCTCATAAGTAGATTGAAACGTGATGATAATATAATGTTGAAGGTATAAATTCACAGAATCGCTGATGAAATCAAGAATATAACCAGTAGGTAGTTAGTTACATAATAGCGCACAAAATAACATCTTAGAATATATGAAATGTTATCCATTATGAAACACACATCAAGCCCATTACACGCCCCAAAAAGGTATTCAGGAAGGCGTAAGAAATGCTCGTATAAAGACGTCAGAACAGATGTCTAACGCTTTCCTCGTCCAATTAAAATAAATTCAGCGACTTCGCACAATTTCTGCAGCTCGGCATTTTTGGGCGTATCGTGTCGATTAGATCTTTAATTAAAGGCCCACCGTCAAGGTATGGGCCTCGTTACCGGGCCTAACATGACCCATAACTCACCACCTTTGGCCCAAATACGTGTGACGTGTCAAATGGTGTGAATTGCAAGTAGCGGCAGTAAGCTAAGAGATTTAGTCGACTTCATGTCTTATGTAATTTGGGCAGCTTATCTTGTTTCAAAATAATTAAATTTCTTGCTTTTGGACAAATTGCGTTGTAGATACATTGTGTTACGTTGACGCGTTGCGATAATATGACGATTACGTGACCTAATAACTTGCCAACTTTGTACCGGATAACGCGTTACGTATGGTTAACAAGTGGTTTAATAAAACTAACATGTAGAATTTGTACATGGAAATGACACTATACAATTGTGTACAATGTGGATTTTGATTTATTCGGCGTTCACCCCACGATGTTTCGTAACGCATACTTACATATATCATTTTTTGTTTACCCCAGGCTACATAACTTATTCGCCACATTTTTTTTTTGTGGAATTTTTAAATTTATACTGTGCATGTGTAATACAAAACTAACGGTTATTGGCATAAACTTTAGCGAAACTGATTTATTTGTTTCTCTTCTAGTGCTGTATCAGCTGGATTATCGATTACTGAACCCAACCTCCCCAATCAAGCGGGGTCTAGCCCGGCACACCAATTTCCAAACTCTGTTATAAATAACCTTATGAACTATTATTTATAATATTAACGATAACCAATATTCTATTTGTTTTCTACTGTTTTTACCATGAATGCGATTGGCCTGGAGTTCTGAGTTTTTTTTACCATAGGATTTGTAGAATGCCTCAACTAAGTAATTTGTTTTATAAAACAGTTTTGTTTATAATACAGTACCATAATTAATATTTTTTTCACTAATCAAATCAAATATTTTTTTTGTAAACACGTGTATAATAATTACATTAATTTCGTTAGCATTTTCACCATACAAGATCAGACAAGATCCAATTTTAAATATAGTGTTCTACAAGACAAACATTGTGTCATACGAAAATTGTTGGCAAACTCAATCAAGCATATACGTAGAATATACAGGTAGACAGAAGGGTCAATCACCCACGGTTCGCTAAACAAGGGGGCGAGCTTATTACAATCTATTGGGCACAGTTCTATCCTTGCCAATATCCAAACCCCCAATATTAGTAAACCATACTTTCATAAACCATTTTTTATAAAATATAAAATTTTAACCATCCCGTCCATATACATATTAAAGACTTGTAAATTCGTCAAAAAATACCCCTTCTTTTTTAAAAAGGAAACTGATATGCCACGTAGGTACCCAACAAGATTTCAACACAATTTAGTGATGACGAAATCTAGAATAAAAATGCATAGCTCCAGCCCAAATTCAATGGCCATTAAAATATTTAACAAATTACCAGTTGGATTAAAAGAAGAAGAAAATGAACATACATTTGAAAAAAGTCTAAAAAACCTATTAATTAAAAAAACATATTTTTCTCTTGACGAATTCCTTAATGTAGTATATTAATGATTAGAAATAGACCGGCCCACTCCTCACCAACATTGCTACACCTAAATAGGGTAATTATGTGATACCTATAACCTTGTGTTTATTTAAGATCTGCATGTACAACCACATAATTCTGCAATAAAATATTTGATTTGATTTGATTCCTGAAGTATCCACCAAAATTCCTTTTGCAAATTAATCCATAAACTTTTCGTTCCGGGGGTCGAACCGAGAACTTTTTGCCACTCCACTAATAAGTAAATGAGAAATATATTCTTGTTTCATAGATAACGATTTGATTAATTTCGAATGTACCTACCTGTCCTAGTCACCCTACTCACAAGTGAAAGTACGCCGAACCCTCAGTCTAATTCGTCACCACCCTCACTAACCTTGGCAGAAATTGACTTTGGTACATTGACTTGTTGCGTTGTGCTAACCTTCCCAATATAAACAGCTGTAAAATGATAGCTGTATATATTGGAGTAAACTAAGTATAGCTTAGGATTTATCAACAGACTGATATCGCAGCAACTTTAAGAACACGATAGTATATTGCGCTCCATAGGAAATTACTTAGTGTGTCTGAAGTAGGCAGTCTTAGATAATTTCAAAATCATTTTCACAAAGCTTCGTGACTATGAAGTTTAAATACTTACAGGCACACTAATTTTATAGACAAATTTAAAAGTTGTCAAAACTTCAAAAATAAATGCCGCTTAAGGTTCAGTGCCCAAGGGGCATGGACCCAAACGGATCTTATTATTTTCAGTAGAAATATATCAGTCATGCAGTAGTTTATTTTTCCAACTAAATGAATAAGAGGCCGTCATAGTTTTCAGTACATTAAGGCTATTTTCGTAACTTTTTATCTAGTCATTTTAGAACATAGAAAGACTGCACTATTAAGTAATCTTAGGCCCTGTTTCAGAATGTTCAGTGTTTTATTTATTAATTATGTTCTGGGTAGTATAACCGGAACTTACTCGAACATTCTGAAACAGGCCCTTAAACTTATGTACTATATCTGCTGCTTAAGCAGCATTTACTAAATTGACTGATCTAAAAATGTGATTTTGAAGCATAAGCTCAAAATTTACTATATATTTTTTTTATACGGGCTGATGCGATGCGGGTCTCTCATAGATACCTGATACCTGACTCCATAGTTTTTTATAAAGACACATAGTTCGTTATGTGTCTTCATTAAAAACTATGGAGTGGATAATACATTGTTAATCGATTGTTTCTGCTTTTCGAAACGTTGCAAGCCATTGACATAAATGCATTACATGTTAACACGGTGAACATTTTGTCAATCTTTTAAAATAATATTACTTTATGAATATTATACAAAAATAATACCAAACCCTTTATAGGAGACTTAAAGCGCTCGTAGCGAAGTTTACTTAGCTGTTCTCAACCGATCAGCAAGGTTAAGCAACGTCGCGCGCGGTCAGGAGTTGGATGGGTGACCGCTAGTGACATTACTACTGAGCGTTTCCGTGCTTCGGAGGGCACGTTAAGCCGTCGGTCCCGGTTGTCGTCTTAAGATGGCAGTCGTTATAGCATGGTGGTAGGGCATTTTGCGAATGCCCACCTGGCTCGCTACCACCCTCAAGTAGAAAGTCTGTCGCCAAGCACCTAACGGTGTGTTCCGGCAGCTGTCCTTGAGAGCCAGTACTTCTAGGTTAGCCTGAACAACATCTTCGACCACATCATCACTTACCATCAGGTGAGATAGTGGTCAAAGGCTAACCTATCTGGTATAAAAAAAAAAAAAGCAATAACATATTTTTGCAGCCACGTGTATACAACTAAAGTTCCAATTAGCGAAATAGTTAGTAAATCCAGTTATGAAGTGTTTCACTCTGTAGCAACGAAGCAATACAAGTTCGTTAAGGTTTATTCAGCAATTAGTTAGTGTGAAGTTTGCCACTGACCGCCGATGTAGGGACTATGTACTTGGGTTTCTTTTAAAGCCGTAATTAAAGACGCTTTGATGGAAACTCGGCTGTGTTTATTTGCAAATACCCGCTTTGCCACTACTTAATTTGGAAGGGAAAGCAAGTCTAAGCTTAGTTGAGTTTTGTAAGTATCGAACATGCAAAACTAAACTAAACTTTGAATTTAAACACCAAATCAGGAGCTGTTGAAGGTTGCAGTAATTACCACATTGACCTATATATACTAGACGCGACATCTCAAACGAGGATAGTCGACCAGTGTAAGTATGCCGCCTGCTATACTCTCCCCCACACGCAGCTGGACACTCATAGAGATTACACGCGCTTTACGTTCGAAAATTGTCTATTATCAATGTGTATTTACAGTATTTACTGTATTTACATTTAGCGAATACACAATTTTCGAACGTAAAGCACGTGTAATCTCTACGAGTGCCCAGTAGCGAGTGGGTGAGAAGATGCCGGCCGGCTTCTTTGCACTGTACAACTATCTTCGTTTGAGATGTCGCGTCTAGTATATATAGGCAATGAATTACCAGAGGTTTATTTAACTGGAGATGCACCGTATTGCTTGTACTACCATTATAAATTGAAAGCAAACAGATAAACAGATAAACAAATGTCCGAGAGTTACCCGCAGCCTATTGGATATGTTTTTTATTATAATATATTAATATATACTAGGTCCGCTACGTGCTATAAAGAAATTTATTTGAACTTTCATATTCTATCTAGTTATACTTCTTGGTCTATTGATAATTTCTTGAATTTCATTGAATAACGGGCGTTTAGCGAAATAAATATGATGTACAATATTTATTTTAATTGGAGCACAAAGTTTCAGCTCAATAGAGTGTGTTGCGGTGGCGGAGTAGTTTAGGCATCCGACGCAAAATCAGATGACGCGGGTTCGATTCCCGCCCAGAACAAACCTTTTGTGCTCCAATAATTTGTAAATGTGATTTTAGCTTAGGAAGCAACGGTGCTTGTTAGTAATTTTTAGTAAAAAAATACGACTTGGATATTAGATTATAGACTTTAGGTACTTTCCGACGTTACACCTGACCAACCACAAAACCTCCCATTCTTTTTAACTAGCAACCTTATATTATTTGTATAAAAAGAAAAAAGATTCGCAACTCATTTCTTCTACCGTATAAAGTTGTGAGATCCATGTAATACCAAGTCGATTAATTTATTCAGTAATAAGGGACCTTTTGTCTTAAGTTATTACGTAATTAGATAACCTCACAACATCTTATAGTGACCAGATCATATATAAAAATGTTTTTTGTTTTAAATAAAATAGATTGACTTGTCAACGCAAAACTCACGAGATACAAAAGAAATTAAGAAGTAATAACATTTTATTGGGGACATTTGGAACGAATATTTTAACTGAAAAAGAAATTTTACCTTAATGTGTAATATTTTCTGATGAAATACCGATCTCTCAGAGTGCTTCAGTCGGAATGGAATTAAAAATGTTGAATTTCGTTACCACTTTGCGGAAATTCATTTTGATGAAATATGCTTGAAATAAAATATCGTTTATTAATTAAAAATCGCATAATATCTTAGTCCTCCAATATTTGGAGAGGATTTACGAAAGCAAAAAATGGAAGAAAGTCGTATCTATCTTTATATATATATCTTTCTTATTTGATATATATTGTACACTACTTAATTTGCGATTACATTTGCGTACATTACTTAATTAAGTTGCCAAAACAAAAACTAGCTATAACGGTTCATGCGATACAGCCTGGTAACAGGCATATAGACGGACAGTGGAGTCTTAGGGTAAAACCAAACGAGCGTAATTTTGTGAGTCGTAAGTCGCGTATTGTTGGTCACTCATTTTACGTTCAACTGAATTTCTATTGAGTTGCCAGATGAACTTAATTTATTTATTCAGTATTGAGCGTTGGTACGGGCTGTACGTGTCCTTGAGCACGATGGATCCATTGAAAATATTGTGTATTTACGAAGCATATTCCAAAGAGGAGGCCAGAAAAAGAAACTGGGTAAACCCACTTAATAGTCAGAGGCTGATATGTGGACAGTTGCATACTTTATTTGAAAGTTTCTGTGCAACCGAACGACCGAAATACGGTGGAGTTTACGTGCATTGAGTCGGCACACAACTCATTTTTCGTCGTCGTGTGGCACCAACTGCCTGTTTGTATGAAACCGAATGCAGCAGAATTTATGCTACCGAGATTCTGCGACTCACGATTTAAAAAAAATTACGCTCGTTTGGTTTTACTCTTAGTGATAGGGTCTGGTTTTTACCCTTTGGGGACTAACAAATATATTCTGAACGAAACCTAGATAGACAAAATTTAAGACCAATATAATATCAATATTTTTAAATAACACTATTGGAAGCGTTTTGGCATTATAAAGTCTTAAAAAAATAGATTATTAATAAGATGTATTTACACAATATACTAGCTTTTTCGTCCCATGGGGTACCGGGCCAGAATATCACCCCCCCATTGCTACCTGTAAGTTGGTGTCGTAAGAGGTGGTGCGACTAAAGGTAAAATACCAGAAGGTGGGCAGCAACGCCTTCTGAGGAACTGATACCTTAAACTGCGATCCCCAAGACGCCTGCCAAGAGAGTGGATTTTATAGCATACCCTTCTTTAAATCGGGGAGGCTGTGTTTAGCAGTGGACTGGATGATACAGTACTAGCTTTAAAGTGCGACGTCAAAATTCATTCATATAAAATTTGATGATGGTCCGTGAGTTACCTTTTATATTTTTGTATAGTTTCATGTTATACCAATAATAAAAAAATAGATCCAAAAATAAGGTTTCATTTCTATTCATAAGAATCAACAGTAGACGTGATACAGACTGGAAACTTCAACCTTCCAAGAAGCTGATAGAACTTTAGAATTAAGAACTGCTTAGTCGAAAAATATTCGTGTTCTCATTTCCACGGAACCTATCTAATAGTTTCGGTACTTTATATGTACTATTTACTTGTACTTTAAGATGATAATAATGTGCAATCTCTGAACTAAAACTCAACCAGCTGCTCAACCAGACGGCTTCGTGCTATTAAAAGTACTACGTTGAGTTGAATATAGAACTTATAATTTACTGACTGACTGAGAAGTAATTGTGACAGAACAAGCTCGAGGCCCACCTGGTGTTAAGTGAACTAACCTCTGCCTATAACAGACGCATTTCGTCAATGACTAATTGCTCTGTGTCGTCACAATGAGACGTACCTACAGTTGTTAGGTCTCATGTGCCTGTAATTTTACTGGCTCTCAAGGACTGCTACTGGGACACACTGTTAGTTGCTTGGCGACAGATTTTCTACTTGAGGGTGGTTGCTAGCCAGGCGGGCATTCGCAAAATTCCCTTCCACCATGCAAAACCACCACGTGCATACTTATTACAGCCGGGGGCTGTACCTAGGTACAAGATTTAGAACACAGTTCCAGTAAACTGGATAGGTTAAAACCTAAAACACCGCTTAGTTTCAGAGCTAAAGTATAGTTGTTAATTGTTACCTAACTTTCAACGTGGAGTTCGCTAACGAGAATTACCAGATTAGCTAACTATGCAGTGAGTTCGAATATACCTACAGCTGTGTCGACTGGAACTGTGTTTCCATTGGTTATTACTGGGATATGAAACAGGAAATATTGAATGGTTAATTTATAATATGACATTACTAAAGCTTAACCCCGCGTCATCACTCACCATACGGTTTTTTTTATGTTATTGTGACGAACGAGCTCGAGGCCCATCTGATGTTAAGCGGACTAACCTCTGCCTATAACAGATGCATTTCATCACAAGGCACGAATTGCACTGCACCCGTCACTTTGAGACATAATTGTTATGTCCCATGTGCTTGTAATTTCACTGGCTCTCAAGAACTGCTGCCGGAACACACCGTTAGTTGCTTGGCGACAGATTTACAACTTGAGGGTAGCCAGGCGGGCAATCGCAAATTACTCTTCCACCATGCGGTGAAGCTCAAGCCGGCGGTAGAGATCGAAACAGGGACCTGAGGCACGGTAGTTCATAGCTATTACCGCTTGGCTATCATTGCTTCATACGGTAAGATAAATTAGTTGTCTCAGCAAGGTTTTACCTAGATATGTTTTGGTCGAATCTAATAGTGGGTTGAGCTGATTGCCATCTATCAGGCACAGTTCCAAGCTCTGGACTACTATAGACAATTTCTACGTTAGAAAAGAGTATAAATAGAATTTTATCATTAGATATCCAATACGGCAATTGTACTAGGGAAATCATGATTCAAAAGTGATGCTTTCTCCGCTCCATCAACGAAGCTTTCTTCATATTTTATTAAATATTGTTACGGTTTTTTGGCTTGTACAAAGATAAACTTACGTGTGCTACTTATTGCGACATAATGCTCATAACCTCATTTTTATTGTCACAAAAATATGCGTGAGAACGGCGTATTCAAAAGAAAAGCGTCCTTGTATTATATAATATGTAAAACGGCTAAAGTTATCACCCAGCGATACTTGAACAAACCATTGACCTATATATACTAGACACGACATCTCAAACGAAATTCGTCGACCAGTGCAGATATGCCGGCCGGCATACTCTCCCACACATGCAGCTGGGCACTTGTAGAGATTACACGCGCTTTACGTTCGAAAATTGTTTATTATCAATTGTGTATTTTGAATAAACAATATTCGAACGTAAAGCGCGTGTAATCTCTACGAGTGTCTAGCTGCGTGTGGGGGAAAGTATGCCGGCCGGCATATCTGCACTGGTCGACTAATTTCGTTTGAGATGTCGCGTCTAGTATATATAGGTCAATGGAACAAACAGATATTCAAGAAGGCAGAACGGGCATATTGGATGAGTTGACTATGATATAATTTTTTAGAGACAATGTATGTCTGTAATAGTGATTATTATATGTACATTATTTCTAAAGAGTCAAAAATAACTTAGGTCACGAAAAAAATTATAACATAGAAGTTATTTTCTATCTGTTGTTTGTATTGATCACTTTCGTTTGTAACTGATTATAATAACAGCTATACATATTTTTGTTTTATAGTGAAATAGTAGAACATCTTAGGATAGGTATCACTTAGTTCAATAGTCGTAACGCTGCATTCAGTGCACTACAAGCTGCGGAGAAGTATTTTCTTTTGTTTTATTTATTTCTATACATAAAGTATTTCTTAGATTTTATCTCCGGTAAGGCTTCTCAGTCCGTCTTGGAGGGTACCACTGCAGTTTAAGATATTCTTCATCAAAGCAACAGCAGTAGTAGAAGTAAGCAGTACAGAAACTGTGATTATCCTTGCAGGGCATTGTAGCAATTGAAATTCCCGGGTGAATGAGATAAATGCCCACGATGTTTTGGAGTTCTAAAAGCAACGCAGAGTGATCATACTACAACCGCAACGGGTGGGCACTTTCCTTTTAGCATCAAGCAGGCAATTTGTATATCTGATATAATTCTTCATATCTTCATATAATATAAAAGTAGAGTTAATTGAAAAAGTTCTTACCTCTTTATTTGATTTCACTTTTTATTTGAACTGTTTTGGATAAACTTTCATGAGTATTTTTGCTCGTAGTAGTAGTATTTGACGCGCTATTCAAACGCAAAACAAACACTAGAAAGAAATTAAGATTAAAATAATAGTAGTTATAAGTTAAAATAAACAAAAAAATACTCTATAAGGCCATAGTCTTAGGCATCTTAAGACTAACACAAAAACCTCAAATAAGCATTGCAATTCGACGGGGCAATGCTGCCAGAATGCTGGGCACGCTGCCAACTGGTAGTGGGCAGGAACATTTGAACTGCCTGTAAGTCTGAAATGACTAATAGGTTGTCTAAATACTTTTATTGTAGTAACTGTAGTCATGTAAATAGTTCAGAGTATTTTCTTTTTAAATAAAAGCGTAGCGCTTCTGGATAAATAAACCTCAAATTAGAATCCGTTTTTCTATTATTGAGTACCAGTGCCTACCTACTGACTCCATCACTATATCCGATGGTACTTGATTATTGTACTGTCATTAGAATAAAACAATGTTAACTAGCATACCATGATGAGACAACAAAATATAGTTTTGGGTGAATTTTCAGTCACTTAGATTCCATATCACACACACACACATTTCGGAACGTAATCAAAGAGTGTTTGATAATAAAGAAATGTTTTACCTTAACATAAAAAATATATCTGTAGAAACGATGCAAAAGAATTTTAATTGTGTATCTACGGTAATCCAGGGGCTGCAGTCTCGACATCGATAGCGATCGTTTTGCGACAAAAATCGGTCGCTACGTCCTAACGATCCGATTATAACGATTTTCGGTAGTCTCGACTGCAAAAGCTACCGACTGTCATCGCAAACTTATCGAATATTTTCGCTGAGATATCGATTTATCGTAAAGTTATCGAATTTACTTGCGACCATTTTTGACAGCCCGATAAGTGTTCGCTATGTTCGATAACTTTGGATTTGAGGCTACAAAAACAATAAACAAATAATAATTAGAGAATTATGGCTGTAGAATATTTAGCGTGGGATTTGGTCGTGCTTGAACACAGACGTGACATGTTAATGCGGCGACAAATTCACGGAACGGACGTGAAAATAAAAATCCTTTGGATTTAGAGGATGGCCAATTGCTGTACATATACAGAATAAACAAGTACATTTTCCATGAGCTCGTTGATGAACTGCGCACATCTATTTAAAGACAACGGTCTTACGGACTTTCTGTGGAGTCGCATGTGAGTATCTTTGGATTAGGTACCGTACCTTAGTAAAATTTATATAGGTATATATAAAATTTATATTATGTCTAGTATCTAAGATTCCTACTTTAAATTTTCTTCTTATTAGATACTGACGGAACTCCAATTTTACGCAAATGGGTGCTACCAACTACCTGTTAGCTTGCAGTGGTTGCAGCATGAGCCAAAAGTCAGTAAGCCGAGTAATACATACGAATACGAAGAAGACTCATTAACACTAGTTTTACGTAATTTTATATTCTTATTTTATTGACTCTGTGCGATTTAAATAAAAAAACATATAAATTTATTGACTTATTTTTATATAAAAATTTTTGTAAAAGCGTCAGCTATATTAGTTGGAGCCAGCGGAAAGAGCAGTGGCGCCTCGGCTTGTGTCTTGGCTGCCTCAGCCTGCATCTTGGCAGCGTCTGCTTGTACCTACTTGAGGCAACTCAGCTGCCAGCATCTGTAATAAAGTTAGATGTACTAAGTATTGTTTCTTAATGGTCTCTAGAGTACCAGTGATTCAAATAATAAAATCTCTCTCTGGCATAGCGTCGGGGCAGTTGGTGCCAAATGTGTAATCTACACCAACTATGGACGTTACATGTCTCTACACCTCAGTCAAAGGAGCTGTGTTGACCCCTCGGTTGCCAGTGTGCACGACGCTTTAGTGCAGGTGCGGCTTTTTAAGTCCCTCCAAACCTATGTAGGATAATTTATTCAAGTAAATATAAATAAAACTGACACGGTATAAACTTACTATTAAAAACCAACTGAATCTTTGATTGAGACTTACTGTCATCCACTGCTCCGGCAACTTGATGGATCCGTTGGGGTGTTTGTTGAGCTCCTCGGCAACCTCCTTCCAGCCCGTTTCAAAAATTTCCCCTGTGAATGTAAATTTTCGTGTGTGTAGGTATGGGCGGGCTTCTAACTCGCCAAAAGCGCATCAACCTGCCCCGACGTTACACGTGGCGTACGCTTACGCCTGAAACATTTAAGATATTCATTATGTTAATACAAAATACTTCGCACATACGCAAAGTATTAATTTTATCAAAAATAGGAATCGAAAATAGTCGTTGTAGGTTGTACTTACATGACGCTTACGTTGCTGTTGCTGGCACTCTGGCTCGGGCCTGCGCCTGTCTCACTGTCCACCACCATCGAAATAACCATTTTTTTATTAGTTTTTTCAACCCGAGATCAAAAATGTATTAAATTATTTTACTTTGTGTACAAAACAAACTTGACATTGAGAGATTGTCAAGTTCAACGTCTGTGTTGCAAGGAAGCGAACTCTTATTTTCCTTGTTTTAGGTGTTTTCTTAAAAACAATACATGCTACTTACAAGTTCCGATGCAAAAAAGTGTTAATATAATAAGGTTTACCTATGTTTTGTACAATTTTCAAAGAAATATTATTATTTGAGAATATCTTGTCCACCAAATTTCCCTAAAACACAAGTTTTTATTTTAACTGCCAACATTTTACCATAAAATCACCGCGCTATGAATACGGTTTTCGTTAACGTATCGACGTCGGGCCTGCAGTCTCGACATAGATAGCGATGCGATCGCAAACTACCGATCGTTAAATATTAACAAAAAAAATCGCTTGCCGTAACGACCATAACGAGAAATGCAAGTCTCGACAACCGAGACAGCGAGCATAATCGCTCGCAAACTTGACTTTGCGACGTCGATACCTTAACGAAAACCGTATTCATAGTGCGGTGATTTTATGGTAAAATGTTGGCAGTTAAAAAAAATCTTCTGTTTTCGGGAAATTTTGTGGACAAGATATCCTCAAATAATTATTTTTCTTTGAAAATTTTACAAAACGTAGGTGAATCTTATTATATTAACACTTTTTTGCATCGGAACTTGTAAGTAGCATGTATTGTTTTTAAGAAAACACCTAAAACAAGGAAAATAAAAGTTCGCTTCCTTGCAACACAGACGTTGAACTTGACAATCTCTCAATGTCAAGTTTGTTTTGTACACAAAGTAAAATAATTTAATACATTTTTGATCTCGGGTTGAAAAAACGAATAAAAAAATGGTTATTTCGATGGTGGGGGACAGTGAGACAGGCGCAGGCCCGAGCCAGAGTGCCAGCAACAGCAACGTAAGCGTCATGTAAGTACAACCTACAACGACTATTTTCGATTCCTATTTTTGATAAAATTAATACTTTGCGTATGTGCGAAGTATTTTGTGTTAACATAAAGAATATCTTAAATGTTTCAGGCGTAAACGTACGCCGCGTGTAACGTCGGGGTAGGTTGATGCGCTTTTGGCGAGTTAAAAGCCCGCCCATACCTACACACACGAAAATTTACATTCACAGGGGAAAATTTTGAAACGGGCTGGAAGGAGGTTACCGAGGAGCTCAACAAACACCCCAACGGATCCATCAAGTCGCCAGAGCAGTGGATGACAGTAAGTCTCAATCAAAGATTCAGTTGGTTTTTAATAGTAAGTTCATACCGTGTCAGTTTTATTTATATTTACTTGAATAAATTATCCTACTTATAGGTTTGGAGGGACTTAAAAAGCCGCATCTGCACTAAAGCGTCGTGCACACTGGCAACCGAGGGGTCAACACAGTTCCTTTGACTGAGGTGTAGAGACATGTAACGTCCATAGTTGGTGTAGATTACACATTTGGCACCAACTGCCCCGACGTTATGCCAGAGAGAGATTTTATTATTTGAATCACTGGTACTCTAGAGACCATTAAGAAACAATACTTAGTACATCTAACTTTATTACAGATGCTGGCAGCTGCAACTCAACTACAAGCAGACGCTGCCGAGATGCAGGCTGAGGCAGCCAAAAGACACAAGCCGAGGCGCCACTGCTCTTTGCGCTGGCTGCAACTAATATAGCTGACGCTTTTACAAAATTTTTAAATAAAAATAAGTCAATAAATGTATATGTTTTTTATTTAAATCGCACAGAGTCAATAAAATAAGAATATAAAATTACGTAAAACTAGTGTTAATGAGTCTTCTTCGTATGCGTATGTATTACTCGGCTTACTGACTTTTGGCTCATGCTGCAACCACTGCAAGCTAACAGGTAGTTGGTAGCACCCACTTGCGTAAAATCGGAGTTCCGTCAGTATCTAATAAGAAGAAGAAAATTTAAAGTAGGAATCTTATATACTAGACATAATATAAATTTTATATATACCTATATAAATTTTATTAAGGTACGGTACCTAATCCAAGTATACTCACATGCGACTCAACAGAAAGTCCGTAAGACCGTTGTCTTTGAATAGATGGGCGCAGTTCATCAACGAGCTCATGGAAAATGTACTTGTTTATTCTGTATAAGTACAACAATTGGCCATCCTCTAAATCCAAAGGATTTTTATTTCACGTCCGTTTCGTGAATTAGTCGCCGCATTAACATGTCACGTCTGTGTTCAAGCACGACCAAATCCCACGCTAAATATTCTACAGCCATGATTCTCTAATTATTATTTGTTTATTGTTTTTGTAGCCTCAAATCCAAAGTTATCGAACATAGCGAACACTTATCGGGCTGTCAAAAATGGTCGCAAGTAAATTCGATAACTTTACGATAAATCGTTATCTCAGCGAAAATATTCGATAAGTTTGCGATGACAGTCGGTAGCTTTGGCAGTCAAGACTACCGAAAATCGTTATAATCGGATCGTTAGGACGTAGCGACCGATTTTTGTCGCAAAACGATCGCTATCGATGTCGAGACTGGTATTCTATACTGATAACGATTCTACGCACAAGCTTAGGCTAATTCCACACTCATGTTTATTCCGCGGATTACTGAATAATGTACGCGCTACACCGACAATTTCAGGTCGCGACTCATTTGCGAACACGGTTTCAATGTTTGCCATTGTTTATTTTTTAGGAAAATGTGGGGAAGTTTGTTGAGCGATTGAACGTTATATGACGTAAGTATTTTAGTGACTCTTTAAGTTGATAGCAGCACAACCGAAGTACATTAAGGTGGCTAAATTATGTAAAAAGATTTTAGTTCAAGTGTAGAATAATAATAAAAACAAAATGGATATTCCCTAATAGAGTAATGGAATTTGATGCACGTAGATCAGTAAGTAGGCATAGATAGCCACTTTCAAGCAAGTCCCTTTTTTTCATTTGAGATTGAAAGACAGAGGAACAGTAAAATGATTCATTACATAATGCAAATAAGGTTTGAAATAAGGACTCCTTTTTCGAAATGACTATAGGGCAATTTGCAAATATTAATGTTAAGTATGTCATTATATGTATGACAAGGAAGAAAACAGATTGATAGATACCGAAAGAGAATAAAAATAATAAATGTTATCAGAAGAAGAATAAAAATGTTATCACGCATATGTTACCTGATAGTTTGGGCAGATTTGTTTGTAAGCTACATTGAGGACCTGTTTCAGAATGTTCGAGTAAGTTCCGGCTATACTACCCAGAACATAAAATAACAGAATGATAAAAATGACAGTTAACATGCAGCGCGTTTCAAGCTTTAACCGATGGATAGGCTAAATCGATGACTGTGAAACGCAAAGATAGCGTTTTATTTACTAAATTTATATGTTCTGGGTAGTATAACCGGAACGTACTCGAACATTCTGATACAGGCCCTTAGCTAGACGTGTTTTGGTCCAATACAAAAGGGAGTGAGACTATTTGTTATAAAGCACACTTCCAGATAGAATATAATGAATCACGACTTAAACCAGCACAGAGAAGTAGCGTTCGTTAATTTCACTTAATAACATTATTATTTGAAGCAGTGATGGCTCAGTGGCATTGGCTATGGACTGCCGCGCAGCAGGTCCATGTTTCGAATCCCGCCCAGAGCTTGAGCTTCACCCCATGGTGGAAGGGCATTTTGCGAATGCCCGCCTGGCTAGCGACCACCCTCAAGTAGAAAGTTTGTCGCCAAGCACCGAACACAACATTATTAACAATAACAAAGCCTGACATGACATAATTCTTACATACCTTTAAATACTTAAGTTTAGAGTGCTCGTGGCGCCTTCCATACAAACGTAGTTTCAACATATTTGAAATACGAAGCGTTCTCTTCATGTATTTATTACTGTATCAGCCTGATTGTCCACTGCTGAACACAGCCTCCCCTATTTAGAGAGGGATAGCCATAATCCCCACGTTGGCAGGCGTCTTGGGGATCGCAGTTTAAGATATCAGTTCCTCAGAAGGCGCTGCTTCCCACTTTTCGGTTTTTTTACCTTTAGTCGCCTCTTACGACACCCACAGATAGAAATGGGGGGGTGACATTCTAAAAGGAAGAAGCGCAAATTATGTTGTTAATATATGTTAATTAAGTAAATAAGGTGAAAGCTACGAATAAATATATTTATTCGTAGGGTGAAAGCTAGTTTCTGAACAAGGCTCGTGTTGTTGTTTTTTTCCAATGTGAATTAATTTATAAAGTTTATATTTGAAATTTTAATATCAATCGACAATCGCCTCGCAGCAGCAATTGATTGCGCCATGAGTTTTTGAACTAACGGCTCTTTTTGAAGAGGTGACTATATAATTACTATTTTATTTTTATTTCCTCGTAAAGTGTTCGACAATTAAGCGCAACTTTCCAAGTGTCTTCTTGATGAAGAACCTTCAGGGGCCCCGATTTATTTATCTTATGGATTAATGAATGAGCCTCTAGATATCTAAAATAAGGGAATAAATTTTGTTTATGACGTAACATATTAAAAATGTTTAAAAAAGTAAAATATTATTATGTTTGGCAACTACACTATCTCACTATTCGTGCAATGACGTTGACCAAAAACACTTATGATTTTGACCATTTTTTGTTTAAACCAATATCTGTCTACGTAACTGTTCACTGCATGCTTGTCTTCCTCTATTTGTCATTCTTTAACACGTACGTACCTATTATGTACAATAGAAGTGTAGCTTTGTGCACGTGTAGTTGTGTTAAATTTTCTCAATATTATATTGTCGTGATATAAGAGCTTACACTATCTTCTTTTTTTCATTTAAATCGATGTATACATCTAAAAATTTATCGACATGAAATATGTATCACATTAATCCTAACTTAAAATTGTATTCCCTGTATTTTCCTTTTAAGAGGCATTTTACATTTTAATGCGGTGTACGAAGATTTTAAGCGCTTAAATTACTATCATAGGAAATATCTACAAGTTGTTTAATAATTGATAAAAATAGAATAAACTGTTCTCTTTTCAGTTAATGTACCAGATTTACAAACATAACATTAATTATTTTGTAGTGACCAATCTCCCGCACCTTGTTTTACGAATTAACGTACACACAGCCAACTTCAGAGTTCTATCTCTTGTATAAAGATTCATCAAATTAACTAAAAGAAAAAACTGTGCATCAGGCATATAATCTTGTTGACACATAGTGTACTAGAATATCGATAATTAATCGTCTTTGTAGAAAAAAAATAAAGATCTTGCGCCAATTTCCACGAATTATATCAGCAGTTTACTACGATATATTGCGTTTAATAAAGTGTAATTCCAAACAGATATTATATGAAAAGAAAGTTCATTCTTTAATTAATCTGATCTTTAATAAATTGTGCTATTAACTCTGTTTTGTTAGACAAGAAAAAATATTTAACATAACTCGAAATGCTCATAAATTGAAATGTACAAGCGCGAGGCGATCAGTACCGCGCGAGCGCTCATCGAGGTAGGACCTGCGTTCGTTTTGCCTTGCTCTGACGTCTCGTACGCGGAACGCTTAGACGCAAGTTTATAGTGCGACCACAGAGTTTTGATCATGTCTTTATTTTTTTAAGTAACAAACTTTACTTTATTTTTGTTGTCCATAATATAATTATTGTTGTCTTGTTAACAACAATAATTACACAACATCAATACATCTTTACTTTCTGTTCATCCATTGTGTTAAAAAAAGGAAACGTCACAATGATGCAGCCTTATACAGCGTTATTGGAAATATGCTAACAACCTCAGAGGGTTGACTTCTTCTTTTTGGTCTGCTAGTTTTTATATTATTCTAGTTTAAATTAGTAACTCACTATAACATTTGTTTTAGAAGGATAAGATGACAGGCAAATAATTGATTTCCAATATTTTTGGATTCAGTTAATGTCTATAAGTGAACACAGCGATAACTTCAGCAGGAAATTAAACTACCTTCCTAATTTGTACAAAACGACCTCCCGGCTTTTCCATCATTTGTACAAACCGGGATACCAGTTAGCGGTCGATAGTCGTAATTACAAATTTACCATAAAATCTGCGTAAGTGTTTTCTGCGTAAGTTTAAGTTTTGAAGCAGTGATGGCTCAGTGGCATTGGCTATGGACTGCCGCGCAGCAGGTCCATGGTTCGAATCCCGCCCAGAGCTTCACCGCATGGTGAAAGGGCATTTTGCGAATGCCCGCCTGGCTAGCGACCACCCTCTAGTAGAAAATCTGTCGCCAAGCAACTAACGGTGAGTTCCGGCAGCAGTCCTTGAGAGCCAGTGAAATAACAGGCAAAAATGAGACTTAACAGGTATGTCTCAAGGTGATGGGCGCAGTGCAGTTCGTCACTTGTGATGAAATGCATCTGTTATAGGCAGAGGATACCGCTTAACATCAGGTGGGCCTCGCGCTTGTTCCATCACAATGACATAAAAAAAATTAAAAAAAAGTCCGACTTTCATAATACAAATGGTTTTCAAAAGGATGCATCCTTGCCCATACAAGAAAGGATCCATTCTTTTCTGAGATAACGGAAGTATTTTGAATATTTTGATGAAATCTGAAACCAGCACAAATTACATTTTGGCCCCAAAATATTACGTCATTTCATATTAATCTCGTAACTACGTCAACAGTTATAAACCTAGAAAAACGCAACTTTACATATGTATAAGTCATTTTTCGCTCGATACATTTTGCAACGCAAACACTTACCGATGCAAATTTGCGTATTAAATAATCTCGTAACTAATTTTAAACTTCTAAACAAAAAAAAACTGAAATAATACAAGTGTATAAATTATATGTAAATAATAATATCAAAGAAGGACCAAAGGCGTAGGTGGTATAGTTTTTCAGAAAAAAATATTGCTCTCCAATACAGTTTTCCCGCCAAAGTTCTTAAAACAATAGGGTTGTTTTAATCTTGTTACTTTAAAATATTTGGCGTAAAAATCTGTAACAATTCATGGCTAAAGAACAATAGTAAATTATGATATTAAAAGAAGAATCGAAGTTCTAGGTGAGTCTAGTTACAAAAAAATAAAAATAGCAATTAAATTACTATTTCCCACCATTTTTGTCGTGTGTTCAAACCCCATTTCCAGTATTTTTTTCTATAAAAAGGTGTATTATCATTTATTTTCCATAGAGGAAATAGTAAGCATAAGATTATATAGTGAGGATTGCATTGGTACCAAGAAGTATATATGTTGATCATAGATTGCATCAAAGATATTCGATTTAAAAACAAAAAAACCTCAAACTGTGTAAATATATATTTACATTTCGCTGTTTGGTCTACTCAAACTAAATGGATGAAAATGTTATTTTTTAAAGGTATAGGTGATATATTGTGGTATGGGAATATGAGGGTGACATGTTTAAGTAATGGAAAACCAAAAACGTCATGGGACGTTTGTGGTTGGTACTGAGTTGTTTTCCGGATGCACAGAAAAATAAACCTCAATCCCATTCATGGTCATTATGGCAGACAGTGTTAACGACTGGATATAGATACTGTGTAGAGTGTGAACGAGGAAAATAGCAATTTTTGGAAAATTTAAAAGAAAGAGCTTTTAGTCCGCAGCTTTTAATCAATGCCGTTACGTCAAATATTTATATAATTTTAAGCCGTATAATTATTGAAGTTTATTGTTACAATAAATGATTCAAACATATCTATTTTTTATTCATCAAGGATGATGTGTAAATATACGATTCACGATGTAAGTTGACTATTTAATGTACATGCCTACTTCTTTTCTATAACATTAGCAAGTAATCGACAAGAAATTGATTATTTACTCATGCCAATCACACAATTTTTAAATTCGCAACTTACATTTATTTATTAATGAGTGATAGTATCAAAATATGTTACTCACAGTCACGCTATTCCGTCGTCACTTCTTTCGCTTGTGTATGCGATGCGCTGGCATTTACCTAAACTTCAGTAGCGTGATTTTGTGAAATGGCTCGATACCGAATCCAAATTAAACTTCTGTTAGGTTTTTCTTTCAAATTTTCATGACAAATTTCTCTTAACAAAATTTGCACTGCAGTCGTAACTGATAAATAGTCTCCTTCAAAAAATAAAATAAATCGTGTTCTAATTTTTATATCCAAACAGCTTCTTTATAGTTTTAAGTAAAAATATTTTAAGACAATAAAATTTCTCAATCGTGCGCTCGTAGAGTCAAGACCTCCTGAGGATGCTTCGTGTAGAAGCGAAACGCGTTGAAAATTCTTCCGGTTTGGCTGCGTGGCGTTTGTGACGTCACGTCGACGTAACAGGAAAATTAGGCGGCATTGTCACTAGATATATTTTTGTATTTTTTAAGTGTTTTATTAAAATATTAATTTGATGTTTTCATAAAATATTTAAAAAATATTTGTTATATTTTAAGACACTTTTAGTTGTATCGCTACAGATATTATCTTATATACCTGTGAACGAACCACAAATATCTGCTTGCATAAGCCTCGCTGGGACTTCAGCTTTTGAATTTTAATTAAATGGGTGCTTTTCTATTGCGGAGGATTTATTTGTTACCATTTCCGCATATTATTATAGCGATAGGCTACCATATTTCGTCTTATGATCTTAAGCATGAAGTTATGAAACCTAAATAAAACAAGCATTAAATATGATTAAGTAGCACACAAAACTGTATATTGGTAAGAAATACAGAGAAACCATGTTTTTTAAAATAGCCTTTGTCCACTATCTCATCTGAACGAACGTGGTCGTACGTACCTGTTCAGGCTAATCTGGAATTACTGGCTCCCGGAATACACTGTTAGGTGGTTCGTGACAGATTTTTTTCTTGAGGATGGCAGCTAGTCAGGTGGTCATTCGCAAATTACCCTACCACCATGCAAAAATATTTGAGTGCCCCTTTGATGGAATGGTAAACGCTACACTCTTGAGCCTCGATTGCCCTAGTAGAGTATGGGTATAAACATTAATCTATACTTAATACATAATAAAACTGTAATAGAAACAATTCTGTACATGGAAGATATTTTGAAACAAAAAATTGAGAACAATCTGTAGCTGACACTGATGCCAAAACTATGTTTTGTCTGTCTGTCTTTCTGTATCCCCGCCGCGCATCACTCCAATACTACTGAATGTAATTCAATGAAACTTAACACGATTTGAGTTCATACTACGAAGAAGGTTATTGTATACTTTTATCAAGAAATCTTGCACAGTTCCCTCGGGAAAGGGGTGAAAGTCAAAATGTACACTTAGTTGTAATTTATTAACGCGTTCTCCGATTTCAATTAGTATTTTTTTGTTAGAATAATGACGAGTGAGCCCGCCACCCCACAGGTATTCCGGCACCCCACGGGTTTCCGGCAATTCACGGGCAACCCGGAACCTCACCGGCAGCCTGGCACCCCACGAGCATCCCGGCACCAAGCTTGCTAAGATAAAACTCTCAAATCTAGAACATTCGCCACAATCAGTTTTTTTTACTATTTATCTTTTGCCGGTTACATTTTGGAGACAGCGCAATGAAAGTCTCCAAAGAAACGCACAAAGTATTTTGCTTCAACATTTATTGTGCGAACCGCAAAGGAACTCTCCGAGCTACTTATTAAGTTATTCTTGAAAAAACAGCCCGGGAGTTTTCAAAGCCAAAGTAAAAAGCTCCTTTCTGAGCTAAGCTTTACTAAGAGTGCTTCTCCAAAGACCACAGCGTTGCTTAATATAACATAAACAGTGCTCAAATTTGAATAATTTATCGGCAGGTACGGCAATCGCGAACGAAGTCGTAGGTACAGCTAGTATCATAATATAACTATTCAACAAACCTGTTTAACTTCCCAGTAATTTGAACGGCAATACAGTTTCCGTCCGCGCGGTTATGTATTCGAGTTTACTGCAGAGTTACCTAATTTGGTAATTCTTGTTAGCGAACTCCGCGTTGACAATTAGGTACCTATCACAGCTAATCTTGTTATTTACAACTTTAGATTAGCTCTTAAACTTGGCAGTGTTTTAAGTAAAACTAGAACAATTCTACATTTTATACCTACCACAGTTTCCTCTAAATGCAAGTTCTTTTTTTATGCCTGATAGGTTAGCCTTTGACCACTATCTCCCCTGATGGTAAGTGATGATGTGGTCGAAGATGTTCAGGCTAAACTAGAAGTACTTGCTCTCAAGGACAGCTGCCGGAACACACCGTCAGCTGCTTGGCGACAGATTTTCTACTTGAGGGTGGTAGCTATCCAGGCGGGCATTCGCAAAATGTCCTTCCACCATGCTGTAACGACTGCCATCCTAAGACAACAACCGGGACCGACGGCTTAACGTGCCCTCCAAAGCACGGAAGCGCTCAGTAATACTGTCACTAGCGGTCACCCAAAAGCAGTCAAAAAGCAGTCAGCTCCGCAGTCAAATAGAAGAAACTGGTTCTGTGGAGTTTTCACACAGTAGTGAGAACAGTACTGAACGTGAGGCTGAACCTGAGCCTTATAAAGGTGCAGGTTATGGGCCGACGTGATATACCATCTCGTCTTTCCGAGCACATCAAGCTTCTTAGAGACAAATTTAGCCTTATTTTCTAAGTTTCAGCGAAATTAAACGACGCTCAATATGACAACGTCAAGTACTCAGATGCTAGTTGGGGCGGCAAAGGGAGTGTCTTCAAATCAGAGGCACACGACTTAAGGAATATTTTTTAACGCTCAACGCACAAACTTGTATCTTCTTGGGGTTAAATTTCAATAAGTTCAGTTGTATGCTGCAATAGTTATACATAACGCATAGCTGTAATTAGGTACTTTATTATACAATAAGTTTTTGAACAATTATTGTTAATTTGGAATCGTTTCAAAGATTTTCATGAAATGGATGAAGAGGACTGTGGGCTACCGTGGAAAATGTACTAAGCAGTCCTAACTGCAGACATGAATATGTACTCAATGTGTAATGCAACCGGCTTTAATAGTGCAGCTCCGGAGATAATTATACTTTGCATATCAACATCTTCCACTGACACTTCATGCACAATTTAAGATAGGATAGGATTTTAACACTTTATCTTTAGTTCCTCTGACGGTTTGTGACGATGTGCTTGAAGATATGGTTCTGACTACATTAAAATTACTGGCTCTCAAAGACTGTTGTTGGAACACACTGTTAGGTGTATTTGGTGACAGATTTTACGCTCGAGGATATTTTGTAAATATCAATGGAAAAAAATTGTCACATCTGTAAATTAATGTTGGAATACAAAGGTATCAAAACGCCCACATATTGACAGAAATGTAAAAAAAAAATCCTATTGTCATCTACCAACAAGAGTTTATGCGTTCACACAGAAATAAATGAACTGATGTTTACTATATGAATTGTACTTCTATATCTTGAAAAAATGGATTGTGGATATACTACTCGTTGAATTGTTGACCGACATGCTGAATATAGAATATGAAGATTGACATGAAGAGACACATATTATTATACATGATTTTTTTCCATCATCACTATTCCTGTGAGTGAAACACTGTCCTGAAGTATCATTATCATCACATCAATCGGAACGTCTATCATTGAACAAGGTCTCCCACATTGGGGGAATTGTCCGTAATCCCTACGCTTGGCAGGCGTCTTGGGGATCGTAGTAGAATTGTCACTTCTTCAAAAGGCGCTGGTTCCCATGCAATTACCTTCCGGTATATTTCCCTTAGTCGCCTCTTACGACGCCCACGGAAACAAATGGGAAAATGACATTCGAACCTTGCACCCTACGAAGTGTGTATATGACAAATAAGTTTCCTACCTTCTTACTAAAAACATTCTTTAAAAGTTTTTTGTGGGTTTTAAGAAGGACTTAACTGCAAAATAATACTAATCATAGAGAGGGCTCCACTAACCACCTTAGCTTGTTGGGTTTCATTACACGGTGGACGTAGAACGAAATCTTACAAAAAATGTGGTAAGTATACAGGGTGTGGCGTAAAGAGTGGATAATCCTTTACCTACGGTTGGGGGACATCACGACTGTTTGAAAAATGACAATTTACATTCAGTAAAAGTGTCACGGTTTTCGACTTATTGAACATTTTTGAAAATTTGAAAAAAGTTGGACTTTAGCTCACTCTTTTGAGTGCCAAATTTGCAATTCAAGGATTTTTTTCAGAGATTTTTTTCATGCTTTTTTTTTGTAGCTGTGATGGCCTAGTGGCATTGGCTATGTCTGCCGTGCAGCAGGTCCGTGGTGCGAATCCTCCCGCGGGCTTGAGCTTCACCGCATGGTGGAAAGGCATTTTGCGAATGCCTGCCTGGCTAGTGACCACCCTCAAGTAGAAAATCTGTCGATAAACCCCTAACTGTGTGTTCCGGCAGCAGTCCTTGAGAGTCAGTGAAATTACAGGCACATTGTTACGGTTTTTTTTTCAAGGTCTTGAACGTTACCCGCTTTCAATCCTGGCATCCCTAGGCGCAGATTAATAAGGCATATTTTTATCTGAAAGTTTATCGGTAAGTGGCATGATCTGTGGTTTTTGCCCCTTCCTCGACGAAGGTTCGAGAAACTGTCGCCGCCCCGTAAATACGGCGGAAGAGCAGTTTTGGACTCTTTTTCGCCCAGCAACCCATGTAAGACGCTGCCTGCTGCGAGGTAAGTCTTGATTCCCGTGGCGTGCCCTAGCGGCTTTGGAGTTTGGCAATTGACAAACTAATTTCGATATTTTCAGGGCGGGACCACGATCAGGACAGCGTTCCACTGAGATTCTGGACGATACATACCAGCTGAAATAAAGTCCTAGGAGGCGACTTTCCAAGTGTGAGACGTGAAGTCACCAGAACGCTACAAGCGCCTTTCAACCTCCCAAAAGGAGCTTCCTGGTTAGGAGGGGAAAACTTCACGGTTAGGGGTTGAAGAATAACCACCTACCATAGCCCCCCAGCTCAGGCAGACAGCCCGAGTGAACGGTTTGAGCTGTCAGCGCTCTGCTTTGCGTCCCTGATGCAGTAGGGCTGCTGACAAATGAAGTAATTTCACCCCAAGGCTGTATACCGTCGCACCGATCCGGTATTTATTTCTTTTCCCGGTTTTATATAGCCGGGTGGCGCCCTTTTCTTTATTTATAATAACGGTATTCATCTTTCACCTTATGCGACTCACGATTTTTTCCCCTGAGATAACTAATTTTCTTGAGCAAGCTGGTTTATTACTATAATTCACTTTAAATATTAAATCATTTTAATCTAGGACACTAATTGTATGTAAAGTAAAGTAAAGTAAATTTATTTCACAGAAAGTATAAATGTATGTTACATTACAGTGTCTTAACTAACCCTAAGAGTAATTTAGACGATACATATCTATTATAATATTATGTAGCACACACTTTATATTATCAGTGAGCCCCAAACTCGGCTAGGCCTGTATCTTGGGACCCGTATGACCACTTGGGAAACACACTTCGGGTATGCAAATACATCATGACATGACGGATTGGAAATACCTGTAATGGTGCCAAGAGTGTGTTTCCCATGCAGCCTGCTATAACACACTGATTATCTAAGGCTGATTTATCGCGCGGCCTACTTAGCTGATGTACTGAAGGTGTGGTTAAACTATTACAAATATAAAATAAAATAATACTAATAATTTTACAGTTGTTTTTGATCCTAGCTGAAACTTTGCTATTCATGTTGTATAAGAATATACAAGAATACAAATAAAAACTAAGCCAAAATAGTAATTACAAACATTAAAATAAATTACATTTAATTAAATTCGAATCAATAATCAAATTATTATAAACATTCTAAATTTTACTGTTTGGTATAAATGTGTGAAAAGGGGGAACTATGAGAATAGGTGTGGATGAGTGAGTGTGAGAGGGTGTGTGAATGTAGAAGGGGTGTGTGGGAACATGTATCTTAGTATTAAAGTTAAGGATTCAGCCTCTGAGTATATAAATACTATAATTGGTATTTACATTTCTTACGAGTACGTAAACTTACTTTAATCATTGATTGAACGTGCGTTACGAGTTATTGTATACAGTTACCAAAGCTTCGGTTTGCACATAGTTAAGTGAAAGCAACCATTTTTTCACTTTAGCTCTAGCTTTCCGATGTGAGCACTCCTTTAGGTCACATCCCTTACACACGGCATTATAAGTAAACGTTTGGGAGTAAGGTGGGAGACGACGTGCGAATACTGTGTTAACATTCAAGAGAGGAATCCTTTTTGGGCGTCCTCTCTTGAACGTTTCGGGGAAGTTATTATGTCTTACAGTGACGGCGCGCGCTATATACAGTTGCCTCACTGTGAGGACGTCTACTATTTGGAAGAGAAGGTCCGTTGGGTAGCGGCGCGGTTTTCCGAGCATTACTTTTATAACAGCCCGCTGAGCTCTTTCCAACTCAATCAAGTGTGTCTTGGCAGCACTACCCCAAACGCCAATGCAATATTGAAGTAAAGATTGGCATAATGCGACATAAACCAATTTCCTTACCTCAACACTGGCGGCTGGCCTAAGTATTTTCATTAAATAAATGAGTTTCCTTGTCTTTTTAGCCACATAGGAGATATGTTGTTTAAATGACAGGTTCTGATCGATTTGAACTCCAAGGTATTTGATTAAGGGTACTCTTTTGATACAAATACATGCACAGCTAAATTCCTCTTTATCAAAACATTTAAGTTTTTGACAGTTCATGTTGTGAATTTTAAGGTTGCTCAAAGGTACATCTGGCTCAGTAGCGCGAGTTATGTGGAATGGGATAAAATTGGTTTTCGTCGCATTTAGGGAGAGCAGATTCAAATCAAGCCAGTTTGCTATGACGCACATGCCCTTTTCTGCTGACCTTGTTGCACTTTCCCAGTCTATGCCACTAAAAATCGCCACTGTATCATCCGCATAACAGATGAGGTCAGCTGAGATGTCCAATCTGAGAATGTCATCCATGTACAATGTGAAAAGGGTTGGCGAGAGAATCCCGCCTTGGGGGACTCCATAGGCGACTGTACGCTCGTCACTTATGTATTCTCCGATCCTAACCACCTGACATCTACCGCTAAGGTAACTGGAAAACCACGCCAGTGCGGTTCCACGGATGCCAAAACTTTCTAATTTCTTTAACAGGATAGGAGTTGAAACGGTGTCAAAAGCTTTGGCAAGATCGAGGAACACGCCCACGCTTCTTTTCCCTTTGTCCAGATGAGACGTCACAGTTTCCACCAGAAGTTGCACGGCATCCTCAGCCGACAGTCCACGTCTGAAACCAAACTGGTGATTGGACAGTAACTTGTTCTTTTGAAGAAAATCAGTGAGACGCTTATTGACGAGCTTTTCTAGAATTTTTGATAGTATACTGAGAAGCGAAATTGGCCGATAGTTTTCCACGCTATCTTTAGGCCCACTTTTATGGATAGGGGAGACTACGGCCTTCTTCCAGTAATTTGGAAATATGCCAGATGACATACTCAGATTGCAAATGTGTGCTAGTGGTTCAGCAATTGCATTTACAGAGTATTTCAATAACATTGGTGTAATTGAGTCTATTCCTGGCGCACTGTCAGATTTGAATCCTGCAATGATTCTGCCAATTTCATGAGGATCAGTAGCTACCATAAAGAATGAGTTTGACATAGTACTCTCTGTTTTAAGTTTGGCACAGAGTGTCGCCTCTGTTGTGTTGAGTTTCTGAAGAGTGTCAGAGGCCAACAATGATCCGACAGTTGCGTAGTGCTTGTTGACTTCGTTAAGGACTTCTTGTGGGCTACATGTCCTCTGAAGTAGCTCATGCGAGTCTTTTTTCGGGCTAGGAATGTCACAGACGCTTTTTATAGACTTCCACAGTTTTTTGGGGTCATTGCAGTTTTGACTAAGTTGGTGGTTGTCGTGGTTAACTTTAGTTTCGTGTAACAGATTATTACAGAAATTTTTGTAGCGTTTGTACGTAATTTTCAGGCATTCATTATTTGGTTGTTCCCTAACCTGCAAGTGAAGATTGTCACGATGTCTCATGCACCTTATTAAACCAGGGGTGATCCAGGACTTCAAATTAAACTTACTACGGCTGATTTTGATTTTACTGGTGTATTTTTCAATGCATTCTGACATAATCTGATTGAACTCATAAAGGGCGATGTTCACGTTGTCATTATTAAATACTTTGCTCCAGTTTGTATTTTTAAGCTCATTAGCTATGCTTGTATAATCAGTCCTTGATAAGAATCTGTTCAGTTTTACGGGATTAACTTTTGTTAAATTGAGACCAGCCATTATCGGACTGTGGTCTGTGAAAGGACACTTGCAGACCACTCCTGCCGCTTTTCCATTTGTTTTGACGTATATGTGGTCAAGACAGGTCAAAATTCTAGTTGGGTGAGTAATAGCAGGGAGGAGGCCGTGCTCCGCCATGACACACTGATAAGTTGAATTTCCGGTATCTGGACTCTCATCAAGTAGATTGATATTCATATCACCAGTAACGATAAGCGCTTTTTGATGTTTCATGGACTCAAGCAAAAAGTCGAGCGATGTGGTAAATAAGTCTGTACTGGTGAAAGATGGAGAGCGATAAATACCTATAATTGTAGTGCTGTTAGATATATTTACCACTAGGCAATTTGCCTCGTCGAAAGTGGGCTCTAAGGCACAAGCAGACCAACAGTCCCATACATAAATCGTAACACCCCCGCATTTGTTGAATACCTTTGAAGTGTGAAAAACGTTATAGGCAGGCAACTGTGGAATGTGTGGATCTTCTTGAAGCCAACACTCAGTTAGGATTATAGCATCGTAAGTAATGTTAAGACGTTTTAATAAAGTAAGAAGCTCGAAGAAGTTCTTTTGTATACTACGAATATTACATGTCAGAGTTTTAAAATTGTAGGTATTAATAATATCTTTGCACATTTCCGGGTGGCTGACGGTACTACACTCGATCTCAAGAGTTTTTTCTATGTCTGTGTATAAGTCTGACTTATCCATATTTACTTATAATGGAATAGAGTAGTAAATACTTATTCAAAAACGAGGTTGGTGTCGCACCATAACAGCCAAGTTTATTTGTAATTTTTGGTGATCTTACAAAGACATGTTTATATGTTTGTACCAGCAATAAGAAATATTTACTGTACTCAAATGTCTCATAACGCCTATATGTGGGTTGTGTTAATGTGTATGTGTGGAGTGTTGGGAGATGGTGGGTGGTTCTTACGACAAAATAAGCTAAATAATTATAAATTGAATCGTTTACATGACGTGATTTTGGTATTTGCCTTTTTATAAAAAAATTAAATAACTGATATAAAAAATTATACAAAATACCAAACTTTTGCTTTTTAAGCTTGAAATAATTAGTGTCCCTGTAAGTGACCAACAACAGGAGCTGAAATCCGGGCCAGATCTGCTGAACTGCTGATAGTAACAGGCGGTCTTCCTTCTGTTTTTCGGACCTGAATTTTTCCATTACTAACCCAGCAGAATTTATACCCGTGTTCTTTGGCCCTGGCTCTGGCTTCACGAAATAAAATACGGTTTGGTTTTGTGAGATGCTCATTAATGTAAAGTTTTCTGTCAGGGCCCTGAATGTTGATGTCAACTGATGTGAGATGGCGAACAGTCTTGGAGGCCTTGAGCATGTCATCTCTCTTCGCTTTTCTAGTCAGCCTGACAACAACTGGGCGGGGAAACTTTGAGTCATTGACAGGACGTTGCGTATTGTTGTCAGCGTTAGGCCTAAATTTAGGACCTACGCGCGTCACCCAGTCTATGTCAGATTCGGAGAGGCTTACTCCTATTTTGGAGGCGGTGACCAAAACAGTGTGCGTAAGATTTTCGTTGTGATTTTCGTTTATACCCATAATTTCTATCTCGTTTTTTAATGCATTTTGACCTTGTTGGTTAATCTGTTCCTCAAGTTGGTGTATAGTTTCTTGAAGTGTTGGTATCATCTCGTGTGTAGTTTCTAATGCCGTAATCCTTTGGTCAAAATTATCTAACCTCTCAAAACACCGTGCCATTCCGTCTGCCAAGCACTTTTTCATCTCAGCCATGTCTTGTCTAAGAAGACGCAGTTCGTTCGCAACTAAAGTGTCCGATAAGGTGTTTTCTAGGTCAGTGGTAGGAGAACTAACCGCCACTCTTTTATTAGCGCGGGACTTCAAAGATGCGCTAGAGGTTGAACCCTCCTGTGGGATAGACGATCGAACTGGCGTGTTTGTGTTATCAGCTTTTGGCTGCTTAGCCCGGCAAGCTGGACATTGCCAGTTATTCAATTTATTTGGGTCCTTAGCAGCCAAATTCACGCACATAGGGTGGTAATATCCGTTACAATCCACGCATGTGATTGCCCGCGTTGAGGATATAGCTTGATTACAAGCAGCGCAGTCTGAATTCATTATTCTTATTGCATACAAAACAACAAAGTATGACTAAGCGTTCTGTGGTTAAGCGGCGAACAAGGTGCGTGGGAGAAGCGCAGTAATACACGCGCGATGCTTGGCAAGAAAGAGATAGGTTTAGTTACCTGCAGCGGCCGTTAACCGGTTGCTCCTTATCTGAGGCACGTTGGTTTCAACAGCTGATCTGATTTGTTTACATGTAATTTTCTTCGTTATTAATAAAAGATTTGTAAACCAGGTTGCAGTATCTTGTAGCCTGTAGTATGCTGGTTACATAGGTGTTAAATTTCACTAGTTTCTTACACTTTTCCGAACGTTTATAATTTAAAATTCGAGAGCCACTTTAACACGTGTGATTTTGCAGGCGCGCGCCGTTAAATTTCTGTGGATGTGGATCTACGTTGCTGGCACACAGAAATTATAATTGAGGCAATTTTATGTAATAATTAGTTCTGTGCTGCTCGCTCGCTCTGGGCATATTTTTGAAATGTTTTAAATTTTAATATGCCTCTTATTCCTGGCGCTAGCGAGCAACCCCTATTGATATGAAATGTGTTCTGGACTGATATAGCCTATTGTTTCAATAACAATTGTGTGTATGTTTGTAAAATAAATTATTACTCCAACTTATTGAACGCTCCATACCTACTGTTTTTTATTTGTGTTTTAAAGCCTCTTCATTTAGATAGGTAGTGTTAGGTTAGGTGTGTGGAAGCTTCTCTTCCCCACCTGGAGAGTTGCCACTTTGGTGTTTCTTTAATTTAAATATATATTACCCAAATTTTATCATCAACGAACTATTAATGTAACAACATGAGTCTTAATAACTATGTCTCAAGGTGACGGGCGCAGTGCAATTGGTGCCTTGCGACGAAATGCATCTGTTATTGGCAGAGGTTAGTCCGATTAACAACAGGTGGGCCTCGTGCTTGTTTCGTCACAATAACATAAAAAAAAGCTTTTCATCTATATCCTTGCTCTACACGTATCAATAGTATTAAAATGGTGGTAGTTACAAAATCCTATATGTTCATCTACGTATCTTGTTAATATAAGAAATTTAGGGCATAAAACTGTTCCACAAAACTGTTAAGCAACAACTAAAATATTTACAAGTATAATGACCAGATCTAAATGGTTGTTTTATTACAATTATGGGTAGAATCTTATGTCGGTAGTTAAATATTTAATATTTATGCACTGCGTTCCATCAAGTCATATTAAATCTCATTTAAACGCTCATCGCCTTATCCGAACTACATTGCCCTGAATAAAAGATGGTCCTTAATTATTTATATTACGGAATCCGCTAACCGGGTCTTGTTTTGAATAACTTACAAGTTTACGACCCACACGTATTCACTTTGAGTGGTTTTTCGTGACTTTAGTGAGTGGAAATCGCTTCCCCTGGCTCTATAAACAAATTAATTTGTTAGTTTTTAAACAATAATTTTATTTTTGTAGTATATCGAAAGTTGGTTTTTGAGTTGTTACCAAAACAAATAAAAAACACCTTTTTTAATAAATCCACGACACACGATAAATATTTTTTGGTAAACTTATATCCCTTGGTCGGGACCAAATTTGCGGAAAAAATTATTCTACATATAAAATAAGTATATCGGAAATGCAATGCGAGTTTCAAACTTCTGTAAATAAACTATTTAACAACGTTCGATATGTTTCGAGATTTAGGCCTTTTATTATTGACAGTTTTAATCCAAATTGAAGGTTCCAATGATAGATATAACACTAGTTTAGGATAGATATATATATAGATATAGCCAATATACTTTAAAATTCACAACTGTCATCAAAAATGAAGTTCCTAGTGAGAGCTATAATTCCAGTTGAGAAAAAAGTAGATTTTATTCAATTGTTTTTGAGGTCGTCCTCAAAATTTTGACAACTTGAACAGTCATTTTGATAGCTATATTTATCTTCCATCTTTTGCCAAGGTGATTGTTTTGAGTCCAATTTATCTTAAATGTGTAATCAAAGATACCCGAACGACTGTTCACGTCGTACATACGTCGTCGTATTAAATTGACTCAAACCTAAATGGTTTCAAGTCAAACCCATAGAATCTATACTTACTTCCTTTCAACGAATATTATCAACTAACATTTACATAACGTATCCGTATCATATGAATTATGTACTGATATTATTATTTACCTCCAATTACCTGTGTTAACGTATCTTATCAATAATTTCATTTAATTACACAACATTCCATGCCTAGCCCGATTCAGACACGTTAACAGTGTAAGCAGATGAGTATCTAAATAATATGGAAGTTAATAAACTAGTTTTTTTACCTTGATAACATGAATCTTAATCAAATCTAACTTCTTTATAGCAAAGCATCACAAAGTATAACGAATAATTCCCTAAAGCTTATCTACAGCGAGGTTGCATAATTCGCCTTTCAAACCACAAACAGCGGTGTTCTACGTTTCACCCTCATTTTGAGAATAACGACCATTATTTCCCAAGTGAAAAATCTATTAATAACAAAGCCTGCGGGAGACCGAGGGATGAGACGTCAACTCGTTTACAATAGGGTATTACTTAACAGGTGTTCGGAGAAAATACGAGTTTGTAGCAGGAACGATGACGCGGCTGTTTCGTAGTAAGTTAATTGGAGGTAAATAATAATATCAGTACATAATTCATATGATACGGATACGTTATGTAAATGTTAGTTGATAATATTCGTTGAAAGGAAGTAAGTATAGATTCTATGGGTTTGACTTGAAACCATTTAGTCAAGTTGTCAAAATTTTGAGGATGATCTCAAAAACAATTGAATAAAATCTATTTTTTTCTCTACTGGAATTATAGCTCTCACTAGGAACTTCATTTTTGATGACAGTTGTGAATTTTAAATTATATTGGCTATATATCTAAAACTATCTATCCTAAACTAGTGTAATATCTATCATTGGAACCTTCAATTTGGATTAAAACTGTCAATAATAAAAGGCCTAAATCTCGAAACATATCGAACGTTGATAAATAGTTTATTTACATTTATTTATTTTTATTTAGCATTTGGACTCCCTATGAGTCCAAATGCTTTTACTGTAGTAGCTGTAGTATTGTAGTAGCTGTAGTTTTGTATATAGTTTGTAGTATTTGTTTAATAAAGGCATACCGCCATTAAAAAAAAAAAGTTTTTACAGAAGTTTGAAACTAACATCACATTTCCGATATACTTGTTTTATATGGAGATTCATTTTTTCCGCAAATTTGGTCCCGACCAAGGGATATAAGTTTACCAAAATTTTATTTATCGTGTGTAGTGAGTTTATTAAAAAAGATGTTTTTATAATACACTTCTGGACTCATCTATTGGCCCACCTTGTATTTTCAGTTTCGTTTGGTCCTAGCTAAAATTTTATATTAGGTCGAGCAAAAAGTTTTTATGCAGTTTTGAACCTGGCACATTTTACCATCTTTTTCGATCGTATTGTTTTAAATTTGAATTCAGAATACCATACGACATGGAGCTACGCCTAACAAGTCGGATATGCGCCTTGTTAAAGGCAATTGATTTTTGAATAAAAAACATGTTTTATCAAATAAAGGTTTAATTTAATAACGCGTGTTGCCTCCATGGGCAAATACCACAGCTCTCATACGATAAGGCATAGAGTTTATCAACCGCTCTATGAAATTTTGAGGGATCATCTCCCATTCCTCTTCTATGGCAGTTTTCAACTCCTGCATCGTCTGGGCAACTGGCTGACGAGCCCTAATACGTCTTTTTAGCTCGTCCCACATGTGCTCAATAGGGTTCATGTCTGGGCTTCTGGCTGGCCAGTCCATAACTGTGATGTTCACATCCCGAAGATATTCCCTGACGATGCCGGCCGCATGGGCTCTTGCATTATCATGCATAAAAAGGAAATTTGGGCCCACATAGTCCGCGTATGGTATCACGTGAGGTTCTAAGCACTCACGAATGTACCTTTCAGCATTTAATGTTGGCAGCCGTGGTCCTGTAACAACCTCAAGTTGAGTTTTGCCGCTCGCGGATATACCGCCCCAGACAGTCCATGAGCCACCGCCATAAGCAACCCTCTCTTCAAAGCAGCATTGTGCGAAACGCTCTCCCTTACGTCGGTAGACCTTCTTCCTTCCATCATTGCCATGTAACACAATTTTAGACTCATCAGAAAAGAGTACACGGCTCCAATCTTGCTGTGTCCAATTTAAATGACTGCGTGCGAAATGAAGGCGCGCTGTTCGGTGGGCTCGCGTTAGTTTGGGCCCATTAGCTGGCTTGTGTGGTACCATATTGCGTTCTTTTAACCTTCTCCGAACAGTTCGAGCGCTCACAGATACTCCGTGGAAGTCGCGAAGTTGGTTTTGTATCTCAATGGAGGTAAGGTGACGATTTCTCAAGCTGGTCGTCACGATGAATCGATCCTGCCTTTCAGTTGTGACCCGAGATCGTGGCCTTCCTTGGCGACGAACAAAGCCGCCAGTCTCTAGGTACCTCCGATAAACATTTCGGACCGCAGATCGACTTAAATTAAGTTGAGCACTCACGTTTCTTTGGCTGTGTCCGGCCTGAATAAGTGCCACAGCTTGGGCGGCGACTTCAGGTGAAGTATCCATAGATTATTGATAGAACCTCACCTTAATGTTAGGAATAAGTAATGTTTGTTACAAAACCAAAGATATCAATCACTTTTTCAAGAATTAAATCCAAGTAAACCAATAAAACCAAGTTTTCTTAGTATTCGATTGTTTGATATCAACAAACAGGCTCCAAATTGTCTTTTGTTTCTTTAAATTCTGTGTTCGAAATTCAAAAAAAGACTATTGAATGAAATTGTGAATGTGCCAGGTTTAAAACTGCATAAAAACTTTTTGCTCGACCTAATATAAAATTTTAGCTAGGACCAAACGAAACTGAAAATACAAGGTGGGCCAATAGATGAGTCCAGAAGTGTATATAAACATCAAAAATAAAATTCTTATTTAAAAACTCGCTCTAACAAATTAATTTGTTTACAGAGTCAGTGGCAGCGATCTCAACTCACTAAAGTCACGAAAAATCGTTCAAAGTGAATACGTGTGGGTTGTTAACTTGTTATTTATTCAAAACAAGACCCGGTTAGCAGATTCCATAATATAAATAGTTAAGGACCATCTTTCATTCAGGGCAATGTAGCTCGGAAAAGGCGATGAGCGTTTAAACGAGATTTAATATGACTTGACGGAACGCAGTGCGTAAATAATAAATATGTAACTGCCCACATAAGATTCTACCAATGATGGTAATAAAACAACCATTTAGATCTGGTCATTATACTCGTAAATATTTTAGTTGTTGTTAACAGTTTTGTGGAACAGTTTTATGCCCTAAATGTCTTATATTAACAAGATACGTAGATGAACATATAGGATTTTGTAACTACCACCATTTTAATAGTATTGATACGTGTAGAGCAAGGATATAGATGAAAAGCTTTTTTTATGTTACTGTGACGGAACAAGCCTGAGGCCCACCTGTTGTTAAGTGGACTTACCTCAGCCTATAACAGACGCATTTCGTCAACGATTGCACTGTGCCCGTCACACTGAGACGTACAGTTCTTAGGTCTCATGTGCCTGTAATTTTACGGGCTCTCAAGGACTGCTGCCGGAACACACTGTTAGGTGCTTGGCGACAGATTTCCTACTTGAAGGTGGTCACTAGCCAGGCGGGCATTCGCAAAATGCCCTTCCACCATGCGATGAAGCTCAAGCCCGCGGGGGGATTCGCACCACGGACCTGCTGCACAAATGCCACAAGGCCATCACAGCTACAAAAAAAAAGCTCTCTATATCTCGGAAAGAAGGTCGTATTGAATTCATATTGTAGAAGAGAATTTCAATTTCTCACTTCATGTTATTCTATTCTTAATGAACGGGAATGTAGTTCTGCACAATTTGTTATACTACCAACAATGCCGATAAATGTTAAGCATAACAAGCGTAAAGGAAGTTTATGATGAGAATCATCGTGAGAGAGGTTACATACGAGTAATGGAGACATTTCAGGAGCAATAACCACAACATAGAGGTTGGAACAGTTACATAGATCAAGTATTTTTTAGGATTCCATACCCAAAGGGCAAAAAGGAGGACTGTTAATGAGACTACGGTGTCTGTCTGTCTACCCGTCCATAGAATATATAAGATTTTAATAAAATAAATGCTATTATTGACTTTACATTACACTATTTTATATAAGTTATTTAAAAATAATTTAACGGTAGTATATTTGGTTACATTGTTTATTTGATAATCAATGATGTTATTTATTTTTGTTTTTTTTTTATTTATAATGGGTTAGAAACTTTACTACTGAATAAATAAAGTGAATTGTTTTATTTGGAATATTTTATGATAAAAAGCAAATATATTACCTCTGTGTGCATCTTGCCATGATAAGATGACAGAGATAGCGGACTTATATATTAAAAATCATTACATATACAATAATAACAGATATTTTTAAAATATTTAATAAAAACATCAAATTAATAATTTAATAAAACACTTCATACAAAATACACAAAATACAAAAATATATCTGGTGACAATTCCGCCTAATTTTCCTGCTAAGCCGACGTGACGTCACAAACGCCGCGGCCAAACCGGAAGAATTTTCGAAGCGTTTCGATTCTACACGAAGCATCAGTTTTTCGATCGTGCGCTCGTAGAATCAAGACCTCCTGAGGATGCTTTATATTTTTTTATATTTTTGTATTTTTTAAGTATTTTATTAAAATATTAATTTGATGTTTTCATAAAATATGTTAAAAATATCTGTTATTATTAAATATAGATTTCCGCAAAGTAACGCCTGAATCTATTTATTACATTACCATAAACATTACATAAGTACAAATTTAACGAAAGACAAAATTTAAGTCGTTTGCGGGATATAAATAAAGAATATAAAATATAGTAATAATGTAATTTTTTCTCATGTTAAATTTGTAATTTTGTAATATAATCCGCAGAGCAGGCGTTACTGTAAACATTACAATATTTAAACCATTACTTATAATTGACTTATTCTCTCAAGGCTGTGAATTAATAGATTTTAAATTAGCTACTAAATCAGTTTTCCAATAGAAAAATCATATGATTGGAATGTAAGTTTAGAATTAATATTTATTTGATATTTTTGTGCTTGTCACAAGTATAAGAAACATTTCTTTTATTTTTTGGAATAAGATTATCTTTGCCTGATACACTGCGCTACTATCTATAACGTTAACTGAGTGGCGATAGTGTAGATGTAGAATTTTGAAATTTGGTGTTTGGTACCCGGGTCAAACTATTATTTGTTTTTTTTTACTACATGGGACAACAATTGTAGTAAAAAGTCGGAGTTCAGACACCTGATCCTACCCCTTCTAGGAATTCTGGCGTAATAATACATAAACACTAATAAGGTAAGGTTTCTGGATTGATGAATGGGTTGTGAAGGAACGAATAAAATAATAGACACAGATCATACTCAGCTTTTTTGTGGAAGAGAGCATAATACAATATTACTTTCACTCACTAGTGTATATAGACACTCGCTCCATATACACTAGTGATTAACCAACCAGTATTTATTTTCTGTTTACATGTTCCACGTGATCCCAAATAGCTAAGATACTGTTAATATAGTTTACTGTGCATAATCACAGCAAAAAGAATATGAAAACGGAGTAAGTGCTACGCTTTGATACTTTTGCCTTAAAGTTGAAAATAGAATAAACCTTACGTCCTGTAATTAGGGTCCATAATAAAACGTAATGACCCAAATTATGACCTTTTTAGGAGCAAAAACGCAATAGGATTGTGATCGTTAGGTAGCCCATTTTGAGGATGAAATAGGTATGTTTAGGCTATTTAATCTATAATTAAGTGTCACCCTTGCTACACGAGGTCATAAATCATACATGTCACCGATCACTAATTTGCAATTTGCATACGCGAATTGATGTAAATTTGTAAGATATGCAGAATACCATAATATATTAAAATTTCTATGGACTATTTTATTTCCTTTTCTTGGATGATGTAAATGACAATTTGTCCCTAAGTTAAAACTACACATAATATTCAACATGCCACCACTTACGTCAACGTTGCGCGAGCGAGGTGTTGCTCTCTCCAATAGGGGAGGTGATCATGATGATGATTTACCTAGTTACATAGTTACTATAGAAGCAATGATGGCCGAGCGGTAATAGAGATATGGACTGCTGTGCCGCAGGTCCATGGTTCAGTCCCCACACTGAGCCGCATAGTGGAAGGGCATTTTGCAATTGCCGACCTGGCTAGCTACCACGTAGAATATCTGTCGCCAAGCAACTAACGGTGTGTTCCTTGATACATAGTTGTTAAGTTTCATGTGCCTGTAATTTTACTGGCTCTTAAGGACCGGTAGCAGTCCTTGAGAGCCAGTAGAATTACAGGCACATGAAACTTAACAACTATGTATCAAGGAACACACCGTTAGTTGCTTGGCGACAGATATTGTGACGGGCGCAGTGCAATTCGTGACTTGTGATGAAAACCATCTGTTATAGACAGAGGTTAGTCCGCTTAACATCAGGTGGGCCTCGAGATTCTCACGTCACAATAAAAAAAAAAACAAGGTGAAAGCAAATAGAAAGCAAGGGTCAATCGATATTTGCCACGAGGAAAGGTAAGAAAACATTTATTTTGCTGAAAGTCAAACTATGTTATTGTAGAGTGGTGTGTATGTTAGGAACATGAAGCTACGACTTTGTAAAGTTGACAAAACGGGTAGGTACCTTTATTAACCCCCCGTGGGGTGCCGGGTTAGAATTGCACCTCCCCATATCATCCCGTGGGTGTCGTAAGAAGCGACTAAGGGAACAATACTGGAAGGTGGGCAGCAGCGCCTTCTAAAGAACTGCCATCTTACACTGCGATCCCCAAGCCGCCTGCCAAGCGTGGAGATTATGGCAAATACCTTCTTAATAGGGGAGGCTGTGTTCAGCAGTGGACGATGTTACAGTACCTTTATCACCTCTTACTTTTACTGAGCTCTCCAACTGGTAGGGGCACGATGACATAGTATACTGTGCTAATAGCTATCATATGCACATCACTCCGAAACCAGAAACATTGAATTACACGGCATAAATAAAAATAAATAGGTATATTATTTTAAACATATGTCTCGAGCGTCCATCAGTAGAAGAACTTAGTAGTGGTATAAAGAAGCACCCAGGGCTTTTAGGACACCATTTGATAAAGATCAATTATTAGAAACAATAGTAGACAAGGGAGGAAAATATAATGTTTTTTATATGTTGAGCGGCTAACAAGCATACGGCCTGACTGATGGTAAGCGGTTAACGTCGTTTATAGACATCTCCAATACCATTAGTACTGTCTAAAAAAAGGAAATCAGACAAAAAATATGTACTCGTAGTTGTACAATATTTTGAATTAAGCGCCAACATCATTGCCAATTACATCGAAGCTGTCTACTAATAATACATTTTTTTTTATGCCTGATAGGTAAGCCTTTGACCACTATCTCACATCATGGTAAGTGATGATGTGGTCGAAGATGTTGTTCAGGCTAACCTAGAAGTACTGGCTCTCAAGCACAGTTGCCGGAACACACCGTTAGGCGCTTGGCGACAGATTTTCTTCTTGAGGGTGGTTGCTAGCCAGGCAGGCATTCGCAAAATGCCCTACCACCATGCTATAACGACTGCCATCCTAAGACAACAACCGGGACCGACGCGTCGGTCCCGGTTGTTGTCTTAGGACGGCTTAACGTGCCCTCCGAAGCACGGAAGCGCTCAGTAGTAATGTCACTAGCGGTCACCCATCCAACTCATAACCGCAGGTGACGTTGCTTAACTTTGCTGATCGGTTGAGAACAGCTACATAAATTTCGCTACGAGCGCTTCGAAACATGATATAAAATTATATTCAGAGTATTCGTAGCTCCATGGTATCCGGTCCCTTTGCATCCAATATGTACATGGGGTAGGAGGTTTCAACGGGGAGGAACTATTGTCACTGAATTTAGTTATTCACTGATTGCCTGATTCACTTCGAACGTGAGTACTAATGAGTTGACGTATTCTGACCATTTCTTGTCTCGAAAGCTATTGATACAAAGATATAAAGAAGTTTTATTAGCCCTTCAGTAATTTTTTTTACAGGCAAGTTCAAAATACATTTAAGCCATATAACTACTTAAATAATTCTAATAAGGTCTATGTAAATAATTGATAAAATAATTATAATCGTAATATTTATACACTTAATATAGTTAAATAATTTACAGTTATCACGTTTGCACTTGTCCTAAGAACAAAGATTCTGCGAGCTGCATTGACATATATTCTATTTATGTGTAGAAGGGATTGTTTTAAAAAAAATTCTTAAGTTTTAGTTTGCACAAACTATATTTCAAGGTGGTCAAGCTTTTTGGTAATTCATTATACATCAGTATTTTCGAATAACGACCTTGTTTCTGTACTTTAGCTAATCTGATTGTAATATAAGGATTGAGGATAGACAAAATATTAACTTGTTAATAAGTTGATATAATTATTACAATGATATTGCTACAGAAATAAATAGTTCGATATTGACCAAACGTTAAATATAAAGTTTCTTATATTATAAGGATTAAAAAACCTTACAAAAAAGTTGTTCCATTATTGAATAAAGTGATACTGGCACATGTCAATGTACAAGGTCAATTATATATTAGCTCGGAAGGAATTTGTACATTCTATGGAGGGATCATTTCGAACTTTTTTATTCCATCCATCAACAGCGTTTAAACAAGAAACCCCAACATAATTCGTATAACAGATCCAGATTCTTATTCATAATTGATCAGCCAAATCCAAAGGCATCCTTCATTCTTTGAGAAATCCTTTGAGTGTATATACATGCAAAAAGTTAAGCGAAAGGCAACCTTATCACTTCTCATTCATTCATGGCTAACTTCTTGAACTCTTCAACGTAAGTAGGTTTTGGCTACACATCAGGCGCACAACAGAGCTTTAAGCCATATCTTAACGCCCTTCCTGATAGATATACTTTCTCTAAGAGCCCCGGAAGGAGGCCCTCTGTAACCTTTCTTGGGAATGCTTTCGTTAGTAGTATACCCAGTTGCGGTTTAACTAATAAGGGCATCAGTATGTTGTAGCACTCTGTTGTGTGCCTTATTAACAGCAACACTATAATCACGTTGACGTCAAACGTTTATTTATGTACTTGATATAGTTCTGTTATTGTACCATCTTATCAATTATTAGAGAAAACTTTGTAAACCATTTTTAAAGCCATATTTTATATTTTTAACGATTTAAAGGCGATTCTTATTAATTAGCACAATGGAATTTGACATACCTGTAAATTGGCGTTTAATCAGAGATTTGACATTAGTGTTGACAAACAGCCACTTAAAGTTTTACCAACCCATTCTGCGTTTGACAGGAGATTGACAGACATTTACGAAATGTTATTGCTAATGTTTCGTTTATTAATCGTTACAAAACCGGATATTACTCTCCAGATCCACTGTGGTTAGAGAGCTGGCAAATGTCAGTTTCAAAGATTATGAGTTTTTAACGTTCATTTTTAATCAGTGAGTGTTGGTAAAGGTTACATCTATACTAATATTATAAAGAGGAAAGGTTTGTATGTAAGTATGTTTGTAAAGGATTGGCTCAAAAAGTACTGAACCGATTTTAAAAATTCTTTCATCATTTAATTGCTACATTATCATTGATTAATATAGGCTATTTTAATTGCACGAAAATAATAAGAATCTCTACTAAAACTACAATAATGTTACCTAAAGTCTAAAAAAATCCCTATAAAATATCTTTCATCTCATGCGCTGTGAAAACTATTGATGATAGAACAAAAAAATGTTCCACAATATTAAAGAACATATCAATATCTACAAAAAATGTATCGTTAATATGTGTCTAACAATTGTAGTTATGTCACTATAACTACTTTTTAACATTTTAAAATTAAACAGAAATTCCGACCACAATCTGACAAAGATAATTACACCTTTGCTTTAATCCTTACATAAATAAATTATTTCCCATGCAAGGCTGTTTAAATACCTGTAAATTACTTTTTTGTTTATTAAAATCGGACATTCCATTCGAAAGATATTACGAGATTAATGATCCACAAATTGATTATGCATATCAGAACAGCATCCAAATCGGAGCAATGAATAATGTTTGTCCGAAATGTTTTGCTAAAAATGGACTTATGAAACCAATGGTATGTGTTGCGCGTCTGCAAAAGTTATTCTTCCTTATATTAAAGAGTCTCCAGAACTAATAAAAAGCCTATTGACAAATAATAACACCTTATCCGCGCATTTTTTAAATTATCTTAATCCTTCCGGCTTGCCACCTCATGAACTGAAATTAAAAAAGGATACTCCCATTATGCTATTGATATTTTATTTTTTACCCATTAAGCCCTCCAAATATGTGTAATGGGACAAGACTTTTGATAAAGGAATTGCGAGACAATGTGAATGTAGCTACTATCATCACCGGCCCCGCGGCTGGACAGCTCGCTCACATTTCGCGGATCCCGATGATACCGACGGATTTGCCTATATATTTCAAAATATTACAGTTTCCTATAAAGATATTGTTTGCACTTAGAATAAATAAATCCCAGGGACAACATTTTTCTATGTTTAGCATCGTTCTAATAAAAGAGTGCTTTTCTCATGGCCAACTATATGTTGCACTTTCTCGAGTAGGCTCTTCAAAATCAATATGATTTATTGCCATCTACAAATACCACTGCTAACATAACATAGCATTATGGTAAAAATAGAACATTAAAATAAAAACTCAATAAAATTAAAAAGATTTTAAAATAAATAATCAAAAAGTAAAAATAAATGTAAAAAAAAGCTTAGGATCAAAAGTCGGGTCGGGGTGCTAAATTTGTTATTCTATAAAATATGTGATTATAAGTACGTATGGGCATACATTCTCTTATATTATCAGACACAATTGCTTTCTTAATCACTACATACGAGTATTGACTGTAGACTGTTCTGTAATAGTAGTAGGTAATATAATGTACCTATCCAATTATTATTAGTATACCTATACTCTAAACCTCAGTGAAATCTTTTTAAAAATTACCCTTTGATGTCATTTATTCTGTTTCAATTTTGTTTTCAATCATCAAATTCCGTACCCAAAGGGAGCTAGCCATACACTATTGCTTAATACATTATAATTTAGGAATGTCCTGCATTTACTACGTTTATGCCAAAATATTTGAAAAATAAATGTCCACCCGTGCGAAGCCGGGAAGGGCCGCTAGTCCTTTTATATGTAAAGATATTACCGGACCGTCAATTTATTTATTATTATCAAAATTTTACAATTGTAACCAAAAAACACCGATGATTCAACAAAATATAACATTCAATTTTAATGATGTGATAAACTTCTATACGAACGATAATCTTAGATACGAAATTCATGTGTTTCCATCCTTCCATCCATCATCTTACCAATATGATCAACATTGAAAACTAATGCAAGCACCTGTTACCGAAAATTATCTTTATTCTTTGTTGTGGTATCGATGTTGTGTTTAGCTGGGGGTCATAGTTCAAATCCTTGCTAAGCTTTACCGCGTGGGTCGCAGAATGTCACCTAACCATTTCTTCCCGTGGGTGTTCTGAGAGGCGACTAAGGGAAAAGTGCGCCAAATGAGCAGCATGCCACTTCTCTCATAGACGTGAGTAGCTTGTTGTGTGCATTAGACGCATAACAGGGCTGTATACCATCATAGTGCCCTGCCAGGGTTACACACAATGTGTTCTTGTGTTCCTGTCTTGTATGTTGTTAGTGTAAATGTTCTTGTGTTTCGTCCAGTGTGTTAGAGAAAATATTTTGTATGACCTTGAAACTGTGCCCGGTGAATGGCAATAGCCTCACCCCCTATTACAAGGGACCAAAACCAATTGGCGAAACGTGGATGTTTACAAACCTTTGCCTACCCCTTCGGGAAATACATGCATGATTATATGTATAACGCAGTATTATGCGAATGCTTCCCTATTTATTACCCACCAGTAGAAAGTCTCTAAGCACCTAATGGTGTGCTCCGGCTGCGGTACTTGAGAGCCACATCCCATTCAAGATTAAGCCATCACATGAAGTCTATATAGTAGTCTGGTTGATTACCGCGCACCGTAGGCTATGACGGTTAAAGTAATACAATTGTTGCAAAAAGTTTCGGCAGAAAAAATAAGGTTCCGGAGGCTGGCGTGAAATCGGAGGATGCGGGTTCAATTCCCGTCCGAAACAATAAAAATATGTTCCAACAATTTGTAAATGTGATTTTCGCTCAGCATGCGATTGTGCTCATATTAAAAAAAATATCCTGTTTATTATCTTTGACTATATATTTGCTTAGGAAGTAGGAACAGGTGATATCAAGTATAATCAAAGTTCTACTTTTAACAGGATCTAAGTCTCTTCAGCAAGAGTCCGTCTTGTCAGTGCATCATCAAGCATAACGAGGACTGAGGCACAGCAACCATAATGGACAGTTGGGACGCTTAAAGGCAACAGACTTAGCCCTCTCGTGACATAAAAAATACCACTCTAGTCGGATCTCAACCCTTCCTTGGGAATTTTAATTTTTGAATGGGTAAGCCCATTACTAGTTGGCAAATAAAGCAATATGTGAAAATGATCCATGTAGTGTAAGTGTGTGCCTGAAGCGCAAAAACGCATACACGTTGATGAAAGTGATGTCATGTTGCTTATCTTCTGCACTGATATCCAATTATGAGGGGATATAAAATAAATCCTGACAAGGACGCAGAATTACAAACATCCAAAAATTATAAACATTCATTTAACAGCACTAACTACATTGCTATCTATATTATAACGCAGAGAGAAGTTAGTGTATCCTTACAAAAACCTATTTAAATCTAAAGAACCACTGAAATTGCCAACCAAAATATCAAACATATCCGGATTGACTGAAGACTACAGCCAAAAGCAATTTGAAGTATATCAGAACCATAAATGACTACCCGGGAAGGGCTAAACATTACATTCGAGTAAAACATGCTATCGAGTTTTCCGCTTTGTCGTAAGCCCGCAGTATCTCATGGATAAAATAGGCTATCATCACGTCCATAAAAATGAAGTAAATTCTGGTAACCCTTGAATTCAGAAAACGAGTACCTTGTCTTACATAATGGTACGTGACGGTTTGAAATAACGATTGGGCGCGCACTTCTTGTTTTTCTTTTTTTTTAATTTTATTGTGACGTGATAAGCTCAAGGCCCACCTGATGTTAAGCGGACTAACCTTTGCCTATAACAGATGCATTTCGTCACAATTCACGAATTGCACTGCGCCCGTCACCTTGAGACATAGTTGTTAAGTCTCATGTGCCTGTAATTTCACTGGCTCTCAAGGAATGCTGCCGAAAGACTCCGTTAGGTGCTTGGCGACAGATTTTCTACTTGAGGGTGGTCGCTAGCCAAGCGGGCATTCGGAAAATGCCTTTCCACCATGCGGTGAAGCTTAAGCCCGCGGCTGGATTCGAACCATGGACCTGCTGCGCGGCAGTCCATAGCCAATGACTTCACGAAAATTAATTGACGGTGCATTAATTCCAGCGTGTTTGTTTAATTTATTCGGATCACGATTCATTTTAGACAAATGGGTGTAGGCGTAAATGTGCTTAGTTGCATAGTGCTTAATCACTAGAACCAACGGTTATTATTTCAACTAATAATATATTACTGTTGTTTTTTTATGAACTTATATGATTACTATATTTGAATATGTCTTAAATTTTCTTTAATTGGTCTGTATGTTTAGATTGAGAAAAAATGCGGTGCTTCAACTTTGTCAGAAACCGAGTACATTTTTTTATGTTATTGTGACAGAACAAGCTCGAAGCCCACCCGATGTTAAGCGGACTAACCTGTGCCTATAACAGATGCATTTTCTCACAAGTCACGAATTGCACTGGATATCTGCGCCCATCGCCTTGAGACATAGTTGTTAAGTTTCATGTGCCTGTAATTTCACTGGCTCTCAAGGACTGCTGCCGTAATACACCGTTAGGTTCTTGGCAACAGATTTTTTACTTGAGGGTGGTCGCTAGCTAGATGAACATTCGCAAAATGCCCTTCCACCATGCGGTGAAGCTCAAGCCCGCGGCGGGATTCGAACCATGGACCAGCTGCGTGGCAGTCCATAGCCAATGCCACTGAACAATCATTGCTTCAAGGCCCTAAGATAAATATGTATAACAAACCCCTAAGACCTAGTAATAAAATTTGAATTTATAAGGGTCTAATAATATTTTACAAGGGGCTGGAAACTTCTTGACATTGAATTGTAGGACTGGTATATAAGGCTGCCTTTCCACCAGAGTGGTGAGCTATGGATGAGTGTGGTATCTTCTAATCAGGTCACAAAATTTGTCATTTAAAACAATTTGCCAAGCCATACTATAAAAACCAAATAATTTGATTGCTGCATGCAAAGGTAATGCATGGAAAGGTAGCCCGCCCGCCCTCTGCACACTGGACCGCGCCGCGCTCCCTTTGAATAGAGTTTTGAATGTTTACATCGATCTAAGTAATAAAAAATCTTAAATATTATATTACAGGCACAAGAGACTTTTAACATCAGGTGCTCCTCGTGTTTATTCCGTCAAATACACATAAACAAACACAAAAAAATCATCTCAAAATGTTTGTTAGGACTAGCAGAAGATAACCCTAAGAGGTTGTTAGCATTTCATCAATAACCCTGTCGTATAGCCGTTGACAGTGAATGACAATTGATTCCATAAGTAGCAAGGGTCACTAAAAACAGTGTTTTTTTTTACATAGAAATGGAACCGGTTTTGTCACTCAAGAGTGTGAAATAACTTGTCGAAGTCAGTACCATGCGCACAATATTGTGATAATAGGTGTTTCTGAATTATCATGGTACCGACTTCAATAAGTTATTTCACACTTTTGAGTATTGAAGTCGGTTCCATTTATAGGTTTCTTTTTATTCTTGATAGGCTAGCCTTAGACCACTATCTCACCTAATGGTAAGTTATAATGTGGTAGTAAATGTTCCGGCTAACCTAGAATTACTGGCTCTCAAGAACACCTGCCGGAACACACCAGTTTGAGTTTTTATGATTGTCCTCTGAAATCAGATGTGATTAGTAATTTGCATTTTACGCCTATGCGTTTAGAAAATTTACAAGCCATCGTTCACTTATTGATTTAACTTCATCATTCCAATTTTGTGCTGCCAAATAGAGGCAAGTTTGCCGGCGCTCGAAGGTCAAAACTTCCAAAGACAATTTATTCATGTCAATCATTCCTGGCAAAGTAAATTAACCGTAAAATGGCGAAAGTTTTATTAATGGCGGCCGCTAAAAGGCAATTCTTGGATAAGTTCCTTTTAAATTTTTCCTTTGGGATAGGCACACAAAATTTTATACGAAGTATACATAAAAGCTTTGGTTAAAAAAGAGATTATTTATAAGTTTTTTCCATAATCAGCGGTATCACGAATATTTGGATTGAAGTAACGTATTGTTACGGCACAAGAGCTCGAACAGTCTAGAATAACCCAACGTCAATAAACAAGTATAGGAAATCAATAATGTACCAAAACTTCACACAAAATGTTATAAGAAAACACGGTTGTCTGTGTTCTCAGGCAACTAGTAAACAACCACAGTATAAGCAGTAGTTAGTTTCCATTGCATTTCATATAAAAGTTGTGATTTATGGCCCCTATTGTTTTTCTACCTCAACCAATATTGAACATTCTGGAAACTATGACCTTTTAGTGTAAATAAGGTCGGGTGGGTGTTGTTTTAAATAAAGTGTCAAGTGAATGTAGAACTGGTGAATAAAGTTGTCAGTTTGCTGAAAAAGTGTTTCATTATTTGTCCCGAACCCTCAGCTCGTAGTATTAAATTAATTTACGTAATTCGTACACTTTATGCTAACATAGTTATTTTGGATCTACGCCTGCTAAGCGAATAAGTATTGGCTCATAAGGTAATATGTATTTTAGTAAATAATACGGAATAACTTACGTTAATAAGTCAGATAGCTCCGACTATAGTATCAACCACATCCGGTGGTCTTTTTCAAGGAGAGCTAGTGACGCCCGCGTTGAGGTCTCGCTTTGCTGAGGTAATAGGTAAATAAAGGTAATAGGTAAGGTAAGGTAATAGGTAATTATACTGCCAGACTGGTAAATAAAGGTAATAGCCCATAACACGGTTAAACAATAAGAACGAAAGGATACATTTGAGCTATACTTCACCCATCAGTTGGTAGATCACGTCCCGTCTCTTAAGATCGAGGGTTCTAATCGACATGGTTATTCTTTTTTTAAAGTGAATACGCCTTTGTAGTTGCTTCTATAGGGCAGCAATTTTAAAAAAAAGTAATGATAACAAAGTCGGGGTATAGCTTTTACAGTTTAGTGTTGCAGCCAAATATCTGTCATCCCCATCTAAATTTCAATTACACCACTGGATACTGCTGCCGGACCACACGGCGACAGATTTTCTACTTGAGGGTGGTAGCTAGCCAGTCAGGCATACGCAAAATGCCTTTCCACCATGCAATATAAGTTTTAGAGACGAATCATAAGTAGTCTGATACAAATTGTATTGATATTAACCCGGAATTGTATCTTACAGTTTCGGGTGGGTAGTTGGCGACTACTTAGGTGAAGTTTCCTTTCTGTCTATATTCGATTGCGAATGGCCGAGTGGCTTGCTATCCAATATGCGACCGTCAATAATATTCAGGCCTCTTGGAGCTATGAGCGGTATTCTGCAATGGAAGCTGATTGCAATTGAGTGCCGCAATATTGATAGGGAATTACTTGGAAGAGGGCTAATGGAAAATTAACCCATGCGCATCGTAGATAATTATAACAATAGAAATAACCATAGAAATGGACGATTTCGTCCACTGCTTAGCACCCGGCTAAGAGCTCACGCGGTTGGAAATGCAAGCAAACCGACAAATATTGTATTTATTTTTATTTTTATTTATTTATTGTATTTATTAAATTTCATCTAAATTTTTTTTTTTTTTAAGTTACATACAAAAATACAAAAATCTAAAAATACAATCTTTTCTCTTTATAATATTAGTTTAGATGTAGATTGTTTATTTTGTTGTTGCTCTATTGTTCAAACATTATCACAAACAAGCGTTTATGGGACAATTATAAAACAAATTCTTTAAAAAAAAACTTTATACTGGCGATAATTTACAATCCCATCCTGATAGTGTTCAGTACATAGCTCCAATGTTTCTTCTCGTTCTTTATTTAACCATCGTATTGCCACATGTTCTTTATTCATGTGGTATTGGTAAGGAGCGACACCTATATTTCAACTTACGTTGTACTACAAACAAAACATTTACAATTAGCTTTAAACTTGTAAATTATGACGCAACCCTATAATGTAATATATTTATTATTATAATAACGCATGCTCTAGGGATAACATTACAAAATTACAAATACAAATAAGCAGGATCCCGCACATGACTATAATTTTTCCTCTCGTAAATTTGTAATATTGTACATTTTTAATAATTTTTGAGTTGAGAAAACTACAGGAAATGAACAGGATATGTCTACTAATTAGCCATCAAAGCAGTAAAGTCGTATTTAGATCCGCATTGAACCAGGCATTATGCAGTGAATCTTAATTCTGCAATAATTGGTCCCTCCCGGCGGAACCCCGATGAAAATTTTAGATGCAAAGGGACCGGAAAACATGGAACTACGAATACTCTGAATGTAAATCCAATTTATATTTTAATCGTGTCAGACAGCTCCAAAGTAATAGCAGTGTCGATGGAGTGGAATACGAAATATTGTACCACTATGTATTTCCAGGAATAACCCAGAAGATCAGAAGTGATTTTAAGATCTCTTATATAAAGATTTACTGTGTCGAAGTTTATGAAGTTGTTGATTTGTATAAACCCCTTACTGCATTTCTGGAAAAAATCGTCAAATGTGCAAAAACTGTCTGGCGCAAACTAGAAACGACGCGGGCGGCGTGGATTAGTACGGATTATCAAAATGAGGGTATCCTTGACGTATCTATTGTTACAGAAGAATTAAAATAAAATGTCTAGAAAGCCATTGAACTGAGCTATTGTTTTATGCATGAATGATAAGTTTTCTTTGTTTGTTTGAGGTACTAAAGGTGTTCTTTTCGAGGGACCTTGATATATAATTGATAATTTAACTGGAAAGATATACTTTACATTTTGTTATAATAAAATGCCAACCTATTATGATTTGATTGTGTTATTCCACAATTCTGCTTGACATATCCTTTCCAAAATGATAACCTTTTATATATCTGCTGCAATAATAGTTTGGTATATCAGCATCCAAACATCTTAGCTGATATATGCAATATACACTATTTTGTGCAATTGAAAATATGCACTAGTCGCATATAAATACAATCGAACAAAAGACATCGACCGCTGCGAAACCGACTAATAAAATTGAGCGGGACCAAACGGTCCCGCGTTCTTTGAGAGGCGTTTTGAAACCCCCAGTTTTGATGTGTGAGTTGAACAGCTATTGGCTTTATTTAACAAATAATATTAATACGGGATGAAGCGACGACAACAGGCTTCCTGATTGTATGAAGTATGGGGCGGCTTCTTATTTTTTTTTTTTTTTATGCCTGATAGGTTATCCTTTGACCACTATCTCACCTGATGGTAAGTGATGATGTGGTCGAAGATGTTGTTCAGGTAGGTTAGCCTGAACAACATCTTCGAAGTACTGGCTCTCAAGGACAGCTGCCGGAACACACCATTAGGTGCTTGGCGACAGATTTTCTACTTGAGGGTGGTAGCTAGCCAGGCGGGCATTCGCAAAATGCCCTACCACCATGCTATAACGACTGCCATCCTAAGACAACAACCGGGACCGACGGCTTAACGTGCCCTCCGAAGCACGGAAACGCTCAGTAGTAATGTCACTAGCGGTCACCCATCCAACTCCTGACCGCGCACGACGTTGCTCAACTTTGCTGATCGGTTGAGAACAGCTAAGTAAACTTCGCTACGAGCGCTTCAGATCATTCTCTATAATTTACATATCCGCCTATATAACTTACTCAGAGAATGTTACATAAGAACTCATATCTAAAAACTCTCTCGGGACAGTGACATTGCAACTGTATTGAGCAGGTGAGACTCTTATCATGAGAAAGGCAACATGTCTGTTTCGTTACAATAAATCACAACACATAAATATATAGTCACTCTAACAATCTAGTACCTCCATGTTCCTTACAAACTCACCTCTACAATTACATAGTTTGACTTTGTGCAAAATAAATATTTTCCTGTTTCCCTCACGGCATATTTCAATTGACCTGCGCTTTTACCGCGTTTAAATAAAAACACAAACAGTCAACATGTCTTCTTGTGCTGGTTTTGAGTTAACTAAGAGTGAAACAAAGGTACATTTTAATGACCACCGCGTTTGTTGTCGGAAATAATTTCCTTATTTTTTTATTCTTTATAAATTATTTTGTTGAATAGTGTGAGCTGAAAATAAACCTTTGTGAAAATGTTTTTTTTGTGGTCCATATTACTGAGTCGTAGAGTCATGTGGGTCAAGTGTGCGCATTTAAACTTTGACGCTTCATAGACTCGAAAATTATGTGTAGAATGAAAAAAAACTGTGTTAGTTAGTAAGACTGTTTATTTGTTATCAAATTATACACAATAATAATATTGTCAGTAGCTTATATTTTAAGAAATTATAGAAAACAAAGACCGTTCCATACGCGCACACTTACCCCAGTATAGGGGTAAGTGTACGCAGCACTGTGGGTAAGTGTACGCAACAACAAATAAAGACAATATGTCTTTAGAACATTAACATAATTATTAAAATTTTCATCATAGTTACTTAAAGTAATCAACATAACAATCATCTTAAATTAAAATATGAGATCAATTGGAACGTTGAAATCCTCAGTTACTTCATCATACATCTAGTATCACCTTTTTGTCGTTGATTTTGTGATTTTACTTTCGGCAGAGCTTGTATATATCCGGAACTTTCCTTAGATAATCTCGAGGAATTGTGAATGTAAATATATTTGAACTCTAAAACAAAAATAGCAACATACGTAAAAAGATTTGCAAGCAGGGTAAGAATGCGGCTGCGCACACTTACACGACAGGTTCCTGCGCACACTTAACCCAAACCATCGAAACAGAATTGTATGAATGCCGTTGATTGTTGCGTCAACATAACAACTCAAACACTGGCAATTATCAAACTAGATATTATGTTGTACTCGATAGCAAATAGCATATTTTCAAATAGTTTACATGACTACAAAAGATTAAGTGTCAAATATGACAAAATATCGTAAATATTTTAGCAAAAATCTTCATTTACCTGTTAGATTAAAATGGCGCGCTAGCAGCCACTGTATAACGAGCGCTTTACAGGACATCCCACGGGGCACTGGAGAGGGGGGTTGCCGTTCCTTAGCTCTATATAGTTTTGGAGATATTTTGAATGCGCACACTTAGACGCTGCGCAAACTTGACCCACATGACTCTAATAGCTTTTGACTGTCATGAATCAGGTCCAAGGTTGTAAAACTCCACAGGCTATAGTTTCACCGCACTTATTGTGGCAGGTCATTTGGGAATGCTCACCTGATTGGCTACTATCATTAGGTATTAAATATTTATTTGTAAACAAGTGCCCATTCTAGGTTAAGCCTGATGACATACAAACGATAGTGGTTATGGGTTAGCTCTTCAAAAATAAAAGATAATATATTAAGGTACATAATGAATAGATTCAGGCGTAACTATTTTTGAAAAATACTTAAAATATAATAAAAAAATATCCAGAGACAATTCCGCTTAATTTTCCTGATAAGGCCACCTGTCTTCACGAACGCCACGCAGTGAAACCAGAAGAATTTTCGACGCGTTTCGTTTATACTCGAAGCATCCTCGGGAGGTCTGACTCTTCGAGCGCACGAGAGTTATCTACAGTTCTATGTAGTTTATGAAGTCATGTCGGCTTAGCAGGAAAATTAGGCGGAATGGTCACTAGATATATTTAATATGTATTTTAAAAAATATTAAGTGATATCTTAAAATATTTGTTATTATTATTTACTTCAATAGTGGGTGAAGTGTTCATACTTGTGCAGACTCAAATAAATATTATATTTTTCGTTTGCTCATAGATTGTTTCTGATCTGATACGCCATTAGTTAAGTGAAAAGTAAAACTGTTTTTTTTATGCTCGATAGGTTAGCCTTTGACCACTATCTCACTTAATGGTAAGTGATGATGTGGTCGAAGATGTTGTTCAGGATAACCTAGAAGTACTGGCTCAATCTGGGTGCTATTATCAAAATCCTAGTAGACTTAACAATATTTCTATATTCGTGACAGTGAAAATCTTTTATTGCCTTAATTGAGAGCGGAGGGTAGGCTGCAGTTGTCCATGACATTTTCAAGTGTAAGTTTAAGCCTTTGATGCGACGTGGTAAACCTACTAGTTTGTAGGTACTTAATTGTTTTCCATTACCTAAACATGTTCCCTACATATCCAGAGACTACAATAAATTTCCCACAGCAAACGTAAATCATATATGCATCTAATAAATATGCATCTGATCATATATGTTTCACGTAAACACACTACCAAATATATATTACTATTACCTTCAAAATAACGTAATTTTTTTTGCGTTTGTAGTTGCGCACTACAAAGGAAAACGTAGAGTTGGTATAGGTCCCCACTAGGTGAACTAACGATATCGTAAAAGTCGCGGGTACCCAAAGGTTACAAGCGAATAAATAGCAAAAAAGGGGTTTTTAGTGTTTAAATTATTTGCATTTGCTCAACAGTGGACGTCTTCCAGCTGATGATGGTATGTAGTTCTTCCTCCAATGTTTTTAACGAAATGCTTTACATTAATGATACAGCTGAGGAAATTCTAAGTATGGAATAAAGTGCAGGTCTATTTTCTTTTTAACTTTAGTTTATATTTGTTTTATTTCTCATGATGGTGATCGTAAGCCCCAGAAGCTATTAACCTAGAAAAATAATATCAATTTACCTCTTTCAAGATTTCTAACTAGTAACATAGCGTAAAAATCATATCTCACCAGTCATGCTCGGTAAGTAGTTCGTATAACTTGAAATGAGGAAGGTAAATCTCATTTACCCTACCTAAGAAAGTTGAAACTCACCCTAAAGAGGTAACTAACTAACTTTGACAGTAAACGAATTTCCATGACATGCAATATATATATTATATGTATATACACATACATATATTTCTACTACTTCGTTGGTCACGTGACATAAAGCGTGACTTTGGAATTTTGAACTCCTATCTTGAATCCCGTAATAAAATGTGTTCAGTGCCAGTCTAGGGATTGGAACCATATACTATGGATGGCAATAGACTCGTCCCCTATTTAATGAAACCTGAATAAACGGGGTGCTAATATACGCCTGCCTCTCACTTCTGAGAGATTATAATATGTATCTATCCCTGTTCCTCTAGATAATATGATAACAATAATGAAATAAACATAATGCTCGTATGTAACTACAATTTTATCTTTATAAAAAAATAATGATATAAATCTCTCATTCATTACTAGTAGCCGATTCTACAATTATTTACAACATAACACTAGTGTGCTCGCGCGTAAAATACTCCTTGAATACTCGCGTGGACTTCATGTGCCACCCATCATAATAATGTTACGTTGTTACAAATTTTATCTGATACAAGTCAAACCTCGTGGGGTGCCGGGATATAATGTCACCCCCATTTCTTTCCGTGGGTGTCGTAAGTGGCGACTAAGGGAAAAATACTTGAAGGTGGGCAGCAAGGCCTTCTGAGGAACTGTTATCTTATACTGCGATCCCCAAGCCGCCTGCCAAGCGTGGGGTTTATGGCAAACCCCCCCTTAATTGGGGAGGTTGTGTTCAGCAGGGGAAAATCCGGCTGATACAGTACCTACAGGTAAAACAGGTAATGAAAGTATGAATCATCTTTATTTCTTACTAAATACTTTTACAAAAGAGAACAATTTGTTTTATTAATTCTAAATATAAACAAAAGATAATCTTCTGTAATACCAACAGATTTTGGACCAATCAAATAGAAAAAAATCTTTATTTTTAAGGGCTCAGTTATTTGGAAATATCTTCATAATCCTAATCATCATGATGACGTCATATAATACCAGATAATTATTATTTTATTTGGCAATATCTAATTATATATCTAATTATAATCATATATCTAATTATAATCATCTCAGAAACAGTGGGATCGGCCCCTATGCGAGCTAGCACGGAAAGATCTTTTAAATACATGCCCTAGTATCGCAGATCGTGCTCGTATTCTCGCTGTTTCTATGTGGGAATCAGGTCTTTGGTTACAAGCCATTCCTTCTTACAAAACTGGTAGCCTTATAGATCCTTCCGCTTTTCGTCTCGCTATTAGCTTACGCTTGGGTGCAAGGTGTTGTGTTGTACATCACTGCCAGTGTGGTACTGCAGTTGACCAACTCGGTCACCATGGCCTCTCCTGCTCTCGAAGTGCTGGTCGAATTTCCCGCCACGCCAGCCTTAACGATATCATTCGCCGGGCTTTTACCAGCGCCAATGTTCCAGCTGTTCTCGAACCGAACGGTCTGATGCGTGACGATGGTAAAAGACCTGACGGCATGACTCTGGTTCCATGGAAGTTAGGACGGCCCTTAGTGTGGGACGCTACATGCGTAGACACTTTAGCGCCGTCACACCTTTCTGAAACCCACGTGAGGGCTGGCGCCGCGGCTACTTCGGCGGAGCAACTCAAGCGGCGCAAATATGCTAACCTCGGTATGGGTTACATATTTGAGCCGTTTGGTGTAGAGACGTTGGGTCCGTGGGGACCGGGAGCTCATCGTATTTTCCAAAATTTATCAGAGCGCTTGGTCGATGCGACGCGTGATCAAAATGCTGGCACATATTTGGCTCAAAGAATAAGCATTGCAATTCAACGGGGCAATGCTGCCAGCATGCTGGGTACGCTGCCAACTGATAGTGGGCTAGAGCATTTGGACTCCCTATGAGTCCAAATGCTTTTACTGTAGTAGCTGTAGTATTGTAGTAGCTGTAATGTTGTATATAGTTTGTAGTATTTGTTTAATAAAGGCATACCGCCAGTAAAAAAAATATATATTTAACAAAAATATCCTAATAATAAAATAATGTTTCCATCGCATTTGGGGCACCTTATGATTTGGTGATCCAATATATAATCCAAACAAATACGATACACATTTACAAATTATTGAAGTACATTTTTTTTTGTTCTGGGCGGAAATTGAACCCGTACGATTTTTACTCTTGTCATATTGTTGTACTCGGTATCATGCACAAGTCACTTCTTCCTTTTCCACCCCGTATCGGCATATTTTGTGCGTGTGGGTATTCTGTGATATCGTATTATGTGATTAGGTCCGGATTACTACCTTCGGCTGTCGGAATCAATTATATCGATATATTTTAGAGTATTAGTAGTAAAACAACCGTATTTCTTTTCAGTACATAGCTGACCCGAGTAATCAATACTTAAGTTTGTTCAATCACTTCGTCGGTTGGGCATGTGACTATAAATCAATATGGTCAAAAGCAATATTATACAAATGAAAGACTAAGTAATAAGTAACTTACTCGAAGATATGAGTTTCACTCGCGATAGTAACGCGAGTGAGGTTTCAAAAACTTCCTATAGTAATGGCGCTAGTTACATACGTCACCCACTAACTTTATAGATCTGATGCACTTTGCCCACGTTGATTCGGCTAGTTGACAGACACACTACTGATACGTAGTATCTTTCATAATAGAGGAATACCTTAGGCGCTGACAAGTGCTAAATAGCTTTACTTGAACAGATTTTGAGCAAAATGTATTTAGTTTGTACCAGTAAGAAAATTAGATGTTTATTATTGATCATATTGTCTAATGACAAGTAAAGTTCGAAACACGTTTCTTTGAAATTGTCTTGATAGAATAAAATTGCTAAATTCACTCTAAATTATGCTTGTAACGTAAATATCTTAATTATTAACGAATGTGTATGCAAATAAATAGAAAAAAATAGCAAAACTTTATCAAGAGGGACAATAAACGTTAAATTTTTGATTTATGTTACTAGATTTATGTTATAAGCTTTCTTTCAGGTTTTACCCAAACTACTTGCAATTTAACCATCTCATTATTTAGCCTCTCTTTCACGTCAGATAGTGGCAAAATTTCAGCATTTGACAGTGTCTTAAGAGGGCAGTACTGTAGCGCGATAGGTACAAAATCATTTAACATTCTTAAGCCCTAGGCGACGTATGTCACCTAACTTTAATTTAAAACTAAATACGCTAATGCTCGACAACGCTCAATCTCAAATTAAAGCGTCATAAATTACGAGCAATCAGTTTAACATCTGTAAAAAACATTGGCATCTGCTGCGAAACCAAACATGAAGTAAAACGTATTAATCTTAGTCGAGAAGCAATAAATAATGTAACATTTGGCTTCTAAGCCATTACCGAGGCTATATTTCATCGAATGTTGACAAAAACTGCAATGCCTCACCGTTTATGTAGTAGTGAGTACGTACAGTACGTACTGAGACTACCCAAACGAATCAACAAAACTCTTTGGAAGTAAGCTGATTAATCAGGACGCATAAATAGGATTGGTTTTTCTATTACCTAAGTATGTAAAATTGGGTAGATGGCTACTTCAGTAACTTGCCCAAACTTTATATGTAAATGGTCGGGTCACTGAAAGTCAAAATATGGTAACTTTTCATTCAGCAACTCGCCCAAATGGGTTTTATTAATATTATTGTTTTTTAGCACGGTCAAGAAAAAAGGTGTTAATTATATTTTGGCGAGTCCCGTCCCGTTACCTTAAATATAAATTGAAGAATCGTTTTTATTGACGCAGTTAAAATGACAAAAAAAATTCAAACGGTTAGTTACTGTTCGATTGTCACCAGTACGGCCACTATTTTTTGATGAAGAAGTTTATTGTTGTCGTGTCGTCACGATTTTGATAGTAGTGACACACTGTTTGGTACTTGGTAACATTTTTTATATTTGACTACCTTTTTTTTATTTATAACTGATAGGCTATCCTTTGATCACTATTTTACATGATGGTAAGTAATGATGTGGTCGAAGATGTTGTTCAGGCTAACCTAGATTAACTGGCGCTCAAAGATAATTGCCGGAATAAAACGACACATGCTTGGTGAAAGATTTTCTTACTTGATCGTTGCTAGGCCAGGCAGGCATTCACAAAATGCCCTATCACTATACTGTAACGATTGCCATCCTAAGACAACAATCGGGACTAACGGTTTTGCGTGCCGTCCGAAGCACGGAAGCGCCCAGTAGTAGGTAATGTCACTTATGGTGGGTTACCCATGCAACTCATGACTGCGGTTGACGTCGCTTCATTTAGCTGATTGGTTATGAACGGCTTATCAAACTTCTCTTCAAGCGCTTCAAAGACTTAGTTTATTAATGTCGACATTCCACTATTGTTTTTGATATACCCAGTGGTATACATTTCTAATTATGACCACGGACTGCTCTCTATTACCCTCCTCGAATGTGAACACCAGCTGCGGCATGATAGGAAAAGATTCCCCAATGGTACGACGAGTGACTCGGTGCCAGGCAGAACCTCCATATGAATAATAGTATTCATCCAAATTGAAGAATCTTATGCTCTCACTCGGTACAGTAACTTCTAATTTACGTCGAGCCCATTATAGTTGACCAACTGTCATCCATAATTAAGATCTTAGGAAGGACAATAACTTCTGTAAAGAAACAAGCAGTTTAGGTATAAAAGTTTTCGAGATGTATTTCTTATAACAGCCTGAATTCTCAATTTGATATCAACTGATAGTCCATTTTATCTTTTCAGGGTTGATATGAATGTCAAATCAAACCTGAAAAGTACGATCAGAACTGTTATACAGCTGTCATATCGATTTGGTATTGGTTGGGAATCAATTTTATCCTAAATCAATCCAACCATTATTCTGAGGAGCTCTCAAGAGCCAAATATTATGGCTTCTGCAGCGCGCCCAAGTGTTTGACAGCCGTAAAACATATTTTAAAATCTGTTATAGCGTATGCTGTTCATTGAAAATAAACTTTTTGAGGAAAAGATACTAGATATACATTCATATAAATAACCTCTCACCCCAAACGCATTTACCGCCTCCGCTCTGTTCAGTCGGTCCTACGACCGAAACCAGAAAAGGTCCAAGAAATCCACCAGAAAAGGTCTACACCTTTTCTGGTGGTTAATAGAACATAAAAGTATTCTAGTAATACTAAAATACTTTCGTGACTAACTATAAGTAGTTATAAGTATTTAACGGGACAAAATCGCGATGTATATTATTTATTTACCTCAACGAGCATCGCAACTTGTTTGAAACGTCGAGTAAATTATATACATGTTTTTATCGCAATTAAATCCAGTTAAATATTTAAAACTATTTTTTTTAATGTTATTGTGACGGAACAAGCCAGAGGCCCTCCTGATGTTAAGTGGACTAACCTCTATAACTGACTATAACTGCCTATAACAGACGCATTTCATCACAATTCACGATATACACTGCGCTCGTCACTTTAAAACATATTGTGCCTGTTATTTTCTCAAAGACAATACATAAATATATAAAGACAATTGCCAGAATACACTGTTAGGTGCTTGGCGACAGATTTCCTACTTGAGGCAGGCATTCGCTAAATGGCCTTCCACCATGTGGAGAAGCTCAAGCCCGCGGCGGAATTCGAACCATGAACCCGCTGCGCGGCAGTCCATAGCCAATGCGACTGAACCACTGCTTCAAAAAAATTTGTCAAATACGTCAAAATATATAGGGATATAAAATTTCAGCTTTTGATTTTACCCACAGTGCTTGAAATAATGACATGAAAAAAAATTGTGAGTATTAGTTTTGCCCTTATAAGCCATTATAATAAGTAAGCACTTAAGTTCAAAACACTATTTGAGTTGTAAGGCATTAGCCTACGTATATGGAAATGATAAGATTATTACAGTTTATTCCAAGTTTATACTGACAACAAAAACGGTTGAGCAACGATACCGCCAATAATACCTTACCTGTTTGAATTATTTGATGCCGCTACCAGTCTTCGAGCTTCTACAAGAAGCATAAAGCAACTAACCGATAGCGTGAAAGAAAGAAAGACAGAAAGAAAATATATTTATTTTACACAGACAAGTTAAATGATGTACAATGTATGCAGTATGTAGGTACGTACAATGCAGTGATAAGGTTAGGAATTAGTTTAACAACATACATAGATATCTGGTACTAAGCATGTCAAATGGGATCCATCTCAGCATAATATAGAGTACACTGAGCACGCGACCCAGACGCTGGTTTTCAGATGAAACCCTCACTCGGTCGACGTTAAGAAGTAAGTATTTTACAATATAGTTGGTTAGTTTAGTCAAATACATGTCATTATTTTTATAATATTTTTGAGCCGATTAGAAATTTGTGACAAAAAACGCACATGTTGCCAAAATATGTAAGCAGAGCTAGTACATAGATATATAACATATCGTCACGCATGTATTTCCGAAAAGGTAAGGCACATACCTAATGATTTTTAAACCTGAGATCGAACCCAGACCCTTCACATTTCTAAGCAACGCCTTTCTAATTAATAACATGTATACATTAAGCACGTAATTATATTATGCGGTTTTACAGATCTTTATAAATTATTTAAATATCGTGAATTGTGAACCTTAAGTGGTTACTTCACATAGATATAATATAGTGGCTGTTCTCACACATGACGAGGGTCGTGAGTCTTCTTTACGCACTGAAGACTTTATAAGGCGCTGAACCTATTTTGCTACAACGGTTTGTTATCGTAAGTGAATAGAGAAAGCTACCGTTAACTAGATTATAATTTGTGTGTTTTCTTACATGTTATATCGCGGCAATTTTAAACTAGTTCGATTTCAAATTGAAGTCAATCAAGTTTATATTAGATAAGTACATCAGGTATCTATTTGAGAAATCAAAAGCGTTAAAATTATATTTAAATTTAATTGTAAATCAATTGCTATAACTAATAACCGATTCATATTATGTATCTCCTAACAGCTAGTAGAAGGCACCATTTATTTCGAGTTGATATTAATTAAATAATCTTAAGGTTTCTCCATTAATGTACAGTTCTATGCAATAGTTGTAAACACATTAAAAAAAACTTACGTACGATTTTCAAAACATTCTAATTTAAAAACTTGTTTTAAAATGATTATAGTCATTGCAAGATTACACATACATAAATATATCGTTTTAATGTGCAGTTGTTAGTGTGACTAGATAAGTAAGGTGTCTGTAAAGTAAGAGTGTTGTGCAAGGGATTCGAGGAGCATGTTAGGTGGTGTTTTTATTTGTTCCTAATTTCAAAACCGTGGATTTATACATTAATTCTAACAAATGGGAAACAATTCTTGGTATCGGTGAAGTGCGGGTTAAATTAGTTCGATGTAAAGGCACATGGAATAATTTGATTGACGTGTGCGCCATTGGCGTACAAATAATCCAATTTTAAAAGGAGATTGGAGCAGTTCAGGCGTCTTGATAGGATGCTGATAGGATGCTATATATGATCATAATATCTCAAAGTGTTCGATGAGAACTAAATGAAGGTAACTTGTAAGATTTACAGGCAGTAAGCTTCATGGTGCTTTCGGAATTTAAAATTTAAATGTTGTATGAATTTATACTGCATGTGTTTGTAAATGTTAGCAACATTGGTGTTTCGCAATTTTAGAACGCTCAAAAGCAAAGTTCGTTCTCTTGTTTGTCTAATAACTAGAATACCCTTTATATTCTATAACTCAAAAGATCAATTACAGATGCAATGGCTTAAAATATGGTCTTTTCTCAAATAGTTTAGATACACTGTGCCCAGTGCAGTATAGGTATAAGTGCTACGATAACACAAAACATGACGTAATAACAAACACTCAAATGTCCCAACAATATATCTCTTAGGTAAATTCAAAAAACTTTTGGAAATTATATATCTCGAAAATGTCAGTGTTTCTAGTTTGAGCGCGGATTTGATTTACTAAAAAAAATGTTTGGCTAAAACTCAGCCCACAATGTAATAATCTTTGAAGCCTGAACTTTAATTATGTTTGTAGCACTGTCAGCGGTTGTTTATCGGTTTTTGTACTGATAACTTCAAAAACTAATCTTGCCCAGCCCTGGGACGGTATTGAGCTCTTATCCAGGTTAACTTGTGTTTTAGAAGTAATTTTGGAAGGAGCATGTTGATATTGAAAACAATATTTAAATTTTAAAGGTAACTTTTAAAATGTTGTTATAAGAATTACTTATACGGGCCAAAACACGCTTCGCTTATATTAATTCAAAGGTAACTTGGTTGGTTAGTACCGACGTGATCGTTCTCGATGAGGGTTGGCTTTAGAAACAGGATACCAAAAGCCTTATTGTAGGAATATGGTGGAAATGAAAAGATACTTGGATTTAAAAAATGAATAATATTGGCCTCTAAACTCCAAAATAAGCATAAGAAAAATGTCAGAATGAAATTCATATACATTACCAGTCTAGTTATAAAATAAAAGGGAAGTTCTCAATCTTGATGATCAGAATTCATAGCAAATGAAATTAATTCAAATATAAAATCATAACATTTACCACGCTAAAACAAACGTCTGAATATGCGTAGGAACCACAAAAGGCTTTTATCAAATATTATAAAAACATATTTTCGCAGGCTAGGGTCGGCCTCAAACAAAATTGTTCACAAACAAGCTCGTTTCAAAGTTAACGACGCCTCTATGAATGCTTCGCGAATCATAATATTTTTATCCTTATGATATAACATTATGGGTCAGGCGGGAGGTAAGTAAGATTGAGTGATAAAGGTCTTTCAGCCAAACCCAAATCTGTGTTTCTTTTTCAAAATAGAAATTGTATTAATTTTAAATTCGTATAATTAAAGTCATTCGTCCAGTAACACAAATTTTTACACACCAATAAGTTGAATCGAACTGATGCTCAAGACATGTATTAGTAAGATTTATATTCTATATTTTAATAAATTACTTATAACTTACAATTAGACAGGACGCGAACACGAAAACTATTATTACTCGATATTGTACTATTTATCAAAACTGCGTGCATCTTAGCGGATACTTACATTAAATTCACATTAACCCCAAAGAAACAGATAATCGTATTTTGAAAAACATGTGACACATAAATAATGGTGTTACATTTTTTCAGGCATATTTTTAATGAAAACTGAATAAGAATGAATAAGAGGTGGTACTTTTTGCGTACTCTATGTAAGGTCGCCCTTTTTGCATAACTATAAAGATGTAAATAGCCTCACAGAATTGCTACAGGGATGAAGGATGCCTTGAGTTTTCGGCTAATCAATTTGAAATTAGCTAAACGTTAATTAATTAATTCGTATAGAATCTGGTTTTTATACGAATAAAGTTTAGCTGGGTGTTCTGGTTTGGACGTTATTGATGGATATAATTAAAAAAATAAGGGAAAAATCCCTATTTTCCTCAATTCTTCCACCAAACCGTAAAAAATCCTTCCTAGCTAATATAAAATTTTACAATTATCACTTTATTTGTTGGTACACGCATGAGCTAAATGGTTTAGACGCAAAAGAAGTAAAGACACGCTTTGATAAGTATCATCGTCGCCTTACTCAATAAGCAACTCATTATATGTTACCTAATATTTTTTAACCTCAACAAAATCCAGATATCAAGGTTCTTCTGGCTGGCTACCATTAGCTTGTTTTTTTAATATTTATTTCATAACTCACCTGCCCTCGATTTCACTCAAGTGGATATTAGTCGTACTGCGTTCTAGACTATATAACATCAAATTAGTTCACTATGATCTGAGGAAATAAGTGACGAACATTTATGAGTGGAATTTTTGCTGTTATCTCTTTTCTGTTTTCAGTTGATAATGAATTTAAAACAGATCCAGTATTAAGCTCGGAAACGTTATGTGAGGAATATTATCTCGCAGTCAACAGGCGCCATTGTCTGTGTGCATCTGCGAGCAGCGTGCCTTTGTGTCGCGTCTCTCGCAGACCAGCTGCATGTGTGATAAGTTGGAGCAGTTGGAACCAAAGAGATCGGATTAGTGTTATAAAGGATACGGTATTGTTACTTAATGATATTGGTTCTCAAGAACACCAACAGAATAAACCTTTTGCGAGGTGTATGATTTTGTAAGTACTTGAGGGTTATCAGCCAGGCGAGCATCCGCAAATTGCTACAGCTCGTGCATGTTTTGAACAATGGACCCTCTGCATGACAGTCCATACTCACAGCCATTACTTTAAAACTGAATCAAAAAAACAGTTTACTTACCTACATATTACCTACCTACTTTCTACATATGCGTAGAATATTTCCTACAAAATACAGCCAGTGCCTTCGCAAGTTGATTTTGTTATATAGTTCTTCGTCGTTCGGCAATTATACTTAAGTTATCGGGATTATCAATAATTTTTATCCAAATCTCCATCATAAAGGTGTGTTTGGGTCAATGAAGTTAATGAAGTTTGGGCGTGATTTTTTTAATTGTGAATCAGATAAGTCTGAAATAAAAGCGGTAACTGTATGTGAATAATATTTCTTGCATATTTATTCATAGAATCTAGTCCAATACTTGTCTTTGGGTTTATGGTTTACACAATCTAAATTTCTGGTTATATAATTCCATTTCCATCTACCCTATCTTCTAACATGGAGATATACGAACAGACAGACAGACAGAGGAGTTTTTTTCTTATATTATGGTGACGGAACAAGCACTAAGCCCGCTTGATGTTAAGCGGTATCCTCTGCCTATAACAGATGCATTTTCGTCACAAGTGACGAACTGCACTGCCTCCGTCACCCTGAGACATTTATAGTTGTTTAGTTTTATCATGTGCCTGTAATATTACTGCCTTTCAAGGACTGCTGTTGGAACACACTGTTGGTGCTTGGCGACAGATTTTCTACTTGAGGGTGGTAGCTAGCTAGGTGGGCGTTCGCAAAATACCCTACCACCATGCGTTGATGCTTGCTGGGGATCGAATAATGGACCGGCGGCACCGCAATCCATAGCTATAACCGCCCGGATATCATTGCTTCGAAAGAGTTATTAAATGAAACCTTTTGGAGCCACAACAGATGTTAACTCAAATTAAATATCACATCAATAAATAAAAAACGTTCATGGAATACAACAAAGATAAGAAAATTGTTTCCTATCCGAATCTGTGCTTACTTTAAATAATTTGTTATTATTAATACGGATTTCCGCAAAGTAACGCCTGAATCTATTAATTATATTTTACTCCATAGAATTTATATCCTTCATAAGCAATTACAATATTTTCACCGAAAATATAACCGAGTTTATTTTCCGGACACGAAGAACAGAAAATGTGTTTGATATTGTTGAATTTGAATTATGAAAATTATGTTTAATTGTAAAAGAATGAGTTAATTAAGGAAAAGTTCACCTGACTGGCACGCTTTACTTACTTCTTATAATAACATTCGTACAGGGTAATTTTAAATTTAAGGAAATATTGACTACTTCGTTGGTTATATAAGCAAAGTTGTTTTTTGGTCAAGTGCTTATTTTAAATCCCTGGCTAGCGAAGTAGTCCAGAATTGAATCTCGAGCTAGCGTAGTCCAGAATTGAATCACAAGCACAGCGAATAATTTTAATACTTACTACGATAATACTTAACTTATACCAGCGAGAAATTACTTAGCAATAGCACAGTGACGGATGTATATAAAAGATATATTTTTTTCGTATCTAGAAACTATTTTATATTTTTTATTTCATTAAACTTAGCTTACGCTATTAAAATATTGCGTAGTTCGTATCGCTCACTCGCAGTCTGATATTTTACGACACCCACGTGATCTTCCCGTCTCCCGTAGGCGACTAAGGGAAAAACACCAGAGATATTGACACCTATAACAATACGCCTGTAAAAAGTGAAAAATGTTTAAAAAACGGAACCGACTTTCATCAATAAAAAGTATACACATACAAGAACACATGGAACTCGGGCCACGATAATGTGAGGTCAGTGTTTTGATTCAGCATGCTTCATTAAGTTATTTCATATTTTTCAGAGCTGAAAATTGGTTCCGATTGTTTAAATATGTTTACTTTGAAGACACGGGCCATAAAAATTAAGAGATAATATGATTCGATATATGAAAGAATAGTTACAACGGCAATCTATACTCAGTGACTATTTTTCATCGTCAGAGCCGTGTCAAATGATTAACCCGCTGTCAACGGCCGGCGTCTATTTCGGACCCCATAAGCACCGTTGGGTTCCTTACGCTTAGTGAGAACGTACACTCACACATGATTATATTTTAGTTTCATCGTCATAAACTGATAAGTAGAAAATAAAGGCATAATATTAAACATAAACAAAGAATTTGAAATAGATATTTAATAAACCACCCTGAAAACTCGAAATTCATATCGCTTTGTCCTAAATAACAGTTCGGTTCAAATCCAAAGCATAATAAAGGTGACGGGCGCAGTGAAATTCATGGCTAGTGATGAAATGCATCTGTTATAGGCAGAGGTTAGTCCGTTTAACTCAGGTGGGCCTTATAAATTGGTGGTTTAAGAGGTGGTAAATTTTATAAATATCTTACAAACAATTTGACCAGATTTTCGTCTATCGGATAATAACCATCACTGCGTGATTTCACATAAAACTAACAGTGATTTTAATTATTTAAGCCTTTTTGAGCTCAATACTACGAAACAGATACCAACACAAAATCAAACACACCGCAAGAATTTAAAAAATAAACATCCCTCTGTTTGGCGTTAAATCCTATAAAATCGTATGTTATGGAATGTAATAATTTACTTATGTATTAATAATATACGAATATTATAAGGAGGAACATTTTTATTTTTGTATGTAATGAATATACTTAAAATTTACTAAACCGATTTGAAAAATTCTTTCACTATTAGAATCCTACTCTATCTCTGATGAACATAGGCTATAAAATATTTAAAAAACTCTGGGTTCCGTATGAAAACTTCTATAATGTAACCCAAAATGTGAAAAAATACTGAAAAAATGTAAAACGCTTACGCTGCCGAAATGTACTACAATTTTATAGAAGACATCAATATCTACAAACAAATCCGCAACACCATAAGTGTAACTATTCCAGTTATGTCACAATAACTATCTCTTATGTGTTTCAATTTATAATTTTTGTTAAATACCCGTTCAAAACTGTGGCGGGCCGCTATCGTTATATAACAAATTTGGAACTGACATAAGACAATATACCTATACCTATTGACTTGATTATTATTGCATAAAATTACACGTGCTCATGCAGTTAATGAGATCACATTAGAGCAAACAAAATTTAAACCCGAGTGCAAACAAGGGAGGATATAAATATATATTTTCTGTATGGTATGAAAGTCGAGTGTATCCCATCTGGCCCGGTGACGTGGCCCGGCGCCGGGCCACATGGGAAAAAAACTTTTAACTGGCCCGGTGATATGTTTACCGGACCAAATGACACAAATCAAGTGCCATCATCCCCGGTTAGGTGAGAAAGAGGATACGCCTCGTAATCTCTGAGATTTTTTTCACTTAAATGTGTCTAGATGTAAAGTCCCACTTAGAGGACCACTTTCATCCATCACTGAACGTTGAAGGATGGGTCGACGTCTCATTTCACGGCAATGTGTTGTTTCGCACTTCGGTGGGTGTGCACCACGCAGTGAATTAAGTTTACAGTTACAGCAAAGTTAAGTTTTCTTACTAATTAAAAGCTTTTAGATATGTGACTGGCCATATTATTCATGTTAATATACACATTCGTGTTTTTTTTTGTTTTGTATAACCAAAGGGCAATTAGAGCCTTAATAATGTGACTCCGCTCTCTATATAGTCTATCTGTCCGTGTCTCATGGGCCTCTAGCTTACTAACGGAATGAGAAACAAACCTGAAATATAGATATTTTGTCTAGGACGCTGTTTAAGAGACGCGAGAGTAGAAACTTAAATGGAATTGTTTTTCAGGTGGTTCCGATTATTAGGAAAATTGCTGCAACAGAAAACATTGTCAGACCTTTGCATGGATGTTATCTCATTGAGTAGAGGTATTAGACATTTTTAGAAAATTTTTTTAGCGATTCCTGTTTTCGGAGGGCATCAAGCCGTCGGTCTCGGTTGTCGTCTTAGGATAGCAGTCGTTATAACATAGGGGTAGGGCATTTTGCGAACTGCCTTGTTAGCTATGGCTGGCCGTGGGTTCCGGCAGCTGACCTTGAGAGGCAGTAATTTTAGGTTAGCCTGAACAACATCTTCGACCACATCATCACTTACCATCAAGTGATAAATAGGTCGAAGGCTTAACTATCAAGCAAAAAAAACAATACGGGCGGTACGGAACGAGGATGAAGTTTTGTTTTTGGAGTTGTTTTTATATGTATGAATGTCTTTAACTATTTTCTTTCTAAACTACTAGACTGATTTCGGTGCGATTTTTTTCATTGAACAGCTGTACGTCGAGGTTATTCAAAATATAATGTTAGTTTATGCGTGAATAGGTCTGTTAATGATTTAGAAATATGATTTTAATTATCAAAAGTCAAAAAACAGTGTTCTATACTGCTATAAATAAATAATTTATATACGGAACAGTGGTGAAATGGCAGCCCTTGATGGATTAGCTTCAGTTTTTCATTTTATAAATTCTTCGAATTGCCACGAATCAACATTACAGAAAATGCATTTTATTTTTCGTCACGTACTTTCTTTTAGTTGGGGTTTTGTACCGAAAATTGAATACCATTTTTATTACGATTACGACGCTTGCACATTACAGATTTTATTTCTAAAACAAAACAAATTAAAAACCTGATGTTCGGTATACTATGTACGATATTATTATAACCTATATTTAACAAACACATACTGAAAACATTCTATTCAAAATGTAGTTTTAAATCTGTGATTAAAACGATTTTATTTCTTTTACTAGTTGTTGTTTGCTACTCTACTAAGATAACACCAATAGTGATTACTCACCGACTCAGGCTTGACCAGTTTTTTTATATGATATTTTTTTTTTAAGCGACAGTTAATTAGATAGCAAGCAAATTAAATTTTAAAAGTCACAAAAAATGCAATTTTATAGATATCGGTCATGAGACTACTTTAAACGCATTTCATTGTAGAGTGAAATATAAAGGGTTCGTAATACTCGTTTTCTGTAACAAATACATTGAAAACCTAGAATTATATATATAACATTTCTAAAGAGACTTTAATTATGTTGTAGGTAGGTATTAAGCTAGGTACCTACAACATATAAAGTTTCTCGCAATGTTTATATGTCAAAGTGGGATATTTTTCGAGTAAAAACTTCTCATCAAATAGGAAGTTTAGCTTCTAGGAAATGTAACAATAATTCCTTCGTTTTTTGACCGTCCTCAAATATTACACAGGATTACGTGCCTGGCATTGGAAATATGTGTTGGGAGTTTAAGCACATGTAACGTGGAAAATGAAAATCATGGCGGTAGCTTGAATCGTTCCGTGAGAATGAAATTATAGGTATTCATATTACTTTTATGTTGGCTTTTTGTTATTGTTCAGCTTGCATTTTTAAACTGTTGTATAGTATTTTTTTTAAACAATGTATATAAATATTTGGATTGCACCTGTCTGCTAAGAAACTCATTATTTTTGCCTTGAGATCTTTATTCTCTCCATCTTAACACTAGTGGCTCTCGGAGCTGTAAGCCTCGCGAGTCTGCCCTTAAATATGTACGAGTGCCCAGCTGCGTGTGGGGGACAGTATGCCGGCTGGCTTACCTGCACTGGTCGACTATCCTCGTTTGAGATGTCGCGTCTAGTATATATAGGTCACAGGTAGGATACAAGGTGATATACCTATTAAGATTATAATTATGCCAGAAGCAGTCTATCTAACAATCGGGTTGATTAGACGCGGTACAGTACAACATGCGTTCAAGATACACTGAACAGAACATGTAATCATATTAACAGAAGCTTCAGAGGGTGTTTCTATAACAATGTACGCAATTATATATATACTGCTGAAGGAAACAGTCAAAGTTGGGATAGAATTTCTTTGTTCATAAATCATTTTTTCTATAGATTGTTGTTTACGTTAAAAAATTGGCACATTAACCTAGAACTGGCTCTTAAGGTCCTCAAACCTATGAAACGTCTCAGCACAGGCGAACAAACATCCTCCGCAAAAACTTTCAGAATGCTGTTGTGCATATGCCGTATAAGCAACGATTCATCTTTATACATGGGGTTATCACATTATCATACTTCCCACCAATATATATTTGAAAGTTTTTGTATAATTGTGAATGTTTGTTTGTTGGAAATACAATACTTACAATGCAATCAATGACTAAAATTATTTAATTAATTATAAGTCACTCACTCAGAATTTGACGAATAATAATATTTTTTTCCAGAAATGTAACGGCTTTTGTTTGATATCAGAATCTCACATAGTTGCTTTTTAGTTCGCATCAATTGAGAGGAAAAAAAAATCTCAATGTGTTTCTTAGGACTAGCAGAAGTCAAACCGAAGAGGTGTTAGCATTTTACTAATAACCCTATATATAAGTGATCTTTTGAATAAAGATTAACGCCAGGACACGTGGACTGCTATTTATCCAGAAGAATTATAAAATGACCCTGTAGGATATCGTTTAACATGATTCAATTTTATAATTGCGCCGCAACAATATGAAAAGGTTTTCCAAGCGACAATAGCTCCTTGAGCATTTTCATATTGCTGTGACTGGGCTGTCATTGTATTAACTGAGTTATCCCTTTTCATCCCCCTGAAACCACGTGGGCGTCAGATAAAACTGCAGGTTTTTAGGGTTTTCCATAAAAAAACAAGACACAAGAACGTATACATGTTTCTATAACAAAACAAAATGTAGGATCAGGTACAAATTGTATGAAGTTTCGGCATCGCTTTTATGGCCGGCAACTTGCCGACTCTGATATTTGTGGAATAAGAATAAGATGATGACGATTATGAAGATGATAATACTTGTGTTCATTATACATATGTAGTGTCGTTCAGTACATTGCATATATATAGGTTATTTTATTGATGAAGTTATCATAAAGAGACTCTGAAATCAGCCTATTTTTTTATACTTTATAATAAATTCTACATATATTTTTTTTTATGTTATTGTGACGGAACAAGCACGAGACCCACCTGACGTTAAGCGAACTAACCTCTGCCTATAACAGATGCATTTCGTCACAAGTCACGAATTGCACTACGCCCGTCACCTTGAGACATAGTTCTTAAGTCTCATGTGCCTGTTATTTCACTGGCTCTCAAGGACTGCTGCCGGAACACACCGTTAGGTACTTGGCGACAGATTTTCTACTTGAGAGTGGTCGCTAGCCAGGCGGGCATTCGCAAAGTGCCCGTCCACCATGCGGTGAAGCTCAAGCCCGCGGTGGGATTCGAACCATGGACCTGTGGCACGGCAGTCCATAGCCAATGCCAATGAGCCATCAATTTTTTTTTTTATGCCTGATAGGTTAGCCTTTGACCACTATCTCACCTGATGGTAAGTGATGATGTGGTCGAAGATGTTGTTCAGGCTAACCTAGAAGTACTGGCTCTCAAGGACAGCTGCCGGAACACACCGTTAGGTGCTTGGCGACAGACTTTCTACTTGAGGGTGGTAGCTAGCCAGGCGGGCATTTGCAAAATGCCCTACCACCATGCTATAACGACTGCCATCCTAAGACGACAACCGGGACCGACGGCTTAACGTGCCCTCCGAAGCACGGAAACGCTCAGTAGTAATGTCACTAACGGTCACCCATCCAACTCCTGACCGCGCGCGACGTTGCTTAACTTTGCTGATCGGTTGAGAACAGCTAAGTAAATTTCGCTACGAGCGCTTCAACGACGCCACCATGCATCAATGCTTCAAAAAAAGCACATCTATAGCACTGTCAAACAAAATCAATAGAAACAAATATATCTAGAAGGATATGTGTACTGGTAAACTAAGTATTCGTTTCGATGGTAATACACGTATCCTTTGTACGCAGCTACATGGAACTATAGTCTGTCGTCTTATCACGTATCCATCATGCCATGAATGTTAATAGAGCAGAGGTGTAGGGAGTTACGCCTTGTTCATTATAATTATCAATGTTCTATCTTTTTGTGATGATAAGTAAATGCCGGCATCGTTGGTGGAGTGGCGTTAACCACTGCCTTGGAATCTCAAAGTTCACAGTTTAATCTCTAAGCCGAAACAATATTCGGGTTTATTATAATTTTATAATTTTCAGTAGCAGTGCAACAATTGGAACTGTATCCAGTAGGTGATAATAGTTTCTCCCCCTATAATGTGCGACGGAAACATGTTTGACCCAATGTGGGTAATAAGACTTTGATCAATACAACCGTGACGATATGATTTCATACCACAAAACGGGGTAAATAATAAATTACAAAATACAGGTATGTTGAGGCTGATGCATCAGCTTTAAAAAATATAAATACGCAACCGACTCTCAACTTTATAATAAATAAGCCATGTTCATATTAATAGTTATAGCATGTAGGGCGAAAATCTAGTACTTGTAGGTCATTTTTTGGTGTAGGTTAATCCCATTTTCATTTTGCTGTCCGATGCTGCTAATTATTTGCGCCAAAGTATGAAATATACCTTCTAACATTTTCGCTTTTTGTGCCATAACCATTAGATATTCTAAACATAGATTAATTGGGTACGAACTAACAAATTTGACTTGTTCCTGAATAAAACAATCACAAACCTATAAAGTTTATATAGATAGATGTAGACCTTAAACTATGGCCAGTTATTTTTAAATAGTGACGTACGCTTTCGACCAATAGACTGTATATAATAATAGACATTATATTTATATATATCTAATTCAAGTAGTCTGTGCAATATGTAGTGGGTACAGTTATAGCGAAAAGCTGATGTGTATTCCTTCGTCGTCTAGTGTGCGGCCTATATTGGGAGGCGAATAGCCTAGATGGTTGTTATCCAATATGCTACCGTTATTAATATTCAAGCCTGTCAGAGATATGGCGACATTTTGCTATAGAATTTGACTATCTATATTTAAAGGAAATTACTTTAAATGTTGTAGGTGGCAGTGAAATAGTAGTTGAATGCAGCTGGTGAATAATTAGCAAATCGTATTCCATGAATACCAAACAGTTATCTTAGATAGTGCAGTTCAACAAAAATCATAAAATATATCAAACCGCAAAGTACAAAAACAAAGGTACAACTCCACCAAGCTAAGTTTGCGTCGATTACATCGCACTAAACCTTTAGATACGGTCTGCAAAAAAGGATTCACTATGACTTTAAAAGGGGGAAACAAATTTTTGTTACATTTTACTTTGCATTTATTGTTTTATAACATTCAATTATACATATGTATTATAAAGGTGTATATATATATATATAATATTTATATATAATACATATGTATAATTGAATGTTAATAACAATAAATGCAAAGTAAAATCTAACAAAAATTTGTTTCCTCTTATATATTATATTATACATATGTATTATATATATATTATGTACATCAAAATATACACAAAAAACTGAGGTGCAAACATAGCTGTGAAGCGCTCGTAGCGAAGTTTACTTAGCTGTTCTCAACCGATCAGCAAAGTTAAGCAACGTTGCCCGCGGTCATGAGTTGGATGGGTGACCGCTAGTGACATTACTACTGAGCGTTTCCGTGCTTCGGAGGGTACGTTAAGGCGTCGGTCCCGGTTGTCGTCTTAGGATGGCAGTCGTTATAGCATGGTGGTAGGGCATTTTGCGAATGCCAGCCTGGCTAGCTACCACCCTCAAGTAGAAAATCTGTCGCCAAGCATCTAACGGTGTGTTCCGGCAGCTGTCCTTGAGAGCCAGTACTTCTAGGTTAGCCTGAACAACATCTTCGACCTCATCATCACTTACCATCAGGTGAGATAGTGGTCAAAAGCTAACCTATCAGGCATAAAAAAAACTTGGTGGAGTTGTAATTAAAGAAGTTGGAATGATTACTTGAAAGATACTTTATTATAAATATTAAAAGTACCAAAACCTATCACTAAATTTCAATATGGAAATCAAACAAGCTTATTGCGATTTAATTAATATTTTATATACATTGATTTAATACAGCTTCAATATTTCTTATATATCGGCTTACAGCGAACTGTAAAACTTTAACAAATGTATAAATTACAGTCCCTACTTTTCATTTATTTACGACATATAGCCGTAAGTTTTCAGACCGCCCAAAGACCTCCGAGATAGCTGATTGATTGCCACCTTAGAAGTGAATGCCCTCCGAACCTAAATATAGAAGCGCTTAGTAGTAAATGCTTCTAGCGATCACCTATTTACAGAAATTAATAGATCGGTCAAAAACGAGGGCTACAGGCTTGTTCAACCTGAATATTTCAGTAGCAGTAGAACTCTTTGTGCGAGTTCGTCTGGAGAAGTACTGCCACCATACCTATTTCAACCGCCAAGCAGTAATGTTCGCATTACTGGTCAATCGAGTTATGAATCTCTGCACCAGCACCATTAGAGCACCGGGAGAGCCCAGCTGAGCGCGCACGCACACTGCTCGGCACCATACTCGCCGCGGCACCACATGACTTGTTTGCGAGTGACACAGCATGTGACTTGTTTGCGAGTGACACAGCATGCCTGATGAAGGAGTGCCAGAAGACATGCGAGATGAATGCTAGAGTGTCCAGTGTGATTTACTAAAACTTCGTTATATTATTATTGAAAATGATTATTTATACCTGCTCGGTATAAGGTTAGTTATTTGAAATGCAATGTGTGATAATAATGATTTGTATACGATGAATGTACATCTATTTGTTCGTATATTATAAATATTGTACTTGGCTATATTGATTATATTACTGACCAATCCTAATAATTAGTGATAATAATGACTTGTACCTATTAGTATCGTATGTAATTTTAAAATTTTGACATAAGACAACATTTATACCTATTCTCATTTTAATATTGTTTATTTTTACTAATTATTTATTTTATATCATGTATCATGGTATTAATATTGTATGTAACGCTTTGGTTTTTTTTTAAAGCTGTAATGTTGCACTTTTTTTCCTGAATAAACAAATACAAATACTGTGTTCTGGTTTGAAGGATGCCGGTGAAAGTACAAAGATATGAAACTTAGGGTCTGTTTCAGAATGTTCGAATAAGTTCCGGTTATACGACCTAGAACCTAAAATAACTGAATGATAAAAAAAGACAGTTAACATACAGCGCGTTTCAAGCTTTAATCGATGGATAGGCTGAATCGATGACTGTGAAACTCAAAGATAGTGTTTTATTTATTAAATATGTTCTGGGTAGTATAACCGGAACATAAAAAAACAAAATGATAAAAATTACAGTTAACATGCAGCGCGTTTCAAGCTTTAACCGATGGATAGGCTAAGTCGATGACTGTAAAACGCAAAGATAGTGTTTTATTTATTAAATATGTTCTGGGTAGTATAACCGGAACTTTATCGAACATTCTGAAACAGGCCCTTAACAATTTTATCTCTCAGGGTGACGGGCGCAGTCCATACTGCATCTAGTATCGGCAGAGGTTACCGCTTACGTTTAGGCCCCTGGTTTTATCACGATATAAATGTATAAAGTAAATACACATGACTAGATTAAAGATAATCATAAGATTTTTTTCCAGAACAATACTGCTTTATTCAGTAACTAGTAGGTAATACCCCTTATCCTCAATTGACGTTGCTGCTTGATAAAAAAACGTATAAATGACATGACACAAACTACTATTTTTATTTACAGGCAGCTTGACAAGTACATATATACATAAAAAAAATTAAATCACGCACGTCTATTAACGTATGTTTTATATACGTAAGTATATATTTTGTGTATATTAAATGTTTCAGATATGCCTAATGCACTTAAGCCTCTCTATCGACTTGTATCTTTTCAGCCTAGGTTGTAAGTAATTGCTGTCAAGCAATAAGAACGCCATTGTTCCATTGATAAGACATTTTTATAGTAAATAGTGTTAATATTTTTAAGTGCATAAATCTGTTATTTTTCTAACATTTATTTACCAAAATCATTTCTTAGGCGCTATTAAAAACCTTGTCAGGCGTTAAACAAGGGTCAAGGATCCGGAACATGGAACAAATTCATAACTCGTTTTGGGGACAAAATGAATTACAACGAAAGTTGTTGCGAAAGTTAAATTGATAGCTAAGCCGTGTTCTTTTTACGGATTCAGACCTACAATCAACTTTCCTGTCGGTCTGCATCTTCATTATTTTGAAACCTTAACTATTGTTACTGTTTCACCCGGATTGTCCACTGCTGAACACAGCCTCCCCTATGGAGGGGGTATTTTCCATAATCCCCACACTTAGCAGGCGGCTTGGAAATCGCAGTGTAAGAAGGCAGTTCTTTAGAGGGCGCTGCTGCCCACCTTCCAGTATTTTTCCCTTAGTCGCCTCTTACGACACCCACGAGATGATATGGGGAGGTATAATTCTAACCCGGCACCCCACAGGAAATTATTTTTAAGTAACCTTAATCATTATATCATACATCATATAATCCTAGGTTAGTCTAAACAACATCTTCGACCACATCATCACTTACCATCAGGTGAGATAGTGGTCAAAGGCTAATCTATCAGGCATAAATAAAAATAATAATAAATAAAAAAATATATTTTTTAACTTTGTGCTCATATTATTGGCAATATAGATTATTAAATGAAATGAAAATGGTTATACTATTATTGAATAAATACGACCAGAGTATATGCATCAAAACACTTTCTTCACTTTTTTTCATCTAAACCAGTGAGTCAGATACAAAGTTAAATTTTTTATTTTTTATTCCTGATAGGTTAGCCTTTGACCACTATCTCACCAGATGGTAAGTGATGATTTGGTCGAAGATGTCGTTCAGGCTAACATAGATTGGCTCTCAAGGACAGCTGCCGGAACACACCGTTAGGTGCTTGGCGACAGATTTTCTACTTGAGTGTGGTAGCTGGCCAGACGGGCATTTGCAAAATGCATATGTTAGCTAGGAATGAATTTATGTACATTCTAGTAGAACGAATAAGGAAGTAGTGATATTCTTCCCTCAGCCCTTTATTTATTCCATCAATTATCAATGTTTAAGCACGAAAACCTGGGTAAAAGTAATTCTAATAAAATCCACATTCTTATTCAAAATTTTTGAACCGAGAAAGGCATCTTGAATCTCTTTAGCAATCCTTTGAGCCTATTTATATTCAAAAAGTTATGTAAAGCAACCCTTACACTTCTCATTCTTGGCAAACTTTCATCAAAAAGATGCTTGAAATACCTTATCGCTTAAAATCTGAAAACTTTGAAGATTCCTCGTTAGGTTCCTCCTTTATTTAAATCAAAGAACCCTTACCTTTATCGTCACGAAAATTTACCCTTCAGAGGAAGATAAAAATAGCTTTTCTGTAAAGTCTTCATGTACAGCTAAATAGTTTTGATTGTTTGTCAATTACACTCAATGTAAGGGATTACTTAAACGACAAAAATGCTATGACTCTGCCAAGCTATCGCCTGTCACCTACTACATTAATTACTTATAACTTAATTTAAACAAACAACTGTAATATTTTTTATATCGTTTATAACAGTGTCGATTGTCTAATGTATTACAAACTGTAAGACAGTGGACGTTGAAGAATGGCCCCGAGTTTCTGGCCAATTCTTCTCGCAGTGGCTCTATACAGTTTTTCTGTACATGGCGGCGGTATAATGTTACATTATTAAAATTTATATAAACCTTTATACAGTCATAGACGCCTAATTTGAATGAATAATTTTGACATTTACTCTAACTTTGAATGATGTATAATCACGAGAGGATTCATAGCAGTTATACTCATACGTTGTTCTAGTTCTGATCATATATATATCTGACCTTCAAGTAGAAAATTTGTCGCCAAGCACTTAACGGTGTACTTGAGACACCGCTGTCGTTGAGACCCAGTAATTCTAGGTTAAGCCTGTTTAACACCTTCATCATACCACATCATCACTTACCGTCAGGTAAAATTGTGGTAAAAAAGCAGCTATCAGCAATAAAAAAAACCGGCTAAGTGCGAGTGGGACTCGGGCACGATGGGTTCCGTAACGAAATATTCTGTGAATAGTTAAAGCGTCTACCAGTCACCGTTATTAGTATCGAGTAAGAAACGTTAAAAAAAAACTAGATTTTCGTATGGGAGCCCCCCTAAAATAAATTTATTTTTTTATGTATTTGTTGTTAAAGCTGCAATAGAAATACGAAATCTGTGAACATTTCAACTGTCTAGCTATCACCGTTCTTGAGATACAGCTTGGTGACAGACGGACGGATGGACGAACGGACGGATAGACAGCGAAGACTCAGTAATATGGTCCCGTTTTTACCCTTTGGGTACGGAACCCTAAAAAAGACAAACAATTAGGTACTTGTTCAGTATGTTTTCAGTTGAACAAGGTACAGAAAATATTATATGATGAAACTAGTGTAGGAAGTTGATTATAACAGTCGAGGCTACTATGTTCCAACTCCGAGCCTTAAGCCAGGAATTAAAGGTTATTATGCCCGAGCTGTAGGCGAGGTTTATAATATTATAGCTTTAATAAACACTTTGAAATACAAATGCGCGGGTTGCAAACTACAGGTTGAAAGTATTACTTTCTGTACTACGTTTTTATTTTGAGTTTATTCACTGTTGGTAGTTGTAATATATAAAGTCTGTTTTTTCTTACCTGTCTTAAAATGTAAACAAACATACCTCTGTTAGAAAATCACAAGTTTCCGTCATAATCACTTATATTTGGCCATTCACAACTAACTAGACCTAATGAAAGAAACATCACGCTTCGAATAGCATACAAATATTATTTAAATTTATTGCTTTTTCCGAAATATAAATCAAATAACGTAATGATCACAAAACATGTTTACATTATTGACAGTGCTTTGACGTTTAGTAATCTACATTGTCTATGGATTTTAGTGATGGGAAGATGGGTATCAAAATAAATGAACAATTAAAGTGAACAATTGAACATATTTCGTTTCTAATTATACTAACTAGTTGTATCAGATAAAATGAAAGTTTGTTTAAAGAAGTAGATTAGTATTATTTAGTTTAATTATTAGGGTTCCGTACTAAACGAGATCCTATTACAACGGCTTGACTGTCCTTCAGTCCGTCCGACCTTTAAAGGACTGTACTTATCTTTGGAACTGTAATAGGTAGCCCGTTGAAATTTTCACTGCACATGGGTTAAAATAGTGGATTGCCTAACGAATAAAAATAATAACATTAAGTTTAAAATATTTAAATTAAACCGGTTTCTTGTATGGCAATACAAGAAACCGATTTAATTTAAATATTTTAATTTTTGCTCTATTGCAAGTCGTTTATCTATATAAATTTATAAAGTTTTCGTTCAAACAAATCGAATATCGTATGAAAGTACACGAGTAGTTCGCTAGGACAATGAGTCGACTATATCCCATATACGATATTAAAACGAACTTTTGCAAAATAAATATCAAAGAAACGAAACGTTGGCACCCTATTAAATGTATCGGATGTTCAAAACCAAGGAAGGAATTTATAAATAAAACTTTATCAAAATGTGTTCATCCGTTTTGGACGTAAGCAAAACAAAGTAATAAGCACACATAAACACACCCATGCGAATAATAAACTCATTATATATATATATGTTTTTTAATTATACAGTCGTATTTTAAACTAGTTACAAATTATTGGCTTGCTAACAATTACAGGTTATACAAATAAAAGTGGTAATTCAAATTCCCTAGCTTAAGGTTAATAAGTTTTTTCAAAAGAGTTCATTTGAAAGTTGTATTTTCATTGAGAAACAGTTGTTTGATTCTTCGTTTAAAATGAATAATCAACCATATTTTGTCTATGGGTAAATGCAAGGCTTGGCTCATGATACTTAAAATGGCAACACTTGGCCAGAATATTCCAATTGTAGCTGGTTTATACTTATAATAATGGTATTTGTAGCTATATTAAATGGGGTTCAGTGAGCCACCTGCATACTGCCGTTGTGGCATTGCGTGTGTGTAAAAGATGATAAAAAAAGCTTTTCGAATTGACAAATGACAGGAATGTAAATATTATAGTAGCGCCGCGCCATATAGCCAACTAAATTTTACTTTTTAAACAATTCGGTCAGTATCATATTAATATAGTTCAGTTCGGTTTGTCGTTCATTCGATGGGTCCCATCACTAATCTTGTCTTTGGATAACGAACCGCCATGTTTGTTTACATAATAGGACAGGTAAGAAAAAACAGACTGTATATTATAAATACATTTAGAATATAAGAAAAATAGATATAAAGCTTAAAATAATTGTTTTACTGTAATGTTCTGTTACATGTAACCAAAGGTAGGTGGCAATTTCTCGTGGCAAACCACTAACTTTAGTAGTTCTCGTAGGCTGCACATTATCCTTTACTATATTGCAAAAAAAAGATCTATTGTAACCTGGGCGCAAGGCTTGATATTTTTCTATAATATTGTCTTCGTGTTTGCTGTAGTCGCCTCTTAGGCAAAAAGATGGTTCACCATCTTTTTGCCTAAGAGGCGATCGGGCGATCGAGGCGAGGCGGTCCTTTTATTCTTTATTCTCTATTTCTTCAACGCATTGGTAACGCCCCTGGTGTTGCAAATGTCCATAGGCGACGGTAACCGCTTACCATCAGGTGGGCCGGCTGCTTGTTTGCCACTCCATAACATAAAAAAAAATAACTTCGACTGTTGAACATAGGCTTCCCCATAGAACGCCACAAGGAACGGCTATTAGCCGCTCGTAACCATTGCCTACCCGCGACTTTCACGATGTCGTGGATGATGGGGAGCCTACCAACTCTACGTCTTCTAGTGTAATGTGGTTTATTCCGGTGCAACTCGATAAGTTATTAGTTTTTATTCTAATTTAATGCATCTGAACAGTAGAATGCTCAAAGTCAAGTCTGAAATTTTCGTGTCAAAAATTCATACCAAATGAAATAAATTTATATCTAAATATCATGATAATTACTTATCATCACATAGAAGTCAACGTTTCAATCTCCGTAGTACACAAAGAGTTTTGGAATATACTAAAAATATTATATTTAATCGATAAATAAAATTATTCACAAAAATGCTCAAACATTTTTTTTTGAACGGGCTTGTGTTTGTAACTTTTGTATGATTAGGTATAAGCTACATATCGCCAAATGTTTTACATTCACAAAGTCAGATAAAATAAATAAAATTCTGTATAAAATATATGTTTATATACCGTACTGTATCCGCGGAATTGTCCTCTGCTGAACACAGCTTCCCCTATTAAGGGGTGAGGTTACCAGAATCCCCACTTGATGTCTTAGGGATCGCAGTGTGAGATACCAATTCCTCAGAAAGCGCTGCTGCCCACCTTCTGGTGTGTACCCATAGTCGTGTATGACAACCGCGGGTAGAGATGGGGAGGTAGTATTCTATTCCAGCACCCCACGGGCATATATATAATTATGTACACATTATTTATTCATTTACACCAATTTAGCTTAGTATGTAGATAAAATCATAAGTAAAATATAATTTCTTAACCTAAGGTTCGTGTCTTTATAGCGATTTCCTTACAAACGTTGTTTTGTTATATTTTAAATACCAACAACAACGATGAAATTTTGTAGGTTTGTCCGTCAGCTGAATGTATAATATTATGTATTCTGTGATTGCATGCTACTGCAAAAATAACATTTAAAATAATTCTACTTTAAGTTTTAATCTAAACATAATTAGCATTTGATTACGGGAGCAACGGTTCCTGAATTATTGATCGAAAGACAAACTAGATGGAACTACTGTAACAAATGATTTTTAAATAGACTCTGAATCTGTGCTCAAAACAGAGTTTGCCTAGTGTTTTAAAATTATTGTAAGAAAACATTAAATAAATATTTTGGTAAACACTCCAAAGGAACTGCAACCTCGTGCAAAGGCTGGCCATGACCATACATCGTGGTAATGAATCCTTTGGATGTGATAGGCATCTTTGGACTGGGTGCGAACGGGGGCGGTCATTTTTGATCGGTATAGATGACGTATATTGACATAATATAGATATAATATTGTTTTATTAATTTTATTGGCTTATTATTAATTTATGTAATAATCAATAAAACACTTAACATGTATAAAAAATACATCCATTGACAATTCCGCTTAATTTTCCAGTTAAGCCGACGTGACGTCACAAACGCCACGTAACAAATACGGAAGAATTTTCGATGCATGTCGCTTACACCTTCGTGTATCACACTCTCATCCTCAGGAGGACTTCACTCATCGAGTGCACAATCGAAAATGGATTAAATAAATAAAACTCCATTGATGTCTTCGTTTTGTTTGTGTGCTCAATGCTAAAAGTATAATTATTATACTTTAATATGTAGAATATGCCCATATCTTATTTAATATAAAAAATACAAAAACTAACAGGTTTTATAAAAAGGAAGATGAAATCCACATAACATTTACAACAAAACCTGCACAAAGCTTGTGAGTGACAGTGACAATTAAAAAAAAATCTCGTCACAGCAATACAAATTTTACGGCGTGACGGATTCTAGGTGATAGGACTTTACTCGTATGTTATAACTATCCTTATAGCTTAGACTATATACCTATGGTCTTACTTAGTATTTAAGTAACTTCCAATGCCTTTCACCATTCAAGTAAATGATTTTTAATCTAACTTAAAAAAATAACTAGATCAGAAAATTGGATAGGTTCGTCAGAACTGACGACCTTATCCAAATTATATATTATATTATTTTTCCCTTTTGAATTAATAGAGTTAATACACAAACAAAATAAGGGTATCACATGAAGATCATCTAAAGCAAGGATCAAAGTCAGTGTCTTTGACGACCAGATGATTTCTCGAGAGACCGATTTTTACGCATCCCGGGACACAAGTCCTTTGGGGCTTTCGTGATTTGTGGAAAGATTTGGGTAAAGAAATTAAAGGAATTTCTTTAGCGGACATGTCATAAACGAGAAGGTGGACAGTCTGTATTTTGATGAACGTTTATTCTATTTCTGTACCGTTATTATTTAATAAATATTTTTCCTTTCGTGTTTAACCATCGTATGGGGATGGCGCGAGTTCGAATCCCACATACAACTATATTTTTTCCTCTCGTTATAATTTTGTAATGTAATCCTACGAGCACCATCAGCGCAAAAATTAAACAAAGAAATGATAATTATAGAATATTTACTAAATATTACACAAAAATAATAAAATATGTAACTAAATCTATATATTACATAAAAATGTTATGGAAAAAACATTGTGAGCTCCGTTTTCTACCAGAAGGCAATCATAAGTAGAAAACAGAGCTCAGGTCACTGTCCACGGGTAGGGTATACCCAAAAGGCTGGCAGCATTACCTCGCTGAATGGCAATACTTATTTGCTGGCCGAGGTAGGTGCCAGCCCTTGGGCGGTTTGTCTTTTCTATCAGCTGCTTTGATAAATCTTTATATGAGTCCATGCGCTTGGACACCTAAAGTTTCAACTCCAAAAGGCGAAAATATGTAACCATTGCCGAGATTTTCATATTTTCGCCTGTTGGAGCCTTCTGCTGCCACTGCATGCCACTGCTCCGGCTGTCTTGGAGGTGGAGGGTAAATGAGACGCCGCAAGCGTGTCGACGCAAGTGGCATCCCAAACTAGCGGCTATCCACGACTCCAAGGAGTTAAGGTCATTGTGTCAGGTCTCTTGCCAACATCACGTGCGATACCGTTCTGCTCAAGAATAGCCGGCACGTTCACGGTGGCAAGAGCCCTGCGGATAAATTATTGGATTGCATCATCGTAAACAAGTTTAAAGCTAATGGCAAAAATTAGTCTTGTTTGTAGTACAACGTAAGTTGTACTATAGGTGTCGCTCCATCGTCATACGATGATTAAGAACGAAAGAACAAATTAGAGTCATATGTCATAGGTCATATTGGCTCTGTGGTACATACCACGGCTATATGGTTGGATGGTGCGAGTTGGAATCCCGCACATTTAAGCAGACTTTAACTTTTCCTCTCTTTCTAATTTTGTAATGTTATCCGCGGAAAAGGCATTATTGCAAGAAAAAAAATATACAAAATAATTATTATAATTGTATACTTTCACTTAAATTTAGAGATATTTCTATACCTATGCTGAGACAAAAATACATTTTGGACCTTAGATGCTTAATCATGCATAGATGTGCCAATATTATCGCTTAAATACACGGAATATATTTTTCCGTTTCCATGTAAGGACGATTTCAAATATTATAAAAACTGTTTAGGGTCTGGGACCCACATAGGGCATGTCAGCTTTAGTTAGCAGTTCTTGACGATCCAGCACGGGAAACGATTGGTGTATTTCTCACCTGAAATACATATTAAAATGCATGAAGTGCTTAAAAACGTAGTCACATAAACTCGTCTAGTTATGTTTACCCGATCAATAGGTTGCTAACCTTTTTAGTGGAGACCGGGATTTTGTGTTTGCTTTGAACTCGCTGGCGAAGCAACCCTATTTAACACTACAACCCCACTTGCGGTCCTCAGTTCTATTTTCGTTGATATTGTGTAAGATTTCATGCAGAAAAAACATTGTAATGAAAATTTTTCCCTCCTGTTATATCTAAACTGAATCAGGACCATTTTTTTTTATGTTTGGTAGTAGGTAAGTGATGATGTGGTCGAAGATGTTGTTCAGGCTAACCTAGAATTACTGGCTCTCAAGGACAGCTACCGGAACTTTTCTACTGGTGGTAGCTAGCCAGGCGGGCATTCACAAAATGCCCTACCACCATGCAATAACGACTGCCATCTTAAGATGACAACCGGGACCGACGGCTTAACGTGCCCTCCGAAGCACGGAAACGCTCAGTAGTAATGTCACTAGCGGTCACCATCCAACTCATGACCGCGGTGGACGTTGCTTAACTTTGCTGATCGGTTGAGAAAAGCTAAGGAAACTTCGCTACGAGCGCTCTTTTGACATAAAAAAATTGCGCGCCATCTATGCAGCAATAAGTGCATGAGTTCAAATCAATAGACGCCACGCTGCCTTACGATCAAACTGCTATGCTCTAACCTTCGCAAAGACGCGCGCAGTTTTTATCACAGAGTAATATTATGAACAGAGATTTCTCCATGAGGTAACAAATAATTGGCCCTTATACATATTTATTCGTGGGTCATAATATTTTGTATGCATGTTACGTTTGGTAATGAACCGTAAAAAAGTATTAAAATAAATAAAAAAGCTTACAACATTGCACTAAATCAACAATAAACATATAGATTTTTTTTTAATTCACGTTATATATAGCAATGGAAATGTTCTCCATCTGCTCCATTTTTGAGAAGTGCGCGGGAGCGCTTAATAAAAACCGAAAAAACAGCTCTCAAGGTACCACTCAGAGACCGAACACCAACGGATGAAGAACTGGAAACCCTCTTAATGAAATCTAAAGCCTTGGTCAACTCGCGACCGCTCACTCACATCTCACTGGATCCAACTGACCCTCCCACCCTTTATTTTATTGCTTGAAATCTAATCTGGCCGCTACATTCCAACCTAAGTATCATATAATTGCAAGCAAATAGAAGATATACATTTGGTTACATTTCTTGGCTTAACCATTGACCGTTTTTGTACTTGGAAACAACATGTTGCGAAACTATGCTCAAAACTAAATAGCTTCGTTTATCCACTAAGACTGCACAGACTTTCTAAAAAAAGCTGCGACCACAGCTTATTACGGGTATGTCAACTCAATTTTACGCTTTGGTATTGTCATTTGGGGGTGATGCACAGTTATTGAGCGACTCTTTATAATTCAAAAACGAGTTATTTACGGCATACAACAAACGGATTCCTGTAGACCGTTTTCCAGAAATAATAAAATATTGATTGTTACTTCATTGTATGTTTTAGAAGCAGGCCTGTTTGTATATAAAAATGAATATCTTTTTCAGCAATACAGCGCGTTAATCTGTCATTCTACACGCTCCCAATACAGGCAAACACTCTATAGGCCATACACCAGATTAACACTCAGCTCAAATAATAGCTACATAATGTGTATCAAAATTTACAATAAAATTCCTAATCACTTTAAAGACCTGACATTTAATCGATTCAAAACACAATTGACGCGGTGGCTTGCTGAGAAATGTTTCTATAGTTTAAATGAATTCTTTGATTATAAATTATAAAGATTAAAATAAGTAGCTTTCAAATGACATGTGTTTATATATAATTTTAGATTTTAGTGACAGTTATTGATATATAATTTATATTGAATTTTCTTGACATTAATTAATTTGAAATTGTATTCATACGTCTGTAAAGACAAGTTTTAGCGGAACTGAATTCATAATATTATTATTAATTTCTAAATTGTACCTGAAACTTATGAACGAAAAAAATGAATATGAATATAAGTGAGTGAGACAGACTGAAGCAGAAGTGGCTGGCGCGGAGTTGTTAGACTGGCCGATTATTTTTGGAGGCATTGTGTACACGAGTATCTACCAAATCTTGGCTCTAGGTATACTGTGTATACTATGTATTCTAGAATTCTTAGCATTAGTGTTAATAAATCTTCCTTTTGCCAATGTCTAGGTTATCTATTCTTATTCATTAACTTGTTCGTAGAGCCTAATTTGTGCCAGTATTTTGATCAGCGTCGCATCGACCAAGCGCTTTGGTAAGTATAAGAAAATAAGATGCAACTTCCAGCCCTTGACCCAACGTCTCTACATCAAACGGCTCAAATATTTAACCACTACCGGGATTAGCATAGCACTGCTTGAGTAGCTGGACACGCTGTGGACTTGAAATGCCTTTAAATTGCCTAAATGCTATCTTTGTTGTAGCTGCATCTGTGTGTAGTGTTCTGTTTATAAATGTAAAGCTTAAAGGTTTAGGTGTTCAGCAGTGGACAATTCAGATGATACAGCCCACTTTATAAAGGTGCATGTAGAAAATCTTATTTATTTTAATATAATATTTCGTCCATCTTCCATCCTTTCCGCTGTCTCTCTAGATAATGGTATAATCGTGTAGCAGACACTACAGCCATTAATCAAAAGTTCTTCGAACAGCCCCCATTTTAACTAAAGGACTTACCTCAAAACCTATGATTGGAAGAGGGTAGTCGTTAATGACCTTTATTATTTAATGTAAGGATTAAAGAAAATGCATATTTTTTTTATATTATTGTGACCGAACAAGCTCGAGGCTCACCTGATGTTAAGCGGACTAACTTCTGGCTGTAACAGATGCATTTTGTCTGTCACAAATTGCACTGCACCCGTCACTTTGAGACATAGTTGTTAAGTCTCATATGCCTGTAATTTCATTGGCTGTCAAAGACTGGTGCCGGAACACAGTGTTAAGTGCTTGGCGACAGATTTTCTACTTGAGGGTGGTCCTAGCCAGACGGGCATTCGTAAAATGCCCTTCCATCATGTGGTGAAGCTCAAGCCCGCGGCGGGATTCGAACCATGGACCTGCTGCGCGGCAGTCCATAGCCAATGCCACTGAGCCATCACTGCTTCAAAATATAAATGTATTCCTACCGCTGAAATTATATTATAAACATATAACAGATAAGTGTCAATTTTATCTTTTATAGAATATTTTTATTTTATTTCCACACTTTTTAGTTGCTTACTTTCTTTTTTTCTGTTATGTACAAATTAAGCAATTGATTTGTGAAGTTCCGTACTAGAAAACTGGACTCTATATTACTAACTTCGACTGTCGGTCTGTCCGATTTTATTAGGTTTTAACTTTAGAATCATAAGAGTTGAAGTTCATTGACTGTATATACCTATTTTTACTCTGTGGGGTGCCAGGTTAGAATATCACACCCCCAATAGCTTTTGAGTGAAAACAACTGGAAATGAATTGGATACGTCTACTCAAGCAATCAAAGTTTAATAAACAATATATACGTCCGGAGTGAATCATACATTATTACAGTGAATTTAGTTTAATTCTGCGATAATACGTCCCTCCCGGTGGAACTCCCACACCCATGAAAATATTGAATGCAAAGGGACCGGATACCATGAAGCTGCGAATGCTCTGAATGTAAATCCAGTTCATATTTTATTCGTGTCAGACAACTCTAATGTAACAGAAATGATGATAGTGTTGAATACGAAATGTTGCACTATGTATTTTCTCGTCTCATTTGCTGTATTTTTTTCTACCTGAAGTCACTCTTATATACAAATAAATTATGTCAAAATTTTTGAAGTTGTTAAGTTCGATAAAGGATCGTTTTCAGCAGTAAGGAACTGTGCCCGGTAAATGGCAAGACGCTTGATCTATATTTGCTACATTATACTATAATAATATATTACCAAAATATGCGTATTAATACTGTACCTTACCATTTCCATGATATACATGAATATATACGTATATACGTGTTCATAATAATGAAATCGGTATTTTGTACTTGTTGGTTTAAACCAACGAAGAATGTTGACTCGAAATCAAACATTGGATTTTCCAATGTTTGATGGATTAATCCAATGTTTGATTTCGAGTCAACATTCTATATAAAATATTTAAATTTTAGTTTACTAGTCAGCAAACTGATATTATTGATATTTATTTAAAATTGAGTTAGTGCTATACTAATTTACTCGTATCAAGATACAAAAATAGAGCTTTCGTTTGAAATAGGACACTTTCATAATATTAATATACCTCACACCTCCTACACACTCATATCAGATGTATGGGTTATCGGAACTGAAATATATCGGATATATATTTTAGTTCAGAAACTAAATGCCACTGTATTTTAGTTCAGAAATGATTGACTTATATTTTAGGATTTTGCCAATAAGCAATAAATTATTGTATAATTATTCTTCAGAGTGTGCTAATCGCCTTCGTTGCGAAACTTTGTCTGGAGAAGTTACCTAATAAAATGTACGTAATATTTTAGACAACAATATTAAAGCTAACTGTTTTTACATTCAGGTGCTATTTGCCTAATACATCATACTTAACGGTGGTTGAGGTGATTGAAAAGGCAAAATCTAGGCAACCACGGGCGGCATTATTATACATTACGAACACAAGGAGCTTTTGCAGGACATGGCAGTTCAAACGAATATCATTCTCAGCTGTTTTGTCGGCGTACCATCAGTTCTACATCCAGATGGATTAATTCTTGACGATGCGATGGCAAAAGGCCTCATGGAATGGCCCTTGTTCTGTGGAAGATAGAGCGGCTCCTTGTTTAGCTTCATGTATCCATCTAGTGTACGCAACACCAAAATGCGCCTGATCAGAGCACTAATATTTCTGATTTTCGTGTGTGTGAAACTTGGATCATATTGGCGTTCGAGATGTGGTGCTGGAAGTTGACCGTACCATGGATCACCAAACGCACCAACGCATCGATCCCCTCACAACTTAAAGTGAAGACGTGCTTGTCCACGATTCGCCACCAACGCATAATTGCATGTTATGGTCACGTAATACGAAAGGGCAATGGGAACCTTGAGAAACTCGTTGTGATTGGGAACACGGACGGAAAACGCACACGAGGTCGATCCCCAACCACATGGATTGATCAGATTAAGGACTCATCAGCCGTCAAGTTCCATAACATCGTGCGTGATGCGATGAACAGAAGTCGATGGAGACAGATCATCCGATCTAAGACTATCTAACGATGACCACGATCCTGAGTCATCAAGGGACGACTACAGAGAGAGAGTGTACTACTAAAAAAATCAAACAACTAACGTCTCAAGATCACTCTCTGAACAGTGACATATTAACTGTACTGAACAGGTGAGACTTACTCTTAGAGGAGGGAATTGTCTATCTCCTTACTATAAATCACAAAGTTAAAATTGTTACATAAAATTAAGCTCCATTCATAGCTCAATGTTCCTAATACACACACCTCTCTACAATAACATAGTTTGACTTCGTGCAAAATAAATATTTTCCTACCTTTCCTCAGGGCAAATAACAATTGACCCGCGCTTTCACCTTGCTTAAATAAAAACATGAACAGTCAATGGGTCTTCCTTTACTGGTCTTAAGTTAATTTTGGGTCAGCCAAATGTTATTTTTGTTTAATGATCCTCGTGTTTGTTGTCTGAAATTATTTCAATTTTTTTATTATATTTTAATTACCTCTTTTGGTAAATTGATTAAGAAGACAAGGCCGATTAAAGTACTGCGTCACAAGATATCAGAGCTAAGCTATAGAAAGAGAAGCGCTTTGTGTAGGAGAATATAAATATTAGGTAAGTAAGTATCCCGTGATGTGTGAGTTGTGGTGCTCTTTATTGCGTAGTTACCAGAGTTGCTTGTTTGAATGGATTTGTGGAGTGATCATTCCTGTTCTTTTTATTCTGTTTGTTAAATGTGGACTCTAATATTGCTTCAATTCAATTCAACGGGGTAATGCTGCCAGCATGCTGGGCACGTTGCCAACTGGTAGGGGGCTAGAGCATTTGGACTGCCTATGAGTCCAAATGCTTCTATTGTAGTAGCTGTAGTGTTGTATATAGTTTGTAGTAATTTGGTAATAAAGGCAACCGCCGGTAAAAAAAAAATGCTTTACATTTATATCTTTACTGAAAACATTTAGTATTTGATAGGTTATCCACTAAAATATATATGATAAATTTCTACTACCAATTAAGGTTCCAAGGGCGTAGGCTTAGTAATATAATCCCGTTTTTTGTACGGAACATGTCATATTTTCATGTAAATGTCTCAAAAACTCGTATTTCAAAACAGCAAAAACTCAGATGTTATTTTATAATACTTACACAGAATTTTTTTATACAAACTAATACTTAATCTAATGGGTACATTAACAACTCACAAATAACTAGTCAGCAATACTTACATTACATTATATCTGTAAAGTTCTTCAGGATCTTTCTTTTCCCTTTACTGTTGCAATTCCCAGTTTAAAAAGTTCTCAAGTTCTAATCCTTTCGTGCGTAAAGCCTGGATACACCGGGTAAAAGTCTCAGTACATATAACATATTACATATTTAACCTTACCGTACTTACCTTAAATGGGATGTATCTCGTCTAACCTTTTAAAACTATGTGTTATCATGGAGGATAATACATGTCAAATAATCCATAATAACACATAGTTTTAATATTTAAAACAAAACGAAAAATAAATCGGAAGACATATTATAAACAAATACATGTTTTATACAAGGTGAAAATATGTAATTATAGTCTGGCATTTTAGAACAAACCACAGCCTCTACAATACCGCTACAAGAAAATGCGCCTGGTGTGTGCTAGCTTAAAGCTCCTAAGATGAGAAAAGTTTTGTGGCTGTGACATTTCACGTAGGTGTGAATGACACATTGATATCGAAGTATGTTAGGTACATATGGGTTATGAGAGACTCTTGTCACTGAATGACAGGTCCTTGAAGACATATATCTAATGAAATTGTGATACCATAAGCTCAATCTCTCAGACTGCTTTTTATACATGTTGTGAATATAATAAAAACACTTCGTTTGTGTTTGTGAAAGCGCCGCTTTGGAATCACGATGTCCTGGGTTCATTTCCCGTGTCAGACAAGTTATTAGATTTATCTGGTCAACAAATTTTCAGTATTAGTTTGAACTCGAAAACTGAGCCCGGTAAGTAATGGGGACGTTTATTTGGAATCAAACATATGGCAAAACGTGGGTGCATTGAAATAATGGTGCGTAGTCAAGGTTCTTTTAATGTCTTAATCGTGTTCCGGTTTTCTTACTGGAGTAACTCTGACGGCACGTGATTTAATGAAATTTCTATATTGTTGGAAAAACTTTATTTTTTATAGCTGATAGGCTGATAGGCTTCATCTCACCTGATGGTTAGTAATGATGTAGTCGAAGATGTTGTTCGGGCTAGCCTAGAATGACTGGCTCTCAAGGACAGCTGCCGGAACACACCGTTAGGTGCATGGTGACAGATTTTCTACTTGAGGGTGGTAGCTATCAAGGCGGATATTCTCAAAATGCCCCACCATGCTGTAACGACTTCCATCGTAAGACAAAAACTGGGACCAAAGCACGGAAGCGCTCAGCAGTAATGTCACTAGCGGTCACCCATCCAACTCCCGACCGCGGCGGACGTTGCTTAACCTCGATTAACGCCCGTAGCACACCTCCGCTGCGAAATACGAGTAGCGAAACCGCTGGATGAGTTCCGCTGCGATCAAGTGTAGTTTGAGTAGCGGAACTGGCGTCGCGAACATCACGCGAGTTAGTTGCTTTGAGACAATCGGAGTGAAATGTCGTCGTTATCAGAGTCCTGTAGCCCAAGCACGAACATTTCGATAGTCCGTAACGTAAACGTATTGAGCTCACCTTACGTTTACGCAGGAGGCGATGGTTGACAGTACGACGCATCGTTTGCTGGCTAACGTGAACTCGACAGGAATACAAAAGTGACGTCATCCAGCGTAAATCACAACAATTATACCTTCTTGCTAAGACCGAATTAAAACCTCTTTTGGAATGAGTTGTTAAACTCATTCCAAAAGAGGTTTTAATTCTTTTTTATTCTATAAAAGCTGTTCCTCTCACTGAGCAAGTAATATTAAGAATTGGCACGGACCTTGCTGCTTTGAAACTCAGATTTGAAGTTATTTTATACCAACCATTACAAATAAAAACAATATTGCCAACACACAATAATAGTGACATTTGTGAGTATTATTGTGTTGGCACGTTGAACTACTGATTCCCTAAAATAGATTAGTTACAATGAAATCGATTCCATTATAATCGATACAGGAAAACATGGTAGGTAGGTTAGGTTTATAAAATATATGCTAACGAAATATAAAATAAAACAAATATTTCACACAGATTTATTTAAAATCATCAAAATATATTATCGTGCGATATATCTTCGCTAGTATCGAAAACCGTATTACTGAGGTCCGTATACATAGCTCCAAAGTAATTTGTGTACTAGAACATCTTTACAATACATATTTTTTTTATTTTCATTGTACATAACAGTTTTCAATATATAATACTTATTTTCTAATTGTTGTATATGTAAAAGTAAAAAATACTGCACGTAAGTTGCACTAGTAAACTTGTCATCAACTGTTAACGATTATTATTATTTGTAGTTCAATCATAAAATGTAGTATTTTTCGACACACCTTTTTTAATTATATATAGACTGTAAACTTTTAAAAATGTTTATGGTGCAGGTAGTTAGATTATTTAGATATTTAATTTAATCTCGCAGCTGACAGCTTCTTCTACACTGTTTTGTTTTGTTTATTGATTGAATTAATATTTTCTGCGTAACATATCCATATCTGAAATTACAAAAAAAGTTTATTCAACTGTTTTCGAAAGTTGGTTAATTTTAAAATCAAACAATTTAGGGAATAGTATTATAAGCATTTAAATAAATAGTAATTGGGATTGTATGTTGCTACACATGTTGATTTTTATATAGTATTGAGGTGACATAGTACCTTAAATTCCATGCCATAGCTTTATCGATTCAGCATTTACTTTGAAAGTATATAAGCGACGAGTTTTGTTTAAATGAACTGAAAAAAAACAACTTAGATTATTATCGCAAGCATAGATATGACGTTATTTACACTATTTATTATTAATTGTATAATATTTAGGTCGATTTACATATAATGTTAGATAATAAATATTGCTCTAGCCGTTCAGTTAGCAAGTACTGTGCCAGTTACGTAGATAAAAATTTAAAATACCTGGTGTTCCAAAATGTTTTTCTACTAAATTGGATCAGAACTGGCTAACTTAACAGCTTGAGGTGCAATTTGATTGGATCTTTTTTTTTTTATATGACCAACTCAATACTCGATTGGTGCAAGTATAAATAAATACTAAGTATCTTAGCACATACCTGTAGCAAAAAATGGAGCAATTAAATCCGCAGATGAAGTTTCTTTATAATTTTATATGGTAAAGGCGAATCGCTCAAACTCATAGTAGTCTCAGGCATTGTTTAAAAAAGTTTTCCAAAAACACATTATGAATATCTGAAAAAGAAAGTTATTTAAATACAAGTGAGATAAATAACAGTCACTAAAGTACGTGGCGTTTCGTGGCATAAAAAAACATTCCGCATGATGGTTTATGATCACCAGCATCGAATATGATATTTCCTAATTTAATGACACTATGAAAAAATATATGTACCCATACCACTGACATTATAAAAAATCGATACTACAAAGGTATCGATACTTTCCTTGAGCAACACTAAACTTACTTTACGTTACGTAAATATTTGTAATTTATATACAAATATATGTAATTACAGCAATTCGGATGATAACACATACATACTTAAATTACAATAAAAACCAAGCGATCATTAGCTTTGAAACAATAATGTAATTTCAATGACATATTTTCGTGAACTCACCGGTTCTGGATCTCATGGAAATCTATTGCTTAAACATTTTTATTTGTGTGGTGTCGAACCACAGACTTCGCATTTTCTTTGCAATTTCCGTATTGTATCGATGTTCACAATGAAATATCAACATTTTTGAATAAAATGTATCTGAGGTGATATATTTACAAAGCGCCATGACATACATTATGAGAGAAATGTAATATACCGGAAACAATATGATTAGTCTATAGCCATGACAGTCCAGTTGATTTGTCAAGGTAACAATGACATCGTATTTGGTAATTTTGGACAGAAATCGGTGCACCTGCAATACTTTACCTTATTTTGGTAAGGTTGGTGACGCTGGACTGGTTCCTCTATGATTGATATTTGTCAAATTTAGCTTTTTATTTGGTGAAAACCACACATAATGTATTCCGGTATATAACTTTTCTCTATGCGTTACTTGCTTAGTGAACCAAATTTTATTGTAACATCTTTAGAGGTATTTAAAATAAAACATTTTATATACATTCTCAAGCCTAGAAGCTACGCCACTGGTAATTTACCTAGTATATTAATTACAAACAGCTATACTATCAGAATTTACACCTTAACAGAGGGAGGAGTCTCAAGAAACCCTGAAGGGCCGCCAGCCGGCGTGAAGTGTATTTTGCGCTAAATTTTATGGTGTTTCATCAGAAAAATAGGCAATTGTGTTCAAGCAGTGTATTCTATAAGTTCTAATTGTTCACTGAAGGTGATTCCCGACAGAACTTTCATCTCCAGTGGTATTTTACCGTCCGTTCTGGGAAAGAAGAATGCTGTGAAAACCTGGAGCGCGTAGTAATGTACCTACCTAACAGTTTTGCAAAGACAAACCACGTAGCATTTCATGAATGCGCCGTTACTACAAATCGGGAGTGCTGTGACTTGTAACCGTCTAGGCTTAGTGTTGTTTTAAGTTCATATTAATTTTAGGATCATAAAAGTGTTTATTTTGTATGAGTCAGCTTATGGTTTAATTTTTTTTTTTATTATGATTGTGTCTGTTATTACATTACCAAAAATAAAGAAATTACAACTGTTGGTGTAGTTTTGTCTTTTTATTAATCTACTTTCCTTTATTTTTAAGGAATAGTATGGCAAAAGATCTTGATATCGAACTTACCTAGCTTATAACAATATCAAAGGGGGAACAAAAATGCTTCTCACGGCACTGCTATGAGTTCGCCACCCAATAGTCTTTTATGCGCCACCAATAGGAGCACACACTGATCCATCTCACCATCACTGTTGTATGCTCAATGCGTGGCAACATCCCACTCATACCTAAGTAGTGGCATGCTGCCACGAATTTTGTCTTAGTCGCGTTTCACGACATCCAACAAGAAATCCTATTATCCCTAAGCCACGAACTGTTCGGTATATACCAATAAATGAAACGCACAAGTGCACTTCGTTTATTTTTATTAAGAACCAAAAGTCCAATAACACAGCTTCTACGTTTCACATTAAAATCTTCTTCTTCGTAGTGGTTAGAATGTTGTCGGGAGCATGGTCATCACCTCAGAGTTCGTAGGTGGTTAGTCTGACAATCCGTTGGTATTCCTTTCGTGTCCCTGCCTGTGTTCTTCTGGTGCATTTGCTGACAGCTTTCGTTGATCTTGAAATCTTGAATGGATAGGTGATCTTCTGTGAGCCTTATTGTTTTCGATTTGACCATGCACAATGAAGAATTTCACAGCAACATTATTGCGCCGCAAGACATATCCAACGAGCGAAATTGGTGTAAATGTGGGCTGGAACGGTGGAATATAGACGCTATTTGATGCAGAGTTTTGGAAAATGTCCTGAATTGGGTTCATCGTACATTAGCATCACTTCCCTCCAGTGCCATATATTAATAAATACTTACCTACCTATTTTGCGCCTGGTAAACGAAATGGTACATTTCTACTTCTAATCTTGCTGCCATGTTTACTTGTAAATCTTTTCATAGGAAAATAATGAATGAACAAACACATTAATAACATGAATTTTCGAAGTTTTATCACAATTGAATATGTTACGTCAGCCATCTCACTGAAAATTTCTCAGTGACATAACATTTGTAGATTTTTGACAGACCTCGATAGCTAGCCTTCGAGCTTACGTTAGTATTAGGTTCGTGCTCGCGATTTCATACAAAACTTTTTACGTTACAAAACGTTCACGTTAAAATCTCGACACGTTAGTTGTCAAAACCTATTTTTCTGTCAAAATTTAGTTCCTTTTACGCACTGTAGAGGCGCTGATCAAATCCTATACAAAATGGTGACATTTCGATACGTTTACGAAACGGGTACGATTTCGCAAGTTATTCGTGCTTGGGCTACTGCATGCAGTTTCGCTTTTTATTTTTGTCGACTTTTACAAACACGTGCGAAATCAACGCGGCACCGCAACAAAATGGCGACCGTAGCGCGGAAGTGTGGCTTGCGTCGGAGTAGATCGACGAATCCTCGTGGAGGAAAGAGATAGATATATATGCAACCTATGCGTCAGAGCAGGCAGTTTCACTAGAGTTCCGCTTCTCAAACAACGGACAAGACATTACGAAAATACTGCGGTTCCGCTGTTATAGTTTCGCAGCGGAGATGTGCTACGGGCGTAAGAACAGCTAAGCAAACTTCGCTACGAGGACATTAAAAATGTATATATTAGAAACAATCTTTTACATATTTATACTGACGATTCCGCCTGACTTTCCTGCTAAGCCGAAGTGACGTCATAAGCGCAGCTTACGATGAAGTCATTCGGGTGTCTATTTAAGTATGGTGTGCACCCTTACGGAATATAACCTTTGTTCCACGTTTAAAATACCCCGTAATTATCATAACTAATCTCGGTAAAAAACACACACAACATTCCGAACGCAACTTCAAAGGAGATGATGAGAAACACATTTTCTGTATTACATCCTCATTGCTAATTTTCTCGCTGGTATTTAAGTGAATATATATTAGTTAACAAGCGAACATTTTTTAAGGTATCTTGCTTTTATATCTCTTACTTTACTCATTAGCACAGATAACCTACTAGTATTTATCAGAATCACTCGCTGTGCTCGTTATTCGATTCTTGACTACTTCGCTAGCTCGGGATGCAAAGTACAGGCACATGCATCAAAAAACAACTTTGCTCACTTGTTGAACAAATAACTATTGTCAAAAAAACGCCATAACTCTTCAACCCGGGGATCGAACCCAGGACGTCACAGATTCCAAAACTCAACTCAACCATTGAAGCAGTCTATATTTCCTTAAATTTGAAATTACCCTGTAAGAAATGTTATTATAAGAAGTAAGTCAGGCATGCCAGTGGGGTGAACCTTTCCATAATTCACTCATTAAACTTTTACAATTAAACACAATTTTCGCAATTCAAATTCAACAATAACAAACACCTTTTCCGTTCTTCGTGTCCGGAAAATGAACACGGTTATATTTTCGGTAAAAACATTTTAATTATATATGAAGGATAGAAATTCCATGGAGAAAAATAAAGGCTCCATTCTCATAAGCATTATTATTATTTTTTTTATCTTAAAATAAGTTATATAATTGCCCCTTGAACCAACTGAAAAATAACTTTTAATACAACTTATTTAAAGGGTTTTTTTCTTCTCCTAAGACCTTTGAACAATGGCAAACTCCCATACATGACTTTAGTTCTTAAAAAAATGTTGCGAATTAAGATAAAAAAAATATAAATATTATAGCTGGAAATTTCCGATTCTATTGGTAATAGAATTTTTGTCAGAGAAAGCCTACGTTTTAAGATATTATGATTTTAATGTTTGTAGGTTATGTAATTTTTTCGAAAGTAGTCTTAGATATTTAGTTTCATTTTGTTATTTATGCATAAGATTTAATTCTGCTAGTGTTATTTACCTAGATAAGTTTATGTTAGATACAAAACAAAAACAATTGTAACTGTGAACATATAAAAGTGATACTTACATTGCTTCATTTTATTACGTTTATATATCGTATTATGTTTATAATTCGTTTAGATAATTGTCTTAGCTTAGAGATTATGTAGATACCTAGGTTATGTATATCTACTCTAAGATAAAACGATTATACATAACTTAGGTTATGTATAATAATATAAATAAGAGAATATAACTCTAAGGTCGAATAAAACAACAATAAGTGACACTTATATTAATTTCGATTTATTCTTCATCACCTTCTTGTATAACGACATCATCTAAAACCTCTGCGCTGGTGATAGAGGCAAAGTCGGAATGCAAAAGGCGATGTACATTAACACGTTAGGCAAAAATAAAGAATCCAAGGGTAAGCACTGGTCACAGATGAAATACTAGTAATATCAGCGTGAAGAGGCAGTCTGCGTCAAGTAAAAAAGAAGGTAAAAGACGGAAATTGGTGAAATCGCATAAAAACACATCAGATCACACAAGCGCGGAAGCATTTGTGGTTTGTTTTTTGTCATGTGATTTGATATGTCATGTCTAAAGGGATGATCGATGTTAGAAGATAAAATATCGATGTTTTAACATCAATGTTGCATTTACAAAACATCGTTTAACATCGATGTCACGCACACACTATCGAAATTCAGATAATTATGATACTTTGTCTCGTTCGTTTTGATCTGTGGACTACTGTATCTGTCTCGTTAATGTGCGACGTCTGCGTCGTTCATCCGTTGAAAATTAAGTTATTGTTAATTGGTATTCACACTAAACTTGGTATTAACAACATGTAAATAACTACCCGTAAATCAATATAGAGTATTGTTATCACCGATTAATACTAGCGATACTTTCTTGGTATTCAATTCAAATGGTCTAAAGAGGCAAACTAATAGTACTTGAGTGCTTTCTAAAAAACCAAGTCTTCATAACAGTAATTCTTGTCACATTTAGTTAGTAGTCAAACTTAACGCAAAAAAACTGAATAAATATCGATATATAAATCGATACTTGCTTGCTTGCAGTAGGACAGCTTAAGGACGTATTCCATCTGACGCCAATTTCGTTATTTTCGATAATTTTGATCACATATTGTGTCTATGGTTCATATTAAATGTGGAACCATAGACGCAAAATGTGGTCACAATAATAGAAAATAACTCAAGTGGAATACGGCCTAAAGGTGTATCAGCCATTGTTGAAATATGTAACTACAGTTCGACCAACTTATCTGTTCAGGCGGCAGAAAAAAGAACTACAAAATTCCCTCAAATTGTGACAGTTTGTAATTGATTTCCTTGACCAATAGCGCCCTCGAGAACTGCACAGTTAAGTTGGTGGTACTATATCGGAAATAACGAAAACTCATCTTAAAATCATCGTTTTTCGTAGGCTTTTACCAACAAATATGTTTATTGAAAATATACACAAAAACATTCAAATAACATAAGCTACTCAGATATTTCAATTCGCTCAAATAATTGCCAACTAATGTTTCGCCAGTGTTCAGTTTGACATAATTGTAAGTAATCTCCATGCCTCTTTGTTCCTACGTACAACCATATGTAGAAAGATTATTCATCGATTGGATGTGCAACATAGCCGTATTGAAAAGATTTATTATATTAATATTATTAAGTCCCTTGCATTTAGATAACGTCTTACGGGCTAATGTTTGGCTGGCATATTTACCTAGCCTATAAACTAGTCACGATCACTAACCATACCATAAATCTAACAACCGTACTTCTTCTTTTTATTTTTTAAACGTGTAAAATGTATTTATCCGTTCCCGTTCACCCCGGGGAAGGTGGCCGGGATATGTTGGGCTCGACACCAACTACTCCCACAGCAGCAAGTGCCCCTACCGACTAAATAACACACGGTGTTCCATCTCTACCGCTTCTCGGCGGGATCGCTGGGACGCTTTAGCATTCAACCACGAACCCGCCACGGTTGTCCGTTGCCGGACCCCTCCTGGGGTGCTACCCCTCACGACGCACCAGAACACATGGCACGTCGCTCCCACCCGGGGACCAAGCCCGCAAATGGGCGTCAGACGACCCCGCTTCCGACGCCCATGGTCCCTCTGCGACGGGTCAGATGAGTAGCCCCATCGCCTGTTACTTCGGCCGCAGAGGATATGGAGAGCGGCGCCTCGCTATACCGACACTCCTCCTCCCCTGTGGCCCCTCCACGTCCGCCATCCAACAGTGGCGGCCCCGCCGTGGCCACGAAAGGTAGGGAGAGCGGCGCACCGTGATACCGGCACTCCTCTCCCACCGTGGCCCCTCACCGTCAGCTGTGGTGTCGCCCATACGACACCTGAGGCCGGCCGACTGCCCAAGCCGACACGGCGACTGGTTCCTCTTCGCTTCACCGTGGGTGACGAAGCCACGGCTACTGAACCCCACCGCCACGACAAGGCGGGAACCCTGGGGGGGGGGGGTAACAGCCATACTCGACCATAGTCAAATCAACAAGTTTAACCAAGAATAGGAACTGGCTCGCAATGACAATTTCCGGAACAACATTTTCTGTTGGAGGGTGCTACCACTAGTCCGACTGACATTCGCGAAATTGTCTACTAATATGTTGTTTTTCGGATTGATTCTACATACACAAAAAGATTTTGTGTTTATGCGAAATAAATATCGACATAGGAACCTCCATTTGAAAATCACTTTAAAATGCTGCACCTCATACAATGTCGGCTGACGTTCCGGACATTGCATTAGCAAAAATATTATCACTTAAAGTTAGCTGAGAGGTTTATAGGAAACAATAATTGTTTCCTTAGCTTTGTTTATATTCCATGAACGTTTCTTAGTTATTGTTGTGATAATTATTTTGAGTCAACGTCTGTTGTGAATCCAAACGGTTTCATTTAAATTATATTTGATGTGCTCTTAATGCTTATCGAGAATTGAAAAAATAAATTATTACGGTGCGCTCAAAAAGTCACAACCTACTGATGACGCTTCGTGTAGAGGCGAGACGCAATGAAAACTATTCCAGTTAAGTTACGTAGTTTTTATGACAACACGTATGTTTTTTTTTATGCTTTATTGATTGGAATTTGACCACTATCTCACCTGATGGTAAGTGATGATGTGGTCTAAGATGTTGTTCAGACTAACCAAGATTACTGGCTCTCAAAGACAGCTGCTGAAACACACCGTTAGGTGCTTGGCGACAGATTTTCTACTTGAGGGTGGTAGTTAGCCAGGCAAGCATTCGCAAAATGCCCTACCACCATGCTATAACGGCTAAACGTGCCCTCCGAAGCACGGAAGCACTCAGTAGTAATTTAACTGCTGAGCTGTCACTCATCCAACTCATGACCACGGCGGACGTTGCTTAACTTTGCTGATCGGTTAAGAACAGCTAAGCAAACTTCGCGCTTCAAATTAATGTTCTGATTATGAAAATAATATGAAAATTAGGCGGAATTATCACCGGATATGTTTTTTGGAGCGTCAGCACAGCACCACAGCGTAAGCAACACTCATTTATCGACGTTATTCTAGTCTGTGGTCGCTACTATTCTGTAGTCGTTTGAGATACTGTCACTATCGAATTATATTCGAAGCTTACGTCACAAGACACTGCAGTTGACTCGGCACTTCGGCAGTCCTCAGTGTTGGATTTCGAAGTATAACTATACTATTATTAATATAACAATTATTTCATAATGTGTAATATGTACTAATATCGTAATGTCATAATACTAGATACGCGAAAATGCCATAGTTTTATATTCAGGTCTATTTTTTTATTTATAAAATTCAGAAAATAAACATTATCATATAGTGATCTTTCTTACATCTAATGGCGGCTTACATTAATAAATAATACATATTTTAAAGAAAATAAAGAAATAACTTTTTTATTAAAAGTTAGTTTTGATATTTACAAACTATTTGTTTTGAATAGAGTTTTTTTTTTTTATAGTAATACGGACGCATTGTCAAAATATACATCCAACACGTTTTGCCAAATTAACACAGTGTTTGCATGCTATGTGTTTAATAAGTTGGCATCGTCAGGACCACAACGTCCTAGTTATGAATGAAATTATATTATCATTATCGACGATGCCAATGAGTTAAGGGTCGACCGACTTGTATTAATTCTGCGCACTATTACCTACTTTTTAATTTTGACTCTATAATATCGGGTAGGACGAAAGTATGCGCTTGGTATGTATTGTCTGAAAACTATCGCTTTCAAACTTTTCTTGATTCCTTGGTTTTACCACACGCAAACGCTGAAAGTGTGTTCAACAAAGTTAACTTGGCGATAACCAAACTAAGAAATAAACGTGCAACTCACTTTATGCCTCCCTGATACCATTTTGCGATACTCTATAAGCAAGTAAATTTTATAACTGCGCATAATATATGCCGTTGGACAACATTTTACGTCGTGTAAATGATAAGGATGAAGTTCCCACTGGTGAATTAGCCGACATCGACGTCCACTTGCCTGAACTTGATTAATAAGCATCTGGAATTTCGTGAGCAGGTTTTGTCTAAACTGAATAAAACTATATAAACTTACGATTTACGAATGCATTAATATTTTAATTTAAAAAACAACGCAAAAAATCGAAACGTATAAATATGATATTACAAAAAGTATGAAACGTCAAACGTGGTATAATTTTGGATCATTAGTATAATTTTATTTTCCATGTACAATATTTTTTTGAGGGTCTGAATCCAACCCTGGCAGTCTTGTACCGACCGCCAAAGAAGTAACACCTAACTAGAAAGTGAATCTTGTGTCAGTATGATGACTGTGATCAGCGTACATCGTAATCAGTTTTTTGTTTACAAAGTAAACAAAAAAAACATCCATGTTATATGAAAAAAAACCTAACCATATTATGTCACACAACTATACATATAAAATATTTGCATGTTCAGTCGATTCACACAAATATACAGTTCACACAATAAGAACGTACCGACAATATTAGAATTAATAAAGCCCCTCTCACTAAGGCAAAACAACGATATTGTTTATATTGCAACGCTATACAACCGGTAAATAAGTAAAGTGAAAGAATGTGATAGGTTTAACGCACATCTGATAAAACTTACGCAGTAGGTATGTAAACAACCTAGTATTCGTAAATAGTGTAACCTATTTTGTCAACCAAGTTAGAAGTTAATATCATTGTAAGTGAACAATTAGTTCTTTGTGTAGGTTTCATGAACTTAATTTCTCGTATACGAGAAATTAAGTTCATGAAACCTACACTGCAGAAAAAAGATGCATAGAACAAGCTAGCTTGTTGTTAAAAATTACGTTAACGTATTTTTTTATAAAGCTATGCAATATTTATGATTTTGCAAATATTTTAGCATGGTGGTAGGGCATATTGCTAATGCTCGCCTGGCTATCTACCACCCGCAAGTAGAAAATCTGTCGCCAAGCACCTAACGGTGTGTTCCGGCAGCTGTCCTTGAGAGCCAGTAAATTTGGTTTGCCTGAACAACATCTTCGACAACATCATCACTTACCATCAGTTGAGATAGTAGTCAAAAGCTAGTCAATAAGCAATAAAAAAAACAGTTTATATAAAAGTTTTATAAAGTCGTTTATAATCATAGTTAAAGTAACGAGGATAAGATTCTAGACGCTACAATATTTGCAATACATTTAGCAGAACGCACATTTGCGTTGTCTTTGTATTTTTTCCTATCTGTATGTATTTCTAATAACCTATTATAAATACATATACGTGGCATCGTACGATGATGAGGCCGCAAAACGGGCACAGCCACGTTCTCTAGCTTGAACTTCCACCTGGGTGGAGCGCGTGACTTCACATAGCAACCATTCCTTAGTATATGTTCATAATTCGCAGATACACTGACAAATTTCATCTGTGCAATTATTTTCCCTTGGATAGATTTTATGACTACAATTGGTAGGATATGAAACATTCGTCATTTAGAAAATACAATAAACAAAAACAAGCAAAAACAAAAGTCAACATATTAATAACATTTAAGATTGTTATGTTTGCAATAACGCCTGCGGATATTTGTAATTTTAAAATATAATAATACTAGTTTGGATCAGTTTGTTACTTCTTCACGCTCAAACGGCTTCACCAATTTTGATGGAATTTGTTATTAAAGTAGATTGCCTCATCTACTTCACTACTACTGTACTACTGTATTAACAAATATGATATTTTTCATCTTCATCATCATCCATTACCACGCGAGTGATACTGCAGGGCGTAATAAGTAGTAATATAACTGGTACTGCAGATGAATAATATATAATTAAATGAAATAATATATAATTAAGTATAAGACGAATATAATTAAGTATAAGACGTATACGATGTATACTTTATTGAATAGTAAATTTATGTGTTTAATACTATGTATTACTATTTTTTTTCCTAATTCGCAGTATCCACTGAAACCCTTCACCCTTTATCCACAACTTTCACCTCAGAGAGTTTCATTATAAAATGGCGCGGCGGCGCAATCGCGCGTCTCACGGCCCCAAGATGTCGCCGAGAGAGATACCCTTTGTTTCCGGCAGTTGGAAAATTTAAGGTGTCGCTAATTTTATTCAACATTAACATGACGACCACCAAAGATATTCTCCCTTATTAAATAATAGCTCTAACACTGCAGATGGAGCTCGCTTCGCGCTTGCCACTAGGGAACGTGAGTTAGGTTATTGTTTTCAGGTGAAGTTCGCGACCAATTTAGGTATTCTAATAGTCACTCGACCACGCGGACGAGTTGGATCTCAACGGGTTATCTTACCACCCCAGAGCATGTTTTATATCTTCCACGCCAAGTTACAAGAGTCTGACGGATGACATCAGGCCGTGGCCTCTATTTGTGAGCCGAATTATAATAATAACTCACATAACGATGGCAAGAGAATAGACAAAATTACTTTATTACCCTTAAGTCGTCGGAAAAGGCTGGTTTTGGACGGAACACAAGTAGGAAACACTATCCCACATTCTCCACTTCAAAGACAGCTTGTGTGGTAGTCAAAATGTCGGAAATTTCAAACGCAGACCACCAGCATATTGACGAAATTTATAGTATTCTGAGGAAGATCGTAATTGTAATAGTAACGCAGTAACTATTCGTATAATCTTTGATAACTTATGAAATTTTAGTCTGATAAGAATAGCTCAGTACTCATTTCATTTATAATATGTGGCTCAAGAGCATAACAACGGGCCCGATAAACGGCAACGATGATTTTTTTATATTGTATGACATGTCAAAAGCTTTAATGCTTGCATATGAATGCAACTTTTGATTGAATTTTAGGAGCTAATAAAAAGTACTTTTATTACTTTTTAATTCACCATATAACAAATGTACTATAAGCATGCTATTGGTATTCGCATCGTGGTAGGGCAATTTGCGAATGCCCGCCTGGCTCACCACCAACCTCAAGTAGAAAATCTGCCGCCAAGTATCTAACGGTATGTACCGGCAGGTGATTTTGAGAGCCAGTAAATCTAGGTTAGCCTGAACAACATCTTCGACCACTTCAATATTTACTACCAGGTAAGATGGTTTAGCCTATCAGCTATAAACTAAAAAGAAATGCTCAATTTTGGCCGGATTCTCAAGTCTAATCGGTCTAAACCATTTTACACCTCTAATTTCGTTACAAAGACGCCCCGTGTTCCGTGGAATTTCAATTTCGCCGTTTGATACCAAACGATACTGAAATATAGCTGATCGCAACACAACAGCTTTGTGCGATGAGACGTTACTACAGCTAGTTTTGTACTGAAGTAGGGTTTTATTATTTTGAAATTGGAATCTGGATTGAAATTTAAGACGCTGTATTATTTTTGTTTCACAAATACTTTGATTTACGTTAGATTTTTTAAAATACTACTATAGCACAATAAATATACGCAGCTCCATATAACTGCTGTGACTATATAGTGCTTAGTATACTAAACTGCTTAGCTCGCTACCTTAGGATATAGAACTCATGGGAAAGGTTTTTTTTTTATTACTGATAGGTAAGCCTTTGACAACAATCACACCTGATGGTAAGTGACGATGTGGTCGAAGGTGTTAACAGGCTTAGCCTAGAATTTAAAAATATGCCCTTCCACCATGCGGTGAAGCTCAAGATCGCGGCGGGATCCGAACCATGGACCTGCTGCACGGCAGTCCATAGCCAATGCCACTGAGCCAACACTGCAACATAATTATTCGTCATGTATATACCCCTCAAAGGTGTATGTAACTCATTCTTGAGTTTTTTATGATAGAAAATTTTCGATTTGTTACTAGCAATGTTAACAAATTTACTTCTTAAGTTGTTAATTATGTCAATACACCCAATATGTTTGCAAAGTCGTTTTTACAAACTTGTGGCAAACAAAATAATTGTTTTACCGTAATTCGGGAGAGGCTTCTGTGTTTAGAATCGACTCACAGTAAGTCTCCTGAACTTCCCCTCCCCTACTGAGGTACGACAATAAACAAAGATTCTCACTCGACACCTCGCATACTGTTTCAATAGAATACTGGATTAATGTTGGTCTATAAAGACGACGTAAACATTTTCCCGCAAACGTCATTAACAAGAGTGGTGCTTCTATAAATAGGGAACACTCAAACCAAAAACGGTAACCATTTGTATGCATTTGAATCAGTCCTTGCAAAACAATTCATGACACTGTATCTCATATGTCTCACTTTACACCGATGGGTAACGCGGCTTCTGATTATTTTTCCAACTGTCATTATAGACCCGATAGTTTCGTTGTAGTAGTCGAGATTGAGTTCGGGTGATCGTAGGGTATATTTATAAGCAATTTCGTTTGTTTACCTGCGTGTCTACCAAGCTCTTATAGAAAACCTCTCACCCGCTGTTCTCAAGACCTAAGTTGATATTCTTCTATTCTAGTTGTTTTCTATTACAACCACATTATCAATCTTATTCAATACCTACGCAATACAGTGATTTAAACCTTTCAGTTATAAAAAGCGGAAAATATCAAACTCACGCTATCATAATTTATTCTACTCACCACCTAATTCATCACGCATGTTACGTCATTTAATTTCATGGGACGTTCGGACAGATTAACGCGCTAAAAATAACTACCGCAAGGGCTGCGGGTAGGAGTCACCAAGGTAACAAATAAAAATTAATCATCGTCTCTCCTGTACACACGCTTTTACTCCGAAAGTTTATGCACATGTTTTGGTTGTTTGTAAAGAAGTGATAGCTCAGTGGGGTGCCAGGCTAGATTTGTATCAGCCCATATCTTCCTGAGGGTATCATATGAGGCGATAAAAGGAAAAATAGCAGAAGGTGTGCAGCAGTGCCATTTTATACGGTCAACGCCAAGACGCCTGCCAAGCGTGGTGATTATGGCAATACCCCCAAATTAGGGAAGCCTTTATTCAACGAGTGGGCGTTATGGTTGTTGAGGATGATGGCTCCGTGGCAATAGCTCACAGGTTTCAAATTTTCCCACTGGCATATAAGGCATTTTGCGAATGATTTACTGGCAAGTTTAACCTCGCTGCTCAATAAGCAACCTAAAATATTTGAAGTGCTCGTAGTGAAGTTTATTTAGCCAGCCTAACTGATCAGCTTAGTTAAGCTTTTATTTATTTTATTGATTCGTCATTGTTATGATGTTTTCATGCTAATAGCAATTTATTGTATGTGTTGAAGCTGAGCTGATCATGGTGAGTTTGCTTATGTAATTTATATATTTTACATTTAGCTATAGAAGGTTCTATCTAATAATTTATTAGAATTTCATTCATGTGGCAAACCCTCAGGAAACCGCTCACTGGATTTGCTGGTGAGCGTATAGTATGACTAGTGCGTGTTATATAATTTTATTCTCATCTGCACGTGGAAGTACCTATACAGCGCTTGGCTCGCGGTAGAATGTAGTAATATCATGCCAGAACGTTGTTGTTCAAACAAGACAACGCTTATATAGCAGAACCATATTTCTGCAGTTAAGAAAAAAAATAACGTTTAATACTAAAATTAATATATAATGAACATGCGCCACAGAAAGTGAAATCTTTCAAACATTTTGCATTTTACTTATTTACGTCGCAGAAATTCAGAGCGTATTAAAAATTAAAATATGCTAGAATAGTTTTAATGCAAAGAAATAATAAGCCAAACTTCTTAACGCAACTCAGACAGACATCACCGTTTGTATAACTACTTATATTACAATGTGGTGTGACATGGGGCTGACACCGTTGTTATTTATTCAACACACATTAGAGCTGTCTGAGGGTCTTCTTGACGGATTAGTACTGTGATGTCTAAGAGAAAAATATAAATAGAATGAATAAAAACAATACCTATAACAATAATGAATGTGGATGTAAAATGGCAAACGAATATTGGTGATAACAGTTATAATTGATTTAGCACCACAATAATTCTTCTACACATTTTGTTTATTCAATATTTTCCCGTTGTCACCAATAGTCGTTGATATAAGGAACTATATATGTGGTAACTTTTACGAGATCTAAAGGATCTCTAATGGCCCGTCTTGTGGCCGAAAACGATGCTAACCTTAAAGGATGGTTATGATGTATTGTTCAATCAGAGGGTTGAGCAGGATGCAGGTCCGCCGCAGTCATGACAAGGAGCTCTTGATCAACTTGCATACGTTCTTTGAGCCAAATCACTAGGCCTACTACTTATTTCCTAATACGAGTATACTCGTTAATAAAATATACGGATCCCTTTCTCGGAAGATAACCATACTACAAGTTTTGCCCACCATTAACGCACAAAAAAAAATATTGCAAAACTACCCCAAACAAAAACATTAGTATTAGAAATTCAATATCGCGTTGCCATGGAGAATGGTATCATATGTGTTAATTAAGGTTCTAAATAATATATTAACCTGATTTCAAAATAATCCAAAAAACGGTGTACAAACACACACAGACACACAAAAACGCTACTCACCCATACCTTCCAAGGATGATGATGTTATGTGATGTTATAATATATTGTATATTACACATATTTATTCACGTATATTCATACGTGTAGGTATGTTATATATAGAGATAAAAGTATATATCTGTTTTCTGTATTTATAAGTAGGTAGGTAGGTGCGAGAATATAAGCTAGGTAAACAAACCATGGGTTCTATGTATTTTTTGGGTTAGTTAGGTACAGAATATTACTGTTAATGTGGCGGGAAGCCTAAAAAACATTAGTGTAATAAGTATTAAAAAAATTATAAAATTAAATAAATCTAACATCACGTACCCATATCCCAACGGATACGCAAATACCCAAGTTAACCCAATTTGTTTTGGTCCCATATATTTTAAATGTTTATTTAGCATAAATAAACGGACTTTACCACATAAGCTATGCTAATCTATCTGTACTAAATCCCTTCAGGACCGTTAGCGTTTATTTTATAAAGTTTTTGCGTTTATTTTAATTTACAATTTTTTATTTTTTATTTTACAAGTCCCGTCATTCACGTTTTACTTATGATTTAGTTTTCTCTATTTCATGAATTTATGTTTAAATGTACTAGGCCTGGTGGCAGAAAATTTTGGCTGATAATAGATCTGCTGCAAGTTCGATCCTCATTATAGGTTTTAGCTTCGCTGTATGAAAGTTTTATATCTATATTTGGTGGTCAAGGCTTACCAAACAGTTGATACAAACGGATGTACAAACTAAAGAAATACCTGACCGATATATTTATTGCCAAGCGTGTTAAGGTATTTTCCTAGAAAGGTATTCAAGAGTTCTTTTTAAGTCTAACAATTGAGGCGTCTACAACAATTGACAAACTCATCAACATACAAGACAGCAAAAACTAGACAACATGAGTTATTTACCATTTTATCGCAGCGCCAAAGGGTTACTGAAACATTAATTGGACAGTTACACTCGAAAACAAATAAGATTCAAAATTAAATAAATCACGAGATCCAACTGGTCTTACTTGAAAGACGAACAGTTACTCCTCTAATACACTGAAGTTAACAAGAAGTGGAATTGGAAATTATCAACTAAACCTTCTAGTAAGAGTACTAAGCCGGCCTTAAGATCGATGAGATTTTATACTGTAACAAAAAGAAATGCGGGTGAATTTTGCTTAATCGTTATAGGAGCACATCAAAATTAGCCCGTAAAATTGACCTTTCGTTGGGAGTTTGAACGTTCTTTAACAGTCTGCATGTCAGCCATTAAAATACGAGTAAAAAAGTTAAGACAATATATCCACTCACTTCCAATAAGAGGAAGTACATTTTAGAGGCAATTCCTTTTTTACTTTGTAACACTATAATGTTTTATATATTTGTAAGTACTTTGTGGAAATCGAACGTGAAAATTAGCACCGTACTTACTAAGATGATACATCGTTCCAAGCTGGAACCTGGCATCCAATACCAAGATACGCCATTTCTTGCAGCTTTGCGCTCTTTCTTGCCACTGGCTAGTGTGAAGTTATTGCAGGTTTTCCACAACCTAGTCCTTCCAGCGGTACATGCCGCCGGCCTTTAATTGTCCCAAATATTGCTGTTTTATGGAGATCCTCTCCAATTTTTACCACGTAGCTGAGGCAGCAAAGTCGGTGTGCTTTTAATTCGCCTATGATGACTCGGCCACTAGTTCTTGAATCTCGGCGTTCTTCCTGCTCTCCTATACTTCCGTCCTCTCTCCGGGCTGGCCCAAGAATTTCACGGAATACCTGCCTTGCGATCCTTTACAAGCAGCTTGTTTCTTCCTTTTGAGTGAGTGCCCAAGTTTTGCACCCGTACATGAGGATTGGAATTAGCACTGTACCAAGTACCAAAAAAATACTTCATATACTTTTTAAAGTTGGTTCCTTTTTCCATAATTATTTTGGTTATGTCCAGGGAAGGGAATATGTTTCTAAATAAATAAACAAACAGGTGAGTGACAAAATGTAACAGACAATAAAATTTAAACTGAAAACCTTGCACTACTTCTGTCATGGAGAGCGTTGAAACTACAATTTTGCTTGTTAATAGTCCGTTAATTTTGCTCGGAATAGCAAGACTTCATAAATTCCCAAAACGGAGATTAGCAACATGTCTATGGGCTATTGGGGCTTCCAAAAAATTAATAAAAGTGCTATAGTTGTTTGTATGTTTATCGACCCCGTATTATTTCATAAAAATTTTGTTCGTCTCAACGGTTACTTAAAACTACTGGAAACTTTTATACCTATTGTATAGTTAAATAATTGGTTGGAGTTTCATTGCACGATAAAATCTGGAACGTGGATGTTTGTTCAAGAACTTAACCGATATAGCTTTCAGAAATTGCCATAATTCCCATGCTTGGCAGGCGTCTTGAGGATCGCAGTAGAAGTAGTCAGTTCCTCAGAAGGCGCTTCCTTCACCTTCTTTTTTGTTTTTATGCCTGACATGTTATCCTTTGGCCACTATCTCACCTGATAGTAAGTCATGATGTGGTCAAAGAAGTTGTTCAGGCTAACCTGGAATTACTGGCTTCTGTTATTAATCCCTTACTTGCCTCTTACAACACCCACAGAAAGAAATGGGGGGTGACATTCTAGCCCGACACCTCATGGGGCAATTATAATTATTATTATTACTACCCAGGGTAATATTTATTAATTGTCAAAGTGTAAGCGCGTTACTGGAATTCAATCGATCCTGTTTATTGGTATTTTGCAGTTAAGGGAAGTTTACACACAAACACGGAATTTACAATATTTTTTATCCATTATACTGATTATCAAACTTTTATAATATGTTGTACCTACTTTGTGGTAGAACTCCTAGGGAGTGCAACTAATCGTGTTCTCAAACTAAATAAGGATATCCCTTAAATAACCGTATATATTTGTAATTTAATTGCTTAGTAAACTTATGTAGCTTGAGAAGGTTGACTCAACGCACTACGTCAATTTACCAAAGTCAATTTGTACCAGGGTCTGTGGGGCGGGAACGAATTAGACGGAGGGGTCGACGTATTTCATGAGTAGGGTGCTCAGAACATATAGGGAAAATCGGATTTAATCGCACTAATATTGAAAACGTGAAAGTTTATAAATGGGTGGATATGAGTGTATATGTTAGTTACTCCTTAAACGAAAAACCTGATTTGGATGACACTTGTAATAAAGACAGTTTGTCCTGTATTAACACATAGATTACTTTTCATCATCACTACATAGGTAACACATTTTTCATCATTGTCTACGCCGGTGAACGAAACGACCGGTATGAAACAAAACGTATTAGATACTCGTATTATTATTTTTTTTTTTTTTTTATGCCTTATAGGTTAGCCTTTGACCACTATCTCACCTGATGGTAAGTGATGATGTGGTCGAAGATGTTGTTCAGACTAACCTAGAATTACTGGCTCTCAAGGACAGCTGCCGGAACACACCGTTAGGTGTTTGGCGACAGATTTTCTACTTGAGGGTGGTAGCTAGCCAGGCGGGCATTCGCAAATTGCCCTACCACCATGCTATAACGACTGCCATCCTAAGATAACAACCGGGACGGCTTAACGTGCCCTCCGAATCACGGAAGCGCTCAGTAGTAATGTCACTAGCGGTCACCCATCCAACTCATGACGTTGCTTAACTTTGCTGATCGGTTAAGAACAGCTAAGTAAACTTCGCTACAAGCGCTTCAAAATTTCATTGCCTCGTTAGTGAAGTACCGAAGCATTCGCTCTGTCTCGGAATCTCGAAATTCAAAGTGTTTGATTAGAGCATAAGAAAGTTTTTCCGAAAGAGAAAAACTGGGAACTTTCTCCTTTAGATTACAAAGGCCCCCCTTGTCTAACGAATCATGGTAGCTTCACACATCTGCTTTCTACTTTGGGGAATAGAAGCGAGATAATATGTGAATAGGAAAGGTACATATTCTGTTTACATTTATTGAGTTTGCAAACGATTGACGGATGATATAATTTTCTTAGTCCGCTGCTATATACTGATCAGAGAACGGCAGCGCGACCTTTGATGAAAAGAAACCGTTGCGTGGCTTAACTTGAAATGTTATATAATTATTTTCTAAAGTTTATATTTTCTACATGTAAAGTTGTAAGTGTTCCAATACATCTAACACAGGAGTGAGACTCCAATCGTTTGTTATTTGGGGACAGCTGGGACTACCTCAGTTCACCTATATATGTTTATGCTAACAACAAATAAGACAGGAACACAAAAACATATTGTATGAAACTCTGGCAGGGCAAGGTGGTGTACCGCCCTGTTGTTCATCGAATGCACGCAACACCTTACTCATATTCACATGGGAAGTGGCATATGGCGCACTTTACCCTTAGTCGCCTCTTACGACACCCACGGGAATGAATGGGGAGGTGACTTTCTAACCCGGCACCCCACGGGCTTAGTTATGAGATCATTTTGACATTTTAACTCCAAAGTGTATATTGACACCATTCTAATAATGCTGCGGGTTATCTTGTTGTGGTGAAAGCTAATGGCTATAAATGTTTGAAATATTTTTTACCTTAGATATTGAAAACCTTCAAACACCACCTAATGAAGCAGTGATAGCTCAGGCTATGGACTGGCTCGCATCAGGTCCATGGTTCGAATCCCATCGCGGGCTTGAGCTTCACCGCATGGTGGAAAGACATTTTGCGAATGCTCGCCTGGCTAGCGACCACCCTCAGGTGGAATAATCTGTCGCCAAGCTCCTAATGGTGTGTTCCGGCAGCAGTCCTTGAGAGCCAGTGAAATTACAGGCACAATATGAGACTTAACAACTATGTCTCAAGGTGACTAACAGTACGATTCGTGACTTGTGGAAATGCATCTGTTATAGGCAGAGGTTAGTCCGCCTAACATCAGGTGGGCCTCGAGCTTGTTCCGTCATAATAACATAAAAATATACATATTTCAAATTTCTTATCATGTTTTGTTAGATTGCAATGTCGGGATGTTCTATGTTTTAAAACCTACAATTTATGTACTTAACAATTTGATCTCCACTTTTGTGTTTGATCGGCATATGGCATAGTTTTATTTTAGATTTACTGACCCCATTTACTCATGTTTTATTTTTTAATGTTATATCTATTTAAAAATATATATATTAATAGTGGACTTGTATTATTTATATGGCTTTTATGTGGAATGACTCAGGTAAAGTCTTTAGTAAATCTTAATGTTAAAATATGTAATCTTCTGACCAAAGTAACTACTTAAATTAAACAAGGAGGTATGCAAATTCTATTCTTTTTATTTATTTTATTACCATTATTAACTTGTTGTCTATATACGTGCAAAATTACAGCTTCCTAAGTCAAATAGAGTAGAAGTCGTTACGAACAGTGACGTTATATTTTGGCTCCAAAATGTAATATAATCTGGTTTCAGGTTTTTCAGGTAGGTATTTAATACACTTTCCATTATTGTAGAGCATTTTTTTTTTGTATAGTCGAGAATGCTTTCTTTTAGAAACCATTTACTTTACAACAATAGGACTTATAACAGCTTTACAATATGTGCTTTATTGCGCTTACCATCATCCGACTGATTTAGACGGTTAAATATAAAACCGGTAGGTGGTTTAGACAATCTAGGAGCCTGTCAAGGAATGCACATGTGTCGGTCGTCATAAGTATCAAATTCCCACAGTCAGCGAGTTTCTCATCTATATCCTCATTCTCCAGGTTTAGGTGATGGCGGATAATCAAAGTTGTCAATTTTAGACCATTTTAGTTGTGTACTATTAGTACCTCAACCGTTTTGAAATATTTCCAATAACTCGATGTACCAAAAATTCCACCTATAAAGGAGAACAGCCGGACCCGCGGCTGTCCGAAAACATACGAAAATATGACAGACACACAGAGTTAACGCGGAGACGTTTCGCACGCATTTCACACATATAAATTATAACCTAACCAGTTTATGAAAAGTATCTTCCGAAATAATTCAAATTTAATTTTAAAATCATACCAAAATGAGAAACTCTATTAATATACATAGAACCAATAACTGGAGTGACCCGGTAGGGATCAAAGGATGTTAATTGTATTAAATTTATTGAAACAAGTACGTCGTTTTCCTTTGAGTAATTTCGTTAAGAGTTGGAGTTAGGAATTAGTTAATTTGACAAGTATTTAATTAGAAAGTGGTTACGGGTTAAGAGAATATTTGTAAAAATAACATTTATTCGAAAAAAATAACGACTATTAGTAATATCCATTTTTTACATATAATGAAGATATAAGATTCTATTTAGATAATAAAACCTTACACATAGAATCAGTTTATTTTACTAGCAACGGTGTACACTGTTCAGGTTCCTCAACTATTGGGTAGTATGTGGAAGATTTTATATGGCTAAAGGTGGTTTATACAAACAAACTAAGACCTGTTGTGGGATTTTGATTGTTGTGGGCAAAGACGAGTGTTGAGCTTCATCGCATAGTACAAAGAAAAAAATGTTATTGCGAATGGTCGCCTAGCTATTTTTGAGAACCTATTCCTTTAAAATTTGCGACTATACTATCAATTACTTACGAGAACATTAAGAAATGATCAAGATCATGTCAAGCTAGAGGTTCGTAATTGTTATTGTATGTCTAAAATAAAGTCCAAATTTAGTAAATTTTCTCAATTTTAAAAGTAGACCCTAATATCTAGAATATCCATCTCAGAACATGAATAATCATTTTGAAGCAGCGATGGCTCAGTGGCATTGGCTATGGACTGCCACGCAGCAGGTCCATGGTTCGAACCCCAACGCGGGCTTGAGTTTCACCATAGAAGGACATTTGCGCATAGCCGCCTAGCTAGCGACCATCCTCAACTATAAAAATCTGTCTCCAAGCACCTAACGGTGTGTCCGGCAGCTGTCCTTGACAGCTAATAATTCTAGGTTAAGCCAGTTAACACCGTCGACCACATCATCACTTACTTGAGATTGTGGTCAAAGGCTGACCCATATGCAATAAAAACATGAGAAATAAATGCTATGAAGCTAATATCTACCCACACAAAATAGGGTACCCGTTTAAAACTGTATTGAAAATCTCAAAATAGTTTTAATTCTCTTTTTAACAATATATATTTAATGGGATACATATATAAACGATTATTTTTATCCCTTCTTCTCACATAATATAGAAGCATTATTGACATTTTAATACCTATCTATTGAACGAAAAATTATTATAACGAAATTAACGATTTCATGTCTATCTATTGATAAACATGGCGAATCCTCTAAGTGGATTCTGTTTTGCAACGGGCTCCATAAAGAGGCTTTATTTATAGCGCTCCGTCTACTTTTTACGACTCGTAATAATGTTTTCTAGCTTGTCCGATCAATTCAATACATCTACGCCACTCGCAGCCACACGTATGTTTAAAAATAATATGCTTTTATAATATCATCTTGATGTCTTATAAATGCCGATAAAAGAAAATTAAAATTGTTACAAACTTTGCTCATCATAAAATAACTGTCGGAGAGCGGTTCGCTTTCATGTCTGTTAAGCTTTACGAGGTTTTAAAGCTTAATATGAAATATCTTTACTTATAGACTGTGTTGAATAATGTTCCATTAACAATATTTGTAATAGAAATGTTTTTTGAAAGTGGTAAAAACATTAGTGACATAACGGGAAAAACTTTTCCCGATGCAAAAAGGGTCACCGACTGAGGAACTGTTTTACCGTTTGGAATATGAGAGAGTTCAGTTTTCTAATGGCATATATTGATTATATACTAATGTGAAGTTTATCGTAATCGTAAAAGGAATATTTATCAGGTATATTGCTACAAAATAATTGTATCAAACTCTTCAAAAATCATAATTTGTTTTCTCTGCCTGCATGTTAAAAATATCAACGTATGGGTTTCTTTGTCCGACTCTATGGTTCTGTCAACAAAGTTTGGTACCAGGAAATTTTACTCGGAGCTTAGATGATATATGGAGCTAGTTTGTGCTTGGCACATGAATAAAGAATGGAACAGAATGAAAACTACATAAACTTTGCCCACTAACTGGCTACTAGCTAAGCTGTTAAAACCGATTCTGCACCCGAGCGGGCGCCGCTGTGGCCACTGCAACCCCCGCATGTCTTGTGCTACGAACACATAGCTGTGCGTGTATTAGTGGAGCATTCATTATTTACCATTCTTTAATCATATGGTAGTAAGATCAAAATTATAGGAATAAATAATTTCGAATAAAGTGTTCTTTAGTGCATACAAATTATATATAATAAATTTATTGCTAAAATCTTACAGGCGATTGGAACTAGTGAACGGCAAGATTTTTTCCATCAATTCTGATATTTTTTTTAAAAATAATTATTACTATATCCCATTCCAAGTTTTTTTTTCTATTCGTCAACCCCTTTCCATCTCGTTTTCAAGCGACTATGCTGTATGCGAATGCTAGACCGAGGCTACAGTGAGAAAAGATATGTGTAATTTAGTGATGAACGAATGTACCTGATATGGGTCACAATGTGTGTCAGTTTATCAACAAAAATAACAGTCCTGACAAGCTTTATAGGCTAACAACCGTATATCAATTACCTCATCAATCATCAATTACAATCATATATTAATGTTTCGATGTACAGTCGCCTGCAATAAGAAGTATACACATTGTAATTTTCAAAATTGTGGCAAAGAGTTCTGTTTTTCCATTTATCTTCCTTTATCTTAAAATCAAAGGATAATATGAATACTTTTACTCAGGTTAATGTTAACTTCGATTAATAATAACTTAGCGACAAACCATTATTTTGAAAATTACGAAGTGTATACTTCTTATTGCAGGCGACTGTACGTATGTAGTACTAAATCTCAAATATTTATCCATCACTACCGCTCGTTCTTAATAAATTACACTTCTTAATCAATTACATTATAAAATTGCCAAACTGGACCGCCTCTCAAATCTGCTGAGCAAATCCGTTACTGAAAATCACAGGTGAATTACTGTATATAACAAGAACATACGGGACGCAATTGTATATTTGATATGCTTGATTTGAATAATATTCAAGCATTGCAATTCAACGGCTGCTAGCAAGCTGCGAACGCTGCCATCTGATCTTGGTAGCTTAGTAGCTGCAATGTTGTTCATAGTTTGTATTGTTTTGTTAATAAAGGCTTACCTTATAACAAGTTTTAAATGGTAATTAGTTTGGGTGAGAAAAAGTTAAGAAATATAAAAATTTAACTCTTGTTTCTTTTACTTTTAAGACATATACTTAGAGAGAATTATATACATGAATGAACCTATATTATATCCCTTATATGCTATATTTCAAAACAAGAATTCGCGTTTGAAGCCTTATATAGCATAAGTTTATTCGATTACAGCCATATTCGAAAATAATAGGTTATATATAATATACTGTTAAGTACAGTATACTTACCTCACTGTATAATTTTATAAAGATAGGATTAAGCATTTAAAATTTAGTCGTATGTTTTTAATTGTGTTTTCTTTCGGTCCTAGTAATAAAAGCAATTTATTCGAAGAAATAAACTTCTCACAAACAATGGGTTGAAAGAAGTAAAGTTATTTATCTTCTTTCTTAGTAACATATTTTCACGAGATATTCGGCTCTCAATGATGTTGGTGATAAAAAGGAAATGTTTCTTTTTACTTACGAAATGTGTTCCATTTATAAAGGCTTTTCAAACTTATGAAGGGTTCAGATGTGATTTTAAAGGTACTTGTATGTATATATATGGTTTTAATTTTCAATGCAGTCATTAGCTAATGTAATATATGGTTAATATAATACTTTCACTTGAGAAATTATATTTCGGATTACCCTGCGATAGTTTATTCTCTGATCATTATCTATCCTGTTGATAAATGATGATGTGGTTGAGGAAGTAAGCAGGTAAACCATCTTCAATCACATAATCACTTACCATCAGTTCAGATAGTAGTCAAAGGACTATCAGGCATAAAAAAGTAAAATTTTGGTCTATTACTAGTGTAGTAGACATGTTATTAGTGTGGTGCATAAAAATAATATCATATACATCAACATAAGTTACGTTATTTTTAATATTGTTAGGTTTGCAATAACGCCTGCTATGCGGATACATTATTTATTACATTACAAAATCACAAATATACGATAGGAATCGTATATGTGGGATTTTGTAATGTAATCCGCATAGCAGGCGTTATTGCAAACCTAACAATATTAAAATTATAAGGTTGCGTCATTATTTACATGTATAAAACCAATTGCAAAATTGGTCTTGTTTGTAGTACAACGCATGTGTTTATGCGTTGTGCTTTGTGGTTATGGATGGTTAAAGAACGATAGGAAAGATTTGAATTATGACGTCATGTCCTGTTAGCTCAATTGGATAGAGCATACCCCGGCTCAAGGGGTGGATGGACGCGGGTTCGAATCCCTCACATGACTTACATTTTTCCTATAGTATATATGTGATTTTGTAATAAGTTACGTTAGTTCTAAATTAATATTGCTACGCTTAAAAAACAAATTGCTTTTATCACCTTTTATCGCTGGAAAAGTCACTTCAAGTGTTTTCTTTCATAGTTGATGAAGGGATGTGAGCAACCTCCTTAGGTCTGATCGATTCAAGACTTAATCAAAACTTAGTTTCCTGTCAATTTCAGGATGTTGCAAGGATAGGTAAGATAAACAAGATCTGACAATGCAGCATTACCTTAAACGACACCAACCTTCATAGGAATACTCTTGTTGGATGTATATCTTTCCTTCCTTTTGAATTAACAAGGAGTTGAAATGGTAACGAGCTCTGTCCTTTGCCCAATACGCAGCAATACTCCACTGACATTGACACGAGTAGTGTCTTGCTGAATATTAGTGTTTGTTTTTATTTATTGCTGATAGATTAGCCTTTGGCCACAATCTCACCTGATGGTAAGTGATGATGTGGTTGAAGGTGTTTTACAGGCTTAACCTAGAATTACTGGCTATCAAGGACAGCTGCCGGAACACATCGTTAGGTGCTTGGTGACAGATTTCTACCTGAGAGTGGTCGCTAGCCAGTCGGGCATTCGCAAAATGCCCTTCCACTATGCAATGTATTTCTTAAGTTGCCTTTTACAACAGCCAATATCAGGAGGATATGAAACTAAATCACAACAGATAAAAATAAATTCGCTTTCATAATAATTAATCATCGGGGACATAGTATACTCGTATATGATTAGCCACCTCTTGTACCAATGACGACACTTAATTATAGATTAAATAGCCTAAACATACATATTTTATCCTCAAAATGGGCTACCAAACGATCACAATCCTATTGTGTTTTTGCAATGAAAAAGCCATTATTAAGGTCATTACTTTTTATTTTGGACCTTAATTACAGGACGTAAGGTTTATTATATCTTCAAATTTATGGTATCAAAGCTGTAGCACTTATCCCGTTTAATATTCTTTTTGCTGTGCTTATGTAATAAACATTATATTTACAGTGCCTTAGTTGATATCACGTGGAACATGTACAAGAAAAATAAAATTTACTTGGATAGTCACTAGTGTATATTAGCGAGCGTCAGTTACAAGGTAGCGCAAAGTTTTTATTATCTTTTTCAGTTTTAGTCTGCATTGTAAAACTCTGCTTACCCGCTAGATGGCAATGAGCTTGCTTCCTATAACTCAGACCCAAATATTGAAGTGAAATGTTGTATTTTTTTATTTTTTTTTATGCCTGATAGGTTAGCTTTTGACCACTATCTCATCTGGTGGTCGAAGATGTTGTTCAGGAAAACCTAGAATTACTGGCTCTCAAGGACAGCTGCCGGAACACACCGTTGGGTGCTTGGTGACAGATTTTCTACTCGAGGGTGGTAACTAGCCAGGCGGGCATTCGCAAAATGCCCTACCACCATGCTATAACGACTGCTATCCTAAGACAACAACTGGGACCGACGGCTTACCGTGCCCTCCGAAGCACAGAAACTCTCAGTAGTAATGTCAATAGCGGTCACCCATCCAACTCATGACCGCGCGCGACGATGCATAACTTTGCTGATCGGTTGAGAACAGCTAAGTAAACTTCGCTACGAGCGCTACGTTTACCCTTTACCCTTATTAACCTCAAAGAGGTAGGCAGGATAAGAAATATTTTATTGGTTTCTTCAAAACCCTTGCATCAATCAAGAAACCCTAAGCTTAGTTGTGGTAATGTATTTCTAAGCCAGTAGTTGGCGTAGGCACCGTCGTTTCTCTATAATTGTTATGGACCAATGCAATAAAAACCAAATAAAGGCAGCATACCCCAGGACCTCAAAATTCTACAACCACGCTTTCGCCACTCCGTTTAATATGCAGACAGTACAGCTTAGTAAATACAAGGTATAAGGTTAAACTAATCCCAAAAAAATACCAACTGTGAGTCCAACTCACGCACTGAGATTTTCGTACCTTTAGAAGTACTACTAGTACTCTTAAGTAAAAGTTATGGTATTTTTATGGCTAAATGAAATCCATAACATTTTAAAAATATTTTTATTATATGATGTAACCAAAAATGTATGCTTTTTCCTTGCTGCTTTTCCTAAGTTTCCTTTATCTGTGCAGAAGACGTTGACGTTGCTTCGTACCAAATTTCAAGTTTCTGAATTCACAGGAAGTACCCTGTAGGTTTTGATGCCCTTGCGAGTGTCGAAAATTTGAAGAATAAACGGCTGTATCTTTTGATTGTGTTGGCTTAGAAATTTTATTTTTTTCACAGCTCTAAGGGACAGTAAACTTGAGTATTTTATATGAATTTCAGCTTGATACCTCCTATTCCTGAAAAAAAGAGTCTTGACAGACAGACAGACGGGCAACAAAGTGATACTATAAGGGTTCTGTTTTTCCCTTTTGAGGTACGGAAACTTAAAAATAATTAAGGCTATCTGTTATACATGTGAAAAGCCAATAAAACAAATATATTCACTTTAATACTCTACCAACGACACAATCATATGCTTTTCCCTATTGGAAACTTGATTCAGGAGCTCATGTATTAATTCACAGCCTTGCGAGATTATGTAAATTAGAAGTAATGGTTTCAACACATTATTCCACTATCTCTTTCACTGTAGCATGTATGATTATTAAAATAGGTATAACATGACTTTATTATTACAAAAATATTAGAAATAATCAAATCTACCAATAAATTGTTCATGGATTATCGTAGCCCCGAAGAAGTCATTTCACAGATTCAAATCGTCATAATTTTAGATAGATGTCGTAAAAAAAGGGCTAAGTTGACTCTCTTGTCACCTTATTTAATTCTAATATAATAAAATGTTATTCCATTCTATTCTTGCTCTAGGCGCTGACACCCCACATGACTACAAAAAAAGACTTTCTCATTTAATATCTTTTATATGAATCCTGAAAACCTGAAAAATAATTAATCTAATTTTTAATTCCATATACGTTTTTGGGTCAACGTTCGACACAAAATATTTAAATTACAAGCTTGCATCTTATTCTGCTTAAAAGCTAGAGACCCATGACATACGGAACAACGGATGGACAGACAGACACCGGAATCTCATTAACAATACAATAAAATACAATAAAAAAAATCTTTTTTGACCAACAATCTTAGTAAAATAATAAAAACATCACAAGCAGTAATATATTAGATAGAACAATGGGCGGCTTTATCACTTAAGAAATTTCTTACAGACAACCTTGCATGGAGAGGATCTACACAATATTGCGGTTTCGGGTGTCCAAAAAATAAAGCGGTAAGAACATAATTGTAAGTACCTATTTTACATTATTATAAGCTCAGCACACATAATTACAGAGCTCCGTTCTGCCATTTGGGTATGGAACCCTAAAAATACCTAATCTTTGTTACTAATCCAACCTCTATGTTGTGGTTATTGCTCTTAAAATGTCTCCGTTACTCTTATGTAATACTTTTCACGACGATTATCACCATAAACTGCCAATAGGCAAGTTGTGCTTATCATTTTGTTCGACACATATTGAAGCAATGATGGCCGAGCGGTAATAGCTATGAACTGCCGCGCCGCAGTGCCCTGGTTCGATCCCCACCGCCAGCTTGAGCTTCACCGCGATTGCCCGCCCGGCTAGCTACCACCTTCAAGTAGAAAATCTGTCGCCAAGCACCTAACGGTGTGTTCCGGCAGTAGTCCTTGAGAGCCAGTGAAATTACAGGCACATGAGACTTAACAACTATGTCCCAAGGTGACGGGCGCAGTGCAATTCGTGACTTGTGATGAAATGCATCTGTTATAGGCAGAGGTTAGTCCGCTTAACATCAGGTGGGCCTCGAGCTTGTTCCGTCACAATAAAAAAACATAACAATGTCATTTCGACAAAGTCCACAAATTGAGCAGAATTACATTCCCGTTTATTAAGAAAAGGGTAACAAGTAGATGAAAGATTGAAAATACTCTCCAAGATTTGAGTTCAATACAACCTTCTTTCCGAGCGAGATCGAAACCTTTTTTTTCCTTATCCTAGCTCTGCACGTGTCAATACGTTTCTTGTCTATCAAACAAGGCATAATAATTGGTCCATAAAACTAAAGCACCAAGTAAAACATTAAAGAGTATAATGGCCAGTTCTAAATGGTCGTTTTATTACCAACATGTGTAGAACCCTCTGTGGACAGTTAAATATTAAATATAATGCGCTGCGTACCATTAGGTCTTATTAAAGTTTCATTGAAATGCTCATAACTTTTTCCGAGCTTCTTTTCCCTGAAATAAAAGATAGTCCTTAATTATTTATATGGTATCCGCTAACCGGGTCTTGTTTTACATAACTGACAAGTTTAAACCACGTATTTACTTCGAACGACTATTTGCATGAATTTACGTTCAGATAATAAGCTGTAAAAGCTACCTAACTGTGGTACAAACATTGATACTATAGTATTAAAAAAAATTAATGTTGACTTGTAGTGGACTAGAGATATATTTCATTAGCATTGCTTATAAAATTGTTGAAGCAAGTTTTTATCAATATTTTTTTTATATTATAGTAAGATGCTTTTCAGGTACTTAACAAAATAGAAAATAACATTAATATGTGTGAAAGCTCAAGAGTTGCTCGACGAACTATGGACTCTGCTATGCTCGGAATTGCTTTTCGCGATAAAATCCGGAACCAGGAAATTCCCCGAAGATCCAAAATCACCGACATAGCTGTCAGATTAAGCATCTAAAAGAAATCGTCTAATTCTTGACTACATTTTCAACATAAACTTTGCATGCATCATCAAAACTCTCGAATCGAAAATTGTTTAGAAATTAAGTTTTATTGAAGTATGGAACAAAATTTGTCGCATTTAGACGCCGTTTAAGATAATTTTCATACCCATGTATCGAATAATAGATAAACTTGATATCTATTACCAGTACGTACGATTTTTCAATTTAGTTATTTACCGCTGCACGTCTAGGCGCCACAATCGCATCATTTTGAAGATGTAAAGTCTTATGAATATACATATGTGATGTGTTTCGTATGACATCATCCACCTCTATAGTCGAAGTATGCTCTAACCGCTAAGCTTACATCACAATCAGAATAAATCTTGTACACCACCGTCATCAATGCATTCAGTTTCATATCCATTCACGGTTGCCTGTAAGGAAATGCACTTAGCGATAAGGCCGCCCATTATACATCACTTTGCTTATGTTTTTCTGACACATAATTATTTTGTCAAAATTGGTGTTAAAAAAAAAATTTGTTTGTATTCTATTGTTATGAGACCCAGATTTTATAATTATTTATATTGATGACTTATTTATTTATGAACAAAAGTTTCTGGATTTTTTCTTCTTAGGAAGGAATAAGACTGTTAGACGAGCAGATTAAAGCCATATTCAAATTTCCACAGACAGTTTTCAAAGGTAGAAGTAAGAATCTACCAAAAGCAGACGAAATTCATGCCAAATTAAACTTTTATTTGCAGAACCTAAGAAAAAAATAAAAGTTCAATACAATTAGTACGGTGCGATGAAGTTATAACACTGCTAAAGTTATAAAAACACAACTATAGATTTGTGGGCCATTTTACAGTAGTCGAATCAACAAATGATAACATAAAATAACTAATAGATTTAGGCGTTAGGTACTGTGCGGAAATTCATATATTTTAAAAGAATATATTAAACTAATATTTTAGAAAAATACTTAAACAATATAAAAATATGTCTACTGACAATTCCGACTTGACATCATAAGTACAACGTAGCCAAACCGGGAGAATTTGCGACGTGTTTAACTTCTACACGGAACGTCCTCAGGAGGTCTTTACTTCGTGTCATGAATTCTTGATCATACGATCGAGAATTCATTATCGAAGCAAATACCTCGACTCGAAGAGTCAAAAGGGGGTTATTTAACTCTTCGAGCGCATTATCGAGAATTCATTTCGGCTAGGTATGTTACAAGTACGTTATTCTTAGTTTTGTAATCTTTGTTTAATTTATGTATCAATATTATTTACCAATGTAGTATGTAATAATAAAATAAATAATAAAGAGGGCTGTACTGTGCCTAACTATGTATTGAAGATATGATATTGAGTGTAAGCAGTATTAACGAAGTGTTTGTAAAGTGTAAATGGACGTGGTTTGTGAATATTGTTTTATATAATCGCTCCACAATATACACACCAGTCCATTGTATGGACAGGGGGCCTTCTTAATCTTCATTAGTCCCACACTTTACCACTGTGTCGTGGCGTATTCGACTGGGCTTCTGGAATGTCACAGGAAGACACCAGCCGATATATGTGCTACTAGACACGTGGGTATAAAACGGCGGGTACGACCTACCTTCGGACTACGTGCTAGTAGCTCCGTCAATAAGGGATTATCGCTAAACACCCTAAAGCTAGATAATTGATCAATCAGCTAACAATACGGAATTATATTAGGGTACTTTCCCTGATCTCGATCTCCCGCCGAACAGCAATCCGTTGCTTGCACTAACTGAACGCCTGGCGTCACAAATAACAGTCCCTCACTTTGTTGCACAAAGTACCAATGTTTATCGTCACTAATAAACTAGCAATCCGTTGCCTTTAATCCACTAGGTCGCCGCGACCTCAATTTGTCTCACGCACACCTGAACAACGTGGGAGCCGCCCGCGGCTTGAACTCGTACGTCTACGCGCGAACAAGCCGCTGTTCAAACTCGTACTAACTTCAATCCCAAAGGAATGTGTCGATGCCGGCGCCCACACTCGGCCACACGCACACATTTACAAATCCATCGCATATATCACAGACAAGATTCACGTCCGCGCGCGCTCAGAAACAGACTGCATTGTTTACCTTTGTTTACCGAACATCCATGTATAGACAGAAGAACACAATAAGCACAAAAATTACTATAAAAAAGCGCAGTGCAGTCGTATATTTCGTGTTGGTCGAACCTTTGCGTCCATTACTTAATAACGTTGCTCTAAAACAAAACATACGCGACAGAAAATAAACTACGTGGCTATCCGCGTGACAGGAAACACAATTTAAGCCATGTTGTAGAAAATCGATAATCGAATACGACGTTTTCTCCGTATGGCAAACTTTTACCGACGTCATCTACCAAAAGCAGACGAAATTCATGCCAAATTAAACTTTTATTTGCATAACCTAAGAAAAAAAATAAAAGTTGAATACAATTAGTACAGAGCGATAAAGTTATAACACCGCTAAAGTTATAAAAACAAAACTATAGTTTTGTGAGCCCTTTTACAGTAGTCGAATCAACAAATGATAACATAAAATAACTAATAGACTTAGGCGTTAGGTAATGTGAGGAAATTGATATATTTTAAAAGAAAATATTTAACTAATATTTTAGAAAAATAGGTACTTTAACAATATAAAAATATATCTACTGATAATTCCGACTTGACATCTTAAACCCAACGTAGCCAAACCAGGAGAATATTGAATGACGCGTGTCACTTCTACACGGAACTTCCTCATGATGTCTTTACTTCGATAAAGAATTCTGAATCATGCACTCGAAGAGTCAAAAGGGGGTTATTTGACTCTTCGAGCGCATTATCAAGAATTCATTTCATAAACAAATGAGTTAAGCTAGGTATGTTACAAGTACATTATTCTTATCGTTTTTGTAATCTTTGTTTCAATAATGTATCAATATTATTTACCAATGTAGTATGTAATAATAAGAAATATAAATGAAGAAGGCTGTACTGTGCCTAACTATTTATTGAAGCAATGATAATGTTGTTGTAAACAGTATTAATGAAGAGCAGGAATAAATGGCCGTCGTTTGTGAATATTCTTTTATATAATCGTTTCACAATATACACACCAGTCCATGTATAGACAGAAGAACACAATAAGCACGAAAAATACAAAAAAAAACGCAGTGGAGTCGTATATTTCGTGTAATATCGCAGTAATGTGTGTGTCGCCAATCCGCGTCTGCCCGCGTGATAAGGAAAAACATGTATGAAGTTATAGGATGCCGGCAGTCCGCATGCGGACAAGGGTGGCTATCCGCGTGACAGGAAACACAGTTTAAGCCATGCTGTAGAAAATCCACAATGGGATCCAAATCAGCCACCATTTAAGTTAAATGCCTATCATGCTGTAACTCGGCCTGATAACCTCGCTTCTGAGTGAAATAACGCTTTTTCTCCTTGTTAATATAATAAGTATATACTATAATAAAGACACTTCTTTCTTGATACCTATATTATAAAATCGATTTCACTACCCCACGACTCAACAAGAACTGCTTGCTAGCCCGCCAATCTCCTCATCACACATTTCCCCCCCTTGAGCAGTTGGCGGGAATACCGTCAGGCAAAGTAATTCTGGTGGCCATTTTTCTTTAAAAAAAAAGTAGGAAGTCAGAATGATCTCTTTTAAAATCTTGGCACAAAGTGAAAAATACCGACCGAGGAAGCGGAGTACTTTGGAACATTTCTTAGTTTGTAAAACAACTGCAATTTAATCTTAATCTCTGTATTTCTTAGGACATAAAAATAAGTTCCGTTTGTACCATCGAAACAAAGAGAAGAATAGTAAAATGTAGCGTTTCATCTCGAGGAAGTATCGAAGCGCGAGTTGATGTGCGCTTTGTTTCTTCGCCTTTGAACGCAAGCCTTGCACCTGGCTCGTTGCGATAATGACAGACGTCTTCATAAAGCACAGTCTTTACAGGTATACACAGTGAGAATGTATAGGGAATATTATTTTTCTTGTTCTTTTGTATTAGGCTGGTGTTATGACTTGCATCGGATTTTTTACTAACAAAAAAATATATAAGTAACCTTTTTGTAGCGAAAATAATAGTATCTACACCTATTTACATTTGTTGCTAGCTAAAGTTGTGATTAACTTAGTTTTTTAGATAACTACAGCTTTAGTTAGTCGCAAATTTGAATACGTGATTGCGAAAGCGCCATTTTTCTATGATTTCAATCAGATTTGATAGTACCAAGTAACATATAGGTTATGGGTTTACAGAGCGGCGTGTTCAAGTGGAAGTGATTCAAAATTATTCTATTGTTTATATGTTATTATTTCTGATAGTATGCAAATGACTCCAGTCGATCTGTAGCTACATCCAGCATCTACCTTATCTTTCGACCGGCATATGCAGCCTGACTATGTCTTTCAAATAGATCATGATATGAGGATCCCACTGTACCAAGAAAACTGTTGCTTTATCAATTGTAAGATTAGCTTGATCACGTTTTTATTTAAAGAGAACTTTTAACATTTCGTCTTCGAATTAAATAGAAAATTATAAGCGGTGAATCATTTAGATATAGATAACACATGATTACCGTGAATCAGTTCACAGTTGTGAAGTACAGGACTACCAGCTTTGATTTTGTTCAATGTAACTGTCTTTCTAAGCGAGATCAAAACCTTCTTGCTCAGTATGTCTCAAAACTGTTAAATTGTGGTAGGTACATAATCCATACTAATCACCTACGTTTCTAGTTACCGCCCTCAGTGTCCCATTGCTTGCACTTTGGATGACTTGTACGAGGCATCTACCTTTGGGGAGGCTACTGCCCAGTACTGGCAGTCATCCATCTAAATGTGATTCGTCGACACGAAGAAGAAGAAGTTATCATAAAAGTGAATGCCACATAATAATGAAAACTAAATATCAGCAAGTAAACCATTGTAAAGGCCAGTTCTAAATGGTCATTTTATTTCCAACCAAGTTAAAGCGTTGCGTACCATTAAGTCTTATTAAAGTTTTCATTGGCAAGCTCATAGCCTTTTCCGAGCTGCGTTGCCATGAATAAAAGATAATCCTCAGTTTTTACATGGTATCCGCTAACCGGATCTTGTTTTGCATAACTAACAAGTTTACAGCCCATACGTTATCATTTTGTGCAATTTTTCGTATGACGTCACATTTACATTGTAGCAGTAAAAACGCTACGCAACTGTGATATAAACATTGACACGGTAGTTGTTAAGAAAATATTATGTAGCTTTTATAGTTACAAGAATTATACAGCAAAACGACAATACGCGGAAATGTTAACGTCGCAAATTAAACATCTATTATATTTTTATACAGTTGGATACTCGTTTCTTTTTTGGAGAACAGACCATTTTGCGGATTGAATACATTATTGTAGATGAGTTCTTCTACGGTCTAATATTTTATTTTTGAAAAACGCATGCTTCGAAGATTACATTACAAAATTAATAAATTAAGAAAGGAAAAATTATAGTCTTCTACAGCCTGTTATTGTGATTTCGGGGTGGTAAAGTAAACGGGGCGTGAGAATATTTTTAAAGCATATCTATATTTATGATAAATCTGTAACAGATCCAATTCTGTACACGACAGATAATTAGATTTTTTTTTATAGCAATCTGTAGCTAACACTGATGCCAAAACTGTTTTTTTTTTTATTTTTTAATGTCTGTCTGTCTGTATCTCGGCCGCGCATCACTCCAAAACTACTGAATGGAATTCAATGAAACTTAACACGATTTGAGTTCATACTACGAAGAAGGTTATTGTATACTTTTTATCCCGAAATTCAGCACGGTTCCCGCAGGAAAGGGGATGAAAGTTAAAATGTACACTTAGTTGTAATTTTTTAACGCGTAGTCCGATTTCAATTATTCTTTTTTTGTTAGAATAGTAAAGAGTAAGCCCGGCATTTCACGAGCATTTCAGCACCCCATGGGCAGCCTGGCACACCACAGGCAGCCCGGCACCCCACGGGGCATCCCAGTAGCCCGTGAGCAGCTTGGCACCGCACCGGCAGGCCGGCACCCCATGGGCAACTCGGCACCCCACGGGCAGCCCAGCACGCTTATTTAATTTTGCAAGCTCGCTAAGATAAAACTCTGAAATCTGGAACATTCGCCACAAGCAGTTTTTTTAACTATGTATCTTTTGTTGGATACATTTTGGAGACTTTGGAATGGAAGTGCACAATCTTATATATTTTCGTTCTGCCGGCGTACAAGGAGAATCTCGGCAAAAAGACGCCGTTTTAAAATCGAAATTCGAATGAAACACACAAAGTACTTTGCTTCAACATTTATTGTGCGAACCGCGAAGGAACTCTCTGAGTAACTTAACTACTGTCTTCTGGAAAATACAACCCGGGAGTTTTCAAACCCAAAGTAAAAAGCTCCTTTCTGAGCTATGCTTGCTTAATATGATATAAACAGTGCTCAAATGTGATTAATTATTCTGCAGGTACGGCAATCGCGAACGTATTAGCCGGTACAGCTACTTATAGAATAAATTGATGTTATATTTTACTCTTTTATCACTTTTTTCGATATTTAGTATTCTTTATAGTAATTAAACAACTTAAACGGTTTAAATTATTTAATAATGATAAATATACGCAATTTAAATCCTTTTAAGTTGCTTATTTACTATATGTTTAAATACTTAAATATCCAAAAAAGGGATAAAAGAGCATCCGTCATTTTACACACAGATACTCTTCTATCGCGGTTATAGAGTTTGGTATGCTTACTTTTCCGCTGGTTCACATAGTTCAATACAGCGTTATCTTTAGATACAAAACCACATGAACTTTAAAACTGTCAAAACAAAAATCTTCATAGCAGTAAACCTTATATATAGGTAAATGTAGTTCCATCTACTGGATATAATTCTTTTATTTATTAATCTTTTTGTTTTATTGTTAGCCATCTAATCTCTCCCCTGATATCTCATATGGGGTTCTCATATGGGGTTCTCAAGTAGGGTTCAATTGATATCGCACCTGAGTGGTAAGCGGTAATGTCGTTCAAGTTAACCTAAAATTACGTGTTAGAAGCATAATTGCTACTCAAAAGATGACTTACAATCGTCCCTGCTTATTATACTTACAGGGTTATTGGAAAAATGCTAACAACCTCTTAGGATTGATTTCTGCTATTCCTAACAAACATAATTCGCGTCTTAAATTAGGGCTGACCTTTTGAACAAATTGATGAACCTCCATGAAAACACCAATACATACACAATGCAGGAGTAAATAGCCCACGTACCTTAAGCAATTCTTGTTATGCCTACAAATCTTTCAAGTAAGGATTTACAACAAACATCGTTCTAGGCGTTCTTATATGGCGACCGGCCGGCGACACACAAATCTAAAGTAATTAGGAGAAATTATTTGTCAAAATATGTTATATACACACGGCACTGTGAGATCCATACAATATTGATTGTATAGCAAGTGTTATTTCTTCCGGCTTCAATAGTTCAATTTATTATTAATAAAAATTAACACGGAGCGGCGCTGTACGGTTTTTAAGCGGAGAAAACGAATGAATAGTCTACACGTTACCCTCTATACAAAAATATTTGCTGCGACCATTTTGTATATCTACCGAATCGATACTGCTAACGCCATCTTTGGGATCTGTAGAACTAAAAACTCAGAAAGCAGCTGATACTGTAGGCTCTGCAGCATATTGTTCAATTAATTATAATCTATCCTGAGAGTTTATCAATTTAGAACTTAGATATATTATATTTATATGTGAGAAAATTGTTACGTCAATAAGGCATTGACGCTTCACCATGTGTATTTGACGGAATAGGCACGAGGACCACCTGATGTTAAACATCTCTTGTGCCAGTAAATTATTATTTAATATTTTTTATTATTTTGCTTGATGTAAATATTCAAGACTCTATTCAAAGGGAGCGCGGCGCGGTCCAGTGTTGCCGCGGGCCTCTTGGCTCGGAGTAGGCATTGTCACCTGATGGTAAGGGATGTGGTCGAAGGTGTTAACAGGCTTAACCTTGAATTACTGGCTCTCAAGCATAGGTGCCGGAACACACCGTTAGGTGCTTGGCGATAGATTTTCTACTTGAGGATGGTCGCTAGGCTGGCGGGCATTCGCAAAATGCTAGCACCATGCGGTGAAGCTCAAGCCCGCGGCGGGATTCGAAGCATGGACAATTATTGCGTTCACTGTATTTTATCAGATCAACAATACAGAATGTATTACAGACGATTACAATACAGTTACAAAAACCTGCAGCCTACTAATTTTTACCTTCTCTGACTAAATAAATCACTACTTAGATCTCAAGCTATTCAATAGATTATTTTCATGCATATTTTCCATAGTTTAATCGCAAACACTATTGAAATGGATTTGTTAACATGTATAATACAAATAGTAGTATCGATATTATACTATTATACTACACGAATAAGAATAAAACAACATATTTTAGAAGCAGCGGTATTTTACCTACACTTTGATAAAAACAATCGAGTTTCGAGTCACCAGTGAATAATCGATTAATAACAAAGTCTGCGGGAGACCCAAGGATGAGACGTCAACTCAGTTTCTATGGGGCATTACTTAACAGGTATTAGAGGAAAATACGAGCTCGTAGCTGTAAAGGAAAAGCGACCGTTATGTAGTAGTACAAGTGTGCTTAAATTGAAACTATTGTATGCCAGTACTTATTTTAGTATCGTGATACGGTAAAGCACACTGTTGGTTGTTAAGTGTCAGTGTTATCTTCCCAATACAGTTGCAGTATTATCTCAGTTCGTTACTGCACTCGTCACTTAGAGAGGTTAAATCTTACACTCATTTGGCCCGTAATTTTACTCGCTACAGTGCCCTCCAAGCACACTTAGAGTTGCACTTGCTTAGAGATAAACTGCTCTGATAGTACCAAGATGGATTTTACCTGAAAAGAGAGAACAAATAAAATATGCACAATATTATATTATTTCAAAATCATCTTGGTAACGGATATAAAATAGCAAACAACGCGTATAGGCAAATTGCGTTAATTTTCGCTTTAAAATATATAGGTATATTATTTGTGAAGCGTGCAAGAGTGCATGAAAATTATATAAATGAAATTATAACAAATTTAGCGAATACTGTACTGTACTGTATCAGCCGACTCGTCCACTGCTGAACACAGCCTCTCCTATTAAGGGGGTATTTGCCATAACCCCCACGCTTGGCAGGCGGCTTGGAGATCGCAATTTAAGATTGCAGTTCTTTAGAAGGTGCTGCTGCCCTTCTTACGACACCTACGGGATGATATGGGGAGGTGCAATTCTAACCCGGCACTCCACGGGGTATCGTTATCGGGGTATAATTTAGCGAATGATCGAATAAAATTTTATGCACGATGATTCAAAAAACTAATATACACGTCGATTTGTGATCCTGATATTGAAGAAACGCTGGATTCAGTTACTTTCTTAAACTCCGCCCCTGTGTTTCTACGCCACCGATGTTTTGCGTTTCCCGCGTTTGTTGTACGTTTTCCGCAATTTGGCGATAGTCATCGCATTCAGCATTTTATTAACTTTACAATAAGATTATAGAATAAGATCATAGATGCTTATAGGTATATATTTAATAAATTATAGTACAACTTACCAATGCAACCCACGGTAACTACCAATATTGTGAACGTTTGAAGGAAGCAAACGCCCTCGATTCAGGATTTCTTTCTTAGTGAGGGCTTTGTAAGTCATATGTATAATTTTGTGAGTAAAACATTTCACACTTTCTTGAACTTCTTAAGTAATGGTTGTATATATGTGTGTGTTTTTAATGAAGAATAAACATTATTATTATTATTAATTCAATTATTATACCCACAGTTTTGCGCTGGTAACAACTTCAACGTACGTTGATGTTGGTACCGTTAAGACTTATCACAAAACCTGTTTAAAATCAAGATTTCAGCTTTGTTATATACTTGCAATGAACGCATGCCCTATGAAAATTCACATCTGGATTGATTCCTACGCTTCTGTAGATGACTCATCAAAATGTAAATATATTAAATCTACGATATAACCAAAACCTTTTGATCCTTGCATTTGATTGAATGATTTAAAATACAACTTAAGATATACCAATAATCCATATAAATAGATCTATAATAAAGTTCACTCAATCGATCTTTTCGGGGATATATTTGAATACTAGTAGATATGTAAAAGTTTGCCATAGTATGTACAATCAAATTATGTTTAATTTATAAGTAATGAACTCTTTACTCGCGAGATACGAAAGTAGTTATTAAAGTTTTGTATCAGATGATGAATATAAGAGATAAAATAATAAATTAATTAAAAGAGTAATAAATCCGACTGCTATTTAATATATATGTGGAATCGTTTTTTAAAGCCCTTCATTTTGAAACCACTCGATGTATTTGGAATAAAAAAATGTGATTTCATACAATATGGCGTCTAAAATACGACAGTTAGTTTTTTTATTTATTTTTTATGTACCTAGTATAACTTGTGCTGTCAAGACAAATCTAACAATATGTCATACATCAAAATCAGTTAAGCTGTTTAGAAATTATGGTCGAATGAAGAAACTCACAAACAAACATACATATACATACATGAACCCTCAAAACAGAACACTCCTTTTTTGGGCAGTCGTGTAAAAACGAATTTTCATGTTATATAATATTTCCTGGTAAAACCTGATCACTCAGAGTGCGGCAATCAGAATGGTGTTAAAATATTAAATTTTGTAACCACTTTGCGGATATCCATTTCGATGAAATGTGCTTCGAACGGAAATTCGTTTATTAATTATAAATCGCATAATATCTTAATCCTCGAATATTGGAAGAGAATTTTCTATAGAATGAAAACGCAGTGGAGTCGTATCTTTTGCGTTTGAAATTACGCTCGTACTTTTGCACCCGTAATATAAAGAAAGTAAATATTCTAAAGGTGTCTGAAATAGGGAATCAGAAGAGCAGTCAAATGACAGAAATGAATAGATTCAGGCGTTACTTTACGGAAATCCACACATATATTACACATACAACACATAACAGGGTTGTACCAGAAATCAGATTAGCTAAAGTACAGAAACAAGGTCGTTATTCGAAATAACTGATGTATAATAAATTGCCAAAAAGCTTGACCACCTTAAAATCATGGATCTATGAAATATGTCCATGCTAAAAATATAGTTTGTTCAAACTATAACTTAAAAACTTTTTGGAAACAATCCCTTCTACACATCTAAAGAGTACATGTCAATGCAGCTTTTAGAATCTTTGTTCCTAGGACAAGTGCAAATACGATGACTGCAAATCATATATATCTTATATTAAGAAATAAATATATCTTAAGAAAACATTAAATTAATATTTAAGGTATTTACTTCAAAATATAGAAACGAAGAGATCTCGTACGATTCGAAGACGGGACAGCTTCTAAACCTATTTCAAGCTCAAGTCCGGTCTTGTAGTGAATACTGCAGCCATCTCTGGGACGGTTCGGCAAAGTACCAGCTCGAAGCCTTGGACTCGATAGATAACCGAGCTAAGAAGCTCATTGGTGACGATGCGTTGGTGGAGGTTAGACTCCAAAGCCTCGAGCATAGACGCAAAGTTGCTAATTTATCGGTTTTTTACAGGCTACACTTCGGAGAGTGTGCGATCGATTTACACAACCTTATTCCCTCCTCTCCTTTTTTTCATCGGACAACAAGACGCACAGGAACACGGCATCCATATATGGTCGATATCCCAAAAATACGCACAAAGCGTTTTAAATCTAGTTTTATAATGCGTACGGCCGAATTATGGAACACCCTACCAGCGTCTCTATTTCCCGATATATATAATCTGGAAGTCTTCAAGTACAGAGTAAACAGGTATTTGCTAGGCAAGCATGCTCCACCGTCGACCGCGTCGTCTTTCCATCAGGTGAGACTGTGTTCAAATGCTTGCTTATCATAATTATTTTAAAAAAAAAATGGTTTCATAAAATATTAGGGGTTAGGTTATGAAATTGTCGATTTGTACTGAACAAATTAAATTAGTTTTTATTTAACATATTTATTTAGTCAAAATAACCATTATTATCTATACATTGCTGCCATCTCATAGGAAGGTCATTTATACCTTTGCGATAGAACTATGCATGGTGATCTAGGTTCGACAAACTGTGTGAAAGCATTTTGTACTGCCTCCTTGGAAGAAAACTTCTTTATCACGTAAAAAATTGTCCATATCACTGTTGAATGGTTTCTGATTGCAGTTCCTGTAGATTTAAAAAACGGCAATTTCATTCAGGGGTTAAACCCTATATGACACCTGTAAAAAAACCTAAATGGCAGATTCTAAGAGCTTCCTAAAACACAGTGCTTCGATCAACCATTCTAAAGTCTATGATAATTCATATTACATATAAATTTCCTTCGAACTATAAATACTAAAGGCGAGAAAGGTAAAATGTGACGTTTCATCTCGAGGAGGCATCGAAGCGTGAGCTAACGTGCGCTTTGTTCCTTCACCTTTGAACTCACGCCTTGCACTTGCCTCTGCAATAATGACGGACGTCTTCATCACGCAGTCTTGTTATTTAGATTCAGTAACAAGGTATAAATAATACTATATGGCTTTTTTTATATGATGTTGGTGTTGTAAAATTCGTTACTTTTTTTTACTTTTAGTAAGAATCAATTTCTTACTAAAAGTAAAAAAAAGTAACGAATTTTATATTTTTATAACTACATAATTGTAAAAAACCGGCCAAGTGCGAGTGGGACTCGCGCACGAAGGGTTCCGTACCATTATCTGTAACCTAATCTTGTTTAAAGCTATTAATATACTTAAATCTAAATATTCTGTAAACATTTCAAACTGTGGTCTTTTTAATAACAAGAAAATCACGTTTATTGTAGGTATAGGGCCCTCCTAAACTATTTAATTTATTTTAGTTAGTTAATTGTTTATTTTAAAGTAAAAAAAAAACTTTATATTCGGTGAATATTTCAAGTTTCTACCTGTTTTCATTATTATTACTTTTAGCAAATAAACGGCGAAAACCTCTTTTAGTGTATGGGAGCCCCTTAATTATTTATTTTATTTTAATTAATTATATTTAAAGAGAACATAAAACTTACAATATATTCTGTGAATAGTCAAAGCGTCGCGTATTCATGTTACTATTCCTCGGGAACATATACCAGTACAGTAATAACAATAATTCTCGTGATATATTTTAACTGGATAATGATTTAAAATAAAAATCTCTTTGTAAGTAGAATGGGTAGACGTAGTCGCAGGTTAGGATAAAGTAAACCATTAGATGACAGCACCCATTAGGGCACCTGTATATGTAGGTATAAACGACATCCACACGTTTCGCCAGATAATGAAGAAGGCTGAAGAGTATAATCGGAAATCAATCTGGGAGTTACTGCCGTATCTGCAGCGATACCTAACTGACTATATGTTTAACGAAGCGCTTGAGTAAAGAACCGCCACCATGTCAATTGTGACAGAACAAGAACAGAGAATCAATTCTACTGCTTTTTTGAAGCGCTCGTAAAGAAGCTTGGTTTGCTGTTTTTAACCGATCAATTAAGCAACGTCCGCTGCGGTCATGACTTGGATGGGTGACCTTACTACTGAGCGCTTCCGTGCTTCGGAGGGCACGTTAAGCCGTCGGTCCCGGTTGTTGTCTTAGGATGGCAGTCGTTACAGCACGTTGGTAGGACATTTTGCAAATGCCCGACTGGCTAGCTACCACCCTCAAGTAGAAAATCTGTCGCCAAGCAACTAACGGTGTGTTCCTGCAGCTGTCTTTCAGAGCCAGTAGTTCTAGGTTAGCCTGAACAACATCTTCGACCGCATCATCACTTACCATTAGGTGAGGTAGTAGTCCAAAGCAAACCTATCAAGATAAAAAAAAAAATGCTGTCAACGCAGGGTGCGTTCTTATCTAGGGATATGGTTTTGAAGAAGAAAAAATGTCGTAACAAAATAATAAAAGACTAATATTTATAAAAGGTATTTATTACTGTATCCCTCCTCCAAAATACTGTACTATATTTTTTATAACGACTCCGAAATACCACAACTTATTAATTAATGTCGTTTCCCGAGACCCCGCCAATGGAATGCTTAGACCGAAAACAAAACAAACATTAAAAACCATTATCCAACAGAAGTCGCTATTGTATCAGGAACAAATAAACTGCTAAGCCATGATGGGAAACTTGCTAGTAACTGAAAATATATAAGGGCAATTGTGTAGTTAGAAGTCTCGAAACATTTTGTATAAAATTTGTGACTTTTTACATTGAGACTTTTTTGTAACATTTGAAAAAAGGTTGAGACTACGTAAAACCCATGAATGCAGTTATTTTTGGAAATGTAAAAACACTGGTCTATCCGTCATTTCAAGACTCTTTTCCTAGACACTTGATGAGTAGGGACAGCTCTCGAACGGACATCACAAAAATACTCAAAATCCATTAACTTTAGCAGAGGGAGGAATCAACTTAAAAAAACGACCAAGTGCGAGTCGAATTCACGCACCGAGCCTCCCGTACAAACCTGTAGGTATATAAATAAAAGTTATAGTATTTTTATTGGTAAATGAAATCCATCCATCCATATATAGTGAAAAAATATTTTCACTATATGATGCCACTAAAAATGTATGCTCTGCGCTATTTTTCGTTTATCTGTGATATAAGACTTTGCTTAGCACTAAATTTAAAGATTCTGAGGTCAAGGGAAGTACTCTGAAGGTTTTGATTCCCTTGCGAATGTCAAAAATTGGGCATACACAGCTGTATATTTTGATTGCATTAGATTAGAAATTTGATATTTTCAATATATATATAGTTTTATGGATAATAGACCTGAGTATTTGACATGAATTTTAACTTGATACCACCACACGTTCCTGAGAATAAGAGTCTTGCCAAACGAACAGAAAACAACATGATCCCGTTTTTTTCCTTTTGATGTACGGAACCCTGAAAATAAACGAACGAGCTTACAAAATCATAGTGAAGGATTTTTTTAACCCTGAAGCTGGGTTTGAGACCACGACCTGGACTTGTAGCGACTGGAGGGATGGATGCGAGAGCTTGTACTAACAATAGTTGAGCTATGTCCTTAAATTAGTGATATATTCAACCAAAATGATTGATTACTTAAAAAAGCTCTTTTGAATTCGAATGCTTTAACTAAACAGCTAATATTTGGCCAATTTCAATTCCCCCCAATCTGTTACCCTAAAATGGTCTAGGCTGTTTTATTAATGGTCAGTTTTGTGTGCAAAGCCTCTGCATTAATTTCAAAGCTCCGTGTACATATTACCTATATTTTATACGGATGTTTGAACATTCAGGTAAATTAACTAAGTCACAAATAATAAAAGGAAAATCATATACCTACTTCTTACATTAATATTATATTACATATGTGAAGTCAGTAAATGTCTTCTCTATCAACGGAACATCAGAAGGACAAACCAAATATATGTTTTCGCTAACAATACATGAGACACACAAGGTCATTATTGTAAAAATATGGCTTTGATGTATTGCCTGGTCATTAGTTCATTATATTTTGGGTAATATAAATAGTAAAAGCTCTGTTTGTGCAATCAATGTTCAGTAATACCATATGGGAATAGAAGCTAAGTAGATCTAGGTTAAGCTTGGGTTAATTCGCCAAGAATATGCTTCGACAGATTTCTTGAGGGTGGTAGCTAGCCGGGCAAGCGTTCCACTAATAACCTAACCACCAAAATGCACCCAGGTCGATGACCTCCCTGTGCCGTTTTCCATACGGCCACATTTTTTATGCCTGATAGGTTAGCTTTTGACCAATATCTCACCTGATAATAAATGATGATGTGGTCGAAGATGTTGTTCAGGCTAACCTAGAACTTGTACTATTGTTTCAAAAGTGGAGCAATCTCAGCCCTCATATCGTAAAAGGCGACGTAATTGTACACTTCGATCCCCAAAATACCTGCCAAGCATGGTTATTGTGGGTTATACACACACGTACACCCTACCCACCGATTTTGGCATTCGCAACATTAGTTAATTAATTATATATAGAATTTTTATAGCTCCTGTACATACAAATTATATTTTTATTCAAGGAAAACAGTAAATTCATAATCCTGCTTAGCTGAACTTGATAGAAAATGTTTTTCATTTTCATCTCTCCTTTCGCCCATCACACGTAATAAAGTTGAATGGTGATGTATTTTTTTCAAAAGACCATTAGATCGTAATAAAGCGTGATGGAGTTGTTTGCTGACAGCCATCGGGGGCAAAATTAATTTACAATTCCATCGCAAAATCCGTACGAGTTGACTTAACACGTTGTTATTTTATTCCTTTGTTTATTCATCTGATAACTGAATTGCGTATTTATTGCAATTGCCGCCAACATGTTAGTTGTTTATTCAGGTTTAAATAAAACAACACCTAATTAATACAGCGAAGTAAAGGTGTCTGTGGTAGGTAGGCTAACCTGGCGTGTGTATGGTGTTCGATCACATCTTTCAAAGGATTGATTTTATGTTCTTAGTATCAGCATCATCACTTATCCCAATCATGTAGGGTTGGAAAATAATGTTTGTTATCACCTAATCAAAAAGAGAAAAACGAAACGTAAGCATTTTGATTATTTACTGTTAGGTTTAAATTTTATTTGTAATTAATTTAATGCCTTACATTTTACTAGGAAATTGTTAATTTGACTCCTTTAGTACGTTATTTGATAATTACGTAGTCCATTAGACATTGTTTTGACTCGTGACGTAATACTTGGAGGGAAGAACAAACTTGACTAGTTGCAGGGAGAATTCGAGGCAGTCATCAATAGAGTCTTGTGGTGTAACGACGTTACTGTACTTAATACGCAAATGCCATTTATAATATACGACAGTACTACAGGTATAGAGTGTTTGAATGTGAGCTTACCCGAATTGTGGAATATAAGTATGAAATATAGTAGCTGTAACATGGTAAGGCGGAGTTTCATTGCATAACATTTTACGCAGCCGCCCATCTCCAACTACGGAGTATTCTATCCTTATGCGTTTTCGTTCGGCTGATAAGAGTGCAAGAACGTTAATGAGCCTTGTTCCGCACCTAATGTTTAGCAACACGCTGTTTACACCTAGACATGAGTTGCGCCGTGTTGCTTATTCAGTGCAACATGGTCCTCATTACGATCATCCAATGGGAGGATATAAAACAGCTTATTTCAGAGCCGATATATATATATATAAGATCAAGTATAATATATCCATGGACAAATTACACGGAGATAAATAACTAAATATATAATGGCAATACTAAGTAAATAACAACACTAATCAACATCAAAAACCTGATCCATTTAACCAACCAGCAACTAATTATATATGTGTACTGCAATCGACGGGAACTCGATTATCCACCATTCCGAATAATGTAAATCGTCGAAATGATATTTGGATTTCGATTCAGCGACAGCTCACGTCGGCGTCAGTCACGTGGATTTATGAATCAATCTATATTAAAAAGATATAAGTATTTTTGGAATTCGATTACCTGGGTGGCAAAGGGTGAGAGTTTTAGTTCATTAGAGAAGTTGTAATGTCAGCTCAATGTCGGACTAAAACGTTACTTTCTCAACCAATATACTTATTTATGCGACATTGTGTATGTACAGGAGTTCTAAGATAATCCTTAGATTCCATTACATACAAGAGAACAGCTGTAAAGCTGTGATGACCCTGTGACAATGAATACAGACTGCCACCCAGAAAATCCACTTATATCCACATAAGGATTTTATATTACAGTCGTGATCATATGACTATATTTTAAATTTTCCGGAAGTTTTGAAAATCTGGCGATTTTATACATTTTGATGTGCTCGTTCCAACTTTCCGCTTGTCCTCTCAAACTTTAATCGCTATCGCCCCCATATTGGAGAAATGGCACTGAAAACAGTTTTTATGAATAAAACTAAATTTTTAATATTATTATTTTCATACTTTTTCAGACAGTTCAGATACACCGAAAAAACTTTTTTTATGCGTGATAGGTTAGCCTTTGACCACTATCTCACCCGATGGTAAGTGCATGATGATATGGTCGAAGATGTTGTTCAGGCTAACCTAGAAGTACTGGCTCTCAAGGACAGCTGCCGGAACACACCGTTAGGTGCTTGGCGACAGATTTTCTACTTGAGGGTGGTTGCTAGCCAAGCGGGCATTCGCAAAATGCCCTACCACCATGCTATAACGACTGCCATCCTAAGACAACAACCGGAACCGACAGCTTAACGTGCCCTCCGAAGCACGGAAACGCTCAGTAGTAATGTCACTAGCGGTCACCCATCGAACTCATGACTGCGGGTGACGTTGCTTAGCTTTGCTGATCGGTTGAGAACAGCTAAGTAAACTTCGCTACGAGCGCTTCATACCTGGAATGGTAACTGGGTTTACAGAACAGCTGCCGGAACTAATTGTAAAATGCTTGGCTTCCAATTTCCTAATTGATACCACCATTCATGCTAGGTAATTTATACATAGTGTATTGTAACATACCTACACAACATTTACTTATATACCTACATTGCACGCTGATATTTGAACCTGCGATATCATAACATCGCATGGGGTCCATTCGTTGAAAAAATAGGGTTTTTATTTTTGTATAAAGAATTTAATTTTGTGCTTTTTTACTTACTGACATAAAATATGTCGGCATAAGTATGATCACTCTCATCTACTATTAGCTTAAGAATATAGAGACTGATCCATTAATATCCTGTTGGTTGTCCGTAACTTAAAGGCATTAATGAGAATTTGTCACCAAGCGCCCAACGGTGTGTTCCGGCAGCTGTTCTTGAGAGCCAGTACTTCAAGGTTAGCCTGAACAACATTTTCGACCACATTATCACTTACCATCAGGTGAGATAGTGGTTAAAGGCTAACTTATAAGGAATAAAAAATTTAAAAAAATAAGTGAGTGATTTAATGAGCTACGTGAACGGTTGCACGACAGGGCTGTTTACAGTTTCACCGACTGTAACCTTATGGCAATTCAAACACATTTTTTCTTGCATACAAATTGATTCCAATACCAATATGCAGCCTATTGTTGTTACGAAGATTTGTTAGAAGGCTTCATATCAGGCGATTGACTAGCCTATCATGTATATTATATACATTTCAATTAAGATTATTACCTTTATCACTCAGTCTTGTTCACCATTCTGCCTCACCTTACTGTGCCGTCTTCAGGATATAAATATTCACATTCACAAAATAATCCTTGAGGTGTCGTCAACTTTGAAGCGAGCTTGTTTGTGAACAATTTATTTGCCAATGACTTTAGCCGGTAAAAATATATCTTATATATTTCAGAAAAATATTTTGTTGGACGGAGATGGAAATGTTTGTTTTTTCGTGATTAGAAGTGAATGTTATGATTTTTAGGTTAGAATTTGTAGACAGACACTTAGTATAAATTTTTAGAAGAAAATTTTAGATGTAATCTTAAGAACGTGTGCGATTGTGCTGGAACTAAATATACTGGACAGAACAAGTTTAGGTTACTTACAAAGATTTATGAATATTGAAAAAACTATAGCTCCGATCGCGCTCAAACCAACGGGAAACGAACGGGGATCACGGCCCGCGTGTTATGATGTTTATAATTAGTTTTGATTGTTTAGATGCTTTCAACTAGAATTGGGGAAAATAATTCTTATTAAACTATGTCTCACATGGCTGCTGCCGGATAACACCGTTAGGTGCTTCGAGATCGATTTTCTACTTGAGGGTGGTAGCCAGCCAGGTGGGCAATCGCATAATGCCCATCCACCATGCGGTGAAGCTCAAGCCGGCGGTGGGAAATCGAACCAGGGTAGTGCGGCACGGCAGTCCATAGCTAGTACCCTTTGGCCATCATTGCTTCAAGATCTTACTTAAAACGTTGCCATTTGGAACGCTTGAGCTTATCCAATAGACTCTCGACACGCCTCGCCTTCAAATCTGGTTGCAACTCAAACTATGATGTTGGTATCCAATAGTAAGTAATTTCCGTTCACTTGTCCCATGTATACCCGTTTAGTCATTCTTATTTCATTCATTCTCTCCACATGTCCAAACCATCTTAACATACCATTCTCGATTTTTGTCACTACATCCTCATTCACACCACACCGTTCCCTTATCACACTATTCCTTATCCTGTCACTCCGTTTGACTCCAACCGTGCTCCTCAATGCTCTCATCTCCACTGCATTTATTCTACTTTCATGCTTTTTCTGCCATACCCAACTTTCACTACCATACATTAGTGTCGGAACCAACACTCCCCCATGAACATTGAACAGCCATACGAGCCTTTTTAGACACCTTCTGACTTTTCATAAAAGCGTGCAATGCTCCGTTTACCATGTTTCTAGCGTTCACTCTCCTTTCTATATCTTTTTCATACTCACCATCTTTTGTAAACATTGATCCCAAGTATACAAACTCTTTCACTTGTTCCACTTTTTCGCTTCCAATCACAATATTGCAATCGGTCACTCTATCATCTCGTTCAAACACCATAACTTTCATCTTACTTATATATTTTTTCATTCCCTTTCTTTCTAAAGCCTCATGCATAACATTTACCATCTCCTGCAACTCTTTTACCGACGACGCAAGTATCACTTGGTCATCAGAGTAGAGAAGACATTTGATGAGTAACTCGTTCATTCTTAATCCACATTCACTGTCTTTCAGGTCTGTCAAACAATTATCCATGAATAAATTGAACAGCCACGGTGACGCTACACATCCTTGTCTTACACCTTTTTCAATGTTAAACCAATCAGTGTATGTCCCATTTATCCTAACGCAAGCACTGGAATCCTTATAGAAGGATTTCAGCGCTAGGATCAGGTTACCATTCAGCCCATGCATGGACAACGCTGACCACAGTTCGTGCCTACTCACCCTATCATAAGCCTTTTATAAATCTACGAAAGCGCAATAGACCTTTTGGCTTTTCGCCAAGCATTTTTCGGCTACGCATCGTAAAGAAAAGACCTGATCCGTACATCCCATTCCTTTTCTAAACCCTGCTTGTGCATCCCACACTTTCTAACCTGAACTTATAATGATTCTTTATTGTGGCCTGATTTGGTAAAACAATTACTTATGGGTACGATTATGTACAATGTTTCGCAAACAATGTTGAATTAAATAAACGTAGCGTAGTGAAATTTACGCAGTGCACTTATATCTAGTTCAAAAATAACTCAAAGTTAATACGTACGCAGCGTACCACTCGTAGACTCTCTACGATGATCGATATCCTCTATAACTACTTTACTCGCAACTTTGTACGTGTTATATAATTGATTTAATATGAAAATATATTTGGAATTTTGTATGATCATATCATTAACAACAAGTAATTTTTGTAAATATGCAGTTTTATAAATACTGAGTCACTATAATTCCACTCAAAGTGTAAAATTGCCTTCATTTAAAATCTTTACTTAAAACAAAATAAGCTCATTATTTTGTTTTAGTCCAAGATTTAAGATTTGCATAATGAGACTCCAGCTTGGATTATTGCCATCGCGGCTTAATGATCAACATTATTTAAGCTGAAGCCACAAAAAAGGTATTTTATTGTCAACTGAGATGAAAGTTGGTCTCATTTGTAATTTTATTGCGAGCATAATTTTATCGTATAAGTTAACTAAATGGCCTGCTCGTTATTTAGTGTGCGTGGAATTTATTTTTATCGTTAGAAATATCAATCTTGTCTAATCAACATAAAATTTTTAAGACGTTTTTATCTCAGTTTTAGCTTAAACATGGACAAATATTGTCAAAATTTACTTGTAGTCGAGCTCTAACTCAGTAACATACTTGTACGTACTGACAAATATATTATGATTTTTAATGCGAAAGTCATTAAAGTATACATGTTTATTAATACATTTGTATGTGACGTTATTACGCTTATTACTATGTTTTTTACGAACAATATCAACTTTTTCGTAGTAACTTCTGACGATTATTATATCTAAGTTAATTCTGAACAATGGACTTGAAACGCGCGGCAAGATAACATGTAATTTTCATGAATTAAAAGGTTCGTTCATAAAAATGATCGTCTACAAGCGTTGCTGGTAGCAAATACAGTTCTTGTCTTTTTTTAAATGAATGGGATATAATAAAATAAAAAAACGTTTTCTTTCAATGCTATCATGAAGACGATTGCGTGTTTAAAAAGACAACAAGTTTATAGACCGTACATGAAGCCAGCTGTTTCACTTATGTCTACATAAATGAGTTTTTAAAGGATGCCGTCACATCATACCCAACCATGACTAAATACGATTGCTTTTTGAGTATATTAATAAAAATTATAAGTTTTTTTTAATATTAACCTGTGGTATGCCTCAAAATACTACGAACTATATGCAACACTACAGCTACTACAATAAAAACATTAAGATAGCCATTGAAGTCTCACAGGAATGCTATTATTATTATTATTTATTAGTAGTTGTATTATATATTATTCAAATGCAAAAGATGTTTGCTTGCTTGACAATTACAAATCTGTATGATATATATACATATAATGTGGATACAGTAGAAGCTACCGATATTTATTTAACACCTAGACGTGAGTTGCGTGTTGCTTATTCAGTGCAACATGGTCCTCATTACGATCATCCAATGGGAGGATGTAAAACAGCTTATTTTAAAGCTGATATATATGTCACCAGATAATTGTACGATACGTGAGTTTATAAAAAAATCTAGTGAGATTATCAACTGTCGATAGATTGTGAACGAACATTAAAATTTACAATCTAACGCTTCGTAAGATTATGAACTGACCATGTCCAGCTGGCAGTTTATAATTTAACTATCTATAACCCGTCAGATTACAAATAAATTAACCAATTACTGCTCTGTCTGACAATATATCGCCCGCGAAATTGTGAACCGTCCTCCTCTGATTGGTCGCCGTTATAGGTGTTAATTTCATAGAGTTACGAATAAAAATAATAGTCAGACAAAAAAAAACATATTATTCACGAGTTTGTACGTTTAAAAAAACTAAGGAAATTAAATAATGACCACCATGAAATGCTTTGATACCCTTAGTTCTTTTACCAATAATTGTAATCTAACATCAAATATAGTAAATGATCACTATATTTTAGCGAGGGGTTAAATGTCATTTAGTCTAGGGCAAAGTCATGTTTAGGTACGAACCTAGCGAGGAGGAGCGTTAGGTTACTTGTGACCACAACATCGCGCGAGCCGAGCGAGCAAAGCGAGCGTGCCGCGACAGCGGCCGGCGAAGCGCCGCAAGAATTTAATTTTGGTGATCATATACTACTTTTGGTGATCATTTACTATTTTTGTCTGTTATATGTTATTCTACTATATCTGGTGGTAAGTTAAACATAAGCCAAAAAATAATACATTAAAAACCTGTGCCTACATATTTTGTTTACGGCAACTGTAATACGTTCGTTTAATCTATGGTAAATTGTTGTTGATCCACATAATTACAATTTGACGGCTGGACATGGTCAGTTTATAATCTTACGAAAATGTTATTATATAAGTAATACATTAGATTGTAAATTTTAGTTTCCATTCACAATCTATCGACAGTTTATAATCTAACTAGATTTATTATCAACTAACGGTTAGTACAATAAAACGGTGACATATACATAAGATATATACATGGACAAATTACACGGAGTAAAATAACTAAAATATAGTGGCAATACTAAGTAAATAACAATGTTAACACTAATCAACATCAAAAACCTGACCCATTTAACCAACCAGCAACTAATTACATATGTGTACTGCAATCGACGAGAACTCAATTATCCACCATTCCGAATAATGTAAATCGTCGAAATGATATTTGGATTTCGATTGCAGCGACAGCTCACGTCCGCGTCACTCACATGGATTTATGAATCAATCTATATTAAAAAGATATGAGTATTTTTAGAACTCGATTAGCTGGGTGGCAAAGGGTGAGAGTTTTATTTCATTAGAGAAGTTGTAATGTCAGCTCAATGATGTCGGACTAAAACGTTACTTTCTCAACCAATATACTTATTTATGCAACATTGCGTTTGTACAGGAGTTCTAAGATAATCCTTAGATTCCATTACATACAAGAGAACAGCTGTAAAGCTGTGATGACCCTGTGACAATGAATACAGACTGCCACCCAGAAAATCCACTTATATCCACATAAGCATTTTATATTACTGTCGTGATCATATGACTATATTTTAAATTTTCCGGAAGTTTTGAAAATCTGGCGATTTTCGCATTTTGATGTGCTCGTTCCAACTTTTCGCTTGTCCTCTCATACTTTAATCGCTATCGCCCCCATATTGGAGAAATGGCACTGAAAACAGTTTTATGAATATAACAAAATTTTTAATATTATTATTTTCATAATTTTTCAGACAGTTCAGATACACCGAAAAATCTTTTTTTATGCGTGATAGGTTAGCCTTTGACCACTATCTCACCTGATGGTAAGTGATGATATGGTCGAAGATGTTGTTCAGGTTAACCTAGAAGTACTGGCTCTCAAGGACAGCTGCCGGAACACACCGTTAGGTGCTTGGCGACAGATTTTCTACTTGAGGTCGGTTGCTAGCCAAGCGGGCATTCGCAAAATGCCCTACCACCATGCTATAACGACTGCCATCCTAAGACAACAACCGGGACCGACAGCTTAACGTGCCCTCCGAAGCACGGAAACGCTCAGTAGTAATGTCACTAGCGGTCACCCATCGAACTCATGACTGCGGGCGACGTTTCTTAGCTTTGCTGATCGGTTGAGAACAACTAAGTAAGCTTCGCTATGAGCGCTTCATACCTGGAATGGGAACTGGCTTTACAGAACAGCTGCCGGAACTAATTGTAAAATGCTTGGCTTCCAATTTCCTAATTGATACCACCATTCATGCTAGGTAATTTATACATAGTGTATTGTAACATACCTACACAACATTTACTTATATACCTACATTGCACGCTGATATTTGAACCTGCGATATCATAACATAATGTTTTGGGGTCCATTCGTTGAAAAAATAGGGTTTTTATTTTTGTATAAAGAATTTAATTTTGTGCTTTTGTACTTACTGACATAAAATATGTCGGCATAAGTATGATCACTCACATCTACTATTAGCTTAAGAATATAGAGACTGATCCATTAATATCCTGTTGGTTGTCCGTAACTTAAAGGCATTAATGAGAATTTGTAACCAAGCACCCAACGGTGTGTTCCGGCAGCTGTTTTTGAGAGCCAGTACTTCAAGGTTAGCCTGAACAACATTTTCGACCACATTATCACTTACCATCAGGTGAGATACTTAGTGGTTAAAGGCTAACTCATAAGGAATAAAAAATTTAAAAAAATAAGTGAGTGATTTAATGAGCTACGTGAACGGTTGCACGACAGGGCTGTTTACAGTTTCACCGACTGTAACCTTATGGTAATTCAAACACATTTTTTCTTGCATACAAATTGATTCCAATACCAATATGCAGCCTATTGTTGTTACGAAGATTTGTTAGAAGGCTTCATATCAGGCGATTGACTAGCCTATCATGTATATTATATACATTTCAATTAAGGCGAGCTTGCACCTACTTAAGACATTTTTTAAAATCTGTAACTCGAATAAAATTTAAAATTTAGAATATATAAAATCCTTTATATAAAGTTGAACATACTCTCCAGGAACGTACAAAGTCAAAAACGTGATTATGAACAATTTCTTCGATAAAAAAAAATGTCAAACATGACACCATATCGCTACTTAAATCAGGTAGAACTAAAAGATACTATCATGAAACTATGTGGAAGTTTTACCAATGGATAGAGCTTGTTATTTATTAGTAACGTTTAAAGGCACATTTTCAAATTTAGCTATAGTTTTTTAACAAGAAAAAATAAACTACAAATCTAAAGATTCAAGCTCTCGCGCACGTCATTCAGTACCCGCCTAGGCGTCATCGAGGTAGGACGTGTGTCGTTTTCTCCAGCAAAATTCTCTCCAGCGATTACGAGCTAGAAATATTTATAAACAGAATTATTATTAGCAGAATGGTGACACTGCAACATTTATTGTTATCCGCTAGCGTGAATCTTCCATCAGGCGAGTGTCTTGTACGTCATTTCAAACCATGCCAAATAAAAAAAGATAGATGATCTCGATGGCATTGTTTTCATGCGCCACAGTATAAAAAGTACAGTATGGTTTTCTAATCAATTCACTTATTTTAGTTCAGTGAGCTGTAAATAGTGTAGCCGAGCCCGTGGGGTGACGGGCTGCCCGTGGGGTGCCGGGCTATGTCACGCCCCAATTACTAACTGTGGGTGTCGTAAGAGGCAACTAAGGGAAAATACCGGAAAGTGAGCAGCAGTGCCCTCTAAGAAGCTACCTCCCTCCAGTAAAAAATCTGTCGCCAAGCACTTAACGGTATGTGCCGCTATGAGTCCTCCAGAACCAGTAAGTTTGCATGGTGGTAAGGCAATTTGCGATTACCCGCCTGGCTAGCTACCACCCTCAAGTAGAAAATCTGTCGCCAAGCACTTAACGTTATGTGCCGCTATGTATCCTTGAGAACTAGTAGTTGTGCATGGTGGTAGCGCAATATGCGATTACCAGCCTGGCTAGCTACCTCCCTCAAGTAAAAAATCTGTCGCCAAGCACTTAACGGTATGTGCCGCTATGAGTCCTCTAGAACTAGTAATTTGCATGGTGGTAGGGCATTTTGAGAAAACCCGCCTGGCTAGCTACCTACCTCAAGTAAAAAATCTGTCGCCAAGCACTTAACGCTATGTGCCGCTATGTATCCTTGAGAACCAGTAATTTTGCATGGTGGTAGGGCATTTTTTAAATACCCGCCTGGCTTGCTACCACGATGTGTCAAGTAGAAAATCTGTCGCCAAGCACTTAACGGTATGTGCCGCTATGAGTCCTCTAGAACCAATAATTTTGCATGGTGGTAGGGCATTTTGCAAATACCCGCCTGGCTTCCTACCACTATGTGTCAAGTAGAAAATCTGTCGCCAAGCACTTAACGGTATGTGCCGCTATGAGTCCTCCAGAACCAGTAATTTTGCATGGTGGTAGAGCAATTTGCGATTACCAGCCTGGCTAGCTACCTCCCTCAAGTAAAAAATCTGTCGCCAAGCACTTAACGGTATGTGCCGCTATGAGTCCTCTAGAACTAGTAATTTGCATGGTGGTAGGGCATTTTGAGAAAACCCGCCTGGCTAGCTACCTAACCCTCAAGTAGAAAATCTGTAGCCAAGCAATTAACGGTATGTGCCGCTATGTGTTCTCTAGATAGAACCAGTAATTTGGCATTTTGCGAATACCCGCCTGGCTAGCTACTACCCTCAAGTAGAAAATCTGTCGCCAAGCACTTAAAGGTATGTATTTTAATAGTAATAGTTAAAGGTTATCAACTGTGTTAGTTGCACTATAAGGGAAAAGTCACAAGAATACAATAATTGAGTACTGGATTAAGTAGCAGATACCTAACGTAGATCAACTGTTTTAGGTACACTATGAAGCTGATAGCGTGCGGCTGGGGACATCGACCTGACGAGCGCTGTGCATCTAAAGCGCAGCGCCGCGTAGTGTCCATAGCCTGCAACTCTCGCACGCTAAATTTGCCTACTGTGCAAGTACAAGAGGGCCTTAAGATTATCACCTTTATCACTCAATCTTATCCGCCATTCTGCCTCACCTTACTGTGCCGTCTTCAGGATATTAATATTCACATTCACAAAAAAATACTTGAGGTGTCGTCAACTTTGAAGCGAGCTTGTTTGTGAACAATTTATTTGCCAATGACTTTAGCCGGTAAAAATATATCTTATATATTCCAGAAAAATATTTTGTGATATCTACGGAGATTGAAATGTTTGTTTTTTCGTGATTAGAAGTGAATGTTATGATTTTTAGATTAGAACTTGTAGATAGACACTTAGTATAAATTTTTAGAACAAAATTTTAGATGTAATCTTAAGAACGTGTGCGATTGTGCTGGAACTAAATATACTGGACAGAACAAGTTTAGGTTACTTACAAAGATTTATGAATATTGAAAAAACTATAGCTCCGATCGCGCTCAAACCAACGGGAAACGAACGGGGATCGCGGCCCGCGTGTTATGATGTTTATAATTAGTTTTGATTGTTTAGATGACCTTCAACTAGAATTGGGGAAAATAATTCTTATTAAACTATGTCTCACATGGCTGCTGCTGGATAACACCGTTAGGTGCTTAGAGATCGATTTTCTACATGAGGGTGGTAGCCAGCCAAGTGGGCAATCGCATAATGCCCATCTACCATGCGGTGAAGCTCAAGCCGGCGGTGGGAAATCGAACCAGGGTAGAGCGGCACGGCACTCCATAGCTAGTACTCCTTGGCCATCATTGCTTCAAGATCTTACTTAAAACGTTGCCATTTGGAACGCTTGAGCTTATCCAATAGACTCTCGACACGCCTCGCCTTCAAATCTGGTTGCAACTCAAACTATGATGTTGGTATCTAATAGTAAGTAACTTCCGTTCACTTGTCCCATGTATACCTGTTAAGTCATTATTATTTCATTCATTCTCTCCACATGTCCAAACCATCTTAACATACCATTCTCGATTTTTGTCCCTACATCCTCATTCACACCACACCGTTCCCTTATCACACTATTCCTTATCCTGTCACTCCGTTTGACTCCAACCGTGCTCCTCAATGCTCTCATCTCCACTGCATTTACTTTCATGCTTTTTCTGCCATACCCAACTTTCACTACCATACATTAGTGTCGGAACCAACACTCCCCCATGAACATTGAACAGCCATACGAGCCTTTTTAGACACCTTCTGACTTTTCATAAAAGCGTGCAATGCTCCGTTTACCATGTTTCCAGCGTTCACTCTCCTTTCTATATCTTTTTCATACTCACCATCTTTTGTAAACATTGATCCCAAGTATACAAACTCTTTCACTTGTTCCACTTTTTCGCCTCCAATCACAATATTGCAATCGGTCACTCTATCATCTCGTTCAAACACCATAACTTTCGTCTTATTTATATATATTTTCATTCCCTTTCTTTCTAAAGCCTCATGCATAACATTTACCATCTCCTGCAACTCTTTTACCGACGACGCAAGTATCACTTGGTCATCAGAGTAGAGAAGACATTTGATGAGTAACTCGTTCATTCTTAATCCACATTCACTGTCTTTCAGGTCTATCAAACAATTATCCATGAATAAGTTGAACAGCCACGGTGACGCTACACATCCTTGTCTAACACCCTTTTCAATGTTAAACCAATCAGTGTATGTCCCATTTATCCTAACGCAAGCACTGGAATCCTTATAGAAGGATTTCAGCGCTAGGATCAGGTTACCATTCAGCCCATGCATGGACAACGCTGACCACAGTTCGTGCCTACTCACCCTATCATAAGCCTTTTATAAATCTACGAAAGCGCAATAGACCTTTTGGCTTTTCGCCAAGCATTTTTCGGCTACGCATCGTAAAGAAAAGACCTGATCCGTACATCCCATTCCTTTTCTAAACCCTGCTTGTGCATCCCACACTTTCTTACCTGAACTTATAATGATTCTTTATTGTGGCCTGATTTGGTAAAACAATTACTTATGGGTACGATTATGTACAATGTTTCGCAAACGATGTTGAATTAAATAAACGTAGCGTGGTGAAATTTACGCAGTGCACTTATATCTAGTTCAAAAATAACTCAAAGTTAATACGTACGCAGCGTAGCACTCGTAGACTCTCTACGATGATCGATATCCTCTATAACTACTTTACTCGCAACTTTGTACGTGTTATATAATTGATTTAATATGAAAATATATTTGGAATTTTGTATGATTATATCATTGGCAACAAGTAATTTTTGTAAATATGCAGTTTTATAAATACTGAGTCACTATAATTCCACTCAAAGTGTAAAATTGCCTTCATTTAAAATCTTGACTTAAAACAAAATATGCTCCTTATTTTGTTTTAGTCCAAGATTTAAGATTTGCATAATGAGACTCCAGCTTGGATTATTGCCACCGCGGCTTAATGATCAACATTATTTAAGCTGAAGCCACAAAAAGGTATTTTATTGTCAACTGAGATAAAATTTGGTCTCATTTGTAATTTTATTGCGAGCATAATTTTATTGTATAAGTTAACTAAATGGCCTGCTCGTTATTTAGTGTGCGTGGAATTTAATTTTATCGCCAGAAATATCAATCTTGTCTAATCAACATAAAAATTATAAGACGTTTGTATCTGAGATTTAGCTTAAACATGGACAAATATTGTCAAAATTTATTTGTAGTCGAGCTCTAACTCAGTAACATACTTGTACGTACTGCCAAATATATTATGATTTTTAATGCGATAGTCATTAGAGTATTCATGTTTTTTAATACATATGTATGTGACGTTTTTACGCTTATTACTATGTTTTTTACGAACAATATCAAATTTTTCGTAGTAACTTCTGACGATTAAAATATCTAAGTTAATTCTGAACAATGGACTTGAAACGCGGGGAAAGAAAATATGTAATTTTCATGAATTAAAATTGTCGTTCGTAGAAATTATCGTCTACAAGCGTTGCTGGTAGCAACAGTTCTTGTATTTTTTTAAATGAATCAGACATAATAAAATAAGAAACGTTTTCGTTCATTTTGAAGACGATTGCGTATTTAAAAGGAAAACAAGTTAATAGTCCCTATATGAAGCCAGCTATTTCACTTATGTAGACATAAGTGAAACAGCTGGCTCAAAAAACTCATTTATGTAGACCTACATAAATGAGTTTTTAAAGGATGCCGTCACATCATACCCAACCATGACTGAAACATAAATACGATTGCTTTTTGAGTATATTAATAAAAATTATAAGTTTTTTTTAATATTAACCTGTGGTATGCCTCAAAATACTACGAACTATATGCAACACTACAGCTACTACAATAAAAACATTAAGATAGCCATTGAAGTCTCACAGGAAGTCCATATGCTATTATTATTTATTAGTAGTTTAATTATATATTATTCGAATGCAAAAGATGTTTGCTTGCTTGACAATCACATATCTGTATGATATATATACATATAATGTGGATACAGTAGAAGCTACTGATATTTATTTATTTTACGCTTATAACGAGCTATTAAAATGAAATTGTAAAAATAAGTTAGTGAAGACGGCGGACGTTCCTTAAGTTAGCTGATCGGTTATTCTGTGTCTGTGGCAATTTTTTTTTTTTTTTTTTTTTCTTTATTAATTAAGGACTTTTGAACAACATGTTCATGTCAGCCCTGTAGTGGCCTTATCATAATATATAAACACAAAAAAAAACTAAAATTATAACTAAAGTGCGCACATCGCGGTATCCACTTAACTAGTTTATCTATATCTAATGTTCTATAATGTTCTTATAGTTAATATACTAATTTATAAATCATCTTTGCTTCCCTGGAATTAGGTACAGATAATAAACAAAGAAATATACCGATATTGTTCATAGTAATATTCAACTCGGTCACTATATTTTCTCGTTCAGCTTTGTTGCGGGCACATTCCACCAAAACATGGTACGCATCCTCTGGCTTATTACAGAGCTCACAGTTTGGTGACTCGACCTTACCCATCAAGTGCGCAAATTTGTTCAGTGGCATGTGCCCGGAACGAAGTCTGTGAGCAGCAACAATCTGCTTTCTACTTATGTTACCTAAAAACCATGGCGAACTAGGGGGTTGGCTCTGAATTATTTTATACCATAGCCCTTTGGTTTTTGACCGTTCATCAAAATATTCCCGCCAGTTATCAAAGCAAAGTGTTTTATAGATGTACATAATTTCTGAATATGTGGGTAGAATGAATACTTCAGTGCCATTCGTTACAGCAGACTTTGCCAAACGGTCAACTTCTTCGTTACCTGCTATTCCTATATGTGACGGTATCCACTGCACCACAACCTTTACATTGTTTTTGTTAAAGTCGTGTAAATATTTTAAAATGTTGTATGCTATCGATACTCCAACGTACCCCGCACCACATCGTAATATATGTTGTAGTGCGCTTTTACTGTCGCTGAATGTCTGTGGCAATTTGCCAGAACCATTTATTAAAAAAAACTATGTTTTGTGTAAATAAAAAGTTTAATTTTTAATAACAAAATTGGTCATACAGTAGCTCATAATTTACAATAGGTCTAAATTAGCTTACAAACGTATTGTCCCGTAGTATAAGTTAACATTGAAGCACCCTACAATGTCCTTGACGGGTAATGTAGACCCGCGACCCTCGTCATGTGTGAGAATAGACGTACCTAGCTACCTCTTTGTGAAGTAACCACTTGGGGACACACTTTTGATGGCTAATGAATTATCACGTGTAGATGACTAAACAGTTTCTGAAATGTTTAATGAATTTGACACATCGATTATTTTTGTTCTGTGATGTGTATCACATTACCCACCTTAGCAAATATGCAAGAAAGATGTATACATTAATACCGAATATATACGCTTTAACTTTATATTTTGAAGCGCTCGTAGCGAAGTTTGCTTAGCTGTTCTTAGCCGATCACGACCGCCGTGGTCATGACTTGGATGAGTGACTGTTAGTGACTACTGAGTGCTTCCGTGCTTCGGAGGGCATGGAGGTCCCGGTTGTCGTCTTAGGATAGCGCAGTCGTTATAGCATGGAGGTAGGGCATTTTGTGAATGCCCGCCTGGCTAGCTACCAAGTAGAAAATTTGTCACCAAGCACCTAACGGTATGTACCGGCAGCTGTCCTTGAGAGTCAGTAATTCCAGGTTAGCCTGAGCAACATCTTCGACCACATCATCACTTACCATCAGGTGAGATAGTGGTCAAAGGCTAACCCATCAAGCATAGAAAAAAAAGAGATTATTGAGACAATAGCATGATTGCGATTATTTTCTTCATGACTTTTAACTACAGAAAATAAGGTATAATGCTTCATTAATGTAAGTAGAACTAGTAGAACTCTTTGCGCTAGTTCGTTTTTAACGTGTTCACCGAAGCAGGTGCATACTCAGTAGTAATGTCATTAGAGATCACCCATTCAATTCATGACCGCAGCTGACGCTGCTTCATTTTGTTGATTGATTGTGAATGGCTTAGCCTGCTACGCTACAAGCCCTTAAAATTTTCATGCCTAAGTAGGCAGAAACAAGTAGAACAGTCAAAAAATAAACCCAAACCACTGAACTATATCTTTAACGCATACGATTCATTAAAATAACTAAAATTGAATGAAAAAGAAGGAAATTATTTCTGAAAACAAAAGCAAGGTTCAATCAAAAATAACGTTTGTTTCACACTAATTTTACTGACGACCAGCGTAAAAAGACACTTTGTCTGTTTGAGTTTTTATTTAAACGAGGTGAAAGCGCGGATCAAATGAAATTTTCTGTGAGGTAGGAAAATATTTATTTTGCACGAAGTCAAACTATGTTGTCGTAAAGAGGTCAGGATGTTAGGAAAATGGAGCTACGAGTTTGTTGAGGTGACAATATTCTTATGTTATGTGATTTATATGAACGAGGCTGTCAAGTCGCTCATGGATTGTAAGCTTCTCGCCTACTCATTACAGTAGCATTGTCACTTCACTGCACTACGAGGGATCTCGAGACATACATTAGTTCGGGTAATGCCAGTGCATTACTAAGCGATTATATCGCAAAAAATGCAAAATTTCAGCCAGTCCATACGCTTGGTATTTAAAATATTACTAAACTACGTTTGTATGGAAACTATTGTGAAGATACTTCTTTTTGGCACTAAACGGACTCGTTTCGACCGGGCGGGAGCCCGACACAAAAATACTAACATACAGTTGTATGTATTATCAAATTAGTATTTTTGTGTCGGGCTCCCGCCCGGTCAAAACAAGTCCGTTTCAATATTTTGTATTCAACACCAACGTCATTGCCCTTACATTACTGACCTGAGCTGTCTGACACGAATTATATGTAAAATGGAAAATGAACATTCAGAGCATTCGCAGCTCCGTGGTATCAGGTCCCTTTTCCATCCAATATTTACATAAGGGTGGGAGTTCCGGCGGAGAGGACGTATTATCGCCAGAACTTAGCTACCTAATAACTGTATAGTACCTGATTCATCCGGAAGGTGATACAGCTTTGATTGCTAATGAGTATAGAATACTTATCCAGTCTCTTTCCTTTAGATTACCCCAAAGGTGGAAGAATGTTTTTGGCTTAGAAATACATTTAGTGTTGCATCACCTCAAAAACTATTGGAAAACCTTGATCAATTTATATGGATTTTTCATCCATAATACAAGAAGCATATTTATTTGAAACGTAAGAGGCGACGCGGGAAAAACACCAGAAGGTGGGCAGCAGAACCTTCTACATAACTGCCATCATTCACTGCAATTCCTAAAATGCCTGCCAATCGTGGGGATTGTGGCAAACCCTTTCTAATGAGGAGGCTTCTGTTCAGCGTTTCTCGTCGCAGTTTTAAATATCTAATTTATCGGGAAGTTAATTTAAATTCAACTGCTATATTTATGACGAACAGACAAAGAAGTATGCTACTAAACAAGTAATAGAATAAATTAAAACTAATAGGAAAATTTAATATACTGGACAAAATTTACACTAATCTGCTCACTAAATAACTTTGGTGATATTATTACATACAAGTTTTATTTCTATAGTGTTAATTAACACGTCCTATTTTTTTTTATTTAAGTGGAAGGAACAAACATACCTACTCTTGCGATTGTACATAGTGAAATACTCGGCTTTCTTACACCAAAGACTAAAGGCTAATATTGTGATTAACGACTACCCTCTCCCAATCAACTGTTTTTAGATGATTCCTTCGGTAAGCACAATGGGGGCTGTCCGAAGAACTTTTTGATTTATGGCTTTAGTGTCTGGTACACGCTTTTCCCTTATCTGGTGATAGCGATAAGGATGGAAGATTTATTTTTTACCAGCGCCTTTATAAACAGACTACTTCAAACCATATACAGGACTATAGCTACTCGTACAACAACGAAAGCATATGGGCAAGCTTAAGGCCATTTCAGGCCCACTGACAGTCCAAATGCTTTAGCCTACTACCAGTTGGAAGCGTGCTCAGCAACTTAAACAGCACAAGTATGCTAACTTTCGAAGCAGTGATAGCCGCGGGCCTGGGCTTCACCGCATAGTGTAAGGGCATTTGGCGAATGCCCGCCTGGCTAGCGACCACCCTCAAGCAGAACATCGGTCCCCAGGCATCTAACGGTGTGTTCCGTGCAGCAGTGCTTGAGAGCCAGTGAAATTACAGGCACATGAGACTTAAGAACTATGTCTCAAGGTGACGGGCGCAGTGCAATTCGTGACTTGTGACGAAATGCATCTGTTATAGGCAGAGGTTATAGTCCGCTTAACATCAGGTGGGCCTCAAGCTTGTTCCGTCACAATAGCATTAAAAAAACAACAACAAAAAAACTGGGTATTAGTAACATATTTGAGCCGTTTGACTGGACGAATTAGTCACAAAGTTTATATACATGTAATAGTGGACATTGCATTATCGAAAAATAGCTTTATATTCATTTATAATTTAAAGATAGATGAATTAATGCTAAATACTGTTAATCGTATGTATACCAAAATACACTGTTCAACATCAAGCGCAATAAGGAAAACATAAAAACGTTAACCACCTTTGGGATAAATATAAAATCAGTGAAAGATTAAGTGAGTGACCTTCCTATCCTTATAATACCCAAGGAATAAGTGTAAATAAAATGTAGGTACGCGTAACATACGGAACACCTTCCAATATTCGGCTTTTGTCATCATTTGAAATCATCTGCATACATTTTATGAGATTTTTAGGATTATCCTCTTTCTCACTCTGTGTGTGAGTACAAGAAATCCCTTGTCTTAGCAGTTCAAACTCAAATCAGGTTAGCTCTTCTCTAGGGAGTACTCCTTGCCTGGACATCTAAAGTGGGGAACTAAGGCGTCCAGGCACAGGGGCAGGGGGCTGCGGCAGATCAGTTAAGTAACCCCGCCACCTGTTTCTTCAGCCGCAGAGGACAGGGAGAAGGGCCAACACCATACCGACACTCCTCTTCCCTCACACGGCATCCGCCATCAAACGGGGGCGGTCCCATTTAGGCCATGGAAAGTAGGCGGAGCACTATGGGCTTCAAATTTACAAAAAAAATATAAGGAAACATAATTGAAAAAAAAAGTAGGTGTCACAATTAAAACCTCAATTTTAGGAATTACGTCAGTTAAAACCAGGCTGTGGAAGACATATCAACAGTTATGTGATATGGATACGATTAAACCTATAAGGATTCCGAATTTCATCAGATATACGGAGCTCTATATTAAGATCTTATTAGTAGAAATATCTGAACAAAAAGTTTCCAGAGAGGAAATTGTTAAGGTCCAAGTCCAGTAGAAGTTTTATTAGATATCTAAGGATTGATTGGTACAGCGTCAGTGGAGCGATAAGTTCAGACTTATGGAGTAGAATATTTTCATAACAAGACAAATCACTTCACTTTCAAAACTATCGCGAGTTTTATCCATATTAACTTATTATTAACCGTCTAGGACCCGCGTTATATTTAGCGGAAAAAATCCGACCAGTTTCGGACTGTTTTGAAGTCTGGGAATCTGGAAAAAAATGGTCATTAATTGCAGCGAACGTATGACATGAGAACGAAATTCTGACCGCATCGACAGCTACGGCGATTCCTTTGCTCACCAAAGGACAGAGAGTCCGAAACTGGTCGAAATCTCATCGATAAATATAACGCGGGTCCTAGCCGGTTCCTAATTAGTTAAGACAAATCACTATCACTTCATAGTATAAAACAAAGTGGATACCCGCTGTCTCTCGCTATGTATGCTTAAATCTTTAAAACTCCACAACGGATTTTGATGCGTTTTTTCTCAATATGTAGAGTGATTCAAGAGAAAGGTTTATATGTATAATGTAGTAGAAAAACACTGATCATTTTAGAGGTTTCTAATGTGATGTCGTAAATAAACACATTGCAATGTAAGCAAACGCTGGCTGAACCCTACGAGATAGATCAAAATAATGCCCTTTATCGTACACCAAAAGTCTACGATGGTATATGTCTATCTCTTAGGCATTACTCACAATAAAGAAATAATGGCTTATATGCGAAGTGATTTTATTTATTTAATTAAATACATTGTGCATTTAATAAAGATCACTGTGAAAGTTGCATATAGAGACATTTTGTACCTATTTCGTATCAGCGTTGCAAGCCGGGGCGGGTCGCTAGTTATATTATGTAGTAGACAAATTATGTTGTATTGTATAGTGAAATATGTATTATGGTTTTCTTTTGCTACTGTGTGTTATTTAGACTGATTAAGTACGAGGTCCACCTGATGTTAAGCGGACTAACCTCTGTCTATAACAGATGCATTTCGTCACAAGTCACGAATTGCACTGCGCCCGTCACCTTGAGACATAGTTGTTAAGTCTCATATGCCTGTAATTTCACTGGCTCTCAAGGACTGCTGCCGAACACACCTTTAGGTGCTTGGCGACAGAATTTCTACTTGTAAAAGGTTATTTAGGGAATGGTTTAATAACATATTTTTTAGGCTTTATTGTTTTACTAGTGCGTTGTGTTTATTTTTTATTGCCAATCTAGCTGTTGAAACAATCTCTACTTCTGGTAAGTGATACTGTAGTCAAAGGTGGTAACCAAGCTTCAAGATCGGGTACTGGATTTGAAGGACACACTCAAAAAAATAAACAACAAAACTTATTTTGGTTATTTCCGAAATAACAGAAAATTTGTATATTTACTAATACAGTTTATTTAAACTAATAACTCCGCTTTATATGTAGACTGTCTGCACTTTGGATGATGTCATCATAACTTTTCCGAAATGAGACGTCATTTTATTACCAACTATATTAGAACCTAAAATAATTAAGGAAGCGTCTAACTCTACTGAAATAGTTTGAGGGCTGCAGCACGTTGTGGGAAATCTAACTTCCTTGCCCTAAAATTATGCGGTCACTGTTATTAAATTTACCCTTCCATACTTACGTAAGCAAGTCGCAAATCAGGTACTTTTCAGACATCATAATATAACTATGTTAAATCGTATAATAATTGTAGTAGAAAATTAATAGATTTAGGCGTTTTTCTTAACTACATTTAATAATAAGAGATATTTTAAAAATACATATATAAAAGCGTACATCATCATAAAATCTTCTAGTTTGGCTGCATGGAGTTTGTGATGTCACGTCGGCTTAGCAGGCATATCATGCGGAATTGTCACTAAATATTTTTTTTGTATTTCTTATGTATTTTACTATTATAATTATTAATTTAACTTGCGATTTCATGAAATATACACAAATATCGTAGTTATATCACACTGATAAAAGAACTGGTTCTGGATGTGTAATAACGTAGTACTGTATCAGCCGGATCGTCCACTGCTGAATACAGCCTCTCCTATTAAGGGGGTATTTGCCATAATCCCCACGCTTGGCAGGCGGCTTGGGGATCGCAGTGTTGTATCGTAAGATAGTAGTTCTTTAGAAGGCGCTGCTGCCCACCCTCCAGTATAATTATTCCCTTAGTCGCCTTTTACGACACCCACGGGATGATATGGGGAGGTGCAATTCTAACCCGGCACCCCACGGGGAAATATAATAACGTAGTACTATATCACAATTATTACAATCTACGGATCAAAGACGTGAGCGTGTCAGCTTGTGAAAAATATCACACATAAAGCACAGCAGTAGAACACTATTACTTTTGCGATATATTAGCCTTTGACCACTCTCTCACCTGACGGAGAGTGATAATGCGGTCGAAGATGTTGTTCAGGCTTCCTGATTAAATGATTTTCAAGAACAACTAAAGGTACACACCGTCACGTGCTTGGCTACAGATTACGTGCTTGGCAACAGATTTCCTGCTCGAGGGTGGTAACTAGCCAAGCTGGTATTGACAAAATGCCATACCACCATGCTAGAACAACTGACATGCTAAAACAACAACCTTATTGTTTAATAAGAATGATATCACTAAAATTCTTATTTAATTTAAATTTGATGAACGTAAATTTGATAATATCTTTTGAAAACTAAGCCTAGTTTGGGAGTTTAATATCAAAATAAAGCTCATTTTCATTACCATTCAAGTCAATAAGACCCCGAGACAGACGGCGTAACGTGCTTTCCGAAGCACGGAAGTGCTCAATAGTAATGCCACCCGCGTTGAACTATCCAAATCATGACCGCCGTGGACGATGCTTAACTTAGTGGATTGTTTAAGAACGTCTAGGTTATATGAAACGCGCTTCGTTTCATATTACCTAGACGTTTTAGAGCGGTTCAAAACTATCAGAAAAGCTAGCTAATAGTTTGTTAAGTCCATATGTAAGTGTTTGTCAGTCTTATCCCAGGGAAACGTGCATGGTTACAATCATAACTAGGCTTTTTTAATATTGTTAGATTTGCAATAACGCCTGCTATGCGGATCACATTACAAAATCACAAATATACGATAGGAAAAATTTAAGTAAAGTGCGGGATTCGATCCCGCGTCCTATCTACCCCTTGAGCCGGGGTATGCTCTAACCAATTGAGTTAACATGACCTAACGTCATAACTCACTACCCTTCCTTCACTTCCTTCACTCACATCCCAATACGATGGTTAAAGAACGATAGGAAAGATTTGAGATATGACGTCATGTCATGTTACCTCAATTGGTTAGAGCATACCCCGGCTCAAGGGGTAGATGGACGCGGGTTCGAATCCCGCACATGACTTAAATTTTTCTTATCGTATATTTGTGATTTTGTAACATAACTAGGCTGTTGATTTTATATTTAGTTCGGATAATGCCTGTAGGTATAGCATTATCCTTTATTTTGGACCTTCACCATATTTTATTATAAAAACTAACGTGGTATTCACTTATTTTAGTAAATAATACGGGATAACTCACGTGAACAAGTCACATAGCTCCAATTATGGTATTCTACTAGACTAGACTATAATATATATGTACATATATACTATATACCTATGACGTCATGCGCGCTACGAGCTGCCGCCCGCAGTGCTAAGCGAGACGTCAACGCGGGCTTCACTATATTTAGGTTTCAATGCTTTCAAAATTATGCTTAGGTGATTCCAGGTATGTATGTAATTAGCCTAGATCCCTGTTATATGATAGCCGTATACTATTTATGAATATATGGATATGGGGATATTTGCTTTGGGGATATAGGTATAGGCCTGATGGTACCTGTTTGTGTGTGTATATGAGAGGGTGCTGGTGAAGGAATTTGCGGGTAAACGCATCAAGTATATCTGTACCTTACAAAGTTTATGAGTTGCATTAGATAAAACAAGCTTTTTATATAACAAGTTTCCTAACACTATTGTCGGTCTAATTAATGATAATAATTAATGCGGGTATGTGAGAGAAACCCGATAGGTACACATAGATTTCGTACATGTTATTTGTATACCTTTCAATTTCAGGACACATAGCTTTTCAAGAAATTACATCCGAATAAAAAATATTGTGTCCATTTCATTTTTATTTCTGCGGTATTAGCGATCCATCAATTTGGCTTTTTTCTTTTCTCGAAGAAGTCTTCAGAGAACTGGCATTATTTATCTTATGGATGATAAGTTAGCCTCCATAGATCTGAAATACAAGCATGAAAAGATAGAAATTTTTATTCGGATTGCGATGGCCTTTGGGTTATGCTTTCAGTGTAGTAATTGTACCTAGTGTTACTTTTCTTTAAACTTTCGTGAACTAAATTCACGTTTCTAAATCATTAACGGGTTATTTTGATGCTAATTCGTGCGTGAATAGACACCCGTTAATTATTCAGAAAACTATACCTGGTGTGGTATATAGTTATAGTGTTTAGTTAAAAAGGCATACCGCTAGTAAAAAAAGGATGAACACGTTTAATAACTTTAATACAAATTTAAAAAAAGAATGGCTATTGGTAATGAGATATACTCGTATCTCATACTCGCTTTAACTCTAAAATTTGATACTTACAGTGTAATACACATATTTGAATGAGTGTTATATTTTCTGTATATACATTTATTTGAATGAATTGTATATAGTAACACTTTAACATACATTTACTAAGCTGCAGATTTCGAAGCACTCGTAACGAAGTTTGCTTTGCTGTTCTTAACCGATCAGCAAAGTTAGGCAACGTCCGCCGCGGCAAGAGTCGGATGGGTGACTACTAGTGACATTACTACTGAACGCTTCCGTGCTTTGGAGGGCACGTTAAGCCATCGGTCCCGGTCGTTGTCTTAACATCATCACTTACCATCAGGTGATACAATGGTCAAAAGCTAACCTATCACGAATAAATTAAAAAGTAAATGAAGATGAATATCACAGATGAATTATTCGCTACTGTGATTTGAGACGAGATATTTATATGTCACTAGAGTTACATAAGTCGCTTTATAAAATAATGATATAATGCGGCATTTATACCAGTTTATTATATTACATTTGTTCTATGTTTTAAACTACTCGTACATACGAGTGATAGTAAAACATTTATACTTGAACGCAATAAAGATATTTTGTACTGAGTAAAAAAAAATACATACACGTATATAAACATAATGCTGCAGTTACAGAAACGTCCAGGCAAATACTTCAACAAAACATAATTTCGCTAGATTCTCAACCCGCGGGGATATAAACCGATAAAATTACTTTATCGTTTGCCCACGTTTTATTCTACATAAAGAACGCTCGGTGCCGTCTGAAAAATGAGATTGACATCAAAAGAAAAAGATGTAAAAGATGATTTTCTACAGTTGGCTGACTTGATGACATGGTTTATTTTACCTACATACTTACCTACAGAAACCTTTCTGTTTGTGAATTTACTAGAAATAAATATGGACGATGTAATTTGTATTAAATTTTAGTTTTTTTTTAAGCAAGATTATTAGCTCTACTGCCTGTTCAGCTAATGTATAATACACATATTTGGGGTGCAAATTTATCATCTCAGAACCCTCAAATAGGGACTAAACATATTTTAGGTACTGAAGCTGACGGCGACTACTGATCAATTACTGAAACTGAGACGCCCTAGGCGACCCCGAGACCAAATGTATTGTAAAATATATTATTTTTGACGTAACAAGCAATGCAATAGTATTACAACACCAGCATGCAAGTCTCCTGAAAACAAAATCATACAAGTACAGACTGATTGAGCAGCCAGCTTCACGACATGGTAAAAGGGTATTTTGCAAGACTGCTCCTGTACAGCTACACTGTAGAAAATCTGTTGCGAAACTAGTAAACATTTTTCTCAAGCTACACTTGAGATCCAGTTCCTACACTAGCCCTAGCCAATTGTGGGCTGCGTCATTACTTACCAACATCTGATATAGTGATCAAGCGCTGCCCGCTACAGTACTGAATAACTTCATATTTTTAACTGATAGTTTTTTCTGCTTCTCATTCCATTCATCTTTAATCACATCTCTTTTCGAAAAGTGTATATAGTGTAATGATTTTAAAAATGTGGAAAGTTTATTTTTGTTTCAGAAGAAGTCTGCAAAACTACCCTTGGATAATGCAATTATTCCGCAAAAAAATATATCACGTGTATATACTCAGTTTATTATGGATTATGCCTGATTAAAAAAAAAAAAATAACTACCAAAAATTATGAAAAACTTTCCCCTCTGTCTTTATAAAGTGAATGATGTATATAATAATGAATACTTACAAAAGACTGGCCTTCTCATTTATTATATAATGTTCGCAAGAGAAATCCCTTTGAATTTTCACACAAATCTTTCTTCAAATGACGTAAGACCCAAAGCATTCGTGTCCCTGGAAGCGTAATAATCGGTGTCCCGAGAAATCACCTGGTGTCAAAGACACTGCTTCTGATCTTTACTTTAGGCGATCTCTATCGCGATATCGTGATTGAGTTACCATACACAATTTCGTTATTATAGAGTAAAAGTAATAAACTTTGTATATGACTGAGGTCGTAAGCATTCTGCTAGTTGGTATTAAAAATATATAGTTGTACTTTTTATTGAGTACTTATAATATAAAAAAACTAAATTGAATGAATACTTGTAACAAGCTAATTGAAGCTTGTTTTTATTTTTTCTAAGAAAAAAAACTGTTGAGTAACCAAATTACAAGAACATGAAACATAAAATCGAACTAGTATAGTAAACATACATTATAGGTATATTCTAGATTCTATGCTAATTTTGTCTTTGAGATAGGCTCCGTAACAAAAATGGTCGAATTCTAGATAGTATACCTATATATATTATATATGTATACACCGTGTCCCAAAATTCAACGATAAGCCGGCATCGGTGCATGGACCTACTCATGACTACTCGGGAAAAAATAAAAAAAAAATTATAACTCTTTTTTTTTTTAATTACAGAGACTTTTATAAAGTTGCGCCAACTTTTAATAAAACTTGCCATGGTAGTGTCCATACTTTTTTTTTTAACCCAGACTATAGAAAGTGCATAGAATGTTAAAATCTATGAAATTATAAGAAAAAATTTTTTTTTTACTGATTTTTGTAAAATAACTACAGACTTTCTGTAATTTTAAAGGATTGTGGTAGATAGCCGTCCTTCTTAGGTTGCTAATGCACAAAAAATATCAAAAATATGTCAAAAATTGTGGTCATGGTAGTTGAAAATAGCATAATGGGTATCGAATATCGATGAAATTTATAAAAGTCTGTGTAATTAATAAAAAAAAAACAGTTATAATTTTTTTTTTTTTTTCCGAGGAGTCATGAGTAGGTCCATGCACCGATGCCGGCTTATCGTTGAATTTTGGGACACGGTGTATATATCCTCATTATATTTGTCTAATCCTAACCTTCATCCCTTCTCAAAACTCGTAGATGATTAAGATTGGCGTAAATTGAGGAACATTTGTCATGCAGACCGAGACGGGTTCAAATTAATTATTGGCAGAAGGAATCGGCTTTGAATGATTCCGGTCTGGGTGTAAACTTTAGGTCAATCATTTGAGAAACTATCGGAGCAAGGGCTCCATTTCCAACTGTTGCATTTGAAATGTATGTGATATTCTGTACTCCTGAAATTTTTAAACGATTCTGAGCTTATACAATTGTAGAACTTCCTGCTTTATATACCCAATAATTTATAGACACAATACATTTGTAAAGTTTTTGTAAATATCACTTGTCTATGTTATTTACGTCATTATATTATGAAAGGAAAAACATCCAAGCATTGGTTTCGTTGTTAGACTTGGCGGGCCTTCTTGTTGTGAGGTTTATGGATTAGGGGGTCATAGTTTAATCCAAGTTTATAATTACAATAAAGACACAATTGAACAACAATACTGCACTAGTAAGAATTAATCTGAGGGTAAAATTCACACTATGAGCAGCATGCTACTACTCACTTCGACGTGATTGATGTATTACTGCAACTTGAGCACACAACTGGCTATAATCTCTAAATCTTTTGATCAGTGATGGCTCAGTGGCATTGGCTATGGACTGCCACGCAGCAGGTCCATAGTTCGAATCCCGCCACGGGCTTGAGCTTCACCGCATTGTGGAAGGACAGTTTGCGATTGCCCGCCTGGCTAGCGACCACCCTCAAGTAGAAAACCTGTCGCCAAGAACCTAACGGTGTGTGCCGGCAGCAGTCCTTGAGAGCCAGTGAAATCACAGATGAGCCTTAACAACTATGTCTCAAGGTGACTTGTAACGAAATGCATTTGTCATAGGCAGTTAGTCCGCTTAACATCAGGTGGGCCTCGAGCTTGTTCCATCACAATAACATTAAAAAAAAACTAAACGCCCCAATTACTCGAAGGGTTGTGCATTTATTCACAACTTACGAGAGCATCTGTAGCATAGAGAATTGGTATCTGTAAGGAGGGCAGTCATAAAATCCATACTAGGACCTTACTTGACAGCTATTGAAATTTATAAAATCTGTCTCCAAGCACCTAACAGTGTGTTCCTCCGGCTGTACTTGAGAGCCAGTAATTTAAGGTTATGAATATTAACACCTTCGACCTCACCACTTACCATCAGGTGAGATTGTGGTCAAGGGCTTACCTATCAGCAATAAATAAATATTAAAAAAATAGATTGCAACTATGCTTGGTACATGGCAATGGCAAGGCTTTTATCTAAATGTCTATTCTAGAAATACATGTGTGTTTTTAATGAATTATACTCATAATTTACTCAATGCATTACTCAACGTAGTTAAATTAAAATTCTATTAAAATTCCAGCTTCAGACGTTGAATATATTTTATACAAAGAATTGTATTTCCACCAACGCACAAGTCGATTCATAAGATGAAGCAAATCGAGTTTACCCGACGCGACTCAATTTTATACCCGTCGACGAGCGACGAATATTTTATTTACCATCGTGGAGCATTTGCATGATAGAGATTTATGACACTTCAGACCGAGAGAACTCAACTTAGTTGAGAATATGAAATGATAGAATCACGTCTTTCTTAAATTGTTTTCAATATTGTATATTGGTCAAATGTTCAAGTGAAATGTTTGTATAATTGCAAGCCTCAATAAGAGATTTCGTAGTTTCAACTATGCCATGAAATAGTGTCTCATAGTACCCAGAGAGCTTACAAAAATTATGCCTATATATTTTAGAATATATTAAGGACCAAATTTCACATCAGTTGTAAACAATTTGAAGAAAGGACCTCGAGTGGTTACCACACTACAGCGGTTGGTAGGCCCCTAGGTGGACTGACGACATCGTATAGCCAATGGTTACAAGCGGCTAATAGCCGTTCTTTGTGGCTTTCTATGGGGAGGCGTTTGTTCAACAGTGGCCCTCTTCCGGCTGATGATGATGATGACGACAATAATTTACCATTTTTGTGACATCAGCTAAAATAACGTTTGTCATTAAGGCTTGTCGTTGTGGCAACGATCTAAACAGGTTGTAAATTGTACCTAAATCTTGTATTACAATAATATAAGATCCTGATGGCAATTTTTCTCTTCAACTTGTAGCTACATCATATTTCCATGAATTTGCATATCTTCGGGAATTCATTGTTGTTATAAAAAAGTATGTGTATAATTATAAATAAAAAATGTATAATTATATATTTACATTTTTCATCTCGTATATTTGTAATTTTGTAAATATATAATAATTGGAAAGTGGGGAAAACAATAAAATACTGTATCAGCTGGATTGTCCAATGCTGAACACAACCTCCCTCATTAAGGGGGGGTATAATCCCCACGCTTGGCAGGTGTCTTAGGAACAATAAAATACATAGTTCAAATATATATTTCATGTAACATCAGTTTATACCACTAGATAGATATTTATAGGACTGTTTAGGTAATATAATTGGCTATCTGTAGTTTATCACCGTTATGAAATGCAACGGCGCACGGAAAATGCTTTTTGAAAGTCAATGTGTTTAACACAGCGGAATCGGGGCGCTGCTAAGAAATTTTGCCTTTGAATTAATAAGCAAAAGCCATCTGCGATCTTCGTAGAAAGTCTACGAGTGTTACGACGTAGTCGTCTCTTTTACATAACGTTATCTTGGCCAATATTTTCTTTGGACTGGATATGTTTTTTTGTGAAGAAACAAACAAACACACACAACCTTTTGATAAACGGTAACCTCTGCGTATAACATATGCATTTCATCACGAGTAATGAACTACACTGCACCCATCACCCTAAGGCAAAGTTTTCAAGTCTCACGTGCTTGTAATTTCATTGGCACCCCTATCCTTCAAACTGGGACACAGTGATGCAAACATTTATATATGGCGGCAGTACATACGCAGAAAACCTTATTCACGAAGAGGTCTACTGTTACAGAATAATGAATGTAACTTACAACCTTAACAAAATACATAAAATCGGCCTAAAACATTAAAATTGTATATTTCAGAAAACTCCACATAATCGTCTTCATCTCTGAAAAGAAAACAAGGCTTAGCTGTTAATATAACTTTTGCAACAACTCTCGCGGTAACTCATTTTGTCCCCAAACCTAGATATGAATTAGTTGAAAGTTTTTGTTTCGATTTCTGGATTCTTACTATATCAGCCGGATTATCCACTGCTGAACCCAGTCTCACCAACCAAGATTATTTAAATAAATATTAATTTAACATAATGGTCTCAAAATAATTATAAAATTTGTACATATTTTCATTCAGACATTAGTCAACATAATCTAGAAAACGAAGTTCAAATTAGTTATGTAATATGTTTATTTTTATTAACGTTTTGGAAAAATAGACAACCGTACTGTCCGTCTCTATCCGTAAAAAGAAATCAAAGCTTAGTAGTTAATTTAACTTTTGCAACAACTCGCGGTAACTCATTGTGGTCCTCAAAACGAGTTATGAATTTGTTCATAGTTCTTATTTCCAGTTTCCGGATCCTTGACCCTTGTCATAAAAGTAATAATAATAAGATGCTGCTTAGCGCCTGATATTTTTTTTAGGTATAACTGTCCAAAATGGTAGGCTGATTCGTAAACTGTTTATATGTAGACATAACATTAAACCTGTGTTGTCGTTGGATGGGCATCCCCGGCGTTACCACTAGAATTTCGTAAGAAACTGAAGATATTACTCATTTATGTTTGACGTAAAGGGTAATAAATGCCTAATTAAATGTATTTCATCTTTAGTTAAATTTGAGAACTATTTCTAGTTTTGTATAATGAATGTATCCGGACTTAAATAATACTTACCGAATAGATTTTCTACTATTCGGTAATAATTAATAAAACTGACTGAAAATAAAGTTTCAGAAAGTAATGTCAGAGGCGCTGCCAAACTTATGTTTTCACCCTTTGGCCTTGGCATCCTACGACTTACGAAGCTTTATGTGAAAAGCACCCGTAACAGTCAGTTTTTACCCAGGTATTAACTGCTACTTCAACACGCACACTTCTACACCATGATGAGGGGTCTACGTTACAGGCTCCATAATCATATCCGAACGGTTCAACTGGTGACTTGGACGGTATAATGCCACAACATGTAAAAACCCCTCGTACTGATGCTCTTTTCTATTTCTTCGAGAGCTGACCAATTTAGTTAAATTATGCTGGGGTTCATATCCCAGTACAGTTAGACCCATATTGTATGGCGCCAACTTAGTAGAACTAACAAATAAATGCAGTAAAGTCCATCTTCTATTCTAATCTACTTTACATTTAGAACAAATTCAGCCCCGTCAGCTTGGTTTTGGCTTGAGAGTAGGCTATGATACGGCTGTGCATACGGCACAATACGTGCCGTATGCACAGCCGTATCATTTACTTATTCAATTAGAACGGTTACAAACACCACTTACACTAATGATAAAATATTATAAAAACATTAAATATTCAATAAAATGTCAAAGATTAAAATAAATGTCGATTTAAAAATACAATGTCAAATGGTGATTCAAAATAGTAGTAAAAACAATTTATAATAATACACAAAAATTAAAATAATAGATACAATTTAAAATAATAAAAAAGATTTAAAATAATAATAAAAAATAAAATAGAAAACCTTTTAATAATTATACCATTCACAGAGCTTTAAGCATTCTGTGAGGATGTCCTTCCATGTGTCATTAAATATGTCACACTCTTGATTGGCGTCTACCAGAGCGTTGAGCGCTTTAAGAGATCGCGGTATCGAGGATGCGGCGTAAGTGACTGTCCTACAGTTTGGAACAGCAAAAAGTTTGTGTTTTCTCGCCGAAAGGTAGTTGTCAGGTACATATAGGCGACACAAAACGTCACTGAGATCCGGAGCATCTACCTTGGAGCATTTATCATAGCCTTCTACACTCAACAGATTACGATTATATCAAAATTGACGTTTGAATGATCAGTTTAGACAGAGGCGTCCTTCCATCTGAAATCAAAAAAGGAATCCTCAAAATGTATAATTACATGTGGACATTCTACGGCGCTGCATCAAAATAGCTTTTTCGTGAAAAATAAATATGTTCGGATGCCAGGAGGGAAACTCGCTCAGTCCTACTAATCTTTGGCTTAGCCTAAAATATGCGTATTTGTTGCGAAGCTGCTCTTTGTATCACTCCATTGCAGATTTAAATGATTCTATTTAAAAATACACCTTAAACAATATTTTGAATCTTTGTTCTGTTAACAGCCATTGGGTTCTGGCTATGTTCCTCATTTCATTCGATGGCCTTTGGCACACCGAACTTTTTGTAATGCAATCTGCCAAAAAAGTTTTGCAATGCGTTGTCGACTAGATTGGTCTTCGCCCGGAGGGTCACGGAGCTGGTGCATACTTTGCCAAACAGTCGAGCCTTGCAATCTAACAAGGTAAGGCTGCAAGTGCTCTGGGGACCCTTCCGCACGGTGGGAATCTAGACGATGTGTTTTATTTGTTTAAGTATAAATACATAATACCCCTTGAACTCCGCACTTGGCCCCCTAAGTGGCACGGTTTTTAAGAACTATATAGTGTAACAAGTACGCGTGGTAAGCACAACTGCCTCACGGCCAACGCTCACGCTAAAACCAAGCGGACGGGACTGCTTGGTCTTGTCTAAAAACAACTTAAGTACAATATGTTTTATTGTAATTTAGTTGATTTATCATTAATAATTATAAGATTGTGACTTTCGATTATGGACATACATTTAATTTTATTATGTTGCTATCCTACTACATCTAAGTACCTTTTATTAGTACAACATGGTATAAATCTCAAAGTAACTTAGATTTTTAATTAAAAAATTAAAAACTCTTTTTTTGTGACGGCAATAATGCTTTTATGAAAAACATCACATTTTATCCAAATAATATAAGCTCCTTGACAAGATGACAGCTATTATATTGTGTTTTATTAAAAAATGTTTCAGGCGCAAGATTAGTCTGTGTTTATATTATACAACGACGGTAAAAAAATATTTTGCTTATGATTTTCATTTCTTATTTCAATTTACTCAAAATAAGTACAATAGCCTACCGAACAAGCTGGTTTACGTAAAGTCTTTAGCACCATATACCACATCCATCCTCTGCCAGATGACACGGAAAACTGAGGTGTATAATCATTAATCAATATAACCCACTATATCTAGCGTTTGTGAAACTTGGGCGGTACTGAAGTCTCTTCAGCGATACCAAACAACTTATTATGGAAAAGCTGGATAAAGTATTTGTAGTTAAATGCCTAGATTCGAGTCTGAAGTCGAACAGTGGCATTTTTATATCTTGTTCTATTTTCAAATTCGAAAAGGTGTGGCAGGGAGACGTTTTTATCCGAAACTACGAGTATTCACAAACGATGAAGGTTTTTTTCGCCTTTGATGTTAGTTTAGTTTTTAAGTATTATTGACTGGTTTTAAGAGGTTAGCAGCAGCGCCTTCTGAAGAACTGCCATTTTACACTGCGATCCCCAAGCCGCCTGCCATACGTGGGGATTATGGTAAACTTAGATCCCTATAGATATTTATTAAATTTCGGGGAAGCTTTTATTCAACCGGAAACGTGGTCCGACTGTTGATGTGATGTTACACAACGAACGGCCACCAAACAGACAAAGACAGAATGCATCCAATATTTATTTATAACTTCCCTCTGGCAATTAGTTTTTGTTTGCAGTGAAATCGGAATAACAACTAACGAGTTGGCGGCGATTGGGGCCAATATACAATTTGATTTGCTGCGGTTTATTTGAATTGCAAATGTTGAAAAAATAACAAACAGTCATAGTACAACAGTCGGTTAATGCCAAACAATTTCTGTATGAATTTTGCAATGATCAATAAAGATTTGTATTTTCACTCAGATATTGTTCGACATCTTTACCAACTTTTGCCTTTCGGCAAAATTTCAAGAAGATACTCAACAGTACTATACCATTTTTGAAATTTGTATATATATAAGAGCCTCAAGTTTTTTGCCTATTATATTATTTTATACTTTTAGCCTGTTTCAAAGAATATTTTTACCATGTTCCTTATTTTTTTGATGTTTAATGTTTACTATTTTGTATATATTTTTTTCATAAAATAATGTTTTGGTCTCTTTATCATTGAAAAGTTTTTGTCAATTTTTTTCTCCTCGATGGCTGTGCACATTTAGAATTAGTAGTATTTAAAAATTAATATCACTAACGCGATAATTTAAGACGGACGATAGGAGTGCATTAATAAGTAAAAACTAAACACATAAGCCGGTGCGGAAAACTAGGAGACGCGGGTTCGAACGATTTCGGCACAATAAGAAAATTATGTACTCTATAAATGTTACAATAAAAAGAAAGAATAATAGAATTACTTTACACATATCTTTTTTGGATAATATACGTTATAGGTTCTGTATCCACTGGAAAGAGAGAATAGATCCACAAATCCTACATTCAAGTTTTATATGTACGCCCTCTGTCAAAATATCTTATTCATTTCTCTGAGACGCCACTCCTCTTCCCAGACCATATTAATCCTATTTTGATGTTCGGTATTCTAAACATGGCATGTAGACTATAAAATCAATTTCTTTGCATCCAAATCAGTCCAGGTGTTTTTTGTTTATTCATTGCATACATAAATAAAATATCTTTCCTCTTTATAATATTATTGTACATGTAGATTTACTCGATTTAGTCTATAAAAACACAAAAAAATTAAGAAACTATAATTCAACTCAAAATAGGTTGAATTATAATTTTGAATAAAGTGCAGTTTCAGGCTATATAATTTAAACACTGAGAGGTCTTCAAAACGCGAGTGAATAGATACCTTCTGGGTAAGCTCGCGCCATGTTCGATTGCATCATCACTTAATATCAGGTGAGATAGTGGTCAAGTGCTACCCAGTTATGTATAAAAAAAATAAAAAAAAACTTAAATGGTTTCCTATCCGAAAGCGCTGCGATTTGTTGTATCTTCTAGAATAAATTAAAATATAAATATTTATTCACCATATAACTTTGGATGTTATACAAGGCAAGTCAAATTACATTATTAAGCTTATACATTTAAACAATGACATATTAACTTCTGCAAGTACAGTTAGTAATCAAATTCAAATATTAAAATAGAGTGAAGCTTAAAATTGGGTCGTATCTAGTTGGAGTCGACAACAATTTAAATATCAATCATAGATTATTTTATCACAAATCGTCATTTTAAAACAGGAATTCTGGCAGGCGGTTCGTCGTAAATTTGTTCAAACAGTGAAATTGATGATATAGAAAAAATATTTTATATATACATATACCAGTACCATTTTTTTTAATTACCGGCAGTATGCCTTTATTAACATAATACTACGAACTATATACAACACCACAGCTACTACAATAAAAGCATTTAGATCCCTATAAGTCATTGCAGACTCATAGGCAGTCCAAATGCGCTAGCCCACTGCCAGTTGGCAGCGTGCCCAGCATGCTGGCAGCTTTGCCCCGTTGAATTGCAGACCATTTGGAGGAACCAGGTGACCTCATGTTGGTCGTTATGTATACAGCTTTAGCGTCATATAAACACCGCCCCGGTAAAAAGGCAGGTAAGCTCACGGTTAACATCCCTTTTTTCCCTAGTCTCTGGAGGACAATTAAGTCAAAGTACGTACCATAGCAGTACCCTTCACAAACCCAGTTAGTACCAGTAACTAACTTCTCTTTTTGTGGTTCGGAAGACAGGAGGTAGGTACTAAACAAAGTCCACGCACCAATCACCCAACACCGAATGAATTTGTATATACCTTATACTACCCCTACCGTTCAAACAAAGGTCAACTTTCCTAATGTACTTGTTATGTATGTAATACTAACACGAACAAAAAATTACTTAAATGTATTTTATTCTTCGTTTTTTATCATTGCTAGATTAGCCTTTCACCACTATCTTACCTGTTGGTACCTGATAATTTGGTCCTAGATGATAAACAGGATCAAAACAGAATCACTGGCTACCAAGAAGAGCTGGAGAAACATACCTACTGATTATTACTACAACAGACTTTTACTTGTTATGTGGTGTTCGTTAGAATCCTTACATAATCGTTATATAAATAAAATCTTGTATATTTTACTTTTTTTGTGGTACCTATGTGTAGTAGCGGTGATTTTAATTTGTTCCTACACAATTGATGCCGTAATAGGGATTATCTGCTCAAAGTTTTAGTTAACGTATTTCATTCATGTGCAATAATAACAATCGTTAACGTTAATAACAAACGTAATGAATCAGTTCTGTGGAAGGAGACCGCTAGCTGTCGTCAGTATAGATTGTATCTGACTGATGACATTAAATGACTTTAAGGGTCCGTTCAGAATGTTCTAATAAAGTTTCAGCACATAAAATAACTGAATGATAAAAATGACAGTTAACATGCAGCGCGTTTCAAGCTTTAACCGATGGATAGACTAAATCGATGACTGTGAAACGCAGAGATAGTGTTTTATTTATTAAATATGTTCCGGTTATACTATCCAGAACATAAAATAACTAAATGATAAAAATAACAGTTAACATACAGCGCGTTTCAAGCTTTAACCGATGTATAGGCTAAATCTATGACTGTGAAACGCAGAAATAGTGTTTTATTTATTAAATATGTTCTGGGTAGTATAACCGGAACTTACTCGCACATTCTGAAACAGGCCCTAAGTGTATAAAATTTAGTTTTTCTGCGTCCGTACTGTATATAAGTTTCTCGTAGGTATTGCAACATTGGTTTTATCAATATAATTTCTTAGTGATTGCCTTTTGAACAGGCTGGTTCCGGTGTACAGAACATCTCTTTTCGAGAAACTCTATTATAACGTTTTATCGCAGTTTGATGGCAATAAAGCTCAAGTGTCTACATAGAAGAATTGCACAAGCAATAACAATTTACGTTTTTAAAAAACCAATAGTTTGTTACATAGTTTTACAAGAAAAAGTAGGTATACATTAAACATACATAAAGCCTTCCATTCAATCGAAACCTGGGCCGTACTGCAGTCTCTCCAGCGATGCCAAATCGACTATAGGTACGTCGAAGCGCTGAAGTGTTAGTATAGGAACGCCACCATGTCGATTCGACTACAGGACAAGAGCACGGAACCAATCCAACTGCAACGAGGCGTGAGCCAGGGAGACGTTATTTCTCCGAAACTGTTCACAAATGCGTTGGAGGACGTTTTTAAGCTCTTGGACTGGAAATAATTCGGCATCAACATCTATGGCGAATACATCACTCACCTTCGTTTCGCCGATGACATAGTCACTATGGCAGAGTCGCTTGAGGAACTCAGTACAATGCTCAGCGACCTCAGTAGAGTTTCCCAACAGGTGGGTCTTAAAATTAACATGGACAAGACGAAAATTATGTCTAATGTCCATGTTGCACCCGTACCTGTAGTTGTTGGGAACGATACGCTCGAAGTTGTTGATCATTATATATACCTGGGACAGACTGTCCAGTTAGTCCAACTTCGACAAAGAGGTCGCCCGAAGAATCCAACTAGGATGGGCAGCGTTCGGGAAGTTACGCGACATCTTCTCGTCGAAGATCCCGCAGAGCCTGAAGGCCAAAGTCTTCAATCAGTGTGTGTTGCCAGTGATGACTTATGGCACTGAGACGTGGTCCCTACCTGTGGCCCTTATAGACAAGCTCAGAGTTGCTCAACGAGCTATGGAGAGAGCTATGCTCGGAGTTTCTTTGCGTGATAAAATCCGGAACGTGGATATTCGCCAAAGAACCAAAGTCACCGACATAGCTCTCAGAATTAGCAAGTCGATGTGGCGATGGGCGGGCCACATTGCTCGACGAACTGATAACCGATGGGGAAGGAAGGTTCTCGAGTGGTTACCACACTACACCAGAAGACGTAGAGTTGGTAGGCCTACCAGGTGAACTGACGATATCGTGAAAGTCGCGGGTAGCCGGTGGTTACAAGTGGCTAATAGCCGTTATGTGTGGCGTTATGTGGGGGAGGACTTTGTTCAACAGTGGACGTCTTCCGGCTGATGATGATGATGATGATGACATTAAACAACGATCGATAAATACGTTAAATTTAACGCATACAATCATGCTACGGCTAAGGACTCAGAAAAACAGTATAACTTCGTTTTAGTTCACACCTTTTATCTACTTTACGTTTAAAATGTTCTAGGAGTGTATACCCCTACGGAGAAATAAAAGAGAAACTTATCAAAGGATCCTCTTAGCGCCTCTTAGCGGCCGCTATTAATAAAACTTTTGCAATTACACGGTTAATTTACTTTGCCAAGAATGATTGACATGAATAAATTGTCTTGGGAAGTCTTAACCTTTAGAGCCCTATCGCGGACTTGCTTCTTTTTGGAAAATCTAAATAAAAATTATGAGATTAAAATGTTCAGAATGGCGAAATAATACCAATAAGTGTGCGGTGACTCGTTATATATGAAATCATTTTATAAATAAAAAGGATAACCAAAAGAAATTTTAATTTTACAGCCGCCTAAGATCTTTTGTTAAAACACATAAGAATAAAAATGTATAAGATCAACAGCCTTAGGTATATAAGGTCGATGAACATAATTTATATGTCGAATTCAGCGCTTACGCTTCCCAAGATAATTTATTTGTAAACTAAATAAAAATTAATAAACCGTATATGAGACCTAAACAAAAATTGTTCAATGTTCATCCGCTTGTATATTTAATGAACCCGCCTGTTTTTTGCTATTACTATGTATTCGCTTTCTGAATTCAAAGGTTACCAAATTGTTCCTCTATTTAATTATATCCGAAACAGCACAAATAAAAACATATATAACACATATATTTAACACTATCAAATTGAAAAGATTACAAGTATAGGATAGGATCAGCCGGATTGTTGACTGCTGAACACAGTCTCCCCCATTGTTTGCCATAATACCCATGCTTGGCAGGCGCAGGAGGGGGGGGGGGTGACATTCTAGCCCAGCAACCTACGGGCGCAACAAAGCAGGTACAACACTGTAAATAAACATGCTTTGAAATTATAACTGTTTATTACTGTGCGGAATATTTACATTTACGCATAAACATCTTTTAAATAAATAAGTACATCTACTCTTATCTAAAACGATTAAATTGGGTGAGAATGCCATACTCACAGATTTACTCGTAAATCAATGCCAATATTCAAGAAGTTCGCGGCCACTCATAATGCTCTCAAAACCGTTACGTGTCATTACCTAAGGGTAAGGTACCCACTCACTTTCTGAATTCAGAGGTTACCAGAGTTTACTTGAATTTTATGGACGTGATGATAGCCTATTTTCTCGGTGAGTTACTGCGGGTTTACGATAATGCGGAAAACTCGATAGCATGTATTACTCGAATGTGATGTTGAGCCCTTCCCGGGTACAGTCATTTATGGGTTTGATATACTTCAAATTGCTTTTGGTTCAAGTCTTCAGTCAGGATATATTTGATATTGTGGTAGGTAAATCATTGGTTATTGTGAATCAAATGTGTTTTCGTAAGGTTTCGTTGACTTTATTCTTTCATAAGAACATAAAAACAATTGTATACATATATTAAGTAGTGTATCAAAAGTTTGTTTAATTTGTTGAATGGCTGATTCCGTCCAGTTTGAAGCAGTGATGGCTCAGTGACATTGGCTATGGACTGCCGCGCAGCAGGTCCATAGTTCAAATCCTGCCGTGGGCTTGAGCTGCACCTCATGGTGGAAGGGCATTTTGTGAATGCCCGCCGGGCTAACGCCCACCCTTAAGTAGAAAATCTGTCGCATGTAGGTGCTTACACCTAACGCTGTGTAAACCTCAAAAAGCCTCTAAACTCCTTCGACCAAATCATCACTTACGATCAGGTGAGATTGTGGTCAAAGGCTTATTTATCTGAAATTAAAAAAAAAGTTATTGGTATTGTTACATATCCCCTATAATTGAACATCAACTTATTTCATCACTTCCAATGTCGTGATTGTTGTTTGGTGAAATTGCTTCACGGTACACAATATCTTTAGCCCTCTTGGACACCCACCGGTACTTTTCCCTATTTGCAAGGCGAGAGATTTTTTATAGGTGGAGAATAGGCGCGCATTTGAAAAATGCTCAGCACCATGCGGTGAAGCGCTCCTGGTGCTTTAAAGTGTTCAGACTCGGTGAAACTTTGCATGTATGTCCTTCAGCCAGATTTCCGTAAAATTAAGTATATTTAAAATAATTCGTTAAATTGTATGGGAATTGTTATTTTGACATTTAGGGATATAATAAATAAGAAATCGAAAACACTGGCAAACCAGAAGCATAGATATTAGGTTCAGCAATATGCATACAACATTTCCCGAGTTTGAATACTTGGTGTTTAAAGTATGACGGAACTACGTTTGTATAGAAAGCGTTCCCTGCACTCTACTCATGCCTCAGTGATATCCATCCACATAGACTTTAAAGAACCCTTCCCTTGCTCCCTTGCATGCCATTTGTCATGGCATATTGATTAATAATGCACACATAATACAAAAATCATTAAAATATTTCTTCGAGATTGAGATTAATAGTAGCAAGAAGTCATAGAAATAATAATATTCTCATTACCTTCGTCAGGAGGCAAAGCAAGGTTGAAAGGGCCAACTTTATTACCGGTGCGGCATAATTTAGCAGGCTTCGTAGAGGCGGAATCATATTTGATGTAGAGCTAGGTGGAAGGAGCAAGGACTGCCTCCCTGGAGTATGTGTTAAAGCTCACTTCTTGGGTTTGGAGGTCCAGAGTTCGATCCCCGGATCGGACTAGTTATGGGGTTTGTCTGACAAAGAAACTTTCAGTAACCAAGGTGTGGAAACGCGCCACGTGATGGCCATAGATTCGCTCCCTGATACATGGAACCAATTCATGTCTGACAAAACGCAAGTGAAATAACGTAGACAATCCTCCAGGAAATACAGCCGTGGCGTTATATAGGTCACACAAAAAGTTTTGTGTGACTTAAAAAATAACATGTTATACACAAAATATTATGTTTATTGCTTTTCAAAATACTCTCCTTTACATTTTACGTTTATTTTTCATACGATCGAACCATTTTATAATACAGGAGGACCACAGATCTGAAGGCATGTTTTCTACATGCTGATTGAACGCTATGACTGCCTCTTCGGTGCTGGTAAAAGTTAAATCTCTCATCGAATCTTTGATTTTGGGGAAAATACAGAAATCACAGGGTGCTAGGTCGGGGCTATGTGCAGGATGGGTGACGAGTTGTACTTTTTCGGAAGCTAAAAATGACTATGTTTTGATGGCCGTGTGTGAAGAAGCGTTGTCATTATGTAGGAGAACGCGGATTTTTGGTAGTCTTTCACGAACTTTTTCTAACACCCTGGGTAAACAAATGGTAGAATACGGCATTAAAACTCTTTTGATCTTTAAGTGGAATTGTGCAGATGGGACCCGTAGCTGAAAACAAAAACGCGATAATTTTTTTACCAACGTTTCTCGCCTGCCTCACTTTTATTGGCCTTTTCTCATTTTCAAACACCCATTCACAAGATTGCTGATTTTTCGGGTTCAAAACAATAAATCTACATTTCGTCTCCTGTGACAATGTCATAAACAGCATTAGAATATCCGTGGTCGTACTTCAGTAGCATCTGTGAGCACCATTCCAAGCGAGCTCGCTTCTGCTCCGCTATCAGTTCACGAGGGATCCAACGACAACAAAGTTTCCGAACTTTTAATTCTTCGTGTAAAATTTTCTGTTTTTGGCTCATACCAATCCCCAATAGTCCTCGAATTGTCTCATAGGTAATCCGCGGGGTTTTCTTCAATTAGCCCGCTTAACAGGAGCCACATTATTTTCCATGATGATAGTTGAAGGCTGCCCTTCACGAAATTCGTCATGTAAAGAAACCCGACCTCTATCAAATTCAGCAAACCATCGCCACACGGTTGAGCACCGTGTGGCGATGGTTCTTTTATGCTATGAACAAGGTGCTTTTCTCTCAAAAGCATTTTGAAAACGAGCTGCGTAGTCTTGCGGAGTGAGAGAGAACTTTTAAAATCATTAAATATCATCGCTATAAAATCTTTTTGACTTAATTCCATTTTCATTGCGTAGGTAGAACTTTGATGTGTGAAAAAAAACAATTGACAAGTGATTTTCCACCAATTTTTTTATTACTGAAAAGGTTGTAAGTCGTTTCAAAAAATATAACATTCGAAATTCAAATAGTTCCGATTAGCTAGAAGTACAAAACTTTAAGTGTGCCCCATGTAATTTTATTTTTATTAGAGGCCTTAGTTGGGCTGTCTACAAAAAAACTAACATTTCCAGTCCAGTTACAGCCAGGGCAGCGGTTTGATTAAAGTTTTAGTTCTTATAAAGTCTTTTGCCAGCACGTGTAGACAGTTGAGTCGCTTATATGTGTATTTTATAGTAGCGCCCCGCCCCGGCTTTGCATGGGTATTTAACAAAAAATATAAATTGAAACACATAAAAGTAGTTATTGTGACAAAACTCTAATAGTTAGGCATATAATATACCGGACTTTTTTTTATATGTTGATGTCTTCTATAAATTTGTAGTACATCGCTTTGCTCTATTGTCAACAATTTCCGCAGCATATAACGATTTTTTGGTATTTTATTCACACGTTGGGTTAAATTATCGAAGTTTTCATACGGATTTCTAAGTATTTGAAAATATTTTATAGCCTGTGTTAATCGGTGATAGTGTAGAATTCTAATAGTGTAAGAATTTTTCAAATTGGTATTAAACACCAATACACACAATTTTATAATCCACCCATAAATCCCGTTAATATATGTTATTAATTAGGTTTACCCGCAAATTTAACCGATTCAATAAGTTTTTTAGTAGTACAGTACAATAGCTATAGCACATGATTAAATAACCGTACAGAAGGAAAGCTTCCAAAGTCCAAAATTCTAACCTTTTTTTTATATTATTATGACGGAACAATCTTGAGGCCCACCTGATGTTAAGCGGACTAACCTCTACCTATAACAGATGCATTTTCACAAGTGACGAATTGCAAAGCGCCCGTCACCTTGAGACATATTTATTAAATCTCATGTGCCTGAAATTTCACTGGCTCTCAAGGACTGCTGCCGGAACACACCGTTAGGTGCTTGGCGACAGATTTTCTACTTGCCTTTTTTCATAGGGCTGTCACAAGTACATGGAAAACGAAAAACTGGGCAAGTGCGGGTTGAGATTCAGCAATCAGCACATACGAGCAAATGAACGGTCAGAATGATGGGCAGACATGACAGATGTCGAAGCGACAGTTGATCACGTATTCCTAGATTTTAGTTTCATAATTTTGTTTACCAAATAACCTAACAATTACTGGGCCATAGATCTTAGATGTGACAGAATATGTCATATTGACACATGTAATATATCTCGATTTTGAGTTCATTGAATATTTGGGTTGCAACTGTTTTAAAAATTAATAGGGAAAATGCCTTTATAGCAGCTCTCAAGGTGACACTTGACGAGAAATTTATCAATTTAGAGTGTATATGTGATCAAAATCTATTTTGATTTTTATTTATATATCTCAATATCGATTTCATAATAATTACATATTCAGTATATCGACCTCCATAACAACCTAGATATCGATTTTCAGCCAAATTGGAGTAACTTTTTTCACTTGGCAGACGTCATCGAAAAACAAATTCAAAATTCGTAATATGAACGTCCAGAACTACCTAGATATCGATTTTCAGCCAAATCGGAGTAACTTTATTCACTCGGCAGACGTCATCGAAAAACAAAGTTCCGTATTCGGAATGAGGACGTCCAGAACAACCTAGACATCGATTTTCAGCCAAATTGGAGTATATTTTTTCACTTGGCAGACGTCATCGAATAACAAATTCCAAACTCATAATATGGACGTCCAGAACTACCTAGATATTGATTTTCAGCTAAATCGGAGTAACGATTTCACTTGGCAGACGTCATCGAAATAAAAGTTCTGAATTCGGAATGAGGACGTCCAGAACAACCTAGATTTTTATTTTCAGCCAAATCGGAGTAACTTTCTTCAGTTGGCAGACGACATCGTTATGCAGTAATAACCTGTGTCAAAATATGTAATAATACATTTATCACAAAAAGTTCAAAACTCTGTGGCGGACGCAGTGCAATTCGTGACTTGTGACAAAATGCATCTGTTATAGTCAGAGGTTAGTCCGATTAACATAAAAAAAAAAATAAAAACTCCTTGTCTGGTTCTATTATGATTTTACAATCCAATATTAATACTGTGATAAATCAAACTACATAATCGTCTGCGGCGTACTGTTTTGTGGCACATTTTAACTTTGTCCACAGGCTGAGCTGGTTCAATCCGGTTTTGTACCCGAGCGGATGCCCCTGTAACCCCCGCGCGTCTTGTCGCGACAATTTGCACACATATAGCTGCGCGTGTAGTGGTGAAGCTTTCCTTCTGTACGGTTATTTATTCATTTGGCTGTAGTAAGTAATCGTCTTTAATTCTTGCGTCTATGCGATCAAGCACAATCGTTGGACGAACTAGTAACATTACCAAAAGCAAATTATTTCCCCTTAACAATAATATTTTCACTAAAAGTTTACACAGAGTTGGATAGGAAACCATTTTCTTAGCTTTGTTTATGTTCCATTACTGTTTCTTAGTTATTGTTGTGAGAATTAATGAGAGTCAACAGCTGCTGTTGCTGTAAACGATTTTATTACAAATTTATTTGGTGTTTATTGAAAAATAAAAAATATATGTCGTTAAAATGTTCTGAATTGTGTGCCAATCTATTTGATACCTTCATGGCGCAGTATCAAGTTCGGTGGTGTTTAAGTGAAAATTGAATAAATAACTCAAAATGTCAATTGCGCCAACTGAGCATACCCCGGCTATAGGGGTATGTACTATATTTTTTCCGGTCGTAAATTTGTAATTTTGTAATGTCATCCGCAGAGCATGCTTTATTGCAAATATTAAAATTATAGGATTACGTCATTATTATAAATTTGAAGCTAATTGCAAAATTAGTCTTTTGAAGCGCTCGTAGCGAAGTTTACTTAGCTGTTCTCAACCGATCAGCAAAGTTAAGCAACGTCGCCCGTGGTCATGAGTTGGATGGGTGACCGCTAGTGACATTACTACTGAGCGTTTCCGTGCTTCGGAGGGCACGTTAAGCCGTCGGTCCCGGTTGTTGTCTTAGGATGGCATTCGTTATAGCATGGTGGTAGGGCATTTTGCGAATGCCCGCCTGGCTAGCTACCACCCTCAAGTAGAAAATCTGTCGCCAAGCACCTAACGGTGTGTTCCGGCAGCTATCCTTGAGAGCATGTACTTCTAGGTTAGCCTGAACAACATCTTCGACCACATCATCACTTACCATCAGGTGAGATAGTGGTCAAAGGCTAACCTATCAGGCATATAAAAAAAATATATATATAGTCTTGTTTGTAATACAACGTAAGTTGAACTAAAGGTGTAGATCCATCCCCATACGATGGTTAACAAACGAGAGGAAAAATTTGAGTTATGAGTCATAGGTCGTGGTAGCTCAGTCAGTTAGAAAATACCCCAGCTATGGTGGTGGATGATGCGGGTTTGAATATCGCAATGTCTATAGCTTTTCCTTTCTTAAAATTGTAATTTTACATGATATTTACCAGCTCAGCCTGGATTCTTATACTTTTTCCCCAGTGAACACCAACTTTTATGTCAAACTTTTGGATGATTTATAACATTTAATAATTTTTTTATTGGACCTTCAACATATGACTAAAGCAGACGAAAACGCTGATACTAGCGAAATTTTAAATACAAAAACTGTGTTGCTAATATTAACGCCCTCCTGTTTAGAAACTGATGATGAGTGAACTAATTAAGATTTAATTAGGTATTATATTTTAAAATACCTTACTACCATATATATATATATAATCTAAACATAATATGCACATTTATAAAACTAATAAATATGAAACAGGGCTTTTAAAGACCCAATGCTACCGATGAAGTTTGTGCGACCGATGTAGGGTAAATAATAGTGACATATTTAATATAGGTATACTTATAACAAATTACTAATCGATACATACATTTATTCATAATAATAGATACTGCTCTATTTAAAATGAATTGAGAATTTCGAACAATTTTAGAACATTAAGTTTACTTTTTTTGTTTGGAATATTTGCGGGTGACTTTAGTCCCAGTAGGAATTAATGACTTGCAGCGGTGTTATACTATTCTGCATTACGTACTATGTATCCTTATTCAATGGGAAAGTCATTAATATGTAAAAAAAATATTTGTCTGCTACTGTGTACCAGTAGGTGCCTTCAGGTACACTTAAAAGTTATTAATTCACTATATTTACATATTATATTAACGCTCTACAAAACACATTATGGAAATAGCACTAAAATAACATTTTTCATTAGCTTGCTGAAATTCAAACATTTGTGTTTTGTACAAGAAAATGATCATGGCGATATATGACAAGTATGAAGTTCGAAAACTCGAATCTATCGATATTTTTAATCATCTCGAGGTCATACCTCGTTGGACCTAACTGACAAATATTCAAAACTAATTAGTCTACCTTGAAAGTGTTACAATAAGCTACTTTTTAATTTATTTTTAAGACTGATATTAACTTAAAGGATTGCTTTGATCTATTTAATAGAGGACCCTAGAAGAAATCTTCAAAGTTTTGGGTTTTTATGCGATAAGGTATTTTAAGGGTCTTTTTGATGAAAGCCAAGAATATATAAACGAGAAGTAATAAGGTGTTTCTTTGCATAACTTTTAGCATATAAATAGGTTAAAAGGATTTGACTAAAGAGATGGCGACCGTCTTTAGTTCTTGGTTGAAGAATTTTGAATCAGAATGTGGAATTTACCCTGGGAACCGTATAATAGGTAGCCGCTAATTAAATATTCAAGGAATACATATATTTGTAGTGTGATGGGTTGACTACCAAGTAACCCGTTTCTGTCATTCCATTAGATATTTAAGCACTCGTCAATTACTTAGTAGCAGAAATTTGCTATATAGATGACTGGATCCATAGAAACTTAGTATTAATAGAAGATAAGCCTATCGCCATTTACTGAACACAGTTTTATACACCGGAAGGCTCGAACTCGAACTCGTTATGAAATTTTAGTAGAAGAACTCAATCTGTCTGACCCAGGATCTGCCCCGGTACCTGGAGATTCAACGGATTAGCCACTCAATTAAAAAATAACGTGAATTTTATTTTATTGTTATAAGCATCACAGAAAATTTGGTCTTTACGTAACAGGGAATTCTATAGAATAGAGACCAAGGAATAATTAGCTTATGAATCTGTTTTTCTTTCAAAGTTTATTAAAATATACTTACAAAAATTAATTTTTAAATATAAATATCCAAACAATTGTTTGTTCTTGATTCTTACGGCGAAAGTTAAATTTTCTAATGAAAAAACTCCTTTTTAACACAGATTATAAGCCAAACAAAATAAGCCTCCTTGACAAGATGACAGCTATTATGTTTTGTTTTTATAAAAAAGTATTTTAGACCCAAGATAAGCCTAATGTACCACAGCGATAAAAAATGTTTTTGGCTTATGACTTTACTTTGATATATTCAAACTAAAATAATGCAAGATTTTTATAATTACTTATATGTAGGTCCAATATTATGCAATAGCCATCTATCTAAAAATACTAAGATCCTTATCCCAGGCCAAGTGGGGTGGATACAATAGTACAATGTAAACAATAAGTATTTTTGGTCCTCATTTTACAACTCACAACTTTTGCGCACATATCCTTTTTCGCACAGTCCATCCGTACTTTCTTTTGTCTTCTTTTACCTTAATATCACATTTATACCAGTATACCATTTTAATTTTATCTGTTTCATTCCTCCTCAGGTTGCCAATACAAAGCTAGCCTAAAATTTTTTGTTCATGGAGCTACTTATAATAATATCCAAAATAAAATTCCGTCGTGTTTGTAATATTTATCTTCGATTTTAATTACGCGGTTAACACAGTGCTCCCACTTTTCTACCTGATGTTCGCAAAATCTATATTATATTATCGCAACAGCGTGGTGATAGAGGCCCTGGTGAAAATGGACGTCGGAGAGTCAGACTAAGAAAAAATCAAAAGTTAAAATTTTAATGTATGTGTAAAAATGTAGTGTTTAATTATAGTTTTCTCCCCCTTTGGCAAGTGGATTGGCGCGGGCATTCTGAACAGTCCTGCTCACGAAAAAGTGTAGGCAAGCGGCGGCGTCGTGTGTCAGGTCGCCCTCTTCCCTCACAAATAGTTGAGGAGGACGATGCCTGGCACGCGAGTCAACTCGTGAACTGCTTGAGGACACTGGTCCGTTCGGAATGCCTGTGTAAACCTGTTTGTAACTCTTTTGTAATAGTATATATAATAGATCTGTATAATTAGCATCCCTTATAACTGTGTTCCCCCCTAAGTATGTTAGAATGCACCCCATAGTATTGTAATTAATTCATAAATGTCTAAGTTAACTAAAAAAATGGCACGGACCCTGGAGTCTGTGGAAAATCTTATAAAATATATATAAAAATAATAAAAAATAAAAATTACTTATATTTTAATTTTGGTGTAAAAATAACTCGCAATCGTATCATTATCTATATCTACACTAATATAATATTTGATTTTTTTGTATGCAACGAATAATCTTAAAACTATTGGACCGATTTGAAGTTTTTTTAAAGAAAATATTTTGAGACCCGGGAAAGGACATTGGATAGTTTTTATCCAACTGCGCAAAAAGAGGTTAATGGTTTTGCGCGATAACTAACATACGCGCGGGCGGAGCCGCGGCTGGAAAGCTAGTGATGCATAAATATAACCAAGGAGAATGCAATCCTAGACATCTTATCACAATAATGGTAAATAATGATAAGAGTACGATTGTGAAGGGATTGCCATGATGCTTGTAATCCGTATAGGTTACGGGCATCACGTCAGATGCAATTTACGTGTACCGTCACCCTTCAGGCATAGCAAAAGTTTCAAAAGATTTAAAAGTAGTCATCACCACCAACAATCAGAAATTGCGACAGAGCAATTAGGAAAATAAAAATGTAAAAATTGTCCCATGGCCTATGCTAAAGCAGAAAGAAACAAGTGGCTATAATATACAAAATAAAGTTGAATGATGAAGTAGACAATTATTTCTGACAACAAACGCGAGGGTCATATAAAAATAACCTTTGTTTCACTCTAAATTAGTGACCAACGTAAAAAGATTTTGTTGTTTGTGTTTTTATTCATAGAGGTGAAAGCGCGGGTCAATTTAAATTTGACCTGGGGGCAAGGAATATACTTATTTAGCTCGAAGTCAGACTATGTTATTGTAGAGTGAAGTTTATGTTGGGAACGTGGAGCTACGAGTTTGTAAGGGGGACAATACATTAATTTCTGATTTATGCTGGTAAAAATTGCAATGTCACTATTTTGAAGGTGATCTCAAAGCCTTAGTTATTATGTTTTATTCGCTTAGTAATACACTGGGTGAACGTTATTTATACGTACTCGTAGCTATGTAAAGAACCAATCCCGTCTTCTACAGAACAAGGGTCATTCTATTAGATCTTTTGCCATCGCGTCGTCAAATCAATCATTTATTTGTCTGAATTCACAATGATATCAATTTCTCAAATCTTAATAGATGTTAAGAAAATATATAGCAATGCGTTCAACCTGCAAGCAAGCGGACAAATATTAGTACTTATTCCTAAAATATATCATAATCTTTTAAACAATAAAACTGAATACATTAAATTATTCTGTCATGCTATAAATAAACAATTTTCTAATAACCAATTGCACTCTTGTTTTGAAACAGTTCTCTCTATAATTCAAGCTGGCAAAAGTGCCTTGTGCTCTTATTGCATCATAAGGCAGCTCGTGGTGGACTAGGTCCTAGCCAATCACTTTAACCGCGTATTGTATTACTTTTTTGAAGGCATAATGTAGCTGATGGGACAGCCTATGACCACTACCTCACCTGGGGGCAAGTGATAATGTAGTCGAAGATGTTGTTCACTTTGCTATAACAACTTCCATCCTAAGATTAAAATCAGGACCGAGGACTTAACGTTCCCTCCGAAATACGGAAGCCCTCAAAAGTAAATGCCACTAGCCACACATCTAAGTTGGCCCAAATCCAGCGAACGTTGCATAATTTACTGAACGACTAATCAAGGTCTGCCTAGACAGCCTCAAATACGAGCGCTTTCTAATTAAATAACAACTTTGAAGCAGTGATAGCTCAGTGGCATTGGCAATGGGCTGCCGCGCAGCAGGTCTATGGTTCGAATCCCGCCGCGAGCTTGAGCTTCACGGCATGGTGGAAGGGCATTTTGCGAATGTCTGCCTGACTAGCGGGGACCACCTTCAAGTAGAAAATCTGTCGCCAAGCACCTAACGGTGTGTTCCGGCAGCAGCCCTATATATATTCTTCCAAACCCATCGAGTGGGATACCAAATGAAGGGCTTTGAAAAAAGATTCCATAAATATCTTTCTAATGTCAATGGAACGATAAAACCTTTAACAAGAATAAATAATTTGCAGTCGGGTTTACTTTTCAATAATAATAATAATAAGCATTTTTGTATAAGCATTTTTTTCAAATTTTTATAATTACATGCTGAGTATTCGTAGCTCCGTGGTAACTGGTCCCTTCGCATCCAATATTTACGTTGGGGCGGAGTTCCACCGGGAGGGACGTATTAGCGCATGGATTAACCTGTTCACTGTATAATGTCCGAGTTGATTGCCAGGTCAAAAACTAGTGAATGTGAAAAACAAACATCTGTAAGACACACTCTTAACAGTAAAGTCCGATTCCTCAAGCTATAGTGTCAGTTTTAGACGGTCGGAGCTTGTGTCTAGTACGAGTATAGTGTCGTTTAGCTTGTCATCAAGTCCTCTAATCGTGATAGCGCAAACAAGAGACGATGCACCTTCTGCTACCGGCTCAATTAAAGTGCGCTTAGTATTGGAGGCTAGTTTTTGACCAATATATTAAACATTGTAAGACATTGCGCGTACTTGAATATGACATCAGGCTCAATAGAATCAGGAATAGGCTATCAACAACAAAATAAAAATAGAAGCAAATTCTTAATGACGTTTGTTCTGCCCCCGATAATGAGAACGACGTATGTAACAAAATTTTAGATACCTACAGGACAGAAGAATTCAAAATTTGGGAATAGAGTTATGTAAGCCAATCACAGACACGTAAAAACTGAAAATACGTTCTAATTTGGAGAGTTAATTCTAGAAAGCTAATTATAGAGAAAACTTTTGTCAAGTGCATTATCTACAAATGACTTTGGGCAGGACTGGCTCATTCCGAACTTTAGGTACAAAACAAAAGGTACGTCGGCGTATCCGTCCTGACTGGAATATTCTGCGGTGCATGCCACGTAGAAAGTAAGAGAGAAACCTTGTACGTAATAGGTATAAATATTAGGCACTCCGGTCCTTGTGAGCACAAGTGCACAAGTATGAAGCACTGGTAGCGAAGTTTGCTTAGCTAATCTTAACCGATAGATCCTCTTGTAAGAGATGACCGCTAGTGACATTACTACTGAGCGCTTCCGTGCTCCGGAGGGCACGTTAAGCCGTCGGTCCCGCAGAGCTATTATGTAACTCTCGGTGGTCTTCGTGAACGTCAGAGTGGATATCAATTTTTGAATTAACCGACAAGACGATTACCAGACTTTCTGAAGACGAGAGAATGAACGAAACTAGGGACTTTTGACGTAAAATTGGTATTATGTAACTCGAATGACAGCTTCAAGACCACTACGAAACGTCAAATGAACAAGGGAGCTTTATTGCTCACTGGTTGGCGGGTTTTTAGTTCGAGTTTGCATATAAATAGACATTTTCTTATTTTAATTGCAAATTCAAAGATCCATATTATTTTTGATATTATTATTTCTGATTTCAGCCACTCATTCTGCAGAAATTTGGACTTTCGTGTTAATTAACACTTGTGAAAGTCGACCAGGATTTTTCTTTGTTTCAATAATATTGCATTGATATATTTGCTTATTATTCTTGCTAGCTTGAGTATACCATTCAATTTCGATATTAATCTTTGATTTCAGGTAGCAATATGGCTGGAGCGATGTTGTTGGCAGCTGCAGAGGAAGAACGCCTTAAAAGGCTGTTGATCATTGAGCGCAGGGTACTCAGGCAGGCTAGCAAGCCTCTATTGTTACCTGAGAAGGAATTTGTCGGGCATTACCGTCTACGAAAAGCCGATTTCGAACAACTCTGCGAAGATTTAATTCCGCTTTTGCCGGTAAACCAGTCCACTAGCGCTGTACGGCCAGAGATTAAGGTACCTACCTTAGTTAGATTCCTTTTCAAATAATGTATAGTGTTTGATGTTTATAATATGACGTTGATACTGTCTTGCAGATATTGGCAGCACTGGCATTTTATGCCAACGGCTGCTATCAAAAGAACATGGTGCCTATACCACCTAGGCCTGTCACACGCCTCTGTGTCACTCTGTCTAAGTGATGTCACCATAGCCCTGAATAACCCACTATGCACCCCGTATCAAGGCAGGCAAAGCAGTCAGACTGTGTGGTCTTGTGTAACTTTGTATTACAGAAGAAGGAAATCCTTTAGAAGGACATATAATAGGATGATAATATTAATAGGAACATAATAAAACGAAATTAGCAGAAGAAAAAACGAAGTCATTTCATGTAGCTTATGTACATATTAGTAAAATCATTTTAAGATCACTTTATCATTTTAAGATTCACTGATTTTTTCACTACATTTTAACTAGAGTAATGTTTTTTGAGAGTATGTTTGTATTTAAGTATGTATGGCTTAATTCTTTGAGACCCTCTACATCCTACACTGGAACACTGATTTTGATGTGCGACGTGTCAGGTTTTTTGAAAATAATTCTTTTGTATGATTATATGATACTAACTGCGCTCCGCAGTGTCACCCGCGTGGTGATGATAATGATAAGTAGCCTATGTGCTATTCCAGGGTATAAGCCATCATGCAAATCCGTTCAGCCGTTTCAGCGTGAAGGCGCAACACAAATATAACAAACTTTCCCCTTTATATTATATTATTTTTATTGTATAGCATTGTATCTCTAATTTGTAACTTAGTATTCTATCAGATAATAAAATTAAAGAATGTATTCTAGTGTAAGATAATATTATGGAATTTTCGTTTAACATTTTAAGATGCTCCACAAGAGTTGTGGAGCCACCCATGTCCTGCTTGGGGTGTATTGTGCATTTCCCTCCTGCCAGCCAACCCCAACCAGCCCAGCCCCAGCCGCTTCTTATCCTCAGTATCTTGTATGGAGTTGCAGTGGAGCAACACATTCTACAGTTTCATTCTCATGCAAGCAGCCCTGGCACAGTGGACTCTGTTGCTCCAGTTTTGTGTAGGTGATAGTATAGATCACAATGGCCAATATTGATCCCAATCATCACATGGAGATCTGCCCTCGTGAGCTTAAGTAGATTATTAGATTCATTTTTGTTTTATATCAGGAAGGACACCACATATTTAGTCGGACTTCTTGTTCCATTGATTTTGTAGTTGTTTCTCAGTGTAGACATGCAACAGATTCTGTGCTTCCTTTGCTGTGGGCTTACAGAGCTATGCAACGTCTGCAGAGATATTCTTTTTCACTCCTTCCCTTGACATGAATAACTGCTCTAGTATTACCCTGATTTGAACTGTGGCTCTTATTACATGTCACCGTTACCTTATATAATTATGTCTGCTAAATTTTGTAGCGCCAAGTGACAATCGGGCATATGACTCTTGACCTAGCTGTTGGTTTCCTGAGTGCATAGGTGATTTCCGCACTGTCAGTGGTAAATGTAAGAAACTCGTTCGTGATTTATCTTATCTTATCTTCTTGCGTTTGGTATATCTTCGCCACAAGCAGTAGGCCCGCCGCTAGCAAAGCTGTTGAACTAAATCTGTGTGCACCATCTTAGGTAGCATCATCGCTTATCAGGAGATAAAAATTAGTGCCTTCTGTGTGCGGCCTCTATGCGCTGCAAGTGGCCAACGATCACCCCCAGCATTTGCGCCATTTGCTCGGATGTCATGAGCCAAGTAATTGTAACTTTTAATCACATCATCTAGTTTTACTTTGCTCAATTTACAATGTAATCTTTGTTTACAATTCACAATCACAAGTAATCTTCCACTTCACGAACGTTTTTGTATAGCGCGCGAAACTGACGTTGACAAACAAATGTCAACTTGCGTTTCGATATTATTTTAGGAGATACAGATATGTGCGAGTTATATGTACTTTAATGATATATAATTAAATGATTTAACTCCCTATTTAAGATATTATATAATCACAATATAATTACCATTTTGCGCCTTACAATTCCATTTAGGGCCAAATGGCACTAAGATAGGGCCAGAAATTTCACGAAAGCATAAACGAAACACACAAAAGACCCAATCTATTTCACTTTTGTTAGTTCATTCAACTTCCATCGTCAGTCAAAATGATAGATAATACCCCTGAATCGCAACCCATTGTCTTCGTGATGAAGTTCACCGAGAGATAGCTAATAAGCCAGCCGGTTGTCGTCTTAGGATGGCAGTCGTTTATAGCATGGTGGTAGGGCATTTTGCGAATGCCCGCCTGGCTAGCTACCACCCTCAATTAGAAAACCCGTCGCCAAGCGCCTAACGGTGTGTTCTGGCAGATGTCCTTGAGAGCCTGTAATTCTAGGTTAGCCTGAACAACATCTTCGACCACATCATCACTTCCCATCAGGTGAGATAGTGGTCAAAGGCTAACCTATCAGGCATAAAAAATACACTTTATTGCTTCGCAGCTAGAGTTGCTTATATATTGAAATGGCTTAGCGGAGTGATCCTTGTGCTTAGGGAAAACAATGCACCATTTCATATCCCGGAAATGATGCGCTTCAAATTAAATCCTGAACGTGATGGACATCACGGAGCTGCAAATGCTGCAAGCTGAACGTATATTCATTTCACTTCATTTTATTCGTGTCAGACACTGCCGATGTAATGCAATAATGATGGTGTAGAATACGTAACATAGTACAGATTCAGTTTAACTATTCCACCAGTTGAAGTTATAAGGTTTTTCAATATAGAGATGGATTCTGTCAAAGATTATGAAATTATTGAGTTTGGGTAAAGAGTCGTTTTAGAATCCTGTGATCCTGGGTTTTAATTCGGGATTGAACAGCCATTGAGTTGTTCTGACAAAGAAATTTCCAGTGGCAGTTACTATCGAAGCCCAGTACATGGCAAGACTTATTTGTTAGATACATGAAACTTAAATGTATCAACGAAACGTGCGTATTTATGTAAGAGTTACATACTCCCCCACATGTCCCTTCCACTTCTGGGATATACAAGAGTGATGATATATATATGATGATTATGATGTGACCTCCTCCCATTACAAGCAGACCATACTTTCTTACTTTTAAGCTACGAATAATATTTATTCGTAGCTTTTAAGGGATATATACTCAAAATACTGTTCATATGAGATAGTGGTCAAAGGCTAACCTATCAGGCATAAAAAATGCACTTTATTGCTTCGCAGCTAGAGTTGCTTATATATTGAAATGGCTCTGCCAAGTGATCCTTGTGCTTAGGGACAAAACAATGCACCATTTCATATCTCGGAAATGATGCACTTCAAATTAAATCCTGAACGTGATGGACATCACGGAGCTGCAAATGCTGCGAGCTGAATGTAAATTAATTTCACTTCATTTTATTCGTGTCAGACAACGCCGATGTAATGCTATAATGATTGTGTAGAATACGAAATATAGTACAGATTCAGTTTAACTATTCCACCAGTTGAAGTTATAAGGTTTTTCAATGTAAAGATGGATTCTGTCAAAGATTATGAAATTATTGAGTTTGGGTAAAGAGTCGTTTTGGAATCCTGTGATCCTGGGTTTTAATTCGGGATTGAACAGCCATTGAGTTGTTCTGACAAAGAAATTTCCATTGGCAGTTACTATCGAGGCCCAGTACATGGCAAGACTTATTTGTTACATACCTACATGAAACTTAAATGTATCACCGAAACGTGCGTATTTATGTAAGAGCTACATACTCCCCCACATGTCCCTTCCACTTCTGGGATATACAAGAGTGATGATATATAATTATAATGATTATGGTGTGACTTCCGCCCATAACAAGCAGACCATACTTTCTTACTTTTAAGGGATATATACTCAAAATACTGTTCAGAGATATGTAAAGCTCGCCTTTACACGCTTTTACTTTACTTTCCCAAACCAAAAAACAGCTCGAAGTCCTGACATCACAAATAGGGGCCGCTTTCCAAGCTCGATGTTCTGTGCACTGTGCTCTTCTCCTCTTTTGCGATAGGAGTAAGGACTTTGGAAGCAATAGTTATTTCAAAAAATATAAGGGCAATATTAAGAAGAGTTAGCTACATTCAAGTTAGCCGTTTCTTTACACTTGAGTGCTATATATCCAAGTTTGTCATGGTCTACAGTAAAAGACGATAAAACCAGTTCATATACATGTTTGATATATGCACATATTTCTATACTTTTCACAAAATTGCAAGTCCTATTTGTACATATATATTTTGGAAAAAATAATCTGCACAGACGTTAGTAGAAATTTATAGTCCGTTCAGTTTCTTATCAAATAGTATAATTTTTGAAAAGAGATAAGGGATTAATCTTTACAGAAAAAGATGAACTGTATGTATGTAATTTATTACAACGAGAGAGAGTGAACTGGCTATTAGAATAGGTAAGAGCTCTAATATTAGTTATTATTATTTTTTCTCTCTCTCTTCTAGTATCCGAAAGAGACTGATCGTGTTTATTTTGAAGAGACTTTGACAAGGCCAGGGAGATGAGTACTAACTTTAACCTACTGCAAAAGTGATTTGAAATATAGTTTGAAGTTGTGTTTTAAAACCAACTTTATTTTTCGGCTACACGCGTACTTGAACAGTTTTTTTTCTTAGAGTTGGTTTTGAACACATACTCTTGGTAGGTTCTGAAATAGTCATTATCGGCTGTTACAATATTACAAAATACTGGACATAGAAAATGTGAAAAACAACATCAATACTAGTCTGAACAGTTTAATAGTACTGCGCTGTGGATAAGAAGTATTTCCATGCTTCACTATATAATTATACAATATTGAATAGTAACTATGTACATTGTTTTCAATATAACGGCACAATCTCTTCCGGCCTCAGTTCTAATTCGCGGTAAACACTAAAACCTCTCTAACGCTATAACCACAATTTCCAGCTCAGAGAGTTTCATTAGGAAATCAATCGGCGACAATAGCGCGTCTCACAACCGCAAGAGAGAGATATAGCCTTTGTTTCCAATAATTGAGTTCTGTAAGGTGTTGCTAATTTTGTTCAATTACCAACATTCTAATCTCAGCTTTAGGCTTTTGGCGTACAGGTATCCAGTGAGAAAGTTTTTAAAGTAGATAGGAGAGATAGTGAACTCATTCATGTAAATAATGTGTTATCTATGATATCTAAATAGTTCGCCGCTAATAATCTGCTCTTAAATTCAAATAATTTTATTTACCAAATGTTACTTATCTTGAACCAAACATTAAGCTTGGGCCAAATAAATTCTCTATTGACATTGCGACAGTCGTCCTAGGAATTAAAATGGATTCAACTTTACAGTGGGATCCACATATACATGATCTATCCGGAAGATTTAATTCCGCTGCACATGCAGTTCGTAAGATAAGACAGTTAAAAGACGTAGCTATTGCTTGGCTAGTTTATTTGGCATACTCCCACAGTATTATGTCGTATGGTGTATTGCTGTGGGAAGCTGCTGCTGAGATAGAGACAATCTTTATCTTACAAAAGCCTACAATTCGAGCCATACATGAAATGGATCCTAGGGAATCTCTGGGGGATTGTTTAAAAGAAATTGATATTTAATTTAAGTCTGTATATATTTGGAAATATTATGTATTTTCGTAAGAAATTTAGTAAATTTAAATGAAATAGTGACAATCACGATTACAATACCAGGTATAAAAATAAAATAGTGGTACCAGGTTTTACATTCGCAAAGACAAATAAAAGGACCTTCTTGGGTAATTATGTGCAGTATTATAGTTAAGTTCCCAAACATATCACAATGCTCTCAAAAGGAAAATTCAAGATGCAATTGAAAAACATTTTGATTAAGAAATCCTACTACACAGTTTGTGATTACTTAAATGATAAAAATGCTTGGACATTTCCGCCTCTGCCAAGCTATCGCCTGTCGCCTACGTAATTTAAACAAATATTGTAATAACAAAGTATATAATTGTATTATATAGTTTGTAACACATTGTTAAGACGTTTAAAAAATGGCCCCAAGTTTCTTGCCATTTCTTCTCGCAGTGGCTCTATACATATTTTTGCTGAACGTGGCAGTACAATGTAGAATATTTCAATATTAAAATTTGTAATTTACCTTCATAAGAGCTTCGTAGACGCCTTAATTGTATAAAATATTTTGACTTTGTCTAGAAACCTGTCTTGGATAGGCTATAGAACAAGACGCTCTGCAAAATAGTTCAACAAAAACTTACAATTGCAGAACAGACTCACCTCTTCGTCAATAATAAACGTGAGTTACTGATTGCAGGCGATACCTGCGACCAATTTGGGTGTCCTTATAAATCACATCACTTTTACTTTCATTGCAGCAGGGATACGTTTGCGCTGATACTACCGTGGAAGCAAGGTAGAAGAACTGGTTTTATAGTTTGTCTTACCACCGCAGTGCAGGCCTTGTTCAGTTTCAGGTATTCTACCGCAAAGCTACGATGCAAACACTTCTGTGCTTGGGTTTAAAGTGACACTGTAGCAAGTGAAGCTTCTAAGTGAACGAGACCTTACATCTAATGTGAATAAGGGTGACGAGCCCTCTTCAATACCATGCAACAGTGACATTGCCATTGTAATGGGAAAACGCGACGCTTACCATCAGCTTCACCGTCTCGTAGATCACATTTGATGTGATATTAAATTATACTGATATGAAACAACCGTTAAAAGTTCTTTCTACGAGCTCGTATTTTCTCCTAACATGACATCTAGTACTATGTAACTAGGTACCACCCTCAAGTATAAAATCTGTCACCAAGAACCGAGTGTGTTCCGGCAGCTGTTCTTGAGAGCCAGTAATTCTACGCTAGCCCATCTTCAACAACATCATCACTTACCATAAGGTAAGATATTGGTTAAAGGGCTAAAAGATATTAAAAACACTTAAGTAATGCCCCATTGTAACCGAACTGACGTCTCATCCCTCGGTCTCCCGCAGGCTTTGTTATTAATCGATTTTTCACGCGGAAAATAACGCCTGTTTTCCTCAAAATGAGGAAAAAACGTTGTTGCAATTGTTATTATACGATTTAGTGTCGACAAATCCATTAGAAAAGTATTTATACCATTTACTTTTAAGCTTAAGAATGCACATATAAGGCACAGTTTTGTTACCTTCAATTCAGTAATAAAAAAAAATACCCGAAAAATGGAACGGACTTCAACACTCAAATGTGTGAAATAACTTGTAGAAGTCGGTACCACGATGTTACAAAAGTACCTATTATCAAAATATTGTGCGCATGGTACCGACTTCGACAAGTTATTTCAAACATGTGAGTGTTGAAATCGGTTCCATTTTTTGGTAGAGAAAATTTTACTCATTTTGTGACCCTTGCTACTTATGCGATCGATTGTCATTCACTGTCAATGAATAAGTGTAACTCAAAAACAGCTTGACCGATTTTAATGACATTTAAATGAACTACACGGCAGACATCAGCTTTCAAATAAAAAAGAGTTATCAAAATCGGTTAAAAACATAAAAAAAAGGTTAGAAACATAATAAAATTAAATTGAGTACCTCTTCCGTTTTTTGAAGTCGGTAAAAAGAGCATATTGTACTAAAAGGAAAAATATCTAAACCACTTATTTGCATTAAGAAAATCATCAATGTAGCTCTGAAGGACTTACGTGTAGGTACATGAAAACATAGCTATTTAGAGAAAGCACAGTTCATTATAAAATTACAAGAGAAAAGTATACGAGGAAAATTTTATCATGTGCGGGATATATTTTTCTCTCCTTGTGAATTTGTAATGTAATCCGCAAAGTATGCGCCTTGCAAAAGTAAAATTATCAAAAAAAAATTAAGTTCAATTCTTATTTGACGATTAAAACGGTCTTGAATGCATATTATTTATGTAGATAATGTTAGGGGAGAGCAAATTTAATTATATTATACCTGGACAATCTTTATTTAAGTAACAATTACCTTTTTTAGTAATTAATCTCGGGCGAACGTCCGAGCAATAAAAAAAATACTTTCGTAAGCTAATACCTTCTTTTACATTATTAATATTATTAATTGCGGGATTAATATCCATCCGATCCATTATAATATTTATTTATTTAGGTATACTAAACAAATAACAGTAAATTTCTCATTTACAATAATTATACATGTTATGTTGTGTATATATATATATATATATATATATGACATTGTCTGTAAGAAAGTCTTCACGCAACTTCTCGAAGCAAGCTCGGGAGCCTCACGAGCCCGTCTGAATGCCGCCGCTGTGCCAGAGTCGGGAGCCTGGTTGCATGCCTATCCTTCTCCACAAATGGGCACGCTTCTGGATAACGACTCTGTACGGGTAGCGGCGGCACTTAGACTTGGCTGTGCTGTCTGTGAGACCCACACCTGCGTCTGCAGCGCCCATGTGGAGTCGGATGGCCACCATGGTCTCAGCTGTGCTCGAAGTGCAGGTCGGCGACCTCGGCACCACGGTCTAAATGAGATTATTAGGCGCGCTTTGATTTCAGCCGAAGTGCCATCAGTGTTGGAGCCCCCTGGTATGTCCCGGTTAGATGGTAGGCGCCCAGACGGGCTCACACTGGTACCGTGGCATAGGGGTCGGTGTATTATTTAGGATGCCACGTGTATGTGCACTTTCGCCACTTGCCACCTCCGTGGATCCCAGTGTGCCGGTTCTGGAGCGGAGGCTACCGCAAAGGGAAAATGCTCAAAATACGACGATTTAGCCCTGGCATACGAGTTTGTTCCCTTTGCTGTTGAAACAGCTGGCCCCTGGTGTGCCGAGGCCAAAAAATTTATTGCCGATATTGCACAACGTCTGAGGGAGAAAGGAAGGGATCCCCGCGCTGGGTGGTTTTTGACCCAGAGAATTTCTATTAGCATACAGCGCGGTAACGCTGCAGCCATAATGGGCACGTTTGGGCAGGGTGCATTGCATGGTGGTATTTTTGACAGGTAATTCATTTTATAATTTGATGTTTGTATTTGACCATTACAAAATTGTAATAATTTGTGATATATATTTATATAATATATAGAACTATAGATTGACATCGATGTGCAATTTTCTTTTCTTGAAAAGAAAATTGCACATCATCACACAATCATCTTGATGGTTTTAGTCCCACAAATCAAAACGTTGTCTTTAACTATCTGAAACAGTCTATGAATAAATATGAATATTTATTCGTAGGAAACAGTGGTTTAATTTTTACCTAAATTTACTACTCAAATGAAAAGCAAACAAAACAAATGCTTTATCAGTTGTCATTTTGACAGCTTTTATTAATATTGGAAACAGCTTTAAGCGATAAGATTAATATTCGTACCCGGAGCTAGCAAGGTAGCAAAACATGTTTGGCTAATGCCTCTCTTGCATAACATCACTTGCACGCTCTTGGTTTCTCTCGTGACCTGGATGTGAAAGTATAAGGTTTGCGTGGTGGAAGGAATTTGACGAATACACGCCGTTCCGGCAGCTTTCGTTGAGAGCAAATAATTCAAGCTTAGCTTGAACAACATTTCCGACGACATCATCACTTACCATCAGGTGAGATAGTGGTTAAAGGCAATCCTATCAGCTATAAATAAATAAAAGAGAGAAGATAAAACGTGTGAGTTTAAAACACAGTTGTAAACTTGTTACATATCATACATTATTGCAAAATAAGACATGGCATCTGCTGCCATAAAGAATTAAAAATAGATATAGTCCACATATATTTTATTCAGGGCAACGTGGCTCATAAAAGGCTTTGTGCGTTTAAATTAAACTTTAATGCTCGGACGAGGGGTGGTTCATCCGAGCTTTAATAAGGCTTCATGGTACGCAGCGTATCATATCCAATATACATCCGCCCACGGGAGGTTTTACCAATGTTGTGACAATTTGGATATGGTCAGATATAGACTTAATATATATAGGTATTTAATTGGTGAAAACAGTTATTCACAAATCAGTTTGTAAATATCTATCTATATGTATATCTACATAAGATTACGTGTTTATAAGTATATTAGATGTATAATTCTTGAGATGACTTAGAGTAAAAATATTGTACTTAAATTCTAATAACCTCAGGTGGAGGAAATGTACACAGAACGGTGGCAGCATTGCCTCGTTATATAAAATGGCCGGGATGCAAGACAGCACTCTTATGACGTGTCGCCTTCAAATAAAAGAGGAAAAGTAAAAGGATACAAAAAGTTACCATGATCGTCAAGAAACTCTTATTGTACAATTTTATTTTTAAAATTATAATAGCAGTAAGTTCTGCTTTGTATCATCCCAGCAGCAAATATGAGTGCAGTGAAAGAAAAACTCTTGTCTACTGGAACAGCGGGACGGGCGGTTACTTTAGCCGCGCTTCACGAAGCTTAAAAACTAGAATTCATTATGTAATTCTAGTTTTTCACAATAACTATCTGATAAAACTGGCCATTTTGCCAAAGAGTGATTAAAAATTTTATGAAAGAATCGACATCTGTCAGCGTGCTCGTGGTGGACATTTGCCAGGTATCATTTTTCATTCATAATTGCCAAACTTTTCTCTTCGTAATACAATAAAAATTTGAATCATCTTCATCTGAATTCTTAGTTTGAGAAAACAAAGTTCTTGTTGAAAACCCTTTATAACTAAATACTTATTCCTTAAAAAGCTCGCCCTACTGGCGACTTCTTTACTGAAAAGCAATTGTAGCCCCTTCTCGGTTCACTTTTTAATCTCACTTATCTCTAGGAATAGTTCTGCCCATTGCATTAATACACAAAAGTTTACTTTTTTATCTAAGAGTAACCGCGTTTCTTCTAGTTTTAACGACTTAGAAAGTAATGCAAAGTTTGTCAGAGTTTTCCTTTTACCCCTTGTATCTTTAAATACAATTTCCGTGGTCTGCCGGGTTAGACTTTCCGTACATATAAGATCAGTACTGTATAAGTCGGATTTCAAACTGCTAAACGCAGTTTCTCCATTAAGGGGGTTTTGTCATAATTCCCACGCTTGGCAGGCGCCTTAGAGATCGCAGTGTAAGAAGCAGTTTCTCGGAAGGCGCTGCTGCCTGTATTTTACTCCGAGTCACCTCTTACGACACCCACGGGAAGTGGTAAAGGGATGACATTCTTGCGCGAATCTCCACGGGCAGATCAACATGATGTTTTTATTATAGTTGCAAAATTAACAAAGCTTCTTGCAATAATAATCACAACCCTAACTGTATTGTGTGTTTCTATTTCTTCCCTTATACAAAAAAGATATCGGTTTTACCCCGGTACAATTATTATTTTCTGAGACAGAATTCTGAAGCGCTCGTACCGAAGTTTGCCTAGCTGTTCTTAACCGATCAGCAAAGTGAAGCAATGTCCGCTACGGTCATGAGTTGGATGGGTGACCGCTAGTGACATTACTTCTTTTCGCTTCCGTGCTTCGGAGAGCATGTTAAGCCGTTGGCCCCGGTTGTTGACTTAGGATGACAATCGTTATAGCATGGTGGTAGGGCATTTTGCGAATGCCCGCCTGGCTAGCTACCACCCTCAAGTAGAAAATCTGTCGCCAAGCACCGAACGGTGTGTTCCGGCAGCTGTCCTTAAGAGCCAGTTATTCTAGGTTAGAATACAGGGCCTATATAAGTATTTGATATTAAACTAGAATTAGTTCAGGAGAAATTTTCCGGGGATTCGCCAAAATTGTGTGTTTGGCCGAGCGTAAATTTGTAATAATGGTAGATAATTAATCGACAAATGTTTACGAATCTGCACGTGTATACCGTAGTACCGTGCTACAGGTATTTTCATAACTCTACGAATAATTCGTAGTCATAACTGTTTTATCAACATGTAGTTTTTATTTTTAATTGGCTCTTTTCAAATTATTTTGTAAAACTGCTCAACCATAATGATTTATGACATATAACTCACGCCAAAATGTAACCAATTATATCTTTTTCACATATCCGTGTTGTTTATTTTTCAAATTGGACACCTGCTCCCATTTTAAAATTATAATAATATAATATAATCATGTAACTTAAATGCACTACACTAAATTATTATATTGGTATAATATTTAATTTATTAATGCGTTGTTATTTTATATATTTATGTATATTATATGTCACCAATTTATTTTATATTACTTTAATGATTTTATATTAACTAAGGAAACACCTAATTGTAAATTAAGCGTACTTTTTACACTTTGTCTATGTATTTTTATATTGTATAAAATGTAAATCCGTTATTGGCTGTATGGTAAGCTAAGTATGAACTTTTTGTATTTATATTAAGGGCAGTGGATTTTGTGAAATAAATAAAATAAAATAAATAAAATAATTTTCACCGATTTTCGCACTTATTGGATTAACAAAAGGTCGTAGACGCCACGCGCAACGCGCATAGAAATTGAACTTTGATTGAATCATAAATTGCCTTATTTACCTCCTAGTCGATCTGCATCGATTATTATGGTCTGAGTATAAAAAGTGAAAAACTATATCCTGTATGTTTTATAATTAGTAAATCATCAAAAATAAAATCTTGGATAAAATCTTGTATAAGTAGTGGGTACAATAAATGTTTCCCTCGGATAAAAGTTGTATTAAAATATGCACAAAATATTTAAGGGCCATGTGAGATGAAAAGAAAGAACTCATGTTTTGCTGACGTAAAACAATGAATAGCAAACCGTGGAAATGAATAAAGTTGTTTTAATAGCAATAATATGCAAATAAGTTATTACATTGAATGATACATAACATTTTATGCCAGATCTCTGCGAGGGGATGAGCTATAAACTTGTTCACCTACAGTTCAGGGGTGTACTAAGGTTGCGTCGGTGACAACTTGCTATTATATTATTATTATACCTAACCACTAAAGTGAGTTTATTTGTCTATCAAGTCGTAACGGCTAATGCTTGCATAACATTTTTAAATTTGAACATTGGTACTTCTTATATCATATCATATATGACAATATTATAGTATCGAAGTATGTATGTTACTTCTTCATGCTCAAACAGGTGAATGATTTTGGAAGAAATTTGTCATACAGATAGTTTACACCACGGGGCGTAGCAAGTATTGTATAAAAATATCGTTGTTTGAATCTGTACTGTACCAGCTGGATTGTCCACTGGTAACCAGAGCCTCCCAATTTAAGGGGGGTTTGCCATAATCCCCACGCTTGGCAGGATATTTTACCTTTAGTCGCCTATTACGACTCCCACTGGTAGCAAAATACCCAAGGTAGGAGTTTATTATAAACAAGTATAGCTATAGTATAGCTAGTACTCATACAACATGCTTCTGAAGTCTACTTTGACTACTATATCTGAAGATCTAAATAAGTTAATTTTTATCAACGCACTAGGTTCAATAGTGATCAAAGGTTACCTATCAGCAATATAAATATTCACCATATTTGAAAAGATTACTACATTACAAAACTACAAACACACGATAGAAAAATCTCAAGTCATGTGCGGGATCCGAACCCACGTCCACCCCCTTAGCCGGGGTATGCTCTAACCAATATAATTGAGCTAACATGACATGACGTCATAACTCAAATCTTTCCTATCGTTCTTTAACCATCGTATTGGGATGGAGCTACATCTATAGTACAACTTGCGTAGTATTACAAACAGGACCAATATTAAAATGATTACTATAGATAAAAATATTAAAATGATTACTACATGTTTACTGCATAGACGCTCAATATACTTTTTGACCGTCCAACATAATTGTCCTGAAACCAGTCCTGTACAATCCGTTATACTGGCAACAATGTCGACATAATGTGCAGCGCAACTGGCGTACACTCAGTTTATGATGATATTCGTCGTGAAAGAGTTTACGCACGAGTTATGGAGACATTTCAAGAGCTATAATCACAACATACAAGTTGAACCAGTTACAAAGTTGAAGACAATATATGTTTTGTATGTGTATTCTGTATGATAGGTAGGTAAGTGGTACAAGAAGGTAGAAGTAGAACAAAAGAGAAAAAGAAACTTTAGGTACGCTACGCTACCACTGAATACTTTGTTGATGGACTGGAAAACGCTTGGCTTTAGAACCTCGTAGTTCTGGGTTCAATTGGACTGTTATAGGGCCTTCTTAACAATATTTTCTTTGCGATTCTGTAATGAAATTGTACTCTTGTAGTACAGTACTCTCAGTAACTTTGGACGAACTCGTCCACAAAGCTACTGAGTACTGTACTGCCTAGTACAGTTCCATTACAGAATTGCATAGAAAATATTGTTAAGAAGGCCCTATAACAGTCCATTTGACCAATTTTTAAGTTAGTTAAGTAAACTGAAGTGTAAAAGGCAACTGACAAACATTATATCGAAACAAATAATTTTGTAAAGAATTGAATTAACTCGAATGTGGTAAATATGTAATAAAGAAAATTTAATAACAATCCAATTGAACGACGCGACGTACGTTGGTCCGTGCCGGGAAGTACTGAAATCTATCTTTATCGCTACCTGTACCTAATGTTCACATTACGGTATTCCGGTTCGAAGAGTATAGGCATGGTAATATTATTACCGTGGTATGGATGTCGGTAAAATCACAGATACACGAGACTTATAAAGTTTGTGTCTCAAGGAAAAGCTCAAAATTATCGCAATGAATTTATTCTGAACCAGGAATCAAACCTTCGTAGTTTAAACATAATGTAACGTGACTCACATAGATGCTGATGGTATTGATTTTATTACTCTTTTACACTTTATACGATATGTCGTCTTCAGCTAAGGTACTGCTAATATAATTCACTGTTCATAATCACAGCAAAAATGTTATAATACAAAGTAAGTGCTACATAAAGTTGCCACTTTTGTCATAAACTTAAAAATGTCATAAACCTTCCTCCTGTAATTTGGGTCCATAATAGAAGGTGATAACCTAAATTATGGCCTATTTCTTAACAAAAAGCACGATATAATTGTAATCGTTTGGAAAGCCATTCCAAGGATCAAATAGGAATGAGTAACGTACTTTTGGTGTACGAGAACGTTAGTACGTTTATTATATACTTTCGTACATGAGGTGCTAAAACAGAACGGTAATCGATCACTAATTATTTAAAAGAATTATATAAATATGTACAGCTTTTCTCAAGTTATTTTAACGCGTTTGTACGCTATAGAAAAAATAATAGCATACTCAATATAATAGCAGATAATAGCAGAATCGGTAAAAATAGGAAAGGGCCAACAACTTCGAAATAAATGATCAGTGTGGTGTTGTGGAGGACAGTTCTATATAAGGAGTAAAAAGCTAAAGCCTACGATATGAGACTACGGCCTACGAGCCTAGTCTAAGCCGTGGATTAGTCAAATATAGATCAAATTAAATATTTTGCTGGTATATGCAGTTATTCTATACATAAATATACATTGTTTTATAAGATTTCTTCTTTCCTTCTTAACTTCCGTTATATGGTAAACAGATGTGCTTCACCTACTCGTTTATTTTTCATAATACATTTCCTAGTACATATTTTTATTAAATACATATTTACATATTATTTTCGATTATATTCGCCGAGTATTTGGTAATGCTTCAAAACATAATATAATGACAACAATATATGTAAAATTATAAATCTATTCGATTAAAATATTCAATCTATTAATTTAATACAACCGAAAGATTTTTTTTACGCATTACTTCTCACTAAACACCTACCTAGACTACCAGCTAATGCATTCTCAACAAAGGGTAAGTTCAGTAAGTACGCACTCGATGTGAAAATCGTCCAGGCTAATGTCGCTCTATCATCCATGCATTTTCATCCCGACCAACTTAGTGAATAGTCTTATCTGAGGTTTCAGAGTCCACCACTATAAGTTTCAAGTTCAACTTGACAAGTGACTGAAGCTTATTGATTGACTGAACAGACTAAAGATCTTTCCTTGTTTGTTTTCCTATCTTACATTTTATCAATGTTTTAACTCACACTCACTACGCCATCCGACCAGAGTGGCGTACCAACCTATTGTTTATGCTTACAACTATTCAGACTTCAGCCTGTACCACTCCAAATTTCATATTCTCATGATCACTTACTATACGTTTTCATTTTAAGCGTAAACATATATTGGGGTTTTATTAGAGTGCGAATGCGTATGGAAATTACACAAATTGACAATTTATAGTATTTATTTGCATAAAAACTTAAAATTTTAGATTATTAACAAATTAATGGGTTTATTATTCGCAGTACCAACTTATACTAAAAATATTCGCTTGCTTATAAGGACAGCTGTCAGAACACTGTGGTCCTTGGCTACAGATTTTTTACTCTTGAGTGGTATCGAGGTAGTCGAACAATTGCAAAATGCCCTGCTAGTACGGAAAATCTTAAGTATTCACTGGACAGTAGTTTCCGCTCTATAAGGTGCTTGGCAACATAATTTCATTCTCGACTGTGGTAGCTTTTCAGCCATACATATAAAATGTAATACGCAGAATATTCACTGGACAGCTGCTGCCAGAACACTGTGTGGTACTTGGCAATAAAATGTTCATACTGAAATTCCCTTCTACCGACTAATACCTATAATGTTTACTGGAACATAAAGAAAGCTGCCAGAACACTGTGTGTAATTAACTTAAATTAATGTCTAAAGTATTCATTGCCATTAAACAGTTCCCGGCGCCTATACGGTAGCCCAGATTTTTTCTTGAGTGTAATAGCTTTTCAGCCTAGCCATGTAATACCTAAAATGTTCAAGGACACCTACCGAAACACTATGTGTTGCTTGGTGACAGATTTTTCATTTGTTGATGGTAGGTTTATCCAAGCAAACATTCGCTACATGTTGCTACAACATAGCTTGCCAGAATCTGCGTGGTGCTTGGCGACATTTTTTTACGTTAGCGTGCTGCTAGCTAGGCGAGAATGTGTTAGTATATCTATAGATTTTAATAACCATCAAGAAACCAGGCGCTAGTCAGTTTCGAATGAAAAAATCATACCAGTGAATCAAAAATTTATCTTTAAATTTTTACTATTATTATTATTTGGTAACCAATCCGCCATACCGACACACTAATTCTGTGAAAATTTACATATCCATTTACCATTAAAAATTATACAAGTATCATTCCGAAGATCTTAAGTAATAGGATCCGTTATTTATTACGAAACCCTAAAAAAATACATTGATAATAATCACCCTTGAGCCAAGACATTGAAAATAAGCTTTAAAAGTAATTAAACCATAACAGACACGAAAGACAGCGAACCGCTTTAACCGATAATTAGTTTTTAATGAACGAAGTTTCTCTGAAACAATTTCAATTTTCTTTCATTTGCAGATGCATCAAAAGTCCTTTATTTATATTATTATTTCTAAGGAAAACATACGGATGACGTAGCTGTATCGAATTTATTATGCTAGCTAGAACATAATTAGCGGTGCCAAGGCAAAACAGAGCTTTGTAATTTCGTCGTAACCGCCCGACGTCTGTATGTCTGTTGTCATGATCATTTTATTTAGAGACTATAAACAAACTACAATGATATTTTGTAAATGAAAAGATAATAATCATTCCTACTAATAAAAAACACTGAGTAAAAATACTTTTTTTGTTAACTTATATGGAATAAAATTTTATTATCTATCCAATGGAGTGTAATTATAAATCATGATGAGGTCACATCGTTTACCACTAGAAGTCAGGAGAGTTTGTAGTCAATAGCTATTCTACCACCGTAGTAAACGATTCTATAATTATTTATTTATATCATTCTTTATTACACTAAAGTACAAATGGAAGACTCAATGCTATAATAAATAAAACATTTTCTACCAGACATCCATAAATTAGTAATGGTATTTTTTAATGTTTTTTACTTTATTTTGACGGAACAAGCTAGATGCCCGCCTGATGTTAAGCGCCGGACTAACCTCTGCCTATAACAGATGTATTTTGTCACCAGACACGAATTGCACTGCGCCCATCACCTTGAGGCATAGTTGTTAAGTCTCATGTGCCTGTAATGTCACTGGCTCTCAAGGACTGCTGCCGGAACACACCATTAGTTGCATGGGCACAGATTTTCTACTTGTGGGTGGTCGCTAGCCAGGCGGGCATTCGCAAAATGCCCTTTCACCATGCAAAAATATATAATGAGTTATTTGATTAGAATCTAGAGCTTTATCTGCCTGCATACTCATTTTAAAGGTAGGTAGATACTATACAGATACGTTCACGTTCAACCCTCTCTACCCCATCTTTAGTTTGCAAGCGACGTTAATTCCCCTTCATAAGGGTAGAATCACACTAGTACAATTGAGAAGCGATACAAGCAACCCAACTCTTTCTCTTTCTGTTTTTTCTTTTATGTTTACTATGACGGAACAAGCTCGTGGCCCACCTGATGTTAAGCGGACTGCCATTCATTTCGTCACAAGTGACGAATTGCACTGCGCCCGTCACCTTAAGATATAGTTGTTAAGTCTCTTGTGCCTGTAATTTCTCTGGCTCTCAAGGACTGCTGCCAGAACACACCGTTAGGTGCTTGGCGACAGATTTTCTATTTTAGGGTGGTCGCAATATGCCCTTCTGCGATACCAGCAGTGCCGTAGGTACCTATTATACTCGTAATGTAGTGCCGAAAGTAACATCGGTTCCATTTCATATTGAATATACAGTATACAGTAGCACCGTCAGTTAAAGGGACTGTCGTTGTCGACCTTTGACTAATATTGCAAATGTAAGAGTTTTTGACGACGATTTTTTTGCACTGCTCCGAACTGCACTGCGCTCGTCACCCTGAGACGTACGGTTGCTAGATCTTTAATTTTACTAGATCATTGACTGCTGCTGGAAAACTCCGTTAGGTGCTCGGCCACAGATTTTTTTTGTTAGGGTGGTAGCTAGCCTCGAGAGTATTCGCTAAATGCCCTACCACTATGCGGTGAAGCTCTAGTCAAGGGACATTGGCTCAAGGAATCAACCATGGACCTGCGGCACAGCAGTCCAAAGCTATTACCACTCGGCTATCACTGTCTCAACTTTTGTTGTTGCAAAATTCGGACGTTGCAACTCTAAGGCATGTTTCAGAATGTTCGAGTAAGTTCCGGTTATACTACCCAGAACATATTTAATAAATAAAACAATATATTTGCGTTTCACAGTCATCGATTTAGCCTATCCATCGGTTAAAGCTTGAAATGCGCTGCATGTTAACTGTCATTTTTATCATTCAGTTATTTAATGTTCTGGGTAGTGTAACCGGAACTTACTCAAACATTCTGAAACAGGCCCTAAGAGTGTTGGCAAAGTTTAAAACGCAGAAAAGTTTAGTCATTCGCCCGAATTTGATAGTTATTCAACCACTCTGAATTAAATAGTAAATAAGTGGTACCTATAAACTCTCTATTTCTGAATTTTTACTAAGATTCTGGGGTGAATCTTACCGCTGACTAATAAGTAATCACTGTTTGGTTTACCGGCACCATAATTTGGATTATCTCAAATAAACTCTCCCGTCGTACACTTTTTAATTACCGGTTAGGTATATTTAAACTTTTTTGTAGTGTTGTGTAAAATACATACATGCAAACATAGAATCACGCCTGTTGTCCGTTGGAATAGGCAGAAACCACAGATATCCACTTACTACGATCCTTACATATCTCTTTCGCTTCATCTACACTCATCAATACTTTAATACAGACCTTCGGTTTAGGGTCCTGACCTGGCCTTTTTTCAGATCGTCTTTTTGTAAAATATTACCTATAATATTATTGCTTTGAATATTAGCTTCGACTGTGTACCACCTTTATTTCGAGGACAAAACTTTTCAGACTGCTATTATGTCGGCAAAGAAATTACATTATTCAATATTATTAAGGCGTTCTATTCATATTATGTTTTTTATATTTTTAATTCAGTGTCGTCTAGAAAATGCCAAGAGAGTTCTAAAACTTTTAATTTTATACATACATTTTTAATAGGTTGGTGGCCAAATTAAAACATCTCAAGGGATGTAAATACTGTATCAAATCTATGTTATGAAAAGAAGGTGATGAAATAATACAATATGTTCCATCCAATTTCTTAAGCGCCATGTATAAGCATATAAAATCTGAGAGGTACTTTAGGGTGGGTAGGAGGGCCGAAAATCTACTGGACAGAAGAACTTTTACACTATTGAAGCTATTTGACTGAAACTAACGTGGAACGAACCGCTACAAGCGGCCGCTAATTACTAAAAACAAAAACAACATACAAATTGGAAACGAACAAAGACAACACAAAAAAATCGAAAATTCTATGACTTTCAGGTTTTTTAAAGCGGCGACCGAGGAAGCGAATTTGTCAAGAAACTCTTCGAGATTAGAGGGAGTTGCAGACGAAATATACTTAAAGTCAAATATTTGATCTAAATACGTAGTGGCCCCTATAGCCGTTTGTATTCGTATTTAGTTTTAAGCAAATCGAAAATAAGTAAATAATTTCCGGGACATGGTGTTTTGCCGGCGCATATTGATCGAGCCTTGCCAGATAGTTTTCCGATCAAATAATATAAAAAACCCATTCTGTTAGAGATGCATTATCGTGTACGGCATTTTTGAAACTAGTGAAAAGTAAAGGCCAATTTTCATATCACCGTTAAGAGGCATTTTACATTTTAATGCGGTATACGAAGATTTTAAGCGCTTAATTTACTATCATAGGAAATATCTACAAGTTGTTTAATAATTGATAAAAATAGAATAATCTGTTCTCTTTTCAGTTAATGTACCAGATTTACAAACATAACATTAATTATTTTGTAGTGACCAATCTCCCGCACCTTGTTTTACGAATTAAAGTATACATAGCCAACTTCAGAGTTCTATCTCTTGTATAAAGATTCATCAAATTAACTTAAAAAAAAAACTGTGCATCAGGCATATAATCTTGTTGACACATAGTGTACTAGAATATCGATAATTAATCGTCATTGTAGAAAAAAAAATAAAGATCTTGCGCTAATTTCCACGAATTATATCAGCAGTTTACCACGATATATTGCGTTTAATAAAGTGTAATTCCAAACAAATATTATATGAAAAGAAAGTTCATTCTTTAATTAATCTGATCTTTAATAAATTGTGCTATTAACTCTGTTTTGTTAGACAAGAAAAAATATTTAACATAACTCGAAATGCTTATAAATTGAAATGTACAAGCGCGAGGCGATCAGTACCGCGCGAGCGCTCATCGAGGTAGGACCTGCGTTCGTTTTGCCTTGCTCTGACGTCTCGTACGCGGAACGCTTAGACGCAAGTTTATAGTGCGACCACAGAATTTTGATCATGTCTTTATTTTTTTTTAATAACAAACTATACTTTATTTTTGTTGTCCATAATATAATTATTGTTGTCTTGTTAAGTAACTACATCTTTAGTTTCTGTTCATCCATTGTGTTAAAAAAAGGAAACGTCACAATTATGCAGTCTTATACAGCGTTATTGGAAAAATGCTAACAACCTCAGAGGGTAGACTTCTTCTTTTTGGTCTGCTAGTTTTTGTATTATTCTAGTTTAAATTAGTAACTCACTATAACTTTTGTTTTAGAAGGATAAGATGACAGGCGAATAATTGATTTCCAATATTTTTGGATTCAGTTAATATCTATAAGTGAACACAGCTTAGCATATATAGCAGCATAACTTCAGCAGGAAATTAAACTACCTTCCTTATTTGTACAAAACGGCCTCCCGGCTTTTCCATCATTTGTGCAAACCGGGATACCAGTTAGCGGTCGATAGTCGAATTTACAAATTTACCATAAAATCTAAGTAAGTGTTTTCTGCGTAAGTTTAAGTTTTGAAGCAGTGACGGCTCAGTGGCATTGGCTATGGACTGCCGCGCAGCAGGTCCATGGTTCGAATCCCGCCCAGAGTTTGAGCTTCACCGCATGGTGGAAGGGAATTTTGCGAATGCCCGCCTGGCTAGCGACCACCCTCTAGTAGAAAATCTGTCGCCAAGCACCTAACGGTGAGTTCCGGCAGCAGTCCTTGAGAGCCAGTGAAATGACAGACAAAAATGAGACTTAACATGTATGTCTCAAGGTGATGGGCGCAGTGCAGTTCGTCACTTGTGATGAAATGCATCTGTTATAGGCAGAGGATACCGCTTAACATCAGGTGGGCCTCGCGCTTGTTCCATCACAATGACATAAAAAAATAAATAAAAAAAAGTCCGACTTTCATAATCCAAATGGTTTTCAAAAGGATGCATCCTTGCCCATACAAGAAAGAATCCATACTTATCTGAGATAACGGAAGTATTTTGAATATTTTGATGAAATCTGAAACCAGCACAAATTACATTTTGGCTCCAAAATATTACGTCATTTCATATTAATCTCGTAACTACGTCAACAGTTATAAACCTAGAAAAACGCAATTTTGCATATGTATGAATCATTTTTTGCTCGATACATTTTGCAACGCAAACACTTACCGATGCAAATTTGCGTATTAAATAATCTCGTAACTAATTTTAAACTTCTAAACCAAAAAATCTGAAATAATACAAGTGTATAAATTATATGTAAATAATAATATCAAAGAAGGACCAAAGCCGTAGGTGGTATAGTTTTTCAGAAAAAAATATTGCTCGCCAATACAGTTTTCCCGCTAAAGTTCTTAAAACAATTGGGTTGTTTTAATCTTGTTACTTTAAAATATTTGGCGTAAAAATCTGTAACAATTCATGGCTAAAGAACAATATTAAATTATCATATTAAAAGAAGAATCGAAGTTCTAGGTGAGTCTAGTTACGAAAAAATAAAAATAGCAATTAAATTACTATTTCCCACCATTTTTGTCGTGTGTTCAAACCCCATTTCCAGTATTTTTTTCTATAAAAAGGTGTATTATCATTTATTTTCCATAGAGGAAATAGTGAGCATAAGAGTATATAGTGAGGATTGCATTGGTACCAAGAAGTATATATGTTGATTATAGAGTGCATCAAAGATATTCGATTTAAAAACAAAAAAACCTCAAAATGTGTAAATATATATTTACATTTCGCTGTTTGGGCTACTCAAACTAAATGGAAGAAAATGATATTTTTTTAAAGGTATAGGTGATATATTGTGGTATGGGAATATGAGGGTGACATGTTTAAGTAATGGAAAACAAAAAACGTCATGGGACGTTTGTGGTTGGTACTAAGTTGTTTTCCGGATGCACAGAAAAATAAACCTCAGTCCTAGTCTCAGCTCAGCATGGTCATTATGGCAGACAGTGTTAACGACTGGATATAGATACTGTGTAGAGTGTGAACGAGGAAAATAGCAATTTTTGGAAAATTTAAAAGAAAGAGCTTTTAGTCCGCAGCTTTTAATCAATGCCGTTACGTCAAATATTTATATAATTTTAAGCCGTATAATTATTTTATTATTTAAGTTTATTGTTACCATAAATGATTCAAACATATCTATTTTTATTCATCAAGGATGAAATGTAAATATACGATTCACGATGTAGGTTGACTATTTAATGTACATGCCTACTTCTTTTCTATAACATTAGCAAGTAATCGACAAGAAATTGATTATTTACTCATGCCAATAACACAATTTTTAAATTCGCAACTTACATTTCTTTATAAATGAGTGCTAGTATCAAAATATGTTACTCACAGTCACGCTATTCCGTCGTCACTTCCATCGCTTGTGTAAGCGATGCGCTGGCATTTACCTAAACTTCAGTAGCGTGATTTTGTGAAATGGCTCTTAAACTGGGGAATCTCAATTGGTGGAAATCTAGGCACCCTGTACTGGCTTGCTGGCTTGACGTCAGCTTGCGACTGATGCGCCTTGGTTGGCACAACCCAATAGATCCTCGAACGATGAAAGTGACTGATAACTGACAACATATTCGGGGTTAATTTTAACTCAAAATTGACTATTTTGTCCAGCACACTTTCGAAATCCTCACGCAATGAATCCACGGTTTCTATTTCACACAAAAATGCTTCCTTAGCTGACTCCTAATCAAGATTGTTTACGCAATTACAGATGGTTTGCATGCGAGCAAAAATTCTATCTCTTTTAGCATATAATACCTTCAACTGTATATACACTCACGTCTCCATTTTGCCATTTTATAAATATTAATTGCGTGATTCTCAAACACTGATAAGCAATGGGAAGCTGCGATTGTATATGTCATCGTATACCTCATAAGTGAAGAACTTCACAGCCCTGATCTAACGCAATTTTATATAGGCCTATGTATATACTTGGATAGTTATGACTGCAGCTGCAGTTATTTATTAGCGAATAAATGACGAAACGAATACTTATATTATAATGTAGATGTAAACAAATATCTAATTGATGTAAGCGGGATGAACTAAACTAAGTAGGTAAATAAATGTTTACTGCGAATTGAATTAAAACTACGACAATCTATATTGCGATATGAACCCATTTTTACTACTTACTCCAACAAGTACGAGCATGTATGTAAATAGATGCGTATAACGACGGCTATATTACCACAGAAAGAGCCACTGTTACTATTTACCTAACGAATGCGGGATGATCTAAATAACTACAAGTTATTTATAGCAACGTAATTAAATACACAGAAAGTCATTCTATGAACATATGATAACAAAGCAAATGAATTACGATAGATAGATTCCTTGCGAGGGAACATGAAAATGGAGGTAGCTTGAAAAGGACAAACCGACGCGAGTACATCGAATTGTTTCAACAATGAAGTACAATTTAGAGAAATATATGGTGGCTAGCGCTGATTAAAATAGCCGGTTCGATTAGGACCATAAAATGTTTTCGCGGGTTAAGCGATTTGCGAAAGATATATATTTAAATCAGGTTGATGCGGCGAGAGAATTGGATGACAATAGAACTGCACGGGAGTTGGAAAGAAAGAATCAGTTCAATATAAGGAAGGTGTACAATACCTTTATTGGTCGATGCTGGTGTTTATCAGTCCTTCCAATAGTTATGAAGCATCCCACATGACACAAAATCACAAGTTTTGAGTTTTTCACACGAGAAGATCGGAGGCGCGTCTGTGTATGACTTACTCTCAATCAATCTTGCCACTCGCGTTAGTGCGCGCCACTGTCGCAGTTGTGTGACGCAGTCTCTTTCACACGTATGCAGAGGAGTATGTGCAGGAGTGGACAGATACATAGGGATATAATTGCAACAACCGTTACAGTTTACGTAGAAATCGTCTTTGAATCAGCACAACCAGTCGGTTAGATGCGTATGTATTTATATATATATATATATATATATATATATATATATATATATGTGCGACCACGCATGACTTTTTACAGAATAGTCCGATTTTGATAATTCTTGTTTTATTGGAAAGTGTATGCCTCCGAGGTAATCCCATACGTAAGTTTCATAAAAATCTATTGAATAGTTTATTAGATAAAGTCAATTTTCTAAAAAAATATTCGCTTAGGTAAGAGAATACATATTAAGTAAGTATCCAGGTTGATGATTTAAGGGTGAACTGGCCGGCCCGTTCTCCATACAAACGCGGTTGGGTGATCACTCCCTTATTAGAGGATTTAGGTCCAAAACAAAGCATAATACCGATTGATCTCCTCATTATCTAGGCTTGTATGATGCCAAAATTTTAATAAGATAATTTAGTTGAGAGTTATGAGCTTTGAAACATTTTCATATAAAATTTTCGAGGCTAATAACTTTCAACTTAACTATCATTTTAAAATTTCGGCATCATACAAGCCTAGATAATGACGAGATCAATCGGTGTTATGCTTAATTCTGGACCTTAAATCTCAAATAAGGGAGTGATCATCCTACGGCGTTTGTATGGAGAAGCGACCGGCCAGTTCAACCTTAATGGTATTTGCTGATGTCGACGATGAAGACCATTTTAAACGAGTGTATGATCTTGCAAGCAGTCTTTATCAATAAAAAGAGAATAAGAAATTGAATCGAATTCCATCACTGAAAAGTATGAAATTACTTGTGGAAGTCGGACCATGCTCATGTGAGGGCTTTCAATCAGTATGGTAGGTACCGACCGACTTCAACAATTTATTTCATACTTTTCAGTGTTGGAAGTCGGTTACATTTTTCTGAAAAAATAATATTTATTTAACTTCAGATACATCAAGATCAACATATTGGCCCCAATTTCAAACATTCTGATTCAAGACCTATACTTATGACAATATACTCTAGTTACAACAGTTTAATTTAACTTAAGAAATAAGAGAAACGTTGAAATATAAAACACGAGCAAACTCCCTGCATTAAAACATCTCACCTCGTGTCTGTCTAAGAAATTTTCCTGCATTACTGCGGATTTTCCCTTTTGAGCCTTTTGCCAGACACATTTTTAAGATCCTTACGGAAAGTATAAGCCGTTGAAAATTTTTTTCACCTTTGACGCCAGTTATGATAAGAATTTATGCTCCTCTGCGGTCGAAACTTCCATTAAGTTTTGTTTTAATTTTTAGTACGCACTTACTACATTTAACGATGGATTATAAAGGTTTTATCCGACAGGTAATTAGGTCAGGTGTTATAAAGTTAGTATAGTTTTATAAGACCTAACAATGTCATTAAGAAAGTAATGTTGCTACTGAAGACTGAAAGAGATACTAATGCTCGTAGAATAGGTGTCAAAAAAGCATTTGACAGAGCTGTACACATAAACGCTCCTGAAACTATACACTGTTATTTACACTATACTATACATTATATTTACTGTTTTCCAAAGAAATCGATAACATATTTCTTGTATTATATCCAATCAAACAACGAATTAGAAACTAAAGTTTCTGATTTGCTATTATAACGTTATAGAGCTCTTGTAACGTTTATATTTGGGTAAATAATTTGTGATTCCCTACCTTTTTCTAAAGACTATATTTCTGCCAAATATTACCTACTGGTTTTTTTACACACATTAGGTAACACCATGAGATATCGCAATAGCTGTGGTCATATTCAAATAGTAGAATTATCCCGCAGTCCTCTAGTAAGATAAATATGAGTGCATGACCGTACCACCGGCTTTAGGAAGTCGGATCTAAACCAAGCTTATCTTACATAATAAATGCATTATCTGATTTGAGGTTGGCCCATTTCCAACGGAAAGCAGAATATCATACGGTATCTCGTGGAAATTCTCTTTGCAGTTTTGACGCTTCAGGCCAAGTTCCAGTGGGGTCCAAGCAATATTTAATATGGTTTCTTAGTTTGTCGAGTAAATAAGACGTCAAATTAATATATAATTTAATTAACTGAATATACCGGCTCGCACGCACGGAGTTTAGTTGTTATATATGACCGGTGTTCGAGCAGTAAAGAAGGAAGGATGGAACTCAAGGAAAGATGGCAGCTTCGAGGGCTGCTAGACGCGCACTGTTTACGACTAAACACCGTGAGTGCTAGCCGGTATATTTAATAATTAAAATATTATATAATTTATTTAATTAAGCTAACCTTGATATTATTTATCATTAGTACCTAACTGTCTGAAAGACTTCCGCGACTTGAGCACATAGTTATAAGTATTTATCATTGTTATCAATGTAGCAATGTCCCAAAATCAAATCCCAAGTCCACTCTCTTTCTGAACAGACTCAAGTCACGGACTTCTCTAGGTAGTCAACAATCTAACTATCCTACCTTATATAGTAGAATAGTTAGGCTGTTATAATATAGTTACCTACTCTCGATTATTTTTCCTTTGGAATATTTAATTGTAATGCGAAATGTTACACGGTATGTACCGGAATGCGTGTTTAGTCCTCAACTGTGTGTCACAAGTTGAATTCAACACCAAACAAAACAGTTACATACTTATAATAAATAATAGACTCAGGCGTTACATTGCGGATTCAAATATTGGAAAACATTAAATAAAAATTATAGAAAAACACAAAAAAAAATAGTTGATGTAATGATTTGCAGCGCCATTTTTGATTCGTTTCTTTTTAAACCGGTTTATATGTAATCTATTAGAGAGACGAATTACTTAGCATTCCATGGATTCACCGTGCGGGTGCCGGGTCCATAGTGTTGCAGAGGAAGAGGCCCAGGTCAAAGTGCCTGGGACTTGCAACCCAGTGAGTAAGGTTAGGCCCCTTTATGATGCATCAATGCTGCACCGCTCGAGCCTCTTCCCCTGACTGTTATTTTCATAATATATTATGAAAACATTAGATCATATTAATATTTAGAAAATATCACCAGCCAGATCGTCCACTGTCCTATTATCCGCACGCTAAGTAGGCAGTTCTTCAGAAGGCACTGCTGCTGCACCTTCTGGAATTTGTCCTTCGTCGGCTCTTAATAATACGCCCACAGGAGGAAATGGGGTGAAGGGGGGTGCTATTCTAACCCAATATATATAAATAAAAATATATCTAGTGACGATTCTGGCTACTTTTCCTGTTAAGACGTCATAAACGCCATGTAGTCCAACTGGAATTTTCGACGCGTTAACCTTACTCACTGGCTTGCAAGTCCCAGGGACCTTGACTTGGGCCTCTTCCTTGGGCCTCTTCCACTGCAACGCTATGGACCCGGCACCCGCACGGCGAATCCATGGAATGCTAAGTAATTCGTCTCTCTTTATTACATATGGTTTTCCGCAAAGTAACACATGGATCTATTAATTTATTTTAATATTACTTATCACATTATAATTACTAATGTACTTGTTATATACCCACATATATGATTGTGGCACAGTATTACAATAGGTATATTCTAAAACTGTGACGGTGTTCAATGGCTTCCTACCTACAATTCTCGTAAAAACCTTCAGATTGTGCCTCATTGTCATTAAAAAGCACGGAACCTGTCTTTAAAAGGACAGCCTCAATTATTTCCTGTAGGTAAACACATCAACATATTGGCAAAGAGTTGATTTCATAACTTAGCTCGGATTAAATTTGAATGTCTTTGAATAACTCCCGTTTTCTACACTAGCTGGGTGCATTAGTCTGATTGGATTAAATCATCACTCAACTTGTTTTAACTGGATACCATGCTAGAAGCTGTACTAGAAGATATCTATGTACCCAGAATACAAACATTTCATATTATATTTTGAGTTGTTGTACAAATGTGCCGCATTAGTATTATATTGCAGACGTGCAAATGTTTTGTCAGGTTGCAACAATTATTACTAATTATTAAACATTGTCAGTTGTATATATTGTCAGTAACATTTCTAAATCCCTTGAAATTATAAATACTCTTTTACACTATAAAAGCAATTATCTAATAGCCATTTACTAAGGAGCATTTATATATGTATGTAACTTTTTATTTAACGCACACATAGTTTTATTATTAAAACGGTCACGCGGTCGATAACCTATGCGTTGGACAAACCTCATCAAAGCTACGACACAAATCTCCATAGTTCAGAGTTCCCGAGACGCTGAAGACCACAACGTCATAAAAATACAGCATCATCAACCACGACAACTGTGTCTAGAGTGAACGGCTAAGAAGGAGTTTTTTTTGTTGGCCGCAGATATGATAATGTCGTTGGTAGAGTGACAAAAGTCTATCAGTTTTCCCTCTAGTCTAGTCCCACGGGAAGAGATGGGGAGCAACATTCTAGCCCGACACCCCATGGGAGATACGCCTCCTATTACGGGGGACAAAAAACATATCTGACCCAACGTGAATGTTTATACTTGACGTGTATTAATTTGTAAACTCATGTAACTGAAGATTTTAAAAACGTGCACGTGTTTGCTATAGATGGTAAAAGAATTAAGTATATGCCCTGATCCTAAATAATAACCTAATAAAAACTTATTTCAGAATCGTGGTGCGGTGAAATTTTATCACTCTATGTTATGTCGCAAAATTACTTTAATTTTTAAAATACTATAACAAATGTGCTGCATTATATATAATAAAACCGTACATTACCTGAGTATATTAAGGCGAAATTTTACGATGACAAGCGCGATTCTGACAGAAATTTCTTCTGAGCCTCGTAAAACCTTACACCTGGACACCCTAATAGCTTTGTAGGCGAAAAATAAAAACATTACTGTCTACCTATTCCGTAATCTGTGGCTTCTCTACTTCAGTTTAATTAAAATATCCCGAGATACCTGCGGGGCTGCGTTTCGCGCTCAGTTTTACACTTTTATGCAAGTAGTTTATTTCTCGTTTCTTTTCACGATCCGAGTTTTACCTTTACTGTAAAAGTTTGTGAGATATAATTAGACTTGGAAGTTTTTGAAGTATGAAGTGAGAACTTCCTCATTATTACGTTTAGAAGGTAAGTCTGGACCTTCTATCTACCTAAATATAGTATACTTGTATTACATATAACACCGAACCATTTTGTTCCAATAAATTATCTAACAGCCCGTGGTTGAAATAGGCACACTCGTAAACGCGATAGGTAAGTAGTTAGGTAGATTTCTAATTAGAATAATAAAAATACTGTTATATGTTTATCTTCTTAAGTACTAAAAGGAAGGGTAATTTTGGACATCCTATCTACTTTTTTTGACAGAAACATTGCTTAGAGGCGATACAGTACCTAGTATAAATTGCCCTATTATTATGAGGAAAGCGCGACGTGGTCACCTCGCGTACCTATTACCAAGAACAGAGTATCTCTTGTTAAGTATATGTTCCGTGGTATATCTCTGCCACGGATGTCGATAACACTCGAGCACACTCTTCACTCCAGACTACCCCAACAGAAGCGTTTTTAAATCATCATACTTCGCGACGTAATTGCTTATCTTAACCTCTCTCTCTTTGCTTACTCAATGCCATAGAGTAACTAAGCCCGATTTACATTTAAACATTGAGAAATTGCGTCCTAATGTGGGCGAGCGAGTTTTAACAATTATATTGGAAAAAAAAATGGATGTAGACTTAATTCAAGACTATTTATTTACAAGAGCTAATCAGATAAATTTTCTCTGTACTAGCGTACTGTGCTAAGCTTGAAGGTCTACACGCCCCGGCCGGCCAGTGGGTACTGGGTAGCCCCCTGAGCACTAGCCTCGCCGAAAAATTGGTCCCTGGTCTATCCCACTAATGAACTAATTCAACAACTTACTACTTCTCTCGCTGGAAGCGTTCAAACGCGCATTACCTACAATAACTTTACTCGCTATATGACTATCGGCAAGTTTAGAGATGCGTGTGAGAAATAGGAAGGAAACTCACAAAATCGATTTTTTTATATTATTTTTATTTATTTATACATATATGATAGGCTAGCCTACTATTTCACCTGATGGTAAGAGATGATGTGATCGAAGTTGTTGTTCAGGCTGACCTAGAATTACTGGCTCTCAAGGACAGATTTTCTACTTGAGTGTGGTAGCTAGCCAGGCGAGCATTCGCAAAATGCTCTATCACCACCCTAAGACCGCAACCGGAACCGGACCAGGCAATGTCTTTTCGTACTCTCGTGTTTCCTCATCCAATACAGATCCGATTCAATTTTTTTTTTATATTACTATTTTAAGAAAGAGTATATCTGACTCACATCGTATTCTTCTATGTTAAAAATGTTTCAAATTTGTCTGACGGTCATCTGACCATGGCGGTAAAACGGTGCAAGTTTTCTGATTTTCAAGGTCACGTTTACTTTTGTAATACTTAGGTGCTGAAATAATTGAAGTGCCAGGGGCGTGTCTAAAGCTGGCCTAAACTTTATGCAAAAATAATTATTGTTCTAGAGGCATTATCCAGGAAGAAAACTGGGGCATACATTTGTAAGGAAAATCGCTCGCTGCCTTACCTCTTAACTCGCTACTGTTCATGTCTTATTGATGTGTAATTCAGGCTTAACCTTAAGAGGAACGGGAAGTGAAGCTCCTACAGAAAAATAGGTATTTTAACAAAGTGATGCTGTCTCGCCGCTAAACGCCCGAACAAAATAGTGCGATAGAGACAATTGCAGCTCTTTCAAGTTTTGACTTAGAATTTTAGTAAGTACCCATTAATTCTAATTCCTTGAATATAATGATAAAAATCAAAACCTATAAACCTGGACAATGATATATAGGACATTTCCAAAAATCATCAAAATCGGTGATTGTTTAGGGGGGTAGAAACGTTTTCTCTTTTTGTAATTCGAGACTAGGAAGTCTCCTCCAGTTTTAAGGCGGGAATACACATGACTGTAGCTGGCACACTTGCGTAAAAGCTCCTTGTATAGTACCACTAACTTAACTGTGCAGTTTTCGAGGGCGCTACTGGTCAAGGAAAGCAACTACAATCTGTCACAATTTGAGGGAAAGTTTTAGTTCATTTTTCTGCCACCTGAACAGATAAGTTGGTGGGACTGTATATGCCTGGCATGCAAAGTGAGGAAGGGGCTGCGGGGGGCTGTCTCGTGAACTGGTTTGTGTATACATCTTGCAAATACAGGCATGCAAGGTTGTCAAAAGACGCAAATTACATGGAAGTTTAACTTGCAAATCTATCCACATTGCGCCAGCAACTTCTATATGCCGTTAACAAGCATGCTAGCCATTGTCCCAATCTACAGGCATGTGTATCCTCGGCTTTAAGCAATATAGTCAGTATCTACTTACAGCTAGGTAGATACTGCCGAATTAATGACAGCAAAATTACAGAATTTCCTATATCAACAGCTTCCGGTCTGTTATGGAGCCGGATATTAAATGGAGCAGGTAGCTCAGTCAGTACATAGGTACTTACAGAAGATACCTTCGAGCCGCCTTTACCTCTTGACTTGACCGCGAACTAATTTCCGCTCCAAGTCTCACAAATTTCACGTGATCTATGAAATTGTTTTATTAGTTGTAGATTACGAATATTTATTCGTATAGCTTGTAGATCACGTTACATCCAAATATAATATACCTACCTATTTAGGGTCAAAGAGAAGAGTTGTCGTGGATTTTTGTAGCAGTAGGTAAGCGGCTCTGAATATATTGATAGTTAGGTTCCCACAGCGCAAAACGGTGAGATGCCGTTATCTGTCTGTTTTTTTTATGCCTGATAGGTTAGCCTTTAACCACTATCTCACCTGATGGTAAGTAATGATGTGGTCGAAGATTTTGTTCAGGCTAACCTAGAAGTACTGGCTCTCAAGGACAGCTGTTGGAACTCACCGTTAGGTGATTGGTGACAGATTTTCTACTTGAGGGTGGTAGCTAGCCAGGCGGGCATTCGCAAAATGCCCTACCACCATGCTATAACGACTGCCATCCTAAGACGACAACCGGGACCGACGGCATAACGTGCCCTCCGAAGCACGGAAACGCGCAGTAGTAATGTCACTAGCGGTCACGCATCCAACTCATGACCGCCCGCGACGTTGCTTAACTTTGCTGATTGGTTGAGAAGAGCTAAGTAAACTTCGCTACGAGCGCTTCTATAGAGAGTCTGTCCGGACGGACATCTCTAGCTCGCCAATGGATGAGTTGTACCTAAACCTGAATTTTAGATAATTTCTGCAAGGACATTGACACAAAGACTACTGCTGACTTAAACTGTACTGTATCAGCCGGATTCTCTCAGATCTGATACACCATCATATAATAAATACCCAAAATTTTGCCTATCTTTAGTTAGGGATACTGAGACGGAACCCAAACTAAAGATAGGCAAAATTTTGGGTAGTGTAATCCGAGCACCACCTCTATTATGCTTCCTATAGCTTAATGCTATAGCACTAGGCTCTAAGAAGCATAACAGAAGTCCTCTCGAGTTAACCAGCTAGGGTATCGCAGACTAAAGTAGAATGTACTTCTACACTTTTGTACTAGATGGCGCTTATTTTAATTTTATTTTGTTTACCAAGTACAACTTTGCAGATCTATTTTGGCAAAAAATTTGGGCCTCCTGTTACCACCTACATTTTTGAAATAACAAATATCAAAATTATATGCTTATTTTTACTATATTAGTTATTTTTTGGAACATTTTTCTTTTTATTATAAGGTTACACACTTACAAAGCAGAAATATTTTATCCAGTGGCTCATAATTGCTGTATTCTTGTCAAATACATAAATGTGTAATCTTTACACATAAACACATATATGTGTAATCTTTACACATTTATGTATGGTCTGGAAGAGATCGCTGTAACCGATAAGACCGTCCATTGGACCTACTTAAGTTAACTACTCCATGTATTGTTTCTTTTGTTAATCTGTTGTCTATAAAGAGTTATCGTATTGTATCGTATTTCACATCAACGAATTCAAACTATAATGAATTCATACAAGTTATATCCAGACTGAAGTAATAGCAATCGAGCATAAGCAGAAACAACGGATAGTATTAACTTTTATTCTAGATGGCGCTTAAATAAGTAAAACAATTTTTGTTTTATTAATATAATTTGTAACAAAATATGATTAGAATGAACCTTATAATATAACACTAGAAATATTTCTCGAGCGGTTCACCCAATATCTGCTCAAGTTTTCTAATGGCGTCCTTGGTGGATGCCTCTATTCTAGAATCACCATCTTCCAGGAGTTCAGCTAAGAACGGCACACTTTCCGCCAGTAGTGGCAGCCAACTGCTGCCCAGCTGGCTAGCCATAGCGACGAGGCAGTCGAGGGCGGTTACTCTGGAAAAAAAGATGAATGTCCATTATAATAAGTACAAAAATATAAGGTCAATTTTATAACTATATAGACTCATTACGCTCTTGTAAACCCAAAAGATAGTGAGTATACAACCAACCATGTTCCCAAAGAGGGTTGGTTAGACAAGCGGGAACCCATATGTTAATTTGAACCCAAAATCATTGCACATGTGAATTTCTAGTTAATTTCGAGGCATCTCCTATAAGAACATCAATTTAAAATGTACCAAAGAATCAAAAAACACCTCAAAGCATAAAACATTGTTTAAATGTAAAACGAGATGCCTTATTTTCTTAAATACTTTGAATCTTAAAAAATAACCTATCTCTGTTTTCAACCCACAAATTTTCTTGTATCTACCTAATACGTAACTCAGGTCTGTGATGTAAGTGAAAAATAAGAAGACAACACTTAAAACACAGTTAATAAAGAAAAGAATTGAAGATGGCGCGGCAAATCATTACATCTCAATTGTACACTTGACACAAGTGAGAATGAGCGATTTGAAGCGCTCTTCGATTCGTTAAAGAAATGAATCGAAGAATATTTATGATAGCAGGTTTCGTCTGCGACTTCACCATAATGTAATTTGGTGACAACAATTATTCATGAACTTTTCAGTAAATTGGAAAAATAAATCTTAAGTATTGTATCAGCCGGATAGTTCAGAGCTGAACACAGCCTCCATTATGGGGGGGCTTGCCATAGTCCCCACGCTTGGCTTAGGGATCGCAGTGCGAGATATTAGTTCCTCAGAAAGCGCTGCTAACCACCCTGAGTCGCCTCTTACTCCACACGACACCCACGGGTAGAGATTGGGAGGTGACATTCTAACTATACTAAATTGCATCACAGTCCAATCAACTGTTTTTGACTAAGGGGTATACACAAACGGTCGCAATATTAACTAGATATAATATAGTAGGAAAAAACCCACCTAATCTCGCCATCATTGTGCCTAGTCTTCAACAGTATCTGGTAGTTGAGAAGCTTCCATAGCGAATCATCAGCTGTAGCCACAGCGAATTGTGCAACACACGGTATTATGAACTCTGCCGCTCTAGATTTAAGGCTGGCAATGCCACCCATTGTGTTCTCCAGTTGATCAACAACCGGTTGCATTAGAGTTTCAAATCTATCCTTATTAAGGAAGCTCTGACTGTCATATAAAAACACAATATGGAGCGTTTTGATAATGTATGCGATGAGGGAAAGACATTTTTGTTCGGTGTCAAAGTAAAAGTCCTCAGTTTTGCTGTTGTTGCACGCGTCGAGTAATTCTGCAGCGTTTTTAATGAAGTGACCGGCGAAGAGCACGAACAGGCCTTTTAGTTTATCGGCGACTGCGCTGCTCAATCTGGAATTCAAAGAATTCCTGTTAAACTGTGAAATTACTTTTTTTTTTGAAGCAGTGATGGCTCAGTGGCATTGGCTATGGACTGCCGTGCCGCAGGTCCATGGTTCGGATCCCGCCGCGGGCTTGAGCTTCAACTAAACCCAAAAAATATGGTAGCTTGTCTTCGTTGGTTGAAAGGTCTGTAGGTGTCAAAAACAGATACTATGAATGGGTTGGGGACATCAAGTATTATTTTTGTGAGACTGTTCTTCTAATTTTTTTTTTTTTTTTATGTTATTGTGACGGATCAAGCTCGAGGCCCACCTGATGTTAAGCGGACTAACCTCTACCTATAACAAATTTCGTCACGTATAGTCACGAATTGCACTGCGCCCGTCACTTTGGGACATAGTTGTTAAGTCTCATGTGCCTGTAATTTCACTGGCTCTCAAGGACTGCTGCCGGAACACACCATTAGGTGCTTGATGACAGATTTTCTAGTTGAGGGTGGTCGCTAGCCAGGCGGGCATTGGCCAAATCGGCAAAATGCCATTCCACCATGCGGTGAAGCTCAAGCCCGCGGCGGGATTCGATTACCGTGGACATGCTGCGTGGCAGTCCATAACCAATGCCACTGAGCAATCACTGCTTCAAGTCTTATGTATAGAACATCTGCCAAAAACTGTGTCTTAAGATCAATCTCAACTTTGAGATGCATTTATCTAAGATGTAGTGTACAAATGCGCATGAATAATTAACTGTAGAAGGGCACGCCTTCGTTAGTGAAGAGATATGTATATAATGGTAAAGTTGAACTTAGAAGTCCTCAGATGGTGGGTAGCTAAGTTAGATCTCGTACACTGCCATCTCTTGTCAAGAAAATCTTAAGAGATGATGAAGGGAACAAATACGACATATGAGCAACATGCTACTACTCACACCGATGTGAGTGTGGTGTTGCTATACATTGGGGACACACCGAGGCTCCCAATCATTTCAACGCCCTTTTATTACCCGAAATAAAGCGTGTATACTACCAACAAAAGCATACCCAGCGAGGGGATTCGTCAGACCTATGGCTGTCCATAAAAGCCAAGCCATAACTTTTTACGTTGTGTGTTGTTAGTTAAAACATCCCGCGAATACCCACTGGATAGCTTACCACCCTCATGTAGATAATCTTCCGCCAAGCATATAGGTATTTTTTTATTATGTCATAAAGTGATGAGATGGATAAGTCACCCGACTGATGGTAAGCATCACGCAATCAACATTTGCAGTGTCACCATTCTCATTCATTTTTACACTGCACTCCGAGACTTTAATTATTATGTCTTGTTTACCCAGAAATTTCACTTGCAACATTGCTTAAACACAGTATTGTTTGCACACTACTGATTCGAGGCAAATAATCTGACTCTGAGGTGGTACCACCAAGACGTACTCCTGCTTAATAGACTACACCTACACCTGGTAAAGCCTGTTTACGATCTTCCACTACATCATCAATTATCGTCAGGTTAGATTGTGGTAAAAATCTTAGCCATCAAAAAAAATTATCATGTCCTGTGTTATTAGGGAAAATAAATTGTACCAATTCCACGTATGCGGGGTAAAGATAAGAAGGTGATAATTAGAAGTAAAGGCTAGCATGGAATTCACCAACATTGAAGAACAACTTGCGCGTTTCTATAATTAATGAAACAGAAAAACTTACCGGTAGAATGTAATGGCCCGTTCCTTCTGCCCATCGACATTGGTTCTTATCGCCCAGTCGTAGATTTTAAAATAAAACGGCCGGAAGCTCGTTTCAGACAACTTGAGCACCAAACTGACCAGAGCATTCACCACCTCGTCTTCAGCCCTGTCTATTACTGCAGGATCAATATCCTTATCAGCTACATCACTGCGCAACTGTAGTGCGTTAAGAAAGAATGCAGTCAAGTCTTGTTGTAATGCTGTGAAGTCCGCAGGGGTCACATTGGCAAAGCTTTCAGCTAACACAGACATCAATGGACCGATAGCGTCAAAGTTATCTTTAACCAAAAGCATCTGATGAGTCTCACTCACAACAGGAATCAAAACTCTGGGTGGTATTGCTGTAGCAATCTTCTTCTTGATGTTAGCTAACTTTGTAACTACCACAGAAACTTTCTCTTGATCAGAATTCTGCCACTTTCCATACAGGATGGAATATTCGTACAGAATTTTCTGGAGATATGGACTCAAAAACATTGGGAGACTTTCAACGATTTTCGATATAGCTGTCACAGTACTGAGGAGAACTAATTCAGGCATGTCGGCTTTGCGTTGATTCTTCAACACTTTAATCAGTGCAGGCATGAACCTACGAAGGCTGGCCAAGGCATGAACCTTCAAGTTACTGCACAGTTCTGCCAGACACAAAACAATGGAAGCCATAACATTTCCAGATATATTTGCACTGCAAGTGTAGTCTGTCACTATCTCTAGTACAGGTTTGAAAGGGTTAGGGTTCTTTGCTGCCAGCATTCTAGTTAATAGCTTTAAAGATAGTAGGGCAGTCTGTTGGTTCAGCTCCAATTCTTGAGCAGCAGTTTCAGAAATTTGCTCAGTTTTCTCCTCTATAGTTTTAATAATATCCAAAAGTGGTTGCAGCAGTGATAAGAGCAATTCCGTGTCTACATTTGCAAGGAATTCCCGGTTGTGCTGGATCTTGGAATTTAACAACTCCATTGACTTTCTTCGTACAGTCTGCAAGGTGTGTTTCAGCAAACCCCTTATTACATTCAAGAACATCGGAGCTGATAGCAAGTTGTTTGTGTGATCTAACAAGTCATAACTGTGATGGAGCATAACTCGCCAGTACTTTGCCGTTTTTTCGTCAGAAACTTTGGATATCGATTGAATGAAGGTCAAAATATTAATTATGAGCTTTTTATAGTGTAATTCCATAGTTTTTGTGTCAGTGGCTTGCTCATTGTGTTGTATAAATCTTGAAGAAGCGAGACATGTGTTCATGAAGGTGATGCAAGCATATTTGTAATGCCGCAGCTGATTTGGAGTATGTCCATTGATACTGAACACTTCGCTAGTATCTGTGTCAGTGTCCATGGAATCCTCTTCTTTCTGCATCGGTAGAGATTTAATATGAAGAACAAGTTTGATAAAACTCTCTAGTCCGATTTCTGGTGGAAACTCTAAGAGAATGCTTTGACCAAAGTCGAATCTATTAATAGGATCTTCTCGATCAGCAAGAGTACGAGGCGGCATTTTGTCTTTCTTTTTATTTTCAGCAAAATGAGTGACGTGCGCTTCGAGCAACAAAGCAATGAGTACCCAAAGGAATTCATTGGCACCAATTGTTTCCATCAACTTTTTGTAAAGGGGCAATCTTCTATGTTCCGGTACATGCAAAACGACATCGGCGAATATACGCAAAACTGGGACAACACGTCTCTGCAACTGCTGGATCTCTTGCTCAGAATATTCACTAACACTTTTGTCTAATTTTACCAAAATTGGAATCAGAGTTTCAATTATCTTAGTGATAATTTGAAAGCTGTATGCATCATCATGTCGCAATACTGATGAGCCTACGAATGTGAATATTTCCATTGTGTGGTGAAGTACTTGCTCGGGTAATATGAACGCCGCGTGTGATAAGAGAATAAGTGCATGATGATGCGTTTGGGGGTTCTGGGTTCCCCTAATACATTGAACAATAAGTTCCACATTGAAAACAGACTTCACAGAGTTTAAAACGTTTTTATCAGTTTCTTTTACAAACTTCTTACAGTAATACCACAAGGACGAGAGTATCAGCTGCTTCGTGTATTCGACGTAAGATTGCTCTTCGAACCTCAAGCACTTGTTAAGGATTTGGAATAATAGAGAAACGAATGCGTTATCCAAGTCCATTTTCTTTTTGTTCTGAACAAATTCAAGTATTGCAACACCCAATCTCCACTCTTCTGTTTCTGTGAGTTGATATGACAGCATTGAAACAGTGCTCTTCTTTTTCTTGGATAATCTTTCAGGGTCTTCCACATTCAACATATCTTCCAAAACAGGTTTGAAATCATAAAAAGTAATGTGTATTTTCTTCATAACTTTTGATGCTACACTTGATATTGTAGGATTACTGCTGACTGCGCCAGCTAAGGCAATAAGTCTGACTAATGCTTTGCGCATAGAATCTGGAGCCTTCTTGAATACATCTTCTTCAATTTGCTTCATAATTAAAACTGATGGACTTGTAAAGGACTGGTCCTCTTGTAAAATGCATTCCCTATACTCTTTTAACCCTAATTCTATGGACTTCCAGATCTGTTCATTATCAAATGTTGTAATAGTTGACTCATTTATGAGGCTGTATACATGTCTCAATATATTTGACTTGTAAATATCAAATACTAATTTTGAATCTAAAGTGTTTTTCATCAACTCTTTCTCGATAGAATTCAAAGCGGGCAAAATATGGATGAATGCAGCAGCATTATTAAAGCTATTAAGGATTTTAACGAGACTGCATTTCACATGTGCAGGTGTGTCAGAGTTGAGTACTGCAGTCAGTTTCAACAAACAGTTGCGTCGAAAGACTTTGCTCTGTGCGTCCTTCGCGGTCAGTATAGTATGAAGAACTTGAGTGACTTGATTGTGGTCCATTAAAAGTTCTTGTTTGTGTTCAAGCAGCTCTTGTAATAAGCGTGCGTAAATGTTGTTTTTGTCTGTCTTCTCTTTCAACAATTTGGCTACAATGTCCATCGCACATTCTCGTATCAATGTAACACAACTGTTTAACGCAAATAGGATCATTAAAATTACCACATCAGATTCAAACAGCCATTTTGAATCTGCTTGCACATGGACAAATTTCGTCAAAAGCTTTAAACTTCTCAATTGAAGTTCAGGTGAAATAACATCTTTGGGGTCAGCGGCATAAAAGATATGACCGCATGCAAAATTTGAAATGAATTCAAACTTTTCTTTAGGGCTCTTGAAGAATTTGTTTAATAGCTTTTGCAGCAGTTTCACATAGCTATCAGCATAATTTGGAATGGCACATCCCGTTACACAGATCTCATACAACCTTCTGATTAAAATCATTTCTGACGTCTTACAAACATTACACCATGGCTTCTGCACTTTCTGTACATTCATGTCTTCAATAACTCTAGTGAACAAATATTCAATCACTTCAAACAATATATTATCTGTCCTAGCTTCTTTGAAGAATTCGAGCATGATTTCACTAGAGAATGTATTACCTTCAGTTGACATCACTATAGACCTGCTTTCAACAGACTCCAGAAGCAAATTAAGTATTCCAATGATTTCTTCAACACTTACTTTGTCGAAAGAGCAAGATTTAAGGAGTAGATAAAGACAAATTTCTAAAGTATTGCTCTTGTTCAGTTTATTTTCATCAAGTATGTCATCGAAACTGACTGACCTATCTTGAAATAATACTTTGAAAACACAATTTCGAATCATTGTATGGTTTTCATCATATTTATCTGGTATATTTCCCCTGAGTTCAAGTCTTGCTCCTAGCCTTGACTTATGTATCAACCAGGCTAATTTTGCAGATTCTTCATCATCTGGGAACAAAAATGGTAGCAGTGTCAAGAGTACCTCTTGATTGATAGGCATTGACTCTGACTCACAAAACTTTAAAATTGCTTTTGCCACAACTGATGTCCACATCTTTTCCTTATTAGAACAGATCTTAACTAATATTTCTGTCAATTCCATTGCATTAAGAATTTCCATCAGTTTATCCATAGGTATATCAAGAGCGGCATCTACAACATTAGGATGATCATCCACTAGTCTGCTAAGTATTGAATCTTTTGCAAAATCCTTATCCTGCTTTGTTATTTCAGTGAACTGTTGGTCCATATATTTAATGGCTTGAACTCTTACTTGAGGATTGACATGGTTAAGTTGCTCAAATAGGTATGCTCCCCCAACTTTGTGAGCTATTGAAGGTTTGAACCCCAGTAAATTTAGCAATTGTTTCCGTCTTGGTTTAGTCAACTGCTTTGATGAAATTTTTTCTTTGACCGTTTTATCAAATGCTTCAGGATATTGAGTCTCAAGACTCTTTAGGAAAGCTGCATACCAATTGAATATTTTGGTGCCAAACTTGTCTACTTGTCCTTCTTCTTCCTTATCTTCCATTATTTGTACATCTAATGTTACCTTTTCCTGTTTTTTAGGCTTGTAAGAAGCTATAACAGACCTGTAAAACAATATTAACAAAACTTTAAACAAATATACATAGGTATTACAAAATCACAAATATACGATAGGAAAAATTTAAGTCATGTGCGGGATTCGAACCCGCGTCCATCCACCCTTTGAGCCGGGGTATGCTCTAACCAATTGTGCTAACATGACATGACGTCATAACTCGAATCTTTCCTATCGGTCTTTAACCATCGTATTGGGATGGAGCGACATCTATAGTACCACTTGCGTTGTACTACAAACAAGACCAATTTTGCAATTGGTTTTTTTTTTGTTTTATACTGGACTGGATAGCACTTGACCACTATCTCACCTGATGTTAAGTGATGATGCGATCGATGATGGAGCGCGCTTACCCAGAAGATACCTATTCACTCGCGTTTTGAAGACCCCCATATCGTACTTAACCGGAAACACAGAGTCAGGCAGGGTGTTCCATTCCCTGGCGGTTCGTATGATAAACGAAGAAGTAAATCTTAAAAAAAAAAATATTTAGGTGTTACGATTGACGAGAACCTTTCATATAAGAACCACATCATTGATCTATCGGGTCGAGCGCGGAAACTAATTTACATTATGAAAAAGTTGAGGGACTGCACCCCGATAGACATTTTAAGACAAATCTACCTTGCATTGTGCCAGTCTGTGTTACAGTATTGTGTCTCTGTTTGGGGTAGTGCTGGCAAAACTATTTTTATTACTATAGAAAGAGCACAAAGGGCCCTTATTAAAGTCATTCTTAAAAAACCTTTCCGTCAACCTACAGATAGCATTTACAAAGGATTTAAAGTTCTACGAGTTAGTCAACTATTTGTTTTAACTGCAGCTGTTAAAGCTCATAAGGCTTTTCTAAATCGCGATGACTATGACGTCTTGATTTCAAAACGTGTTTTCCGACTTCCACTACCGCAAGCTACATCTTTACTAACAAGAAGAGGTCCCACTTTCTCTCACTTTAATGTATATAACAAAGTTTGTAAGCACTGTGAAATTAGGGATTGCAAAGTCTCTCTTTGTAAAAAAATTGTCAAAGAATTTCTCATAAAGCTCACCTATGAGGAAACAGAGGATTTAATATAAGTTAGATAATATCAAAACCGGCATGTTTAGGGATACTTCTACCGACTCTCACTCTCTACACTCAACCTACTTCACACATTTATATTTTATACTATTCAACATATTATATATATATATATGATACTTAATACTTAAACTTCTGCACCTAATTGTTATTTTATTTTGTATTTTCGCATCTCTGGGTTCCAAGACACAGGCTTTTGCCTAGTTTGGAACTCGTCGTTCGTCGTTTAATAGATTTGTTAACTGTGTTCTAAATAGAAGTGTACTTATTGTGTAACTCTTTATGTAAATAAATATTATTATATTATTATTAAAATCGCTTCGTTCGGGTAAACGGAATATCCACCATAAAGCGGTGGCGCTTCTGAGTATCCTTGGAAGTCCGATTAAAGAATGGGGATGGCGGAATCAAATTGAGAAGTTCCATTGCACACTCACCGAAATGTATCCGATAAAAAACCGATAAACAAGCGACTTTGCGGCGATGTTCGAGACTCTGGAGTCACTTGCGTACTAGGTGGTCGTCGTTAATGAGTTTCTTGGCTCTCCTCTCAATAGCTTCCAGTGTCTCCAGCTGGTATTTGGCAGAACCATCCCAAAGGTGAGAACAGTACTCCATACATGACCGGACTTGGGCTTGATAAAGATTAAGCAACTGTCCCGGTGAGAAGTATTGTCTCATCTTAGCCAAAACACCAAGCTTTTTTGAGGCAACCTGGGCTTTGGACTCAATATAGGAGCCGAAATTGAGAGTTGGTGTTAATGAGATGCCAAAAAGCTCGAAACGGTTACTTATCGGCACGGACACATCCCTGAAAGTAGGAGCCAGGTGAAAAGGGCTCCGTTTGGCGGAGAAAAGACACGCCTGGGTTTTAGCAGCATTGAACTTAACTAGATTGGCATCGCCCCAATCGGAGACTGCCTGCAAAGAAAAGTTCAAGCGCTGAACCATCGCTTCCCTATGAGACTGGATTTGTAATGCACTGGTTCGTGCGTTAGATGTGTAACTCTCCACAACGGTGCTGTCATCTGCGTACCCAAAAATACCGGGTTTCAGCAGGTAATTAATATGCAGCAAAAAAGTGTTGCAGAGAGTACTGATCCTTGGGGGACTCCGGCATTTATAGCCAATTGGGCGGAAGAACAGCCATCGATGACTAATTGAGCAGAAGGATACCTCTGTTGGGCCACGTCAGCTGCCACACTGAGGTAGTTTGTGAGCCTTGTTGTCTCCTCATATCCGCTGTGCGAACGGTAGACACTAGCATAAAGTATCTTCTCCATGCCGTTGTCCACCAGAACCCACATGATGGAAAATTTGGGGTCTTCAAGGTTACGGAGACGTCGATAACAAATGTCATCGCGAGCATACATACAAACTCCTCCTCTGGCCCTAAAGCTATGTTCAAGAACGTAGCCCGGGTAGGCAAGGTATGCAGCGTCAGCTGGACATTTGATCTGCGTCTCCGTGAGGAACAGAATATGCGGTCTTGCGGTCTCAAGATGGTGGTGGACTGAGTCGATATTGGAGTGCAAGCCTCGAATGTTTGAGAGGTGCACTTGAAGAGAGAGGACGTGCTTCCGCTGTTGGACCTTTATTCTGTTTTTGTTGCCTTTCATTTTATGGGGAGTGAAGATAGGTAAAGGGAAACGGAAGTGGAAACGAGGCGCATATAATCAACCCGTGATACAAATTAGGCTTTTTCACCCAATGGAAACCAATCCTGGAAACCGCGGGGACGCCCGAGCCCCCCCAGAGGTGTCCATCGGGACCTCTCGTCTGGTCGCCAACCAGCACGATGGCGCACCTCCAGGATTTTTCGCGAGATGGCGGGGCAGCCTTTCATGAGTGGCTGGCTCACTACTTGGGCCCCCAACTATCTGCGGTCGGCCAGCGGAGAACCGTGCCTCGGATCCCGCTGCTCTCCAAGATTGGCTGCCAGGTAAATTGACCCTCAATGTATCACGACCAGCTTAAGTAATAAGCGCAACTGTTTCCGACCCGTTTCCCATATGGGCTTCACCAAACATCATGCCGTAACGCGACAGCTTGGCGGCATGGCTTTGTCTGGTGGGTGGTAACACGCCGCGGCCTACCATCTGAAGAAGTACTGCTCTTTTGGCGTCACCCAGGGGACACGTGTAGGACATCGAGGGCTAAATCCTACGGACGCGAGCAGTATAGTCCCCCAAAATATAATATTTTATACTTGGAAATGATGACGCAACCTTATAATTTTAATATTGTTAGGTTTGCAATAACGCCTGCTATGCGGATTTCATTACGAAATCACAAATATACGATAGGAAAAAATATTTTTTTTAGTACAACCCAAGTGGTACTATAGATGTCGCTCCATCCCAATACGATGGTTAAAGACCGATAGGAAAGATTCGAGTTATGACGTCATGTCATGTTAGCTCAATTGGTTAGAGCATACCCCGGCTCAAGGGGTGGATGGCCGCGGGTTCAAATCCCGCACATGACTTAAATTTTTCCTATCGTATATTTGTGATTTTGTAATGAAATCCGCATAGCAGGCGTTATTGCAAACCTAACAATATTAAAATTATAAGATTGCGTCATCATTTACAAGTATAAAACCAATAGCAAAATTGATCTTGTTTGTAGTACAACGCAAGTGGTACTATAGATGTCGCTCCATCCCAATACGATGGTTAAAGACCGATAGGAAAGATTCGAGTTATGACGTCATGTCATATTAGCTCAATTGGTTAGAGCATACCCCGGCTCAAGGGGTGGATGGACGCGGGTTCGAATCCCGCACATGACTTAAATTTTTCCTATCGTATATTTGTGATTTTGTAATGAAATCCGCATAGCAGTTGTTATTGCAAACCTAACAATATTAAAAATACATAGGTATTAACTGAACGAAAAGACTCAGATCCAATTTTCCCAATCTATGGTTTGTATATAAAGTTATCCGTTTATTATAATATATAATATAATATATTTATTATAATAAACGGAAACTTTATATTTTAAAATAAAACATTAAAATATGGTGCTTAACACTTAGCTATCATAGAATGTTCAACCTAGTCGCAGATTTTAAATTTTTTGCACACCAGTTATAGAAAGAGGAAAACACCTTTTTTGGACTTAAATGACATGTTATGAAGCAGTGATGGCTCAGTGGCATTGGCTAAGGGACTATTTTTTGCCTTTCCGGATAAGCGAAGCTCTACTTGTATTGAGACCTGAAAAATATAATACATTAAAAAAATCAAAATAGTGACTTACTCAATAATTATCTCAGGTTTGTAGTTTTTCAGATCCAATTCTTCAATGAGAATTTGTGGTAGCTTAGAAAACCTCATAAATTCTTCATTGTTCTTTTGAATCTGGGGCAAAACACTTGATAGAATTGCAATAACGAGGGGCAAAATATTAATTTTCTGTTCTATCAACACCTTCAAATGTCCACACAATGTAAACATCACATCAGTTGACAGGTCATTCAATATTATGGAATCCATCACTTTATAATGTTTCTGGTTTTCCAGCAAAATTGAAATGAGCAATGTTGCATCATAAGACAAATCAAACGAGGTGGCAAAAATGTTATGCACAAGTTGGTCAAGTACCTGATATCGGATATTTGTTTTTGTCATCATATAACCTAATACAATGTAGCCTGATGCTCTGAAATCTTCTATAGGTGACGTAATTGCTTTCTTAATTACAACTAACAAAATATCTACCACACGAATAAGATTTTTTGTCGTACCATTAATTGATGCCATAGCTATTTGGCAATAGAATGCATATAAAGTGTTCAGTTGCGTTGCTTTTTTAGCAAATTGCTGCACACATTTCAATAAATAATTTGATACACAATCCAAAATGGTGATATCGGCTACACATCTTGCATAAAGAGTTGGATTGGGTAATGGAGCACCATTTTTCTTAACATTTGCAAGCCAACTCCAATTGCTCTTCTTGAGATCTACTTGTTGAACAAATCGCACAAATATCATAGTATTGTGGTATGGCAAAAGAAGATACATTGTTGCATCTAGATTGTATTGGTGAATATGATATCTATTAATGAGCCATTCCAGGGCTTTATGTGCAGGTTGCAATAGCACATATGGAGTTAGATGAAACAGAAATGCTTCAATTGTTAGATTAAGATTGTCATTGGCTTGTTTTGACTGAACCGATCTTTCAAAATCTTTAGATGAAAGGCTGAATAGTGTGGCTTCATAAACTTGGAAATCTTTATCAATAGCTATAAGCTCTGAGAGCCCACTGCAACCAATCTCGTAGAATGTGTCACGGTCTTTGAGAGCTGCTTCTTTTGGATGAAACAGTAGTGACGCTGTTTTCTTGTCTGCTACATATATTGTAGCCTGTGGGACGGCTAGCCTCTGCAGCTGTGCAGCAAGTGATGTACTAGCCATGGTCAGATGTGCCTGAAAGGTAAGAGAATAAAATAAAATTGTTTATTGTTAATACAATGAATAATAAGTACCATTACAAAATAATTATTTTTAAACCTCATCGGTTAGTTTCTGTATTCTGATTTTCTGCTTTTATAAAATTAAAATAAATAATCATAATTTTTATATATTTTCTACTTTTAATCTATTCTTTTTGATGTCTAAGACCAACTTATATGAAGAAAATTATCCTTTAATATCTGTAGATTATTCTTCAATATCTGTAGATGTCAATGGAGTAATTTAAAATAGGGTATCGGATCATTTGCTTTGTTTTGTTTCAATACTTTCACTGTATTCTCTAAATGTGCCTAAATCTGGATTTTGTATCATAACTTTTTCTACTTTATTTTTTATACTGTCACAGTACCTATCTTAAGATACTGACAGGTATAAAAATGTACATTTTGTACATCTCGAAAATATCTAATGATAAATCTCAATACTTTTTCTTATATTGCGATACAACTCTCTTTGAACAGAGTGTTCCAATTTTGAGTTAGTTGAGTCGTTTTTAACACAAAGATTAGGCTTAGCTTAGCATTTGTAATGGCCTATTGCCTATCTAGAAATTGGGCGGAGGGATGGGTAGAGCCAACCCCCCCCCCCCCCCACCCTGTGGAGGAGAAGTTGCGATCTCTCCTTTCCCTGATATGTTTTTTTTTATTTACAACCTCACTATGTCCGACATTGATTTTAGGGGTGAGGGGTGGTGTGGAGAAGGATAGAGCCCCCCTGTGAAAGAGAATTTGCAACCACCACCGGCTCAAGTTAAGTAGGTAGATAATGTACTTCTAATTGTTAAAACCTATGGTATTAGTGTAGTGGACTGGGTTAGGTTCAAAGTGAGTCACAGATCCGACACAGATCACACCAATTCCACCTGGTCTAGTGGTCCCTACCCCTAGTTTGTATATAAAAAAACCAGAGCCAGAAGCTCGCTATGGAGATCCTGAGTGGTCCTTGGCCCACAAGGCCAAGTATATAGTTAAGGAGTGAGGTGGCAAGCGAAGCAAGCCAGCGAGTTCCGTAGAGGAGCGAAGGTCGAGTAGGTGAAGCGACACTCCAGGGCAATATAGCGATCTTCTGGTGAGGGCCCACAAAAGAGTCAAATGTAATCATAAAAAGTAACATTTTTATAATAAGTGAGATTAAAAATTTACAAAATTATATCTTAGAAAAGGGGGAGGGTGGGGGTCGCAACTTTCTCTTCACAGGGGTCTACCCTTCCCCTTCACCGCCACTCCCCCGTAAAATCGATGACTGACAATGTGAGGTTATGGAGTAAAAAAATCATATCTCCGAAAAGGGGGGGAAATCGCAACTTCGTCTTCACATGGGGGGGTCTAACCATTACCCCGCACCTGCCTTCACCCACATTAAATCGATGTTTTATAAACCTGAACCCAACCCATGCATTCAATATTTTGTTTATTACACATTTATTTCATTTGGAGGTATTAAATTTCCATTATAGACGTTGATTCGCTCCTTTTGTTTCACTACCAGGTACAGAAGTGAGATCTACCGAGATCTATTACTTACCTTGCTATTTAGAACTCATACAATATATTGGTACTGAATTGAACTACTATTGATTAATTGACTCGAAATAACACAACACAGATGTGACCAATGTATAGAATTATAACTAATTACTGGATATATTTAACATGAATAGAAAAAAAAAATTCTGTGCTTTTGCATGGTATTATTCTCAACATATTACTTGCTCAGAGTTCTCAACAACATTTATCAAATCCCCAAATTATTATAGAAATAAACACACTGCATCTATTTATTATAGGTTAGAAGAGAAAACTAGGTATGTATGTATGGCTTTTTTTTTATTTATTTCATATCCATAGATACAAAGTCTTACAGGGTTGCGTTCCGAACCTCCGGTAGAGCGCACTCGGAGTGCAACTTTTCACTCTAACGTCGTTCACAACCTTCGAGTAGAGCGTTCGGTTGTCACAACTGGACCGTTCCAAACCTTTGAAGGTTGCAACTTTTTAACCATAAAACGCGTGACATGAAATGACTTTGACGTTTATATCGTATTCTATCTGATGTGCGTGAGCATTTATGGGTGACCATAAATCTCATAAAATATGAATACTAATATTATATCTCAAAATATAAAACTTAAATAAAAATGGAAAACGAATTTGTGATAGTGTTAAATAGCAATTATTATTACGATAATGATGTAAATCTGTCAATATCACAATTTGTTTGAGGTTATAAAACAACCGGTCGTTCTATACCTCAGGGTAAGTTGCAAAACCACTAAACAACCAAACAACTACACTCTGAGCCTCGGAACGCACACGTTATTTTCGATAATTATGATGACATTTGAGTCTATGGTTCATATTAAATGTTAAATGTGGAACCATAAACGCAAAATGTGGTCAAAATTATCGAAAATAACTCAAATGGAATATGGTCCTAAGACATAGAATAATACTACTCTTACTACCGTAGATACAATTACCAATATTTACGGTAGTAGGAGTAGTCACAAAGTTACTTTATGGGAGTAGTAATATTCTATGATCTACACCTACTCCCTCCTCCTTCTGGACCAGTGTTGGATTTCGTATATTTGTACCATTACTTCATGGTGTGTAGTATGTAGTATGGGGTTGTCATTATACTACGCGAAAATACCATAATTTTATATTCAGGTCGACCGACTTGTGTTATAGCCTATACAATGCGATTAAAATAAGAATAGGACGGGCTCTCGTATATTTGTACCATTACTTCATGGTGTGTAGTATGTAGTATGGGGTTGTCATTATACTACGCGAAAATACCATAATTTTATATTCAGGTCGACCGACTTGTGTTATAGCCTATACAATGCGATTAAAATAAGAATAGGACGGGCTCTCGGCTAACTTCACTCATATTCACTCTAATAAGTACGATCAGCAGAACAAACTTAAAAATAAAGCAGTGCCATATATTTATACGTAATTTTAATGAGTGATCAGAAATTGTTAATTTTAATAAATTCAAATTTTGAAGGTTGACAGCACAGACGCCATCTTGGTTTGATGACAACGCGGGCGCCAGGGTCTTATTTCTCCGACGCGAACGCGACACGTTTCCGAGTACTTATTGATTTGTTTAATTCGTTTTTGGTGATTGTTATATTAGTTTTTATTACCCGTTACGATAATAACGACGAGTCTAACTCAGTTGGCCATCAGGACATGCGGCATCGAAGAGCTAAGCGGTTTAAATGAAGATAACTATATACAAAATATTGCTAACAAATAAAATCAGTACATAACAACATCACAAATATACGAAAGGAAAAATTTAAGTCTAATGCGGGATTTGAACCCGCGTCCATCCACCCCTTGAGCCGGGGTATGCTCTAACCATCCCAATACGATGGTTAAAGAACGATAGGAAAGGTTTGAGTTATGGCGTCATGTCATGTTAGCTCAATTGGTTAGAGCATACCCTGGCTCAAGGGGTGGATGGATGGACGCGGGTTCGAATCCCGCACATGATTTAATTTTTTTTCTATCGTATATTTGTGATTTTGTAATGAAATCCGCGTAGCAGGCGTTATTGCAAACCAAACAATATTAAAAAATCAGTTCATATTATTTCAGTGCTGTACCTACAGTCACCTACAACTTCGTTTACCTACCTATGACCGCTTGTTTTTTTACATGACTGCCCACATAAACGTGTGTTAAATTTCAGGGTTCATGTATGTATGTATGTTTGTGAGTTTCTTTATTTCACCATAACTTCTAAACGGCTTAACCGATTTTAATGTACGTAAATGCGTACAATATGAGACTCGAAGGTAAACTGAGACTAAACAAACTTCCATGGCATATATTATTACATGTATGATGTAGTATCATGTATCCATGTGTAGACTATTTGTTAAATGTTGCCAGAATAAATTTAAAATTTCCTCAAACTGGACGCATTTTATTTTTATGATGGAAAATTTAGACCTCTAGTTATAACTGATTTATTATTGTTTTAATTTGCGCAAATTCAATATTTTGTTATTTTTTAACGTCTCAATTAACAAACATTGAAATTCTACATGGGAAACCATGACTTTTATAATGTGTCTTATGTTTACCGCATGTTGCAGGTAAATTGAGACAAGACGAAATAAATATATATAAAAAAAACCACATTGATTGGCTCAATATTGCAATATGCTCCTATTACTTTAGATAGAGACTCATGTTCTAGTAAAATTTCAAACCATAATTATTAAGAATTACACCTTATACTGTGAATTGAAATTTAAACCTGTCTCATGTTGTATGCATTTACCGAGATATCGTTAGATTTATCTTGATCAAGTGACACTACGTACATAAAAAAATAAAAATAAACTGGTGGATTTTAGACGCCAAATAGTGGGCAAAACAATTTATTTTTTCTTTCAAAGCCATCGTGATGTGTATCAAAATGAAGGGCTTTAAAAACATTTCCATAAATATATTAACTTCCAGTTTTAATTTCAATGGATCGATAAAACGCTTAACGAAAATAAATTATTTGTTTTTTATTTTCTTTATTAATTTATACATATTTTATCATTTCTTTTTTGCACACTGTACGAAGTTCTAGTTTTGACGTCACAACATGGCGCTAGGCCGATCCTATTCTTATTTTAATCGCATTGTAGGTGACCCTTATTTACTTAGTAATAGATATTAAAAATAATACCCTATAATATCGAGAAGGGCGAAACTAAGCGCTTGGTGTGATATCTAATAAAATATTATTTTCAAAACTTGCCAAATTTGATTGCCTGGTGTTATCCACGCAAATGTTGATTGCGAAAGAGTGTTCAGCAAAATTAACTTGGCGAAACCTTAATTAAGAAATAAACTTGCAACTCGAGTTGTATTGACTCCATGATACCTAGTTTTTGCAATAGGTAGCGTTAAAGAAAGTAAATCTTATAACTGCATAGAATTTATTCCCTTGACAATATTTTACATCATGTCAATTCTAAGAACCAAATTCCGATTGGCGAATTAGCCGAGATCGAAGTCTATTTGCCTGAACTTGATTACATATGCCTAGATTTCATGCATATTTTTGTCACAAATTATTAAAACAAAATATTATTTACAATCGAAGAATGCATTTTCATTTCAAATCAAAACAAAAATACGCCGGAGAGCTAAAGGTATAAATACGATATAAAAAAAACATGTTACATCAAACGTAGTATAATTTTGGGCAAATAGTATAATTTTATTTTCGATTTAGTATATTTTTATGAGGGTTTGAATCCAACCCTGTTCTGGATATACTTGACATAAAGTAACCAGTGTTGCCAACTTAGTGGATTTTCCATTAAAACTGGTGGTTTCGACGCCCCTTATGGTGGTGAAATATTGCTTTTAGTGGCTGGTGGATTTTGTTAGTGGTTTAGTAGAATTCAGAATAAGTAGAATTTATAAGCACTCAATCACAACAAATATTACCTAATTGATCTAATAGCTCAATTTAAAAAAATGTTTAGAATTTATTGGAATTTATTGCAAGAGTCGATTATCAGTGGCGGCAAATTCATTTATTGAAATGGAATGAGAGCACAGACACAAAACATTTTTGGAATCAAGTATTGCATTTTAAAGCTGCTCAATAATTTTCTAAATACTGGCTCACTCCAATGCCGATGTTGAGAGACTATTTAGCAGTTTAAATGTAATATAACCAGAGGAATAGAATGAAACAAAATGTTTTAACTGCTATATTAGAATATGCTGTGGTTTGAGGTTGGAAGGAATAAAAAGCAACGAATATGAAATTCCAATAACACAAATACAATAAAACAAATTGATACTAAATAATCATATCTATATGAAACCGCCGATAATGATGTAGACAACAATGATTCATCTAGAGAAGATCAGATGATCTAGAATGAGTAATAAAATTAATTGTTACTAAATTGCTGATTTATTTATTGTTTATATTTTGTCACGGAATAATAAAAGAAATTGATTCCTATTATACCGTGGGTGCCGGGTTAGAATGTCACATTTTTTTTTCCATTTCTACCGGTACATATCGTAAGAGGCGAATAAAGGTATTATACCGGAAAGTGGGTAGCAGCGCTTTCTGAGAGACTGATATCTTAAACTGCGATCCTCAAGACACCTTCCAAGCGTGGGGATTATGGCAAACCCCCCTAAATAGGGGAGGCTGTGTTCAGCAGTGGACAATCCGGCTGATACAGTACTATTATTTGTTTACTTTCGAAAATACAAAAAACAAACTAAGTGGAAAAAGCGATTTGAGAATAGGGCCGTTTATGGTTAGTGGTTTTCTGGTGGTTTTAGAAGTTGAATCTGGTGGAGAGTCAGTTAAACTGTTGGCAACACTAAAAGTAACTTTGAAAATACATACTTGATATAGCTACCGTGTTTGTTTATTTTTATTTTTTGCCGTCGTAAAACATTAAACTACGTACCGTTTAATTTGTCAAATCATAAAACAATTCATGTGCAGATAAATTTCCTCGTAAATGCACGGTGTGTGTGACAAGAATTTCAATATTGTAAGGTGACTTTTGAAGCTTCTTTGTTCTCTGACAGGAAAAATGACTTTCCTTTTATTTTGGTCGTTCATTGTATTAAGTCCTATTTGTAGCGTATCTTTTAAGCCTGTGGTATTAATTCATGGAATAATGACTGGGAGTAACAGTATGGAAATGATAAAACACAGGATCGAAGAGGTAGGCATAATCAGTACTTCTACTTTTGTTTTGATACTGAAGACTGCATACATACATTAATTAATGTTCATATTGTGTCTGTATTCATTATTGGCTCGTCTTTAGAATCGGTTTACAGCTCAATGATGACCCCGCAGAAGCCATACGAAAAAAGTTGAAGTTGATATAGTTACCCTGAAAACACCAGATTTGATACTATGGGAATCAATAGTTTTTTGGGCTTTGGTTTAGATTATAAAACATCGATTTAATGGGACCCCCCTGCAAAGGAGAAGTTGCGATCCCCCCCCTTTCTGGGATATAATTCTTTTTAATTTAATACCTTACTACAGTCAGACATCGATTTTAGGGGTGAGGGGCGGTGCGGGGAAGGGTAGAGCCTCCCCTGTGAAAGGGAAGTTGAGCCCCCCACTCGCTCAGGTTTAGTAGGTAGATAATGTACTTCTAATTGCTAAAACCTATGTTATTAGTGTAGTGGATTGGGTTAGGTTCAAAGTGAGTCACAGATCTGACACAGAGCACACCAATTCCACCTTGGTCCTTGGTCTTGTGGTCCCTACCCCTAGAGTGATAAAAAATGCGGAACCAGAAGCTCGCTATGGAGATCCTGAGTGGAGCAAGCCTGCGAGGCCAAGTGAAGCGAAGGGGCGAGGTGGTGAGCAAAGCGAGCCGGCGAGTACTGTAGGGGAGCGAAGGTCGAGTGGGTGAAGTGACACACAGAGGGGCGATATAGCGAGAGTTCTTGCGAGAGCCCATAAAAGAGTCAAATTTAATCAAGAAAAAGTAAAATTTTTATGATAAGTGAGATTAGAAATTTAACCTACTTTCTACCCATCTCCCCGATCCCGCCCCCACCCCCCTTAAATCGATGTTTTATAAACGAAACCAGAACCGTTTTTTGAGAAATATATTGAGAAGCATTCTATGGATTCACAGTGCAGGTGCTGGGTCCATCGCGTTGCAGAGGAAGAGGCTAGAGGGGCCTGGGACTTTCAACCCAGGAGTAGGCTTAAGGGGCCCCTTTATGATATATCAATTGCGGGAACCCCCAAACTCCTTTACCCCACTCAACCAGCGCGCCACTAATTTGTACAGTCTTCATGCTGGACTTGAACCCGCATTTAATAGTGCATGATTTCAAATGTGCTCTTTTGTTTCAAACTAAATATTAGTTGTATGTTTTTTTCAGAAACATCCAGGCACAACAGTGTACAATGTGGCCAGGTTCGAGAGTTGGTCAAGTCTGGAATCCATGTGGCACCAGGTACTGGAGATTGGCATGGACATTGCAGAATTATCCTCGAAGTATCCTGACGGAATCAATCTTATTGGTAAACAAAACAGATGATTTCAGGGTAACACAAAAGAATCGCCTCGATGATCTGCACCATATAAAATTTGCCTGCCTTGTCTCATTTTACTAATTATTTGCGAGGTTTTACTGAGTAAAGTTGTCGCTTGAGACTATTTAAAGAGATGTCGATATAGTGCTAGGCTCAGACTAAATCAAAAGGAACGATGGAACTCTTTGAATAGCGAAGTAAGACCGGGTAAAATTAAGCTTCATCGCGGTAGATTTGTTTTTGTGTTGTTATCATTTGATACACAATAATTGTGAATGTTTTATTTACATCTGATAGGGTAGCCCTTGCCTTGACTACTATCTCACCAGTTTGTGTGGTAAACGAACTAGGTCACGAGACTCTGTTAGGTGCTTGGCGATAGATTTTTTACATGAAGGTACATTGGTAGACAGGCAAAATGTCCTTCCACCAATCGGTGATGCTCAAGCCGGGTGGTAGGATCGAACCATAGACCTGCGGCACGGCAGATCCATGGTTTATACAGCAGCTTATAATTGTGTTACAATCACACACATACTACCGAACTATGGCTTCGAGTGGACAACGTTATGAGACATCATAAATTTACATTGAATATGCTGAGTTGTCTTGCGATTTTTTTAATTTCAAAAGATTAAAATTAGGTTGAAATCACGTTTCATTACGTATTCAGTTGGTCGGTAGCGTGATAACGTCGCACAAATGTTTAGAAACCCGGCTTGACTTCTCTGTTCGCAGAGTTCGGTCTAAACATTTTTGTTTATTCTGTGGAGCCAGGTAAATCTAACCACCACCGTAAAGGCCTGTCTTGCGAGTGTTTTCTCGAAACACAAAAACAAAACTTTGTATGAAACAAAGTTTTGTTTCGACTCCTCCCTCTCAACGCTCTCTGTGGCTCGTGGAAAACATCTACACGTTAACTCCTCGCGCGGGCAGGGGGGCGGGTTACTAGCAATTTTTTTTATATGCCTTATAGGTTAGTCTTTGACCAATATCTCACCTGATGGTAAGTGATGCTGTGGTCTAAGATGTTCTTGAGAGAGCTTGTTCAGCTAGAATTACTGACTCTCTAGTACAGCTGCTTTTCTACTTGAGGGTGGTAGCTAGCCAGGCGGGCATTCGCAAAATGCCCTATCACCATGCTATAACGACTGCCATCCTAAGACAACAACCGGTACCGACGACGGCTTAACGTGCCCTCCGAAGCACGGAAGCGCTCAGTAGTAATGTCACTAGCGTTCACCCATCCAACTCATGACCGCGGGCGACGTTGCTTAACTTTACCGATCGGTTAAGAACGGCTAAGTAAACTTCGCTACGAGCGCTTCAAAACTAAAGAACTAAAGAAATGTACAAATCAGAGAGTGACCAGTAAAACGTTTTCAACAACATCAATGAGCTGTGGACAAAGTGCTTCCGTGTTTGGTTAACTTTGTTTAATATTTCGACAAATACACAAAGATACAGAAAGTTAAAACAAAAACACTGCGCAATAGACTCGGCTTAATCAACAATTTCATAATAATAATTTTGTGAGTATTATATTAAAATAATCGCCTAATATATCAACCAGCATGTTGGGCGCGCTATCAACTGGTAGTGGGCTAGAACATTTGGTCTGCCTGTGAGTCTGCAATGACTTGTAGGTTGTCTAAATGGTTTCGTTGTAGTAACGTTTGTAGTGTTGTATATAGTTGATAATAACAAATGTTATTAAAATATTTTAAGAAAACATCAAATTAATATTTTAATAAAACACTGAAAAAATATGACTATCTAGTGACAATTCCGTTTATTTTAAAAATATTTGTTATTATTAAAAATGGATTTCCGCAAAATAACGCCTGAATCTATTCATTGTATATAGTTGTTAATAAAGGCATCATCATCATCAGCCGGAAGACGTCAAACAAAGGCCTCCCCCATAGAAGGGCACAAAGAACGGGTATTAGCCACTTGTAACCATTAGCTACCCGTGACTTTTACGATGTCGTCAGTCCACTTTGTGGTCGAACTGGTAAAGGCATACCGCCGGATAAAAAAGTATATCATATCTGAGTTAAAAAATAACTTAAAAAGAGGTCAAATGCGTGTGAGTCCATCACACACCAAGTAGTCGGTACCATTATAGACTGTAGTATAAAATCGTTATTTTTTTACATTCAGTTCGAGATACTTAGCTGGAGTTTGAATCATGCTTGGCCACTTATTATTTTTTATTTAAATACTTTACTTATTAGACTATAATCGTACCAAGTTTGACGCAACGCTACGCATGCATTTACTTATGTTTTACCATTTATACAATATAGCAACAACAAAAAACCTTTGAAAACTCGTTTCTTGCATCGGGACGCCTTTTAATTTTTATTTATTAATATATTTTTTTATACTTGATAGGTTAGCCTTTGATCACTATATCACCTGATGGTAAGTGATGATGTGGTCGAAGATGATGTTCAGGCTAACCTAGAATTTGTATAATATTTGTTAGACAATCCTCGTATTCTGTAAAAAATCAAATGGCTACCTGTTAAGATTCCACTGACACAGCCCTTTATAGATCGTAGAGACGGACGGACATCCGAGCAATAGGGTCTTGTTTTCTAGAACCCTAAAAATGTGGTTCACAAATATAATGCTCGGTACCTATGTACTCTAAAGTAGAAAATCTGTAAACAACTAACGGTGTATTCCGCCAACTGTGCTTCAGAGTTCTCATCTACATTACCACTTGCCTATGATATTTTGGCGAAATCGAATTTGTTTTAGCATTATGTTTATTTATACAGAAAGAAAGAAAGAAGATACATTTATTCATAACATGAACACAATATTTTTGACATAGAATAATAGAAACTAATGAGAACACAAAAAAAAAAAAAAAATGTGCACATGCCACGAATCGGTCCCAACTCAGCATATGCTGGTTATTAAACCAGCGCTGGTCTTCCGTTGAGGCCGGTTGTGACGTCACGGAAGGACTTCATGACAGTTCTACAATAATATATTATGTTAAACATGAGATATTATGACTTTTTGTAAAAATAATAGTACACATGAATATATAATAAATAAAACAGTTGATATGAAATATAGCAAAAAAATAGTACGAGAAAAAAAAAAAAAAATTACAAATTATATTATGTTTAGTAATAACACTGCGCTTATTAATTAAACAATAATAATTTCATAATAATAATACACACAGACTGACTCAATAGGTATGAACTTGGATAAAAAATACTGTAGCAGCTCCTACGAATAAATATGTAAAGTGTAACTCTCATATACTTACCGCTTTGATTTCGGAATCAAGTTCACAATTAACAATACCCGCACAATCTGCCAAATTCAATCGGATTGGTTAATTAGTTTGGCGCTTAGAAATGATCGCATCCGATTGGTCGCGTCAAGGTAATGGTGTTGCGCCACACGATACACCTTTTAAGGTTGAACTGGCCGTCGCTTCTCCATACAAACGCCGTAGGGTGATCACTCCCGTATTTGAGACTTTAGGTCCAGAATTAACCATAATACCGACTGATCTCGTCGTTATCTAGGCTTGTATGATGCCGAAATTTTAAAAAGATAATTAAGTTGAAAGTTATGAGCCTTGAAAATGTTATTTGGAAATGTTTCGAAGCTCATACCTCTCAAGTTAAATCTTATTAAAATTTCGTCATCATACAAGCCTAGGTAATGACGAGATCAATCGGTATTATGCTTTGTTTTGGACCTAAATCCGCAAATAAGGGAGTGATAACCCTACGGCGTTTGTATGGAGAACGGCCCGGCCAGTTCACCCTTAAGCCACGCCCTCCACGGTAAGGTTTGCGTTCCGCTGTTTTTGAGCTTCACTTAAATTTCTTTACATTTTCGTAGAGCGGGACTTAATTACTTTGGATCAGCTGGGTAAATACTAGCCACTGAAGCACAAATTTAATTTGTAAAGTTTGTTCATTTGTTTTTTAATGTTTTCAGGGTATTCCCAGGGTGGGCTGATAGCGCGAGGAATATTGCAGACGTTCGCCAATGTGACTGTTGATACATTTATATCTTTGAGCTCTCCACAAGCAGGACAGTATGGAGGTAAATCATAACTATTTAGTTATTATGTTCATAGAGCTTGTTATTTTGTCCATAGAGGTTATAACACAACATCTACAACCACATCATTAACCATCAGATGAGATAGTGGTCAAAATATACCCTAAGAGGTATTAAAAAAACCTTAAATGGCTATCAAGGTTTTACCGGAACGTCAGCTAGGTGACAGGCGACTTTTCCAAATCTATTTTTATTTTATTTTTTATTGCTTATAGGCTAGCCTTTGACCACTATATCTCATCTGATGGTAAATGATATGATCGAAGATGTTGTTCAGGCTAACCTAGAATTACTGGCTCTCAAGAACAGCTGCCGGAACATACCCGTTTTCGCATTCGCAAAATACACTACCACCATGCTGTAACGACTGCCTAAGACAACAACCGCGAGCGACGGCAAAACGTGCCCTCCGAAGCACGGAAGCGCTCAGTAGTAATGTCATTAGCGGTCACCCATCCAAGTCATGACCGCGGCGGGCGTTAACTTGCTGATCGGTTAAGAACGGCTAAGCAAACTTCGCTACGGGCGCTTCAAAACATTAAAGTCTAGCCGTGCTATTTGTGAATGCTCTCACAAATTGTCCTACCACAATGCAGCGAAGCTTTCTCGCTATACAAGATTTACACCGCAGATCACGGCAGCTGATTAATTGCCCATTTCTATTTTTCAGCTGGTTTCCTCCACTTGGTATTCCCCAGCTTAGTAAAAGACACAGTGTGGCAACTCTTCTACTCGAACGTAGGGCAGTACACATCGGTCGGCAACTACTGGAATGATCCATTCCACCAAACATTGTACCAAAACTACAGTGTCTACCTGCCGTACATTAATAATATGATTGAGTGAGTATATAATACGTTTATTTTAATAAAGGCACATGTTTATAGTATATAGGAAGCACTGATGGCTCAGTGGCATTGGCTATGGACTGCCGCGCAGCAGGTCCTTAGTTCAAACCCCGCCGCGGGCTTGAGCTTCACCGCAGGGTGGAAGGGCATTTTGCGAATGACCATAGATCGAACAACGAACTTCGTACCGGAAATTAAATTTTCGTTATCTAAAGTGTCGCTCGAACACGAAAAACGAAACTTCGTTTAATTGTAGTAGCGGCCCAGATACCGTGTCAAAAAAAGGGATGCATATATTAAAAGTAGACCAGTTACACTACTTTCGTATTTTAATATAAAATCATAATCTCATAATCTAAAATAGTCGGGAATTAGAATTTTTGTTAATTATTATGAACGATATATTTAAACACCAAATAATATAGTGAATAGATTCACGCGTTACTTAGCGGAAATGCATTTTTCACAGTAACAAATATTCAAAAATATTTTATAAAATACCTAAATGTCTCTTAACGAGCGCACGATCGAGTTTTTGTAGTTTTCTGAAATATTTAATTAATGATTTCTTGAAATGTTTGTTATTGTTACCAAATAATCATAATATTCCCCAAACCGCCACCACACTGAACTGTTCTCGACCTCTGAAGATAAGGACTGTGTCATAATCAAGACTCCTGACCGACTGTTGAATCTCGTAGAATATGCAAACAGCATACTCACTTGTCGATGTGAGTGGCGTGTTGCTGCTTAATGGTCCTTTACCATCCCAATGTCCTGGTTACCCGAAATGTAGCTGGTATACTACCAACGAGAGCATTCACATGAAGAGTTTACATCAGGCAAGCTATCGATCATAAAAGGAAATGCAAAATTATTTACACTTATGTTTGTGTGTTGTCCTGTGTTGGTAGCAAAAAATATGTTCTTGATATTATTATATAAAATATGTGTTGGCGTTAGAGATAACATATTGTACCGACCGCTCATGAAAGGGACAAGGTTAGGAAGATAGGAAAAAAGAGAGTCAGTGAGAGAGCATAGATGCCGGTATTTTATTTTTTTATTGTTACTGATCAAGCACGAGGCCCACCTGATGTTAAGCGGACTAACCTCTGCCTGTCACGAATTGCACTGCGCCCGTCACCTTGAGACATAGTTGTTAAGTCTCATGTGCCTGTAATTTCACTGGCTCTCAAGAAATGCTGCGGGAAACCACCGTTAGGTGTTTGGCGACAGATTTTCTACTTGAGGGTGGTCGCTAGCCAGACGGGCGTTCGCAAAATGCCCTTCCACCATGCGGTGAAGCTCAAGCACGCGGCGGGATTCGAACCATGAACCTGCGGCACGGCAGTCCATAGCCAATGCCACTGAGCTATCACTGCTTCATAGTCTTATCAGGTGTTATTGTCGTTAGTAACAACCTAAAATGATTTTATGTAATATGTTGCGAGTCTATGACCATATACCGGGCACAGTTCCGGACGCCGGCCTGCTACTGAGATGTTATCTGTTAGAAAGACAAAAACAAAAATATAAAAAAAATATAAATATATAAACATATAAAAAAATATATATTTATATAAAAAAAATAAGAAAACATCAAATCATCATTAGAGAAAAACATGTCTCGGGACAATTCTGTCAATTTTTTTTAAAAGCGTGTGACGTCATTTACGTCTCGTAGCCATACATTTAGACGCGTTTCTTTTTTACACAAAACTTCTTTCTTTCGGGTGGTCTTGAACTTACTATTTTTATATTATTTATTCTACAATCTTGTTTGTTAAAAGTAGTAGCTAAAGCAAACAAACACTACATGTAATGAAACTATGTATAAATGCATGGATTGGGTTTTATTGCTGGTTAGAAACTGTACACTAATTTCGACGCGCTTCTTAGTCGGTTCCATGGTGTAATGGTTAGCACTCTGGACTCTGAATCCAGCGATCCGAGTTCAAATCTCGGTGGAACCTGTACTTTTTGCACTCCAATTTTTTTATAACATTTTTGTTGCTTAAATCTCATCATCAAAAGATAAATATATTGTTTTAGTTTGTAATGATAATACTAAAATTTTGCGATATTTATAGTTGATATGTACATTTAATATTCTGACGTAAGATCTTGAAACTGATTTAGCTAACGATAAAATATAAGTCAGCAAAGGTACAAATTATTTAATAAATAATAACAGGATTGTTATTTGACGACCAGGGGGTCAACTCCCATCTTTTTATTCAGTCTTATTTAACCTTTAATTTACATTTTTAATTCGCAGTACCACATATTACTATAGTACATTTACATTATAACTTCAACGTAAAGGAGCGGGCTGCATGCATTGAATCAAGTCATTAGTGCGATGGAGATAGTTCTTTAAGAACATTATTGATTCGTGCCGGCCACGGTACGAATCTTAGTATCAATATTTTAAACTTGAAATAATGATATTGGTGTTCTATAATAGTTTTTAAAACGTAGGATTTGGGCCCCAGATCGACATTGTTTTCCAAACAAATCGTAATAACGCGAAAAACAATAAACAAAAGCAACTCATTTGGCCCCCCAGAGTATAATAATGAGATTACGAGCAAGGTCGTAAAATTGACGTCCCTGATTAAGATATAAGTAAATAAATACGCATACGACATAAGGTTATCTTATCAGTTAGACACCATATGGCGCATATTATAAACATTTAAGTTTATCAATGTCAATTCATACTACTATAAGAAACATTGCGACTTTGCGTCATTACAAATTGATCCAGTTAGGTAGTTAAAAACGAATCGGTTGGTGTTGGTGGACAAAGATTTTTTATTTAGGTAGTTATACTTAGGGCCTGTTTCAGAATGTTCAAGTAAGTCCCGGTTATACTACCCAGAACATATTTAATAAATAAAACACTATATTTGCGTTTCACAGTCATCGATTTAGCCTATCGATCGGTTAAAGCTTGAAACGCGCTGCATGTTAACTGTCATTTTTATCATTCAGTTATTTTATGTCCTGGGTAGTATAACCGGAACTTACTCGAACATTCTGAAACAGGCCCTAAGCCTCATGCGCCTGCATACCTGTGACATTGCAGCGGTGTGCGGGGCCTTGTGACATCTACCGGGCCCATTTGCAGAGTCATGACTGCTATACTGAGGATACCTGTGTCAGGAAATAGTACGGCTTTTCTGTTAAACATACATCTGTACTGTATCAGCCAGACTGTCCGATGCTGAACACAGCCTTCCCTATTATGGGGGTTTTCCGTAATCAACACGCTTTGCAGGCGTCTTGGAGATCGCAGAGAGCAGATCCTCAGCAAGCGTTGCTGTCTACCTTCCGATATCTTACCCTTAGTCGCTTTTTACGACACCAGAGGGAAGAGTTGGGTGAAATTCTAGCCTGGCATTCCACGGGCTACATACCTACTATTAATCATACCAGTCTCATATATAATGAAAAAAACATTAAAATAAATGCGTGAAATTATAAAAAAAATACCAAGGTGCTAAACTTGTAACCAAATTATAAAGACATGATTTAGATTTCGTAAATAGGAAAATGTCACAGTGTCCAACAGACAGTGAGTAACAAAAACCGAGAGTGGATTCTACCCAACATGACAGCCGTGGTAACGCTGTATAACGTCTTGCATAACATCTTCCCTCTTTTAGCCCACATATGTGAAGTCGGTACAATATTGTTGAGGTTCCTTCTATTTGTACAAAGCGATTTGAAACCTTTATAATACGAACAGCGCAGGAATGGAACACCCTCCCAGCGTCTTTTTTTCCCCGAGATCTATAATCTGGAAGTTTTCAAGTCTAGAGTGAATAGGTATCTTCTAGGCAAGCATGCTCCACCGTCGAACGCGTCGTCGGTTACCATCAGGTGAGACTGCGGTCAAATCTATGCGCAATAATAAAAACAAAGTTATATATGGTTCTCACAACTTCTGTTCCTAATAATAATCATTCTTTGATATAAAAACGATTGCGCTAATGTTTAAACGGTATATATTCACGCGATAAAATAGTAATATTAAAACTGACATTGTTTTCATTAATTTTAGTAAATAATACGGGATAACTCACGTGAATAAGTCAGATAGCTTCGACTATAGTTTAAAATAATATAATGGTCTAGCTATCACCCTCATGGAGCAATGATAGCCGAACGGTAATAGATAAATAGATAATAGATTGACGTACCACAGGTCCATGGTTCGATACCAAACGCTGCGCCGGCTTGAGCGTCACCGCTTAGTGGAGGGGCACTTTGCGAATGCTCGCCTGGCTAGCTACCACCCTCAACTAGAAAATCTGACGTCAAGCACCTAACAGTGTGTTCTGGCAGCAGACCTTGAGAGCTAGTATAAACTACAGGCACATGAGAATTAACAAGTATAAGTGTCAGGGTGACGGGCGCAGTGCAATTCGTCACATGTGATGAAATGCATCTGTTAAGGCTACCGCTTAAAATCAGGTAGGAATAGGGATTTAAAAATAGTTTGTTCAGATTTTTGTTGTGTCGAATCCGGTTTTGTATAAAAAATATAAAATTTAATTTTCTCTTAGTCATCTTCACAAAACCTATGTAGGTACTATAAACAACAAGTAGGGAAATGCTAATTTATCATTCCAGAAATCAACATTATACGTTTATATTGTCGTGATGACAAGGAATTATGAACTTTAATATTAAGGTTTTTTAAATGCATTATTGCAGATCAGCGAAATCGGAAGACTTCAAAAACAACCTCCTGAGTTTGAAGCGGCTGGTGCTGATTGGTGGTCCCGACGACAACGTCATTACTCCTTGGCAAAGCAGGTACTTACATATGATTACATTATTTTAATGTATCAACAGGAGAGGAATCAGTGAGCATCCCATAACTTGGCAGGCGTTATGGGAGGCGCAGTTTAACTGTTGACAGTTCAGTACACATTCTAGCGTACATATTTTGATTTCTCTTACTCGGTTGAAGGAACACGCGTGGGCAGAGACTGGCGGTGACATTTTGGCTTTGCGGTTAGAGCATACCCCGGCTATAGGGGTGGATGGCGCGGGCTCGAATCGGGTTGTAATTTTGCAATGTTGTTTATAAACGGATAATAAACAAAATAAAAATATTAAAAAAAATACTATTGCTGATGTATGTTTTTATATTAAGCTTGGTGTTTTATCATATTCAAAATTTCGTGAACATGCAATTTTACCAAATCGCAGTCGATGATAGATCGTGCATCGCTCCTAGGCTGCGTACCCATTATAGATGTTCCAGGAATATGACCGGTGTAGAGAAAAAATAACACCAAGAATTGCTGCGCCCACTAAGGCTAGGAAAATAAGTGAAGATCGCTCATCTTTCCCGCAAATCACGAGTATAAGGTGCCTTTTAAATTGTACCTCAAATTCTGTCTTTGGGAGGTATCGCTAATGAATAAAACTGAATGACGTTTATTTAAGAATGCATTAGCGTTCACTTTTTTTTTTGTTATTGTGACGGGACAAGCTTGAGGCCCACCTGATGTTAAACGGACTAACCTCAGCCTATAACAGATGCATTTCGTCACAAGTAACGAATTGCACTGCGCCCGTCACCTTGAGACATAGTTGTTAAGTCTCATGTGCCTGTAATTTCACTGGCTCTGAAGGACTGCTGCCGGAACATACCGTTAGGTGTTCGGCGACAGATTTTCTACTTGAGGGTGGTCGCTAGCCAGACGGGCATTCACAAAATGCCCTACCACCATGCGATGAAGGTCAAGCCTGCGGCGGGATTCGAACTTAACGAATGACTCTATGATGTGATCGACGGATTATAAAAGAACTGCTAGTAGAGGTAAAATCAGCTTAACAAAAAATGGGCACTTGCTCTGAAGGAGAACTGCTGGCAGACGTCCTTAGGTGCTTTGCGACTAATTTTATATTTGGGGTTACGAGCGAAACGAGTTTTCGCAAAATGTCCTACCATAGGGGTGAAATTCAAGGGATTTGAACCAAAATACCTACGATGTAACAATATTATGCTCATATATTCTTTGCCTCTCTCATCGTTATGCCGAGCGAAGCGATCTATCACTATCCCACAACTTGAACATATTGTGGCCCCTTTTACTGAAAAGCTGTTACGACTATTGATTTGTACTTTAATAAAGTAATTTAACTTCATATCTAGATGTGTTATCTATCAAAAAGAAAAAAATATAATTATATATCCATTAAGAATGAACATTAACAATTTTGTATTCAATGGATAGAATGTTATCTAACTAACGCCATCTGTTAGAAAACCAAAGAGTTAACATCGCTGCAACAGAACTAAACTCAATACTTAAATAAATACTAGTTAATGTACTTAATACTAGATGACACCACTAGAATCAGGGTGTAAAGTAAACGCGTGCCCTCACATAGCTCAGCTTTTTGCTAGTATATATCTAAGACCCGCTCTTGAAAACAGCTATAGAATATAAGATTCCTAACTGTATAACGAATCTTTTTTTATTTATTTATTAAGTACACATAACAAATTAAAATCAAAAAGGAATACATGAGTGATCAAGAAGGAGCACAGAATAATATTGATCTGACCTGGATTGCAACTCAAAACGTGTGTACGATATAGAAACTTATTTAGTCTTAGACTTACAGACACAAACAGGTCTCGAGGGTATTATATTATTATGAACATAAAACAAAAAAAAATTAAGTACATATGTAGGAGTCAAAAGGATTAAAATACAATTCGGCAAACAAGTGGATACTCTTCTTGTGTCTACACAACAAATTATAAATAACTTAATTATTACAATAAATTTAAAGTTTAAAATGTTAATCAAATTATTTTCTCTCATTTTTCAGTCAATTCGGCTACTATCACACAGACAACGAGACGGTAATCGAGATGAAATCACAAGATATTTACTTATCGGATCGGATCGGCCTAAAAACCTTGGACGATAGCGGACGGCTGCACGTGCTGACCGTACCGGGCGTGAACCACTTCAACTGGCATATGAACGTTACCATTGTCGATAACTATTTATTACCGTTCTTAGACTAAGGTAACCAATTTGTCTAGATACCAATATGTATGTAGTTTCTTTTGAAATATTTTGAAATCAACTAAAACTGCTTCATATCCCAGTGTCAGCATTGATTGGACTATTTAGTTACAATCTAAACTGACCCAAATTTTATCCTTTTTTATATTTTTATGATTGCAATAACGGATTATATATTAGGAAAATTATAAATTTACGACAGGAAAAATTTTAGTGATGTGCGGGATTCAAACCCGCGTCCATCCTTTTAGCCCGTTAGCTTTAATTTTTTCCTCTCCTAAATTTGTAATTTTGTAATGTAATCCGCAGAGCATGCGTTATTGCAAACAAAAAAAAAAAAAAAATTATAGTCCTGCGTCATCATTAACAAGTTTAAAGCTAATTGCAAAATTAGTCTTCTTTGTATTACAACGTAAGTTGAACTATAGATGTCGCTCCATCCCAATACGATGGTTAAAGAACGATAGGAAAAATTTAAGTAATGACTCTTTGTCATGTGTTAGCTCAATTGGTGAAAGCATACCCCGGCTAAAGGGGTGGATGGACGCGGGTTTGAATCCCGCACATGACTCAAATTTTTCTTCTCGTAAATTTGTAACTACCCAAATTGGTTTCCATAGATCGGTCACAACCCTAGGCTGGTATTAATAAATGCATAACTAAGTGCACATCGATCTTAAGGCCCAGTTTTGACGTTTAATGTATGGAACATCTGTCAAAAACTGCATCTTAAGGCGAAAAGTAAGAGCAAACTTTGAATTAAATATATCCTGTAACACGCATTTTGAAGTTTGCTATCGAGGTTTCAAATGCATTTCAGGCTAAAGTACCAAATACTTCTTCTAATTGCCAGCAATCGCAATAACATAATAAGGTCGCAATAGTTAGAATCTACTTAATGCATATTAGTTATTATAGGCCAACCACAATCTAAGCGTTAGGTAGACAATTGAAAAAAAGTAGCTGATTGAATCTGCTCACCCTACCAACTTGAATAGTTTCGGCTGGAATGGGAAAGGTAGCATTAATGACAGTTATTAATAACATTACTTTTATTATACAAAAGACATACCTCTGTAAATTGCCACGCAAGAGAGGACTGCCTCTTCGTATTAATAAATGCGCCTCAAGTTGATATTCAATTTATGATGCAGTTTCTGACATATTGGTCTATATAAAAGGTCCTATCTTTTATCACGCAACTGAAGAAAAACAATGTGACGTAAAAATCTGATAGGACTTATTGCCAGTTCACAGAGGATATGTCTTTCTTTTTTCTTTTATGCTGGATAGGTTAGCCTTTGACCACTATCTCACCTGATGGTAAGTGATGATGTGGATATGTTCCATACATTAAAGGTCATACCTGTATCTTTAGATTGGTATCAACTTGCAGAGGCATTAATTAATACTAGCCATAGTCCCGTGTAATATTATTAACTCTAAGTTAAACTTTATTTTAGACTAAATGGGCCAAATATTCCATGAAATTCACTTGTACGGAAGAAGAACATATGCCATAACAATATAATTGCCACTTATGAAGATCTCTGAAAATATTGATTGATTTAATCTGCTAACCGTACCGCAAGTGACTCACTTCAGCTAGAATAAGATGTTAGCACATTCGATGATAATTTATTAACTTCTTATATTTACTATAGATTTTCCTTCTTAGTATAGGTACCAAATATTCATACCAACGATCTTGCATGCATAGATTAAGCTACAAAAAGATAATAAGAGTAAGGATAATTTAAGATATAAGCGCCATCTATGTCTTATTTCTGCAACTTCACCAGTTGCAGAAATAAGCCATAGATGGCGCTATACCTCGTACAAACGAAGAGCTCGCTTCAAAATTAAATAAAACTTCCCAATTATACGGAAACTTTAATTTATGGAAAAACAATATCAATAATATCTCATCTACTTACGTGAAAAATATATTGGATAAAAATCAAATTAAAATAGAATGACAAGACAAAAATTGAACACCTATATTTTTTATTTTAAAAATTTACGTGATTTTCACTCATTTTAGTAAATAATACGGGATAACTTAATAAGTGCTAAGCGAGACGTCAAAGCGGGCGTCCCGAGCTCTCCTTGAAAAAGACCACCGAACGTAGTTGAAACTATGGTCGGCTATATTTGTAGAATTGTTTTGGGTTTTCTTAGCCGTGCTAAATTATCTCTGAGAACAATAGGAATATTACGATATCCTTAACCATCTATCTATCGTGTATTAAAGTATCATATAGTTTTTGAAATCTTTTAGATTACTTATTTACAGGTTTTTTTCCGGGCTGTTAATGACTATATTTCATAAATATTCAAATGAAAGTGAATGATTACACGTAGGTGCTGGTGACTCATAAATGGATTCAAATTAATCTGCCTAGATAATAATGTCGGAAATAACCAATAGCTAGGGAACCAATTTTTTTTTTTTTTTTTTTTTTTTTATGTCTTTATGATGGTACAAGCGCGAGGCCTACCTGATGTTAAGCGGTATCATCTGCCTATAACAGATGCATTTCATCACAAGTGACGAACTGCACTGCGCCCATCACCTTGAGACAGTTGTTAAGTCTCATTTTGCCTGTTATTTCACTGGCTCTCAAGGACTGCTGCCGGAACACACCGTTAGGTGCTTGGTGAAAGATTTTCTACTTGAGGGTGGTCGCTAGCCAGGCGGGCATTCGCAAAATGCCCTTCCACCATGCATGTCTATTGACGTATGTCCATATTTGATAAGTAGGGTCTTCTTCAATATGCATTCTTCTTCCATTTTGCTGCAGCGGCTGTTATCTTTGTACATAACATTTTTACATGGGCCATCTATAACTTCTTAGTCCTTTCTCTTACCTCCACATTTTGATTTAACTGAAGAGAGTAAATCATTTCAATTGGCATATATCAGCACTAGTTGGTTACTGAATAGTCTCTTCTATAAATATGGCTTTTTAACCGCTCAGCAAAGTTAAGCAACATCCGCCGCGGTCATGAGTTGGATGGGTGACCGCTAGTGACATTACTACTGAACGCTTCCGTGCTTCGGAGGGCACGTTTAGCCGTCGGTCCCGGTTGTTGTCTTAGGATAGCAGTCGCTATAGTATGGTGGTAGGGCATTTACCGAAATCCCGCCTGGATAGCTACCACCCTCAAGTAGAAAATCTGTCGCCAAGCACCTAACGGTGTGTTCCAGGAGGCTGTCCATGAGTGCCAGTAATTCAAGGTTAGCCTGAACAACATCTTCGACCACATCATCACTTACCATCACGTGATATAGTTGTCAAAGGCTAACCTAATAAAATAAGTAGATTCTAAATAATCCTGTTTCAAAATTTAGGCAGATATAAAACTTCTCGCTCTCTAAAATTAATGCTTTAAAAATATTTAAAGTCTAAGTTTACCCAGCAATAAATAAACCTTTAGGTTGTTTGATTATCACCATAAATATTAATGGAAAGTATTTAATTAATTATCACCACTGTTTAATAATTTGTATATATTTGGTAAGAACAAATGTGAATAATCTTAACATAAAAAAGGATTGTCTTGTGTTGTGACTATTTATAACACGATTGGGAAAATAGGATGGTGTACATACTTAAAATTTCTTTTTTACTATCATAAGTAAGGGCACAAGACCAAACTAAACATAATTAACAAATCTTGGCTAATACTAAACAAGATTTGTAAACTTTTTGTAAGAATCATTTGTCCATTTCATAAATGAAAGGGACATCCAATTAAAAGAGAACACAACTAATGTTAGAACCATTTTAGCTGTAAGACGTTACGGCACCCTTATAAATAAGTAAGAATACTTTGATATTAATATTTAAATCTCAAGTTGTCATAGTAGTAAAGTATGTAAAAACTTGAGCAGAAATTAAGTTCGTCAAATATTTAAAATTATCATAAATGTCGGTACATTTGTTATAGGTACAAAACATGTCCAAAATACATTTTATACACTGAAAATAATAAGTACCTACATTAACTGATGATAGGCTATGAGTTATGTTATGAACTGTCTGCTGTATAACGTATATACTCACAAATTTGTGTAAATACCTTTCCACTTACCGAGGAAGGCGCGCCTCCATATTTTTTGAGTATATTTGCAACTACTTCTGCCTACTCAAGTGATCTTGGTTTATTGTTTTACTGTATGTTCCATTAGCATTTACACATTTACACCTACACTTAGGCTCGTATAGATAAATGCTTCTCAAAGTTGAGACCGATCTTATGATGTAGTTTTTGACAGACGTTCCATATATATTTAAACGTCAAAATTGCTTCTCAAGATTAATCTCAACATTGAGATGCATATACCAGCCTGAGGCCTGTATAAATAAAAACATCTCAAAGTTCAGACCAATCTTTAGATACAGTTCTGACAAATGCTCAAAGTTTTTGTTGCATATATTAAACGTCAAAACTGCGTCTTAAGATCGATGTAAACTTTGAGTTGCATATACCAGCCTAAGGCTCATATAAATAAATGCATCTCAAAGTTAACACCGATCTTAAGATGCAGTTTTTGACAGATGTTCCATACATAGAAACGTCAAATTTGCTTCTCTTGATTGATCACAACATTGAGATGCATAAACTAGCCTAAGGCCCATATAAATAAATACATCTCAAAGTTAAGACCGATCTTAAGATGCAGTTTTTGACAGATGTTCCATACATAGAAACGTCAAATTTGCTTCTCTTGATTGATCACAACATTGAGATGCATATACTAGCCTAAGGCTCATATAAATAAATACATCTCAAAGTTAAGACCGATCTTAAGATGCAGTTTTTGACAGATGTTCCATACATAGAAACGTCAAATTTGCTTCTCTTGATTGATCACAACATTGAGATGCATATACTAGCCTAAGGTTCATATAAATAAATACATCTCAAAGTTAAGACAGATCTTAAGATGCAGTTTTTGACAGATGTTCCATACATAGAAACGTCAAATTTGCTTCTCTTGATTGATCACAACATTGAGATGCATATACTAGCCTAAGGCCCATATAAATAAATACATCTCAAAGTTAAGACCGATCTTAAGATGCAGTTTTTGACAGATGTTCCATACATAGAAACGTCAAATTTGCTTCTCTTGATTGATCACAACATTGAGATGCATATACTAGCCTAAGGCCCATATAAATAAATACATCTCAAAGTTAAGACCGATCTTAAGATGCAGTTTTTGACAGATGTTGAATACATAGAAACGTCAAATTTGCTTCTCTTGATTGATCACAACATTGAGATGCATATACTAGCCTAAGGCCCATATAAATAAATACATTTCAAAGTTAAGACCGATCTTAAGATGCAGTTTTTGACAGATGTTCCATACATAGAAAAGTCAAATTTGCTTCTCAAGATTGATGATGCTAGCCTAAGATGTGTGTATACAAATGAGGCCTGTCCATACAAAAGCGGATCAATAATTTACTTTAAGTAGCGCATTTTCGTGAGTGAAAATGTCTTTACGTACATAGTGATTATGTAGATAGGTACTCAACTTTGTAAGTAATTTTTTTATTTGCATATTTTGTAATTGTTCTTTCTGTTTTCCATTCTCAGTGATTTTTCTGCGAAACTCAGTAATGTAATGAAAATGCTTATTTTAAGGGAATATTATGATTTTTTACTACAATATTGTATAATTTTTATCGTTTACTTTTTGAGAGTAGATACACATATTCTCATATTTTATAACCGCATATTCTTTTTGATATGTTTATTTTAAGTATGATTGATTATGATAAGGATTGACTTTTAAATTTACATTTATCAGATAGCAGTTGAATGTAAACAAAATTACCGTCTTAAGGGGACGAAGACGAAAAGATAGAAGTGAAAAAATAAATTGAGCTATGAGTTACCCACTACGATACCTCAGTTGGCAAAGGGCATGTCCCGGCTGTAGGGACGGATTTTGGGTTCGAATCCCTCACGTAGTAAAAAAAATTCTTTAAGCTTAATCGCTTGGCAGGCGTTACTGAAAAAAATAAATTGTAAGAATATATCTTTCCTACATTTTTATCTGACTTAGTTTATTTTGTTTGTAAACACCCACGTTGGGGTCGATTACGTCTCCCGGGTTTCGAGCATTCAGATGCCAATCATCAAGGCGAGTGCACAGAGGTGTCTGCCAGCTATGCCCGGATCTGTACATGGGTGTTTTGGTTATAATATTTGGTTTATAATATTTTTTAAATATGTGAGAAGCTCACGAAAACTTCACTATACATGTACAAATAATTACCAAACATATGTTACTATTAATTAATCTGTGACCAAACCTAACAACAAACGCGAATAAACTATATTGCTAATATCCCGCCACAGAAGTGAATGCGTTTCCATAAGACGATGAACTGTCATTGGCTTATTCCAGAAATCCCCTTCGCATGGAGCGAAGTCACTTTTAGTTGAGCGTAGACTGATTGTTGGAAGGGGATAATAGGACAGAGTCCTAAAATCCCCTTATCCATTTAATTGGACAGAAACAGCAGCATCCCTTAACCATTCATTTGCATAAAAATTAAATCGAATCATTGTAATTAAACAACTTTAAACGGTTTAAATCGCGTATTTTTATCATTATTTTTGTCCTGACGTTACAATTAATGGTATGTGTAATAATCACGAAAACCTATAATAATAATAATAAGCCTTTATTGCTGTTAACTTATTTAACTAAACAATACATATTAATAGATGAAAATGATAACAATATTGTAAAACTATAAATAAACTAATACATCTACTCGGCATTCGGCTCATCTCTCTCCTTAACAGCTTGTCTTTCGACAAAGGCCTCCTCTAAGGATTTCCATTTGTTTCTGTCCTTTGCTGTACGTGACCATTCTGGCCCAGCTACTTGCTTCAAGTCGTCTTCCCATCGCTTTGACTGTCTCCCTCTACTTCTTCTGCTTTCTCTAGGGTACCATTCCGTTATTATTCTGGTCCATTTAATTTTCTTTTCTCTCATCATATGCCCTGTCCAACGCCATTTTAATTTTCTGCATATCGATTGCACTTTTCCAAACTTAGTCTTTCCATTGATGTTTTTTAATCGTATTTTATCCCTTCTTCTTACTCCCAATACGCTTCTTTCTATTCCATTCTGACATACATTTATTTTATTTTGTTGTTGTTCAGTTAAAGCCCAAGTTTGGCATCCGTATGTAAGACATGGCAGTATGCAAGCATTGAAGACTTTTCGTTTCTCTGCCATAGGCATTTCTTTATTTTTCATAATTTCGCTCAATGACCAGAATCTCTTCCAAGTGCTTGCTATTCTTCTTTGTATTTCTTTTTGCATGCTATCTGTTGGTGACACTAATTGACCCAAATAAACATATTCGCTTACATATTGTAACTGTTGATTGTTAACTGTAATAGCATTTTTGTATATGGAATTGCTCATTACTTTTGTCTTTGTTATATTCATTGTGAGCCCTGCATTTGCACTTTCGTCTGACAATTGCTGTAGCATTTTTTCCAAGGTCATCGGGCATTCGGAGAAAAGTATTAAATCATCAGCGAATCTCAAATGACTCAGTTTGTCTCCGTTCACGTTAAGTCCAAAATCATCCCAACCCAGTCTCCTAAAGATCAACTCCAACACAGCGGAGAATATCTTTGGCGAAATAGGATCACCTTGACGGACGCCTCTTTCTATCGGGAACTCTTCACCTATGCTTTCAAGTTTTATTTGTGCTGTGCTTTTCCCATAAATATTTTTCAGTATGCGTATGTACTTTTTGTGGACCCCTTGTTGTTCTAATGATTCCCATATGTAATGGTGTTCCAGGGAATCAAACGCCTTGTTGAAGTCTACGAAAGCCAAGTAATAAGTTTTGTTGTATTCTTTGTATTTCTGAAGTATCTGACGTAGGACGTGTATATGGTCAATGGTCGAGAAGTTGCTCCTAAATCCAGCTTGCTCCTTCGGCTGGTTTTCATCAAGTGTGTTTGTTAGTCTAAACAATATTATTTTAGAAAAAACCTTATATATATTAGACATTAAGCTTATTGGCCTATAATTGCTAATATTTCCTTTGTCTCCTTTTTTGTGCAACAAAACTATTACTGATTTCGTCCAATCCTTTGGGATAACTTCTGCTGCTATTATTTCATTAAACAAATTGGTTAATTTAGGGACAATAACCGGCATGGATATTTTGAGTATTTCATTGGTGATTTGATCGGGACCAGATGCTTTACCTAACTTCTGCGTAGTAATAGCTCTTTCTGTTTCTTCTTTTAGAATTGGTGGTATAGGTTCAGTATGTTGAATGTCGTCTGGTAAAGTCTTGGCAAGTTTATTATTTTTGCTTTTGTACAACTCCTTGTAATATTCCGTAGCAATATTTAATATATCTGATCTTTTTGTAGTGCTTTTCCCTTGTTTGTCTTTCATATTTAGCATCCAATTCTTTTTCGATTCTAATTCTTTAAACGCTTTCTTTACTCCGCCTGTTTTCTTAATATGATATTGGAAAGTATTTGCCCTTTTTTGTTTTCTGTCATTCCTAATATTTTTGTTGATATTTTTACTTATTTCTGCTATATGTTTTCGTGTTTCTTTGCTTTTATTGCCTTGTAAAAGCAATTTTCTTTCTTTAAGTAATAGAATTGTTTCGGTGGATAGCGTGGCTTTATTATTGGTAGACACTTTTCGAGCTTCAGTTTTGAGTATATTCACAAAATCGCAATACGTCGCCTCAACTGGTTTATTGTATTCACTTTCTTCTCTTCTCTTTAGGATTTCTTTTAAGCTCTTTATTATCTCTACGTTATTTTTAATGTTCACATAGGGAACGGATTCTGTGTGCAGCCTTCGACTTTTCTTTGTATGTGTCCCTCGTAACGTAGCACGAATCATTTTATGGTCCGAATTAAAATTAAGATTATGTAAAATTGACAGATTATTAAAAACTTTTGGTTTATTGGTCATAATGTAGTCGATTTCATTTTTGAAGAGTCCATTTGGGGACGTCCACGTCCATTTCTTGTTCTTTTTCTTTTTAAAGAAACTATTGAGGATACTTAGTTTGTTTTCTAAACTGAAGTTAACCAATCTTTGTCCGTTTTTGCTCCTGTTGCCATTACCGTGTCTTCCTACCGTGTACTCTTCGCCACTTTGACATTCTCCAATTTGTCCATTAAAATCGCCCATTATAATTATATTTTTATGAGCAGTATCAACAGTACTTTGTAAATTTTTGTAGAATTCTTCTATTTTATGTATATCTTGTTTCTTATCTGCTTCAGTTGGCGAATAAACCTGAATAATTGACCATAATTCATCTCTGCTGTTATGTGCGGGAAGTTTGATGTTGAGTATTGCTATTCTTTCGGATATACCTTTCAATTCCTCGATTCGATCGGTATATTTCCTTTTTATCATAAAACCAACGCCGTATTGCCCTGGTGTTTCCCCTTTGTAATGCAGTATATACTTCCCATGGTCTTCTATTCCTTCTCCTTGTCTTCTCACTTCGCTTAATCCAATAATATCCCAATTTATTTCTTTGATTGCTGATTCTAGTTCAGTGAGTTTCTCTGGGGATCTAAGCGATCGCGTATTAAGCGTCGCTATGTGTATGTCGCAGTTATTATTCCTTTTTTGTTTATCTATCCTTAGAGGGGGTTGGTCGTTTTCCCCCACGATGACCAGTCGGCTTGGGGGAGGGTGTAATTTTCCTGTTGAATGTATTTTTGTTTCTTTGTATTGTTGTATTTTCCGATTGCCGGGAATTAGTTGCTACTGTTGCTTGTTTGTAGATACGTTAGTAAGAGAGCTAGATCTCATTATCATCATGTCAAAAGCATTTGTTCTATTGCCCTTAAAGGGTATGGTGGCTTGCTGTTTTTTAGGCTGAAAGTGTGAAGAATGTGGTGAAGAAGATGTTTCCCGTTTTCTTTTTTCTGTAGTTGCTTCATTTTCTTTCACTACAAGCTTATCATATTTCAAAAACGCTATTTTCCCCTTTTTCCTTTCTTCTATCAACTCCGCCTGTAACGCCTTCCTTTTTGTTAGTACTTCTTTTGGATAGTCTTCAGTGACATATATCACCTTGAGATCTTTTTTATTTTTCATTATCTCATTCTTTTTCCACCCGTTTACGAAAGAACATAATACTGGCCTCGGTTTGTTACCTTCTGTATTTCTTTTCCCTAACCGGTATATATTGTTTATTGCATTTTCTTCGATATCAATATTTATGTCACTTTTGAATATTCTCAAAAAAAAAAAAAAAACCTAAGACAACATTAAATCAAATCAATTAGGTAATCACTAGGTCATAGATTTTTTTACATTTGCAGGGTATTTCTGAAATAAGCCATGTCTCTGTATGGGTTCCTTACATATCTGATTGTTGTTAGTCCTTTTTTGTGTCACAATTTAACGAATATCTGTGTTATTTAAGTAGTTCAAAATAAATCATCTGCTATTATTGTAGTAGGTAATTTAGTATAGTGTTTGCATTATATTTTTATATGGCAATTTTAATTTGTTTTTCTAGACTAGTCTAGAGATTAGTCTTCTCTCCTAAACCTACCTATCCATATTTCAGCTGAATACCATTCTCATAATTGATGGGCTAGCCTATTACCAACGATCTATTGGAAAGTGTTCTTGGCTGATGGTTGTAAACGTACGAAAAAAAATTATATTGTTTATGGCTATCAAGTAGATGATTGGTGACAAATTTCTACTTCAACCCTTAGAGACAGGTAGGTAGCCAGATGGAATCATTCCCACCACGTTGATTCCCATGACGCCGCTCCACGCCTACCAGTTAGTTTCACTACGCCGCGCTATCATTTGCATACACGTTGCTCCATGAGTGTAGGGAGAATGTCCAATGTCGTTTTCGAGTGGCCATTAGGCATAGTAATCTCGAGGATACTTAAGTAGGTACTCAAACTGTTATAAGTCTTGATATATCGGAGGAGAGATGCCAGGACTAAAATAATCCTGACTGAAACGACTGCAAGGCATTGTACATTAGAATCACCTCTATAAGATCCTATAGATCAGCAGGATGTCTCCGGCTGTTAGATGTTTTTTTTTTTTTTTATTCTTGATAGGTTAGCCTTTGACCACTATCTCACCTGATGGTAAGTGATGATGTGGTCGAAGATGTTGCTCAGACTAACCTAGAAGTACTGGCTCTCAAGGACAGCTGCCGGAGCACACCGTTAGGTGCTTGGCGACAGATTTTCTACTTGAGGGTGGTAGCCAGGCGGGCATACGCATAATGCCCTACCACCATGCTATAACGACAGTCATCCTAAGACAACAACCGGGACCGACGGCTTAAGAACGCGCCATACCAGCGCGGAAAGATGGATTTCGCAAATGCGACCGAATGCACAAGTTCGGGTCCCGCTTCGCAAGCAACGCAATTTGACCGGATTATAGTAAGCGCAGATCTAATGTACGTACGCAGGGCGCTAGCAATTAGTATATAATCTGTGATTGCAGGTAAATGAAATACTTTGTGATTTTACTATCCGATTTCCTTCTATTGCCTTAGAAAATTATAGATAGATATATCTTAGTAAATCATATATACATGACGTTTACGTGAGCATGTAAAAGTAGGTATAATTATATTGAAATAAAAGTACTTTAATTTAACATTATAATAACTTTATTGCAAAAACATAATATAAACTTACTTTGTAGGTATTTTTAAAACTGGTAGAAATCTATCGAACAAGTTAGCAACTACCTAGTGAACCTATGTACTTAATTATTGTTTTCTATAATAATAAACAGTTTATTAGATATTCGGTAATATATAATACAAGTTCTAAAAGAATAACCATGAACAAGCACGTAACCAAGAAAGGTAGGTACTTATCAATCATGGTAGGTATAATACCAGCATACGTAGGTTCGTATGCAGTAACAACCTACCTAGGTACCTACGTATTGTGATATTATGTACTTTGTGCATTGTTAGTCTGCTACTCGAAATAAATTGCCAAGTAAGTCTCAGGTAGGGCCTGAGAAACTGGTAAAAATGGATATTTTCCGATATTATGAAATATACTTAGGTGTCACCCATCGTGATGTGTTTTGTGCAAAGAATACGTGCCTCTCTAAATATATTGCAATTTGCGTCACAGGTAGGGACTGTGAAGTGGTAAAAATGGCCTATCGATATTATTCAGTATAATTATATTATTAGTATAATTATAAGTATATTATAAAGTATCGTAAGATGTACAGGTAAATTAAAATAATATTATGATGAGTAGTAAATAAGTACGATATAGTATCGTTATAAGACTTATAAGTATCGACAATGTCTACGAAAAGAGAAATAACGGTATATTTTGAAGATTAACAGATATTGCGTTTACCAAAATACTTTACAACACAATATATAAATTATGTAATTATACTAATGTCATTATGTACTTACTGCCAATAACGTTAAACATATGTATATTAATTATAATATAATTAAAACTTATATGTATACGAGGGCGGCACTGAAAATTTCGGGAATCAAGGAAGTGACACAACATTACGATTTAAAAATGTATTTGTTGCTTTTCGAAGTATTCTCCGCGAAATTTGACACATTTTTCCATACGATGGAACCAATCATTGAAGCAACCATTCCATTCGGAAGTTGGGGTATCCAAAATCGCCGTTTTGTAGGCGTCCACAGCTTCTTCAAGTGATGAAAATCTCTGACCACGCAATTTATTCTTTATTTTAGGGAAAGTATAGAAATCATTAGGGCTTAGGTCGGGGCTGTACGGCGGATGGTCTAATAATTCTATGTTTTTTTGCTCTAAAAACTCTTGTTCTGTGCGCGGTGAGACAACTCGCATTGTCGTGATGGAGGATGATGCGGCGGTTGCAGTTCTCTTTACGGAGTTCTGAAACGACCTGTGGCAAACAAATGCTAGCACACCATTCTGCATTAACCGTTCTTTGTCCCTCAAGGCAATTGACTGTGGTTTGTCTGCATAGACTAGAGATATCACGTTACCCCACAGAAAGTAGTCGAGCGGTGTTAAGCGTGTTAGCGAGCCAGTTGAAGTCGACATCACGCAAGATGACGAAGCATTCGAATTTCTCATCCAATAAATTTAATGTTTCCCATGCTTTGTGACAAGTGGCACCGTCCTGTTGGAACTACATATTTGTGACTGTTTGACAAACCTGAAAGACAGTGAATGTGGATTAAGAATGAACGAGTTACTCATCAAATGTCTTCTCTACGCTGATGACCAAGTAATACTTGCGTCGTCGGTAAAAGAGTTGCAGGAGATGGTAAATGTTATGCATGAGGCTTTAGAAAGAAAGGGAATGAAAATAAATGTAAGTGAGACGAAAGTTATGGTGTTTGAACGAGATGATAGAGTGACCGATTGCAATATTGTGATCGGAGGTGAAAAAGTGGAACAAGTGAAAGAGTTTGTATACTTAGGATCCATGTTTACAAAAGATGGTGAGTGTGAAAAAGAAAGGAGAGCGAACGCTGGAAACATGGTAAACGGAGCATTGCACGCGTTTATGAACAGTCAGAAGGTGTCTAAAAAGGCTCGTCTGGCTGTTCATGGGGGAGTGTTGGTTCCGACACTAATGAATGGTAATGAAAGTTGGGTGTGGCAGAAAAAGCATGAAAGTAGAATAAATGCCGTGGAGATGAGAGCATTAAGGAGCATGATTGGAGTCAAACGGAGTGACAGGATAAGGAATAGTGTGATAAGAAAACGATGTGGTGTGAATGAGGATGTAGTGACAAAAATCGAGAAAGGTATGTTAAGATGGTTTGGACATGTGGAGAGAATGAATGAAATAAGAATGACTAAACAGATATACATGGGACAAGTGAACGGAAGTTTTGGAAGGGGAAGACCTAGGCGAACGTTCCGAAATCAGATTGAAGACGTTCTGAAAAAAGGCAAGGTCAAGAGTACCCTAAACCGACGCTTATGTATGAAAGGATTGATGAGTGTAGATGAAGCGAAAGAGATATGTAAGGATCGTAGTAAGTGGAAATCCGTGGTCTCTGCCTACCCCTACGGGAAAGAGGCGTGATTTTATGTATGTATGTATGTACAGTATCATTAGCATATAAATCTTATGATTTCAATAAGAAAACAATAATAAATAATCGGTGGTGCTAATATATCGGTATCGCTACACACCTATTTGCAATACTAACGCTATGATAAAATAGCGGTATAGTAAGCCCTGGTAACCCCGGTAGTAAAAGTCCCGCTCACATAATTGTTGGAATTTTCAATTTGTATTATTCCCCTTTTTTACAAAGTAGTAATCATTTCAACTTTGTCTACTAAACCTTCACCAAGACTTCGTTTGAAAGCGAAGTCACAACATAGGAATCTACCTAATGATTGATGCGTACCGCTCTTTCAACCGCGTGATCAATGGTGAAAAATTATAATGATATGAAGGAGGTAGTACTATCATGTATCACTACAAAACTATTTATAAGAAAATTTTATATGTAGGTAGGTATCTCCATAAGTAGACTCGTACAGTAAATACCTGCGTGTTATGTCGACACATTGTAGTACTGGCGAGTCCACTGCTAAATTCGTCGTCGCCGACGCATTCTGCTCGGGCAGTGCTGTCGTTATGGCTTGTTTTTCTGTGGCCAGTTGACTGGATAGCACCGCCGCCACCGCCTGCGCTCTATTCTAGCTATCGAGTGCTTGAATGGGCTCGTAACTCACATTCACGAGCTCAATAAATGAATCGTTTTGATTTCTGCAAAATATTTGATAGTGTAAATATATATTAGTAGTAAACTTACATAGGTACCTACTTACCTATTTTCTACATAATATCATAATAATAGGTAGGATACGTGCAGTATGCAAAACAGTTTATAACCACCCCCAAGTAGAAAAATCTATTGTCACGCACCTAACAGTGTGTTCCGTCAGCAGTCCTTGAGAGCCAGAAATTATTATAGGCCCAACCCGTTTACCATCCTCGACAACACCTTCAGCAACAGGAGCTAGCCGTAAGAAATATAGTTTTACTTTCGTTATAATGAGTAAACTTACCTAAGTATGTACTTATGCTATAGTCTTCTCTGTGGTTATAACTTACCTACATATGGCTGAACGAATCTTGGTGAAGGTATGCACCTACCTAATAATTCATAGGTTAGGTATTAGTATCTGAATACCCTAAAAGTATTTTTTATCCATTATCATAATGTAAAATTGTTGATAGGGGAAATACCGTGGGGGTAAGTCAGGTAGGTGGGTAGGTACCTATACGTATACAATCAACACAAGGCATTTAGATATAAACCTAGGTTTCTAAATTTAGTAGGTGGTTCCTGGAAGGTCAGTACAAAATACCAGGCAAGATACCAACCTTGTATTGTCCAGTTCCGACGAGTCCATTGCCAAAGTCATCACCGGACTATTTTGTTCCGGCAGACAGGTCAACGACCCCATCGTCTTATGATCAGGGCGATCTGACGACGCCGCCCGTGCGTTATCCACGCTCGCTTGTGCTTGAGCAGCATCGGTCACATTCAGAAACTCAATGGACGTACCGTTTTGGTTTCTATAAAGAATTTAGTAGTACATAAGTAGGTAATTATAGGAAAATTTAGCTTACCTACCAATAATTAGATATCGAACCCAATCTTCCTAAAAACTAACACCAAACCACATGCACCAGCACAAAAAATATTCAAAGAATAATTGTATATGGAAACTTAAAAAATACAATTACGTAAGTATACTTACTTTTTTTCTTTCTCATTTCACTGGCCCTCTGTTTTAGGTATTGTTTATATTGTCTAGGACCAAATTTTCTTGGTTTTCCCATCGTCACCGGCACAAAAATCTATATACCTACTTACTATATCCTGTTAGTTAATCAACACAGAAAAAAATACGTAAATTATTTAGAACGCGGTGCTAGAAAGCCGAACAATACGTCCACCTCGCAGGAATGCCGGGGCATACTGACTGAAAGATAGAAAGAAATAGCGTGCAATGGGTAACGAATGCTTACGAAAGGGACAGACTCTGTCATTGCGATTAGCGCCTGCAGTATTTAAAAAGGTCAAAAGCGCCACATCAAATAATTGTTAATTATGAGAAAACTAAACATTTAATAATATAACTGGTTTAAGGAACTAAGGGCATAGTTATTCTCTATTTATCAATGTAAGAATTATTTTATATTATCAAGGAGATTATGAGATATATAACAAAACGTGTGTAAAACACACATTTTTCAAGTTTTTTTTCTATCGAGGTTTTTATTTCCAATCGTGTTTTGAGGTTTTAGGAACCAAAGAAAAAACTACCAAATTTCAATATAAAATAGCATTTTGCCCGTAGGACTCGGAAATACAAAGTTGTATGTGGTTTTAGGTGAGCAAATTATGTACGGCGCCACCCTCCGAAGCACGGAAGCGCTCAGTAGTAATGTCACTAGAGCGGTCTCCCATCCAACTCATGACTGCGCGCGACGTTGCTTAACTTTGATGATCGGTTGAGAACAGCTAAGTTAACTTCGCTATGAGCGCTTCAAATGATGATGTTAATAAGGTAGTGGAATGGAAACATAAGGAGTCGACATGGAATACTGTTGATTCCATCGAACGCGGACATCGGAGATCTAATTCCTTTCGACAGTACGCGATGGACGCGTATTTCCGCTTATAACAGAAGTATATATACAGGGTTATTGGTAAAATGCTAACAACCTCTTAGGGTTGACTTCTGCTATAACATTTTGAAATGTTTTTTTTTGTTTTAAATATAAATAAAAATTAAAATATATTTTTAATTTTTTTCACTTGTGTTTTTTTATATCTTTTTGACTGAATAAGCACGAGGAACACCTGATGTCAAAAGTCTCTTGTGTCTGTAATGTATTATTAAATGATTTTTTATTACTTTACATACATACATACATAAAATCACGCCTCTTTCCCGTAGGGGTAGGCAGAGACCACGGATTTCCACTTACTACGATCCTTACATATCTCTTTCGGTTCATCTACACTCATCAATCCTTTCATACATAAGCGTCGGTTTAGGGTACACTTGACCTGGCCTTTTTTCAGAACGTCTTCAATCTGATTTCGGAACGTTCGCCTAGGTCTTCCTCGCTCGATGTAAATATTTAAAACTATATTTAAAGGGACAACGGCGCGGTCTAGTGTTGCCGCAGCGTGCGCTCTTAGCTCGGAGTAGGCATTAATGCCTCAAACAAAAAAAATATATAGAAAAATTAAGAAAAAAAAAATTTTTTTTTCTTATAAAAAAACATCACAAAATGATTCTTAGCACAAGCAAAAGTCAACCCTAAGAGGTTGTTACCATTTTACCAATAACACTGTATAAATTTATATGAAAATTTACTCGAAATCATGTGATAAGTATAGGTATGAAAATGACATCATGTAGTTGTAATACCTCATTAAAGCCCTACTTCTCATTAAACTTATGTTATCAATGCAAAACATCACAATGATTTCGCGGGTTATTCTAGCTGTGTAAACAAAAATTGTTCATAACAATGAATCACATTAAGTACTACCTTCTCGGATCGTTATCAATATGGATTACTTCTTATCAGTTGGCACCTGCCATATGGAAATTCCGATGGTATCATAAGCATAGTTAAATCTAACAATGATTTCTTGGTAACCAGCCCAAAGATATTTTAAATACTAGATAATAGGCTTTTAGTGTTCCATCTTCAAGGGGCGAAACGGAGCCGTAACGAGACTCGGCTGTCTGTTTGTCCGTATGTCGCGAAAGTCCGTATGTTCGAAGCAATCATGACCGAACGATTAATAGCCATGGACTGTCGTGCCGCAGGTGGATGGTTCGATCCCTACCGCCGGCTTGAGATTCACCGGATGGTGGATCCTTCAAGTAGAACACCTATCGTCAAGCACCTAACAGTGTGTTCCGGTAGCAGTATTTGAGAGTGAGACTTAACAACTATATGTCTCAATAGTGTGACGGGCGCACTGCAATTCTTTCGGACGAAATGCCCAATTCTTTCGGACGAAATGCCCAATTCAAAATTTCATCACAAGCCACGAACTGCCTGTGCCCATCACACTGAACAACCTTATTGAAGTCAAGGTAACTTGTAAACAACTAACTTGAAAAAAAATATAGGTATGTTCTAGCTACAATTTAAATAATCATCTTCTCTAGTTAGATCGCAATAATTTTTTCAGAGGAGCAGTCTAACAGGACGGTTTAATTGCGGATTAATCGATCTAAATACAAATAGGTTATGTACGCAACTTAAATATATACGGACGTAGAAACACTCGTCTTTTGGGATGATTAATTATGAACACAACATAAAATCTACGCCTATTTTTATTTTACTTGTACCTATAGGGATTACGGACGCATCGCGAATCTCAGCCTTATCTTCATATAGGTACAGTTGCCTGCAATAAGAAGTATACACTGCGTAATTTTCAAAATAATGTGATGTCGCTAAGTTATTAATTATCGAAGTTAATTTTAACATAACTAAAACTATTCAAATTATTCTTTGATTTTAAGATACTTCTGTGCACTTCTATAATGAAACAGAAGTCTACGCCACAATTATGAAAATTATAATGTGTATACTTCTTATTGCAGGCGACTGTACTTCCTATAATAATGCTAAGGTATATAATATACCTTACATACATCACAAAATCAATCAAACCCGCCTATCTATGAGTGACGTTACGTTTCTATAAAAAATTCTTCGTAAACACTTTGAGATTGAGATTATTTATGATGAGATTGATGTGATAACTTTTTTTGATGAAAAACAACCTAAACTTTTAGTATTTTTAATATATTTTAAGTGTCTTAGTTAGATTCATATCCTCAGAATACGGTGTGCAATACTTATACCGTAAAAGCATTAAAAGAAGTATATCCAAAAAAAATAGGATCCTACTCAGGTCGACTGGTGTCATACTTGTAAGTGAGTATCTAGATAGGTATATGTTTGTACCTTGATTCACGACCTTAAAGTTCAGTGACACTGCAATATCAAAGAGCCGACGTGGCGCTTAACATCAGGTGGGCGTCTTGAGCATATCATCATTTTATAATACTATAAAGATTGCATTGATTGGTGATCATTATATTTAGCAATAATTATTATGGGCGAACGATACAATTATTAATTCTCTACCTAGACATATATTCATATCGTACATAAAGCGGGAAAAGGGATGAGGATGACCTGACTGATGCCTCTTTTTCATAACTGAGTTAAACTTAGAATACTTAGTTACTAACTTACTGAGTTATTTTTTCATGCAAAATTACTAAAATTTATCGGTCGACGTTTCAAACGATGCGCGATGGTTACGAAGGTCACCAATTATCCTTCAAACAACAACCGAGACAAGGAAAATATTCAAAATAATACTATTTTTAGACTCTAAATTACCCAATCAAATACGACTCAGGCCAGCCCCGCATCCCGACTACGAAAATAACTACTTAGGTTAGTAGATATCCCCGTGAGGTGCCGGGTTAGAATGTCACCCCCGCATTTCTACCTGTGGGTGTTGTAAGAGGCGACTAAAGGTAAAATACCGGAAGGTGGGCAGCAGCGCTTTCTGAGGAACTGATATCTTAAACTGCAATCCCCAAGACGCCTGCCAAGCGTGGGGATTATGGCAAAACCTCCCTAAATGGGGGAGGCTGGGTTCAGCAGTGGAAAATCCGGCTGATACAGTAAGTAGATATGTCATATAGTGCATTATGCGATTGCTAGCTTGGCTAGCTACGGCACCCTGAAGTCCTCAGAAAATCTGTCGCATACACTTAACTATGTGTTCCGGCAGCTGTCCTTGAGAGTCAGCAGTTCGATTTTTGCCTGAACACGATCTTCGACGGCATCATTATTTGCCATCAGGTGATATAGTGGTGAAAGGCTAGTCTATTAGCAGTATAAAAACCCAGACGTATATGTATTAATATATATAGTACTCTAATTTAAATAACTATAAATAACACTGACTAGCTTGAGTATAATGTATAAATATCAAAGGAGCACCGAAAAGTTATAGTTATGTTACAGATTGCCAACCAGATATATAAAAAACTGGTTACTGGTTGTGACCTATGGGGTATTGAACTCTATTATAGAGCCACAGAATACTTTAAAGTTGCTTAAATGGCATGCCGATTAAACTAAATGTCTTCTCGATGTATGAGGCCCCAGTGGGTAGTACAATATGACACAATACGAAGAAACACAATATCTTCACCGCTTACGGCAGTGTCTAAAACTCACAGCCATATCTAAAACACAAACTACTAATGTAATATATACTGTAATATTATAACCTATGTTTTTTTTATACCACTAAGGTGGCTAACAAGCATACGGCCCGCCTGATGCTAAGCAGTTACCGTAACCTATGGACGCTTGCAACACCAGGGGTATCACTCGCGCGTTGCCAACCCTGAAGAAATTCTTCACTCCCTTTTTGAAGAACCCCATGATGTACTCCATCGTGAAACCACGGCGGGGAGCTCATTCCACAATCTGAGCGTCCGCGGAATGAAGCTCCTATGTAAACTCGTCCGACCCAGGAATTGGGCCCAGGACTCGGGTTCCCAAAGAGGCTCTTTTGTATATACGAGGCATGGAGGTACCTAGGTCTCCTAACGCCTGGCTAGTTACCACCTACAGTATATAATATGTTGCCAAGCACCTAACTGTGTATTCCAGGAGCAGTCATTGAAAGTCAGATCCCATTCTAGGTTATGCCTGTGTACCACCCTCGACTACATCATCACTTATTTACTGGTGAGATTGGGATTAAAGGCTAACGTAGCAGCAATAAAAAAGGCAGGTAAAACATATAATTGTGGTACTCAGTCAAAATTCTGTAAAAATTTTTCACGTTGTCTGAGTGTTTGTGAGGTGATTTAGTTTCGTGGTAGCAAGTATCGACAGCTGGTTATAGGCTCTTAATCTACCTTTGACTTGAGTGTCTTTTGTGAAGTGAAAGCCATTGGAAAGCTATTGGGGCATTTTCCATGGCTTAATTTCAAAATCCCTTCAAATTATGCTTATAGATGTGTTATAGGGATTTTTAGGGTTTTAGGTGCAAAATTCGTTTTAGGGCTTTGATTGCCGAGTTAAGGGGATTTAGCTCTTTACGATGTATACCCGCAGCTGTCTTATAACCCCTAGAATTTTGGGTAGGTATCATAGGTATCATGATTTAAAACAATGGAACTAGTGCCTGGGCACATGCCTGGGGAAATAAGCTTTGTATTATCAAGGAATAGGATATATGGAAGTACTGAAAATGAAGTTTTGCCCAACTTAGGCCATATCTTACATACAGATGAAAGAATGATGAAAAACTAATAACATAAAAGTTACTAAAATGGTAAATGAGAACCTACTGAAGAGCAACTCTCAAAATCAGGATATTTGAAGCAGTGATGGCTCAGTGGCATTGGCTAGGGACTGCCGCGCAGCAGGTCCATGGTTCGAATCCCACCGCGGGCAGACCTTCGTCGTATGGTGGAAAGGCATTTTGCGAATTCCCGCCTGGCTAACAACCACTCTCAAGTAGAAAATCTGTCGTCAAGCACCTGACGGTGTGTTCCGGCAGCTGTCCTTGTGAGCCAGTAATTCTAGGCGGAGCCTGTTAACACCTTTGACCACATTATCACTTACCATCAGGTGAGATTGTGGACAAAGGCTTACATAACTGCAAAATAAAAAAAAAAAAATCGGTAATCGATGAATGATAATACAGAGTAAAATAATCGAATACCTACAAAACATTTTGATGACAAAATCAGACTCCAAGCCACCATGACATAAAGACAATTCATTTGCTTACGTTATCTGGTAGTGTTGTGGGTAAGGACCGGGTACCGAGTACATATTACCCCCCACGCTACTGACCAGAGTTGTAGAAGGGAAAAAATACATCGCTACTAGTAGTATCGACCGTCTGGTAATGTCTTGGTTCAGCTGTGACCAAGCGCTACGAAGTCTCTGCGGCAAGTTATTTGGAAGGCCTGATTTTTTCGTATGTGTATGTTTATAACTATTGACGTGGGGGAATGACACAAAAAATGATTCAAATTTCTGTAGTGTAGTCCCAAATTATAGTCGTCGGCACTGGTATACAGAGCGGTCATGCTCTCAAAAAGGAGTTGTCTAGCGGCGGTGTTGTGTGTCGGGTCGCCATCTTCCCTCAAAAATGGTTGAGGAAGGCGCTGGCTGGCACATGCGTCAACTCTTGAACGGGTGCTGCTACACTGGTCTGCTTTGGATGCAAGTGCTAAAAGTGAATAAAATATGGTCATAATTAAAAAAAGTCACCTGGTACCCTGGAGTGTGTAGGTGTAGATTTATAAAATAAAATAAAAAAACAAAAAATTAAAACTATTAAACGTCAGATCAATTTTGATCAAATTTGGTAAGAAAATAACTTATATAGACATCATTTCAAAGTTCGTGTAGGAATCATATCAGTCAAGAGATTGATAAGATATAAAGTCTAAAGGCTGTTGAGATTTGACGTCACTATATATCATGTCCTCTTATCACGATTACTCACGTAATCTCGTTATTTGTTTTATCACTCCTTGTAATATGTCACAAAAGTACCTGTGAGTAGAGAAGTATTATAATTCTTGTTATTATTGATCAAGTTAAGCGAGGTGTCTGTGCCAAATTGGGATTTGTGACAAATTAACAACATAGAGTTATTAAATATTATAGTTTGTACATTTTTAATAATAGAAAGTTCGGGGCTACTCCTGTCCTAGGAGAATGAACGGAATTCTAAAAAATAAAACGTTGGTTGTAAATATACCGTTGTAGCCTTTAGGTTTAAACTAGGTGTAAACAGTCCATAGCCAATGCCACTGAGCCATCACTGCTTGACCGCAGTAGTTCCATTGACTAGTTCCATGATGGAACTTCTGGGAAAAAAACCTTTTCCATGGAACTTAAAGTACCTACTGTTTAATATAATGTAACTAGTGCCCACCTGCTCATGTTCCATGGAACTTAAATAACGAGAGAACTTATAAACGACTACCACGGCTAGAAAAACATATTCAAATATTTAATCAAACTCATATACAACTTAGAGAATAATATGATATAACTGATGCCAAGTATTTAACGTACTGAGTATTTACATGGCCATTTTATACATCCACCCCGATCCAAATTATTGGGTTAATCTGACAAAGAAATTCATCTCATGGTGGAAGAGCATTTTGCGAATGCCCGCCTGGCTAGCGACCACCCACAAGTAGAAAAATGTCGCCAAGCACCTAACGGTGTGTTCCGGCAGCAGTCCTTGAGAGCCAGTGAAATAACAGGCAAAATGAGATTTAACAGGTATGTCTCAAGGTGATGGTCGCAGTGCAGTTCGTCACTTGTGATGAAATGCATCTGTTATAGGCAGAGGATACCGCTTAACATCAGGTGGGACTCGCGTTTATTACTTCACAAAAAAATTAAAAAAAAAAAACTACATAAAGTAGCTTTTCCGGAAAGTGGAAGCGTAGCCGGTAGATGGCAATATGTTCGCGCATGGGACTCAACTTATCTGTCGAAAATAAGTGCTTAGACACACAGGGGTACAGCTCTACCAATAAGTCATGTTTATTATTGTCCTTCCGAGTAAATAGGCGGTACCGGTGACGTCATCTTTATATTTTCCCGGAAGTAAAACAAGAAAACTTCCCCGTGCGTGGCACTTTAAAGTGATCTTCAGTTATCAATATTGTTGTTATCATTATCAATAGATAACAAACTAATAAGACGACCCTTTATTAATCGTATGTCAAATGATAAACTTCTAGGTATAAGTACATGATTTCAAAAAATCCCCTACCTCAAAGTATAGGTACATACCTATATGGCAGTAAGTACCTAATGTCGCAGTAATGTCATGTAATGAAGGAGTGGGAAGTAAGTTATCTTCTTACAAACGCACAGCGCACGGCTTGTTTGTGTGCGCCATAGTATCGATGCGTCCCGCACGCACACTCTAACACAATCTCGACCAGTTTCTCAGTGCGCCAGCCGGGGCTAACACCGAACAAGGTTCGCGCGTCACGGCTTTTTGGCACCGCTATATAAATGAAAAATGTTTGATAATCGCATGAGAACTTATTGCTGTGTGTTCGGCTGTCTAAATAATGCATAGATTCCAGAGTTATCTTTGTTCAGATTACCTACTGAACAGGAAAGGTAAGCAAGTCACTTATTCTAGCATACCTATGATTTTTACTTGATGATGCCTACTTATTTTTTGTTGTATTAGGTATGCCCCGCGTCGCACGTCTCTGGCCCCGCAACCACATAGGTATCACCAGTCGGTATTTTTTTCATCATTTAGGTATAAAACCGACCTTACCAACCCTGAACCCAGACAACACAAGTAAAAAATACAACTTCCCGGCCCTTGCCTATTTCTTGGTACTGAATTAAAGTTTAGAATATACGAGTACAATATACATTAGAAATAAGTAACAACCCTGAGACAAGCAAGTATGGTAGGTAATTATATCGCGAATTGGGCCGGAGATGGCCTACTTCCCCACTCTTTCTACTATGGTAGGTGTCGCTCCATCCAATACTATGGTTAAATAAAGAACGAGAGGAAAAATTGGAGTAATGAGACATTGTCATGTTAGCTCAGTTGGTCAGAGCATACCCCGGCAACCCGGCGGGTTCGAATTCCGCACATGACTATATTTTTTTCTCTAGTAGGTAATTGTAACAAGCATATTTGCCCAATCTAAAAATAAAAGATGACGTTGGGGACAACTTCTCAAGAGGAATGTCCCTCAATGAGGGATTTTTTTTTCTGAGGTTGCAGGTCTTATCGCTCTTTAATGGAATTTAACACAATTAAGCGCTGTTTTTGGTGTGCTCGTAGCGAAGTTTGCTGAGCTGTTCTTAACCGATCAGCAAAGTTAAGCAACGTCCGCCGCGGTCATGACATGAATGGGTGACCTCTAGTGACATTACTACTGAGCGCTTTTTTATGTTATTGTGATGGAACAAGCGCGAGGCCCACCTGATGTTAAGCGGTATCCTCTGCCTATAACAGATGCATTTCATCACAAGTGACGAACTGCACTGCGCCCATCTCCTTGAGACAGTTTTTGTCTTCTTTTTCCTGTTATTTCACTGGCTCTCAAGGACTGGTGCCGGAACACACCGTTAGGTGCTTGACGACAGTTTTTCTACTTGAGGGTGGTCGCTAGCCAGGCGGGCATTCGCAAAATGCCATTCCACCATGCGGTGAAGCTCAAGCTCTGGGCGGGATTCGAACCATGGACCTGCTGCGCGGCAGTCCATAGCCAATGCCACTGAGCCATCACTGCTTCCAAACGTTAAGCCGTTGGTCCCGGTTGTCGTCTTAGGATGGCCGTCGTCGGTCGACCACTATCTCACCTGATGGTAAGTGATGATGTGGTCGAAGATGTTGTTCAGGCTAACCTAGAAGTACTGGCTCTCAAGGACAGCTGCCGGAACACACGTTAGGTGCTAGGCGACAGATTTTCTACTTGAGGGTGGCAGCTAGCCAGGCGGGCATTCGCAAAATACCTTACCACCATGCTATAACGACTGCCATCCTAAGAACAACCGGGACCGACGGCTTAACGTGCCCTCCGAAGCACGGAAACGCTCAGTAGTAATGTCACTAGTGGTCACCCATCCAACTCATGACCGCGTGCGACTTGCTTAACTTTGCTGATCGGTTGAGAACAGCTAAGTAAAGTTCGCTACGAGCACATCAAAAGTAGTATATTAGTAGGATGTTTTAATAAATATGTTTTTCACGTGCAACTTGAATTTCCCTTCTGTGAGCGTTGTAATATGTTTGGGAACTTTATTATAAAACCGTACACAATTACCTAAGAAGGACCATTTTTTGTCTTTGCTAATCTAAAACCTGGCACCGCTATTTTATCTTTATTCCTAGTATTGTAATCGTGATTGTCACTGTTTAGTTTAAATTTACTCAAGTTTTTACGAACATACATAATATTTTCAAGTATATATACATACATGGTAAAGTTAAAATAACAATTTCTTTAAAAAGTACCCTCAGAAATTCCCTAGGATCCATTTTATAAATGGCTCGTTTGGTTTTTTTGACTGAACAAGCTCGTTGCCTATCTGATGTTAAGCGGACTAACCTGTGCCTAGAATAGATACATTTCATCACAAGTGACGAATTGCACTGCGCCCGTCACCTTGAGACATAGTTGTTATGTCTTATGTGCCTGTAATTTTACTGGCTCTCAAGGACTGCTGCCGGAACACACCGTTAGGTGCTTTGCGACATATTTTCTACTTGAGGGTGGTAGCTAGCCAGGCGGGCAATCGCAAAATGCCCTTCCACCAAGCGGTGAAGCCTAAGCCGGCGGTGGGGATCGAACCAGGGAGCTGCGGCACGGCAGTCCATAGCTATTACCGCTCGGCCATCATTGCTTCGGATTGCACGCTTTTGTAGGATGTTGATTGTATCTATCTCAGCAGCAGTTCCCTACAGCAATACACCATACGACATAATACTGTGGAAGTAAGCGAAATAAACTAGGCGAGCAGTAGCTACGTCTGTTAACTGTCTTGTCCTAAGAACTGCATATGCAGCAGAAAAGTGTCTAGAACACTGAAGTAAATCTGTGATAGTGGAAAAGTCTGTCGTAATATTTTAGATCGCTGATTATGCACTTATGGTACTTTACAAGCTTAGACAAAGTCAAAGTCAAAATCATTTATTCAATTTAGGCGTCTACGACGCTCTTATGAAGGTCAATTACAAATTTTAGTATTGAAATATTCTACATTGTACTGCCACGTTCAGCAAATAAATTGTATAGAGCCACTGCGAGAAGAACGGGCAAGAAACTCGGGGCCATTCTTTTAAACATCTTTTAACAATGTGTTACATACATACTATATAATAGAGTTATTACAATATTTGTTTAAATTATGTAGGTGACAGGCAATAGCTTGGCGGAGGCGGAATTGTCCAGGCATTTTTGTCGTTTATGTAATCAGAAACTGTGTAGTAGGATTTTTTAATCAATATGTTTTTCACATGCAACTTGAATTTCCCTTCTGTGAGCGTTGTAATATGTTTGGGAACTTTATTATAAAACCGCACACAATTACCTAAGAAGGACCTTTTATTTGTCTTTGCTAATCTAAAACCTGGCACCACTATTTTATCTTTATTCCTAGTATTGTAATCGTGATTGTCACTGTTTAATTTAAATTTACTCAAATTTTTACGAACATACATAATATTTTCAAATATATACAGACTTGGTAAAGTTAAAATATCAATTTCTTTAAAAAGATCCCTCACAGATTCCCTAGGACCCATTTTATATATGGCTCGAATTGCACGCTTTTGTATGATAAAGATTGTCTCTATCTCAGCAGCAGTTCCCCACAGCAATACGCCATACGACATAATACTGTGGAAGTACGCGAAATAAACTAGCCGAGCAGTAGCTACGTCTGTTAACTGTCTTATCCTAAGAACTGCATATGCAGCAGAACTAAGTCTTCCGGAGAGATCATGTATATGTGGATCCCATTGTAAAGTGGAATCCATTTTGATTCCCAGGAAGACTGTCGCTTTGTCAATAGGGAGTTTATCTGGGCCAAGCTTTATGTTTGGTTCAACATAAGGAACATTTGGTAAAGAAAACTTTAAACATTTCGTCTTTTTTGAATTTAGGAGAAGATTATTAGCGGCAAACCATTTACAAATCTTAGATAATACATTATTTACATGCGTCAGTTCACTGTCTTTCCTATCTACTTTAAAAATCAGAGAGGTATCATCTGCGAATAAAACAATATCGCAGAAATCTTTGACCATGCAAGGCAGATCATTAATATATGTTAGAAACAGAAAAGGTCCCAAAATTGATCCCTGTGGTACTCCCATTTTTACCAATGACCCGGAAGAAGTATTGCCATTTATTCCAACCCTCTGTAGCCTGTCTGACAGATATGACTCTATAAGATTCAGAGCTTTCCCACGAATACGTTAAGATTAAGAAGACATACATTAAAAACATTTTTGCGTTACATATAATTATGTTGCATCATGATGTATGGATAAAAATTACACGTGGATGAGCGTAGCTTGGTCAGGGCCTAACCAAAGTGGTGCAATAAAAGATAGGCCCATGTCCAACTGTCCATTGGAATTGGCTGATATCTATGACTGTCTTTCAAATACTTCCCTTCACGCCGTCATCGAAGAAAGTGGGGAAAAACTTGTGTATGCAGTTGAGACTTTTATCGAGCTGGAATTGGGGAAAACTAATTCAGTTTAAGCCCGCAAAGACAAAGATTTACATATTCGTCGAAAAAAAAAACCATTTGCTGTTGTTCCTCCAGAACACTCCTGTTAAAGTTTCAGAGAGCTGGAATTACTGACTTAAAAAAGCTTGGTGTCCTAAATAAGCCCAAGTGAAGTAACTATTTCACGTCAGTCAAAGGTTTTGCTGTATAAAGCGGAAGTCCGGCCTCACGTTCAGTCATAGAGTATTGCTATTGGTCTAATTTTTGGAACGAAGCACCTAAGAGTCTGCTTGAGCCCCTAATCAGCAGGTGATAGCTCTACATCAGAAATGTCTTCAAAAAAAAGAATAATCGAAATCGGACTACGCGTTAATAAATTACAACTACGTGTACATTTTGACTATTATCCCCTTTCCCGAGGGAACCGTGCTGAATTTCGGGATAAAAAGTATACAATAACCTTCTTCGTAGTATGAACTCAAATCGTGTTAAGTTTCATTGAGTTCCTTTCAGTAGTTTTGGAGTGATGCGCGGCCGGGATACAGACAGACAAAAAAAATATAGTTTTAGCATCAATGTCAGCTACAGATTGCTATCACGTCTTTTTTTTTAATATCTGCCATGTACAGAATTTGATCTGTTACAGTTTTATTATAAGTAGTATAGATGTAGAGGTTATTGTATTATTGTATTTACCTACAGTAAAACGTAGTGTACAAACAAGGCCTGCCTGTACAGATTTGTGGAGGGGTGCCTTTGCTGGTCTTAACCAACCATATTTTTTTATTATTGTGACGGTACAAACACGGGGTCCATCTGATGTTAAGCAGTAGCCTCTGCCTATAACAGATGCATTTTGTCACAAGTAACGAACTGCACTGCGTCCGTCACCCTGAGATATACAGTTGTTAAGTCTCATTATGTGCCTGTAATTTTACTGGCTCTCAAGGACTGCTGCCGGAACTGTTAGGTGCTTGGCGATAGACTTTATACTTGAGTATAAAGTCTGTCGCCAAGCACTTGCATTGAAACTCAAGCCGGCGATGGGGATCGAGCCATTGACCTGCGGCTAGGGAATGCAGAACCGGTGCTGTTTTAAAGAACCGGGATTTTTGGGACCTTCTGGCTTAAGAACCGGGATTCCCGGTACTATCGATACTTTTGATACTTTAATAAGTCTTTGTAAGAGAGTTGTTAAACGGAGAAAGTAAAAAAAGACGAAATGACAGGGCAAAGTAAAAACATTTTAATCAAATCAAATAAAACGTTTTATTTATTGTTTTATAGACACTAAATCAGTCTTATTTAGTATAATTTTACTGGTAATTACGCATATTATGCCAGCAACATTTTTTAATATTAAACGATTTTTATACCTAATCCTACATAATATGTATATAACAGAAACATTTATTAAACATCTTCACTTTACCAAACAAATTAACATGACTCTTATTGCAATTCTGCATAACCAAATTATAATTTAAAACTTACGTAACATCTACAAAAAAAGGAACTATGGAGTTTTAGCGTAGCATTAATCAGTCTCAATATTTATTGATTAGATAATCTTAAAAAACATTTTTTAAATTTTAATCTTATATAATAATTCAGCAATAGTTTGGAACAACTTGAATCGACAAATTCTTTAAATCAACTTGACTCTAATTATACATTTAAGAAAAAATATAATAAAAATATAACTTTAAACTTAAATATTTTTGCAAAACTTAAACATAGGTAATGTATTCATCCTTACAATACTATAAATAAAAATACCCAACTAATACTTGCTCAGACCAATATTACATTGGTCTGATTCTTATAGTTAAAATGGGGGCACTCAATAATCTAGGTTAGGTACCTGTTTATTTATTTTTTAGAGTATTTCTCTCCTGCCTATATATTGATCTTAAAAATATAAGAGCGTCCAAACTCTTATCACTTAAACGTGATCTTATTTTATTGCAAAGGTACCCAGCGGAAGAAAAAACTCTTTCCGGCTCTACACTTGTCGGTGGAATTGTTAAAAGAAAGTCGAAAGCCTGCGACAAATAACGTCCACGATCCCCTCCGTTCTCAAAAAGAGCCATTTCGATCCTCACATTCGTATTAAGGTCTTCACTGTGAGTCATTCTTGTTCTTTTACAAGCAGTAGCTTTTTTAAGCTCTGCATTAAGCTCCTCTTTTTTTGATTGAGGTTCACTTTCTATCTCTACATCTGTATCTGACGGCAATGGAGCTGTTTGAAAAAATGAATCTCCTAAAGTACGCCTTAGCAGTTCCACTATTTTCCTGCATATTTCGTCACTACTTGGCCGAGTAAACACTGACAAATCTTCATCATGTGCGTTGGAGAAGTACATTTCAGGGTTTTGCAAATATGTTAATATTGATGTTTCCGGCAATCGACGTTGCCTGTATCTGTTTTTCAGCATCGTCAACATTTTTGCGGCTATACTGTTATTTATGGTGGACAATTTCTTTAATGCGAATTTTACAGCTATATCTGCAGTTAATAGTGTCGCATCTCGCTGGCATAACGCTTCCAAAATTGTTCTGATAATGTCAAGTACCTCGTAAAGTTCTGTCATATTCTGCCAGTCTTCTTCTGTAAAACATATATCTGACTTCACATCAATTAGTGCCTTCACTATGCACGTCCGAAGTTTCAGAAACCGCTCCAGAGTATTTGCTAAACTGCCCCATCGCGTTTTCGAGTCACTTGTCAGTGCAAATTCTTTATTAAAATCAGCGATGACATATTTTTGTAGTATGTCGTCGTTTTTAGTTGGTGATTTCCTGAATAGCTTGACAACGGTTTTTACCTTTGAAATTAGATCGTGATATGCAAACTCTCGTTTGTCGAGCGATGAATTATTTGATTCCACAACCTCCACGGCATCAGAGTCGTCGTCAGAACCGTTGTCAGAAGCGACATATTCATTGGTGCTGTTTTTCCGAGCTAATTCCGATAAAGGAACGTCGTCGTCGTCATCACTTGATTCAGCGTCAGCAAAACTGATTATCGACTCCATTGGTTCTTCAGGTATTGCATTACTTTTCTTGTAAAATACATCAACGATCGCAAGTTGAAGGGCATGGGCAATACAAGTTTGGTGGTAGGACGTCAGAAATTTCCCAAACTTAATCATCATACTGCATCCGTCTGTTGTTTGAGCTACGATATCTTTTTCTAGAGTCACTCCAAACTCTGTTAATTTCAACTTTATTTCTTCGATGCATCTTTTTGCTGATAATGAACCGTGCACTCTTATTAGTCCTAGATTTTTGAAATTTTCGGGAAAACGCTGTGAGTGTAGATTCAGGCTAATATATCTTCGGTTGCGAATGGACGTCCACTCGTCAAAAGATATAGAAAATTTATGTCCTTCTGTTAATAGTCTCTGGATTTCGCCGATCAGTTGTTGTTTTTTTTTGTCTGCTTGTTTCATTACAATATTTTGAATTGAATTTGCAGCCTTCGGCAATTTATGTCCGGATTTTCGAAACAGCATTCGCAGATCTTCAGACTCCACAAATGTTCGGAAAGGATATCCATCCATAGCTGACATTTGGGAAACCATGAGTTCCATGGAAGGATTTGCGTCAGATTCGTAGTAATCAGTTAATTTCGCTTTTTTCTTTGGTATTATTTCAGTATTTGTCGATGTTGAAGGAGATTCGACACTTTGAGGAACTTGACTATCTGCTGTGTTCATGCTTATCTGATGCACATTTTTCAAATGCTTTTGGAGACCACTCGTACTACCTCCAGTACACTTGAAAATTCTATTACACGTTTTGCATTTCGCGTTATTTTTGTCTTTAGATCTAAGGCAATAATGCCATACTGACGTTTTATCGTTGGCTTTATTAAGGACTGCCTCAAAATCCATCGTCTGTAACAAAATATAGAGTAATTATTGAAATACAAAGTTAAACAAAAAACATTGGTACCGACTAAATCACTTGATGTTTAATCAATAGCACAGTGCACTGTAGTTTTAAGGTAAAGTATGCAACATTAAAAAAAAGCTTATTAAAAATATCATTAGAACCGCTAATATTATTCGTCTACGAATAAAATAAGCTTCCCAACCTCATGTAGGTTGGTAAACAAACAGCTAGTCGTACCTAAACTACTTCTTGCTTAATTAATACAGTGCATTGTAGTGTTATTGTGCCGTAAGTAACATTAAAAATAAACTGAATATGTAAAACTTTAGAACAGCAAATTTTATTAGTGTACGTATGAAATAAACTTCCCAACCAATCCCATGTCGGTTGGTGGCTTGGTGAACAATCAGCTGCTCGTATTTTATGTTCAAAATGAGGATGGAGAATGAGAATGGTGGCTACAATAACTAAATAATTATATAAAGCCGCTCATGTTTCATTAATTTTGTTTTATAAAAATAAATACACACTTTCCAAAAGAAGTAGTCTTGTTTGAGTAGTTTTTGCAAAGCACTGTACACCGAAATCCCACTAGCACAACATTCCGAAGACGCGATCACAATCTAACTAAGCGGGACGCGCGTCTACAAGATGGCCGCCACCTGCCCCTCCCGCACCTCCGCACCCTCGCGCATCATGCTCTTGTATTACAGGTAGCAACGGTGGTAGCTAGGTAGTATAGTAACAGTGCAGCCGGTCGGATTTTAGGCAATAAAATTAGAAAAATTCTAAACGCGAATCTTTTATCGAAAGTACCGAAAGAACCGGGATTTGGTTTTGGAAATTCCGGTTCCTAAAACAACGCAAATTTCCGGGATTTCCCGGTACTTTCGGTTCCGGGATTTCCCGGGACTATTCACTACCTGCGGCACCGCAGTCCATAGCTATAACCACTCTGCTATCATTCTTTGGGTTGAATGAGAACTTTAGCTTCATGATTTTAATATTGTTAGGTTTTCAATAACGCCTGCTATGCGGATTATATTACAAAATCACAAATATACGATAGGAAAAATTATAATAAATAACAAATATCAAACCCGCGTGGATGGACGCGGGTTCGAATCCCGCACATGACTTAAATTTTTCCTATCGTATATTTGTGATTTTGTAATATTTAGCTTCATGATTTTTATCTTGATGAAATTTAATACTAAGGTAGGTATAGTACACATGACTGGCTCCTACGAATTATCTTTTCTCACAAATCGTCAAATTTCCGTAATCTTTCTGAAAAATACAAATAGGTAAATCGTTATATCCGTCACTGATTCGCAAGAAATGCAACGTGAATTTCATTTATTTCTTATGTTTATTGAGGGCGAGTGCGCGTGACATGCGTCTGCGCATGATTCATAACCTAATCATCATAAAGTTTCGATGTCTATGTCATAGCTGGTACAATGCCTCTATGTTGGCAGTGGCGCCTTCGGCACACACAGCTTATCTATAAAACGTGAGGGGCTCGTCCTCGGTGCTGACTGCAGCTAATCATGATGAGTCAATGTTGTTGGTATTAAACCTAGTACCTGTTCATTCTTCGATAAGGTGAATTTTTCACGTGTTAGTAATATTTGTTGTGATAATGATTTGTTTTATATTACTCTATTACTATTGAAGCAGTGATAGCTCAGTGGCTTTGGCTATGGACTGCCGGGCTGCAGGTCCATGGTTCGAATCCCGCCACGGGTTTGAGCTTCACCGCTTGGTGGAAGGGCATTTGCGAATGCCTGCCAGGCTAGCGACCACCCATAAGTAGAGAATTTGTCGCCAAGCACCTAACGGTGTGTTCCGGTAGCAGTCCTTGAGAGCCAGTGAAATTACAGGCACATGAGACTTAACAACTACCTATGTCTCATGGTGACGGGCGCAGTGCAATTCGTGACCTGTGACGAAATCCATCTGTTATAGGCAGAGGTCAGTCCGCTTAACACCAGGTAGGCCTAGTGCTTGATCCGGCACAATAACATTAAAAAAAAACTATATCTTGTGGAAAGTTCGATTATTCTTTGTTGTTATTATGTTTTTTTTTTGCTGGCAGTGTCCCTTTTTTAATAAACTACTACAACGACAGCATTTAGAAAACAAAAGGCCATTGCAGGTTCACAGGCAGTCCAAATGCTCCGACCCACTACTAGTTTAAATGTGCCTTTAATGCTGGCTGCATTGCAATGCGTATTGAGCCAAATACATACCGGGATTTTGATCGACCATCGACCAAGCGCTCTGATAAGAGTGATAAGTTTTTGAAAGTAAAATGAGCTCCCGACCCCCACGAATCCAATGTTTCTGCAGCTACACCAACGGCCCAAATATTATTACGTAACTGCTACCGAGATTAGAATACGTACGCTAATATTATGTACTTACGACCATAAAGTTTAGGTATGTACAGTCTTATTGCTTAATTTGAACAAACACAATTAGGTAGGCCTACAAATAATGTTTATTCGTAGCCTCAAAGATATCTGCATAGGTTTACCGTGTATAAAAAAAAACAGTCATATTCCGGTGGCCGAGTGGAATAGGCATCCGGCTCGAAATCAGGGACGCGGGTTCGATTCCCATCCGGGACTAAAATTTTGTGTTCCAATATTTTGCGCTTGTAATAATGTATTGAAATATGTTTAGTTACATCGGTAATATTGTGAACGTGTACAAGCATCACAAGATTAATTTGGTTCGTTGTTCCTTTTCTTACCTACGAGTAGATAATAATATCTACACCTAGGTACTATAAAAAGATAATATTATTTATTGTTATGGTACTATTAAACAATTGTAACAAAGTAGGTACATATGTAGCAGAACAAAATAAGTAGGTATCATAATATGATAAGAATTTTAATTGCAATAATATCAACAAACGATAATCCATAGATTAAAAGAGTAAAAGTTATCAATACTTTATTTATTCATTTGGTAGACTTGCATCATCTTCTTTTTCTATTTGTTTTCGCCAAAGACTGAAAAAAATAACCTGTATTGTAAAACGATACCATTATAGTTTCATTCGTCATTCGGCTATCTCAGCCGATGTAGGCAGCCTGAAAACTCCAAAATTCAGCATTGAATATTCTGAACATTTAAATTATTTACCAATAGTTAGAAGCAAGATACCGTGTGATTATAACCTATGGATGGCGGTGCTGCACGTCCATAGTTCAATTCCCACCGCCGGCTTGAGCTTGATCGCATGGTAGGAGGTCATTTTGCGCTTTCCCGCCTGGCTAACTACCATCCTCAAGTAGGAAATCTGTCGCGAATCACCTAACAGTGTGTTCCGGCACCAGTATACTTGAGATCCAGTAAATTACAGGCACATGAGACTCAACAACTGTATGTCTCAGGATGACGCGACAAGCACGAGGGTGCTTGTACCGTGACAGTAACATAAAAAAATAAGGTACCTACGACATTTTATGAATGCTCGCTAAGCTATATAGTCACCACCATCTTCAAGAAGAAAGTGTGTTTCCAAGCATCTGCCGGTACTGTAACGGCAGGGGGCCGTTCAGAACCTTGGTTAGAGCGCACTCGGAGTGCAACTTTTCACTCGGTTGTCACAACTTGATCGTTCCGAACCTTTGAAGATTGCAACTTTTTAACCTCGACATTTGTTGATGAGAGAACATGCACTCTTTTGTATTTTGCATGCAATGGTAGTTATTGCTTTTCAAACATCATAAAACGTCTAAGTATATATTTTTCTAGTTCCCCGCCAAAAATCTATATTTGAGGTTATAAAACAACTGAGTCATTCCGTACCTTGGAGTCAGTTAAAACAATCAAACAACTACACCCTGAGGCTTGGAGCGGCCCCCTGCTGTCCTCACGAGTCAGTTGCCGTTAGTAAAACCATTACCGACCCGTGGTACAACTGCGATGTCCAACTGGTTGTACTACGGAGAAGTAAAGTTACCCATGGTTCAACTCTTTTTTTATATATTTATGATTATGATTCATGGTACAACTGTCCAACTGGTTGGACTAAGGGGATAAAGTAGTAAATGGTCACCAAAAGTAGTATATGAAATTAAATTTATGTGGCGCATCGCCGGCCGCTGCCGCGGCACGCTCGTTTCGCTCGCTCGGCTCGCGCGATGTTGTAGTCACAAGTAACGTAACGCTCCTCCTCGCTTCGCTCGTCGTCGCACCTAAATATGACTTTGCCCTAGACTATAGATAAATAAATAACTAGTCCATAGATAAATTCAATTCCCAGTAGTACAACTAGTTGAACCTAGGAAAGAATAACTCACTCGAGTTGAATCATTGGTAAAGATATTTCCCCATAGAACAACCAGTTGAACCATATAAAAAAAGAGTTGAACCATGGGTAACTTTACTTCTCCGTAGTACAACCAGTTGGACATCGCAGTTGTACCACGGGTCGGTCACTGGTAAAACCTGTTTACTATCTTCGACCATAACCAAAAGTTAACCTAGCAGAAAAAAAACATTTGTATATATGTTGCAAAGTGGTAGAGCGGTTTTGCAAATAACCTCGCCTGGATAGTTCAATATAAACCACTCATTCGATAAACTATTAACGATATGTTCCGGCATCTTTACTTGAGAGGCAATATCTACCGTCTAGGCTGTTTGCCTACCAACCTCCATACGTACACACTTACCAAAAAGTGTTTTTTTTATGTTATTGTACCGGAACAAGCTCGAGGCCCATCTAATGTTAAGCGGACTAAACTCTGCCTATACCAGATGTATTTCGTCACAAGTCACGAATTGCACTGCGACCCTCACCTTGAGACATAGTTATTAAGGCTAAAGGGCCTGTAATTTCACTGGCTCTCAAGGACTGATGTCGGAACACACCGTTAGCTGCTTGGCAACAGATTTTCTACTTGATTATTAAAGGCTAATTGGTCAGCTGGTAAGAAAAGCTGTGGTCATGGCTCAACATTTGTCACACAATATGTTAATTGCCTATGTCATGTCTGTTTTGTAACTAATACGCTTACGAGCTTAGTACCTACACGTGACAGACAGACAGATATTTTGCACTTCCGGGATGAAACCTTAAAAATATGATTATGGCTGTACGAACCTCCGAACTAAGAACTGAAGAATCCATCGGCTCCTGTAAAAATATATAAAAACAAAAATTAAATTTACAAAATATTATATTAGAGCACAAAATTCTTGACCTGAGTGAGTCCGGGTCGCGTAACCTGACCTCTAGGCTATCGGGACATGTTCGACTGAGCCGAATCTCGAGCTCTGATTTTTTTATTTCAACCGGTGGGCGACGGTGACGCCTTCCACCAGACTACTAGACTGGTTGACGGCCGCAGCGTCACCTATGTCGGTCAAAATATCTATTTCAGAGCACAAGATTCGGCTCAGTCATGATCCGATAGCCTAGAGGTCAGGGCACTCGATCAGAGCACTCGGTGCAAATCCGGGGGACTAAGGTTTGTTTCCCGCTCGGGACAACAATTTTGTGTTCTAATAATTTATAATACTGGGTTTCACTGGCTACTGTGTCCTTCAATCTTAAAAAAAGCAATCAACTTATAATCAGCAGTCGCTCAAGACGCCTCGTATGCGGACGCAGATGGTGCTACGCCATGAGTGGGCGTTGAAAACGATGCCACACAAGGCTAGAAAAGGCACAAAGGCTAGAAAATCTAGACTTTATGCATCGTAAAGATTTATTCTAATAAAGGAATACATATTAGTGAATAAGTACTTTAAGTTTTTTGCGATTAGTTCATGACATAGTTTTCTTATTAAGGAAAAAACTGCATACCATCACATCATAAGCAAGGAAAAATAAGAGTGTTAAACACTGGTGCAAGTAATCAAGGTACCTTTGAACTATATGCGCTCTCGTTTGCGTCGGAGATATGAATGGGGCTCTCAGATCCACTGGTTACTCTTAAAATACTGAAACGTTTTCCATAACTCAACTATTCACACTTTTGTATTGTCTAAAAGAAAGTTGGGAAAGTCCAAAGTAACATCACGCTTAGTTTGAGAAATATATTTTGTATTTGATTGAATTAAGATATTTTTTATTTTGAATTTATGTTTTTAATTATTATTCAGTATCGAATATTAATCGATTATATCTATGTGTCTTATTTATAATTATGTTATATTCCAAATCTTTAATTGCACGAGATACATCTGTAAAAGAAATGTTACAAAGTGGTTGTTAACGCAAAGTTACAATGAAATAGAAAATTTTCTTCATATTGACGAATAAACTCATAAAAACAGTACTATTATTTTTTCTTATTAAGTAATGTTGAAAGTTTCAAACTCACTTCAAATTTACAATATCCTATGGTACACAAATAGTTTTAAGTCTGCTCAAAATTACCTTAGTCAAATACTCCTGGCCCCTTTCCCCTACCCTTACACACACACACATACACACATATATACACACACACACACACACACACACACATCTCACACATACATACCTACACACACTCTTTAATAACTACACAGTACACCATAAATAATGCAGTCTTTATACATAATGAGTAGTTAAAGTTATTTTTGGTATACTTCGCGCGATCTTCTAATTACGTTCAATGAGCGTTGCAAGCAGTTAATATCTTTTTGAACTAAATTTCATGGATTGTTTAATGGGAGAACTAGCCCTCATGACACAGGGAATCCTAGTATGAGGGTTAGTGCACATTATAATAACAATAGACTAACTAATATTGTGTATACTTATATTTTTATAAATATATTATATATCATATAAGATTGTTTAGTACCCATTAATTTGGTTTGTACCATTCAGTTTTTTTTGTGAAATAAACATTATTATTATTATTGTTTTTATTTTTGAATGTATAATGATAGTTAAACAACTAACAATTTTCTTATATTTCTTTGTGTAATAAATAATTAGCCTTAATAGAGTTAACGCCAGTCCTAATATTTTCGTAGACATTCTAAATTAATATTTTTATTTAACACTAAAACTATAGGGTTTCATTAGTTATATTTATGATGGCATTTACCTCTGTGTTACATTAGTAAATTTATGGTTTATTAGTGAAGCGTTTTTTTATAACTGGTAGGTTAGCCTTTGACCAATATCTCACTTGATGTCATGATGTGGTCGAAGATGATGTTCAGGCTAACCTAGAACTACTGGCTCTCATGATTTGGCAAACCGAATCCCGTGGGGGAGTGATGCTGAGGTGGCTCGGACATGTTACGCGGGTGGAGGTGTATCGGCCGTGATGGGAGCTTGTTTGGGGGTGTCAACAGGATGTCGTCCAGTAGGCCGGCCCAGGAACCGCTAGTGTGACACCGTGGAGAGGACCGCTAGTGTGGACCTGCGCGAGCTCCAGCTGCCTGATTGGCGAGAAGTAGTACAGTGCCGCGATCAGTGGCGACTTTAGTTGCTGGAGGTCAAGACCCACTTTGGGGTCTCCGCGCCAAAGTTTTAAAGTATCTAGTACGTAGTATAGGGTGTCATTAGGTACTTGCGTATTTACTTGATACTTTTATGTTAAAGGACAAAAAGATTTTTAACAATAAAAGTTACATACCATCTCCAACTTTTGATGATAGTTCTGAATTAAGGCCTCCTATGGAACCTGCGAAAATTGACCCAATTGTATATGTAACCTATGTTATAAAGTACCTAACTTTATAACATAGGTTATAAAGTTAGGTTTATAATATAATTTTATAATATACAATTTTCTGAATTGGAGGTAGCTCCGTTAGTAATGATACTTACGTACCCGTCTTACACCCAATTTAGAATATAGTAATAAAATAAAATGTCTTGACCATGGTTAGTATATTTTATTTTATGATTGGAATATTTTTGGCCATAGACACCGAAGATTAAGTTTAATTTTATTGTATGTTCAAATGTACTTAGATTTTAGTACTATTTATTATATTTAAGAACTATAATATATGTAACACAGTTTAACAACAAATAAATTGTAATTTAAGAGTCTATTATTATATGTACGGAAATACCAAAATAATAGAAAATAATTAAGTATCTACCTACATTTCCAAAGAAGATTATTAGCAATGCACCTACTATGGGCTATTACTAAGCTAATATGATGTTATTACTAAGCGATTTATATACACTATTTGGATGGAGAATATATGCACATATATAAACTAAATTCGAGACAATATTATGTTATTATTAACAATTTTGCAGGATGAAGCTTGCAATCGGGAACTGAACAGACTGAATAGGTCACGGTTCAGTGTGTCGTGTCTAAGGACCATATACCAGCGGCAGAGAAGACCAGAAACTGTCTATTCAACGCACTACTTAGGTACAGGTGATCAAAGGAAATGTCGTACCTATAACGACAAAAACAATAGACGGAATTTTAGGTAGGTATCAATAATTAATATGACACTCATATATCTAAATATCATGTCAAATAATGACGTGGATGGCCACCTGGCCAATGTGAGTTTCACTGGACTGTGGTTACGATGCATGCAGGTATAGGCACCAGTGGTTAATAGTAAATAATAGTTTCAACTTACTATGTAGAAGCAGTAGGTGGTATTTACTAGTGATCTAATGATTTACAAAATTAATGTGCTTAGTTAAGCACTACCTATTTAAATTCCTACCTAAATTATTAATTATACACCGGCACACGATCGGCGTTCTGCCCGCCACGTACTGCCCTGCAACATGAAAAAGAAGCACGTCTTATTGCTTCAGTAGCATAGCGCATGAAAAAGCGTGAACTTGATATATTGATATTTCCATTTGTTGACTGTAAATTGGTTATTGAGCGTGTAAAAACGCGGAGCGTTCTGAGTAACGTCGATTTATCCAACAAAATTACGGACGGTGGCTTTAAATTGGTAACTGAATTATATACTTATATAAATAAAAATGAAATGGTGTTCGTAGGTAAGCCCATCATTTGAGAATGGCTGGACTGACTAAGCAATTTTTTTGTTTATATTTTTCTTTAAACTTTCGTGAGCTAAGCTCATGTTTTTATAGTTTATAGCCATTTTTTTTGTTTATAGCCCGCATTAAATGCTTTCATTATTAATTTGTCTACTGATCAAAGAATAATATAGGTTAAATTAAAAGGTATTTTTTTTTGGGATAGCTTTAATTATTTTCTTAGGACTTTTTGTGTTAACAAACGACGTCTGTTAGGTCAGCTAGTTTTAAATAAAACGGCTCAGCTGTATCGTATCATGTCCAGCGTACGGCATCCAGCGGCAATGACGCGGGATGAGATGGCACTGCGTCAGGCAACTTGGCAGACTGACTAGGTAAGTATGTAACGCAACATTTATGATCATAAAAGTTTTATACGAGTACCTACCCGCATAATTCGTAGGAAATGTTAATACGACAAACAGCAATTCTGGCACTCCTCATTTTATTATTTTACTAAATATGTCGACTAACGTATGCGAGGTGGAAGATTAAAAGCCAAGTTAAGTTAGCAGCAATAAAGGATGCTTACAATTTATTAAATTATTTGTTTAGTTTAGGATTATTTCCACTATCTACCTAAAAAGCACCTCACTCTTTAAGCAACAGTAGTAGGTAAGTATTGGTTTTTTACACAAAAACTAAACAGAATGCAATTAGATTCAGTTACCGATTCAACATTTTCGCCTGAAATATTGTTGATTACATAATAAATCAGCACTTTCTGTGGAACTGATATCTCACACTGCGATGCTCAATCAACCTGCGAAGCATGGGGATTATGGCAAACCCCCCATATTGGGAGCGGCTGTTCAGCAGTGGACAACGCGGCTGATACAGTAAATAATACTACTGAATTACTATTATATAAATTAAATTTATGACTTGTAAAATATTGTACGCCAATTATGGTATATTACAGAGACACGTAACTTATTATGATATTATCTACATTGTAACCTCTAATAATGCAATAAATATGATTTGATTTGATTTGAATAATTGGCCTATGTATATTCATCATCGTCTTACTCTTATCCCACTCAGAAGTACAATTTGTTTTCTCTAATGACTGTAAGACTTCCATTGTACACACTTAGCCAGCCGCCTGCCTTAGGAAACTTCGTCTCGGGAATGCTTTTGTTGGTAGCATACTCGCTGTACACCACAAAGACACAGTTTGGTGCTTATAGAGATTTTTTTTCAATTAAAACCAGGCGTTCTGTATCGCGTTTCAGAGCTCTATTATCATGGATCCAGACGAGGACAAAGAGGGAAAGATCCAAAATCCAAATTAGGAAGACGACTCAATGAGTCACGTGTACGGATGTTACTGGGTTTAACTGTTCGCACCCCATAGTATTGTCATCAAAAAACGCGATTAGTCAAAATTCAACTAAGTATCTAAAAATATGCATACCATTTCCAACTTGTACTGGCATTTCTGATGGGATGTCTTCAACAGTAACTGCGAAAAGAAAATTATTAGTTATATTTTTCCCGAGGTTTTACATTGTATGTACATTATTGGTATTTACACATTTGAAGAGTTTATTTGACCGCTGAGGATCAGCTGTGAATATTGGTACACAAGATAACACAATACATTTCTATTGTTATGAACTAACCCATTGGCATCGGCGATAATGATAACAATAGAATTTCATTCATAACTAGGACATAGTGGTGCCAACTTATTAAGTAGGTAGATTTTGATATGTAAGGGTTAACAAGTAAACAAAACCTAAATATTGATCTAGACGACCATACAAAGTGGGGTAGATCTCAAGTAGGAAGTCGACTCAGTGAGTGTAGGTAACCCCAATTATTGTCACGGAAAATAAGATAAGTATAGTAATAATTAACCTAGGGACTAAAAAAATGCATACCATGTCCAACTTGTACTGGTAATTCAGATGAGAGGCCTCCAACGAGATCTGCGAAAAGAATATCATTGGACGTAACTCTGTTATGCACCACAAACTAAACTAAAATGCAGAAGTTCTTATTTAGATTGATATAAAATTCAAAATGGCATATCACTTAAAAATGTTAATCCCAATATTAAATTTTATTCTGTGCATACGGAGTTATACGCAGATTTAGTCGTCATCTTAATTGATAAAAAACTGGAATAGAGATATTAATATTTTAGGATTATCGATCTTATGAGTTTAAGGTGAACAGATTAAGAACTTTTATACTTAACATAATTTTAGTTACTTTGTAATGAATAGTAGATTTATGACCAATATCTTTTTAACTGAAGAAGATTTTGAACTGTGATTATAACATTTTGTATGATCATCCTTAACTGAGAATTAACAAATAAAGATAAGCTGAATTTTGATCTCGACAAAGCAGAAGATCCAATTTACTCCTAAGCTTGTCAATCAAATAAGACACTATGGTGAATTTAAATACCATGACGACAAACACTTAATTTTTTTACTAATTGTAATTATAGTGATACAAAAAATGCTCAAAATAACTTTTTTATTTTTATGACACAAAAGCCGTTATTGTGACTAGCACATAGAAGTTTAATATGTACCGCGGTGATTTTTTACACCTACCAAATATCTATATTTTATTATGTACCGAAACCAAACTGATAACAAAATAAGGCATAGGCTATGTTGCTCGGGAGTGCCGCTTTCTATAAAAAAAGTAGTATTTCAATTTAAAAAAAAAAGTGTAGACGTACCCTGCGGTTCAAGTCACGCAAATTCGCGCTATTTGCACTGTTTGCACGCAAACTTTCAGATCATAGCGTGCTAAACTTACACCACAATAGCAATATGATGATTTCATCCATGACGTCACCTCCGGCTGCATATAACGCTTACAGAAAATAGGTGTGCACAAACGTCAAACTCAAATTTTGACAGATATATTAGATTTTTTGTTATATATTTTGTTGTTGTAGTTAGAATTTTATATGTAAATCAATGTCGTTCTCAAATGCCTTGAAAGGAAATACTTCTAATGTCGATAATTAATGAAGTGAACGTTATATTGGATTAATTGCGAAGAAGCAGATTGGCAGTTAGCAGATGTTACAAGTGCGGCTGCTAATCGATTCACATCGTTTGCGCGCAAACTGTGCATATTCTCGTATTTCAGTCATGAACCGAGCGTTTGCAATTTATTCAGCGATAATAGTGTTTACGTGATTTAAACCGTAGTGGTGGACTAGTATACATTCAACTAAGTAATCAATTCAAAATTTAATACCATTTTCAACTTTTGATGTTAATTCTGACGAGAGGCCTCCAACTAGATCTGCGAAAATGGACAAAATAATAATATATATTATTTTACCTTAAGTAGTTTCGTATTTGGGATTAGTAGCAATACTTTAACAATGAAAGTTTCATACCGTTGTTTCCTCACCAGGAATCCTACCCCCGTATAATGCCATGGAATCTAGGTACGTTATTTTTATTTTTCATGATAGTTATGCTCACTAAAAGGTTTTATCCAAAACAATCGTACGTAAAAAAAATAGGGACTTGATAATAGTATATTTTATACTGAAGGAGGTTCTGAATTGAGACCATGTTATTTTTTACGCACACCTTTTGAAGTGTTTACGTTCTTACTATTACCCTTACTGTCCATATTCGATAAGACGCGCTCTACAGCTTGCTCTATATTCTTCTAAGAACTCTATTATGTTGTCGCCTGAATTGTTTTTGGTTTTCCATTTTAGTAACGTACAACCTCTTAATTTTATATTTTAATTTATATATTTATGGTCCAAAATTCTTAAAAAAATGAATTTTTGCTTAAAATTAGAGACTGCGGAAGCCTGAAGGGCTGTGCAGTCAATGAGTTCGGTAACTTATACCATATAAAATTGCAAATTACTTACATGAGAAATATCCATTTAAAGTACATAACTTGTGACGACCTAGCTTATTCTAGCAATTTTAACCCAACTAAATAACATGAAACGGGTTTAATATGTTGTAGCTGTAAGATCAAGCATTTCGTTGATCAAGTAAATTCCTCATAATTATTAATTTCAATGATTTTTAATGGCGATCGATTGTTTTGCTTTATAATTCTGAATAAAAGCTCACGCGTGTCTTGTTACTAAACTATAATTAGAAATATAGATGTCTCATTACACTTAAACCTGAATAACAATTATTCAGTATCATGCTGTATAATAGAATTATTAAACAATATTATTCAGAAGGTGATACACTATTCAGCAATTAGATGTTTCAAACGCTACTAGCTTAGTATTGCTTTAATAATAGCAATACAGATCATGGTTATTCAGATAAATACTGCCAACGGGGCTGAATTTCACATTTAAGCCACCTGGAATGCGTAATGCTTAATAATGTCTGTATAAAAATCTTACGGAGGTAGGTTTCTAAGCGTAAGATGGGAAGGACTGATATACAGAATCTATTAAGCGTTAAGAACTTCAAGGGTCCGATCTCACCGTAATTCAGCATTTGACTATTCCCAAAGCTCTTATACAAACGATATTCGTCTTTGATCTGTAAAATGTTCTAAATGTGTATTCTTATCTTGTTTATGTGTTACTTGGGCATTTACACTCATACTAAGCATGAAAATACAAACCCTCTCCAACTTCTAATGGTAATTCTGATGATAGACCACCAACTACAAAAACAAACAAAATGACGTCATTAGTTTTTTTTTCTACTGGACAACCTTTTGAGTATAAGTAATTTTTTCAAAAAACAAACTATGAAGAGTGTTTTAAAACATCAAATATTGATTCAGACGTCAGTCAAAGTGTAGCAGATCCAAAGTAAGAAGTCGTCACAATGAGCCATGGGTACTGATTATAACTTCGGGTTTTACTGTTGGTATCTCGTATTATTGACATAAAAAATAACGCGAGCATTCTTAATTTAATAAAGTACTGATTAAATAAATCGCATCGCATATCATGTCCACCTTTTGATGTCATTTCTGATGAGAAGTCTTCAACAAGACCTGCAAAAATGATATTATATATTTTTATTGACATGTTTCTGAACTGAGTGCGTACTATTTTGTATGTACCTACACTTTTTAAGAGTATATTCAACAAATTAACAAAACTCAAAGATGAATCCAGGAGACCCTCAAAGGGCATAGATCTAAAGTAGGAAAGGAACCCGACTCAATAAGCCAAGTGTATCCCAAAATTAATGGATATTATCCCATAATATGACAATATAAAAACTAACGTGAATATTCATAAAAAGTAATTAACATACCTTCTCCCACTATAACCGGTATTTCTGATGAGAGACCTCCAACAAGTACTGTAAAAACGGAAAAAAATAATTATTATAACTTTTATCTGAAGAAGATTCTGACCTAGAACAATCATTCCAGTGCTAACTTCCTACTCGATAAAATGCGCTCTGTGGCTTAACTTTTCTTTCAATTCTCATAGCTCAGGCATTGGCTTCAATGTTACCTCATTGTAAGTGATGATGTGATCGAAACTACAATTAATTGTTCTCAAAGTCTGGAGGAATATAACGTTTGTTGCACAGTGAAAGATTTTCTAATTGGTGGCTATAGCCAGGTGCATCGCATAGCGTTTGCGAATGCGTCGCAAACTGCCCCATCATCATGAGGTGCAGCACAAGCCTAGGGTTAAGGAATTCGGACCTTGGACCTTCTGCATGTCAGTGCAGAGCCATTGCCACTGTGACATCACTGCTACCATATTTAATACACAGTTTTTTTTTTAGATTTATGGACGGATTTCTACCACTCATTTTATTGGATGTAAAAAAGAAAAAAAAAATCGTAATTATTGGCCAATTTTTTATATGCATATGCCTAAGGCCTTAATATTTAAGCAAATTCTTGTAAAACTTTTAATGTTGGGGTCAAATAAAAATGCTAAACAATACTTTTTGGTATCGTACATGTCATCCATCTTATTCAAACTGCAACTAGTGATATTTAACCCAATCAGTATTTTTTCTTGACTTTTTTTTTTTTTAATGTTATTGTGACGGAACAAGCACGTGGCCCACCTGATGTTAAGCGGACTAACCTCTGCCTATAACAGACGCATTTCGTCAACGACGAATTGCACTGTGCCCGTCACACTGAGACGTCCAGTTGTTAGGTCTCATTAGCCTGTAATTTTTCTGGCTCTCAAGAACTGCTGCCGGAACACACCGTTAGGTGCTTGGCGACAGATTTTCTACTTGAGGGTGGTCGCTAGCCAGGCGGGCATTCGCAAAATGCCCTTCCACCATGCGGTGAAGCTCAAGCTCTGGGCGGGATTCGAACCATGGACCTGCTGCGCGGCAGTCCATAGCCAATGCCACTGAGCCATCACTGCTTCAAAAAAGGTATATAGACATCACGCAAATTAGTTATTTGTGGCCAAATTTTGGCGGCAAAATGTATAAACGGTATGAATACAATTTTAACTAAAAATACCATGGAGTTTTCAACACCAAAACATTGTTCTTCCTCATAAATCACACGCTGCGTTTTTAACATCTACCATTAGCACGTAGGTGTTTTTAGTTTTCATGCTATTTTGACGTTGTTGATGCGCGATAATGCTCATAGCGTTGTTTGTTAGTGTGCACCGTATAGCTTGCTGTATGTTACTTACTTTACTTGTACCTTAATGGAATATCAATTACACCCAGATTACTAGACCGATTTTTATAACTTTTTTGTTTTTTTTGTTGTGCATGGTCCGGGTCGACGTATTCGATCCCAAACGTGAATGTTTTGCCGGTTTATTCATAATATTTAAATATGTGTGAAATTCACGAGAATTAAAATTAAAAAACAGTAAATGTAGTCGGAACACAATCATTACTGCTCGACGGCTGAATTGCTATAGTACCAACTTAACTGTGCAGTTTTCGAGGGCGCTACTGGTCATGGAAATCAACTACAAACTGTCACAATTTGAAGAAATGTTGTAGTTTTTTTTTCTGCCACCTGAACAGATAAGTTGGCGGGTCTGTACACAATACTGTACAATACAATACATTAGTTCTTCCAGATTTATTTGTTGCCAGCAATTCTACCACGTCCCATCAGAGGACCTGTGTACGTAATTTTTGTTTTTTGGCAGTCTTAGGAAAAAGTTTTTAACAAAAAAAATTGCATATCATCACCAACTTCTGATGGCAATTCTGATGAAAGGTTCCCAACAACTACTGCGAAATCGGACTAAATATATTTTTTTAGCTGAAGGAGTATTCGAATTTGGAACATGTATGTTGTGTATTATGAACTTTTTAGGAACCGGCTAGGACCCGCGTTATATTTACCGGGAAGAGTCCAACCCGTTTCGGACTGTTTTGAAGTCCTTCGTCTGGGAGTCACGATTGCGCGAAGCGACGAGTACGGGCCTCAGCGCGTAACTGTAGTAACGTGAGTCCTAGCCGGTTCCTAATAAGTTAATATCTACTTTATATTATATATACTTTATATATAATAACTCGCGATAGTTTTCAAAATGAATATGTGTATTATCTGTACATTATCTATATATGTCTTTATACAGGATTATTGAAAGAATGCTAACAACCTCTTAGGGTTGACTTCTGTAAGTCCTAACAAACATTTTGAGATAAATGTTTGTTTAATTAATTTTTAAGAGTGTGTGACGGAGTAAGCACACGATGTTTAAAAAAAAATAATTAGAAATCTTCCTCTTAAAAGGTTTGTTAGGACTTACAGAAGTCAACTCTAAGAGGTTGTTCGCATTTGTACAGGATTATTGAACCCTGGATATTTTAGAAATTAACAAAACATAAAATGGCTCCTGGTGACCATCTTACCGGGTTATGTCCGTCGTGGGAAGTTTACACTTAACTAGCCATTTGTCTGTAGTCCAAGCATTTGTATTATACAATATTATGACTTAAGTAGTTATTAATCATAGATAAAATATAAATATAAAAATCCTAAACGGGTGACTCCCGCTCCAGCTCGTTCCTGGTGCAGAGGATGGCCATTGCTATTTAGCTCGGAAACGCTGCAAGTGCATGGGCACCTTTGCACCGGGAGCGATCAGGGGTGGGTTGTTTGATTAGGCTAGTTTTAAGTTTGACTTAATTATTATTAATTATGTTTGTAGTATGAAATAAAATTGAAATTTTAGATAATAGATGTGACAATGGTTCTTATTAACGCCACGCCGTATAGTTCTTAATGTACCTACAGAACTGCTCGATCACGAAGGCGCACCCCTCCACAGAAAAATATTGATGAGCATTTTTACGGGTTGGCCTCGTTCGTACACGGTCATAGTCAAAGTCAAAGTCAAAGTCAAAATCAAAATCAAAATCATTTATTTAATTTAGGTGTCAACGACGCTCTTAAGAATGTCAATTACAAATTTTAGAATTGAAATATTCTACATTGTACTGCCACGTTCAGCAAAAGAATTGTATAGAGCCACTGCGAGAAGAACGGGCAAGAAACTCGGGGCCATTCTTTTAAACATCTTTTAACAATGTGTTACATACTTACTATATAATAAAGTTATTACAATATTTTTTTAAATTATGTAGGTGACAGGCAATAGCTTGGCAGATGCGGAATTGTCCAGGCATTTTTGTCGTTTAAGTAATCAGAAACTGTGGAGTTGGATTTTTTAATCATAATGTTTTTCACGTGCAACTTTTATTTTCCCGTGAGCGTTGTAATATGTTTGGTAACTTTATTATAAAACCGTACACAATTACCTAAGAAGGACCTTTTATTTGTCTTTGCTAATCTAAAACCTGGCACCGCTATTTTATCTTTATTCCTTGTATTGTAATCGTGATTGTCACTATTTAATTTAAATTTACTCATTTTTTTACGAACATACATAATATTTTCAAATATATACAGACTTGGTAAGGTTAAAATATCAATTTCTTTAAAAAGATCCCTGAGAGATTCCCTAGAATCAATCAATCATTCATTCATTTTATAAATGAATGAATGATTGTTTAGACAAATCAATCATTTTATAAATGGCACGAACTGCGTGCTTTTGTAGGGTAAAGATTGTCTCTATCTCAGCAGCAGTGTAAATTTCCCAAACATATTACAACGCTCACAGAAGGGAAATACAAGTTGCACGTGAAAAACACATTCATTAAAAAATCCTGCTACACAGTTTCTGACTAGTTAAACAACAAAAATACCTGGACAATTCTGCCTCTGCCAAGCTATTGCCTGTCATCTACATAATTTAAACAAATATTGTAATAACTTTATTATATAGTAAGTATGTAACGCATACCAAAACACATAACAAAAAGCTTTTAAAAGAATGGCCCCGAGTTTCTTGCCCGTTCTTCTCGCAGTGTCTCTATACAATTTATTTTCTGAACGTGGCAGTACAATGTAGAATATTTCAATACTAAAATTTGTAATTAACCTTCATAAGAGCGTCGTATACTCCTAAATTGAATAAATGATTTTAACTTTGACTTCAAATCGGACAATGTAGTTTGAACTAGCAAAGGTGATGCTTGATGATAGAATGAAACTGCCCATTACGAAAATATATTAAAAAAATACTGTCACCAGGAATCGTAAAACTTAGCACAACTTTGTATCTTAGTACCGGCTACGTTACTATTATAACTTTCCGAAACATTCACAAAGAAGTATTTAACAAAAAAAATGCATACCATCTCTAGTTTCTTGTGGTAATCCTGAAGAGACTCCGCCTGCAAAAACAGAAAAATTAATGTCATTACTCTTTAACTGATGGAGCTTTTAACTGAAGTTTGGAACCCATACTTTTAATGAGTATATTAAACAAATCAACAAAACCAAAACATTGTCCAGACATCCGAAAAAGTGGGGTAGATCAAAAGTAAGAGCCGAATCAATAATTTTTAATCCGTGTAGATTTGTTAACTAAAATGTCATTCAATATAAATAAAAGTATTATAAAAATGTCATATTATGGTTTAAAAATATATAATAATTACATGATTGATATATAAGTATTATAAAAATGTCATAGTATGGTTTAAAAATATATAATAATTACATGATTGATAATTTATCAATCATGTAATTATAACATAATCTATAAAAATGATATAATTTCATTATACCGAATATTAAACATATATTTTTGAATGTACTCCGTTTGATGAGTATATTGAGACTATTAGCAACACCTAAATATATATATCTGGATCGTCAAAGTATGGTAGATCAAATGTGCTGTCCACATGCACGTGCTTGCCTGCAAGTAAACCCGTACAGTTCAGTTAACAAATAAATGCTGACGTATAGACGGCAAAACGTTAGTTCTGCAAATTTTGAATTTGGACTGCACAGTGCACAGGCCTAGCATGCAGTGGTCCGCTTACGTGTGGACGGTCGTTCAAGCGACGCGACACTTCAGTCCGGAGAAATTATTGCAACAGCCAACACGTTCATTTCGAAATGTTTTTAATTGTAATTTGGATATTTGGGATCGAAAACTGTGGAGTGGATTAATCTCATTAAAATAGAGAAATAAAGTAGTAGTAAGTAATATCACTTAATTAACGGTAAGACATTAATCCTTGCTGCAGAGATAAATAAGTTTGAGGATTGCAACGGTTTGCATGTGAGCTTACTTGTACGTTATAAATAAATAGGTACCGGCTGGGACTCGCGTTATATTTTCAGTTACGTGCTGAGGCCCGCGCTCGCTGCTTCGCACAACCGTGACTCCCAGACGAAGGGCTACAATATAGCCCGAAACTGGTCGGAATCTTTCCGGTAAATATAACGAGAGTCCCATCCGGGTACCTATTTATTTATAATGGACAAAACTCGCGATAGTTTTCTAAGTGAAGTTACTTGTACGTGTGGTCACTGTTCTGGAGAAGACGGTACACAGTATCACGTGCAGGCAAGACGGTACACATCATCCCGTACAAACAACACTTTGCGTATAGACGGAGTATAAAAGAGGTAGTCGACTTAATGAGCTAAGTGTACATTGTGTATAGGAGGTACATTCAGGTTTGGGAGTTAGTTTCTCTTTATTATTTCAAATGAGTTCATGATTAATTGCATACCATCTCCAACTCTTGACGGTAATTCTGATGAGAGGCCTCCATTAAAATCTGCAAAGATGATTTAGTTTTTTTTTACCAAGGAGGGCCTGAACTGTATGTACACCTTTTAGTAGTAATAGTATTTAACAGATTAACATGACACAAATATTGATCCAGAAAACCGTTAAAGGGAGGTAGATCCAAAGTTGGGAGTCGACGCTATTAGGCATAAGTACTGGGTGTGAATTACTAGGTAGATGTGACGGCTTAAATCGCATACCATATCCAACTGCTACAGGTAATTGTGATGAGAGGCCTCCAAATAGATCTGCAAAAACGGAGATAAATATTTAATTATAAATTTTAACTGAAAAAGGTTCAGAATTGGGATATTAGTATATTAACAGGTGGTCCTCGTGCTTATTCCGTTACGAACACATACAAATAAAAATACAAAATTACTTTCCTCTCAAAATGTTTGTTAGGACTAATAGAAGTCAACTCTTAGATGTTGTTAGCATTTTTCAAATACACCTATATATCCAGACAATCGTAAAATTGTGATAGATCTAATGTGCTGTCCACATGCTTTATATCTCTATATATGTTTATTTTTCATACGAGATAAAATAGTTAAAACACATCACTATTGCAACGCATTTAAGTAACAGCTGTGTCATACAAATTATTCTATAATATACTAAGTTAACTGTAAATACTCAAGTAAAATTTTCATCGAACCGATCATAAAATAAATCAAATATACTATACAAACAAAGTACCTCTAGATAAGCGAAAAGCTGCGTTCAATACACTTGCTATAAGGAAAAAAATCAGCTTTGATTAGGTACCTACTATGTTGACACGGAGGTGATGTGGTACTTATGGCCTGCTTATGTATAACACTCTAAGATATAGTGTGAATACTCTGAATTAATGAATAAAATAAAGTATAAACCTTATTTAAAATAAGTATATACTAGGGTCGCCGTCTTACACTGCTGATTGCCTGTTCCACTGGTTACTCTGACAATCAAATTACAGACACATGAGACAACTGTGTCTCAAGGTGACGGGTGCAGTGCAATTCATGACTTGACGAAATGCATCTGTTATAGGCAGAGGTTAGTCCGCTTAACATCAGGTGGGCCTCGTGCTTGATCCGACACAATTACATTAAAAACAAAGATAACAACTATGTAGACACTGATGTAATGACAATACAATACCTACATCCAGATTTATTTCTCACCATGTTCTTTCCTCACAGATTTGAAACTTGTACAATACTTCAAATTTATTAATAGGTATATAATAGATGTTGTTAGATTTTTTTTTACTAAAGAAAGTGCATACCATCTCCAGCTTCTGGCATTAATTCTGATGAGAGGCCACCTTCAGGAACTACGAAAACGAACATAAAAATACCATTATACTTTTTACCTGCAGGAAATTCTGAGTAATGACCATATTAATATGCATGTACGATTTTGAATCGTATGAAACCAAATGAGACCAATTCAAAATTTGATGATGAGAGGCTTCCAACAAGCGCTGCGGAAACAATCAAAATAAAACTTATTGTGCATTTTTATCTAAACGAGGTTTTGGTTTTTCTTATATAATTATAATTATTGTATGTTATAAAACTACTACTCATATTTTTATTTATATCTCAGGAAATTAGACGTTGTGCCGTGCAACGAAAAATTCAAGTACCTAATTTCATTAAATGTTCGAATTTTACCAAATACAAAAACAAATATCTATAATTAGTTTTTGTATGGCGTTTTCCAAATGCCATACATTCTTAGGGTGCGGACCATTTGAAGTTAAATTCGCCAAAAACGCTAAAAACGATCACACTCCCAAAAAGTTGTTCCACATTGGTCTTGGCGTTATTTTCGCCATAAACGAAATCTTATGTCAAAAGTGACAGAAGTGGCAAATTTTAGTGGCATTCTTAGCGTTCTTATCCTAAATGGAACAGGGGAGAACAGTTACAAACGATCACAGTGATCACAACCATAGACAAAGAATGTGATCAAAATTATCGAAAATAACGTTATTAGCGTCAAATGGAATATACCCTTATAGTTGGAATTGACAAGATGCGTTCTGCACCTACCATTAGTAAGGTTCTTATTAATAAATATATAAAGAAACAGAAGTCAAGCTGAAAAATAACAGAACGCACCTTACTGCGGCGGGTGAGGTTTGTGAGGCGCATTAACATTACCTTGAATCGACCAATCGGATGCGATCATTTCTAAGCGCCAAATCAATCAATTGTACAATTCAATTGAATTTGTAAGTTTGGACGTGTTTGTTAATTTTGATCTCGATGAGTCCCAAATCAAACCTTTAACTGATCAGTGAAACTTACTGAAATCAGTGAGCTGATTTACAATATGATGCTTTTCTGGATTGAAGTACAGAATAGTTAATGAAATCAATTACTGACTTAAAAATTATGACCATTTATACTTTGTTCGTACCTACACTGTTGCAGATAACGTACCCATATTATAGAGAATGTACAAAACAAACGATTCCAATTTCTAAAAAAAAAACTAGCCATGTGTCAGTCAGGCATCGCTAATTCAGGATATTGTACATTGAATAAAAACAAATCAAAGCTTCAAAACAACATTTTTAATAGAGGCTATTGTAGGTACATATTACGTACGTACGTACGGGAGGTTCTATACTAGAATAGAAACGAAACTACGTCGAAACGTCACGCGTCGTCTAAAAATATTCCGCCTATACTCTGATTTTTTATTCGAGATCAGAAATGTAAACAAAGGTGTTAACCGTGCAAAAAAATTATAAGTACTTGGTAATTTTTCTAATTTTGGGAACGGATGGAGCATTTAATGTAAAAAATATATTTAATGCTATAATTTATTGCATCATTATGAATCAATAAAACACTTTTATATGCGCGTACATATTTACGCATATATTCAAGCCTGAAAAAAATAGTGTAAGATTTTTTTGTTTTTAATTGCCACACTTGTGAGAATATTTTTGAAGAAAAACTATAGAACACCCTGACCTATCAGTTTGACAATGACATATATTGACATTTCTTTGTTTACATTTTTGATCTCGAATTAAAAACCAGACTATAGATATATTTGCTGTCACCTATGTTTAGTAAGAAATTTAGGCAGAATTGTCTGTAGACATTTATTTAGTGTCTTTATAACATATTAATTTGCTGGTGCTGTTTTTTTTAAATTTGTTAGTATTAAATACAATACAATACTAAATTCTTTATTGGCCAACAATCTTATATTAAATATGGATTGAATCTGTTAATCATCTTTAAAAATATAAAGGTTGGGAAATTTGTGTTTGTGTTGTGAAACCACAGATGATTATATACAAAGACATTGCTTGATTGTAATCAATTAAAATAGTAAAATTTTACGAATCACATGGCATCAAAATTTATAAGATAAAGTTGAAGGCAATACAAATAAAATGAGCTCTGAAAAAATATTCTACACTGTTATTTATAAATGTAATTTTCGCTTTGCACGCCATAGTGTGCATATTTGGCAATAAGAAATACTGAAAAATAACTCTTAATTAACGGTCGCTTATTTTACTCGATAATTTAACTGATTATAAATTATTTTATTTCCAGCATGCTCTTATAAAGTTGGTTTGATTTGAATTTTAATTCAAGCTGCAAAGAGAGCCCTCATGTATTATTTCGCTGCCTATCCAGTATACGTGACGTTTAATTTATTAGTCGCTCGGATAAGACTAAAAGTAAAACAAAACATACCTGAGAACACTCCACCACATGCCACCGCTACAAAAGCAGCCAAACTCATAAAAAACAGAGACAATTTCATAATGAAATACCTAGTATCCTTTTGCTCTATCTTTCTAAACAAATGATTGAAGATTTGTAATTTCATTCCATTTAAATACGATCAGAAATAAGCCATGAAATGAAACTCATTACCTTGATTCAGCTCTTCTAATTAGTTGCATATAATACTGAACGCTTATTTACAATTAATATGTATAATGAGTATAAACAATACATTTTTTATGAAACCTGTTCAAAGCGTGTCCATAAGAATTAGTTTCACGTGGTTCCAGTAGTTATACCTGTTACGTTAACCTTAAAGTGGAAGTGCTAGTGGCGGTATTTAACAGTAAGTATTAGCTGATATAATATATCGCTTTTCGGGTGGAAGGATAGCATACAGCAACGCTCTGAAAGCACGTATTGTTAGAAATCTTTTAATTATAATTCTATGTGGCAAATTCTGCAGAAACCAAATGCATCTTAATTTTGCTTACTGCTGCCATATCTATTTTTAATATTGCTGTTTCTTTTGTTTCCAGATTACGGAGTTGATAGTAGTTTACAACAATTTGTTTAAATTCAGTGTAAAAACCGTCCACGCATCGTAATATTCCGCAGATGGCGCAATTGCCAAAATGTACAAAACACTATGGATTTTTTTTTTCTGTGCAGAATGTTTTCATGACAACATGCTCCTGGTATAAACCGTCTTGGCATACATCGGTTTGTACTGGGAGTGAAAATTATGTATGTACATGGTAAGTAAAATAAAAATATATATAAATACAATGTATCACCAAATCCCAAATTCGAAACCTATTAAAACTATTTAATTGGTAATTGAATACAAAAAAAAACTATATACTTAGGAATCCGTATTTATTACCGACCAGAAGTCGAAGATCTCAGAGACACTGGTAGCATTTTGTCCATCACTATATCGCACGGTTTTCAGAAAAGCGCACTCTGTCTCAGGTTAAATAAATAACCGTTGCAAATTTTCAATTCTAGAAGGAGATGCGTCAGAATAAATACCATTTGTTACGGTTTATGTAGCTACAGATTCCTTCATTTAATCACGCGTGAGTCATATAGGTATCTATATATTTCTACCACTACTGTTACTAGGAACACTAGGTTATGTCAAGGAGCATATTTTATTACGTATATGCTCTCCAATGTCATTGTCAATATTTTTAATTAAACTTTAAACAATAATCGTAGGTATATAATTTATATGTAGGGGGTATCACAGTAACTACAATTTTATGTTTAAGACCGAAATTGTTATGTGATATGCAATAAAGTTTTTATTTTTTTTATTTTGACGGAACAAGCTCGAGGCCCACCTGATGTTAAGCGTACCTCTGCCTATAACAGATGCATTTCATCACAAGTCATGAATTGCTTTGTGCCCGTCACTATGATACATAGTTGTTAAGTCGCATGTGCCTGTAATTTCACTGGCTCTCAAGATATGCTGCCGGAACACACCGTTAGGTGCTTGGTGACAGATTTTCTACTTGAGGGTGGTCGCTAGCCAGGCGGGCACTTGCGAAATGCCCTTCCGCCATGCGGTGAAGCTCAAGCCCGCGGCGGGATTCGAACCATGGACCTGCTGCGCGGCAGTCCATAGCCAATGCCACTGAGCCATCACTGCTTCAGAATAGATCTTCAGAAGATACTTGATTTGATTAGGTCAGTAATTTAAAATGTTTCTGATGTTAACAATATTATTGTGTAGCGACAATGATAATATGTTGTGTGGACATAGAGATAATGCTATGAAACAAGCTGATACTTCGGATAGAATGTAAAATGGTTCTTTTGACGCGTTACGGAATTCAAATTGTTACAATGTGTTAATATTATTTTACATTAACATCACAGTAATTGGCATGTCTTCTTGTGTAAAAATAATATTTATAAAATATAGTATAATATATATATATATATATATATATATATATAATATAGTGTATAAAACCGGGCTGGCGAAATTGACCTCATTGTGTTTACAATTGAATTGATTGTTTATTGTACTTATGTATGAGAATTTCTGAAATGGTTTGAAGCCACTTTTTTACGATATGTACATGTATAATATATATATAATATGTGTACTTACCGTGCTGATTTCATATAAAAGGAAAAGGGGAAACAGAATTAAAAAAAAAGGATCTTTGTTCCAATTAACTAGTAGAAGTTGGACTATGACGATGTGAGCTTAAATAGATTGAAGTCGGCACGGTGCCGACTTTTTCCTGATTTGCTTTAAAAAAACTTAATTATATTATTTTAATATTGTTAGGTTTGCAATAACGCCTGCTATGCGGATTACTTATCAAAATCACAAATATACGATAGGAAAATTTTAAGTCATGTACTGTTTGTAATACAACGTAAGTGGTATTACTATAGATGTCGCTCCATCCCAATACGATGGTGGTGGAAAAACGATAGGAAAGATTTGAGTTATAATGTCATGTCATCTCAATTGGTTAGAGCATACCCCGGCTCAAGGGGTGAATGGACGCGGGTTCGAATCCCGCACATGACATAAATTTTTCCTATCGTATATTTGTGATTTTAATTATATTAGTTTCTAAAGAGTGCGATTGGGCCACTTGCCATAAGGCCATATCGGCAAAACTTGCATTAAAATTATTTTTAAGTAATAGAGTTAAAAGCATATTAAAAAATACGTTTGGTTTAGAACAGTTCCAAAACACAATTTAAAAACAATTTAAACGGAATTACCGTCTTACAGTTATTCCGATGTTCCATACGTTTAGTGCAATAGCAATATTATACAATTAAAATTACAACGCTATTTGTTGGACCCCGTGGGGTATCGGGCTAGAATGTCACTAGTTTTCAGGTCTATGTTCTACACACATATCTAAACATTTCAGATTTCTAATTCCTTTTATGAGCTATATAGAAACTCGTGACGTACATACAGACAGGGGATACTATTATATTACTAGGGCACCGTTTGCCCGTAGGGTATAACCATAAAACAACAAGAAGATGACCGCCCTCTGCCTAAAACAAGTGCAGACTGATTAATATGACACATACGAGGATACGAGTAAGGTGGTGTCTGTAACGACCTGTGTGGCTCTGCATGACGACGTTATCTTACGTTCGTCACTCCCGGTTTAGATCATACTTCTCATTTGACTGTAATTTGTCTGGAAATCCATCCAGGATACACCAATATAAGCATTGCTGCGCTATGACGGTGGTACCTACCCTGACGTCATCCTCAGGCATAATGTAGTGCAGATTTATTATTAGGTATTTATTAGGTATAAAAGTAAATTTCGTAAAAATAATTTTAAAAAAAAGCGAAGTGCTCGTAGCGAAGTTTGCTTAGCTGTTCTTAACCGATCAGCAAAGTTAAGCAAAGTTCGCCGCGGTCATGAGTTGCGACATTACTACTAAGCGCTTCCGTGCTTCGGAGGGCACGTTAAGCCATCGGTCACGGTCGGCAGTCGTTATAGCATGGTGGTAGGGCATTATGCGAATGCCATCCTGGCTAGCTACCACCCTCAAGTAGAAAATCACCAGGCACAAAACGGTGTGTTCCGGCAGCTGTCTTTGGGAGCCAGTAATTCTCGGTTAGCCTGAACAACATCTTCGACCACATCAACACTTACCATCAGGTTAGATAGTAGTCAAAGGCTAACCAATAAAGTATAAAAAAAGTTACATACTACTTACCTAGAACGGCCCAATTTGCTCAGTATCAGTAAAAAATATGAATTCTCCTTAGAAATGCGAGGATAGTGCAATTCACAATAACACACGAGTAAATGAATCGAAATCTATCAGTTACGCGTCAGAAATTTTGAATAGTCTACAAAACATTCCACTTTTCTGCTTCTCGATTCATCTTGAATAACAAGTTATATTAATTTTATGAACCAGAAAAAATGCTGACCGTAAACTCAGTAACCGAAAAAAATATATCTTAATTGGACGATCCAGTGAAGTCAACATGCGAGGTCATAGAAACATTTTTATATTGCATCGATTTGAGACTTTTGAAGTCGTTTTAAATGTATGCGTTATTTTTCTTGTAGTAAAAAAAGAGCCGGAGACATATAAGTGAATTTGCATCCCGGTAGTAGCTAATTATTTGAATATTGCAGTTCAGCATGCGTGAATGCTTATGTTAAAATAAAACAATATCATGTCATACAGACTAATATAATAAAATACTCACGTAACATTGTGCTCGATTTTGCGACGTGAGTCACAATAGCAGACACAACAAGTCTGACTGCGAACCTGTTCCGTCCGGCCAAGAACGGGATGAAATATGTGGGAACAGGTACCTGGTCCCGAGACACGATAAAGAATTTATCGACGATGACTCACACACCGTTCACGTTCCTGCCCTTATCGCACGCATGCCTGTGGGGTCAGTATACAATGTTACTTCTCTAACAACCACAGGGTGCATAAAAATCTAATAGTGTTTAACCAGCTTATATATCCGAGAGATCGCTGTTAGTGATAAGGCCGCCCATTATAACACTTGACTATATAATCCTTCGTATTTTGTTGTGTGTATTCTAATGTAGTAGTGTATATTGTACACATAAAATAAACAGTTATTAATCTATCTAACTATCTATATCCTACGAATATTCGTAGTAATATATCCGAGGTTTAGTTTCAAAATAAGAATACGCCAAGTGCGACTTGGAGGGTTTTGTACAAACGCGGTTTTTTTGTCATAAATTCTTTATTGTTTTAATACAATTCGAGATCGAAAGTGGAAATTCTATCATTTGTTGTTGTAAGTTACTTAATAAGTTGAAATCGGACTGACCCACTATGGCCAATTTATGAATGAAATTCTATTGTTATAATTATCGCCGATGTCAATGGGTTAATATTGGACTATATGTATATATACCAAAGCCTGTTTATCTTCGAGCGCATCATCAGTTAGCATTATGCGTACAAAGATTTTGACTTTATGTTCAAAAAGAAAGTGGACTTAGGATTTCTAATAAAAATTTAATGAACAATGACTATAGCTCATTTCCTGTTGTCGTCATATCGTCGTACATGCAATAAGTCGAATGTAAAAAAAAAACAAATTTGCCTTTTTGGCATGTAAGTTTCCAAAATATGCCTCCATAACGTTTGCAAAAACTCAGATGATATTATATAATTTATGTTGATACGTAGTTGAAGCAAGCCTTAATATTATTTATTGTTATTATCAAATCAAAGTCCCAAAATCAAATTCTTAGTCCACTCTCTTTACGAACATACTTATTGTTTTAATATTGTTAGGTTTGCAATAACGCCTGCTATGCGGATTACATTACAAAATCACAAATATACAATAGGAAAAATTGTTTTTTCCCGCACATGACTTAAATTTTTCCTATAGTATATTTGTGATTTTGTAAAATACTTATTGTGTTGGTCTTTGAACTTATCGACATATGACACAAGTTATAAAAATAACTTGTCTCATACTTCATTTCTATACGGTCCTGTGTTATATCCCACTATATGTATACTCCACTACCGTAATATACAGGTATACCTACCTAATCGTCAATTATCAGTAAAGTATTATAATGATCCAAATCGTGCGAACGGTTGCGCCTGCGCATGATTCACTTCTCTACCACAGAATACGTAACACTAAGAATTCGACTCAGATTACATCAATTTCGTAAAGCGATGCGTGTCTTTCAACTCATGTGGTAAGACTTCTATAGTGAGTCATTTATCGCTATGCAAGCAAAAATAACGCTACTTTAGTACCTGACTCAAGAAAAACAAACGTGATAAAACCTAGTATATACATCTTATTATCTTTATCTTGTTCCTTCCGTTATCGCAATAATGTGTGGTTGACACAATAAGTCTTCTCTGGCAACACAGAGAATAACAGAGGAGAGGGGAGGAGGCTCGAGTGGTGAAGGGGAGCATTGATGTATCATAAAGGGGCCCCTAAACCCTTCTCCTGGGTTGCAAGTCCCAGGCCCCTCTGGCCTCTTCCTCTGCAAAGCTATGGACCCGGTACCCGCACGGTGAACCCATGGAATGCTAAGAAATTCGTCTCTCCGTGGTGATCCGTGGTGTCTCGGGCTAGACTTGCACCCAACCCATATCTTCCTACAGGCGTCGTAAGACGCGACGAAGAGAAAATAGCAGAAAGGAAGAAGCAGCGCTTTTTGAAGAAGTGCCATCATATACTTGGATCCTCAAGACACCAAGCAAGGTTATGGTAAACCTTCTCTAATGGTGGAGGCATTTGTTCAACGGTAGGCAGGAAAAAACCCACTAAATTGACATTTCCTATTCTCCTGTTTTCCTTCAAAAAAGCCGATGCAATTATTTTTTGGCATTAACATTTTAAGAAAGAGTATAGGTATCATTTTATTTTGTGTTAAAAACTTTTCAAATATGTCTGGCGGTACTCTAGGAATGGCGGTAAAACTGGGTGTTTTAGAGATTTTCAGGTTAATACGAGTACTTTCTTGGTTATAAATAATTGCTGAAAAAAGGAATAGATAGAGGCATGTTTAAAACAAATTAAATCTAGGCGATTTACTGTAAAAAATATGATTGTTGTAAAGGTATTGTCTATTCTTATTTTATTTTTTATTCGTAGATTATTTGTTATATATTATTATGAAAAAAGGATTTAGGTTATTTTGTAGTGTGAGGTTACTTTTGTATGGATAACCGCATGCCGCAAACCCTCTTGAGGATGTCGGTTTGATATTATTATTAATAGATATATTTCCACTAATAACAAATATTTTAAGAAAAAAATAACTTAATATATTGGAGAAATACATAAAAATGAAAAAAAAACATAAATAATCAATCGTGCGGAAGAGTCAAGACATCCTGAGGATGCTTCTTGTATAATCGAAACGCGTCGAAAATTCTTCCGGTTTGGATTCGTGGCTTATGTGACGTCACGTCGGCTTAACAGGATTATTAGGCGGAATTGTGACTAGATATATTTAAATATTTTTAAGTGTTTTTCTATTAACTTAATGTTTTCTTAAAATATTTTATTCTTAAAATATTAAATATGGCTATTATTTCCGAAAACTAAGCCTAAATATATTCATCTAAATATACACTTACTAATAATATTATGAAGAGGAAAGATTTGTATTTTTATATTTTTGTATACAACGAATAAACTTAAAAACTACTGAAACGATTTGGATGGATGCAGTTTGAGACCCGGGTAAGGACATAGGATAGTTACAAGGACATAAGGACAAGCGGAGCCGCGGCTGGAAAGCTAGTTAAATATATTTTCGTTACAACACTTAGAAGAACACAAGGTTATATTGTAAAATGTCTTGGTTTTATGGACTGCCAACTGGCTAGCGTCAACTCTCCTTGGAAATGCTTTCATTAAAAGTATAATGGCTACCTTTTGGGTTACCAGGTTAAGATGGTAAGGATACGTTTCCTGTTACAACTAGCAGACATGACATCATTCGGCAACTATACCGCACGCCAATTTAAATACTTTGTACTGATACTATATCTAACAAATCTAAAAGCGGTACGATAAGATTATTTCAAACATCTGGCTTTTACCTGACGTTTTCTTGTCAGGTAAATGTTGTTAAGTTCTTGTTGCTGTGCTTGCTCATTTTCAAATAAGTAACGTTGTGCTCGAAGATTTATTTCAAAGACTCGGAATTGGCTCTTAAGGTTAGCCGCCGGAAAAAAACCGTTAGGCTCTTGGCTATTCTCTTTTTGAGAACATCATCAAAATGCATTACACCGTGTGGGGAATATCAGTGCCTTTGTTGTTTGATTTTTTGATACTGCATACTATAGGGACAGAATAAAATGGACAGTAGGTGTCATTTCAGCTACGATAGCGGTACACCTCTAAGCCGACTTTTAGCAACATTGATAACATTATTATAATTAGTGGAGACAGATTGAAATTGTTATAGTAATCAAACTTTAGCTATGATTCAGATTGATGGAGTTGTTGTATGGAAGCACTGTACCGTCAGAACCGCAAATATTTATATGGAAAACACTGAAGTACTTTAGCCGTCGGAACTATTTATATGGAGTACAATGAAGATTGTCAACCTGAACTCGTCAGTGGTGAAAAGCTATGTGGACTCTCCGAGATTTGGGTTTGATAACAGACCAATAAGAAAATACGACCTAAAAAAAAATTAAGTGATAATCATGCCCGTGAGGTGCCGGGCTAGTCACCCCCCCATCTCTACTCATGGGTGTCGTAAGAAGCGACTAAGGGTAACACACTGCAGAAGGCAGGCAGCAGCGCTTTCTTTCTGATCCCCAAGACGCCTGCCAAGCGTGGGAATTATGGCAAATCCCTCCATAGTGGAGAAGGCTGTGTTCAGTACAGTAGATACAGTATAGTTTACTAAAGAAGCGATAGTGCTTGAAATCATAATAGGAGATTCTTTTAATCCCTGACTATGGATTGCATATAACTTATGTATAAATCGAGCCGCAGGGTTGGGTATCTATTACGTATATGAGACGGCTTTATGTATGTATGAGTCATTCTGTAAATTCCATACTTCACTTGAGTCTTATCACTACAGTGGCGTTTCCTTTGTCGGCTTTCAAAATGAAGATATCAATATAAGATCAGAACGATAAAAAATGTTCTCCAAAATTTGTTCAAAATTAGCTCAGTTATACTAAGTGGTAGGTCCCTTTAGCAAGATACCGTGGTAGGTACCACTGCTATGGCTGATCTTCTGCATCGAAGGTGTGTCTGGAAACACTATTGTGTTAGATGTGAAGGGCACTGTAGCAAGTGAAATAACTGGGCAAACGAGATATAAGAACTAACGTCTCGGAATTCTAGGTTAGCCTGAACAACATCTTCGACCACATCATCACTTACCATCAGGTGAAGTAGTGGTCAAAAGCTAACCTATAAAATATTTAAAAAAATATATAATGACGAGCACAGTGCAGTGTCAAGAAGAACGAAGATGGTGACACTGCATCTGTTATGGACAGGCGACCCGCTTATAATAATTCCGGCGACTTGTCAGTCTCACCACTTCATAACATAAAAAATATATACCTATAAACCGACCCGGTTCCGGTTTGGTTTCGGTCACACCAATGATATAACTATGATACCTACATATATTTATATATGAAGGAGGTCGTTGGTATCGAAACTCTGAAGTCTACTTGCTAAAAGGTCCAAAGAATTGAAAAACACGATTGTCGTAACTTTCGTTCATAAAAAAGCTTGAAAGATTTTATCATAATACTAGCTGACCCGGCAAACGTTGTTTTGCCATATAAATATATATATATATATATATATAACTAAAATATAACTAAAATGGCTATTAAAAAATAAGGGTTGATCGTAGAAGGGTGAAAATTGAGGATTGTATGTATTTTTGTATGTTGTATGATAAAAAAATAGAAATTAAAAATTTTGTCTACAAAATAAAAAAATAAATTTAGGGGTGGACTACCCCTAACATTTAGGGGGATGAAAAATAGATGTTGGCCGATTCTCATAGATACCGGATAAGCACAAAAAATTTCATCAAAATCGGTCAAGCCGTTTCGAAGGAGTATGGCAACGAAAACTGTGACACGAGAATTTTATATATAAGAAGAAGAAGATAAACGCGTGGTCACAGAATAAAAAGGAACTTGTTTAGGATTGTCAAAACCAAGAAGTGTCAAATACTCGTCTAGTAGTAATTTTGCCAGAACGCCAACTCGTATGAAACGTGTAAAAATATTCAATCAGTCGAAGAGTAGGTATAATTTCTTAGAGGGCGTGTGACAAATTATAGTATCGGAAGTGGAGCAAAATCTATATTCTTTACATTGGTATGAATTTATTACAACCCATTCTGTGATTCATTACAATTAGTATGGAAAAAAGAATCTTTTCTGCCAGACTACTTTGTTTTCAAAAAAATTGTGAAACACCGAGTCATAATAACAAGACTTTTACACAAAATTGAGTCACTTTAGCGTCAACCGAAATCGTAATGTGATTCAATTTATTATTAAACATGATTATTCATAACAATACGTAAAGATATTTCGGCGATATATGAACTAATTTCAATGAAGCGCAAAGTGCCTATTCAGTTTACAGGAAATGCAGTGACTGCAAATGTATGCAGTATAAAGAAGGAAGGAAATAATATTGTAATCTTATTGTTATCAAACATATTGATAATTCAATAAAATACTTGTAATAGCTACAATCTCGTGACTCGTGGAACGTTTCAGAAGTAACTCCTATATATTCTGTGGTTTTAGTTCCAATAATTTACGATGATAGTGAAGTAACGTTAAAGCATAATTCTTAGAGAATAGAGACACAGTAGCTGACAAATTTCCTACGAAAAATGTTTCTCTGAAAATCTTAATACTAATGTTTTTATTCGGGAAGGGGAAACAACTTCATGAAATACAAAGAAATGTTTTATGAATATGTGAAGCAAAGCATATAGTTTAATTTTATAGTTGCATTCAACATAATACATTACATAGTAATTTAACAACTTTAAAAGGGTTTAAATTACGTATATTTATCATTATTTTCATCCCAACGTTTCAAACACTTTGCAGTGATCGTAGACACGGGGTATCTGAACAACATTGTAATTAAGCACGTTGGTATGGTTAAGTATTTTTGAAGCAAAATTCTACAATTATTTATTATTCGTTAGAAAACATTATCTATTTTTTTTTAATGCCTGATAGGTTAGCCTTTGACCACTATCTCACCTGATAGTAAGTGATGATGTGGTCGAAGATGTTGTTCAGGCTAACCTAGAAGTACTAGCCAGTACTTCTAGGTTAGCCTGAACAACATCTTTTAAAGTGTCAAAATCTATTAAAGTGGTCTAAATATATAGGATAAATATATTAAGATCACTTTAATAAAGAATGAGTCTGTTGCCATTATCTGCCAGACTTATCTAAGAATCTGTAACTGAGAATATTATATGATAATTAAAATAACCAGTAAGCAAATTCTAATATTGAAATATTATATTACATATGTAGGTATTTTAAACAGCTTTCCGGCCGCGGCTCCAGCCGCGCATATGTCGGTTATAGCGCAAAACCACTAACCCCTTTTTGCGCATTTGGATAAAAACTATCATATGTCCTTCCTCGGGACTCAAACTATGTCCACACCAAATTTCATCAAAATCGGCCAGTAATTTTTAAGTTTATTCGTTGCATACAAAAATACAAACCTTTCCTCTTTATAATATTAGTGTAGATATGTTTATTTATCAAAATGTTTCTATTAATACTAAGTATTTGAGGTAGTAACATTAGACGACAGTGCTTGTAACCATTTAGACATATAGAAGGGTAGCGACATCATTGCGAGAGTTAAATGTTTGAAAAAGCACTTCTTTCCATCAGATGAAGTCTAGTAATCTTCGTTGATGACCGCGCACCGTCCACTAAGTCGGTTAAAGTAAAAGAATTGAAGCAATCGGCTTGAATTAAATAATTTGTAAATGTAATTACATTAGAATTTGTGCCACAATCAACTCAACTTTGACGCTTGTTTGTATTACCGTTTTACAAAGGAGCAATTATAAAATCACAAATAAAACACGATTGTTGTATGATTGGTAAATACAATGGGTCCTATTTTTTACTTTTTGTTTTTATCAGTAAGATTATCCGCTCAAAGAATAAATATTCTGTGAAAATTTTATGTGGTACTACGTTTTCAAATATATGGTATTAAAAAAGAAGAATGGACAGTGTATTTAAATAGGCATAGTTCGGCTTAGGGACCCGTTATTTCGTACGAAACCCTAAAATAAAACTGGTTCACCAAACTCGTCCATCTATATCAACTTTTAAGGTTCCTACCTACGTAAAAAGTATCCGGTTGTCCGACTACCAACGGCTTTTTAAATTCTAATAGGTATTTTACCCAAAATGTGACCTCGCAACCTCATCTGAGGTTAACTTGAGGGAATTACCGAGAAGTATGTCATTGTCAGCAATGCAGTGTGTATCGAGGCAATGTTAACACTGTTTGAGTTGAGAAAGCAATGACTATAACTTTTCCTCTCATTGTAGTTTTATAATTGAGAAAGCAAGTTCGGCACCTTATGTTGCCTCAGTGTTATATTTATGGCTCCATACAAGAAAACTTGAAGCAAGACTTTAGTTTGCCGCCTTGGGGACCAGTGAATAGCTGATAGTCTAGCCTTTGACCACTATTACACCTGATGGTAAGTGAAGATGTGGTCGAAGATGTTGTCAGGCTCACCTAGAATTACTGGCTCTCAAGGACAGCCGCCGGAATTCACCGTTAGGTACTTGGCGACAGATTTTCTACTTCAGAGTGGTAGCTAGCTAGGCAATCGTTAAAAAAATGGCCTACCACCATGCTGTAACGACTGTAATCGTAAGACTGTAGCCGGGACCGACGGCTTAACGTGCCCTCCAAAGCACGGAAGCGCTCAGTAGTAGTAATGTCACTTACGGTCGCCTATCCAAGTCATGACCGCGGCGGACGTTGCTTAACTTAGCTGATCGGTTAAGAACGGTTTTAAGCAACGTAAAGTTTACCAAATGAAAATAATATATCACAGTTTTTTTTACATCAAACCTTTTCCAAGAACTTACCGCCACTGTTTATGCATTTTCACGCATCTGATACTTAAAAACCAATTTTATCAAATAACTTTTGCTCACAGCACTGAATACTTCTGGCAAACATTTGGTAAAGTACCAATCGGCATTATTTACTCTTGCTTTGCTACTTTGATCACGTAAAGATAAAAACAATCGAAATGTCCAGTTGAGTTCGTTTCTGGATCGTATTGATAAACCAAAGCTTCGTCACCTGTCATAATGTCATAAACGAACTGAGACAAGCCTGCGTCAAACTGGGCAATAGGTAGTATAATGTCACCATTTCTTTTTTCCATTAATGCACCAGCTCCTGATCGATAAGGTTGTGCAGTACCCAGCACAAAATTATATCTTCCTCACGCGATCATTCGACCTTTCTTTTAAATCAAATTTGTACCTTCTGACGTTTTCTCTTGTAACAGTCATCATAGGGCGACCAATTTTTCTTTATCAATGTTGGCCGATCACGCTTAATTTTTCTGAAACATTGGCAAAATCATCTAAATCTAAGGGCTCTCATCAACAAATGCAATTGAAGTCTTTTATAAGATTCTTCCTGTTTTAGGTCACATTTGAAAATGTTAGTTTCATTTTTGAGTAAGGCACGATATTAATATTTAGTTCGTAATAAAACGTGGAGGGTAACTTGAATTTGGAACTTTATATCATACATGTATTTCAGATATAAAAGCTCTTTTTCGCAAAAGAAATTGAGAAGCCAAGTACATACTTACCTACAGCAAAATAAATATATCCTTTGTCAATACAGAAACCTGGGTGTACGTGTCCGATTCGTACTTCCACAGCCTCAAATAATTATTATACTTTAGCATTGAAACGTCTACCAAGGACTATAAAGCAAGTCTGTGACAGCAAAGTCAATTATTCGAAGCCCTCTCAATGTTCATTGGCATGTCAGGTGGGTTGCAAATGCTTACGACCGATTACATTAGTAAAAAATTGCAATACATCTCAATATTGCAACTTTTTGGCCATGGTTTGGAACGGGCAAGTTTTGAAAAACCGAACGCTCAACTCTAAGGATTAGAACGACGTTAGCAGGCTATATTGTACAACAACTGTTTTTAAAAGTTGTACTACGAAACGAACCCAAATAATTTCCAACATAAAATCGATTTCAGTTTGACAGCACTCATTCGATATTAATGAAATCAGAAAAGCATGTAATATGCCATACAAGGATCTATTACATGGGGGCCAATCCATGACGAAGGCAAGTAAATAGTATTGGCTCGCCAACACGGAACAAGATATCGACGCGCTGAAAATCGTCCGCTTCCCGCGTCACACATTAAACATATTTTCCTAATTGGGGCCACAGCTGTAAATTCAATATTTGACTTATTATGAGCGCAGATGTAAACTGACGTTACAGAAATCGTTATCTTTGTAGGTAGAGGTTAAAAGTTAATAAAACGTATGATGACGTAAATATATACTCGCTGTTCACGTGGAGGAGACAGTGCACAAGTTGAAAAGTTGATAAAGCATATATGTATTTATTAAAGGGCTTTATTAACAAAATATTAAGACACTATATGTACAATACTAGCATCTACTACAATGTAAGTAATTAAACAACCTACAAGTAATTATTTATTTTTTATTTATTTATCAACATTAAGTACTACAATAGTGATATGATAAGTAGTGTCTAAAAACGTAAATAAGGTTTATATTGCAGACTCACAGGCTGTCCAAATGCTTTAGCTCACTGTCAGTCAAATACAAGTATAAAATGTTTATTTTTGTTCAATATATATAGCTTTTTTATGTTATTGTGACGGAACTAGCTCAAGGCCCACCTGATGTTAAGCGGACTAGCCTCTGCCTATACACTGCACCCGTCACTTTGAGACATAGTTGTTAAGTCTTATGTGCCTGTAATTTCAATGGCTCTCGAGGACTGCTGCTGGAACGTACCGTTAGGTGCTTGGCGACAGATTTTCTACCTGAGGGTGGTAGCTAGCCAGGCGGGCAATCGCAAAATGTCCTTCCACCATGCGGTGAAGCTCAAGCCGGCGGTGGGGATCTAATCAGGGTACTGCGGCTAGGCAGTCCACAGCTATTACCGCTCGGCCATCATTGCTTCAAAAATAGCTTACTTACTAATGTTGAAGCCCTGTAATGGCGGACCGGAATGCAAAGATTGATAACAATCCTAAAAATTAAAGAATTAGCCATCATAGTAACATTAAACGAATCCAACGATTTGAATTCTTTTGGACATATATTGTAAGAGTTTGCTCAAATCTACGATTGTACTCATTGGATGCTTTCACAAAGGAGGATTCATGGACATTGCCAAATGGACTAATTCGTAATTAAATCAATCAGATAGCCATTTCAACCAAATTGAAAGACCACCGGCGCAAACATTATTTTTTTATATCTTTGTACAGAATCTACAGCTCTTGTACAATATAGATGCAACTTCGCGCTGAGACGTGGTCATCCCCTGGCAAACTCTGGGTCAGCGCAATCGAGTAAAGATGCAAAGTATCGCGGACTTACTTGGAGCGACCTGACCTGGGGGCCAAGTCTGCTAATTACATGTTCATATTCAGCATAGATTCATTCAAGATTCATACGAGACAGAATCGGTAGTCTGCTGATCCCGTACGAATATATGAATCTATGATGAATCTAGGCTGGTTTGACGATATTGCCAACAAAAAATAAAAAGAGAAGAGTAAGGTAATAAAAAAAACAGTGTCGTTATTATTTATTATTATTTTATTATTTCGTTTCGTTTTCATATGAAACCGAGATTGAATCAATATGAACGATATGAAGTTAGTAAACTACCAAAACTGTCAAAATTGACCAGGCCGAGTCCATTATAGATTCATATTGATTAGCAGACTTGACGCCCTGAAGTGAAAAGAACGGCCCATGATATGACAGAGTCGAATTGTAAAACACAGCATATGCCTTAGCTCTAATATGGGGAGTTAGGAGACGGAGAAGATGATAACGAAACACTTTGTTTATAACATGATTTTTAACGGCGAACTTCTTTATTTTTTTTTTTTTTTTTATATTTTTTTATGCTTAATAGGTTAAGCCTTTGACCACTATCTCACCTGATGGTAAGTGATGATGTGGTCGAAGATGTTATTCAGGCTAACCTAGAAGTACTGGCTCTCAAGGACAGCTGCCGGAACACACCGTTAGGTGCTTGGCGACAGATTTTCTACTTGAGGGTGGTAGCTAGCCAGGCGGACATTCGCAAAATGCCCTACCACCATGCTATAACGATTGCCATCCTCAGACAACAACCGGAACCGACGGCTTAACGTGCCCTCCGAAGCACGGAAACGCTCAATAGTAATGTCACTAGCGGTCACCCATCCAACTCATGACCGCGGGCGACGTTGCTTAACTTTGCTGATCGGTTGAGAACAGCTAAGTAAACTTCGCTACGAGCGCTTCACAACTTCTTATATGCAATCCAACATAATCACATATTCTGTAATTCTTTTAACTTGTTACCTATTGCAGTCAATCGATGTACCTTTCTAACGTTGGTCACACGGAGGAACAGAAAGAAAGGTTTAGTAATAGAGTCCCGTGTCTCTTGCAGGACCTTCAAATCCCAACCCTCCCATCAAGCAATTGCCAATTAGATATTATAGGTATCATGACGTCTCATGCGTTTTTAATAAAAACATATTGCTTTATACGACTGCAGGTAATTTCCCGTCATGTTTAGATAAATGTTATATTATCTAGTATTCATGTTTATGTAAAAATATATGCATAGGGGCGTATACTTTTACAAAATTATTATGACTACCATGTTTGGGACCACGACACGTCTGGCAATTCGAATGTGCAATAACAATCAGAGTTTTTAAAGCATAAATTTTCTTCGTTTTGTTCTGGCTGCAATCGAACCCGTAATATCTTGGATTTACGAATCGAGTGGTAACCAAGACGGTGATAGCATAAAGGTCTGTGAATATCATGGTTTTTTAATCCTTCATTGTTACTAGTGGCTCTGTGAGCTGATAACCTTACACCGAAATATGATTATTGTTATACTTTATAACCCCCATAGCGATGTCTCGGAAACATTGTTAAAATATAACTTTGGAAATTATAAGGACGTTCAAGAGTATGACCATAAATAGTTTCGAGGACTTGTGGGATAAGCCAATTAAAATGACGGAGTCTATTGTTTGCATTATTGTACCGTATTTAGTAATAATATTTAATCTTTGTGTCGATAGAGAAAATTTTCCCGATGTCATAAAGTACTAGTAAATTAATCACATTCTTAAATTAAGGGTAAAATGTAACTATCAATTTTAGACCGATATCTATACCTGTTCTGAGTATATTCGAAAAAGTATGCTAAAAGAACTTTTATCCCACTTCAATGAGCGTCTAATATGTTCAATAAGAATCGTCGGTTTCACGAAGAGCAGAACCACAACAAATGCAGGTGTTTAATTTATGTCACACTTGAAGCCTGGGCATAAAAATCCAATGGCATCCTGTGAACTCTTCACACGATGCCATTGGATTTTTTTGTAATCCGTATATTTATAGTTCGACTATACAGAGCATCGCACACTGATTCATAACTTTCACATGTCGAATAGGTATGGAACAGTTCTGAACCTTATAGAGTCCTACCTATCTGTCAGAAAAGCTACTGAAGTTTTTATAATGGTATTGTGCCGGAACAAGCACTGTGCCCACCTGATACTTAGCGATAACCTCTGCATATAATAGATGCGTTTCGTCACAAACGATGAACTCCACGGCGCTCATCATAACATGAGACTAATAGTTGTTCAGTCTCACGTGCCTGTAATCTCATCGGTACCAGCCTTCAAACCACAGTAATGAGAACATTACTACTTAGCAGTAGAAATAGGTATGATGGCAGTACTTCCCCGGACAAATTCCTTCACAAAGAGTTCTACTGCCACTAAAGGTTACATATATACTAGGTTGTTATAAATAGCGATATATCTTCCAGGGTAAAAACTGCATCCGCAGGAATCAATTATAGGTCCTTTTATGTAGCGTATATTAATAATTGCCCTTAAATAGTCAAATAATACTGCAATAGTATTTTATTCCTATATGATACCCCTCTGATTATTAAAGTAAATAGAACAGATAGCGAATTTATTTATGTAAATAATGTGTTATTTGTTATCTCTACATCGTTCACCGTTAATAATCTTCATTCAAATGGGGATTAGGCCCGATTGTGTAAGTTTTATTTATCAAATGTTAGATATGTTGAACCAGACTATCATGTAAATAATCTATGCGGGAGATTCAGTCCTACTAATAAGACAGTAAATGCAATAGCTTCGGCTTGTCTTGTTTTATTTCGCGTGCTTCGACAGTAATAAGTCGTATTGTGTATTATTGTGAGGAGCTGCAGCTGAGATAGAGGTATATACATTTTATTTTACAAAAGCGAGCAGAAATGGATCCTAGGAATTATTTATGAAGGACAATTTTAATGAACCAGTTTTTTTCTGATGAACGATTCTGTATGTAAGTATTTGAAAATAATATACATGCTCGCAATATCTTAGGTAATTTTTTTTTATTTAATCGGCGGTATGCCTTTATTAACAAAACACTACGAACTATATGCAACACTACATCTACTACAAGAAAAGCATGTAGACTTAGACAACCTACAAGTCATTACAGACTTACAGGCAGTCCAAATGCTCCAGCCCACTACTAGTTGGCAGCGTGTCCAGCATGCTGGTAGCATTGCCTCGTTGAATTGCAATGCTTATTCTTTGAGCCAAATAGGTGCCAGCATGTTAATCACGCGTCGCATTTTTGCTATTTAATTTCAATTTCAATTAAACAGCAAAAATTATGATTATAACACTAGGAATATAGATTAACTAGTTGTGTTGTTGTTAACATTTAAAAAGATGGCCCCGAGATTTTTTCCTGTTCTTATCGCAGTGGCTCTATGAAACTTTTTTGCTAAACGCAGGCAGTAGAATATTTCACTATAACATTTTGTAGTTGAACTTCATAAAGGGGTCGCGTCCTAAAATGGAATAAATGTTTATAACCTTGATTTTAATTTTAGTCTGACTGCTGTTATATGATAATAATGAAATCGTGGCTCTAGGTTTGAATTTGCTAGACTAACCAACAGACTCGTTTCAAAATACTTTAAGAAGATTGTGTTTTATATAGTGTATAAGTATATTCAACAACATGCATAATATCAGCTAAATCGAACCAGTGAAAGACTTCTTATGATATTTTTTCCGTTTCATTAAGCAATATCGTAAATAATGTGATGAAATGGAACAAAATCATCGACATAAAAATTAATAAAAAATACATTATATATATGTAAATAATTTCAATATGTACCTAGTAATTCTAATAAAATAATGCATATGTATATTTTTTCATTTATATGATGAATATATTTTAGCTTATAGTATCTAATCTGAAATAAACTTTTCAAGTGTTTTGAATTGCCGTAGCAATAGATAAATGGGATTACCCCTGATGTAATTAACGTATGACGTAAAAACTCACGCCTGTGGAGGTAAATTAAATTTTTTAAGTTTTGTTGAACTTGTAGCTAAGTTTGGTGACCATTCTAAATTTATATAATCTTCGCGAGTTTAAAATATTATTCATCGTGTCATCAAGAAAAGCTATTGAACATCAATGCACATATTTCTATAATTACCCTTAGAACCATCAAAAATATTATAGAAATTGTAATTATGTACATGCAATTATTTTTAATACGCGTATACTTTAATAATTATCTAAAATAAACCTTATACATCGTAAAGAATCTTTACCGTATTTCTCTTATTACGTGATCATCTACAATAGTTTGACGATATCTTACGATATCGCATGAAATAAAACAAAATTATATATTTTCTATTCTCCGCCATAACCGACAGCACTACTCTTATGTTTTATAAACTCTCTTACCCTCTCATAAGGTAAGTGTGACCCTGCTAGATCAACAGATTTGTTGTCCTTAAAAATCCTTTCAATACCTATATTACAATATTAACTTTATTGCATATATCTAATATTTATCTTAATCATTAGATCAGATCCACTCTCGTGAGCAAACTAATACTGCTGTTGACATAGACGATCTATAGCCTTCAGATTGGCATATACTGTTTACCAAGATATCAATTCACCCGATGCTAAATCGTAATTCTTTGTATTCACCCGATGCTAAATCGTGGACATAGATTGTCGAAAATATACTACTCAAAACAATCAACATCATATCTGAAGATAACGTCCTCGTTGGCTTTTCACCACAACTAAACTTCTTTACTTAGAAAATAATACTTATATTATTATTTTCTAAACTGGAGGTTCTTAAAATTTTGTAGTTGAGCTGATTTTCTACTAACTAGGTTTCAAGATGACTTCTACACTTATGCTTTTTAAATTTATGAGTGAAAAATGAATCTAATCATATACTTATGTATATGTGTAATATAGTTATCAAGTACCGAGAATTCAATTGACGCTGTTATGCCCTGTCATCACACAGAGTCGTTATCAGACCCAACACTGATCTCATTTTCAATTGGAAAATTGTTGGAATTGAGACATTTTATTGAGCTTGTTAAGAGAGTCCGTTGGTGTCAGCTCTCTTCAGTCTCCACTGGCACTACTGATAGGTAACGATCTATACTCGTATAATAATAATAGTATATTGTGATATCACTAAGGAAAGATAGTTATTTGAAATGAGAGGACAATATTTACTCCAGCTGATGGCGAGAGCAAACCATGGTCCCGAGTTAACAATACCTATATACTATACTGTAACCTTTACGCACGCGTGTCACACGACGTTTTTCAATCCGTGAGTGAGAAAATTAAAAGTGAAATACAAGGAAATAAAATAAATAAGTCTACATTGACCGCTTGCTACCTATTCTACTATGTGTGGCGGAGTCAGATCTCTTTCCATTTCTGAGCTTGAACTCATGTTCAGTCACTAAATCTGATCTCACAATGATGATCACGAATCACGGTTGCAAGTTTTAAACTGTAAAAATGTTTACTAAGAAAATTTCCAACTTTTATAATACACGCGTGGTTTTCGCGCTCTTAAATGGCCACAGATCATTAATCTGGGTATAATGTATATAGCGCATGTGCGCCTAAATGAATGGACCAAAAAGTATCAATATAATATGGCAAATAATCTATTCAAAAATGGCCTACTTGATTTTATGCACAAAAATAACATAATAATGTAAATATAAATTAATATACCATATATTATTAATCTGTAATTTTATACATAGGTAATAAGACGTCACCATGCAAGTATCGCCGCGCCCCGTATCCTATATACTCTTTGCGCGTACATCTTTTTAGTGACAAGGAGGTAGTTGAATTAAAAAAAAAAACAAAGTAAACCACACCAGTGCATTTTATTTTGTAATATCGCAAGGGAAAAATATATAATGTATAACCACAAGCATCGCTTACTTTTACAGTATGTAGACAGACTTACTAAGGACACTTTTTTTTGAAGCAGTGATGGCTCAGTGGCATTGGCTATGGACTGCCGCGCAGCAGGTCCATGGTTCAGCTCGTGGCGGGCCGCGGGCTTGAGCTTCACCGCATGGTGGAAGGGCATTTTGCGAATGCCTGCCTGGCTAGCGACTACCGTCAAGTAGAAAATCTGTCGCCAAGTACCTAACGGTGTGTTCCGGCAGCAGTCCTTGAGAGCCAGTGAAATTACAGGCACATGAGACTTAATAACTATGTCTCAAGGTGACGGGCGAAGTGCAATTCGTGACTTGTGACGAAATGCATCTGTTATAGGCAGAGGTTAGTCCGCTTAACATCAGGTGGGCTTCGATGTAGTTCCGACACAATAAAAATAAAAACTTTTTAAGTAATAAATATTTAAAAATATAAGATATCATCATTTTTTCCGCCAGATTCCATTATACATGCGCCAAAGCGGCAACACCGCTAAGGTATAATTAAAGATTATTTATATACTTAAATTTAATTACCTTTAACCAAACGCGGACTTATAATGAGCTTCGTATTTCTATAATGTGATCAAATTTTACTGAACAATGCAAAATATTATCATTTATCCTAAACTGCTAAATACTATTACTTGCAACCTAAACGATCTACATAAAAAAACTCTCAAGTTCAGAGAAGTCTATCATAGAAGTATAACTACATATTTAATCAATGGTAATTTATGATATGGTGGAAGCTGTCACCAAGCTAAGACTGTAAAGGGAATTGGGCTATCAAAGACAAGTTTTGCAATACACCCTCAGCTAGGTACCTACGTTGCTTACCTACCTATTCTAAATTCTACTTGAAAGGTAGCTAACCAGGCTAGCATATTATGCAAAATGCCCCTAACTCTGATGTAGCTTAAACAGCTAGTAGGATTCAAACCATAGACTTAGACACGGCAATCCATGGTCCTTGTCACTGAACCCTTTTTATTCTGTGACTAAACCGTCATTGCATCATTCAGAAGTTACTTTTTTTATGTTATTGTGACCGATCAAGCACGAAGCTCACCTGATGTTAAGCGGACTAACCTCTGCCTGTAACAGATGCATTTCGTCACAAGACGAATTGCACTGCGCCCGTCACCTTGAGACATAGTTGTTAAGTCTCATGTGCCTGTAATTTCACTGGCTCTCAAGGACTGCTGCCGGAACACACCGTTAGGTGCTTGGCGACAGATTTTCTACTTGAGGGTGGTCGCTAGCCAGGCGGGCATTCGCAAAATGCCCTTCCACCATGCGGTGAAGCTCAAGCCCGCGGCGGGATTCGAACCATGGATCTGCGGCACGGCAGTCCATAGCCAATGCCACTGAGCCATCACTGCTTCAAAAAACGTGAAGTAGATATACGTATATAAACTCGTATATACACTTATTTTTCAGATTTTGGTAAAACATATTTTCTGATGGGTTATAAGTTAATATAGTGCGGGGCTAGAATGTCACCCCCACATATCTGCCCGGGGGGTGTCGTAGTAAGACGTAAGACGACTAAGGGTAAACAAATACCTGGGCAGCAGCACCTTCTGAGGAACTGCTATCTTAAACTGCGATCCCCAAGACGCCTACCAAGCATTTCCATTATGGAAAATCCCCCTTAATAGGGGAACCTGTGTTCAGCTGTGGACAATCCAGCTGAAACAATAAGTGTTTCCAGCTGAAGGGAGACTACATTGAAAAATAAAGTAATTGTCATCATCATAATCAGCCAAAAGTCGTCTAGTGTTGAATAAACGCCTCCCCCAATTCCCCCATAGAACGCCACATTGAACGGCTCTTAGCCACTTGTAACCATTAGCTACCCGCGACTCCTAGTCTTATGATGTCTTCAGTAGATAGAATAACGTACAGCTCCTACTAACTCCCAAATCAACCAATAAAGTAGGTAAATGTGCTAGAAAATAATATGTTTTTGACTTGTCAAACCACCCTCGCAATGACAATTACTTTTTCCTCAATGTTCTACTATTGCAGTAGGAGGATTGTTTTTGTTGAATCAAATAGACAGCAGGTACCATCATCGCTTTATTAGCAAAAATCAAATCCAGACTGCAACCGGAAATGCTAGTTCTGAAAAAAATCAATATTTGTCCGATGCAGATATTGAACCCCATGACCTCTGATTATAAAGCAGCACTTTATATGTTTGAACAACGTGGCAATACGTTACTATACCGACAAAAGCTCATAATCTCTAAACCGCAATAATTCTAGGTCAATAATACTAAGGTATATTGGCATTTGATATTATTGTCCCATTTTCCTTATAGTAAATTCCCTACAATTCTGCTCTACGAACAACTAAGCAAGCACAATACGATACAAATACATTTGAAAAACATATTGTAGTTCTTTTCTAAAACCGGATATTGCAAAACCCGTTAGCTATGGCTATTGAGGGGAATAACTATGCCTTCAAAGTTTTAGACAGAGCGGTAGAGGTGAGTTGAAAATCACCGCAATGTTCACTTCTCATGAATGAGTGACGCATTGCCACTGAATACTACGTAGTTACTATTGAGGGGACTCCCGATAGCGCAGCTGTTGGCTATAGTAACTATGCACACGCTGTGGCAGAGGCGCGTGCGACGACGCCTTATATAACGAAGCGTGAGCAACTGCTGCTCATTCGTATTCAGACAGCAAAGCTGAGCTCTACGTTCTAAAACATTCTAAATTTAAAACTTTCATAACTTATAAATATAATATTCAATTAAATCCACACATTCCAAAATGAAAAAATATTCAGTGGTTGGAAACAAGAAGAAGGTGACCATGGAGGTGAACTCTACCCGTCTGAAAGTGGTCGGAAACAATTGCATAGTTCGCGTGTCAGTGAACCACGGTGACATCGAAGTAGTCGGCAATGACTGCCGCGTCGAAGTCAACGACAACTACGGCACCGTCAATCTTGTAGGCGGAAATGGACTGGTGACGATCGACAGGCGATGGAAAGGAGATAACGTGCAAATGATGGGACCAAGCTGCTACTTAACAGTGGCTGGAAAGAAAACAACGCAGTCTTACGAAGCTCAACTATCACCGTTCAGTAAAGACTTAGATGACGTCATCGAGTCAATCTTCACGTTCGTGATGCGATGAGTGGAGTGAAGTGAAATATGGATTTTTGTTTTGTGTAGTGAAAATTCCCACACCCCAGTGATTTTCCAAAGCTGATTCTAGGCACCTGGTGATTGATGAGTTACCTACCCGTTTGTGATATCACGCTAACTGATAAGGCGGTAATGACGTAGCTGTTGTGACAATAAAGAAACGCTTGAGAAAACATATTTTTCATTTCTATTTTATGTTAGGTAGATAAGATTATTTGAGTAAACACGTACCCTATAGTTATATCACCAGGAGTGATTATTTTGTATGATTACTTCTGATATTTTTGCTTGTTACTCTACATTTTTGTTTTCGTCATATTAGTCACTGGTTAGAATGAAAGAACAATTTTGTGTCTATCTTATAGTAAAGATATACCTTATTATAAAGAAGTACCTTCTTTAGCCGAATAATCAACCGTTAGCTATGTCGATCTTTTTTACTTGGGTGAAATTCGGGCAACGGAGAATGGACCTCTACTCGTATCATCTCGGAAGATAGCTGTTAAACCACACAAGTAACTGTAGCTGCGCTACGATACATCTCTTACACGTCATGACAGTGGTTTGTATAATATGTTGGCATATTTGGCTTTTAATTTAAATGATGTTACTAATTTCACGGTTCAATATGAACCTCAAATATTGGGTAAATAGGACAGGCCAATTTAGAGTTCTATGAAAATGTAGCAAAATAATTGGCACAGTGATCTGAACTTATTATATATAAATATATTTAAACAATATTCAATGAATATATTATAGAAGTTCATCGAATCAACGAATTCAGACTTCATTTACAAAATTGAGTTTAACATCTATTGGCTAAATAAAGTCTAAAATTAAACAAAAAATGTTTTGTCAACTGAAAATCAGACCGTTTTAAGTACCATATGTTTGTAACCTCCTCTTAGGCCTTATGTTATGCGTAATATTCCTACATAGATGATTTAACTACGCGTACAAAGCGTTTCGCCTGCGCACATCCAAACTGTGGGAAAACACACACCATAGCGTCTCCATAACAAGGATGGATGTAACTAGCTGCGCCCCGCGGTTACACTCGCGTGGTGATGGATGATGATTTTAAAAAGTTTCCTATATCCAGCGCCTCAACTGTTTCCATACCAAATTTCATAATTTGTCCAGTCCAGTTGACCGTGAAGAAGTAACAAACATACAAAAAACACAAACATTCGCCTTTATAATATCAGTTTGATAAAGATCAATGCATTAGAAATAAAATGTCAATTTTATAGTAGTTATGGTTCACTATTTTGGCGATTATGGCTTTCACATAAAAGATAGATATATGCTGATGCAGGCTTTTTTGGAGGAAATAGATAAATTAAATATTATTTCTCTATGATGCAGCGCACGCCAGAATAGGTCGCATAGGCAGAATTTTTCCTACTCACTGGACACTTATCGTTATATTTTGGACAATTCACACAATATCTTTATAAATTATAGCCCATGTGTTATCTTAATGAGTAAGCTATAGTACTGTAAAGTTTCATTAAAATCCATGCTGTAGTTTTTGCGTGGAAGAGTAACAAACATCCATACCTACAAACTTTCGCCTTTATAATATTAGTAGGAAGGAAGTAGGATGTACGACAAATTAATATAGGAGTGTGAATAGATGATTTAGAGAAACAAGCATTTTGCAGAATCGATGTCACGACTTCGAGACCATCGAGTCCACTCGCTTTCCGTTGCAACTGCGATCAAAGTACCCTGTCCTAAGGTTTTTTCAACTCTCTACCCCGTCTGTCTCCTTCGACCTCCTACTCACGCGACTATGCTATACATTTTGAACAAATTTATCTTTTGTTGTATGAAAATCCAAACGTTACATAACTACCGAACCCTCTAGTAAATATTTAAAAAAAACATTTAAAATCTATATTTTTTTTTTATTGCTGATAGTCTTTGACCACAATCTCAAGTGATGGTAAGTGATTATGTGGTTGAAGGTGTTAACACGCTTAAGCTAGAATTACTGGCACTCAAGGACTGCTGCCGGAACACACTGTTTGGTGCTTGGCGACAGATTTTCTTACTGAGGGTAGGTCGCTAGCTAGGCGGACATTCGCAAAATGCTCTTTCACCATGCAGTGAAGCTCAAGCCCGCGGTGGGATACGAACCGTGGACCTGCTGCGCGGCAGTCCATAGTCAATGCCACTGAGCCACCACTGCTTCAAAATGAAAATAAAATATAGGTTCTCGTTGTATTACTGGCAATTCTTCCGGTTGGGCTTCGTGCCGTTGATAACGTCATGTCGTTTGAACAGGAAAAAAGGTGGAATTGTAATGAAGTATATTAAGTTTTTAGTTTTTCTAAAATATGAATTAAATGTTATGAAAAAAATATTGTTAGTATATAATTATGGATTTCCAAAAATTAAGAGCAGAGTTCACGGAGCGCTTTCCGTACAAAGGAATTTCGTCATATTTTATATACTTAGTGTATAAGCTCGGTGAAAATTTTGCATGTATATCCTTGAGCCTAATATCTATGCTTATGGTTTGTCAGATTTCCGTAAAATTAAGTATTTTCAAAAATAATTCGATAAATCGTTTTGTATGGGAATTACTATTTTGACATTTAGGGATATTATAAATAATAAATCGAAGAACTGACAAACCACAAGCATAGATATTGCTCAGCAAAATTTCACCGAGTTTGAATACTTGGTATGTAAAATATGACAAAACTACGTTTGTATACGGAGACCGCTCCGTGAACTCTACTTTTAATGCCTGTATCTATTAATTATTTGACCCTCTACTTTCAACCGAGTTCTTATTATTTTATTATCTAATTAAAACAAAACGTGTAACTGAAATAAAAATAGCGTAATATTTTCCATTGATATGCCTTTATTAAACAAATACTACATACTATATACAACACTACAGCTACTACAATATTACAGCTACTACAATAAAAGCATTTGGACTCATAGGCAGTCCAAATGCTCTAGCCCACTATCAGATGGCAGCGTGCCCAGCATGCTGGCAGCATTGCCCCGTTGAATTGCAATGCTTATTCTTTGAGCCAAATAGGTGCCAGCATTTTGATCACGCGTCGCATCGACCAAGCGCTCTGATAAATTTTGGAAAATACGATGAACTCCCGGTCCCCACGGACCCAAAGTCTCTACACCAAACGGCTCAAATATGTAACCCATACCGAGGTTAGCATACTTGCGCCGCTCCATTGATTATTTATAACAATTTTATAACGACTTCTCAAATATTACAATAGTCTCATTTAATTGTATGACAAAGTAGCATTCAGTATAAAGTCACGTTTTTGCATTTGGAGCGGATATGTTTAGTTCGTAAGGTGATATGTTTTTCCCCTGATGTTTGCCGCCTCGGCTGCGTAATAGCCGGAACATTAGAATGATTATATCTTTGAATAAAAAACAACAATATGATAAAAACAAAAACATATGTTATTAAAAGGAGCGATGTGAATGAATGTTTTTAAATTGTGAACTCTATAAGGATATTAGGCATTTATTGTAATTTTTAGAAGAGGAAGAGTAGCAGCTATATAGTTTCCGGCTTATGAATATAAGGACTGTATACCATATCCTCCTTTGAGACGTCGTAATAGTAGTGACTAATAGGAAAAGTTAGCAAGGCGGGGGAAATTATGCGCACAACAGGATGCTTTACTATATATATGTCCTGCTTACCCAAAAGTAGCTAGCTTTGAAGCAGTGATAGCTCAATGGCATTGGCTATGGACTGCCGTGCAGCAGGTCCATGGTTCGAATCCCGCCCAGAGCTTGAGCTTCATCGCATGGTGGAAGGGCATTTTGTGAATGCCCGCCTGGCTAGCGACCACCCTCAAGTAGAAAATCTGTCGCCAAGCACCTAACAGTGTGTTCCGGCAGCAGTCCTTGAGAGCCAGAAAAATTACAGGCTAATGAGACCTAACAACTGGACGTCTCAGTGTGACGGGCACAGTGCAATTCGTCGTTGACGAAATGCGTCTGTTATAGGCAGAGGTTAGTCCACTTAACATCAGGTGGGCCTCGGGCTTGTTCCGTCACAATAATATATATATAGCCTAGTGTTGTTAAAGATGACAAAATAATGTTTTGTTTTTATGCCTGGTAGGTTAGCCTTTGACCACTATCTCATAAGTACACCATACACACCATAAGTGTTGATGTGGTCGAAGCTATTGTTCAGGCTGACCTAGAGTTGCTGGCTGAATACAGCTGGCGGAACACACCGTTAGGTGTTTGGCGAAAGTTTTTCTACTTGAGGGTTGTAGCTAGCCAGGCGTACATTAGCAAAATGCCCTACCACTGTAACACTTCCTGCCATCCTAAGACAACAACCGGAAAGATGATGATTGAAGTTTTTAAAATAGGTCTTAGAACACAGCGTAGTACTTCCGTCGTCCAGTATTACCGAGTATAAGGTTACTGTCAAATCTACAATCTAACATGAATATTTTTATTCCCTCTTCAAGAAATCCTCAAGAAATCAGTAGGCTTATAGTAATCAATCAGCCAAGCATCTAATGAGTTGTTCCGGCTAGGCTAAAAACAAGAACTATTCAGTTACATTCTATTCCTAATCATACTAAGGACATTAGTATTATTTTATGGTAATAGTATAAATGTGACCTATATACTAGCCTTCTATTCAACTCGTCTACATTACTTCATTATTGTTTGACCGACATCATAACTTATCAATTATTGCCAGTGGATAGTTTAAAGAACTGACAAAGTGTAAGTCGGAGCTCGATCTTTCATGGTTCAGTGGAAAAAAAATCCTTGTTCAATCGGAATTTTCAGTATTTTTGTTGGTTAAATAGGATATAAAAAATAATCAGAAATGTCAAACTCCTAACTTCAATATATTGAGAACTCGCAAAAAAATATACAAATTTATATCCGATTTATGTAATTTTTTAGACATTATATTAAAATGATATTTGCACTGTACTTGATGAGCTCTGTGTAGAATACCGCACCCCACATGCTGGGGTCACAATATTTTTTTTCGGGTACATTGTCATGTTTGTCTATTTTCTATTTCAATATTTATCTTTGGGTCAATGTTCAAAATTTCAGGTCGTTCAACTCATTCCGTTAACGACCTAGAGTGCATGACATACCGACGAATAGAAGGACAGACAGACTAGTGCTCCGTTTTGCCCTTTTGGGCACGGAACCCTAAAAGTATAGCTTGATCAATTCATGTTTGTTCATAATACTCTAGCATACAGTAGAGCTATCGCTGTACTCATCAGTATTAAGACATCACGTGACAAAGGGCAATTTAACCTTCCTGGTTAACACATTCACAGTAATTACTGTAACGCTAACGATCGGTTATGTAGGTGGTCAACCATTTTGAATTTCGAAGGACTGCAATAACTAACTCTACTGGCATCTATCTCAGTATAAACTACGGAGGACAACTTAAATTGAACTTAAGTTTGAAGCGCTCGTAGCGAAGTTTACTTAGCTGTTCTCAACCGATCAGCAAAGTTAAGCAACGTCGCGCGCGGTCATGAGTTGGATGGGTGACCGCTAGTCACATTACTACTGAGCGTTTCCGTGCTTCGGAGGGCACGTTAAGCCGTCGGTCCCGGTTGTTGTCTTAGGATGGCAGTCGTTATAGCAATTGTAGGGTATTTTGCGAATGCCCGCCTGGCTAGCTACCACCTTCAAGTAGAAATTCTGTCACCAAGCACCTAACGGTGTGTTCCGGCAGCAGTCCTTGAGAGCCAGTAATTCTAGGTTAGTCTGAACAACATCTTCGACCACATCATCACTTACCATCAGGTGAGATAGTGGTCAACGGCTAACCTATCAGGCATAAAAAAAAATAAAAAAATTACCTTTGTAGCCAAACAAAAACAAAAATTGTAGGCCTTTGTCAATACGGCCGCTTTGACATAATAGTGACTTTGATGTTTTGACTCTTGGGTATGAAATTTCCTTATATGCAAAAAGATAAGCGTCATAGGAATTGAAGGCGCGCGTGTGCCAATTCGCTACATATTAGTAATCTGTGTGCCAATTTCCTACTTTTGTTGCGTTGACAACATTACACTGCTCTGTAGTTGCTAGTACAACCCAAAGTGTTTGATACTTGGTAGAAATAGTAGACACCAAGTCAGTTTTCATAAGTATTCTGGTGCTATTAAGTAGGTATAGTCTGGTTTTTAATTCGAGATCAAAAATGTAAACAAAGAAATGTCAATATATGTCATTGTCAAACTAATAGGGCAGGGGTATCCAATGGTTTTTTTCAAAAATATTCTTACGTAATCCGTAGTCGTGCACCCTGCTGCGCCAAGGTTCACACATATTTATTACAATGAAATAATTCCATTACTAAATAATATATTTATATTTACCTTAGTCGCCTCTGACGACACCCACGGGAAGAAATAGGGGTGACATTGTAACCCGGCCTCCCACAGGTTGTTGTGCCACAAAAATACCGGAAGGTGAGAAGCAGCGCCTTCTGAAGAACTGACAACTTCTATTGCGATCCTCAACACGCCCGCTAACTGTGGGGATTTTAGAAAAGCTATACCCAATGGAACTTTGTTCAACGGTGGACGTTTCGGTTGATATGATGATGATATATATGTTTTCCATACGTCTTAAAAAAATTACAAAGTTCCTCATTTTGGAGATGTATATATGAACTATCTGCGTACTGCGTAATTATAAACTTCCAAAAATTAATACACTAACTTTCATTTCAAGTAAGTTTTAATAATTTTTACTTAACTTTCTAATTTTAAAGTCATCGCTTTATTGGTGCTGTAGTAAAATGTTATTTGATAACTTGTGCAAGTATTGTTGGTATATTGTCCAAATGAATTGTGAATTAGAATAATTTAAAGCTATATAAGCTCGAATGCCAACTTTATAAAACATGATAAGAGTTAATGAGAACACAAAAAATATTTAATACATATATTTTTCAGCAGACAAATTCTTACATTCTGTGGATTCAGCATGCGCATGCTAAGTCTACCTTATTGCAGGGGAAGAATCACACAATATTGAGAGACTTGAGAGTGGAAACTCACCCCTCAGTAGACAAGAGTATGCTTGCCATGCCAAATTCAAGATATAAAAATACAAGATCTGTGAAGTTAAAAACAAAAATGATTAAAAAAATTGAGATAGCACATATTTACTTCGATTTGTTATTACAAATTAGGGGTTTTAAAAGGCAAACATCCAAAATTTACGATTCTCATATCAACAAAACATAAAAGTAAGAAAAATTTGGTTATACACAAATATTTCAGCTATGTCATTCTGACAATTAACAATACTTCTGACTGAAACTGACGATATCGCCAACATGTTAGCGGTTTTCTTAGCACACTCCATTACTGACCAATGCTCGGCCACATTAAAAACGTGTGCTTTTACGAGTTCATAACCATCACCTTTTCGGAAGCACTCAAAGACTTGCAAGGACGTTTCTTAACGGGAGAAAATAAATGTTTCGTTGTTGAAGGGGCCCAAAAGCCCGGTCCAGGCTGTGTTTCGGAGACTCCAGCCTCCATATTACGAAAATAATATTTTCGTAACAATAAACGTAGTAACAAAATGTCGACGATCCCGCAAGTGCGGCTATTAAAAACAAAAAAATCTTACACTATTTTTTTCAGGCTTGAATAGGTATATGCGTAAATTTGCACGCGCATAAAAAAGTGTTTTATTATTTCATACTAATGTGATAAATTATAGCTATAAATATATTTTTACATTAAATGGTCCATGTGTTTCCAAAATTAGTATAATTACTATGTACTTGTAATTTTTATGCACGGTTAACACCTTTGTTTACATTTTTGATCTCGAATTAAAAACCAGAGTATAGAAAGGTATGTACCTTAATTGGGTCAGCACAACGTTTTTAACGTAACGTTTTTCCTCTTTTCGACATAGTTATGCAATTATTTATCACAAAAACAAGATGAACAATAATTTATCGAGTTGAAGTTGACACTTGACAATAGCGTGCCGATGACAGCTCGATTGGGTTGCCATATAAAAATCTTATTGTTAGTTCTCCGTAACGCCACGACTGATCTCTTTTTGCTAATTTTTTTTTAATGCCTTTGACCACTATCTCACCTGATGGTAAGTGATGATGTGGTCGAAGATGTTGTTCATGCTAACCTAGAAGTCTAGAAACTTAGAAACTCTACTTGAAATACGGTGCAGGCAATGGACCTCACATAGATAACAGTCAAAATACACAAAGTAAAACGTAGGTAACCAAGATTAAACAAACAGTATTACCGTTTTCGAATTGGTGATGTTTCATCTGATGACTTAGCGACCCGAGACATACAAATAGATAGCGAAAGTCTCATTAAGTAACAAGGCTCCGTTTGAACAATTTGGGTTAAAAAAAAGAAACTTAATATGAGTTCCCTGCCTGCTTGGACCAAGCAGGCAATATACTATTCATAGTTATAATACATTGTGAAGCAATGATAGCCGAGCCCCGTGGGGTGCCGGGTTAGAATTGCACCTCCCCATACCATCCCGTGGGTGTCGTAAAAGGCGACTAAGGGAATAATTATACTTGAAGGTGGGCAGCAGCGCCTTCTAAAGAACTATCTTACACTGCGATCCCCAAGCAGCCTGCCAATCGTGGGGACTATGCCAAATACCCCCCTAACAGGGGAGGCTGTGTTCAGCAGTGGATGATCCGGCTGATACAGTACAGTACAGTAGATAGCCGAGCGGTCAAACCTATGCGGTGCCACAGCTCCAGGGTTCGATCCCCGCCGACGGCTTGGTCTTCACCACATGGTGGTAGGGCATTTTGAGAATGCTGACCTGTCTAGCAACCACCTTCAAGTAGAAAATATGTTGCCAAGTATCAGACAGTGTCTTACGGCAGCAGTCCTTTTAAGAGCCGGTAAAATTACAGGCACATGAGACTCATCAACTGTATGCCTCAGGATGACGGGCGCAGTGCAGATCGTCATTTGTGAATTGCATCTGATATTGGCAGAGCTTACCGTTTAACACCAGGTGGGCATCGTGCTTGTTCCGTCATAATCACATGATAATAATCATAATACACATTGTATTACGTAGATAACCAAGGTTAACCCAACAGTTTTAGAACCGTTTTCGAATTGGTCATGTTTCTGATTCATAATTCATAAAAGGATTGTCATTCACAGTTTTCATGAGTCTTTTTGGGTTTGTTAGTGATTAGATAACATTGACGTAAATGTGTTTAATATGAAAAAAATGTGACAGGTAATGACGTATTTGACAATATAATATAAGTTCAACGATAATGAACCCAATGTTGTCTTAGGCTTTCGCGATTATTACACATAGTAGTAATTACTAATATAATGAACCCTTTTTTTTTTTTTTTTTTTTGACCCGGGAAAATCCTTTATGGATACCACCCGGCTCCGGGGGGAGCAGAGTTGTTATGTGGGAGTCCTCGCCTGAGGGGCCTTACTACCCCCACGGGGGGGTAGTAAGTGAGGTTACCCACTAAAAACCCGGGATGAGCAGTCTGCCGCCTAGTCGGGGCGAGATGGGGTAGCGTTAGCAATCACCATCTCGCCCCGGCGGTTGGCCCGTCACCGGTGACGGGCCCCGGCCAATGGAGGGATGACCCAGCTCATTAGGGCCATCCCCCAGACGTGTGGGATCGTGCAAGCCAGTGGAAAATCCCCCGACTCTCCACCGATGATCCGCACAACACTAGGTAAGAGCGAGAAGGCGCCCGAATCGCCTTCTCCTTCCCCCAGTTCGTCTACGCCGGAGCGGGTCCGAGAGGACGTCGTCCTCCCTCGCCCGCTCCGCGGTCTCTTTCTGCGCCATCACCTCTTCGCAGAAAGAGACCACCGCCTGCCACGATCCGTCGCTGCCGAGCATAGCGTTAACCACGCTCGGCAGCGACAGATCTGCGCCTATGACCGCTGTGAGGGCGTGCCGCATGGGACTCCACGCGGCGCACTCCTCCAGCGTGTGGAGCGCCGTGTCTTCTGGCGCTCCACACTCGTGACAGGCGGGGGTCGCCTCACGTCTTGCGATGTGATGCAGGTACTTTCCGAAACATCCATGCCCGGAAAGCACCTGCACCAATCGGAAGGTAAGCGACCCGAATCGCCGCCCTACCCACCTCCGAAGGACCGGGCGAATGGCATACTATTATAATGAACCCAACTCAAGCCTATCCAAGGACGGAGAAATAGGATGATGATTGCACCGGCTCAACAGAGTCAAAGATAGACTTAAGGTCATGCGTGCAAAATTTCAGGGAGTTGGACACTTGGAATTTAAAATATGACTAAACTACGGTTGTATGGAAAGCGTAAAGAATACACTTCTCTTAATAATACACTATGAACAAAAAAAAAAAACGACTTTAAACATAAAACATTCTAAAACAAAAATGCATAGTAAATAAACCTCTACACATTATTAAAGTTAACACATGGGTACGACTCGTCTCGTCAGATCTCAATCAAATTTAAATGGAACTTCAGGACAAGCTCCAGTGTTAGAAATAAAAAAAAAACAATCAAAATCGGTACCCAGTAAAAAGTAATGAGGTACCACACATATTTCATTATTATACTATAACCTAGGTATAGTATAATATTCCAATATGCGTAAGACTCACGAGAATTTCATTAAAATAAAAGTACCACAGACATAAAAAAAACAGAAAACCTCTTCTTTTTTGAAATCAGTTAAAAAGAGCACACGCTAATCTAAGGACCCGCTCAATGTAAACGAAACTAGACTTAACTGGAGATGACGTCTTTTGATCCTACATGTGTTTCCACAACTTTTTAAGCCAAATAGTGACGAAGTAAAACAAAAACATAATAACATGTGGACTACATCAACATAAAACTATGCCATAGATATCGTTATACAACCTAAACATTAGTATTGACGTCACACACCCTGCCCCAAGCCACTGTCCCACGTTAAAATAGCAATGTGTAATAAAAACGTCTATAAATATATATTATTAATAACAATAGCTAACTTACAGTACTAAACCAAAGTGCTAACTATTTTAGATTTATAAACATGAACTTTAAACACATTTTTGATGGTCCGTATTGTGTCAAAAAACACATCCATACATGCTGGAACTGCGTGGTAGCGTTAAGAAGAGCCAGCGCGCGTTGTGCAGGTGCATTCCTGGCATAGCTCGTTCTTGAGACAGGACAAAGAAACAAATTATGCCTACGACGTTCACCAGAGCGGATATAGTTTTAGGGAACGAATAATTTAATAGCGCTTAATACAGTTGGATCGACTATCTTACCGTGCAGTATTATACAGTAGTGAATGACAATACGCATATGCCTTCTGAGTTCCAGCGTATCTAAGCTAACCATAGTCTAGCTAAATATACAAGATTAGAAAGCTTTTTTGTTCAAAACTATGATTTTCTCGAAACTGGCTTTCATTCTGATTTCGCTGAGTGGCATAGTACGGCAGAATAGTTTATTATTTTTATTTTTACAATGACGCATGCTCCACGGATAACATTACATAATTACAACGAGAAAAAATACATAGTAATTAAACAACTTTAAATGATTTAAATCGCGTATATTTATCATTATTTTTATCCCGACGTTTCAAACACTTTGCAGTGATCGTGGTCACGGGGTGACCACGTACTATGAGTGATAATCGGGAAAAATATAGTCGGAATAATCGTGACATTTGTAATTTAGAAAGCACAGAATAGTATAATAAAAATATTATTCTCTGCGTTAATACACCGATGTTGCGGTATTTTTTTTAATAATTAAAGAACCTACCCGAACTAGCTTCATTCGTTGTTTCATAATATATTTCACAACGGGAACCTTGATGCGCGAATCAGTCTCGTACGTGGTCAGTTTTTACTCTGCTTTTATTCGTATGAAATGACGCAAGATCTAGATATATAAAAACGTTGCATAATCCAACAGCTTGATTATACCAGATTTTTTATCGTTCTTCGGTAAAAAAAGTGTCTGATAGACAAATAATCCATTGGTGTTGGATTGCGTCAGTAATAATTTATTCAAGATATTTAAATAATTTACATATTTAATGTATGACTTAACAGATTCTTGGCTTTGTAAACAAATGAATTTAAAAAACTTGGGCAAATCACTCACACATACAAATACGTCAAATTATCATTAGTGGAATACCGTGGGTCAAGTTTGTGATGTTGTGGCTGTTTGTTCTTGTAGGTGGTCTAAATGCTTTCATTGTAGTAGCTGTAGTATTGTATATATAGTTCGTAGTATTTTAATAATTACGTTGATATAGGCTGGTAAAAAAATGATTCTTAATGAATAAATACATTAGTATCACGCTAATATTATAAATGCGAAAGTTTGTGAGTATGTGAGTGTGAGTTTGTTACTCCTTCATGGTAAAACAACTGGACCGACTTGAATGAAAATTTGAATAAAGATATTAAGTTAGGTCCTGGAAAAAAAGTATTCAGACTTTTAATTACCTAATTAATCTCGTCATCACTCTCCATTACAGTCTACGCGGAAGTATATAACAATTCACTAGGTATATAATTTAAAATTGGAACCGCGGGGTGCAAATTATAATTCTAACTGAAACTTGGTTGTTGGACGGCGTGTTAAGTTCGGAATTGTTTGATTAACGCTATGTTATTTGGCGTCGTGATAGGGATTTGGGATTAACCAGACAATCAAGAGGTGGCGGAATCTTAATAGCAACCCAAAGGGATCTACCAGTTACTCTGCAGCCTCTTTTTAACTCCACGGCGGAAGATCTTTGGCTATGTATACGTCTTAAGCAAGCCAATTCAAGCAATATTTTCATGATAATAAATATACCTACGGTGAATTCCCAAAGATGTTTCCATTTTGCCTTGGGAATAATATGTAGCAATGCTCAAGATAATGATTAACCTTGAAGCGCGTTTAGATGAGAATATGATTGATGACGTAATATAAACTTATAAATCCTGCATCTCAATATCTTAGTCAGATGACTAAGATTTTTATTTTTATTTAGTTACATTGGGGCAGAGTGAAAGTTTATAATAATGTTGCACAATATAAACGTCTATGTATTCCTTACCAAGCAACATTCAATATAATTTGTTGCATGTATATACCAAAAATATAGCTTTTTTTATTCAATTGAAAGTCAGTCAGTCTCCCCTTGGGGTGCCGGGTTAGAATTGCACCTCCCCATATCATCCTGTGGGTGTCGTAAGAGGCGACAAAGGGAAAAATACTGGAAGGTGGGCAGCAGCGCCTTCTAAAGAACTGCCATCTTACACTGCGATCCCCAAGCCGCCTGCCAGGACGATTAGGGGAGGCTGTGTTCAGCAGTGGACGAGTCGGCTGTTACAGTACAGTACAGAAAGTCAGTCTCGCACTTGGCTTGTTCTCATTATTTGTTGTTACTTTAGAGTTTGCTCTATAAACAAACAATAGTATGAACTTTGTATGTGTAATCTTTTTAGCTACCCATACCCCTACCACTATCGCACCTGATGATAAGTGATGTCGAAGATGTTATTCAGACTAACCTAATACAATATTATGATGCAAATAATTGTTAAAAAAACACACGTTGTAAGGGTAGGGAACCCAAAATGTAAAATTGTGATTTAAAAAGAAGTGACTCAGCTGTCTGTCTGTCTGTCCGTCGATATTTCAAGGGTCTCTAGCTCGTAAACGGAATGAGTTATAAACCTGAAATTTTGATAAATTTGTGTAAACGTACGCCCAAAGACGAATAGAAATATGAAATGAACTAGAAATTCAATTAAATAATTTTTAAGTTCAGCACCTTTTCTTCATTCCAGGTTAAACCGGCTCCAAATCCTTAAATACATCATCAATTAATAACAGATGTAGATTGCTCAAAGGTGATTTGCAGGCGGTGCCATCCCCAATCATTACATTTATACATTTCCGTTTTCAGTGTTCATTGATTGAATATGCGTTCATTAATGGTACACCGTGTACCGAACGTTAGCTGAACGTAGTAGAACTGTAGTCGTCAGGACGAGCGTAGGGCAACAACGGATAGCCGACACCGAGGCGAGCCGAGAGGCATCGAAGTGGCGCGAGGCCAAGGACAGGCTGTACAGCGCTGGGACGCGATAAGCAAATCGGTAGACCCCCAAAAACCCGAATGCTGCAAATCGCTAACGGACCAGGATTCAGAATAGCTCCACGATCCAATGCACTACTTTCCTGCGTAGAAACGGACTTCATGGTCACCCTACCGCACTTGTTAAGGCAGTTATTACGTTATTAGGTAAATGGGCCCTGACCGTTCGGAGTTACACTATTTGATGACACAATGATATGATAGCCATTACTCATTCATTGATCATGATACCGTTTTGATACGATATGGTACACTTGCGATGAAAAATGATCAGGAAGGAAATTGGTAGCGCTAGCCTGTTTTACGCAAATTCATATTCATTAAATACTTATTTGAATTTATCATCTATTCTTATTATGGAATCATCTTCATACCCTTATCTCACCAAAGTCGAATATGTATCTTCTCTACATAAAGCACAACAAATCATAATAAATCAAGACTTGTCATTTTTTCTCAAACATGCGCGGAAGTATTGTCAGTACTGTTGAATAAAAAGCATACAAAGTATCGTATTTTTATTTCACAGAAAAACCAAATCGTGTGAAAATCATCGTGGGAATCGCACGGTTCCGTACATCGTCCAACATCACTACGCTGAGTCAAATAACTAGCTGATCGGAGAGAGCTTGATCGTCGATGATTCGAGCCGCGCTGCGTAGAAAATGGAAGAAGCTGGTATGCTGGGGAACCCCGCCCTAATGTGACATTATTCCATTTGAGGGCCACCCTCAGCCTTGTAAAGTTGCAGGAGATGGGTCGACATGAAGTACCGTCTCACCTTTCCGATAAACCATGCTATCTTAGCCTTAATTTCCAAGTGATAGCGAAATTGAACGACGCTCAATATGCCAATGACAAATGACATTACCGGAGATTCGTGATTATGTTGTTGTAGCTGTGCTAACATTTCCCTGGAAAACGTTGTCGATAGATGGAGGATAGGAGGAGAGTCGAAACTTGTTTCTGAAGTTCTGTTGTCAAATGCAAGTATCGGTTCACTTGGCGTTGGCATATTGGGCGTCGTTCAATTTCGCTATCACTTGGAGATTAAGGCTAAGTTAGCGTAGTTTACTCGGAAAGGCGAAATGGTACTTCACGACGACCCATCTCCCGCAAGTTTATAAGGCTTAGGGTCGGCCTCAATTGGAGTACTGCTCAGAGATATTCATTCATGCAAATGCATAGCAATGAATATCGCTGAGCTGAAACATGTCATTGAGGTGCAAGAGAAACAGAGTTGGAGATAGCATACAGCCTTGCGAAACACCAGCACCACCACCATACCACACAACACCAGTTTTAAGTAGAAGTATCGTCGACAACCATCTTACTTAATGCTCTGGACTTGAAAACTAGAGATCCAATCGCACAATTTCTCGGAATACCCATAGGAAGGAAGTTCAAAGGAATGTCATAACAAGAATTCGGGCCAACGCGCAACGTTTACCGGGTCAAAACGTAAGCAACACTTATGTAATAGGTATGCATGGGTTATTGACAATCTTATTACTAGCATAGAATAAAAAGGACTAGAGACTCGTTCAGTTTCAGTAAATGATACGATAACTCAGGTGAATAAGTCAGATAGCTTCGCCTATAGTTTCAACCATATCCGGTGGTCTTTTTCAAGGAGACTGCAATTCACGCGAGTTATCCCGTATTATCTACTAATATTAGTGAAAACCACGTTAGTTTTTATAATAAGACTAGTGACTCTGTGAGCTGAATACATAACGACTGCTATATGTTTATTTCTTTACGTTTCATTATCTCCACTGTTTCGAAAAACTTGCACAAAATTAATACTTAATCATTAAAATGCCATATAATTATCGAATCTGCTCACAATATTTTACGAGACTCGGTTGAGTGATGCGATCTGTAGAGGAGAAAAAGCGGGAAACCGGAAGTGTGCTCAAACAAACAAAAGCATTTTTGTCCAGCTGAAACAGAGGCACTTCGCTCGCCCTTCGTGCTCGCTCGGTCAATCATAAAGATAACATTTTCATCCACAACAATTGACAGATTGAGTCGTTTAACCATCGCATTAAGTGGTAGTACATCCATATCGGACAGATGCTGAACATTTGATTGTCAGAAAAATCTAATATAATAACTGTCCTACCCAAGTATCGAACCCAATACCTTAAAATTATAATGTGACGTTTCACACCTCTCGACTAAAAAGGCCTTTATTAGGCAAGTACTTAAGAGGGCGATTTAAATCATTGCGGGGCTTGTAAAGGAAAATAAAATAAAACAATAGTTAAGTCAAGTTCATTCACAATGCGCGCTGCTCATGGCGGCTACGATCATCTTTTGTTCGACCAAAATGCTAATAAAAATAATACTATTCATATGATCGCCATTGACCGGTTACAAAAATTTCAACACCTTTGATAAGGACAATAATATCTCGATGATAAGGACAGAATTTGATACATTTAAGCTTAAGTTCGTTGTCGATGAAAAGATAGTTACAAAAAAAATATAATAGTAAATCTGCTACCTTTTAATCAAACAATTCTGAAAAAATTACCTTAACCAAAATGTTTTTACTAAAACGTCCGTTCATATCATATAATTTCTTTTCTGAATTCAAAAAATAATCCTTTGAAAAGGAGTTCACCTTGAAAGTCAACTAAGGCAATCAGGTGATTGAACCCTAAAAGGACAAAAGCTAAAATAAGATTAGATTTATTATACTTGAAGTATATTTGTATTAGTCCAATTTTACTTTTAGTATTAATTATTTATTAGTTTTAAAACAATTGTACTAGCAAGCAGACAACATAACACAAAAAACATTTTGTATTTCTTTTCTAAAACAGGATTTTACCAAACGTATAGCTATGGCTATTGAGGAGTATAACTATGGCTATTAAATTTGAGCAAAAAGAATAGTGTAATAGTGAGTTCAAAATCATAGCAATGATCAGTTTTTCTGAGGCGGATCCCAGTTCAAACTTCTCACGAATGAGTGACGCATTCCTACAGAACACTACGCAGTTATAATAAGTAGACTCGATAGCGCAGCTTTTGAATACTGCGCAAAAGCTGATGCAGTGGCGTGTGCGACTGCGACGACACGACATAAGGATAATTCACATAAGACCGTGCCGGGTGCGAGCCGCATCCGAGTCGTTTGGGTCTCGTACGTGCTGTATGTTCAAATGATTCAGATAAGACCATGCCAATCACGAGCTGCGTCCGAGTCATCCGTGCCACATATATTTTTTATTTTTTTAATGTTATTGTGAAGAAACAAGCGCGATGCCCACCTGATGTTAAGCGGTATCCTCTGCCTATAACAGATGCATTTCATCACAAGTGACGAACTGCACTGCGCCCATCACCTTGAGACATACCTGTTAAGTCTCATTTTGCCTGTTATTTCACTGGCTCTCAAGGACTGCTGCCGGAACACACCGTTAGGTGCTTGGCGACAGATTTTCTACTTGAGGGTGGTCGCTAGCCAGGCGGGCATTCGCAAAATGCCCTTCCACCATGCGGTGAAGCTCAAGCTCTGGGCGGGATTCGAACCATGGACCAGCTGCACGGCAATCCATAGCCAACGCCACTGAGCCATCACTGCTTCAATATGCTTGGATTGATGTGATAACTTTAAGTTATAGATGTAAAAACATAAAATATAAAAAATTATGCCCTGCACGCAGCTTGGAAAAAGCGAAAATCAGAAGGAGAACTAGTGACGCTCCAAAAATATTAATTGACAATTGTTTTAAATATTTTCGAATGTCAAAACAAGTTTCAGGAACTGTAAAGAATATTTTATAAAATAATGCTAAAAAGATAAAATTGCGTCCTTTTCGTCACCAATTCGTCTTACGCACGAAATGTTTGTAAAGTAATATTTGTATATTAATATTAATGTTTGAGAACTGGGATGTAGTTTACATAATAAAACCAGAAGTCTTACTACTTACTCTTTCATTTCATTTCATTTCATTTCATTTCATTTCATATATATTTCTATATATGATTATAAGCACTATCGTGTGCTAAGCGAAATCATCCAAAGTCTTGTTTGAGCTTTTACAAGTGAAAGTGATGTGGTCCTTAAAATCTAGATGTGGATCGAGCAATTACTCCCAGATCGCAAATGGAATTGGCTCTCTGCTATGTAGCGCACGAGAAGGTATAATATGGCAACCTTATAAGTCTTGCGGAACACGAAATTATCATATTGCGTATTAATATCAATAAATGCGTGCTGCATGTCTAAGCATTTAAAAAGAAAATTCTGTGCTCCATCTTTCCAAAGATTCGATATCCCGCTGTAATCCCATGCAGTCAGATACATACACTTTTCCCAGATTGATACACTTTTAATCGTCGGTTGATAAAAATGACTGCCCCGTGGGGTACCAGGAGGTTGACCCGAGGGGTACCGAGCTAGAATGTCACTACCCCCCCATTGCTGCCTGTGGGTGTCGTAAGCGACCAAAGGTAAAATACTGGAAGGTGGGCTGCAGCGCTTTCGGAGGAACTGATATCCTAAAATGCGATCCTGAAGACGGCTGCCAAGTGTGGGGATTACGGCAAATCCCCCCTTAATAGGGGAAGCTGTGTTCAGCAGTGGACAATCCGGCTGATACAGAACAGTACAGTTCTATGTGACCTTCAATGAGACCGGCAATTGTTCAAAGGTAGAAGGTCTCTCAGCTGATTTAGATGATGATGATGAATTTATGGGACTCATCCGTCGTACCACGTGCGTGCCGTGGACCGAGCACATGACAATATCAATGACTGGATTTGTTTGTAAAGTTTCCGAATCGAGTCCTCGGTACGGTCTAATCTGAATCATCCTTAATAACAAAGCGTAAACAACTGCGACTCATTCGTTTTCAGACAGCAAAGTTGAACACTACGTTCTAAATTCATTCTAAATACAAAATACTTTACAATAATCCAATATAAAACTCACACTTTCCAACATGAATACAGTGGTTGAAAACAATAAGCAGATGACAATGGAGGTGAATTATAACCACCTGAAAGTTGTTGGAAACAATTGCATCCTTCACGTCTCACAAAACCACGGTAACTTCGAAGTGATCGGCAACAATTGTCAAGTCAAAATCAATGGAAACTACGTCCGAGTCAATGTCAATGTCAAAGGAAACAATTGCATCCTGCACATCTCTGAGAACCACGGTAACATCGAAGTGATCGGCAACAATTGTCAAATCAAAATCAATGAAAACTCGGACCAAGTCAAAGTCAAAGTCGTTGGAAACAATTGCATCACTAATGTATCAGAGAATCACGGTAACATCGAAGTGATCGGCAACAATTGCCAAGTCAAAGCTGATGAAAACGACGGCAACGTCAATCTTCTAGGCGCAAACGGGCTTGTGACTATCAACGGGCAGTCGAGGCCCAACGTACAAATGATGAGACCATGCCGCTGCTTCACGCAGTGGCTGGAAATAAACCGAGACAATGCGGAGGTCAAGGACCTTTTGACGAAGTTTTTGATGACGACATCGAATCAATGTTCACGTTCGTTATGCGATAAATCAGAGTGAATAGAAAGAACGAATTTTTGTTTTGTGTAGTGACAGTTTCTACCACAGTGAATTCCCGATGCTGATTGATGATGAAGCACCTCAGTGCCTCTAATCAGCGTGATACGAGTTACTGACACGGAAAATGTATTGCTTCAAACTACGCAAATTGCTTCAATACAATTAAATATTAATTTATATAGGTTTTATATACATAACTAAGCCGATCAAACTGTTAAAGTCACAATTTCGACTTCTTGAAGATATTGCTTTAGTTTAACTTATACTTATTTACTTTTCACTCTGAAGTGAGATTATTTTTACAGAAGAAATGGTGGTCGAACCAGAGACATTATACTATCTCAGTTCGAATAAATACTCTTTGAGTTAAGATAAGATAATGATAAGTAACAAGTAATTTTCTGTCTCTTTAAGAAGTTGAATCGGTTATTTCAAGAATATATCGGTAAAAATAAGAATTTTGTAAGGCATATATATTATAATATGATCATAATTAAAGCCATCTCCCCCAACAATAGTTGTGACATAGTTCTGTAAAGATGGAAGCTAAAATCACAAAAATTGATAATTATTGTGTTTCCAACACGTGATGGTGACAAAAGATGTCATTTATTTTAGGGTGGAGATTTTTTAAGTTGAATACTTTCATTGGCGAAGAGGCAGCTTTATCCCATATATATACTAGTGTTGACTATAAACAACATAGTTATTTATTTTTATTTGAGTAAACATACTTTTGAACTATAACTCTTTTTCTATGTTAAAATAGTTTATAAGTTTGGTCTCAAATTAAACGTAGTTTGCTAAGCCGTTCTTAACCGATCATCTAAGTTAAACAACGAACGTCGCGGTCATGACTTGGATGGGTGACCGCTAGTGACATTACTACTGAGCGCTTCCGTACTTCGGAAGGCACGTTAAGCCGTCGGTCCCGGTTGTTGTGTAAGGATGGCAGTCGTTACAGCATGGTTGTAGAGAATTTTGAGAATGGCCGCCAGGCTAGCTACTACTCTCAGGAAGAAAATCTGTCGCCAAGCACTTAACGTTGTATTCCGCAGCAGTCCTTGAGAGCCAGTAATTCTTGGTTACTCTGACCACATCATCACTTACGATCAGGTGAATTTTCATTTTATTTTTTCATTGAAACGTAATAAACCATTTCACGTAAGGACTGGTGTCTCCCCTAGGGGAGACATCAAGACTCCATAAGTCCCTCGTCAAGACGTATATTTTAATTAAGTAAACATTATTTTGAGTAAGTATGTCAACATGACAGTTGATGTCGTAATCGTCATGTTTGGATTTCATATTCGGCTTTCACATCGGCTCATTTGAAAAAGAAAAATATCTGAAAATAAGTCTTAGCTGTCAAACTTGATGTGTTTTTTTCTTTTATTTCATATTTGGGCTACCTTGAACGATAACTATTTGACAGGGAATAATCGAGTAAATACTAACAATATTTAGCCAATTTTTTAGAGGAGACACGAGGACTGATTGAATCCTAATGTGTCCCCTATTGGAACCACCAGGGGAGACACAAGCCATTCCCCATAACAATAGCGCACGGCGACGGCCTGCATGATATACATTTTAAAATATGATATGACATAGGAATAATAAACAGTGCATTGTACTTACCTCGTGGATATCGCTTTAATAACGCGTCAGTGTATAAACACTCAAAAGTGTTCGCCAGAAAATTCGACGCAGTTTGTAAACATGTTGTGGACATGTTTATATTCTTGTATCTGCGTATTTATTTGATATAGGTATTTATTGATAATACTTTATAAAACAGGTACAGTACTAGCTGTTCAGTTCCTGACTTGCGAATATAAGCACTGTTCTATATCTTCATGTGCGAGAAATCGTAAAAGGCAAGTAATAGAAAAAGGGCGCCTTATAAGCAGCATTTTGAAGCAATGATGGCTCAGTGGCATTGGCTATGGACTGCCGCGCAGCAGGTCCATGGTTCGAATCCCGCCGCGGGCTTGAGCTTCACCGCATGGTGGAAGGGCATTTTGCAAATGCCCGACTGCCTAGCTACCACCCTCAAGTAGAAAATCTGTCGCCAAGCACATAACGGTGTGTTCCGGCAGCAGTCCATGAGAGCCAGTGAAACTACAGGCACATGAGACTTAACAACATGTCTCAAGGTGATGGGCGCAGTGCAGTTCGTGACTTGTGACGAAATGTATATGTTATAGGCAGAGGTTAGTCCGCTTAACATTAGGAGGGCCTCGTGCTTGTTACGTCACAATAACATAAAAAAAAAATATTAATAATTTCTCTATTCACGTCAATGTAAGTGAAGTGTTGCTTGCAACAGGGCTCTTTACAATTTTTACGCCCTGATTACCCTGATTACTGCATTAGCCTGATCGTCGACTGCTAAATACAGCCTCTCCCATTACGGGGGGAATCGCCATATTCGCCACGCTTGGCAGTCGTCTTAGGGTTCGCAGTGTAAGGTGACAGTTCTTCAGAAGACGCTGCTGCCAACCTTCTGGTATCGGAAAACCCTTCGTCACCTCTTACGGCTCCCGTGGGAAGATATATTATAATATATATTTTGAAGCAATGATGGCCGAGCGGTAATAGCTATGGACTGCCGCGCCGCAGTATCTTGGTTCGATCCCCACCGCCGGCTTGAGCTTCACCGCATGGTGGAAGGGCTTTTTGCATTGCTCGCCTGGCTAGCTACCACCCGCAAGTAGAAAGTCTGTCGCCAAGCACCTAACGGTGTGTTCCGGCAGTAGTCCTACAGGCATATGAGACTTAACAACTATATCTCAAGGTGACGGGCGCAGTACAATTCGTGACTTGTGACGAAATGCATCTGTTATAGACAGAGGCTAGTCCGCTTAACATCAGGTGGGCCTCGAGCTTGTTCCGTCACAATAACATAAAAAAAAAAAAAATGGGGGGAGTAATTATTTGCCTGACACCCTACATGGTTACCCTGATAAGTATGTGGGTGTACCACCGAGAGCATACCCAAACAGGGAATTCAGGGTCGGTGTCCTTGTGTTGTCTTGTCGTGTGCTGAGCTGAAACATATCCTATGTTGTCCTTTTTGTTGTTTGAGCAGACATATTCTATCGACCTCATGAGTGCTCTAAGTGCGATAGGGAGATGGATAGGACGATGAAGATTGAGATTTTCATAGCAGTTTGACCGGAACCTATATTAGGTAAAAATATTACAAGTTTTTGTACCTGCGTAGTAAAATGTGCCAGCCTGATCACCTAATGATTGGTTTTGACATGTTTTTAGGACCCGGTTTCCGATTCAGACCTCACGTGGTCTAGCTTATCATCTATAACTTCGAACACATTTTTCTTGGATGAACGTGTAAGTAATAGAGCTTGCCAGGATGACCTCTAGCAGAGAGAAATGGCGGGGCATCGTGAGGCGTGTACTATCTGCCAACTCCACCATTACTAGATGACGACCACGACCGCTCTGCCAAGAACGAAACTTAGAAAAGAAGAACTGTAGTTTCGTTGTCCCCAATGGGGACAGGTCACAGGACAGCCGGGTCCCTTTCGCAAGTGTCATGGTTACAGCTGATTGATAATATCCTTATCAAGTCTCGTCCACGTCATTCATTCATAATTTACGTTTGTTTGTTGTGAGGATTTGTATAATCTTTATGGTTTTAATGATAGCGATTACTGATTATATACAATCGACGTAAATGTAATTAAAAAGATATGAAAATGTTACAGATAATGAAGTCACTTGACCATAAACCTTAATAATGAACCCAATTCGAGCCTTTTCAAGGATGAAGATGTATAGCATCACGACTCGAACAATTTTATCAGGTGCACTGAGAAAAATCTAAAGTCAAAAGTGCCCTAATGACGGCCAATTTATATGGTATGAAGGCAAAAAACTGACCAAACGTAAATACGTACCAAAACGCCCTCCAACTAGAAGGCGTTAAACGAGGTCAGTGAAGGCGAAAGTTTCTTTTCGTCTTCATTAGGTGTATTTTGTGGTCTTTCTTATATATTGAATTTTCGATGAGGCTGATTAAGTCGTACGTTAGGTATAGTGATAATCACCGTATATAAACCGCCGTAAAAGTAAGGTATATGTTGAAGCCTCGCAATTATTACTTAGGAAAAGCTGGTATCGACATCTTTCGAAGGTAGTTACGTTTTAGATTATTTTTGATACGATAGCTCAATAGAGGGTAGTTATGTGTCATATCGCCTCTCACTGGTTCGCCTGCCAGTCTCAACCGGACCTTTCATCCGAAGTGCACGTAACTCCATCGCGTGTGTGTACCTTCTCTCAAACCCCAAAATAATAACTCCTGCACCATACCCGACGAAAACAATCTCTCGCCCAGTGAAGTGCTCACATATCTGACGGTGATTATATCCAGGGATTGCACAGCGCTGTGCCATAGCATGGACCGGAGCTGAGCTGAGCATGGTGAGTTGGCTTATGCAATTTTCTATCCTTCGCACTGAGCTATCGAAGTTATTTGGTATAATTTGTTAGAATTGCATTCCTGTGGCAAACCCTCAGGAAACCGCTCCCTGGATTGGCTGGGGAGCGTACATTCTTGTTGGTCCGTCGATCCGAATCCTCCTTGTGGTAAGGAACAGCGGCCCTGTCTTATCACCAGGAGTGACATAAATTCACGCGTTCTCGTAAAATTGTCGATACTTACTAGCATTCATCAAACTACATTCTACGCTTACTTTGTTAAATAGGTAGTTATGTACTTAATTTAAAGCTACTGGTAATGCCAAATAATTAGGTAAAACAATTGATGTTCTACGGTTATTTGTCATAAGCATTCGTGTCGCGTCATTTTAATAGGTAATTTTCCCGGATAATGTTTTCGTGTTTATCTATTCGAACCGCACTCGTTTTGCAACTTATTGATTGTCGGAAAATAATCAATCAGCAGATCGCTTAGGATCTTCGCTGTCTTATCATTATTTGCATATTTAATCTCATATTAGCAAATTATATGTACATATCTACATAGAATCGCTTGTTGTAGGAGTTATCATAAAAATCGCCATTGTTATAGAAATTGTAATCTTGTTTCATTCGCGTCATATTGCAATACTTCACGTATATTAAGTAATAATTAACCATGATTTGATAGGTTGAGACTCAAATTAATGATATTTTTGGGTTTAATTGATAAATTTGAACCATAATTGAACATAAAATACGCATTAATATCATGTGGTCGGCTAATGTAATTGTTGATACGGCCGAGTTAAGAGATCCATTACTACCTTGTGCGTAACTCACCATTTTATGACGTTTGATTTGGTCGTATAGTAATGGCACATTCTTGCAATAGGAACTAACTCGTAATCTGTTTACGCAGGATAGATTAATTTCGTTATCTTACTTACATTACTTACCTACATATTTGCATACTATTATATTGGTTGAGTATTAAATTACTTACAATTTTTTTTCGCTTGTTGTTGTTCTAAGAGTTTAGTTATCTGATTAACTTAACTTACTAATCTATTTCGGTAACCAAACAAAATAAACATTTGTTTCGATTCAGTTAACGAGGTAACCATTGAAGTTGCTTTATGCTATTTATAGAACTGCTAACTTAGCAGCTAGCCTTGCACATAATTTTATGTTGCTATTATATGCATATTTCTCATATTAAATACAGTCCATTCATATTGCATCCCATATTGATATAATTAAGTATTTTAAAGCTCTTAGCTCTTTGCAAATACTGGTTGTAAAATATTTTTTTTTTGATATATTTACATAAAGGTACCTACATAAATATTGTTTTCTTTACAATGTCTAAAGCGGCTGGTAGACGTAGTTTGGATCTTAAGCGCAGTATAGCTATAAGACGAATCGATGAATGCTTATCAGCGGCGCTCGAAGCTAGGGATGATATCTCCCGTCTTCCTATTTTCTTATCACGGTACAGTCGGCTAGAAAATCATTGTGCTAGTTTTGAAGCACAGCATTTGAAAATTTGTTCAGAAATTTTGGAACCTTCTTCAATGGATGAAGAGGATAGTATTCGTCAGGAGGTTGACAATAAGTATTTTCAAATTGTAGAAATTCACTCAACACTTACATCTGCCTGTGGAACGACCGGGCCCGAACCGGAATCAACCAAAACTGACTCATCGGTAAAACTACCTCGCCTCGACCTTCTTAAATTTAATGGTAACATAACAACATGGACTGCGTTCTATGATATGTTTAACACAATGGTGCATCAAAACAGAAGGTTGTCTAATATCGAAAGGTTTTCAATATTGATTTCACTTCTTTCCGGTGAGCCTCTGCAACTAATAAAAGGTTTCCCGCTCTCAGAAAATAATTATTTAGATGCGTACGCTGCTCTTATTGATCGCTATCAATGCAAACGGAAGTTAGCATTTAGGTATTGGGAAGAGTTGCAGAACGTAACATTAAAGTCAAATTCTTCAAGTGAATTGCGGCGTCTTGTTGACACATTCAAGGAAAACATTGCTATTTAAAAAATTTTAAATTGCCCGTTAATGATTGGGATTTTCCGTTATTTTATTTGTTGATAAACAAAATTGATATAGACACGCGTCGTAGATTTGAATTAGAAAACAAAAATAAAGACATTCCCACGTTTGATTCCCTTCTGGAATATCTCAACAAAGCCGGTCAGGCACTGGAGCTGGCGGAGCCTGAACCCACGCGAGCACCGCGCGCTGTCACGGCGGCTACCTCGCGCACTGCGCCGACTGCGCATCCTCGTTCTAGCGCTTATAACCCGCGTTATCAAGCATCTACTAAGTCTCTTGTGGTCAATTCACAGTCGACGTCGAGTGAATCTTGTATTCTTTGCAAATCGAATCACACTCTACGGAATTGTCCTAAATATCGTAGTCATACGCCACAAGAACGATATAATATCGTTAAAGAAAATCGTTGTTGTATAAATAGCCTTCGGCAAGGTCACGCATTTAAAACTTGCAAATCAAACAATCGTTGCTTGAAATGCTCCAAGCCTCATCACACAACCTTACATTTCGAAAATTCACTTGTCAGTTCGACAAATCTTATCGTTTCTGATACTGCATTGCCAACACCATTGCAGTCTCAATCACCTCAATTATCGCAATCATCGCAACCTCAAAACAGTCAACCGACGGTATGGGACCAGTCACACACATATCTCTATTGGCTACAGCTTTGGTCGAAGTCATGGACAACTTCGGTATTTATCGTAAAATTCGTGTCGTGATTGACAGTGGTAGTCAATCAAATTTTCTAACAAAGAAATGTGCACACCAACTTGGTCTTTCATTGCAGAAAACAACTACAACCGTTGAAGGCATTGGTCAATCGTCATCAATTGCAACAGATTCTACTACATATCGCATACGGTGTAGAGATGGTTCTCCTGACATTGAAGTCAAGGCCCTTGTCATACCTAAAATTTGTGGCCAAATGCCTACTGACAAGATTGACATCAATCTATGGTCACAACTCAAAACCTTGAATTTGGCTGATTCGGATTTTAACGTGCCTGCGCATATCGATGCACTAGTGGGGGTTGATATCTTTAGTCAAATTTTCCTCGGTGAACGTCGTGACTATGGACCTGACGGTCCCGTGGCGTTCAATACCAAACTCGGTTGGATAGTGATGGGAAAAATATCGTGTGCACAATCTGATATGAAAACATTGTCACTGTTCTGTTCGTTGGACAGTTTAGATTTGCAAGTTCGAAAATTTTGGGAAATCGATGAACTTCCAAAACCTTCGCACCTCACTGAAGAGGAAATCCTTTGTGAGCGCATATTTGATACGACTCACACCAGGACATTGGATGGAAGGTATGTTGTGCGATTACCTTTCAAGTCTCCGGAACCTGTTTTTGGTGACTCTCACTCTATGGCTCTTCGTCGTTTATTCGCTTTGGAAAAACGTCTTGCACGTAATTCTCTCCTTCGTGAAAATTATAATAATTTCATGAAGGACTATATCTCGTCTCGGCATATGACTGTAGTCGATCAATCAAGATCGTGCCATGCATATTATATTCCGCACCATTGTGTGCTGAAGCCGAGTAGCACCACGAGTCCTCTGCGTGTGGTTTTTGATGCCACCGCTCAGCCAGCTAATGGAGCCGCGCTGAACGAGCAGCTACTTGTTGGTCCCCGTTTGCAATCGGATATTGTTTCGATTTTACTTCGTTTTCGTATACATTTGGTCGTATTCACTGCTGACATTAGACAGATGTATCGACAAATTTTGATTGCTGAAGAAGACCGTGACTATCAACGCATCTTGTTTAGGTTTTCGCCTGAAGAACCAATTCAAGAATATCGTCTTAATACTGTCACATATGGAATGTCATCCTCGAGTTTTCTTGCTCTTCGAACAATCCTGCAGGTGGCACGAGACGAAGGTCATGATTGTTCCCGTGCCGTCGAGATCCTTTCAAATGATGTTTATGTTGATGATGTTGTCACCGGATCGGACTCATTAGATTCAGCTCATGAGTTAATGAACCAGGTCAAGGATATCCTTAGCAAAGGATGCTTTGAACTTAGGAAATGGGCTTCAAATTGTGATTCTCTACTCGAAGGCATTCCAATCGAACATCGTCACGATCAAGCACTATCGTTTGACTCTGACTCTTGTCATTCCCTCAAGATTCTTGGTTTAGAATGGGATCCTACTAGGGATGGTTTTACCTTTACAGTCACGCCCCTTCATGAACAGTGTACTAAGCGAAACGTCTTGTCAGAACTTGCTCGTATCTTTGATCCACTTGGTTTCTTGACGCCTCTTACCCTGGCGTTCAAATGCATTGTTCAGAAACTCTGGAATATTGGTTTGGATTGGGATGATGCTGCACCCGATCACATTGCAAACACTTGGTCTCATTATCGCTCAGAGTTCAGTTCCTTGGCATCTCTCGTTGTTCCTTGGTTCGTCCCGGGACTGAATTCCCATAAAATTGACATTCATGGCTATTCAGATGCTTCTGAGCTTGGTCTCGCAGCCACAATATACTTTCGATGTGAGCACAGTGATAATCGTGTCACTACTCCCCTCATCATGGCGCGATCAAAGGTTGCTCCTCTAAAGAAAATATCGATTCCACGTCTTGAGTTGTGCGCTGCAGAGCTTTTAGCAGATCTTGTCGCACATGTCAAAGAAGTTTTTGCTGGCAAGCTAAACTTTAATGACATATTTTGTTGGTCAGATTCCACGATAACTTTGGCTTGGCTAAAATCCCCATCATCTCGTTGGAAGACTTACGTAAGCAATCGAGTAAGTCACATTCAAGACAAAGTTCCACCTCAACATTGGTTTCATATTGGCACTTCGTGGAACCCTGCGGACTGTGCATCTCGTGGGTTGACGGTCTCGGAACTCATTAATCACCCACTGTGGTGGCATGGGCCTCCGTCGTTGATATTAGACCCCAGTCAATGGCCAGTAACTAGTTCCTCAGAACCCGCTGACACAACGGAGGAGCAACGAAGCTCACGTACATCGCTTTTTGTCGCTGCTGACAAATTCGATGATTTCTTGGACAAATATTCTAGTTTAAATAAAATTCAGCGTATTGTGGGATATATACTACGTTTTATAAACAATTGTCGCAACGGATCTAGTCGTAGATCTGGTCATCTCGTGGCATCTGAATTGAAGCAATCATTGTTATACCTTGTTAAAAATGCGCAAAATGCATCCTTTTCCCAAGAAATTGAGAATTTAAAAAGAGACTTGCCTTTGCCTAAATATTTACAAAAACTGCATCCATTTCTTGATGAAGCTGGTCATTGCAGGGTGGGCGGTCACCTGTCTCAGGCAACCCTAGATTATGATTGCAAGCATCCTTTGTTGCTACCTCGTAATCATCGCCTCACTGCACTCATTATTGATCAATGTCATAATGATAACATGCACCATGGGCTACGTACGCTCAGTTTCTTGCTTGCTCAAAACTTTTGGATACTGGCATCTCGGCGAGCTATCCGTAGTCGCTTGTCAAAATGCATACGCTGTTATCGCACTAACCCGAAGCCCGTTATGCCACGCATGGCAGATCTTCCTAAATATCGAGTTTCGCAAGTCAAGCCGTTTTCAGTAGTTGGAATTGATATGGCTGGCCCCTTCCCTACCCATATCATTCGCTTTCGATCAAGGACATTCAAAACCTACGTTTGCTTGTTCATTTGCTTTGCTACTAAATGTGTCCACATTGAGCTCATTATTGGTCTGACCAGTGAAGCATTTATCGCCGCCCTGAGAAGATTCGTTGCTCGACGTGGCCGATGCCAACGTATTCACTGCGATCAAGGTACAAATTTTGTCGGTGCCTCTAATACTTTGTTACCCCTTATGCAACAAGCTGCATCTAATGAAGCAATTGAATTTTCATTTAACCCTGCTGCAGCTTCTCATTTTGGAGGCATTTGGGAAAGCAACATAAAATCGTTTAAGGTCCATTTAGCTCGCGTGATCGGTAATCAAATTCTAACATACGAAGAATTCTTGACCGTAGCAACACAAATTGAGGCCATACTCAACTCTCGTCCTTTATGTGAGATGGGATCTGATCCCAATGATATGTCGGTATTAACCCCCGGACATTTCCTCACTCTCGAACCTTTGACATCGGTTCCAGAAGAAAATACCTTGAACTTAAAACTTTCTTGTTTGGGCCGTTGGCAGTTAGTACAACGACTCCATCAGGACTTCTGGAAGCGATGGCATATGGAGTATTTGCATACGTTAAATCAACGTTCTAAATGGTTGACTGACTCGGAAGAACCGAAGTTAGGAACTTTGGTGTTAATAAAAGACGAACAAATTAAACCACTTAATTGGTCTCTTGGACGTATCATTCAATTGCATCGAGCGAAAGACGGCATTTGTCGTGTCGCAACCGTCAAGACACAAACAGGTCAGTTACAAAGACCTCTGGTAAAGCTCTGTCCTTTGCCTATTTATGATTAATTTGTAGTCTCGTTTTAAGTTCACCTTTCGCGGTGGCTCCTTATAGAATATTTTATCTCATAGTTAAGTTATAGCATCTAGTAAGAAGTAGCCTTACATCATATTTTTTTTTAGGTTTTCGTTTAGTAACAATCTGCAAAACAGTTTGCCTATTGTTTATAACAGTTGTTAGTAGTAGTATTTATAGCTTAATTACATATCATCGCGCTTATCTGTTTGCATGTAGTATCGTTTCATGCTGTAGTCCTTACTACTTTTATAAAAATACATCGTATTTTGGTGGGCGGAATGTTGAAGCCTCGCAATTATTACTTAGGAAAAGCTGGTATCGACATCTTTCGAAGGTAGTTACGTTTTAGATTATTTTTGATACGATAGCTCAATAGAGGGTAGTTATGTGTCATATCGCCTCTCACTGGTTCGCCTGCCAGTCTCAACCGGACCTTTCATCCGAAGTGCACGTAACTCCATCGCGTGTGTGTACCTTCTCTCAAACCCCAAAATAATAACTCCTGCACCATACCCGACGAAAACAATCTCTCGCCCAGTGAAGTGCTCACATATCTGACGGTGATTATATCCAGGGATTGCACAGCGCTGTGCCATAGCATGGACCGGAGCTGAGCTGAGCATGGTGAGTTGGCTTATGCAATTTTCTATCCTTCGCACTGAGCTATCGAAGTTATTTGGTATAATTTGTTAGAATTGCATTCCTGTGGCAAACCCTCAGGAAACCGCTCCCTGGATTGGCCTGGGAGCGTACAGTATATTTTATGGTCAATACTGCAATTATTATCGTATAACAAGTTCAATTCTGAAAATACTTTTTGGAAGGCGTTTTTTGACGGTTGTGTTTATTATAAAACATGGTAAATTTTTATTGATTTCGCTTTGCGTGGTGAAAATCATCTTAAGAGTTGTTAATTCACCTAGTGTAGTTACAATTCAACGGTAAATTCTGTAATTTATTTAATAATAATGCTATACCAAACTGTAATAATAGAATGCTGGACGTAGTTATGACTAGGAAAGACACACCTGCTAATGTCACTGTGTTAGAGGCGGATCCTTTAGTTGCAATTGATCCTCATCACCCACCCTTGGATATTACTGTTAATATATTTTCCCATAAAGACAATAATAAAATAGAGCCCAGTAATATAGATGTAAGTAAAGATTGGAATTTTAGAAAATGTAATCGTGCCTCACTAATCGAGTATCTATGTAATGTATCGTGGTATGACTCCTTCAACTTTGACGATGTCTCTTTAAGCACAGAATCTTTTTATAATATGGTATATCAGATTTTTGACCATTGCATAACAAAAAAGCGTCGCAGTGCGTCAAAGGAGTCGCGGTATCCGGTCTGGTTCAGCAGGGACATAATAGCCGACACAAAACTCAAACTGAAGCTTCATAGAAACTGGAAGCGTACAGGGTCTGGGGAGGCATACGATCAGTTCTCCGAATTAAGGTCGGTACTGAAAACACGTGTCATGAGTGCTTATGCCACATATGTTGCCAATATAGAGCGGGACATCAAAGCTGATCCTCGGGGCTTCTGGAGGCACTTGACAAGCCTACGATCTAAGGGGGGTTTTGAGCCTATTGTCACGTACAAGGGTAGTACTGTAAGTGGAGTGCAGGCTTCAGAAGCATTTGCGGATTTTTTCTCCAGCGTGTTTCTGTCGGATGAACCTGAACTTGACGCAAATATCATCTCAAGCAGGGACATGTCTTGCACTAGCAATTATGTCCACATTGACAGAATTACACCCTGGGATGTGGCAGCCGGTATCCGGAAGCTTAAACCTAACAGCTCCATAGGTCCTGACGGTATTCCTCCTTGGTTTCTTAAGGAAGGTAAGAAACATGTGATATATCCCCTATGTCATATTTTTAATCTCGCGTTAAAAAATGGTAAGTACCCGACAGAATGGAAGTTATCACGTGTCACTCCTATACCGAAAACCTCGGACAAGGCAGCCGTTGAGGATTATCGTCCCATAGCCATACAATCTGCTCCAGCTAAGGTTTTTGAGCACGTGCTCTGCAACAAACTGTATAAACAGATCGAGCCATTTCTTTGCAACGAGCAACATGGGTTTAGAAGTAGAAGGTCTGTAAATACCAACTTGTTGGTACTCGTTGACTACATCTCTGCCAGTTTAGATTGTGGAAGGCAAGTTGATGTGTTATACTTTGACTTCCGGAGGGCGTTCGATAGAGTTAACAACGACATACTGTTGGGTAAGCTCAGTGCAATTGGTCTCTCTCCGAGCTTTCTACGTTTTGTTGCAGACTATCTCCGAGATCGCCAGCAGTATGTTCGACTTGGTCTGTATGAGTCCCGCCCTTATCACACGCGCTCCGGGGTCAGCCAGGGATCGGTGCTTGGGCCGCTTCTTTTTATTCTCATGGTGAATGACCTTCCCAGAGTTATCCAGCATTCACAATGTCTTCTATATGCTGATGACTTGAAGCTCTTCCTAAAAATTAAAACAGTGGAAGACTGCCTTCGGATGCAGCAGGATGTGGATGCGGTTTATCAGTGGAGCGTAGATAATGGGATGGAGTTTAATGTTTCAAAGTGTTCCGAGATGACGTTCGGTCGACTGCGCTGCCCAATCGAATTCCACTACAAATTAGGTAACACAGTGATTACACGAACTGATGCTGTTAAAGATTTGGGCGTCACATTCGATAGAACGCTTACTTTTAATGACCACATTGCGACGGTGGCTAAGGAATCTTTTCGTAGACTGGGTTTTGTGCTTCGGAATTCTCGAGACTTCAGTGACATTAACGTGATTAAGTTAATATTTGGAGCACTTGTTCGGAGTAAGCTGGAGGCAAGTGCTTGTGTGTGGCATCCGCATGAGGACAACTACACTTTAATGCTGGAGAGGGTTCAAAAGGCGTTTCTCAGATACCTATACAAGCGCGCATATGGGTATTACCCATACCTTTACCCCACAAACTTTCTGCTTGGTTGCCTGGGTTATGGCTCTTTGGAAGTCAGGAGATCCTACGACCAAATAGTTATGATGTGTAGGATACTACGTGGCAAGGTGGATGCTCCGGATCTCAATGAGCAGTTGTGTCGTATATGTGTTCCTGATCACTACATGCGGGCCAGAGGCCACAAACTGTTCTCTGTCCCGCAATGCAGAACTGTTGCTCATAGAGTGTCACCGATACCGCGCTCCCTTGCCGCACTCAATGCACTTCTTGACGCGAGTCCAGAGACTGATATATTTGACGGTTGTTGGAGAAACCTTCTGACAGAATGTTTACGATATTGTGAGATAACATTCACAAGGGATTCGAAAGTACAATAATGTTGTAAATATTTTGACATCTTAATTTTTTTGACCAGATTAATCTTATTTTAGTAATTTTGTAAACATTATGTAGTATTTTTTTTTAATTGAATTGTCATTTAAATTTTCTTTTTCAATTTGACATTTAATTTTTGATAATATACATTTTATTATAGTAATTATTATTTCAATTGACTGACTGTAATATGTGCTAGTTATTAAGTTTTTTTTACTATCATTAGTGTAACTCGCTCTGTAGCGGTACTAATTTTGAATAAAATAAATAAATAATAAATAAATAAATGGACCTGCGGACACGCCAGTCCCGAATAATAGAGGTTTGTGGATATAACTTCAAAATAACATAATTCAGTCGCGAATTCTTCAGCTCGCAGAGCCACAGTTAGTAGTTATTAGTTATCTTACAGTTATTATATAAAATTATTATTAGAATTATTTATTATATAATATATGGTATATACCTATTATGTAGTTAAACACACACGCCCGTGGGGTGTTGCGCTAGAATGTCAATTGTCACCCCCCCATCTCTACCCGTAGGTGGCGACTAAGGTTAACACACCAGATGGTGGGCAGCAGCACTTTCTGAGGAACTGATATCTCATACTGCGATCTCCAAGCCGTCTGCCAAGCGTGGGGATTATGGCAGAATCCCCCTTAATGGGGGAGTGTGTTCAGCAGCGGACTGTCCGGCTGATACAGTACAGTACAGTTAAACCATCGAGCAACTAACTCGTTAGGTTTAAAACTCGTTGAGTTAAACACACAGACAGACGTCAGATGGCCTGCTGTCAAAGTGACACTTCATGGGATAGATATTCTTCGGTTAATAGTATTGACAGCCGTCACGGTAACGTGTTATATCATTTTCGGCTACGTTAGGTATGTGCAGAGTTAAAACCGTCAGCTTATTTATGAAATACGAGTATTACATAATAAAAACTTATCTTATGTAAGTAACATAAATTAAATTTGTATAGTTAACATAAACGATATAAATGAATACGTTTCTAAAATGTAAATATTCGTATTATCGACATAATGTACGATTAGTATTAATTTTATGCTGTCTTTAAAGACATACGTAAACAAAGGTTTATCCCCTGAATAGAGACACCCAAAAAGGTGTTAATGAACGCATTCTTAGTCACTGCCAAGTACTTTGACCTCAACTGCCAAGTAGACGTACTTGGTAGGTGAGGTCAATAATCTACTTAAATAGATATTAGTATTTCAGTATGTATAAATTAAAGTCCTCAGCATCATGGATTAGATCATTGTTGTTTTTTTTAAGTTTTCTGATATGTTTGTCCGATTCTGCCGTTTTAGGGTTCCGTACCGAAAGGGCAAAACCGAGCCCTATTAATGAGACTGCGCTGCCTGTCTGTCCGCCTGGCCATCCATCTGTTTGTCGCGGCCGCGGTTCTCTGGCACGTAAATATACTGAAGAAGACATCCGACTTTTATCTTTTTTTATAGCTGATGGGTTAGCCTTTGACCATTATCTCACCTGATGGTAACTGATGATGAGGTCTAAGATGTTGTTCAGGCTTACCTAGAATTACTGGCTCACAGAGACATCTGCCGGAACACGCTGTTAGGTGATTGGCGACAGATAAGAAGTAGAGCCAAGCGGGCATTAAATTTGCAGAATGCCCTACCACCTCGCTATAATGACTGCCATCCTAAGAGAACAACCGGGACCGACGGCTTAACGTGCTCTCTACATATAGCACGGAAGCGCTCAGTAGTAATGCCACTAGCGGTCACCCATCCAAGTCATGGCCGCGGCGGACGTTGCTTAACTTAGTTGATCAGTTAAGAACGGATAAGCAAACTTCCTTACGAGCGCTTCAAAACCACATAACATTTACATATTACGTGTTTATTACGAATAAGTCAATTAAATTATTTTTATGGGGAACAAGAGTACATAAGAAGGCCACGGCGTGTAGTGTGGGGTGTCATCGTCTAGCTGAGCATATCGAAAGGAGCTAAAAATAATTTGTCCTCTAGTAAAAAATAATCTTAGTTATAAATAATTTGTACTTTAATTCACAATGAAATTATTTTTTTTATCTCAAGAAATATTAATGGGAAACGGTCAAATATTTAAAATTGGAGTCTATTTTCATTTCTATTTGCAGTCTTTTTAAAAAACTATACTTTTTAGGAATCTCTAATTTCGCGGTATATTATATAATATATATATATATATAGATTTATTAACCAACAAATATAAAAAACGCCGACTTATAATGTTGTTTATAGCTGTGACCAACGACATATTTTTTTAAAATTTAAGAACTGTTGCAATGCGGTACACTAAAAGCGAGACTAGACATACACTTGGCCAGTTTTAAAAGTGTATGTGACATAGACATTTTGCGCAGTTACTATCTAGCTTTAGCTAAATATGTGCACTGTGTTTTTTTACTCTTTCATTGACATATCTATTAATTGACTCCTTTAAATAACCTTTACAGTAAACCGTGATATTGCACACATTTTGCAAAAGTTCGCCTCGGTATCTACCACCTTCAAGTGGAAAATCTGTCGCCAAGCACCTAACAGCGTCTTTTGGAAGCAGTCCTCAAGAGCCAGCAAATTACATCACATGAGACTTAACAACAACACAGTACGTCACTAGTGACGTAATGCATCTGTTTCAGGCAAAAGTTCCCACATTAAGTGGGGCTCGAGCCAGTTCTGTCCCAATCTCATTAAAAAAAATTAAGTATGAAATGTTATTTTTTCAAAGATTGTATACAGTTGTTTTTTTTATATTTATGAAACATCTAAAATAATATTTATTTATTATACTACGCTTTTATTGAATCCTGAATCAAAATATTTAATCCTGAGCGTGCCGAAGATTTCATAGGTACCAGAGGCAAAATAACTTTGTTGCCGAGAACGCACATTTATTTTCACCTCATTACAGCGAGAAAAATGCTAGGTGCATGAAATACTGCTTATTTAATTTATTCACTTTGCGTTACATCATAAAAAAAAACTAGTTTTCACACTGGTGGCTTAAAGGCACTTTTCCACGCAGATTTCGAATGATAAACAACGCCTTTCCGACCTTGAGGGGAAAACAACTTTTATAGTCAAGTATGTAAATCAATTCGTACATTGTTTCCAAAACTACTACTAATAATGTAGATATTTAAATACACATATTTCTTGTTTTCATTGTATTTTACTGTACTACCATGCTAGAATGTCAACTAATAGCCAGGAAAAAAAAATTGTGCTCTAATAATATGTAAAAAAAAAATTGTAACGTTCAATAATTGCACTGTAAACGAACTAAGTTTGACTTTTGTATGTATTACCCTTATTACGTTAGTGCATAAAAAAGTCAACATAATAACGTTTGATGTAAGGGTACCTCCTATTATTTTTCACGTTTTGGTATCATTATTATTTATTGGGTTATTCACCATAATAACACATACAATGTGTAAATTTCAATCAGCCATCTATTACAGTCCTAAAGAATACAGCCTTAAAGGTCACCAGACGCTTAGTAATAGAGTCCCATTTTATTGTACGGAACCCTAAAACATATATGGTTTAGTTTTGTCATACATTTATCTCTCTCTACGGTCGTTTCTTCATTACTGAAGGTCGTGGTCACTCTTGGCTAAGTAGGATCGGACAAACTGTTTCCATTGATTTCGGTCCGTGGCCTTCCTCACTGCGGCATAGAATTTAGACGAAGGAGTGGTGTCTCTGATTTGGTCAGACCATCTAGTTGGTGACCGTCCTTTTGATCTCTTTCCGGCGGTGTTGCCAACTATTACCAGTTTTTCTAGACTATCGTCACCTCTCCTGATTATATGTCCAAAATACGTGAGAATTCGTTGATGACAGACGAGTCTCAATTTTGAGTTGCGTAAGAATTGATGCCTTGGTCCGCTTTGCAGTCCAGGGTATACTTAACATGCGCCTCCAACACCACATCTCAAATGCATCAATCCTTTGTCTTTCTCTTGCTCTGATGGTCCATGTTTCCACTCCGTACAAAAATATTGGAAAAACCAAAGCACGTACAAGACGGGTTTTGGTTTTATTAGTGATCCCACGGTTTCTCCATATGGTACCAAGTCGGGACATTGCATCTTTGGCCATACCAATACGTCGTTTTATCTCCGGAACACAGCTACCGTCACTGCATATACGGGACCCCAGGTCAACATACATTTATACATACATGCACATATGACCTCAGAGAGTCTTCTTTAAAACTTACTTAGGTTGGTTGGATATGCCATAGTATAATATAAAAAGAACTTACGTCCCACTTTTATGTAAAATACGACAAACTCTCAAAGGTTTCATTACGAAACCGCCGAAGCTATACATATAAATAGAAAATCTGTTACCAAGCATCTAACGGTGTGTTCCGGCAGCAGTCCTTGAGAACCAGTAAAATTACAGTGCACATGAGACTAAACAACTATGTCTCAATGAGACGGGCGAAGTGAAATTCGTGACTTGTGACGAAATGCATCTGTTATAGGCAGAGGTTAGTCCGCTTAACATCAAGTGGGCCTCGAGCTTGTTCCGTCACAATAACATAAAAATAAAATAACGTTTTATACAGTAGCCGCTAAGTACATCGTAGCGTAGCTGTAAACGCTGTTTATTCAACTGTTCGCAACTATGTGGAAATGTGAACATATTGAACAAGGAGTTTGTACGTAAATAGTATTGGTATGTGCGAGAATGCGTCGTATTATCTATGACGTCATCGTACGTAGTAGGCATACCATGCATACCAACATATAAATATTAGGTAGGTACCCACTTGTATTCATTTTTATTTATGTTTATTATATTTTCTGTTTTAATGTATGATTTACGAATAAGACTTAATTCGTTTATTAAAAATATACTACAAACTATATACAACACTACAGCTACTACAATAAAAGCATTTGGACTCATGGGCAGTCCAAATGCTTTAGCCCACTACCAGTTGGCAGCGTGCCCAGCAAACTGGCAGCATTGCCTCGTTGAATTGCAATGCTTATTCTTTGAGCCAATTGAATGAGATTAAACATGCCATTTTATTTTATTAGCTATTATATTTTTTAATTATTAATTGGCCATTAGTTATTATATTTTTAAATTTTATTTTGTTATAGTTGGGACTGTGGCATTCCTGGATCATCCAAACCTGAAACGTAATAAATAAATTTCTCAAAATTTTTACTTGTGTTACAACTGTTACAAAAATCTTACTTAGTACTGCTTTTGTAACGGTGGTAGACTTAATAACCATTTTTTAGGGTTCCGTACCCAAAGGGTAAAAACTGAACCCTATTACTGAGACTTCGCTGTCCGTCCGTCCGTCCGTCTGTCACCAGGCTGTATTTCAAGAACGGTGATAGCTAGACACTTGAAATTTTCTTGATGATGTATTTCTATTGCCGCTATAACAACAAATACTAATAATAACAAATACTTTTAAAATATTTGAAGAAAACATCAAATTAACATTTTAATAAAACACTTAAAAAATATAAAAATATATCTAGTGACAATTCCGCTTAATTTTCCTGCTAAGCCGAGGTGACGTCACAAACGCCACGCAGCCAAACCGGAAGAATTTTCGACGCGTTTCGTTTCTACACGAAGCATCCTCAGGAGGTCTTGACTCTTCGATCGCACGATCGATTTCTTGAAAATTCTTCCGGTTTGGCTGCGTGGCGTCACCTCGGCTTAGCAGGAAAATTAAGCGGAATTGTCACTAGATATATTTTTATATTTTTTAAGTGTTTTATAAAATATTAATTTGATGTTTTCTTAAAATATTTTAAAAGTATTTGTTATTATTATAAATGGATTTCCGCAAAGTAACGCCTGTATCTATTCATTACAACAAATACTAAAAATAAAATAAAATAAATATTTAAGGGGGGCTCCCATACAACAAACTTGATTTTTTTTCCGTTTCTTGCGGTACAGGTATAACGGTGACAGGTAGACGCTTTAACTATTCACAGAATATCACACACAGAATATACGCCGTACCTAGCCAGCTCAATCGGACACTGCGAAAAGTGTCTGTAATTTGCAAGATTACCTAATCGTACAGATAATGGTGCGGAATCCTTCGTGCGTGAGTCCCACTCGCACTTGGCCGGTTTTTTTTATATTCGGTTCCGTTTTAACGAAACCAAAATTAAAACTGAAAAATGAAGTTACCCACTAAAGGTATACTTACTGATTTAAATACTGACCTCACTTTTCAGTGTTAGAAGTCGGTACTTATATAAAAACTTTACTTAGTACTGCTTTAGTAACGGTGGTAGAAATAATTAGCGTTGTTTTTATATTCGGTTCCGTTTTACCGAAACCAAAATCAAATCTCAAAAATAAAGTAGCCCATTGAAGGTATACTTACTGATTTAAATAGTGACCTCACTTTTCAGTGTTAGAAGTCGGTACTTATATAAAAACGTTACTTAGTACTGCTTTAGTAACGGTGGTAGATATAATTAGCGTTGTTTTTATATTCGGTTCCGTTTTACCGAAACCAAAATCAAATCTCAAAAATAAAGTAGCCCATTGAAGGTATGCTTATTGATTTAAATAGTCACCTCACTTTTCAGTGTTAGAAGTCGGTACTTATATAAAAACGTTACTTAGTACTGCTTTAGTAACGGTGGTAGAAATAATTAGCGTTTTTTTTTATATTCCGTTCCGTTTTACCGAAACCAAAATCAAAACTCAAAAATAAAGTAGCCCATTGAAGGTATACTTACATGCTCAAATGCTTTTTGGGCCCATATATCATTATAATATAGTAATAAAACATTTCAAATATGTATAAATTTTATAGGGCCTTACAGTGTAACTGAAAAACTACTTGACCGGTTAATGACATTTAATTTTGTAAAATAGACCAACTTGGTGAGATATGTACTCTCTCTCTCCAATCGATAATCACCAAGATAAGAGGATCTAGAAAAACCTTATACCTAGTCATCTGTGTGCAATACGGATGTGCAGGAATCGACGTGAGAACCTGTTCCCTTGGAAGTTTCTTTTTAATATACCGCCATGACTTCATAGATAGGAAGTATCTGTCGTCATCGTAGGTGGTAGGCATACACTTCAAAACAATATAATATTCAATAATCAGTTGTTTAGAGATTATTGTAAAGAATGTCATGCATTGTTTCGACAAATTAATGATTAATATGAATCAATTATAATATTGAAGGTCTAATTACGACCGGGAAAATGTTTTATTTTATATTTCTTTTGGGACTCTAAAAATCCCCTTCATATTGTTCATAGAGTTATGTTAAGAGATTATGCTATATATTATATTTTGACAGTTTTAAATTGTACATTATTTTTTCACCAAACTTACACCTAACTTTACAAAGATAACAGAATCTTTAACCTTTGTAACCAACAATATTATTATACAGCATTGTCATAACAGACGTCCAATGATATTTAAGTATTCTAAATTTATATTTCTACCTATTAACTTTGAATGAATTTGACATTAGGCAGACGTTTGTAGATCAAGAAAAAAAAACTTACTTATCCATTATAACAGAAAATACCGTTAATAATGGCGATATAGTTCCATTATGTAAAAACAAATAAATATGACCAAACTCCCACAGCTTATAACCTACGAGTACTATTGCTAATATGTGCACGCTGCTGTCAAAAATCATAAAGGTCCAAACCAAAGAGTTCTTTTTTGACGACATAAATCCAACAAATTTGAAATCAACTACTAGGTTAGATGTTCTAAGATAGCAAACGCCTATCATAATTTGATGGTTTATACTATGAATATATTTATTTGTAGAAAGTCATCCGCGTATTAATTAAACCCTAGAATTGTGAAATAAGTAACCTAATAAGGAATAACGAAACATAATTTAATGATTTTTTTGAAGTAAGATACAAAACATATCTTCAGATCTGTATTCCCCGAAGGGGTGCATAAACACACAGAATTTATTTTGTAGAAAACCGAATAACTGGTTCAACCCGGGAATTGACCTGAATTCCAAAGTTGCTCCTCTACACATACCAACAAGTCAGTCAAAAATGATAATATATGTAGTTTATTTCACATTTTTAGTAATAAAAGTGAGCATCCTAAAATAAGAGTAGCATGAGAAACAAATAAAATAAATGAAAACCACAACTGCCCTGATCAATAAAAAACTCTCAACTTTTTAAATAAATTTTATACATATAATTACTAACGAAGCTGACGTAGTGTTATTATATGTTCTATGCTGACGTTTAAATAATTTCCACTGATATAGTTGAAGCGAACTTCTGTTGCAAGACGTAGAACAGAATCACAGATTACTAAATAGTTATTGCACGTGCATAGTGTGTGGTGAAAGGTACACTCACACCAAAATTTGCCAAAATTCATACATATCGTCACCGGTTCCATGGTGTAATGGTTAGCACTCTGGACTTTGAATCCAGCGATCCGAGTTCAAATCTCGGTGGAACCTTCTTTTTGTTTATCGTTTATTTATTTTTTGAATACTTTGTTTCGGTGAACTGCTTAGTAAAGATTATACCTCTATGACCAACAGCTTAGAATTTAATTTAAAATTCGGATGTGTACTCTAAACTTTTTTAAACTATTTAAGTATAAACATTAAAGTTCTTACACTTTCTGATTATATATCTCAAAAATAATAAATAAAGATATTTTTAACCAGTTTAAAATAAATTGCTGTATTCCGAGCTGAATTACATGAAAGCCAGTTAAATAAGCCATGTAAGGGATTCTTTCATCTGAGATAAAGGATAAGCTTTTTGACATCCTGAAGTAGAAAATCGGTCGCCAAGCACCTAACGGAATGTTTTGTTAGCTGTCCTTGAGAATCAGAAATTCTAGGATAGGTAAGCATCGCTTACCATCGAAATTAGATTGCGTTGAAAGGCTAGCCTATCAAGAATTATAAAAATATAAGAAGAGTAGTCTAATTTTAAGGGTCTGCAATGTCTGCAGTGAGTTGTGGACAGAATACGCAGTTTGAAATCACGTAGGTATGCCGCTTTATCGATTCACCTTAAAAATGGTTCATTACCTTAAAAATGGTTGGTTTAAGAAACTCTGAGGAATTGCCACAGATATTTAATCACCCATGTCTTGCCAGACATGTTTAGATCCTGGGAGGCGAGCCTATAGACTGGAACTGTGCCCAGTAGTAGGATGGCATATGCCACCGAGCCCTGTTCCAGACTGCGGACAGTGATTAATCCACAGATCGAGCCTAGGACTTCGACATTCTAAAGCGACATATTCACCACTCTGCCAACGAGGGAACAGTACAGGAAGCTACAATAAGTCGGTAAATCTTTACTCGTAACTTGTAACTTGATCTCAATTTTCTTATGAACAGGAAATACACAGAATATGCGGAAGGAATGCTATTGAGTATAGGGAAAACAAATATTTTCCTAGAAAATATATTATATTATTTTCCTTACTAACGCATCATCATCACCGTCCTACCTTTATCCCACATGTGTGGCAGACCTTGACTACACGTTTAAACTGAGAAACTATTGAACTTATTTTATTTTTTATTCTATGCCGGATAGGTTAGCCTTTGACCACTATCTCACCTGATGGTAAGTGATGATGTGGTCGAAGATGTTGTTCAGGCTAACCTAGAAGTACTGGCTCTCAAGGACAGCTGCCGGAACACACCGTTAGGTGCTTGGCGACAGATTTTCTGCTTGAGGGTGGTAGCTAGCCAGGCGGGATTCGCATAAGCCCTACCACCATGCTAGAACGACTGCCATCCTTAGACAACAACCGGGACCGACGTGCCCTCCGAAGCACGGAAACGCTCAGTAGTAATGTCACTAGCGGTCACCCATCCAACTCATGACCGCGCGCGACGTTGCTTAACTTTGTGGCACACTTAACACTTGTGGCGAAATGCTTCTGTTACAGACGGAGTTTACCGCCAGAAGGAAAACAATATTGTTCTAGAGGTTAAAGGTGAAAGCCCCTTCGGCTTTGGAGAGGTTTCTGGATATAATATGATAAGAAGGTTGATTTATGACAGATTTTCTTTATGGCGTTATTTAGGTGACCAATACAAAATGTTCTACCATTAAGCCGTGACAGGATTTAAGACTACAGCACATCGCTTTACGTAAAAAGTAGTAGTACCCATAAAAAGAACTGCCTATCCTATTTCTGGGTTGACGCCTTATTACATATTTACAATACTGTCAAGCCAAAATCGACTTGCCCAGCCAAAGCCATAATATTTCACTCAAAAAGCAACGCCCAGTGACCCAGTGGGCCTGTCAAACCTCGCGGGCGTCGTCGGTTCTAATGAAAAAGCATCAAATTCCATAATTGATAGGACAGTGACAACCCTGTGTACTGTCACCGTATTTCACCGAACTCAATTACAGTATGGACATTGAGCTGTTGCGCTGTCTATGAGATACATATTTTTTGTCACTGCATTGCATTGTGTTTGAGTTAAGTATGATCCTACTCAGCGGTGATAGTGATAGTTCTATCCTTAGAGGTATAATAAACTTGGCGGTGCAGATCAAAATCGCATTTATATTACCGGACATACCCGTAGATAATGTTTTAGAGATAATTAATTATGTTACGTATTACCATTAGCATTTGTCAAGCCTTATGGATAAGTAGCATCTAGCTTCTCTTAATCATGTTAGCGCAAACAATACAATACTCATTATCTTTAATAATTTAAAATGGAAATGTATTGGGTCATAAACTTGAAGCATCCGCACTATCTTCAGGCGGTATACGCTCCCAGCAGCCACAAGTGCTGCCACCTATCTGATTAGAAATAAAACACTCCTACGACGTCCGTCTTCCCAGCAACATCTCGTTCGCTGACTTTTCGCGTGTGAGACAAACCGCGGAGGAATATAATATTATATAGATTTATTAAAATAATAACTATTAAATCTGCTAAATTAAAATAATAACTATTAAATTTTAATAATTCTTGCGTAGTTAGCTTTCGGTGAACTGGAATGTTAAGTCATCTCAGTTGCTTTATTTCAACGAATTGGAATAAGTTCAAAATAAAGAATTATTATTTATAAACATAATATAATTTGGAATTGAGCAGAAATGTTCTACTTCTTGTCAGTTAGACAATTTAATTGGTTAATTTCCCAAAGTAAATTCCAAAATATCAATCATAAAGTAAAGTAATCTGTTTATTTTAGATTATTCAATAACCATTTTCAATGAAGGAAAGTAATTGAACTGTGCACTTTCGTAGTGCCCTTACTATTTCTCCTTCCGATAACGTGACAGTATTTCACGGGCGTCTCAAGGGAAGTACAATTTATTAATCAGAAATAATAATTCAAAGGTAATGTCCGGCGCGCGTGACTTCAGGTACCGATAGCCATCAGACAGTGAAGGGTTAGGGCAGTTGCAATGGCGACCGTTAACAACCGGTTATAATGTAAAGGGTTCGTTATGTCATTCAATAAACTCCTAGATTCTGCCTTATGTCTCTCAACTAAAAACAGCTTTTAGTTTTGTATCGTGGGTTTCAATGAGCGTAGTAACAACTTAACAAATTGGTATTTGACTGCTAAAATAAATAACAAACCACCTTTTATAATAAAATATGAACCAAATACTTTTTTTACATTGCTTCTACTACTTTCGAAGGCGTTACACAATCCTCCATATTCATATTCGCAATGATGTCACCGATTTAGTTTTTTTTTTGTAATATCAGCAAATCAATTTTCTAGTACCAAATATTTGAGCTACATATTATGAACTAAGATGCTTACTGCGATCACTTAATGCGCAAGCTAGCAGCACCTTAAATTTGATTGGCACAACGAGATAAACAACGACCCTATGTTATATAGCTAGAACTCGTTGATGCCTGAAACTTCCCTGTTTTCCTTTAGTGGACAAAGTCGAATATTTCAACGTAGAATATTTTAATGTTAAAATTTGTAATTGACCTTCGTTCTGTTAAGAACGTCGTAGATGTTAGGCGTTTATTGAATGATTTTGACTTTTTTTAACTTGACATCCAGAAGTGTTTTGTTTCGAGGAAATAATTCTAGCACTCGATCATCGGGCAAATATGTACTTTGGTTTGTTACAAAATAACAAATTTACGAGAGAGAAAAATATAGTGATGTGCGGGATTCGAACCCACGTCCATCCACCCTATAGCCGGGGTAATTTTGTTATGTAATCCGCGTTATTGCAAACATAACAATATTAAAATTCTTTGGTTTGGTACGAAAAAATAGATTATTACTGACATAGGACGAGTATTAAGAAGTCAGTTTAGTTGTTTCCCTCAAAACGGCACTAATTACAAGGCATAGAGACGAATTACTTAGCATTCCATGGATTCACCGTGCGGGTGCCGGGTCCATCGCGTTGCAGAGGAAGAGGCTAGAGGGGCCTGGGACTTGCAACCCAGGAGTAGGATTAAGGAGCCCCTTTATGATATATCAATGCTCTCCTTCACCACTCGAGCCTCCTCCCCTACCTAACCAAATTTGATAAGATCCTACTAATGCCGCCTTAGATACACGTTCTAGTATGGAAGTTACGGTTGTTCTTGGTAGGCCAAGGTCTTTAAGTAGGTTATATAGGGATTTCGCTGGTATACCCCTTGCTCCAACTTCTACAGCATATAAACTAACCACATAACCGTATTTGGTTAATTAATTTGTTAGGTCATAATATTTGTTTGTTTTTATTGTGTGGTCTTTAGGTATGTTTGTTTCCCACGACACAAAGTTCTATAAGTACTATGCGTTTTAGATTTTTTGAGTATAAAAATATGTCTGGTCTGGATGACGAAACACCAACATCCTCAGGAATTTTGTAATGTTTTTCATACGTGTCCATCAAGAGAGTCCAATCGGGAGCTGCGCCTAAGATGGAGTAAGGCTTGGATTTCGATTTGGTAGATGACCCTTCTTTTACAAAAGCAACCTGTCGTTTGTTCGTGGTCAAACCTTTTTTTGCTCTAGCTACCGAGAGACTCGCTGCTTCTCGTATGATTTCGAGGACTCTATCATGACGGCGTGAATAATGACCCCTATCAAGGAGCACCTTGCATCCTACCAATAAGTGCCTTGCTGTACCTATGCCCTCCCGACAAATACCGCAAGACTTTTCGGTGGCTTTCCCCCATCTTACTAAATTACTTGGTCTGGGAGGGTCATCTGAAAGGCGTTTAGATAAAATTTAATAAGGCAGGTGACCAAAATAAGTAAATTTAGTCCGTAAAATGTACTTATAATAATGTGGTACATGGCGGCTTCTACCGACAGCGGTTAAACGAACCAGCGCGATTCCAAAAAGAGAGTACATATACTCTCTGTTTGGAATCGCGCTGGTTCGTTTAACCGCTGTCGGTAGAAGCCGCCCTCAAAACCTAGATTTTTAATCCTCGTTCAAGCACGCCCTCTACTCCCTCAGGTGACTGCGAAAGAGTTGACATTTTTAATTAAACTAATCAGTTAATTCATTAAGGAGCGGCGACGCTGACTTCACCGACACATGCCCATTTGTTTTTATTGCTGATGTTTTATATTAACTTGTGTTAATCATGGGTTTAAAGGGAGACTCGATATTTTTGGCTCGGATTTTTTTGGGTAATTGGTAAACTTGTCTGGAGTAAAGAGGCTCGTGAGAAGAACTGTATGATTTTTGAAATTTATGTAAAAATCAATTATGAAATGTTTTAGTACTTATTATGAGACAACTAATATTTAATATGAGAAATATTCTAAATTGTAAATTTTAAGGTAGGTCAATGAAACTGTTTAACAAGCTTAAAGAAATAAATCACACATTGTAAATAAAAGCAAATAAATGGGTTTAATTAATTTCACTATTGCTTGGGAAACTTCTGTTGCTAATAAATGTTTAATAAAAGCTATTTACGCATTATACAATGAGAGATTCTGTGAAAATTAAAATTAATTTTAATTTAATATAAAATAATGTAAGGTTAGAAAAGATTATTTGTTTAGAAAACCTGTAAAATATGAATGTAGATTTATGACTTAGGATTTATTTCTCTTTGAGTAAACTTTGAAAATTAAAAAAAAAAGAAATTGGCTCGTGTAGCATACCTAAAGGTATGTTACATTGTATTTTTTCCGACATTTAAAATTCAAATACTATGATTAACAATTAACTAAGGATAACACGCCAGGTGGAGGGCAGCAGCGCATTCTACATAAGCAACTGATAACTCACACTGCGATCCCCAAGATGACTGCCAAGCGTGGGGATTATATCATACCCCCCCCATAATGGGAGATGCTGTGTTCAGCAGTGGACAATCAGGCTGATACAGTAATCTGCTTATAATAATGTAGTTGTATAATCACTATAATTTAAAACTCGTTAGTTTTCCATTTTTAAATTGCGGATATTACAGGCTGCTTATTTGCTTGCATGCATATAGTACCACCAACTTAACTGTGCAGTTCGCGAGGGCGCTGCTGGTCAAGGAAATCCACTACAAACTGTCACAATTTGAAGGAATGTTGTAGTTCTTTTTTCTGCCGCCTGAACAGATAAGTTGGTGGGACTGTACTTATTACTAAAAGTGACGTCACACAGGTGTTTTCAATTTCATAATTTACAATAATAAGGTTCATTTGGTTATGACGAACAACCAATTATAGGTATACTCGTATATACAACAAAGGAACGGCTCGTGCTACTCAGCTATAGACGTTATTTATTTTTATAATAAAAACAAATGAAGAGCGAGGGCTCTCGACTTTCTTCTAAAATAGGTACATGATCGATTATACTATTTTGTATTATGTTTTTCTGTTTCTTACCTCAGAACTTCGTCTTTTATGAACTGATTTAGAAAATTGTTTTGATATTTAGAAAAACAAATGAAGAGCGTGGGTTCTCGGCATTCTTTTAAAATACGTAGATGATCGATTATTATCAGTTGTATTGTTTTTTCTGTTTGTTACAACAAAACTTCGTCATTTATGTACCGATTTATAAAATTGGTTTGTTATTTAAAAGAATATACTTTCAGATTAGCTCCTATAAATCATTTTCATTAAGATCGCTTTAGCAGTTGCGTTTTTTAATCATAATAACTGAAAAAATACCCTATATAATCCAAGTAATTTAAAGCAGTGATGGCTCAGTGACATTGCCTATGGAATGCCGCGCAGCAGGTCCATGGTTCGAATCCCACCTCGGGCTTGAGCTTCGCCGCATGGTAGGGCATTTTGCGAATGCCCGCTTGGCTACCGACCACCCTCAAGTAGAAAACCTGTCGCCAAGGACCTATCGGTGTGTTCCGGCAGCTGTCCTTGAGAGCCAGAAATTCTAGGTTTAAGACTGTTAACACCTTCAAACACGTAATCCCTTACCATCAGGCGAGATAGTAGGCAAAGGCTCACGTACCTATGAGAAATAAAATAAAAAGTGAATATATCGAAATTACATATCATAATTTTAATATGTATTTATCCCGGGTTTTTTTTAATTGGTATATTATTACGACTTAATTTGTTCAAATTACTAAGATGTTTCCGTTAGAAGTTATTTGTTTAATTTCATAATAACAAATAATTTAATATAATATATATATAATAACATATATTCCGCCTATAGGCGGAATTGTCACTAGATAAATATAATTTGATTTCCGCAAAGTAACGCCTGAATCTATTCATTAAGTTTTATTTCAAATGTGATTTCATTATCAATTATTATATCTCTATAAACTTCAAAAGATCAAAGATCAAAGATTTTCCGAGAACTGAAAATGGCTGTCGAAACTTCACAAAATGTAGGCAAAACCCACAAAGAATTACAAAAGAGTTAGACGTGTATTATACACGATATCAATCAATATGAGACTTGCAGACCGCGGTGGATATGGGTTTGTATTCATATTTCATATTGCCATCTGACTGCTCGCGATATAGACTAGGAGATAACAGTTGAAAAACGTCAAAGACAAGTTATTTATAAATCAAAATAAATCTTAATTAATAATAATGTTTATGACATAGCGGATAATTTAACAGTTCAAGTAGGAAACTAATATATAAGAACTATGAATATAAGGTAGGCGTACAAGGTTTACACTTTCAGATTGAATTACTTTCTTTTTATGTTATAGGAATGTTATAGGACGGAACAAGCCCGAGGCCCACCTGATGTTAAGTGGACTAACCTCTGCCTATAACAGATGCATTTCGTCAACGACGCCTGAAACGATGTGCATGAAATTTTTACTTAGTAAGTATACAATTTTTGCCATCTTATAATTATAACATTAGTATAGGTACATGTGCACCTTGTTGATAAAATAAATTATTTTGATACTGTACTTGAAACTGAATTATCAACCAGCATATATAAAACCATATCAAACCTCCCCGTGGGGTGCCGGGTTAGAATTGCGCCTCCCCATATCATACCGTGGGTGTCGTAAAAGGCGGCTAAGGGAAAAATACTGGAAGGTGGGCAGCAGCGCCTTCTAAAGAATTGCCATCATACACTGCGATCCCCAAGACGCCTGCCAAGCGTGGGGATTATGGCAAATACCCCCTTAATAGAGTTGGCTGTGTTCAGCAGTGGACGATCCGACTAACCTAAATCAAAGCTCTATCTCAAATCGTCACATTTGAATCACATCACAGTAAAAAAACTTTATAAAAATGTATCTGATTTCTGCTTAAACGCTATCCTCAAACACATTTTATGATAACGTGCTTCGCACTTTAGTGCCAGTATTTTAATTGCTAGCCTATAACCACTATCTTCACACCTGATGGTAGCAATGATTCGGTCGAACATGTTCCTCGGCTCTCAAGAACAGCTGCCGGACCACACCGTTAGGTGCTTGATGACATATTTTCTACTAAAAGGGGTAGTTAACCAGGCGGGCATTCGCAAAATGCACTCCCGCATTGTTATAACGACTGCCATCCTAAGACGACAACTGTGACCGACAGCTTAACGTGCCCTCTACGTATCTCTACGTAGTCAATGCCACTAGCTGTAAAGCAACAGACTTTGCTACCTATATAGTTTTTCGTTTTAGAACAACTGGGCAAGTTCCGCTACGAGCGCTTTTAAACTTATTACGATAGGATCAAATATTACGAAGCGAAGGAAGTTATTTGCATTTTTAAATATGATAAGAGATTGAGCCAGTAATCTAAGTTATAAAGCACCCGTGGGGTGCCGCGTTAGAATAAAACCCCATTTCTTCCCGTGGTTGTCATAAGAGGCGACTAAGGTAAAAATACTAGTGGTGAAGCAGCGCCTTCTGAAGAACTGACAAGTTTTACTGTGACCCCAAGACGCCTGCCAAGTCGATTATGGCAAATTCCCCCAATATGGGAGACCTTGTTCAACGGTGGACATTTAGGTTGATTTTATGATGAATTCTAAGTTAGCCTAAACAAAATGTTTGACCACATTATCATTATCACCATCAGGTGAGATAGTAGTCGAAGGCTAGCCTATCAGGTATTCAAAATATTAAACCTTGCTCCTGCACTATGTATTGAGTTTGTAACTGTGCCCGTTCAGATATAAACAATATTATAGGTGTCGGTCGCCGCACGGCGCAAATGTATGCCCGAGCCGTGGACCATGGCACCACACGGTATACACAGGAACAAATATTTCAAGACTACACTGACGATATGACTCGAGACAAATTTTATGATCAACAAAATACAGAAGGTTCATGTCGTGAGAAACGAAGACGTGGTACGTGGTTAAAATTTTAACACGCCTGTCTTTGAAAACTGCAATATGGTAAATTAATTCCATTGTTGAGATGAGATGTGATGCAAGGGAAAGCAATTGAAAGCGGTTGTGTGTGGTTCTCTCATACAAACGGAGGACGTTCTGCTAACATCACATCAACTCATTTTTTTTAACTAGTAGCAGCGGCATGCCTTAATTAATAGATTACACAACACTACAGCAACTACAATGAAAACAAACACCTACATGTCATGGGTGACAACAATGACATCCTACATTTATGAATTGAATTGATAAACTAAACCGTTTTTGCAGTACATGTCAACTGCAAGATAATCAGGTATTTATGGTACGTAATTGGGAGGGTTAAATACTATGAACTGAGTTCAGTGCTGATAAGGGGGAGAGTGGGAGAAAACATTCGTAACGAACAAGTAGGTACTACGTATGTTAACAAATAGCTTTTTATAGATATACTCCAGTCAGAATTGTTAGGAAGATTTGTGAATTAGAGATAACAATTGACAATAACTATGTATGCGGTCCTCTACTTCTACGAGAAAGGAGGTAGTAGTTAACAATAATCAGGGGACAAATTAAACATACTTAAACATCAGATCAAAACCCAAATTGAAAAGATAACTTATCCCGTGAAAAAACATCTCTTGTAAGCCTTTGTCTTTTCGGGCATCACATTAAATATTGACAAAATAAAAATGTAGAATACCGTTGGACGTGTGCGCGTTAGGCGATGTCGACTAACCGCCAAGGAGTCGTTCCATTTTCGAATTTTTCCCCCCAATAAATATCTTATAGAGTTACAATGAGGGATAAACGGCCAGTGTCTCGGGACCGTTCGGCACTTTAGAATAGTTTATCGTTCACTATTTGAAATTCTGCCATATCTGGTGTTCTTTATGTCTGAGACTGGAAAGCTTTGAAGGGTAAAGCGAGTGAAAAGCATAGCGATTTTACTGAAAAAATATCGGGATTACCCTAGTACTTAGATAAAGTTCGTCTATAGATTCGATTACGTTCCTTGGTCTTTAACTATGAGTGATCGGGACATCTGCATCTGTGTTTAGTTTGCTTTGCGGATTTTGATGATTATTGAATTAAATAGTGGGTACAGATCATTTGATTCGACCACTCAAAGGAGAACCCCTTTATTTTTGGCCGACTTCAAAAAAGGAGGAGGGTAAAATATTTTAAAAATATTTGTTATTATTAAATATGGATTTCCGCAAAGTAACGCCTGAATCTATTCATTATCTAAAGGAGGAGGTATTTTTTTATCTTTGTTTCCTCAGAACTTTTGACTGGATGAACCGATTTGATGATTTTTTATATTTGAAAGCTGATGCTTCCCGTGTGGTTCCGTTTAAATTTCATTAAAGTCGGTCCAGCCGTTTTTGAGGCAGCCGTCAATAACTGAAAAGTGTTTTTATATCTTGGTGATAGTCATTGACAGTGAATGACAATCCGTCCCGAAAGTAACAAGGGTCACTAAAATGGATGAAAAAACATTTTTACCTAAAAATGGAACCGACTTCTACACTGAAAAGTGTGAAATAACTTGCCAAAGTCGGTACCATGCGCACAATATTGTGATAGTAGGTATTTTTAAACTAAATATCATGGTGCTGACTTCATCAAGTTATTTTACACCTTTGAATGTAGAAGTGGGTTCCATGTTGAAGTAAAAATTTTTTTTCGTATATATTTGTAATATCATATTTTATTAAGTACGTAGCATTAGTATGTACACTCACACTAAGACGTATACAATCGAAGCCTACCCATACTAATGCGCATAATTATTGGTAGAATATACTACTTCATTTTATTGTATAAAATAATAAATTTAAATGATAATATTTTTACAAGAAAATTTACTTAATTTTGTTTTATTGCAACTTGCAACATGTTGCAATTTAAAATTATGAAATAAACTTGATAAAACAAATGTTGTAATTAAAAAACTTTAAACTGTTTAAATCGCGTATATTAATCATTATTTTTGTCCCGACGTTTTCGTCCTCGACGACCCCGTGACCACGATCACTGTAGTGTTTGAAACGCGTCGGGACAAAAATAATGATGAATATACCTACGCTATTTAAACCGTTTCAAGTTGTTTAATTAACAATATAAATATTTTTTAACAATACATAAATATTTTTATGGAATTGGAGGGCAAACGAGCGACTGGCCGGTGGTAATAATTAATATGTCAATAATCGCGAAAACCTAATACAACATTAAAATAAATGTTTATTTTTTCTCCTCATTTCATAATGCTCGTAGACTGGAATGCCATGAACAAGCAATTAATTACCAGCTAACAACGTTTCCTCAATGGTTGACTTGTGGTCGTGCGGCAATGATTTTGCTTGTCATGTGGTTTCTAGGTCAATACTATCTATTTATGACACGTGCTTCTTATTTTCAACGTGTATCTTATCTCACTTGTGATTCGAAAAGAGAAAGTTATTTCCGTACCAACGTAAAGTAGTTACTAATTTCGTCATGCCACGCAGGCGGTTCCATGGTGTAATGGTTAGCACTCTGGACTCTGAATCCAGCGATCCGAGTTCAAATCTCGGTGGAACCTGATCTTTTGCAAAAGAATATTTTATGGTTTTTATTGTAAAATATTTTTTTGTGTACTATTTATTGCAACTGCTCATAAATGTTTTGTTATATTCATAATTATTTTATTTTTCTGAATCCTAACAAAACAATATAATAATATTATCTTCCTAGGTAGATAATAAATAATATGTTCTATTAACCAAAATATAGTTAACAAGTAATTCAAATACTTTTCAATCTACCAATTTGAAACAAGAAATAAAATGCAGAAATATTCATCGTACCTATATTTCATATATATTACATAACCAAATACCATATAATCTTTTATAAGGTTTTAGTTTATTATATAAGTATTGAAGAACTAAATTACTTGCAAAGAATATATGTACTTACATTATATCCTCAGAACAATAACTATGCTTTAGTGTGCGCATACAGGAACCTGTTAAATTCAAAGTAAAAAATATAAAAGAATATAAGTAAAAAAAGCTTCTGAACGCTAATATCGTACAAAATATACATTACCACTTCATCATCCGGAAGACGTCTACTGCTAAACAAAGGCCTCCCCTATTTTTGATTGAACGCGACAAGGAACGGCTATTAGCCGCTTATAACCATTGGCTCCTTCTTCTTCTAAGTCGATACTCTCTTGGCAGAGCGGTCGTCATATATTAATGGTGGGGTTGGATAGTACACGCCTCACGATGCCCCATCATTTCTCTCTGCTAGAGGACATCCTGGCGCACTTGGCTACGGAACAATAGGCTAACCACGGCTTTAACGATGTCGTCAGTCCACCTAGTGGGGGCCTACCAACGCTACGTCATCCGGTGTAATGCGGTAGGTACATTATCACTTATTATAAAATAAACAATAATAAATATAATAATTGTCTGGCTCACGTCGTATAAACCAGCTGAGCCTTTTACTACTTGCTGATACAGTTATCAGCCTGATCGTATAGAGCCGAAGATTATGTATGCTTTCCGGCCGCGGCTCCGTCCGCGGGTATATCGGTTATCGCGCAAAACCCCAAACAGTTGGATAAAAACTGTCCTATGTCCTTCCCCGTGTCTCAAACTATTTCCATACCAAATTTCATCCTAATCGGTTAGTTTCAGAGCCTATTCAATGCAAACAAACAATCAAATCTTTTCTCTTTATCATATTATATATACTCCTATCGTTTGAACCAACTAAATTTCCAGAAGCCTCTTAGTAAACAATGTATTCTGCAGAGATGACTAAACCTATATATCTGAAGATATCTACACATAGGTTAGACGAATGTTTGCTCTACTAAACGATTACTAACGATTGCTCTACTAAAGATTGTAGCATTATATTTATCCAAACTTCCTATCCTACACGAGGTTAAGTTGACATTGAAAGCTTTTAGAACTGGCCACTTGTGAACAATGTAATAAAAAAATAAGTTTAAATTTTGCAAATGGACTATTGCCAATATTATTGAGTATTTACTTAATTTATTTGTCATATGTTTAACTATTTGGCGGCAAATTGAACATTGTCTTTGACGTGTGATTTTGCTGTCCAAAACTAGCGTCAAGTTCAAAGTTTTTATACAAATTATCTATTGCCACTTCATATATGAAGGGCACAGGGAAAAAGCCTACTACTATGTCAATATTTTAAAAAATTCACAATCGTATTTTTTAAGTTTAAAACTTCAAATATTTCTTAGTTAAGGTAAAAAGTATGTGTCTACTGATACGTTAATGCGAAATTGCTGTATTAGGTAGTATTTTTCTATAAATACTAATTTAAGCCCCCTCTGTCCACGGAAAAAACGTGCATAGTAAAATTAATCACGTATAAAAACCACACAATAAAGCAAAAGATTTATAGAATTATTTTATACCAACTAACTTCAAATTATAGGGCACTTCCCGTGAACTCAGAATCTTGAAATTTGGTACGTAGCAACGTCTTAATGCACAGATAATGGAAAAAATGCGAAAGGCATACGTTTTTAGTTATATAATGTAATAAAAATATTGTAAATAATTTAAAAATGTTATGGAATTCATTTATCAAAAAATACCATAACTACTACTTTTACTAATATACCTACAAGTTTGTATGCGGAACCCTCGGTGCGCACTTGGCCGGTTTTATTCTTTTAACTCAGTTTGACATTTTTCAAAGACAAAGTCTTCCTAATTATTCTATTTCATACAATTATTCATTATCATCACATCAACCAGAAAACCCACCGTTGAACAAGGTCTCCCTCGATGAGGGGTCGGCCATAATCCCCATGCTTGGCAGGCGTCTTGGGGGTCGCAGTAGGATTATTCAGTTTTTCAGAAGGCACTACTTCCCATCTACTGGATTTTCCGATGTTTTTTTTGTATTATAAACTTTTCTACTAACATAGTAGTATCAAATGTAACTCAGCTTCTGATTACGTCATATATTCTAATAAATCGGAAGTAAAGCGACGACACTTCCTATAATAAACAATAAAGAAAATTCTTTCTATGGAATAATAAGTAATTTCTAATTCTTTTCGAAAAATAAACCAATTCTAGACAAAACCCCAACTCTAACGACCTCAGAATGCTGGAAAGCACACTAAACATTTTTAAACAACAGTCTCAAACTAAAATCCCCCACAAGCCCTCCAGGGATCGTCAAGTTGTGATACTCAAGCTTTGTTTCTACCCTCTAAATATTTTATTAAGTACAAGCGCACCCGCCATCAGTCTTGCGGGACAATATCGCGGGAAGCGTGGACAAATCGTTCCTGTAGCTTGCGGGAAGGATTAGTGGTTCAATAGGAAAAAAGGACTTAGCGGGTTCGATTTTCAAAATAATTCAACAAGCTCTGTTTGTACTCTTTTTATTGAGTATATAAAGAAAGATCGTCATGAGTCTTGAAGGAGAATATTGTGAAAAAATCGTTTCTGTAGCTTGCAGAAGGGTCGGTAGGTATATCAGTACCGTATTCGATTCCAGTCTGATCTCCTAAATTGAATCTCCATAAATTGAGAGGGTTCTCAATTTTTTTCATAGTGATACATTCAATATTTTTAAATACAGTCGCAACCCTCGCCTGGAAGATAGATTTTTCGATTTTTTATCATTATTTCAATAGTATTCGTGGAGTTGTGGCATTAGTGGTAATATATAATTTTTCGATATATTTCCAAATATATTTTGTTACTAAATATAATAACATCTCCTCAGTGTTATATAATGAATTGTAAGTACATGAGACCGCTTAAAATCTTATCGAGGAATTTATAACAAATCAAAGAGAACCAGAATTTTATGAATAATCAGTTCCGTATTGAAAAGTATTGGGTGCTTTCAAAATATTTTTATGTAATACTAACTATGATTATGTGAGATTTAGGTTCTATCAAGAGTGACAACTCTTCGTCGATTCAAACTACCCATAATTTTCCTGTTCGGGCATACCTAATAGTATATTTTTTGTATCATTACCAGTTCTAACATACAAGGACATTTGGGCTCACATATACGTTTAACATGATTATTACATTAGTGGTATCATTTGTCAAATAACAACATACTCATTTAAGATTTAAAGAAAATACATCTATGTCACCAGCAACAACATGGCAATTACTACTTATTTTTCTTGCTGAGCCTATGACTACAATATCACTCTATGGCATTGATTGATCGAAGATATATATAAGCTAAACTTAGAATTGTACTGACTTTAATGGATCAGTACACAATGTTAGGTACTTTTACTTGAGAGTACTGGCTTAAAATACCCTTCAAACATGAAGTGAATGTTGAGCCCACGGCGAGATTCGAAGCATGGACCTGTTGCGCGTAAGCCCGTAGGCATTACCACTGGGCCGTCACTGCTTCAAAAACTTACCGAATCAAACAAATGTTCAATTTGGGAAAAGAAGTCATCTTAACTAAAAATAAAAAATAGAATACGTCAGAAAACAGAGTGAAGCTACTTGCAAAAAATATGAAAGAAAACGAAATGAAGCGAAGAGAACAGTCATGTCCAAACCTCATTTGTCCTCGCCTTAGATTACGTTTGAAATGAAAAACGCGGGTAGTTGGAGAAAACTTTTTTCATTTTACTCTTTGTGTCGTAAATACTTGTCTTTGGAAGTGGCATTTCGAAGTCAACCCTTGACTTGACTGATTTGCGTCGCTGAAAAATGATCAGACGACTTGGAAAAATTGAGGAAGGTAGTTTGCAGTGAGAAGTAAACGTGCAGCATCTGAGAGATTGTTCTCTTTAATGCAAAATTAAAAAGAGCAGCAAATACGGCGATACTTTTAAGCACAAAAATAGCATATCAGCTGTCACTTTGACAGCTGACACTTGTGACATGAATAGCTGTCTTTAATTTGCGGCCTTGAATTAACGCTGCAATATTTATGGAAAATTGGACCACAGGTATCACAGCGCACACGACATCTGTTCAAAGTACCTTTCTGATTACCACATTACAAAGGAACTTAAAAGTTAATCATAAAAATAACCTATAAAGATTTAAGATAGCAGGGAGGGTATAAGGGGGTTTGACAGTTAGATACATATCTAATGACGCTTTTAAATACCCGAAGGGTCAACGAGGTGTTTAACTAAACCATATATGTTTCTCCAGATATGTTTTGGCCCCGACAAATAGGGGTTTACCCCTGCAAGCGTATTTAAAGACTTAATATTATTATCACTCCTTATAATATTTTTTGCATTTTTATGAATATTAGAAGAAGTGATAATAATATTAAGTCTTTAAATACGCTTGCAGGGGTAAACCCTTATTTGTCGGGGCCAAAACATATCTGGAGAAACATATATGGTTTAGTTAAACACCTCGTTGACCCTTCGGGTATTTAAAAGCGTCATTAGATATGTATCTAACTGTCAAACCCCCTTATACCCTCCCTGCTATCTTAAATCTTTATAGGTTATTTTTATGATTAACTTTTAAGTTCCTTTGTAATGTGGTAATCAGAAAGGTACTTTGAACAGATGTCGTGTGCGCTGTGATACCTGTGGTCCAATTTTCTTAGCTATTGAACGGTGTTAACGCAACTTAATTGCATGAAAATAGTAGTTTTTGACAGTATCCGTAGTTTGCCCGCTATTTAGGTTCGATCGCAAGTCAGTGGCTTGCTATCTAGTGTTTTTGATTTATTTGGAATGCTGTAAGCTATTTTGTTGCGATTGCTTTGCTACAGTGGCATAGATAGCATAGGATAGATTTTAGATATAAAAATAGGTAAATGATTTAAATGTATTTATTTAATGTATTGTTTTTTAAAAAAACACTGTAGGGGGGGGTTTTCACTGATGCCTAATTGATAACAGTTTTCATTATTATTTCAGTGGCAAAATATGCAAGCCATAGCACAGCCATACGATAGCGACGCGATTGCTATACAACGATGCAATTAGGAGCTAGAATTAGCAGACTACCGAATTTGACATTTAGAGCAGTTCGATCGCAGAAGCATCGCATTGTTGTGGCGTTTGGTCAATAGCTAAGAGAATCAGGGCCCTGTATTAATTTTCATATCCCTAGCAACATTTAGATTTTTTGGTTTAATACTTATCAGTACCTACCAAAAGGCTTTGTTTTTGTAAGGTAGGGCATTGATGAGGGATCGAGCACCCAACGGTAGGTAAATTCCAGAAGCTATCTGTGAGAGCTAATTTTTATTCTGAGTTAAACCTGTTTCGCATCTTCGGTCACATAATCAATTACCAATTGGTTTGATAGAGATTAAATGCCAGCCAATCAGCTGTAAAAAAAAGTTATCATAGCGTAAGCATCAATTACTTTCTAAAAGCATTCTGGTTTCAACAAATAACACCAATGCGTTCTGTTTCTGTCACTGTGTCACACACTTTGTTTAAATGAAATTCTCTAAAGTTTCAAACATATTTAAATACTATAAATTAACATTCCAGTGCTCGCCGGGAACACGCAGCTGCGCACTCGCCCTGATGTTGAGCATCTGATATGCTCGAAACCCCAGCCGACGTATTCGATCCCTAACGTGAGTGTTTTTCGGATAAATTTATAATATTGAATTAGGACTCACACTAATGTAGATAAAACATTAAATTATCCCAATTTTATATTGGTTTTGCCTAGACTTAATAATTTACCAAAAACTCATAGGTATCAACTCAATAGCACTCGATCCTTTCAATATCGAACATAGATGCGAAACAATATGCAAACTCAACTCTTTACCGCTTCACCAGTCTCCGGGGAAATTCCATATCAATATGCATCATCCCGTCACTCTACTGATGAAGCCTGGAGAAAGCATCCAAGGGAGAAGGGGGAAATCTTAATCCAATACGGAGCGACAGCAAAATGATTTATGTACTGGGTTATATTGTACGGCGATTGGGGTGATAAGATGTTGCTGGGATGATTTTTCCCAATTCTTGCCGTATAAAAAAACATATTTTTAATCTTTATTCTTTACCAATGCTACTGGTAATGTTGTTTTCAATCTTAAGATAGATCTGTGTTCATGCGAAATTTATGTTAGGAAAATATTTGCTAACACTGTTATTCTAGAATCTAGAGTGTACTTAATTGATGCAAGTATTTTTATAGGTGTTATTGTCACTTATAATTCGTTGCATACTAAAACTTGAAATGCAACAATTTTTGCATTAACTTAGGATTAAAATGGCAGAACTGATATATAAGGAAAGAATATAGTTGTGCATTTATTCATGTCCAAATAAAGCTCCCAGTATTGATATTCATATTGACCTACCATTATCACATAACAAATTACAACTCGCTTGTAAGACCTTATTTAGATATAAGGTCTAACTCTCATCCCTCTTTCAATGTTTCAAGCAAACTTCTTAATAAGCTTCTTCATCATATCCATTCCTTAATCACACAAGATTATTTTGCTAATAATACACAGGAAAATATTAATAAAAAGTGTTGGCTCAGGTTATTTTGCCGACCGCCTTAGGTTTGGTACCCTTATGGTACGAAATTTTACCGTTACGTATTTTTACGTCACCGTGAAGGTTGACATTTTCCGCATACATTAGAAGCACCTCTAGCGGAAACGTGAGCGAACTAAAATATGTACGGCAGAAAACGTACAACTTTAAGGTTATGTATAAGTATGGCAAGTATAAATCACATATTAGGTGTAGAAGAAGTTTTTATAACAATTTATTAAATAGTTTCCGGGGCATATGACGATGTTACAAGCGGGTGAAATCTACCTACCTAATTCTTTGGTTCTGACGATTTTTGTGATTGTTTATATATATATATATATATATATGTGTGTACCAGCTCCAAGCGAGACTGCTAAAATTCCAATTTTTCAGAAGAAATAGAAATAAAATTGAAACCGTGAGAACCAAAGCTTTTGCAGACACAATTGATTTTTGTTGCGTTTCAATAAGATCCTCACCGCCTTAATCTTAACCTTTAGAAAATAATTCATTCGTTTAGGTATATCAAAGACAATTTAATTCATTTTACAAATATTAATTTCGGCAGGATTGAATCCCGGTGTCAATAAAGTGTCTCCCGGTTTTACCATAGAGAACATAGAATAGTCCTAGCTACTATTCATTTATCCATGGGGTTTCCGCACTGAGCACCCATATTCCTCTGTCTTCGCAGCGAAGGCGCTATGGAAACGGTGGAAACAGATAGATATGTATAAATTTTAAATACCTATCATGATTTGCGAGTTGAAATGCACTTTATTGCTTCGTAGGTACAGTCGCTTATTTATTGGAATTACTTTGCAGAGTGATCCTTCTGGTCTATTTTATTCTGCGACAATAATAATTATTTGTAATTAGTATTTTCACAATTCTATCTTTTATTAATTTAAGTGTATCTTCTTTACTGCCTACATTTGGTTTCTCGATCTACATGTCTAGTAGGACATGACAACATAGAGAAAACATTTGAGCGTCGTCTTAGCGGCCCAGCGTGTCAGCAATACACTCAACGCGCACCTGTGCTCTATCATATTACCTCCTTCGACCAGCACGCTTTTATCAACGACCTGAGGATTACACATGGATTTTTGTAAACAGTAAAACATAGTACTAAGTAACTTCGACGTCTCAGTGTAATCAATGACAAGTCCACTTACCGATTTTCTGGGTTTAGCCTCTAGTCAAATGTTATTGGTTTTCCTTACAGAAAATTCTCATTATAGCACCATTGTCCATGAAGCCATGATGGTTGAGCAGTAATAGCTATGGACAGCTGTGCCGCAGGTCCATGGATGAATCCTCACCACCGCCGCGCCGGCTTGAACTTCATCACAAAAGGTTAGGCAGGCATTTTGCAAACGCACGCCTGGCTAGCTACCAGCATCAAGTAGAAAATCTGTCGCCAAGCACCTAACACTGTGTTCCGGCAGCAGAACTTGAAAGCCAGTAAAATTACAGGCACATGAGATAACTGTATGTCTCAGGGTGACGGCCGCAGTACAATTTGTCACTTGTGTCGAAATGCATCTGTTATAGGCAGAGGTTAGTCCGCTTAACATCATTTGGGCCTCAAGCTAATTCCGTTACAATCACATAAAAGTGAAATAATAAAAATAGCAATATACGACTAGGTCTGAAAATAACTAGTTTAAAGACAAGGTGTAATACAGCGCTGTCCTACGCTCCCTTATAAATTATAATGCAGTGACACTGATGTTATATGAATAGATACAAATTGAAATTTACAATGACAGTGAAACAATGTAAGGCCTTATTACAAGAAGCAATCAGCGTTAGAACACACAGCCTAAAGACACATTCAATAAGAGCTATGAGGAGTATCATCGTAATCCATCTACAACGCCTGATTTATTTGTTTTTCTTGCAGCTGGTTCCAAATTTTGGCAGTGCGAGGTAGGAAGTGCCGTGAAAATTGCAAGGTTGTAGACTTCCAGACAGCGACATGAAACATCATGCTTTGTCGGGACGTCCGTTGGGGAAATTGAGCTGCAGGTGGTAAATCGAACAGTTCCTCGGAACACTCCCCGTGATACATACGGTAAAAGATGCAGAGCGATCCAACATCTCCACGCAGTGCCAAAGGTTCGAGCCGACCGGAGAGAACTTGATCGTCAACGATTCGAGTCCCTCCGCGTTGAATGCGGTCAAATGGCAGAAGCTGGTACTGGGGAGCTCCCGCCCAGAGGTGAGATCAGTACTCCATGTGAGGCCGAACCTGAGCCTTATAAAGTTATGTTAAGTTGTATGACGTACGAGTATGTATACTTTGGCAGAAACCACTTTATTTTTGAAGAACAGCTATTTCATATGTATAACCTATTACTCGTAGTGTATAACATTCCCAAGTAGGTTACTTCTTATTCTATACTCAAGTTGCAATGTGCTGTTACACATACTTTGTATTGATAATGTTGACGAAACACTGGTCGGTAGCAATCCAGGAGTTTCCAAATTCGAATTTGCAACTGGCCAGTCAGTAAGTATTCCAAATTCAAATTCAGCAGCACCGAGTCCCGTGCGGAGTGGATCGCATTCCAGAGCGACGCGACGTCTACTCCCGGTTTATATTATGTCCGTGATTTATAGCATCGAATTCTCTTCGGTAATTAGTGCGTGCCGACCCTGGCAACCGGGAGAGGGCCGGTGCTACAATTCGGTTGAATTTGTATAGCAGTTGGTTAATTAATTGAGAGTTTGCGTACGTTACTGGTGTGCTTCAAAAAGTTTTATTTAAGTCTATATTAAGAGTGTATGTTAGTTGGATGTGAACATTATTGTGTTTGTCAAAGATTGAATATGGTGGGTTATCGAAATTTGTTTCAATATAGTTATCATTAAAACAATTCCATATAGTTTTTATCTTTGCTGTCTTAGGTTAGCTATGTTATGTATCGCTTCGATGCCTTCATAATCAAACTACCACAGCTTGGATAATAGTTAGCCTGATTTTGTGTATGTAAAAATTAAACATGAGTCGAACACATTCAGTTGTCGATTCCAACCACCCCCCGTTGATAATATTATATGATATTGATATGAATCTAATAGTTATAAATCTATCTTTTAGAAAATCTCAAATATGCTAGGTATTTTGTTTTATAAGTCAAAAATCTTACAAGTGGCGACGCCTGAAAGCAAACTTTATTACAATTATTTCCTTATTTTGTCCTTCTATGTGTTGATGAAACATATTTATTAAAATAATTGTTTTGTCTTTCATTTTATGAATATAAAATATGACATACTAATTGTGATATACGAAAAGGAATCATGATTTAAACTTAAAACTGTTCCAAGAATTATGGAATGCCGTTATTTTTTCTGCCCGTGGTTTGCCGGGTTACAATGTCACCTACCTCTGGGTGTTGTAAGAGGCTACTAAAGGTAAAATACCGGAAGCTGGACAGCAGCGCCTTCTGAAGAACTGATATCTTAAACTGCGATCCCCAAGATGCTTGCCAAACGTGGGGATTATAGCCAACCCCCCCGAGGTTGTGTTCAGCAGTGGACAACCCGGATGATACAGTACAGTACAGTTACTTTTGCAGGCTGCTTTAATATAGTATCTACTCGGTATTTAAAAGAGGCTATATTTCGTAAATCTAAATCTACCGTTAACAAAATTCTTCCTAACCTTGGGAGCCATTCCATAAAATTTAATCATCTCAATTGATCTTGACGTTTTGTGCAACCGGTCCCTCGTCGCGGATTACCGGAGATTGAGTTTAATCGGCCGCTACCATTAATAACGCACGCCGTTAATTGAACTTCGTAGCGCCGGCCATATTTCAAACAACATTTAGTAGCTAGTACTGTAGGACGCACTTGATTGAATGCTACATTACTAACCAACATTTAGTGACAGGATAACAGCTTGTTGTTTTGTATAGACCATCTTTTCCATAGTCACAGCAGTGAAAATATTAATGTGATATAATTTGAACTTAGAATTGAACATGAGGATGGTTGGTAACAATGATAGAAGATAATTGATTTCCGGGAGATATCGAAACCTTGTAGGGTAATTCAGGTATTTAGAAGAAAATTTAATAAATCACTTTAAAGAATGGCAGAGTACTTAAACTTTAATAAGTAATTGTAAATCGTAACAGCTATGTTTTTTATTTCATTTTATGCATGAAGCATAAAGTTAGCCTTTGGCCACTATCTCACCTGATGGTAAGTGATGATGTGGTCGAAGATGTTGTTCAGGCTAACCTAGTAGTAGAAAGCCAGTAGGCTCTCAAGGACAGCTGCCGGAACACACCGTTAGGTGCTTGGCGACAGATTTTCTACTCGAGGGTGGTAGCTAGCCAGGGCATTCGCAAAATGCCCTACCACCATGCAAAATATAGATTTGACATTGTAAGCTTGTTACTTGATATTTGTATTTAATATACTTTTTTTATTATATAATTGTGACGGAACAAGCACGTGGCCCACCTGAAGTTAAGTGGTATCCTCTGCCCATAATAGATGCATTACGTCACAAATGATGAACTGCACTGCGCCGGTCACCTTGAGACATAGTTGTTAAGTCTCATCCTGTGCCTGTAATTTTACTGGCTCTCGAGGACTGCTGCCCGAACACACTGTTAGCTGCTTGGCGGCAGATTTTCTACTTGTAGCTAGCCAAGCGGGCATTCGCAAAATGCCCTTCTACCGTGCATTGAAGATCAAGCCGGCAATCAATACTTATCATATTAAGTAAATATTGTGCACTTTTTGATCTCAGACGGAATACAGTGACCTAACTATACTTAATGTTAAAATGTTTGTTGTATTAAAACAAATAAACATTTAATTTGAATATATTTGAAGCCATAAGTGCTGTAATAATGACATTGATTATGATCAGTTCAAGAAGGCCCGAAGCCTTTTGTATACAAAATCCTGATATACGATGATTCTTCTCCGTAGTTGCTGTATACGATTACCTTTGTAGTTAAAACAGGAGTAAAGTTTAAGATCATCAACTGATTTAAAATTTAACTTTGGTTTCGAGTTGTGGTCTTCCAAATTATATCCTAAATTCGCATGGGGTACATTCCCTTCTCATCTGCAACAAAAAATGTTACGAAGGGGTAATAGGATTAAATTAATGTCATACTTACATAACTCGTAGCGAAATTTGCTTAGCTGTTCTTAACCGATCAGCAAAGTTAAGCAACGTTCGCCGCGGTCATGAGCTGGATGGGTGACCGCTAGTGACAGTACTACTGAGAGCTGCCGTGCTTCGGAGAGCACGATAAGCCGTCGGTCCCGTTTGTTGTCTCAGGATGGCAATCGTTATAGCATGGTAGTAGGGCATTTTGCGAATGCCCGCCTGGCTAGCTACCACCCTCAAGTAGAAAATCTGTCGCCAAGCACCTAACGGTGATGACTTAAATTTTTCCTATCATATATTTGTGATTTTGTATTGTAATCCGCATAGCAGGCGTTATTGCAAACATAACACCGGTGTGTTCCGGCGGCTGTCCTTGAGAGCCAGTAATTCCAGATTGGCCTGAACAACATCTTCGACCACATCATCACTTACCATCAGGTGAGATATTATACGAGTGCTGTTATGTTAGTACCCTTTTCATCATCACAAAAAAGTTAATTTAGGCATGTCTAATGTATTCCAAGTTCAAATTAAACGTTCACAATTTCCCCGCGTCCGTCCCTTGCCGTTATTTATGAACAGTCACTGAGCTATGTAATAATCCTGTGCGGGATTTAATTTGTCTGATTTCCACACTACGGTGCGAGAGAGACGACGATACCTCAACGGCTTGCAGATAGAAGAGTACCGAGAGATCGTTAGCGGTTACAGCAGAACGGGTTAAACGGAAAATCGGAAAAGGTTTTTTGTTTAAAATACGAGTCAGGATTTGTTCAGCGGTCTAAACGTAGATTTGCGCTAATGTGTGTAGATTAGGTAGGTAGGTTTATGTTTTGCATACAAAGATTGTATTGAAAATGAAAAGGAGTACCGAATATATTCCCGGGTATAATTTCCAACTCAAATTAGGGTTATTGAAGAAATTCTGTGTAGCTGACTGGATCATAAAACTATTTCGTTTACGGCCTTTGCACGTTTTTGTATAAAATGTAAAAATATAAATTTAGATTATAATTTGTAACGAAAATGATATCGCCTAAATACAAAAAAAAATCGTTCGCCGCCGTAGAAAGGCGTAGTGTGGGTAATGTTTTTTTTGCATTCTCTTACCATGGCACTTTTTCATAGATAAGAATTGGCATGCCCTTTTAATACGATATATAATATGTATGTTCGTACTTATATAACAATTAGGGTAAAACAATTATAAAGCAATTTCTCTATCAGTTCTTTTCTACTAAAAAAGTGTGCGTGAAAATAAGTTATTTTTTAACTTCTATCATCAGTTTTTATGGTAAGATTTTAGTGAGATGAGAGTAATATTAAGCTTTTTAATTTATACACAAAAAAAGGTTTCCCACTGTTTCTTCTTTCCGAAATAGTAAGAAAAGTTTAATATTTGTATGACTACTAATGAATGATATGTAAAGTATTAATAGAACAATACTCCATACATCCAAACCGTAAACAATAATCACTTATATCACGTGTTGTCTACAGGTAATTCTTCCAATAACGAGCTAAAATATTTGTAGTGATATGAAAGCAAAATATGGCGTCTGAACTTTATCGTAATAAATATGTTTTCCTTAATTTCATACTTTCAGCAAAATAGAATCAGAATCAGAATCAGAAATCTTTATCGGCCATTATAACCGTAAACGTTACACTAGGCAAGTCACTTTACAATTAGGTTGGTATTAATTTCAAAACATTATTGTATACTAGAAAATTATGATAACGAACTACTTAATCTAACATGTTAAAGGTTTTCATAATTGCAATATGATATGTATTACATATGGACAATGATTATAATTTATAATAACAATTTAAAATTAATATAGGTACATAATACATAATATATAAATTCATGTGAATGATACAAAATAAAGATTAAGTCAATAATATTTCATAAAATCATATTCTATAGACGATAAAACTAATATTAATAAAAAAACAGAGAAAAAAAGAAGAAACTGGCATTTCACAAATTCGATAATGTCAATGGTCAAATTAGGAATGGCGGTAAAATGTATTAAATTAATTTTTATTAAATTTTGTTATTGTTCATAATTCAAAAATAAAGATTCTGATAACGTCATATTCATAAATTCGTTAATATTGTATAGAGGATTATTAACAAAAAATATTTTTGTTGTTTGTTTAGTTATAGTATGAAGTGCAGTTCGTACGTAATAGGAAAAATCCTGGAACATATTCCTTACCGTAAACAATACCATATAATTACTTATTGTCTTCAAGGACGGCCCTTAGTGTGGGACGCTACATGCGTAGACACTTTAGCGCCGTCACACCTTTCTGAAACCCACGTGAGGGCTGGCGCCGCGGCTACTTCGGCAGAGCAACTCAAGCGGCGCAAATATGCTAACCTGGGTATGGGTTACATATTTGAGCCGTTTGGTGTAGAGACGTTGGGTCCGTGGGGACCGGGAGCTCATCGTATTTTCCAAAATCTATCAGAGCGCTTGGTCGATGTGACGCGTGATCAAAATGCTGGCACCTATTTGGCTCAAAGAATAAGCATTGCAATTCAACGGGGCAATGCTGCCAGCATGCTGGGCACGCTGCCAACTGATAGTGGGTTAGAGCATTTGGACTCCCTATGAGTCCAAATGCTTTTACTGTAGTAGCTCTAGTATTGTAGTAGCTGTAGTGTTGTTTATTGTCTTCAAGTGTTTCTTCCATTAACAGTGTTAATAGTCTCCCTCACCTACAGACACCAACGCCAGTAAAACTTGACACAGCTTTTATCTAAAATCCACGTTATTTCAGGAAAATACAGGAGTTATAAAAGCTCAAGACACTCTGGTCCACCCAAACAATGACCAGAATAATCTGAGCTGGTACAGTGTCAACGTTCACCTGTAATCGCAGCTTCATTACTTGCGACCAGGGAGGGGTGGTAGGTCTGCGTATGTTTGTTGTTAATTTATTGTTCTACGACAATTAATCAGTCTAAATCGCCCTTGACGGATCGCGACAATGGGCTTAAAAGGTATTGTACCTGCTTTAAAGAGATCAGCGTTAATGTTGGTGTAACTACGAGCTTAGCTAATGATATGTGGTAGTCAGGTTGCTGTATTCGATAATTGAATGTCATATACAATATTTTTCCGTTTTGCTTATTTTGGCATCGATCAATTCTTTCTGATATCGAAAACGCAACCATCTTGTAAACAACAATGTAGTGAAAGTGTCACACAATACAGAAACAGAAATGAAGATGGGCTGGTCAAAGCCTTCGTGGACCCAATAAGTGGATCAAAATCATTGTCAACTAGTTCCACAGAGAGAAAAACGCGGGAGACCAGACAAGGTACGCTGACAGTGTATGGACTGCGACGGGAGCCGTGTCACATAAAGTGCAAGTAGTTCAGATTGGACGAAGTCTAGAGGGCAAACGGCTTACAATGTTTAAAATGACGTTAAATGTTTGGTAAATAATGTAATTATAACACGTAATATTACTTTTAAACTTCAACATGAATATAAATTAGTCACATACAAATATATAAATCAAAATCGATTTAAGACCAAAGAACCTAATTTAAAAATTAAAAGTAATAAACCATCTTTCATCGTGCTTGGAACAAAGGACCCTGTAGCACTAACAACGACCAGCGTTTTCTGCTACTCTATGGTCAGCCTATACTCCAGGTATAGCCTGGAAAGGGAGTCCAGACCTATGTTTCTCAATAGATCCTCTTGTGAAGCCGATTGCTTCAATGTACCCACAACCTGTCTATATATCTATAGAGGGATATTACCAGTTCGTTGTAGTCTCGCTGTTCCTCCTGTAGCGGTTGAGACAACAGGTTGTGTCTATATATCTATAGAGGGATATTACCAGTTCGTTGTAGTCTCGCTGTTCCTCCTGTAGCGGTTGAGACAACAGGTTGTGGGTCGCATATAGCAGTAGCACCTTCTGCAGCTGTGGAAGTGATCCTCTGTGTTCGTCTGAGGTGGGTTGCGGCAATGATGCTCACACATGTAGTTTCCTTGATGCTCAGGCCTGGCCTGAGGATGAGCCTCTATCCAGGGAATTAGGAAAGACTTCGAGCACACGGGAATGTTGAAAATTGCGAGATTACTTGGGATAATTTATTTTGAGGCGTGGTGCCGCGGGAACATTCCAGAGATTTGACACAGTTCTAAACCATGATGACCATTGTTTTCCACCATTGAGCCGCAAATGCTTAAATGTTATGAATAGTTCGAAGTAGTAACATCCTATAATATTCATGATAATTTAATTCAATAAGTAACTTCTATTCAGACACCAAAGACACCATTATATTGAAATGTAAAATGTGTACCTATGTAACTAATTCTATGGCGTAGTGTTTTTACAAAACCTTTTTCATTTAAATTGCTCTCAATTGCCAGTCGTCACCAGCCAGCTAAACAAACGGACTGGCCACAAAGAAAACTCAACAAAACACAATTTGTAATTCGAACGCCGCCATTAGTGACGCGCAGCACTTGTTTCGCCGTTCGTTAGCCCGCGACCATTTGTTTGCCGCAATTCGACCTAATACCGGGATTGTACTAGGATAATCCCGGGATCACGAATCATGACACTATTGTTGTAAGTGTGAAACCGACGCAAATAGGCCTACGGCTTTTCGCGCCCCTATCCCTATTTGCTTTAGCAGACGAAACTGATTCTTAACAACAAGAGTTACAGACTAAGTTTGTTTGATTTTGGATAGGGTTTGGTGAATCTGCATTACAATTTCATTTTTCGAATCTCTATTTCAGACCTTACCAATTTCGACTTCTGTGCATATAGTTTTAAGGTTGAAAATGTTAATACATTCAACTGTTTCTTGTAACGTTTTCGCAGTAATATCTACGAGTATTATTTCATTCAATGCATATAGAGCAGAATGTAGAGTTCTTTTTGAGTGAATTTTTATTTCTAACAGCTTATTGTGAGTTCATAAAGAGATTACTATTTTGCGAGGTTTGGGGTGGTTTGATCAAATATTGGTATTCGCTTCTCAAATGGCTCGTGAAGTTTAACTTGTGTCAATATTGTGTTTACTTGTTTGGACTTTCTGGACAATATTGTTTGGTCCAACAAGGGAAAGGCATTATACACTTTTTCATACATTCTTCTCTCGTAATGATCTGTTATGAGATGAGATATTGGCCTTCTCTCCGAGTTGGTGGGTGATCCCACTATCAACATCAGCAACAACAGCCAGAAGATATTAACTGTTATACATAGGACTCTCCTTTTAAAGGCCCCATGAAATGAATCGAATCTTAATTTATGTAAATAATTTGATCGTTTGTTTGGACTTTCTGCAGTCTTGTTTGATCTATTGATGGTAAGTAGTTACATATGGACGCTTGGAACACCAGGGACTTAGCTTGCGCGTTGCTGATACTTTGAAAAACTATTGCACCTCCTCGTGGAGAAATCTATACCTAAAGTAGTCCCTGGAGAAAACCTATGCAGGTGGAAATGATTTATAGCACTGTGTGTGATCTTTTGGGCTCGAACAAAATATTAAACTATTAAGATTTTAGAAAAATATTACATAAACTTTTATTTTTATTTTAGGTCTTGCGCTCTGAATCGAAACCTCCTGTGTAGCTACGTGAAGAATCGAAATGCGTCGAAAAATTTTCCGATTAGACTGTGAGGCATTTATGACGGCACGTCGGCTTAGCAGGTAAATTAGACAAAATTGTCACTAGAAAATATTTTACATTTGCAAATGTTTTTTTTATACTAATCTAATGTTTCTTAATATATTAGGTCCTTACATATGAAATTGGCGTTTTGTATGGGAGGAACAAAAAGTCGAATATTTTTTAATATAATATATTTAATTAATCAAAGTATGAACCATTATTTTCTATGCACTTTTGCCATCTCATAGGTAGTTCATTGATCCCTTTACTAAAAAAACCAGTCGGACGGGAATCAATAAAATCTTTGAAGGCGATTTGGACTGCCCCATCGGAGTTGAATTTTTTCCCTTGCAAGAAGTTATCCAAATTTCGAAAAAAATGGTAATCTGTTGGAGCAAGGTCCGGGGAGTACGGAGGATGTCTTAGACTTTCCAATTGAAGCTCTTCTAATTTAGTAGCCGTCTGTAGCGCAGTGTGTGGTCTAGCGTTGTCGTGAAGCAGCAGTGGCGTGGAGCGATTGACCAGCCTAGGTTGTTTAGCCGCTAGCTTTTCCATCATGGTTTGCAATTCCTGACAATAGACATCAGCCGTAATAGTCTGGCCAGATTTGAAAAAACTGTAATGAACAATACCGGCACTAGTCCACCAAACGCTTACAAGTAACTTTTTTGGGGTTAATTTTCGCTTGGGGCAGGATTTGGCTGGCTGGCCAGGATCTAACCATTGCGCTGAGCGCTTCCGATTATCGTAAAGAACCCATTTTTCATCACAGGTAATGATTCGGTTTAAAATACCTTCATTATTGTGCCGGTTTAGTAATGTAACGCAGCAGTCGACGCGCGTTTGCCGGTTTGTTTCAGTCAATTCGTGAGGTACCCACCTTTCAAGCTTTTTAATCTTCCCAATTTGCTTCAAGTGAATTAAAACAGTTTTATCACTAACGTCGCAGCCTGCAGCTAACTCGGACGTGGTTTGCGATGGATCCGCTTCCACAATAGCCTTCAACTCTTCATTATCAACTTGAGTCTCAGGCCGTCCACGGGGCTTGTTCTGCAGGTCGAAATTTCCAGAACGAAAACGTTGGAACCAAAAACGAACTGTGTTTTCTTTTGCAACACGACCGCCATACACATCATTCACCCTTCGAGTTGTTTCCGCAGCACTAGTGCCACGGCGGAACTCGTACTCGTAAATAATGCGATATTTAAGGTTTTCCATTTTGTAAAATGAGTGACGCAAACAGAAAAAAACAAAAGAAAAAAAACAAATGAATGACGATCATCGAAGCACAAATACATGAGTCTATAGCTGTACAAATTTGAATTTGGAATTCCTTACCAAAGAGGAGAAATTCGTGATTAAAGTGGCCAGTACGAAAAACGCCAATTTCATATGTAAGGACATTTTTACATATTTATTGTTATAAAACGTACGTATAAAGACTGATACGTAAAAGTTAAATTAAATAAAATGTTATTTGCACGAAGTTGTAGTTTAACCGTTTTACCTATTCAGTCAAATTCGTGTAGTCAACTGCAACTACGTTAACGTATTATAACGTAAGGAAGCACTAAACCTTACAGGTCATAACGTGAACGTCGTCGTTTATAGAGTCGGCCTATGTCTTCTTGGAGAGTTCACACCTGGCGACTTTCTGATCTTCAGTACATTGTATCATTGTTCTGGCAGTCTTGCCTAATAGACGATTTGATTTGTTGTTAATGTGTTTAATAAACGTTTACGTAGTTGCGCTTGTGTGTCTCTCCGTTTTGCAGCTATGTAAATTGAGCCTTATTTGAATATGGCTTGAAAACCAGACTTTATTTCTATAATATGAAGGAGATTGTAAAGTTCTTGACATCCGGTTTAATGGCAGAGCTCACACTTGTGAGCTCAGCTCACTAGAACACTCTTTGTTTATTTCTAATCCATTGAGATGATTTTAAGATATGTGATGTATATGTACCTCTCTAAAAAAAAATATCGAACCTGCTCACAAAATTTCACGAGAATCAGTCGAGTGGTAATAGCTATGAACTGCAGTGCCGCAGGTCCATGGTTCGATCCCCACGGCCGCTGGCTTGAGCTTCATCGAAATCGTGGAACGAAATTTTGCTAATGCCCGCCTGGCTAGCTACTCGTACCACCCTCACGTGGAAAATCTGTCGCCAAACATCTAATAGTTTGTTCCGGCAGCAGTCCTTCAGATCCAGTAAAATTACAGGAACATGAGACTGCACAACTGTATGTTTCAGTGTGACGGGCGCAGCTTAATTTTTCAATTGTGGCGGAATGCTTGTTATGATAGGCAGATGTTAGTCCACTTAAGATCAGGTGGGCCTCGCGCTTGTTCAGTTACATGAACGAAAAAGAAATTCAACGACGGGGAACAACCCGAAATCCTGACTATATAATGTGTATGAACTATAATTGCAGATGCTGAAACTCAAGCGCTTCGCTCGCCATCTGGGCTCGCTTTGTCATTAAAAATTGTACATCGTATATATATTATTTTCTTCGTGATATACATCGCATCGTATGTTGAAAAGGACGCACAATGGTCGTTCGATAATTATCGGGTATTGCCACGTTTTGACGACACCCACGAGTCTAATACTTTTCGGAGACGACGACGATTCGACTTCAACTATACATTTGAACGCTAGATATTTATATAAGGTTGTTAGCACAACAGTGAATCCTTTAAAGGTGGTTAAATACTGTTCGATAATTTTGTATCAGTTATTGCAACATTTTGGTGACACGCGTATGTGAGATATGATATGCTTTGGAGACGATTCGCCTGAATGACAACACTTTCTGCGAACTTTTCTTCGTGGTTTTACAACAGCTCTGTTTCTAAGCAAAAGGTAGGTAACTGTCTCGAACAACTTCCTATTATTAATAGATTTAATTACCTAGTGACTTTAATATTTTCAAATAATACTCTTACGCATTTTCTTCAGTAAATACTTTATGTACCCTATACTTTATTCCAGCGATGTCTTCCTTTAAACGACGTAAATTTTATTTATCCGTCGCGAGTTAAGTTGCCATTAAATTCATTGCTCTTCGCCGCAGGAGTAATGTGTTTTCGATTTGCGTGCAAAGTCGTTACGCCTGAACATAACGTTGGAGCAATAGTATGTGGCAGGCTTTATAACTTTTTAATGTTTGCTGGCGTTTAAAATGTGAATTTCTTTGCTAAGGTTTTAGGCCGTTAGGAACTCCTTGTAAGTTGTTTGTATCCAAGTATATTTAGTATCCTTTTGTGAAAAAATTTTGATAGTATTCAACAATCATCAATAGCAGCATCGAACAAATCCTCCCCCATCAATGGGGATCACCATTTTTTTTTTTATGCCTGACAGATTAGCTTTTGACCACTATCTCAACTGATAGTAAGTGATGATGTGGTCGAAGATGTATTTCAGGGTAACCTGGAATTACTGGCTCTCAAGGCATGCTGCCGGAACACGCACTTGGCGACAGATTATCTACTTGAGGGTGGTAGCTAGCCAGGCGGGCATTCGCAAAATGCCCTACCACCATGCTATAACGACTGCCATCCTAAGACGACAACCGGGAACGACGGCTTATCGTGCCCTACGAAGCACGGAAGTGCTCAGTAGTAATGTCACTAGCGGTCACCCATCCAACTCATGACCGCGGCGGACGTTGCTTAACTTTGCTGATCGGTTAAGAACAGCTAAGCAAACTTGGCTACGAGCGGAAAGCCTTGGCAGGTGTCTTTATGGAATCGCAGTATTAGATGGCAGTTCCACAGAACGTGTTGTTGCCCCCCTTCAAGCATTCTTCTCTTCGTCATCATATGTATACTAATCGATACCGATTTTTTTTTTATCGAAGTATGTTCCCGTTTGACCACACCCTGCCTGATGTTAAGCATTGATGTGGTCTAGGTTGGAGCACGCTTACCTAGAAGAAGAAACCTATTAACTCTCGATTTGAAGACACCCATGTTGTATTCATCGGGAAAGACTGACCACGGTAAGAAGTTCCACTCTTTCGCTGTACGCACGAGAAAAGTGGAAGCGAAGCGCTTCGTACGAGTCTTGGGAATATCAACCATGTACGGATGGCGCCTCTCCGTTTGTTTGGACGTCCGATGGAAAAAGGGTGAGGGCGGAACCAAGTCGTTACCATATAGAATCAATTGTTTTTTTTTAAGGTTTTCATACCCAAAGAGCTTAACGAAGACCCATTTTTGTTATTCTGCTATCGGTATGTATTTCCGTCTATATGTTAGTAGTATCTAGCTTGTAATGATGACGTAGCACACGCCCTACTAGCGCTAGTAAGACTAGCGATTGGCTTGTTTTGACCGACGTCAAAATAGGAGGAGGTATTTAATTCAACTGTTTGTTTATGTTTGTTACCTCAGAACTTATGACTGGGTGAACCGATTTTGATGATTTATTTTTATTTGAAAGCTGATACTTTTCGCGTGGTCCCATTTAAATTTCATCAAAATCGGTCTAGCTGTTTTTGAGTTACACTCCAGTAACTGAATACTGTTTTCCTATCTTGATGATATACATACTCGTACCTAGTCATTGACAGATAATGACAATCGCTTTCGTCAGTAGCAAGGGTCACAAAGAGGATGAAGAATTTTTTTTATCTAAAAATGGATTCGACTTTAACACTCAAAACTGTGGAATAATTTGTCGAAGTCAGTACCACGCGCACAATATCGTGATAATAGGTACTTTTGAACTATCATGGTACCGATCTTTAAAATTATTGCACACTTTTGAGAGTTGTAGTCGGTTCCATTTCTAGGTAAATTTTTTTTCTATGGCCCATGTTGCTCGCCCTTTGTACGGGGATACGAGAAAAAGAGTTTTAGATGAAGATGAAGTGCGAGGAAGAGTTTTTATAGAAGCAAGCAAGTCTTAAAAAATGGAGGGTTCGATATTATATAGGTAACTATACTTCCTACACTGAGAAAACCGACTTAAAGGCTTAAATCAAATTTGACCTTTTACCATTGAATTGTAACTACGTAAGATGAATTCACAACTCTTAAAATGATTTTCACCAATGAATAAAAATTTACCATGTTTTATAATAAACACAACCGTCAAAAACGCCTTCCGTAAAGTATTTTCAGAATTGCAACTTGTTATACGATAATAATTGCAGTATTGACCATAAAATATACCTTACTTTTACGGCGGTTTATATACGGTGATTATCACTATAACGTACGACTTAATCAGCCTTATCAAAAGTCAATATTTAAGTAAGACCACAAAATACACCTTAAATGAAGACGAAAAGAAACATTCGCCTTCACTGACCTCGTTTAACCCCTTCTAGTTGGAAGGCGTTTTTGTACGTATTTACGTTTGGTCGGTTTTTCGCCTTATACCATATAAATTGGCCGTCATTAGGGCGCTTTTGACTTTAGATTTTTCTCAGTGTATTAGCTAGACCGGTAACAAACTGGCTCCGTAGCAATCGGGTAGCCACCGATGAAGATAAAGCAATGTGCAACAAACACAAGGTAATATGCTTCTCTGTTTGCAGAATCTTAACTCTTAAATGCTTGTAACGTAACTCCTAAGGGCCATATGTACCTACTTCACATACATTTTTATAATTCACATATGAACATATTGAACAACAATGTCCTTGGCTAGATTTTTGGCGCTGCACATTTACCACAAGCTTATCCTGCTGCACACTTTATGCACTAACTGCAATGCGCAAGCAGGAAGTCAAATGCTCGTCTGACTGATGTGTCGTTTATATCGCATTGATAGTTGAAAATATTCATTCTCTAAGATCTAAACTTCTAGTAGAATTTAAAAAATACCGTCAAACATATTTTCATAGGCATGGAATTTTATTTTTGATGTAAAAACATGTTTTGTTCCTTGTCTGTATTTTCAAATTCTCTTGCTTTCCATAAGATGTCTCCCCTAATTACCAATTTCTTCCTTGATCGAAACTGATTTAGCAGCGATTAATTCGCCTACTTTAATAGATTACATATCAATATTTCATGCCTTCAATAAATTAAAACACCATAAATCAAGAAAAAATAAGTGTAAATTGTTCTGGGTTGTAATTGAGTTGACATTTGCGATTAATTTGTTCCTATTTATTGCAATGAGTTAGTGTAGTTGAGTGTCAGTGATAAGTAGTGAAGTGAGTGCTACATATAAGGAACACAAGAACACATAGTGTCTTCCCCTTAATAGAGACAATAAGATAGGTGTTAATGGACACATTCTTAATTATACTCTATTTAGCAGTTTAAGTCAAGCTAAAGTTACTCATTAGTCCGTATTGTTGACTAGATTGTAATATAATGACGTACTAAGTACATCATTAAAAAAAAAAAAAAAAAAAAAAAAAAAATTTATTGCAATGTTTCGACCACAGACCTAGGATTTTTTTCCTAAGCCTATGGTTTCGACACGCTGCTTCTCAAGGGCTACCGAAAATGCTTCCGCGGTCGACCAGTCGACCGCGGTCGACGTCTTGGCCACCCCAGTAGCCCAAGCATGAACATTTCGATAGTCCGTAACGTAAACGTATCGAGTTCATCGAACGTTTACGCAGGAGGCAATGGTTGACAGTACGACGCATCGTTTGCTGGCTAACGTGAACTCGATAGGATTACAAAAGTGACGTCATCCAGCGTAAATCACAACAATTATTCCTTCTTTCTAAGAGCTAACAACTCATTCCAAAAGAGGTTTTAATTCTTTTTTTGCCTATAAAAGTTCCTCTCACTGAGCAAGTAATATTAAGAGTTGGCACGGACCTTGTTGCTTTGTAACTCAGATTTGAAGTTATTTTATACCAACCATTACAAATGAAAACAATATTTGTGAGTGTTTTACTACTGATTCCCTAAAATCGATTAGTTACAATGAAATCGGTTCCATTTTAATCGATATAGGAAAAAATGGTAGGTAGGTTAGGTTTATCAAATATATGTTAACGAAATATAAAATAAAACAAATATTTCACACAGATGTATTTATTTATTCAAAACATCAAAATATATTATCGTGCGATATATCTTCGCTAGTATCGAAAACCGTATTATTGAGGTCTGTATACATAGTTCCAAAGTAATTTGTGTACTAGAACATCTTTACAATACATATTTTTTAAATTTTCATTGTACATTACAGTTTTCAATATATAATACTTATTTTCTAATTGTGGTATACGTAAAAGTAAAAAATACTGCACGTAAGTTGCACTAGTAAACTTTTCATCAACTGTTAACAATTATTATTATTTGTAGTTCAATCATGAAATGTAGTTTTTTTGACGCACCTTTTTTAATTAAGTATATATAGACTGTAGACTTTTAAAAACTTTTTTGGTGTAGGTAGTTGAATTATTTAGATATTTAATTTAATCTCGCAGCTGATCTATTTCATTTGTATTGCAAGAAGCTTCTTCTGCACTGTTTTGTTTTATTTATTGATTCAATTAATATTTTCTGCGTAACATATCCATATAGCAGTAATTGGGATTGTATGTTGATTTTAATACAGTATTGAGGTGACAAAGTACCTTAAATTTCAATGCCATTTCAAAGTACATGCTGAATCGATAAAGGTTTTATAAAAGCGACGGAGATTTGTTTAAATGAACTGAAAAAAAAAACAACTCAGATTATTATCACAAGCATAGATATGACGTTATTTACACTATTTATTATTAATTGTATAATTTTTAGGTCGATTTACATATGTTAGATAATAAATATTGCTCTAGCCGTTCACTTAGCAAGTACTGTGCCAGTTATGTAGAGAAAAATTTATAATACCTGGTGTTTCAAAATGCTTTTGAGCTGAAGATGTAAATAACAGTCTCTAAAGTACACATGTTAAGTTTCGTGGCATTATATAACATTCCGCATGATGGTTTATGATCACCAGCATCGAATATAATATTTCCTAATTTATTGACACTATGAAAAAGTATATGTACCCATACCACTGACATTATAAAAAATCGATACTACAAAGGTATCGATACTTTCCTTGAGCAACACGAAACTTACTTTACGTTACTTACGTTTAAATATTTGTAATTTATATACAAATATATGTAATTACAGCAATTCGGATGATAACACATACCTAAATAAATTACAATAAAAACCAAGCGATCATTGGCTCTGAAACAATAATGTAATTTCAATGACACATTTTCATCAACACCGGTTCTGGATCTCATCGAAATCTATTGTTTAAACATTTTTATTTATGTTTCGACACCACAGATTTCGCATTTTCTTTGCGATTTCCATATTGTATTCATGTTCACAATGAAATATTAACATTTTTGAATAAAATCTATCTGAGGTGATATATTTACAAAGCGCCATGACATACATTATAACATAGAGAAATTTAATATACCGGAAACAATATGATTAGTCTATAGCCATGACAGTCCAGTTGAGTTGTCTAGGTGACAATGACATCGTATTTGGTAATTTTGGACAGAAATCGGTGCACCTGCAAAAATTTACCTTATTTTAAGGTTGGTGACGCTGGACTGGTTCCTCTATGATTGATATTTGTCAAATTTAGCTTTTTATTTGGTGAAAACCAAACATATTTTTTTATTTCAATACATAAATTATGAGCTATAAATTCTCAAGCCAAGAATCTACGCCACTGATAATTTACCTAGTATATGAATTACAAACAGCTACTATCAGAATTGACACCTTTAAACAGAGAGAGGGGTCTCAAGAAACCCTGAAGGTCCGCCAGCCGGCGTGAAGTGTATTTTGCGTTAAATTTTATGGTGTTTCAGCAGAAAAATAGGCGATTGAGTTCAAGCAGTGTATTCTATAAGTTTTAATTGTTCACTAAATGTGATTCCCGACAGAACTTTCGTCTCCAGCGGTATTTTACCATCCGTTCTGGGAAAGAAGAATGCTGTGAAAACCTAGAGCGCGTAGTAATGTACCTACCTAACAGTTTTGCAAAGACAAACCACGTAGCATTTCATGAATGCGCCGTTACTACAAATCGGGAGTGCTGTGACTTGTAACCGTCTAGGCTTAGTGTTGTTTTAAGTTCATATTATATTTAGGATCATAAAAGTGTTTATTTTGTATGAGTCAGCTTTATTTTATTTGGATTATGATTGTGTCTGTTATTACATTACCAAAAATAAATAAATTACAACTGTTGGTGTAGTTTTGTCTTTTTATTCATCTACTTTCCTTTATTTTTAAGGAATAGTGTGGCAAAAGAGCATGATATCGGACTTACCTAGCCTATAAGATCAGAGGGGGAAGAAAAATGCTTCTCACGGTACTGCTATGAGTTCGCCACCCAATGTATTTTATGCGCCACCAATAGGAGCACACACTGATCCATCTCATCATCACTGTTGTATGCTCAATGCGTGGCAACATCCCACTCACACCGACTAAGACAAAATTCGTGGCAGCATGCCACTACTTGGCATGCTGCCACGAATTTTGTCTTAGTCGCGTTTCACGACATCCAACAAGAGATGTTATTATCCCTAAGCCCCGAATTGTTCGGTATATACCAATAAATGAAACGCACAATTGCACTTCGTTTATTTTTATTAAGAACCAAAAGTCCAATAACACAGCTTCTACGTTTCACATTAAAATCTTCTTCTTCGTAGTGGTTAGAATGTTGGCGTAAGCATGGTCATCACCTCAGAGTTCGTAGGTAGTTAGTCTGACAATCCGTTGGTATTCCTTTCGTGTCGCTGCCTGTGTTCTTCTGGAGCATTTGTTGACAGCTTTGGTTGATCTTGAAATCTTGAATGGATAGGTGATCTTCTGTGAGCCTTATTGTTTTCAATTTGACCATGCACAATGAAGAATTTCATAGCAACATTATTGCGCCGCAAGACATATCCAACGAGCGAAATTGGTGTAAATGTGGGCTGGAACGGTGGAATATAGACGCTGTTTGATGCAGAGTTTTGGAAAATGTCTTGAATTGGGTTCATCGTACATTAGCATCACTTCCCTCCAGTGCCATAAATTAATAAATACTACTTTGCGCCTGGTAAACGAAATGGTACACTACTACTTCTAATCTTGCTGCAATGTTTGTAACTCTTTTCATAGGTAAATTATGAATGAACAAACACAATAATAACATGAATTTTCGAAGTTTTACCACAATTGAATACGTTACGTCAGCCATCTGACTGAAAATTTCTCAGTGACATGACATTCGTAGATTTTTGACAGATCCTCGATAGCCAGCCTTCGAGCTTACGTTAGAATTAGGTTCGTGCTCGCGATTTCATACAAAACTTTTTACGTGACAAAACATTCACGTTAAAATCTCGACACATTAGTTGTCAAAACCTTTTTTTCTGTCAAAATTTAGTTCCTTTTACGCACTGTAGAGGCGCTGATCAAATCCCATACAAAATAATGACATTTCGATACGTTTACGAAACGGTTACGATTTCGCAAGTTATTCGTGCTTGGGCTACTGTTCTACACTAACTTGTACCTACCATCATCATCTACATCGTCAGATCTACAGGTGAGATGACAGTCAAACTAAAATATAAATATGTTTCAGGATTAAGCAATAAAAAGCTGTATGATTAACCATACTCGTATTTCTAAAAACCAATATAAAAGAAAATAAAAACTATTCTGTTTCATGGATACTTAGCTGTAGGCACCGAAAAATATTATAAACTAAGAAAAAAAGGGAAAATTAATCGCCTCTGCTGAAATGAACTACATTTTACATGCCAATTAAACTGGCAATAAAAATTATAGCTGGCAACAAATCAATGTGCAAAATGGCCACTAAACAAATCTCCCCACGTTAGTATGTCTTCGTTAGCGGGAGGCTAGATGGCTCTGAGCACGCAAACTACATTAGCTCTAGTAACTTGTTTAATCTGGGATTCTGTTTGTATCGTGTGGTACAGAATACATTTTTGTTTGTCTCACATAATTATGCATAATATAAATACCCAAATTAAATCAATAAAATACAAAATAATATTAATGAGCAACATAAATTGAACTGGCGATGTGCAAAACCAACTCGCAGACCTCCGAGGGTCTCCAATTTAATATACAAAATATTAAAAAAAACAACAAATTGATGGTTATGTATTTTGTGGGTACAAAAAATCTTCTTTGTTGAATGGAAAATCCTTAGCGTAAGTGTGAAACGCACCTGGCTGGTACATAATTTTTAGACATTTTACTTTATAGATATTTTACTTTCTAGATCATAAACACTTTTGAGCTTTTGATATACACATGAACTTTGACGCTTCTATAGTATAGGTATACCTAAAGTAAAGACTGGTTCACGCATAAACGCTCCACAGTAAATTGTTGATGCGCATTTACGGGTAAGTGCTAAGTAGGCCTCGTTTGTACACTAAGTTTTAATGTAAATCTACATGTTAATAGGATATACAGTAAAAAAATATAATATATGATCGCTTGGTTGAGTTTAGTTGCATCTACTACGGCCTATAGTAGATGCAACTAAACTCAAAAAATATGGAGGGGCGTGCTTTCGTGTGTGGGAAGGTTTGTGATTTGAAGGAGCATGTTTCTTGTCTGAGGAACGTCTTATTCTATTACTTTTATTGACACAGTTGACGCGAGGACTAAGCGAAGCGTCTCCATTACAGCTTGGACAAAAATTCATTCGTATGTCGTACCGGGAGATGTTCTATTCTAGTAGATGTCTGGCTGTTCTTCTCTACAGGTTGCATTTCTCAAAAGATTCTCGTAAAATTTTGTGACATAAAATTATGGGATTTTTTATATCGAATCAGTTCTCAGATATTTTTCATAGCGGCGAAAATGGGGATTAAAAACAATAAAACATATCTCTAGGTCGAATCCCGCACATGACTTAAATTTTTCCTATCGTATATTTGTGATTTTGTAATATCTCTAGGTCTTTGGCTCATAACCAATAGTTTTTAAATGTTAGTTTGCCATAGCCAATATTCTGTGGAAATTATCAAATAAATACTGTGACGTACGGCTATGCTACTGAAACGATTTTTAGCACGAGGTGCTTTTGGCAGCTTCGCGAAAAAACATTAAAATCAAAAATATTATTCAAGAAAACTCCTGGTAAAATTGCGTTTGCAAAATATCTATACTTCTTGCTACTAAAATATACTTGTGTAGATTATTATGTCGGTGTACATCGTACCTATCTTATAATAAAAAGTCTATTATGATATTTAAATGTAACATATTGCCGGAACGAGCGTAAAGCGCCAGCCAAGCATCTCCATTTCCGCTTGGACAAAAATGCTTTGCATGTCCGGCTGTTCTCCTCTATAAGTAGCATTTCTTAACCGATTCTTCTGATATTTTGTGAATAGTTTCAATAATTATGTGGAGTTCTGAAGCTATTTTTTTATTGATATATTTTAAACGGATTGAGTATTAGGGGTTTAAACAATAAACATATAGGTAATAGTATATCTGGTACAGAATATCTTCCGCACATAACTTCTTTCTGAAAATGTCCACTCCGTTTATATATTTGCAATCCATGAACAACCTGGTGCAATTTCAAGAATTTTCATACTCAGGATGTGCTATACCGGTCACAGAAATTTCATCTTTGCTCAATCAACTGTATCACGTATCAACACCTGCACGTTAAGACAATAATAATACAAACCATAATGTAACTAAATCAGACGTTGCTAACCCATCGCATGTTAAGCGCCCATACACCAATCCCGAGGGTTCGGGCGGTAATACGTTACTCCACTAACTGTACCTCTCGCCACGTCAGCAGTAAGTTTCAATTTCCACCTGATAATGGCCGCAATATCATTAAAATTTATAATTATTACGTTCTGTGGTGGTAGTTGGATCTCTCGTGTTTAGGTTTGTTTAGCTGAAACTAAAAGTATATTTTAAGGTTAGGTTTATAAGAATGTGTTGCCAGGATACAATTATAAACCCTATATCTTATTGTGGGAGTTGTAAGTCTCGACGAAGGGATAAATATCAGAAGGTGGAGCCTTCTGGTATTTATGGGTAGTGTCTTCTTATCTCCTTCCATATACAAACGTAGTTTCGTCATATCTAAAATACCAAGTACTCAAATTCGTTGATTTTTTGTTTGCATGTTTTTGAGCTTCATATCTATACTTCTTTTAGAGTCTTACTTAAAATTGTAAAGTAAATCTTTAAATTTACACAGTTATTCTAACATCTGTTTGTTCACTGAATAGAAGAAAGGATTGCTTCTATTCAGACTTTACATGGGTTTAATCATTATAGTGTGTCAATATAATGCTACTACAATTCTTATAATATTATAAATTAACCGGCAAAAACACTCACGTTGGGGATCGAATACGTCTCTCGGGTTTCGAGCAAATCAGATGCTCATTATCAGGGCGAGTGCGCAGCTGATATTAGACTAGATATTCTGAAATTGAAGTAGTAACAGCTGAGTATGCTCTAATAATTCTATTACACAGTTAACTATGGGCCAAGGTCGAATTGTTCTTAAAATTGTATTATTTAAGCTTTAATCCGACTTCAAAATACAACCAATATTATATTATAATTATATTATTAATGACATAGCTTAATTTGGACTGTCTATGAGTCTGCAATGCATTGTAAGTTGTATATATGCTTTCATTGTAGTAGCTGTAGTGTATATATATACACTTCAGCTACTATATTATATATAGTTCGTAATACTGTGTTAATCAAGGCAAACCGCCGGTAAAAAATAAAACTTAATTTAATATTGCTTTATGAATCCACAGACTCCCAAACTAGTTTGTCTATGTTTCAGGAGCCAGTGTCTTCTCTCAGTGTTTAATATACACAGAAATAAAGTCCATATTCAAAATAGTATTGTATATGACTGTCGCTTTACCAAAATAACCAAAAACCGTCATTTGATATCAGAATCATTTTACCATTACAAGCTTATATAAAAACACGTTGAATATAAAGTAGGGCTACGTCCGGAATGATTGATTTTATATAGCTCGAGTGATGTGTCGTATAAAATATCTTGGTGGCAGTAGCTGTCGTAAAATGAAACCCTAAAAGACGGCGTGGAACCCTTTTTCTGAGCTTACGATGACCATTGGAGCTTTTTGCATAATTTTCTGGTTCCTTGATTCTCTTGAGTGCGTTTTGATGGCCCTGAATTTTGTATGCCGTAAATGGTATGAAAATTTTAGTGCGGTTTGGAAATCTATCTTTTTCAGTGTTGGAAGATTGATTGCGATTGGTTTAAGAGAGGTTGGCAATTTGAAGTTTTGAGCTGTGATGGTGTTATTTATTTTAAGAAAAGGGGTTTTTTGGTACTCTAGCATAAATTGATTACAAACGAAATAATCTTCTATTTCCCTGTTTCTATATGAAATCTTCTGATCTTGGATAAAAAATTGGTCGAGAGCAGAATACTGTTTAACCTTATAACAATTTTTACAAATGTGAAAATAAGGGTGTTTTTTTTTATTTCTGTTTTAATTTTTGACCACAATATCACGCTGATGCTATTTGAATTCTGTCAAACGAAAGTGGTGGAAACTGGCTCTCAAAGTCAGGAGCCGGAACACGTCATTAGGTATTTGATGAAAGATTTTCAGAACATTTGCAAAATAATCTTGCATGCTATAATGACTGCTATCGTAAGAGAATATTCGGGCCTTGCTCTCCGAAGCACAGAAGTGCTCTGTAGAATCTCTCTAGATGGATGAATGCTACTAGCGGTCATCCATCCAAGAAATGACTGCAGCGTACGTTGCTTAGCCCAGTTGATCGATTAAGAACGACGTTCAATGAAGTGCTTTCAACAGGCGTGTGGTTGTAGCCAGTCACCTCCAAGGCTATGCCAGTTTTAATGAAACTTAGGTGACTGTACCTATATTTCCTAGATCCTGCTTTAACACAGCATATTTTTACTGAAATAAGTATATGTGTAGTTTCCGAGTGTGTTTCGAATGAGCATTATCTGTCCGACCAGAAACTAAAGCTGTGATTAAATGTTGGTGTTTTTGTTAGTAGAACATATTATGTTAGTGAAGCAGTGATGGCTCAGTGGCATAAACTATGGACTGCCGTGCAGGAGGTCCATGGTTTGAATCCCACTGCGGGCTTGAGCTTCACCGCATGGTGGAAGAGCATTTTTTGAATGCCCGCCTGGCTAGCGACCACCCTCGCGTAGAAAATCTGAAACCGAGCACCTAACGGTGAGTTCCGGCAGCTGTCTTTGAGAGCCAGTAATTTGAGGTTAAGTTGTTAACACCTTCGACCACAGTGTCACTAGAATTATTAACTGTCAATAAATCTACCGGAAAACGCTATGAAGTGCTTGGCGCCAGATTTTCTACTAGGGCGTGGTTCTACTTTAATTGTATCGTCAGGTATACTGGTGAAGCATCAATGCCTTATTAATTTTCTCATATATATAAATATATCTTAGTTCTAAATTGATGAACCCTCAGGATAGCGCCAATATGCTGCTGAGCCCATCGTATCAGCTGCTGTCTGAGTTATAGCTCAACAGATCCCAGAGATGGCGTTAGCAGTATCGATTCGGTAGATATTCGGTGTTATAATCTACCTACAAAAGGCATACAAGATGCTCAAAGGAAATATTTTTGCATAGAGGGTAATGTGTGGACAATTCATTCGTTTTCTCTCCGCTAAAAAACGCACATCGCCGCTCCGTGTTAATTTTATTTATAATAACTGAACAATTGAAGACGCAAGAAATAACACTTGCATTACAATCCATATTGTATGAACGTCACAGTGCAGTGAGTGTAACATCTTTTGTGCAAGACTTTCTCCCGATTATTTGGGATTTGTGTGTCGCCGGCCGGTCGCCATATAAGAACGCCTAGAACGATGTCTGCTGTAAATCCCAACTCGAAGGTTTTGTAGGCATAACAAGGATTGCTTAAGGTACGTGGGCTATTTACTACTGCATTGTGTATGTATTGGTGTTTTCAGGGAGGTTCATCAATTTGTTCAAAAGGTCAGCCATATTTTTTTAGGCTCCATTGACCTCATCTAATTAACGGTACGCAAGTACACAATAGGTGTAGGCTATTTACACGCCTCACCATAATTAATGGTCCTTCACCGCCGTATATGTGAATCACATAGATTTTTACGTAATGTTTGGAAATAATTTGGTAAAAATCAAGTATTATATTATGTCATAATTTTTACGTAAACTTTTGGTGAATTTATGTTCATAAACTTTGATAACATAACGCATATAAAATACATTTTACGTAGTTAGTGTTGGTAAAATTGTATTTTGTTTATTTCTCTTTTATATAACGTCAATAATTCGTAGCGCTTATAGGACGCATTACGTATACACATATGGTAATCGTTCTGAGCTAACATAAATAAATTTAACTAGTGATACTTAAGTAAAAATCACCACCGCACATCTTTGTGTAAATCACTTATAAACACATTTTCAATACTGATTTATCTTTGTAGTCGTGAGTTATTCTTAGCTTACCCAATTATTAATAAACTTAATTATGGCGCAATCACAAACAAGTCAAGAAGATTCACTAACTATTCTTAATGAAAAGAAAGAGTTATTATTTAAACGCATTAATCGATTATATAATTCATCGAAAAATATTTCTTCTTTCGAATGTTCAAGGAAGAATGAAAACTTTATGACTGAATCCGAGACTATTGATAATATTCGCGATAAATTTGAATCACTTGTCGATCGCATAAATCAAATAAATATAAGTTTGAAACCCGGTACTAAACCTGATTATGCTTGTTTAGAATCTTTTGAGGATTTGTATACTCATGTAAAACGCGTACGAAACAAGATTAATAATCAATCCGTCTTACCGCTCAGTAGTGAAAAAGCCGGTTGTGGAACTATGAATAATTCTGCGCCAATTATTAAATTGCCCCCAATTACACTTCCTTTTTTTTGATGGGAAAACGGAGAACTGGCCTGTTTTCTATGAATCTTTCAAGTCGAATATCCATAATAATGATCAGTGGTGTGACTCGCAGCGCGTGCAGTATCTAGTAGGTAAACTTCACACAACGCATTGAAGGTTACCGCCGGCATCGTTCCCACGGGTGATACTTACAATATTATATGGGATAGTTTGGTGAAGAAATACCAAGATAAGCGGGCGTTAGGAGTTCATTATTTAAACAACATACTTGACATAAAGGGTTGTTTACATAACGCTAATAGCCTCGATTCTTTTATAGACAAATATAACGCATCTATATCTGCCTTAAAACAACTTGAGATACCGGATCTAACGGATTTTATTCTCTTGCATTGCGCAATGAGAAAAATTGATATACAGACCGCACAATCCTTTGAACTTACCATTCGAGGAGTAGAAATACCTACAACAGAACAATTAATATGTTTTGTTCAAGATCAGGTAAAAATTTTGGAACGCTCAAATTCATTTCATTCGTTCTCGAACCAGAGAAATAATCAAAATAAGTCGCCTGTTACAGCGTCACGCGAACCGCGACTGCAAACATATAAAACTTTTGTGGCAAGTGAATCCACTGACTCATCTGCGGTTCGACCTGTAACCGCTACGTCGCGATGCGCGTATTGTAATGATAACACACATATCCACTTATATAACTGCGCACAATTTAAAAACGCGTTGAATCCAAAAACTCGATTTGAGTTTATTAAATCTAAACGTGGGTGTGCGAATTGTTTGAGTACTATTCATAGTTTAGGTAATTGTAACTCGTCATCGGTCTGTGAAATATGTAAAAAACGCCACCATACATTACTACATTTTAAGAAATTAAATAACACTCACGCACACACCGCTGAAACTATGAAATGCAATGTAGCGGTCGCATCGTTATCGCCGCCGCCGCTGCCACAGTTCCGCGCGCCTTCTGTTTCTTCCGCTTCGCTGCGCCGACCTTATAGTGTTTGCAATAAGGACGTTATTGATTTACGGGTCACGTCGGATGATAATCCAAATACTACGTATAGGCCACCGCCGTCACATAATACTGCCATGTTACTCTCAGCTGATTCGGTGAAAAAAACAACGATTTTGTTGTCAACCGCTCAAGTATATGCGCGAGCTAAGGGCAGTATGGTACATAAAAAGATAGTAAGGTGCTTAATTGATAATGGCTCACAAAATAATTTAATTACAACTGATTGTTGTCGCACTTTAAACTTGCCTATAACTTCGTTGAGTAATTCTTTTGTCAAGGGAGTTGGTTCTACTACACGTCCTATAACTGGATATGTTTATTTGGACATTGAATCCCGCGTGTACCCGGATCAGAAATATACCATTCACGCGTTAGTGGTGGAGTGCATTACGGACCAATTGCCTTCGCAATACATTGAATGGAATGGGGATATGAATTTAAATGATCTACCGCTCGCTGATTTAAGTTGGAATATCCCCGGGGATATTGATGTCGTGTTAGGTGCTCAACTCTTCCCTTATATTTATCTGGGGAATCGGGTCGATATTAGTTCGCGAGCCCCACCTGCGCTATTGACCACCCTCGGTTACGTTCTAATGGGAGATTGCCCACGTGGGGATGACTTATCCGCCCCCGCCGCTTCCTTCACTGCTTTAGCGCTGAATGACTTAGTGCGAAAATTTTGGGAATTAGAGGAAGTACCTACAAAACGATTTTTATCGCCTGAAGAGACGGAATGCGAAAATATCTTCTCGTCATCTGTGACACGTGACGAAATAGGTAGGTATACCGTCTCATTGCCGTTCTGCAGAGATCCTGCTGAACTTGGTAATTCGCGGTCAGCCGCTTTTCGTAGATATCTCGGATTAGAAATAAAATTCCGCCAATCACCATCGTTACGGGAAAATTATAACAAAGTGATATTGATAATGGTTACCTTAGTCAAGTTGACGAATCTGACGTTTCGGATGATGGTTACTACATACCTCATCACGCCGTCGTTCGACCAGACAAACCAATGCCGCGAATCGTGTTGGACGCAAGTGCCAAAACACACACTGGGTTATCTTTAAATGACGTACTACATATTGGTCCTAATTTGCAAACCAATCTGTTTCTACTGTTATTAGACTTTAGATTATTTCCAATTGCAATGAACGCTGATATAAAACAAATGTACTTACGCATTGGTGTACCAGTTGACCAACGTAAATACCTACGCATTTTGTTTCGCTTCAGTGAGAACGAACAAGTGCGTACGTTCGCTTTTCTTCGCTTACCATTCTGGTTAAAGTCAAGTCCTTACTTAGCTATGCGCACTGTGCGACAGCTGGCTTCCGACAGCCCCGATCATCCCAAAGCGGCCCAAGTTGCAGAAACCAGTCTCTATATGGACGATCTGGTATATTCTTCACCTAACGAAGAAACCGCCATGCAGTTGTCGCAAGAACTAATAAAAATGTTCAAATCAGGCGACTTTGATCTGGTGAAATGGTGTAGCAATTCTCCAGCTCTTTTAAATATAGTCTTCCTGACTCACATCGCAAACCTCTGGATTTTGATAACGATAATAATGCTTCTAAGATTTTAGGTCTCTCTTGGGAACCTTCTGAAGACAAGTTTCTCTTCACCTCCGCTCAAATAAACGAGAAATGCACTAAGAGAAACATACTCTCGATAGTTGCGCGATTGTTTGACGTTCTCGGCTTAGTCGCTCCCGTGATCCTTGACGCTAAATTGCTTATAAAAGAGCTATGGCTGAGTAATATCGGCTGGGATGACCCCGCTCCGGAAAATATAGTTAAGCGCTTCTCTGCCCTTGTGCAAGAATTTCCTTTGCTCCATACCTTACGGATACCACGCCATATAGGTGTCACTGATGACTGTATTGTGCGCCTAATCGCATTTTCGGATGCAAGTATGAGGGGGTATGGATGTGCAATTTATGTACACTGTACTTACCCTTCCGGGATCGATGTTCGCTTACTATGTGCCAAGTCAAAGGTGTCACCAACCAAAGTTACGACTCTCGCTCGCCTTGAGCTATGCGCTGCCGTGCTTTTGTCTAAATTAGTCAAAACCGTTCATGATACGTACGCTGCACGCGTTCCTATTGCAGGAATATACGCTTTTTCGGATTCCACGATAGCCTTATCTTGGATACATTCCTCTCCTCATCGTTGGTCGATTTTTGTTAGCAACAGAGTCGCTCAGTGTCAAGAGAACTTGGGTGTGCAACATTTTTACCATGTCCCTGGTGTAAAGAATCCTAGTGATTGTCTCTCTCGTGGCATGCTCCCCTCGCAACTGATATCTCACGATCTTTGGTGGAATGGCCCATCGTGGATTCGCTGTGCTCCCGAGGACTGGCCCATCAAGCCTTTCTCTCCTACTAACTGTGGCGAACTTCCCAAGCATAAGACAAATGTTTTGACTGTAACTTCGCAATTAAAACAGCCACTCTTATGCGAACTGGCTGATCGCATCTCATCATGGGATAAATTGTTACGCATCATCTCAAACATACTTAAATTCGCTAGACCAAAAGCTCATCCTGAACCACGGTCTATTCAGGGCTTAATAGCTGCGGAACGAGCTATGATCCACGCTGTCCAGTCTGTCCATTTTGTTAATGGTATTAAGCTCATTAAATCAGGAAAATTACCGTCGAAAAAACTTCAAAGCTTGGCTGTCTTCTTAGATGAATATTTAGTTTTACGCGTCGGCGGTAGGCTTTCTAGAAGTAACCTTCCTTTTGACGCCAAATACCCTGTTTTACTCCCCAAACATGACCACATTGTTGATCTTATTACTCAACATTATCATATAGTAAATTGTCATACCGGGCCTGGGCTTCTCATGTCTATTCTACGACAGCGCTATTGGATATTAGACGCCAGGACTGTCGTTAGATCTAAGTTGCGAAAATGCAACACATGCTTTAAATTGAATCCGACGCATCCTACTCCAATGGTGGCAGACCTCCCTGCATACCGCGTATCGGAAGCAAAGGCATTTGTCCACACTGGGGTAGATTATGGGGGTCCAATACGTATAACCCTTACCAGACGCAGAGGCCAACATGCACAGAAGGCGTATATTTGCCTTTTTGTTTGCTTAGTAGTAAAAGCCGACCATATTGAGGTCGTCTCTGATTTAACCTCGGATGCCTTTTTAGCCGCATTCAAACGTTTCATTTCGCGTCGTGGACCAGTATCATGTCTATATTCAGATAACGCGACCAATTTTGTTGGTGCTAAAGCCAAACTTGATGAACTCTACAGTTTTCTAATGAGCTCGAGTTTCAATTCTACTATTTTAAGTGAGTTATCAACTCGCCGTATACAATGGAAAATGATCCCGCCTAGAGCCCCACATTTTGGATCGATGTGGGAAACTAGCATGAAAACTTTAAAAACTCACCTCTATCGCGTGATTGGAAATCAGCTTCTCACCTATGAGGAGTTACAAACTGTACTAACACAAATAGAGTGTATTATGAATTCTCGCCCCTTAGGAGTGGTATCTTCCGATCCCAAAATAATCATAAGTATCTATTATTAGTTTAGTAAAACATAACTTTTATTTACATTTTCGTGTCTCGCAGTCAGTCATAAATTTAGACGTTCGATCATAACTCTTTTTATCACTCTTGAAGTCAGTTAGATCATTATTTTTGGATTTCGTTTTGAAAGATCTTGCGACCTTCCAAGGTGGGGTGCATGGTGAAGCATCAATGCCTTATTAATTTTCTCATATATATAAATATATCTTAGTTCTAAATTGATGAACCCTCAGGATAGCGCCAATATGCTGCAGAGCCCATCGTATCAGCTGCTGTCTGAGTTATAGCTCAACAGATCCCAGAGATGGCGTTAGCAGTATCGATTCGGTAGATATTCGGTGTTATAATCTACCTACAAAAGGCATACAAGATGCTCAAAGGAAATATTTTTGCATAGAGGGTAATGTGTGGACAATTCATTCGTTTTCTCTCCGCTAAAAAACGCACATCGCCGCTCCGTGTTAATTTTATTTATAATAACTGAACAATTGAAGACGCAAGAAATAACACTTGCATTACAATCCATATTGTATGAACGTCACAGTGCAGTGAGTGTAACATCTTTTGTGCAAGACTTTCTCCCGATTATTTGGGATTTGTGTGTCGCCGGCCGGTCGCCATATAAGAACGCCTAGAACGATGTCTGCTGTAAATCCCAACTCGAAGGTTTTGTAGGCATAACAAGGATTGCTTAAGGTACGTGGGCTATTTACTACTGCATTGTGTATGTATTGGTGTTTTCAGGGAGGTTCATCAATTTGTTCAAAAGGTCAGCCATATTTTTTTAGGCTCCATTGACCTCATCTAATTAACGGTACGCAAGTACACAATAGGTGTAGGCTATTTACACGCCTCACCATATACATTCTTGTCCAAGCCTAATCAAATCGTATAGCAATATCATCTTGTACCACACAAGTACACGATTGATCCATCAATATGACATATCGATATGACGCATAAGAGATAGAAGTAAATTTTATTGCCCTATCACTTAGCATCGTATTGGCGTCGTAAATTACGCCAAGGTTTACTTTGTCGTATTTACGACATCGGCGTAAAAGTTATTTGAAGGCATCTCGGGATCGGAGTAATCACATTTGATGTCTTATTCCATAAAGATGCGACATTGGTTAAGTCTCGATGAAACCAATATAGAGGGTGTGGCCTAGAATAAAGAACAACAAAATCATAGTATAAAGATTATAAACTAATAAATTCCGGTCAGAAGAAAAAATACAATTACAATCTCTACTCCATTTAAAACCCGTTTCGATTATACTATCGCGAACTTGTCGCATAATGTACTATTGTTCATCAAAGCCAAAGTAGAAATAATTTATTACACGACTGCCCAAAAATTAGTGTTATGTTTTCAGGGTTCATGTATGTGTGTATGTAATATGTTTGTGAGTTTCTTTATTACACCATAGTTTCGTAACGGCTTTACACCGATTTTAAAATATGAGATATCGTTAGATAGCACAAGTGACAATAAAAAAATAAAAATAAACATAAAAAAACGTGCTGGTGGATTTTAGACGCCATATTATGCGATAATGATATTGTTTTCTTTTTAATCCATGGAGTGTGTCAAAATTTGTTAAAATGAAGGACCTTAAAAAGCGATTGCATACATATATATAACATGGTTTTTATTTCAATAGAATGATAAAACGTTTAACGAAAATACATCATTTTCAGTTGGGTTTTTTACTTTCAAATTAATTTATACTTGTTAAATTCTGGCGTCTGCAACGCTCTTATGAACGTAAATTACAAAATGTTACTAACTGCCACGCTCAGCAAAAATGGTATAGATCCACTTCGATAAGTTTGGACAAGAAACATAAGGATATGGCCGGACCAAACTCGATGAGTCAGTTCTCTTTGAAAGGCTTCCTAGCCACCTTTCAGCCCCATTATTATACCAGCACAGCGTGATGGCACCGCTGTATTTTATAGTGATAAGATCTTCATCCAATTGCCAATATTCAGATAATTTATTAGAATTATCTGAATATTAATAAACTCTTTACGGACTTTTCTTTCTGAAACATTCAGAAAGAGAAGTCCGAATTAATACGGACTTCTCTTTCGAGTTTATTGTCGGCACAAAGATTAGTTTATTAAAACGGCTTTTATCAGTTGTTTGTTTTTGCACTGTGCAGTTATTAACTACATAGTTTTACAGTTTAGTAACTGTTAAGTTTATAGCTATGTCTAAATAAATTAAATTATAAGAAAAATTCCTAAAAGATTAAATTACAGTACCCATAACTTAAGTAATCTAGTGTTCAAGTCCACCACACAAAAAACAATTCATTATTTTTGATACATTATTCAAAGTAGTTGATATTAACGTATCGTGTGGATGGTCTTTGCAAACTTAATTGTAATTTTAAGCGTTATCCCTATTTTGAAATAGATATGTTTTGAAAAGTTACAACATAATATAAGCGCAATATATTTGCAAGCAATGTGAGGTAGCTAAGTATAGTACGCTTATACATGGTTATTGGTAAGATGCTAACAACTTCTTAAGATTGACTTCTGCTAGTCTTAACAAACATTTTGAGTCTAGCTAGTCTTAACAAACATTTGAAGTCTTTTGAGCCTTTTATGTAATATTTCATATTTGATATTACTTAGCTCGATAATATGTATATAAGCCACGGCAACACTGGACCGCGCCGCGCTCCCTTTGAATAGTGAATATTTACATCGAGCTAAGCAATAAACATTTAAGTTGTTTGAAGTTTGACCGCAGTTGTGCAGCTGAATTTCCAGGAACTATGAGTCTTTATTTTAATTTGCTATCCTTGAATCTTCTCTATTTGCCGATAATACTACATTCTACGAACGTTTGATATTTATTAACTTAGTACTGTTTCCGTCCAATTTAAATTCCACCATCTCTCCACCCACATGCAATACATTACCCTACGCCAAGAAACGCCTTAACAAATCAACTTACACACGATCCTGCTTACATTAAAAAAACCCGTCACGACACCAATGAAGTGAACCGTCTTGGGACCCTCCACCAGCCAGTTAAGAAGCACCCTTGCGATTGGCGGCACCCATCAACGTTATCAACTTATTTTGTTCCATAAAAGCTTAGTTCGATAACTCTTCAGGGGCCTGGTTATTCTGGTGGAAGAATTTACATAAAGACACCGAGAGGTGAGTTTCAGTCGCATCGGAATCGAGTTAGGGTGGGTACTTTAAAACTGTCGCTTAGTTGAGACGTCGAATCCGTTTAAAGTTTTCTTGGGCTTGGATATGACTTGAAAGGGTTGTTGTATCGATACTAACTGCCGTCAGAATTTGAGTTGATAATTGAGTTTCTTTTACCTGCGTGACAAAACAAAGAACAATATCTTTATTCGTCAGTCTTAAAAACTATTTACTGTGGTTTTTTTTCAGGCTTTATCATGAAATAGGCCGCCGGCTTGAGCTTGAGGGCATTTCGCGATTGCCCGCCTGGCTAGCTACCGCCCTCATGTAGAAAATCTGTCACCAAGCACCTAACTGTGTTGGTCTCGCAGCAGTCCTTGAGAGCCAGTGAAATTACAGGCACTACAACTATATGTCTCAAGGTGACGGGCGCATTGCAATTCGTCACTTGTGATGAAATGCATGTTCTAGGCAGAGGTTAGTCCACTTAACATCAGGTGGGCCTCATGCTTGTTCGGTCAGAATAAATAAAAAAAAATCTTGTAAATACGAAAAATGAATGAAAGCATTCCAAAGCCAATAAAGTAAATTGCTAACAAGAAAATCGGTGATCCCAGGGTGTTTATCAAATGTAACGGTAAATTTTACGTGTGATGTCTTTGTAGCCAAACTTTATAGTATCGACAGTGTCAACGCCTGAGACTTCACTCACATAATAAATAAAGAAAAAAAATCAAAAATCCTCAAAGAATAAGCATTGCAATTCAATTCAAAAATGCTGCCAGCATGCTGGGCACGCTACCAACTAGTAGTGGGCTGGAGCATTTGGACTGCCTATGAGTCTGCAATGACTTATAGGGATCTAAATGCTTTTATTGTAGTAGCTGTAGTGTTGTATATAGTTCGTAGTATTTTGTTAATAAAGGCACACCCCACATGCTTGTACATCAGTTATTCGTAAAATATCCTTTTGAGAAAATCATTACCCATAAGTTTTTGAACTGTCACGCTTGCTTACACTATTTTTATTACATAAAACGGGTTATTTAGTGTATGTATTATGAACTTTATCTAATTTACCCGAGATCATTATGCTTGCAAAAGTGCCGAAATATGGAGAGCTCTTGTAAATCATTAGGTACTTAGTTTATATAACAGTTGATAAAACATAGATGGGTCAAGTTTCTCTAGACACATGTTTAACATGTTTATGGTTTACCAAGAAGAGGTGAGGGAGGATTTAGATGAAAGATTAAAATGACTAATCTTTATTTTGATAATGATTGCTTGATTACTACTGTGTGCAGGAATCAATAGAGTAGGAGGCACGTAATCACATAAGCTTCGATATCCGCAACTGAAAAGCTTCTCCTTATAACGATTTGCGGGAAGATTTGTTCACGATTACGACGCACATCAAAATTTAAAAAGTAAACACTTATGAATACTTTTTGAGGATAAAATATTAGTTAGGTATAATTTTTCCAGCATGAGTCATTGCAAAAATAAAATTAATACTTCCTCTCCTAGAATTGGCAGCCACAGACTAGCTCTTTTACAGCATTCAAATTGAAATTGTATTTATTATTTACAAGTACCAATTGTGCGGCACCTACCGATTCATCTCGTCCATAAAATGTAGGAAGAGAAAATTCACGCAAATACTCGCAGATAAGTGTCAAAAAATAAGACCTAAAATAAGTAAAGTAGATGATTTTTAAAATTTACGAATATAGAAATTACTGCTTGTTTTATTACCTTGGTAAAAAAACTTAACTATCGTCTCACACTATCATTCTAAGGTCAGTTTGTATCGATACAACAATCCTTTCAAGTCAAATTCAAGCCCAAGAAAACCTTAAACGGATTCGTCGTCAACTTTGCGGCTCCACCTAACAAACTGGGTATATAAACACCCGTATCTTAGTTGTTAGTTCCGTCCCTATACTATTACAGTTTTACATTGAACATTAAGAGGAGCTAGTTTTTAAAGTCATGACTTTGCATCGATAAATATACATAATTATTGGCATCGTTGATTATCTTAGGTGCAATAAATTAATTAGAAATTTTACTTTCATAGTATACAATTACAAGCCCAAGCACTTTAATGCTATTTGCAACTGTTTTGTGTGTACAAAGCATGTAACACAGCTTTGTGTGTAATCGTTCTCTCCAATCAGGGGTGACTATTTTCTATTAAATTATTTACTCTAAGTACTAGTAATTCTATGTTACCCTGAACAACATTTATGTCCGTATTATCACATACCATCAGCTGCACTGAGAAAAACGACTTAAAGGCTTAAATCAAATTTGACCTTTTACCGATGATTGTAAATACGTAAGATGAATTCACACTCAACTTAACAACACAAAGATGATTTTCACCAATCAATAAAAATGTACCATGTTTTATAATAAACACAACCGTCAAAAACGCCTTCCGTAAAATATTTTCAGAATTGAACTTGTTATACGATAATAATTGCAGTATTGACCATAAAACATACCTTACTTTTACGGCGGTTTATATACGGTGATTATCACTATAACGTACGACTTAATCAGCCTCATCGAAAAGTCAATATTTAAGAAAGACCACAAAATACATCTTAAATGAAGGCGAAAAGAAACATTCGCCTTCACTGACCTCGTTTAACGCCTTCTAGTTGGAAGGCGTTTTTGTACGTATTTACGTTTGGTCGGTTTTTTACCTTATACCATATAAATTGGCCGTGATTAGGGAGCTTTTGACTTTAGATTTTTCTCAGTGTGGGATAGTGTTCAAGGGCTAGTTTAACAGCGATATAAAAAAAAACAATTGATTAATAGGTTTCAGTTCTATCTTTCACTGATTCTGATGGCAGACGAAATTATATAATAAAAGTTCCATGTCCCAATTCATCGACCTTAGTCCAACTCTATAGCAAACTAAGGGTGTCCAAGTTGCGTATTGAGTTACGCGCCTACACTGTCCAATCGTATCAACTCTAAGACCCATTATAATATCCCATTGCCGTTGCTGAGACGTCGTAATCTTCGTATTTACATAATAGCTTTTGGTTTGCGGGCGGTGGATCGGTATTTTGGAGATTTTGCGGCATTTTCTCGTTTGGGTCCTAAGGCGGGTAATGTTAAGTGCATTGTTGTTTCTGCTTACGTTTATTCAATTATTCATTCGACGCAAAATCATTTCAAATATTTTTAACCGACTTAAAAAAAATAGGAGGTTCTCAATTTGACTGTTTTTTTATATATTTTAATACCTCATAACTTTCACCTGGGTGAACCGATTTTGATGATTCTTTATTTATTTGGAAGCTGGGATTTCCCGTGTGATCGCATTTAAATCTCATCAAAATCGGTCAAGCAGTTTTTGAGTTAAATTACAATAACCGAAAAGTGTTTTCCTATCTTGATGATATAGTCATTGACAGTGAATGACAATTGATCCCCTAAGTAGCAAGGGTCGCTAAAAAAGGTAAAAAACAAATTACCTATAAAATATAAATGAAACCGACATTTTGAGGTATTTTTTTTATATACAGCTGTTTGTCTAGCCTTAGATCACTATTTTTACCTCATAAGTAATGATGTGGTCAAAGATGTTGTTCAGGCTAACTCAAAATTACTGCCTGTCAAGGACAGCTGTCGGAACACACTATACACACATGCTTATTATTATTTTATACCACAGTATTTTCAAATCAGTTAAAAAAATTAGCAGTATTGATCACGAATACTTAAGGCGTATGTTTTTTTACGGAATAGGAGTGCAAAGAGCGGCAGCGCATCTACGGTAAGTGATCACCGCCGACCGTCGCACATTCGCAATACCAGAGGCCTCAAGGATGCGTTGCCAGCATTTGAGAAGAAAATACTTATGCTCTTTTCTTGAAGGCTCCTAACTCGTATCGGTTCGGAAATACTTCACAGCAGCTTTTAGGTTGTTAGTTGTCCCGATAGTTTTGCGTCAGGTAGCTACCAACTTCGAGTAGAAAATCAATACCTAGCCAAATTTCTAACGGTGTTCCAGCAAAGATCATATACCTACACCAGGTTCCGGTAAGCGTCTTGATAGAGAGTTTGTACTTATACCAAGCTGCAAATATTTTTAGTGATATCATCACTTGACAAAAGGTCTACAAGGTATATGATTGTCAAAGGCTAACTGAGGCGAAGTATCAGAATAAAGCGAGAAGCAATTTTTTTGGAAATTTGAAAATAATTTCATGAATTCTAAATAAAACTGGCCAAAAGCGAGTCGGACCTCGCTCATTTCGTTTTTTTTTAAGTGCTTGGCGACAGATTTTCTACTCGCTGGCCAGACGGGCACTTGCGAAATGCCCTCCCACCGTGCGGTGAAGCTCAATCCGCAGCGGGATTCGATCCATGGACCTGCTGCGCGGCAGTCCAGATCCAATACCACTCAGCCATCAGTGCTTCAAGTTCAAGTCACATGTATTAGAGCAATCCAAAAAACAAATATATGAAAATTTCAGGTTTGTAACTCATTCCGTATACGAGATAGAGACCTGTGCGTGACATACGTATAGATAACGGACAGACAGAAATAAAGAGAAGCCTCGTTCCTGTTAAAAAATTAACATTTGTAAATGAGGCTGCATTATTCCATAACTGTTAGCAGTTTTTCAGATGGACCAAGATTCTTCAGCTTACCTATTCCAAGAAGCTACTCGTTTCAGGAAATCTAATCATCTCATCCTAAGAATTCTACCACCGTCACCTCAACCCCTCGATTTGATTTACAGCGAGCCGTCTCCATCCCAAGATGGTTCCGTTATATCAATTTAATTCCCATTGAAATTCAAAAGGCACCCGACGAATCAATTACACCAGGATATTCAAATAACCCCGACCCTGCTGATAGAATTGTTCTAAAGAATTCGCGTGTGATAAAATGCGAGTCGATGTGTACGTGTTTTCTTGTCGCGGGGAGCGAAGTTTAAATTGACTGTCTGCTGGGATGGTGAAGAGTGGCAGGTATAACTACTTCGTTAGAGGTATAGGTGGTAATTTTAATCTTTTAGGTTTTGGAAGCGCGTCGGCATTCATAGAAAGAGAAGTATAAATTTCATTCTCTACAGTCTCTATTTAAAGAGTGCAATATACAATACAGTATCTAGTTTTATGTATTGTATCTATATACAATATATAAACAACTAAATAAAAATTTACGACCTGCCATCATACTATTTTATTTTTTATTCTAGAGGTAAGCTTTTGACCACAATCTCACCTGATGCTAATTGACGATATGGTCGAAGGTGTTAACAGGCTTAACCTTGAATTACTGGCTCTCAAGGACACCTGCCGGAACACCCCGTTAGGTGCTTGGCGACAGATTTTCTGCTTAAGGGTGGTAGCTAGTCAGGTGGGCATTCGCAAAATGACATTCCACCATGCGGTGAAGCTCAAGCCCGCGGCGTAATTCGACCATTCGAACCATGGACCTGTAGCGCGGCAGTCCACAGCCAGTGCCATTGAGCCATCACTGCTTCAAAACTCTAGCCCTATTTACTAGGCTATCTAGCGGGTGTCTCAATTTTTTTTCACTTTCATCAAAAATCATATTGGACAGGCTTACAGATTCTTCAGCTCTTGTAATATCGCCATACTTTTTATTGCGCTTTACAAAGATGTTTTTTTTATTTAGTCTTATGTATAACCCATGACCACTATCTCACCAGTTGGAAAGTGATGGAGGAGCTGAGGTGGTAAATGTTGTAGTAGGCCTAGAATTATTAGCCCTGAAGGGCTGCTTAGTTCCGAAATCCCCTTTGAATTTCCCCTTGATTTTGATTCTTCAGTCCCAAAGGGATTTTGGGACAGTTACGAGGAATTTTTCGCATTGGTTGCTGATTATGAAGATTTTGTTCCGAAAATTTCCAAAATACCCTTTAATCACGTCCTAAAGGGGATGTCGGCAAGCAGAACGAGAATGGTTACAAATTATTCGAGGTCCTTTTCTGCAGTGTTGAAGTTGAAACGCAAAGCATTTTTCATCTCAACCACTTACTAAATATAGGAGACTGTTCTAGGCAGTGTAAGTCAGTGAACCACTGCTAAGAAGGAACGGATGTTATTTTGAGTGAAATAAGAATTTCCATCCATATATTGCAATGTTTGGAATTGAGTTTCCCCAATACATTCTATTGCTAACTCTATCACTGTCCGGAGAAGGTTAATTTTACCTTGGCCACCGAAACAGGCACTGTGAGCTCTCCACAGTACCTGACAGGACGCAAGATCATACTTTTTGCTCATATTTCGATCCACTTTCTGCTTACAACTATATCAATTTAATTATCGACTTCTCCAAAGATAAGTTACAATTACAAACTAAACAATAATTCTGACCACTCAATACGCACTCCAGACAGAGCACTGTAAAGTTTTTATTGGATCTGGTTATTAACTTAAATACTTTTTTAACCTTTATTTGCAGAAATTAAGAAAGAATGAAAATTGATTTATTATATTTAATATGGATAATTATAACATCATTCTTTAACCACCCTTCCTGCTGACACATAACGTTTTCTTTCCCTGTCCTAACATGGACAAAACTGAATCTCACCAAATACTATAATCGCAGTCTCAGCTATCAAATGGATGAAAGAGAATCACGTCACAATGCTTAGGTACTTACTGAATAGAAGAATTGTGGGTAACAGAAGGACAACGCGACGTTCAGATCTCAAGGAACTCTGAGCTGAATACGGGATAAACCTAAATAGTATCAAGAAAGATTGCGCTTTCTACGGACGATTTATCTTAGCTGGTTTGCACATCGGGCCTCCAAAATTCATGTAAGCACACAAAAGAAACAACGGAACATTTTGCCTTTAGTTCTTTTAAACCACTCTTCCAAGCGTAAGAGCTTCAGCTGGTACCCAGAGCCCGCGTGCAAAATTTTCTTTCTTTTCTACGTACTTTTGGGCATCCCGAGGAGTAGAGCTAGCCCCTGTTATCTATTACAACGTCGATCCACCGCTGCTTATGCCAACTAATATCCTTGAGTTCTAATACCAAAATAAAGTTCACTTTTATTATCATACTAGTGACACAATAAGGCGCTCTTGCTTCTTTGATAACAAGGTGCATCAATTGTTTGTATATATACCGATGGTTGACGTAAGTATGACCCAACCTATATATCATACTAGAAGGCTACCTTTGGTATTGCTAAGTATACCAGGATTTCGCATATAATGAGGCCGGCAAACATAACTATATTCAGTCTCCTTTTAGAGCTTCGTTACTGTTTGAACTGTACTGTGGTTAAGTGGTGGCGACACGGCACAATTTGAATTTTGATGTCTGCGGAAGGGTGGCGCGTATATCGGAAACTGATACTCGCGCTGATCAAATTGGAAATGGCGGATTGTGAAGCCTTTTCGGCTTTCGGCTTCAATTTGTAGTTCCCAATAGATGAGGACAATCAGAACTGTTCCATATCCACACAATGAATGATTGCAAACGTTGATTACAGAAAAGTAGGAACCAAAATGAGCAGTATGCCACGACTAAGTTATAGTCGTACTGGTTTGTGGGAAGTATAGCTAAATGTTTCGTACTCCACAAGGCTTATTATTTAATACGCCCTGTTCTATCATCATCATTAGCTGGATGTGGTCCACTGCTGAGCAATCGTCTCCCTCATAGTATATCACAACGAACAGTTATTAGCTATTTATAACCAAACTTGGCTACTCGTGACATTAAAGAAGTCATCAGTCCACTTAGAGTGCACACTTGTTTAGTCCTATCGTTCTTTAACCATCGTATTGGGATGGAGCGACATCTATAGTACCACTTGCGTTGTACTACAAATAAGACCAATTTTGCAATTGGTTTTATACTTGTAAATGATGACGCAACCGTATATAATTTTAATATCGGATTACATTACGAAATCACAAATATACGATAGGAAAAATTTAAGTCATGTGCGGGATTCGAACCCGCGTCCATCCACCCCTTTATAGAAACAGGAGTTTTCAAGGAGGGTGTGCATCATGAGGTTTTTTTTTTTATGTTATTATGATGGAACAAGCGCGAGGCCCACCTGATGTTAAGCGGTATCCTCTGCCTCTAACAGTTGCATTTCATCACAAGTGACGAACTGCACTGCGCCCATCACCTTGAGACAGTTGTTAAGTCTCATTTTGCCTGTTATTTCACTGGCTCCAGCTGCCTGAGAGAACTGAGAGCCAGCACCTAACGGTGTGCTTGGCGACAGATTTGGCTTGCCAGAACTGAGGTTAACATATCAAGACGACCTCGCGGAGAAGAGAGAGAGAGATATTCCCGTTTCTCCACATACGATTTAGTGGGTCTCTTCAGCAAGAGTCAGTATGAGTCAGTATCATTGCAGTGTCTGATATTCTGTCTCGAAACGATGGTGTCAATACTATTGTGTTTACGCGTGAAGGGCACTGTGGCAAGTGAAATTACTGCATGGCTAAACGAGACATAAGAACTAACTTGGCAGAGTGATGGGCGCAGTGCAGTGTCAAGAAGAACGAGGACGATGACACTGCAACTGTAATAGGTAGGCGTAACGCTCTTCATAAAGAGTGTGACTGGTAGTCTTGTCATTTAACAAAAAAAAAAATGTGTTTTTTTATGTTTTTGTGACGGAACAAGGTCGAGGCCCACCTGATGTTAAGCGGACTAACCTCTGCCTATAACAGAGGATATTTAAGTCCCGTAGGTATATAGGTCTACTTAAATAATATTATATATATATTATAGTCTGCTGACATCTACCGGACGGGTGGATCTAGACCTCAGACTGGTACGAAAAATGTATTGATCAGAAAAGCTCAAAATCCCTCCAATCCGGAGATCACATCCAAAAACCAGTCACCTAATTTTAGTATTCAAATTTGGTATTTGCGGCAATATATAAAAACATTTAGTATTAAAGATTCTACATTGATTTATGAATAGTAGTATAGAAAGTAGTCCGACTGCTGGACGAAAGCCTCCCTTCCCTCTTTCCAGACTTAGAATTAGATTACTAGAAAATTTAGAGTAAGTACCTATAGTAATTTGTTTTAATTTCTTCAGTCACGTTAGCAAAAATAATATAGTCATTCATTGCACTATGAGGAACTCTGATTTCATTCAATCAATTCAATAGCATGATGGTAGGGCATTTTGCGAACGCCTGGCTAGCTACCACCTTCAAGTAGAAAATCTGTCAAGCATCTATGTGTGTTCCGGCAGCGCAACTGTCATTGAGAGCCAATCATTTTTATTTTTTTATTTTTATTGATTTTATGCCTGTTAGGTTAGCCTTTGACCACTATCTCACCTGATGGTAAGTGAGGATGTGGTTGTAGATGTTGGTAGAAGTACTGGCTCTCAAGGACAGCTGCCCGAACACACCGCTGGGTGCTTAGCGACAGATTTTCTACTTGAGGGTGGTAGCTAGCCAGGCGAGCTTTCGCAAAATGCCCTACCATCATGCTATAACGACTGCCATCCTTAGACAACAACCGGGACCGACGACTTAACGTGCCCTCCGAGCGCTCAAAGTCAAAGTCAGTTCAGTAGTAATGTGACTAGCGGTCACTCATCCAACTCATGACCGCGGGCGACGTTGCTTAACTTTTCTAATCGGTTAAGAACAGCTAAGTAAACTTCGCTACGAGCGCATCAAAACTTATTTTTATTATTGGTATATTTATATATTATAGAGGCTTTTTATTAAAAGTGTATGTTTCATGCATTGGGCCCACTGCACTGTGAGCAGTGCATATATTTCATATTCTATATTACATATATTTTATAATAAAGTGCCTAAACATTATCTTTAGGCAGTTTAGAATAAAATTAAGCAAATTCCGTGAGTAGTACTTTTTTATCTGTCTTTGCTAATATCTTATTTTGTGATTATTTCTATTTTTGTTATCGTAGTTGCAACCGTTTAATTTAAATTTAGCTTAATTATTTCGATCATATAATATAGGATAGCCAGTAACTCTGGTTAGCCTGAACAACATCACCACTTACCATCAGTTGAGGTAGTGGTCAAAGGCTAACCAATCAGGCATAAATAAAAAAAATAAGTATTTCCGGGAATATAAAGACTTGACAAAGTTAGAAAATTTTACAAGTAGTGAGTATGTTTGAGCATACATTACAAGAATGGTCAGATTTGAAAAATGAATAATGTTAATTTTTTTCTGTGAGAACCCACAAAGATTATATTTTCACAAGAACTGTAGGCCACGTTTTTGTTATCATAAAACGTTCATGGACACACAACCACAAACAAATTCGACAAAGATTTCACCTACGAGTACTTACTGATAATTAATTACTATTTACAATAATCATAAATATTACATATTATTATGTTACGCCAATAAACTGTGGGCTGCGATAACAAAAGTCACGAACAAAATATGTGTCGTGCAAAACGAAACAGGTTCCACCGAGATTTGAACTCGGATCGCTGGATTCAAAGTCCAGAGTGCTAACCATTACACCATGGAACCGATGAACCTCGGGTCGAAAATAGTGAAGGCTTATTAAAAGCTGTAAATCACGCCTTTCTACAGAATTTAATTATTTTACTGTTGTTACTATTAACACTAAACTTTCTCAACCAGAATAGAAGGTACATTTTGCTTTGGATGTTGTTATTGTGAAGTCTCATTGACCCCATGCCTCGATTTGACCCCTTACACTCTATTATTGATAAAATATCAAACAAAGATGGTTAATAAGATTATTATACTTATTAGTTACTATGTTTCTACTTAATATAATTAGTTCCTCGTATGCGCTTATTACCTAGTATTTTTATTATTTAGTATTATCTACATAAAATTGATATCTGATACCTATACCACATAATATGGGGGCCCGTGGGGTGCCGAGCTAGAATGTCATCCCCCCATCTTTGCCCGTGGTTGTCGTAAAAGGCGACTAAGGGAACTAACTAACTAGCACCAGAAGGTGGGCTGCAGCGCTTTCTGTGGAACTGATACGAGTATCCCGTACTACGATGCCCAAGACGCATGCCAAGCGTGGGGATTATGGCAAGCCCCCCATTTTGGGGGATACTGTGGTCAGCTGTGGATGATCCGGCTAATACAGTACCTATACCATATAAATTTTATATAATTACCTATAGTAGGTATATAAATATAAGTTATGGTCACGCCTCCATTTCCCGAAGAGGTAAGTTGATGTATAAACACTCACGTATCTTCACACATATCTATTAGTGACATATGTGTTGAACCATGCCATCTATCGGTCACAATTCTAGACTACTGAGAAAATATAGTTTTAAAACAACTGTCTGACCTAAAAACTGAACCCAAGTCCTACATTGCAAAACGACACTTTTTCAAAACAACATAATCTAATATTACTTTAACAAAAAACATCTCTAACTGCAAAAATTACAGTAAATCCAGGACCGTACCTAGGGTGGGGGATTGGAAGGGAAATCTTCGCAATCTCGCGGGGCGCGCAATCATCGCGAGCCGGAGGCCATCAATTATTCACAATACTGATTGCGTCCGAGACGCACGTGGATGTTACTGAATAATATATGCTCGGCTATTCTGACCGAGATGGGAACGCATTCAGGTTTATTTATTTTAGTATCAGTACATCAAAAATCAAATTCTTGTGGCACTGGTAGTGGATTTTACAGTTTTTGAATGTGAATCGATGCAGTTTGCAACCTGTATCCACATAGGATACAATTTTGTGTGGAGCACTTATTTTTACTCTGTTTTTTGCTTGAATGATAACTATAATCAATCATGTGCAATAAAGATGGAGTTTAGAAGACAGAAGTCCAACTTACGAAAGAAATCTTAAACCAGTTACTTAAATATTTAAGTACTTAACGGCCAGAATAATAAAATATGTAGGATATCAATTCTACTACTATTGTTAATATTTTTCATCTTTTCCCCTCCAGGGCTGAACGAATAGAGAACAGCATCCCATAAATTTATGTAAAAAAGAAGTCATGTTTACATATTAGGTATATACTTCTCCCATTAAGGGCATTAGGGGGGGTTACCAAATAACACAATTCAACATATTATATATGTATTTTAATTACTCATTATCAGGCATCAGATAATTATTGGCTATGGACTGCCGTGCAGCAGGTCCATGGTTCGAATCCCGCCCAGAGCTTGAGCTTCACCGCATGGTGGAAGGGCATTTTGTGAATGGCCGCCTGGCTAGCGACCACCCTCAAGTAGAAAATCTGTCGCCAAGCACCTAACAGTGTGTTCCGGCAGCAGTCCTTGAGAGCCAGAAAAATTACAGGCTAATCAGACCTAACAACTGGACGTCTCAGTGTGACGGGCACAGTGCAATTCGTCGCTGACGAAAATGCGTCTGTTATAGGCAGAGGTTAGTCCACTTAACATCAGGTGGGCCTCGGGCTTGTTCCGTCACAATAACATAAAAAAAAAAAAAAAAAAGTATCCCGCATCAGATATGCCATATACTTCAATTTTTATTTATTTTATTTTTATTGCTACCAACGCTTTCCTGTTTCCTACATTTCTAAAAGAATCATGTTGAAGTGGTCGACTTAGGTCTTGGGCATATCTGTTGCTAATATTCTATGTAAATATTATACCTTATTAAGTTTGAAAGTTCTCGTGAGTATAAGGTATTTTAAAGTTTAGTAGTAAGTATTTTAAGTGGCCCGCGATAAACAAACCTGATGGATCACGTCAGATTTGTTTGTCGTGGCGGACACTTTTCATTGCATTTTAGTTTGAAATATATTATTAACCCATTGGCATCGGCGATAATGATAACAATAGAATTTCATTCATAACTAGGCCATAGTGGTCCAGGACGATGGCAACTTATATTAACCGGAAAAACACTCACATTAGGCATCAAATACGTCGATCCGGGTTTTGAGCATATCAGATGCTCATCATCAGGGCGAGTGCGGAGCGGAGCACCTTCTATATACCAGCTCCAAAGGGCACTGAGATGGTTGGAGATTCATCATTAATGCTTCAACATAATTTAATGTTGTATTAGCTAGAATAAATTATGTTAGTATTTTTTCTTAGATGGTAGGTACTTGTTATTAAAATTAAGTGATCAAAATATATTTTTACAGTCACAGATTAAAAATATTAGGTTCCACCGAGATTTGAACTCGGATCGCTGGATTCAAAGTCCAGAGTGCTAACCATTACACCATGGAACCGATGAGTATTTATAGATAAACCTCCATATGTTTATAACATTATACCTACTATATGTATATACTACATAGTCGGTAAGAGTACAAATAGCATGATGTTTAGACAGCGGTTTTAGATTCATATTAAGTTAATAGGAGCCTATTGTTTTACAGTGAGCTATAGCAGCGTGCCTTAACTGTGATGGAATAGGTTTGGTTCTGTGTTGTTTATATTACAAAAAATATGTATTAAAGTTATTTAAATGAATTTTCTCTTCGTAAATTATTTTAATCGGAATGGCCAAATTATGTACATAAGTACATATTATATTAGTTACTATTTGGTTTTGTGCCCTTTTATATAAATAAGTATACATACGTTATCATTATCAGTATTGAAGGTTGAATGTTTTGAATAAACATTTAAGTTTTTTATCGTAATGTGAAACATTCTTCGTGGTTCACGTTGTTGAATCTAAGTTATGCAAAATAATAATAAAATAACTCACCATAAGTGTATAGTTTGAAGGATTTATAAACGAAAATATTCGAGTAAAACATTTTGCTAATGTTTTTTTTTTGCATTCATTTCTCGTCGCAATATTTTTAGCAAATAAACACAGGGATTTCAAATGAAGAGGTTTTTTCTAAACCTGTGTTTTATTTGATTTGAATTCTTAGTCATCGTAAGAGCTTAATGATAAAGTATTATAAGATTAATATTGCATAAATACATTAAATTATAGGAAATCTTAGTTGAACGTAAGTGGAACTAAAGATGTCACTCCATTCCCATACGATAATTAAGAACGAGAAGACAAATTACAGTCACATGTCATCTTGGCTTAGCGGTCATAGCACACCCTGACTATAGGATGAATACCGCGATTGACTATATTTTTTCCTCGTTGTCTCGTCGTGTCGTAATCTTTTTCTACTATTTTAATTAATACTTATTTATGGTAAGTATACATTAATTAATTATACGTACAATAATAATAAGTAATTCAATAAATTATACTATTAAATTCTTAATAAAATAATGTGCCGTCTAAGTTAATGCTTCGATATTTTATTTTTTATTTTTTCTTCATAGGTACAGTTACAGATAGGCTATTAACTTAAATTTAGACACTTTATGGATGAACCCAAAATCCAGTAACAACTTTACACAGATTATTAAAGCTAGCTTCTGCGTGAAAAGCTATAACCAACATCTGTGTAAAATATAATATATATAACGATAATTATACGTATTATTGTTCTGGTTTTGCAGTGCGCCCCTGTACAACAATAGCCTCTGACGCACCCGTTCCCCTAAATTCGTCCCTGTACTGCGTGCTAACAGGCGTTTAGAGTCCTGCAGGGCCCCTAGGGGCGACCTCTCCGCTTTACTTCTAAATCTAACTTTTTTTTTGTACAGCTTCTTATATTGTGTTGTGCGGTAATCGAATCAGCTTGCTTGAATCGTTGATGCTCATATTAGTTTTAGAGACATTACATGTCTGCGGAAGTGATTATTTTGTGTCAGACAAATGTATTGTGCGATAAAAGGAAGGGCTCCTTGAAGTATTTGTAACAATAAAAAATAAATGAACAATCAGTGCAAGATTATGGTATACACATTCAGATATCAGGCCATGGTTATCTTACAACAGCTGGAAAATATTAATTAAGGTAAAAATGTCTATAAAAGTGACTCCCACTTTGCTGGTTACTTTGACACACGATAACAACTTATACAACTTTTTGAATCGTTATATCTCAGAAGCGGTGGCTGTTAGGAATAAAAGTACATATTTATATATAATGTTATGACCTAAAATTTTTTTTCTAGGTTGCTTTTATTACAAAACTTACTGTTTTGCTGAAAATAAGCAAAAAAAAACACGCGACAAAAATACTTTTTCTTGACCTTGACCTACATTAATACTCTTTTGCAAAAACCGGCAACGCATTCTCGGGACCTCTGGTGTTGCGGATGTTCGTGGGCGACGGTAATCACTTACCACCAGGTGAGCCGCCTGCTCGATTGCCCTCCTATCACATAAAAAAAAAACGATTTTTCACCTTCGACCTCGAGTATTTTTTTTCCATACACTGGACTGATCGGGAAATTAAAAAAGTATTTATAATTATGTTTTGAACAATTTTACTGATTTTCAGCTTGTTGATCGGACCGGACTAGCTAGATTGATCGGACTAAAACTCCACAACTGTCATAATCCGCACGCTGGGCAGGCGGCTTCGGGACCGCAGTGTAAGATGTCAGCTCTTCAGAAGACACTGCTGCCTAATTTCTGGTATTTTCCCTTTTGTCGCCTCTTCCAAAGGAAGATATTGTTTATTTATTTATAGCTAATAGGCTAGCCTTTGACCATTATTTCATATGATGGTAAGTGGCCGATGGTGTTCAAGCTAACCTAGAATTATTGGCTCTCAAGTACAGTTGCAGGAACACACTTATTTTAAACATAAACAAAACGCAGTATATGGCTTTTAACATGGCAGATTATCTATGAGAGCAGCTCAATGTAAGAGTTGATGAAGAAGTCAATGAACCTATATTTTTAGTTGATAGCGCTCTTACCTTTGGATTTTGGATCGGGAGTCTCATATAGAAAAAAATATGTGTAAAGATTGGCCGAGCCTGCTTTGCTCTATGGCGTAAATCTGCTATTCTTCCAGTGGAAATGGTCCGCAGTTGTCGCTTTTATTTTTTATTTTTTTTATTATATAAATCTACACTCCACAGACTCCAAGGTCCGTGACTTTTTTTAATTATGACCATATTTTATTTACTAACTAGATACTTATGATAAATAGGAAACATGCAACATTCTAAAAGAGAACAGTGTTAAAAGAACAGTTTTTTTTTCCGATGAATGTCATTAGCACTTGCATCCAGAGCAGACCAGTGTCCTCTAGCAGCACCCGTTCACGAGTTGACGCATGTGCCAGCCATCGCCCTCCTCAACCATTATTGAGGGAAGATGGCGACCCGACACACAACACCGCCGCTAGACAACACCTTTATGTGAGCTTGACCGCTTTGGATACCCGTGCCAACGATTACAATTTGGGATTACACTACTTTTTTGTGTCATTCCCCCACGTCACATTGTAACAGGGTCTCCACGCTGTTTCGATCTTGCAGTTGTCACTTCGTATCTTTGCACTCGCTAATACAGTACGGCATCGAGCTCTAGGCCGCTACTACAATAGGGTTGTTGACTAGTTTTTTTAAAGTATGTTAAATTATTTAGAACACTGAAATATACAACTAGCATTTTTAATAATTTTTTTAAGAGTCCTGAAATACTAGAAATCCATCTTTTTATTTCAACTTTTAAAATTGGCGCTAAAACATCATTCAATGGCGGCCTGTATGCTTATGACGTCACTAGGGCAAAAACAAATAGTGCTGAAATGTAATACGTTTTGCTTGCTTGTTGTAGTGTCGTGCGTAATCGATTATACAGGTTGTTCGGCAGAACGTGTACCATAGTGTAGGGGTGAGAGATCGAGACAATGGCGTGCAGTGACATCGGAATAAAAATAATGATAAACATAAGCTTTTCCAATTGTTTAAAGTTGTTGTATTACTATAAGTAATAATAGGGTAGTTGACACAGTCTAAAATAAAATACAGTGTAACGTTAACATGATAGTAGTTGGAGCACATAACTCGATGAAATTAACAAATTATTAATTCTGCATTGGATTACCTTTATTTTGAATAAACAAAATGTGTTTAAATTTTCTTTAAGTCACGTGATCTCAAACGGAAGTAAAGGCGGAAATGATGTCATAAGGACAAAAAACAAAGCCACAGAATAGGTAATAGTAATCATGAGAGTTTGCTTCCAAAGGTTTTGACAGTGACAATTGACATTAGTAATTGCTAATAGCAAGCAACCTACAAAATGTCGCATCACTATCGATTTACTACTTAGGCCCCTATTTCACTATCAAATCCATTGGATCCCATATATTTAATAGTGTAATACGTAAATTTGACTCATTTGTCTTTGATCATATTTCGCCGTGAGATTTGATCAAAGATCAGCATAGATAATAAAACCCAAACTAGGAACAAGAATCTATGGAAACATTTTGCAATTATTACTCATAGTAATACAACAACTTTAAACAGTTGGAAAAGCTTATGTTTATTATTATATTTATTCCGATGTCACTGCACGCCATTGTCTCGATCACTTGAAAGTGTTTACATTTCGGGATTACAAAAATGTTCAATAAAATAGTGATTTTGAACCGATTAAAGTTGTTTATTTACCATGTATGAAAAATAATTGATAATGCTGCCACTCATGTATCCGTGCTTCAAACTGTGTTGGTTCTGTGATTGTTTTATTCAGTCTACATACACCCCTACACTATGGTACACGTTCTGCCGAATGCCTGAACCTGTATATAGGATTACGCACGACAATACAACAAACAAGCAAAACGTATTACATTTCAGCACTATTTGTTTTTGCCCTAGTGACGTCATAAGCATACAGGCCGCCATTGAATGATGTTTTAGCGGCAATTTTAAAAGTTGAAATAAAAAGATGGATTTCTAGTATTCCAGGACTCCTAAAAAAATAATTAAAAATGCTAGGTGTATATTTCAGTGTTCTAAATAATTTAACATACTTTAAAAAAACAAGTCAACAACCCTATTGCAAAATGTTTCCATAGATTCTTGTTCCAAGTTTGGGTTTTATTATCTATGCTGATCTTTGATCAAATCTCACGGTGAAATATGATCAAAGTTAAGTGAGTCAAATGTACGTATTACACTATTAAATATATGGGATCCAATAGATTTGATAGTGTAATAGGGGCCTAAGTAGTAAATCGATAGTGATGCGAAATTTTGTGGGTTGCTTGCTATTAGCAATTACTAATGTCAATTGTCACTGTCAAAACCTTTGGTAGCAAACTCTCATGATTACTATTACTTATTCTGTGGCTTTGTTTTTGTCCTTATGACATCATTTCCGCCTTTACTTCCGTTTGAGATCACGTGACTTAAAGAAAATTTAAACACATTTTGTTTATTCAAAATAAAGGTAATCCAATGCCGAATAAATAATTTGTTCATTTCATGCTCCAACTACTATCATGTTAACGTTACACTGTATTTTATTTTAGACTGTGTCAACTACCCTATTCGACGAAGTTTCGTTTTTCGTGTTTCGAGCGACACTTTACACAACGAAAATTGAATTTGCGGTACGAAGTTCGTTGTTTGATATAGTCTATGGTCAGACCGCAACGTTCAACACAAATGTTGCCCCGCTATGGAATCTCCCATACTACTATGAGAACACTGTTATGCCTCAATCAGTTTTAAGTCTTAATTCTGAGAAATTAAAGAACATTTTCTCATGGTAAGAGTCTGAGAGTCCTAGTTATGGATATCAGAGAAAGGTGACGCTACTGTTCTAGAAAGTACTGGTAAGATATTTAGAATTTACGTTAATGTCTTTGTTCTCCATAGGTATTTATTTCTAATTAGTATTTGTGTTCTTTCTGCATATTTAGAACTCGACTGTCCTACAAGCAAATGAATAAATTATAATTTCATATTTGGAAAATGTACAAACCATACGAATCCGTTAAATAATGGTATTCAGAAGCTATACAGGCATATGCTTGCAAGACGTGTTGCAAGTTTGCTACGAACGAAGTTTAACAAAAGTAAGCCAAAACGTGTTTTGTACCTTTCTTTCGGACCCGAAGTTCGATACTTCGACGAATTAGAGTATAGCGGCCCTGGTGCTGTTTGGTAACGTGTCTTTAGTATGCAAAGGAGTCCTGTATGAACTATTTCGCGAGTGCCACAAGATACTCCAGCGGAGCTATTGTTTTGCTTGAGAATTCTGACGGTACCTTCCAGGATAATACTTCATACTGCCCTCTATGCTAGGAACCACCTGGAGGAATATCCAAGACTGGGTGACGGACATGGCTACAACACACGATAAAGGCAGATGCTGCAGGCAGTCTCACGGCGACTTACCAATACATCGAAGCTATAGTTCATGTCATGGCGACGGCGGTTCACAACCGGAATCCATAAATTATACAAATTCAATTAATTCGTCCAAGTGCCAACTCATAAAATGTCTTGAAAAGCAAACATTTTATGCATATGACGATTTGTATGAGAATGTTATTCACATAATAATGAATTATGATAACAAAGTAATGAATTATATCAAATTTGCCCGTGGGGTGCCGGGCTAGAATGCTACCCCCTCATTGCTACCTGTGGGTGTTGTAAGAGGCGACTTAAGGTAAAATACCAGAAAGTGGGCAGCAGTGCATTCTGAGGAACTGATATCTTAAACTACGATCTCCAAGATGCCTGCCAAGCGATTATGGCAAATCCCCCCTGAATGGGGGAGGCTGTGTTCAGCAGTGGACAATCCGGCTGATACAGCATATCATTATTATGACGTGTATACTTGTTGTTTAACGTGTAAATATTCTTATGTACATGTTTAAACGTGTATTTGTCATATGAATAAAATTACTATGACACACCGTAAAGTGCTGAGTGACAGCTTTTCTACTTGCGGTTGTTAGTTAGTTCACAAAATGCATACCACCATGCTAAAACGACTGCCATGCCAATAAAGAGAACCACCGGGAGCGACGGTTTAACGTGCCTTCCGAAGCACGAAGGCGCTCAGTCGTAATGTCTCTAGCGGTCACCCATCCAACTCATGACGGCGGAGGACGTCGCCTAACTTACTGGTTCTGATGGTGGGGTGCATTTTTACCCTACAATGCTCGAGGCATTTTGACATACACTGACTGAGAAATACATATTACTGTAATAACTTGAAAACCCCCACAATCTAGATACGTCACAAAATAATCCGCAGACTAAGTTTCTAAAATTATTCAATATTAGTTAATTTACTCAAAAATGCTTATATTGTATTATTTTGCTTTTCCGCGCTACTGAATACTCCAGAAAAGTTGTATGGAATTTATTTCCTTTGAAAATACAATATAGTGTCGAGTTCGGTTTCAAAAATAGTCAGGTGATATAATATTTTAGATTAATTCTTATAATGATAAGCTGGTCTTATTTAAATTACTCCCATTGTTTGAGTAAAGCACTATACAAGCCTTGGTCTGCATTGACTGCGCTGCTAGCCACGATATGACTCCCCGCCTGACCACTCTCTGCCTTCAAGCTTGTTGTCTCTGCCTGCATTATTGCAGCCGTTACTGTACGCGCTATGAAGGCATCGACATTCAGTCTCGTTCTTTATAAGGTTGGTTTATTCCAGAATTTCTGTCAAGGGCTGCAATGCTGCTTGCACGGTGATGGTCTGAAACTGCGCTTTCGGACATTATCATCGCTATCAGCAATCTAGTCATAACAGCCGCGACTGTAATGAACTATTAAAACGAATTAATCCCAGATTTTGTGATGATTGAAATAGTTCGGAATTACTTGATGCCAATTACTTACTAAGAAATGATAGCCGAGCGGTTAAAGCTATGGACTGGGGTGTCGCATGTCCATGGTTCGATCCCCACCGTGGGACTGAGCTTCACCACATGCTGGGAGAGCATTTTGCCAATGCTCGCCCTCAAATAGAAAGTCTGTCGCCAGGCACCCAAAAGTGTGTTCCGCATCAGTCTTTGAGAGCCAGTAAAATTAAAGGCACATGACAACAACTGTATGCCTCAGGGTGACGAGCGCAGTGCTGTTCGTATCTTGTGATGAAATGCATCTGTTATAGGCAGGTGTTACCTCTTAATATCAGGTGAGCCTCGTACCTGAATCGTAACAATAATATTTAAAGAAAAATTGCTTTTGTAACCTTCACCATATAATTAAACGTCAACCATACCACAATCAGTCTTACAGCTGTCCAAACAATTTCTTCTAACCATTCTTTGGACAATACAAAATTTCTATCTTAGATAGATAAGTATTTTCCGACCAGTTATTCATCGGTTCCATGGTGTAATGGTTAGCACTCTGGACTTTGAATCCAGCGATCCGAGTTCAAATCTCGGTGGAACCTGATTTTTAGTATTTTTCACATAATTATAAACAGTACACCCATCTAATATTTCATGAACTGCAAAAGCTATGAGGAGTTTCTTTTGTAACAGTGAGAATTTCTTATAAGCAAGTAGAGCGAAAATATTTTATCTCTTAAATTTTAACATAATAATATGTAGCTTTTAATTCTATCCTTATTTACCTCAATTCATATAACACCAGTCATGGCAAAAAATAAAAAAGATTCTTCATCAAGTACGTTGTTGACGTGTGTTTAATTTTATACCAATGATTTCTTTCATGTTTGGAACCACAGTCAAAATTATTTTTTATAGTTTTTTTATGTAATTGTGACCGAGCAAGCTCGAGGCCCACCTGTTGTTAAGTGGACTAACCTCTGCCTTTAACAGATGAATTTCATCACAAGTCACGAATTGCGCCCGTCACTTTGAGACATAGTTATTAAGTCTCATGTGCCTGTAATTTCACTGGCTCTCAATCTGCCGGAACACACCGTTTGGTGCTTCGCGACAGATTTTCTACTTGAGGGTGCTCGGTAGCCAGGCGGGCATTCGCAAAATGCCCTTCCACCATGTTCAAGCCCGCGGCGGGATTTGAACCATGGACCTGCTGCGCGGCCGTCAATAGCCAATGCCACTGAGCCATCACTGCTTCAAAACTGTATCGATTGTGTATTTTAGTTCATAGTTCTGAACCCCATAACCAATAGAAACGAACCCTAAATTAATCTAATTAACCGATTGTACCTGATTCCATCCCTTCACCAACAATACAGCCAATGTTTGCCAAGCTCCAATGTTTGCGGAGTTATGATCGATTGATCATTAACCTAATGGCTTATGTTGTTTCATTATTAGAGTATACCAACAAAGAAAAACAATAAATTTTACTTATATAAGATGGTGGTGTAGATATCACCAATATTAATTGAAGAATTGATAGTCAATATATATTGAGAAGAGGTAGATAGGCATTGGTATTGGCTGCGTAGAAAGCCCATCGTTAGTGTCCCTGAATCGGGATTAGCTGTACCGCGTGATGGAAGGGCAAACTCTCCCATTACGTAGGGGCTTACCACAGTGTATTTGTTCAGAAGGCGTTGCTGCCCCCTTCTAGATTTTTTCCCTTGTCGCCTCTAAAGACTCCCACAGGTATGTGGGGGGCAACTAACAACAACATGCCCGGTACCCCACAAGATAAGAAGAAGTCAAAGGTTTATTATTAGTCTCATCATCATCATGTCCTACGTATGTGGAGTTGGTACATCGTGTCGCTAACAACACAATAACATAGTTATTGAGATTTTTGGCTACGGTTTTATGGCTGACCGTCTTCCTGACTCCAACCCTCTTTTAGATTCCTCTTTGTGGTAGTATATTCGTTACCTTTAAGCTAGCGAGTGGTTAGCTGTTAGGTGAGAGGCGGTTAAAGGGCAAACAGCCCTGCATATAACCTTTCAACATCACGGAAGGACCAGCTTGGAGCTATAGGTCCATCATGTTTTAAATAACCGACTATACTCACGCATATTGGTCGAGATTGTCGACCTAGGTTTCGAACATATCCGATGTCCTTCATCCGGTGAGTTCACGTGTCTAAATCGTGGCAATGACTCCGCGCAAATGCTCGTTCTGCTCGGCGCGAGAGTGTAGGCGCGGGGGTGGCTTTCTGGGCTGAGGGAACGCCCAGCGCACCGCTTATGGTAGTGCATCCTCTTCGTCACTAAGCTTTTCGTCAAAAACTCCAACACAAACACTGATGACTGTCACACTCTAGACTGCTTAGTACTTGTCGCGTGAGGTTTTCAAAGTTATATAGGTCCTCCCACGAATAAATTTATATTGTTCTCGTAATCTGTGATGTTCTTATGATGCTGTAGCTCATTAGACGCATTCTTTCATTTAGTGGCGTCATCGACACAGTCCTTATTATCTTGAACCGGGAATTATGCGTCAAATACAATCACAGGGAAGAATATCCGTAATTTAAATAAAATTGTCACAAACAGATCACGCAGAGTTTACTTGATTTTATATTTATAGCTGATAAAAGTGTAGTGTAGTGTCTTTGACCACTTCTTCACCTGTTGGTAAGTGATGTTTTTCAAGCTGACCTGGAATAACTGGCTCTCATGGACAGCTGCTGAGTAACACCGTTAAGTGCTTGGCGACAGATTGTCTACTTGAGGGAGTGCTAGTCTTTACTATGCTATAATGACTGTGATCCTAAGACAAGAACCGGGACCGACGACGGCTTAATGTATCCTACGTAGCACGGAAATGCTCACTAGCGGTCACCCACCCAATTCATGATCGCAGCGGACGTTGCTTAACTTCGTCGATCAGTAAAGAACGTTTTAGGAGGCTACGCTTCAAAATTTACTTCCAAGAGGGATAATCTGATCCAGTTGGAAAGCTGTAACTTGAGAAGTCACTCTGCAAATATTAAATCGGTATACCGCCTCCTTCGAGATAATGGACGAATTAAATAAAGATCGGAGTAACGTTACTGAATTCATTTGCATAATTCCAATTCGAATTCTGTACCAATTTGGGGCGAAGGGGCTTTGAAATGTTTTAGGTAATCGATACTGGATTATTTACAATTGGGATGGTTTTTGTTACGACTGCTGCTGTTGTTTAACTCTTTTGAACAAAAAAGAAAATTAGGAAATGTATGGCCTGTGGAAGTCAAATGCTTAAATTGTACTCAAAGTCAAAGTCAAAATCATTTATTCAATTTAGGCGTCTACGACGCTCTTATTAAAGATCAATTACAAATTTTAGTATTGAAATATTCTACATTGTACTGCCACGTTCAACAAATAAATTGTATAGAGCCATTGCGAAAAGAACAGGAACGCGAATACTTTTTTTATTATGTCGTTACATGAATAAATACATTTGGGAAAAGTTACCATACGTAATCATTCAAAATTTTGACAAAAAGCCCCTTAAATTTTTGTACAAAATGGGTAAAATTATTGGAAACCAGACTCTGTCATGTCTGAAAAAATTACCTAAAAATCCCAATACGTTAATTTATGAACGAAAGGAAAGGAGGGAATTACAGTTACGCGTCATAATATGTCATGTTGGGTTAGCGGTTAGAGCATACCCCGTCTAAAGGGGTGGATGGCGCGGGTTCGAATCCCGCAGATGACTAGGTATAATTTTTCCTCTCGTAATTTTGTAATAATAACCTTAAAAATTTTGCAAACCTCAAAAAATTACCCTACAACATAACATAAAAACCTTAAAATTTTTGAAACATTGAGCTTAGAAGAATATGGGGATACATATATAATATACATCCCCATATTATTTGATTTAAATCCGATGTAAAGTGGCACTCCATATTCAATGCACACGTAGGCACCATATTCTTCATATAATATATGAAATAACATATTCTTCATATAATATATAATATATGAAGAATATGTTCTATGCTAAAAAAAAAAAGTACTTACTGAATTTAAGAATAAATGTGTAAAGAAGTGTAAGTCTAGCTCAAAAACAGCAGAACGCAAACCTTACCGCGGCGGGCGTTGTTTAATAAGTGTATCGCGCGTCGCAACAACATTACCTTGACGCAACCAATCAGGTGCAATCATTTTTAAACGCCAAGTCACTAATCCCATTGACGTCGGAAGATAGTACGTGTTTTGTTAATTGTGATCTTGATGAGTGCAATATTAAAGCGGTATAACTGTATGATAGTTACACTTCTTTACGTAATTCGTAGTAATCAATAATATGAATTTCTACATGATAAGGGATCACTTTTAACTAAAAAAAACAAATAAAATAGAATATAATAATGGTAATATCCGACTTTATTTCTTATACATAAGTACTAAACTGACCTAACTTTAGTGATAAGACACTAAGGTTGGGTATCCATCAGAGATTTACGAGGAAGTTGAGTGGTGCGAGAAAAAACACCATCAATAGTATCGCTTCACTTTCCTGCCTGGCTAGCATGTGCAAAAAAGAGATATGTCACGCACGACACGAGAGACAAGTGGCGGACGATAGCCGCACCACGCTAAGATCTGTTCATTGAGATTATCTGTGGACGATTCTCCATTGTGCTGTTTGTTGTTTGAATTTGGAACAACTTTATCTTTTTTGACGATGGTTATATTGCTATAAAATATTATTACATATATTGTTAAATAAAGAACAAATAAATGGGACCCTAAAAACTAGTTCAGTAGCTGTGATAAAAACTTTTTTTTCCCTATCTGTTTTATCCCTATAAGCTTATCTGTTTTTCGTTTCATTAAACAATATAAGTACCTATTAACATTTTATAGCAACATATTGGGGTACGGAACCCTAAAAGTAGTTATTACTTTAAATATTGACTGCGGCGTATATAATTTTTTTTTAATACCTACTGATTTACTTACATTTAACTGTTTTTTTAGTAATCAGCAACATATAGTATATAATAAAGAAAAATAGTTAAAAACACTACCTACCGCTTTATTCAATGATATTGAATTTAAGCTACGCACAAAAGTTCGTGAGTTGTGTTCAAATTCAATTTTCGTTATTGTATTGATTACACACACACATATATATAACGGGTCTGCTAACACTGGACGGAAAGTAAATTTGTACTAAATCGTCGATCGCCCCCCTTACACTGGACGCGCGAGATAGACTACAGATTTATCTCGTCCTCAAAATGTAGGAAGAGATTCATTCACGCAAATACTCGCAGATAAGTGTCAAAAATCGATTTAAACTGAGACGCGCATGTTAATGTTGGTTGACAAGTAGCCACGGGTAGCCAAAATACAGGCAAACAAGGACGAGTTCTTTGCCCTGCCATGTTAGCACTCGTAGACATAGTGAGATGTATCTATTTTACACGAGATAAAGTGTAGACAAAATTTACTCGTGGCGCGCATGCTAGCCGGGCTGGTCTCCCTAAGCGCAGAGATTGTTTCGGGTTTATCCTCAGAATCATATATCGCACATCTAAGATCAACGTCGTGCGTCGCTCCGCCGAAAAAAGGAAGAGCAAACCCTCAAGTTTGTTTTAAAAATAAGTGACGGCAACGAAGTGTCAACGCACGTAGCGACCCACACTAAGAGCAGCACAAACATAGCTTTTAAAAAACATATTATTGCCACAGCAATTGATCTTTTAATATAACAGATTGTAATTATTATTTTTTAATATAAGTATATGAACTTTAATTTACAATATTATTCAAGCTGTTTTTCTTGTTTCTTGGCTGTGATGAGGTGTAAAGTTGTGTTTTCGTTAGGCAGCAAAGTTATCTTGCGTCTCGTACTTTGGTAACGTTCGCTACGCTCAGGATTCTATATTTTAACCACTCGCTTCGCTCATATATATTTTCATATCTCATATCTACACATATCTGGTTCAATCCTAGATTCCATCGCTTCCTTAGGTTTCAATACAAGCGTAAATGATAACAAAATAAACAAAAATAAACCACGTAACCCACGAATATTGTAATTAATATATTTGTAATGCTTGACTCCTGCAGGAATTCTAGAAGCAGTGGAAGAAAAACTCTCGTCTACACGAAAGTACACTGCAATTGGGCGTTACTGTTCGCGATTAGCGTAAGTAGGTATTTTATCGAAGCTTAAATACCTACTTATTAAAGTAGAATTTTGGATACTCCAGGATCATTGATGACGCTGTCAAGGGATTAGGTACAGGAATAACTATCTAATCATACTGGTTAGGATTACGACAGCTATAACACGTGGACTTACCCAATCAACGCTTCCTACGAACTTCAGTTTCTTCCTGGGGCAGTGACACTAAGTCATATCGTTCACTAAACACGATTCAATCCTTACACTCGCGGCGGCTTACAAGCCGGTCAAAGGGCGAGGGTATCCAAAATTATTCACATATCTTCACCAACACGTAATTATTCAAGATTATAATTTCAAGCAGAGGTTTCAAGACAAGAATTATTTTGACAACTTCACAATTCGAGGTACGAACACCTATATTGACAGCATGTACGGTGGCGTCATTACATCGCGTTCACTGTATTTACAAAATACAATCGGTTCGGAACACATTTATTCGTGCGGCAAACTTTATTGAGAGCGAAGTGTTGCAGTTTGATGATCATAAATCGGTTCGGCTTTGTGGAAAGTAATCATCAATTATCATTTTCGAAATCGATCTTTATATTTCTGAATAATTGATATTCCTTTCGGTAGCATTTATTTTCGCAAATCATATATTAAAGTGGGTAATATTACCTTTTACTTATTTTCTAAGACATATTAAAAAAACATATCGGCGAAGGACCAACATACGTGATTGACGTCACGAACGTCGATGACAGCAGATTTGCTCCGTGCGTTTACTCATTTGAAAATTAAAATTTACGTAGATAAGCTTTGAATAGTCTTAATTGTGTTGTCAGTGTTGTGTGTATATTGTTTGAGTGCTATTAAAGCCTGAAAGGTAAACAAACCCTAAACAACTAAAACACATCAGTAATTTTGTGAGCGGTTTTATACGTTACCCGCAATTTGTATTTATTTTTGCGTAAATTACTTAGACTTTATAAAAAACAAACTAGTGAAAGTAATTAACTTTAGCCATGGCTAATAAGTGCAGCACGTGCGGTCGCTTTGTTACGTTAACAGAGAAGACGAATGTTAAGTGCACCAGCTGTGCCGGTGTGTACCACAGAGCATGCGTTAGTATCCCTCAGGAGGGACAAGTCGCATCGGTGTGGGTTTGTCCGGGATGTAAGGCCTCGAAGAAGGACAGCCCCGCTAGGGGTGCACCAGTTGAAGTGACTCTTGCAGAGGACGTCAGTTCTGGAGATTCTCGTAAGTCGTCAGATGAGTTGCTTTGGGAAATGCTTCAAGAGATGAAGTTTTTTCGAGGGGACTTCAACTCTATGCGAGAGGAAGTGGCCAGTTTGAGTGCCATCGTGGCAGGGTTCGAAAGCCGAATAGGGGCATTAGAAAATCGTCTTCTCACGCTGGAAGACAAGGTCGCCGAGTTGCAGGCTCGTCCTGCAGCAAACGAGCTCCTCAACACAATAGAACGACTGAAGAGCTCAACGACCGCGACCAGGACTCGCTACATGCCAACGTAGAAATCTCTGGTCTCCCCGAGGTGTCAGGGGAGAACTTGATGCACCTGGTGGGCGTCATAGCCGAGAAGCTCGGTGTGCCCTGCGAGCAGCGCGACTTGGTGTACGTGGAGCGAGCGGGCCCGCTGCGGCGCGAGCCTGTCGGCGAGGGCGCTGCGCCCGCCGCCCGCCGCCCGCGGCCAGTGCTGGTGCGCCTGGCGCGGAGACAGCTGCGCGACGCGCTGCTGCAAGCTGCGCGCGTGCGCAGAAGCTTCACCACCGATGGTCTCGGGGTTGGGTCCAACCTTGTGGCGCGCCTCTATATCAACGAGCGGCTCACTCGTCACAACAAGGCCTTATTTTACAAGGTTCGCGAAGAGAGCAAGCGCCGCGGGTGGAGGTTTGCTTGGTCCCGAAGCGGACGAATCTTTGTCCGCCGCGAGACGGGTACAGCTTCCTTCAGGGTGCGCTCGGAGTCAGATTTACAGAAGATCTTTGGTGGCGGAGTTCCTGTAGTAGGTGCTGTAACACAATAATAGAAAAATGTTTATCTTTATTACTTAATAATATCCTTATTTATAAACAAATAAGGTACAACATTTGTTGTCACTCTAATGATTTTAAAAATAACTTATACTTATGTTATTACCCTTATTTATATTCAATTAATAAGACCTTCATTTGTGGTATTAATTGGCAGAACTTGTACAGCCATATTTGTGGTGACATTTGTGCCATTAAACATGTTCGTGGACTTTCTTATCCTTTTAGAACACATCCTAATTATATTTTCCCCGTTAATTCAGTTTTTACCTTGATTTTACAAACATCATTAAATGAAATAAGACCTACAAATGTAAACAATTATACTAAAATTCAACTTACCATTATTTTCAGGTTTTGTGTCTTTCATGCTAAAATAGCCTATTATTTTTCAGCATATCATCACAACTGTGATCAAAAATGTTGTGTTTTGATAAAGTTACCTGTGAAAACGGAAAAAATAATTAAATATTTATGATGGCTACCAAACAACTAAAAGTTGGGTTATTTAATGCAGGATCACTGGGCACAAAGCATGATGAGTTCATTGTAGCCATGGAAAGAGTGAATGCTCATATCATGGCTATAAATGAGACATGGATCAAGGATGGGCAAGAGGAACACGCTCCCTCTATCAGTGGCTATCGCTTCAGACATATATCTCGCCCTATGTCGGTCAAAAAAGGCCATGGTGGTGGTATAGGATTCTATATTAAATGTGGGGTGAATGTGCGAGTCTGCCCTCACCCTCCAACACCCATGGTAGAGCAAATGTGGCTTAAAATAAAAGTTAATTCACAAAATGTTATTATTGGTACTGCATACCGTCCCCCATGGCTCAATGTTAATGTCTTTCTGGATGGGTTAACACAAACTATTGCTAGTTTTGCTGAATGTGACCATTTAGTTATCTTAGGAGACTTTAACATCAACTTACTTGACCATTCAGATTCCAAGAGTAAACTGTTACTGGAAAGTCGTGCTCTGCGCTAGAGCTTTTTACTCGCGTTCGGAACCCAACAAGTTAACTGCGGAACTCGGGGGTGTTTTATAGAAAAAGCCCTCCGAACTACACCCCTCGATGTAGAGGGAGGAGACCGCCTTAGCCCTCGACGACAGCCAAACTAGCCGCGCTAGTTTTTGGGTACACGCGACGCACAGCACCCCCGAAGATGAGCTCCGGAAAGCGTCAAGAGCACGCTGCTTCCAGCAGCAACTGCCCTGACGCCCCCCGGAAGCCTCGGTCATCCAAACCCTCCGCTCGAAACAGATCCCTGTCAAAACGGAGGGTCCCCATCGACACGGCCGAAAAGGACGCGGAAAATTTCCGCCAGTTCCGGCTCTCGGTGCAAAGCACCGCCGAAGCCGCCCGACGGGAAATTCAAAAGTGGCGAGCTGAGCCGCTGGACGAAAACGTCTCAGTGAGCTCGCTCATCTCACTTATCTCCTCCGAATCACCATCCCCGCCTTCAGTGCCACCTACCATGGAAGACCCACCCCCTGGCCTGCGCCGCAAGCGCGGTGACGAGGCCACCGATGACGACCAGAAGCGAGCGTGCGCTCGTGCCCTAGGCTCCGAGCGACCCATGCCCCATCCCCGCGACCCCCGCCGCGACGCGGCTCCGCCTACGTCTGACATCGCAGGCCGGACGCAACCGACTTATGCCGCCGTAACCACGGCCGCATATGTTGGCGCGCCGGCCTCCGCACCGAAGTCCACCACGGCTACCCACCCCCGCCCACCCGTACAGGCATCTAACGAGAGGGCGGAAACAACATTGACTGCCGCAACCACAACGATGGCAACTACCGCCATCAACCAACCGGACGTGACCAAGAAGGAGAGATACCCACCGATCATCATAGAGAACTTCACCAACAGCACGAAACACCTCCGCGCGCTGAAGGAGAAGCTCGGCAGACCACCGTCCGTACGTCTCTATAATAAGGGCGTGCGTTTCACGCCAACCGACGGAGACGAGTACCGTGTCATCCAGTCATACCTCTCTAACCTGGCCGAGGGGGACCGACTGACATGGTTCTCGTACTCCCTACCCAAGGACAGAAGCCTCAAGATTGCCATCAGAGGACTTCCGGTTGATACCAAACCGGAAGAAATCAAGGATGAACTCACGGAGCTCGGCTTTGTAGCCGAACACGTCAAGAAGATCGCCGCAAGAAGAGGCAGACCAGGCTGCATCTTCTTTGCACAGATGAAGAGGACGGCCAACCTGACCCCGGGCATATACGAAGTGGACGAGCTTCTGTGCATGCCCGGGGTAAAACTAGAACACTGGCGTGGGAGGAGGGGCCCAGCACAATGCCATAGATGCCAGGCATTCAGCCACTCCTCCCACAACTGCTTTCGACGGCAGGCGTGCGTGCGGTGCGGGGGAGAGCACTTCGCGCGTGACTGCCCCAGACCCCTCGACGAGCCGGCGACGTGTGCCAACTGTGGCGGCGCGCACACCGCCAACAACCCCCGCTGCGCTGTGTTCCGCGAGGAGGCGCGGAACAAGCACGCGGGCACCACGGCTAGAACGACCCCAGTGAAGACGCCATCCACCAGTGAGTGCGCACCCGCGCACCTATCACTGGCTACCACAACAAAGACACCCACCGCATCCCTCATGGCCACCGCCAACGACCCGCCAGTCCGCGGCGCTAACCATGACGGGTCTAAGACGAGAACAAGGAAGAAGAAGAAGAAGAAAAAGCAGAAGAAGAAGGGTACGCGACAGAGCGCTGCCCAGCCGCCAACCCAAACGGCTACTGCTCAGAACAGACGCGCAGAGGGTGCGATACGTACTCCCGCCGCGCGACCACGAAAGCCGCAATCAACTGCCTCGCTCCCACGAGAGAGCGAGACAGAAAACAAGAAGAAAACAAGGACCGCGGCGGAGCTTGAAATCATCGAGTCCGCCCTCTGCATTCTCCAGGATGTGCTCCAGGCGCTCAGGGAGGGAGCTGACCCCATACCGCTAATATTAGCGGGCGTGGGCAAGCTCCTTTCCTGCCGCTAGGAAGCGCTAACTGGACCCCCGATGCTGCCGCGTCGCCCCGGCTACAAGGGCCGGCCAGGGCGCGCTACTGTCTCGTCTCCCGAGCGACTCGCTCACTGGGCTTCCCGGAAGAGGGGTTAACCCGGTGGGCTGAGGGCGAGTAGGGAGACAAGAAGACTACCGGACGTGACCACATACCCAGAACATGAAGACGGTGCCATCAATTAGATGACACACCCCCCGCGACCCGACTGTGAGACACAGTCGGCGTTTGACCACCGCGTAAAGGGGCCACCCGAGCCCGAAGACGCGTCCGTGCGGAACACGCAGTTCCGCGCGTAGAAGATACGAGCTGACTGTTACTGTCCTTTTTTGATTACTTTAACTTAAATCAGTTAATAACAGAGCCCACCCACTTCACAGACCATAGTCAAACTCTTATTGATCTGGTGTGCACCGATGCTAAGCCACGGTCAGTACAGGTGTTGCATATCGCTGACCTTGGACAACATGCAATGATATCTGTGGAATTTAATATTAAATCTGAAAAGCCTACACCTCAGTACATTGTTTACAGGCCACTAAAATCTATAGTAACTGAATTATTTTATGAGAATTTAAATCAACTTAATTGGAATTATTTAGAAAATTTAACAAATATAAATGAAGTAATTTTAATATTTAATATGTATATTTTAAATTTATATAATATTCATGCACCCAAGAAAAAATTTATATAAAAAAAAGGAGACTTCCTTGGTTGACAGAGACAATTTTGGAAATGATGCACACTCGTGACACTTGTCATAATCAATATAAAGTGTCTCAGTCAGACATACATAAAAAATGTTATTCTGACATGAAACACATTGTGATAAATGCCATGTACCAGGAGAAAAAGGTTTATTTTCAAAATAATATTAACAGAAACATTAAAAATCCAAAAAAACTGTGGAACAACCTAAAATCTACAATCCTTACCAGTGATAAAAACAGCTTTGACCTTCCAAATCATTGTAGAAATCCAGATTTAATAAATGCTCATTTTTTAGATGTACCTGGTAACAAACATGTGCATTTATCAGACCTCACATTTTATGAATACCATAGGGGTACATCTTCAGTGTTTAAATTAGAGACGGTAAGTGAGCATGTTGTTTCAAGCGTGATACTAGGTTTATCTTCAAATGCAGAAGGAGTAGATGAAATAACTTTAGATATGATAAAGTTAACACTACCTCACACATTGAGCATTATCACCAAAATTGTCAATCTCTCAATTTCTTCGACCACTTTTCCCGATCTCTGGAAAATCTCACTAATTAAACCAATTCAAAAAAAAACAAAATGTCAATTCTGTCAATGATTTGAGACCTATTAGTATACTACCTTGTTTATCAAAAGTTTTAGAAAAAATTGTGTGCAACCAGATTATAAATTATCTTGAAAATGAAAATATTCTACCACCCACCCAATCAGGCTTCCGTAAAAAGCGCAGTACTGCAACCGCATTGCTGGATGTCGTTGATAATATGCTGCTTGCTCAGGATCAAGGCATGGGCACTATTCTCGTGCTGCTTGATTTTTCTCGCGCATTTGACGCCATTAATATTCCATTGCTTTTATCTAAATTATCTTTCTATGGTTTTGATATTGCTACTGTGAAATGGTTCGATAGTTACTTAAATTTAAGATCACAAATTGTCAATGTTACTGGTCTTGATAGAAATACAATTTCATCCTCCAGAATCTATAATCTTAGAGGAGTCCCCCAGGGGTCTGTTCTTGGCCCAATATTATTTATATTATACAGTGCAGACATCATAAATTGCATTCAGCACTGTAATTATCATATATATGCTGATGACCTGCAGGTCTACATAAGCTTTCCCCCTCAAGACAGTGATGTTGCAGTTGAAAAAATAAATAATGATCTGGACAGATTAGCTGATTGGTCAACCGCAAACTGCATGGTTTTGAATCCTTCTAAGTCAAAGTATTTGGTTATTGGGTCTAAAAAGCAGGTAGCAGATATTACTAATCAAAACCCAAAGATAGTCATAAAAAGCAAGCAAATTGAGTATGTTACTGAAGCTCGTAATTTAGGTTTAGTTATGGATAGCCACCTGAAATTTGAAAAACATATTCAGGAAGCAGTACGAAACTGTTTTTATAGACTTAGAGTGCTGTACAAGATAAGACCTTATCTTAGTACTGATATCAGGATAATGTTATGTGAATCACTTATACTGTCTAAACTTAATTATGCTGACACTGTTTATGGTCCATGTCTCCTAGCTAGGACTGAACAACTCCTTCAAAGAGTTCAAAATGCCTGCGCCAGATTCTGTTTTAATATCCCTGCACGTAACCATGTCACTCCTTTTATCAATGATGCTAATCTTATGAAGATGAATGCTAGAAGGCAGCTTCATCTTGCAACTCTGCTCTTTGGCATTATCAAAGAAAAAAAAGCCAGAATATCTCTGGCAGAAACTTACTTGGGAAAATGCTTACTGTGCTCGCAGACCCTCTAGGCGACTGTTAATACAACACCATAAGTCGCAAGCATTCAGGGGCAGTTTTCGGTTTGCTGCTAGTCGTTGTTGGAACGACATCCCTCCTCCTTTACAAGCACTGAAAACAGTGAAAACTTTTAATAGATATCTTAAAGTTCACCTGTTAAGGACTCAGCAAAGTGCAAATTTGTACCACTAAGGCTCTACTTGTACACCTTTATGGTGTACCTACTTTCTTAATAAAATAAGATGAATTTAATGTTTTAAATTAGCCCAGTGTTTTCTGTATTTTGTTTATTTGTAATTTCATAGACACTGAAAAACACTTTTACCACTGCATAAATCCTTATGTACTTTGTGAACTGTTTAAACACTTTCTTCATAAAGTAGCTCTATGTTAATGTTTAAAAGTAGAAAAAAGCTTTCTTTGATTATGCATGTAATTTCGGCTGTATGGATTAATTATGATAAATATATTAATAATGATTACCTATTGTTGAACACTATTGAAAGTTGTGCTTGGTATCAAAATTCTAAGCACTAGTTTAGGCATTTATAGAAACTAAACAGGCTTGTTCAAAATTAGTGTCTAAGCTTAGGATCTTGATAGTTCACTTACCACATTTTATTGCTCGATGTACTAAGGGACGGATATCAATGCCGTAATACTACACTTTTACTAACCACATTGCTTCTCCATTTTAAAAGTGAACTGTTCTGAGTAAATGTTAGGGAAACACGAGTAAATCTATTTTCACATAAGTTAAGTGACATAACCTATTTTCTTGTATGAATATGAATACGTGGCTGATGGCATGTCAAACAATAACCACGTGACGACACGTAGGCATACGTATTTTTTTGTCTGTGGCAGCTAGTGATGCCATGTCCGCATAGATTATGTAGCGAGGTATTCTGTACATTCTATATCCTGTACATTCTAGTATTTGTGTAGTGGTATATTACTGTATGGTATATGTTTATATATATATATATCATTTATAATTTTATATATGCTAGATAGAGCAATACAGTTCGACCAACTTATCTGTTCAGGCGGCAGAAAAAAGAACTACAAAATTCCCTCAAATTGTGACAGTTTGTAGCTGATTTCTTTGACCAATAGCGCCCTCGAGAACTGCACAGTTAAGTTGGTGGCACTATAAACACGTTATTCGCTGCATCGCCACAGATAAATCACAAAGATATGTTCAATATGTTCTAAATGGTAGGAAAAGACACAATGTCGTATTTATTATTTAAATATTTTATAATTTTTATTTATAGTTCTGTTTCTGTTATTTAATTGTTTTGTTATTTAATGTCATGCACGTTCGTGATGTTGGTCGGGAGTGCCGTCTGAAAACCAGCGCTTAGGTTCAGTTTTGAACCTGGCACATGCTGAGACGGGACTCGTTCCTAGCATCGCGCAACATTGCAATTGTTGTATTAATAGTTGTATTACATATGTATTTAATTGTGCTTCAGTAGAAGCTATTGTAGTGTTGTGTAGTGCTGGAATAAACTTCATTTCATTTCATTTCATACCTATTCAGATTCAGGTTTAAAAACTCATTGCTACCATACGTTCTGCGGCATCGGATCTCAGTGACACAATAAATACGGTATGACATGGTTTCCTACAGATTAAGAGATTCTGTCACGGTTTTGTATCGACTAATTTATAAATCATTAGTCAAAGTCAAAAACGTTTACTATATTATTTTTATAGTTTTCCGTAAAATCCAAATAAAACACAAATACTAAATTGTCAATATTTTTGTATTTAGGTGCTTATAATAATTCGTAATTACGACATAATGATTGCACATAGTTCTTTGGGCTCAAAATATATACCTAATTTATACATTTATATACAGAGTGTTTACATATAACAATTATATCATGTTAAATTTATATTGAGATGATTTTTAAAAACATTTTGTCTAAATACAATTATTTACACAAAGAACGTAATAATTATAATACGTTTTTTTACTATATAAGTCAATAATTAGATTAATTCATTATTATACACCGAAAATAGATTGTACATTATAAAGTTTAATATTTTATATCAGACGAAATAAGTAGATAAGAGCCAGTAACGAAACGTATACTTCAAAATAAGTGAGGATCTCATTAAATTTAATATATCTGGAAACTCCTTTGTTTTAGGAATGTAACTGAAACCAAATATGGTTACTACGGTGTTTGATTCATGTATTAAAATTCATAGAATCATATTATCTTACATATCTTTTTACTACATGCCGGTGGTTGTCTAAATGATCTCATTTTACTTAGTTCGTATCAGTAAAGTAATTTAAAAATTCAATCTTTTATGATGACTTTGGCATAAATGGTGTCAAATTATATCTACATTATTTGTAATACTAAATATAATATAATACTTTGTATAATAATTATTTCATAAACGTCAACAAAACTATAATATAATAAACTAAAACTGTATCAATTTGTACATAGAAATATAACATTTACATACCTACTACATACAATTCTTAAGGCTATATTTACATGTTTATCAATCAACTCAGACTTGACTAAGAAAATATTCACTGTTCTATTTAGATTAAACTAAAAAAAATACATTGATTATGTTAATAATAAATTTGATATGTGAGTATTTGTGATTATTACCTACATAATTAGTACTTAGGTACCTAATAAATTACAATTTAACTATATAAAATAATAGGTAACCTATAAAATTTATTTGGAATGGTATATTATTCGGAATTTATACAAGACTTCTAGAAATATTATATGTATAAAATGAATCATATTTATACGTGCAATACAATAATATTTTGGAATGATCTTGTCAGTCCACTTATTTAGCCATCTTATCTACATGTATTGGGTTGTTTTTGGTAGATTATTGTGAGCACTTAAATACAAAAGAGTAGCTATTATTGGAATCTAAATTTTTAATGTAATTATGACCAAAACTAAATCCTTTAAAGATATTAAAAAAACATCCTGTATTTCAAAATTGAGATCAAAACTCACATAGACTAAATTCTCAAGTGTTCTATACTTTAATAGATTACAAAATTTTGGTAACAAAACAAACCTCTTAGGTGCCGATCGAATATACAAACTTACATTTATACGAGTAATTAATGACTATCTATTCCACCGAAATTCTGCCTGAATTTGTATAAATTTAAGTTATTACACAAAAAATATTTAAAATAATGGAAGGTTATTCTAGATAGGTAAGTATGAAGTAGTAATATTTACATATGCACGAGTAAAACAAAACGTAAATATATGAATTCAGAAAATACAACGTCATATAAGATGTACATAAAAATAATCTTTGGTTCAAGGTTCTTAATGCCATATTTATACCCCGTGGGGTGCCGGGTTAAAATTGCACCTCCCCATATCATCCCGTGGGTGTCGTAAAAGGCGACTAAGGGAAAAATACTAGAAGGTGGGCAGCAGCGCCTTCCAAAGAACTGTCATCTGACACTGCGATCCCCAAGACGCCTGCCAAGCGTGGGGATTATGGCAAATACCCCCTTTAAAGGGGAGGCTGTGTTCAGCAGTGGATGATCCGGCTGATACAGTCAGATACAGAATGCTATATTTAATTAAAATCGTAATGACTAAAGTAATCTTATTATTTTGAAATAGTTCTGGCTATGAGCATGCGTTAGATTAGACGATAAAGTTTGAAAAAAAAAAAAAAAAAAATCGATAAGCAATTACTTTCATAAACAAATAGCAACCGGCCTCCAGGTTGCACATCTACAAGTTGCTAATAAATCTTCACAGTAAATGCAACGCTTCTGCTTAGTATCTCTATTTCACCATGGTCAAATCAAGACTAAAATACTTCAAGATATATTTCTTCAGGCAGACTGATTCTCCAACATTCCAATTATTTCCATGCCTTAGCGCCAAGGTGAAGGCGCGAAGGCGGTCGCCGTTCAGGAAGGCAGGGGCTGCAACGGTGGCACTCCAGCGGGGAGGTGATGTCTGAACTCAGGATGCGGGGGACGAAGATCAGTGTGAGAAGGACGAAGATCTGGGTGCGTGGTGCGGAGATCTGTGGAAGAGAAGAGAGTGATGTAAGTTTATGTAGTTTGGCTTTAGTTATATACATGAAACCTTGTTACTATGTGGAGGTTGATGATTTTTTGTACACGTAGATCAAAATACTAAAATATTTTCTGTAAGCATACTCGCTTTAATATTTTTTGTTATATTTAAGTATCTATCAAGTGTCTGCCTGTATCTTTATGCGTTTTGTTTTTGTGCTTATATTGATTGTTAGGCCCTCCAAAGGATTTATATCCTCCAAAGGATTATCATATTTTAGGTATATACATATATAAAGGATTTAAATGATATGGGGCATTTATTTGCCGATTCACTAAGTAATGACTATAAAATAACCAAACGCAAACTCATTACACCATCCTGTACAAATTTTGTCTACAAAGCATGCCCGCAAACGGACAATGATGATATGTACGACGCCGACAAACTATTTATAAATTAGACAACATTTATATCTGTGACCTGGATTTAACATGTGTAATATTTTTGTATGTAGGTATTCCCAATATTTGAACAAAAACTTTCATCCCGATATTTCGACATACCTTCATTGAACATGTGTATTTGAGAGCCAGAAATTATAGGTTAAGCCTGTTTGACATCCTCGACCACATCATCACGTACCAACAGGTGTGATACTCGACAAAGGTTAAACTAAAAATTACTGTAACTTTGACCCATAGCCAAAACAATAGTAAAAAGAAACAGTAAAGAAACAAAGCGTGACCTCATTTCATGCCTTACTGAGACCTACGAATATGTGCATAGGTATTACAAGTAATGTTATTGTTAGGATCACATATCCGTGGCCGCGAGCAATAAGAAAACAAAGTAAGATATTATACACTCATGAAATTACATAAGACATGAAATGAGGTCAACCTTTGTTTACTTGTTTAATCTTTTGTCTATTGTCCTATGTAGTAGTAGTTATGGGACCAAACTTATTTTCTCTCATTCTTGCCCATTTTAAGAGAAGAAATTGAACCATCTGTTGCGGCGAGCTTATACACTGAGAAAAACGACTTAAAGGCTTAAATCGAATTTGACCTTTTACCGTTGAATTGTAATTACGTAAGATGAATTCACAACTCTTAAGATGATTTTCACCAATCAATAAAAATGTACCATGTTTTATAATAAACAAAACCGTCAAAAACACCTTCCGTAAAGTATTTTCAGAAATGAACTTTTTAATACGATAATAATTGCAGTATCGACCATAAAATATACCCTACTTTTACGGCGGTTTATATACGGTGATTATCACTATAACGTACGACTTAATCAGCCTCATCGAAAGTCAGACCACAAAATACACCTTAAATGAAGACGAAAAGAAACATTCGCCTTCACTGACCTTGTTTAACGTCTTCTAGCTGGAAGGCGTTTTTGTACGTATTTACGTTTGGTCTGTTTTTCGCCTTATACCATATAAATTGGCAGTCATTAGGGCGCTTTTGACTTTAAATTTTCCTCAGTGTATGAATTGAAAATTATCTTACCTATCCGATGGTCCCCATGCATATCAGCTGGGTGCATGCTGTGCACATCAGTATGCGGAGGAGGCATATGCGGGGCTGGTCTGAGGTCCGCGTGCTGCGTCTCCCGATGCCGTCGCAGGTCAACCTTCCTCTGGAAGGCTCGTCCACAAAGCTCGCAGGCGAAGGGCTTGAAGCCGGTGTGCTTGCGGGAATGCGTGATCAAGTTTGAGCTTTGGCTGAAAGCCTTGCCACATACCTGGCATTTGTGCGGTTTTTCACCTGTAGACAAATAAGATGTTTCTTTTAAGAAATATTCAAATATCTATATATCTCCGGAATATAGGATGATGGTAGGAGGAGAAGTATTCTGCAGATATCAAGTGAGAAGAGTTCTTGAGAGAACTCTTGTCCAACCCGGGAATCAAACCCATGCAGTACCGTGAAGTTCCAACTCAACCAATGTACTTAATGATATTCATTTTATTTTGACCTAGTAGTTGACATTTTCTTTATAATAATATTAATTTGAAATAATGACATTATAATTCATCGCAAAATATTTAAATCTATATATGTAAAAATATATGTAAGGAAGTGAATCTGTAAGCAGGTAGTGCTACGCATTTAAATAATTATACTTTCGCGGGGAAGTTATAAGCGACATCTTCTCGTCGAGAGAGCCTGAAGACCAAAATCTTGAACCAATGTGTGTTGTCAGTGATGACTTACGTGGCCCTTATGGACAAGCTCAAGAGTCGCAGAAAGCTATGCTCGGAGTGCCAATGCGCAATAAAATTCAATTCAAAACGAGAATATTGGCCAAGGGCCAAAATCACCGACATATATATCATAATTTGCTAGTTGAAGTACTATGTGCAGGCCATATTGGTAGACGAATTGATGACTGATGGGGAAAAAACGTTCTTAAATGGTTACCACATTTCACCGGAAGATGTACAGTCGGTAGTCCCCCATTATGGGACTGACTACATCGTAAAAGTCGCTTTTAACCAATGGTTACAAGTGGCTCTTAGCTGTTCTTTGTGGCTTTCAGTTTATGTATTTGATGGACAGTGATCGTCTTCCGGCTGACGATGATGAACTTTAAAATGTATTTTGTTTTTATTTTTAATTTGGAGTAAGACACATAATATATATAATATCAATTGCCAGCTTACTCACAGCATACGTGCCTTTCTAAAACAAAAAGTCTTCCTCACGAAAGATTTCACTATTGGAAATACTAGCTAGTTTAACGTCAAAGTAATAAATGATCAGATCACTTTTAATCAGACTAAGCTGAGCTCTAGTTATCCGGGTCTAAAGTAACTGGGTCCGGTTCGACGACCGGGTGCCAGATTCACATCCGTATCGATCCGTTGTGACGCGACCGGCACGTGAGGACAGGGCTCCGCGGTTGTCTGCTATCAATCGCTTAAGTTTTAAAAGAAGCTAAATTGATTTTCGTTCATATTTTTTAATTATGTTTGCTTTGTAAAAGAGTTCAACGCGTTCATTGCTTCTGTTATAATCATTCTTAAGTATTAGAAAAATAGATGATATAATGTATCAGAGGCATTAGTTGGCTTTAAGTAGTTATTTGTAGTATTTTAATTTAACTCTATTCATAAGTTTATATCTTAGCCTTTCCCCAGTTTTTAGGGTTCCGTACTAAACAGAGACCCTATTGCAAACTCTCGGCTGTTCGTATTTCCGTCCGACCTTTAAAGGGCTGTATCTTTAGGACAGTAATATGTAGTTAATTGACATATTCTCAGATGTTATTGTGACGGAACACGCTCGAGGCATATCTGATGTTAAGTGGACTAACCTCTGCTTATAACAGATGCATTTCATTACAAGTCATGAAGTGCACTGCGTCCGTCACGTTGAGACGCAGTTGGTAGGTCTCATGTGCCTGTAATTTCACTGGCTCTCAAGGACTGCTGCCGGAACACACCGTTAGGTGCTTGGCGACAGATTTTCTACTTGAGGGTGGTCGGTAGCCAGGCGGGCAATCACAAGATGCCCTACCACCATGCGGTGAAGCTCAAGCCGGCGGTGGGGATCGAACCAGGAACCTGCGGCGCGGCAGTCCATAGCTATTACCGCTCGGCCGTATGGCGGATTAGAAAAAAAGTATTAGAGGGTCTCTATATAAAAAAAAGGTGTTTGTTTTACGATATTTCTTTTTAGTCTATTGTGAAAACGTTGATACTTACAAACGTCATACTTGATACGATAAATACTAAAAACTCGATCTGTATTAAAAAAGAACTATTTTTTAGGTGTGGTAGGTAGTCTAGGTAGTTAGGTAGATATATGTTGACATTACATACTATAGTCTCTTATCTGGTAATAAAATAAATATATGAACTTTGAACGCCTATGATTTGACCTTCATGAAATTTGTTAACATATAACTAAAATAAATAGAGCTTCATCGGACCGTGGGTTGTTGAGATACCTATTTTAAAGGTATTTAAAATCTTAGAGGAGGATACTTCTTAGAGGAGTGTTAACATTTTGCTAAGAAATACATCAAGGTGGTGCCCTTTAAAGGGCTGTTTGGTACATTTGAAAATCATAAAAAACCTCATAGTTTTTATTATTAGCAAAATAAATTTATTTCAGTTGGTACAGCGCGAGTTATAAGTAAACTTACCTACTTATAGATATATTTCTTCTGAATTGTGACTCCGTTCCCTAGATAGAGCGTTTGGAATTTAATATTGCTCTTTGTGTGAAGAAGAGCTTTTGTTCGCGATTGTATTGATGGGACAAAGATTTTACAATAGTTCTCAGAAAACGGTATGAAACTGAGCAAAATTCAATTAAAAATATGGCAAAATATTTTTAATTACATTTTTGTAGTCTAGACACAGATTAAGAAGTAGTTATTGTACCAACTAATTATAAGTGACGTAGTGTAATTAAGAAAAAGTGAGATAATTCTAAATCTGCTTACAGACATCAAAAATATTTACATATCGTAGAACAATCTATTTAACTCACGACACTTCTTCATTTAGATATGCCTATGTATGTAGGTATAAATGTATGTAGGCATTGTCACCACTTCACATAATAACAGGAAAACAATATCAAATCGCGACCAATAGCCAGCTTCGAGGTAATTACCAACAAATCACGGCACGGCCCCGATACCTAACTTAGGTGTAGCATTTCGAAAAAGGGCCGCGAGTCCGTCAATCAAGGGGCCGGCGACTGGCGACTTCATTAGCCAGACTGAGAGGGGAACAAACCTCTCGCTTCAGCATCAGTGTCGCGACGCGAGAGCAATTTATATCCGTCGTGCTATTGGGCCGTGATTGCGGCGACTCCTCCCCGCGTCGCGTAGCAACCTGGGGGCCGTTCCCCCCAGCCCAACTCCCCACACATCCCAACCCACTTTATGGATCGCAATTTTCCTTCGAATTGGAAATCAGAGCGTTCGCCGCGAGCCTCGCTCGTTAGCCGTCTCTCCATCTTCACGATACTTCCCTGGCTACAGATTTTTACTGCCGTACGTAGAGAAAGATGTTTCCTTTGTGGGGTTCGCAAATTGTGATGTTTGCTTTCGCCGGCCTCGTTTTACGTCGACGTTCGTATTTCCTCACGGTCGGATAGGCTGACGAAACGTGAATCTATTTGGGAATGTATAAAAGTTACGCGTATCTTCTTAGGTAGGTTACTTAAGTACCGTTAGTTACTTAAACTATGGAAATTTGTTTTGCACTTCATTGCACTTAGAGTACACTTAACAACAGTCACGAGTTAAGTACACTCTAAGTACAGTACCGTCATTGGCTGAGTCTACGCCAGTAAACAATTAATGTAACTTCTACACGATTAACGACAAAAACACTTCGAAAGAATAGACAGTCATATAATATCTTAGCATCTCTTAAAAATCACCTCTCCTAAGGTTCAACTTCTCGAAACCAAATCACTTCAACCTTACCCGAAATCACATAGTTACTACAAAGTAATCTGTGCCTAAAACATCCTAAACACATAACGGCATAACGAACGATATAACGGTAACTTATTACGAGTCGTTACATGTATGTTCGTCTCAAGTGCGTAAAATCTTCTCTAGACACTTAACACCGTAATTATTAGGGTAGACAGTAAGGGTGCGAGGGTGGTTTAATTGTTTCAGGGGTGGCTCTGAATGAATTGGATCAGCTATGAATTATTGATTTGGTGTAGATTGATATATTGGAAGTGGATGACATGGTTTGAGGCTGTTGAAAACTTTCTCTAACTGCATCTATTTAATAAATGTTTAATTAACATAGGTCTTATATGCTATTAAAACAAAAAGGCATGGTATGTACTAGGGCCCCATACTTGAATCGTGCCTGTTATTTAGGTGGCTATAAAGACCTACAACCTTTTTCAAATAGGTGTGGGTAAATCTCTTAGGGAAATATGGGTGTGATTATGTTATTTTTCTGCGAGCTCCCACCAGAATTATGTTTCTATGATCTCCTGTGATTTTTTTGTGCCATGCAGCTTTATCTATCCTACATTAGTATACTTTACCTACAGTTACTAGCGAGAAGGCATGTATAAGATTTGTAATTTAGCGTCTGAGGACGTCCTTACAAAGTTATGGATTATAAACTACGCAGTTATAGCTATTACGGAGTCCGTAGGATTCTTCACAGATTTTTATGCGAGCAGTAACTTTTGATGGTGCTGCCGTTTACGTGTTTCGTCTTATTTTGAAGGAAATAAGGAGCTTTGGTTAGATTTTTTACTAGGTATGTAAGTACCTACTTGTCAGTTTGAAATGTATTTAATATCAGGCGTGGTGCTATAAAGTATACCAGGTCACGTTTTTAATATCAATACAAAACGTCACTAAGTACATATAGTTTATAAAACTACTACCAAATTAGTCACTGCATTATCCTGTCTATAGAACAACGTAATATAAGTACATATTCATCTAAGTTATATTCATAGATACATATCTGAATACCAATTGGATTTTGAAATTGGTTGGTAAGTGCACTCAGTGGCATTGGCTATGGACTGCCGCAGAGCAGGTCTATGGTTCGAATCCCGCTGCGAGCTTGGGCTTTCACCGCATGGTGAAAGGGCATTTTGCGAATGCACGCCCTCAAGTAGAAAATATATCGCCAAGCACCTAACAGTGTGTTCCGGCAGCTGTCCTTGAGAGCCAGGAATTTTAGGTTAAGCCTGTTAACACCTTCGACCACATCATCACTTACCATCAGGTGCGATTGTGGTCAAAGGCTTATCAACCAGCGATAAAAAAACGTATATGTTGGTAATGTTTTTATAAAGTTATGCCAACAAAATAAGTTAATTCACGTTTGATATTGATTTAGTCCGCACTCGTCCCAATTTTATGTCCGTTCACGTTCTGAAAATATTATTTAATCCGTTTATATTACTTTAATCCAGGTTGTCGTTTAATATTCGTAGAGCACTAGTATTTTTGTATAAATATATATATTATATTATATATATATGTATTTTGTATATACCTATATATTATATATATATATATAGGTATATACAAAATACATACTGATATATATTTACATACTTATTTTAGAAGACACAGTATCAAAAACAAATTAAATAATTAGATATTAGTGCATGAATTGCAAAAACAAATTAAATTTGTTTTTGTAATTCATGCACTAAAACTTTGTAATAGGAACTTAGTTGGAAAATGTTTTGCTAAAGGAAAACTAGTAGGTAGAACCAATAAAATCGTTGAACGAATAAAACGACCGCGATGTGATATTTCTTTTAATGCTAGTGATGGAACGAGCTCGAGGCTCACCTGGTGTTAAGCCGTGACCTCTGCCTATACAGGTGCAGTTCGTCATACGTATATACTGTACTGGGCTGTATCAGCCGGATAGTCCACTACTGAACACAGCCTCCGCCAACATAGGAAGGTTTGCCACAATCCCCACGCTTGGCAGGCGTCTCGGGGATCGCAGTGTGAGATATCAGTTCCTGAGAAAGTGATTTTCCCAACTTCTGGTGTGCATTCAAGCTTCTGTTTTGCATGGTGGAAGGCCATTTTGTGAATGCCCGCCTGGCTAGCGACCACCCTCAAGTAGAAAATCTGTCGCCAAGCACCTAACAGTGTGTTCCGGCAGCAGTCCTTGAGAGCCAGAAAAATTACAGGCTAATGAGACCTAACAACTGGACGTCTCAGTGTGACGGGCACAGTGCAATTCGTCGCTGACGAAATGCGTCTGTTATAGGCAGAGGTTAGTCCACTTAATAACATCAGGTGGGCCTCGGGCTTGTTACGTTACAATAACATAAAAAAAAAAAAAAACCCTTAGTCGCCTCTTACGACACCCACGGATGGGGGGTGATTATCTAACCCGGCACCCCGCGGCCTCATATACAAGGTGATCATAATTTAAAGTTAAGTACTCTCTATAGTGCCTACATCCGTGTAAATGAAAGGCGATGGAAACGTGAAGTACCAAGTTCCCGGTTGTGATTGAACACATATACGTTTAAACGATAACCGTAAATCCCGGGATCCAGGGATCTCGGCATGAGACCCGATATCCGGGAGCCAGGGATGGTCGAACCGGATAAAAATAACGCTTATTTTAAGTGCGTTTACTTATAAAATAAAATCATATTTTTATTGCCATTATTCATTTAAGAACGATTAAGTTTTCTCAAAATTTCCATAAAGTTCAAGAAAAGAAAAATATACGCAGAAAATTTTAATTTAATTGTGTATACATCTATAACTTCTAAGCAGATTGTTATATTAGCAAATTAAGTTATTAATTATCAGTTACACTCGAGTTTAGCGCTCTACTTTTTAACCCTTTGTGAAACATCCATTCCATTTATTCTTGTAGGTAAACTTTATCAAGCCTTATGTAAATGATTACATAAGCAAAAATGTGTAATTTGTGTGTGTAATCTATAATACAATCATTGTAATGTGTGATTCGTTTACACAGGATTACTCACTGCGCAATTTCAAATATATTTATAAAGAGTATATTATGAATTTATATGTATAAGCCTAAAGATAGACGAACGGGAAGTACTTGTATCCATAAAATTTACTTTATTGATTGATTTATGAGAAATCATAATTAAATAAGCAATGTAAAATTCTTGTGGGTATTCTACCAAATAAGAGAGAGAGTATGTGTTAATTAAACTACATACCAAAATCAGCTTATTAATTGAATGTGACTATAGTCTCAACCACCAAATGTGGTTGAAACTATAGTCGGAGCTATTGAACTTATTCACATGAGTTATCTCGTATTATTTACTAAAATAGGTGAGATAATGTGTTCAAAGGCTAGCCTATCAGCTGTAAAAAAGGCTCTGCCAGTGGTGGAATGGAAATAAAATCATATATCAATAATTCAGATAGCTTCGACTATAGTTTCAACCACCAAATGTGGTTAAAACTATAGTCGGAGCTATCTAACTTATTCACATGAGTTATCTCGTATTATTTACTCAAATGAGTGAAAGCCACGTTAGTTTTTATAATAAAATTATCTCACCTGTTGGTAAGTGATGATGTGGCCGAGGATGGATCATGTCAAGGCAAAAATGACAACGGTAGATGATTTACTGTCAGTAATCAAATATCGAAATTTCATTGTCGAACCCATCGACTCAGATTAGATCAGATCACCAAAATCATTACAGCCCATTATCGGGGCACTAAAAGCGAGATTCGCAATAAAGCAGACATTAATATAATTCAATTATACCCTAGTCCTGCCCTGGTTGGCTCATCTGCACAGTATCACATCGCCCCGGATTTTTATGAGGACGTACTTTAGCCAGTCGTGAATTAAATATACGATGGTTCCAACTTAAAGTGCTCCACTGGCAAGATTTTGCGAAATATGGTATAGGCGTTTCAGGCGTGGAATACTTTTAGTTCGTACGAAAAGATTTTCGGGGAATTGGTGGTTGGATTTTTGACCTAGATTTTTGGTGGTGGGTAAGTTCACCTATTTAAGGAGCTAAGTAAATTATTTTTAAATTATTAATATCTGTTTGTTTTTCGTAAAGAAATTTCGATTGTGTTTTCTTTTCATATAACTCAAACGTAAAAGTTCATAAGGATATATCAACTAATCTTGCAGAATTACTTACTTGGGCAGTTTCCTTAAGTCAGCCCTTTATCGAAGTGTGAGTAATTTTTTTTTCCTGGATATTAATTATATACCGTACCGTATTGTTGAAAACAAATTGTCTTTGAAATTTGAAAAATAAATGAAAATAGAAAATTATTATTTTCTGAAGGTAAACCACGTGTTAGATGCGTGCACAGTGGCGTTTAAGGTATCGATCAGTAATTTTTTTATTTGTTTAGATTAATTGATCGTATTGTACTGACACGCTTTATTAGTGACTTTAGAGAAGTTTGATCCTTGATATAAATCTACAGTATGGTAGCATGATAATAGTCAATCGGATATTGTTCTATTTTACTATAGTATATTTTACATAAATAGTTACTACTAAACCAAATATAATAATGGTTAACTGATATTTTAGGTAAATCAAATATTCCAACAAAATGGTTTCATGGACAGCACCGTCCAATGTTTGGCTGAAACATTGCAAACTTAAATCATTATACACTTCTGTAAAGTATAAAACCGCACTCAAAACAAAATCAGACCACAATCTCCCAACAGAAGCACCACCAGAAACCATAACAATAATTTAACCGTCTACTCTCTTCTCTTTAATAATTCAATGGCTTATAAAAAACTGCGGAGCAAATTGAGGGAGGTGCTCATGAATTCAGGTTGCATTTACATGTTCATTGATTATTCAGTGAGTTTCCGCGGCGGTAGGTGGCGACACTGTGTCTGAAAGGAAGTGGTTTGATGCACTCACATAGATTAAATAATAGTTACATAGTAAGTTGTTTGGAAGTCTATGTATAGAATAAGGGCCTGAAACAGTTTTTTTATTTTTAAGTTCGAAAGTTCCGATTATACTACCCACAATATAAAATAACTGAATGATAAAAATGACAGTTAACATGCAGCGCGTTTCAAGCTTTAACCGATGTATAGGCTAAATCGATGACTCTGAAACGCAAAGATATTGTTTTATTTATTAAATATGTTCTGGGTAGTATAACCGGAACATACTCGAACATTCTGAAACAGGCCCTAAGGGTATTATCATACTTATATAAACACACATAGTCAGCGTGCCTATGACAGAAACAGATATGTATAGATGTGTATATGAGTCGAAATCTTTTGAAATATATAGGAGATCGTAGATATAATTAGTAGAATTTTTTTTAAGGTTCGACATCTGGAAATTTAGCTTAAAATTTTCGTAAATGAATCTTTTATTTATAGCTATGAGCTATAAATGTCTAGCTTTTGACCGCTATCTCACCTGATGGTAAGTGACAATGTGGTCGATGATGTCGTTCAGGGTAACCAAATAAATAATGGCCGAGTGGTAATAGCTATGGACTGCCGTGCCGCAGGTGCAGGGTTTGGTCCCCACCACCGGCTTGAGCTTCATCGAATAGAAAAATGATATTTTGCTAATACTCGTCTCACTAGCCAGTTTTCTACCCTCAAGTAGAAAATCTGTCGCCAAGCACCTAACAGTGTATTACGGCAGCAGTCCAGAATAATTACAGCCACATGAAACTTGACAACTCAGGGCCTATATGTCTCAGGTATATTATATTATAGGCTCTTATAGTAAGTCCCAGGGTGACAGGCGCAGTGCAGTTCAGATGACATGCTGAGGTTAGTGCTTAACATCAGGTGGGCCTCGTTCATTCGTGCTTGTTCGTCACAATCCCATAAAATGTATTAAGTAACCGCACTGTTTCAGTCTTTGACTTGAGTCGGAAAGCGACGTATGAACATACACTGCAGTCAGTATTAGGTACAACTACTATACGTACTAACCTATAGCTATAGCTGTACACCTACGAGGTTGCACTTAACCGAAACCAGGTGCAGGATTAAAAGTGCACGTTCGAACAAGCTCGTGGAAAGTCTGAAGCTAAGAAAATGCCTCAGACTTGAGTAGATGAAAAAGTTTAGTAGCCATCCAGTTGTGTCCTAGATTTTAACAAAACATGCCCTGTAGGAGATGAAGAGAGATCACTGTATTTTTTAACAGAATGTTTGGATACTTTGAAAAGTAGATGTTAGTAGCAATATATACAGGTAAATATGTGTTATTGAACACAAATTAGTAATTCATGATTATCAACAATTGCATTGTACTGAAAATATTAGAAATATGTACTGAAATTTTGGAAGTTAATCAAGAATGTACCACTGCGTGACTGCGCAATTAACTGTTTTTCGTAAAGCGCTTTTAAATATTCAGAAAGAGATATCTACTTTTAGTATACTATTTTATGTTTTCTCGAAAACTATTGCCTGTTTTTACAATGCTTTAGATTTTACTACACTGGTCGATAATATTTCGATAAAAAATAACCCTACAGTGCTTAGAAAAAGGGATCAATTTTCCATCCCAAAACTCATACTATACATAGCCCAACATAATATCTCAACAAATCCACACGAGCTGAGACGCCGTGATTACTGGGTGCTAGTGAAGTGCGGATTTTCCTCCGAGAATCCGGTTTACGATCCGCGTGCCAACCCCTCCCCCCTGCTCACACCCTCACCCTTGGGAGGATGACCAGCTATACGTATAAGATTTAAGGGGGGGAGGTAGGTATTTTTAGTGCTCGATGTGACGCAACAGAAAATCTGTGCCATCAAAAAGTATATTGGTAGTAAAATCTGGCTGTGATTGGCGCAAGGAATTTGGATCTGGAATTCGTTGTAATAAATCAATCAATTTAGTAAAGAGTTTTTGAATGGAGTTTTTTACACATTTATTGCAGGTACGTACAATGTGTCAATCTCTATAATACTTGTACGTAGCAAGGCGTATACAAGTCACAGTTGTATAATTGCGTTCATTTACTTCTCAGTTTACAAGGCAGAGTAAAACAGACTCCCAATTACGTAGAAATCTATTCAAGCTACCAGAGTGGCAATCTTGCCAATTCAGCCATTTTGATTGGCAAACACACCGCTTGCCGCAACGAAAACATCTACAACAACGACTCAATCTTGCCGTCGTCTATCACAACACTCAGGCATCCGTTCTAATGGAAAATTGAAGACGTCGACGCAATCTCACTGGAGAGGATGGCAAATACCGACATCTTGGGAAAACAAAACTTAATTTTCCCTTTTTGCGGCGAAACTGCTTTGTAGCGTGACTCGACAGAACCTTGAGTAGGAGTCGAGAACAGTGTTTGGAACGCTGAATAGTGGTTTTGTTTCGGGTTTTAGTTTTATTTCAGTGGTTTTTGTGAATCTGCGTAGTCATTGCTTTTTAATAGTCGTAAATTTTTCAATGTGTATGTAATTTTTTGCTAAAGCGCTGAAGTTCTCCCTATAGTTGAGTAGTAAGGATTATGTAGTATTGCTTGGGCTTATCATTGTTACCTCTTCAATAGTTTACACTACTATAGCTACGGATTGGACTAAGACCAGAAATTATAAGTAATACCAAAGTCATTACGTCTCCCAACGTTTGTTTATTTTTGCCATAGCGCCGGCCTGTCATATAAATTTTAGGCCATACAATGATTCACGTGATTCATCACATGTGTTTCTGTTGTATAAAAAAGTGTTCCTTACTTTTAAAATTACAAAACTATATGACTATACCACCACGCCGGTATATTCCGGGGTATATTGTAAAATAAGGGTTGAGCAGTTACATCTATATGAACAGATTTTATAGATTATGTTTTTATAACTGCATAAAACATAACTTATATTTTGCATTAAACATTTTAATTGATGATATGTGAGAATATGGTCGAGGTTAGTAAACGGACAAGGCCTAGAATTAATGTTTGGTGCTTGGCAATAGAATTTCTACTTAAGGTAAGGTAGCTAGCCAGACGAGCATTCACAAAATGCCCTTCTACCATGCGGTGAAGTTTTTAGGTAGTTTGCATCGAATCATGGACCTGCGGCACGGCAATCAAGAGCTATTACTCGGCTATAACTGGTTATTGAACAACATTGTCATACGTATTAAAATCTGTAACCTAAGTCCTTACTGGAAACAAAGACACATCTCACAATCCGGGTCACAATTCGTCCTGGCCGGAACGTTCACGTCCGAGACGTTTACGATTCGGTCTGAAACGTATGTGCTGTGTAAATGCCACTTAAAATGGAGATTTACTATAGCGACCGCGTTTTTCAAGGATTTTTGTTTTGTTTTACCTAAAAGTTATGGTTGTGTTTTATAGGCTATATTTTAAAAGGAACATTTCCTTGGTTCTAAAGTGAATAACATGAAAATTATGCTATAACACGAAACGTTTTGACAAAAATATGTGGAATGATATTTCATCTACGTAAGGCAAGTTTGACAATCGGATATTGTATTCCTAATAAATGAAATAAACTGTACTTGTTCAGCTGGATTGGCCACTGCTGAACACAGCCCCCCCCCATTAGGGTTTGCCATAATCCCCACGCGTGGCAGGCGTCTTGGGGATCGCAGTTTATGATATCAGTTCCTCAGAAGGCGCTGCTGCCCACCTTCCGGTATTTAACCTTTAGCCGCCTCTTACGACATCCAAGCAAATTTTCAGAGGAGGAAAGGGCAATTTGCAAATAACCGTCTGGATAGCGCCAGTAAAAAATCTGTCGCCAAGCAACTCACGGTGTATTCCGGCACCTAACCTTAAGAGCTATCTAGGATTCTAGAATTAGTCTCATCACCTCCGACAATGAGATCGTCGGAAAATTCTAGTCTAGGTATCCGATAAAAAATGTCATCAATGTGTTAGAAGATAAATGCACGCCGAGCGAGTTTTTTCGCACTAAGCTTACCTAAGTAGATTAGGTATAAATGATTGATGTCAGCGAATTAAAAATATATTTTGACATGAGATTTAATCTAAGTATATCAATAAGAATATACCTACTGAAATGGAAATAATTAGCCGAAGGAGCACCATGACACTACTCAAATGGACGTAAGCAGGGTGTTGCTGCATATTAGATGGCACAGCATCGATATTCGGTATTATATTTAGGCTCACACAGAAGATACACAATAGGTCTCTGTGATTCTCATTCATTCAGTATCTATCGGTAACTTTTGATGGCGGTTGGAATCAGACAGACAGGCGTATGTGCAAATCAAAGCCTGAAATGCTTGGTGGTATCATATTATTATTCTTCGAAATCAAAATATTTAAGCAACAAGTGTAAACCTACAGTTTATTGTTTACATCCAACGATATTATCACCACTTTAGCAAAACATCCCTCTCACACCCAACGTGTCTGAAAATCATCGGCCCTAAGAAAAACTAATAAGGTCCAACCAACGTGACAGTTGACAAATTCGTTAATTCCTCACCCCCAACTCAAGCCAGGGGTGGAAACTACCCCCACATGGGAAAATAAGGGGATGTTTTTGGCAGGAATTTGTCGGGCTTGGCGATTGATGGCTCTTGCGAGATTTTGTATTTGGAATCTTATAGCTGAAGAGATCTGGTATATAGTCTTAGAGGATTAGTATAAACTTCTTAGATTTGATCGACTTGACAGAAAAAAAATCCTTACTGAAAGCACAGCTTTCTTTGTATAGCTGTTTTAAAAATATACGTTTATATAAATATATGTATATATACTGTCATACCCTCATTAAACGAAATAGGCGATTTTAGACTTTTAGATAGTGTTAGTATTAAATCTGAGATTTTATTAATGTTTGGAAAAATACGATATAGCCTCTTCTAATACACCAATGGTACATATAAATAAACACTATAAAGCACTGCGATGAATATAACTACATATTTGACATAGAAAGCTGTTTGCCGACTACTTTTAACTTTACGGGTTGGCTCGTTGACAGATGTGAGTTTCTACATTAAACAAAAACTATTATGTTTCATTCTGTTCAAAATTCTACATAAAGACGTGCAAGTCAGATATACATACCTATAGATATTCTAAAAACGGCATTTCACTGTACAACAATAAAAGCCGTCTCTGTTGCAATATCGCCGCTACGCTTGTAGAAGAATGCGGCAGATTGCCGTCCGGCCAGGATTGCCGCGTCCGGGAATGCCCCGGAATGTCCGGAAATGTCCCAGAATGTCAGGAAATGTCCCGAACGTCCGAGTCACTTCACTTATTGCTATGTATTCGTGACGCCCCAACGCGGAATGTGACGATTTTTGGTGCGGAACTATTCTGTAAGATTGTGACACGAATTGCGGTTTGGTTTTGTTTTTGAAAAGGGTGATTGTATACACGGTTTCATTAGACAGAGCATAGCAATTAAGTTTAAAATCGTAACGATTCAAGCTCATCTCGTTTTCCGTCAAGCAATACTTTTACAATCAGTTTTATTAATTAAAATTCCACTCGTACTAAGATCCCACATAATACAGAATGTGCTTGTTGCCAGCTGCCGTAAGATATGCGTTCCAAATTTCATCTTCCTTTAAGCGCCCGAACTATCGTTATGATTTTACCTACTGGTGAGTAGGTGGTAATTTAAAAAATGTCGTTAGTGGACTTTATATCGCCAGACTTATTTTCTATTATATATTTTTATTAATGACATATTAGCGTACCTACTATCATAATTAATGAGATGTAAGCGATATTAGTTTTTTTTAGATGACACATTTTATACCACCTACTTTAGCTATTTCAGTTTTATGGTCAAATCGCCCGCCTGAAGGAAAGCGTCATGCCTATTAATTAAAGTGGCAGTGTCACCTTCTTTCAATTGTTCTTGTTATCTTGTCCTACTATACCTAAACTGTCCTTGTTCTTCTTACCTAGTCCTAGTATACCTAGTCCAAGCGGCTAAGCCTAGATGAAGTAAGTATATATAAGATCTACATCAGGCGGCTGCTGAGAGAATGTATTTGACAGTTCATTTTATCACTATTGTTTTCCCAGTTCAAAGTAGCATAGACAGTCTGATTACGTAATATTGTGTATATATATATATAAATATTTCTTATTCTATATATTACTCCATTTACAAGCCACAAAGACAATACGAATACGTAATTTGCATGGTGGTAGGGCATTTTTCAAGAACCCACCTGGCTAGCTAACATCCTCAAGTAGAAAATCTATCGCCAAGCACCTAACGGTGTGTTCCGGCAGCTGTCCTTGAGAGCCAGTACTTCTAAGTTAGCCTGAACAACATCTTCGACCAGATTATCACTTACCATCAGGATAGTGGTCCAATGCTAACCTATCAAGAATAAAAAAATAAAATAACTGTCAAACGCATCCTCTGCGGTTAGACTGTAAGTATTAGTAAAGTACAACTTGTCTAGTCGTTGGGTCTATATCAAATTAAGATTGTCTGCTTCGAATGAAATCAGAATAAGGCCGCAGCAGCGATAACAAGCGGAATCTTTCCTAAGCACCCACAAAGCAGTTTGGCGACTAAAGTCCGAGGAATGCGGCTGTCACCGCGTTTATTGCACTCACTATTGATGTTTGTAAGGTCACGAGAATCCTTTTATTTGAGATATGAATCGCTGAATACAGATTTAGCCTTAGATTTGGAGATACTTATTTTGAAACCAGCTATTATTGCTATCTATTAGGCTAATTTACAGACTCCACACTTCTACTGAAACAGACCCAGGAATAGGACACATATATACCAGAGAGATTTCAAAGTTGAGCGTTTAATACATACCTATATATTAAAAATCCTTATTCTATTATCAAAGAGTCCGTTTAAATACGAAGTAAGTTACACAATCAGTACTCGAGTGGTGAGCATTAGTACACTAAGTAGTATCGTCACAATTGACTGTACTCACTACAGATTTATTGGGGCTGTGAAGTGCCTTCAAGCACTCTTGCCCATTTACAACTGGCCAGAAGTGAAGGTAAGTACGTAAAAGATGGATATTTGGAGTCGTATCACAAAAGGGGACTAAAAGAAGGTGGGCAGTAGCGCCTTCTAAAGATCTGCCAACTTACACTGCAATCCCCAAGCTGCCTGACCCTATCCCTTTACGGAGGAGGCTGTGTTCAGCAGTGGACGATCCAGCTGATACAGTACATTAAAAGTAATTGGCCCACTAACTCTGCTCTAATCTGTGCCTAAAACCATGATACTCCCGCATCTACGATTAATATAGAATTATAATTTGACACCCCATAAATTGCTAATCCACAACATGCTCAATATAAAAGAGGATATGACAAATAGATTGCCGATATGAAGAAGGGTTGGGCATCGTTTTGCGGGATTAGAGATGGAAGATGACAAACTGGGTTGGTTATGAGATGAAACGATTATTTGATTGTGTTGTCACAGTTGGCTCTCGGGAACTCTCTGTACTACGTCATATTGGTCTCAATTTATTATTGAAATCATAACCTATGAATCAATGACAATGTATTTTTAAATGCGGCTTTTTACTTTCGGGCATGAAATACGCAACTGGGTAACTACAGATTAATGAACTGCAGATATAAAAATGTAGGTACTACTTTCTATTGACGGTATGCCTAGCGAATATGCTGGCCATCCAATATACTGGTAACACAGCCCAGTTGGATTGCAAATTGAATGTAACTTACTTATTTTATATAATTGGCATGTTTTATATATAAAACCAAACAAATACTAGCAGTTTCCCTGATTTTTTTGGCCAAATGTCATATACAAATCAAAGTCTTAATCGATCAGACATAAAAAACACATATATGTCGAGATCTCATACTTGTCTTGACACAGATTATTTTCAAACAGTAGTACATAAATATAACTCATACCTGAATATATACTTGAGAAACGAAACTATTTAATTCAATTAATATTAGAATCAAGTTTTTGATAGAATATTATCGTATGGTAATAAATTCATATATTTCTTTATGACTGGATTATTATCGTTATTACATTCGACGTAAATCAGATGTGACGTCACGACCACTGTCATATCGAGGGTGTGTGGTAACTGGAGATTTCTAATCGCTATGATATATTTTAACTAATTTTATATAGTAGTTTACTGTTAGAGTATTTCTTGGTCGTTATACTCTGATATTAGTCTCGCACGAAGAAATATTATATCACTATTAGTGTTCACTCAGAACATCTCTCTATTTTTGCGCACCATCGAAGTAGCTTCTCTAATTTTAATTTGGGAACACATTAGCTACCTTAAACTTTCGTTATCAATAGAGTTTTAAAACAATCTAAAATATACAGGATGTGTATTCAGTTATTGACCGAGCGAGAACTTAGTTCGAGCGAAGCGTCTCTGCTTCATTGACCAAGCGAGAACTTAGTTCGAGCGAAGCGTCTCTGCTTCAAGTTTTCGATTTAGTTTTTGGAAATTTTCCAAAATGACGAAGCTATACATTATAAGGTGTTGAAAGTATGGACGCCTGCGCTTAATTTAATGGCAATGTTCTGATACGCACGTCAATTGCCTAAAAGAGATATGCTCCCTCTCTCTCGTATAATCAATAATTTAGACGGGCACAGTGCAATTCGACATTGACGAAATGCATCTGTTATAGTCAGAGGTTAGTCCACTTAACTTCAAGTGGGCCTCGGGCTTGTTCAGTCACAGTAACACATAAAAAAAATATATAATCACATATCTTGATTTTTGGATTTCTTGACCCATTCTCCTATTAACATGCGCAGCGAACCTTTATTCAATTGTAAGCTATGGGAAGGCAAATTTGCGAGGTCTACAGCTCGGAGAGCCACTAGTATAGTTATATTCCACTTTAGCCATTATCTACCAATGTGTATTCAAATAAGTATCATGTGTATGTCTATATATTACTGTTTATTTTTAATATTTTTTATCTCTCTCTTTAGTTACTAAAAGCAGATCAAATATGGTATCAGGCTAGGCTTAGATTGAACCTAGGATAGCTAATGTTATGTACTGAAATTCTACCCCGCCATGCATTACTAACCGTAGTCAAATACCGTCATAAAGTTTTATTTAAGAAAAATTAAAAAACTACATTAATTTAATTTAAAAAAGTAGTCTACTTTGCAAAAGGATTCAGTGTTGTTTCAACAAATGCAGTCACATTTGTAACTGTTATTTTTGCACTTGAATTGCACCGGTTAACGTTTACTCTCTCATTGTTCCGAAATATCATAACTGTATTTTTTGCATAGAAATTTAAACCTTCTTACGGTTTTATAAAGCTGGGAATTGTATGAATAACACGGATGATGTGGTCTTCAAGTGGACGGTTTGGTATAACACTTATGGACAAATGGCACGGCACTGCACTCGGGATGGCGAATCAAAACACTCAGAAAGCGCGCGAAATGAACGGTGGCCAATCATAACACGGTAATTTAATTATGGAATGTACGGTTTATTTTGAAAATGGTCATGGGCTTGTACGTAAGCTAAAGAGTACTTGTAATATTTAGCGTGCTAGTGGCAGGGTACTCGATTAACCACAGTAATCTAAAATTGCTATGAACTATGTCCGATTTTTTATCGTTTATGTTACTAGGTAGGTAGGCTACTGAAATTAAACTTAGTTTATTTCTAAACATCTTCTCATTTTCTTTACTTTTCGTCACTTAGATATTTGTGTGGTTCACGCAAAATGTCTTCTTTAACAACACAATAACATATTAAAAATATGTTCTATCGACAAACATAACAAACAAGTATAACTTACTTAATATTTATACAAACATAATCTTTACTTAGCATTAAATCGTATATGTAAGTATACCTCTTAGTATGTAGGTAGGTGCACTATTTAAAGATATAGTTAATATTCATATTCTTTTTCTATCTCTATTTCTAGGTAGTTATTATTCACATTAAATCTTGAATGAAACCAAAACTTTTGACATGTTAAGCAAGCTTTATCAATAAATGAGTATTTTCCAGGATCTGTAAGTCTAAAAGCCCCAACACTCCAATATACTAATCACTATAATGCCTCAGTTATAACATTTCCATTTATTAATAACAAACACAAACAAAAGCGGATATATCTTTCTCATTTACAAAAGGCTCGAGTATTGCCACACCCTGTAGTGCAACTGCCAATCGGAGAAGTGCATCAATTAATGTTCGCGCGACTGAATGAGGTGCAATAAAAACGGGATTGTGTTTCATTCTGTTTACGGGACAAGTCAAGGTGAAATTGATAAAGACGACCCCGGATTACAAATATGTATGGCACAAATACAAGAAAAAACACATACTTTTTACCTCACAATTGAACAAATTGACTTTGTAGCTGTATATTGGCTGACATTGCGTAACTGCAAACCACGAGATAGATTGACTAGAGTCAAGTTTCCTATAAATGCAGTAGGAAGTCTTCATTAAAAATAGAGTAGTAGGCGATGCAACTTGGACACTGAGTGTCAATACCAGCTGTGCTTTGACATTGTCATAATTTCTTTTTAGCTTAGGTGAAATATAGATAGGCCCGTAATAGTTAATTGGTAAAGGCTAATTTAAGTGACCAAGACAAGTGTTCAAGCAGTGTGTGTTGCCAGCGAAAGCTTACTTGTGGTACTAATAAGTGGGCTAACGTGACCTTTTTCAATTAGCGCAGACATTCAGAGTAACACACCGAGTCGCGGAAAAAGCTTTGCTTGGAGGTCGTTCGCGAAGGAAAATCAAAAAGGAATGAATTCACCGTAGACAGTCTACACGTCCCACCTTGTGTAGCTTATTTGCGAGCTGTAGTGGCAAAGTAATCAATAGGAAAACGTTCCTATTGATTTCCAGTGGCCGATCAGCCAATGGAAATCAATAAAGAAAACAAGAAAGAAACCGTAAAGAGAATACCACGTATATCGTACGTAGGACCCATTTTATGTAGACCGAAGATTGTCCGAACCAAATATTCTTTATAAGTTTTACTCTCTTTTCTAGCGTACAACCTATATAATGCGTTATAATCTGGGTGAGCAATTTACAATTAAATTTATTGTTTAAATAATGACATCCTGTTGTTGCGCAGGCGTCCGACACGTGCCTCCCCGCCAATTTGGTGAGATCTCTTATTTGATCCGCGTTACTAAAAAATCGGAGGTCACCCTACCAATGATTAACTCTATTAGGTACCTCTGCTGAGACATTTTCGACTTCAGTGCTTTAAAATAGAGTTAACGTAAACTGCACAATGAAATTTGTTGTAAAGACTTACGGACAATTATTAAAAATATCAGCCATATTGGTTTCTATGGCGTAAAGAATAAAGTATATATTGATTACAATATTAAATTTGTAATAATTTAGGGATGCATTCATGATGGATGAGTTTTTTCACGGAACAGTTGGCTTTCAATGAGTAGTTTCGAATGCTGGTAGTTAATTATAATAACATTAGTCAATATGTTTAAGTATTTTATGGTAATATTAAAGGAAGTGGTGTCGGCGACTGCGAGTGATAAAGAAATACGTTATCTATACATTTACACTTCCAGTAGGTAATGGATAAGAATTAAACACAAAATGAGTAAACTACTTAATAATAATTTATAACTCACCCAAGATATTTTTTTTAAAATAATATTTGGTTGTTTATACCATAGATAGCCTGCCTGACTGCTTCTTTATGGTTTATTCAAAACTACGAATAAATAAAGATTCAAAATAAATATTTTTAAAACTAAGTGTTCATGTGTTCGAGGATGGTATACACATTTACACATAGCCTGTAGGTACACACGGTTGCTTGGTGACAGAATTTCTTCTTGAGGATGGAGACAGGAGAACATTTGTAAAAATATCATAAAAATAATAATTTACAGTAGTAAAGATTTTGTGAAAAATTTAAAGCAGAATACTTATAGGAGTGAAAGGCTACTCGTCATCCACAGTCGTAGAGACCACCGTTGAAATAAAAGCTCCTGAGAGGGCAAATTGCAGAAGAACGCTTGGCGGGCATCTTGGGGTATCGCAGTGTAAGATTGCAGCTTCTTAGAAGGTGCTGCTGTGGTCAGCAGCACCTTATGGTGCTTTTCACTCCGTTGCCTCTTGCGACTCCTACTGGAAGATATGAGAAGGTTCAATCCTATCCCGGCAACCCATGGCTTATTGCAGGCAACATGATCATCAACACAGCTTACAGTAGTTCAGGGCTGGATATACGTATGTACCTATATGTCTTTTCAATTGTATAGATATACAATAATATTGGCTTTGTTGAATGTGAAACTGACAAGACACGCGAATCATTTCAACCCTAAAAACGCCGGCCAATTTAAATAAAGACCGTAATGATTAATATCACGAAATCAGCCGACGAAATCCTCAATCCCTTCGGGAGTACTTCGGGGGCCTTCGGGAGTACTCGGTCGGCTTGCCCAGCAGGGGGCTCTAGGGCTGGGCTAATCGTGATAATGTGTTTATTGAATTAGAGGCGCGTGCGGCCGCCACGCGGCACCCACTTCGGTGGCAAATGTTCCGGTGGTCTTTGAGAAGAGAATAATCAGTGATTTTTTTGTTGTGTATGACTTTGATTCCATTAAAGTTATTGGGTATAGTGATATTGAAAATGATATCTATGCCATGATTGATGAAACGCTAAAGGTTCTTATTACCTTTTCTAAGCACGACGTTGCGATGGGTCAAATGAAACATATGAGTACCTGTGTAGAGAATCATCTCTCGCCTGATTAAAGAGTACCAAATGGGCATTGCATTGAGGCCATAATATAAATTCCAAAATTCAAAACGTTAACGGGAAAAAAAATAAACACCTTGTATCGCTTACTTTAATTTGACAGTTAAACAAACTAAATAAAAAAATGTGAATATCAATGTGGTGAATTATGGGCCAAATGTTCTATAACATAAATGAATTCTAATAACATCAATCAACTCAGACTTGAAAAACTTAATAAATTTAACTCCAGATAAATAAAAACAAATTTGAAAATTAACTAAGCAACGGCAAAAATATCATCCGAAAAGAAATAAACCAACGAAACTTGTTAGTAACAGTAACAGAGTCAACAGTGCAGGTGTCGGATTACAGGCAGAAATGCGGGGCCAAAGGGGCTGAGGACATTAATTTAATTATCCTCCTCTCTTGAGACCGTCTAATATTGTATGGGAGCGAGCACTGCACAGCATACGAAATTACAAACGAACTGTCATTTTTTCGCGTGAGAAAAAAAATCTCACTTCTGATTTTCCGACTGTATCCCCAGAAGAGATCAGGTTGCGTGCGGATAAAAATAAAATATAAATCTGTATTGTTATGTTTTGTGACGGTTTGATGTTAGATTTTTGTGTGGGAATGTGATATTTTGTGGTCCTCGTGGAATCAAATTCGTGTGCAAATTTTCAACACGTTAGATACTTAGACTAGAAGGGTGAGAGACATTGACATAGTATTATTATACAGAGAATGTCTCTAGATTAAGTAATAGGTGTCATATTAATTATTATAAAACTGTCGTGATTTTAAAACGTGTATAAACTGACGTATTAAACGATTTTGAAGTTGTCTGAATTGATATTACCGCATTGTTCTATAATTAAGCAAAAAAAAATATTTTTTTAACTAATGTCAGCCGGGCGGTCTCTAAAAGCTATGGACTATAGATAATGATTGTTTGGACAATTTCTCCACTGCCAAGTTATCTGGTACTTACGTAATTTAAACATAATTATTGTAATAATTTTATAATACAATACTTTTGATTAAAGCTTTCGTAAGTAGATGATATATTTTTTTTATTGCTTATTATCCTTTGACCACTATGTCACCTGTCAACATTCACAGACTATTTATGTAGATTATGGCAACACCCTTCCTATTGGTAGAGGCATTTGTACGGTTAACGTTATGGTTGTTGTTGTATATTGCCACAATAATTTCACTTTCCACAGCGTTCTACAACATCTTGTATACCAGCACCATTTACTGTTAGCTATTATTTTGAAGATATGTAGCTTTACAACGGTGTTTAATTAATATGAGTACATTCTTATGTCAAAAATCTATATTTAAATCAAAACAAATCTTCAATGCCGTTAATCTACACGTCAGCAGTATAATAAACTATGTGCTTAACGTAAAAGAAAGCACCACTAAAATCGAAGAATCCGGAGCTCTTGAGAGTCCTTAATTAAACTCGAGGCACGTAGAACTCCTTGATTCAGTCCCAATGGAGGTTGAAAGACACCCTCTGCCCCACCTCCTACCGCTGTCCTTTCCACCCGTTCCTTATGGACCGCTTAGATTTCCACCCCCTTAGGTTATGTGGACGGAATACTTGAAGTCTGGAATCTTGTACGAAGAATTGGTTTCGAGAGATTGGACGTTAGTTTTTATAGTTGTTATTTTTGTTAGATTTGTGTGGGTTGAAAATATTTTCAGTCTGTGTGATGTCTATAAAATTCACATCTATATCGGAGTGTTTGTGATGTTTCTACGGCCTACACAATGAAATGTAATTTATTTAAATATGTTCCTGTAAATATATGTTTAGAATTGTGGTAATACTGTGTTAATATTATTGGTAAGACATAGTACACATATTTTTTGAATCGCAAAAGTCAAACCACTTCATAAAAATACAATAAACAGAATATTAAAGTAATGTTTCATTTGTAATAGAAAAAGTTTATATTCAAAGTACGCAAGATACAATTTTCGTTTTATAAAAGAATTATAAGGTTCTCACGCTAAAAGAAATCCAAGCCGTTGGCGCAACCTCATTTGCATATTACTTCAATTTCCTCATGAAATGGCGTCTTCCGCATCCAATTACTGAAAGGAGAACCTCTTTGAACAACTTTGGAGATGTCTCTTTGCTATTCTTAAGCAGAAAAAGGCTTTAAAAAGTAATCAGAGGGGCTGTGAACAGAAATTTAAAAACATTTGGCACAGGCCGTGAACATTCAGAAGTGTTTTATACCTTTTAATTTTGTTCTTTGCAATCTTTGTCCAATGGGAATCTTTTTGGGCGAACGATATCGTTTGCATTTAATACAGTTGGTATTAGATTGGTTATGTACTACTTCTATTTTCGTATTTCTGAATAGGCCTTTTCAACCAGGTTTTTTGCACGTCAAATTCATTATAATCCAAACACATTTTTTTGTTACAAAACATAATAGCTAATTTTGAAAGTTTACCTAATTTCCTAAAGCGTTATTAAACCCAATTTTTTTTGCTTTCACGATGCAAACTAATTTTGCAAATGCTTTTTAAATTCTTCACCGCAAACCGAGGTAAGGGAAGTAATGCGAATGATAAAAAAGAAAACCGAAATACAGCCGCTGTGTAATTATTCCGAGAGCTAATGTGCCACTTGTTTATTCCCTGACTAATTAAGAGAAGGAAGAGTTTTAAAAAACGCTTTATCCGAAGCATTCGGGTGAATCAAACATTCATGAGATGGAGTGAGCAGCGTCTACATAATTGTATTACTCATTTTTCTTTTTATTTCTTTTTTTCTGTCTTTGTACTTGACGCATCTGATCTTTAAACAAACAGTTTAAATTGGTTTTGAATTTTACATCAGACTTCGCAACCGCAAGGCAGCGTGCTAGGACCCCCACTTTATCTGTTCTACTTCTAGGGAGTTGTATGAATAATTGAAGTTAGCAACTTACGTTAATTACCGACACTGAACTAAACTTACTAGCTGTAACTACCGACTAAAATTACCGTACTAACAACAGATAGAGAGGTTACGGAACTTCCGAGTACAATTAGCGAATTAAACCGGGCGAGGTGACAAATCGCGATCCGGCGGTCCCACGTCTTGACGTTGACTAATCACCACCATTTAATTTAGCTAGCGTAATTATAAATAAAATTTCGACGATAAATTGTCTGGGGGTACATTAATCAAGAACTTGGGACACTGATTAAAATGCCATTCGAGCAACTATTCGCTAAGTTGATATCGTTAATAATTTACACGTGGAGGGTAGGATTGGGGTGAGATCAGGTGTGTGGTTGGTTAATTTATCTGTATTTGGGTTGTAAGGTGTTAACTATCGGATAGCTGTTTGTTTAGGTACCTACTTAACCATATCTTTCAGCAGTCTACCTACTAGTATACCCTGCACTTACTAACAAATATAAATTGGCAGATAACATAATATTAATCTGAAAATATATTGAAATTGAAATTCTACGAGTATAAAACTTTATACTATAAGAAATAATAGGGATTGGGAAGAAATAGAAAGCATATTTTAAAACATTATAAAATTATACTAATAAACAAATGTAAACGGTTTGAATCCCAAATATTACGAAACGTTTATTTTCAATGTGTGATAATCGGGAATCCTTATACAATATAAGGTATGTGTAGTTTTTTGGTACTTAACATAGTATGATAATATTTGTTTACAGTCATTTTTTTATTTACAAAAAGCACTCTTCATCCTCACTGAAATTTTAAAATATTCTCTCACTCTTTCCACGAAAATGTATTCATCACCATCCACAGACCACCCTACAGAGGAAACATGTGCCCAATAACTAACCGAACTTTCTTTTCCATCTCTTTCCCACTTAATATCTAATCAGTTTTTGTCTTTCTCGCACCCACTGTCAAAGCAATGAAAACGACGAATCTATGCGTCTGAATCACGGACGATAGCACCCCTCCCTTGTCTTAAATGAACTGGGGAGAGAATGTAGGTACTATGGTACCTACTTATAGTTATAGATACAGGCTGTAAGGGGTGAAACGTCTTATAGACTTATATGAAAGAAGTGTTCTGTTTAATATATAAAACTTTGTTGAATGTTTCCGAGTTTAATTAATTTACGGTAAGTTGTACATAAATATTAATTCAGATGTAATCTTGTTATATAATACTTTTAAGCAACTACCAAAATGTATTTAGACACTAGATACATATCACTGGATATATATAATTTTTATAAAGATTTCTTAAGTGTTTTATTAAATATATATTTAATGTTTTCTTAAAATACTTTAAAAATATTTGTTATTATTAAAAATGGATTTCCGCAAAGAAACGCCTGAATCTATTCATTATCGAAATGTTTTTCTCAAGATTTACAGACAATTATAGTGACTTATGAGTATAAATTTATAATTCTTCTACTTAATTGTATGTTGTAGTTTTTATGTTGTTTAAGGTAAAAACTGCGGGATTATTATCGCCGATTGCATCATTCAATCGTCATTCGAAGTTATTTAAGGAAATAAGCATTTGATATTTGAATAAATTAGTACATATAATTTTATTGCAGAATTGATAATGGATTTTTATACGTACGTGTTTTTACTTAGCCCATTTTTAGGGTTCCGTACCCAAAGGGTAAAAACGGGACCCTATTACTGAGACTTCGCTGTCCCTCCGTCCGTCCGTCCGTCTGTCACCAGGCTGTATCTCAAGAACGGTGATAGCTAGACAGTTGAAAATTTCACAGTTGATGTATTTCTATTGCCGCTATAACAAAAAATACTAAAAATAAATTTAAATAAATATTTAAGGGGGGCTCCCATACAACAAACTTGATTTTTTTACCGTTTCTTGCTCGATACTAATAACGGTGACAAGTAGACGCTTTAACTATTCACAGAATATTTAGTTGAATGTTTTCTTTATATAATTAATTAAAATAATATAAAATGAATAATTAAGGGGGCTCCCATACAATAAAAGAGGTATTCGCCGTACCTACCCAGCTCAATCGGATACTGCGAAAAGTGTCTGTAACTTGCAAGATTAGGTTACAGATAATTGTACGGAACCCTTCGTACGTGAGTCTCACTCGCACTTGGCCGGTTTATCTTTATTTTCTTTTTGTTACTAATTTTAATACTGACAAATAGGTACGGTAAGATGACGGATAGAAAAAAATAATTTTTTTATCTATACTTCTATATCTCTATCTCTATGATATCTCTATATCTATTAAATTATATTGAGGAAAGTTTTGTATTTTTGTATGCAACGAAAAAACTACTAGACCAATTTGGATGAAATTTGGTATGGAAATATTTTGATACCCAGGGAAGGACATAGGATAGTTTTTATCGAACTGCGGAAAAGAGGTACATGGTTTTTCCTGATAACCCAAATACGCGCGGGCGGAGCACCGGCCTTCTGACCGCGACGCCGCTAGTAGCTATTATACAAGGTGTCCCAAGAAGTAGTGATATACTGAAGCTGTGAGGTAGAGGACCTAGAGGGCTAGTTTACCGACTCTCAAGGACTGCTGCCGGAACACAGAGTTAAAGGCTTGGCGACAGATATTCTACTTGAGGGTGGTAGCTACCCTGGCATTCGCAAAATAGCCCTTCACCATGCGGTGAAGCTCAAGCCGGCGGTGGGATTCGAACCATTGACTTGCGGCACCGCAGTCGATACCTATAACCACTCGGCTATCATTGCTTAGCCTTTGTTTTAAGTAACTATTCAAGTATTCACTGAAACTGCATGAAGATCGGAAGTGTTGAACAAATAGAAAAATATTTATTAATGTTTCGCATATGTATAAATATACGTCCACTTTAAAATCTCAACATCCTGGACTCGATCTGGGTTAGACCGGAAACTTCCAACGGAATAGTTTATGCGATACCCTGGTATTGGCATTTTCTGACAAAGTCCAGTAATATTTGAAATCTGGAACTATAACCATGTAGGTCGTCATAGGCTCGGAACTTAAAGAGGAATTTGGTGAAACGCGACATCCATATCGACTGACATAAATGCGTTATGTTATGATTATATACTGTGACTGCCACCGTGACCTGGCTTCCCTCAGCAAATAAATTGAACAATTCATCTTGTATGAGTCAGTTGCACTCTGAAAGCTCGCGTTGATAACTTGTAAACAACGAACAGTTAATAAACACTTATCCCTTATCAAATGTAACTAACCTGACACGGGTCCCAGCACTGAATTATTAAGCCGCAAGTACGCCCCACTGCTTGACAAATTGTTTTATAATTGATGACCTGACGCTATTACTTCGAAGTAAATATTTAGTGAATTTAATGATATCAATGGTTTAACGAAGTACTCGTATCATAGGTTATTAAAAAAAATATTATTACAACAGAATGAAAAATCTTGTGCAATCTTTATCCATTATGTTTAGGTAATTAGTATCTAAGATATAGAGATTAGGTAGCGGGCTGGAGCATTTGGACTGCCTGTGAGTCTGCAATGACTTATGGGTATCTAAATACTTTTATTGTATTAGCTGTAGTGTTGTATATAGTTCGTTGTATTTTGTTAATAGAGGCATACAAAAAAAAGATATAGAGAAAATTTCTGTCACTTTAGATAATATACAGTACGTAATTTGTGACTCAATTTTTTAAATACATGTGCCAAATACGCAGCAATACCTTATTCACGTCAACATGAGTAGTATAATGCTCCTCGTTTAATCCCCTTGGTTACGTTTTTCATTGTTCAACGGGAGGATACGGAGTACAGTTAATAATTAATTTGAAAAAATATTAAAAACCACTTCTATTATAATCATTGATAAAGTATGATGCATTAACTCATACTTTCAATTATTGAACTTAACCTATAACCATCTTAACTAATGCGTTTAAAGTCTTCGTGAGTAAAATTTAAAGCAACATCCAAAAACACCCGTGTAAAGACCACAAAACTACAAAAAACTACCCCAACAATAGAGCAAAAGCGACAAAAGGTGTTTAGAGATCACGAAAACTCTTGTGGGCACGATGACGTCCAGAATGATTCTCAGAGTCACCACGTAACCGCCACATCTTATATTCATGAAGGTCTGAAGATTTCAGACACACTGCTGCTTAGTTTGGATTAAATAAAGAAACAGCAACGTCAGAAGAGATAACTCAGCAAGACAAATGCGTTTCTATATGGTTTGTTTCCACGTAGCATTAATCCTATTTTTGCCTTAAGAATATTCTAAGAAAACATGAATTATATATTGAAAAAAACACAAAGAATATAAAAATGCGATCGAGAATGATCACTCACGTTCGCTCGAAGAGTCAAGATCTCCTGATGATGCAGAATGTAGAAGTAGAAGCGAAACGTGACGAACAGTTCTCACGGCTGGCTACGTAACGTCAATGACGTTACGACGATACGGCAGGAAAATTAGGTGAAATTGTCACTAGTTATATATTTATTTTTTATAAGTGATTTCAATATATTAATTTCTTGTTTTCTTAAAATATAAAATACGGATTTCCATACAATCTATGCGTTTTTACACAATGTCGTTTACGTTTTTATAGCGTTATTAAGAAAATGTAAATGTCATGTCATGTTAAATAAAAACTAATCATTAAGGATAATCATAATTTTTATTTTGATATTAATCCTAAAATATATAAGTGTCATAATATATATAAAATATGTCAGATAAAATATATGAATATAAAAAAGGCAAATTCTAATTAAATGGTTCCTTTATGTGAGTCCAAGAAAGTTATAAGTTTTATGTTAGAACAGTTTGTTATATCTAAGCTAAACTCATAAAATACCTTCGAACATCGCTTCCAGTCGCTGTCCTCCGAACCAGTATGTCACTGTAACCTAATCTACTTCAGAAACCTCAAACTCCTTAGAAAACATCCCTCTGTTGTTAATGCCCATTAATTATAACCAGGGGAGGATTTAAGATGTTTTGACAACGTAACGTTTTGAGTTATGGTAAGTAAATGGACGTAGAAGTTTGAAATTTGGGGCAATTTGAGGAGGTAATCGGAGTTCTTGCCGGAGTTGGAAGGTTTTATGAGTGTCGGTGTCGATTAGTGGATCTCAAGATTTTTTTACTTCTCTTTGATGGTACGAGAAAAGTAGAAATTATGACGGCCTGGTGTGACTGTTGCTGAACATTCTTTTATTTATCATTTTTTTAATTATAAAAAAGTGAAATTCGTCCTCCATTGGACTTACATACTGTAGTGTGATTATATTTGTAGAGTCTAGTGCCCTATCATAAGCCGGGACTTGCTCTAACCAATTGAGCTAACATGACAATGACGTCATAACTCATTTTTTTCCTATCGTTCTTTAACCATCGCATTGGGATGTCGCTCCATGAACTGAAATTTTTCCTGTCGTTCTTTAACCATCATATTGGGATGTCGATGTCGCTCGAAGTCGAAGGAAAAATTTGAGTTATGACGAAATTGTCAATTGGTTAGAGCATGCCCCGCCTAAAGGGGTGGATGACGCGGGTTCGAATCCCGCACATGACTTAAATTATCCTGTCGTATATTTGTAATTTTGTAATGTAATCTGCATAGCAGGCGTTATTGCAAATATAACAATATTTTATATTTATCATATATAAAAATATAAAAATTACATTAGTTTTGCTGTCGTATTAGTACCTATATAAAATCGTTGGATTCAGACTGAATTTTACCGGTTAAAGAATCACCTTTCGTACAGTATCAACGCTATACTTTATATACTGATATCAAAGTATATATATCAACTTAGACATGGAATAAAAAGTCACAATATTATTACTGAAATAATTACTCGTACATAACAGAAAAATAATTTAGATTTTCACTCACCAGTATGTATGTAAGTATGCTTCTTCATATCTGATTTCTGGTGAAACCGCTTACCGCAGTACTGGCAAGGGTAAGGTCTAGTGTCGGAATGAATGAGCAGATGGGTAGAGAGAGTACTAGACCGCTTGAAAGTCTTGCCACATTGCTTGCACTCGAAGATCTTCTCCACACTGTGCACGGCCCTGGTGGAGGGGGTGGTGTGAGTAGAATATGAATTTAATAAAAGGTTTCCTATATTTCATCCTAAAATTATGAAGGAACCAATTAAAATATAACCAAGGGCCAAATTACACACATTTTTCAAACATGCATAGGAAATCAACTAAAGTAATTATAAAATAGAAACCTCATGTGCTGAAGTGGAGGAACTCATGCATGAGTTGAGCTATAGTATATACATATATTTTGTAAGGTTCTATCTAAGAGGTTTACATTGTTTATTTCTTCACAAGCTATTGTTATTTTTTAGAACGGCAACCTAAATCAGGTCTAACTTTACCAATCTTGGCTATAGTTTAAGAAAAAGAAGGTACCCTACTACCTTGTACCTTCTTTTTCTTACGCAGCCAATATAAAAGAACTCACCTATGTTGACTAAGGCTGATTTCGTGTCCAAAGGTCTTGCTGCACAGTTCACAAGCAAAAGGCCTCTTGCCGTTATGAGACCGCCTAGCGTGCACTTCCAGTCCATGAGGAGTACTGAACATTTTCTCACACTTAACACAAGAGTAAACATCTCCAATTGGTCTAGATAAAGGTCCTGGAGCTCCTAATACAGCTGCTCGCAATCTCAATAGCTCCGGCCCAGCAGCTTGAACAGCATGAAGATATAAATTGCTATATCCACCCCAACCTGGTAATCCAAGAGTGCCAGCATCTCTCAAAAACTCCGCAAATGGTAGAGGAGGATACAAAAAAGGCCTTTGTGGTTGTACTCTTGGAGCATCAGGTCTTAACAATGCGCTGACTGAAAAAGCTTCCGATCTTTTTGGTGGTGACGTAGAATCTGGTGGTCTTCTAGGTGATGATGGAGGGGAGTCGACTTCAAGTTCAGGAGAGCTTGAGCGGACTGATCGGGGAGATTGTGGTGAAGGATCCCAGCATGGACTTCCGCAGCGTGATGCTGGTGAACCAACTTCTGGTCTGGTTTCATGATGATGAGCATCTTCCTCTTCTTCATCGGTCTTGACACCAACCAGGCGGTTAATACCGAACTTGATTTCATCTGTAAAGAAAATATCGACTTTAATGAAGACCATTAAAAAACGTGAGTGAAGTTAAAGAAATAATATTTGATTTTTGTTCTTGATCGATATTGGTATATACCTAAAATTAGAGAAGATAGGCAAGGAGTGTTACAGTCACATCACTCATATGAGAAACGCACGTTAAAGGTCATTTGTACGTTTCAGAGATATTAACCATTGTTTTGCAAGGATTACACAATCAACACATTCATTGCTCCAATTTCTCCTCACGCTATTTGAATAACATCATCTCTCAAACAAAATAATCCCCACATTATCCCTTATTGTGTGTTCACAATAGACCCCATAGTTATACAGAAACTGTTATATCGTCTGTGACCCTGTTTGCAATTGTTTAGTTTACAAAAGCTACTCTGAAACTGCACAGGTGCCACACTTGTCGCTCGACGAAATGGGCCGTATCATGTCGCAGCAGCAAATTGACTTCGACCCTTCGCGCCCACCCCAGTAATTAACACGTCGGGCCCGCAACGGGTCTAAAAGACCCCCAATCTTTTTTTACAATTCGTTGATCCCGGGCGCGACTAAATGCAACTAACGGGAGCTTTGTACAGTTTTGTTTAGTTTTCTGCTTGATGTATTGTTATAGCTTTGCGTTGGTTTTCGTATTCGATTTTAGTTCTTTTTTGATTTTGCTTCAATGTATTGCATTAAAGGTAAAAATATATGTAGATAATTATTCTGTATGTATAAAGAATAAGTTTAATTATTTACCCTCGATGGTTTGCCGTCAAAAAGGCGACTGGCCTTAAAACCAGAACCATTATTTTTTACAGTATATTCGTGTCAACCTTTATGTTGCTAGCAAGAACACATTGAACCTACCACACATAGGTGAAACAAAGGAAGGAGAATGATTATGAATAAAAATGACCAACAATATATTTAACCTGTAAAAAGTGCCTGCTAGCAATAGTTATTATACTTAGACGAAAAATAACGATTGTTTTTACATTTAAGCAGTTTTTATACGGTTGCAGAAATTATATGAGTCAAACACAAAAATTTTATAGTTATACGTTACTGGAATAAATAACTACATATTTTTTAAAACAAACGTAACAATCATATATAATCAGATATAACCTAATGAACGTAGGGTCATCTTGTCCCCAGCAAATAAAATTCATACATCATCAAAGAACCATCAGCAGAAACTCACGCTGTCCAAAAACAAACATCCATCTATCCGAGACAAGTTCCACTAATGAAGAGGGACCCCTATATCTGAAAAGCAGCAGCTGTCGGCATTTGGAGCGGAACCAATCGGAAAACTTCGGATGAATTCGGGAATGACTTCGGGGCACCCCTGAACAGAACGTGCACATTTTACGCCCGGACCTCTTTCAACAATGGCGAGTGTTTAAGGGTTACACTGCACTTGTTTGTTTGTCCCCTCCGCGACACGGTTTTATTACCCCATAGTATTTATTACATATTAATGGTTATTTAGATTCATTGTTCTGTTCAGACAGTATGCTCGAATTTATGGCAGTGCAAAATATTAAATACGACCCTCCGGCAGCGAAATGTAAAGAAAGTTATTGAGCTTTTATTGTGCCCTTTTGTAATTAGATGGTATGATTTTGATTTCATGTATGACCGTGAGGGAAAATAATATATTATGAATAAATAAATTTATTGCAGATATTTATAAAATCTCTCTGAATTACTTAAAATATTTGCTAATGTTTGTGTCACTGTTAGACTAGCTAGTCTTTGAGTGGTTTGAAGACTAACATATTGAAGACTAGCTAGCCTTAAAATATGAGATAGTGAATCTCAAGAGGAAGAATGATTGAAAACTGGCCATCAGGAACAGTTGCCAGAAGAAAAAGTTTCGCAATAGTCCGTATTAGTCATTGTCACATACAAAGCATTGCCTCAATAATCTTAGGATACTTTTAGGTAGGCACTTCTGAAATCTTTGTGTCCAATTCCCGGGGTATAACAATTGTTTATTGATTTATACGATTACGATTTCTTAAAAAGGTACTTTCCATTGTACATGGTAATAATATAATTTCGTGTCAGACCTCGGTCAATATTACCCCACTCTATTAAAACATGAATTATTTGTCACGCTCCCCGTATAATATAATTGAAGATTTTATTATAAATCTTGATTAACGATTGCAACGTGACAATGCATTATTTTTTAAACTCAGTCAATATATTGGTTAATTTAACATCTGGGGCATAATTTCTTCATACATACGTTTTGCAAATATATACACTGAATTTCATTTACAACGTTTGTCGAGATATTTTTAATTAACAAGTGTATGATTTAATTTGTTTATCGCTGATTGCGAGGGCATGATTTATAATGCAGTAATTACATCAATACGGTTTGATAAAAATCTATTTATCAGTAATGGAATATTACCCAGTTACAAAATAATGTACTAATTTTACACTCGTGTGTATCTTAATGCTTGGGTGATTAAAATGGGGTATTATCATGCTAAGTTTGAGTCACATGTTTTATACGACATACGTTTTTGTGTTTTTCTGAATCTGAATACATAAGGTGTTTAATTAAATTTCAATTTTAAACTTTTAAAACAGACATCTTTATTCTTAAAACTATAAGGCCCAGATAAAAAAAAACTGATTCCAATGTAGTCATTTGGTTAATACTCAAAACAACTACTTTCGATATCTTTTCCCGCAAAAATATATGATTTTGTGAAGAAATACATTTCAATTATAAAATTACTATGATAATTTCTTAGTTTTTCTAAATCATAATGCAAAACGTCGTTGTTTGTATTTGATTGTATTTAATACAAGAAAAAAAAAGTTACCATTATTAGGAAAAAAATATAAAATATATATTATAATCATTGATTATAATTTTAAGACATGAAAGGAAAAACATAATGAAAATATGAAGTAGATATGGTAAAACATACACCGTACAGCGTTTCTTCCCAATAGATATAGGTAATGTGAGAGTCTTCAAGTGAAGAGTGAAGACTTTTCTAGGCAAGCGTCAAACGCGTTCCATAGGGTGAGTTTGCAGTCAAATGTTTGCTTGTCGTATGTAAAAAACAATTCAAATGGAAATGAAACCTTATTCCAACAACAATCCCTTTTATTGCTTTTCAAGCGACAAACCCTTTTCCCGCAACATAATGCAATTCCCGCACATCCGTACGACAACGGCCACAATTTTAATTTGTTAAAAGCTTCAGAAAAATAACAATCTGCTTGCACAGAGCAATTTGCGGGCGCACCTCTTATAATTAAAATTGCATTAGGCCCGCAATAGCCACGGTAATGATGCTAATGCACTGTTGGGTTAAGAAAAAACTCGGACTGACGTTCTGTAATCCAATTTGATCGTTTAAAAACTGCCTTAATTCGATTGAAGTCTGTTTTGAGCTGATAATTATGTATGCTGCTGTCAAAGTAGATATAATGATCTTTTGTTCAGATTTTACCAACTGACAAACCACGCTGTCTACTTCTAGTATGTTTGTCTTTATCTATTATATGTTTGTGTTTCTGAGAATTCTACAACTATTATAGTACGTAAATAATATATATTGATAATTAAAGATAGGTAAATAGATAGCAAGAAGGTAATTATAGGTACTACTTAATATAACAACTATATATATTGTTTTACAGGTAGTTCGCATTAATTATCATTATATGAAAGATAGTATTTTCATAATGACGTGACTCAAATAACAATGATCGAACTTCACTTCTAAGTTCGTTTGATCATATTTTATTTGAATATAGCCTAATTTAAGAAGGTGATTATCATAGTCAATCAAGAACTGCGCTGGTAGATGGCAATATATTTACACTCAATGACATTGGACCAAACATTTATGGCGAAACGAGGGGAAAATATGTAGGTAGATAAATCATATTTTTTCTCACTTTCGAATTAAAACACATTATGGTTACACAAATATTCCTTCTAAGAATAGTACAATAGTACAATCGGCCGCCTTATTGCTAGCAGCATATCTCTTTCGGACAAAAAACAGGATAAAACACAGATCACAGAATCTAAAGGGGATAAAACGATGGGCAATGAAGACAACTCTGCTTTTCTTTCGGGGGTAGAAATACATGATGATAAGTTCAATTCAAAATATTTGAATTAAATGCAGTATTTTAGTAGGTATATGTTGGCATGGTTTAGATTTAGAATATTATTTCAATTAGGTGGTAGTCACAAAATTTTAAAATATCTCAACATAGGTGGCATGATATGTCAATTATTTTAAATGGATGTGTTATAGTATGTCAAAGATAATTATTGTACTTTGTACCGTTTATAATGGATATCTATGTGTTGCAATTTTATGTTAATACCTATCTTCAAAAGATTATAACTGCTTATGAAATATAAACCAGTATTAGATTGTAAGGTCCGGAACAAGATTATTGGTAAAAGAGTAAATATTTGAAATAAATACAATTTGTTTAACTACTGTGAAGCTAATGATCACTGCTAATATTTAAAATGTAAAAGTGAGTCTGTCTTTTATTTTAAATAAGTAATACCTACGTATTATAAGTCGCCTGTGATTCGGTACTTCATCACAGTTTTAAAATAAACGTACGTTTTCTTTTTATTTCCTACTTGACATGAACACGAACGTTGACGTCTATTTAAAATTTAAACAGTCTTCACTTTTGTTGCTAGTCCATCTAACTATTGTACCTTCTAGATCTTTCGAGCTTCTATGATCACGAAAAGTTATGCGCAAACCAACGCGTTCAGCTGCATACACTGGCTTACGCGAGATTGGCGGAATATTTTACAAGATACCTAATATTATATATAATATTAATTGAAAAGATTACATACATTTATGAATTTTATTTTAAGATCGCAAATCTATGATTATGTTATTTACCGGGATTATGTTTTACGTAACCTAATGTTAAGGATTAATAAACTAATGTGAAAAAAATAAAAATAAATGACGTGTCTCGTGATTCGAATGTTTTCAATTTTATTTTCGTATATTTTTTTTATAATGTATATAATCAATACGTATACCTACATTATACGAACAATCTAATAGCAAAAATCAAAACTTTGTATGATATTTATTAGGTAACAAAATGTATTTGAAAGTTTAAGCCACAACAAGCAAAACGCTAAAATTAATAATGAGACAAACAAGAAGTACCTAACATTAGACGCTTTAGAAATATACAAATAAATACCTGTTTTAAACATTTCGGCAACGATGACAATAAAACGATTGGCATGAATGCTGTCACGTAATCACAAAAATATGTATAAATCAAATGTTATCATTCGCCTTTAATCCCTTTTATCAACAGTAATAATAGGTTTTTAATCCACTTTATCTCACTGATTAACAAAATCTAGGATTGTAAATGACAAACTGTAAATCCGATATTATCGTACCGATGTATTTTGTATAAAGCAGAATACAAAATGTATCGCGATACGATTGGTTAACAATTTTTATACATCTTTCAACTACAGTAATTAACAATTTATTACATTACATTATTTTTTATTTATTACATTTACAATTATTTAGCTCTGTATAATTAACAATTTCTCATTCTTGTATGGAGCGCTTGTATTCTTTTCGGCAATTGTTTATTCATTGTATGGTGTATTACAGTGTCTTTAGCGATGCCAAATCGCCTAGACTAGGTATATCGAATCGCTGAAGGGTTTGTATAAAAACGCTACCATGTCGATTCGACTGAAGGACAAGACCACGGATACGTAGTTTGATTACGGGTTTTCGGAGTAACGAGCAATCCAATGGCAACGAGACACGGAGACGTTATTTCTCCGAAACTGTTTACGAATGCGTTGGAGGACGGTTTGAAGGTCTTGAGCTGGAAAGAATTCGCCATCAACAAGTGTGGTAAATTCATTACTCATTTTCGTTTCCCCGATGACATAGTCATTGTTGCAGAGTCGATTGAGGAGCTCAGTACTATGCTCAGCGAACTCAATAAATTTCCTCAGTAGGTGGGTCTTAAAATGAACATTTACAGGAAGAAAATTAGGTGTAATTAATGTCCATGTTGCACCCATACCAGTAGTTTTAGGAAACAATACCTCTTATCGATGTTGTTGATGATTATGTTCACCTGTCACAAACTGAACAAACTGTCCAATTAGTATGTACAACTTCGACAAAGAGGTCACCCGAAGAATCCGACTCGGATGGGCAGCGTTCGGGAAATTACAGGACATCTTCTCGTTGAACATCCCGCACAGTCTGAAGACCTGAAGTGATGACTTATGGCACTGCAGCGTAAAGTCAGAAGAGAAATGAAGAAAAACTTTTGACGAAGGTTGTATATATTCCTCGGTTGCAACATTAAAAAATTCCCTAAGTATGACTTTCAAATGTATTTATTTTATCGCAAAACCTCGGGTTTAATCACACAGGATTTATTTTCAATAATCCGTTTCTCCATGGATTAAACTAATCAGAGTTGTAATTTGAAGGCCTTCAGAATCGATTATATTACATAGTTTTTGACATTTCGTTGATTACTTATCCGAAGATTTATAGATTTATCTTTATGGCTTTGTTTTTACTTCGTGTACCACTGCGATTTCTTACTGATGATACGTACCTAGTTGAAATGGTAGTAATAAGAAATATCTAAATTGAAATTGGTGGAAGTGTATTTTATTTTTTAACCGCAACAGCGTCTGTTGTACTTCCCGGCTTCTTCTAGAATCTGTGGACTTTTCCATGTCATCCTGTTAGATGTCGTAAGAGGCACTTATAGAAAAGATACTACACACTACACGCTAAATGAACAGCATGAACGAAGCTTAAATGAAAACATGATTACTCAACGATGTGAGAAGGATGTTGCTAAACATTGGGCGCATAAAGAGTTCTGTATTATCTTAACGCCTTGATTATTCTAAAGTTGATAGGTATACTACCAACGATAGCATTTCTAAAGAGAGTTAGGGTTATGCTGCAAGTTGGTCTTGAAAGCGAAGCCATATCTTCCTTAAATATGTTCCACTGTTGCTGTCTTTTATATTTTGGAGAAAAACATATTTATTAATTGTTCTGTCGCTAATAGTCAACCGTCAACTGAGACCTTACAAAATATATACAATTTTAGATTAATATTATAAGAAACACTTTGTAAGTAACAGGCTTATGTAAAATAATAAATTAATGAAAAAAATCGCATCTTAGCCAGCACTTTCTATGGAGCGGTTGGGGCATCGGGTGGGTAAAACCGAGGGATGCGGGTTCAAATCCCGCTCGATATGAATATTTTGTGCAGTAAAAAATTGGGAATTTGTTAGAACGTATGGAAGTATCAATTTATATATTTATAAAAGCAGCGCGAAGGTCCGTTACAATTACCTGTCACCTTATTACCATTATGTGTAACAATGTAACTATGCTTATCACTCTTAGATATTACGTCTCGTGCTCATGCTCTTCAAGCCTTAACACAATAATGTTTTCAAACTACTCCTTTCAACTAGCTACCAACCAAACCTGAAATCTTTCGGACCCAATTGATGTGTGCATCTATCTCTGAGATCCTATAAATTGTTCAAAGCTGCAATCAAAATATCAGCAATAATAAACATATCATGTCCCGATTATGTTAGGTTCATGTCTTTAATTACTTTGAACGCCTGGTTTGATTATACAAAATTAAAACGATAGAAAGAAAGAGCATGTTCTGTTTGTGCAAAGTTCAAATCTCTTAAATAACATACTTACAAATGCTTCGCTCACCTTGCCATGGTTTCGCTTGGTAAATGCTTATTTGTTCCTGCCACAAAATTGGTACCTATATACTACTCATTGTGTCATTTATGCAACACTATATCGTATTCCGTTGAAGTGGATGCTAAAGGTGCCATTGTTCTGATAAGAATGATAAATCTGGGCTTACAGCGGTATGATCAGAGAAATTTCTAGTGATATCAAAGGATTTAGGGTGTCCATACGTCACTCTCTACTCTTGTGAATTGGCACATGCACGTCATATTAATATACCTATCGTACTTGATCAAAAGCAGGATACTTTCAAATGCAAAGTTTCAGCTATTTTTGATATAAACGATAAATATCATATGTGTGAATTTTCTACTAATAAATGAAAAAAGCTTAAAAGTTAAGGGTTTTTTGGTGATATCAAATTATATTATAACATATATTTAAGGGATATGCACAAACTACAAAACTTAAAATCATTTTCTCATTTAAAGTTCTGTTTGACAACAGACTAAGTTAACATAAAATCACACAAGCCATAGCTTTTTGTAACTTTAAAAAATGTATGATCTTTTTTTGTTAAGAAATTGAACATCATTATTATAAATAAACTATTATCATCATCTGTCTTTGGCACTGATTTCTAGAATCGCTCTGGTTTTTGTAGCTTTTTGACATTTTGTATTACATTTTTATGTAAATCATGTGGACAGTGGAGATTCATAATTATAAATTAGTAACAACTTACATATACATTATTTGACCTCAGTCCCACCTGATGGTATGTGATAATGTGGATGAAGGTGCTAACAGGCTTTACCTATAATTACTTGCACGTAAGTACAACTGTCGTGGCACACTATTAGGTCCTTGGCGGCAGGTTTTTGTGCTAACCAGGATTACCTCAGCAATCAAGCATGTCATAATATTTAGCACAGTGGCAATGCTCTGTACTGCTGCTCAGAAGTGCTCCATGGGACCAATCCCGGCGAGAGGACTTGAGCTCACCACATGGTGGAAGGGCATTGTGTGATTGCCCACTTTCCCAGGTTAGCTACATATTTATTCAGTAAATGTAGCAATTAGCAGTTTAGCCTTCATCATCGCTCCGCAATTTCAGGGTGTTCCCCTAGAAATCGCAGAGTGTATTGGAGTTCTTGGCGTTGACATTTCTAAAGATGTCCAGTTCCGCTGTCACATCGCGAGTAAGGCTGGATTGGCTTCCAAGAAACTTGGTGTGCTTAATAAGGCAAAGGGGTACTTTACGTCAAGCCAGCGACTTTTGCTTTACAAAGCACAAGTTAGCCCTCACATGGAGTACTGCTCTCACCTCTGGAATGGCGCACCAAAGTACCAACTCCAGTCTCTCGATGCTATACAGCGTCGAGCGGTAAGAATTGTCGACGACCCCGAGCTCTCTGACCGCCTTGAGCCACTGAGCCTCCGTAGAGACATCGGATCGCTCTGTATACTCTACAGGCTCTATAACGGGGAATGCTCCCAAGAGCTGTTTGAGCTTATACCGGCATCGCGATTCTATCATCGTTCCTCGCGTCACCGGTTACAAGCTCATCCACACATAATCGAGTCCTGGAAGTCTCACACAGCTCGATTTATGCGCTCCTTCTTACCGCATACTTGCAAAATGTGGAATGATCTTCCATCTAGCGTTTTACGCGCTACAGTATGGATTTCTTCAAAAAAGGTGTTAAAAGAGTTTTACAGGGTCGGCAACGCATTGGTAACGCCCCTGGTGTTGCAAATGTCCATAGGCGACGGTAACCGCTTACCATCAGGTGGGCCGTATGCTTGTTTACATTTAAAAAAAAAACTTTATTAAAGGATTGACAAGTGAACCGATGATTACTGTTGAGTGTTGTGGGTGCTAATAATTGTGTTATTTGTAGATCTAGAAAATCATCACATATGGAAAATGTATAGAATGATACAATAACATCAACAATGTCAGACCAAATAAAAAAGTTTAGACGGAATTCCGCGTACAGCGAAGTGAGGCTGATAAAAATTGTGCCTATGAAAAATTATAAATATACATTGAAAATGCCGAATTGTTGTGAAAGGGTGTAAAACAAAGATTGAAGATACCCGAACAGTAGACGGATATCATGGCAATGATGCTGATCTACCAGATGAACATAAATGCATCCATCCTTCATCACGACGAATGGAAGGATATATCCCCATAAACAGCAGTAGATTTATAACCGTATCAAGCTATCACATCTATGGTATATTGAGGTTTTTTTCCAAAAATATGCCATAAATTATGTAATCTACAGTTATTGCACATATTGCTTATCAACGTCGGAAAAGATAACGGGATAAATCAGCTATGCTTATCTATCAAATTGAAATTTCGGACTGACGTTGATCATCTGAATTAACACGTAAGCATAGTTTATGATACGATGATAATGTTATCTTGACAGAATATTTATACATTTTCATTGGTTGTACAGGTTTTGAAGCAACCTAGTATTTAGAAACATTCTCTTTTGTGTACGAATCTGTTTGGTAACAGGGCTCAAAATTAACTACTACAAACACGTACTTAAACATACTTCAATTTGCTACTATGAACCTATTGCATTTGGTAACTAAGAGCTTACAATTATTAAAAATATTATTTTAAAATATATATATTTGAAAGTCCTATATGAAAATAACAGGACTAGAAAATTGAAATGACGTTTCATTAGTATTAGGTATTTAATTATTTACCAAAGTTATGCTTTTAAATTTATTTCCTTAAAGTTATTTATGTCCGTAGGTTATCTTAAGGTCATGGTGGCCTTATATCTCGGCGGTGCTTTTAATCGTTCTGATTCCCTCAATGTTTCCATTTCCACGAATTATTTGCTGGAACAATAGCATATTTCATGTTTGTGTCGTCAACTGACTTAAATACACTCATGTTTGATTAAAAAAACCCTTAATTGGACGTCTCAAGGTTGAAGTTTGAATTGTACAGCCACGATGCAAATGTATGTGTATGTTTGGTAATTTGTCACTGTTTATACACTGACGAAATGTCTCTTGCGGTGTCTTTGAGATTAAATGGTCGCTTGATAATTGCTAGTCAACAAACTAGATTTGTGATTATGGGCCGAGCCAGCCAAGGTTTACTCTTTAATTGTTTTTCATATGTGATTGAGGTTACCAGCTTAAAGTTGTATAGTACGTTCATGTTAACCTCCGCAAATCCAAAACTGTTTTTCGTATTTCATTAATAACTGAAGTTTTAGGTGAACCTGGTTTAAATAAGGTTATTTACTGTATCAGACAGATTATCCACTACTGATTTCAGCCTTCCTCATTAAAATTATTATTAACTAAGCCGTATCCCCCAAGCTTATGGCTTGGGCATCGCAGTGTAAGATCCTCAAAAAGTGCTGCTGCACACATTCTAGTATTTTACCTTGAGTCTCTTCTTAGGACACCAACGGGAAATTTATCTTTTCCAGTAACATGAACTATTGTTGGAGTCAAAGTATTTTCTTGTCTATAATTCTTTAACATTACTACCAGATCCAATTGACAAACCAATGAATACGACCCTCCACACAGATTAAACTATAATTGCTCCATACAGCCCTCAGTCGCAATATTGCCACCATAAAATTAGACTGAAATTCAATTGTGACATTGACAACAGGCCGCATAGTCACGCAAGCACACAATGATATCGAATAACTTGACTATGACTACCAATGTCCAAGTTGCCTACCCTTATTCGACTTGACCAAACAGTCGTGAATAATAGGGCAAACAAAAATTCCGTGCGACGATGCAAATATTGACGCAACGGCCAGGCATGAGCATTGTCTTTTGATTGATCATGGTTATGGGGACAGTGGTTTAAAGTTTGAGGGTTAAGCCACAGTTACATTGCTTTGTTTATATGAACATTGAACACGCAAAGGTTTTTATTCTTATTAAAGTGGACATCAAAGACGATCTAAATTTGTTAATTGATATCGAAAGGACGATGCTGACGAACATACACAAAGCTGCATTTGAAAGCTTCATTTCAAACTTCGGGATAGTACATTACTAAAATTAGTCGCGTACCTATGTACCTAGTTTCAGTTTGACTAATACTAACCGAATGTCAAGAACTATTTCCCTCATGAAGTATGAATAACAGTGTGATTCTTAGTAAATAAAGTATTAAATGGTATACATTCATGGTCGGATAATAATAGTCAACGGCTAAGCTACCAGCTGCAAAAAGAACTTACGATTGAGCAGCTAGTAATAGATAAGCCGTTATTTCACTCATTACTTGAATGTAGGAAACCTCTTTCGTGAACTTTCAATTCTATACAAGATACCGGCCACTAATCCCTAACTCCTTGGACCAAGAAATACCGATTTTGTTTTGGGACTTTGTTAAGACTTATATTGTTCATCTCATCATAAAAGGGCTAAAATAGCATGTACTATATTCAATTACGTATTTCCAATAACAACCGCTCCCAAATCCCACGGCTTCAGATTTCGGGGTGACATATCTTATCGCGCGGCCGTCAGGCGTATCGCAAGCGAAATTACTTGTTTTACAACTCTGATTTGCCGGCGGCAACTACAAAGGTGGGTATATCCATATAGGTAGATAGCTTATCGGAATTATCGGCTATCTACAGTTTAAACGTTTGACGTTATGATGGTTGTAATTTTTCGTGTCGAACACGAATTTTGTTGATAAGAATAGGGCTGACACTGTGAGGATACTGAATTGAAAAGAGATTCATTTCGTTGACTTTTTCAACAAATTTTTACAATACCTTGTTAAGATTATTGTCCTTTCATTGAATCAGTTATACTTTCCACAATAGGCAGAAACACTTTTTTAGGTACGATTCGTTGTATGTATAAAAAATGATTGTTTTTGTCGACCCCATTGTCTAACGTTACTATTTTACTTATGTTTACATGAATCACCATTATCAATTACATTTTACACAGGTGGATAGGCTTTCAATGCACTCTGTTGAGCCCGATAATTGGTTGTTATCTTCATGTTGCTTGTATTCGTCTATGGGGATACGTGTAATATAATAGAGGATGAAAAGACACAATGAGTATACATGAAATGGTATTTTACCTTAAAAGCTCACCAACTGTTTCTTCCTGTTGTCAGAAAATATCACTTTGCTCTTAATGTCTAGAGGTACACTGAATCACAAATCATAAATTCAAAACAAACTCAGGGTCAACCCTCAGACGACGTCGTCCGTTTCCCGGAGCCCCGTAAATCCGATTTGGACATGTGTACCCATGTTGGCAAACATTAGTTACGAGATAACGTTTTGTGCCGTCTGTTTGGAATGTATGGATTGTGAGGTTTCAACGAAAACTTTATCAAAGTGTCCTGTGCTATGGAGTTCCATTTTACGGAGAGGGTATGTTACGTCATAGGTCTCGGCGCCTGGTTTGCAGGTATTACGACAATCGTTCCTGGATTAAATCTCGCTCAATACGGCTGAACACGATGGCAATAAGGTTGGTAGCATACAATCAGAAAATTCATTGATTACTGTATCAGCCGGATCGTCCACTGCTGAACACAGCCTCCCCTAACAAGGGGGTATTTGTCATAATCCCCACGCTTGGCAGGCGGATTGGGGATCGCAGTGTAAGATGACAGTTCTTTAGAAGGCGCTGCTGCCCACCTTCTAGTATTTTTCCCTTAGTCGCCTCTTACGACACCCACGGGATGATATGGGGAGGCGCAATTCTAACCCGGCACCCCACGGGCATTGATTACCATGCGTTATATTTTCTAGTCTAATTTCGCATGAAAATGTTATAGTTAATTATATAATTTTATAACATATCTACCGTTCTTGTTAAACTCAAATAGGGTTTTTGTTTTGGTGATAACTGCGTATAATTTCATAATTATTTATTATTATATAAGATAATTTTTTTTGGCTACAAAAGGTCCCTAATTGCTCCTATAGGCTCAACATACGCAATAATTATAATAAATAAGTCATCTAGATAAACTTACACGATTTCACAAACATATTATTTATATAATACACTCTTTTTCGATAATTTGGATGTAGTACATTGTATTCAATTCCAAAAAATAATATTTAAAATCAGATGATTGAGTAAAACAATATTAAGCCTTGATCAGGTCAATAGAGCCCATTCTGCCCAAGATTTAATTACAGTTTCATTCAAAATACGTAACAGTTGAAAGGTTCAGGGTCATACTTATAAAAATCTCAATCTTTTTTGGAAGTATATAAAAACATTTACTTTACGTAGCCCTATTTAAAGCAATGAGAAATCTTGGAGCTCTGTATCACAAGCAACCTGATAGAACAGCACGCACACACCCACTTGTCATTCAATGGAGATTATTTGCACCTATATTTCTTAGATACAGATATCATCTCTACTACAGGATTTGCAATTGATCTTAAGCCTGCGTCCTTATCTTAATCTTCATGTGCAACGATACTAGAGATATTTTAGAATCCACGCCAGATTTCAAAGCCATTTGAACAGGAAAAATACACGTATCCGACTTTAACGGATTTGGACGGAAAGCTTACACTGCTTCAGTTATGATATTTTTCTACTTTAGAATACAAAAATAATAATATGTATATACCATTTTAATCAAAAACATTGCAATCCAACGAGGAAATGGTAGTGGGAACCACAGACCTAGGATTTTTTCGTTCTAAGCCTATGGTGGGAACATTTGGATTGCCTGTAGGTCTGCAATGGCCTTTAGATGGCATAAAGGCTTTCTATATAATAGCTGTAGTGTTTTATATAGTTTGAAGTATGTTGTTCATAAACGCATTAAAAAAAAGGAGAAAAATTATTAGAATCATTTTTCAGTCCATGCTCAAAATATCTCTAGTTATTCCCTTTTTTGGCTTTTCATTCTGCATAAGAACACACTTCAAATTGAAAAGCTTAAATAATGAAATCTGTACCTTTGGCTGTATAACTTTCTTGACTTTGCACAGGATGTGGTGAAGCCAGTCTAGGCTGGCTGGCAGACGCACCCCACAGCGACTGACAGAGACCACTCCGTAAAGCCTCGCTGGCTGTCAATCCTGAGGACAAGGAGACGAGCATCAATATATTGTAAATGTCTAATTAAACACATTATTATGTCTATCACAATACTCTCCTCCACATGGTGTGTAAAATCGGGAGACGTGGTTTTGATTTCCAGTCGAGGTGAGAAATTTCGAACTCTTTTTTTGTGCCTTGTAAGCGTTTAACCACTATTTTATCTGATAGTAATTGATGATGTGGAAGACGTTGTTCAGGCTAACCTAGAATTACTGGCACTTAAGAACAGCTGCCGGAACACACCGGTAGGTACTTGGCGACCGATTTTCTACTTGAGGGTGGTTGCTAGCCAGGCGGGCATTTGCAAAATGCCCTACCGTCATGCTATAACGACTGCTATCCTAAGACAACTACCGGGATTGGACCGACGGCTTAACGTGCCCTGGGAAGCACGGAAGCGATCAGTAGTTATGTCACCAGCGGCCACCCATCCAACTCATGACCGCGGCTGACGTTGCTTAACGTTGCTGATCGGTTCAGAATGGCTAAGCAAACTTCGCTACGAGCGCTTCAAAACTAAACTTTAACTTCACTGGTTCAACGCAAAAAATTAGTAAATGTGATTTTCACTAAGCACGCGATAGTGCTTGTTGATTATATTTAGAAATACTTAAATCATTCTGATTCAAGTAAGAAGTGTCATTGCAGAAATTTATACCAAACTATTTAATAGCAATTAATATTACTTCATAGTACATATTAGCTTTTGGTAGGGTCGTTGCTTCCATCTTGCATGGAACGATTCAGTGAGTCAATAATTAAATCGTTAGTAAGCCACTTCCTCATTTCACTGGCACGCTAGAACAATTAAAATTACTGTGAGTGATGTATCAGTAGGGAGGACCACCATAAGAAGAACTGTTACAGAATCTGTTATCGAACTTTGCCTTACAAGTTCTTGTTATGATTCCGAATCTTTCTCACCATCTCTCTCTACGCTTCAAATTGCTGACGCTAGATTCTTTTAAACTGTATATTTATCACAACCAGTTGTTTCAATAATGCCAGTGGCAGCAGCTACATCATCGCCAGCCTTTATTTTACTTGAAACAATCATTTTAAATTATATATCGAAACCAATTTAGACATATCTACGTTCTATTGGGAGGCTATCTGAAGATTAAGTGTTATTCATTGAATGTTACGCAATTAGTAATTGAATTGGATTTTCAAATGACGTAATCTCTTTGGAATCTCTATCTATCTTTGGAAATATACTGTGCACTCAGCCTAGTCTTGTCTTTATTGTGTTTTTTTATGTTATTGTGGCAGAACAAGCTCGAGGCCCACCTGATGTTAAGCGGAATAACCTCTGCCTATAACAGATGCATTTCGCCACAAGTCACGAATTGCACTGCGCCTTGAGACATAGTTGTTAAGTCTCATGTGCCTGTAATTTCACTGGCTCTCAAGGACTGCTGCCGGAACAAGTGTTTTTGTTCGTAAGTATGAAATTCAATTGACAAATGGAAAAAATCCAATCATTCCATTAGAAAATGTATAGCTCAAATTGCAGAATCGGTCCCGATTATTCGGTATTGTTCTTGTGGGTAAAGAGACATATAAGTGTACATAGCAGTTATAACCAAAGTAGCCTCAATATTACAAAACTACAACAAGAGGAAAAATTACAGCCATGTGCGGGATTCAAACTCGCGTCATCCACCTCTATAGCTGGGGCATATGCTCTAACCGCTAAGCCAACATGACATAACAAGTTATAGAATAACTATAACTTGTCCTTTTGTTCTTAACCATCGTATGGGAATGGAACGACGTCTATATTCCAACTTACGTTGTACAAAAACAAGAATATTTTAGGCAGCTAGCTTTAAGCTTGTAAACGACTATAATTTAAATATTTGACGGCGTGGGTTCGTATCCAGCACATGACTATATTTTTTCCTCTCATTGTAGTTTGGTAAAGTAAACCGCAGAGCATTCGTCAATGTACAATAAAAATATTTAAAAATTAGAAAGAAATTTTTCAATAATCATAAGTATTATAACTAACATTTTCAGAATCTCTTTCGTCGTTCCAATATTGAAATGTCGGCATTAAAAGTTGTAATTTTATAAACCTTCGAAAACTGATCTTAATTTAAGAATCCAATTGATCTTAACTGTGTCGTGTTTAAATATAGCTCAAAATTAAACAATAGCTGCTACGGAAGCTGACCCAGACTTTGAACAAGTAGTTTGAAGGCAGATAAAATGTTGCATCGAGGAGAAGCGATTTTATTTTAAATAATTACACGTTTATTTTTCTGTTTAATCATAGATCTTATAGGAGCACATACGCCCAGACTATGGGGGGATGACACAAAGTGGATTTTTCTTCTACTTCTCTCTTTCAGTATAATAGTGACTTTCATTTCAGTATACTCATACTTGTAGTTTAGCACACACTATTATTCTTTACGCTGTACTTTAAAAAATCAAATAAAATAAGAGGAATTAAGTTTTTTGGCAATATCCGAGTCTGAGAAGCAGATTATGACTAGTATCCGCAAAGCAATTATAGAGATGATTGACTATTCAAATACTAAAGTATATACAGATGTTTTATGTAATTATGATGGAACACACACCAAGCCCACCTGACGTTAAGCGGTATATAAAACGTCTTATAACAGAGGTGTTTCGTCACAAGTGACGAACTGCACTCCGTTCATCACCCTAAGACATATGGTTAGACAGTTGACAAGGACAGTGGCTGTAATATCATATTTTTTCCTGGTTCTCAAGGACAGCTGCCGGAACAAACTGTTAGGTACTTGGCGACAGATTTTCAGTGATGGAATAAGCATGGTATTTGTGTGTGTAGTACCAGTGTGATTCCAATTCGCATATATGTAATATGCGATTTATATCTAAAATTTATGTTTCAAAAGAACGATCTCAGCTTCAAAATACAAATAAGCTCATCAGATTTTTTTCTCAATCATGAATTAGAAATACAATTGTGCGTAGTTTTAGCGGTCCAGTTAACTCTCATCAATTGAATGTTTGTGCTATCAATGAAGTAGTACGTCTTGATTTGCTGGCTCCACTTGCACCCGCGCATCACTTTCTAACTGCGTGCTTCTCACATTGTTGAGTAGTTTGAAAGTAATTATACAGAAGTACAGATACCTTTCCGGTTGTTATTTTAAGATAACATGTTATATTGGCCTAGCCTATTGCCATCTACCAGATATATATTCGAAGTCCGGAACGCTACTGAGTTTTTAATCAAATCGCACACTTCAATATTCGAAATGGAAGCTCCACGCTACTTGGTCAGCGATACAATTGAATCTTTGCTCTATCGCACCGATAGAAAAACAAACCAACGAAGAAGGTGGAAGAATTCTTTTTCACATATATAGTTGTTTGACCTCTACAGTTCCCAGATTTAATGTGCTATCGTCAGAAGGTCGTGGAGGTAATATACTTATTTGCATAAAATACGAGTATGAACAAGCAATGTGCAGTGTGGCGCCTTACAGCAGTAGCCTAGGGAGAAATACTATACGTCAGATCTCACTGAAATTTAAACGAAACGATATGACAAGCGCAAGCTTTCTAATATATAAAAATCATCAAAATCGGTACAACCTGTGAAGAGTTATGAGGTAACACAAAAAAAGACAGTCGAATTACCGTTGAAACCTGATCCGTTTTTAAGGTCAGTTAAAAAATAAGTGCTTTGTAAGGGGAACTCATATTTTCTTTTGTTATTATTTCTTTTATTTGTTAGGCAATGCGTTATACTATCACACATTCACATATTCAAATTTCAATCAGCTACCTATTGTGGTTCCAAATTTACAGCTGGTATTTTTTGAGGTAAGACGGATTGCTGAGGTGCTTGTGATAGCTGAGGCTTTCATTTCATTTTCTAGTACAGAACGTTTTATGCACCTTAAGAATAAACCCCCTTAGCCCGGTGTGCCGGCCTGGAATGTCCCAATTGCTACCTGTAGTTGTCGTAAGAGGCGACAACCACAGCTAGCAATGGCAAAGGTAAAATACCGGAAGGTGGGCATTATCACCTTCTGAGGAACTAAAATTTTAAACAACGATCCCTAAGACGCCTGCCAAGCGTTGGGATTTTGGCAAACCGCACCTTAATTGAGGAGACTTTGTTCAGCAGTAAAAAATCCGCCTGATATAATACAGTAAGAATAAAACTAATCGGGAAGTTCTAGAAATTTGGTTTCAAGATTCCACCCGCAACGACAGACACCCAGACAAATAATAAAGTGACTTAATAACAAACGTGGTTACAGGTAAATCCTCGCCTTCGCTCTATATTTTATTCGTTTCTATCAAAAGGTACCTGAAAAGATTATCGATAAACACTTATCAAAACACATGTATTAATGTAATCAGTGCTGTTTTTACAAGATAATATAAATTATTGATTAGTTTGTAGATACCAGTAAGAAGCGGGAGATATTGACAAATAAAATTATATTTATGACTTTTTATGTGATTGTGACGGAAAAAGCACGAGGTACACCTAGTGTTAAGCGGACAATCTTCTGCCTAAAACAGATGTATTTGATCCGAACGAATTACACCGCGCCCGTCACACTGAGACATCCAGTTGTTAACTCACATGTGCCTGTAATTAAAACAAACGATCCAAAGTATCCAGGAGACTTGAAAATGCTCTTTCAATATGATATTTTTTCAAGCACTCCGTATTTACTTTTTGCTGTTTCTGAGATACTCCTACCAATTCCAATACTGTATTTGTAGCAGCTTTTAAAAGTTTCCTTTCTATCATTTTTACCTCCATGACTCTTTCAGGAAGCGCATTTATGACAGTCCAAAGAGTGCCAGAATCAGTCAACCATTGAGTAGCTGAGTCAGTCAATGGCGTACGAATTTAATGTAATTAAAAAGATGTAGAAATGGTATCTATTCATCGTATCAGATCTTACCAGAAGTAGGCTATATCACCTATTCTAAAAACCTGCCCGTTATTTTTTTATATCTTCAAAAATTCTCTTTGGCAATTATTAAGTATTATGACAAAGTACTAGCGATTTAAAAATCAGCTTACCCCTTCATTGAAGTGTTTTAAGAGTTAAATTACAGTGCTGTCAGAATAAATCCCGGTTAAGTTTCGACATTGAGAAATCAGCACGCGACTCTTATCATTGTGGACTAAGTTGTGAGTGACAGCGATGGTTTTATGTAGAAAATTGTAAAAGATTTTGAAAACGTAGAGCCAATATAGAATGTTATTCTTCATACGATTTAAGAGAACCCCGTGGGGTGCCGGGTTAGATTGGCACCTCACCATATCATCCTTAGGTGTCGTAAGAGGCGACTAAGAGAAAAATACTGGAAGGTGGGTAGCAGCGCCTTCTAAAGAACTGCGTACTTGTGCACCGTTATAACCTTTTTGAAAAATGATGCATCTACTTCAAATGACAATGTCCAAGGAAAAGTCCTATTAGGCTGGACCTCATATAAGGATAGAAAGACCAATTATCAAAAGCTTTGTAAGTACATGGCGGCGGCAGATGTAAATAAAACTGCTATAAACTACAAACACTTCTAGATACGTACTCTCACAAAAATAAATTCAATGGCAGATTACTCCAAAGTAATGTCAGTTTCAAACAGCTGCTACCCAGCAGAACGTTGTTGCTAAGGTTCTTACTGCAGAAAAAGAATATAATACACCTGTATAATATTCTTTTTCTGCAGTAAGAACCTTAGCAACAACGCTTCAGCTCTTGTCCCATCCCAAGAAGGATCTCAAGGCAGGAAGCGATGTCACAATTGGCGTCGTCGTCAATTCGACCCGCGGCCGGACGTCGGTCATTGATTCCTTGCGCCGGCGCCGTTCGGCTGCCTTTTGTTTTTAACTGTTCCACTTCGGTTAGTGACTCATTGATGTTGTTGATATCTTAACATTTAGATCCATCGATGACAAAAAAATCACAATTCACAATATCAATCGTGCTACCAACACCAATAGTATTTCACTCCTAGGCAACGTAACTCATGGGTTGCATTTTGCTACGAGTATCGAAAGATCTGATAATGACTTGAAGTAAAAGGCACTGAATATTGGTGTATATTAAAGGGACTGCGGGTTGCATTAATCGTAACTAATTATCTCATTATCATGGTTTTTCAAGGCAAATTGATACAACCTAATTCTATACGAGGGAAGTCGTAGATGAAAGCTAGTAATAAACAAACTCTGGAAATCATATTGAGGACCACAGACATTGTCGCTCAACTTTTAGTTTATCTTTTGTCGCAATTTACAACACACGGAACGAGATAAGGGATGCAATTTTAGCCAAGCTCATTCAATCATTTATACGGTAGTTTGCTAGTTAATTCAAAAAATGCTCCAAACGTTTCAAGAATGTCTTGTTGTAAAATAGTAAGTCTTGTTGTACCCTGATAAAATGAAAAGATGAAATTTACTAGGTCCTTGTTTATTGCTACGAGTTTGCACATCTATAGCCAAACCGTGTATCTCGGTCAGTTCATCCAGTGACTCATATTCATCTTCTATGGCTAACTTTTATAGATTAATCTATTTAATAGGTTCAAAAATAGACGTTTCTACACGTATGACGGTTTGGCTATTTGTAGTAATTGGATATAGCACCACTAATTGATCGTCCTTGGATTTCTATTTTAAACTTTTTTGTTACTCGGTTATGTTCAATTATATATGTCACTCACATTCACACAACTTTGTCAAAATATTAGTTTCTTTAATCTTGCGTTGATCAGCAGTTAAGAGAAAACGATGTGTTTCAGGAATTAGACGAAAGTTTCCAAAAATATGGTTGTGTTTCCACGGAGCCGGATTTCAGCTCTTGTCATTTAAGCCAAAATTACGCGTAGCATTATTACACCATTATTACACCCCCTGTGTTGAAAGTATAAAATAATATCCTTTCAAAGATCATAATGTAGGTCCATCTAATTCATTTAAGTGTCCACAGCTAACGCGTGTCATGTCATTACAGTTTTGTCGTCCTGGCGCCATCGAATCGCTGTCTTCCTGTGTATATGCTCCTCTTGCACTGATTGTTCTTGTCGCAATTGTTCTATCATCACCCTTTTCCTGTCTTCATTGAGATCCGCTCAAGCCACGACTTTGTGGCCGGACCTTTATGATATCTCTTATTTGCACTCGCGTATTTTTACTCTGAATTAATTTGTGACAGAATTTGTATCTAACAGCAATTCAACGTATACCTACTATAATAATTGTATAATAACTGTCTAAAAACTTAGAGAGTATTACAGTTTCTGAGAACTTCCGGTACGGTAGGTCATAGACATTAGACATTGTTTTTGTTTTTTCCATATTTACCTTCTGGACAACTCTTCTGAGGTTTTGAGGTTGTTATTTGATTTACCTTATTATTATAATTATTTTATTTTGAGAGCCAGTAATTATAGGTTTGCCTGAACAACATCTTTGACCACATCATCACTTACCATCAGGTGAGATAGTGGTCAAAAGCTAAACTTTCATTAAATAAACATGCTAGAGTTGGTGCAATGAGCCTTGAAAAAGTCGATATCCGCAAACATCGTACTCCCTTGTATTTAGGTATGTCATTAGGTATGCAGTACCTACTCAAATATCAGAATCATAACATCAATCAATTGAAGCGCTCGTAGCGAAGTTTACTTAGCTGTTCTCAACCGATCGGCAAAGTTAAGCAACGGCGCGCGCGGTCATGAGTTGGATGGGTGACCGCTAGTGACATTACTACTGAGCGCTTCCGTGCTTCGGAGGGCACAATAAGCCGTCGGTCCCGGTTGTTGTCTTAGGATGGCAGTCGTTATAGCATGGTGGTAGGGCATTTTACGAATGCCCGCCTGGCTAGCTACCACCCTCAAGTAGAAAATCTGTCGCCAAGCACCTAACGGTGTGTTCCGGCAGCAGTCAGGTGTGATAGTGGCCAAAGGCTAGCCTATCAGGCATAAAAAAAAGGTTTTTTTATATATTACAAAATTTCTCATCTCGAGTTGGAATTGGACCCACATCCGATTTTAAGCACCTTAACAACTAAGCTATCGAGGATCGCTCGATTGGTCGAAATTTTGTACTTTAACTGCACTGCGCCCATCAACCTGAGACAAAAAGTTGTTAAATGTCATGTGCCTGTAATTTCACCGGCCCCCATGCCCTTAATGTTGGAACACAGTAATGCTAACATTAATGCTTGGCGAAATAAATGGCGTTAAACTTGTAATTGCAATTAGCTTTTTAACAATTTTTACAATTAAATTACTTGAATCTAATCAAAGTACCAAAAATTTTATGAAAACAATGGTTTACATTTTAATCGCTTTCAAAACTCTGACGCAATCTACTCGTACTCACAAGGTCAATTCAATTATTTAAATAATTAAGATAAATTGTTATTAAAGGAAAAAAATTAAAAATATCCTTAAACTTAACAAATAACATTTCATTGATATCACGAAACTAGCAGAGATAACGAGAAATTTAAGCATACATAAATCATTTAGAAGATTTTGGTGTCTCTGAAAACTCGAAGAAACTCGGTACGCTTTCCAGGTATTTGTATGCACTGCCAAAGACTCACAAGCTCATCATACTCTGTACCATTAAGTAAAGTCAGTTAAGGTAAACGCTGAATACGAAGTAATAAATAATAATGCGAGAAAATCAAAATTGAAACTGTTTTATAGCGTTTTAATATTGTTATGTTTGCAATAACGCCTGCTATACGGATTATATTACAAAATTACAAATATACGATAGGAAAATTTTAAGTCATGTGCGGGTTTCGAACCCGCGTCCATCCACCCATTAAGCCGGGGCATGCTCTAACCAATTGCTACATGATAATGACGTCTTAACTCAAATTTTTCCTATCGTTCTTAAACCATCGTATTGGGATGGAGCGACATCTATAGTACAACTTACGTTTTTCTACTAAAGGCTAAAGGGGTGGATGGACGCGGGTTCGAATCCCGCACATGACTTAAAATTTTCCTATCGTATATTTGTAATTTTGTAATAGATAATAGATAATAGATATATTTGTAATTTTGTAATAAATTTTGTATTAGTATAATCATGGTATATTAGACTTAAAAATAATATTGCTATTTTTATTCTAGATCTCATGTAGCCGAAAAAAATACATTAGTCGTGTTTTAAAAAAGTTTTTATTTTCCGATTTTCTCGCCTACTGCAGCAGTCAGAGTTATAAAAATTATAAGTTAGGTATAAACCTTATTTAAGATAGCACTTGCAAAGCACGCGAGCAACAAACAAAACGACACACGCGAAGACTTGATAATTTAAACACAACAAAACTGAATTCAAACATAAAATACCCATTATAGGGATAACTTTAAAAGTACCCAGTAGACAGATCTCACTTAAATTAAAAAAATATCATGTTTTTTTTTTTAGCTTTCAAATATAATCAAAATCAGTACACCCTGTAAAGAGATCTGAGGTAACCTACAAAAAAAATCGAATTGAGAACCTCCTCCGTTTTATGAAGTCGGTTTAAAACAGGATAAGGGGCATAACAGCTGTCAGCGACAAGTGCAATCAGTGCGATCGCCTTAGTACTGCTAAATATTCTATGAGTTGGAAAGGAAGAGAGTGATTCTCTGGCGCCAAGATGGTGACGCATGGCGCGGCGAACTGGGACTGTCCAAGGTCTGAGTGTCAATTCTATTATACGGCTTAGTTCGCATGTGTGAAATCTAATGCATCATCTTCTTCTTCTTATTTTATTTAGTGGCTTCTGCGGTATTTCCACAATTTCGCCAATGTCGCGTGGGTAGAGAGAATGATTAAAAAATAAAATCAAAGTTAGATGTGTCAAACAAAATTTTGTATTCTGATGAGTATGGGCGTATTCCATTTGACGCCAATTTCGTTATTTTTGATAATTTCGACCACATTCTGCGTCTATGGTTGTGATCACTGTGATCGTTTGTAACTGTTCTCCCCTGTTCCATTTAGGATAAGAACGCTAAGAATGCCACTAAAATTGGCCATTTTTGTCACTTTTGACATTAGATGCAGGTAATTCAAACTGTTCCAGTAGCTTCATAGCGTTTATGGCGAAAATAATGCCAAGACCCAAGTGGAACAACTTTTTGGGAGTGTGTACGTTTTTGGCGAATTTAACTCCAAGCGGAACGCGCCCTATATCAGAATATCTACCTTTAAAATTTTATAAGTTAGACATTTTAAACACTGTTTACCGTGTTCCACCGTCTACCACGTTATGATTTTCCATCAGGTGAGACTGAAGTCATAGGCTAGACCGTTAAACAAAAAAAATTAACACACCTACGATTATACGTCTAAATTACCGATGAAGATAGAAAAAGGCGGGAGATAGTTTAAAAAACAATATTTTGCTTCTGTGACTGATGATTGTTAATTAAACGGAAATCAGCTGGTTACTTAACTATAAAGGAAAACCACATTAATAACTTGTATCGTCTCAAATCTATATCTCTACTAATATTATAAAGACGAAGGAATTGTATTTTTGTATACAACGAATAAATTTAGAAACTACTGGACCGATTTGGATGAATTTTGGTATGGAAATAGTTTGTTTTATCCAACTGCGCAAAATGAAGTTAACGGTGTAACGCCACAACCGAAATAGGAGCGGGCGGAGCCGCGGCCGCAAAGCTAGTTCCCATTAAAGTTTAAAATGTAATAAAGTTTTCAGCATCGAAAAAACTTCACAATTTGAGGTTTGACTTCTAATCATTTAACTAATTTGTAATAGAATAAGCTTAGATATTGACGAATAAAATCAATATTATGCGTCCTTCTGGACAGATAACCTCAGTTATGGAAGTGATCACCCTTTGGCGTTTGTATGGGGAAGTGACCAGTCAGTTCAACCATATAGAAACATTATAAAAATATTGGCTTTGGTTTCATAACTAGCTGCCTCTACCTTGAGGAGGAGAATGTCTTAAAGGGTTTTGCCCTTGGGATTCTCGTTGGCAGTTCCTATACATATCGTCTGCAAAACGTCAGTAAGTACTTGTCTCTTATAAGGACGCCAAAGGTGGTGGTAATGATGGCCATTGTTTATTTTTCTTTATCAGTATTGATTGAGAAACTACGGTAGTTAAATTAGGTGCTAAAAACCAAGGTAACACACGAATAGTATCTTTGAAAATTGTTTATACTTTTTACCTCTATTTTTAACGTAGAGATAAGATTACTTATTCACTACTTGTGATAGTAAATCTCAGTCGAGTTCTTAAAATAAGTATCTATGATTTATATTGAATCATAAAACATATCGTATCAAGAAAATCTTTAAGGGTTATTTTCCTTTGAATGCATGCTGGATCATGTTTTTCTCAAAGAGATAAATTTCATACTAATCTAGTGTAATCAATCACAGCCGGATTTATAATATCAAGTCAATGAATGATGATTTATAATATTAAGAATTTGATATGTAAAGATATTTTAACCGATTTCCCAAATAGTAGGACTTACTTAAAGTGACGTTGATATTTTTTAGAAAATACCTATTATTTATTACAAAACTTATAAACAAATATATTGTGGGAAGAAAATGAATTTCATATTGCAACCATATAGTACTATATAATTATAGCGTTTCCGTTAACATATACCTTAAATGTGGTACAATCACAATCACTGAGGTTTGACCCTGCAGTCTTTGACTACAATATCACTATCAAGTAAGTGATGATGTGGTCGAAGGTGTTAACAAGCTTAACCTAGAATTACTGGTTCTCAAGGACAGCTGCCGGAATACACCGTTAGGTGCTTGGCGACAGATTTTCTACTTTAGGGTGGCCAGCGGGCCAGGGCCCTAATTCTCTTAGCTATTGACCAAAGGCCACACTACAGCGATGCTTCTGCGATCGATAATAATAATGTAAAATTCGGTAGTCTGCTAATTCTAACTCCTAATCGCTAATAAGTTGTATAGCAATCGCGTCGCTATCGTATGGCTGTGCTATGGCTTGCAAATTTTGCCACTGAAATAATAATGAAAACTTATATCCATCAAGCATCAGTCAAAACATCAATACTGTGGTTTTCTAGCAAACAATACATAAAAAAAAAAAATTTATATCATTTAGCTATTTTTCTATATAAAATCCTCCAAAATATTTTATGCCACTGTAGCAACGCAATCGCGACAAAATAGCTTATAGCATACCAAATATTATATGTCAAAAACTGTTGATAGCAAGCCACTGACTTGCCGAACCTAAATAGCGGGCAGACTTCGGATACTGTCAAAAACTAAAGTTTTCATGCAATTAACTTGCGTTAACGCCGTTCAATAGCTAAGAGAATCGGGCCCCAGGTGGTATTCGCAAAATGCCCTTCCACTATGAAGATCTAGCCGCGGCGGAATTCAAACCTTGCACCTACTGCGCTGCAGTCCATAGTCAATGCTACTGAGCTATCACTGCTTCGAAGTTATATAACCTGGATACTTTCCTTGTAATTTGCACTCACATCTGATAGAATGCATATATAAACCTACAGTATAATGCATAGCCCATTTCTTACTGAATAAAGATTAAAAATGATCTATAGCATCAAGAGTTCAATATTTGAATTAGCTTTTTATACATAAATATCGTGTAAATGTTAATACATATTCTGTATGTTTTACATATCAAAAATTGTTACTGCGCCTCAAAACAAGTTAGTTACAGTAAATGCCTAAAAATCCAATACTATTTTTAAAAAAACGTGGTTATGACACATATGATAATTATGAGAATTATATTAATTCCGTAACAATTGCAATTAAAAAATTAACATATTTAATAATTAATTGACTGATTATATATATCACTTCCTGGGGGAAAACACGAATGGGGAAATTTGTAGCTAACTTATCATATGACTCATACAAAAGTTTAAATTCTTTTTTAACAATATGGGTATTTTACGAATCAAATTTTCAAAGAATTATATATCAGTATAACTTGAATGCAAATAAAGATGTCCATAATCAGAAGGAATCCAATCGATATAATGCGACCACCAACAGCGGTTCTTTATCAGCAAAGGATGCCGCACCACGTCAATTGACTACAGTCGACTTTGAGACAATACTTCATTATTGAGTAGTACTTAGTACGGAGCGAGTAATCAGATGTACATATACGGATGGGTTGGGTTTCCTTACGCACACCGATGTAAATTGTAGGAGACGTCTGGCTAGGATAGCCTTGAATGTTTCAGGAGTTTGCGTCCTGTCAAGTTATTGATTATTATTGACGGTGATCACTTACTACCAGGTGAGCCACTGCCTCGTTTGCACTCATATCCCATACAAAACATATACATATATTATTAATTGTTTTGGGACTTGTTCTAACTTGAATCTAAGTACAACTGAAAATAATATACTACAAATACAAAATTACAAATTTAAGAGAGAAAAAAAATATAGTCATGTGCAGGATTCGAACCCGCGTCTATCCACACCCCATAGACGGGGCATGCTCTGACCGGCTGACTTAACATGACAGTGACTCATTACTCCAATGTTTTCCTCTCGTTCTTTATTTAACCATCATATTAGGATGGAGCGACACCTATAGTTCAAAACATTGTAAATTGCAAACATACCAATGTTAAAATTAACCTACAAAGCTTAATTTGTTGAAATAAATATTTATGTTTCCAAATAGTAGTTTATTTAGAACCAAGTAAAAATCAACATTAAATATTTTGTGTGTGTAATAACAAGATATGGTCTTACTGTATTGAAGCTGGTGGTGAAATAATAAAGAAATGCGATTTATATGACTATAATTATAAATAATTTCAATCTGTTTATGAATGACAATCGTCACGTTATTGAAGTTCTTCCGCATTTGCCAGTTTCAGCGATGCTTATTACCAATGTCAGTTGATGCCATGCAAGTAATAGGTACTACGTAGTACTTTACTTCCATGGTTGATGCACTTTATACCGATTGGCCTTCTGTCACTGTCAGTATGAAAACTATATTGATTGCTGAAGTTATCAATGGGACCGAGTCCATTCATTCATTCATTCATTCGTTATAATTAGCAGACGTACTTCAAATCAGTCGATGAGTAACCTAACACAGTATGAATAAAAGGAATGGAGTAGATGGAATTTAACATGCACAAAAATTGCTTACATGTAGATCGATTGATCTTGATCTTTATTTTGTTGACATAGTCGATTTGGTTGTAATATTGGTTGACTGGATCGGGTTTGTGCAAAAAAGACATATTCATGTTTAGAAACGTTTTGCGTTGGAAACTTTAATACGTACAAAAACTATATAACATCATCATAAACGTATATTGAAGGATTTTTCCGTCGGTTATGAAACTAACCAAGATAAATTCATAATGTACATCTATGAAAGCTTAAAAAATATTTATGGAAAAGTCAACTAAAACGTCAAATTTGACAAAATCTTATTGAAATATTTATGTTTGTTTGCACTTCATGCGGGCGGCCTCTTTTGTGATTGCAAAACTTGAACTAAGACCTTTTCTTATTTTGATATAAATATGGGGCGGGTGCAACAGTGTGCTAGCCCAACCACTGTCAGAAGACACTGCAGCTCTTTACGGAATATACCAAGTAGTGCTTCGATCAAGAAAGAATATTTTATAATTTAAGTTAGATTTATAAGGGTGACTTTAAAATAAAAACCCTGTTTAAAAAATAAAGATTAAAATATATATATATATATTTGTCTTATATTTGTCTTATTGCATAGTAGTTTGGGGTGCAGCGTATGCGGACACATTCAAGGGCTCAAAGGGGTATTCTCAAAATTGCCTATAAAAAACCATTAAGGTATCCTACGGATAAACTTTACAGCGATTACAATCACCAAAGAGTTAGACATATTTTTATTTCCCATTCCATATTACGTTTTCGTAAAGAAGCCCTATTTTCCATTCGCGCCAGTTCAAGACCTAAAAGGTACTTAAGCTGGCCCACTCCAAGATTTGCTACGAAATTTGCCAAAAAATCACCATCATTTATGTGTGCTTACCTATATAACATGGCTCACAAAAAGATAAATATCGTTAATAATTTGAGAATCCATTGCAAAAGAAATATCCAGGACTGGCTACGTAATTTCAACTATTATGAAACTGAAAAACTATTACTCATTCCTAAGTAATTCTTTGTACATGTGGTTGCTTTTGTTCTAATTTATGCGATTCCCGATCTATTTCACGAATTTACTCCCAAAAATGCTTTATATTTTTATTTATTACTCGATATTGGCTCTTGATAGTTACATAGTTTCAAGACAACTATTATAAAACAGATAAAAGACCATAAAATAACATGCTATTAATTATCTATTTTATTTTTATCAAAGCAAAATACTAAAATAATAAAATAAATACGTAAAAAATGTCTTTTGTACACGCTCAACTACACTCACTCAGTTAATGTTTACACTTATCTCATCACACACAAACAAACTGTTTCAATGTGTGCTTCATCATATGCTTATCATCATATGCTATCATCAGTGCATGTAAACTAATACGTATTGCAGTAATACAGTGGTCAGATGGCAAATAAATATATTTTTTTATGGAGGTACCCACATTAGAAATTTTAAAATTATGTAACTAAGTTCTGGATTTTAGAATGCATCTTACAAGTTCTCAATACGAAGTCCTGTTATTTAAATTAATTATAATGTTTTAGTGACAACCTCTGTATGTGTAATAATGTATATCGTCATTAGTGTGGTGAAACAACATTCCCATATTACAACCTCTATGTACTCAGGTCAGGATTGATACTTTTGGTATGTTTTTGCTATAATTTATTAAAATGTATACTTCTTTCTTCGCGGTTTGCAATTTTATAATTGGTTAACTATTAAAACATTGGTATACCTGTAGGAAATGTTAAATAATGCTAACTTACATACATTACTTAAGGAAGTCACGTCATACTGTATTCCTTTATAAAAAACAACAGTAGGTACACTAAATACCAACTGTAAGTATGTTTTTAGAATAATCACTTATCTATTGATCACAAATTTATAAAAATAATGTACATTGGAAGAGAACTAGACCACCCACAACACAGGGTATCCTAGTGTGGGGGCTAGTGTGAATTAGTCAATAACTGAGTGCAATGTTATAAAATATAAAATAATTTAGATTATAAGTTTTTGGTAAAAAAATATATTAACTGCTTCTGCTATAATAACTTATAACTAACATTTATAGTGATATACCATACAATTTTTTATTTTATTTTTTTCTGACTAATATGTAAGAAACTGTTTTTGGCACAATAAAGTATAAAGTAAAAAGTATAAGTATATATATATATATAAATATGTTTATTTTAATGCATATAACATGTCTGGCCATACGTAGGAGCTTAGCTCTTTCAATTCTACTTACCCCTTCAGGAATGGTGACAATATTTTTTTTACTTATTGCTCTATCAAAATCCTGTTTCTTACTTAGTTTTTGTTATGTATGAGCATTAAAATATCTATAATAAATTTTTCACAATTATTAAAATCATATTAGCAAGATATTTGTTGGGTCTTCCTTGATAATCTAAAAATCTTATCATTGAGCTCTTGTTCCACATGTTATATTATACAATGTTAATTTTATAGTAAATCTCCTCTATAATAGATCATTCAAATCATGCCTTCAATTATCAATGGTATTAATATTTTTTGTGAACTATGAGTAAAGTTCAATAGAAGTATATTATATACAAATAATTTCATAAACCAGCAAATAGAGTTACTAAACAACTCTTAAGTTTCAATCATCCAATCCCTATATCTTGTTACCAGTATGGGTGGCCAATTGCACAGTGTATCATTATTACAAGCATCAGTGAGTGTGACCTATACGATTATCACATTTAAGATTATATTAATCTATCTTGGTGAACGGAAATGTATCGCGAGAGTTTCGTTCTTCGTTGTTTTGGTTCTCTGAGCAAAATTCATTATTGTTGTCTTAGGTTTTCACGATTATTACACATAGTAATTAAACAACTTTAAACGGTTTAAATCGCGTATATTTATCATTATTTTTGTCCCGGCGAATGACGACAACACTTTGCAGTGATCGTGGAGTCACCCCGTGACCACGATCACTGCAAAGTGTTTTAAACGTCGTCGGGACAAAAATAATGATAAATATACGCGATTTAAACCGTTTAAAGTTGTTTAATTAAAGTACATTACTTTGACAATTCTAGCAAATAGCTCACAATCCCCGTGCGGTGCCAGACTAGAAATGCAACCATCATTCTGTGTGTGTCATAAGAAGCGAATAAAGGAAATACCGAAAGGTTGGCATCAGCGCCTTCCGAGGAACTGATATCTTACACTGCGATCCCCAAGACGCCTGCCAAGCATAGGGATTATGGCAAATCATTTCATTGCTTCGGTGTTGCAACGGTGGATATTGTAGGTGTTAATAATGAACGAATAGCTAAACTGTTGAGCTGAGCTCATAGTGATAAAAATAAAATTTGGAAGACTGAGCGTATCATTCAAAACCAGGTCACACAGGGCTGAGTATAAAACGGGTTTTCATCATAATTTGATAAAAATACCACTGATTGTTAGGCTAGAATTACTAGAAGTTCTTTATGAAAAAACATAGCTAGAATTATTCAAAAACCTCAAAATATCTTAAAACCATAGAGAGACATATTAGTTAAGTCTTTTTGTGCCTGTAATTTCACTGGCTCTCAAGGACTACTGCCGGAACACACCTTTCGGAGCTTGGCGACAGACTTTCTACTTGAGGGTGGTCGCTAGCCAGGCGGGCATTCGCAAAATGCCCTTCCACCATGCGGTGAAGCTCAAGCTCTGGGCGGGATTCGAACCATGGACCTGCTGCGCGGCAGTCCATAGCCAATGCCACTGAGCCATCACTGCTTCCAATGTGATTGCAATGATGAGGTATAAGTTCTTAGTAAGTCAGCTTCAGTTCCGTTCGTATTGAATCATCTAACACAATTAAGAAGCTATCAACTGACATTAACATACAGAACATTAAAGCAATTCTTTTACTCAAATCGAGATGCATAATGGAATGTTCATTACCGAGAACTCTTATCGTTGGTGACAAGCCGTCTACCATCCGCGCCTTATCACTAACCCACAATACACCACTGTCTTCTACAAAGATTCCTTCATTTTTAATTAGAAACCATATGGCATTACAAACTATTACTTCTTCTGTGGCTAGGTCAGGCCGGGTCGCGCCTTCCTGACCAACTGATTATTTTACTTTTGCAGAATTTTATAATAAAGCTCGTTTGACGATAACATAGTTGCTTAATTAGGTATGCTGCTTCTAGGAAAAGGAAACTGATTAGGTGCGATATATTTTTTGTGTTGTTCTCGTTGGTAACCATAGCTTGGACTAAGCGAGAATCAGCAGACATTTTGCACTATAGATCGCCTTCCAATCCAACACTAAAATGTATGTAATAACTTGTTGGATATATAAATAACTTTACTTACATTGAGTTCAGGGCGTATATTGGAGCAATAATTTGTTTAATATACGTTAATCAGAATATTCTAAAAACATAATCCTAACAATGTTTTGAAGTAAGTATAGTCGAGTAGATATAGCGGATAGGCGATAGACTGCGATGCCGCAGGTCAATGGTTTGATCCCCACCGACGGCTTGAGCTTCACGGCATAGTAGAAGAGCATGATGGTAAGTGATGTGTTCAAAGATTTTGTTCAGGCTAACCTAGAATTACTGGCTCTCAAGGATAGCTGCCGGAACACACCGTTAGGTGCTTGACAGACTGACAGATTTTCTACTTGAGGGTGGTATCGAGCCAGGCTGGCAATCGGAAAATGCCCTACGACCTTGTTATATCGACTGCCATCGTAAGACAACAAGACCGAAGAACCGGGACCGACGGCTTAACGTGCCCCCTGAAGCACGGAAACGCTCAGTAGTAATTTCAATACCGGTCATCCATCCAAGTCATGACCGCGACGGACGTTGCTACCAACCGCAAGTAGAAAATCTGTCGCCAAGCACCTAACAGTGTATTCTGGCAGTAGTCCTTGATCTCTTTCATCACTTGTGATGAAATGCATCTGTTATAGGCAGAGGTTACCGCTTAACATTAGGTGGGCCTCGTACTTGTTCCATCACAACGACATAAAAAAATGTATAAAATTTAAAAAAAATAGCAGTTGCTGTTCATGTTTTCAGAGTGAGCCTTCTAATACGTCTTCTCTACGAACCTTGTCGAGCTCTTACTGTAGTAAATGTCTCTTCAGTCTCCTTCTTTAGACACTCACCGCGTTTCAAACCTTTGTAAGAGAAACAAACCTTTTGTTTTAGCCATTTGTTGAATTGCGCATCCGTCAACTCCATTGACCAGTGATTGGTTGACTCATTGTTTGCGAGCCATTAAATCCTAAACTAGTTCGTTCCCACGTCCCGACGCCTACAGCCTTGGGATAATAGATGGAGTGACTAATACAATAGTAACAATTAACTAATCTGCTAATACTAGAGTTTCCTCCGCTGCGGACACATCAAGACGATTTTTTCATTAAGATTTGCTGGACTGCTTGTATAGTTTAGTAAGTCACAAGTGCGTGAATCAACCACAATATAGGTTGATTTGAACGAAGCCTAGGCACGAACGGATAATCTTGAATGAGAGTCCAATACAAACAAGAACCATAGGCACCCAAAATTGTAGAAAGTAAAGCAAACTATTGTTCTTGTAATTTAAATGTAAACGCCGGGTGTCGGTCCTTATTATACGTCAATTGCATTGTCACTTGAAATAAGTGATGTAAGGGGTGAAACGTAGCTTCAAATTGTAAAAAAGGAATCAGGAAGCAAAAAAGTCCGGTTGTCCAGTCACAATTTTTGTTTATTGGAATTGTGCAGAAACTATCATGAAGCCCATTTGATGACAGATGCATTTCGTCACAAGTGATGAATTGCACTACGCCCGTCACCCAAACATATGTTATATATAGACATACAGATGTTAAGTCACATGTGCCTGTAATTTTACTGTATCTTAAAAACTGCTGCGAACAAACTGTTAGGTGCTTGGCTACAGATTTTCTATTTGAGGGTGGAACCTAACCACGGAGCATTCGCAAAATGCCCTTCCACCATGCGGTGAAGCTCAAGGCGGCAGACCTGCGTCACGGCAGTCCTTAGCTATTACCAATCGGCCTTCATTGCTGCAATATATGTGAAGTTCAGTAATTTTCAGAAAGGCAGACGCTTTGACGAACTGCTTGAGTCTTAAGTCTTGACTTCTATCATGTTGTATAGCTACATTATGTATACAGAAATACATGGAAGTTGGGGCATTTTGCGTGATATATAGGTACATAGCTCCACGAAGTTCAGCATGGCCTAATTATGTCGATTTCCGTTAAAATATGTCCAAATTTGTGTTATTAATCTATGAATTTTGTTAATATATGTTTTGAGCAACTTTACAATAATTATGGATGATAAGATAATATGAAACGTATAATTCCAAGTGAACTAATTTAAAACTAAAGTAACTTATTTATCTCAAACTACATTTAAAAACTAAATTTGATTAATTAACAGATAAAATTCAACGAAAACAGGATAAACTAATCAGAAATAATTAAAACTGGCAAATAAACCTATGTTACACTCAGAATTTGTGGATTAATACATCCTCAAAACCAAGGCTGTAGCAAAACAGTCACACAGTTGATATCTTAGACTACGTTTTAAAACGTGAACTGTGTGATCCAGTACATAAGTTCATGTATGTCATACAAAAGGTACGATAGTTAGGCACTTGTCCTATATGTGTCGAAGAACGATAAGCGAGTAAAACGAGATCGCGAGCAGCGCTAAGCGAGTGTGTTATCCGATAGTTTTGTAGCTGCGCTATAACTCAGTTTACTAATGTGACGGGCATTTACTCGCACCTCACGCTCCGGACAGCCGAATGAATGACCACTGATATGCGTATCTTTTTTTACGGGATATGAGGGCAAACGAGCAGGCAGCTCACCTGATGGTAAGTGATCATCGTCGCCCACGGACATCCGCAACACCAGAGGTCTCGAAGATGCGTTGTCGGCCTTAGAGAAGAGAATATGCACTCTTCTTGAAGGCTCCTAAGTCGTATCTGTTCGGAAATACTACACCTGGCAGCTGGTTTCATATTGTGGCAGTGCGAGTGCCGTGAAAATCGCAAGGTTGTGGACTTCCAGACGTCGACATGAAATTGATGAAACATCATACTTTGTCGGGACGTCAGATGGCGAATTGACCTGCAGGTAGTAAATTGAACAGTTCCTCAGAACACTCCCCGTGATAGACGCGGTAAAAGATGATGAGTGATCCAACATCTCTACGTAGTGCCAAAGGGGTCTACCAAGCTAAAACAAATTATTAATAATTATCTAAAGGCAGTTACCATTTTATCAGGCTTCACAATAATAGTTCATAATATTACTACTCATGTCCCAATTATGATGAGTTAGTACCATATGCTCTCTTAAAGTGTCTTTTGGGTCATAGAAGCATTTAAAACCGATATACATGCATGACTAATTATCATAATAGATTCAAAACAGTAAAAACCGCGTGACTTCAGCAACTGCAGACTAAGTTTTGTGACAGTGATGAACCACGATTTAATATACGAGAAGATGGACCAATTAAACCAGCAGATGACAAACATGGTGACTAACACGCGTAGGAGACGTGGTCCGTGGGAATCGCTCTAGTTTCTTGAATTGACACCATCAGACGATGGCCAGACGAGCCGAAACTGAATGAAATGGCTTATGGGCAATTAAGGACTGATAAATTGGGTCAATCATAACGACTGGCTTCGAAAATTTATAAATAAAATATAGATTGTTGAATGAGATTTTAAAAAATTGATTTAAAATTTAATTCAACAACCTATTCCTTGTCCTATAGTTTGCTATTAAATGGGTAGACTATTGAAATTGCTCACATGAAATTTAATATTCCTATCTTTTTTTTTTTGTTTTTGTTATAAAGTGATGAGACTGACATGTTGCCGACCTGCTGGTAATCTTCACAATTGTGCATTACAGTTGTAGTATCACTGTCTTCGTTCTGTTTGACACTGCACTGCGCGCGTCTCCCCCAGATAATAGTTCTTGTGTCTCGTTAGCACAGTAATTTCAGTTGCTATAGTGCCCTTCACGCCTGTACAGATTAGTGTTTGCAAACCACTACTTTGAGGCAGAATATCAGCCACTGTGGTTGTACCTACCAAGACTGACTCTTGTTGAAGGATCCTACCATCTGAGTTGCAATGCAGTATTTTGCGAAGAAAACTGGACTATTAAATGTCGTAGCCGAATCGTTAGGTAATAATTTTATTAATAACCTTGGATATTAGTCGGAAAGGAGACAAGGTTTACAATACACATCTTCATACCCCTTCGGAGATTTACAGTTGCGAGTGTTGTTTCTGTGTGTTGTGAAGTGCACTTAATTTAAACCGACTTCCAGACCCGTTGACTCATAGTCACGTATGCCATTATAGTTCTTATTTTTATGATTACAATTATATCTACAAAAATTGAGGACAAAAGCATATAATTACTTGAAGTTTTACATCCAATGTGAAATAGATACACAGAAAAGAAAATATGCTTTTACATTTTAGATAGATATTATGATATCCACTAAGCATGGTTGAAAATCATGTTTATATAGGATAGCTACATCATTACAAAAGTATGTGTTTACATTTCTTTCGTTCAGATGAAGTCTAATAGTCTAAAAAGTTGCCGTTTGTTTTACCGAATTCTGACAACAAATTTTGGCAAATTCTGCCTGGCAGGCATTTTGGGAATTAAGATAGCAGTTATTCATAAGGCACTGCTGCTCAACGGCTAATATTTTTCACTTCGTTGCCTCTTATGACTCCCACAGGATGAAATAGGGAGTGCAGATCCAGCCCGGCACCCCACGGTGTTGTTTCCCAGCACACCACAAGTGAGGCCTAACTGATCAGTTTTATTTCTTTCAGAGATCTGATCTGATCATAGGTACAAACAGAAGTTTTAAGAAGGATTATAACATAAGTACAACTCAACACATCCAAAAGCCAATAAGCCGTCATTAAAGTGGAACAGAGTCCGTTAAGACCACGTCCTTCCTCGATAAAGGACCCTGAACGTTCAGTTTGTGTGATATACGATTAAATTGTACAATCTAATGGCACCGGCCTGATTGCCGTGCGAACGACTGCCCGGGTTAAGAGGTGTTAATTGTGCGAGATTGAATGTTTTCTCAGGGCAGAATCTCAATTGGACGCAATTGTGGCTCTGCTAGCTTTTTGTTAGTAACGCTTGGTATGCTGGACGAGGATTTTGATGGAGGATGGTTACTGGATTAGGTGTGAATTGGCGGAACATGAATTTGGTCCTGTTAGACCGTTCGTTTTAGTGTCAAACTAAATGGAGCTAAGATTTGTGTTGTTGCTTTCAAGAAGGTATTGTAAGTTCCAGGTTGTTTTGTAGAGGAGAATATCCGTAAAATTTTCTCTAAGCCTGAATATATAATATGACCTTCAAGAAGACGACAACATAACTGCATGCGTGAAGAAATCTGTTCAAGACGATATAAGTACATTTTATAACTTTACAACTTCTTTTCCTTCCCTGCGCGCTGCGTGGAACCCAAAATAATGAGAAAAAGCAATTTGTTTGATACACACAACACTGATATTCACTAATGGCACGTTCCTTCTGGTCCACGATTCCAGCACCTGGCCGTTTTTTTATTCACGTTGCAGTTTTTTTCTACCCGATATTCTAGCTTATAACCACAATCTCACTTGATGGTAAATCATATTAAAGCTACACATCGATGTGAGCTTGAAAACAAAGAAAACCCGAATGTATGGGCCCAATTGGTTATTCCCAACTGTTCCATTAAAATAAGCTGATATTGACCTACTACAGTGACTAATATTTCAGTATTCTGTGTCAATGTTATTAAATAAAATCACAACTGAAACCGGTGCTCGTGAGAGCATGATGAAGCTCCGCGGAATTGGGTCAAAGTCGTTATAGCGCGTGATATTACATTGTACGTTTTAGACCTTAGAGTAGGCAACCAATGAGAAATCTGGAGTGTATCATAGCCGTTTAGTCAGAAGATCCTATAAAGGTGCTCTGCTACTACTCCCTTGATACGCTCCTTAATTCAGTAATGAATCAAACTACTTTTTTAACACTATTTCAAGCAAATTTAATAGTTGCCTGCCTAATTAACATATATATTATATACATTTTATTTTTATAACAAAATGTTCAATTAGAAAATCTGTCGCCAAGCACCCAAAAGTGTGTTTCGGCAGCTGTCCTTGAGAGCCAGTGAAATTACAGGTACATGAGATTTAATAACCATGTCTCAAGGTGACGGGAGCAGTGCAATTCGTGACTTGTGACGAAATGCATCTGTTATAGGCAGAGGTTAGTCCGGTTATCATCAGTTGGCCTCGAGCTTGTTCCGTCACAATAAAGTAAAAAAAAAAAGTTTATCTGAGGCGGAATCGAATCTGCATCTACAGGGTCTGCAAATAGTTATAAAAAAATGTGGAGTAAATTGTCATCGTAAGTAAATAGCTGTTCGTGGAACCGGAAAATGCTGTTATTTTCGATGTAGTCGCAAGAGGTGAAAATTTTGTTCTGTAATGGAAAAATATGGGAACAGATAAAATATTACGAAATCAAAATATGGTAATACTTTTCTTTTATGGAAATTGAATTTTCTTTCGTGTGTTTTATTTCAATATATAATGTCTACCTAAACGTGTTTATTTGGCTTTAATCACAATTTTTCAAAAGCTTGACACGTGATTCACAAATTACTTCACCCAATTAAAAAACAAAGCAAATCCACCAGACACATCCCAATCTCTGTCACCAGCACAATCCATAAGGGAGAGATTCTGTAGCTTGAATACAGTAATACATACGTGATTATTATAATGGCTTCATAATGTCCTTTTTATTCTGTGTCATAATATTAACTTTGTATACAGGGTTATTGGTAAAATGCTAACAACCTCTTTGGGTTGACTTCTGCTAGTCCTAAGAAACATTTGAAGATGTATTTTATTTTGATTTTTTTCTCTTCCATTGAATAGAGTTTTGATTAATTTACATCGAGCTATAAAATATGAAATATTACATTACAGACACAAGAGGCTTTTAACATCAGATGGTCATCAAACTTATTCCGTCAAATACACATAAACATACACAAACATTTTTTTTAAGTAAAAACACTTCTCAGAATGTTTGTTAGGACTAGCAGAAGTCAACCGTAAGAGGATGTTTTTTTTTACCGGCGGTATGCCTTTATTGACATAATACTACGAACTATATACAACTCTACAGCTACTACAATAAATGCATTTAGATCCCTATAAGTTATTGCAGACTCATAGGCAGTCCAAATGCTCTAGCCCACTACCAGTTGGGATCGTGCCCAGCATGCTGGCAGCATTGCCTCGTTGAATTGCAATGCTTATTCTTTGAGCCAAATAGGTGCCAGCATTTTGATCACGCGTCGCATCGACCAAGTGCTCTGATAAGCTTGTTATGAGGTTGTTAGCATTTTACCAATAACCCTGTATATTACAAACTTCATGTACCTATAAAAAACTATCAATGAAATTGTATGCGTGTATGTATTATATGCATACACGACGTCACACCTACTTCCTGGACGGGTATGCAGATAGGCACCTTTCACAGATTTCCACTATCTTGGTACATTTATTTAGATTTCTTTATCTTATCACATTCTATATACACGTCAATCTGTTAAACCCATAACAGATTGACGGGTATGAAGAATACGACTCATGGTCCGGTTTAGGGTTCTGTACTAATGAACGGGACCCTATTACTGAGCCTCTGCTATCCATAGTAATGACGGGTACGAAGACTACGACTTATGACCTGGTCTGTTTAGGGTTCTGTACTGATAAACGGGACCCTATTACTGAGCCTCTGCTATCCATAGTAAGTCCGTACATTCGAACTTCAAAGGGATAATAATTGCATATTTTTTTCTTAGCTCGGAGTAGGCATTGTGTTTTCCTACGACACTCAAAACCTAAAACATTATTCTATCTTCAAGTAATGTCTGAAACTTTCAATTTCAATGTACGAGACATTGAACTTGAAAGTTAAATACAAATATGTGATGGCGATCAAACAAGCACGAGACCCACCTAATTTTAAGCGGACTACCTTCCCCGTGGAGTGCCGGGTTAGAATTTCACCTCCCCATATCATCCCGTGGGTGTCGTAAGAGGCGACTAAGGGAAAAATACTGGAAGGTGGGCAGCAGCACCTTCTAAAGGACTGCGATCTAACACTGCGATCCCCAAGCCGTCTGCCAAGGGTGGGTGGTGATTATGGCAAATACCCCCTTCATAGGGGAGGCTGTGTTCAGCAGTGGACGATCCGGCTGATACAGTAGCTTCTACCTATAATATATATATATTATATACAATATGTAACAGATGCATTTCGTCACAAGCGATGAATTGCACTACCCCCGTCACCCTGAGACATATAGTTGGTAAGTCTCTTGCCTATAATTTTACTGCCTCTCAAAGATTGCTGCTGACACTCTTAGGTGCTTGACGAAAGATTTTCCACATGATATCTAGCCAGGTGCTAGAAAGCCAGGACGGCCTTCGTAAAATGTCCTTCCGCCGTACGGTGAAGCTCAAGCCGGCGGCGGTGAGAATTGAACCATGGACCTTAGACACGGCTGTCCAGTACAGCTCGGCCACCATTGCATCTTCAGAGGGTTCCAAAAACCCTCGTGTTGCCATAAGCTATTGAGTTTACCCTAAGCAAGGTAATTTTTGAATGTTTAATTGACTACAAATCAAACTTCAATGATCATGTTAATGATGTTCCAGTTACAAATCATTAAAGTACAAAATTACAGAATTGACATCCATTGTCTAATCATGGGCCTGCGACCGCGACATAAGCATTCAGCAACCATTAATTATGAATTTGGGTCGTAAATCGCCTTTATACGGAGAAGGGATTTGGAAGCCACGTGCTACCCATTAGCGTAATGGGGGACCCTGGAATTTTTCTCGACTCTAAAGTGAAACCACTGAGGGTATCTGTTTGGTCCGAGTTGACGAGTGTAGAGCTTTAATATTGATTATATGTAGCGCGTTATATGTTACAGTTGCCTCGTTATCGGACTGACGAAAGTTTTGCTTTGGATTTTGGACTTACCGAGTCTGACAGTTATTGTTCTCTAACAGTGACATTCTCAGTAGCAGCCGGAGGCGGGAGACACTAAATTTTTTTAATGAAATAAAATCTAATTGCTTGATGTCTATAGGCTATTATTTACTGTTTCAGCCGGATGGTCCACTGCTACGGGGTTGGCATAATCTCCACGCTTGGCAGGCGTCTTGGGATTCGCAGTTTGAGATAGATTTCAGTTCCTCAGAAGGCGCCCCTGTCTTCCTTTCGGTATTTTACCTTTAGTCGCCTATCACGATACCCACAGGTAGCAATGGGGGAGGTGACATTCAAACTGGCACCACACGGGCCTATTATTTGCTTTAGTCTAAAAGATGTATAACAAAGAGTAAAGAGTCTCTGAATAATGGCTTCGTGATAATAAACCTCAAGCACGATTTGTACGGTATCATATTTTTATACATCTAATAGTAAGTAGTATCATAAAGGTAATAAATAGATTTATTAAACCTATATTGTGAAATACTCTCAAAAAATAGTTTGATCACATAAGTACATTAAAAAATATACAATAGGAAAAATTTAAGTCATGTGCGGGATTCGAACCCACGTCCATCTATGCCTTTAGCCGGGGTATGCTCTAACCAATTGAGCTAACATGACATGACGTCATAACTCAAATCTTTCCTATCGTTCTTTCGTATTGGAATGGATTATTTAATCACAGTTTGGCAAAGAAGCAAAATATAAATCGTTATCTTCCTACCCTTTATCCCTATCAACAACGCTAATAAGTTCTTCTTACAACACAGACGACAACAATAGTGTTGTCACTCAAAACCTATGTATATTTTAGAACATACATAAAAGGTTTTGAGTGGCCGTCTTGCTGTATACAATCCTTCTTGGAAATTCTGGCTGTTAAACCTAATCACTCTTTTTCTTATCACAATAGTGTAATAGTAAAGAACCTTTTTGTGCGTCAAATATACAGCAACATCTCAATCATATCGAACTTAATTGCATGTAATTGTTATTTTTTAAATTGGTATGCAGCGCATTTTTTATTCAGTCGAATCTTACGAATACCACAGGAAGAGATGAGGAATGCAAATTTTAGTCGAGCATCTCATCCCAAACTATTTGAACATGTCTTGAATTGCCTAAAATCAGTTATTAGAGAACCAGTGCTTGGAAATGAGTAATCATATCTCGTAAAGGCACCGTACACAGTAACAAGGTTGGCGATTTCAAGGAAAACCTCAATCAGTCCTACACAGATATAACTCGTCAAATCCCATCCATTAGATTCTTCCTGTAAGTAAAGCAATTGCGAAAGACGCCGACTTCAATCGGCGGCTTACTTCAATCCAATGAATAGGGAAGATCTAATGAATAGTGAATCATAGAATTGATTGTTGTTAATGTGCCGACAAGTAGCTACGTGGAGATTTGGGAGGTAGTTTCTAGTATCTCTTTATAATACAGTACTTCGGTCAAGTATTTCATTCTAGATTTTCTGTCAATGCTAATACAATGAATAATAACTGTAGCTTCTAGACATAGATATTCCACATTATATATATTCTAGAAATATAGAACGGTAGCGATATCATTGCGAAAGAAAAGCACTTGTTTCCGTCAGGTGAAGTCTAGTAGTCTGGTTGATAACCGCGCACGACGGTGCGCGGTTATTAAGAATTAAAATTTAAAAAATGTATGACATAAGGGGACGCCCTTATGTCATACATTTTTTTAATTCGAAAGAGTAAGTTTCCGGTGGCAGAATGGAATAGGCATCCGACGCGAAATCGGAGGACTATAGGGTTCGAATCCAGTATGGAAAAAAAATCTTGAAATATAAAAAAAAATATATAAGTGTGACAACTGTAGTGTTTATTTTGTTCGGTTTGTATTATCAATTGGCTTCTAGTATTTGGTAGTTCTATGATAGATGGATACTCATCAATATTTTATTTCTATGATCCATAATTATTATCACTAGAAGTACTTCGCCGTTAGTGCCCTAAGTCAACATTTTCTTCAACATTGAGCACCAAGCCATATTGCTGTTCAAAATGAAATGCTTTATGTGCTTCAGAATTGAGCTTTATGTGATTCAGAATTAGGTGCACTTAGTGGAACAACAAACGCTTTTGAAGCGACCAGAAAATAAGAGCATCAAATAATGTTATTTTCTACTTTCTGTTATTGCAATTCCGTGGCCGATGACTATCGTTTATTGTCTTCGGCATCAAACGTAAAGCCTTCTTATGGATCTTGAGAGCAGTCACAGAATAGGTATTCGGGCAGTTTTTCTTTACTTTCTACATGTTAAATATTAATGTATAGTCGAAGACAGCTGCATTGCATACCAACTGTGACCAAAGTCGCAAAATACCCTATCACCGTGCTCACACACACCATCCTATATTAACCGCATAAACTTAAGCTGACCCATTCCAAATTATTTAAAGTTTTAAACATTCCAAATAAGTGAAATAATGGATAAAAACTTATAATTTATTTATTACAAAATTTAGTCAATTAGATATAAATACAAAAATAATAAAAACATACACATAATAAAATTTACAGTATGGTCCAATATAATTAATTAATCAAATAACCCGCCCCTCGCTGTACCTGGCGCAAAGGTGCCCATGACGCTGGCTGCATTGCCTCGTTGGACTGCGATGGCCAACCTTTGCACCAGGTACGAGCCGGAGCGGGAGTCACCGGATTTTTCCCTTAATCAACCTCATCAGGGTCTTAGGTCTACTTGGTTCACCAAGCTTTTTGCGTTAATATATAAAGTGATTCAAGTTAAATGATAGCCTTAAATGAATCGTAAAGCTGTCAAACATTTGGCTGAATAATCATAAAATGATTTCATATTTTTTTATAACCAGTCATGATTTTAATCGTGAGAATCGGATGTCGGATGTAGCCAAGGACGAGCTACACTTGTCCTTTTGTCGCTACATGTGTTCGTCTTAGCGCAGCGTTCGGAGTTTTGTTCTACTTGTTTTGACGAACACGGGTAATGGATGCGTTAAATGGGTGTTAAATGTGCTGTTTATGTGTTAATACGTGTGTAAAATAATGTGATGTGTTAATGTGACTAACGAGACTGTAATCGAGAAGGTGTAGTGCTAGCTCCTATTACATTATAAGAGGAGACTAGCTCCTAGTATATTAGATACTAGCTACCAGCCCCGTCTTCGCACGAGTGGAATGCTGATACTAAATATAATACAGAATGTCTTTATATACAACGTTCACAGCTTTTAAGTCGTTAGACAATAGAAACATGTTCTCTTTAGAAGATACTCTTGAAAGAGCGACTTATAATTGGCCATGTGAAACTGTGATAAAAGATGTAATGGTAGCAAGAGAGTCTTTAAAAAGATACTACAGAGCACACTGCTGGATTTGTAGCAAAAGATTTTTACCTAAGGTTATATAGTGGGTATCCAGACGAGGTTGCAAAATACCCCATCACCATGCTGGGAAACAAATCGCCCCTTTTATAAAAACGACCGTAGTATGTATTTGTGTGTTATTAGTTATTTATAATGAAAAGCTGCAAAGTTGTTATTTGTATGACGCGAGTACTTGTTTGAAGACCCGAGGAAGTGAAAAATTATAGGATTAATAATATATAAATACGGGACATAAAATAATTTTGCTGCCATCCGAGCATCTAATTTTTACCTACCTCACTATACAACAAGTAAAATGCTAGGATTGTTCAAATATTATATTAAAATCAATTCAATATATAAAAATTGTAATGACGAACCGAGCATCTGAACGTATCATAATGTGTTCGAATTTTAAAACCCTATTTGATGCTTGCGGTTAAAAAACACTTTTGCACGCAGATATTGAAGATATATTAAAACCTTGCCGAGCAGTAAAGTATATTTTTCACCTTTGAGGTGCCAGACATGAGCAATAATGATATGGAAGTAACAAAGCTCGACAATAGTAGGAATAAATCGCAATTCCTCGTAATCGAGGTAGGTACGAGCTCCGGTAATTGGTTTAGTTGGCGCACGCAGGGCGGAATTAGATCTACATTTGGGATGACGGATCGTGCATGGGCAAATCAGGTTCGGGTTTCGAGCGTTCGGTTTATTGATGTCAAGATTATTCTTCTAGAAACGTGTTTTTAGTGATATCTCAGTCTGTGATGATCTGTGATTCTCAGTCCATAACTGCCTTTGACAGTTCAAGAGCCGCGCATCGAGAGCTTCAAAGCATCAAACTTAAAAGCTCTACCTACTCCACGTAAGTGTTTAATATTACCCTAGCTTTTTATTAAAAATATTGTTCATAAACCACAGTAAACTTAGAAACGACACAGCTTTGTCATGTTATCAAAAGTCGGGTGTAATAAGTACTTGTTAATTTATTTTCATGTCTGTAGATCACAATCACTCACACCATGTGTGTGGTCGCCAGACATAAAAGAAACAAATTGAGTATTTTTTTTGTTCTTTGATTTGTATGAAATTCATGCAACTGGTTCGGTGGAAAAATTGGGTGACATTCTTTTTTAAATTTTTTGTTTAAATTCTTCTTGATTTTATGTAGTTGTCGTATATTTGAACGAGAGTAAACAAATATCACAAAAGAAAGAAATGTTACTTTTAATGTTTTCGGTAATGGAATGTTCTAAATGTATTGTCCTCCCAAACTTGACTTGGACTAGTAAGAAAATGGTTTTACAATAATACAATACTTAAACTTCATTGGAAGTATGTGTATTATAATTGTATAAAAAGCCTTTTAATGTCTTCCACTAGACCGCGGCATTGTTGCCTGTGTGCAATGGTATACTATCACGCCTTATAACGGTTACTTGGTCTACCTAAATGAAAAAAATATAAGTCTACTTTCAACCCTTTCATTACAGAACAGTTTGGTGCAAAAATTTGATTTTTGCATAAAATCTAAACTCTTCATTATATCTCTGAAAAGGTAGGTTTTATAAATATACTACATATACCTACACAGAAAAAAAATACTTCTTTAGCCAAGAATATACATTGCCTTAATAAATTCAAGACAATGCTGTATTATAACAAGAATATATTCTGAACTGAAAAATAATCTAGTCTTGATATTACACTCGAATATTCTTAGGAATATTGTTTTGACCCAAAAAATATTTCACACACTTCGTATTCAAATTATTATTTCAAGATAACGAAACAATAAAATAGGAATTTTTCCGTTACCATTTTATTCTCTAAATAAAATTTCTATATTCTTTCTTGAAAATTTTTATATACATTCTTTTTCGAATGTAATTAAGGTGCTTCACTTACGAATATTTATGGTAAGATTCTTGGATTCAAAACTAACCATATTCGTATTTAAACACTTTAACGATTTCTCCAAAGAAGAATGCAATATATACTTTGATTCAAGAATATATTCTTGAGAATATTGTGTTCTGTTTTCAAGAATATATTGTTTTCAATATATATGAATCACAAATATTCTTGAATAAAAACACACTGCGTTGGCTCAAGTATTCCTTTTTTTCTGTGTAGTTGAAAAAAAGACCATATATAATATAGTGTATTTATGTACAAAAGACACAGCATAAAGCAATCTCATTAAAATCAATGTCGCTCGAATGTTGCAGAGCGTACGAAAATAATGGCAAACCCAATAATGCCCGGTGTTCGATCAGGCAAATCCGATTATGTCCGGGATCAGATGTCTCGGCCGCGGCTGATAATATTGGCCGTGGATTATACCCTCTTAGATATTAATTGTTTTCTGTAATCTGTACTGAGAGATTTTATCTCATCGTGTATAGAGTGAGTAGGTACCTACATTATTTTATCCTACTCTATATATTATCATTCATTTTTTAATTTCAGCAATTCAGCAATCATAACGTCCAGCTATGAATGAACTCCTCATTCCCAATAAATAAATAAATAAATAATTCCCATTTGAAGGGTTTTGCTACAATCACAATGCTTGGTAGGCGCTTGGGGATCGCAATGTAAAATAGCAGAGGTTCAGATTCAGAAGGCGCTGCTGCCCGCTTTCTGGTGGGTTTCCCGTCGACGCTTGTTACGACTCTCCCTAGAAGGTATAGAGGGATTCAATTGTGCACCCTATAGTGTGCTGGGCTTACAAACTCATAAGGAAAAGTGAGGAAAATTAATCTTATTAGGTATCATTAGGAGTCAATTTACAGCTAAGTAAAAGCTATACTTGCCAAATTATGTATATCTCAAGTACAGTAATCAATTATTGCGATTGGAAGCTTCTTTTAGGTGGTACCTTTTTTAACAAGGGTCTGTCTTGGTAGATACCACCACAATGTCAAATATGCCTGGAGGCTTGTAGTGTGCAAGCACTTCAGGCACTGTAGCAAATGAAACTACTGGGCAAATGAGACATAAGAACTAACGGTTCGGTGTATAGCGCAGAATAGAATCAATCAAAACGAAGACGGTGACACTGCAACTGTAATCAACAAGCGTGATGCTTAACATCAGGTAAGAGACTAGTTCAACTCATCGCTTCAAAGTTAACAGAATTGACTTATATTATGCGATGGAGTAAGTAAAATTCTCATAATATGGAAATGTGCTTGATATAAATGGCTATTGACATCCACCTGCTTTCAGTTTCTTTTTTAATTAGTTAATAACTGAACGTTTTTTGATTTAAAGCTTGTCAAAAAATAAACCAAAGTTATTGAACTCAAGCAAAATTTCATTCAACCGGTGAGGTTGAATGAAATCCTTCAAAAAATACTTATATAGGCTAGCCTATGACCATTATCTCACCTGATAATAGGTGGTTATATGTCCGAAGATGTTATTCAGGCTAACCTAGAATCGATTATGCAATTACATCGCTTCAAATTAGCCGATTAATACTTCTATTGTAAAAAGATATACGAAATTCAAACTCGTATATCTCTACCATTTGTAATCTACCGCTAAGGCGATGTAATTCAACAGTTTAGCGTTTAAAAAGAAGGGTCAAAACTGGCACGTGCCACTTCTATCGTGGGGACAGATCTGGCCGTGGATTACATTCGTAATTTGAAATGCAACACATATTTTTAATGTAATAGCAGTTTTTGATCATTGTCTTATTGCCAACAGGAAAGATGTGTTCCCCTACGCTCAGGTATATTATCGCAAAAAATTTGGGGCCCCCATTTTGAACCCCCATAATTTTGAATTTACATAAATCTAGATTTTATGATTATTTATTATTATTTTTACGAAATTAATCATTTCGTGTATTTTTTTTCTCGCATTTTTAAAATAATTTTTCTATTTTGAGTATAAGTTACTTGTAGAATACATTTATTCCAATACTAAAATAATACTAAAAATTGGCCAAGTGAAACCTAAAAAAATATAGTAATATAGTGTCTAATGTTGTGTAGATAATGGTACGGAACCCTTCGTGCGAGAGTCCGACTCTCTCTACTACTACTACTACTCTAGCCCTAGGGCTACTACAGAACCCTAAATATGCAAAAGCACTTTTTACTAGTCTAACTAAATAGTTTAATGCCATTTGGGTAGATATCACTAGTCAAAAAGACGTGCATTCCAACGGATGGAAATTAAATCGACTGTGCAGCACCCGCTTCCATAGCATAATTGAAAATTCGAGGACGGTATTCTGGGGTTTCGAGTTTAAGTACTGCTGGAAATTATTTTTTTCCAACAAAATCATTTCGATGTTTTTGCTTAGCATGCGTGAATGCTTCTTAAAATAATACTTATTCAATAGCAATTTTGTCGGTCATTGACAAAAGTGAGTCAACATAAATACAAGGGGTGGTTTTTGCCCTTTTTACGCATTGATGTTAACTTAATTATGATGCACTCGAGGGCATGTGCCGTTTTGGCGGTTCTATTGTATGGTAATAATATAATAATAACAGGTTCGACGAAGGCATTATTAGTAGCAGTTCAAGAAGACTCCTTCTCAATGGTTTACCATCAAAAGGAATCAACCAATCTGGAATCTCGAACAATTCGTTCCAGTCTGATTTGTCATCCATATTCTGTTCAAAATCTCTTACCACGAACCAAAGAGCTTGGCAGTTTTTTTTTGTGTTATTGTGACGGAACAAGCTCGAGGCCCACCTGATGTTAAGCGGACTAACCTCTGCCTATAACAGATGCATTTCGTCACAAGTAACGAATTGCACTGCGCCCGTCATTTTGAGACATAGTTGTTAGTCTCATGTGCCTGTAATTTCACTGGCTCTTAATTACAGCTGCCGGAACACACCTTTAGGTGCTTGGTGACTGATTTTCTACTTGAGAGTGGTCGCTATCCAGGCGTGCATTCGCAAAATGTCCCTCCACCATGCGATGAAGCTCAAGCCGACGCAGTGGGGTTGCTACTCTATCATGTTTTTTTTTTTTAATTAACGCTCTGCCGGCGTCCATTTTTCCTTGCAGCTATGGTCCTGGGTCTTCAAGCGGGGCGTGCAGCATCTCATTATCATAGAGATCGCAATAAGCGTAGCTTTCAAATGTATCAAAGATCATTGCTTCTTGACTCCATCTATGCTTTCTTTCAGGCGAGGTGAAGTCACTCGATGAAAAACGTAAAAAAAATAACTGTACCCGGTGGATGGCAACCGGCTCGCCCTATATTACATGGCACCAACATATTTCTGGCCATGGGGATGTGGGCGTGACCTGATATAGCCAAAATAACTTCAAACGATATTACTATACAACAGGCGCATAATACCTAAGTCTATATACTACCAACGTGTCTCTACCTAACTTGATTCAATAGAAAGAAAAAAATGTTCTTTTTTCAAACTAAGTTTACCATTTATATTTGGATTTCCTGATATAAATAATATTTTCATATAAATAATAATAGTCAATACAATAACATTTTGTAGTGCTGCTACTCACTTATAGTATAGACTCTAATCAAACCAGAACTCAAAATTAGAGCTCCCTTAAAGCTTTTCAAAGGAAAGCAGATGAGGGTTGCATTAGAAAAAGACCGCCTGAAGCGTTGAGTCTTCATCAGGCATCAGATGGATATTGGAAATTAATATTTGATGGAACGTTACCGGCCATTGGCGTTGCTTTGACCAATCAGATAGGTTTAGCATCTGCATCATGGAAATTCTGCACTCCTAAGAAGAATATTCGAGGCAAAATGTGTTGGTTGAATTGGCATGTTGCTTTTTAGGGTTCCGTACCCAAATTGTAAAAATGGGACCCTATTAATGAGACTTCGCTGTCCGTCCGTCTGTCACCAGGCTGTATCTCAAGAACGGTGATAGCTAGATAGTTGAAATTTTCACAGATGATGTATTTCTATTGCCGCTATAACAACAAATACTAAAAATAAAATAAAATAACTATTTAAGGGTGGCTCATACAACAAACTTTATTTTTTACCGTTTCTTGCTCGATAATAATAATGGTGACAGGTAGACGCTTTAACTATTCGCAGAATATTTAGTTACGGAACCCTTCGTGCGCGAGTCCCACTCGCACTAGGCCAGTTTTTTTGTTACTGGCAAGTTTATCATATTGATGGGTCTTTCCAGCGACAGCAACGGCTTAAGAAATAATGTTAGCGCTTTTAGTTTAAACTTTTTCAGCATAGGTATTTAGGCATTGTGCTCATTTTTTGAGTATTAAATTTCGTTATTCTATTTATAAAAAAGTAGCTTCGAAATTAAATATGTTTATACGGACTGTATGCTTAATTACGAGTACCTATGTATATTATTTATTTAACAAACAGTAAATGTGGAATGATCTTCCATCTAGCGTTTTTCCGCAGGGCTACAGTATGGGTTTCTTCAAAAAAGGTGTTAAAAGAGTCTTACAGGGTCGGCAACGCATTGGTAACGCCCCTGGTGTTGCAAATGTCCATAGGCGACGGTAACCGCTTACCATCAGGTGGGCCGTCTGCTTGTTTGCCAACCCATTACATAAAAAAAAAGTTCATTTAATGATGTGGATTTTAATAATAGCTATTTAAATTTACGTCTGTTATCTCAAGCTTTTAAGATCTTTCGCAGCAGTAGAGCTCTCTGTGCGAGTTCATCCGGGGGTGTACTGCCACCATACCTATTTCCACCGCCAAGCAATAATGTTCGCATTACTGATTTGAATTCCGATTTCAAGCGTATGTATATATATTATTAATTATAACTTTTCAATTTACTCAAAGCTATAATAAAATTATAATTTATAATCTGACCTCAATGAGTCTTCTTTTGTTGTATATAGCATCCTTACAAGTTATTCTCATTTAAATTTCATACATTTCCGTGAATTACTTATTGCCGCCAATGTGCTTATTTTTAACATTAAAATTGCAATTACCGCCGATGGTGATAGCATACATTTGGGCGAAGGGCACATTCGATTTTGTAAGCTGAATGCATCACAGAAAAGAGTTAAGTATTTGAAAAGAAAGGACCCAACTAATAGCACTGAAAAATATGAAAAACTCGTGGCAGTAAAACCGTACCGACTTGAACAATTTATTTCGTACTTTTTTGTGTTAGAAGTTGATTAATTTTTTTTTAATCATGAACTACTTTTTGTTCTCAGTTAATTATGTTTTACTAAAAGAAATATTCCAGTCCTATCTTTAATGTTTATTTCATTTGGTTCTAAAGAATCAGTGGGAAGAAACGAGGTAAAGGTATATTTTTTTTTAGTTTAGACTGATTACAAGGCAAACATAAAATGTGGCCAGCGTCAACCCTAAATTTCTATACATAGTAATAGCTACTATACAGAGCGTGATCATTTGTCAGGGGCGCCAGAGACAATTAAGTTTCATTTGACAGCCGTATTGATTACACGATCATCCCGTATATTGTAGGGCGCTCTCTAATAATGCTGATTGCGTAAATCAGCTCTACGTTGTTATTTGAAATATTACAATATACAATAGTGAAATGGTTGAATAAATATTACATTTTTAAGCTATTTAGAAAGTATAAATTCACGCCTTGTTTTCGAAAATTAGTTATCTATTTTATTCTGTTATATTTTATGAAAAGATCCATGATATGTTGTCCTGAACATTTATCTTTTTTGGTGGTATCATTGGTTACATAATCATACCTAAATTACTAAGACAAAAATATGTATGAAAACATGGCTTATAATTCGTTGGAATCTCTAAAATTATTAAGGTACCCCTTATTTTCACTCAAAGTTATTACTACGAGTATTTAATTTAGTATTAATTTTCCTGTATAGCAAAATTAAACCTTCTCAGAATTAGTTAAGTATTTACCAAGTAAGAAATTATACTTCTTGTTTTACTTTAGATATTGGAATAGGTATAATCGTACCTAGTATAACCATTTTAACAATATACCAATATAAATAATATTTAAAAAACACGTCTCCTTCTGTCCTCCTCGGGACCTCCCTTTTCATTTTTATCATTATAATATCTTAGTATTTTTTTTTTATTCTTGATAGGTTAGTCTTTGACCGCTATCTCAGCAAAGGTAAGTGATGATATGGTCGACGATGTTGTTCAGGCAAATTTAGAATTACTGGCTCTCAAGAAAATATCAATCCAAAGTCAATCCCTCACACTAACACATTATTTGGGAAAATGATAATTAGCTACATATCAAGGTAATGAAGATACAGCTCAAGGTAGAATGGACCAACGGCCATAGGAGGCTAGTAATGGAGTCAATTTTAAAATTCAGTACCATAAAACAGAAAGTAAAGTAAAAAGCTTCCGTGCTTTATACGCTGCATCATGAACCAAAATGTGCTGCAATTTGGCTTTAACATATTTTGGTCGGAAAATTTAAATTCAAATTAATTAACAGTAGGTATAATGGTATGTGGTATATTTACCCCGTGGGGTGCCGGGCTAGAATGTACTGTGCTGTATTCCAAAAAGCGTTGATATTAAAACTAGATTTATAGGACCTAAGATTTAATAGAAGTGCATGATATAATTAGCAAAAGTAATAAAGTACCTATATTTTACCGAACAGTATATTATGACATAACAATGAGGAAATAAATAAAATACATAAATTAATTTTAAAAAAAATACCTCCATTAATTTGAAATTATCCTTGTGGCAATTCAGCCTGGATTCTGGGTCCTTTTCCTTCACACAATGTAAATATATTTAAAATAAAATTTGTTTCATTTTTTAATCATATAGAGATCTAAAGATCTTAATAATATATGATATTATTAATTTAATAAACATAACAAAACATGGTAAAAAAAATAAAAAAAAGATGACCACAACTTAAATGTGAAAACATGATACACACTATATATGTACCTAAAAATGGAGAGAACAAGATTATATGACTGTAAGAAAAAAAAAGCAACATTGTGAAATATTTTTACAATGTATTATTATTCAAATTAGTTTTAGGTGAGTAATCAAACGTAAAATAATGTTTTCATTCTATAACATCGAAAAAGTAAAAGTATAACAATGTTTGCATTTATTGTGTGTCTTATTGACAGTATTTTAATGTTTGTATAACTTTACCAAATTTTATTTAAACCGAGTTAGAATAATGTAAAATTATATTTTATTATACTAATTCAAAGATTTTTGCCGTATACCTAATCGGATAATCCAATTAGAATATATATAGTAGACTACATAGTCTATATTCTAAAAACTTTTAACTTTTACATTTAATCATATTCATTTTTAAGCACCTATACTGAGTTTATTTACTAAAGCATTACCTATATCTAAAAATGTGAGTCTTATTGTAAAAACCGAATCAAAGTAAAAATAAACGTACACTCAGAAAATACCGTGTTCCGTCCGTAGAAAGTAAAATAATGTTCATATATCGGTCTTTCTGTGCATGTTTAATAAAGGAATAAAAAAGGAATGATAACACTTACATAAAACTGCCCGTCTTACAGAAAAAAAAACTGGTGTAATCACTAAAATATTTATACCATAATATTACGTTTATAATCACAAAAAAGTACTTCAAAATCTACATACATGAAATGAGTATTTTTTTCTTTCTCTCCTTTACTTAAAATAAACTTACCTTTTGGGGTGACCACTCTAAACGCGCTGTTAGACACCGGCCTCGGTGACTCCCGCAGACCTCCCGGGGATCCACTCCTAACCATCGAGAAGTCCAGGGGCACACACGGCGGCATCGCACTAACCTCCATTGTCAATATATTTACCAACAGTTCCTCAACATAACACAATCTAAAACTTTACAATTAAAACTACGAATACTTGGAACGAATTTTGGAATGGTCGCGGAACGTGCGACCCGCGCGGGTTGCAAGTTAGTTTTAAGGCAGGCACGCACTCTATCCGCTCTCATTTGGCTTTCGCTTCTATAAAGCCGAAAATCTCTAAGATCTGCATAGTGATTTCGACCTTATCGCTTGTGAAGTGGGCGTGGCTAACTAAGCTCCGCCTCGCTCGCGCTGCCGCCATGTGCCTCGAGTGACAATCACTTTGTATAGGTAACACAATAATATGATTCGTGATGGATTTTATTGTGCTACCGATGCATTTGTTCGGGAGCAATTTTCCCCGAAAAATGGGTTGGAGGATATGTTAATGTCTTCTGCGTTTTGGATGTTTAGGTAAGGTTCATCTGTTTATACATTTTTAGGTGTGATAAAGTTTTATAACTCCTTAGAATATTTACTACTTTCTTAATTATATGTTTTGGTTATACTTGCCACTACAATTTAGAAAATAATTGCTAAGTAAATAAAAATATCTCGTTTACAAAGTAAAATAAAATATATTCATGGTAACAATTTTTTTTTCTAAAGTATTTTGTAAAACTATTCCATAAAATTTAATTACGTAATATTACGTAGATATTTATTTTATCGTCTGATATATAACACACGTATCTAGATTAGATAATACCTAGGTATATACCTACCTACCTCAAGTTTTAAATCCTAAAACCAAGTCATAAAGATAATGTGTATTACATGTGCTGGTTACAACCGAAAACATATATTTGTATTTTTTTTAATATTGTTAGGTTTGCAATAACGCCTGCTATGCGGATTACATTACAAAATCACAAATATACGGATACAGGTTTTTTTTGTATTATTGTTTATAATATCTACCAACTTATATGAAATGAAATAAAACAATGCTTATTATTACCTATATATATAACAGTAACCTTGATCAAATCATAGTTTTTGTGAAAAAGAACGTAAAGCTTATGATGTAATTTTATAATATGCTACAAACATTTGTTGTCAGGTATAATTTTGGAAAACATATAAGTTTTATATTAATTTATTTTAAACTTTGAACAAATTCCAAAATATAAAAAGCAATGTGGCTGAATAAAAAACACTGAAAAGAAGTCAATCATACCTTGAATTAATCATTAAATATTACAATTAAAAACATGTCAAAAGATGACAATATGATCTAAACACCTGTTTACCTAACGATGAAAGAAAAACCTGCGTTCCGAGTTGGACACGCACCGACACGTTGAAAACAACGGACGCTTCAATTTTTCACGTTGCCCGTCGCTAATCCGACTCTGGCGAGTGCCTATTCTGAACGCACGCAAAAGTCTACTAATGTTTTTTTAAAGATTTCTAAGCACTTGAAGGGCGAGAGTTACTAACAGGTTTTTTTTCAAGTTTTCGAGATTAATTCTCAATATAGAAACCCTCTACCTACGATTTCGTTCTGGTGGCCGAATGGAATAGGCATCCGGCGCGAAATCAGAAGAAATGGGTTCAATTCCCGTCCTGAACAAAAAAAATTGTACCTACTCTAATAATCTGTAAATGTGTTTTCTAGTTTAAATCGAATAAATTTAAGAAAAATATAATAATATAAAATGATATTTCTTGCACTGTCACTTATTATCTCTCTTCAACTCCCGAATTCACTCTTAACATACTTCATACACTTCTTACTTTAATAAATAAATATAAATAAACATCTATATATTAGTTCACTTCAAGATGCAGATTCTTTAAAGATCTTTAAACTTTGTGGATGTCACCGTTAAGTATGCGACAAAGCTTGGAAAATTGTATTAATACTTATTTAGACAAAAAATATAACTATGTGCATAGCTTCATTTTATTTTAATAGCCTTTTTAATGTCTCTTCTTCATCATCCAGTTCAAATATTTCATTTCAATGAAATGGTTGTGGTCAAAGGTTGAGCCTTTTTAGTAAGCAGCAATAAAGAAAAAATAAAAAAAGTACTCTGAGTCACCATTATCCTACGTTAGCGAAAACAGACTATGCGAAGTGATGAAGCATAACACGAAAATATAATATAATAGCTGTATATCAGTATATACATGGCCTTTATTGTGTGGCGTTGATCAGTTTCAGATTTTATCGTGACGTAATAAATCGTTCACCTAGGACAAAGGGTTAGTCTCTACAAAGTTCAAGGACGATTTTACGTTTAGAACTCACTTAACTTGGATGGTTCCTAAGCAACCAGAATAGGGAAACCAGAAAAACTAATTACACCGCCGCTTCGCAATGATAAAGCAAAGCCTTCGTATGGGATATTTTTATTCAGTACAAAATGAAATTCTCCGTCCCTGAACTTTCACAGAAATGTACTCTTTGTGTACATCTGTATACGGCATATTTTTCTTTGAAAAATTGGGTCGTTTTAACGTTATTGCGGAAAAATTTTTAGTAGGTACTCTGTGTAAAATAATCCACGCATAATCTCGCCGGGAAAATCCCATTATTCTGATGATCCCCTAGATTGTACAGAGGGTATCTCTGTATAATAAAAACGGAACAAAAAGCTTATTGGACATGATTTGCTCTTTGAGGCTACGTTTCGTCATGAATAAAGAATTTTTTTATACATACGGCCTTTGTGTACCTACTCGCCTGTTGGTAGAGATAATCAATGATGACCTATAATAAAAACTGACTCTCAATCATTGAATTTTTCACTTGAGCACACAATTGTATTGTAACCTACTGTTTATACCTAGGAGGTGTTATTTTTGTATGTTATTGTTACGGAACAAGCTCAAGGCCTACCTGATGTTAAGCGGATTAACCTCTGCCTATATCAAACAGATGCATTTCATCACAAGTCACGAGAATTGCACTGCGCGAGTCACTTTGAGACATACGAGTTTTTTTTAAAATATTGTTACTTAAGTTAGGTTTGCAATAACGCCTGCTATGCGGATTACATTACAAAATCACAAATATACGATAGATTTTGTTTTCCCGCACATAACTTAAATTTTTTCTCTCGTAGGTATATTTGTGATTTTGTAATACGAGTAGTTGTTAAATCTCATGTGCCGTCGGTCCCGGTGGTTTTTAGAATGACAGTCGTTATAGCACGGTATGGCATTTTACGAATGCCCGCCTGGCCAGCTACCACCCTCAAGTAGATAAGTAATTTGTAACCCATCACCTAATGGTATGTGGCCATAGCTGGCCTTAAGAAATACTAATTTTAAGTTAGCCTGAGCACCTTCGACCGCAACATGACTTACCATGAGGAGAGATATTAATGGCTAGCGTACCAGAAATTTAAAAAAACTATTTGGCGAATAATCTTATTGAGAAGTCGAAGCCATATTGTTGCCAGGTTCCAGCTATCCATACTTACTGCAACCAACGGGTCATCACCTGATTGACGACTTGTTAAGATGGAAGCTATTGCACCACTTCTCCTAAATGGAAAATCACAAATTTACTAGAGGTAAAATTATAGTCCTGTGCGGGATACGAACCCGAGTCATCCACCCCTATAGCCGGGGTATGCTCTGACCGACTGAGCTAACATGACAATGACTCATAACTCTAATTTTCCTCTGGTTCTTTAACCATCGTATGGAGATGGAGCATATAATTTTTCCTCATGTAAATTTGTAATTTTGTAATGAAAGCCGCAGTGCATGCGTTAGTGGAAAAATAAAAATATTAAAAATCTTCTCTAAATATGAAAAATTTGTCTGATTTATATTTTTTTTCTGAAAGCATTAGTTGAGAGCATGTATGGTTATTTTTTTGGAACTAGATGGCTGGCTTTGTGCTTGGTTATTTTCATATATATAAATGCCCTTAAAATGGCTTCAGACTGTGATTGTCAAAGAACCGAAAAAGTAATAAATATTATTGTTATGTTTGCAATAACGCCTGCTTGGCGAATTACATTACAAAATTACAAATTTACGAGTGAAAAAGTTGTAGTCATGTGCGGGATTCGAGCCCACGTCCATCCATCCCTTTAGCCGGGGTATGCTCTAACCAATTGAGCTAACATGACACAATGATTCAAACCTCTGTCATGTCATCTGCTGTGCACACTGCAGTCATCTGAATTACCCTACCTGGTGCAGCAGTTGCAAGGCAACACGTCATCATTGTAATGCGCAGTAAATCATTATCTCCTTGCCTTCATCCTAATTTTTATAGCTTATAGGCTAGTCTTTGACCACTATCTCACCTGATGGTAAGTGATGATGTGGTCAAAGATGTTGTTCAGGCTAATCTATAATTTCTGTGGTAGCTAGTCAGACGGGCATTTGCAAAATACGCTACTACCATGCTATTACGAATGCCACCTGGGGCAGAGGCCGCGTGGTTATGTGGGTTTCCCCGGGCATATTGCCCGGTATACCCACTAAAAACCCAGCGATGAGCCTTCGGCGTCTGTGTGGGGCGGCGCGGGTTCGCTATAGCATTCTACCGCAGCCGCACCGACGCTATTCATTGCATTCTGTTTTGGCCCGCTTTTGGTAGACCCAACACAACTTGTGATCCCCAAACTCACACACAATTTGTCTAGGGTGACGAAAGAAGGCACGCATAGCGGCGCCTTCTCCGCCCTAGTCTCTTTTTTCGGATCGGGTCAGCGAGTACATTCTCCTCCCTGACCCGCTCCACAGCCTCCTTTTGTGATATGCATTACGAATGCCACCTAGTACAACTACCGGGATCGACGGCTCAACGTGCCGTGCAAAGCACGGAAGCGCTCAGTAGTAATGTCAATAACCGTTTTTTTTTAATGTTATGGAATGGCAAACAAGCAGATGGCCCACCTGATGGTAAGCGGTTACCTTCGCCTATGGACATTTGCAACACCAGGGGCGTTACCAATGCGTTGCCGACCCTGTAGTACTCTTTTAACACCCTTCTTGAAGGAATCCATACTGTAGCTCTGCGGAAAAACGTTACATGGAAGATCATTCCACATTTTGCAGGTATGCGGTAAGAAGGAACGCATAAATCGAGCTGTATGAGACTTCCAGGACTTGATTATGTGTGGATGAGCTTTCAACCGGTGACGAGAGGTACGATGATAGAATCGCGATGCCGGTATAAGATCAAACAGCTCTTGAGAGCATTCCCCGTTATAGAGCCTGTATAATATACACTGTTACCCATATGACCGCGGCGGACGTTGCTTAACATAGCTGATCGGTTAAGAACGGCTAAGCAAACTTCGCTACGAGCGTTTCGAACTACTACTTGAACTGCTTCTATTCAGGTATGGGGTTTCTATACAATAATACGTCATAGCCTACATAAAGCACAACATAAGAAGATACTTCATAAATATTATATATTTTCACTACCAATATACAGTCATCTTTTTATGGGATTGCTTCAGTAAGTAGTATCACATTACATCATAACCCGATCCACGTCCACAAATAAGTTATATAGTGATATACACCCCTATGATTAGTGGAGAGCGGTTTACCATAATCTCTACTCTAGGCAAGCATCTTGGGGATCGCAGTGTAAGGTGGCAGTTCTTCCGAAGGCGCTGCTGCCTACCATGTGGTATTTTTCCCTTCAAATAGCCTCTTACGACACCCATAGGAAGATATAGGGAGGGTACAATTCTCGCTCAGCAGCGTAAGTATTATACCTGCTACAAATTCTGGTAGCCAGGGTGTTAGATGGTAAGATACCCAGTTGTGCGCCCTATGAGCAGCAACATCCCACTCGCAACCAACGGTGAGTGGTGGCATGCTGCTACCTGGGCGCACTTCCCCTTGGTGCATTTTTCATTTATCTGCGACAACCGCAAGTCTACCGCATCTGTCTGATCAATGTTTTATTCCCGGGTTATTCGTAGTTCCCGGGTAAAATCGAACTACCTCATTTGAAAAATAATACAAAACAAAACTTCGGAATTCCGGGCAACGGTAATAACTCCGGGTTTCGGACGTTTGCTTCCGGGATTTGACCGTAAAAGTAAGCGCGGTCTGAATTTATTACGGAATGGGTTTCAAGATTTCTTCAGGATTGCGAGAGGCTCCCGGAATTTCAGATTTCACTATTTTCTCAACCATATCTTGCCTCAAGGTCATTTATATTTAGCAGGACTTAAAGTATAAAAACATATCCGTCCGAGGACTAAAGTACTTACACATTTTGTTTTTTAATTTGAGGGCTAAATTTTTGTGTCGTGTGAGAATCGAACCCGCATCCCCCAATTCCGCGCCGGGTGCCTAAACCACTCGGCCACTGGAGCAGGGAAATTTTGTGCTGTAATCGTACTACTTAACCGTTTTTATGGTTCCGTACCCAAAGGTTAAAAACGGGACCCTATTACTGAGACTTCGCTGTCCGTCCGTCTATCACCAGGCTGTATCTCAAGAACGGTGATAGCTAGACAGTTGAAATTTTCACAGATGTTGTACTTCAATTGCCGCTATAACAGCAAATACTAAAAATAAAATAAAATAAATATTTAAGGGGGGCTCCTATACAACTAACTTGACTTTTTTACCGTTTCTTGCTCGATACTAATAACGGTGACAGGTAAACGCTATAACTATTCACAGAATATTTAGTTACGGTACCCTTCGTGCACGAGTCCCACTCGCACTTGGCCGGTTTTTTATTCTAATTAGCTATCGCGATACGATATAGCACGTGTTGTCTAATCAACAAAATTCAAACCCAGCACTTCAAACAGTGTTTTAACTGGGTACACGCCCGTCCATGCGACGCCGCATTTGTTGGTCGGCGTGATTGGTTATCAAACTAGTTTGTGTTTGTCGTGTCGATCTCATCATATTCAAATATTTTTATCTACCGACTTCAAAAAAAAGGGGAGGTACTCAATTTGTCCGTATTTTTTTTGTGCATAAAATTTGTAATTTAAAATGTGAAGTATAGGGAAGGCCTAATTAAATATTGCATCTGCATTTATTCTTGTTCAGTGGTAGATTTAATTGTTCTTTCTCGTAGCTGATAATAAAAGATAAAAATTCACTAAATATGAGGGTATCTAATGTTGTCTTAGGTTTTTGTGATTATTATACACTAGCTTTCCGGCCGCGGCTCCGCCCGCAGATTTATCGGTTATCGCGTAAAACCATTAACCCATTGGCATCGGCGATAATGATAACAATAGAATTTCATTCATAAATAGTACGTAGTGGTCCTGACGATGCCAACATATTAACCTCTTTTTGCGCAATTGGATAAAACTATCATATGGCCTTCTCCGTGTTTCAAACTATTTCCATACCAAATTTCATCCTAATCGGTCCAGGAGTTTCAGAGCCCAGAAACAAACAAACAATCAAATTTTTCCTCTTTATTATATTAGTTTAGATAATAATTTAACAACTAGTACCTATTACTAGTCTAGTAAATAATCGTGGTCACCATCAGACGATTGACAAAACATTTTTGTTGCACGCAAATGCGACAAGCAACAACAATCAAGCAAAAAACAAAAAAGCAAGCAACCGAATTTGTGTTCAAGCAACAAAGAAATTAGGATGAAGCGTAAATATTATCAACCCAGCACCTCAAGATTCCAAAGCAGCGCTTTCGATTCACCAAAAGATAAAACAGAACATTTCTAATAAACAATCACACACACAAAAATATTAATCCAGATTTGAAGCTTGCAAAGTCCACGCTCTTTCAAAGTCCATAATGTGAGTTGATGACAGACCATTACCTTTTGACGCAGCAAAAAGATAAAATTGCTCGCTGCTGTCACATCAAGATGCAAATTATCTGACCCGGGGTATTTACTTTAACTCTAATTTACCCCGTAAATACCACAAGGGTGAGCGAAAGGAGCTTTTACGCTCTTTTTCACTTCTACCCTCTTTTTAACCGGTTTTCTGTCAAAGGGAAGTTGGTGTCTCGCTGTCGTGAGGGAAAATGTAGTTGGTAACTTGTTTGAATACAATTTAGGATAGGATCGTCTTAGAGCTTTTTTATAAGTTTTTTGTAGGAGCATAGTTTCTTATGCTCGTTATACTTTTAGTTTGTTGATTGGTTTGTTAAGAATATGTTTAAAATTTATATATTCAAAATTTAAGTGTACGTTTCAATATTTTATTCAAGCAACTGTATACCCATTTAAAATTAATACGCATATCTACAACATGATGATATAAAGAATTGAGCTTTGAAGTGGATATAGAAAGCGTAATAATTTTAAGCATTTACACATCTTTCTGGTGATGTTTTTGAACGCATGCCAATATTTCAAAAGCTGATTAATGAACTATTTGCAAGTTATTATAGGTATTATTACTCCATTATAATACTAATATTTCATTATTATCCCCCATGGGGTGCCGGGATAGAATGCCACCCCCAGTCCCGTGGGTGTCGTAAGATAGCAGCGCTTTCTGATGAACCGGTTATCTGATACTGCGATCCCCAAGACGCCTGCCAAGCGTGGGTAGTTACCTATTATTGCAAACCCCCCTTAATGGGAGTGTTCAGAGGTGGACAATCCGGCTGACATAGTAAATGCTAATATTGCGCGATTCATCATCTTCCTACCATTTACGCCGTACTTATGTGGTCGGTAATATATTATGTTTTCACTTACAACAACGAGGAACACAATGAGATATTGGAGAAGATCATGTCTTCGATCCTATGTGCCCTGTCTGTTTTTTTAGATAGTGCTTCTAAGATATTAAAGAATCCTTTTGTACGCTTAATGTTCAACAAAAATTGATTAAGGTGAACGTGATTAGCTTATTTTTTTCATTATTTCCCTTCGTCTGTTTTTAAAACTTTTAACAAGATATGGAATAGTAGCTATATTTTTAAGCCCTTGATTATTTTTACTGAGTTTTTTATACATTTTATTTTTTATTCCTGATAGGTTAGCCTTTGACCACTATCTCACCTGATGGTAAGTGATGATGTGGTTGAAGATGTTGTTCAGGCTAACCTAGAATCACTCGATTTCAAGGACAGCTGCCGGAACACACCGTTTGGTGCTTGGCGCCAGATTCTCTACTCGAGGGTGCTAGCCAGGTGGGCATTTACAAAATGCCCTACCACCATGCTATAACGACTGCAAACCTAAGACAACAACCGAGACCATGCCCTCCAAAGCTCGGAAGCGCTTATTATAAGTAATGTCACTAGCGGTCAGCCTTCCAACTCATGACCACGGCGGACGTTGTTTAACTTTGCTGATCGGTTAAAAACAGCTAAGCGAGTTTCGATACGAGCACTTCGAAATTTTATTTTAAAATAACCGTCTATCATCGACAATCTAAACATCTTTGTTTTAAAATTCCAAAAGCATACAAAGTCCGTTCCCTAAACACAAATATCCTTCTTATACCTATATACCTAACATAATTTCCTCTTAAAACGCAGAGCTGCTATAAAACAATTCTACCTCACAAACCGCTGTCTATAAACATTTCCACCTTATAAAGAGCTACCCTGCTTTGAATACAAAAGACATTTGAAATAAAATTTTGACTGTGGATTAAAAGTAAACATTAGGAATGGGGGTAATACTGTATAACGCCTCGCGTAGGCAAGGGCCAAATCATTTTTGAAGCGAACTACCTGCTTGTAGCTAGTGGTGTGGCCATAAAGAAGACGATGTTAAATTAAAGTTATTTTCGAAAATATTGTGTTCTACAATGTGATGTGAATTGAATCAAATGAGTGTTTGTGATTTCTCCCCAACTTTATGGCTCCTACATGTATGACTTATTGAAATGTATTTTTGTAATATCTTCCTAATTTAGTATTGAACGAAACGACAGTTTGTATTAACAGAAGGCAATATCAAAAAACTGATGGCAAATAATGGACAGTAGTTTAGATACAAAATTACAACAAAAGATAAAATATAACTACGAGCAAGCTGTTTGTAAGGTTTTTTGCTAATAACACAGCGTTAATGCAAAAACTGCACCGACCCACGGGGGGTCGGGCTAAAATATCATACCCCCATCTCAACCCGTGGGTTTCCCTAAGAGGCGACTATGGGTAACACACCAGAGGGTGGGAAGCAGCACTTTCTGAGGAACTGTGCCAAGCGTGGGGACTATGGCAAACGCCCCCATATTGGGAGAGGCCTTGTTCAGTACTGGACTCTCCAGCTGATACAGTAATGAATAAACTACAATGTTAGATTAGTTTAGTTACATTGATGGTATTCAAAGAAGGTACTGAAATGCCAAATTTCTTGTGGATGAATAGCTGGTAATAATCTTCACAATGACAGTTAATGTCATCAATACTATAAGTATAAAAATCTAAACGTCAGTAACGTGAATATTACGAGTATATTGAACCTACAAGTACCTATAAAACTTAAACTTTCTTCTAGTTATATAATACATATAGATAACTAAAAAAATAGGGAGAAAAGAAATGAGAGGATATACAAAATGACGCTTTTTTAAGAATAAACTCCTGGTATACGTTGCTGGTATATAGTTTTCAACACCAATAATTTTGATATATTAATTCAAGCTACTTTTTAACAAATATATGCCTAAGCAGAGTGGTTGTGTATATGGCCGAGCTTCAATGGGGTCTGAGCATTTTCTGTTTCATAATACATAAAATCCTAATCGCTGGTTCCGTGGCCGTGAATGTAATGTTTTGTATTAATTAACTCAGTGTAATTAAAGTACCGTGCAAGCTAGCCGGCCTTGCCTGGTTTTAATGGAGACACAGTGTTTTGTGTTTGGACCCAGTGCTACGAAAATATGAGGCAATGCCTGGATCATTATTTGATCGGGATATTAGTATTAATTTGACTATGTTCCTGAAACGGTATTCTCATTTAGATTGTAGATTCCAGTTTTATAAAAGACATTAAGATACTATAGGGTTAACTTTATGGGAAGGGGTAAGGTAAGGTTCCATATCAATTAATTTTCTCTTTGTGTGTCGGTCTGTATGACACTGTCACTTTAGAGTAGAAAACAGTTAAATTCGGTAAATGTAAGATTAGAACTAACGGGGATGAAAAACCACAACTGGTATGTTGTAAACCGAAATTCAAAATAATTTGACAATATGAGGTTTTAATACCATTTGTCAAAATAAATTTTATTATGTGATTTTTCGCTTAGCACGCGATATTGCTTCTAATCATAATTAGAAATATCCGTTCTAGACCTTAGGTCTTCACAGCGATGGTGTTCATTCATAAATTCAGGATATCTGATGTAGGCTGATGCGCAAAACATTATCTAACAACGTAATTAAAAATAAACGTAATTAAAAATACCCCAGGGATGCCTGGCCTGCAGGTTATGCACTAAAGGCAAAGATTAAAGATTAAACCAAACTATGTTTAACTGACTTTCAAAAAAGGAGGAGGTTCTCAGGTCGACGGGTATAATATATTTTTTTTTTGTGTATGACTTCGCATATTTATTTACAGAATAGTCCGATTTTGATGATTATTTTTTTTATTGGGAAGGGTATACCTTCCAAGTATTCCCATATCTACAAATTTCATCGAAATCCGTTGTGTAGTTTATAAGTTTTAGTCAATGAACTGAAAAATGTATTCGCTTACCTGGATGATTTAATGGCATTGGCTGTTAGTAACGATGAACACTATTATAGGCTAGTGAATGATATTGTAAGTAGTCTTTATTACTAAAAAGAGAATAAAAATATTTAAAAAACTGAACCGACTTCTAACACAGAAAAGCATTAACTCAAGGAAGGCGGACCATGCTATAATATGAGGTAAGTATACCTCTCATTATAGCACCTATAGGTGTTTTATATCAGCATTGTATACCGACTTCCACAAGTTTTTCATACTTTTCACTAATGGAAGTGTGTTCCTTTTTTTAATATTTTATAAATACAAACAGAACCACAGCAACAAACTAATATAAACACTGTGTCTAAAACATAGTAGTTGGAGCACCATCCCTGTGTTGCTCAAAACCGTGAGGTTAATAAGCTTTTTGTCTTTATGACCACCGACAAAATTGCTCTGTGTTTCTGACACTCAGTTCTGGAGCTCATTTGCGTGTGAATTGCCTCAGATCTTTTGAATTTTAACGGTTATTTTATTAAAACAAAGGATTGCGTAGTGTTCGGTGTGCCTAGGGGTCCGGTGGGTGATTATATTATATCGCTGTGGGTTTATTTCGCTGGGAATCTCGTTTATGAGCGGTATTTCGATTTATGTTTGCTGAAATCACTATTGTATTTTGTGAGAGTCGAAATTTTAATTATCTTTAAGTTTAATTGTAAATATTTTATTCTTATATTTTTATTAGATCTTGGGAATTAATTATATAAAGTACGGTTTTTAACATCATTTATCTATTAAGGTTTAGTAATTCAGTAAAGTAAGACTTTTTTGTTGAAATTTCAATAACTTTAGTTCAAACCTCATTTCTGATGTAATCCTTCAGAGGAACTCCGATCATTGCCCTCTCCATAGCTCGATGAGTGAACTTTACTTGTGAACTTTAAATTAGTGGACAAGTCGTACTGTGAGTGTCCACTTCTCGCCACCGTATGTCATGACAGGTTGAACTCACCCCTTGAAGACATTCGTCTTCAGGCTTTACGGGATATGTAACGAAAGCCTTCGCCTCCTATTACATGACCTAAAATCATAACAGGTAAAATGTGAGTCTAAAAAAAATTCCAAAATCTATGTGAGGAAGACTATAGTGTAGCATATAATCATCTCAAATAAACATCTCCGGCTTTTAGTAGATAATAAATCTATATATAGCTATTTATCTATATTACCCATGGGGTGCCAGGCTAGAATGTCCCCCTTCATCTCTACCCATGGGTGTCGTAAGAGGCGACTAAGGGTATCTCTCACTGCGATCTCCAGGACGCCTACCTAGCGTGGGGGTTACGGAAAACCCCTCCTAAATTGAAGAGGCTGTCAATAGCAATGGACAATGCGGCCAACACAGTAAATATATTAATTAAATAAATATGATATCTTCTACACTACTAGCTAACAATTATTGCCAATGTAAATTAGCCTGCCTTAAAACTGTAGCCAAAACTTATAAGATTTGCCTTTGACTACAATCTCACAGGTCTTCATGCTAAATGATGCTGTAGTCAAGATTTTGTTCAGGCTAACCTAGAATTTCTGGCTCTCAAGGACAGCTGCCCGAACATACCGTTAGGTACTTTTCTACTTGAGGGTGGTAGCTAGCCCGGCGGGCAAACGTCCTACCACTATGCTTAACGACTGCCATCGCAAGATAACAAACGTGCCCTCCGAAGCACGGAAGCTCTCAGTAGTGACTGCGAATGACATTGGTCAGTAGCAGTCACCCATCCAAATCATGACCGCGGTGGACGTTGCCTAACTTAGCTGAAAACTAAGAACTGCTGAGCAAACTTCGCTACGAGCGCTTTAAAAAATACGCATTAAAAAGCCCTTCGCCTCCTCCAACCCATTCTCACACAATCATTTTATAACTTTTCTAGCTAACACAGCGAAGACCTAAGTAATTAATGCACTAGACCGCTCAAGGGGTCAACGACACTACCACATGATGTCCCATCCAAGTGACTTCCTGTGCACACTTTATTCTGTGCCATGTGCGAATTATTTTAATGGCTAATCTCGGTACTCGTGGGATTCTATGGGGATCGCTTGGTGCAGGAGAAAAACAAGAATTAAAACATTTGTGAACTAAGGCGACTCATTGAAACAAACGAGTTCTTGAAATGAAGGGTTCAATTTCAAAACGTATTCCATGTTTTTTAACTATATCGTATTGTTGGTTCTTTGTTTATGGCGAAAACGGCTCATTCTATAAAAAATATCGTCCAAATCGTACTTGCCAGCCGAAAGAGTTTGATAGAGTATGGCGGATTGCCTAACATAATTTGTTTAGAGTTCCTAAGATAAAAAGGTTAAAAAAAACGGGGCCCCCTACAAGAAAAGTTATTTTTAACGTTTTGTTTTTATCTCTATCGTAAAAACGGTAGTATATATAAAGGAATAACAAGAACTTTGTTGATGAAGATGATTCAAATTTTTATTGTATTACGAAGAGAAAAGTTTGCCAATTATCAATGAAAAATGATATCTTCAAATGTCCCCCACGAGCATGCTGACAGATGTCGATTCTTTCATCGAAATCAAGGCTGGAAATGCGGTTACGGTCAATGAATGGTGAAATTCTAGCGCGGCACCACACGCACTGAGAAAAATCTAAAGTCAAAAGCGCCCTAAGGATGGCCAATTTATATGGTATAAGGCGAAAAACCGACCAAACGTAAATACGTACAAAAACGCCTTCCAACTAGAAGGCGTTAAACGAGGTCAGTGAAGGCGAATGTTTCTTTTCGGCTTCATTTAAGGTGTATTTTGTGGTCTTACTTAAATATTGACTTTTGATAAGGCTGATTACGTCGTACGTTATAGTGATAATCACCGTATATAAACCGCCGTAAAAGTAAGGTATATTTTATGGTCAATACTGCAATTATTATCGTATAACAAGTTGCAATTCTGAAAATACTTTACGGAAGGCGCTTTTGACGGTTGTGTTTATTATAAAACATGGTACATTTTTATTGATTGGTGAAAATCATCTTAAGAGTTGTGAATTCATCTTACGTAGTTACAATTCAACGGTAAAAGGTCAAATTTGATTTAAGCCTTTAAGACGGTTTTCTCAGTGCGGGCAAGCAATGATAGCTAAGCGGTAATAGCTGTGGACTGCCGTGCCGCAGGTCCATGGTGCGATGCCCACCGCCATCTTCGTCATCGCATGGCATTATGCGAATGCTCGCCTGGCTAGTTACCACCCTCAAGTAGAAAATCTGTTGCCAATCTCCTAACAGTGTGTTCCGACAGCAGCCCTTGAGAGCCAGTAAAATTACAGGCACATAAAACCTTTTAGTAATTGATATGGTTGAAGATGGTGAACTGATTTTCACACAGAATAGCTGCTGGAATACACTTTTATATGCTTGGCGATAAATTTACTACGTAATACATGGAAAGGAGTGATCAGCCTATTGTATCTACGAGTTTAAAGTACTATTCTAATCCACAAGTTTTTATTATTATTATTAGTATAGTGTGTAAGTACACACATATAGAGTTTTTTTTAATGTTATTGTGACAGGACAAGCTCGAGGCTCACCTGATGTTAAGTGGACTAACCTCTGCCTATAACAGATGCATTGTCGTCACAAGTCACGAATTGCACTGCGCCTGTCACCTTGAGACATAGTTGTTAAGTCTCATGTGCCTGCAATTTCACTGGCTGTCAAGGACTGCTGCCGGAACACAGCGTTAGGTGCTTGGCGACAGATTTTTTACTTGAGGGTGGGCGCTAGCCATGCGGGCATTCGCAAAATACCCTTCAACCATGCGGTGAAGCTCAAGCCCGCGACGGGATTCGAACCATTGACCTGCTGTGCAGCAGCCCATAGCCAATGCCACTGAGCCCTCATTGCTTCAGTTTATAAGTATAAAATGGTGTTGATGTCCTAGGTACCCATGTCGAATATATAGTGTACAAAAATCTCAAACGGTAATTTCGAAATAAAGATGTTTTAAGCAGATACGTAGTATATGATATAAAAATAAAGCATGTGAATATGACATAACATATGAATGATTCGCGCCCGTCTGTCTGTCTGTGTCACTCTAGCAACACATGTTCGCGATTTTAATTATCTGTAACGGCGACAAATGTTAACGCTATTTATGGCGATATGAATTAAAGAGTAATAGGGCTGTGAATAGTTAAAAAATAAAGTATAATTCGTTCGATACTTTTTGTGTATCTTACGACTCAAGATTGGTGTGGTACATTACTATACTCGTGCATTTCTGTATAAAAAACATACAAAATGGATTTTTTCACTTGTCATGCTCGTAATGGTTTTGTTTATGCCCGGTGTTAACGGACTAAAACGGCTTTTTATACTCTAGTGCACAAAATTCTGATTTTATGAATTGATTTATATTTTATGATATGATTTTTTTTAATAGGTTTAATTTGTATTTTTTTTTCTAAACAATATAGAACATTGTTCAAATAACTTATTCTATTATTAACTATTTATGTAAATGCCAGGGTTCCACGGTATGAATCTCGCCGAGGGGTTGAGCTAGGGAGGTAGAGCGTTTTCCAAATCCTAGTCTGGCTGGCTAGCTATCACCCTACAGTAGAGTGTCACCGTGCCCCTCACTGTGCTTTCGCAGCTGCTGTATTTGAAAGCCTGTTCCGATCCTAGTTTATGCCTATCAAGACACTCGACTAGACAGTGAAACCGTGGTCAAAAACTAACCTACCGGTTGCATTTTAATAAGCAATTTGTTATATGCGGTATCACATACATTTAGTCCAAAAAGTATCGGGAATAGATTATTTGCTTATGGTCCCAAATTCAGTTTATTTTTTGTTGTTTTTAGATTGACTGTTTTCCATTTTGGCGTGGGGTTGGTTTGAGTTGCATCTGTTATTTAGACGGCAGTGCTATATTTAGTTATATCATATCTATATTCATTCGCAAAAAGCCCTCCCACCATGCGATGAAGCTTAAGCCGGCGGTAGGGATCGAACCATGGACCTGCACCGCAGTCCATAGCTGTAACCGCTCGGCCATCATTGCTTCAAAAATGTCACCAAAATCCGTTTATTCGTTCCGTATGTACTGCCTTCATTCAAATAGCACTGTAGACATAGAAACAACATGAATATTTGTAGTATCAATAAGTTCCACAGGAGCACTTTTTACAGACATCCAACTTACAACTTTTCTACGATATAAAATTAAATAACTCCAACCACCACATGCAAAGCCACAAATCATTCCACGGATGTTCATATAAATAAAAAAACTACGTCACCGGCCGGAAGCCGATGATTGTTCCATATGGAGCCTTGTTGTCTTGAATTGATATGATTTCATTCATTAGCACTCATAATCGACCGTTGTGTGGTGGTGTTTTGCTGGGACGCGAATGTACTGACTTCATACTGGCTGGATCAACTGGCAGTGGGGTCAATTCTGATGTTTCGAACGTCTTTCTATTGCAAGGCATTGGCTTCTGAAACAAGTACCTATAAATTAATGAAAAAAAGGAAAAACCAACTGCAAATCATTTATTTTCGTCAAACGTTTTATCGTTTCATTAATACTAAAGTCAACTATATATATTTATGGAATCGATTTTTAAAGCTCTTCATTTTCATACCCAAATCGATGAGTGTAGATTTAAAAACAAACACCATATGGCATCTAAAATTCTCCAGTTTTTATGTGCTTGTGTCACTTGTACTATGAAGACGAATCCAGTAACCTCTCATACAAGAGACCTTACGGTGGAATAAAGAAACTCACAAACATGAACCCTGAAAACATAACACTCCTTTGTGGGCAGTCGTGTAGTAAAACTTTCCAAGTCTTGGACTCGCTCTCCGAGGGTACCTATTCGGTATATATTGTACCTACCTATATTTATTCTATGCATATAGATAATTTTTTTTAAAACCGTTCCGGATTTGTTCGGGATTACGTACTTTGCCGGTTTTTAGGGAAAAACTAAAAGCGGTGCCCTAATAATGAGGCTCTGCAGTCTGTCTGTCCATCCGTGTGTCACTGGTGTCTAGCTCATAAACTGAATGGGTAAGAAAACTGAGAAATTTAGTTATTAGGTGTAAAACGATAACCTTAAGACGATTGTTAGATTTGAAATTGAATTCAATTGTTTTTAAGGGGACTCGATGAGTAGGCGACCGAATTATATAAACTTTTTTTCAACCATCATGTGAGGTGTCATTATCTAAAATTCGATGAGTAGAGTACAAATAAGAATATAAAGAAATGGGATGATTATGATTGGTATAAATATGATTTCACTTTGAAAACTATAACGAGTTTTATCCTAATCCTAATAACTTTTTAGGAATAACTTTATCAAAACAGTCCGAAACTGATCCGAATCTTTCCGGTAAATATAACGCGGGTCCTAGCAAGATCCTAATAATATAATATAAATATGATTTTTAACAAAAGCACATAATATAAGTATTATACGTATGTACAACTCATTGCCAAGTCATATTACGAATCTGAAGCAGTAATGGCTCAGTGGCATTGGCTATGGACTGCCATGCAGCAGGTCCATAGTTCGAATCCCACCGCGGGTTTGAGCATCACCGCATGGTGGAAGGGCAAGGGTTTTGCGAATGCCCGCCTGGCTAATGACCACCCTCAAGTAGAAAATCTGTCGCCATGCACCTATCAGTGTGTTCCAGCAGCAGTCCTTGAGAACCAGTAAAATTATAGACATATGAGACCTTACCACTGTACGTCTCAGTGTGACGGGCAATGCAATTCGCATCTGTTATTGACAGAGGTTTGTCCACTTAACATCAGGTGAGCCTCGGGCTTGTTCCGTCACAATAACATAAAAAAAAAACATTGACTAATACTTAAACAAAGCCTAGTTTTATAAGTCAAGTCACGTTTTTATGACTATAATGAGTTTATTATTAGCTTATACCTAATAATAAACTCACTGACATTGATTATAGTAAATTCAAATAGGTAATGGTACTTATGCTTTATCTGTAAAATTGGTAATGAACAGATTTTAATGGCGTTACCTTGCGGAAGTCCTTAAGTAATAATAGCAAATATACTCTCGATCCTGCGCCCGAAGAGTCAAGACCTCCTGAGGAACATTCGTGTAGAAGCGACACTCGTCAAAAAATGTTCCGGTTTGGCTATGTGGCGCTTATGACGTCACGTCGTCTTAACAGGAAAATAACCTGAAAAATAACCAAAATAGTTGTATGTAGGTAATGATGGGGTTGAAATTTTGTTCAGGCTAACCTAGAATTATTGGCTCTGAAGAACAGCTCCCAATACAGACCGACAAGGCAGACGGGCATCAGCAAAATGCCCAACTACTATGCTATAATGACAGCAATCCTAAGCCAACAACCGGAATCGACGCCTTAACGTGCCCTTCGAAGCACGGAAGCGCTCAGTAGTAATGCCACTAGCGGTCACCCATCCAAGATCCAAGTAGTAATAGCGGGCATTGCGCTTAACTTAGGTAGTGCAGTGCTTGCCATAATAACTCATACTCTTAAAATGTCTAATCAGCTGCTTATTACGGTTCATAAGATTCCTAGACAAAGAACAATACAGCAGACCTAGGTACCCTTATTTCTCTATGTCCTTTCCTTCATCGGCTTACAAGAGGCATAGGTACATAACACTCAGAATATATTATAGGAACGTAGCGTGTGCATTAATTTCAAACAGCGACCATGCACTTCAGTGTATGGTCATGTGGATTTGTATGGAAATGTTGTTGAGAGTACGAGTACCTGGTACCAACATTTACTAACCGAATGAAACGACCTAAGAATGAGGGCGCTAAGATGTAAATAGCTTTCTTGTGTACCTGAGCAGCTACACCCTATTCACATTGTTTTAGTATCCATGTCATTAAAATTATACATACAAAACCCATTAAGGCCATAGACAGAAGGGTGAGAAAGAAGCAAGACCTAGACAGACCTAAATCACCATCTGGATTTGTCAAATACATATGGTACCAACGGAAACTAGTACTCAAACTATAAAGTCTTCAGCACAGTAAGCGCGAGACGTACGCTTTGCGATAACGTTTGAGAGCAGATGAACGGAAGCCGACCGAACAGTTGTTTTGTAAGTATAGAAACTATCTGCTGACTGCGAGTTCATTAGCGTTAACGATACCTTCAATCCTAGAACACGTAACGCTCGGCAGTCATTACCAATCGAGTGCTCGAGTTATCGTTTTCAACTGATGTTCAATAGAATCCACCGGTTGTGCGATGGAGCAATGGTTTACGTTCGTTGAAGTAATGCAAAAAAAATTGAGGCAGACAAAAGACAGGTACTGCCAAAGCAGTCGTCAAAAAACATTAAGTCGAGGAATCGTCTTGCACCAGACGAAATTTGGCCGTTCAACTGACCATTTGCAGCGGTCATGTCTGCTTAAACTTTCTTGTGAAGATTGTAGCTCGCTGTGTAGGTATATATGAGCTTTAGGCTAAAGCTCATCTTTTAATCATTTAGCTACTTCAGGCTGTGTGGGTAAGGATATTGTCCTAACAGATCACACTATATGATTTTGGCCTCCATAATTGATCTGTTAATTGCTACGATCTGCGTAAGATAAATAAATTATTAAAGACGTCGGCTAAACTTATACATGGCAGAATGATAAAAAATAATCTATAGTACCTAACTATAAAATTATAAAAAAAAATATCGCATGATCTAAAACATACATATCTATATATAATTATATTATATTATTATTTATTATTATATTTGAAATAATACAGGTCTCCTACCTTACTCTCTATAACGTCTTTACTTGTAATGGAGCTGTAAGGATTTGAAGAACCATGACAAATTAACAAACTTTATTTATTTTATCGGAAACATATTTCAATTAATGTATTGATATTTCAATATGAGTATTTTCAGTTTTAGGCAACGGGCTACTTACGCTAGATGAGACGCATAATAAATCACATTAACTCGCTCTGAATTGCGACAAAATTTTCCCATGTTTATATTGAAATAATCATGATTTGGGACAAACATTTAATTATTTTTTTTAATGTTATTTTGGCGGAACAAGCTCGAGGCCCAGGCTTGAGACATAGTTATTAAGTCTCATATGCCTGTAATTTCACTGACTCTCAAGGACTGCTACCGGAACACACCGTTAGGTGCTTGGTGACAGATTTTCTACTTGAGGGTGGTCGCTAGCCAGCTAGCATTCGCAAAACGCCCTTGCCACCGCGGGCTTGAGCTTCACCGCATGTGGGAACATGCGGTGAAGCTCAAGCCCGCGGTGGGATTCGAACCATGGACCTGCTGCGCGGCAGTCCATAGCCAATGGTACTGAGCCATCACTGCTTCTAAATTTTATTTGGTTGGGCAGGGGAGGAGGCTCGAGCTGTGAAAGGAACATTGATGCATCATAAAGGGCCCCTTAACCTTACTCCCTGGGTTGCAAGTCCCAGGTAACTTGACTTGGACACAGGCCCAAGTCAAGGTGCCTGGCTGCCTACTCTGCAACGCTATGGACCCGCCATCTTATAGCTATGGCAAACATATTTAAATCACTTTATTATGTGGGTATAGTTTTTGTGTGAAGTTTAGAAAGAACTTTTTAAAACCTTACGTACTTAAGAATTCATTTTCAAGTTCATTTTTCTTATGGTTCCAGTAGAGTGGTACTTATCATTTAGTACCACAAACATACATGATCACAACGTTTACATTTCTCTTTTGTCAACCAATGAAAAAACGCCCACCTTCCTCCTGACTGTGCTGAGGGCTTAACAGACTCCCAACAGATGGTATGATAGCTACCACATCTATCAATTTGAAATTTAATTAAAACCCTATCAATAACTGATACGATCAAAAATACCCCAAGCATCTGACCGTTTCATGTTGAGGGTTCAACGGTGGGTGAGGTTTCTCCTCTCCTGGTACTCTCTAAGCAAAAAGATTCTTCCATCCGTTGAAAATTGTTTTCAAAACTTTTTGTCATAAAGATTAACTATTTTTTAAACTTTTTTTGCAGAATAAGTATTTTTCTTAATATGTGGAACTAAACGCATGAATTTCAAACAAAACATAGATTCAGGCGTTACTTTGCGGATATCCATATTTAATAATAATAAATATTTTTAAAATATTTTAAGAAAACATCAAGTTATTATTTTAAGACAACAACCGGGACCGACAGCTTAACGTGCCCTTCGAAGCACGGTAGCGCTCAGTAGTAATGTCACTAGCGGTCACTCATCCAACTCCTGACCGCGGCGGACGTTTCTTAACTTAGCTGATCGATTATGAACGGCTAAGCAAAATTCGCTACGAGCGCTTCAAAATCAGATTTGAGTTTTGAATGCGACGTATACAGAAATTATTCGCTGAAAAGAAAAGTTAATGAAGCGCTCTCATTTTGGCTATCAATATCTAAGTGATTCGATCGGAAATACCCCAAGGCTCTGACCGTACAAATTAGAGACGCAAAAATTGAATAACCCTCCAGTGGCCCGATCGGCAATATCAATGACGTTTAACCCTAAACATAATCGGGACGGATCGAAACTACCTCGGGGACATCGGGGTCGTTTTGTACCCCGCGCGAAATTGCAAAGTATTCTTTTGGGTTCCTTAACTTAGGGGTAAAACGGAACATTTATCTGACTTATTTCAGTATATCTAATCCGGCCATAAATTCTGTTACAAATGAAAATGCATTATTTTTATGAAGTAATTTAATAGTAATAAAACTTATATGGACATATTTAAAGTTTCAGAAAAAAATAAAAACTATATGTGAAATAGCGCAAAATCGAAAGAAGTTTTTAAAATAATAAACGCATTGCAAATTCAAATTGATTAAAAAGTTGAAAAAAGTTTTTATGTTTGTGCGTTAAAGTCAATGCCTTACATGACTGCTTATTGTAAGTTGTGACTTTTAAAATGACAACTCATTGTTTCACAGAATGTTCGAGTAAGTTCTGGTTATACTACCCAGAACTTAAAATAACTGAATGATAAAAATTACAGTTAACATGCAGCGCGTTTCAAGCTTTAACCGATGGATAGGCTAAATCGATGACTGTGAAACGCAAAGATAGTGTATTATTTACTAAATATGTTCTGGGTAGTATAATCGGAACTTACTCGAACATTCTGACACAGGCCCTTAATCTATATAAATTCATACTATTCGTATAACAAAAGATCATATACTCACTTGTTTATTTATTCCTTAAAATTAAAGATTCTTAAGGCGCCTCAGCAGGTGGAGTCCGGAGCTAAGTCACATTTTTTGTTTCCTTTCAGTACGGAGGAAGAAGACTTTCTTGTTTTATAGTTATGCTTATCCAGCCAGTCCAAACGCTATAGTGCTTACAGCGTAAACAATTACGATTTTTTATATGGCCCAAAGCAATCGTTTCTCAGAGTTTCATCATAGTTTAACCAGAAAAGTTGTTCGACTCGAAGCCCGTTTGAGATTGAAATGAAGACCATAGTCTGGATACGAAGATCGTGATTCGTGTTCGCGTTTTGCGAACGCCCGCCTGGCTAGCTACCACCCTGAAGTAGAAAATCTGTCGCCAAGCACCTAACGGTGTGTTCCGGCAGCTGTACTTGAGAGCCAGTACTTCTAGGTTAGCCTGAACAACATCTTCGACCACATCATCACTTACCATCAGGTGAGATAGTGGTCAAAGGCTAACATATCAGGCATAAAAAAAAATACGCCCAAGGTGCGCTATGTAAAATGTATAGGTATACTGTAGCAAATCAATTCGTAGCCACATAGTAATACACATATACCTAATACAGACGCGATTTTGATAATATATATTGCAAGTTAGTCATTGTGCTTCCTAGTCAATAAACGTTTTAGGTAAATTTTTAAATAGACGTTTTGATTTCTAGGCAACATGATCAAAGAGCTTTAATAATTATATTTTCTTTAATTAATCAACGCACTCTGGACACGCTAGATATTTGCCATAGTGTGCTGTGGCACGTGCGTTGCGCACGCACACATACAAGCCGCGTTTGGTATACCTACCACTCTATGGAGTCAAACTTCTTCCTGGTTTTATATCCATCTGAGTTAAAGATGGATTGAGACATCTATGATAAAGAGATTGATATAATTAATTTCGACAAGGCAATGACAACTCATTTGGTTAAGCCGATATTTAGAGGCAGAATAATTCAAAAATAATTCAATTAGCCTTAATAGACATCCCACGTAGAATTGTAATGATCAAAAATTTAGTCACCTAAAACCTGATAATCTAGTATTGCATTAAAATTTTAGTAATTGAGATAAAAATTAAAACTTGGTAATAATTATAAAACAATATTCTTTTATTTTTACCCGGACTCTGCAAAGTTAAGTTTACTTCGCACTTGACCGACTTTTTTTGCAATAAAATTGCTCCCTTGCTTTAAAATGTGGGGTCGTTCACGCCCCGGGCAGTTAAGGGTTAGAAGCGCCCTCTGTTGACGGTTTCCAAGTGATTCTTTGTAAGTAGGGATAATGCCTTTGTGGAGCAGGTACAAGCCACGGTGTAAAGATATGTAAGTAGGTAATATTATTGTTAAGATTTTATCTGATTATTAAGCTTAGAATATAAAAGCATTTTAAAGCAGTGATGGCTCAGTGGCATTGGCTATGGACTACCGCGCAGCAGGTCCATGGTTCGAATCCCGCCGCGGGCTTGAGCTTCACCGCATGGTGGAAGGGCATTTTGTGAAGCGACCACCCTCAAGTAGAAAATCTGTCGCCAAGCACCTAACGGTGTGTTCCGGCAGCTGTACTTGAGAGTCAGTAATTCTAGGTTAAGCCTGTTAACACCTTCGACCACATCATCATTTACCATTAGGTGAGATTGTGATCAAAGGCTAACTAATGAGAAATAAAAAAAAGGCGTGAAGAAGTAACGAAACGTCAAACAAATAAGCGAAGTACAGTTCCTGGCTTAGCAATCTAAGGACTATGCTTTATCTTCCAATTGGAGGATTGTAGATTAGTGAGGTAGACACAAAATGCGTCGGAGCAGCACCTACTACTTATTCACATGACGTGCAAAGAGTGCGTAATTCTACTTAACAATGAACGTGAACATCAGGCAGGTTTCCGACTATAAAAACGAAACTAAAACCTGATTGATTTTCTAATGTCATTATTTATATTGTTAAAGAAAACATATTGTAGGTATTGACCCGATAAGAAGGTTATAGGTATTAAGATGATGAATGAGATACGTACAGACCAGTACAACTTCGGTGAAAAAATTGCTTAAGCGTTCCTCTTCTTCTTCTGTCAGTCCTTACCTTAGACTAATTATTAGGGTCGGCATAACATGTATTATTTTTCTACACTATTATATTACTTATCATCGCAATACTCAATTTTTTTTAAACATAATGCTTCTTGCGTAGTCCATCTATACTTCGGAATTCCTCTGCCCGTAAGTGTTGACACATTCAAATTCAACACTCTTCTTAAGATAAGCCCAAACTACGCTAGTATATTACTCTTCAACTTTCATATCACTGATGCTCCTCAACTCTTTTGATACTCTCATTCTAAATCCTTTAACATATTACTATATTATAGTTATCTTGGTAACGAGAACAATAGAATTCATAAATGGATGATATCGTCCACGCGGATGCCTATGGATATATTAATCTGGCCTATTCTAGTTACATCTCTGTCGCATGCACTCTTCCTTCATTTGTCTCTTTCGTTGCTAGACATAGGTCTATAAAACACCTTAGGTCTACAGTGGTTCAAAGAGTCATTTATGACAAAAACACCAATTATTGTACCTTCCAAATGTATGCATGATGTGGCTAGACACAACGCAATTTAGCACTATCTTAAATTTTGCGTAGAATATGTTTTCTAGTAACTATGAAACATAAAAATGTAAATGTAATATTTGCTTATCATATCATATAGTGCTTGTAATAATTTTTAGAAATATAGAAGTGTAGCCATCGACATCATTCCGAGAGTTACGTGTTTGAAAGGCACTTCTTTCGGTCAGAGGAAGTCTAAGTCTGGTTGATAGCCACACCTTCCAACATGAACGGTTAAAATAATAAAATTACAGCACGGAATTCGTATATCATCAGGTAGTCTCGATGGCCGAGCGGTTTTGACACACGGTGCTTAAGCTGGGAGACGCGGCCACCTGTTTGATACTCGCTCGAGATGAAAAATTTTTTGTTTATAAAGGTGTTTTACCGTTTAAGAATATAACCAGAAAAGTTTGACTGGAGGCTCGTAGGAGATGAAAATGCCTACTCTATCTGTATAAGCAGGTTGTCCCTATCTAAAAGTTAAAATATATGTTATATGCATATATATGCATATACAACGTAGGATCCTAACCACTAGACGACCACGGCCCGTGGGGTGCCGGGTTAGAATGCCACACCCACATCTCAACCCGTGGGTGTCGTAAGATGCGACTAAGGGTAACACACCAGAAGGTGGACAGCAGCACTTTTCGAGGAACTGATATCTCACACTGCGATCCCCAAGCCGCCTGCCAAGCGTGAGGATTATGACCACCCCCCCCCTCCTCCCGTTTGGGGGGAGGATGTGTTCAGCAATGCACTATCCAGTTGATACAGTACAGTATATAAAGAAATAGGTATCTATGTAATATGTATAGTATACTACAGCAAATCAATTCGTAGCTACCCACAGACATGATTGATTGTTAATAATTACATTCGCATAATATAGATCGCATAATATAAACGCACTCTAGACACGCTAGACATTTGTCGTAGTGTGCATGCAAGTGACGAATGCAAGCGGCAATGTGGCAAGTGCGTACACGTACAATGCGAGTTTAGTACTGCTCTATGAAGTCAAACTACTTAATTTATTATACTATGGCTTAAGTTCTGTTAAACATATAATATGTTTTCTATAAAAAACAGTAAATAGATAAGTATATCATCTTACAGAAGATAATAAACTTTCTATACGGAAAAGCAAAATATTCACTAAAAAACTGAATAAGTATACTTACTTCAATAAATTTCTGAACGCTCCGTTATAGTCTCACATCAATCATTTCGAAACCAATATCTTAAACAAAACAAAAAATATTTTCGCAGCTGGAAAGAGCAACAAAAATCTTCAAAGTCCCTGTGTCAACCTTTAAGTTTAACCCTTGCGTCACCGTCGCATATTTTCCGCCGGTTGGTCCCACGCGTGGCTTAAACGACCCCATAATTGATAAGTAAAGGAAAAGAAGAGTACCGCCTTATACATATTTATGAAGCACCGAAATTGCTACGACGACCATGATATAGAACAAAATAGATGTGTTCCACTAAATAGATGTGTTTACGCGTCCAAAGTGAGCTTTGAAAAAGGTTTAATTGTATTGTAACTATTTCGTCTCGATGATTTTTTTGTATCTAAGGAAGTTTTGTAAACTGAACGAATTTGTTAAATTAGCGTATACTCATTGTATCGATATTATCAGATTTCCAGCTGGCCAGTGTGCTTTGTAAACTCATACTACAATATACATACTACAATATGTAAGTACCACAACTTACATAATCAAAGCCTTATCGGCATTGCCACGACTCGGAGCAAAATCCAAGAGCGGATGCCGACACTTCTACGTTGTCTTTTAGGAGTAAGTCATACATGTCAATTTTCCTAAAATAGTAACGAATGCGTGCCAATAAACAATTATAATATATAACATTGAAAGTAGGGATGATAAACTAGTTTATTCGGAAATTGTCCCTATTTTATGGGATTGTGACGGAACAAGCACGAGGCTCATCTGATGTTAAGCAGTATAGTACTGGAGACATACAATTGCTAAATCTCATGTGCCTGAAATTTTACTGGATCTCAATAACTGCCGCCAGAACACACTGTGAGGTGCTTGGTGATAGATTTTCTAGTCAAGTGTGGTAGGTAGCCAGGCGAGCATTCGCAAAATGATTTCCACCAGATGCTCTCTACTCTAATCTATCCATCAATACACTTGCATCAGTAAAACATGCGTCTAGTATCATGGATTGGTACAGCCCAGCTAATCTATTATTTTTATATCATTGTGCGAACGAGAGCACTTGCTTTGTCGACTCATTATGTTTTAGGGTAGGTATCTTTGTTATTGTCGCTTTGATGTTTCTACTGTCGGAAATCGGTGGATTCTGATCTAGTTTTGCATGATTTGGAACGTTGAGGGTTGGACGTCGGGTGAGTTTTGGAGAAATTTGTAGCTGTGGAATAATACCCAAGTGCGTCCTCGATTACTAACGTTTATGGAAAAGTAGAATCTTTCTAAATATATCAAAACCCTCTTTGAAAAAGTTACTCTCATATAAATCTTATTTAGATAAAAAATTTACTCTCACATAAAAACTCTTTAGCATTAATGAAACTTATCTCTTCTAAGCATTTAACAAAACTTAATTTACTTTAACAATTTAATCACGTGGCCAAGATTTATTTATTTATGAAGATGTTTGATCAGCACGTCTCGTCGAGGTAATTTCACTTACCTGTTTGTACTGTGACTTGATTGAACTGTCTTGTGTTGTGTTCTTCAATTTGGTACTGCGCAATGGAAACACTAGTGAATCGATTCGTTTATCTTTGATAATATCAATTAAATCTGGTCATATTACAATAGGAAATTGTTATACCGATATTACATTGTTTTAAAAGACCATTAATAATATTATTAAATGATACCTTTTAGAATAACCTGAGAGACACGACTACATGCCTCCAAAAACTTACATGATAAAACATGGGAACAAAATGCACATTAAAATGTATCTATGGGCCAAAACTACGATATTAAGTATATAGTTGGTTCTTATTTATCCTTCCGTCATTTGGCTTATTCTACCCAAAGATGTTGGCAAACAAACGATTAAAGTAAGAAATAAATAAATTTGGTATCTTCCGTGCGAAGCATACGATTCTATATGTTGCTGGTAATTTTGACCCAACTTTGCCCAACCAACGGCGTCGCTGGGTTCAACGTTTCTCCCTGAAGACATTTTCCACCTAAAAATTGAAACGTCATTTTACCAGCAATATACAGAGAACAGAACTTACTATATCACATTAAATTCTTATACACTTGCTTCTCTTCTCCATCTCCCACCAGACTCATCATTAATCCTTGAGTACACTAAACATCTTATAAAGGGAGGTTTACATCCGTGACCCAACGTTGCGTTCAAAAACACAATAAACGCGATGTTTATGTGGAAACAGGCGACAAGGCGCGCATTACACCTCTCTTTACGACAATAATCTATTTTCGAACGAGTTAGTGAATTCTTCGCGGTGTTTTTTTTTTAAATACTTATTAATTTAAGTATTGTGTACTATCTTCTGTTCGTAAGTTACGGTTTGGTTCTTTCACGCTTCAACTTTTTTAATGATATGAAATTACGTGATGGATAAATCGCTTGACAGTTGGCAAGTTGCTTGTCACTCAAAGATATTTCACTTGCCGCCACAGTTCCCTTAACGCCTAAACCCAGTATATTTTGCTAACTACTACTTTGAGGTGGAATATATAATACTGCGGTGGTACCCACCAAGCCCCATGGGATGCCGGGCTAGAATGTAACCCTCCCCCCATCTTTACCCGTGGGTTTCGTAAGAGGCGAATAAGGGTAACACACCAGAAGGTGGGCAGCAGTACTTTCTGAGGAACGGATATCTCACACTGCGATCCCCAAGCCGCCTGCCAAGCGTGTGGATTATGGCAAACCCCTCTATATTGGGGAGGCTTTGTTCAGCACTGGACTGTACGGCTGATACAATACAGTACCTACCAAGACAGACTCCTGCTGATAAGGCGAATACTTCTTATATTCGGGATATTAGCAGAATAAAGTTGAGATAAAAATATATCTTGCGTTATATCGGGACCAAATAATATTGTCGCCAGAGATGTAAGTATTAGACGCGCGCATTAGTAAATGAGCTTATTGTCGTCTGCACTGTTTAAGACTGCAGAAGAGAAATTAAAATTACTTTGTGGGAAAAAAAAAAAAATCTTATATTTCCAATCTTTAGAAGTATCCAGGTCCTAGGCTTTCACCACTTCACCAAACAAGACCGTCAGCAGTGTTGAGAAACAAAGGTTTTTATACTGATATATACACACCCGTAGGTATAGGGTATCAGACCGGAATTGCATATCTTTCAGTAGCATTCGTAAGAGGTAACGAAGGGAAAAGTACGAAGAGGTGGGCAGCAGCCCCTTCTTGGTAACTGCCATCTTACACAGCGACACTAAAGATGCATGCTTAGTGTGGGGAATCTCCCCTTCTCCCCTATAGGCCTATGTTCAACAGTGTACGTCTTCCGGCTGTTGATATATAATATATACATATACATACATTTTCCTGTAATCCCTGAAGGGGTAGGCAGAGGTGTGTTACCCACGTTTCGCCAATCGAGTTTTGGTCCCATGTAATAAGGGGCGAGCCTATTGCCGTTCACCGGGCACAGTTTCAGGGTCATACAAATTGATTTCACTAACACACTGGACGAAACACAAGAACATAATATTACGAATAGTATGTTTACGCTAACAACATATGAGACAGGAACACAAGAACATATTGTATGAAACCCTGACAGGGCACTAAGATAATATACAGCCATGTTGTGCGTCTAATGCTCACAACACCCTACTCACACATGAGAAGTGGCAGGCTGCTCATTTAGCGCACTTTTCCCTTAGTCGCCTCTTACTACACCCACGGGAAGAAATGGGGAGGTGACATTCTATCCCGGCAACCCACGGCCTATGTATGTTTATATATATATATATATATATGTACTCCTTAGCAGAATACAGGGGTGACTGTATGTTTCTGTTTTTGTAATTAAAGTACACCAGCTAGTCTAGTCCTACCAATATGATAAAATATTCCGTTCTTGTGAAAACTCTCTTCTATGCCATACACTCGCTTAGTTACGTGTAATAGTAGTACAATATACGATATATTTTTTTATGCCTTATAGGTAGCCTTTGACCACTATCTCACTTGATGGTCGAAGATGTTGTTCAGGCTAACCTAGAATTACTGGCTCGCAATGACAGCTGCCGTAACACACCCTTAGGTTCTTGGTGACAGATTTTCTACTTGAACGCTTGAGGGCGCAAAATGCCGTACCACCTTACGCAAAATATACAGAAATAGAATATAAACTACTATACTTATTTACATACCGCCAGTTTAGTTTTTTACTATCCTCTTTCTAATCCCGATAAGACAATCATGTTACTTTGTATTTTTATTCATTTGTTATAATATTCATTCCAAAAAAATATTATCTTCAACTAATCACTCAAAAGACATTTCCTCCAAATTTAACCGACCGTTAATCGACATTACTATAAAACATGTAAACAATAAAATCCAATCACCCGCATCGGAAAGAGCAATCTTTAAACAAAATCGTAAACGGAATCAAACTGGCAGTTTTAGCAATTTACGGTTAGGTTTAGTGCCGGGGCTTTTTTACCAATTGTCCGTAGATCGGTGATAAGTTGCGCCCGCATGTGCGCGCACGCAACTCTGCTCGTGTGACGTGCAAAGAGTAGTCAAACAGAAACGATATTCATTGAAGTTGAACTTTACACAATCAAACACCGAGCTCGGCGGTTAGTTGCCCTTGAGCTTCCTGTCAACCCCCCCTATAGTATCGGAGCGTTTTCGGCGTTTGCAGGGGACGGAGGTAGAAGGCGCTTTTCGATTTCTACGCCCGTTTCTTGAGAAATGCCTTCAGCACTACAAGGGTGTGTAGTTCATTGAAGAAAAGAAGTTATAATTTTTTATTTGATGCAAGCAAGATGTTTGGTTTCGACGAAACTAGGTCATGATTACTGACAAAAGAGTTGGGTTTGGTTTGAAAACGTGTTTTAAAGTCTGTAAATATTAACAGTATTATTTCGTTTATAACTGCAAGATAGAAGATACTTTAAATAATAAGATAATGAATTAGGCGTTAATTTGCGAAAATCCATAATTATTAATTAGGCGGAATTTTATAAATATTTATTAATATTTTTAAGTGTTTCATTAAAATATTGATTTAGTTTTCTCTGAGAATACTTTAAAAATATTTGTTATTATTAAAAGATACTTTATTGACCAAAGTTAAAGAGCATTGATCGATCAATGGCACATCGAGCGACTCGTCTTTCTCTTGAAGCATTAAGCTTCAGCACGAAACTGTCGCATGACTAATTTGCCGACTGATTGACTATAAGGCCGTATTCCATGTGACGTAAATTTTGTTATTTTCGATAATTTTGATCACATTTTGCGTCTATGGATCCACATTTAATATGAACCATAAACACAAAATGTGATCAAAATTATCGAAAATAACGAAGTTTGTGCCAGGTGGTAAACGCCCTAAACAACTCATTGGCATCAGTCAGGACCACTACGTTATGAATGAAATTCTATTGTTATCATTATCGCCGATGCCAATGGGTGCCCCATCTACATTCCCTCAACTACTCTTTGTCCAACACAGGATGTTCATACGCGGCCAAGCCCAGTAGACGTAATTATCGAATCGTTAACATCAGTGGATTGTTTTCATGGTGGCTTCTATCTTTAGATGATGATCCCTATGGCTCTTATGATTTATGGAACATCGTCGATTGACAAGGCACGTGTATGGTGAACACATTTTCATTATTAGAATTACGTTAATACCTACTGCTAATGATATAATCCATTAGTTATTTTTTGTACGATAAAGATTCATGCGCATGATTTTAAACCTCATTTTTAATTTAAATCGGTGCGTAAAGTAATATCTACCTTATTATTATTTTTTTGCATACCCAAGCATGCGTATTATTTCTTTTTGATCCTTCTTATTTCAGTTATATTAGACCTCCAAATTGTCCCATTTTAATATCATCGACAGCGTTCCAACAGTTTTTCAGTGATAGTAGTTTAACTAACTGAAAAAGTATTTGTCACAACGCCTAAACCTTGATGATCTATTCGTAGTGGTTGATGTTGATGATGATACCAAAGCATTATTGTTCGAAAATGTATCAGTGGATCATATATGTGTAATATCCTACATATTATTGAAAATGAAGTAACCCACTACACTAAAATGTATGAAATAGCTTGTTGAAGTCATGGTACCGACTTCAACTAGAGGATGAATCAAAACTCTGACCTCACATTATCATGTTCCAACTTCGCGAGTTATTTCATACTTCTTGGTGTTAGAAGACGGTAACGTTTTTTTTCTCTTTTCGTTGATGTAATACTGCTCACAGGATCATCATAGTTTATCATAGTCTGTTCACCATTAAGAATTTCAATTACAATTAAATCGTTCAGGTAAAGATGATTACTCAATCGATTTTGATGAAATTTAAATGGGACAAAACTGGATGTATTCTCTACACAACAAAAAAAACAATCACCAAAATCAGTTCATAAATTGCCGCAGTAATACATAAAAAGCTTAGAGGAATTAAAAACCTGTTCCTTTTTGGTATAGTCTGGTAAAAATAAGCAATAACATATCATATTTTATATTATGATATGTTATTGCTATTTTACATATTATTTACCACGAATACAATTTTGAGTTGTGAGATTGTACTAAACTCTACAAGTATGTAACTTTTTTGAAGCGATGATGGCGCTCTACATTGCTTCAAAAAAGTTCTGTAACTTTTTACGTACTTTTAAAGCTTTGGAGTGCCGCGCCGAAGTACCCTGGTTCGATTCTCACCGCCGGCTTGAGTTTCACCGCATGGTGGAAGGGCTATTTGCGATTGCCCGCCTGGCTAGCTACCGCCCTCAAGTAGAAAATCTGCCGCCAAGCACCTGACAATGTGTTCCGGCAGTGGTCCTTATGAGAGCCAGTGAAATTACGGGCACATGAGACTTAAAAACTATGTCTCAAAGTGAGGGGCGGAGTGCAATTCGTGACTTGTGACCAAACGCATCTGTTATAGGCAGAGGTTAGTCCACTTAACATCAAGTGGGCCTCGAGCTTGTTCCGTCACAATAAAATAAAACATTAAACTAACTAACTTTCAATGTCATCAACTCAGCATGTTTTCCGTGTTGCAAGTCGCATATTTTTTTTACTATATAAAAGTTATCGATTATGTTGAACGATGCTCTATTTGCGGGATTTTCAGGTAGTTCTGGTTTCCGACTAAGTACGATAATAAAAAAAACTGCAAATTAGCATTAATGTCACCACCTACCGTCAGTTTATCACTTAAATCAATGTGTTATAAAAACACTTAAAGAACATTGTTATTTCGAGTACTGTCTATATCGGCTATAACCAATCCCGTTCTAAAATCTGAGGTAATTAAACTCCTTTTCCTTGTACAAAAAATACATGTAGGTACAAATCTTCCTCCCCTATCCCAATTATGTGGAGTTGGTTATATTTTTATTTTTGCATACAAGCTAGCCTTTAACCACAATCTCACCTGATAGTAAGTGATGATGCGGTCTAAGATGGTTTTCAGGTTAACCTAGAATTACTAGCTAAGAAACTACCGGAACACACCGTTAGGAGCTTAGGAACAGATTTCTACTTGATGGTTGTTTATTTGTTTTTTATTCTTGATAGGTTAGCCTTTGACCACTATCTCACCTGACGGTAAGTGATGATGTGGTCGAAGATTTTGTTCAGGCTAACCTAGAATTACTGGCTCTCAAGGATAGCTGCCGGAACACACCGTTAGGTGCTTAGCATCAGATTGTAGTTAGCCAGGCAGGCATTCTCAAAATACTTTACCGCCATTATATAGTCTGCAATTATATGACTACTAATAAGCACAGACATTAAAACACGAAACGTTCTGTAGTATTTATGTATAGGTATCCCTCCAGGTAGCAATTGCATGGGTCAGATAACGCGTACGGTTTAAGTTCAATTGAACAGAGTTGGTAAATTAACTAATATAAATTACCTATTCTATTATTAGGTTACCACTAGGTGGACTGACGACATCGTGAAAGTTGCGAGTAGCCAATGGTTACAAGCGGCTAATAGCCGTTCTTTGTGGCTCTATATGGGGGAGGTATTTGTTCAAAAGTGGACGTCTATCGGCTGATGGTGATGATGATTATTCATTGCCTTTATTATCAAAATACTACGAACTATATACAACACTACAACAAAAAAAGCATTTAGACAACCTACAAGTCATTGCAGACTTACAGGCAGTCCAAATGGTCTTCGTCAAACCTTTGTTGAGTCTAATAGGTGCCAGCCAGCCTTTTGATCATGCTTCGCATCGAATTATTAACTCAATTGAAAATTTCAAAATCGTCATCTACTGACATACAGACCATGTCACTTATAAGAAGTATTAATGAATCTTGTTATTTTATCTCTTTTAATCGCACAAGCACATCGATTGTCTCATCAAGGCCCTTAATAAGCAATCTGATGCGTCACAATAATTAAAGTTATAATCAGTTTTAAGTGATAATAATGACATGCGGGCCTTCCCGTTGACGTTTGAAACTTGAAACAGTGATACTAATGTTTGTCTTTTTTGTTGAACGAACGTTCACCCCTTTGTCTTTCGTAAGTTGTAATTAATCTGGGCTTTAGATTGTTTAATCTGTTAATCGGTTGGTTAAATTGGAAGGTCGTAAGAACGTTAGGAAATAGGGCTTATGTTGCGTCAATTACAATTACAAAATTTATAATATCAATAAAATTTAAGACATGGCTCTGATGTTGCACTAATACTTTTCGACATCAGTAAACAAATCTCAATGTTATTCTGACATCATAAAAATAAATTCAAATGAAATTTAAAAACAGCATGATAAAACAAAGGGAGTCTTAAAGGACGCCGGTTTTTATGTATGATCTTTATTGTGCTCTATCAGCCGGATTGTTAACTGCAAACACAGCCTCCCCCTATTAAGGGGGGGCTTTGCCTTATCCCCACGCTTGGCAGGCGTCTTGGGTATCGCAGTTTAAGATTTTCATTCCTCAGTTCCTCAGAAGGTGTTAATGCCACCTTTCGGTATTTTACACGTAGTCGCCTATAACGACAGCCACAGGTAGTAATGGAGGGGAGACATTCTAGCCCGGCACCCCACCACGATCACGCATAAACTTGATCATCCGATCTCATTTTTATTACACCACTGCTCAAAAAATTTGTTATTTTTTCAGGGTTCATGTATGTATGTTTGTGAGTTTGTTCATGCCATCATAACTTCTAAACGGCTCAACCGATTTTAATGTATAATATCATTAAATTCGTATTGTTAGCGCAGGTGACACTAAGTAATATATATAACTTGCAGTTTTAATTTCGATGGAAACATACAACGCTTAAAATAAACAATTTGCAGTCGGGTTTTTAATTTCAATTATTTATACTTGTTATGCTGAATAGAGTATACCTCCAAGATAGTCCTGGTATTTAGTCAATTTATAAAGTCAAACCATGAAAGTATGAGCTAATAGTGAGCTATATATCAATAATATGGTACTATGCTCCTATGTACAAGTATACACATATTATATAGTAATTTTACTTATAGTTATCAAAGGGTGACCATAGGCACAGCCTGGACACTCGACATTCTCTATACAAAAACCGCGTTCTAACTACCTATTACACAGACACTACACAAATGAAGTTTTTGTACACGCGTAAATGTGTGCGTGAACTTATTAATATAATATTTTAGGTAGCGTATATATATTTATCGATTTTATGCTAGACTGTGACGAGAATGTAATCTGACGATAATTGACCGCCTCGAAGATGGTAATCAGGGTTAAACTTAAATAGAACTGCCTCTCAAGGCAATTTGCCATTTTTCTACATAATATTCAATAAGATTTTTTTTAACAATATTAAATATTTTAAAAATACTTTAAGAAAACATTAAATTAATATGTTAATAAAACACTTATAAAATATATAAACAATTTCGCCTAATTTTCCGTCATAAATGCCACGCTATCAAACTGGAAGAATTTTCGACCCGTTTCACTTCTACACGAAACCTCCTCAGGAGGTCTTGACTATTGGAGCGCACGATCGAGACATAGATTTTGTTCGTAACAAAATACATTATTAAATAATTGCCTAGCTGAGCTTAACGATAGTTTTTTATTTGATTTTATTGCTTACAAGCTAGTTTTCGACCACCATCTCACCTGATGGTAAGTGAAAATACAGTCGAAGAAGTTGTTAGGGCTTACCTAGAATTACTGACTGAATTCATCACTTGACGGTGGTAAATAGCCAAGCCATAAGTAATAGAATATGGGATGACACTATCCCACCCTCCATCCCACCCTGACACTATGGGATGGAGCTCAAGCCCTTTCGGTATTCAAATTTGGCCAAGCTGAAATCAAAGTTCAGGATTGTCATTGATTGATTCACATCGCTGCTTCATAAAGTACATACATTTGTACTTTTTCAAACCCGGAAGAAAACCGAGTCTCTTTACAATAACTCATGGAACAAATGTTCACAGTTCTATTAGTTCGTTGAAGGTTCAAATCTTACATCCTCTCCCATGGCCCGGTCTGTGGTCAACTAGTCAAAGGGCCGACTGTAGAGTCGCCGCTCTACATCAACTAATTATACGTTGTTCCTCTGATTATAGCACAGCTTGTCACTAATTAGTGACTCAGACTATCGGTACTGGACGCCTTTATATCTCACGATATTTTCTACGATAAAACTACGTTTTATTGATATACGCTTAAGAAAACTTAAACTTTTTAAGAACTGGGGGCCGACTCCCATCTCTTAATTCAGTCTTATTTTAACTATACATTAACAATTTTAATTTGCATTACCACATGTCACTATAGTAAACTTTTTTTTTATTCCTGGTATTTTAGCCTTTGACCACTATCTCACCTGATGGTAAGTGATGATGTGGTCGAAGATGTTGTTCAGGCTAACCTAGAAGTTACATTTAAAACTTATATTAGAACTTTAACGTGAGAGTGGGCTGCATGCATTGAATCCAGACATTTGTGTGATAGAGATAGCGCTATATGAACATTATTGTTTCATGACGGCCACAGTACGAATCTTATTATCAATATTTCAAGTTTGAAATAATGATGTTGGTTTTCCATAATAGTTTTTAAAAGGTGGGAGTTGCCCCCCGGTCTATATTCTTTAATCGGGTGTTGATAAGGGAAGTTTTGCCGTAGTGCTTTTATACAAACATAGTTTTGTCTTATTTTGAATATCAAGTGTTCAGACTCGCTAAAATCTGACACGCATTTCCTTAAGCCTGAAATCTATGCTTTTAAATTGCCAGTTTTTCGATATATGTTTTTTATTTTATCTCTATAGAGTAAGAGTTTCCATACAAAACGATTATTCCGAATGATTTGAAAAAAAGATAATGTTACGATAATTTGGTATACCAAAAGCATAGATATTAAACTAAAAGACATGCATGCACAATATCAGCGAATTAACACTTTTTTTTAATGCCTGACAGGTTAGCCTTTGACCACAATCTCATGGTAAGTGATGACGTGTTCGAAGATATTATTCAGGCTAACCTAGAATTTCTGGCTCTCAAGGATAACTTGAGAGCTGCCGGAACACACCGTTAGGACCTTGGCGACAGATTTTCTACTCGAAGGTGGTAGCTAGCCAGGCGGGCTTTCGCAAAATGGCCTACCACCATGCTATAACGACTGCCATCCTAACACAAAAACAGGGACCGACGGCTTAACGTGCCCTCCGAAGCACGGAAGCGCTCAGTAGTTATGTCACTAGCGGTCACCCACCCAAGTCATGACCGCGGCGAACGTTGCTTATCGGTCAAGAACGGCTTAGTAAACTTCGCTACGAGCGCTACAAAAGTACGTTTAAATAGAAATCGCTATACACTTCTATTCAAGATAAAGCATACGGCTCATGTTTACGTGAGTGAAATATTACTACCTCATTACACCCTCATTAATCAAAAGGTTCCCATGAAAGGTAAGCGTCAAAGGCAACGCACTATAAAACAAAAGCAAAAGCTTTGTACAATATGATAATCTCCTTTTAGTAGTGTTGTCTTGTTTGGTTGGAGAAGACATATTGTATTTTACCAACCCCAAATCCGTTAGATAAGGTTAGAAGGGAGAACATGATAGGATTAATAACATAGACTGGTCGCTTTGACCACGTAATAATTACTAAGGTCAAAGTAATTTCACGACAATTTTACCTATTGGTAAGTAACAATCTGTTGGTAAAAAATGTGTCGTAAACTAGACAAGATGCGGCCAGTTACAGAACTAAAGTGAACTCTGAGAGATCACCAGATAATAATATATTAAAAATAATGTGGTCGTACTGAACGAGGTACTATGTGGCGACGAAAGATTCCCCTAATTCCCCATACAGATTTCTGGATGATGTTCGTCATAAAATTCTTAGATAAAAACTTATTCATCAAATTTTTGGATAGACCTTATCTTAAAAACGTAGCCTGAAATTATGTATATATATATATATATATATTATCTGAACAACGAAATATTAAGTATAAAGCCAACTAGTGATAATTAAACATTTCTTAATAATAACAAATATTTTAAAAATATTATAAGAAAACACTAAAATAATGTTTTAGAAAAATACCTATAAAATATATGTAGTGATAATTTCGTCTAATTTTCCTGTTAAGCCCACGTTTTTGAGCGCTATATATTACCCATAACTTATTTTAAAAATATTGTTAAATAAACTACCAACTTTTTATGACCAATTAACTAACTTACACTTTAACGCCAAAATCTCTTAACTCAACAATAGCCTAATTAAACCGCCGTTAAAAAAGTAGTAAAGTGTAAAACAGCCCTTATAATCTGGCGTAAACTTCCCACAGGGCTTCAGTCATCTTTCTCAATCAACGGTCGGTCCTCATGATTTTTATTGTTTTTGTAATGTAACAATTGGTAGGTGGGGGTCCATAGTAGTTTAATTCTAATTGCTTTTGATATTTAATATAACATTATTCGGCTTAAGGCTAGAGTGCTCGTGGCGCTTTCCTTAAAAACGTAGTTTCGTCATATTTTGAATACCAAATGTTCAACTTGGTGAAACTTTGCATGTATGTCCTTTGCATCTAAGCTTCAAGTTTGCCAGATTTTTCGTAAAATTAGGTATTTTCAAAAACGATCTGAAAATTCGATTTGTAAGGTGATTGTTAATATGACATTTAGGGATAAAATAAATAATAAATCGAAAAACTGGCCAACCAGAAGCATAGTTATAAGACTCAGCTATATGCATACAAAATGTCGCTGAGTTTGAACATTTGGTATTTAAAATATGACGAATCTACTTTTGTATGGAAACTGCTCCGTGCACTCTACTTTTAAAGATACAATTACTGTTTCATATCCTGTTGTATGTCGGAAAAGGCGACTAGGGACAAAAATTATATTATATAAGTAGCAGAATAGAGTACTAACATCATAATTAGTCATTCGACTTCAATTCAATTCAATTCTTTTTTGGGTGGCTTCTGTGGTGTTGCCACAATTTCGCCAATGACGAGTCGCACGGATAGAGTGGAAACAAACGAAAGAGACTGATCGATCGAGTCAGATGACGACGCTTTACCAGCTAGTGCCATCTATTGATCAGGTGATGAAACTTACACTTCGATGTCGATGTGTGTATACTTAGGATGGTGTAGGTGTAGGTGTGAGTAAGCATTGGTATAGAACATATAATAATACTACCCATTAGGTGTCAAGGTTTTAAGGGAAAGAAGTCACTGTATGAGCAGGATGCAAGGCTCATGTAGACGTGAGTACGGCACTCATTAGTGGTGCTTTAATGTGATGCACATAGGCACCTTATTAATCTCAAGGCACTGGGTATGTACCTTACAACATAACATATGTATTAAAGTTATTTTGATTTAAAAACTAAGTTACTGCACTGATTTTGATGAAATTTCTATGGTACCGATCGGAAAGTACAAATCGGTTTGTAAATGATGGTGCTCTGAGGTAAAAGAAAAATAATTGAGATCCTCCTGCTGTTTTGTAGTAGCTCAACTAATTTTAAAACTATACCTGTACGATCCCATATTATATTCATGAGTAACACCTGTTTATAATTTTTTCGTAAAATTTACAAAATTGATCAGAAAAACCGTTATGTATAACAGTTTGTAATTATAAACATAAAATAAAAATATGAAGGAATTCTCCATCTAGGGGAATATATTTTAGTTGCAACGACGTAGATGCTGAATTTCACAGTTACAAATATTTTGAATACATTTGGTATTGAAAATATGACAAAACTACTTTTTGAACAGAGATCGCTATACGCAAACAGTTTCCTTAAAGAACTTCCAATTAAGAGGTAATTAAGAGTATAACATCTTGGACTACATCATGGCCTATTACTAAAAGAAAATATATTCCGAGTGCTATACTCGGGCAGAGACATATTTGAGATCTGCCTTCCGGAGTCGTAAGGAAAAAGAAAAAATACCTAAAGGTGGCCAGCAGCGCCTTCTGAAGAACTACCACAAAACTGTTAATGTATATGTCACTAATATACCACCATATCAGAAATTATTTTGTCTAAACCAACATAAAACATTTACCAGAAACGTTTTTCCTTTCATTCAGTTTGGGATCCTTATCGCGAATCAGAATTACACCTGACCGGTTTTTTAATTTGTTCTATACCATGATGGGCTTAATTTTTTTTGTGAGTATCTATCTCTAAGAGTATTTTTGAATACTCGCCTGACTAGCTAGCTCCCTCAAGTATGCTCAAGCAGTACATATGTATCATCTTCAACCATAATCAGTAATAAAAATAAAATAAACGCAGCAAACAACATAGCAACTACATAACGTAGTATCATATATAAATAAAGAATATAATATACATTATAAGCATTAGATGTCAAATCCCATAGTCTTCACAAGTTCTATTTTTTACGATCAAAAACTTCTCCAACAACCTAACTATTAATTAATTTAACGCCCGTTATTAAGCTTAACTGTTGGTTAGCTTTGAAAAAGTTAACTCGGTTTTATGTCTAATTGTGAATAGGTACTTTTTACTGCGCATAGATTGGGCTTCGTGAAATGCAGTAAAATTAATATTGTTATGATGGTGTAATCCGTTGTTAAATCAATTAACTCTATGTTGAAGGGTTGTTTATGGTGTTGGTAAAGTGGACTTGCTGAAGAAGATTATTGTTGATTCGTCTTTTTGACCAGAAAGGAGGACGTACTCCATTCGACGCGTTTTTTTTGTTACCTCAGAACATTCGTCTGGGGGAACCAATTTTGATGATTCTTTTTTTATTTGTAAGCTGGTGCTTACCGTGTGGTCCCATTGAAGTTTTAGAGTTTAGAGCTACACTCCAATAACTGAAAACTGTTTTCCTATCTTGTCACGAAAAAGGGTGACAATTTTTCAGTCATTTCATCATCACTGAAAGCGCCTTTGATCGTTACAGATATGGATTTTCAATCGTCAGATAAAATGTAACAGTCTGATTAACTGTTAACCAACCTAAATTTAAAACAAATATACTTTCCATTCAGAAAACCAATATTCTTTCAGAGTGTAAAGTGGTAGTAGTATTAGTGTAGTAGTTCAAAGAAGAATGGATAGCCTCAAAATATATAAAAGTACCTCAAAATACCTATAAAGGGTTATTGGAAAAATGCTAACAACCTCTTAGTGTTGACTTCTGCTAGACTTAACAAATATTTAGAGATGAATGTTTTTTTTTAAATATATTCTTTTTCAAAAAGCATGTTATTTATAACACAAAAGTAATTTAAAATAAACAAAACATTAATCTCAAAATTTTTGTTAGGACTGCCAAAAGTCAACCCTTATAGGTTTTTAGCATTTTGCCAATATCGTCAATAAGAATAACATGTTATAGTTATCACGCATTACTTGATAGATGGATCATTAAGAATGACAAGGCAAAACAGCATAACACTTGCAGAGCCGCTAAGTGGCACTGTATTGCAATTTGGAGAATTGCAAAGGGCAAATTAAAAAGACATTGGGCAATTTTAACCTGACTTAAAATAGACCAGTCAATAAATCATCGATGTGACAGCTTACACAAAGACATAATAATTTATTTTAGTATTTTACAATAACTTACAATAAAAGACCCAGCAACTCAGTTTTTAGTGATTTAAGGTAAATGTTCAATGTCTACTTAATAATAACATGACGCTCCAAACTAATCAACTTAAAATGATTAGTTCAAATATTCATTCCCATCAGTCCACTCTCCATAATCTGACGTAATGCCGTTCATATTACACCCTCGACGGTGGATGTTAGTTAATGGTTTTGGTTTATAACACTGATTTTACATAATATGACAGGACAGCGTATCAGGGAACTGGCTAACGTCGTCATCTTCCTACTCATATCACACTAGTGAGGTGTCAGTTGTCACATTGTCAATGAAAACAATATTCTTGTGTTGCAATCAACACGAGAATATTTTTTTCATCGCACTTGCACGTAAATATTATCTAAACATACAGGTTAACTTGGCCGTAATGCCCCATATAAAACCCTCGCTATTTTTTTTTCATGAAACTCAAGGTCGGTAAGTATTTTTTTTTATTTATAGCACAGCACACAGATCTTGCCAGTTCAAGCAAGGAATTTGCACGGAATTGAAAAATCGTCTTAAAATGTTATCTTAACAGCCGCCTTTAATACGCAATGTAATATTGAACTTAACTGAAGCAGTGATAGCCATACGATAGGTACTGCTAGCTGCCGTGCCACGTGTCCATGGTTCAATCCCCACCCCTCCGGCTTGAGCTTCAGCGTATGGTGGAAGGATATTTTGCGAATACTCGCCTGGCTAGCTACCACCCTCAAGTAGAAAGACTGTTGCCATGCACTTAACAGTCAGTTCATTTACTATGGCTATCCATATTTTTTTTACAAAATCACAATAACATATATACGATAGTAAAAATTTAAGTCATGTGCGGGATGCATATTTTTTTTGTTAACAAGACATGAGACGCTGGACAACTTGCCCGCGTGATGTTAAGCGTCACGCTTGTCCATTATATAAGCATTGTCACTGTTCTCGTCCTGGTTGAACAAAGCAAAGTGCTCGTGACTCGTCGTCGTTAGCTCTTATGTCGTGATTGCGCAGTAATTACACTTGCTACAATGCCTTTCATGTCATAGTTTTTGCACACTACTGCTTTAAGATAGAATATCTGATATGACACATACATCTGATATCATCACATATAGTTTTTGTACAAGACAGAATATCTGACACTGAGGCGATAGCCATCAAGATAAACGCTCGATAAAGAGAGTGAGAGAGACGTGTTGTTCATTTTGGTGCCCATTTACATTGAGCCCCCCAGTTTGCGGGCTCAATGTAAAAAAATCTTAAATAGAATGTATATTATTTCTCATCCTGTGAGAGGAGATGGAACACTCCTAAGATTCACTCTACGGTTCCACAAACAAACATACTATAATACTAAATTTTTATATTGTATAGAATGTCAAAATTATTTAACTTAGAAGTACTTGGAGATTTATTTTTTCTGTACCTCAAAGTTTGCTGATTTGCAAATATTTCAACTTTTTTCAAATTATATGCCTTACAAGTTAACCGTTTGTTAAGAAAGCACTTTAATTTTTGAAAGACTGCTGGATGCCACATTTGGCCTTTTTTTCATTGAACTTTGTGGTTTGTGAGGCGCTCAATAACTTATTAGGGGTGAGTACTGAAGACATTCTTCCCTACTGAAAGCAGGCTCAGGAAGCGTAGTTTTTAGTGAGTACTGAAAACTTACTGCTGCCCACAAAGAGAGGAGGTTTGCATTGGAAGTTCTACTGATTTTTATTTCGATTTCTTAATAATAGATAAGTAATAAGATAAGGAATTCATCGAAATTAATTAGTTGACAAATTTCATCAATTTCAGTTCGGTTTTAGCACAGTCCAAGTCACCTTCGATAAAGCATTGTTTACAACACAAAGTTAAAAAAATGTTATAGATAGCAGGACATTCCATACAGTCAACCAATACTGCTCAAGAACTTTTCACGTAATTTATTGGAACGGTTTTCATATCCCTCCCTTTGTATGATCAAAAAAGCATTACTGTATGAACAGCATTCCACTAATTACGACAACGTGTTAGTAGAGTACAAGCTGCACATTGTGCGCACAACAGGGAATTGCCATACTTAAGCGTTTTTTGCCGCTTAGTAGAGGATACTTACATTACTTTCTACAATAGTGCCCAGAAAGGATTGGTCAGGAAGCAGCCACACACAAAAACAAGGACCGCAAAACTGTTACAACATATATCTCGTGGCCACATTAGCAATTGTCCATTTCATGAAATGCTCGATAATTTCGTGAAGTGGTCGCATTCCATGATGTGGGCCACTTAATTTGACCAGATCATTAAATCGTGAACATTCCACCACATGAAATTCTCGAGCATTTCATAATATGAACAATTCTACGGTGTGGTTACACCATAGTAAAATGTGCATGATTTAATGATCTGGTCAAATTAAATTGCATCATGAAATGCGACCACTTCACGAAATTCTCGAGCATTTCATGATATAGACAATTCTACGATGTGGCCAGGACATACCCATGGATTTTGCTGTCGGTCAACTTATATTGTACCAACCACACATGAGTGGGGTAAAAGCAGGAAATGACGTACCTATATACTAAAAACGCAGAGCATGGCCTTAATATATTCTAAATATTTTTTATGTGAACTTTTGTTCAACCGCGTGACTGCTTCAAACGCCACGTAAGCCGCGCAAACAGCCTTGAACAAACACGGATAACACACGGTAAAAATTACCCTCATTTTACAATATTTTGATATATCGCCCGTAATAACAGTAGAGGGTGACCACCTACGCTTTACAGTTTAAAATCGGACTTGAATAATGTTTGCTTTCCGGGGAAATAGCCGTTTAAGTTACCGTGGATGGAATTGTTTGATGGGGAGAGGTTACTACTGGTCGTCGATCGTAACTCGTTTGTTTCACGAATGTGGGATCCATTATAACCTACTTGCTATTGAACCTTGTAACTTACGCTAGTACTTTTATTTCTATTAATTATTTGTGAGATTAATAATAGTATCCCGTGTAATTAAAAGAGGATAATATTGCTAACACATTAATTGAAATTGTATTATGGTTAAACTACGCCACTTTATCAGGGTTTTTTTCATAATGATATATATTGTTTTCTTTTCTACTGCCACTAATAGGTAAAATAGCCATTAGTTAGTAGCGAGAACCCGCTACCATCTGTTTTGTGGGCTGGAAATGCTCAGTAAGCGAGGTCCGTCCTCGAATGTTTTTAAAGACAAAGTTAAAGATATAGCACCTGTGCCTAGCACCTGTCGTGCTAGTATAAGCTCCATACATGTAAACATCATATTTATATACTGTATTTGTATGTTTATATATATGTGAGTATATATGCATGTATTTTTGTATCTATATATTGTGTGAGAACATATTTACTATCTATATTGTATATTATATTGTAGATATTTATAAATATCAATACTATTAACTATATTGTACACCACCATCCCTTGTCAAAACTTGCTCCTCTCCATTTAAAGGTTGTCTGGAAGAGATCGCTTTGAGCGATAAGGTCGCCTATTGTTCACTATTATAAACTAAATATTTTTAATTTTGTTTTAGTTTGTGTTCAATAAAGGGTTTATCTATCTATCAAACCGTGCTGCCACAGTAACTTAAATTGGCAGAGCATGTCCCAACCCGAAAGACAAATGGTCGCGAATTGGAATCCCGCTGTTCGTTAAAATTTTTCCTTTCGTTGTAATTTTGTAACAATAGTAACTCCCCTTGTTCAGGTTTGAATTTTTAAATGATCATCGTAGTCGCCGATGATGTAAATAATTGAACAAACGATTGTTTATGTTCACGACACACGACCATTTTATGGGCAACGAGCATGTCCACGTTCGAGTAAACACATTTGCAATGTTACTTTGTATATTTTGTAGAGTTTGTGATTAAACCGGGATTTTTAATGAATCATTTTATTTTGATACATTTTTTCAACACTAATTGCACTAAGTGCATTTCATTACAACGCATCAGATATTTAAGTTAAGAATAATAGAGAGGTTACTGCAGGTATCAGGTGAGCCTCGGGCTTGTGCCGTCTCAATACAATAAAAAAATAGCTATACTCTATCATCATAATATGAATTTTAATCACTAATGCTAAATGAGGAATTCAATTTAGAGTGCATATGAACAGAACATCTAAGGTATTTAGTACACATACTCGTACAATTTGAGTAACGATCTATTTTTTGCTTGGGTGCTCAGTGCGGAAGTAATTATGCGGAGTAGTAATTAAAATGGGCTTGCTTGAACAGGAGGTGCCTAGAAGCTGTCGTATAATCGATGGATACTTAGAGAGGAAATTAAATCAGGCATGTAAGTTGAAAAATTGTGTATATATCTTTATAGACAGCTCCCAAAACGGTCGAAATACTATAGCCAAACACTATTGCAATTGCATAGTGGGAAAGAAGGCTGTGTGCCCATCCAATGACAATTATATTGTGCGTAGGTTATTTTGCTTGCATATACTGAAAATCCTCCTATTCTTAATGGTAGATTGGAACAAAGATAATAAAATTCACATACATACACATTTTTTTAACTCTCTGTTTCTAAACTTCTCTTGAGATTATGGTTCATGTGGAAGGGATAAGATTTTGAACTTTAAGGGTGCTTACCATTTGAAGTGAGATTCGCTAAAAACGCTAAAAACGATCACACTCCCAAAAAGTTGTTCCACATGGGTCTTGGCGTTATTTTCGCCATAAACGCTATGAGGCTACTGGAACAGTTTGAATTCCCTACATCTAATGTCAAAAGTGACAGAAGTGGCAAATTTTAGTGGCATTCTTAGCGTTCATATCCTAAATGGAACAGGGGATGACAGTTACAAACGATCACAGTGATCACAACCATAGACGCAGAATGTGATCAAAATTATCGAAAATAACGTTCTTAGCGACAAATGGAATATACCCTAACTTGAACCAATAGATGTATTTATTTCTTAAATGCTACCTTATAGTTTATGGAAATATAATCACAGCTGTATATATAATATATTATATATATTGTTTATACCTTATAATATATTAAACTGGGATTTGAGAAGAGATTGTCAGAAATGGCGTTTTACAATAATAATATTGTTATTGTAAAACGCTTATTTAAATTTCTCAAGTTAAGTCATCACAGGCCCAGGGTCCTAACGCTAGTTGCGGATCTCATTTGTATCACTTATAGAACTAATGAATCTAAAGCTTCTAGTGTGAGGAAGCGTGTTTCTTCTGATATTAGGACTAAAGTAAGCAAATATATACGAGTAAATCGGTCAAAATAAGCACCACGTACTAGGACGATTTTGAACTTTATTTAGCTTATTTAGTTTTCATAGATTGCTGTCTATTTATTGTCAATTAGTTAATGTATTTGTTTGATTATTTGCTCAAGAGAATATTCAATTCGTTTCGATTCTACACTAAGCGTCATCTTGGGTCAAGGTCTTGATGAGGAATCGAGATAATCACAATCGCGCTTGAAGTGAGACTCGATACTTGGCGTTTAAGACATGACGTCAGCTTTGCGGGAAAAGTAGGCGGAATTGTCACTATTTTTATATAATTATATTTGAAATGTTTTCTGAAATAATAGTATTGTTTTCTTCTTATATTGTTTCAATATTTGTTATTATTTAATTTATATTAGGAAATTTTACTAGTAACTCATCCGACGGTATGTGATCAAGGGGTCGAAGAGGTAACCTAGAATTAAGAATACACCGGTAAGTGCTTGGCGTCAGATTTTCTACTTGAGGTGGTCGCTAGCCAGGCGGGCATTCACAAAATTTCAATCAGCAGCAAATCAGCAATAATAAAACCAATATTAAGAAAAATATCAATTATTATTTTAAAAAACACTTGAAATTATAAAATATATCTTGTTACAATTGAGACTAATTTTCTTGCTAAGCTAACGTGATGTCATAAACACCACGTAGCATATCCGAATCAATTTTCGTCTCTTCTTCACGAAGCATCATCAGGTCACCACTCTTCGACTGCACGATCGAGATATCTGTAAAATATTTAAAACATATGTTAACAAGTATAAAGTAACACATAATTTTATACAAAATGTAAATAGCATTTATGAACTTATAACAACACTAGACTTCTCGTGACAGCCTGTCGTGATAACAACCTCACTAAAAAGCCCTAGTGACATAAAACCCACCCTTATATTACTTAATAATCCCAATGTCTCTATTAACCCCTGTATTTTGTTTACCTAATAGAATAATGACCTATCGTATAATAAATTGGTAGATTTCCATACTCGATAGCGAGCTGCGTTTATCATTTTAATACTTGAAAGTGGCCCTTGGGTGTTGTATGTCCGAAATGTTGACAGACGCGGAGAAAATTGCTACTGATTCACCATACAATAATCTCAGTAGTCTCTAGAGGGTAAATAGAAGCAGTACATAACAACACATCAAAAATGCCTAGGGATCATGTATATATTGAACTATAAAAAATATTCAACTAATATTTACCAAATCTAAGTACCCAGACTGGTTTTTTTATTTAATTCCTATGTTAAATTAACAACGAATCCCTTTAGTATGTATGAATACAGAAAAAAATTTGCTATTTGAAGAAATGTAACATAAGTTAATGTCGTCAGTCAAATGGCAGAAAAATGAAAAAAAAAAATTTGCTAACAATAGCAAAATTCATCATGTTTTCTGTTCAATTGTAAAATGATATTAACTAATGTTGTCTTAGGTTTTCGCGATTATTACACATAGTAATTAAACAACTTTAAACGGTTTAAATGGTCACCCCGTGACCACGATCACTGCAAAGTGTTTGAAACGTCGGGACAAAAATAATGATAAATATACGCGATTTAAACCGTTTAAAGTTGTTTAATTACTATATAAATTAACTAATAATCTGTGTTTCTACCACTTACACTAGTCATCACATAAGCACAGCGATTTGGTATGCTTAAAATCAGTTCATAAAAATCACTTTGAGGAATGGCCGCCCATGTTCTTTGTAACGTTCTCTGCCTTTACTATTCGTAAAGCTGTCGTCGATCCTGGTTGTTGTCTGAGGCTGGCAGTTGTTAGGTCATCCGCCTTCGGGCCTCTGAAAACTATGAAAGCTGGCTACTAGTTTATCTACCGACCGCACTAGGCCTGGGTGGTGAAAGCCCATACCACATTTATATCAGATCTATTGTAAAATTTTCTTAATATAATGTCTTTTCCATTTTTCCCCAGTGGGTGCCGGGTTAGAGTTCTACCTCCCTATATTTTCCAGTGGGTGTCGTAGGAGGCGACTAAGGGAAAAATACTGGAAGGTGGGCAGCAGCGCCTTCTAAAGAACTGCCATCTTACACTACGATTCCCAAGCCGCCTGCCAAGCGTGGGGATTATGACAAATACCCCCTTAACAGCGAGGCTGTGTTTAGCAGTGGACGATTCGGCTGATAAAGTAAGTAAATAAGTAATGTCTAATACCACAAAAAAAAATGTATAAAAACCACGACTGTTTCGGAATCAACTCTGAGCTGCGTGTTTATAATGGATACCAGTGTATCCATTATAAACACGTTCGTTGTACTATCTAGTATTCGTTACTACAATGTATAATAAATATTTATTTATAATAAAAATGTAGCTCTTTTTCGGTCTTTGTTGAACTTAGCCGCGGATGCTTGAAAATCTAACAATTCTCTAACTAAATCGGAGACTGAATGGGAGAAAAGCGAAATATTGTGCTTGTCTTTATATTGTTCATAAAGATACACACAAATTCTCAGTCAAAGCTCATTCATCCTAATTTACGATATAGACACTATCTAGGAGATTCACAGACCCAGGGTGGCCAGTGTCGATAGACATTTTGGACAATTTCGATCATTCAATGACGTCGTTAGCTAGCACGTTTCGATCACAAAGTGTTTTCATTCTTTCATAGTAATAAAATGTTACACAAAATTGCTCTCTAAGCTACATCAAATAAGATTGACAACCATAACTTGACAGTGTTTATATAAAGTTGGTAACCGAAACAAGGGAGTTGTCGAAAATTTTGACAGAAAGGACACGTTATTATATTGTGATACAAATTACGTACCCAATGGAAAGCAATGATTAGTAGTTTTGTCGTGGGTATTTACTGATGATGGTAATATTTTTTTTTTTTTTTTTTTTTATACCACAAAGGTGGCAAACAAGCATACGGCCCGCCTGATGGTAAGCAGTTACCGTAGCCTATGGACGCTTGCAACACCAGGGGTATCACTCGCGCGTTGCCGACCCTGAAGAAATCTCTTCACGCCCTTTTTGAAGAACCCCATGCTGTAAAATATATAAAATATATTTTACAGCATGAATATAGTAAACAGTAATTACAAGTAATTACTGTTTACTATATTCGGCCTTCTGCCTCTGGTTTGATTTGTGAGTGTTTTTTTTAAACAGAACTGGGTAGCACTTGACCTCTATCTCACCTGATGTTAAGTGATGATGCGATCGATGATGGAGCGCGCTTATTCAGAAGGTGTACTTAACCGGAAACACAGACTCAGGGAGGATGTTCCATTTCCTGACGGTTCGTAAGATGAACGAAGACGCAAATCTCTTCATTCGGGTAAATGGAATTTCAACCATATAGAGGTAGCGCTTCTGAGTGTCCCTGGATGTCCGACTATAGAATGGGGATGGCGGATATCAGTGCTGATAATGTAGGACAAATATATAAATGGTTCATTGCCATTTCTGCTCCTATTCATTCTGAATGTCAGTGCTTGCTTGTATAACCAACTTCCTTAAATAAAACGCATTATGTTTCTGTGTGAAATTTTTATTTTACAATTATTTTTCTTTTAAGTTTTAGGGACCACATTCAAACAAAAACGTAAAACAGGTTCGTTACTAATTCTATTTCTGAATATTTATCTACGTTGACAATAATGATATAACTGTAAATCAATTTAATTATTTATTTTATTGAATCTATTCAAATCATTCACTAAAGTCAGTTTCCTGTTTTAAATTGTGGAATGTTTAAAAAAACTATCAAGTGTTTCTTAAATGTAGTTTGATAATATTACAAATTACATTTTATATCAAAAGTTGAGAAAAAAAATTATATATAACAACTTTTGAAGTTACCGTTACGCTTTGAATAGGGAACGTACTTTTTTCAAAGTCATTGTAATTATTTACTTAATTTAATTTCTTAAGTTACCTACATCATAAATGTCAGAATAACTTATTTCTAGCTGTTAGTCTACCGCCATGAATATTTAAGTCCATCAAGATCCATCACAAAACTATCAAGGTCTAGTTCATCAGTAAAACTGGGTTATCCATTAACGAGTACAAATTTGAAGGAAAACTCTACAAAATTCTAATTAACTGAATTATACTTCGAAGCACAGTTAACTAGACTGGAAATGAGACAGAGCCACGTTACAACAAATAAGCGCTTACCCCCAAATTGAATTACATTCCGGGAGGTACATACGGATGGGTATTTCGTCATATATAGAGCAGTTTTTGCGTTCTATCATCACCAGCGCAAAACTAAACAGATAAAGCTCTACTATTTTTATTAATTTGTTACAACATTACAAATTGTTAAACAATAAAGCTCTACTATTATTATTAATTTGTTAAAAATTTGCTACAACATTACAAATTGTTAAACAGTTTGCACAGATACTTAGGTATACTTTATATTACATACCTAAAACGTTTTAGACGTCATCTACCGTTCGCAACTATTGTAAATGTATTGATTAGAACACATTTTATTCCTTCTTGTGATTTTGTATTTAATAATTAAAAACTTAAAGAAATAAAATTTGTTTCAAATGTTAGAAATTTGTCAAAAAACATTCAAAACGATTGACGACATTCAAAATGATTAGTGTCCTATTTACAATTTTTCTTGCTGTGGTGTGTAGAGCATATAGGTATAGCATTTGATAATGTATCGGACAATAAATATTTGCATCTTGGTAGCAAATCAAAGTCAAGTGTAACTTTATTCCGTCATATATAAGTTAGAACAGGTTTAGATCAGGTTTCGCATTACAAATCATGGCAGAACTATACCAGTGACTCTGTTATTACGGACATTCAACGCAGTAGAAGGGGTTGTAGGAGTGACAAAGGGGTCGGAGACCCATTTGAGTTACCTGCAGACATCTTTAAAATAATTATTAGTAGTATATTTGCAAACACATTTCAATACATCTTTGCACAACTTGTACAAATTAGTAGGACAACAAAAGTTTTATTTACAATGTCTCAGATTTAATGATAATTTAGGTACATATTAAATAGGAAGTAAAATATTTTAAGGGGGGTTAATTTGCATCGATTTGCTAAATATTTCCTGAAGAGCTTGCTTACAAGGAATAATATATTTAAATGGTTAAATAATATAAAATCTAAGGTCTATTCTAAGTCAATAGAGATCTAAATAAATAAATAACATGCTAGTTAAATGTAAATTTTAGAATATTTCTAAGACTTTTATATGCTGTAGAAGTCGGAGCAAGGGGTATACCAGCCAAAATCCCTATACAACCTACTAAAGGACTTTGGCCTGTCAATCGTAACTTCCATTCTAGATGGTGCATCCAAGACGGCATTAGTAGGATCTTACCAAATTTGGTTGGGCAGGGGAGGAGGCTCGAGCGGTGAAAGGGAGCATTGATGCATCATAAAGGGGCCCCTTAACCTTACTCACTGGGTTGCAAGTCCCAGGCACCTTGACTTGGGCCTCTCCCTCTGCAACGGTATGGATCCGGCACCCGCACGGTGAATTCATGGAATGCTAAGTAAATTCGTCTCAATTATCCAAATTGTTTGATTATAACTTTCGTAGTTTGTGCACATATGCAGACGTTATGAACAAAGACGCTGCAGTACAGCTCAGACTAACCAGCCCCGTATGTTTCCAACCTACGAGGTATACGGAACAAAAACACACAGTGTGGCCAGTTTTAAAATTAAGTTCAATTTAGCGGAAACTGCGGCATGCTGCAAGATGAGCTAGGGTTTTTTGGTTGCACTCGGTGCATTTGGGGAATTATGGTTTGAACAAAATGAGGAAAAGGAAGGACGAATGCTCGTTTCGTCTGGAGATGCAGTATGTTTGAGATGTTTTAGTTCTGATGGTAAATTTATGAGCAGTTTTAAATTGGCAGCAACACTATGCCAAGTTTCGAAGCAATGATAACCGAGCGGTTATATGGACTGCTGTACCGAAGGTCCATGGTTCGAATCCCACCGCCGGCTTTAGCTTCACCGTATGGTGGAAGGGCAGTTTGCGAATGCTCGCCTGGCTAGAAAATCTCTCGCCAAGCACCTAACAGTATGTTACGGCAGCAGTCCTTGAGAGCCTAATATGCCTGTAATTTTTACAGGCATATTAGATTCAACAACTGTTTGTTTTTCAGGGTGACGGGCGCAGCGCAGTTCGTCACTTGTGATAAAATGCATATGTTATAGGCAGTGGTTACCGCATAACATCAGATGGGTGAGGCCCATCTGATGTTATGCGGTAACTTTAGCTTACCCACCACAATAACATTAAAAAAATATTATTCGTCGTTATTGTCAGGTCTATTTTAATATTATTTAATAGAAATTTATTAGTAAGTATTTAATTTATTATTATTAATAGGATTCATATTAATGTGTTCCGTATATCTAAATATATAGATTACAATAATATGAATCCTCTGTATTAGATGGCGTGATTGCTCACACGTAGAAGAGTGGTAACCAGGTGGTTGGTGTTCGTAGCCGGGAGCTCTAGACAGACGGCATCGTCTATTTATGAAGGAAATTCTATTGTCCTCATTATCTATGCTAGATATATCTATGCATGAATTAATCATTCTTGGCCACAACAGTCACCTCGTGACCACGGTCGACGCAAGTCGATACAAGAACATCGTCGAAACGTTAGAGATAGTCAAAATTACCGAGCCTTAAGCCGCGACCTGCTGCGCGGCAGTCAATAGCCAACGCCACTGAGCCATCATTGCTTTAAATCAAAGCCCTCTTACGACTCCCACAGGAAAACCAGAGGGCTCTGGTTTATGCCAATTATCGTGCGAAAATCAGATCACTCAATAAATGATTATAGTAAAAAAAGATATATTATATTAATTTATAACTGGCCTGTGGCTCATGCATTAAAACTTTATTTGATGAAACCTTCTGCGTGGGCTACGATGTACATACGTAAATATAAACACGAACTGGTGTACGCACATTTTTTGTAACAGAAACCCTTTCTAATCACTCAGCAAGCTCAGCTGTTCTCAGCTAACTTCTGATAAGATCTCGTTCGGTTCGAATCGTAACTGCGAGGCATTGGCTTACGAAATCGTAACGTACGAAGACAGGATACGGGCTCTATGGAACGTAATAGTACAGGGTTGTGATGAAGACCTTTTTATGCCACGATGTCTTCTAGAAATGCGTACTTTGTGACTACTACGTGACAGGAAACCTCACATTGGTCACAAAACTTTCAGTGGTTTTAAATATGCCATTAAATAATATAAAATGGCTAGAAAAGTATCATAAAATAGTCGATTTTTTACTAAGGGAGCAAACAACTATTTTAAAGGCGAGTGTGTTACTTTGAATGCCGAGCGCAGCGAGGGATTCTTAAGTAGAAATCCTTAGTGCATAGAAGGATTCAAAGTTACTTGAGCTTTAAATAGATGTTGCCTTTCGTGGTGGACACTCTACTTTTGATCACCCTCTATAAGAAAAATTACGTACAACTTATGAATAAGAATAGTACGTTTATAAATTTAGATATAATTAGGAAAAATAAAGCATAATGTAGAAATAGTTAGAGGCTAATGTTTATATTTGAACACATTACATTTGTTTATGGAAGTCCATCGTAACAACTCTACCACTACCATGCGTTACGTTATCGATTTATATACATCTTGAGAATTAGAAATAGTCGTCTCGGGATGTAGTTTTTGAGAAACTATATTATAATTTAGGTTGTAAAAAGATAATTAAAAATAACCTGTAACTTGTTCATACAATGTTTGTGGTTGATCTATTTTACTAAAATTATCCACATTCTAAATTCAAAACACTTTTTGTCTCTTCTATCTTTTTAATTCCAGAGGGGAAAAAACCTTTTTTCCCCTCTGGAATTACACTATTTACAAACAAATATATTTATTAAACAGCTATTTTAGTCCATGTTAGTTCACGAGGAATAAACTAGCGCTTTTCAAATAGACGTGATATAAACATATTTTCATCCCTGAGCCAGCCCTACTATCAGGTCCGTTGACATTTTTAACAGAATTGGGTGGAGCAGGTGCGTGTGAGCCGTTAACTCGTGATTTTCGCTAATCAATGGATGCTCCAGCTATCAGGAGGAAGCAATTTCTTAGTGCCGGCCTTGCACATGGGCGAGGGTGATTTTGTACGGCGCTGTTAGGATATTGCGAGTGTCAATGAGAATCTATTTAATTAGATATACTTACCAGAAAAAGATCTCATAGCCTAACAAGCCTCTTTTACAAATAGAAAAAAAAGATAGTTGTTGGTCACAATCTCTTTTTTTTTAGTTATTTACTAGCGTCTCTGTTTCCAGATAGAATATGATTTCGATGTACCTAAATGTGACATGGGTGTATTTTATAGGTAAGCCCTAAAAAAAATTATTGACACCCTCGCGTTCTTTTTATATTTCTTTATTTAACTATTATTGTTTATAAATAAGAAACGCAAAAAAACATAAATATATTTGGGAAAAAACTACCCGACTGCCTATTTCAGTTCAAAAATATGTTGGTTTTAAATGAGTCCGATTTTTGTATGGATCCCTAAGTAAAAACTGGCCAAGTACGAGTCGATCCTAGCACTTATACAGTTCCGCATTTCAACAGCCCTTAAAATATAAGTATATGTTTATTGTTCTTGGACAGAATTGTATATAGTTTTGAACATTGTAAATCAGCGTTTTCAGTTTAGGGGAAGAAATGGTATTTCCAATTTGTAAAGCTTCTAAATCTGTATCAATCCATGTCCAGTCCTGTATCTCTAGGATGGTTTGGCCATTTATGTAACAGTTTGAATCCATGGACTATGTTGATAATCAAACAAAGAAGTCAATGCGTCATTATAAGCAAGTCTTAAAACTCTTGAGCATAGACTCTCATTTTAGATTTATGGGCTTCATTTCGGAGAATGTACAGTCGATTTACAATAGGTACCTCATTGTTGTTTCCTTTCTTGAAGTGGAAAATAAGACCCCCAGGACTGCGTCATTCGGACATTGTCGATTTCCAAATATATGTATGAAGTGCTTTTATTCCAACTCCGTAGCGTTTTTTTTTTCTAGCTAGATAATCTAGGAGTAATAATCTAGGATACACATGGTGAATACGAGCATTTTCCACTGCATCATCGCTTTCCATCATTTGTGAAATGCGTGCTTATCAATTATTAAAAAAACATCTCTCGTAGGAAAACGGTTGCGTCTAGCATGGTGGAGGGTTTCGTACTGTAGGTACACTGAGAAAAATCTAAACTCAAAAGCGCCCTAATGACGGCCAATTTTTATGGTATAAGGCAAAAAACCGACCAAACGTAAATACGTACAAAAATGCCTTCCAACTAGAAGGCGTTAAACGAGGTCAGTGAAGGCGAATGTTTCTTTTCCTTTTTATTTAAGGTGTATTTTGTGGTCTTTCTTAAATATTGACTTTTCGATGAGGCTGATTAAGTCGTACATTATAGTGATAATCACCGTATATAAACCGCCGTAAAAGTAAGGTATATTTTATGGTCAATACTGCAATTATTATCGCATAACAAGTTCAATTCTGAAAATACTTTACGGAAGGCGTTTTTGACGGTTGTGTTTATTATAAAACATGGTACATTTTTATTGATTGGTGAAAATCATCTTAAGAGTTGTGAATTCATCTTACGTAGTTACAATTCAACTGTAAAAGGTCAAATTTGATTAAGCCTTTAAGCCGGGTTTCTCAGTGTAGGTGTCATTACAATTTTCTTGTGAACTATAGTAAAATGATGAAAAAAATTTTTTTTTATTCATAATATGATTAATTGGGAACATACTCAGTTTTTGTATACAAATCTTTTTTTTAAAAATAGGCCCAAGTAAGTACTTGTCCAATATAATTGTCAAATATTTTAAATACGCCTCCAAAATTTATTGAAAAGTTATAGTAACGATTTTTAAGATACGAGTACATTAACATCGCCATTTTGGTACGCTCTAACTATAAGTAGCAAAATTATTAAACGTAACAAATGTGAACTTAATATTGTTGTCCAGGACGTAAGCTAAGAGCAGAGAGACGTAAGCTGTGACAGACAAACACATATAGACATGCGAATGATCCTACAAATGTATATATACATGCGTATGGATGGGTATATATATTTGTGTGTAACTTTATATTTGTCTTGTTACCCTAACCATTTATTTCATGTATACAGGGTTATTGGTAAAATGCTCACCTCTTAGGGTTGACTTCTGCTAGTCCTAACAAACATTATGTATTGTTTTTTTTTTTTGTTTTGAAAAAGTTTTTTTTATATATCTTTTTTTGTTTTAATGCCTACACCGAGCCAAGAGCGCCCGCCGCGGCAACACTGGACTGCGCCGTGGCCCCTTTGAATAGAGTTTTGAATATTTAGGTACATCGAGCAAAGTAATAAAAATTAAATTACACTGTAATGTATTATTTCATAATTTTTAAAGCACAATAGACTTTTGACATCAGGCGATCCTCGTGCTTATTCAGTCAAACAAAAACACAAAAGAAAAAAAAAAGAAAAAGAACTCAAAATGTTTCTTAGGGCTAGCAGAAGTCAATCCTAAGAGGTTGTTAGCATTTTACCAAAAACCCTGTATATTTGTGTTGTTTTGTGTACGTTCTGGCTTTGGTTTTTTTCTCAGAAGAATATTCCCAGATGCTAAAATATCGATTATTCTTCTCTCCACCGACCAATCTCCAACGTTTGTTTTCCATTCTATCCACGTGACATTGGCGAAATTGTGGTGACCCCGCAGAAGCCATAAGAAATAAGAAGTTAAAGTTCATTAATTTTCAGTTGGATGTACTTAACCCGAACAATGAAGCTGGAACAGCGCAGAAGGCATCAATGCACCGCCAATGTATAATTGCCGTTGTCCTCGCGTCCTGATTAGTGCTTCCCGGGGATTTGTTATGATCGGGATAATTGTCCGCTTCCCGGTTGAGGTTGCTTCCTCATTAAGGGTGCTCGATGACGCCACCGCGCAGCATACATGAGTAAGATGGATTCTGCTAGTTTAATCGTTACGGCTTTTCAATGGCATTAACGATCTTCATATGCTTCGACGAAATTTTACTGTTTTCCATGTTTATATGCATTTGATTTGTTGGTCTAGGACCCATTCGGCTCTTGATTCCCGGCCTCCGCCCGGTTCCATTGGGCCTTTTTGTTAGCGAAATATAGACAGTACCCTACTTACAAAGACGGGAGAAGTAAGGTTTTGATTGCGCGCGCGCACTTTGATAAGCGCGAGGACCACCTGATGCCAAAAGTCTCTTGTGCCTGTACTGTATTATTTCATATTTTTAGTACTTTGCTCGATGTAAATATTCAAAACTCTATCAAAGGGACCACGGCGCGGTCGAGTGTTGCCGCGGCGGGCGCTCCAGGATTGGAATCGGCATTAAAACGCAAAAAAATATTTAAAATAATTAACGGCGAACACGAAATGTTCCATAGGACTAGCAGAAGTCAACCCTAAGAGGTTGTTAGAATTGTATCAATAACCATGTATACATTAAAAAAAAATAACATATTTACGTTATAAGTATAATTTAGAGTCAACTTTGCAGTTTTATGCTATAGAGAACATTTTAATATAACGCATTTTGGATTCAACTTATCCTCATAAAATATTATCAAGATTTTCATATAATTTTATTACGAAGTAGTATTTTAGTACAAACTAAATTTATTTGATAAAAGTGTGGTCCAGTTGCTATTTAGCTTTGCGTTTGCGTTAGCGCTAAATGTTTTTTGTGTTGTCAGCATGTTAGGGAAGACATATAGTAACATACCCGCAATGTGTGGAATATGGATAAAAAAATATGATTATTCACTTTAACGACGCCTGCCAAGTGAAGATGGATGACGTATCTCAAAAACGGTAAGATATAGGTAGGTTGTGTTCGAACAAATATCATAGGGAATCGGGAGAGCTGACGAATGTCAACTGTCAAAAATCCAAAATGGCGGAAATCAAGATGGCTCCTCCGATACCACTGAAGCTCAACCTAAGTGTATCAAATAGGTTTGCCACTATTTATTCGGTTATTTTTATGAAATTTAGTAGGAGATGCGATCTACCCAAGTTACTTGTATGAATTAATGTTAGCCTTTCAAAGCCAAATTTAGCCACCAGCGAGCAAAAACCTACAAAACTGGATTCCCTTAACATAAAAATTTCAGTGGTCGTCGTATCAAAGGCCGATTCATGTGCAAACAAAGTAAAGCTGGGACCACACGCGTACGTAAGCAAGGTTAGTGCGTTGTAGTTGTGGCCCGGGTCATGAATTAAATATGGCTCGGCATGGAAAATGCCCGATTGCGTGTTGTGAAGTAAAAATGAGTGGATCTGAAGATTTTAACTTGAAAATATAATAGAAACAACTCAGAGCACATTTTAGCTAAACTTCTTTTTTTCTACAACGCTACTATTACTGTTTAACTAGGTACTTTCAATTTAATGGTTAAAACGCCTGAAACATTTTACGTATTTTTGGATGCAAATTTTTCTACTTCTAATAATAAGTCGACGGTGCCACCGTCGGGACCACTATGTCCTAGTTATGAATGAAATTCTATTGTTATCATTATCGCCGATGCCAATGGTTAATCTTGATTAACAATCTAGCGGCGGTCACTACTTGGATGGATGACAGCTAATGGCATTTACTACTGAGCGTGCACGTGATTCGGGGAGCACATGTACCATTTGTTGTCTTAGGATTGCAGTCACTATATAGCACGGTGGTAGGGCATTTGTGCATGCCCGCATGGTTAGTTAGGTGCCACCCTCAAGTAGAGAATCAGTTACCAAGCACCAAACGTTGAAAGCTAGTAATGCTAGATTAGCCTGAACAACATATTCCACCGCATAGTCAAACGCTAAAAATATTTTTCAGGGGCCTCAATACTTACATGAGGAGGTTGCCAAAAAGCAGTGGTAAGTCGAAAAGTGTTCGTTAAGTAGATAAAAAATGTGATTTTTAAATTTTTTGCCTAAGAAAACAAGTTTGTGGCGGCTGTCAATGTTAAAAATTTTTGTTATTTTTAGTCTCAAAAACTTAGAAAATATTTATCAAAAATTTAGATCTGTAATGTACCGTATCCTCTATTTAACCAACATGTCTATAAATCCAACAAATTTTTAATGTAGTTCCAAAGCTGAGATCAAACTAACAAACATTTCATTTATCTTATGGGCTGTTCAAATAAGAAACCCGAAAAGAGCGAAGCCTATCTTGCACTTGGCCATTTGGTGGCTCCTCGCGTTAATTTATTTGCAAGGTCGTTTTAAATAAGCAAAAAAAACTTCAATATTCGAACCATTTTCAGGGTTTCGTATCACAAAACGGGATCCTCCTGTAACTCAGTCTGGCTTTTCGTGCGGCCTTTAAAGGACTATCGTTTTAACCGTAGTAGGTAGCAGGTTGAAATTTTTACCGGCTACCTACTGCATACATGCATTTTAGTATTATAATAAATGTTACAAACTTAGCATTAGAGCATTTAAAACCATTTTAGAACGCTCACGTCACCGTGCAGAAACCAGAGTTTTTTGAGAATGAAGTTAAAAATATAATTCACATAATGCATCTTCCAATAAACGTGACTTCTAAATTATATTACAAAATCACAAATATACGATAGGAAAAATTTAAGTCATGTGCGGGATTCTAAATTAGATGTCAACAGAAAAAATACTTTCCACCCAAACTTTTCCACTCGACTTCCAATAACAGTAAAAAAATCAACAATTCCACCGCACACCCCAGCGAGAATGCAATTCCAATCAACACATAAAAAATACAATTTCAATCAACACCATGTCATGTCCAATCCATTTCGCGAATCCAACGCGCCGCCGTATTCAAAACAATCCACGGGCAAATAACCGATTCTTTGTCCCACGGGTGCCGTTCTCCGCTCGCTTTACTTTTTCACGTTATTTGGAGCGGAGCGGAGCGGAGCGAAGCGAAGTGGTGCGTGCGGTGCCCATTACCTAAGTGTTTATTTTTATGAAATGTGTGTGTGCGCTAAGCTTTACAATGCACGCGAGATTTGCTCGTAATGATTTTTCAGGAACGTCCTTGTATTTCTTTGTGAATCATTGTGATCCTGGGAAGTTTATATCTTTACAGAAACGTAAATAATTTTCCCCGGAGGTCACGAACGTATGACTGGAAAATAGGCACGTAAGAAGACATATTTTAACCGATTCCAAAAAAAGAGAAGATTATCCATTCAGTTGACTGTATGTTATTTTTTATTTGTTTGTTACGCGATTACTCGCCAATTATCAATTGAAATTGTTATTTTTTTTTGTTTGATAGATTATAATTTTAAGTTATTGCCACTAAAATGTCATTTGAAGTGAATCAGCATGGTACTAACTTCAACAAGTTATATCATACTTTTAAGTGTTCCCGGTTTAAGAATATAAGAACTGAATAAGACTATATGGTTCTAATAAGCAACATGACATATCTTACCATGTTAATACCTTGAATACTCGAATCGTTACGGGCATACTACCAAAGTAAGGATGTCCAAGGTTTTCCCAACGCCAACCCAGCGCCGGGAAAACAATGGTGCCATAAAATTTAAGCTTAAACTTTTTACAGTAACAATGTCCCTGAGTACGGTGTGTAGCTGTAGTGAACATTTAGTAACATTTTGGTGTTGTGAGGTAAGATATATTGGACCGACCCCACAAGAGTGAGATAAGAGTAGGAAGGTGGTTGTAACCTTTTATGATCTTCAATGACGTTATCATTGATTTGCAGCTAAGATAATGGTAGAAGGCTATTTTCATGGAAGGCTATTAACCACCCTTTCAGGACTAGGGTATTGTTATCTTTCATAATACAAGCATCTAGATGTCGCTTATGAAAAACAACTATAAACATTCAGTTTGATGTTTCTAGATGGCCTCTGTAGAATGCGTTTGAATTTTAAAGTTACGTTCAAATATTTTACGTAAGTAATTTTCGAATAAGATCTACTCAAACGAAATAGGTAGCTAAGATAATTCTTATAAAGATGTTCTCCTTTGAAATCATACGTTCCGCAGCTGAGCATGGCTGGCTTTTAACAACATTTGTGGCGATTTGAATCTCAAAGATTTCGAATTTAAGTTTCACTGCGCTTCAGGCTCTTTGTTGTGGTCCAAGAGTTTGACTACGAGCGAGTTTTTGCCTCATATTGTTTTGTTTCTTCATCATTGAGAAAATAACATATATTAGTCGGTCCACTCGGAAACATTTTCCTACGATTGCAAGTAACTCAAAAAAAACAGAAATTGTAAAAATAATAATGAACATAAAATTCATTAAAATTGCATTAGTATATATATACACTTTATTGTTTAGAGATTGAAATTGCAATTGTTGACTGTGGCGGGGGCCTAAGAAAAAAGTAGGAGCTAAATTTTTATATATGTTCCCTGATCGATCTATGAGCTGTGAACGAACTTATATATTTTTTTCTTTATACACACAGAGGCGAGCATCAAAATAATTAACCAGACCATCAAGGTTAGTCTTATATTTGCCACAAGTTGCAAAAGTTTTAAAAAAGTTTTCTCCTCACTATATCGAAACATTAGCAATCATATTAATGTAACCTCTGAACCACTCAATAGTAATACATATTTATAAATATTATTATTATAAATATTATTACCTAGTTGATACATATAACTGACTTATACATAAAGACACATTCGCTTAAAAGCATTCAATATATATTTTTGCTGTCGGAGCGATTTGTCGTGTTGGGCTCTCAGCATTTGAATAAATATGGTACCGACTTAAAAAAAATTTTGAAGCAGTGATAGCTCAGTGCCATTGGCTATGGACTGCCGTGCAGCAGGTCCATGGTTCGAATCCCGCCCAGAGCTTGAGCTTCATCGCATGGTGGAAGGGCATTTTGTGAATGCCCGCCTGGCTAGCGACCACCCTCAAGTAGAAAATCTGTCGCCAAGCACCTAACAGTGTGTTCCGGCAGCAGTCCTTGAGAGCCAGAAAAATTACAGGCTACTGAGACCTAACAACTGGACGTCTCAGTGTGACGGGCACAGTGCAATTCGTCTGACGAAATGCGTCTGTTATAGGCAGAGGTTAGTCCACTTAACATCAGGTTGGGCCTCGGGCTTGTTCAGTCACAATAACATAAAAAAAAATGATATTTTTGAGTTTATGTTTTATTTTTATGTTCTTTTATTTGTAGCTGATAGTCTAACCTTTGACAACTGTCTCACCTGATGGTAAGTGATGACTGGCTCTCAAGGATAGCTACCGGAACCCACGATAGGTGCTAGGCGACAGATTTTCTACTTGAGGGTGGCAGCTAGCCAGGCGGGTATTCGCCCTACCACTACGCTATAACTGCCATCCTAAGACAACATCCGGGACCGGCGGCTTAACGTACCCTCCGAAGCACGGAAGCGCTCAGTAGTAATGTCACTAACAGTCACCCATCCAAGTCATGACCGCGGCGGAAGTTGCTTAACTTAGCTGATCGGTTAAGAATGGCTAAGCAAACTTCGCTACGAGCGCTTCGCTTCGGCAGAAATCAGTTTGTATTTTTTCCGTCTTATAAACTCGTGGCGAATATTCATGCTTCATAGGATGTATTATTTTATGTGTTCTTCTTACTCTCAACACACGGTCTACTTACTACAATAGAATAACTGCTACCTAAAACTTAAAAAAAAAAACTTAAAATATATAATTTTTAACAAATAAAAAAATATAGCAAATGCGAATCAGGTTTCGCTTTTTGTAGGATTCTGTAATGCAACAGCCCGTAATAGAGAAAAATGTTTGTAAGTGATGATCACAGCTTCAAAACTTCATCAATTATAAATTGGTGTTTTAGAATTAGTTTTTTTAACCGGATATATTGTACATAGTACCAATATTTGAGATTCCTTACTAGTTAGTAATTGAGATAGATCCCACACATGTTTTGAACTGACTATTTTGATGGCCACAATTTCTTTAATAATATTACTTTACCCTACTTAAGAAGCTATAGATAAGTGTATCATTTTCTAGAACAAATTTCTAGAACAGTGTATTCCGGCAGCAGTCCTGGAGAGCCCGTAAAATTACAGTTACACGAGGCTTGTCAACTGCGTTATAAGGATTTCAAGTATGTCACTAGATTTTAAATACATGCAGCAACTTCAGCAACAGCATTTAGGCACCACGAAGCTCAAACTCAGCGGTAAATAACAGTAGTGCCGTCAGCAATATGTAGCAAATAAGTGGAAAAATAAAATCGCAAACACCTTTTCTTCGTACCATACGTAATATTATACGCAATATTCAATTGTGATACCCTTTGATATATCATCTTTATGTATTGCAGTCAATCTGCCGCGAGAAATATGGCGATATCGGATACACAAGTAGTTTTTGTACCTACTGTTATCAATTTCAATGATTTCATTGCGAATTTTTTTAACCCATTTCAGTCATTCAAGTTTATTGCAATTCGTGAATATAATATGAATCCTTGTTTCCTTATTGTAAATACGAACATAGGACATCGAAAGCAAGTTATACAAAATGTCTTGTCCAAATATCTTGGTAGGCTACCAGGTGGACTGACGACATCGTTAAAGTCGCGGGTAGCCAATGGCTACAAGCGGTGAATAGGCGTTCTTTATTGCGTTAAATGGGGGAGGCCTTTGTTCAACAGTGGACGTCTTCCAGCTGATGATGATGATGATGAATATCTTGGTACCTTGTTATTACCCGATAAACACTTTACTTTGACCTATCTTGTATCTTAAATTAAGATACTTTCTAAAGGCAACAGACGCGCCACGAAATTAAATAAAGCAAGAAATACATTTTTGGATATTACAAAGTTCTATTATTAATATTTTACAGACTAAAAATTAAACTATATTAGTATGACAGTTATTATGTTTTTCTTTTATAAATAGTGATTTCAAATTCCGGCCTTCCAAAGCAGTAAAAAAGGAACCAAAAACGTAATCTCATACATTATTCCCGTATAAAGCTCGCAGCGGCAGATTATATTTCGCATAGAATAAAATCACCATAAACTGTAGCTAAACACCAGCGCGATTTGTAGCGAGATTAAACTGTTATATGTATGTATACTTTGTATATATTTATTGTGTCTGCCTCTTGTTATTAGTATATTGTGTTATATCCTTAAAATGTATATAAATATGCGATACGAAATTGAGGATGAAATATGGGAGCGACTATCTGACTCCTGTGAGAGTTTTTATCGAAACATGAAACTTTAGTCTATGGTTAAAAAAAAAACTTTGTTTCATGCTATCCGTGGCTTGTGGAAATCATCTAGACAAATTCTCTCCCCTTCGGCATTTAAATTTTAACCAATGAAATAATTTTTTTTTTGTTATTGTGTCGGAGGCAAGCTCGAGGCCCACCTGATGTTAAGTGGACTAACCTCTGCCTATAACGGACGCATTTCGTCAACGACGAATTGCAATGTGCCCGTCATACTGAGACGTACAGTTGTTAGGTCTCATGTGCCTGTAATTTTACTTGGTCTCAAGGACTGCTGCTGGAAGAAAATCTGTCGCCAAGCACCTAACAGTGTGTTTAGGTGCTTGGCGACAGATTTTCTACTTGAGGGTGGTCGCTAGCCTTCCACCATGCGATGAAGCTCAAGCCCAGGGTGGGATTCGAAGCATGGACCTGCTGCACGGCAGTCTATAGCCAATGCCACTGAGCCATCACTGCTACATACTATTACATTTTACTATTATATATTTATATCATTCCTCACTCTCAATATTTTCTTTAATTATGTCAGTGTTTGTACTGTATTTAATTTAACACAATTTTTATTTTTATGTCTAGTCCAGTAAAACAGTCGCTGAGCTTGCCCAACTTTCGCATAACGAATCAGCTAGCCATCTCTCAACGATACCCCTTGGTCAATCATCGTCAATCCCAATCTCCAGCCACCCTAATTAATCCTCAACCCTTGAGGACTGTGGCCAGTCCGGCAACATCCCGGCGTCTATTCGAATTAGCGCGGGCCATAACTATCGGGCCCACCTCGACCGTAAATTAGACGGTGCTTGAGTACTACACGGGCTGTGTGCGTTGCCATTGTCATGCATTTTTCGGTTATTTTGTTTGAATCTCAGTAGAAGCAGTGATGGCTCAGTAGCATTAGCTATGTACTGCCACGCAGCAGGTCCATGGTTCGAATCCCAACGCGGGCTTGAGCTTCAACGCATGGTGGAAGGGCATTTTATGAATGCCCGCATGGCTAACGACCACCCTCAAGTGGAAAATCTGTCGCCAAGCACCTAACGGTGTGTTCCGGCAGCTGTCCTTGAGAAGCCAGTAATTCTAGGTTAAGCCTGTTAATACCTTCGACCATAGACCTAGGATTTTTCGCTAAGCTCAATAAGCCTATGCCTTCGACCACATCTTATCTTACCTTTAGGTGAGATTGCAGTCAAAGGTATACCTATCAGCTATAAAAAATAAAAATAAAATTATGACCGGTTCGTCATGTGCGACAGTTTTTTTCTTTTGATTAGCATTTTTATTATAAGTGTTATTTAACTTTGAGATATTTAATGTGTTTTAGTCAAGATTAAATTTAGGCACTACATAATTATGTAGTTACATCCACTTGTTGCCTAGAAAATATACCTTTTTATTCTATGTTACAACCACTTAGGTCCGATGTCATAGTTAGGAGGAATAATTTGAGGGGCTGACAAGTGCTGAATAGCTTCACTTGAACATATTTTTTTCAAGATGATAATATAGCAAAAATATCTACTAATAATTTTGATTAAAGAAAATTTAATGGTAATTTTGACCATACTGTCTTCGGTCAAGTTAATTCAATTATCTAATAAAATTGCAAAATTGACTGAAAATGATGTTTGTAATCTATATATCTTAATATAATATGTAAGTATGTATATAAAATATTACAATAAAATTGCAAAATCTTATCTTGAGAGACAATTAAGTAACTAGTGTTGCTCTCGTTTTTCACCCAAACTGTTCGCGATTTAACCATCCCTGTCTCTCTTTCACTCCTATGTAGTCTGATAGGAATAGGATTCCAACTTTTGTCAGTGTCTTAACTTCCGATGCCGTAATTATCATTAGTTTACTGTTTCAAAATGTATTATTTATTTCTATATGATGTGCGCTGAGATAAAAATCACGTCAGAACATTTCAATGTGTTTTTTAATGACTTTAAACCTACACTAATTGCGATATGATACAAATATTCTACCTTGGCTGAAGTCACTTTTTATCGCGTTCCCTAATTCTTCGTTGTTTGCATTGCTCAAGTTTGAGTTCCGTTCTGAATACCCGCTGTATGATAACGTTTAATGTGAGTATTTTTTTCGATACGTTGGATAACGGACATTTGTATGCCAAAACGCAAAGTTCTACTAGCGTTGTAGTGAATTACGCTTTTTTTTATGTTATTGTGACGGAACAAGCTTGAGGCCCACCTGATGTTAAGTGGACAAACCTCTGCCTATAACAGATGCATTTCATCACAAGTCATGAATTGCACTGCGCCCGTCACTTTGAGACGCAGTTGGTAAGTCTCATGTGCCTGTAATTTCACTGGCTCTCAAGAACTGCTGCCGACACACACCGTTAGGTGCTTGGCGACAGATTTTCTACTTGAGGGTGGTAGCTAACCAAGCGGGCAATCACAAAATGCCCTTCCACCATGCGGTGAAGCTCAAGCCGGCGGTGTGGATCGAACCAGGGACCTGCGGCGCGGCAGTCCATAGCTATTACCGCTCGGCCATCATTGCTTCAAGAAATTATCATTACATCATTGCTTAAATGTTGTCATTCGCGGCGTATTGCGAGATAAACTCATACTATGCCTACTATTTGCGAAGACTCTAAAACCGTGACGTCAAACATTGGAAACGAGCTATAAAGCATGGGCCATAGACTTTTAATCAATCTGCACGAGCGGTGCGGGAGCACAAAAATGGCGGAAGGTTGTGGGCCTTAATTAAAACCATAAGGAAAATTCGCTCCATACGTTTGTTCCAACGCGGCGGTCTATGATATTTTTTTCGGTGGACGAATGCATTGCCACCACAAAAAACGCACTACTGATTGTTGTTTTTTTTGTTGGTATTGTAGGTGGTTATTGCTATTGTTTTATTTCTGTTTGTACATTTTTCCTGGGGTAGCCCTTAATAGAGTAGCCTCATTTATATAAACATTTTTATTAATCAATATTAAGAATTACTTTTTTTTAACCGGCGGTATGCCTATAATAACAAAATACTACGAACTATATACAACACTACAACTACTACAATAAAAGCATTTAGATCCCTATAAGTCATTGCAGACTTATAGGCAGTCCAAATGCTCTAGCCCACTACCAGTTGGCAGGGTGCCCAGCATGCTGGCAGCATTGCCCCGTTGAATTGCAATGCTTATTCTTTGAGCCAAATAGGTGCCAGCATTTTGATTGAATTACTACGTTAAGTTTTATATAAGGACCCAACTTTTCATCGTACTGAATAATTACTGATTTTACCACCGAAATCTTTATTCACCACAAAGTTTCAGAAAAGAAAGACAGAGAGACATAGTTATACTAAATAATAATAATAAAGTCTTTATTTCGGATAATAAGTTCCTTACACTAAATGGAATCGGTATCTTCGACAACCGTATCCGTTTGCCCTAATTTGGCATAGGCCTCCTCCAATTACACTCGAGAGCAATGAATCCGGGTCACTTAAAGAATGTTAAAAATCTCGGAAACTAAAAATGATAGGTTAATGCAATAAATTGTATTTAATAGACAATGTAATACTCCTTAAATGAAAGTAAAAAAAATATGAGTCACCATATATTTTATTAACACAAAATTACATAAAGAAAAAAACTGCTGATCTCTCCTTAAAACAAAAATAGGAAACATGAAATTTTTGAACTTTATTACGATTTTCTTGAATTTTAATACTTCGTATTGCCTCCTCGTGCTTCCATTACTGCGTTTACGCGGTTTGGCATGCTGTACACCTTCAAGTTCCTTATACGATTTTGGGGAATATTCTCCCATTCCTCTGTGAGAGCAATTTTGAGCTCACGAAGCGTGATTGGGGGAGGGTTTCGTTGTTTTACGCATCTGCCTAGCTCGTCCCAAGCATGCTCGATCGGGTTGATATCCGGGCTGCGCGCTGGCCACTCCATACGAGTAATGTTCATCTCTTGAAGGTAGTCATTCACAATCCTACCTGTATGAGGTCGGGCATTGTCATGCATAAATATAGCATCCTCACCTAAATTGACCATAAATGGACCAACGTGATCATTGAGGATTTCTTCCACATATCTTACGCTAGTTAAAGAGCCGTTTTCTATGATCACCAGCTCTGTGCGACTTTCAGAAGAAATTCCGGCCCACACAAGTACAGACCCACCACCGTAGGCTACTTTTTCTTCGATGCATGCTTGCTTGAATCTTTCCCCTGGTCTTCGATACACTCTGTGTCTTCCATCGTGCTTGTAGAGCATAAATTTTGATTCGTCGGAGAACATAACTTTTGACCAATCTTCAATACTCCAATTTACGTGGCTCTGGGCATATCTTAGTCTCGAAATACGATGCCCACGCTCCAGTTTAGGGCCGTTTGCAGGTCTAAGGGGTTTTAAGTTAGATTCAGCAAGCCGACGTCTTACTGTCCATGCACTTGGGTTACTTCCTCCGAGGCGTCGAAACTGATTGGTGAGTTCAGTTCCTGTGAGAAAGCGATTTCGAAGCATGGTGTTCACCAAGTATCGGTCTTCTCGTGCTGTGGTACACCTGGTTCTGCCCGTTCCTGGTCTGCGTAGGTTAGAACCAGTTTCTTCGTAACGTCGGAGAACTCTTTGTACTGTTGACAGCGACACACCGACAGTCCTGGCTGTATCGCGCTGACTCCGGCCGGTTTCCAGCATTGTAAGTATTCTGGTGCATTCTTCAGGCGTAAGCGACATAATTTCAGCTTGAATAATGAATATAGAGCACTATCAACATGGTTTATGTACCCACATAAATGACAGATTACAAACAAAAGCAAAACCAAATGCTGTAATTTCGTAGTTCCATCTTCGAAAGTGGCCCTTTTTCAAATTTGATTTTTTTATGATATAACTTTACAATAACTAAGAAGTTTTAATACCTTCATTTAAGGAGTATTACATTGTCTATTAAATACAATTTATTGCATTAACCTAGCATTTTTAGGATTCTTTAAGTGACCCGGATTCATTGCTCTCGAGTGTATTTCCAGTCTTCTCTTTCTCGGGCTACTCTAGACCACATGGCCCTTGACTTTGTTATGGTCTTCCTCTATTCCTCTTCCTGTGTTCGGGATACCAATTCATGAGTGTTTGGCTCCATTTCTCAGACCCTCTTAGATTGTGCCCTGTCCAGTGTGTGTGAGAGACATAGTAACTTCCGCTTATATATAAGTGTGGATTGTGCGTGAATAAATTCTACCGGAATCGTTGTTAATTGTTCAATTATATTACGAGCAAAACATTACGTCTATCGTTGATGTAATCAGTGGTTCTGTCGTAGATATTATAAAGTAGGTACTAGGTAGCTAGAAACCATTTCATTAGTGCCTCGATAGCTATATACTGTTCTCTTTTTTTACCTACTGGGCTGGGAAAAATGCATTACGCATGCCCCCCATGGGGATGGAGGGGGGATGTGGGACTCCCCGGTAGACGACCGGTATACCCACTAAACAACCCAGCGACATTCCAGCATCGTTTGTGTGGAGGAGGACTGGGAGACCGGCAGAGCCTTTGCGTCCAGTCCTCCTTCTACGACTGCCCGCTTTTACAGCGGGGCCTACACGCCCCTCCCAGCAGGAGGGGCCCGGGAATGACCAGGAATGCTTGGCCATTCCCGCCCGACGGAGGTGGTGAGTACGTGCAATGCGAGAGAGGACTCCCCCGCGCCTGTCTCTCGCTACTCACCACTGGGAGGGGGAAGGCGATTATTCAATCGCCTTTTCCCACCCCTTCGACGTCTTCGCAGTGGCGCAGCAAGGAGGTCCTCCTCCCTCGCACGCTCCGCGGCCTCCTTTTGCGAAATTACTTCTTCGCAAAAGGAGGCGACCGCTTCCCAGGCCCCATCGCCCCCCAGCATAGCTTTTACCACGCTGGGAAGCGAGAGGTCTGGCCCGACTGCTGCGACCAAGTTGGTGCGCAGATTGGACCACGACGGGCACATCTCCAGGGTGTGCTGCGCCGTGTCCTCCACCGCGAGACAATGGTGGCACGCTGCCGCTTCCTCCCTTCCGATCCGGTGCAGGTATGAGCCGAAGCACCCATGCCCAGTTAACACCTGCACCAGACGGAATGAGAGGAAGCCATGGGGCCGCCCTAACCAATCTTGGAGGACTGGCCCAAGCGCATCCAACGTACGGCGGCTAAAAACACTGGCAGCGAGGTCCTCCGTCCAATGCTGGACTACTGCGTCCCTCGCCTCACGCCGGACGGCCTCCCGCTCCTCCAAGGCGGGGTGTTCCCCGCGGGCTTTACGCCCCGCCGTCCATTCGTACACTCTGGCGAGCACTCCCGCCTCGAGCTCCCAAGGAGGGGTGCCAGCCAGAGCACACGCCGCCGCAAATCCTACCGAGCGGTAGGCCCGCGCCACCCGCAGTGCAATGGCCCTTTGAGGCCTGCGGAGAGCGGTTGCGTTCTCCCTCCTACGGAGGGAGTCGGCCCAGATAGGGGCCCCGTAAAGGGCCATACTCTTCAAGATGCCGGCGTACAAGCGCCGGCATCGTGCCCTGGGCCCTCCCATATTTGGGAAGAGCCATGAAAGGGCGCCCGCAACCTTCAGCAGGCGCGTCGACAGCCCGCTGAAGTGCGGGCCGAAGCGCCACCTGCTGTCGAGGACTAGGCCCAGATATTTCATCTGGGCCTTCACTTCAATCCTGACGCCCTCCACAACAATGTGGGCGTCAGGGGGGCCTGGCTAGCTACCACCCTCAAGTAGAAAATCTGTCGCCAAGCACCTAACGGTGTGTTCCGGCAGCTGTCCTTGAGAGCCAGTACTTCTAGGTTAGCCTGAACAACATCTTCGACCGCATCATCACTTACCATCAGGTGAGATAGTGGTCAAAGGCTAATCTATCAAGCATAAAAAAAATAAAAAAATAAAATGGAACATTAACATGACCCCGCCTTAGGTACCCTTCATAATTGCATTAAGTTCCATACTTCAACGTTGTAATGTAACAAATACACATACAAACTTATGCATTATTTGAATTTAGAATGTGAAATTCCTATACTGGAAAATAGTTTTTGTATTAGTCTATTTTCGGCATTAAACGCCGAAAAAATTAACAGACATTGTAGCATCGTCAAGTATGACATGATATAAAGCGGGCTGCACATTGTCCGGACGTTAGGATTGACTATGACAAATACGCGGACGAAACCAACGCTCTCCTATTTTTACTATTTTCCTTGATATATACATTTCTAATGTACATGCGTTGTGGCCACGAAAGCAGCGATGATATAGAGACAAAAAATAACGATTTTGCATTGAAAACCTAAAGGAAAATTTTATCTGACTCCGTGAAATATTCTACTGTAGTGTCTAATATGATCTTCATGTCACTGAAATACATGAAACTATACAATCGTGCACACAAAGGACATACTAGAATGGTTGTCGAACACGACAACCCCACTGTAAGTTATTTTTTTCCGTCAGAAAATTTCAAAGTATCGAATGGTGTTTTATATTCGCTTAAATTTAATATTTTCACTGTACTCTCCGAATTACGCTATTATTATCCACCAAGTGACGTTTCATCGTGTTAAAAGTGAGATGAAACGGTTAATACGATGAAACAAGAACCACCCACAATTATGTAACAATTTTGAAGCATTCGTAGCGAAGTTGACTAGTTGTTTTAACAGATCAATTAGGTTAAGAAAGGCAATGGCATTTACTACTTGGATTGGTAACCGCTAGTAGCATTTACTGTTGAGTGCATCCGTGCTTCGGAGGGCACGTTAAGCCTCTGGTCCCAACTGTAGTCACTCACGTCCGTGGGTGCCAGGGAACTAAAAATGTAAACAGTATTATCGCACTAGCTTTGGTAACCATTCTAACATAATCATGGTATTCGTAAATGTAAAATAATAATGTTCGTATTATCTTATATATTTATTCAACACAGATGCACATGAGTTCATAGGATGGGTATCTGAAATGTACAAAACTTCAAACGTTTACACGCAACAACGCTACGTTACATGTATAAAAAACGAATAGATTTCGTCAATAACCATTTCCAAATCTTGAGTATCTGATCAACTAGCTAGCGACAAAATTAAAAATGCTATAAAGTTTTGAATTAGTCGCCGTTAACGACAGCGTTAACATGTCTATCAGTCGTCGATAGCCTTCGGGTGGTCTGAAAATGAATATTGTGGTTGTAGATTTCACGAATACCTGCCTGGCTAGCTTCCACCATGCCCTTCCAACAATCTTTACCAAGAACCTAACGGTGCTTACCTGCAGCTATTCTTCAGAGCCAACTCTCATAGTAAGTATGCTTACCATTTTAAACCAAATCAACTAAACCAATCAGGCAAGGTTTTGGTGAAAGGTTAGTTATTCCCGGCTATAAAAATGAAATGAAACTATTTTCCCGCTGAAAATCATTTTTTATTTATTTACTTAATCAACACGGATACACCAATTACGCTAATTAGATAATTACAATAACACATTATGAATTATATAATACACATATAGAATGTAGTCAAATTAAAATAAGACCACGGGCAATGTCAAATCATAATATTATGTAACAAAGCAACTACAAAGTACATGTTAAATTTAAATTTAAGTGTACAGTACAGTCGTCGTCAATTTCTTAGCTTAGTAATACATACGGGTTAAGTATGCCAGTGGATGCTGCTAGATGCGGGAAACGTATCCACGGATCCTCTTGAAAAGCCTGAAGATCCTAGTGAAACGAGCGGGTTTATACTAACTGCTACAAGTATTTAATGGGTTTTAATTGCATTAAAACATTTTTATAATTTACCTTATCAAACTACTAAGTTGCATAGGTCGTGGTGGATAAGCGGACTGAAGAGGCAGGTGTCAACAATTTGAAGGGCGGACTAATGTGGTCGAAACGTCGCGGTTAGAAATATAGGTAAGTAAAAGTACTTAAGTATATGTTTTCATCGCGACAAGTCCCGGTAAATACTCACTGTGTGTTGAAGACGCGAAAGTCTTAAATTTAATATTGCTTCTAATATTATCTATTACTTTCGTGGCCACACCTAGTAAAGCAACCTGCCCACTATTAAGGTTGTATCATTTGTCACTTGTCGTCAGATCGTTTACTTGATAGTTTACAGATGCAGCGGACATTTGGGATAATAATATGAAGCTGACCAATTTACTGAGTGCGCCATTTTAGACGTTTTTAGGCCTTATTACAAGTATATTTCTGTAGTCATATTTTGTTTTGGTAGATATTTTTTAAGGATATGCTACCGACATTTAAAGAATGGCGAATTAAATACATGTTACTTTTTTCATTGATTATTAGGGCGAGTGGAGCAAGCCCTATCACAATCCCACAACTTGAAATTTTTTTAGCACACTTTACTGAAAAGCTAACATGCCTATAGATTTTTGCTTTGACATAGTAATTTAACTTCATATCTAGTTATCTGTCAAAAACATATAATTTTATAACCATTAAAAAAATTAGCATTAACAATTTTGTATTCATTGGATAGAATGTTATTGTACTATACTAACGCCATCTGTTAGAGAACCATAAAGTTTACATCGCTGCAACAGAACTTATTATTATTTCTTTGCGCTGCAACAGAACTATACTCTGGTTTTTAATTCGAGATCAAAAATGTAAACAAAGGTGTTAACCGTGCAAAAAAATTACAAGTACTTGGTAATTTTTCTAATTTTGGGAACGGATGGAGCATTTAATGTAAAAAAAAATATATATTTAATGCTATAATTTATTGCATTATTATGAAACAATAAAACACTTTTATATGCGCGTACATATTTACGCATATATTCAAGCCTGAAAAAAATAGTGTAAGTTTATTTTTTTGTTTTTACCTAATAGCCACACTTGTGAGAATATTTTTGAAGAAAAACTATTGAACACTAAATGCACAAGACGTGCGAGACCATACCCTGCTATAGGGAATAAAAAAAAACTATTGAACACCCTGACCTATCAGTTTGACAATGACATATATTGACATTTCTTTGTTTACATTTTTGATCTCGAATTAAAAACCAGACTAGAATTTCAATACGCAGATACATTACACTATAGATAACACAATGACACCACTACAATCAGGTGGTACAATAAGCTTTTTGCTAGTATATGAATAAAAAACTCGAATTTAAATAATTGTTTTTAACCTGTATACATCTACTCCATGATTTCTACACAAAATGTCCTTTTCGGAATGACATTGAAAGCTATATAACATAATGAAAATAAAAATTTTACATAGAGGGGTTCAAGTGTTAGAGTTAAGAAACTGGTCCTCTACTCTAATTCGTCGAAGTATCGAACTTCGGATCCGAAAGATAGGTATCCGCAAAACACATATTGGCTTACTTTTGTTAAACTTCGTTCGTAGCCATAGGCTTACAAGCATTTTCCTGTGTAGATTCTGAATAGTTTGTTTTAAATCGTATGCTTTTTACATTTTCCAAATCTGAAATTATAAATTATTCGTTTGCTTATAAGTCAAAGTCGAGTTCTAAATATGCAGACAGAACACAAATACTAACGAGAATATAAATTCCTATGGAGAACAACGACGTAATTTCTAGATACCTGTATTCTCTAGAACAGTAGCGACAACTCTCGCTGAGCTCCATAACTAGGATTCTCAGACTTACCATGGGAAAATGTTATTTAATTGTTATGCATTAAGACTTAAAACTTATTGAAGCATAATACCGTTCGCAGAGTAGTATGGAAGATTCCATAGCGGGCAAGAACGATGCGGTCCGACCATAAACTATATCAAGCAACGAACTTCGTACCGCAAATTCAGTTTTCGTTGTCTAAAGTGTCGCTCGAACACGAAAAACGAAACTTCGTTGAATTGTAGTAGCGGCCCTGGGATCAATAGTTTCCGCAATAAATCCATATTGATTATTACATTTGTCACCCGAAAGATACGAGTATATATTTATCTCGAAGTTGTTCTAGGATAAATAGTTTCCGAGATAAAGCCTTTATTGCTACAAATAAATATAAAAACAAATATAATTCAAGCTCAAAATCAACAGAAAGCAAACTATTCAGCGGCGGGCGTGGTTTTAAAAGTGTACTTGTTACTCTCATTACTGATAACCTTATCCGAGACCAATGTCTTTGTGAGATCATTAATCAATTTTAAAGTACATTAGATTTCTAGTTCTATATGTATCTAAGGTCATTTTAGTTCCCCAGAGAAAACTCTTTTGTGTTTGATAGCTGTCATCCAAAAGAAAGATATATCTATGAATTTTATCACTTTGAAAAAACTAGACGACCAAGGGTCAATAGTTTCCAAGATAAATCCTGTTTAATCTGCTATCGTATAAAATAAATATAGAAACCAAAAATACTGCATCTTGTACCCGTCTTGATGTATTCTTTGGTAAAAGTTCCCCAAATTTTAAATCTAAATCGAATAATACCACATTAACTTTCATCTTGACAGCTGTCACACCTTACACCAGTTATGAAGTCAATTTTAGAACTGCAATCAATACACTGCACTCTTATAAGGGTGCGTACCATTTGGAGTTAAATTCGCCAAAAGCGATAAAAACGATCACACTCCCAAAAAGCTGTTCCACTTGGGTCTTGGCATTATTTTCGCCATACACGCTACGAAGCTACTGGAACAGTTTGAATTACCTACATCTAATGTCAAAAGTCACAAAAGTGGCAAATTTTAGTGGCTTAGTGTTCTTATCCTAAATGGAACAGGGGAGAACAGTTACAAACGATCACAGTGATCACAACCATAGACGCAGAATGTGATCAAAATTATCGAAAATAACGAAATTGGCGTCAAATGGAATACGCCCTAATATGACACCAAGAGTGCGTTCAGAGGCTCAGAGTGTAGTTGTTTCGTTGTTTGGTTGTTTTGCAACTTACCCCGAGGTATGGAACGACCGGTTGTTTTATAACCTCAAACAAATTGTGACATTGACAGACTTACATCATTATCGTAATAATAATTGAGATATATGGGTGAGCGCATCAGATAGAATACGATATAAACGTCAAAGTCATTTCATGTCACGCGTTTTATGGTTAAAAAGTTGCAACCTTCAAAGGTTTGGAACGGTCCAGTTGTGACAACCGAACGCTCTACTCGAAGGTTGTGAACGATGTTAGAGTGAAAAGTTGCACTCCGAGTGCGCTCTAACCAAGGTTCGGAACGCACCCCAACTGTCACTTTGATAGCTCCCACATCTAGGGCAGCGTTGCCAACCGTACGAGGTTTCTCGTACAGTTACGAGATTTCTGGTCTTCCGTACGAGCTACGAGGACGATATTATCCTCATACAATTATGTACGAGATTTTGATTTATAAAACTTTAAACAATAATTTTCATTGCAGGGAAAATTTAAGTCAACATGTACGAGTACAATATACCCTGATACGCCTCACTCGAATTCAATCAATTTCATTATAAATTTGAAATTTTCCAAAAATTAACCATATTTGTTTTATAATTCGCCTTCATTAGATTGCAACAGAGATAGGTATGGAGGGTACCTCTCTACCCTTAGGTCGTCATAGTCTGTGGTATAAAGTACAAAGTATAGTACCACCAAGTTAACTGTGCAGTTTTCGAGGGCGCTACTGGTCATGGAAATCAACTACAAACTGTCACAATGTGAAAGAATGTTGTAGTTCTTTTTTCTGCCACCTGAACAGATAAGTTGGTGGGTCTGTATGTATGTTATCTATTTTTAAGCAAATATTTTGTTAGTTTTATTTGTAACAAACTTTCAGAGATGCATTATCTGTGTAAAACGTCTTTTAAATGCTTTTTCTTTATTTTATCACATGTTACACAAATATGAGTATTTACGAGGTTCGAAAGCATAGTATCTTCTTTCCGTCCTTATTTCGCTATAAGTAGGGTCAGTGTATATATATTCTTCTTACACTCTAATATATTGCATCTTATCTCAGTATGTATACCTTACACACAATAAATCGTTTATGAAAATGTCACTCTCGTCACATCACTCTATTTCGTCGAAGTATCGAACTTCCGGTCCGAAAGATAGGTATCTGCAAAACACGTATCGACTTACATTTGTTTTATTTCGTTCGTAGCATACAATATTGCAAGCATTTGCCTCTGTAGATTCTGATTAACATTTTTTTAAATAAGATTCGTATGGTTTGTATATTTTCTAAATATGAAATTATATTTTATTCTTGTCTTAGGTTTTCACGTTTAGAGTAGTTTAATTACTATTATATTTTATTCGTTTGCTTATAAGTAGTCAAAGTCAAGTTCTAAATATGCAGACAGAACACAAATACTAATGAGAATATAAATTCCTATGGATAACAAATACATTCACGTAAATTCTCTCGGCTCTCGGACCTCTAGCACAGACGATAGATGCTCCTCCACTGTAATCGAACGTGTTATTAAAACTAAATACTTAGGAATGACACTAGACCAAAACCTGTCCTATACAGACCACATTCATGATTTATCAGGTCGCGTGATAAAGCTCATCTTTATTATGAAGAAGTTAGTAGATTGTACGCCTTTAGATATCTTGCTACAAGTCTGTCTCGCTTTATGCCAGGCAATCCTACAATACTTTTTATCTGTATGGGGGTGTGCAGGGAAAAGTAATTTTATCATAGTAGAAAGAGCCCAGAGAGCTCTCATTAAAGTCACCTTTAGAAAACCCTTCAGATACCCAACCAATACACACTATCAAGAATTGAATATCCTCCGTGTTCGGCAGCTTTTCATTCTAAATGACACAGTAAAAGATCATAGAGAGTTTTTTAAGCAAGCAGACTGTAAATTCTTACAATCCCGGTGAGTCTTTAGACTCCCATTACCTAAAGCTATCTCTTTGCTAGCTCGACGACGACCAGCCTTTTCAAACATTAACACATAAAATAAACTTTGTAAAATATGTGATATCTAAAACAAAAATGTATTCTTATGTAAAAGAATAGTCAAAGAATGGCTCCCAGCTCTGACATATGATGAAAGTGAAAACCCCGTATAAAAAGCAACTACTTGTCTTACCATACACACACATACCTGCAAACTACATGACACACATACACGCACCCTCAACTCATACACCCTACACACATACTAATAAGCTTCTCCAGTCTCACTATCCTGTTCCATGTATACCCTTACTTACTTCACAAACAAACACATCACAATAGGCAACATTTCCTATAGTAATTAATATATAAAAACATTAATTATTGGCACATATTGTAAAATATGCACCAAGCTAATACAGAATCTTTAATATGTCTATGTTAGAATAATGCATGAATAGGATAAGGAATGGCATACGATACACAATTTAAGTTGTGATCCTTTATGCCATGCATGTTGTGTTGATCCTGCTTTACCACCTATATTTAGATGGCAAAAGAGGAAAAAACATGCAAGCACAAATATAGTTTTAAGTATAAATTTTTAAGTTAGTTAAGTAAATGGAAGTGTAAAAGGCAACTGATAAGAAACATCATATCGAAACAAATAATTATTAAAATTAAGAATTGAATCAACTCAAATTATGTGCTAAATATGTAATAAATAAAATGTAATAATAAAGTGTACAGGAATTTATCAGCCGCCTTATAAAAGTCAAAATGTAATGGTTAATTAATAATTATAATTGATTTTAATGGTATCCCACAATAAATAGGGATAGATAAAAAAAAAAAAAAAAAAAAACACATCACAATATATTTTGTACCATCAATAATATCTTAGCATTTGTCATAATATTAGTACTAGACCTGCAGCATCAAATGTGCAAATCGTATATCAGAGGCCCAAGATACAGGCTTACGCTTAGTTTGGGTCTCAATGTCACCTTGTGTCCAGACAATTACATAGCATCTTACCGTCTATGAACTTATGTGTACCACGAAATTTTAAACCTTTTTTGGAAATAAATTGAATTGTATCGTAATTCTAAATATCTAACCTGTATTTTCTAGAACAGTAGCGACACCTCTCGCTGAGCTCCATAACTAGAATTCTCAGACTTCCATGGGAAAATATTTTTTAACGTCTCTGCTTTAAGACTTAAAACTGATTGAGGCATAACAGCGTTCGCAGAGTAGTATGGGAAATTCCATAGCGGGCAAGATTTGTGATGAACGATGCGGTCCGACCATAGACTATAAGAAACAACGAACTTCGTATATATTTTTGTTGTCTTAAGTGTCGCTCGAACACGAAAAACATAACTTCGTCGAATTGTAGTAGCGGCCCTGGTACTGCGACTACATATCGTCGGAAGCAAGGTATATTTCACCGGTGGAACTGGGAATTTGACTCCTCGAAACTCCTTCTTACTTTAGTAGAAGTGATAGGGTTAAAAATATAGTATTAAATTTTTGAAATTTCCAAAAAATTAATTGGTTGAGTCCCGGATTCACACACAACTATGTACTTACTTGTGCAACGTGATTGGTCCATGGGAACCAACTGATTTAATACTTCGTCGCTTTAAACAATTTCAACAGGAAGATATGGATGGCTGCAATGTTAGGCATCCACCCCATGTTTAAATAAAAGATAAAAAGGTTAAGTTCACAAAAACCGTTTGGACATTTTCACAGAGGAAAAAATATATTATCCTACTTGACATGAATGAACAAACAGTACGAGTCTAAAAACAAAATTTAAAAAAAAATTACAAGGAATGATCAGCTGATCGCGTAATGTTTGGTATCTCATGTTTGTTTCGTTTCGTTTCGGAGACAAAAACATAACCTCTTCGCGTCGGCTTTCATCGAATGAAATATAGATGTAAAACTTGATTTACAGTGAAAGTGATTGTGTTTGACAACGTTTCATTCAAATTAATTGCTAACAAGTGTATAAATATTCATAAAATCTTAAATTCTTACATTGTTCCACCATAACACGTGGATTTTATTATCGTTTCTATTTCTAAACTAATTAGATCAAATTCTCCTATTCTATCGTAATATTAGTCATAGTTTTGTTTTTGTAGTAATTATTAAACGTGTAAATTACTCAAATTACAGTCACACGATAGATTTATGCTAAAATTTGTATTAAAAATCATACAATCCCCACGGACCTTTTTTGTAAACAAACTCAAGACAAATCGTTTGTCTCTTCGAAGTAGGTTAGCGATGGCTAGTGAAAGTGGAAAAAATAAAAGTGAGACAAACTTAGGACCCTTACCTGTTAAAAAAATTAAACTGGCCAGTGATGATGAAGTTGACAATATGGTCAAGCAAAGAACTGTAGCAACAATGTGTGGTGCTTGGAGACCTGACGAGGTCGATGGTGGTCTTATCTTCGTTTTCAAAACCAGAGAAGCATGCTTGAGTCCGGATCCTATCCAGGAGAGTGACTACCCGGAGAATATCCAGGACTTCTGGGAGGCGAGCCTAGTGCCCAGCGATGATGAACAGGTAATTTGAAGATTATTATTGTCAGTTATTTAATTATAACTAAGTATTTTTGAACCCTGTGGGGCTAGATATTCAAACCCAGATATTGTTCTGCGGTAGTTGTTAGATGCAACAAAAAGAAAAATACTAAAAGGTAGCATTGCCTTCTGAAGAATTGCCATCCTTCTCTTCAAAGGATTATTATCCTCACCCGATCCAGGGATGCTTTTGTTTAACGGTAGAAGTACGATCATTGTATAGTGATCACTGTTGGTGATGATGAACTTATCACCAACAGCGGGTTAAATATACATATGGAAAGACATGGGATAGGTACCTAGTTTAGATTAATGAAATGAAATGAATATATAATTCACTAAAAATAGGGTATTACATAGATCTTAGGTATTTTAGATTAAGCTCTCCTATTTTGCCGTCACTCGGCATGTGAATTAGGTACCCAATCTAAACTAGGTACCCATCCAGTATTTTATATGGAATGCTGCATACTAGGTAATAATATCAGATATATACCCAGGTTGATATTAAAAATTGAATTAAATAAAAGTTTAAATAGCAATTGTAAGGCAAAGAACACTTGTATTATTTCAATCTGATATAAAATTTGAAAATTACTATATATGCATAAGTGAGTTTAATTCAATTGTTCATATTACAATATGAACAATTGAATTAAATAAAAGTCTGAATAGCAATTGTAAGGCAAAGAACACTTATTTTATTTCAATCTGATATAAAATTAGAAATATGCGTAAGTGAAATTTTAATATTTTTCACAGACTGAGTCTGTCTATGAATAGGCCTTCGCTGTTAAAAGAACTAACTACAATAAATACTTAGCTTTACCAAACATTCTTAACTTTTAGGAAGATTGAATAGGTCCTTTTTAGATATAAAATTCATAAAAATGTTGGGCTTTCACCATTTAATTTTTTTAAATTTAAAGGAATATATTTATAATACTATATTTATTTAACTATAATGGATTGCGTTTAACGCCATCTATTATTTTAGCAATACACTACGTTCGTTCTTAAACAGATAATGCAAACGCTTACAAAAAGCTTTTCAACAAATTACGTAGATGGCGTGAAATAATTATTGTCTACGATTTTACAAAGCGCCATCTATCTAACCGTATAAGAAATGTTCGTCTTCACAGTATTGTTTTATTTCTTTAAACTTTGACTAGATGGCGCTTATAAAAATGTTCAAAATTGCCTAAAGAAAAACTTTTGGAGTAGGCATAGTAGACGTAGGATTTTTTCGCTACGCCTATGGGAGTAGGTATAAATATTTATTTTTCGAGATATGAAAACGTCGTCTAAGTGGTAGTTAGCATGCTACACAGCTAAATCGGCCTCTGATGTATTTTGCCGCTCTAGCAGCAAAACGTAAAAGTCTTACGGAAATCTTATTTATTTACTGGTCTTACACACAAAAACCGATACCGGCTTGCTTAATTAAAGAACTTCGGTCGGTTGGCACGATGGTCTGTAATTGTCAATTTTGACGGTGATCCATTTCATTACTTGGGCAAAATATCCGCAGGGCAAAACATAATATTCTTAAGTATCTCTCCGCCCATAGTCCGTATACAGTAAGTTACGGACTTATAGTTTTTATTTTATTTTATTGATAGTGTGAGAGTGTGAGATAGTGGTCAATGGCTAACCTCAGGCTAACATCAAGGTTAGCCATTGACCACTATCTCACTTGATGGTAAGTGATGATATGGTATAAGATGTTGTTCAGGCTAACCAGGCGGGCCTTCGCAAAATACCTATATAACCTACCACTATGCAAAAAACGGAGTTTTAACATTCTTGCGTAGAATACTCTAACAAATGTATTGGATTAGGAATTCAATTAAATCATTTTTTTAAGTAGATTAAATATGATGGAAGATAGAATTTAAACTATGTTGGCCGCGGATAGGTTTGCGTTATTGTGACGGAATAAGCTCGAGGCCCTGATGTTAAGCGGACTAACCTCTGCCTGTAACAGATGCATTTCCTCAAAAGTCACGAATTGCTCTGCGCCCGTCATCTTAAGACATAGTTATTAAGTCTCATGTGCCTGCAATTCCACTTGATGTTAAGTGGACTAACCTCTGCCTATAACAGATGCATTTCGTCAACGACGAATTGCACTGTGTCCGTCACATTGAGACGTACAGTTATTAGGTCTCATGTGCCTGTAATTTTTCTGACTCTCACGAACTGCTGCCGGAACACCCTGTTAGGTGCTTGGCATCAGATTTTCTACTTGAGGGTGGTCGCTAGCCAGGCGGGCATTCGCGAAATGCCCTTCGACCATGCGGTGAAGCTCAAGCCCGCGGCGGGATTGGAACCATGGACCTGCTGCGCGGCAGTCCATAGCCAATGCCACTGAGCCATCACTACTTATGTGGATTCATAAACCATGATCAAATCTAACCAATAATCTGTTTTTTCATTCATGGGTTATATTAATAATAAATAATAATAATAAATAATAAATGTTTATTTCCAAAAATACATTTACAAACTCATGACTTAATTTAAGGTTACACTGCTTTAAGGTATAATTATAAATCAACTTATGTTAACAGTGAGTCTCAAACTAGGCGAGAACCTGTGTCTTGAGACTCAGAGTGCGATATTACGGGCAAATACCTACCAGTTATACAAAGCAATGAGTGGTTGTGTTCAGAAATTAGGTGATTGTAACAAAATCTTAGTCTAAGAGCTTGATAGAGAAACTAAGTGTTTTTATACAAAAGGAGTTTATATATTACACTCGATATTTAATAGCCTAGCGCTAAGCTTAAAACTAAATACCACCCTAGAGAGCACCCTAGCTTTGTAGGGTGTAGACCTTAACGAGAAGACTGCAAATATATTCTATGTACTTAAAAAACGCATTTAAACAAAAAAATCCCGCATAATAAAAACAAAAAACGGAAAAGTGCTAAAAGCAAGCGCACGAGCAAGAGCTTTAAGAGAAGACTATACAAATATACTCTATGTACTTAAAAAACGCATTTAAACAAAAAAATCCCGCATAATAAAAACAAAAAACGGAAAAGTGCTAAAAGCAAACGGAAAGTTCACGTTTATGATGGCATAAACGTGAACTTTCCCTTCATTACAACAATAAAGGTGTTATTTAAAACGCGCGATCCGACGAAAATGTTATGACAAGACAAAGGTGAATTCTCCGGTTAACTTGCGAGCTGAACGACGTACAAAATTACCGGGATTCTTGTGAAGGTTCTTCGTGAATTCTTTAAAACAACTTTGAACGTAGGCATTGTCATTACAAGTATTGCGAGTGTCGCTTCTGCTCCAGTTATTTCCTACTCTTTGACGCGTAAGATGGATGGAAGTTGGCAACAAACAATGGTTCTGAAGATTCTTAGGGTCATAGATTATGCAATAGGTGGTTAGTTAACGTTGTAAACATTATTGTAACTTGGAAATTCTTGACAATAACAAAGTATTATTTTTTAGAGACATTTTATTTAAGGCAAGAATTTTGTCTTCGTTTCTTTTTTTCTTTTTTAATTATTGATAGGATATCCTTTGACCACTATCTCACTTGATGGTAAGTGATGTTGTGGTCGAAGATGTTGTTCAGGCTTACCTAGAAGTATTGGCTCTCAAGGACAGCTGCCGTAACACACCGTTAGGGGCTTGGCGACAGATTTTCTACTTGAGGATGGTAGCTAGCCAAGCGGGCATTCCCAAAATGCACTACCACCATGCTATAACGACAGCCATCCTAAGACGACAACCGGGACCGACAGCTTAACGTGCCCTCCGAAGCATGGAAACGCTCAGTAGTAATGTCACTAGCGGTCACCCATCCAACTCATGTCCGCGGGCGATGTTTCTTAACTTTGCTGATCGGTTGAGAACAGCTAAGTAAACTTCGCTACGAGCGCTTCAATGTTAATATAGGTATATAATATATTAGGTCCTTACATATGAAATTGGCGTTTTGTATGGGAGGAACAAAAAGTCGAATATTTTTTAATATAATATATTTAATTAATCAAAGTATGAACCATTATTTTCTATGCACTTTTGCCATCTCATAGGTAGTTCATTGATCCCTTTACTAAAAAAACCAGTCGGACGGGAATCAATAAAATCTTTGAAGGCGATTTGGACTGCCCCATCGGAGTTGAATTTTTTCCCTTGCAAGAAGTTATCCAAATTTCGAAAAAAATGGTAATCTGTTGGAGCAAGGTCCGGGGAGTACGGAGGATGTCTTAGACTTTCCAATTGAAGCTCTTCTAATTTAGTAGCCGTCTGTAGCGCAGTGTGTGGTCTAGCGTTGTCGTGAAGCAGCAGTGGCGTGGAGCGATTGACCAGCCTAGGTTGTTTAGCCGCTAGCTTTTCCATCATGGTTTGCAATTCCTGACAATAGACATCAGCCGTAATAGTCTGGCCAGATTTGAAAAAACTGTAATGAACAATACCGGCACTAGTCCACCAAACGCTTACAAGTAACTTTTTTGGGGTTAATTTTCGCTTGGGGCAGGATTTGGCTGGCTGGCCAGGATCTAACCATTGCGCTGAGCGCTTCCGATTATCGTAAAGAACCCATTTTTCATCACAGGTAATGATTCGGTTTAAAATACCTTCATTATTGTGCCGGTTTAGTAATGTAACGCAGCAGTCGACGCGCGTTTGCCGGTTTGTTTCAGTCAATTCGTGAGGTACCCACCTTTCAAGCTTTTTAATCTTCCCAATTTGCTTCAAGTGAATTAAAACAGTTTTATCACTAACATCGCAGCCTGCAGCTAACTCGGACGTGGTTTGCGATGGATCCGCTTCCACAATAGCCTTCAACTCTTCATTATCAACTTGAGTCTCAGGCCGTCCACGGGGCTTGTTCTGCAGGTCGAAATTTCCAGAACGAAAACGTTGGAACCAAAAACGAACTGTGTTTTCTTTTGCAACACGACCGCCATACACATCATTCACCCTTCGAGTTGTTTCCGCAGCAATAGTGCCACGGCGGAACTCGTACTCGTAAATAATGCGATATTTAAGGTTTTCCATTTTGTAAAATGAGTGACGCAAACAGAAAAAAACAGAAGAAAAAAAACAAATGAATGACGATCATCGAAGCACAAATACATGAGTCTATAGCTGTACAAATTTGAATTTGGAATTCCTTACCAAAGAGGAGAAATTCGTGATTAAAGTGGCCAGTACGAAAAACGCCAATTTCATATGTAAGGACCTAATATATATATATATATTATACAGGGTGTCTCAAACATAATCACCATAAACTTACGCGCACTTTATATGTGCTAAAATCATTGTTACGCATTTATATCCCAGAAGGGTTAGGCAGATGTGTCTAAACACTCGTGTTTCGCCACATACCTGGTCCAGTATAATAGGGGAGTCTATTGACATCTATCAAGCACCGCTTCGGGAAAATCAAATTATGAGCACATGTATTAAAGAATTGGTAGCCTCATGGTTAAAACGTCACTCTCAAATCAATCAATTGAACTGGTTTATAATTTTATGGGTTGCTGGTTTATAAGTAGTATCGATATTAAATTACACGATGAATGGTTATTTTTTGTAAATAATATATTTCTCGTTTTTAACTATTCTGTACGAGTCAAATTGAGAGAAAGTGGAATCTGTATGAAGAAAGATAATAGCTTAAAGATTATTCTAAAAAAGTTATCTTGCTTCTTGATATATATGGTCTTTCAAGCATACCACTAACCTATGACTTTACCAAAATTGCTTACGTAAACTTGAAAAATCTTGCATCAACAATCGAGAGCTTATTCCTTTTGTTGTACAATTTTAATAACGCTTTGCTGTGACTTGTATGATATAAACATATAAATGTGATCAGCTACTATCTTCCGGAAATAAATTGGACTTCATTTTCCTTAGCATCTTGCCTTAATATTTCTCTTGTTGTAGATGCAGGATGCAACTTCATATTGTTTTTAGAATGTACATTATATCCATAACGTCGCATAACGGCTATTATAACTTTTCGTTTCCCTCAAATCTACGGGTTTCAACACACATCAGGAAACACTAAAGTTTTTCTACCTACAAGGTGGAGGCTTTTACCCTTACTACGGACTGTAAACATTCAAAAATTTTATGACGCTAATTTGAGTACTTATGTTTTTGTATTAATTAAGTAATATAGCAACCAATTGCCTGCATTCAAACTTAATAAACAGAATTGAATATTTTTTTAGATACTTATATTTAAAGTATTAAGTACATTGAAATAAGAGTATGGATTTTGATATGTGGATAAAAATAATGTACGATGAAATAGGTAATGTCATTATCCAAGCTTCGAACCGCTATTAAAATATACATAGTACTTTGTCGAGGGCAGAAAAACCCAATAGTTATCCGACCCGAGATTCAATCTCCTGGGAATTAAATCGCAGGTTGGAGAGATTTTAAATCCCCGCTTTACTACCCGAACCACGATGCAGTGTATTGAAAGAATGTTTTAAATTGAAACAACAAGTTTTTTATTTGGCTAAACGAAGCACAAAAAAGGCTGTTACTTAAAGTGATTTAAAAAAAAACTAAAAATGGAACCGAATTCAACAACTCAAAATGTGAAATAACTGGTTGAAGTCGGTACCATGGTAGTTTAAAAGTACCTATTTAAGCGTTTAATAGATATATATAATTAATATAGGGATTTGCTTAAGCGTGGAATACATTTGGCCAAATAATTTAAAATAATTTAATAGATATGTTCTATTACAAACTTTTCCATTAAGGGCCTGTTTCAGAATGTTCGAGGAAGTTCCGGTTACACTACCCAGAACATAAAAAAATTAATGATAAAAATGACAGTTAACATGCAGCGCGTTTCAAGCTTAAACCGATGGATAGGCTAAATAGATGACTGTGAAACGCAAAGATAGTGTTTTATTTATTAAATATGTCCCTAACTAACTATCTTACAGTTTGGAACAAAGCACAGCAATCGCTCCGTTCAGAAAATAATCTTTGAAACTGAAGATTGTTGTAACCGTCACATTGCAATGAAGGTATAAGAAGTTTCAAATATTTTAAGGAAACATTAAATTTACATAAAAAAAAACACAAAATATAAAAAATATATCTAGTGACAATTCCGCCTAACTTACCTGTCACGCCGACGTCACGTCACAAACGCCACGCATCCAAACCGGAAGAATTTTCGACGCATCCTCAGGAGAACTTGACTAAATTTAAAAAATTACTCTACGAGCGCTCGATCGAGAATTCTCGATCGTGCGCTCGTAGAGTTATTTTTAAAAATAATTTAAGTAAGTGTTTTATTAAAATGTTAATAACATATTTTCTTAAAATATTTGTTCTTTTTAAATATGGATTTCCGCGAAGTAACGCCTGAATCTATTCATTATCTTACGACATATACCACACCTCAATAACTGGTAATACTTCTACTCGTTAAAAAGATAAACGGTAAGAGAGAAGTCAGAAGATCCAAAATGTTACGCGTGAAAAGTAAAAACTTACCATTATATACCTTAATTTATATTTTTCCTATCCAAAGTGGTGTCGCCACTTAGTAATTAAACAACTTTAAACGGTTTAAATCCCGTATATTTATCATGATGATTGTGGTCCTGACGTTTCAAAAACTTTGCAGTGTTTGATGATAATTCTGAATCTGAAATAAATTCTGTAATGAAAAACTCATGATAAATATACGCGATTTAAACCGTTTATAGTTGTTTCATTACTATGTGTAATAATCTCGAAAACCTAAGACAACATTGGTGTCGCCACTACTTATAGGTATTCTTCTTGCGCATACTTCTTCAATTCAAAAACATTGAAATTGTTAAATAGTAATTAAATAAAACTATATAATCTCTCCTGAAGAAAGTAGTTGCTGAAACCAGAATTATACTGCCTTCTTTTACTTTATATACGAACGAGTTATCATCAATTTCAAAGTCCTACTTTCTTTTCTTCTTTCCTTGACAATCATGACAAAGTAGCTGCGTCCAAATATAAAATCCGCAAAACATGAATTATAATCAACGTTAATTATACAAACCCCATCAAAAACTAACTAAGTACGTCTTTAAGTTTGCACTTCACTCCTGGCGGTGCGGCGGCGGCGGCGCCTTTTGTAAAGCAACGTGTATTTTCTCTCTAATAGTTTGCTCCTGATGAAGGCACAGGTTCAAAGCGCGGTTTCTTTCACAACACTAATGAGGTGAGGAATTAAACTTAGGTACTTGGTCCTGTTTCAGTATACCTATATAATTAATATATATATAGGTAGTAATACTATACTGCGAACTCAGTATACTCATACACATATTTATAGGTATACTGAGTATATATCCCGCAATTTTGTATTTTTGTTGTTGCACTGCGTCCATCACTTTGAGACATAGTTTTTAAGTCTCATGTGCCTGTAATAGAGCCATTGGCTCTCAAGGACTGCTGCCGGGACAAACCGTTAGGTGTTTGGCGACAGATTTCCTTCTTCAGGGTGGTAGCAAAGAATAAAATGGTGGTAGCTGGCCAGGCAAGTAATCGCAAATTGTCCGTTCCACCATGCGGTGAAGCTCAAGCCGGCGGTGGTGATCGAACCAGGGAACTGGCGGCACGGCAATCAATAGCTATACCGCTCGGTCATCATTGCTTCAAAATGTATGCATGCTGCGGCACGTGTGTACGAGAGCGCACACGTAACTACAAGTCGCGGTTGTCACCGCTGCGCTGCTCTATGAAATCAAACTTATAGTCGGGTTTTATGTACATACTTCTCTCGCTCGCACTCGTGATCAGACATCAACACGCTTAGGACTTTTTCGACCTTCTTCCTCCCCTATTCTCTGTCGAGGTGGTAACTTCTGTAGCATTCATAATATTAAATTACAATGTTATATACTAACAAAATTCATTGAACGAGCGAGAATTTAGCTCGAGCGAAGCGTCTCTGCTTCAACTTAGACAAAAATGCTTTCGTATGTCCGGTTGTTCTCCTCTACAGGTCGCATTTCGCAACCGATTATCACGAAATTTTGTGAGCAGGTTTGATAAGTCCATATTTTTTTTTTGTCGATTTAGTTTATGGAAGTTTTTCAAAATGACGGATATATACATTGTAAGGTGTTGAAAGTATGGACGGCCGCGCTTAATTGAATGGCAATGTTCTGATACGCACGTCAGTTGCCTAAAAGAGATATGCTCTCTTTCTCTCTCTCTCTCGTATAATCAATTATTTATTTTCCACGTTTTTGTAGCCAGTATATTAATAAGAGATAAACACATTACCAAGCATGTAAAATTATTGTATATTTACTACTTACCTACCTATTTCCGATACAACTAGCCTTCGCTGGGGCCCGCGAGTCTAGTTGTATCGGAAATCGCTCCAAGCGCGAATGATTTTGATGATTTAAATGATTTTCTTGGACTTATGTCGAAGAAAATAATTTATTATTTACATTACATATCTAGATTTTTGTATTTATTGACCCATTCTCCCATTAGCATGCGTAGTGAACCTTTATTCAATTGTAAGCTATGCAAGGGCAGACTAGCGACGTCTATACAGCTGGGAGAGCCACTAGTAATATAATTAGTTTTTCGCGCTTGGAGTTAGTTTTGGTAACCATTCCACGTTTCATGATAATGGCGAGTTTAAATTTATATTGCTCTTAATATCTTAAAAAAATACTGATTTTGCGCGTCTTCAAATTTTGCCAATTCTTCAATAAGTAAAAGCTGGTGATCAAGTGCGCGTCGGGCCCACCTATATTAGGATTCCGTATATTTCTTTTACAAGAAAAATATATATTTGTTGATTTTGATTACAACTAAGTTAATTACAATTCGGCGTTTTCAGTATTTTTGGTTAAATTGAGTATTTGTAAATATGGTACTTAATATACCAAAATTCGAGAACGCTAATTAAGTAAGCTGTTTTAGTTTTTGAGATATTCAAATTTCGTAACAAAAAAGGAATAAAATTAACAAATTTAAACAAAATCATAATATTTAACATTAACCGCATGCGTATCGTAGATATATATTTATAACAATAGAAAAAACAATAAAAATGGATGATATCGTCCGCTGCGGATGCATGCTAAGAAATCAATAAGTATAAGACATTTTTGCTCCAAGAGCTCTTTACATGATAACACGCGACATGCAAGGGTGAAAAAGTTATTTTTTTTGTCTACCTTCTCATATATAGTTATAGAGCCTGCCTGAAAAATAATTTATACAATATAAAATGCAATATAAATGTTTTTCTTGTTTTGTTAAATATTTTATGTTCCATGCCCAAACTGCGAAACTGAACTCTTTTAATTAACGAATTTTTGTTCACAACTTTACATGTTTTTATTTGAAGCGAGTAGAGCCGCGAGCGAAAATGTAGCGAGAAATAAAATGTCGCCTAACAAGGGAATGCAATCTGACGCGACGCGGATTCACAGGATCCCGGGATTCACGGCCGATTGGACTAACAAGACCGGATCGATCATCGAATGACGTAGGGATAAGTGACTGAGCAGTCTTAGTCTTGTTTTATATAGAGACTGGACTGGACTGGTTAAATCTAATGACAAATGTCGCGTGGATGCTAAAGCATTCTGCTTTTGATACGTTAATTGCGAAAAGCTATTCCTATACTGCTACAGCAAAAGTTTATATCACGTAAGTATTCCTAGTTAATATACCTAGTCATTAAAATCCGACCTATTAATAGAACAGCCTAAGAAGATGCCTGCCAAGCGTGGGGTATCTACGACCTGCCCCCAGTATGAGGGAGAAGATTGTTCGGCGATCGACGTCTTCCAGCTGTATGTGGATAATGTGGTGATGTAGGTCAGGTAATTGAATGCTACAATGCCATCTCTGTATACTCCACAAGTAGGTATTTTGGCTTCCATCACTCTTAGCTCTCATTTCAATTGACTTGTCTACTGGTTTATTTAAAGTTTTTTCGTATTTCTCTATCGTCAAAGTGAAAACGGTAATATGTACAAGCGTCAAACTTGACACGATTATAGTCCAATACCTAACCTACAATAATAACAAAGACTAAATCCCGATTAAGTGCAGGTCGGATTAAGAAACCATATCCGTAAAAAAATGATGTTTAGTACATTCTGTGTCCATACTGAACCCTCAGCATGGGAGTCCAACACGCACTTGGCCGGTTATTTCATATGTGAGGCTAAAAGATTCAAATTGCTGGGAGTATATAGATGAGTATATACTTATAAAAAAAATCTCTTAACATCACAACATTTCGTGATTCGTGCTTGAATCTTCAAAGCATCGAGACAATCAAATCGAAAATATAAACGGATCGGTCTAAAAACTGACGTCACTCGAGATATAAGCACTTACTCGTACTCGCTTATTCCTATAACATCGCTAGCAACGTCGTCCTTCAATCCGAAACAATGCCCAGGGATTTACAAACAAGACTACAAGTCCCATCTCTAATCCACAGATAAATCCGCCAAAGCGTTGTCACAGGAATTGAAATGAACTTTCATTTCCGCAGATGTTCTGTAAACGACGCATTTGTAGATATTCGTTGAGAATTTCAAAAATCACTTGAAAGACTGAAAACAGTTTATAATTATATTTTTTGAGAGTTCGTAACGCACCTTGCCTAGTCTCTTCTGGGTTCTGAAGCTGTACACTTCCGTATTTCGGAGGGCAAATTAAGCCGTTGGTCTCAGTTGTGGTCTTAAGAGTAAGTTAAGCAACATCCGCTGCTGTCATGAGTTGGATGGGTGACCGCTAGTGCCATTACTGCTAAGCGCTTCCGTGATTCGGAGGGCATGTTAAGCCGTCGTTTAGTCGGTTGTTGTCTTAGGATGACAGTCGTTATAGTATGGTGGTAGGGAATTTTGTGAATACTCGCCTGGCTAGCTAGCTACAACCTTCAAGTAGAAAACTCTCGCTTATTACCTAACAGTGATTTCCGGCAGCTGTTCTTGATAGTCAGTCATTCTAGGTTAACTTGCACAATATCTTCGATCGCATCAACACTTGCATCAGGCGAAACAGTGATCAAAATGTATATACATAGCCTGTTAACAAGAAAATATTAATAACAAATAAATGTGTAGGTATTTTTTTGGCCTTTAATTAAATTGTAATTGTAAACTTAATTAATGTTCATCCACAGAGTGGACTTATCCACCATCCATTGGATCTTGGTATTAATTGTATGATTATTGTAACATTGTGTAACATTACCACTAGGTCTTATTATGAGGCCGTACTTCGTAACTGTTCGTCATTATCCTTCTACTTTATCTAGAGAAATATTTGTTATTAAGAAGGTTGGTGAACATTAGTTAAACATTTTGAAGCGCTCGTAGCGAAGTTTGCTTAGCTGTTCTTAACCGATCAGCAAAGTTAAGCAACGTCGCCCGCGGTCATGAGTTGGATGGGTGACCGCTAGTGACATTACTACTGAGCGTTTCCGTGCTTCGGAGGGCACGTTAAGCCGTCGGTCCCGGTTGTTGTCTTAGGATGGCAGTCGTTATAGCATGGTGGTAGGGCATTTTGCGAATGCCCGCCTGGCTAGCTACCACCCTCAAGTAGAAAATCTGTCGCCAAGCACCTAACGGTGTGTTCCGGCAGCTGTCCTTGAGTGCCAGTTCTTCTAGGTTAGCCTGAACAACATCTTCGACCACATCATCACTTACCATCAGGTGAGATAGTGGTCATAGGCAAACCTATAAGGCATAAAAAAAAAAAAAAATTGTTGTGTGATCTGAAATCCAGATTTAAAATCATTCAATCTCAGGCACGAATTCCTGGCGATTATCTTAGTTATACAACAACTTGATGCTTGAACGTTTTTTATAATATCTGATTGGCTAGCCTGTCTCACCTGATGGTAAGTGATGTGGTCGAAGATGTTGTTCAGGCTAACCTAGAATTACTGGCTGTCAAAGAAACTTGCCGGAACACACCGTTAGAAGCTTGAAGACAGATTTTCTACTTGAGGGTGTTACCTAGCCAGAGGGCATTCGTAAAATGCCCTACCACCATGCTATAACGACTGCCATCCTAAGACAACAACCGAATAAACGACGGCTTAACATGCCCTCCGAATCACGGAAGCGCTTAGCAGTAATGTCACTAGCGGTCACCCATCCAACTCATGACAGCAGCGGATGTTGCTTAACTGAGCGGATCGATTAAGAACGGCTAAACAAACTACGCTTAATTTATATTACAAATTTAATGCTCCGTAGTTCATCCACGTAAATTTTTCATTGATGGTAGGTATAGTAGAAAAGCAGTCTGACTGGTACTTATAGTAGAAAAGTTGAAGCAGTGATAGCTCAGTGGCATTGGCTATGGGACTGCCGCGCAGCAGGTCCATGGTTCTAATCCCGCCGCGGGCTTGAGCTTCACCGCATGGTGGAAGGGCATTTTGCGAATGCCCGCCTGGCTAGCGACCACCCTCAAGTAGAGAATCTGTCGCCAAGCACCCAACGGTGTGTTCCGGCAGCAGTCCTTGAGAGCCAGTGAAATTACAGGCACATGAGACTTAAGAACTATGTCTCAAGGTGACAGGCGCAGTGCAATTCGTGACTTGTGACGAAATAGATCTGTTATAGGCCGAGGTTAGTCCGCTTAACATCAGGTGGGCCTCGAGCTAATTCCGTCACAATGACATAAAAAAAAAGTTGTCTTCTAGTCTGGATACACAGGTTGTATACATAAGTACCTATGTAATATGTATAGGTATCAATTCGAGCTATCAAGACACTTTTATGATTGTTAATAATTATATTATCTTTAAATAAATCAACGCACTCTGGACACGCTAGATATTTGCCATAGTGTGCATGCTGTGACATGTGCTTACGTGCGCGCACACTTACAGGCCGCGTTTGTTACCGTTCTATGAAGTCAAACTACTTTTATTATGTTTTTTTTTACTGTAGCAAGTAGAGACTGCAAGTAGAGTAAGACTTGTGGTCCGTACTCTTATTTCATTTTAACCTTTTTTTTTATAATAATTTTAAACTTTGAGTTCATTCTCCAACTCCAACTTATCAGTATTCTTCCTGATGGGAAGTTAGCCTAGTGTTAGTTAAAATGTCTTATAGTTAAAGTGAGCCCATACTTATATATATAAAAATATACAGCTGCCTCAATGCAACTTAGATTGCCGGGCAATAGATTTCCAAATTAAAAGTGGTTACTAGCCAAGTAAAGCGATCATACTAACTGCTTCTGCTTTGCAAATGGATGCATTAGTTCTACCAAGATGATCTAAAAATGTCTTAAACTTACAACTGCAAATTGATTGAAGACCACAACTTTGTCTGCATTTTATATTCACAGCAATTTGGCTTTGTGAATAATGAGAGAAAATGCGATGAAAAAGTTATTGAGGAATGAAACGGTCTTTTTAATCTTCTTTATCTCCGTAAACGGCGCACTTTGTAAGTTACGATTTGAATGGTTTTGTTAATACTTTGTCGGTATAAAATTATTACATTTACACATTTTTTGGAAGGCAATAATTTTCTTCTACTTCCGATTATACGCACTACATTACCTACTTGACCGTGACGCTGAAGGAAGTAAATATTTTGTGCTTAAAAATTATACCTTTAATAAGTACCCATTTTTATAGTAAATTTTAGATATTTAATGTTTTCTTTGTTTGTTTTCTAAATGTATGCATGTTGTTTGTTTTGTTAGTTACGGCCACTGATAGTGCACCGTTCCGTTTTAATTCAATAGGTTTAATAGGTAAAAAGTTACTCACATTTGTTTGTTAATATAATTGAATTCGAAATTTCGTGTTTTGGTGTAATAATAATTTAACAATTTTCAACAATATATTCAACAATTTTCAGAGTCTCCTCGCACACGCGGACCGTGATCCCCGATCGTTTCACTTTTGTTAGAGCACAATCGGAGCAGTAGTTTTTAAAATATAAGCATAATGTTGGATTTTTCACACTCAAAAATCCACCTTAAGTTACGGAGTAGTATTATAATATGTTGTATGATTAGGTGTACCACACACCATACATTGCAAAAACAGCAAAGTCAAATCTACTGCGTACCAAAGCGTGTAATACATCAAAAGTTACGTCTTCGGTAGCGCAGCACGACTAAGTAAAAAAAAGACTAACGAATGTTTTCCACCCGACAGCAAACTAATATTTTTGCTTGATTTTTACAGTAGATTTTAGGGTTTTATAAGAAATCTTAAAAGTATTGATTTGAAAACTACCCCAAGCCTTTGTTGGTGAAACGTTCCCAAAATAACTATCATCTGGATGCATTATCTCACCCACTTTGTCAAAGAAGATAATCCACCAAAAAGCGATTCTTTATCCCTAATCGACTAGACCGACGATGGTCATCGCTTCACGAAATATGAACGGAGTTAATCCACATAATTTCGCATTCACGGGACGGAACCCGCCCGATTCCGAACCGGCATCTATTATGGACACGTTGAACCGGATGTGGGTAGTCCAACTGAAAGCGATTACCGATTAGAATATCATTTTCATGCGCACCGTGCCCTATGACGGTTAAAGTAATACAATTAGAGCACGAAATTTCGGCTAGAAATAGCGTGCCCAGGTGGCCGAGCGGTTTAGCCATCCGGCGCGAAATCGGAGGACGCGGCGTGCTCCAATAATTTGTAAAATATCATTTTCATTATTTTTATGGACAAGTACCTACTCGTTCAAGGGACGGTCTCTAATGGTCACAATCATTGAAAACTTCTGCGAGAAAAGCAAAGCATAATTGGATTATCGCACCGTAATGCCTGAAACACTGCCCGTAATGCTCAATAAAATTCGACACTAATGCCAGTCATCGATGACCATCGTAGTGTCAGTTAGACGAAAACCAATAAAGCAAAGCAAGACTATGTTTGTTCTGATAGTGACATTTACGAGTTCTTCAATGTGTTTTTTAATCCCTAGAAAGCAAACCGTGGATATATATACTTTTTAGACATCACATAACTACTACCCATCTCATCCACATGTATGAGAATCTCCAACTTTGCGTTTCACTCTTTCAATTTCCAAGCAGTTGTAAGATGTGAAGTGGCTGGCCTCCCAAGGTCTTCAGAGAAGACCTGCAACTTTATGATAACCAATAAAGCAGAAAATTATGTTCTTATAGGAATATAGAACGCGTTACGCGTAACACGTCATATCAGATAGTAGTATAGGCAACGCATATGAGTTTTGCTAATGTAACCCGTTAGTCCTTTGCTTGCTTGAGACTTATGCCATAAAACGGTCTAGAATCTCTGTTGTTACCAGTTATAACGCTTGCTAGTTTGGGACTCTTGAATGGAACTGAACCCCTATAATTATGTAATTCATTGTAACAATAGAAATCTATGGTTATCTTGTGAGAATAATCACAGCCGATACTCAAGACTTTTAATGGTGCCTCTGCTAATTCCTTGAACAATAATATCTGTATAACATACTATGAGTAATTAGTGTACTATACTATGTATGTATGGGCCTTCAAGAAGAGAGCATATTCCTTCATCAAAGGCCGGCAACGCATCCTCGAGATCTTTGGTGTTGCGGATGTTCGTAGGCGACTGTAATCACTTACGACCAGGTGAGACGCCTACTCGTATGCCCTCGTATCCCAAAAAAAATGTACACGTCTAAACTTTTTCGCATAATATGTTCTGTCCATCCAAAGGTTGGTTGTAAGAGATTGCATTAGCGATAAAACCGCCAATTGTTTTGCCACTGTTTATATAAGTTTAGTGCACCCTGTATTTTTAATGGTATGTTATAAAGAGATTTCGTATTGTATCGCATCGTAATATGCTCATATTGACTATTCCTCGCTGTAAGACGGACCAGCACCTAAGCCCTTTGAAAAGTTGGGACTTGATGCTTCCAGTTTCCGATAACCGATATTACAAGGATGTTTTGTGTAACGATACCCGTTGTTGTCCATGAGGTAACGAGATTCTTACGCATGGATTGGAATCTATATTTCAGGGTAGGTAACATTTGATATTTCGCCCATAGTTCGCAGAAGTAACAAGTTGAAGTTTTTGTATGGAAATAAATACTTAGGTAAATATATTATCATTTTCGGAATTAGATCGTTTGATTTGTATCCGTTCCTGGAAACTGTAGACCTGGTTCGAGATATAAATTATACGTACAGTTTCCGGAAATCAGAATTATTTTATTTTATCCTCCATTTCAAAATTATTAAACACGACTGTCCTGTCTAAAATGTATAGCCATTATAGCCAGTGTCAGTAAGGATGATATAATTATTTTAATAATATATTGGGTATCATTTTCAAGAAAAAAATGGCGACAAATGGCATTATGCGAATGCTCTGGCTAGCTACCACCCTTAAATAGACAACATGTCGTCAAGGCTTTAAAGGAGAGTACAGGGAGCTGTTCTTGAGCCAGTAATAGTAGGTTAGCTTGAACAACATCTTCGACCGCATCTCACTGTCCATCCAGTGAGATTGTGGTCAAAGACTAGCTTATCCTATAAAAAAGCATACAACCATTGTAATGTTCTTGTTTTGTCCTGTGTGTGGACTGTGGTTAAACATAATTTATTTAACCGACCCTATCGATTTTATCAAGTAATTTCTTATCCTTCAGTGCTGGAATTTGGTGTGTTTTTTTAATTAAGTATGTTGTAAAGTCTTTGACGCAGGCCAAGAAAGATGTCTTTTAGTTACCCAAGTAGAAAATAACTTAGCTTACGTTAGGTGTCATAATAGTCAAGGAGTTAGTCATTTTAAGCTTGTTCAATATTATATGGGATGGGACTTGAAAAGTGACATTGTATTTCTACCATACTGAGGGCCAATTTAACCAATATAGGGTAACTCTACGATGATATCTTTAAATCTCTGTATAGATCTAACAAAATATGAAAGGCTTTTCTCACTCAGAGATATCCAGCGAAAATGAAGTATTTAAAATTTGGCTTTATATTTACTTTTACGAAATGGAACATCAGGCAGGCAACTGCAATAAAAGGAAAAAAAACAATATAAAAATTTTACCATTGATTTTGGCGGTATAACTATTTAATCTAAAAACCAATATGGCTTCAGTTATATACAACACTAGCGACCCGCCCCAGCTTCTCAATGCTGATACTAAATAATCTGTAATATCTCCGAAAATATTCATTTAAAGTACATGCTGTAAAGGGCATATTAGTCTATATAAAAAGCATAATGTATTTAAGGTACTTAAATGGATAAGAATTAATGCTGTATTGCTGAAAATCGCTTCGTACATAAGCTATTATCTCTCGTAAAAAGTAAAGGATATAAAATGGTTATTGTGGGTTATCCTTAAGAGATAGACATATACCATCGCGGAATTTTTTGTAGGCCTTTTTATGGTGTACAATACTGTAGTAGATTATTTTGATCTATTTCGTAGGGTTCAGCCAGTGTTTGCAATGTAAGCAAAAAAATTCATTTATTTACGACATCACATTAAAAGCCTCTAAAATTATCAGTGTTTCTCTACTTTGTTATGCATCCATCATACATATAAACCTTCCTCTCGAATCACTATTAAAAAAACACATAAAAATCCGCTGCGTAGTTTTAAAGATCTAAGCATAGGGCATAGGCATAGGGACAGTCAGACAACGGGAAGCGACTGTTTTTTTTCCTATGTAGTGATTTTGCTATGCATAGAGCCGCTGTCACATATCATATCAAACCAATGAGTTTCCTTTTCAACGAAAGGAATCCAATAAATTAAGAAAGATGTTAGCAAACTCACATTTCAGTAGTCTGTAAAGTGTAGTTTGAACCTGATATTTTCACCAATATATTTATTTGTTTACCTATTAACCAGTGTTTAACTTCAGGCAGATAACTTTTCACTATAGAGTCTATTATACTAATGAGTTGAGTATAGACCAATGAAATGTGATTTTGCTCTAAAAGAACGTGAAAACTCTTCCTTAATTTATGAATTTCTGACGTTGAAAAAGGAATGCTCATTAGTACTAGTATTATAGATTTTATAGTAAAATCATCCGCGTATAGTTTATCACTAGATTGGCGAAATTGGCCCTAGAATATCAGGTTCTAAGTGTAGTTACGTACTGAACCTACGTGCAGAAGTCTTCACATTTCAGGACCGTAGTTACGTCTGAAAACCAATACTATTCCATTATCCCATTACAGTTGGCCAATCGTAACTGGTTACTGAACGGGAATTCGATATCTAAATGGATGCCTAGGTTATGTGTATTGGTAAAAAAGTACCATTTCTCGGTTCATTTCACGTAGGACGGAATGGGTGGCTTAAACTTCAAGAACGTAATATGAATAGAGAAAATCTTTTTGGTAAGAAATGTGAACATTTTCATTGAATGGATAACTTGTTTTTATTATTGCTGATAGGCCTGGTTTTGAGCAATATCTCAACAGGTGAGAAGTGATGATGCGGTCAAAGACGTTATTAATAGCTGTTGGTTAGCCTATGACCATAATCTAACCAAGTGATGAGCGATGATGCGGTTGAAGATGTTCATAGCTTGAACTAAACGATATTGGCTCTCAGGGACAGCTGCCGAAAACCGAAGCACAGAAGCGCTCAATAGTAAATGCCACTAGCGGTCACCCATCCAAGTAATGACCGCAGCTAACGTTGCTATACCCAGTTTAACGGCTATAAAAAGTGTCGCTACGAACGCTTTACTGTACCTTGAATAGGGGCTGACTTTCAAGGACAGTTGGCTTGGTGTGCTATATTTGCCTCTTATTTTGTTTGAATATTGTAATTTATAAGTACTTACCATATTTCCTGACCCGCGACTTGAGTTGCACAAAATGTATATATATATATATAAGTATATTCGTGCTCCTATATTGAAAATAAAATCGATACAAAAATCTCATCATCTTATCCATATTCCACGCATGTGGGGTAAGAATAATATATTTTCTCTAACGACATGTGTTCTACAAATTATTATACTGTAATAATAATGTTTTGACTTCGGTTTGTAGATTGTTTGCATATTATTCATAATGGCTCGTTTCATGTGCAATAACAACAAGCACTGTTTCAGATATTCTGCAAACAGATTTTTAGGCTTGAAGTGTAATTTTTTATTTCTTTTTTATCTGATAGTCTATCCTTTGACCACTATCTCACCTGATAGAAAGTGATGATGTGGTCGAAAATGTTGTTCAGGATAACCTAGAATTACTGGCTCTCAAGAACAGCTGCCGGCACACACCGTTAGGTGTTTGGCGACAGATTTTCTACTTGAGGGTGGTAGCTAGCCAGGCGGGAATTCGCAAAATACCCTACCACCATGCAAAAACTAAAGTTCTCTTATCTTTTCTATGCCTTTCACACTTTAATAATTCCATTGTACCGTTCATGTTGTAAGTGTCACAATGAAAAAGTTAGTTATGAGCTAATTAAAGTTGGCATTGAAATCTGAAGCACGACTTTGACAGGAGACTGCCATAAATGTCAATGTCAGCGTCATGGCGTCCGACATGTCATCCGTCTGTGACCAAAACATGGATCTATTATGTCCATGGGCCAAAATAAGTTGATTAAATAGAGAACCGTCAAGTTCACATTTAATTTTAAAATCTGTAAACCTTTTTGTTCAGAAATAAATACGAATTTCAGTTTCACGTAAGAAAAAATTTAACCTTTTGGTTGACATCTAAAAGTATCCAATGGGATTTTACGAAATTATACCTTTTAGGACTGATTCCAGTTACAATTTTAAATATAAAAAATAGCTTTTTTAACAGACATCAAAGGAAAGTGGATAGAATTTGAGTCCTTTTTTTTCGTTTTATGTAAATGTAACCTTTTGAACAGACGCTTCTCATATAATATCTTACAATTATAATATTAGAATAAACGTTCTCTTCACACTTTAATAATTACATAGAAGTAGGTATACGTCTTGAATTGACCGTGAGCTCCACAAACTCCGTCTCAGGCAAAAACTATTTTCGGACCCCAATATTCCTCGAATAGGTATTCCTATTTCCACTTTTTATGAACATTTGATAAATGATACTGTCGAGAGAGGGTGTATTTTAGGACTAGACAGACCTTCCCTAATTCAATGTAGGAAAAAATACGTTTGCGTGTTTTCTCGGGGTTAAATGTAGCCGGGTTGAGGTATCAATTTTGGTAGATGGTAATAAAGTAGTATTTGGGTAGGTATCGATTTCTCCGTTATGTCAGGCCTGGCTCACTTCGCACTTTAGGCATAAAACATATAATAATACTACGTATAGAATGGACACTCCTCTCCCCCCACCAAACGAGCCGTCCTCACCCCGCCACCGATTCTGAGCTGTCGCTGAGCTGAATCGAGTACGGGACGCGCAACTCGCGCACAATGACGTGACGACGAAGCGTTACGATTGTACGAATATTTTAAAAGTTGAGAATGGGTATTGTGCTGTTTACGGTTGCTTATCAACTAAACGAGAAAAGGATAGGAGTTTTTATAGAGTCCCAAGGGATAAAACGAGGCAAGGCAACATTTGTGTAGTGTCTGTGTAATAGGTAGTTAGAACGCGGATTTTGTATATGAGAATGAGTCGAGTGTCCAGGCTGTGCTTTAGGTACAAAGCTACAGGTTCATCGGCGTATCCGTCCGGACGGGATTATTGTACGGTGCGTGCCGCGTCAGAAGAGATCAGAGCTATGCGATAGAAAGAGAGACGGCTTGTAGGTAAATATAAATATTAGGTACTCCGTGCTTTGCGAGCTGAAGTGCACTTTATTGCTTCGTACTTAGAGTCGCTTATGTATTGGAATGGCTATGTGGAATGATCCTTCTGGTCCTTTTAACAAAAAAGGAGTGTTATGATTTCAGGGTTCATGTATGTACTCGTATGTATGTTTCTGAGTTTCTTTATTCTACCATAAATTCTAAATGGCTTAACCGATTTTAATGAATGATATATTATCATTAGATTCGTCTTTATAGCGCAGGTAACACTAAGTACATAAAAAAATTGAAAAATAAACTAGCGGATTTCAGACGCCGTATTGTGAGAAAAAATATGTGTATTCTCCAAAATCTATGGAGTGGGTTTTTTTTTTTTTTTTTTATGCCTGATAGGTTAGCCTTTGACCACTATCTCACCTGATGGTAAGTGATGATGTGGTCGAAGATGTTGTTCAGGCTAACCTAGAAGTACTGGCTCTCAAGGACAGCTGCCGGAACACACCGTTAGGTGCTTGGCGACAGACTTTCTACTTGAGGGTGGTAGCTAGCCAGGCGGGCATTCGCAAAATGCCCTACCACCATGCTATAACGACTGCCATCCGAAGACGACAACCGGGACCGACGGCTTAACGTGCCCTCCGAAGCACGGAAACGCTCAGTAGTAATGTCACTAGCGGTCACCCATCCAACTCCTGACCGCGTGCGACGTTGCTTAACTTTGCTGATCGGTTGAGAACAGCTAAGTAAACTTCGCTACGAGCGCTTCAAACCATCTATCAAAATGAAGGGCTTTAATGACGATCCCATAATATATATAACTTGCATTTTTAATTTCAATAGAACGATAAAGCGCTAAACGAAAATAAATAAATAATTTGCAGTCATTGAGCTATTACGTTACTTTGCAGTCGGTTTTTTTAATTGTTAATAAATGTATACTTGTTATTCTGTGCTTATGTTCCAGTTGTACAGTTTCCGGATTATGAAATAAGGACTGTTCCATATCCTTTTCGTTGGATGATCGTAAAAACGGACTGTGGAGAAAAATGGGCCAAATAATGAGGGTGCGGTAACCAGGCGGTAATTTGTATAATAATAATAATAATTTACATATCCCAATTTTACAATTCACACCTTTAGTACTAACATTAATACTAGGCACATATTTTATTGTATATTTATACTCGTAATGTTGTAGAAACCAATATATAGCAATGCTAAGATTAATCTTGTATTGTAGGTTTGCTATCCTTTCCAAGGTCACACGTTTATTTACAGAGTATTAGTTAAGATGTATTTAATTTTCTAATAACATGAATTTAACATTATTTTAAACAATATATACTTACTATATAAAATGTATTAATTATTTTACCATGCAAGATTGTAAATATGTTCTGTGTAAAATTACAAATAGTGTGAATGAGTGTGAGGAGAAAGCAATTTGTATATGAGTGGTGTGTGAGTGTGTGTGTATGTGTGTTGTGTATCTTAACGGCGGCGGCTCTATTAATTATTAGCATAAATTTAATACTAAATCGTATTGACGAAGGCTTTCTAGGAGAGGTTTACCGTCTGGAACCCACCCGATCCTTTACAATATAAGCCAAAACTTGATACAATATGTTATGTATCAAGTTTGCAGTAAGCATGTGTACATTTGTTGTATTTTCCTTTGGCTTCGTTAACGAGATAACATAGTATATCGATGCTATGTTAGTTAATATAAACATGTAATTAGTTCGGAAGTTCATAAAATACAATATACGCTGCATTTGTGGGATAAGGGTAGAAAGTTTCATTATTTTAGTATACATATTAGTAGATTCGCCACGCGGTTTCACTCGCGTAACTATAATAAAAGAAAAATACAAAACGTGGAACCGATTTCTAACTCTGAATAATATTAAATAACTTGTTTGTCTTTACAAAATCACAAATATACGATAGGAAAAATTTAAGTCATGTGCGGGATTCGAACCCGCGTCCATCCACCCCTTGAGCCGGGGTATTCTCTAACCAATTAAGCTAACATGACATGACGTCATAACTCAAATCTTTCCTATCGTTTTTTGACCATCGTATCGTTAGTCTTTTTTTGAAGCGCTCGTAGCGAATTTTGCTTAGCCGTTCTTAATCGATCAGCTAAGTCAAGCAACGTCCGCTGCGGTCAGGAGTTGGATCGGTGACCGCTAGTGACATCACTACTGAGCGCTTCCGTGCTTCGGATGGCAGTCGTTACAGCATAGTGGTAGGGCATTTTGCGAATGACCGCCTGGCTAGCTAACACCCTCAAGTATAAAATCTGCCAAGCACCTAACGGTGTAATTAAACAACTTTAAACGGTTTAAATCGCGTATATTTATCATTACTTTTGTCCCGACGTTTCAAAACACTTTGCAGTGATCGTGGTCACGGGGTGACTCATTATTTCGTTTGCTGTTTTCGGCCCCTATACCGTAACATTATGTTGTCTTAGGTTTTCGCCATTATTACACATAGTAATTAAACAACTTTAAACGGTTAAAATCGCGTATATATATCATTATTTATACTGTGTGTAATAATCGCGAAAACCTAAGACAACCTAACGGTGTGTTCCGGTAGCTGTCCTTGAGAGCCTTACAGGCACATGAGACTTAACAAGTATGTCTCAAAGTGACGGGCACAGTGCAATTCGTGACTTCACTGCAATGGAAAGAATATCACATATATTCTTTCCAACTCCATATGTAGTTCAGGGAACTAACAGTAGATTCCCCGATAGTCTAAAGTTTGGGTGGATGCCACTGGCTTCTTTGTTAATTCAGTGCTTAGCAGTATACTTCTATTCCTGTGTCCTGGATTGAATTTTCATGTCATAATCGAGCAGACGAGCGACGGCCGCTCAAAAGCAATCATCGTCGCATCGCCTACATATAACCATAGGGGGAATCCTAAAAGTGTTGCTAATCTCTAAAAGAGCTCGCAATGTCGTATACGGCGGGTACTTATATGAGTGTGAGTTTCATTGTTAGTGTCAGTGTCAGTGTCAATATGAGTGTGAGTTTGAGTGTCAATGTAGGTGTGAGAGTGAGTGTGAGTGACAGTGTCAGTGCGAGTGTGAATGTGAGTGTCAGTTTAAGTGTCAGTGTGTGTTTGTATGTGTGTGAGTGTGGATGAGAGTGTGAGTGACAGTGTCAGTGTGATTGTGAGTGTTATTATCATTGTTACTGTCAGTGTGAGGAAAAGTGTGAGAGTGATATACTTTGAAGGTGTAAGGCAAAAAAACATCGCGTAAAAAGCACAGTATGTGACTCTAATGAGTCAGTTGTGTGAATGTGCTTCCTGGTGATCGTATCTAATGCGGAGATTAAAATTGGTTCGCCCACGGCAGGTTTATTAAATCTCCAGACCGTTCCCATTTATTAAAATCATATGAGAATTAAACTAGGTCTAATATCACTTGAACATTAATTTCTAATTTTAACCGAAACGTTGGTAAATTCCTTATTTCATCGTAGAAACTTAGAATTTACTCAAGCACCTATTAGGAGCCGTAAATTGATATTCCGCGGCGACGTAATTTGAAGCCCCGAGACGACCTAAAAGGTCTAATGTGGATTTTAATAGAACCAACTCAGATAGCTCTCATCTTGTAAAATTTATCATTTACGCAAAATTATGAATATATACGTAGTTATATATTTACTTAAAATATCTGTTGTATATACTCTTACACAACACGTATTTCAAAGAGGAATTGAGTAATATAGGTATTTTTTTGTTTAAGTGACTGAACTCTATTTCTTCTATTGGTCAGTCAAGACGCGATCAAAGATATTAAACAGTAACCCCCTTACTTATAAAAACATCGCTATATAGTTGCTAAGTAATGGATAACTAAACAGTGTTTAAGTAATGCTTAAATATTTCTTACTTATAAACGCTACATAGCACCTGTTTAGCTAAGCAATGGATAATGAGGTCGAACGTATTTTAAACTGACAACATTGTACTAAAAAGTATTATGAATGACCTAAATGGCCAAATAGCATGTATCTAGTGCTAAATATCTTGAAATTAAAAATAAATTTAATACATTTCTTTGTATAATACCACCAACTTAACTGTGCAGTTTTCGAGGGCGCTACTGGTCAAGGAAATCAACTACGAACTGTCACAATTTGAAGGAATGTTGTAGTTCTTTTTTCTGCCACCTGAACAGATAAGTTGGTGGGTCTGTAACTAAATCAGCTGATCAAAAATATGGGCGCCATCTTGTTACTTAAAATTTAAACAAGGGTGGGACGGTGTTTAAATTGACAGCTGATTTAAGCAGTACTTAGGTACTGGATAAAGTTATGTAGCGTTTATGAGTAAGAAATTTTGCTAATCAGCGGCTAAGTAATGTTTAAAATTTAAGTAGCGTTTATAAGTAAGGCTGTTAAAGACAAAGGGCCTGTTTCAGAATGTTCGAGTAAGTTTCGGTTATACTACCCAGAACATATTTAATAAATAAAACACTATGATAATACTAACGTTGCACAGTCCTCGATTTAGGGGCCTGTTTCAAATGTTTTCATTGTTTTTCAATGCTTCAATGTTTTCTTTAGAATGCAAACTGTTATGGTAAGTCGTGAAAATACTTTTCATAAGACGACATCCGTAGAATAATTATATATATCAATTTAGTATATATATTCACAAGGATCTTATGTATTATAAATCCACACAAATATTCAATAAATGATTTGACACTTCTTAAGTACTTGTCAATAGAGGCTGTAGGCATAGGCCTAATAGTTATGCGTCCCTAAATAGTTAGGGACGCAACAGTCGACACTTGTCAGTATCTACTGTACTGTAACAGCTTGGGGATCGCAGTATAAGATGGCAGTTCTTTAGATTAAGGCGCTGCTGCCCGCCTTCTAGTATTTTTCCCTTAATCGCCTCTTACGACACCCACGTGATGATATGGGGAGGTGCAATTCTAACCCGGCACCTCACGGGGGTAACCCGGCACCCCACGGGGGTGTACAGTTTCTACTAGCACTTGACATTGATTCAGAATAATGTGAGTATAGGTACCCAGCGTTTATGTAGGTAGTGCGTACTGTACGTTGAAAAAGTACGATATTAAAAGAAGGGTATACAGACACTCTTGCAATGCACCATCACCCTGGCAATAATTCTATTGCTATTCTCTTCTATTGCTGGTTACTTATCAGACTGAAGCACTATAGACATTGAAGCAGTGATGGCTCAGTGGCATTGGCTATGGTCTGCCGCGTAGCAGGTGCACGGTTCGAATCCTGCTTGAGCTTCACCGCATGGTGGAAGGGCATTTTGCGAATGCCCGCCAAGCTAGCGACCACTCTCAAGTAGAAAATCTGTTGCCAAGCACCTAACAGTGTGTTCTGGCAGCATTCCTTGAGAGCCAGTAAAATTGCAGGCACATGAGATCTAACAGCTGTACGTCTCAATGTGACGGGCACAGTGCAATTCGTCGTTGACGAAATGCGTCTGTTATAGGGAGGGGTTAGTCCACATAACTTCAGAAGGGCCCAGGGATTGTTCCGTCATTAAAAAAAAAAAGACTGGACGTCCTTGTACGGATGGTGTACAAGGAAGGTCTTTGCCGTCGTCAGTCTCTGGTTAAGGTTCGGAAACTGGATTGTGCACTGAGAAAAACGACTTACGTAAGATGAATTCACAACTCTTAAGATGATATTCACCAATCAATAAAAATGTACCATGTTTTATTATAAACACAACCGTCAATAACGCCTTCCGTAAAGTATTTTCAGAATTGAACTTGTTATACGATACTAATTGCAGTATTGACCATAAAATATAACTTACTTTTACGGCGGTTTATATACGGTGATTATCACTATAACGTACGACTTAATCAGCCTTATCGAAAAGTCAAGAAAGACCACTAAATACACCTAAAATGAAGACGAAAAGAAACATTCGCCTTCACTGACCTCGTTTAATAAGTTGAAATCGGACTGGACCACTATGGCCAATTTATGAATGAAATTCTATTGTTATAATTATCGCCGATGCCAATGGGTTAACGCCTTCTAGTTGGAAGGCGTTTTTGTACGTATTTACGTTTGGTCGGTTTTTGCCTTATATACCATATAAATTGGCCGTCATTAGGGCACTGTGGCTTCGTCATTGTGGCTTGACTCATTGCCTTTCCCCATCGATCGTATCGGACCTTTACCTATATGATTTTAGCTAGTTTTTCCCTCTTTACTACATGCAGTCACCAGAGTTATAGGTATTTACTTTACCTTATGTACTTTCCACATATTGTTCATAAAAGTGACTTAACCTGATGGAAAGCGATATGGAGTTAAGAAGCAGCAGTAAGTTGCGGTAATCGCCATCCCTATGATGACTTTAGAGATTATTTTTCACACCTCGCTTTAAATAAGCCGACAGAGTGCTCCATAATTGAAGTAAACGAAAAAGGCACTGCCCCACCTTTTGGTTTGTGGTAAGAGATTATTAACAGTATATGAATAACATACCAGGCCGGAACTAGTTCATCGTGACCAGTATGGTGAGGAAGAAATAAGTTTAAAGAGCTTTTCAGAACATGCGGCATGGAACAGCAGTAGAAAACTCTTTGAGAACCTAAGGTTCTACGTATTATTACGCTCTTAGTTTGGAGTAGGCATTGTCTTATACTACAAGGCACAGAACTTAAAAGTGTCAGACAGCAATAGAATAACTTATTGTTTTAAGTTTTGGGTCTCTCCGAGCCATAAGCGCCCGCCGCGGCAACACTGGACCGCGCCGCGCTCCCTTTGAATAGAGTTTTGAATACCTATTTACATCGAGCTAAGTAATTAAAAATATGAAATATTAAATAACAGGCACAAGAGACTTTTAACCTCGGGTGGTCCTCGTGCATAGTCCGTCAAATACACATAAACAAACACCCAAAAAAATAAAAATAAACATTTTATAATGTGTGTTACGACTAGCAGAAGCCAACCCTAAGAGGATGTTAGCATTTTACCTATAACCCTGTATAAGTCACTGTCGAAACATAAAATCAAAAATGAAGTCACAAACTCCGTGATCGTTCACTATCACCCGACGGATGCTCTGAATGTCATCGATTTGCTACCTCTATGTCAAGTTCAGTAAATCGTCTAAAAGTAAGCTAGTCAAAGCACTCGGCTTCGGTCTAAGTAAAAATTATTTTCATTGAACTTTGCTTAATTCAAGAAGCAATACATAAAACAGTACTATTTGCACGTCTTGTCCCTTTTTATTGTTAGAGAAGACAAGCTATACCGAACCCACATAAGTGAAATAAAGGAAGAAAGATGATAAATTCTTCTTACACTAAGAAGCAGTTCATGAAGCCTGAGCTAACGAAGCATGAGGACACCTCTAGGTGTCAAAGCAAAAATGTCCGCTGCGGTCATGACTTGGATGGGTCTCCTAATGGAATTACAACTGACTGCTTCCATGAGGGCACGTCCAGCCGTCGTTCCCTATTTTTGTGTTAGGATGTCAGTCATTATATCATGGTGGTAGGTCATTTTGCTAATGCTCGCCTGGTTAGCTACCACCCTCAAGTAGAAAACCGGTGGCCAAGTGTTCCAGCAGCTGTCCTTGATAGCCAGTAATTATAGGCTACCCCGAACAACATCTTCGACCGCATCATCACTTACTGACAAGTGGCTAGCCTATCAGATATGACAGAAAGGAGTTCATAAAAAAATAACTCTTTTTCCCACAGAAGTATACTGTATAGCGGAGGCACAGTATCTTTCGTGTACTATAGCGGAAGACGTAACATATAACACATAAACATAACACATATTACATCCATAATGTAAACCATTCCAGTTAAAACCTTAAGCTAATACGCTGTCGTCAAATTGTGCAACTCAAACCGTCGCGCGTCGCTAATTAGTAGAACATATCCAAACAAACAAGAAGTTTTGTTGAAAAATAACTACATAAATGTTCAACAACTCCTGAACTTCTTAAGTCACGTTGTTAGATAAAATTCGAAGGTATTGGAGAAGCTGGTGAAAAGGAAAGATCAATAAGAACTACCGAAAACATTAGGCAAAGGCTGCTTGATTACGACCTTCTATAGTGAAGAAACGACCATGAAGAAATTCTAAAATAAAAACAACAAAAAACTTTTTCTTTGAGTAATGTTTGTTGCCGTGCCACTTCGAAGGTCTTGGGGTTGATCTTCGAGTCAGTTCGGAGAGTGTTATAACTCATTCGCAGTTTCTGAATCTGGACCTATGTCAAGTAGCTGGGAGTGGGCTGGTCTTCTGTTACATATAACCTAAAATTACTAGAAAAATGTGGGAGATCAGATAAACTGAAATGCAAATAAAAAAATGGCAGCAAACTAACACACAGACAACCCGTACCAAACTACACAGTATCAAATAACGAAACACATCATGAAACCGATTCACCTGGCAATCTAGCTATCAATCATCCAGCCAATAGCTGCCAGCAATCTCCGACTTGCCGGTTCCCGTCGATCGCTGTCTATTGCCGTCGGCTGTCATGCCAATATCATTCCGTTATATCCAAGTTTCGGTGTGATAATTTTCGGATTATATACTCTTCAGCTTTCGGTCGGTGATTTTCGTTGTTTATTTTTAGCCTGATCCCGGATCCTTTACTTCGTAGCGTATTAGTTTCGGGCCCACGTTAAACCCTCCTTTATCTTGGACGGGTAATTTGCTTTGGGACCTTAGGAGTAGGTTCTACAGTTTAAAGGCGGATCTGATATAAAGGCCTTTTTCTTATTTAATTAAAAATGTATTGATATGTACTTAACAGTGTGCTATTTAAACTGTTAACCGCTAAAGAGCGGTAATTAATGAAACCATAGAATCCTGTAAATATATGTATACACAAATAACAACCGATCTTTACAGAATAAGGCTGAATTTCACCAATCTTGGGTATAACTAACTATTCGAGGATAATTTATATCCCTGTATGTAACAAAATATGAAAGGATATTTACCGTGTTTTTGATTGTTTATGAGCTCTCGATATTCTCGTTATTCTCGAGTGACAGTGACAATAGTAGCATCGCCTTGCCGAAAAAACGTACAAGGAAGAGGGTAGACCGGTTCGTCTGCTCTTAGTGCCTACCATCCACTCGCATAGACTTCAGTTTACTCGTGATCATGGCGCTTGCAACAGTGCCGAAATATAGAGAGCTTATAAACAATCAAAAACACGGTAAATATCCCGTTAGTTATAATAAGTATAGTGTTAATGACCGTGACAGTTTAAAAACTCATAAAATATGAAAGGCCTTTATGATCAGAGTATTAAAAATTTATCATGATGTTGATTTTTATTAAATCTGACACCAAGCAGACAGCTGTAGCGAATGATGAAATCTGATCCAAGATTTATAAACCATATCATCAAATTTGGCAATATAGCTCCATAATTTAAAAACGAATATGTATAACGAATATTAATTTGCTACAGTTGATAAAACACTCTATATCTATGCCTACAGAGACTGTCATATGTCATAAATGTCAAATTTATGAGTTTTCCATGGACGTAGATTTCATTGATACATGGATTTTCCCTTTTTAACAGAAAGCCAATAATTTCAAAACCTACCACTGTGTTTGAGGTTCCGTGATAGCGAATCCTTAGAAGCCCTTAGAAGATTAGGGTCGACGCTGTGGAATTTTGAGGTTCGGGGTTCAATTCCCAGATTGGACAGCTATTCGGTTTTTTGACGAAGAAAATTTCAGTAGCAATCTCTGGCAAAAAAGAAAGCTACCAAAACTTCAAGGAGAAAATCTGTCTTCAAGCGCCTTACGGTGTTCCGGCAGCTATGTCCTTGAGATTCAGTAATTCTGGATTATTTTTTTAAAATATGATTACAAGCACTATCTCGTGCTAAGCTTAAGTCATATTTATAAATTATTAATAGAGTACAGAATTTTATGCCCCGGGCGGGAATCGAACCCGCGTCCTCCGATTTCGCGCTGGATGCCTACACCATCTGCCACCTGGGCACACTCTTTCGAGTCGAGATATGTTATGTCTGATGATTTATGACGGTTAAAAAATTCTAGGTTAGCCTAAAAAAAGTATAATATATTATGTAGATTCTTTATAAACCAAATTCAAATTCAAGACAAGTTTGTTTTCTCAATTTTCACGAATCGTCACGTAAACCACAATTGAAGTTGGTAACTTTGAAATTAGCTTTAAATTTAATGTAAACTTTGATGTCTTTATCGCGTGAGAATCGTTGAGTTTTGTGGTATACCGTATAATATGTAGATAGGATACTTTTATGCCGTTTAATATAAAGTTTACCATAACTTGCTAATTTCCGGAACGGCATGGATGGGCTAGAACTCGTATATATTGGGTTTGGTAATATTATAGTATATTTCCGGATTGGCATGGTTGGGTTAGTAGAAATCGTATCTCTCGGGTTAGGAATCTAATGGTATGACCAGACCAATATGCGCGTCGCAATTTTCTTTAAATATTTTTTAATCTATTTAATCATTAGTTACATCCACTAAAGAAGCTCACTTTTGAAGTGCACTTTTGAAGCGCTCGTAGCGAAGTTGACTTAGCTGTTCTCAACCGATCAGCAAAGTTAAGCAACGTCGCGCGCGGTCATGAGATGGATGGGTAACCGCTAGTGACATTACTACTGAGTGTTTCCGTGCTTCGTAGGGCACGTTAAGCCGTCGGTCCCGGTTGTTGTCTTAGGATGGCAGTCGTTATAGCATGGTGGTAGGGCATTTTGCGAATGCCCGCCTGGCTAGCTACCACCCTCCAGTAGAAAATTGGTCGCCAAGCACCTAACGGTGTTTTCCGGCAGCTGTCCTTGAGAGCCAGTACTTCTAGGTTAGCCTGAACAACATCTTCGACCACATCATCCCTTACCATCAGGTGAGATAGTGGTCGAAGGCTAACCTATCAGGCATAAAAAAATAAAAAACTAAACATTTTCAGATATATTCAAGTATCCATGTAATACTACGTTATTTATCAATTATAACTCCGTCCGTAGATAAAAGATAAAGATAAAAAACATTTATTGGCCATAACATAACATTCGTTACAGGCAGGTCAATTTTTACAATTTGGAATTGATTCTTAACATAAATAGGATCATATCATCATCTACATCACATACATTAAAAACCTTAACTAAATACATTCTTAAATTGATAATTGTGCTGGTTCCTGACACTGGAATGACGTTTCCAAGATGTGCATTGACATGTACTCATTTACACTATAAAATGGATTATGTTGGAAAAAAGTCTTAACCGTTTCCTTGAATTCATTAAAATTTAATTTGGTGACACTAATAGGCAACTTATCATACATCAAAAGTTTAAAGCAACGGCCCTGATTTCGGACTTTGGCTAGCCTAGTTTGGGGTATAACTAAATTTTCATTGCGACGTAGATAGTAAGGAATTACATCCTTTTTTCTTACTAATTTTTCCCTATCTGTATGTATTTCTAATAAGCTATTGTAAATGTAAATTGAAATCACAGTCATTATTTTGTTTTGTTTAAAGTATTTTCTTGCAGAGCTTCGTTTTTTTAAACCATTTATTAATCTGATTGCTTTTTTTTGACATTTTAAGACATTTTTAATATTCGACGCATTACCCCAAATAGTAACGGCGTAGCTTATAATAGAATGTATGTAGGCATAATACACAGATATGAGTGTTTTCTTGTTTATTAGTGGCTTAAGTTTGAATAATGCATAATTTGCACTGGACATTTTCTTGCAAATCTTGTCGATGTGTGCAGAGTGACTAACTGTATTGTCTATAGTATAGCCTAAAAATATATTTTCTTTCCTTGTCAAGTTACCGTCAATACCAAGTTTGGATTGATACTGCATGACAATACTTTTATTTGAATTAAGAATAATACCATTTGCATTAAACCAGTCTTCGAGTTTTTCCATAATACTATTTATTTTTATTTCTAATGTTTGCTTACATTTATCCCTTATCCCAACATGGGTGTCATCTGCAAATAAACTTAAATACGCCCAGTCTGGCAGAGAGCTGGCAAGGTCATTGATATAAATTAAGAACAACACTGGTCCCAGGATTGACCCTTGTGGTACTCCTATCGTCACGGTACCAGGAGTAGATATGTGTTCATTGACATAAACTACTTGATTACGCTTTTCTAGGTAAGTTTTCATCATATTTAGCTCCTTTCCTTTAAATCCATAAAATTTCAATTTAAGCAACAGTATTTCATGTCTCAAACAATCAAAAGCCTTAGACAAGTCGCAAAAAATGCTTGCACATTTATGCGAGGTATCTATAGAATCAAGAATAAAATAAATTATTTTCCTCATAGCCATTTCAGTAGATCGGCCTTTCCTGAATCCAAATTGTGCTAAATTAAATAAGTTGTTATTTTCAAAGTACTTAACAATCCTAGATTTAACAGCTGCTTCTAATATTTTGGATAAAGTTGGCAATATACAAACTGGTCTATAATTATTGAGATCTGAGCTATCCCCTTTCTTAAAAAGTGGTATAACTCTACCTGGTTTTAGTACGTCGGGAAATATACCACACTCTAAACAAAAATTCATAATAATTAATATCAATTCAAATAAGTTGTCATTATTGAGAATTATATTTCTTAACGTCCTTGTGCTCATTCCGTAAATGTCAAGTGTAGATTTTTGCTTTAGTTTAGTAATAATCATCCTTAATTCTCTATGGTCTAATTGGTAAAACTCAATACATGTCACGGGTTTATTTACATTATCTAGGTATTTCAAACAATTTTCGTCATTATTTTTTAAATTACAAGTCAAATTTTTGGCAATATTGCGAAAGAAGTCATTAAACAGCGTTGGAATATTTAGAGGATCTGTAATAATCTCTCCACTGTTATTTTTGACTGATTCTATGCGAGATTTTGTTTCCTGTTTTTTATTCTTTCCAACTTGTTCATTAATGATATTCCATGACTCCCTGATTTTATTTTCAGAATTTTGTATCCGGTATCGGTACTGCAACTTCTTTGCTGTAACCATTGTCTTACGCAATATTTTTTTATACTTTTTTATTTTAATTTTTACTTCTTCGCTGGGGACATAATCTTGTAATATCTCCATTTTAATTAATTTTTTCTTGGAAATTTCTATACCAGGGGTAGTATATTTTTTCTTTTTTGATCGTACTTGTTTAATCCGTTTAGGAAAGGCAATATTATAAAAATGATTCAATGCTTCTTGGAAAATACTCATTCTAGTGTTTACGTCCGCAGTCATTAAAATGTCTGATTTTAATCTAGTATAATTTTTGTCAAATAAGTAATTAAAATAATTAAAATTATTTCTTGAAAAAGATCTGGCTATATATGTTGCCCTTTTGTTATTACTTCTATGATGAAGTAATTCTAATTTTATAACATTGTGATCTGAAAGCTTATAGGATAAAACGGAGGATTTGTATTCTTTAAAATTAACTATAAAATTGTCAATACAAGTGGAACTAGTTATGTTTTTTATCGTTGTTTGGGTTCTAGTAGGCTCATTTAATACCCATTTGCATTTAAAATTTCTAAGTATACCTTCCAGTTTTTTCACATTTTTGTCAACTTTTAATATATTTATATTTAGATCACCTGCAATTACAATATGTTTATTTTCTATACAAAGTTTTCGTAGGAGATTCCTTAATATAGTAAAGAATAAATCAATGTCATAATTTGGTCTATATAACACTATAACTACTGTTTTGGACTCTTTCAATTCTATTGCCGCTAATTCACAATTCATTTCAAATGTTAGTTTATTCAAGTCATTTCTTATTTTATAACCTAAATTATTTTTAACATAAATTGCTGTTCCTCCGTGTTCAAACATTACTCTATTAAAATAAGTAGCAAGCGTATAATTTTCGATAGTCATCGCATGTATCAGATGATTTTTACCCCACGTCTCCGTCAGGCACAGCACATCACAGTTTTGTTCATTGGCTAAGTTTTCGATTTCTAAATATTTATTGTGCATGCTTCTAACGTTGGCGTGGAGGATTATGGTTCCGGTATCAGCACCTGTGTTTTTTGAAAATTTGTGTCTTTATTCCGTTTGGCAGCAATTAATTCCTGTTGGCATTTGATAAAACGTAGAGAAGATGAACCTTGAAATCTGCGGTTCAAGCAAGCTATTACATTTTCAGTAACGAGGTTTTTAATTGATATGTAGTTATTGTATTTTACATTTTTATCTGTCATATTTGGGTCTAGATATTTGACATTTTCATTCACCTGAGACATATTGGCTATCAAATCATTGGTATGGTAAATATCACGATCATGCTTACCATTATAACGTAGACCTGTGATTATGACATTAAATTTTCTATCTGGTTTTCTTATAATAGTACTTAATAACTTAACATATTTTTGATTGTCGAAGTACAGAGAATTTTCATATTTTGTAATTAATATTGCCATAGTATCATTTTCTTCTAAGTGTTTAGCTTCATCTTCAAAGTTTTCTAAGATTTTTTGAAATCCTGCGTCTGGTTTGCATTTGTTTTGCACTTGGTAATCCGTGTTTTCGATAATCTTTTTCGCTATTCCTTGTCCAATACTATCCGAAAAAATTAATAATTTTCTAGCCTTTGGCTGTGATTCCTCATTCTGAGTTATTTGATGGATATTATTATTCTGAGTTATTTGATGAATATTATTATTTTCTTTACAATCCATTGCAATAGTTTTGTCACCTATCGTAGTTTTATTTGATTTTTCATTCAAAAACATTCGTTTCTGTATACTACAGTTAGCTTCATCTAATTCTAATGACCGTCCTTGTTGAAAAGGTTTATTTACTTTTTTTTCGGTGCTGTCTTTCTTAGGAAATGAGATTGAACTTCTCCGTTTAGGCGTACTCATTGCTTCTGTGAATAGCTTCTTCCACTTAGTAGTTAACGTGTCTTTTTCCACAATTTGTTTTTTTAAATCCGTATTTTCCATATTTAAATTTTCTATTTCGTTATGTGCTTTCTCTAATTCTAATTTTAAATGTGTTATTTCTTTTATGTACTCCTCTTTCCCTTCATTTTGTAGTAAAGTCATGTCCGGTAAACTATGTGAATCATCTTCAGAACTGGTGGATTCGCTTTCCTCAGATTTGTGTAGAGGTGTAGTCGGGATTGTTTTGTACATTGCTTTTCGTCTTGTAACGTTAGACGAGGGAGTGAATGTGCTAGTACTTGCGACTGGTAATTTTTCTTTGGAATTATAGCAATTGTAGCATTTCCAGCTGTCTTTTTTAGATTTTTCCATAATGTAAAACCTGGTACTCGACACTTGTGCACAATTTATATCGTATACATTGTTGCAAGTTGAGCAGCAAAGCAATTCCTTATTTTTTATATTTTTTTTGCATTTATAGCAGATTTTCTTGGAAGTCATTTTATTATCCATTTATTTAAAATTTTATCGGTTATTATGATTTAAACAAAAAAAAATTAAAAATTAAAATTAAAAACTGATGCAAAACTAAACACCTGGTGTGCGGACTTGAACTCGACCCTCTAGATCGCAGAGCGGCCACCGTAATCACTGCGCTACAGAAGCGTTATTACGAAGTGCGAAAGTGCTCAACATAAACAACGACAAATACAATTTTATGTCTAGTAAAAGACGTTATGCATGAGTCATGCACTTGGCACTCGACACTGTTTACGTTCACTCACGAGATATTAAATGTGGGTGAATTTGAATTCCACTTATTTAATTTTGCGGATTTTTGCACTGTTTCTAGACTCACACTTGTTTCACTAGCTAAAATAACTGTATGTACCTCTATTAACGTTGTTAATACTGTAACTATATTGTAATATGTAATATTTGATCTTATTGTTTTGGCTTGTACATATTATTACACTAAACAATTGTTTATAGAACTGCTTTTCTTGAGATAACAGTTACACGGACACTTTGGGACTGTATTTACACACTTCACGTATTTATTCGTTAAAAAACTGTAGTTTAGTATTTTTAATAATTTTTAACGCAGAGGCGATGTACTCGCGATGACTGCGCCATCTTGACTATCTTTATATGTACTTATATAATTCAAAGTTTGCCATGCTATCGTCCGAAGACAGCTATCTAGCGCTCATATATTTGCGTAACTGAATTATGTGCATTGATGGGTGAAGTTTAGCTAAGAATTGGTTTTATCGGTATACTTCGTTATTCGGAATGTGGGAGCTGAATTTTTGCATTAGGCAAGAAACAGTTTGTTGTATTTGTTGATTATTTTAATCTCTTCCGTGCGTGGTCCTTAATTAATAATGCAAAGGTACGAAATGAAAAAGTAGTATGCAAAATTATGTTTGTATCCAAAGAAATTCCGGAATCGTTTACAAATAACTGCGTACAAATTAGTTGTATTTTTCATACAATATTTTTTACCAAACAAATACTAAAACTACAGCTAAATTATTGAGGCAATCTAAAAGCCAATACCAGTTATCATCATTGCCCATACATTATACCACGATTGTGTTTCTTAGCAAAGAAAAATATTAAGGGCCTCTTGTACAAGTACTGTACTAAGTTGCACAGTAGGCAAATTTAGCGTGCGAGAGTTGCAGGCTATGGACACTACGCGGCGCTGCGCTTTAGATGCACAGCGCTCGTCAGGTCGATGTCCCCAGCCGCACGCTATCAGCTTCATAGTGTAACTAAAACAGTTGATCTACTTTAGGTATCTGCTACTAAATCCAGTACTCAATTATTATATTCTTGTGACTATTCCCTTATAGTGCAACTAACACAGTTGATAACCTTTAACTATTACTATTAAAATACATACCGTTAAGTGCTTGGCGACAGATTTTCAACTTGAGGGTTGAAGCTAACCAGGCGGGTATTCGCAAAATGCCCTACCACCATGCCAAATTACTGGTTCTATCTAGAGGACACATAGCGGCACATACCGTTAAGTGCTTGGCGACAGATTTTCTACTTGAGGGTTAGGTAGCTAGCCAGGCGGGTAATCTCAAATTGCTCTACCACCATGCGAAATTACTGGTTCTGGAAGGCTCATAGCGGCACATACCATTAAGTGCTTGGCGACAGATTTTCTATTTGACACATAGTGGTAGGAAGCCAGGCTGGTACTTGCAAAATGCCCTACCACCATTCAAAATTATTGGTTTTAGAGGACTCATAGCAGCACATACCGTTAAGTGCTTGGCGACAGATTTTCTACTTGACACATAGTGGTAGGAAGCCAGGCTGGTATTTGCAAAATGCCCTACCACCATGCAAAATTACTGGTTCTGGAGGACTCATAGCGGCACATACCGTTAAGTGCTTGGAGGTACGTAGCGGCACATACCGTTGAGGGAGGTAGCTTCTTAGAGGGCACTGCTGCTCAATTTCCGGTATTTTCCCTTAGTTGCCTCTTACGACACCCACAGTTAGTAATTGGGGCGTGACATAGCCCGGCACCCCACTGGCTCGCTATTTACAGCTCACTGAACTAAAATAAGTGAATTGTTTAGAAAACCATATTATACTGTGGCGCGTGAAAACAATGCCATCGAGAAAGTATTTTTTTTATTTGGCATGGTTTGAAATGACGTACAAGACACTCGCCTGATGGAAGATTCACGCCAGCGGATAACCATAAATGTTATTCTGCTAATAATAATTCTGTTTATAAATGTTTCTAGCTCGTAATCGCCGGAGAGAATTTTGCTGGAGAAAACGACACGCGTCCTACCTCGATGACGCCTAGGCGGGTACTGAATGACGTTCGCGAGAGCTTGAATCTTTAGATTTTTAGTTTATTTTTTCTTGTTAAAAAACTATAGCTAAATTTGAAAATGTGCCTTTAAACGTTACTAATAAATAACAAGCTCTATCCATTGGTAAAACTTCCACATAGTTTCATGATAGTATCTTTTAGTTCTACCTGATTTAAGTAGCGATATGGTGTCATGTTTGACATTTTTTTTATCGAAGAAATTGTTCATAATCACGTTTTTGACTTTGTACGTTCCTGGAGAGTATGTTCAACTTTATATAAATGATTTTATATATTCTAAATTTTCAATTCTATTCGAGTTACAGATTTTAAAAAATGTCTTAAGTAGGTGCAAGCTCGCCTTAATATTTGATGTCGCTTGATTCATATACAATTCTGGATTGTTTACATTGTGGTCATTAATGTAAAATGTGACTTCTTATAAAACGTTATTACACATTGGCCAGAAGGTTTTTTTAAATTACAAATAGGCATGTGCTGAAGTAAAAAATAAACCATGTCTATAATTTCAAAGATGAAACTGTACGAGATGGTGAGTAATGCGTATTTTTGTGCCCTTATGTTCTTAGCAATCAGAAAACATCAAAAGGTACACAATTGTAATTGTGTTTCCATGGTTACAAACATGGTAACGTTTGCTAAGACTTTAGAGTTCACAAAACAATTGATACTACGCTGAAGTTATATAGTCGGTACATAAAAAGTATGATACTCCATCCATCCATAATTAACCTTTTGACCAGCACAAACTTCGTCATATATTTATTTTCCTAACAAATACTTTTTTTTACTTATTTATGTTTGCGCATGTTCTGCGGATTACATTACAAAGTTACAAATTTACGAGAGGAAATTATTTAAGTCATGTTAATTTTGACATAAAATTCGAATACCGCACATAACTTAAAATTTTTCCACTCGTATATTGGTAATTTTGTAATCCTAGCAAATCCATTTTTTTATTTGGACAATGTTCAATTTGTACAATTTAACAAAAGTTTTACTGGCAATACATGTTATTCTAATCTATTCTACTTTGGCATATATCGGGGAAGGTTATGTTACATGATATAATGCCTTTGTTATTAGAACTTTCACAGCTTGCATGATATATTGAGACAATCAATCAGTCAAGTTTGAATCATATTAGATCTCAAGTTCTCGGAGTACCCGGTCCTTCACCAAATAGAATCCACCCGGGACTAGTTACAGTTACATTAGTAACACGTCGCGTCGCCTCGGGTGAGTACGCAAATTATATCAGCCGCCAACTTGGCGCATAAATATTAATGCTGTCCGATGTACCGGAGCCTGACATCTTCATAGAACAGAACCGACAACAGTATGAGTTGTCACTATTAAGAGTCTCGGAGCTCCACGCGTAGCACGTAGCAATCTGGAACCTGATTACAAGTAAGTGTTCCAAATTGCTTCCACCACAGAAATATTTTGTATTGCTGTTAGGCTAGTCCTTGACCACAATCTACTCTAATCATAAGTGACGGTCAAAGATGATAAAAAGGCTTAACCTACAACTGGCTCCCAAGGACAGCTGCTGGAACACACCTGTAGATGTTAGACAATTTTAATCTTTAAAATTTTTCTTCCAGAAAGCAGTTGGGGTTGGTTGAAGGTCGAGCTTTTGCACGCCTTTGTACAATCTTAGCCCATCTGAGGCTACGTCAACCGTGCTGTTCTTATACGTCATCTTCTTAGTGGTGTCGATGTTTCCTTTTTTAAGTAATGTTTCTGGTCAAATTACTATTCACCAAAATTCGATGGTCTCCACGGAGTTCTGGAGTTCAAGGTTCAAACTGTGATCAGGTCATTTACTGACCAGCTATTGGGATCATGAGTATATATAGCCAAATGTAGAACATCTACCGGGATGTTATAATATCCCTATATAACCATGTTGATCCTGCAGTCGATCTGTAGTAGGTTATGTGAGTTTTATGTAGGCCGTGCTAGATGATATGGCTTAGAAAAGTTTATTTGCGGGCTCAATATACTGAGCTAGCTACCAATAAAAAAGTATCACGAAGACACATAAATAAAAACATAATATTTAGCAACTGCTCTGAGTAAAATACACAAAGAACAACTTTTATCCTGTTTTAGTGACACATCTAGTGTATAAATAAATACGAGAAAAATATCATAGAAAGAGAAAATAAATAGTATACGAAAACTAGTTAGGTTTCAAAAAAGCAGATCAACAACCAACGCAGGTGTTAAACTAATGTCACTTATGCTGGAAGAATTCACATGGCGCCATAGGCGTTTTTCGTGATATTTCTAAGGCATTATCCGTTGTGTATAGCTCGGCATACTGATTCGTAAACTTTCATATAAGTGGAAGTCGTGGAACAGCTCTGTTTCATATAATTATATTTGTGAGGCTGACTACAAAATGTACGACTACAAAAACATCTTCCGGGTGCTTAGCAAATATGGGAGATCCTTGTAGAAGTTGAAGAAGCATGGTGGAAGGGCATTATGCGATTGCCCGCCTGGCTAGCTTAAGCTTGAGAAAATCTGTCGCTTAATCAAGCTACTAAGCTTGATTAAGCGACAGATTTTCTTCTTGAGCGATCACCCTCAAGAAGAAAATCTGTCGCCAAGCACCTAACGGTGTGTTCCGGCAGCTGTCCTTGAGAGCCAGTGAAATTACAGGCATATGAGACTTAACAACTATGTCTCAAGGTGACGGGCGCAGTGCAATTCGTCACTAGTGATGAAATGCTTCAATTCTAGGCAGAGGTTAATCCACTTAACATCAGGTAGGCCTCGAGCTACATAAAAAAAATATATCAATATTAGGGCCCTTTTTCTTTTTAGTGTATATGCCTTTGCCTTACACGTCAAAGATCTCTACGATATTGATTTATAGAAAATATAGCAATAAGTAGAGATGCTACCATAAACTGCGGTGCGAATAGCTCTATTCAAAAAGAGTTGTTGGATATTCACACCGTTGTGCAAACCTCGCGTGGTGTCAAAATTAAGCTTCAATACCCAAACTATTGGTTTTGGTATTGAAGCTTAGTTACGGAGCGCGCCGGAATGGAAAAAAATCTTTGGGTTCATAACGAATTTTTTTTTTACATAAACAACGTATGATCAACTTATTAACTTGTTAGGAACGGGCTCTGACCCGCGTTATATTTTTCAAAGTGAAGCGTAGGATCAGTTGCTGGTGTCAGGCTGGAAAACAACGTTTAAACAGCAAGGTTTCACTTGTTATGTTTTGCCATATATGCAGTTATTTCTGCGCATATGACCAAAAGAGTATGTGGCGATTTTATTGCCACTTAGTCCGGTACAATTCCAGAACTTACTAAGAGTCGATATCACGATCGACAATTGTTTCGGCTTCTATTGGAAATCTTCGGGATCTTGAGTGTGGTACCTACGTCCTCTACCGTCGTGTCACGTGATTTCTTTTTACTGATAATAAAATTGTGGTGATAAGTTGTTTACGCTTTAGTACCCGTGTATTTACAATAAATATGACCATAGTATAATTCTGCATTATTACACAACTGCTCAAAAAAAGTGTTATTTTTTCAGGGGTATGTTTGTGAGTTTCTTTATTCCACCAGAACTTCTAAACGACTCAACCGATTTTAATGTATAATATATATATAATTAAATTCATTTTGATAGCGCAGGTAACATAAAGTTCATAATAAAGTAAAAAAAAATACTGTCGGATTAAAAACGCCATTTGGAGTAAAAATATTTTTTTCTTCAACCCAAGTAAAAATATTTTTTTCTTCCCAAACCCATTGAGTGTGGTATAAAAATGAAGGACCATAAATTCTATATATATTTATAACTTGCAGTTTTAATTTCAATGGAACGAGAAAACACTTAACAAAATTAAATAATTTGCAATCGGGTTTATTAATTTTTTAATTAATTTATACTTTACACTTGTTATAGAATAAATCAATTCTGACGATGACCCATACTGTTGTAGTCTATTGACTGGTACAGACCAAGACCCGAGGGAGGTATAGGATAGAAAAACTTGGGCCTCCGTGTAACGCGGCCCATAATTTAAATGGGATCGTTAAGCGTTTCCCGAAATTCTAATTGGGCTTCGGGAAAAACTAATGGTCACGGAAAAGTGGGTTAAAAGTTTGACGATGCCATTCTGAAGCATGAGGATGACGGAAATTGATGGCATTGTTGTAACTTTGTAAATGAGCTTTGTGCTGTTTTTGCTAAATTACTGAAAGAACGATAGATTAACAGATGTAATATACCTTAGTAACTTTAAGACTTTCGCGACTTGAACACATATTTATAAGTATTTAACGGACTTAATCGCGATAAAAAAAATTATAAATTCATAAATGTTTTTATTGCGATTAAGTCCGATAAAAACATTTATAAATTCATAAATGTTTTTATCGCGATTAAGTCCGATAAAAACATTTATAAATTCATAAATGTTTTTATCGCGATTAAGTCCGATAAAAACATTTATAAATTCATAAATGTTTTTATCGCGATTAAGTCCGATAAAAACATTTATAAATTCATAAATGTTTTTATCGCGATTAAGTCCGATAAAAACATTTATAAATTCATAAATGTTTTTATCGCGATTAAGTCCGTTAAATACTTACAAGTAATATACCTTTATGTATCTATGCATTAGTAATTAGTATAGCTACACGTATATATATAATTACGGAGCATTGTCTTATACCTGTATGTTACCGGCAATCTGTATAATTCAGGTATTCTTTACAATACCTAAGCAATGTATAGAATACCTGGGGCGTCCAGGTCATGTATGAAATATTATGACTATTGTTGTCCACTACACACTTTACCAGGTAAAGAATACAATTCCTTGCAATGTGTAAAATAGATCTTAGTCTATATTTATCAATGTTGACCAGCCTATAAAAAGACGGGCGAATGAAACATGTACTATTACTTAGAATCAACTTTATTAAAATAACAATTAGGGTGCTCCTTAAAAATAATCTTTATGAAGAGGGTACCTGAAAGTGTCTTTCTATTAATACAGTAAAATCACAATAAAATTAACGTGAAACCTAAAATCTAACCTAACCATTGCTGCCTGCCACCCGCACGTCCCCTCCTTCATTGCTCTCGTCTTCTACACACATTATCAGCTGCATATTCGGTATTGTATAGAATACCTGGGCAAAGTATAAAATAAATAATATTTCATGCATTACCTACACGTCTTAGGTATTCTATACATTACCTAGGTATTGTGTATAATACCGGATTATATAGATTACCGGTAACATATATATTTATAGCTAATAGGATAGGCTTTGACCGCTAACTCACTTAATAGTGAATGATAATGCGATCGAGCTTATTGTTCCGGTTAACCTAAAATTAGTGTCTCTCGAGAACAGGTGCAGGAAAACACCGGTAAGTACTTGGCGTACTTCTGCTTGGGGAAGGTTTCTAGGCATGCTACAATAACTGCCGTCCTAAGGTAATAACCGGGACCAGCGGCTTAGCGTGTCTTCCGAAGCATGTAGGCGCTCATTAGTCATGCCACTAGCCGTCACCCATCCAGGTCATGACCGCGGCGGACGTTGCTTAACTTAGTTGATCGGTTAAGAACGAGTAAGCAAGCTACGCCACGAGCGCTTCAAATAAGTATAGGTAAGGTATGTATGTAACATATATATACCTATACAGATTAGTAATGTAACACAGTGTAAAAGTAGTAATACAGTAGATAGAGCTGAAGCTGCATAGCTCTATTATTCTAAATGTCATTACAAGCACTATCGCGTGGTTCAGGCATCCGGCGCGAAATCGGAGGAAGCGGGTTTGATTCCCGTCGGGGGCATATAATATTTTATTATCATTCATATTCTACCTCGGATAATATTACAAATAATTTATAACTAGTCCATAATCTTGAGAATCTTGCGATATCAGTAGATATGTCTTTTTATAATATTATTTTTATCACCTATATATAATATATATTATGGTATGTTTACTCCGAATGTGTCAAACTATAAAAATGATGACCTTATACTTTTCAAAGTATTCGTCTGACACAGTGAACCTTTTTATTTCGCGAAATCATCAATAATTAAAATTCCTCCGGGACGAAGTTTCTCGGGCGGAAAGGTCGAAGCTCAAAGGGAAATAAGCAAATTGGCCTTGGGAGAAGTTTGAAAAAGTCTACACGCTGGGAACCTTCAAAATTAACATAGATAACGATAAAGAGACTTAAAATTCTTTGAAGCTTTGGATACATATTTTGTCATTTTCTGAAAAAGTATCTTATCACGTAGCACACGAATATATATGTAAACAAATGTAAGTCAAGCTGTAACAGCTGCATTGTCAACTGCTGAACGCAGCCTCCCCCATTAAGGGGAAAGCAGGCGTTTTGGAGATCGCAGTGTCAGATAGTCGTTCCTCAGAAGGCGCTGCTGCCCACATTCCGGTATTTTGCCTTTAGTCGCCTCTTACGACACACACTTGTTGCAATGGAGGGTGACATTCTAGCCCAGCACCCCACGGGGTAAGCTCAATAACACCAGAATGTAAACAGGCTGAAAGGAATGGTTTAAGAAATGCACCAACGCAAAAACATTACCTTAAGCGACCAATCGGGTGCGATCATTTCTAAGCACCAAATCAATTAACCAATAGACTTGAATTTGGAAGATTGTGCGTGTTTTGTTAATTGTGAACTTGATGAGTCCAAAATCAAAACCGTAACTGTATGAGAGTAACATTTCCTCACATATTTATGCGTAGCATATAGCACTACATTTATTTTATAACATTCTCGAGATGCAAATAAAAATGATAAAGAGAAAATAATGAGGTTTATCATGCAATTTTATGTTGGGCATGAAGAGCTCGTAAAATGTAAGGGGAGTTTGTGAAATGCTGAACTTGATAAGGTGATTTACAAAATGATATCATAATCTTAGTAAATATACTTGCTGTACTTGTATTATCAACAGTCTTATGGCTGTTGATAAAGGCTTCCATATTGCTTGGCAGGTGTCTTGGGGATCGCAGTGTAAGATGGCAGATGTTAAGAAAGCGTTGTGAGCCGCGGGACTATTTAAAAGAAATACTTGTTTTCTTTTGTATAGTCCTAGTAATATTTTCTGACAACTTCCATATCTAAAATTGCAAACTTTGCAAGAATGCCTGCTAAGAAAATGAACTTACAAAATTATAACGAAATGAAATATTCGTGATATGCTCTTAACCAATCGAACTATCGTTGTGAGTGAGTCATTGCTCAAATTTATCCTATAGTTTCTATTTGTTTACCCGTCCTTAAAAAAATTGTTTTCTCTATAAGTTTGTAAACTTCCATATTCCTAGGACTAAAAATCAAAACTGTTCTAAAACAACTATATACATGTACATTGTAATGATACACAACAGTGTTTATATTAGTTTTTAAATGGGTAATACTCAAATCGTGTGTCAAAAAAATATAAATATAAAATTTTTAGATTAACATATTTTTTATGTATATTAGAATTACATATAAAAACAATAATTTCTTTACATTTCGGCAAGCTTAATGAACCTAGGAAGTTATTAAAAAAATAGTTCAAAATCACGGTTGTGACATCAACTACCATGATTATGACATGAGTTTTTATGGATTTGACAAATGCTTATGCGGTCAGGAGCAGCGCTTTCTGAGGAACTGATAGAGGGTGGTAGCTAGCCAGGCTGGCATTCGCACAACTGTGTTCCAGTTGTAGCTTAAGCAGATTAAGACATTCGAGCACATGTTCATCTAAATTATTAAAAATAACAACACAATAGCAAGTTTAGATTTTGAATTTTATAAATACTACAAGCCAAAATAACGGAACCAAAATAACAACACAGTAATATTAAAAAGCTTAAACATTTACAACAACATCCGAAGCGAACTTAGCATCTGAAACTCATGGTCGCTGAATTGTAAGAGACATCAAAAACTTTAAGGAGGCGTAAAACGTTTTCGCTGGCCATCCTGACGTCGTTGACTAGATCCAGGGCTGTCACATGTAAGAAAATGTATCTCAGTTAATTATTTGTGAAGCTGTCGCGTCTGGTGGGTATCGGGAACAGTATAATCAGTTCAAACAATATTTTGATGTGTACACCCGATTCTGCAATGGACTTTTATTAAGAACAATTTTTGCTATTAAAGTTACGGTCAACTCGATTAGAACGTCAAAGTATTTTAAAAGCAATGATAATCGAGCGGTAATCGCTATGCTATCGAAATATATATATTTAGCTATCGCTAAGTCGCTATCGCTGTGCGATCGCAGGTTCGTTCTCTACCGCCCTCTTGAGCTTCACCCCATGGTGGAAGGGCATTTTGTGTATTCTCGCCTGTCTATCTGTCAAACTCATGTAGAAAATCTGTCTTCAAGCATCACAATCAACATTTAAAAATGCGTTTACTTGTCAACCACATTCCAATTTGGTATTCTTTAATCATCCACCTAACTCAAATCCAAGCCACGTCACGTACAAAAATCCTTAACAAACCATTCTAGATTTCTCAAACCCATATTTAAAATTCCGTCTGCACCGCGTTTTGCTACACATGGGACTGCTGAGATAGGACAAGAGCTGGCATCACGTATGCTTAACTCAGTCTTATTTACTAAACTGGCAACCCTTGGACATAAATTACAATTGATACAGCACTAAACTCGCTTACGCGTTATGAGACTCCGGATGGGCGTTGAATATTAATTTTATGTGCCATATAAATGTGTCCGTTTTGTACTGTTCCATTTTGCAGATGCCCGTGTTTGGGACGGTTTAAAGTGTTTTAAGTGTCCCAATGTTAACGGGCGGGTAGTGTAAATTCGCCACTATTGGGTTCTGGGTTTTTTAAAAATCGTTTTTGTGGTGGATCAAGCACGGGGCCTATCTGATGTTAAGCGGTAAATTCTGCCTATTACAGTTCCCATTCGTCACAAGTGACGAACTTCACTGCGCCCGTCACACTGAGACATACAATTGTTGAGTCTCGTCTCGTATGCCTGTAATTTTACTGGCTCTCAAGGACTGCTGCCAGAACACACAGATTTTCTACTTGAGGGTGGTAGCTAGTTAGGCGCGTATTCGGAAAATGCCCTTGCGTCCACCATGCGGTGAAGCTTTAGCCGGCGGTGAGGATCGAACCATGGATCTGCGTTACCGCAGTCCAAGGCTGTAAAGGAACGGCCATCACTGCTTCAAAAAAATAAAACTTAACAACTACTCCTTCTCTAACTCCTGCCTTGCTCTGAATACCACGATAGAATGAGTATTTTTAGAAGTCAATGCAATCTGCTTGTCTGTAAGGGCCTGTGTAAGATTCTATAAAATTCTATAAATGGCAAAATATATAAATAGTTTTTAGTTGGTAGTCCATCAAGTTGTTTTTTACCATAATAGCTTATTAGTACAAAAAGCTATTACTAATTTCTTTATAGCAAAATCTTAAGCATAACTCAAAAGGCTTTTAAGGCTTTAAATTAACCTGCCTTGAGTAAATAATTCTTGTAACTGATTTTGAAGTACAATTTTGCGTTTAAGATCTCTAATGTCATATTGCTAAAACGGTCTCATGTCTGTGTAAACCATCAAGAACAGAGAGTGGAATTGACAATTCGGAAATTAGATAACTAGTTAGTGATTTTGGACTATTGGAAATTGTAAATAATATTTTAACTAGTGTTGTTACTTAGATAGTGAAAATGGAAATTTATAGTTTTTTCAATTATTGCTTTACCATTTGACCACTATCTCGCCCCATGGTAAGTGATGATGTGGCCAGTAGTATTAACACGCTTTAAGAGCGGCCAACCCGTCTTACTTTTCATACAAACGCTCGTACGTGATTATGGCGTTGTAACAGATTTTTCTTTATTTTTTTTTAGCTAATAGATATCTAGTGCTCTATATCTAGGTTTTTATGCAAACGAAATAGTAAAATTTGGATAAACAACTTCAGTATGAGCCTCCAAAAATCTGCTTTTATGCACAAATTTTACCTGAACTTTGGGCATTTAGAATGTATTCATAAATTATAAAACTAGAGAACATATTTTGATAGAAACCTTGCAAATCTAATGGAGATTCTAAATGACAAACATTTATTTTACAAACTTATATTGCTTATTGATAAACACGTCATTTCTGGATCAAGTATTTTGAAGTTTACGAACAGTATTTTTCGTTAAATGTTATCTTGTTCTCACTTGCATGTTAGCCAAGTGGCGGAAAGAGGTATGCGGGGGACGGAGTGAGACGGAGAATTGAATGCCAAGCGCTGAAGATGAAAAAAGATGCTACAACAAGCTTTTCAATCGTGCTCGCTTTGGCGATAGATGGACCGGGAACCTCTTAACTAGATATACTGGCTCTCAAGGACAGCTGCTGAAACACACCGTTAGGTACTTGGTGTGAGATTTTAAATTTGAGTGTGGTAGCTAGCCAGGCAGGAATCCGCATATGTCGCATCACCATGCGATGTAGCTCAAGCCCGTGACGGAGTACGAAACATGACTATTTCCCGGTCTCTGGGCCATCACTCCTTCTAAAATATATAGTGGAATTTAACTAGATATCATACAACATATTCTCAATTATTACTTTCAGTAAATAGTTTTGCCTTACATAGTTAGTAAAATACCTATAATGGGATGCCTTGGACCAACTTAGAGGTAGGTTTACTTTTCCCAACAGAATCTTATCAAAAATGTAAAGATCATTAAAAATAATCATCAAGATTGAATAATACAGTAATATAAAAGCGTCGATTTGGCCTTTTTTTTGGAATTCGCTCAAAAACAGCAGTTTATCGGCCATATAAACCTAAAGCCAAACGAAAATTTTAAATTCTACCAGTGTTTTATTGCTCGCAAAAGACATTATGCCGAATCAATATAAGTAGGGTGTATAGAAGACGGCAATTGACAAAATGTCCGAAAGCTAAACATTAAATATTCAACTGAAAAAGAATCAAGTATTTTCTAGTTGCAATCAAGCTACAGTTTCACTTCCCGAGCCATCGCTCACGTCCTTGACACGTCATGGGCCACTTAAAACTCTTTGTCTAAACTCTGCAGACAAGGGGATGCAACAGGCCTGAGGGCACTTTGCTTTACGGCCCTCGGGCCAAGTGTTAAGTGAGACAAGAAAGGGCCTCTAAGAATGACATGAGGATCTGAGAATGGATTTTGTTGGAAAAAATCTTTCAAGAAAATAGGGCGGTAATGTTACCGCCCATTAATAATGATAATATAATGAAAAATATGTTTACCAAAAAATGGAACCGGCTTGAACGCTGAAATGTGTGAAATCACTTGTTGAAGTCGGTACCATGATGGTTCAAAAGTACCTATTATCACAATATTGTGCGCATGGCACCGACTTCGACAAGTTATTTCACACATTTGAGTGTTGAAGTCGTTCCATTTTTTGGTAATTTTTTTAAACTCTTTTAGTGACCCTTGCTACTTATGGGATCGATTATCATTCACTGTCAGTGACTATATTATCAGAATAGGAAAATACTTTTCAGTTATTGGAGTGTAACTCAAAAACGGCTTTACCGATTTTGATGAAATTTAAATGGGACCATTCGACAAGCATCAGCTTTAAAATAAAAAGAAGAATCATCAAAATCAGTTCACCTGGTCAAAAGTTCTGAGGTAACATACTTAAATACAAGCAAAAAAACAGACGAATGGAGTACCTCCTTTTTTTGAAGTCGGTAAAAATAATTGTCGTTCGGTCAAATTTCACGATGCTATGTAATTTTTCCTCGTCAGTTTCCGGGCTAGGATTGCACTCCCGGTGTCTTCCTGTTGGAGAGTCGTGAGAGGCCACGAAAGGAAATATACCAGAAGGTAGTAGCGCCATCTAAAGAGCTGCCATCTTATATTGAGATCCCCAAGACGCCTGCCAAGCGTGGAGATTCTAGCTAACCGCCCCTGATGGGGGTGCCATATGTTCAACGATGGAAGTCCTGGGTGTTGATGATGATGACTCCAGTTGACCGTACAGTTGTCGGATTTCGAATATAAGTACTGGGGGCCAACTCCCACCTTTTACGAAACCATCATAAAAACTAGCGTTTTTTTCATGCTTAAAATAATCATTCACGGTCACGAACTATCACTGACCCACAATCGCATCAAGCAATATTGGTTTGATCCTACTTAAGAACGAATGAAACATATATCACGGATGTGCAAGCCAGATACAAGATGTTTATGATATAGCGTTATCTCGCTCGCACTGCTCCGAACTACGATGTTATGGAACGGTTTTACTATAGTTTTACGATATTTTATTGTCCTCTGCACAACAACTGTTTTTAGCTTTTAATTATGTCACTTATCAAATAATTTTGGTGCATATGTTTTAAGGTATAATTACTATAAGAGGTGAGAGTTGGCCTTCTGTTCGATATGGAACAGTCCTGTTGGATGTATTGATATAATTAATAGCGACTAAAGAATATGAAGAAATACCAGCATGCCCGTTGCGTCGATGTGAATAGGGTTTGCTTCACACTGGGCTTACTATACTGCTCTTTACTATCGTAACCTCCTCTTAACTGAAAGGTATATATATTCTAGATATGTATATACCAACAAGACCAATGATGGTTGGTATCAGCCTGATACAAAATCCGAAATGAAACCTTTCTACAGTATGTTCTTATGTTGCTAAGAAACATGTAGCGCTAGTAGCGAAGTTTTGCTTAGCTGTTCTTAACCGATCAGCAAAGTTAAGCAACGTCCGCCGCGGTCATGAGTTGGATGGTGACCGCTAGTGGCATTACTACTGAGCGCTTCCGTGCTTCAAAGGGCGCGTTAAGCCGTCGGTCCCGGTTGTCTTACGATGGCAGTCGTAATAGCATAGTGGTAGGGCATTTTGTGAATGCCCGCCTGGCTAGCTACCACCCTCAAGTAGAAAATCTGTCGCCAAGCACCTAACGGTGTGTTCCGGCAGGTGTCCTTGAAAGCCAGTAGTTCTAGGTTAGCTAGGTCGAAGATCGATCTAGATAGTTAGGTCGAAGATGTTGTTCTATTTTCGACCACATCATCACTTACCATCAGGTGAGATAGTGGTCAAAGGCTAGCCTATCCGGAAAAAATAAAATATGTAGTGTCGACCCCACATAAAATTGGACAAGGACAGGAAGATGATGACGGCACAATACCATCTTTTTTAAGTATCTCACTTATTATACTTTTGCGAATATATACTTAAATTGTCCTGTTTATTGTTTTCGCGCATCAATTTTATACTTTTTTAACGGGTTGAATATTATATCGCAACGAAATTAAATATCTTCCGTCTTTGTACGTGGATTTTTCAGATATTTGTAAAAAAATAAATGACAATTGTGAAGATTTATGCAATTTCGTTTATACACTATTTCTTTAATATAACTCGTAATGCTGCTGATAATATGTTTACGACACTGACGAAAAAAATATATTTCGTCAGTGTCGTAAACACTGACGAAATATATTTTTTAGAGACACTTACACAGATATTTAGAGTACAAAATTTCTCACCTCTGACATACCTTTTACGGTACAGAATAACAGGCTGTACTCTAAAAATGTGTAAAAACGATTATCGCCTAACACGGAATATCGCTTGTAATAAAAAGCATTATTCTATCTTTTATATCAGCTTTACAAGACTGTTGTATTACATGATTATTGTACTCACTACATTGCATAGATTTTTTGAAGCTTCTGTTGTTATTTGGCTTCTGTAATAACACCGCAGCGGGTTAATGAACTTGAGACCATGTTTTAAAATAACTTCTTACTGAATTTAAAAGTCGCGATTAAAAAATAGCTCTTAATAAATAGAAATACGGAACATCTCAAATACGGACGAAAAACGACACAAGACCTCCATAAAGCCTCTCAACTGCCCCATAACTTCCTAAACGCCCTTAAGTACAAATTATGTAATATCGCTTAAATTTCCTAAGGAGCCATTGCCCTACTTTCACAAAAATGGTGTAAACTTAATTGCTCTTCGGCCCCGAAATCCGATAATTGGCTGCGAACTTCCACTGTTGAAAGCATCTGCCACATGGAATGCTGCAGATCACACAGTAACGACTAACGTATTAGCGGGACAAGTTTACAGGTTTCGAAAAGTATGCACTTGTAGCAAAGCTTGCCCATTAAATAATTACGTCTTTTTTATTGATTTTTTATGCTTGGTAGGTCAGCCTTTGACCACTATCTCACCTGATGGTAAGCGATGATGTGGTCGAAAATAGAACAACATCTTCGATCTAACTAACTAGATCGATCTTCGACCTAGCTAACCTAGAACTACTGGCTCTCAAGGACAGCTGCCGGAGCACACCGTTAGGTTCGGCAGATTTTCTAAATGGTTGGAGAGCTAGCCAGGCGGGCATTCGCAAAATTCCCACTTAGAGATGCGATCACTGCAGTAGTCGCAAACGCATTCTTGTTTCACAAGTTATAAGCGCTTAACCAACTGGTCAGCAGCACCACCCTTACCGAAACGCAGGTGTACAATCATGTCGCATCTCTGAACATTGTAACAAAAAAAACCTCAACATACAATAAATACGCATTATTAGGGATAACTCATATGCTAGTCTTCAGATCTCACTCAAATTTAAATGCTACCACATGACAAGTACTACCTTTCGAATATAAAAAAAAAACATAAAAATCGGTACACCCTGTAAAGAGCTATGATGTAACACTCACGCAAAAAAATACAGTCTAAAAAAGAACCTCCCCGTTTTTTGAAGTCGGTTAAAAAGCATTGACCTATAAATACTAGACGCGACATCTCAAACGAAATTCGTCGACCAGTGCAGATATGCCGGCCGGCATACTCTCCCACACATGCAGCTGGGCACACGTAGAGATTACACGCGCTTTACGTTCAAAAATTGTGTATTATCAATTGTGTATTTTGAATAAACAATATTCGAACGTAAAGCGCGTGTAATCTCTACGAGTGTCCAGCTGCGTGTGGGGGAAAGTATGCCGGCCGGCATATCTGCACTGGTCGACTAATTTTGTTTGAGATGTCGTGTCTAGTATATATTGGTCAATGTTAAAAAGTATGAAATAACATGTTGAAGTTGGTACCATTTTTTAACTTGTTGAAGTTGGTACCATTCAAAACACTGTCCTCCCATTATCATGGTTCATTATCATCATATATAACATTTTTTTTCACTTATTTGAGTGATGCATACTGCTTGCAAGATTATACACTCGCCTAAAACACTGACAACCAGTAACTTCAGGTACCGTTAAATATTAATTATTTTCATATTTAAAATATATTTTCCAGTTAATTGACTGTAACTTGAAAACTACACAACCGATTTTAATGAAATTTAAATAATAATATACACTTAGAGTTGGTAGGCCTCCCACTAGGTGGACTGAAGACATCGTTAAAGCCGTGGATAGGCAATTACAAGCGGCTAATAGCCGTTCTTTGTGGCGTTTTATGGGGGAGGCCTTTGTTCGAGAGTGGGAGTCCGGCTGATGATGATGATATTATATGCTTATATATTTGGAGTAGATTACTTCTCTAAATCACTAATATGCCAGCAGCCATTTTATTGCTGTTGCATAACTTTCCTAGTTCGTTTTCAGCATCAGTAAATATATTGACTATTTAACAGGTATTTTAATCTCCCAGTTAGTCAAATTTAGCTTGGAACTTGTTAGATAGCCCCTTAGCATACACCTTGGGGATTATGTCTCTCATGTCCTCATGTAAAAAAATGTCTAAAACACAAATATTTTAAAATTTTCATAAAAAAAATCTAATACAACATAATTTTTTTTTATTAAGTGTTTTATTAAAAAAATTGACAATTCCGCCTAATTTTCCTGTTAAGCCAACGTGACGTCACAAACGCCACGCAGTCAAACCGAAAGAGTTTTCGATTCTGCACGAAGCATCCTCAGGAGGTCTTGACTCTACGACCGCACGATCGAGGCGAAAATTGTCGGAATAGGCGGAATTGTCACTAGATACATTTTAATTTTTTAAAGTGTTTCATCAAAATATTGATTTAGTTTTTTATTAGAATACTTTTTAGATATTTGTTATTATTAAATATGGATTTCCGCAAAGTAACGCCTGAATCTATATTCATTATAATTATTATACGCCTGAATCTATATTCATTATAATTATGTCACTTTAAACAACTTAAATTTAAAGTAAAATTCATAAAATTTGTATAATTTTCTCGAATAATTTAGTCACAGACACTCCTAAGATTTCTAGCGAATTCCTTAATAGTTACATAGCAAGTTGGGGCGGGCTTAAGGAACTAGGGTACAAAATTGTTAAACAAAATTCAAGGAATAAACTTCTAGGTTAGCCTGAACAACATCTTCGACCACATCATCACTTACCATCAGGTGAGATAGTGGTCAAAGGCTAACCAATCAAAAATAAAAAAATAAAAACTTTTGGAAAATATGACAGACCTTAAATTGTGAGAGGGATAGAGAAGGAAAACAATCTAGAAAGTGCGTTAGAGTGTAAATTGAGCAAGACGCAATGATATTTTCGGCCAATACCGCCTTTTCGGGAAATTACGATTGCGACAAGTAATTTAATTAATTAAAGGTAAAACCGTTCAATATTTATATGATTATATATATGTAAATATTGAACGGTTTACCCAAAAAAGTTCAGTTTGTTCAAAGCTCACTTTGAAGCGACATCTAGTAAACATTTTTTTACCAAAAAAATTAACCGACTCCAACACTGTAATGTGTGAAATAACTTGTTGAAGTCGGTACCGTCATGGTTCAAAAGTACCTATTATCACAATATTATGCGCATGGTACCGACTTCGACAAGTTGTTTCACACATTTAAGTGTTGAAGTCGGTTACATTTTTCGGTAAAAAAAAAGTGAAATTTTTTTTTTTACCAAAACCTTTTTAGTGACCCTTGCTACTTATGGGATCGATTGTCATTCACTGTAAATGACTATATAATCAAGATAGAAAAATACTTTTCAGTTATTGGAGTGTAACTCAAAGACGGCTCGACCGATTTTGATGAAATTTAAATGGTACCACACGGCATACGGCAAGCAATAGCTGTCAAATAAAAAATGAATCATCAAAATCGGTTTACCCAGTCAAAAGTTCTGAGGCAACAAACAAAAAAATTATCTACAGATGAATTGAGTCCTCCTTTTTTGGATGTCGCTAAAAAAGCAACAATTGCGAATAAAGGTGCTCTATTCTAGAATTAATGACCAATTCTCTATATATATATATATATATATATATAGTGGACTGTATTACTGAATATCACTGATTAGTGATATTCAGTAGTCAAGTTCCTAGTCCACTAAAGCAGGATATAATTCTACCAGTCTATGTTCACTTTAGAACAGTTATAGAGACTTGGTGTCGCTAATGTATACGATATGCCGAAAAGTCAGAATTCAAACGATAGTGCTCCAGCCGTAACGATAAATGAATCCCGAGCGGTAGCAACTGGTGTTCCTTGTACAATCATTTCTAGGCGTTCCTTGCATCCTACCTCCTTGCGTCCTACTAGTTGTTTCACACTGTGGCAGTAGTAGGGCCACTTACGGCTTTAATGCATTCTTTTATGTTGATTGATGGTGTTACCGAGACCGTCCGATGTAAATCGAGTTTTCCAATTCGCCATTTGTCTTTGTCGGATAATGCGGAGCGAGTTCACAGTGAAAACTTCATGTTTTGCGTTTTTACCATGAAAGAAAAGGATTTATTAGCATTTTTCTAGGTCGTCTCGATGGTGCCATCAATGATAATGGAACGTTTTAAGTGATATATATACAGTGGGCCCGGAGAGAGACCTCCTTGAAAAGCTTCGTGGAGAGCTGAAAAGTGTCGTAAATCGTTCAGATATGATCACGAAATATATTTTATACCACACCCACTCGGAAAGTGTCTTATTGCTCGTTCAAAAACGTGTTATAAAGTCCGTCATTTCTCCCTTATAAATGTGCGGCGTGAAAAGTTATATGGAATGTAATTCCTGCCCTCCGTAGCAGTGAAGGAATGTTGTATGAAAATACATAACTGCCCTTGATCTATATGCCTGAGATGGCTGATCCATACTAGCGTTCTTTTAAGCTGCGAACATAAAAAAATACAATCGTCAAATCTCAAAATAGTTTTATATCAAAGCATTAGAAAAAAGTGGTGGGGTTTTATAATCGATTTTCTATAAAAGTAGATCGGCAACCTTTTACTGCATTACGACAAAAAAAGCCAGGCAATATGTTTTTGTTTTGTTAAATTTTGTTTTTACAAAATTTATAATTTAGTAGTAAGCTTTTAATAGTTCTTAATAATTTTCAAAAATATCATCTGATAGTGATATATATAGATTTTATAATGATTACGCAACCAGAAATAAAAAAATATAGCTCAAAAAGACATAAAGAACTTACTTCCTGAGAAGTCTCGAGACAAATACGAGAAAACATATAATGATTTTATTTTCTTCGTAGGTGTAGCATAAAGCACTTTGTATAGAGAAAGTTCTATTTCTGTATCGTTTTCTGCGCTCGGTGTACTACGTACTATTATTATTTTTATTACGTTAAAAATACGCAAAGGAACGCTTTTATCTATTTATTTTCTGAGGAGTATATTTTTCGTTAACCTTTCTATGTTCTTCCCTAAAAAGGCAGCATGTAATTCGGTACTCTCGCACAAATTAGTGTATCTATATATGTGTACAAATTCATGTCGGTCTGCTAATGAGAGGACGGACTACGAACCGCCCTTCCAATTATGAGGCAAAAGAGCTGGTGAAAATTAACACGGGCCTTTGTGTGAAAAAATAATCATCGCATTACTTCCTGAAGGAAACATACAGTATTGAAATGTTACGTATGTTTGTATGTATAAAGAAATTAAAGTCTTAAGTACTCGTTGAGGTACCAGACGGTCAAAAGGACTAGTCCTTGCCGTGTACATTAAAAATAAAACTAGAGTTGTAAAAATAAACTAGGGGTTACAAAATAAAACTAGAGTTTTAAACATAAAACTAGTGTAAATAATAAAACTGGAATTATATTTTTAATAAGGCCTACATTTCTTTCGAAACTTGTTGAACGTAGATTAGTAGTTTATTTACAGAAGTTAAAGTTCTTATTCGGTTCTTAATTTCGGATGAATACAATTTTTCACTCCCCATCTACCTGTGGGTGTCGTAAAATATGACTAAAATACCGGAAGGTGGGCAGCAGCGCCTTCTGAGGAACTGATATCTTAAACTGCGATCCCCAAGACGCCTGCCAAGCGTCATAAGACTATTATGGAATATCTACACACATATAAGAATATCTCGCACAATAGTTTTTGGGTAATTATCCTTTTCATTTTGAGAGCTTAAAATATCACTTTGATAGCTGTCATATCTATTTCAAAAAATAGAAGATATTTCCCGATGAGAAGTTTATTTTGAGTTCTTTTTATATTAAGTTTGAAATCAAAAGTTAAACGTACGATCTGAACTGTCACTTCGACAGCTGTCATATATCCTGTCTCCGATCTATACAGGTATCGTTTTTTAGTCGACTTTATCCTAAATTAGTAAGAGAAGTTCGAGCGCCGTCAAGCCGATTAAACTGAAGAACTCTTAAATTCAATGCTAAACTACTGGCCCGATTTCAATGCTGTTTTATCATTGAAATCGTGCCAGTAGTTTCCGATACAAACAACCTAAAACCACAACACGCATATATACCGCCTATGTCTCGCTCCGTCCGTCATGGGTTAAAAAATAATATTGTATGTTATTATTTGCCAAAGTCCGAAGTCATTTTTGAACACTGTATCAGCTGGATTGTCCACTGCTGAACACAGCCTCCCCCATTTAGGGGTTTGCCATAATGCCCACGCTTGGCGGGCGTCTTGGGGACCGCAGTTTAAGATATCATTTCCTCAGACGGCGCTGCCCACCTTCCGGTATTTTACCTATAGTCGCCTCTTACAACACCCACAGGTAGAAATCGGGGGGTGACATTCTAACCGGCACCCCTCGGAGACACTCTACACATATAATAATGAGTAATTGTCACATTAAATTAACATGACGTCACACACAACCCCATTAAGAATGTACGAACGCAATCGCAGCAAAACTTAGTACAAAATTGCACGAATTTAGGCAATTTCCGCGGCCGCCGCTGCATTTCCATTTTAATATGTTTGGGTTTCAATTTCCTATCTTGTTTCTATTCGTCGCGTTTGTGCACCTGCGCTCTCTATTTCCTGATCGCGTGGCAGCTCGCAAGTTTCCTTTGTTTTAGGTGCTAACTTCAATTGCTTCGTGAGTTTAATACATTTTATGCATTTCCAGTATTTGTTTTGTTTTATGTCTGGAATTTTCGAGCTGGTATGCCTTACGGCTTACATGAATCTTATTTGATTATTATTTAATCAAAAACTGTGTTAAATCGATATGTCAATAGATTATTGAAGCATTCGTAGCGAAGTTTGCTTAGCCGTTCTTAACCGATCAGCTAAGTCAAGCAACGTCCGCCGCGTCATGACTTGGATGGGTGACCGCTAGTGACATTACTACTGCGCGTGAACGTGCTTCGGAGGGCACGTTAAGCCGTCGGTCCCGGTTATTCTCTTACGATGGCAGTCGTTATAGCATGGTGGTAGGGCATTTTGCGAATGTCCGCCTGGCTAGCTACCACCCTCAAGTAGAAACTCTGTCGCCAAGCATCTAACAGTGTGTTCCGGCAGCAGTCCTTGAGAGCCAGTAATTCTAGGTTAAGTCTGTTAACACCTTCGACCACATCATCACTAGCATCAGGTGACATAGTGGTCAAAGTCTAGCCTATAAAAGTATCCACGCAACAAGTGTAAGAAAAAGGGCCACTAACAGCGCGGCATATGCGACAGGTACAGCTGCAGTTATGTTGAGTCGTATATCTTTGACACATAGGTATATGATTATTGAAATCTTTGGGATCTGTACTTATGTATTACAATTTATTAACAGATTACTATGTTCTTTTCAAGTTATTAATATTTTAATAACCTATCTTTCGATACCTATATGTCTAAAAGCATTATTTTTTTTCATGCCTGATAGTTTAGCCTTTATCCACTATCTCACCTGATGGTAAGTGATGATGTGGTCGAAGATGTTGTTCAGCCTAACCTAAAAGTAAGGCTAACATTACATATATATGCTCATAGATATATAAATATGACTCATGAGGCCAATAAAGCAGTGATAAAGCAATGGCTCAGTGGCATTGGCTATGGACTGCCGCGCAGCAGGTCCATGGTTCGAGTACCGCCGCAGGCTTGATCTTCACCGCATGGTGGAAGGGCGTATTGCGAATGCCCGCCTGGCTAGCGACAACCATCAAGTAGAAAATCTGCCGTCAAGCACCTAACACTGTTTTCCGGCAGTTGTTCTTGAGAGCCAGTAATTCTAGGTTAAGTCTGTTAACACCTTCGACCACATTATCACTTACCATCAAGTGAGATTGTGGTCAAAGGCTTAGCAGCTTAAGCAGTAAAAAAAACTCGTCAATTATTTTTTTAGCCAGAAACACATTTATCCATCATCGAAGTCTCTTCAGAACAATATTTATCAATAATATATCTCTCTCAGAACAATATAATATCTCTCAGTACAGAACAAACAAGTTCTTAATTACAAATTTTCTCTTGATTTGTTTTTGTAGAGTTCAACATAATAATTTGATCGTTAATATGCAGCAGTTAATTTTAATTACAAACATTCAAACAAAATTTATCTCGTACCGCTTAAATGCCTCATCATCGATTCTCAAATTGAATTTCCACAATTCAATATACCACGGCCCTCCGACTTCGCTCCAATAAATATGCAATGAACCGTGGCCCGAGACGATCAATCTACGCCAATGCGAAGTGCAAACTGTTTATCATAATACCTTCGGTACATGAAATATATCGCGTTTTTAGATGGGTATAGCCTGTTGGATGTACTCCAAGTTTGGTCTTTCAACATCATGTTTGGAAGTTTTGAAGGCGTTTTGAGATCTGACAAGCTTTTCTTGGGTTTAATCTTTGAAGTCCCCATGAGGACTAGAATTGGGGTTAGAAGTGCACCTCCCCATGTCATTCCGTGGGTGTCGTAAGAGGCGACTAAGGGAAAAATACTGGCAGCAGCGCTTTTAAAGAACTGCCATCTTACACTGCGATCCCTAAGCCGCCTGTCAAGCGAGGGAATTATGGCGAATACCCCCTTAAATGGGGTGTGTTCAACAGTGGACGATCCGGCTGATACAGTAATCTTTGAAGAAAACGTAAACTGAGTTATTTGTGCGCTACAATTTACATATGTCATCATCCACAGTCACAAAGTCCACCGTTGAACAAATGCCTCGATTATTGGGGCATAATCCCCACGTTTGGCAGGTTCTGAAGACGCTGCTGTCCACCTTCTAGTAGTTTTCCACTCGTCGCGTCTTACGATTCCCACGCGAAAGGGGTGCTATTCTTGCTCAGCAATCTATGAGGCCGTATAAATTATTGATGAAGTTTTTCTCTATTACTGTCTGACACTTTTAAGTTCTGTGTCTCATAGTAAAAGACAATGCCTACTCCGTGACAAGAGCGCCCGCCGCAGCAACACTGGACCGCGCCGCGCTCCCTTTGAATAGAGTTTTGAATATTTACTTACATCGAGCTAAGTAATAAAAAATATTAAATTACAGGCACAAGAGACTTTAAACGTCAGTTCAGGTGGGCCTCGTGCTTGTTCCGTAAAATACACGTAAACAAACATAAAAAAAAACATTTCAAAATGTTTGTTAGGACTAGCAAAAGTCGACCCTAAGAAGTTGTTAGAGAGGAGATTTTACCATAACCCTGTATAATTGTAGCAAATTATTGATGGTATGGGCTTTATGTGCTATGCCAAAGCCTGTTGTTTATTCCGTATCATCCAATCACGTTTCTACTGCTGTGACATGGGCCTTTCTCTCGGACTCCGGCCCGTCAGATAGAAAGCGGTTACCGGCGCCTGTGGACGACTGCAATACCATCATTACTGTCGATGCGTTGTTAATCCTACATTGATTCTCTATTGCTTCCCTTTTTAAAGGATCCTATGTAGAAACTGTGAAGTAAGACAAAAGATGGAAAGTCGTACCATATTTAAGGGTATATTTTAGAATAGACTTACACTTAAAATGAGATTGGAACTACGTTTGTATGGGGCGCGTTCGTCTAAAGTATACCCTTAAACGGTATATGGCACAAAATACCGTTTGAAAGGAATGATTTGGGATGTCCAACCGATTGAAAAATATTGGTTAGGCAACTCTCGTCTCAATACCGTCTTAATGATGAGATACTGATAGTTGACGCAGTTACGCTTGCGTAACTTGTACTTGTTACGCAAGGTAGAATGCAGTGTTCGTCAGTGCATTCTACCTTGTACAATCGATGGAATACAAAAAGAGTACCGTTTTTTTTATTGCTGATAGATAAGCCTTTGAACACAATCTCACCTGATGGTAAGATGTGGTCGAAGGTGTTAACATGCTTAACCTAGAATTACTGGCTCTCAAGGACAGCTGCCGGAACACACCGTTAAGTGCTTCACGACAGATTTTCTACTTTAGGGGGGTTGGTAGCCAGGCGGTCAGTTGCTAAATGCCCTATCATGCGGTGAAGCTCAAGCCCGCGGCGGGATTTGAACTATGGACCTGCTGCGTGGCAGTCTATAGCCAATGCCACTGAGTCATCCATATCTCTTGGGAAGCCAGGTGATTCTAGAGTGTCAGTTAAATTGGAATCGTCACATACTGTATAGGTACCTATATTCTTCACCATTTCGCCATTTACTGCCAGCAGTCCGTTTGTTCCATTATCACAGATTAAATAAAAGTTACTGTGGCGGTACTGCGGACCGGAATACAGGGGTCTATAACATTCGGCTCACGCGGTGGACGTGGTTTATTAAAAGGCGGAAAATGCACATGAATTGCCCGTGTAGGCTAACCATAATTCTGGTAAAAGATTAAGCATCATATATCAATAAATTTTGGAGCGAAATTCCGAAATAAACTTCTGTAGTTAGCGTCATATTTTTACACGACTGCCTAAAAAAGGAGTGCAATGTTTTCAGAGTATAGTATATGTTTGTAAGTTTCATAATTCCACCATACATTCTTAACGGCTTAACCGATTTTTAATGTTTGAGATATTGTTAGATATGTCATGATCGCGCAAGTGACACTAGATACATTAAAAAAAACAGTTACAGACTGAAAGAGTTTGTGACGCCACATTGTGAGATAAAAAAAATATTTTCTTCCAAACCCATCGTGTGTGGTATATTTTATTATATATATTTTAATAGTTCCACAAAACTGTTTGTGATATTATGCTTACATAAATTTCAAACTTATTATAGCTTTCTCATGTTAACAGCTTTCTCGATATGAACACAACATGCTTAAATAAAATTACACTCACTAACTTAAGTAACAGATACATTTAAATCTACCTACACTAATGGAGATAATGTTTGAAAATACAAAATACTATTAGTTACTAATACTAAATGTATTTTTTTTAATGAAGGGCTTTTAAAAACGATTCCATAAATATATAGGTCTATACATATAACTTGCAGTATTAATTTCAATGGAATAATAGAACATTTAACATAAATAAATGATTCGCAGTCGGGTTTTTAACTTTTTGAATCTTGAATAACAAAATAAGCATAAAATGCACCTGAGAAAGTCGTTGATAGATTTTTTTCGCTCGGATTGCAATTTTTTTACATGTATTTTCATAATAGAAATTTTTCATGCTAAAACTAGATACACTAGTATACTTTTAGTAGTAGTAAAAATCTTTTCGTGAGTTCATCCGGCGAAGTGCTGCCATCATACATATTTCCAAGCAGAAAAGTTTGCATTACTGTGTTCCGGTTTGAAGGGTATGGATGCCGGTGAAATTACAGGCACATGAGACTTAACTACTTATTGGCTTAGGATGATAGGCACAGTTCGCCACTTGTTATAACTTGGATTTGTTATAGACATTGACAGGTGGGTCTCGTTAGCATAAAAAAAAAAATATGAAGGTAGATGAAAATTTTTGAAGCGCTCGTAGCGAAGTTTGCTAAACTGTTCATAACCGATCACGTCCGACGCGGTCGTTAGGGCCCGTTAAGCTGTCGGTCCCGGTTGTTATCTTAGGATGGCAGTCGCTATAGCATGTTGGTAGGGCATTTTGCGGATGCCCGCCTGGCTAGCTACCACCCTCAAGTAGAAAATCTGTCGCCAAGCACCTAACGGTGTGTTCCGGCAGCTGTTCTTGAGAGCCAATACTTTTGTTTAGCCTGAACAACATCTTCGACTACATCATCACTTATTATCAGGTGAGATAGTGGTCAAAGGCTAATCTATAAGGAATTTAAAAAAAATTACAAACTATGACTTGGCTACACACAGTCATGCTCTGTCTATCCAACCACAAAATTAATCAAAAATAGTAAAAAGGTTACGTTACAAACGACTTCTAAATCGTGATTCATCCAATATTAGGTACCTAGTTAGTAGGCGATGCCCTTTCCAGGTTACGACAAGGACATGAAAATCCGTATTTAACCTTACGTTTGGCGACCCCAATCTCGGAATATTAGGACGAAAGCGGCAAATACGTGCTTAGACCGCAGTTATGACGCGAAAATTTACTATTGAGCCAGAATCCAAATTGAAATCTATATGATACAATTGTGGATTGAATATTCTGGCTGTGGACCGGGGATAGCTTATGATTCTTATTCTATTTGGGAGCGATATGTCCTGCGCTAATTTACCGCTTGGGGTTTTTGTGAATTCCCTCGCTAGCTTCTACCCAAGCCATCTCAACTTCTTGATGTAGCAGAGAAGGACTGGGTCGCTGGCATAAATGCTTCAGTGACGTGTGTGATGGTGGTGAGGATGTCGTCGATGAGTATGACTCTTGCAGTCTCTTAGTTGTAATCTAGCTCTTATTTGCTCTGTGGCTTCGCAGTGCTCCACGGTCTATTTTTTTCGTATACAGCCTCTACATAGAGGACTATCTGTTGCTCCAGTTTGGTGCAGAAAGCAATTCAGGTTAGTGACCTCTAATGAGGCCTGCGACATGCAGTTCCTCACGCTTAGTTTCAGCAGGTTATTTGTCTGCTTCATGTTTAGAGTTGAGAACATGGCCTTTGTTGGTTTACAATCCATTGTCTTACTCCACAGGTTTTGTTGTCCTCTCTCGGTGTGACGACGCAGTAATAGCTTACGATATCATTATTCAGGTTTCTTGTTATATAGTACCAGATATTCTGCTCCAAGTAATATTGTGCTTATACTACTGTATCTAGGTTGGAAAGGCACTGTGAATTTGAAGTGAAATGACTTAGTGAATGAGACTGAGAGTGTAATGTCAGTGAGTAATCAAAATAAGTGTTCAAAGAATTGTCGTTCTTTCAACTCGCAAGAAGAACTTAGTACAATAGTAAAATATTTAAACATCGGACCCGCAGTCGAAATAATAACCATGGACTGCCGTGCCGCAGGTCCACAATTCGATTCCCACTCTAGCTTGAGCTTCACCACATGCTGGAAGTCTAGATTAGAAAATCTATAGCCAAGCAAGTAACAGTGTGTTTCGACAGCAGTCCTTCACGAGTTATGTCAAATTACAAGAATACACATGACAATTAATAAGTGTATTTCTCTTAACATTAGGTGGGCCACGAGATTACTCAACACAAGCCCATGAAATAAATCCGTTTATCTTATAATTTCTTAGTTTATTATAATATGATTATACCAAGATTGATGCTCATACTTCGTTATCATTTTTAAGATAGAGTAAGCAAAGAACCTTGTATATTATATAGAATTTATTTTAATACCTATTATTATTATTAGTTGGCAATGCCATAATGACATATATTCTGTGAACATGACCACCGATTACGTTACAAAAGGTCTTTGTCTTGTTAATGTTGGATTGGCGAACTGACGGCGGAGACATAGTGATGGATCCCGTTTTCTGATACGGTGACACTTCTAGACGCTTAATGTTGATTTAATCTTATATTTATGCCGCATTAGTGTTTTTCAAACATTTTTTTTGGAGATCACATGTGCATTTCATCACAAATAACATAAAAAAAACAATGTTTATTTTGTTTCTATGTATGACCACACCAAACTCACCAAACTTTTATAGCCTACCACCATGCTATAACGACTGCCACCCTAAGACAACAACCGGGACTGACGGCTTAACGGTGGGCATGTTAAGCCATCGCGTCGGTCGCGGTTGTTGTAGCACGGAAACACTCAGTAGTAATGCCACTAGCGGTCCCTCATCCAAGTCATGATGTTGCTTAACTTAGCTGGTCGGTTAAGAACGGCTTCGCAAACTTCGCTAAGTCGTTTAGCTGTTTAGCTTCAATGCCACTACCTTAAATATAGCTTCAAACTTACTACTAAAGTTCTAAGTCAACGACGTTGTCTCTTTGTACTTATTTATAAGTTTTTGAAGGCCATAGTATAGTAGGTAAAAAAAATAATTAACAAAAGAACAAACTACCTAATGGAAGGAAATATAAATGTTTATCCTATTTACAATATATTATATATATATAACTTTAACTTTTTTATACTTTTAGCTTCAGGCTTGAATGATAAGTGAAAATAATTCTTGTATATAAATAAATTCCACCTGAATAAAATCTATTATTTTAATGCTTTCAGGGGTCGAAACTGCAGTGCAAGTACCGTAGTATGGCTCGTCAAATTATCGAATCGCTATAATCGAAAAATTTAACGAATCGTATCGCACATTGCAAGTATGGAACTGTTGTCGATAATTCTTATCGATGGCTTACGATCGTGAAATGGTAGACAGTATGTCGATTATTATGGAATGGCAACATCGATACTAGACTGCTTTTGCACAGATTATTAAAATCGTACATTCACTGAGAAATGAGTATTCCTGAAAATATTCATAATAAAAGCATTTTTTTATTATAATATAAATTACAGTATGTTTTTGATGATTGAAACAATTAATATCAGAAAATTTTAACTAAATTATAAAATTTCTCAGTATCGGGTTTACGTTAAAATAATGGTGATGACAGCAGACTGAAAATATCTTTTTTTTTTTAATGGTTCTTTCATTATTATTATATCTGTTCAATATATTTGTAAACCATTAAATCATCTAAAATGTTCCTCCTCGCTGTAGAAGGAATAAAAAGACGCAATTAAAAGTGCGAGTGAAAACTTATTTATTATTGTTCTTGTCCTAAATAACAAAATAAAAAGATGTTAAATGGAAAATTTTGTAAAAACATTCAAAAAAATAATTTAGTTACGGACAATAGTTTTTGTCAGTACTTAGTTAAGTACCTGCCCATAATAATTATATTTAATAGATACTATACCTACTAAGGTATTTAGTTATTTTAATGTGGACGGGTAGGACCGTGAGATCGCGTCCTTCTAATGTCGTTCTTAATACCTTGCATGAGGGAGAATACAATTTCTTTCGATATTCGGAATAGATTCCTGAAACACTCTCCGAAAGTTTGATGTTAGCGTTCATCAACCTCTTCTCTGTAGCATTTGGCTATTTATAATAGCCCACCGTTCTTATTTCTATAATAAAAGGAGCCCAAAAGTCAATTTTTAATTTCGTTGCAGTTATATCGAGCTTCTTTTTAAACCTGACAAAATCATCGTCAAAATCTACAAAATAGACGATCTCAGTCGTCACTAAAAAGTTCCATGCTAGGGTTATCGTTAACATTCGTTAAATTTTAACGAATGTATACCGAATTCAATTACCGATCGTATAAGTAAGTTTCATACTTGCAACGTCGGCAAAATATCGATATAACCCGTTTTATCGAATTTAGACGATTTTAAATGTCAAATTTAGCGATCGGTAACTACGGTACTTGCGCTGCTGGTCAGTAAAGTCAGTAAAAGTCAGTTTTTTTAACGTCGGTCAGTAAAAGTCAGTTTTTTCTGAAAATGGTCAGTAAAGTCAGTATTTTGGAATAGCGCTTTCCTACTGGACCCTGACTACAAATAAAAATTGCCTTTATTGATCGCCAAGATGAAGAAGAATGTCAATATTGTAGCCATCCACGTTATTTTCGCCATTTTTTCCCTGTGTCATGTTACCTAGTAGCGAAAGGAGATATTAATTAGGTAATGTGAATTAAAGACTAATTATGTGTCCAGGGGGTTCTCAATTCAATTGCTTCCCAGTATCCAGTAATTGATATTTGAGGACACGAGTTACGCGTTCCCGGATACCCCGAGCTATTATTGCTACGAACCTATTCATTCCTGTAGCAATAGCATCCCTTCCCTGAAGAGTGGTACTCCGCTACCCACCCTAGCACCGGCGTTTCAAATAAATAGATTTAATTATTGAACTGGTTAAATTTTTTTACATGTAGAACCTTCGTTCCTCTTACATTAAATATTTTAATGAATTCATTGATCTCTTATAGTTTCATTTTTAAAAAGAAATTGTCCGGTGCATTTTTGGACCAGTGCCTTTAAAAAGGGTGAAAAGTGGAAAAAAAAATAGTAGCAAGCAACTCGTTGAAAAAGGAAGAAAATATAACAAAAGTTCAAGGAAAAATAATTTACGGGCGATCTGAGTTCGGGAAGTGGAAGGGGTGAGTTTTTAAGGGTAAAAAACGGTTTATCTCGATTCCGGCAAAACTACAAGTCCTATGGAAAAAAAATATATGACAAAGTTGTAGGTAATAAAAAGATCTACAACTTTTGTAATAACACTTTTTTCCCTTAACTTCATAATTTATGAGAAAAATTCAAATAACAAAGTTTTTGATTTTTTATTTATGTCTTATACAAAAAAACTTTTCATTTTACTACATTTGCTGAAACCTTTTACCTCTTTATGTCCCAAACACACTGTATTTTTTTATAATTTTAAATATTTATTTTTTCATATTGACATAATATTGAAAAAGCACCTTAATTTTCAACCGAAAATTCTCGCGTCAAAACATCAGCTTTTTTAAACTGTAGGTAGGCTTTTTGTTCGTTGAAATATCTTCTTTCTGATAATGTAAAACAATATATACATTCATCATCATCAGCCGGAAGACGTCCACTGCTAAACAAAGGCCTCCTCCAGAGAACGCCACAAAGAACGGCTATTAGCCACTGGCTACCCGCGACTTTCACGATGCCGTCAGTCCACCTAATGGGGGCCTACCAACTCTACGTCTTCCGGTGTAGTGTGGTAACCACTCGAGAACCTTTCTTCCCCATCGGTTATCAGTTCGTCGAGCAATGTGCCCGCCCATTGCCACTTCAACTTGCAAATTCTGAGAGCTATGTCGGTGACTTTGGTTCTATGGCGAATGTCGTGATGTATTCGTCATAAATGTTGATACTGAATTCTTTCCAGTCCAAGAGCTTAAAAACGTCCTCCAACGCATTTGTGAACAGTTTCGGAGAAATAACGTCTCCCTGTCTCACGCCTCGTTGCAGTTGGATTGGTTCCGTGCTCTTGTCCTGTAGTCGAATCGACATGGTGGCGTTCTTTTACAAACACTTCAGCGCTTCGATGTACCTATAGTCGATTTGGCATCGCTGAAGAGACTGCAGTACGGCCCAGGTTTGAATCGAAGGCTTTGTCATAGTCCACAAACGCTAAACATAATGGCCGATTATACTCCTCAGTCTTCTGTATAATCTGGCGGAGCGTATGAATGTGGTCTATGGTGCTTAAGCCTTTTCGGAACCCGGCTTGTTCGGGAGGCTGGAAGTCATCAAACCTACGAGCAAGACGATTCGTAATGACTCTCGAAAAAAATCTCAAAAATGCAAAGAAAAGAGAAAAACTCAGACTTTATATAATTATCGATGAATAATAAAGAATATGAAGATTAAAAAAAAGTTTTATTACATTTATTTATATACTAAGTATATCAACATAAATATGTTATTTTAGCCACTACAGAGAAGTAAGTATATGAGGTAGATGTGAGCAAAAATACTACATACATTCCAAATGAAATGGAAATTAAATGTTAAAAAAATAAAATGTGTTAATACAAAAGTTGTAGATCTTTTTATAAAATTTTGCCGGAAATCGAGATAAACCGATGTGTTTTACCCTTAAAAACTCACCCCCTTCCTCTTCCCGACCTCAGATCGCCCGTAAATTATTTTTCCTTTCATTTTTGTTATATTTTCTTCCTGTTTCAATGGGTTTCATCCCACTATTAATTTTATTGGTTTCAGAAATTATCTACCGTGGTCTATTTCTGTTTTGTGTTGATTAAAAATAACAAAACTATGTATGGTTATCTGCTGTAGTGGAGTGTTTTATGGCAATCCCGTACAAGACAATAATTTATCCTCTCGTAATTTTGTAATAGTAGCGTGTTTGTCTGCTTTTATAAATTGTTTCAACTAATTTACTGTTATATATTGTTATAACCCTAAGATTTGATTTCTTGTTACCTGCTTCTAAATAAATATGGTGGTACGGGTTGACTATGGGGATGGTGGAGGCCAAACAGAAAATAAAATATTCTTTTAATTAATTTACAACCCGCAAGAGTTGACTTTTACATGCGAAGTCTCAAATTATCTTGTGCGAGTATTACTCTGTTAGAAACCCCCTTATTATAATACATATCCATAAAAGTTAAAACCGGAAAAAGTTCAGTAATAGGTCAGTATTTTTTTGTCTTACAGTCAGTAAAATCAGTATATTTGACTATACAATCAGTTTCGACCCCTGTGCTTTCTTTGCCACGCGTTTGCTACATGAAAAGTAGAGCCGCTCGTACTTGTCTGCTATTAAAACTGTTAACTCAACCCAAAAGACGAAGTGGGGTACAATAAACAGGAAATATAATATAGAATAGGAAATCTAAGCGTGATCGGAGTATTATATATTATTTCTATTACACTAACATTTCCTATACATGTGGATCGATAATACAAAGTTGTTGCCATAAAAATGTTAGCTTCGCGGATGAGAAATAATAAATAAAATAAATCAGTCATGTCTGCGAGTCTCACACCTGTATCTGCGGGGCGAGGGTTGAGGCGGAAGGCACCTTGGCCTTAGCTGCACCCGGTGTGCTGACCAAAGACAGCGGTACCACGTTATCAGTAACATCCTTAAGTGGGCCTTTGTATCGGCTTTGGTTCCTTGTGTCCTTGAACTCCCAGGGGGCCAACTCCCACTTTTTAAGAAACCATCACAAAAAAGGAGCGTTTGGTTTCATGCTTAAAATAATCAGCCGCAGTCACGAAGTATCACAGATCCACAATCGCGTCAAGCAATATTGGCATGAACCTACTTAAAGAACGAATGAAATATGTATCACTGATGTGCAAGCGAGATACAAGATGTTCATAATATAGCTATATCCCGATCGCACTGTTCCGAACTACGATGTTATGGAACGGTTTTACCATAGTTTTACGACATTTTATTGTCTGCTGCACAATAACTGTCTGTAGCTTTTTATAGTTTCACTCTTCAAATAATTTTGCTGTATTAATTTAAAGTGTAATGGAAATAAAAAAAATACGTATTTTACACATTAATTAAACCCAGTTTATTTATTTATATATTTATTTAAGGCTTATCATTAACAATTACACTGTTACATGTATAGGTTATACCATATTCTTACTCTAGATTCTTAAGCTAAATGCATGCTAATGCATTGTAAAGACAAGCACAGCATGCATTATTTATTATAAAAACCGTTTTATCGTATAATATCATAGTCAAAATCAAGTTTAAATCCGCTGCTAGAAAGTAACTTTTTAAAATGGATAAACATAACGCATTGTCGTTGGAACAGTAATAGGTACTTCGTATTAAACGTAACGTACAGAGTATGCGAATAGAGTGAACAATTTGCTGTGTGAATCATCAAAACGCTGAGCGATTTCATTACTGATTGTAAGCTCCCTTAATTGACGTGCAGGTATAAAATTTAGCAGTAAGATTAATTTATTATTACTATAAGAAGTGAGAGTTGGCCCCCATGACTCTTGCGTTCCGACGGTAAGCGGCCAGATGGCCTGACATTGATTCCATGGCCAAAAGGGCGCTGCCTCGTGTGGGACGCAACATGCGTGAGCACGTTTGCATCTTGCCACGTCTCCGTTACTCAGCAGTCGGCTAATGCGGGGGCAGGAGCAGCCGCCCGACGCAAACGCCTCAAATATGCCAGTTTGGAACCAGTATATATGAATTCGTCCCTGTTGCCGCCGAGAAGTCGGATCCCTGGGGCTCCGAAGCTAAACAATCAGTCCAGAACCTCGACCGCCGTATAAGAGAGAGAGGGCGGGATCCCCGTTCAGGTTGGTTCTTGGCCTAATAGATCTCCTTGGCTATACAGCGGGGTAAAGCGGCTAGTGTGCTGGGTACATTTGGACCGAGTATCAAGTGCGGGACTCAAGTATAAATTGGACTCAGACTTTAGGTCGATGCTATATGTTTAAATTGATTTTTATTATGTGTATTATATGTGACAATTTCTTAAAAAAATCAAATAAATAAATATAAGAACATATATGTTTAAAGGGTGTTATGTGTTTGTGTGTGTGTTTTAAACTAGTAATCTTTCTAAAATTTCATAAAATACGAGATGGACACTCATATCAAAAGTTCTGTACTAATTACCACATAATGTAGTACCTACCCACCAAATAATCGTAATATTATAGTTATTATTATAGAAACGGGATATATACCGTGGTTTTGATTGACTTTGTCGTTATATTGTTCTTGCAGTTCTATATAGCTTGTTATAAGCCCGACCCGCACTTGACAGGTTTTTACTATATATATTTTTTTTCCGGCGGTATGCCTTTATTAACCAAATACTACAAACTATTATACCTATATATGCTGCCAGCATGCTGGGCACGCTGCCAACTGATAGTGGGCTAGAGCATTTGGACTGCCTATGAGTCCAAATTATTTTATTGTAATAGCTGTAGTGTTGTATTTAGTATATATGTATATAACTAACTGTAAATCAATAACCACTTTCGAAATAATAAAATAATTAATTGTATATTACAAAGCAAGTATAGTTTCGAAAGTAATCATAATTACCATATAAAAGACAGTCATGAAACATGAGCTCAACCCCCGACGTCCAGTATTCGTGCACTAATGACCAAATACATTAGCAAACTACCCTACCTCCGGATTCATTCTATTTTCGTTTCACTTGATACGATAATATAAACTATCTCTGGCTTTCATAACGATTACGTAACGATACTTTACTAGTTTTTGTATTGAAAGAAGAGAAAGAAAATATTATATTTGACACAAACAATACTTGATGGACAATGTTTGCAGTATATCGGACGTACAATCTATATATCTATACTTATAATAAAACTGTAACAGATCCAATTCTGTACAAGGCAGATATTTTGAAAAAAAAATTATTGAGACCACTCTGTAGCTGACACTGATGCCGAAACTATTTTTTTTTTTTTTTTGTCTGTCTGTCTGTATCCCGGCCGCGCATTACTCCAGAACTACTGAATGGAATTCAATGAAACTTAACACGATTTGAGTTCATACTACGAAGAAGGTTATTGTATACTTTTTATCCCGAAATTCAGCACGGTACCTTCGGGAAAGGGGAAGAAAGTGAAACTGTACACTTAACTATAATTTATTAACGCGTAGTCCGATTTCAATTATTATTTTTTTTGTAAAATTAGTGACTAGTGAGCCCGGCACCCTTCTTATCTTATTCTATTTGGGGGCGATATGTCCTGCACTGACGTCCCGCTTGGGGTGTATTGTGCATTTCCCCCGCCAGCTTCTACCCAAGCCATCCCAACTCCTTAACGTAGCGGAGAAGGACCTTGGGTCGCTGGCATAGCTGCTCCAGTGACTTGTGTGATGGTGGTGAGGATGTCGTCGATGAGAATGACTCTTGTAGTCCGATTGTAAATCGTATCTGTTCCGTGGCTTCGCAGTGCAACAGTACATGCTCCACGGTCTCATCTTTTAGCATACAGCCTCTACATAGAGGACTGTCTGTTGCTCCAGTTTTATGCAGAAAGTAATTCAGGTTACAATGACCTGTGATAAGGCCTGCTACAATGCGTAGTTCCTCACGCTTTAGTTTCAGCAGGTTGTTTGTCAGCTTCTTATTTAGATTTGGGAACATGGCTTTTGTTTGTTTACAATCCTCTGTCTTATTCCACAGGTTTTGTTGTTCTCTCTCGGTGTGACGACGTAGTAGTTCCCGTACTTCCATTGCTGATGGCTTGCACAGGCTCCTTACGTCATCACAAACTTGTTTTTTTGCTCCTTTCTTTGCCAGAGTATCTGCCATGGCGTTACCCGGGCATGCACTATGTCCCTTTGTCCATGTTATCATTATTCTGTAGTTTTTTGACAGCCTTTGTAAGGCAGAATGACACTCAGCTATGACTCTAGACCTGGTTACTGGTCTTCTGAGTGCATATATTACAGCCGCACTGTCTGTAGTAAAAAGAAAGAGCTTGTCCTCACGCTCACTTTCTAAACTAGGTGTTATGTCTAGATGTGATATTGCCCTCGCAGCTAGCAGTAAGCCCATTGCCTCTGCTTGCATTACAGTGGTGGTCTTATTTAGCCCTTTTGCATCTGAGATTCCAAGTTCCGGTGAGTAGTAACCGCAACCGGCACCAGTCTTGTTTTTTGCGCCATCTGTGTAGATATTGTATGTCGGCACTAGATCTGCCAGTGCACTGTTCTCAGTAGCCAGTTTGTACTTCTTATTGTCAAGGTGGGTACTGGCTACTTTGTCAGTGCCTTGCTTTGATTCGGGGATTATTTTAGTGGCCTTGTCTAGTATTCGACAATGGTTTGTGATTTGTTCCGTGCCTATCCACTGGTTTGTTGACTTTATCCTTAGTGCTGCCGCCATCGCTTCTTGCTGTATATGAAGATGCAGTGGCGTCAGACCCAGGATGACATCAAGGGCAGCTGATGGTGTTGATTTTATACAGCCGCTGATCAAAGAGCAAGCCAGTCTTTGGGTTTGCTGCAGTTTCTTTATTGTAGTCACCAGACTTGTTCGTGGCCACCACACTACGCAACCGTAGGTGAGGACAGGTCGTACTATGACTGTGTAGATCCATCGGCAGAGCTTCGGTTTCAGACCCCAGTCTTTCCCTACTGCTCTTGTACTTTGCATCAAAATTTTTGTAGCTTTTGTTGTGATGTGTTCAAGGTGTTTTCCCCACAAAAGCTTGCTGTCAAGCCAAATGCCTAGATATTTAACCTCCTTACTTAGGGTCAATTTTGTTCCAAACAGCGTAGGAAGGTTATAATTTGCTAACTTTGTTTTTCGAGTAAACATGACTATTTCTGTTTTCTGTGGGTTCACAGATAGACTGTGACGTTGACACCATTCCTCGACTATGTGAAGAGCCCTCTGCATTTTTTCGCAGAGGGTTGCCTCAAACAGTCCAGAGACCATTATAACTAGGTCATCTGCGTATCCTACAGTGACCATACCATCTTTGTTCAGGAGTTCAACCAGCTCATTCACTACTACTACCCATAGCAGAGGTGACAAAACTCCTCCTTGTGGGCAGCCTCTCGTAACACGACAACGGGCTGTTCCAGAGGTTTCTATTCTCGCTGCTCTCTTAGAGAGCATGTTGGTAACAAAAGTATTCACTCTATCATCAACACCCCTATTTCTCAGCCCATGGTTAATACTGGAAAATGTGGTTTTGTCAAAGGCTCCTTCAATGTCAATAAAGGTAGCTAAGCAGGACTGCTTGTTTTCCAGTGCTGATTCGATCTTGTGTACCACATGGTGGAGGGCAGTCTCTGTAGACTTGCCAGATTGGTACGCATGTTGATTTTTGTGGACAGGGTTTTCCGCTAAAGGTCCACTTCTTAAGTATTTATCACAAAGTCGCTCCAAGGTTTTTAACATGAATGAGCTTAGACTTATCGGTCTGTATGACTTTGGATTGGTGTAATCGGTTTTACCTGGTTTTGGTATAAACACGACTCTGACTTCCCGCCATGATTTAGGTATATACTTCCATGCTAGACATGACCTGAAAATGGCCAGAAGATGAGTTTTTATCTTGTTAAGAGTCCACTGAAGAAGCGCTGGGAAGATTCCATCCGTTCCAGGAGCCTTGAATGGTTGGAAGGTGCTTACCGCCCAAAGCAGAGCTTCTTCAGTCACAATTTTGTCAGCAAAGGCCCAGTCTTCATTGCCAGGCTTTTGCATAGTTTCTATTTCCCATTCTTCTTCATTGTCTATCTGACAGTCTGGAAAGTGGGTGTGTAATAGAAGTTCAAACTGTTCCTGGTCTGACATCGTATAAGAGCCGTCAGGCTTTTTCAACGTTCCTAGCTTTGCATGGGAGTCGCTAGATAGTACTTTTTTAAGTCTGGCAGTCTCACTTTCGGATTGAATAGAGTTACTGTATTTTTTCCACGATTTCTTCCGACTTTCTTCGACTGTAATCTTGAATCGGTGACGTGTTTTCCTATACTCTTGCCAATCTTCATCAAGATCGGTATTCATTGCTCGGTTGAAATGGTGTCTCATTTTCTTCCTCGCTTTGCGAAGTTCCTTGTTCCACCATCTGTCCTTTTTGTTCAGTATTTTAGTACTTTCCGTTTTTAAGGGACTAGATTTTTCGTAGCTTTCCTTTAAGGAGCGTACCACAAAATCTATAGTCTCTTCAATGTTTTGGGGTACCAACTCAGTAGTCGCTTCAATTTGCGGCCCTACCTCTAGTGCCTTTTCAAATGTTTCTCTGTAGAGTGTTCTATCAGTATTCTTTGGGTTTCTGTAGGTGCGCGGTTCATGCTTTCTTACCTGTAAGCTGAACCTTATCCTTCTATGGTCCGATCCCGAGGCCTCATTTGTTGCTACTCGCCAATCGTTTATCGTCTCTGCAATTCCGCTGGTAGCTAAAGTAATGTCAATTATAGTTCTGGCATTGGATCTAACATAAGTAGGTTCAGTGCCTCTATTCAGAACTATGAGATCATTTCGTAGGATAAAATCTAATAAATCTTTTCCTCTATCATTTGTGTCTGGGCTCCCCCAAAGAAAGCAATGTGCATTGCCATCGCAGCTCATGACGCATTCTAATTTATTTACTGCACAGAAGTGCAGTAGGTCTTCAACTGCTGAAGGTGGTGCTTCTGCCTCTATGTCCATATAAACCGAGGCCACTATAACAGTACTATGGGGTCCTTGCAGTCCCGTCTCTAGTTTGACTACCGTAAGGTCATCGTTGCATAAATGTGTTATCATCGATGCTTTGTATAAATTTGGTACATAAACAAAAGTCCGCGTTTTGATTTGCACAGGGGGAGTGAACAAATTGCCCCTTAGGGCGTTGAAACCACTCACCTTTCCACGACTTAGGTAGGGTTCCTGGACCAGTGCTATTGTGTTAGGTTGCTCTTCCAGGGTTCTTCGCAGAGCGGCGAAACCTGAGACGCTGTGTTGGAGGTTAGCTTGGATAATATTAATTTTACAATTTATGTCCAGCCTATCTATGCCAGCCGCATTAGCGGTTGAGTTTTGAGAATTATAATTTTGATTATTTTTGTTTTGTGGATCCATTATTGATTAGAATGAATTACCTACGCAATTGTTTGTTAGTGGAAGCGATCGAGAAGCGATACGCTCACTTAAATATTATTGTTGGGGTTTGACGAAGGAGTATGAGCACGGTCCGCCTCCATGACGGACGACGCCGGCGAGAGAATGTTGAGGCCCATAATGTCCCCCAAGATTCCATCGTCGTCGTCGTCCCCCACTTCCAGCAGACGGTCCACCTCCTCCCTCGACCAACCCCTCTCCTTGGTTAGGTCCGCGTCCGCGCCGATGACGGCGGGCGGCACCGGCCCCGGCCCGCCGCTCACCGCATCGACAACAGCGTCGCCAGCGCCGGCCCCGCCCGACACCACCGCCGCCGCCACGGACCCCCCAAGTCTGTGTCGTCTAACCTTGACGAAGACTGTCGCCGACATGTAATGCAGACGACAGCCCTCGTGTTGGAGATAAACTAGATCCTCTGGTGGTATGCCCATCACGAGGATATGATTAAAGGTGTCGCCCATAGGACGCGCTTCATGGGTGAAAAGTTGCCACCTCTCCACTCCAACTCCCCGATTTTGGGCGACGAGTACGTTGACAATCAGGTCAGGCCTTTTGATGAGATCCTGCCTTCCCCGCCCAAAGTCCGGTATAAAGATGACGCCCGTGTGGTATTTGGGCACCTTGCTTTCCGGGACGACCATGTATCCACCAGACCCCTCCCACAGAGGTGGCAGCTGCTCCACTGTGGAGGTGAGCCAGGCGAGCGCATAATCATCCCGTGCTGCATAGTCAAAGTCAAAGTCAAAATCATTTATTCAATTTAGGCGTCTACGACGCTCTTATGAAGGTCAATTACAAATTTTAGTATTGAAATATTCTACATTGTACTGCCACGTTCAGCAAATAAATTGTATAGAGCCACTGCGAGAAGAACGGGCAAGAAACTCGGGGCCATTCTTTTAAACATCTTTTAACAATGTGTTACATACATACTATATAATAGAGTTATTACAATATTTGTTTAAATTATGTAGGTGACAGGCAATAGCTTGGCGGAGGCGGAATTGTCCAGGCATTTTTGTCGTTTATGTAATCAGAAACTGTGTAGTAGGATTTTTTAATCAATATGTTTTTCACATGCAACTTGAATTTCCCTTCTGTGAGCGTTGTAATATGTTTGGGAACTTTATTATAAAACCGCACACAATTACCTAAGAAGGACCTTTTATTTGTCTTTGCTAATCTAAAACCTGGCACCACTATTTTATCTTTATTCCTAGTATTGTAATCGTGATTGTCACTGTTTAATTTAAATTTACTCAAATTTTTACGAACATACATAATATTTTCAAATATATACAGACTTGGTAAAGTTAAAATATCAATTTCTTTAAAAAGATCCCTCACAGATTCCCTAGGACCCATTTTATATATGGCTCGAATTGCACGCTTTTGTATGATAAAGATTGTCTCTATCTCAGCAGCAGTTCCCCACAGCAATACGCCATACGACATAATACTGTGGAAGTACGCGAAATAAACTAGCCGAGCAGTAGCTACGTCTGTTAACTGTCTTATCCTAAGAACTGCATATGCAGCAGAACTAAGTCTTCCGGAGAGATCATGTATATGTGGATCCCATTGTAAAGTGGAATCCATTTTGATTCCCAGGAAGACTGTCGCTTTGTCAATAGGGAGTTTATCTGGGCCAAGCTTTATGTTTGGTTCAACATAAGGAACATTTGGTAAAGAAAACTTTAAACATTTCGTCTTTTTTGAATTTAGGAGAAGATTATTAGCGGCAAACCATTTACAAATCTTAGATAATACATTATTTACATGCGTCAGTTCACTGTCTTTCCTATCTACTTTAAAAATCAGAGAGGTATCATCTGCGAATAAAACAATATCGCAGAAATCTTTGACCATGCAAGGCAGATCATTAATATATGTTAGAAACAGAAAAGGTCCCAAAATTGATCCCTGTGGTACTCCCATTTTTACCAATGACCCGGAAGAAGTATTGCCATTTATTCCAACCCTCTGTAGCCTGTCTGACAGATATGACTCTATAAGATTCAGAGCTTTCCCACGAATACCATAGTGGGAAAGTTTACGAATCAGAGTGCAGTGCTCTACACAGTCGAATGCCTTGGAAAGATCACAAAATACGCCAATAGCATCATGTGAACTCTCCCAGGCTTCCAGTATATGCGACATCAATTGAACACCTGCATCTGTTGTGGATTTGCTCTTGGTGAAACCAAACTGATTCTCATTTAATAAATTATGCTTGTTAAAATGGGATAGTAGTTGTTTGAGCATAATTTTTTCGAATACTTTACTCAGAACAGGTAAGATGGAAATAGGTCTATAATTGCAAGGGTCAGATGTAGACCCCGACTTTAAAATTGGAGTGATTTTACTTTGTTTCATTAAATCGGGGAAGTTTCCACTATCGACACAAAGATTGAATATTGTTTCTAAATATGGTGCAATAATGTAAATTATAGACTCTACCACTTTTACTGACATACCCCACAAGTCTTCAGTACTCTTTATGTTTAAACTTTGAAATGTTTTTATAATTTCAAATCTTGTGGTGTGTCTGAAAGAAAAGTCCGGTGATTTGCTTGGAAAATTATTTTTTAACATAGTTTCTGCTACATTGGGACAAGAATCCAATGACTTAGTGGCTTCTAGGGGCAAGGTAGAAAAAAAATTTTCAAATATATTCGCCACTTGTATTGAATCAGAGATTTGATTTTTATCAATAGTTAAGACATATGTTGAATCTCTAGGTTTATTTTTACCAGTTTCACTATTTATAGTCTTCCAAATGGTTTTTATTTTATTTTTAGACTTGCTAATTTTGTTTCTAATAAAAAGAGATTTAGCACACAAGCAAACAGATTTGAACATTTTTGAATACTTCCTAACATAATCATGAAACTGTTTGCAAGATGTTAAATTTTTCCTACGATACAGATCAAACAAATAATCTCTACTTTTTCGAATACCTGTTGTTGCCCAATCACCGAACTTCAACTTTCCATCTATTTGTTTTTTTATTTTTGGACATACTTTTTGAAACTCAGTGTTTACTAAAGAAAATAAGCTATTATAAATGTCATTTGGGTCACTATGAGAAAAATTTGTAATGCCAAGCTTAGCTTCTATGTTGGTACTGAGTATTTCCAGCCTACTAGTTGTTAATGGTCTATGTTCAATTTCATACCTCTCTGTTTTTCTGATTCCATCAAATTTTATCGCTAGGCCCTCATGATCAGATCTAATACCCTTCATTATTGACTTTTCTTTAGTCTTACAGTTTGAGTATATATTGTCTATACAGGTAGCTGAAGTGTCTGATATCCTAGTGGGCTCACAGAATAGAAATTTCAAATTAAATGACTAAATGACTATACCTGACGCCGCCGCGGAACGGTCTCGGCAGTGACGTGAACCGGGGCAGGATAGTGTCCCGGCTGAAGCCACTTTCAAGAAGCGTGCCGAGAATCGCCTCGTCGACGGCCTTTCTGATGTGGACAACACGGAGGTCGTCCATTTTTATTTGATTGCGGTCTAAGACCACAACCCTAAATGCCGACTTGGCCGCTTCCGAATAAGTCGGCCTATTTTCTGTCGAGGAAGGAGCCGAGACTCCAGGCGCAACAGCGGCAGCGGCGGTTCCACCCTCCAAGCATACCTTTTTGTCCGCCATGACTTGGGAAGGGGACACAAGGTCAGTGCTCCGCTGCCTCTTCGCGCCCCGAGTCTCGTCCTCCCTTTGAATATTTTTTTCCACGGTGCCGTCGGTACCGGACGCCTCTCCCTTTCTATCTCCATCGACCACAGCGCGCCCCTTCTTTCCCTTTCCCTTACCCTTGCCGGTAAAACGACCTGGGCCCGGGTTGGATCCGGAAGGGGGGCGAGTCAAAAGAGAGAGAGAGAGTTGCCGAATCCGAAGGGACCGCGTTGTTATTTCGCTTCGCGAGTTCAGGGGGCGTCTTGACGTGAGCTTCATGATGGCGCTCCGCGGCAGCGCACGGGTCGACACGGGCCATGCACGCCGCGACAGAAGGCGGAAGTGCCGACGTGCCGGGGAGGTGCATGACTCCTTCCCGGTGTTGCTGCCGGAAAACCGAGTCCATCAATTCGGCGTCACGCTTCCAACGCTCTCTTTGTTCTGTTTTGCGGGCTTTACCGCTCTTAAAGCTTTGGGAGGCATCAGTAGGCTTGTGCGGCTTCCTGATGCCTTGCCCGGTACCTTCCAACACAGCGTGCGGTCCCGCTGTGTTCTCGCCCCTTTTCCTCAGCTGCTCCCTCTTGCGGTAGTTGTGCCGCGCCACGTGGTGTCCGAGCACTGGTCCAGGCCCTGGAGGTACCGTCTTCGTGTTCACCGTCATCGGTCCAGTAGCAGCCGCAACAGGTGGAGCCTGGGACACCACCCCACCGTCGCCTTCGGTAGCCAATTTCCCACCCTCCGGCCCGGGAACCAAAGGGCGCCGGGTGCTGGCCGGTTCGCATGGCATCTCATTCATATTAGACATCTTATTCATTATTTAGTTTCTGTTCTGTGGAGCAGAGTGTTTATTAGTGGGCGCAAAGCAATAGTCAAGACAGTTGCCCAAGCTGCCTTCCCCTGATATTTCGCGTACGGTTGTCGAACCAGCCAACCAGAAGAAACACAAACGTTTGGCTCGTTCCACAACAATACGCTGGCCACAGGCTGCCCCGGAGGGGGGGGAAGTATAGCTCGGTATATCGCCGGATGAGACGGCATACCGCACTATCCAACCCCTCCCGGGTGCCCTCCCTCTTTATCCGGGCTTGGGACCGGCCCCATACCTAGGTATTGTGCTGTAAGCGAAAGCGGTGCACAGCGGGTGATAAGCAATAACTAAATATGGAGGCCCGGCACCCTATGGGCAGCCCGGAAACGCACAAAGTAAAAAGCTCCTTTTTGAGCTATGCTTTACTAGAAGTGCTTCACCGCAGACCACAGCGTTGCTTATTATAAACAGTGCTCCAATGTGAATAATTAGTTAGCACCTACGGCAATCGCGAACGAATTCGCAGGCATAGCTAGTGTAGTAATAAGGTTAGATTAGAAGTTATTTTACCCAAATATATATCTAGTATTAAGCGTGTCAAATGGGATTAATATCAGCATAATGCAGAGTGCTGGGCTCACGACTCTGGTTTTCAGATTAACCCCTTCTGATGAGCACATACCACACTGATATCTATTTGAAGCGCTCTTGGCTTGACTTGCTTACTCGTCCTTAACAGGTCAACTTAGTATACATATTACTCAAGCAATGTCCGCTGCAGTCTTGACTTGGATGGGTGACCGCTAGTGACATTACTACTGAGCGCTTTCATGCCTGAAGTAGGAAATCTAACCCAACGGTGTGTTCCGGCAGCTGTACGCGAGAGTCAGTTATTCTAGGTTAGCCTGAATAACATTTTCGAACTACATCACCAAAGGCTACCCCATCAGCTATAAATAAATAAATAGGTTACTAGTTTTTTTATAGCTAAGCTAGCCTTTGAAAATCCATAAATCCATATTTTTAAGTTTAATAATCTTAAGTTTATATTAGAGCTATGTAAATTATAATAAAGTGGCAGATTTAAATTCAGTATGTACAAATAGATTTCCCAAGGGCAACTACCGGAATACTCTGATAGGTACAGTCGCCTGCAATAATAAGTATACACATTGTAATTTTCAAAATTGTGGCAAGGACTTATGTGTATCTATATGTACACAGAAGTATCTTGAAATCAAAGAATACATTGAATTGTTTCACTCATGTGTATATTAACTTCAATCACTAAGAATTTAGTAACATCACATCATTATGAAAATTACGAAGTGTATACTTATTATTGAAGGTGACTGTACTTGGTGATTGAAATTTTGAGGGGGTAGATACCCAGGCGAACAATCGCATAATGCCGTACCACCATGTGATGAGGCTCTAGCTGTAGCGGCTGCACCATGAAGGTGCAGACAAGGGTCTTAGTTAAATTATAAAAGGTAGACTGGTAATGCAACATTGCAAAACATAAAGAAAGAAAAATTTTTTTCATTCTATTTTCACTACGAATATCAATCATATTCGTAGTGAAAAGTAGAGTATTTAACAAGGGTGAAAGTCATAAATTTCCATTCGAACGATAGCCGTCCGTAAATATTGCAAGCAAAATTTACTTTAAATTTCACATATATTTCTAACATCTCAATTACTTTATTTTAAATAGGTGCTATTCATGTTATTATTATTAATGAATAATTTAGAAAAACTAAAATTTTTTACTTTCCTTATATTCGAAAAAAAATGAAAAGTAGAGTGTTTAACACTTGTATAACAATCTACTATTCTTGCTTTAATGATTATGAAATTAATTCTTGTGCTATATCTTATAGTATGGAACAATTATACACGTGAAATTGACTCACGCTTGACTGGCTTTTGTCTACATATATTTTTTGTACAAATGCACACATTTCGCGATATGTTTGAAATAGGTTATTTCGGACGGATATTTCTAAAAGTTCTGGGTACCTCCCAACGAAACCCATACAATTCAAAAAATAAAATATTCGCGTTGATTTGAGAACCTTCTTCGTTTTAAATTGGTTTAAAAAGATTCGACAATGAGTCCGCTCGAATTACTGAAAATGGGCTCGATTTAACGTTTTAATCAGTCCCATTCTCCCGTTTTCTTCCGAAAATTAATCCTGCCTTAGCAAAAACCTAACAAAAGTTTTAGTCCACTCATAAAATATAACAGAAAAAAACAATTCGAAAGCATAAACAAGTTTGGGAAACAAAAAGGTAAAGAGCTTTAAAGTATTTTGTCTAATTAAAAGTTCGCTTAATGCGCCTAAACAAACAAAGGCGCTACCTATTTTGTTATTTTTTTTCGTATAATTTCGTATTATCATAACGGCTTTCGGAACGATTCGCATTAAAATATCTTTGAATACTCAGCGAGTTGATTACGAATTCTAATAGGGGTGCTAAAGATAAGTGGTGTACTGAACACTGTGAATAAGATTCTTTTATTTCCTAACTGAATGAGATGTAACTACTAAGTTATAACGTACTTATAAACAATAATCTATTATTATATTACTAGTAGCTTACTAGTAGCTTTTTTGAAGCGCTCGTAGCGAAGTTTGCTTAGCTGTTCTTAACCGATCAGCTAACTTAAGCAACGTCCGCCGCGGTAATGAGTTGGATGAGTGACCGTTGACCGTACTGAGCGCTTCCGTGCTTCGGAGGGTGCGTTAAGCCGTCGGTCCCGGTTGTTGTTTTAGGATGACAGTCGTTATAGCATATCGCTTGGCTATCACGGCTTCAAAAACGTGATTTAGAATAAGTAGAAGACTGTCAAGTTTCTGTATATTCCCTTCTGCATTGTTTCAGGTACATAGTATGAATTGTCCTCAAATGAGAAAGGTTTCGTTGTTTGTGCTATTGCGTGGTTGTATATAATATATTCTAAATTATATATTATTTCCTCATACGAGCACTTCGAACCGTAATCATTTCTTGTCATAAAAGTCTGCGTTCCGCCAAACAAATGGAAACAAGTATTGTAAGTACACTTAATATTTAATTGTATTTTGCAATCAGAATACACCTATTCTCTCACAGATCCTTGGGATTTTGACAACGCTTATAGGCTTATGTTTTCCTGGTACTTTTTAGTTTTTTTATAATAATAATTTATCGATTTTCCACAGACTCAAGGGTCCGTGCCAATTTTTAAGTTAACGAAGACAATTATATTACTATGGGAAACATTCTTACAGACCTAGGGGGAAACAGTTATAGGCCTCCCTACTAACTGTTTCCCCATTTCCCCCATTTCATTATACCTAATATACTTATATATATGTTTGTGGTCAAAGGCTATTAGTCAGAATATATATATATATATATATATATACACCTATACTATTACAATACAGATAAAAACAAGTTTGCACAGGTATTCTGAACGGACCAGTGTCCTCAAGCAGCACTCGTTCAATAGTGGACTCGCGTGCCAGCCATCGTCCTCCTCAACCATTTGTGAGGGAAGAGGGCGACCCGACACACGACGCCGCCGCTTACCAACACATTTTCGTACGCATTACCATTCCGAATGCCCGCGCCAATCCGCTTGCCAAAGTGTGAGAAAGACTATAATTAAAACTATAATTAAACACTGCATTTATATACATTACAATAAAAAGGGAAATAATAACAAATATTTTAAAAGTATTTTAAGAAAACATTTTATTAAATATTTAATAAAACACTTTAAAAATCTTTATAAAAATGATATATATCTAGTGACAATTCCGCCTAATTTCCTATTAAGCCGACGTGACGTCACAAACGCCACGCAGCCAAACCGGAAGAGTATTCGACGCGTTTCGCTTCTAAACGAAGCATCCTCATGAGGTCTTCGAGACTAAAAGAAAAAGGGAAATTATTATCTCAGAACTTTCTTATTCTAATTCTAATTTAAATTTTCTTATTCTAGTTCTCTGACGTCCATTTTCACCGGGGCCTCTATCACCTCTACTTTTTAGCTTAAAAACCTTTATAATTAGATTTATACTCAATTTATCATTTTTACATCTCTTTTTGGTTGTGATTTAATTTCTGTATGTTGCCGGTTGGATTATTATGCGACAATGATATAATTTGTTTATTCCCGAAATCGCCCCTACCTAACGCAATGGGGATTTTTGAAATATATTTTCACGAAATCCCCATAATTATTAACAAAGAAATGCAAGAGTTACTGCCTAACGCTCACATTATCATAAATAATTAATTTACGAGAATGGGTTAATTATTTAACGAAAATATTATTATCAAGCCCAAGGCCGGTTTTGTATGATACAGCAGCCATTTCTGGAACGGTTCGAGCAAATACCAGCTCGAAGCCTTGGATCCCTACTCGAATATACCTTATTAAAAATATTGACATGTCTTTAGTTAGCAGGTCCTGCATGAGTATTACGTACTGTACATTTGTTGATTATTTATTATAAATGGGATCTAAAAAGCAGTGATTTTTACAAAGTAACTTACTAACGCAGCATTTGTACGCAGTATTTTCTATTTTTAAACCCACTTTCGTAAGTTGTTTATTTACGATTATGTGATCAACTAGCAGTTATTTGAACAGGCATGTTAATGGTTCTAATAGTGGGGATATCAAGAAATTATTTATTTGAAATACTCAAAACTAAGTACCGTAGTGGGGACTTGGGGAATATTTGTCCCGAAATCCTCTACTAGTAGAGATGGTCAGTAGGGATTTTTGGATTTTTGAACTTTACCGATATAATTTATATCTGCTACCTCTATCCATATTATAATATGGTCCCACACACTTAAACTAAAATAGGTGTAAATTTTTGCTTATACTTACGGGATAAAGTCCTTGATTAATTCTTAGCTCGACACTGTTACAAGTGCCATGGTTTATTTGTATTTTGCAATCAGACCTATTCTCACAGGTCCTTGAAATGTTGATAACACTGATAGGCTTATGTTTACCTGGTACTTTTTAGTTTAAAAACCGATTTACTTAGATTTATAGGCTATGGAGTGCCGTACAGCAGGGCCATTGTTCGAATCCCGCCGTGGACTTGAGCTTCACCGCATTGTGGAAGGGCATTTTGCTAATCGGTTATCTTAATAATTAAAATTTAAATAAAATTAATTAAATTAATTTAAATTAGCGCCATCTGTAGTTAGCGCACAATCGACTGTCTAAAACTATCACTGAATCACTGAACCTAACTACCTTTGCTGCGCGCTGAGGTAGTTCAGCGACACACCGATAGAGGTCGCATATCACAATCTAAAGTCTTAGATACCTTCCGATTAAAAGAAACTTTCTACACGAGATGATAGATGTCGCCGTGGTACTTATAACTTTTAGAATATATCAGCATTACTAAATAATTATTTAAACGTTAAAATAAATATCAAACATTATTTGGACTATATAATAAGAAAAATATAGTTCCAAAAATCTAAAATATTTGATAGTATTGACATGAGACTTCCGGCAAACCTCGGATGTCTTTCCTCAAAGATAATTGCCTCACTTTGCGACCAGCCACTCAACGTGCAACTTCATAATTTATTACGTTGAAATTTGTTACTAAAATCTTCATTGAACTTGACTCCTAATCTTCTGAAAAACCCCATATCTGGGGTTCCAGTATACGGCTGCCAGTATACGGCATTCCAGTATACGGCTTTCCAGGACCTTATACCTGACCTTCTGAACTCCGGGCGTCCTCTGACCTCCAGCACCGACCGCGGCCATTCGTCTCTACAGCATCTAGCTGGGACTTTCTACCGGCGCGGCGGTGTGGAGCTGAGCCACTGCACGGCAGACCTGCTGCTGAGCATCGACTCGAATACTAGCGGACCGGAGATAAGTCCTTAAACAAGGTAGCTTGTCAAATTGCCAAACCTGTCTGTGATCCACGACCCTTCTCTCTAATATACTTGTGCTCTGATTTCTTCTTCTTTCTTTTATGCTCCCTTCTACCAACCTTAGGTAGGCAGGTGACAGCCCGCCTGGCTAGCGAGCACCCTCAAGTAGAAAATCTGTCGCCAAGCACCTAACAGTGTGTACCGGCAGCAGTCCCTGAAAGCCAGTAAAATTACAGGCACATGAGACCTAACAACTGTACGTCTCAGTGTGACGGGTGCAGTGCAGTTTGTCACTTGTGGCGAAATGCATCTGTTGTAGGCAGAGGTTAGTCCACTAAACATCAGGTAGGCCTCGGGCTTGTTCCTTGACAATTACATGTGGCGCCTGATTTATACAGAAAATTAGTAGGCCGAACAGAAGGTGATATTGACTCAAATAAATGAAAATGTAAAAAAAATCATTCCAACATAAACTACATTGCAAAATGTACACCGTTTGGAAGGCGTCGCCATTCTTATATTTTGTCAGCTTATAAAGTGTGACCTAGCGACCTGCCCAAGTCAGATCCCCAAATCCGCGTTGACAGTGAGCCATTGTCGCCTGTGATGGATCGATCCAGTCTTTTCGTATTTATATTAAAGAGATTGAGGGAATAGTGTGTGCCTTTCGGTGGATCATTACGAAGCAGTTTTAGGTGATTTAACGGTTGGACGAGTTTGGAATAAATTTTGAGGCTGGCCGGTCCAAAAGTGTAACATTCAGTTAACTAAAAAAGACTGGCCAAGAGCGAGTCGGACGGTTCCATACAAACATGTAGGTATATTAGTAAAAGTTATAGTATTTTTATTGCTAAATGAAATCCATAACATTTTAAAATTATTAAAAATATTTTTATTATATGATGTAACTAATTATGCTTATCGCAATTTTTCCTTTATCTGCGCTGTAAGACGTTGCTTCGTACCAAATTTCAAGATTTTGAATTCACGGAAAGTACCCTGTAGATTTTGATTCCCTTGCGAGTGTTGATAATTTGCGGCATAAACGGATGTATCTTTTGATTGCGTTCGCTTAGAAGTTTGATTTTTTCACAGTATAGTGAGAGTAGTTTTTGACAACGACCCGAGTATTTGATTTACCCAATAGATTGCTTTAGTGAGCAAGTGCTAGGTAATGATTTTCGGCTCCATTTTAGATTCTTCGAAGCGGTTTCCACTATCCATACAAACATAGTTTTGCCATATTTTAATTACTATTTGTTCAAACTCGAAGAAATTTTGCATGCATATCCTTGAGTTTAATATCTATGCTTCTGGTTTGCCAGATTCCGTTAATTAAAGTCTTCAAAAATATTCGAAGAGTTGTATTTTTATAGGAATTTTCATAATCATATTTAGGGGTATAATAAATGATAAATCGAAAAACTGGCAAACCAGGACATCCTTAGAAACAAATTGATTTTTTTCCTGCTCCAAAGCCCATTAATATGTGTGAGTAAAATAGTATTGCCATTAAGGTAGGTAACCGTATAATTTCAACTACTGCCGATGTTGATCATTACTGCCACAATCACTCGTAGCAGCATACATCACGAATGAGAGTGAATTAAATGAACAAAAAAGCGGAACCGACTTTTAAGTCCTTTTTTTCACACCACAGAATTCCAAAACGTCACTTTTTTTTTTTTGATATTGTGACGGAACAAGCCCGAGGCCCACCTGATGTTAAGTGGACTAACCTCTGCCTATAACAGACGCATTTCGTCAGTGACGAATTGCACTATGCCCGTCACACTGAGACGTCCAGTTGTTAGGTCTCATTAGCCTTTAATTTTTCTGGCTCTCAAGGACTGCTGCCGGAACACACTGTTAGGTGCTTGGCGACAGATTTTCTACTTGAGGGTGGTCGCTAGCCAGGCGGGCATTCACAAAATGCCCTTCCACCATGCGATGAAGCTCAAGGTCTGGGCGGGATTCGAACCATGGACCTGCTGCACGGCAGTCCATAGCCAATGCCACTGAGCCATCACTGCTTCACTTGCGCCATTCCGCCATTTAAGCAGTTCATTATTTACAAATATGACTATAATACGCTTTCATGCAATTTTTAAATCACGCAGTGTCTAAACCTCATTGTAAGTTCCCAAGAAACACAGAAGTCGGCTCTACTAACACTTCCGTAAGTCGTGACAGGCTTTTAGCTTCAAAGTACTAAGTTGACATACGCCTACATGCCCTTCTTGGTTGCTTAAAGGTTACGAACATATACATATAAGATCGTAAAAGGTGAGACAAAGGTAACAAGAAAATGTGTAAGTATGAAAAATAACTACGCGTCATGCTCGTTTTCAAATTATCTAGAAGAAATTTAGCAAGAATTCTCGCGCTTTTTTATCTCCTTGCTCTGTAGACTTCAAATTACGATCAGACCTAATTTTAAACGCGACCTTTTTTCACAGTCTAATAAAAATATATGAAAAAATATACTAAGACTCGTCAGATCCTTGACTATTTTAGCAACATAGACTTTGAATGTGCTTCTCAAAACTTAATGAGTTATTTTGTTTCTAAAATCATGTTTCAAGTAACAAATCTGTCGCCAAGCATATAGTATTCTGGCCGTGTGCTAGTGAACAATTAGCTCTCAAGAGCTAGCTAAAAATATTTTTCCACTCGTATATTTGTAATTTTGTAACATTTTAGCTATTGCATTGTGGTAGGGAAATTTGTTATGAACGCATGGAGAGAGACCACTTTCAAGTAACAAATCTATCGCCAAGCAAATAGTATTCTGTCCTTAAGTGCCAGTGAAATTTAAGTTGTTGTATATTGCTAGGGAATTTTATTATGAACTTCTCAAAAGTTACCTCAATCAAGTAACAAATCTGCCCCTAAGCACTGTATTATTTCCTGGTAGCTTTACGTAGAAACCGGTGAACATATTAGGAATTAAATAATGATATAAAGCATTTTGCTTTTTGCGAAACTGATTTAGGATCATGTAGTATAAAACTTTAATGTGAAACCATTATCCTAGTCCCATATCTCAAAACAGTTACTAACTCTATTACTTGTATTTACAACTTGTATAACAAGTACAATCCCTATCCAAAATAATAGGCGTTAAAGTATAAAATTGCCGTCTTATTGTAATAGGTACTTCGAATTGAACAGAACCTTCATAATTTGAGATTTTTGAGTGAAACTTTTTTCACATGGTACCTATGAGGTTATTCTTTTGCTGCCAATGACCTGCCAATATGGGGGACTGCAAGGCCAAATATTAGATACCTTATGTAGGTATCTATTCGCTATGGTATGAGTATTTTTTTATTATGTCTAAGCTAACCAATTACTTACCTTTTTTTATGCTTGATAGGTTATCCTTTTACCACTATCTCACCTGATGGTAAGTGATGATGTGGTCGAAGATGTTGTTCAGGCTTACCTAGAAGTACTGGCTGGAACACACCGTTAGGTGCTTGGCGACAGTTTTTCTTCTTGATAGTGGTAGTTAGCCAGGCGGGCATTCGCAAAATGCCCTACCACCATGCTAAAACGACTGCCATTCTAAGACGACAACCGGGACTGACGGCTTAACGTGCCCTCCGAAGCACGGAAACGCTCAGTAGTAATGTCACTAGCGGTCACCCATCCAACTCATGACCGCGGGCGGCGTTGCTTAACTTTGCTGATCGGTTGGGAACAGCTAAGTAAACTTCGCTACGAGCGCTTCAGAAAGTACTACTACTCTATAAAGACGTTTGCACTGTGACATGGATTTTGCGAATGCTTGCCTGTATTGCTACCACCGTGGAACCTCTGTCGACGAGAACTTAGCGGTGTTTTGGCAAGCTGTTCTTGCCATATATTATATCTATTTTCCACATCATACTTACCATCACGTGTCAAAGTGTTCACGAGACCCAACTGATGTTAAGCGATATCCTCTGCCTATAACCGATGCATTTCGTCACAAATGATGAACCGCACTGCGCCTGTCATCCTGAGACTTACAGGATTTCAGTCTCATGTGCCTGTAATTTTACAAGGACTGCTACAGGAACGCACTGTTAGGTCACAATTACAAATTATTGAAACAAAAAATTTATTGTCCTGGGCGGGAATCGAATGGAATAGCATCCGGCGAAAAATCAAGGGGCGCGTGATCGATTCATGCCCGAGAAAAAATATATTTGTATATACTATTTTAGCTTAGCCGCGCTATGCTTGTAATCATTTTTAGAAACACACTGTTATGTGCTTGGCGACAGAATTCTACAGCACGGCAGTTAAGTACAGTGATGACGCTCGGTTATCATTCCCTAAAAAAAATACGAAAAAGCTTGAATCCGAATCAATTTCTGGTCGTGCTCTGCCCTTAACTAGTTAGCGATTCCAGATTTCCCAATCAATTTCACTTATCGTTCCCGAACCAATGTAGCCTCCTTATATTAACCTAATCTATTTCCTTAACGAACACGTCAGTAATACGTGATCGTTTCGATCCCGCCGCGATGTTACGAGGGAATTTTATTAAGGCAATGACTGTCGAGTTTTTAAAGCTATCTACTTTGAGTGCGGTGACAAACCTTTATATAATACGGACTTACTCGAAGAGGAAGATGAGTTTGCCTCGCGTAACATCATCACAGGGTTAGGAACGTTCTTTGCGGTTATTACTGCGATGGGTGACCGATGTGTGTGTCTGTGATTACTTAGCGTTTCAGTCTCAGAGGGCAGGTTAAGCTGTTGATCCCGATGGCTGACTTAGCATGCTGCTGGGGTAGATTTATTTTAAGTAAAATTCTTATTTATTCTATACTAGCGGCCCGCCCCGGCTTTGCACGGGTATTTAACATAAAATATATATTCAATTTAAAAAGTAGTTATTCTGACATATCATATAACTGTAATAGTTAGACATATAGTATTGCGGACATTTTTGTACATATTGATGTCTACAAATTGTAGTGCATCACTTTGCTATATTGTCAACAGTAAGATACCGCAGCGAACGGATATAACGATTTTTTGTTTATTTTGTTCTTACTTTGGGTTACATTATCAAAATTTTCATACGGATCCCTAAGTTTTTGATAATATTCTATAGCCTATGTTCATCAGGGATAGTGTCAGATTCTAACGGAGAAAGAATTTTTCAAATCGCTCAATTTGTTTCAAAGTCTCTTTAGAATATAAGTATAGATATTGATATATATTTTTTAATGAGAGCTCGCGTTGATTATTCGTTTTACAGTTCGAAGCGAGCGTTCCAAACTCTGCTTGAAAAAGGCCTTTAGATGTGGTCGAATTTATGATCATCAACAGCCGTAAGACGTCTACTGTTAATCAAAGACTGTAGGCTCCGTAGAGGCGACACCGCGGCCGCGTCGCAAGCTTCGCGGTTTGGGCCCGGCGTGGTGAACCGCGCCCCGAAATGCTATGTTGGTCATAGACATAGCTTTCGAAATTTGTAAGTTTGGTTCATACGCGAATAAAGGGAGATTTTATAGCCCAAAGAAACTCCGAGAATTGCTCTATGCGAGCGACTTTGAGCTTGTTCATAAGGGCCACAGTTAAGGAACTCGTCTCAGTGCCACACGTCATCACTGGCACCACACACTGGTTGAAGACTTTGGTCTTTCGGCTCTACGGAATATTCGACGAGAAGATGTCGCATAAGTTGTATTCTTCGGGCGATCTCTTTGCCGAAGTTGGACCTATCTAACTGGACAGTCTGTCCCAAGTAAATGGATTTGTCAACAACTTCGAGCGTATCGTTCCCTACAACTACTACCGTAAGGGTGCAGGATTGAAATTAGATGTAATTTTCGTTTGTCCATGTCAATTTTAAGACCCACCTACTGAGGTCGCTGAGTTAGGAGACTTCAAGAAGAGAGCATATTCCGGCCGCATTCTAAGACCGGCAACGCATCCTCGAGACCTCTGGTATTGCGGATGTTCGTGAGTGACGGTGATCACATACCACCAGGTGATTCAGCTGCTCGTTTGCCCTCCTATCCCATAAAAAAAGTATAAGTTCCGCAAGTGACTCTGCCATTATGACCGTCATGCGGTCTGCCATCGGCGAGACGATGGTGAGTGATGTATTCGCCATAGATGTGGATGCCGAATTCTTTCCAGTTAAAGAAAACATCCTCGAAAACTTTGTGGGATCTATCTTACTTATTCACGTGAGTTGTCACCTGTTATATACTGAAACTCATTCCGGGTGTATTCCCAGAACACTAGGCAGAATATCTGAATTTCAATATGAAATTGAAACGAACGTCAGACAGCAATATGAAATATTGAGTTAAGAGTGCTTTAAATCAGTATTATCCTAGGTTAAATTTGAACAGGTAAGGTACCTAAAGGTCAAAGGCAACTCAAAGGTGAAAAAAGTATACATTGACAGGGATGGCACTTTTTTTAAGGGCAAAACCAAACCTGAGCCGTGTTAATATCAATTTGCTGTCTGTCAGTTCTTCTCAAGTAATATGCCTCTAGCTAGTACACGAAGTCAATCATTTTAACCTAAGCTTTTTTTATGTACAATGCTCCCCGAAACTTGAATAAGACTGATGAATTATTGCTGGAAATTTAATTATTTTGTAGTATTAACGGAAGTACATTTAGGTTGTAAGTTGTGTCGTGAAACCAACAATGTAGCAAACGGTGACACGCGTTTGACGGACTTGCGATTGTTTTTAAATTCATTTGATCATTTTGCCCCCGCCCCGTGGGGTGCCGGGTTAGGATTGCATCCTCCCATATCATCCCATGGGTGTCGTAAAAGGCGACTAAAGGAAAATTACTGAAAGGTGTGCAGCAGCGCCTTCTAAAGAACTGTCATCTTACACTGCGATCCCCAAGGTGCCTGCCAGGCATATGGATTACGGCAAATACCCCCTTAATAGGGAAGGCTGCGTTCAGCAGTAGACGATGCGGCTAATAGAGATCAGTTTGTAAGTAAGGCGAATGGTAAATACACAAAAACGAGGTATTTTTAGGCGCGTTTCCTGGCAAAAATATAGCATACTAACCTTTGAAATAAATATATCAGGTATCTTGATGTTTGCTATCCAGGTTTAATATGCATTTTTTTTAGTTATAATAGGATAGAATTAGTACCCGGAACTAATTGAAAATTTTTAAGTAGGTACCCGTGGGATGCCGGGCTATATAGAATTTCACCTCCCCCTATCTCTACGATAACACACCAGAAGGAAGCAGCGCTTTCTGAGGAACAGATATCTTAAACTGAGATCCTCTAGACGCCTGAAGAGCGTGGGTTTTTTTTTTGTGCCTGATAGGTTAGCCTTTGACCCCTATCTCACTTGATGGTAAGTGATGATGTGGTCGAAGATGTTGTTCAGGCTAACCTAGAAGTACTGGCTCTCAAGGACAGCTGCCGGAGCACACCGTTAGGTGCTTGGCGACAGATTATCTACTTGAGGATGGTAGCTATAGCCAGGCGGGCATTCGCAAATTACCCTACCACCATGCTATAACGACTACCACCCTAAGACAACAACCGGGACCGATGGCTTAACGTGCCCTCCGTAGTACGGAAGCGATCAGTAGTAATGTCACTAGCGGTCACGCATCCAACTTATGACCGCGAGCGACGTTGCTTAACTTTGCTGATCGGATGAGAACAGCTAAGTAAACTTCGCTACGAGCGCTTCAAAATTCTTCTGACTATGGGAACACCCCATAATGGGGGAGGTTGTGTTTATTGACAATCCGGCTGATAAAGTAAGTTTATACCGCGATTGCAGACAATTTTTTTAGATGTGTATAAATTCTATATTAAGTTAAATATATTCTAAAATTAAATAGTTGTACAATAATAAAATATTATGTTATGTAATGGTATCTCTTTACGAGTACCTGTTTTTATTTTATCATATAGTAAGTGTTGTAATATTTGTAATCTGTGATTTTACGATTTTCTTTGTTAATAGAAGATGTCGATGGACAAGTGATATATGAAAGAAACACTAATGTAAGTTACGGAGATTGTGAAGAATAAAGCTTGTATCATGTAAAGTACTCATTTATTTAAAGCACCCTTTTTACACTAAGTAAATGTAAAAATTTGTCTGTAATCACATTTTACAGAGTTTCTTGTCATTTAAATTCATGTTAATTTAATTATGAAACCTTAAGAACAACTTGGGAAATTCAAAACTAAACTTTCGCTTGTTAGCCAATTTGCTTGAAAACGAAATATTTGAGGTAACCATTTTCGAAATTATACCGTTAAAAGTTATTAAACGGCTGAAGTACGATTGTACCTTTTAAACTTTTGAAAGGGAAAGGTGAGTTGCCTTTACCTTATTTAACCTTAACTTCGTACACTAATGTACCGTTTTAATATATTATTTTAAGTATTACGCGATCGTTTAACTATTCGCTGTGTATTTTTTAATACCTACTATGAATCATCTCGAAATGACGGGAAATTCCACAATCGGACGGTAAGCCGTCACACTGGCCCTTACTGTGTCACCATCCTGGTTCTGCTTGACACTGCACTGCGCTTGTCACTCCGAGATGTTAGTTTTTGTCTCGTTTATCCAGTCATTTCACTTGCTATAGTGCCCTTCATGACTAAACGCATCAGTGTTTGCACAATACTGCTTGAAGGTAGAATATCTGACACTGCAGTGGTGCCTACTAATACGGAGTCTTGCTGAAGAGCCACCTGGTAAAATTTATTTAGTACTGCATGATAGTGATTTTGATATATGCTAGAGTAGAAATACCATCGCTTTGGAATCATGAGGTCCTGGTATCACCGAGTCGAACAATTGACTACTGGGTTTTCATGCGAATGAATTTTAGAACTTCCGGGGGCTGGAACTAGGCCTGGTCGATTAATTCTGGTAAGAATAGAGTGTTGAGAAGAAGAGTCCTGTCGTATGCCAAATGTTTAGTATTTTAGAAGCAGTAGAACTCTTTTTGCTAGTTTGTTCGGGAAAGTTACTACTTTCCCGGAAAAACTGGCACAAAGAGTACTACCATAACCATTCCTACCGCCTAGCAGTAATGTTCGCATTACTGTATTCCGTTTTTTTTTTATTATTTATAAAACTACACTCCACAGTCTCCAGGGTCCGTGACTTTTTTTAATTATGAAATTTTTTTATTATTACTAGAAATTAGAAATAGAAAACGTACAACATTCTAAGAGGGAACAGTGCTAAAAGAAAAGTATTTATTTTTTCCGGTTAAGTCATTAGCACTAGCATTCAGAGCAGACCGGTGTTCTCTAGCAGCACCCGCTCACGAGTTGACGCATGTGCCAGCCATCGCCTTCCTCAACCTGTTGAGGGAAGATGGCGACCCGACACACAACACCGCCACTAGACAACACCTTTATGTGAGCATGACCGCTCTGGATACCCGTGCCAACGATTACAATCATTACACATATTTATAATTTGGGACTACAATAAAATTATATACAGAAATTTAAATGTTTTGTCTGTGTTTCCTCACACTTCACATTTTAACAGGGTCTCCATTACCACGCTGTTTCGATCTTTGATCGCGATTTGTAATAAAATGTTGTATTCCGGTTTAAAGGGTCTGGGTGCCGGTGAATTACATGCAGTTGAGACTTAACAACTTTATTCCTCAGGGTGCAGTGTAGTTCGCACTTGTGACGATATACATCTGTTATCTAGCATAGGTTACCGCTTTACACTAATGGGCCTGCCCATAAGATACATTTTCCCTTAAGTTTCTCACAGGACTAGGTGGTGAGATCATCTCACCATCTTCATCATCTCTCTTCTTGCATTGGCATCTCACTGAAATTCGATTCCTAGCCCTACATCCCTTGGCTTATCTTTACAGCGTAATATTATTATATGTTGTATGCTCTACTGTTGAAGGTTTTAAAAGAGTTGCTAAGAGCATTCTCATATTGTCAGTTTTTTCAACGTAAAATACGGAAAAATATCGCAATCGTAAAGAAATAAAACTTTTTTTTTATGTTACTGTGAAGGAACATGCTCGAGGCCCACCTGATGTCAAGCGGACTAACCTCTGCCTATAACAGATGCATTTCGTCACAAGTCACGAATTGTACTGCGCCCGTCACCTTGAGACATAGTTGGTAAGATTTCACTGGTTCTCAAGGACTACTGCCGGAACACACCTAATGCTTGGCGACAGACTTTCTACTTGAGGGTGATAGCTAGCCAGGCGGGCAATCGCAAAAAGCCCTTCCACCATGCGGTGAAGCTCAAGCCGGCGGTGGGGATCGAACCAGGGTACTGCGGTGCGGCAGTCCATAGCTATTACCGCTCGGCCATCATTGCTTCAATAGTTGATTGATCGTTTAATACTTGATTGACCGTGCTGATTTATTGCATTTGAACTGAATTATAATAATAATAATATGATAAATTTTATTTTTCAGTCCGCAATGTTCTGTTATAACAACTAGTAAAATCAATAATATATTTTAGAGCATTTGTTGAACATGTAAACAAAGAATTCAAAAACTATTATGATGACCCTCTTCTAAAGCTATTTATTCTAAAAGATTTGACGGCATTTCTGACAAAACATTTACCATATAGAACTCAAATCAAGCCGCGCGGTAATATGATCCTTATTTCAACTTTGATATTCGCATTCGCTATTTACGAGCTGTTATAAAAATAAAATATATAAATATATACTATTTTTAAAGGTTTATACAGTCTATAGAAACCTTTAAGAATAGTATACATATCCATACTATATTAAAAGCATCTCTTTAAAGATCCTGGCATTACTTTTTTTTTAATGTCTGATAGGTTAGCCTTTGATCACTATCTCACCTGATGGTAAGTGATGATGTAGTCGAATATGTTGTACAGGCTAATCTAGAATTACAGGCTCTCAAGGACAACTGCCGGAACACACCGTTGGGTGTTTGGCGAAAGATTTTTTTATTGATGGTGGTAGCTAGCCCGCCTATTCGCAAATTGCCCTACCACCATGCTATAACGACTGCCATCCTAAGATAACAACCGGGACCGACGGCTTAACGTGCCCTCCGAAGCACGGAAGCGCTCAGTAGTAATGTCACTAGCGGTCACCCATCCAACTCATGACCGCAGGCGACGGTGCTTAACTTTGCTGATCGGTTAAGAACAGCTAAGTAAACTTCGCTTCGAGCGCTTCAAATTCCAATTACTACTCCGACAAGAAAACCTGAAGGCACTAACCGACTCATTGTTCATATATAACAGTTACTTTGCTCTAAATGAGAGTACTTAAGACAAATATAAGTATATCTGTGTCTATTGTATGAATCTCAGTATTAAACCAACAAGGTTGTAAACCGCCGCAACCCCCCGAGTGGGAGAACGTATTTGGTAAACAATTACAGCGACAATGGTGGTTAATGGAACTCCATTGTATTGGAGCCGATACCTTTGTACTTTCGGGATGATTGTGTGGCGCCGTCGTACGAATTGAGGGTAGATACAAACATTCTGTATAATATAACGAGTATACAAACATGATAGTTAAATAACAGTTATTACACATATTGGTGCTCTAATATGCCTACTCTTATCCACTTACGTGCGTTCTGTAATCTTTGGAAATGTTTTAAGTCTAGTACTTAACTCCTAAAAAGAATTCCGATATTTTTTTCTTAATACTTTTTTTTTACTTACATTTGTTTATTTTAAGGCCGGCAACGCGTGCTTGCGTCTGCTGGTGTTGTGGTTGTCCATGCCATCAAGTGAGCCGCCTGCTCAATTGCCCTTCTATTCTATAAAAGCACCCTGAACCTTTTCTCTACATTAACATCATCATCATCAGCCGGAAGACGTCAACTGTTGAACAAACGCCTCCCCCCATAGAACGACACAAAGAACGGCTTGTAGCCGCTTGTTTTAGCCATTGGCTACCCTCGACTTTAACGATGTTGTCAGTTCACCTAGTGGGAAGCCTACCAACTCTACGTCTTCCAGTGTAAAATGGTAACCACACGAGAAACTTTTTCCCCCATCGGTTATCAGTTCGTCGTGCAATGTGGCCCGCCCATTGCCACTTCCACTTGCAAATTCTAAAAGCTATGTCGGTGACTTTGGTTCTTTGGCGAATATCCACGTTCCGGATTTTATCGAGCAAAGAAACTCCGAGCATAGCTCTCGCCATTGCTTGTTGAGCGACTCTAAGCTTGTCCATAAAGGCTCTGCGGGATGTTCGACGAGAAGATGTCGCGTAACTTCCCAAACGATGCCCATCTGAGTTGGATTCTTCGGGCGACCACTTTGTCGAAGTTGACCTAACTGGACAGTTTGTCCCAGGTAATTGTAATGGTCAACAACTTCGAGCGTATCTGTCCCAACAACTACTGGTACGGGTATAACATGGACATCAGACATATTTTTGTCTTGTCGATATTCAATCGACTATGAGTATAGTCGATTGAGTAACTCAGTACAATACCCAGCGATATCGGTAGAGTTTCCCACCAGGAGGGTCTTAAAATGAATATCGACAAGACAAAAATATGTCTGATGTCCATGTTATACCCGTACCAGTAGTTGTTGGGACAGATACGAGAATACTCATTCGACTGAGCTTCTTTAGTCCATGTTTCGCACCTGATGGTGCCAACAGATTTTATATTGAATGATAGTCAAGTGGGCATTCGAAAAATGAGGGCATTTGGCGAATTCTCCACCACCATAATAACGAAAGTAAAACAACAAATTATGAAAAAAGAAGAGAACAGCTAACCGATATACCCACAAATTAATCCAATGCAAACGATGTCATGAACGTTTTCCTGTTATTGACATTGATTTGTTTCTGATTGGTCTCCCCCCATGCCCTAATCACCGACAAATGTGTGCCAGCCCTAAATAAATGGTCGATATTACGGCTTGCTGTTTATTTATTTCATTTATATCCTCATATTGTATATGTTTGTATGGTACTAATCTTTATTTAATTATCAGAACGATAACATGCCTATAATGTTTAAAGCCTTATGACGGTATATATTATATAATGATCTCTTAGAAAAAGGGTTCTTTTTTATGAAGTATTCAAAAATATATATAATGATTTCTGTAGTAATGTCACAAAACTTATGTTGGGTTTAGCTAGACTCTGGGTTCTCGCTAAATACAATAACAAGTACATAGGTATATACTTACATAGGTATACTGTTATTACTATACGAATTCCTTCTGGCTAGCTGCATTTTTTCGTCTTTGACAGCGTGGTTTCATTAAAGTTGTCATTTGTTAAGGGATAGAGGCGTAAGCCATTTGAATGGTGCAGGATAAAAGCGGCCGTGTGAAGGGAACTGCATGAGGGTAACATAGTTCGTTTTATTAGCGCTAGAGCATTTTGAAACTAAATGACTAGGTAAGGTGGTATAGTAAGTATAAAATCGGCTTGAAACAGGAAATTTGTTTGGAATAAGTTTTAACATATTCTTCCATTCTGAAAGTTAGCAAACATAGTCCAACGCGTTTCTTCCCGATTCTTGAATTGGGACACACACACCATCAGACTCACGCACACTACATCACAGCTATACTGTAAGCATAATATGTCCCCGCCTACGAACAAAATATTTGTGGCTTAAATTAAATGCATGTACATATTCTGACAAATAAATGATGAAATATTTCCGACATGTTTATGTTATCAATGTTTACGACGTTCAGTGAGGTAATGGATTTATCATCATCAACAGCTGTTTACGTTCACCGTTGAACATAGCCTTCCCCAAAAGGGGGATTTGCCATAATCCTTATGGTTGGCAGGCTTCTTGGGGATCGCTATGTAGATGGCAGTTCTTCAGAAGGCGTAGCTGCCTATCTTCAGATATTTTCCCCTTTGTCGCCTCTTTCTCAGGAAGATATGGAGGGGGATGTCGAGGGTATTATTCTTTACATGGATTATCACAGAGCAAATATTAGCTTATTAACATTTCCTAGAACAGCCACTTTGTGGTGAGCTCGAACAGCTCTTCGACGATGCTTTTGTTTCACAGCTACAAGAAAAAGTGTCTGTAGAAGTTAAAAATATATAAAATTTCTTTATATTATATATGAGGCCTGTCAAACTCGTCAGGTTTTATTTAGAGCATTTTGGTAACTGGGTCTATCACAAAGTCAAGAAATCTGGAATTTCTGTATAAGTAATAATATTATTTTAAATTTATCATAACCTCTGTTTATACAAGAAGTACTAAAACTTCGATTTTAGTATTTAAACTGTGATCAATATTAATGCTTACACGGGATAAAAGAAAATAAGGCAAGACCTGACTCGCGCTTAGCTAGTTTATGTTGAACGTAAATTATCCAACTTTTCTCTGGCTGTTACGATTCTCCCTAAAGATATATAATAAACGCACGCTGTTATTACCTGGATATTCTTTACGCTGCCCCAAAAAGAAATAGTCGTATATTTTAGCAGAAAATGAAAGAGAACTCTTTAAGAAAGATCCCAGTCCGCAATATTGAGGTGGGAAAAAAGCACCTCACCTATTTATTTGCCGGGAATAAGTTTACCGTTTTTATTTTCACAATCTTTGGGCAAAACTCTTCGTGAAATTCGCGTTTTAATATTAATGCGGGTAGCTGGTGCAAATTATATTTCCTGTGGCTTTTTTTTAGTTCCTTTGTTCTGTTTTGCGGAAGTAAAGCATTTTAAAACGAGAAAAGTGTCTTCATAGAGCGATACCAAACGCGACTTGTATGTGCGCGCGTCCGTATAGCATGTACATTATGACAGATATCAAGCGCGCCAAGCGTGCACTAGTCGGGGCCGCCCCGTAGTAAAATTTAACTATGCTAGTCTTCGTATTGGTTCACCGAGGCGTAGCGAAGGCTTTCGTAGGCTATTACCACACGTATGTTTGTTAGATGATTACTTTTGAATGATTGATCCTGTCTCTAAACGCGGCTAGAGGGTAGTGTATCGAAATTAATATGAGTTAAATGCATGCACCTTAGGAGTGATAAAATAGAGGCCCAAAAATGAGGATGCAAAAATTGATAAACAAACCCAATTAAAGAACTTTAGAGTTTAAGTTTTATGGACTTCAAATCTCATGTGTCTGCTATAAAATTCACAGAGATCCGGTAACAGAGCATGGTGCGGCTCGCGGTATTCAAACCTATACAGCTCTTGGACAGAGCTGATTAAATTTGTGTCGTGGCTTGAATGTTTGAATGTCTGCTTTCTGCAAAAACAGCTGTAAGTTTATAAATTTTATTAGCTCCCAGACGACTTAAACAGATAGCTTTTCGAAACAGACCCCTCTTACTCCGTCACCGTCGTCGGTGGTTTATAAGTTTTATAACGAAGGATATTCAAATAAAATTTCGTAAATTAATTTACAGATGTAAAGCTAAAAGCTTGCATGGTGGTAGGGTATTTTGCGAATGCCCATCTGGCTAGCTACCATCCTCAACTAGAAAATCTGTCGCCAAGTACCTAACGGTGTGTTCCGGCACCTGCCTTTGAGAGACTTCTCTTCGACCATATCATCACTTACCAGGTCAGATAATGAGCAACAGAGGACATTCAATTATTTTTTGACATTAATATTATGAGAAAAAGTTATGTTAACGTTGGTTAAGAACGAAAGGACAAATTGGAGTCATGCATCACGATGGCGCGGGTTCGAATCCCGCACATTGACTGTAATTTTTCCTCTCGTATGTCATGTTATCCGCGGAGTATGCGTCATTACTGAAATAAAACTATGAACATTTTAGGGTTTCGTCATAGAAACCAAGCTTAAACCTAATTGAAAAAATAGTCTGGTATATAGTACAACATAAGTTGAACTATAGATGTCGCTCCATCCCCATACGATAGTTAAGTATGAAAGCACAAATTGTAGTCATACGTCATATGTCATGTTGGCTTAGTGGTTAGAGCATACCCCGGCTGTAAGGGTGGATCGCGCAGGTTCGAATCCCGCACATGACTGTAAATTTTCCTCGCGTTGTAATTTTTAATGTATACCGTCAAGCATGCGTCATTACTGAAATAAAAATATAGAAATCATATATATCATATTATACAAATTATTGGTGCACAAAATTCTATGCTCCGGGCGGGAAAATGAAATAAAATTTTGTATTCCAATAATTGATAAAATATGATTTTAGCTTAGCACGCAATAGAACCTGTAATTTAGAAATATAATAATCATATAATTTATGTTTTATGTTACCAATTTTTTAAAATTTGTCTGGTGGTCTTTTGATCATAGTGGTAAAACGAGGCATTTTTTGTGATTTTAGGGTCATATTTTCGTTAATAATAATTGGATGCTGAAAAAAAAGGTCTCTATAGCAGACATAGATTTTATGCGTATAAATATTGCTCTACTCGTATAGGTACTTATTATCTAGTAAGAAAATTGGGGAATACAATTGTATGAACAATCGTCGCTTTCCCTCTAAATGCCTTGCTATTGTTCTAATTCTGATTATAAAAGTATAATGTTACTAAAAACAATTTTCTCAAATTTCCGAATACTTAATTCTCCGGTCCTATTATATACAAGTTACCCTCAACACCTCAGACTTCTAATGCCCTCAACCTCCACAAATTATATCACGGCATTGAAACTGAGTGACCACAATGCGGCCGGAAAACGTCATTCCCTTCCAAATTTCACTGGTCATTACTTCACCTTTTCTGAACCCTTCGCAGTAGAGTACCAGACAGTATGTAAACTTCCTTTGTTTTTTCTGCTAACGGAGTAACTGAACTGTTTGAGAATGAATCTTACGAAAATATGTGCTTAACTGTTAATTTTATTTTACGTCTTTGTGCTCCTATTACAACATGCTCCTTTCATACTGTCTCTTTCACGCTCCACGTTATTGTCGTACTGTTGAAAGGAAAAGCATAATAGGACCTAAGGGTGTGTTCCGGCAGCAGTCCTTGAGAGCCAGTGAAATTACAGGTAAATGAGACTTATCAAATATGTCTCAAGGTGACGGGCGCAGTGCAATTCGTGACTTAGGATGAAATACATCTGTTATAGGCAGAGGTTAGTCCGCTTAACATCAAGTGGGCCTCCTGCTTGTACCGTCACAATAACATAAAAAATTAGCATAATTTTTTGGCTCATTCGTATCGTGCGCCGTGCTCCATCTGTTCCGTATTTATTTGAGATTCCAAGCAATTTTTTTTCTTTTCTTGCTGATAGGCTAGCCTTCGACCTCCATCTCAACTAATAAGATACTAAGTAATGATCTGGTCGTAGGTGTTCTTCAGGCTTAAGTTGAATGACTGGCTTTCAGCTTGACTTAAATTTCTTTACATATCAATTCGTAGGAACATGCCGACGATGACTCCAAATGAAGCAAGCTATAGGAACGCAAATAATACTTGTTTGTGTACACTTTTTTTTATGTTATTGTGACGGAACAAGCTGGAGGCCTACCTGATACCAAGTGGATTAACTTCTGCCTATAACAGATGCATTTCGTCGCAAGTCACGAATTGCACTGCGCCCGTCACCTTGAGACATAGTTCTTAAGTCTCATGTGCCTGTAATTTCACTGGCTCTCAAGTACTGCTGCCGGAACACACCGTTAGGTGCTTGGCGACAGATTTTTTTACTTGAGGTTGGTCGCTAGCCAGGCGAGCATTCGCAAAATACCCTTGCACCATGCGGTGAAGCTCAAGCCCGCGGCGGGATTCGAACCATGGACCTGCTGCGCGGCAGTCCATAGCCAATGCCACTGAGCCATCACTGCTTCAAAACACTTACAAACTACTTCTAGGTTAGCCTGAACAACATCTTCGACCACATCATCACTTACCATCAAGTGAGATAGTGGTCAAAGGTTAACCTATCAGGCATAAAAAAAAAAAAAAAAAAAAAAAAAAAACTGGTTCCTCATTCCCGTCCGATTCAGGTATTTCCGTATATAAAGCACTCGTTTATAATGTAAGAATGTATGTGAGCCACGCGCTAACAATTTGTTTAAACGCGTTAGGTTCACGTATATGGTGTAATGTATGGAATCTATCACAGGGGTCTTTAGGGGTATTTCGCATCAGCAATGCGGCTGAGGAGTTTTGATACATGGGCTGGGAATGAATTCTCATGAATTTGAAAATGGTTTATTGATTGACTATACCGACCCTTTTTATCGGTCGTTTATGGGCTATATTGGTGTAATATTTTGGCGAGGCTAGTGCCTATCGTGGTTTGTTATTGAGGTCTTTGTTCTTACGAAAGATAAGGTAAATAATTCAGCGCCTATACGCTTTTGCTGGGAAATTTTTGTAGACAATAATACACCTTTTATAAGATGTTTTGAATGTTATAACATATAATATAGCACAGCGTTGGTCTTCCTTTAATCTTCTTCCCGCTCTAAATAGGTGTGGCAAAACTATATTGCCTGCATTTTGGATTATTGTACTTCATCTCACTCCATTCGCACACGTATCCTTTCATCCCGTCCATCCATAACTTCTTGACCTTACTTTATTGGTCCCATATATCACAACAGGGACATGTAAGTATTTGGATATTGATTGATTGTAATCAATTAATTGCCAAAAATATATTCGATTCACTGATCTCCGTTACTACTCCTCTCCGTTCTACTGATATACGCTGGACTGCCAGCTTAAAATTTATAAAATTCCTAAAGTCTTGCTTAAGTTATAAGTATTTAACGGGACTATACGCGATAAAACATGTATAAATTTATTTGCCTCGATATTTTATCGCGATTAAGTCCCGGTAAATACTTATAACTATGTGTTCAAGTCACGAAAGTCGTAAAGTTACTATAGTCTTGCATTAAATGTATAAAAAACTATACTTGCATCCACGTGATGGATGCAAGTATAGTTTTTTATGCCGTAAGCCAAAAATAAGGTTATTTTAAGGTTAAAGCTAGTTCCCGAACGAGCAGTTCGAAACTTTTACCTACATTGTTTACTTACTGCTGATAGGTAAGCCTTTTGGACACTATCTCACCTGATAGTAAGTGATGATGATGTGGTCGAAGATGACAGCCTAACCTAGAACTACTGGCTCTCAAGGACAGCAGCCGGAACACACCGTTAGGTGATTTTCTACTTGAGGGTTGTATAGCTAGCCAGGCGTGCATTCGCAAAATCCATACCACCATGCCAAGTCAACTATAATAAGTATTGTCCGCTGCAGTCTGCTTGGCTAGTAATCTATCATGAGACTATTTCGACAAACATAAAAGCGTTGTGCAGTCAGTCCTTGAGAGCCAGTAATTTTAGATTAGCCTGACCAACATCTTCGACCAGATCAAAGGAAGCAGACAGCAGTGATGGCTCAATGGCATTGGCTATGGACTGCCGCTCAGCAGATCCATGGTTCGAATTCCGCAGCGGGCTTGAGATTCACATCATGGTGGGATTTTGCGAATGCCCGCCTGGCTAGCGACCACCGTCAAGTAGATAATCTGTCGCCAAGCACCTAACAGTGTGTTCCGGCATCTGTCCTTGAGAGCCGGTGAAATTACAGGCCAATGAGACTTAACAACTATTTCTCAAAGTGACGGGCGCAGTGCCATTCGTGACTTGTGACGAAATGCATCTGTTATAGGCAGAGGTTCGTTCTAGAGAGCGAACCTCTCAGGGACCTCTAAGAGTCCGCTTAACATCAGGTGGGCCTCGAGCTTGTTCCGTCACAATAACATTAAAAAATCACGAGAGATAGTGGTCCAAGGCAAGTCTATCAGCTATACAGAAACATGTACGAGCTATGATAATATGCGATTTATACCAACGACGTATTTCCGTGTTATTTTTTAAATTGTCTACCTGCTACCTTTCCTATATAGGTACATATTTCCGTAAGTATAAAATCTCATCCACTCAAAACACTCTTAACCTCGTCCCTTTTATATTCTAACGTTGAATTACTTTAACTTTTAACATTTTGCTTCTAAAATCTTTATTTTCGCAGCAGTCGTTAGGAATTCTTAACAAAATTATCCAAGTAACCTTTTCGAAGCGTTTGCGGGCCCCGCGTTTGTAGGGCAACCGCCGGTGGCTTTTAAGGATTATTCATGTCACAACAGGTGAGTTTATTAGGAATGTAATAAAATATTTAAAAACGAACTCTACAAAATGTTGTTTTTTTTTTATGTTATTGTGACGGAGCAAGCTCGAGGCCCACATGACGTTAAGCGGACTAACCTCTGCCTATAACAGATGCATTTCTTCACAAGTCACGAATTGCACTGCGCCCGTCACCTTGAGACATAGTTCTTTAAGTCTCATGTGCCTGTAATTTCACTGGCTCTCAAGGACTTTTGCCGGAACACACCATTAGGTGCTTGGCGACAGATTGTCTATTTGAGGGTGGTCGCTAGCCAGGCGGGCATTCGCAAAATGCCCTTCCACCATGCGGTTAAGCTCAAGCCCGCGGCGGGATTCGAGCCATGGACCTGCTGCGCGGCAGTCCATTGTCAATGCCACTGAGCCATCACTGCTTCAAAATTTTTGTATGAAAGTGCTGATTACACTGATATCTGATCTGATCTGATAGATACACTCTGAGCTCTGGTCATATTTGAGAAAAGTTGTAATACAATTATATATTTAAGTCATCCAGGTGTACACACGAAGCCTACCCATAAATATGCGCATCAATAATTTACTGGAGATCCTTGTGAGTGAAGAGGTCGGTACTGAAAGAAGTATTAGTCAATGTGCCTTAAAACCTGGATGACCAATACTTCCAAGTTAGTCCCGTAAAGTAGTAAATAGTCCGTCCATATTTTTTTGAGTTACAATTACACTCAAAAACATATGAAAGTACGGGTATATTAAAAATAATCTTTTATCCGGTAAAAAGTTACTAGAAAAAAATAAAAAGAGTAAATATATGCATCGACTTGAGAAAAGACATCTTTATACAAATAAAGTTAGTTGATATTCAAAAGTACTAATTACTATTACTGCTAATTGCTGGTAAAAAATAAATCTAACTCGTGGGTGTGCGTGTATTTGGAATTTCGAGCACCTAAGTTTGAGCCCCGGGTGGGGCAAATTAATGGGTTTCCTGCCAGAGACGTTTCGTGGCTGTGTTTGGCCTGGAATTGTGTCCGGTAGTTGAAAGTTAGATTGCCCGAAAATACAAGGGCCACAAAATATTTCCGGTGAAACGTGGGTGTTGTAGACCTCTAGGTACTTACCCCTACTTCTACTAATTGCAGGTAAAAGAGAAAACTACCTCATGGGTGTGTGTGTATTTGGAATTACGAGTTCATGGGTTTCAGCCCCGGGTCGGACAAGTTAATGGGTTTTCCTGACAGATACATTTCGTGGCTGTGTTTGGCCTGGAATCGTGCGCGTTAGTTGACAATTAGCTCGCCCGGAAATACATAGGCCACAAAAAAACTCTACTACTTATCGGTTAAACGTCGACGTTAAAACGTCTACTTACCCCTTCCGGGAGTACAGGTGCAACGATATTATGATTGTTTAGAACAGAAAAGACAAGTACGAAAAAGCCGCATGACTTCAATAGGCTCAATTTATATATAGCAATTTTGAAGCGCTGATGGCCCTGGGTGACTCGAATCTAAGAGTACGGAGACCAATGGTGGCAGAAAAAGCGATTCGTGTGCAAGAACCAATGTAACGTGAATAGACCTTTGTCGGCCCTCGGTCACAGAATATTTAACAGTCAATTAAGAACTCCAGTTCCTAAGAGACTAGGTATTGGGCCAGATTTGTATTATTAATTAGTTTAACTTTCAATTCGTTTAATTTAGAAAAGGTTGAAGTATATTATTCCATGAATATATCATTTCTCTTTCAAACTAAGCTTTTACCTACGTTCAAGTACCGTATTTTTTCTTTTTACGTGGGGAAATGCATTTACGAATATCCGACTGCTGGGAGAAGCAGACGGGTGATGTCACGGGCTAAAGGTACCGACTAAAATCCCATGATTTTGCTTCGTCGTCGACTATTGACGTGGGGTGCGGGACCGCACACACATTACTCAGCAGGCCCATCGAAGCCGCTGCCTACCTTGCGGTAGACCAACCTCGAGGGAAGTCACACAACTCTCTCTCTCCTTCGTGTGATAGCCCGGAACATCCTATCTCTAGTGGGGGTTGGTTGCCCCCGCATCCGACTCCTCAGGCTCTCTAAGTGGAGACAGAGTGCGAACTCGGTTCCGTGTCCGCGCCCTCCGGAGTGGAAGGAAGAGAGGCTCTCTCGTCCTCTCCCGCTCCTCTTCCTGCCTCTGCAAGGTGGCAGTCTCGCTGAACGTGGCCACCGCCCCCATGACCCCTCGTTGCCGAACATCTCAGCAATGATAGTCGGCAGGTAGAGGTCTGTCACCACGACCGTGACTATTGATCGCCGCGGTTCGGCTCTTCCAGGGCATACCTCCAACGCATTACAATGCTTTGTTCATAGACTCAATATTTATGGCAACGCTTTGTCGTTACTATTTAAAATTGCAGTCAGGGACAAATATCAATGTAAGATTTACGCCAAATGACGATGTTAGATCAGATATTCAAGCAGAACTTATATGAGGATTGTTGATCAAATATGGCCTCATTTTTTATAAAATAACACATATTATCGGCTAAATACTGTTGAAAATTGGGATATTGAATAGCTCCAATCAATGACAATTCAATTAAATATCTAAAAAATCTAGATTATTTATTAATATACTAAGAAAACTTCCTTTTGTTGTGGTTCCTGATAGCAGCGACGATTATAATTGTATGATTTATCATTGTTTGATTCGACCCGAACTATACTGTACACTAAGGTACACCTGGACCCGATCCTGAACCACTGTACCCTACTAAAGGCACACTAGATCATATCCTAGTTTATAAAAATTATAAAGGACTCGAAAACTGCAAGGCTAAAAGTTAATCCATGACTAAAATTTAGTAACTTTAGCTGTCTAGAGAGACGAATTACTTAGCATTCCATGGATTCACCGTGCGGATGCCGGATCCATAGCGTTGCAGAGGAAGAGGCCCAGGTCAAGGTGCCTGGGACTTGCAACCCAGTGAGTAAGGTTAAGGGGCCCCTTTATGATGCATCAATTCTCCCTTCCACCACTCGAGCCTCCTCCCGTGCCCAAACAAATTTGGTAAAATTCTACTAATGCATGTATAATAACTATATACAGGCATTAGTAGGATCTATAATGTATAATAACTATAGTTAGACCGTTATTTTCATCAGGTTAATGGTTACACTTAAACAGAAAAAAAGTCATCCATTGTAACCACATTGACCCGACTTATTCAATTATCAGGCAAAAAAGAACTTTCAACGTCTACAATATTGCAACAACAGGAAAAAAATGCTTAAATTTTATTAATTAATGCTAAAATGAAATAAGAAGTGTTTTCGATTATTATCGTATTATATACTTAATTCGGTATTCTTAAGAGTATATGTACATACATATCCATCTTCTTTTCCATTACATCCACCCATTTTTTATGACACCATAATTTCACATTTTACGACTCTATAGCTGACTTTGATAAAAATTCTTACATTGTATAAAATTACCTTAACGCTTTTACGCTGCTTTCTGCAGAATATTATGAGAGGATGCTTCGCTCTTGTACAATGTTTTATATCGAATTTGCGTATTTGCACGGCTTTAACATTGGTGGTATAGTTAGGTAATACTTATGTCATACTTTTTTTTTAACAGAACAAGCTTTAGTGTCACCTGATGTTAAGCGGACTAACCTCTGCCTATAACAGATGCATTTCGTCACAAGTCACGAATTGCACTGCGCCACTCACCTTGAGACATAGTTATTAAAGTCTCATGTGCCTGTAATTTTACTGGCTCTCGAGGACTGCTGCCGGAAGGTGCTTGGCGACAGATTTTCTATTTGAGGGTGATCGCTAGCCAGGCGAGCATTCGCAAAATGCCCTTCCACCATGCGGTGAAGCTCAAGCCCGCGGCGGAATTCGAACCATGGACCTGCTGCGTGGCAGTCCATAGCCAATGCCACTGAGTCATCACTGTTTCAAAAAACTTATATTATAAGCTACGAATAAATATATGTAAAGAAATGTAAGTATAGCTCGAAAACGGCAGAACACAAAACTTACCGGGCGGCGGCGCGGCGTGGTTTAAAAAGTGAACAGAGCGGCGCAAACACTTCATTCCTAAGTGCCAGATCAATTTCACAATCCAATTGAATTTGGAAGATGAGAGTGTTTGTTAATTTTGAACTGGATCAGTCCGAAATTAAAGAGGTAACTAACTGTATGTTACACTTCTTTACATATTTATTTTTACTAATAAACTTCAAAAGAAAAATTTGACTAACGTCGACGTTTCGAACAAGTTGCCTTAAACGTGGTCACATGATTGGAAAAGCGTGTGTCATACATTTTAAAAGCAGCGGGAGCTGTTTTTTTTAACTAAGTTAAGCTAGCTAGGCGGGCATTAGCAAAATGCCCCACCAGCATGCTATAACGACTGTCATTCTAAGACAAAAACCAGGACCAACGTGCCCTCCGAAGCATGGAAGCGCCCAGTAGTAATGCCACTAGCGGTCACCCATCCAAGTCAAGACCGCGGCGGACGTTGCTTAACTTAGCTGATCGGTTAAGAACGGCTAAGCAAACCTCGCTTAAATAGGTAGGTATATCAATAAACACACAATAAACAAACACCGGTCAATGTACTTTGTTAACAGAGCTCCCATGTGAATCATTTGCACTGTGGTGCATTAGTTCAACACATACATAGTCCTGACACTTCATACAAGTCTAATTTCCTTCACGCATACAACTTTAGACCCTATCATGACAAAAATATAGCCTTTAATTGCGTGGTTTAATTCATAGCTCTGTTAGAACTACCCTCACTGGGACAATTTCGATATTAGTCTTTTGAGCTTCTGGAATAAGGTGGAAAATGTTTTGATGTTCGAAGTTGAAGGCACTTTAGTGCTTAGGTGGGGCGTGACATGGCTGACTGAATTAGTTCTCTGGTAGCATCGTCATGTCGAAATTTGATTGATGGTCGCTGATCTGGTTATTGGAATGAAAACTGAAATTCAAATTCAGTTTTCTTGTCAATTTGTTCGCGTGCGACAAGCGGCTGTATTTTGTAAGGTACTGCAAAATTTTAAAAATACTACTAGGGTAGTCAATTTGGCCTCGTTGATAAAGGAAGGTGGCGCATGGCGACCCCTCCTGATGCAATGGTCCTCCGCAATGGCTCCTGCGGTCCTGCGGGCGTACCGCTCGGCTTGTATGGCGCGGTGTTACTTTCATTTATGTGTGTCCGCTACACGAAAGTTCTTGTGCCGGCCTCCCACGCTGACGATGACTGTAATATAAAGTGAGTACCACTTAAAAAAAATGTATAGAAAATTTCATTAATTAAAAAAGCATATGCTATCTCCTCCCGCTTCGTTTTTTTTATTGTTTATAGGTAAGCCTTTGATCACAATCTCACCTGATGGTAAGTGATGATGTAGTCGAAAGTTTAACAGGCTGAACTTAGAATTACTGGCTCTCAAGGACAGCTGCTGGAACACACCGTTAGTGGCTTGGCGACAGATTTTCTACTTCAGGGTGGTAGGTGGGTAGGGAGCTAGCCAGGTGGGCATTCGCAAAATGTCCTTCCACCATTCGGATACTAAACTATATACTTTATTCCTCATGTATAACATAGGGATATTCGACAAATCCAACACAATATAAAAAGTAACTGCTCTTATAAGACTTTAGGTCCAAAATTAGGCGATTTTTATTTTATATATATAAAAGAAGGTATGCGAAATATAATGTTACAAAGAAATGCAAAATTTATGGTTTCCTTCCTGTAAATTTAGCCTATAAGGTATACATTGGCTTCTTTACATTGTATTTCTCAAGAGAGATATACCTATGTATATTGTGTTCCACAAAAACAATGGTAGGTTTATTACGTCTGGCTTCTTCGATAATTAGTAAACATTATATTCAGTGCCTGCGGATCCCACTCTTGTGATATACAATACGCTGACAAGCAGAAGTATTTGGGGTTCTGTGGAGTGTTATGATATAGTTCAATAATATCAGTAGAGCAGGTAACTACTATTTGTAATTTTATATAAAGAAAACCCTATCAAAGTATTTGTATACTCTGGTTTGGTGGTTAGGTAACGATGTAGTCTAAAATAGAACACCTCCACTTAAGTATGAAGTATAACATGGCAAAATACTAAACATTATAGAGTAGCGCACATTGTTATTTTTGTCTACACATTTTAATAAACTTATCTTTTTATGTATGATATGTTTTTGCTAAATCGTTAAATAACATACAAGCGGCAGACTTGGTGTCATTATCCATATTCTTACGCCTTATGCGTTGTTTTATGGACTATGTAAATCAAATAAATAAATAAAATCAGCAAAGTGCGGGTTCAACTCCCGCCAGCGGAGATTCTTGAACTGTACAAAGAAATAACGATCTAATTTTATGTAAGTACGAAACCTTCGGTGTGTGAGGTCAACTCGCCCTTGGCCGGTATTTAAGATATATCCTAGGGTACAGCCGACAAATATCAATGCTAAAATTTATTCAAGAAATTCATGCATTGATATTTGTAATAAATTAAAGCATTGATATTTGGAACACATATTTTAATATTTCATAAACATTTTGAAGCGCTCGTAGCGAAGTTTACTTAACCGATTAGCAAAATGAAGCAACGTCCGCCGCAGTCATGACTTGGATGGGTGACCTCTGTGACATTACTACTGAGGGCTTCCGTGCTTCGGAGGGCGGTGGTCCTGGTTGTTGTCTTAGAGTGGCAGTACGAATGCGCGCCTGGCTAGCAATCACCTTCAAGTAAAAAATCTGTTGCCAAGTTCCTAACGGTGTGTTGCGGCAGCTGTCCTTGAGAGTCTTGTCCTAAAAATTTACTGAAACCAAATTCATGGCTGGACATGCTTGAGAAATCTTCGTATTTGCCATCAACTTTCTTCCTGACTCCATTAAAGCAGTTATAAAGATTTAGTTTGTAATTATAACATTTACAATTCATAAATAAACGAGCGTTTTCATGAGCATTATTATTAACACTTGTCGAACTGATTTTGATACCTAAGTATTTGAAGTGTCGTATAGACAAAAGCGAAGTGCGAAACTTAGAAGATTGTCTACTCATGATATACTGTGGTAACGGTTTTGCTATTTACATTGTGAGCCTACACAGGATTAGTCAGCAGATCCGTTTAAACAATAGGTATTTAGCTGCCTTCCGTCGGCTTAACGACTTCTGATGTTTCCTGGCCTTACCTCTTCATTTTGGTTAAGATAATCACAATCGTAGCGAATAATAATAAATACTGTATAAATATAACCTCTTACTTCATTAACCAATAGTAGTTTAAACTAGTAGCAAATTGACACAGCAATATCCGCAGATTGCTACTTGCGTTTTTTTTTTTTTTGTTAGGTTAGCCTTTGACCACTATCTCACCTGACGGTAAGTAATCATGTGGTCGAATATGTTATTCAGGCTAAACCAGAATTACTGGATCTCAAGAAAAACTGCCGGTACACACCATTAAGTGCATGGCGACAGATTTTCTACTTGAGGGTGGTAGCTAGCCAGGCGGGCATTCGTAAAATGCCCAACCACCATGCTATATAGACTGCCATCCTAAAACGACAACAGGGCCCGACGACGGCTTAACGTGCCTTCCGAAGCACGGAAGCGCTCAGTAGTAATGTCACCAGCGGTCACCCATCCAACTCATGGCCGCGGCGGACGTTGCTTAACTTTGCTGATCGGTTAAGAACAGCTAAGCAATCTTCGCTACGAGCGCTGCAATAAAATAGAGATCACTTGGCTTTCGTTTCGTTAGCTGCCGAAAACAAATGCTTTGCGACGGATTTTCTACCTGAAGGTGGCAGTTAGCCAGGCGGCATTCGCAAATGCGCTACTACCATCCATTATATATATTACCATCCATAATAACATTTTGGTACACATATATAGTATGCTGTTAGGTGAGTCTTCAGCCAATTAGCAGACTATTTTTAACCAATAGTTATTAATTGCGCCCCAACGGCTATAATATCGTTAAATATTGGTCCTTATATTTTAAAATGGCGGACATTGGCAAACCTCCAAATGGAAAAGGTTTACAATTCGGCGCACGATGAAATTTTCTCACTAAAATTGACTCAGTTGTATTAATTTCTTATTAGCTTGAGCTGCAGTTAAAATTAAGTCCAGTATAGCTATCCCACTAAATGATTCTAGGTTAGCCTGGATAAAATCTTGGACTACATCATCGCCACCATATTATCAGGTGAGATAGTGGTCAAAGACTACCCTATAAGGCATAAAAAAAAGATTTAAACTCAAATGCTTTATAAAGTGGTCTATTTTAATCTTACGTCCTTCAATATAGTCGGTATTGCTGTCATGGTCAGTCGTTGAAACCTATAATAATAATTTACTTCCATAAACCCTGTTTTACAATAATTCATTTATATCAATGGGCTTCCCACTAAGATTCCTTGTTATGTTTTATTTTCCCTGTTTTGTTTTTATTGTTTTCATTAAGCTTCCTTCGTAACGATTTTTTATGCCCTGTTGCTTTGTCACATCGTAATGGGTCACTAGGAAATCTGTAATTATAATTAATGTTAATCCTGTATTTACATAATCACTAAACTGAAACGTTATTGCAATAAAAAAGTAATATTAACAATGTCACAATAGTTACTGATATCTCAAAGGTAATATTATCATTCTTCTGTCCAAACTCCAAAATCAATTAGAATCGAGAACGTTTTTAACACTATTCTTGCTTCATTTGACAGAAAAATTGGAACAATGACCGTGCCACGTAGTGTACCTTCCAAATTTTTATATATTTTCTCACGATCGAGAATTTCAAGGTTTTTCTAAAATATTAATGTAGTATTTACTTAAAATTTTTGTTATTATTAAATATGGATTCCTGATGAAAGTAACGCTTGAATGTATTCATAGTATGCAAATACTACTGTGCTAAGGCGTAATGGGCACTGTAAAAAATAAAATAACTGCACAAAACTATTCTTTATTGTTTATTATTCTTCAAAACAGTTTTAACAAATACATACATAATTACAATATACCTAGTCATATCTTATTCTAATAAACATATATACATGTATGTTCAGACAATGGGTTCCAAACTAGGCGCAGCCTGTTTCTTGGCAACCCATAACCCATGAAGTGTTTTAAATTTTATATCCTCTCACATTAAAAAACAATGTTTAGGTCAAGTATTCAGAAACATGGATGCGCTCGTAGCCAAGTTTGCTTAGCCGTTCTTAACCGATCAGCTAAGTTAAGCAACGTTCGCCGCGGTCATGACTTGGATGGGTGACCGCTAGTGACATTATTGCTGAGCGCTTCCGTGCTTCGGAGTGCACGTTAAGCCGTCGGTCCCGGTTGTTGTCTTAGAATGCCATTCATAATAGCATTATGTGAATGCCCGCCTGGCTAGCTACCACCCTCATGTAGGAAATCTGCGCCATGCACCCTAATGGTGTGTTCCGGCAGCTTTCTTGAGAGCCAGCACTTCTAGGTTAGCCTGAACTACATCTTCGACCACATCATCACTTACCATCAGGTGAGATAGCGGTCAAAATCTAACCTACATGGAATAAATAATAAAAAATCGCTTACATTTGCGTGAGATAGTGGTCAAAGGCCTAACAGCAATGAATAAAAACTGTGGGACTTGTATGTGATATTGTCGTAAAATATGCTAAAAATAAATTCTATTTCTATCAATCTGCTTTTGTTTTATGTATTTATTGTTAAAAAAATTATATCTACACCTTAAATACTCAACTGTTACATTTCAACAACTCAATTTAGTAAAATTTCTAATTGAACATTTTAAATATTCATCAATTTCATCATTGCAAAGGGATGGATTCATCTCCATCACAAAGTTCAGGTTAAACGTCTCGTTAAAAGCGGCCTTTTTATCTCAAAGTGATTTTATATAGACTGAAACAGTTTTAACAATATTATCGTCTACATTGAAAGTATTAAATAATATAATATTATTGATGCTAGTACAACGCTTTTATATAATCACATCCATTAGTTTAATGTAAATCATGTTCGTATTTATTCTATAATATTCTTGGTAATAGCTCGTGTTTTCTTAGGGACATTATCGGGTTCTGTTCGTGTAGGCAAAATTAACACGCGATTCAGTTTTCAATTTGCAATTATCCAGATTACATTTTGATTTATTACTTTCCTTTATATATTTTGAACTTTTTGAAGCAGTGATGGCTCAGTGGCATTGGCTATGGACTGCCGCGCAGCAGTTCCATGGTTCCCGCCGCGGGTCTGAGCTTCACTGCATAGTGTAAGGGCATTTTGAGAATGCCCGCCTGGCTAACGACCACCCTCAAGTAGAAAATCTGTCGCCAAGTACCTTAAAGTGTATTCCAGCAGCTGTCCTTGAGAGCCAGCAATTCTAAGTTAAGCCTGTTAACACCTTCAACTACATCATCACTTACCATGAGGTGAGATTGTGGTCAGCAATCAAAAAAAAATTTAGTAATAAAATAGGTATTTCTCGTCCCATGACGACTAGAATAACCAAACACATGTAATTGCTCATCTGCCATAAAAAACTACTTGCCTTTATCTACTTCATCAACAGCTTTAAAGTCCTTTGAACAAAAGTCTCTCCATTAGGGCGGGTTTATCATAAATGTCACGCTTGGCTGGCGTCTTGTGAAACGCAGTGTAAGATGGCAGTTCTTGGGAAGGCACTGGAAAAATCCCTTCCTCGTTTTAAAATATTCAATTCTAATATGATGATACTAAAAACACATGCTTATAGGTTCTCTTTCATAGGAATCTCTATATAAGTTAGAACTAGTAGACACTGTCACTCTTGGTCCGCGTTTGATACCTTAAACCAACAGTCTGAAACTTGTAGGTTTATTCACGGCTTCAAAGTTTGGAAGCCGCAGCGCAGGTTAGGGCGTGAATTAAACAGGTTCAGTTAATAGACAATATCATGGTTGGCATTTTGAGGGCAGCTTTTAGTAAGTTAATGCAACACCACCCTCAAGCAGATAATCTGACGCTAAGCACCTAACGGTGTGTTCCGGCAGCAGTCCTTGAGAACCAGTGAAGTTACAGGCAAATGAGACTTAACAAGTATGTCTCAAGGTGATGAGCGCAGTGCAGTTCGCCACTTGTGATGAAATGCATCTGTTATAGGCAGAGGATACCGCTTAACATCAGGTGGGCCTCGTGCTTGTTCCGTCAAAGTAACATAAAAAAAACACAATTTAAATATAAAATATAACTTAAGGTGCGATGACAATACCCCGTGGGGTCCCGGGCTATGATTGTACTACCTTATGTTTTCCCTTTGGAGTCGTAATAGGCGACGAGCAAAAATGAACAGAAGGTGAACAGCAGCGCTTTCTGACTATCTGCCAATGTACACTGCGATCCCCAAGACGCCTGTCAAGCGTGGTGATTATGGCAAACCGGCTGAGGATCATGATACGTAAGTACTGTCCCAAACAATAATAAATTAACTTATCGTAAAATTGAAAAAAAAATGTTTTTCTGTTAGGGGGTTATTTTACACAATATGTCTCCGTAAGCTGTGAATTGATTGGAATTAACTTTTTAGTTTGATTTAGTGTAAGCCCGAAAAAAAAAAATTATTTTCCTTCAAACCTCAAAGGGGTGAAATTAGGGTTCAAAATGTAGAAAGAGGGGGCCAATCAGCATGGTAATTTGCATCAACATTGTTGATATTAAATATATGATCATTGTGTATATGTATAATACATTTTATATATACCGCCTGGCTAGCGGCTACCCTCACGTAGAAAATCTGTCGCCAAGACCAGTGTGTTCCGGCAGCAGTCCTTCAGAGCCAGTAAAATTACAGGCACATGAGACCTAACGGCTGTACGTCTCAGTGTGACGGACACAGTGCAATTCGTCGTTGACGAAATGCGTCTGTTATAGGCAGGGGTTAGTAAATATAAGTACCAAGTTGCTGTAGTATATACACGCTACGCTTTGAAAAAATAGATCATAGTATTATAAATCATAAATTACAAAGAGTTGGCATAAGGGGGCAGGTACTGAGGTGGTTGGCTTTATATATCAACAATCGTTCACAAACGGTATAGCCCTGGAAAGCTATATGTCTAAGTGGATGTGTGTCCCTAGTGGCGTCCCACAGGGTTCCCTTCAGGGACCTCTCCTGTTCCTGTTATTTATTTCCGATATAGATTCCTGTTTTCAGAACACCTCTTTGATTTGTTTTGCGGACGAAAATTCTAAAAACCATAACGAACCATAATGATTGTTTGCTTCTACAACAAGATTTGATTATATTTGAGAATTACTGTCGCACAAATAAATTAGAACTAAACGTTGACAAATGTACAATTATGACCTTTTCCCCAAAAACCGAGTCCGATTATTCCTTAAAAAGTCATCACTTAAATCTCTTAACTGAAATTAGGGACATAACTCCAAACTTATATTTCAAAACTATATTTCGTTCATAGTTTGCTAGGGTCTTAAGTCTCTAGTAATATTTCTATATTACGAGCCTCTAAAGACTTTAAAATATTCAAAAGCTTTAAAATTGTATATACTACCTACATTTGTACGCTGTCACCTTGAGTAAGCGTCCCAGGTCTGGAACCCGAGATACGCTTTTTATATTGACAGTCTGGAAAGCGTTCAACGTAAATTTCGAAGGTTACATTTTCGGAGCTTTACTAAAGATTTAGGTAAAGATTACCTAAAAAGTTGTTACCTCCACCATTGACTTGACACCCTGAACTACTTTATAAAATTAATTTATACACACTTGCCAGTGCCTACTCCTTTCGTAATAGTCCGCTGTTTTATCTTGCTTTCGTTACTATCAACTACCGCAAGAACAGTTATTTGTACCGAGCGTGCAAAACCTTCAATGTATATAACAAATTCCTTGATATCGTCATTTTTGCTATTAGTCTGCCTTCATTGAAACGGCAACTTTACAATGCATTCTTTAATTCACACAAGTCATCGAATTATTTAGTTATATTCTTAGAATAAAGGTTTTATGTTCTGAGGTTAAATTGTATAATATCTACTTAGTGAGTGCGATATTACCTAAATAATTACATTTGCTTTATACATGTTAAGCTTATATTCTGTATCTATTTCATTACATCATTACCAGGACTGTTATTTAACCATTTTACCTCTATATGTATGTTTAGACTTAAATAAATAAATAATGATGTATTGTCAAAACTTATTCAGCTATTACAATACATTGCCTTAACAAAATGTATATGACATGCGAAGGTTTGATTATTGGACACAAAGATTGTATATAAGAACCTGTGTCACCTGAGCTAGTATTTAAACTGTGTTACAGGCGACAAAGCCCTCCGTTTGTAGGAAACTATTTGTAAATGACTTTTTAATTTTATATATTTATTTACCTATTTAAGTAATGTACTGAGATATATAAATAAATAATTAAACTTTGAAGGTTGGTATGCGGGGGTTTACATACATAAGGCTGAAACAACGTAAATTATCCACCTATTATATCAGGCAAACACCTAAATCGCCTGTGTTAGTATTAATATTGAATGTAAAACAAAGTTATCTTTGTATCAAAAATGTACGTAATCAATGATTTCTAAACATGCAAAAAAGCGATAAAAGAAATGTACTTGGATTACTCGTGTAAACCGATTGGTGTGATTAATTTTGTTATGGATTCGGACTGATATCTTTTAAATTTTATGTACAATTTGGACTGTTTTGAACTATGAATAAAAAATAACAATAGTTATACGTTTTATAGTTATGAAATTAAGTGAACATTGCTACTATACTAAATTGAGCTTTCAATTTCTATCAACTCTCGACTCGATTTTCATTTTTCATCGTGCATGTTCTACATATAGGTCTAAATTTTTCGAGCCTTGATTCTCTCTGACAATACTCAATCAAATCCAGACAAAGCTATTCCAATTAAATCTGATTAACCTGTCAGGAGTGTAACGAGATTGAACTACATGGAACCTCTTTGTGCTGATTCTACGTATAGGAGGGGCTTGGTCTACCTACTGGGAACATACCGAGTATCCACAGCTAATATAGATATTTATCTATTCGCAGTCGCATGGCTAGCTATGGCCTCCTGCTCTAGTTCAAACAGTACTGCTACAGGCAAATGGGATTTGAAAGTCAATATCTCGGTTGGAAAATGCAATACAGTACAGCCCTGTAAAATAAATAAGTTCTTCTTCAAATTTCAAATTCAAATTTGCATTTATTCATTTAAAGTAAATCGTTCAAATTTGCGGCTCTACCTACCAAACTGAGTATATAAACACTACTAAACACCCATATAGGAACAAGATTTAATCAACATGAAAGATGGAATCATACAGGACATAAACACAAATGTGAATATAAAATTTGAAAATATTGAAACGAAGTTCAGTCTACTAGAAAAAAAGATAGATGAACAACAAATTGCTATAGACAGAATGGAGCAGCAACTGAAAAAGAAAAATATAATTTTCTTTGGCGTAGCGGAACAAGAATTCTGCCTTCCCTCCGGACCTCGATAGCGAGTAGTCGTGTCGCAGAACCACGTCAGTTATTTTTCTAAAACTTTAATAAATATTGTACAAGTTTAAAGTCGTCGTAAAAAATAGGAGTGCATAAACACGAAGAAGCTACGCGTGTGAAGAAAAGCAGCTTGTCTACTGAGTGGCCATCTTGGGATATACAAAGCTCCGCCCACCTGTTGCTGCCTACATCGACGCCCCACCTGCGCTTACGCCGCCTTACATAAAATCGGCCAATAACACAGACTGCACTACTGACCAATCACACGCCGGTCAGTAATTTAAGCTTCTACGTACTTTATGAGTGCCTGGTACTTCACTTGCCTGCAAACTGTTCATATCGAGCTTAACACTTGCCTCCTGATATCAATTTTACGTAAAATTTAATTACCTTCGCCTTGATTCTGTTTACTGGGTACTTTTGGCCATTATGCATCGTACTCCCACCAAACAATCGCCAATACAAGGTTCAGCGGCAAGTTCACCTGTGTCGCGTAACAAACGCCAACGACCAAATAATTCCCCTTCGTCACCACCGGCTGTGAACTTAGATAAACAAGAAGAAATAATGGCATTGCTAACGAAAGTTCTGGCTGAAGTTAAGGAAGTCCGCAAAACAAATACGGAGATGCAAAAAACTAACTCAGAGTTAAAAATATCTTTAGAATTTTATATGAAAAACTTTGACGAATTAAATGCTCGAGTTTCTGTCCTTGAAGGTGAAAAGACGACGCAGACCACGCAGATTTTGAGACTCGAAGATAGGATTGAGGAGTTGGAAAGGAATGCAAGAAGCACGTGTTTGGAAATTAGAGGAGTCCCAACAAGACCCGGGGAGACAAAGCAGGACCTGGCAAATATTATAGAGAAGTTACATTCAAAAATTCGAGTTGAAGTGAATCCAAACTCAATAAAGGATATACATCGCATAAAAGGAAAAAAAACTGGAGAGCGACCAATTATAGTCGACTTTGCGACATGTCTTCAAAAATCAAGGACACTGCTGGCAGTTAAGAAATATAATTCCGACAACGTCACAGAAAGATTAAGTACAAATACATTGGGTTTTGAAGGACCTAAAAACTCAGTATTTGTATCTGAATTTCTAACGCCAAGAGCAAAGCGGCTTTATTTTCTGGCACGCGAAGTTTCAAAATCCAGTGGGTATCACTTCTGTTGGTTTGCAAACGGAAGAATATTAATGAGGAAAGCTGAGGGCCAGCCACCAATCATCGTCACAAGTGAAGAGCAATTAGATATGCTGAAGCAAAAAAACTGACTGATTTTCTTAGTGACACTCAACTCTATGACGTAACTCGACGTACTATTTATGTTTATGTAAGTATAGCTATATATATTATTTTAAAATCAATACTATATTACTATGTTCCTCACTCACTCAAATATACTCTCACACTAACGCATAATGTCATAGGTCAAAGTACCAGCATAAACACAAACACTCAACATATACGCCGATTTACTCGTATCTCACACTCATACATGACACACATCACCTCTTATTGGGCAAGACAAATCTGTAAAATCTATAATCTATCTTACAGATTACCAGTCATTACAAGTGTTCTTTCATTTATTTACAATGGTAATGGATAGAAGCTCAAAAATTGATTTGTGCCATTTGATAGACGACCTTTCTGTTGCCAAAGCAAAGTTTTGCGAACCAGAACTATGTAAAAATCTGATCCATACAAATAAAGATACAATTAATATACTTACTCTAAACATTAGAAGCGTCAACAAGAATTTTAACGGCCTAGAATTACTGTTGTTGAGACTTGATTTCGATTGCGATATCATAGTCTTGACAGAATGTTGGATTAAAAACAACAAACCATTTCCTGCTTTGACCAACTATAACTCTGCATACACCAAGAACTGTATAAATCAAAATGGTGGTATCATAGTCTTCTCCAAAGCTTGTTTGAGTCTTCAGATAGAAGAACCAGATTTTGCTGATTCTAACTGTATTATTATCAAGGTGGGACATAAAATAGCAATAGTAGCCTTGTATCGTTCACCTTCTTTTACTAACACTGATACTTTTCTTAATTCTTAAGACTGTATTTTAACATCTCACAAAAAGTACCCAACGATCACAGTGATTGGTGATATAAACATCGGAATTCACCCAGACAGTTTGGATAAACACTCGGCTGGGTACTTAGAATTACTCGCTAGTCATGGTATCCTACCTAGTCACAATATGTTTACTAGAGGTCACCGCTGCATTGACCATGTAATGCTTAAAAGTAAATATAAATGTACTACACTTGTGGTAAAAACTGCAGTCACTGACCATTATCCTAATCTACTGAGTATTCAAATCAAATCATTGAACTTACCTCCCCCCAAGAAAACATTGATAAAAATAGATTTAACTACAATTGCAGAACAAATAAGATCCGTAAACTTCAGTGAAATATTGCATTCTTTAGATGTCAATGCGGTAACTGATTTTCTTATGAATAATTTGATGGAAATCACTAAAAGAAACACACGAACATTCAAAGTCCCACACACGCAACGTATAATCAAACCCTGGATTACTCCTGGAGTTCTTCGCTGTATCCGTACTAGAGATAAAATGCATATTCGCTTGAAAGAAACGCCCGAAAATGAAACGCTCAAACTAACGTATTCTAGATATAGGAACTACTGTACAAGCTTACTCAAAAAACTAAAGACCAACTACCATAGAGAACAACTAAAAAACAGTAAAAATAATATTAAAAAAACATGGCAGGCAGTCAAGGACATTACATACACTAATAAGAAATTCAATACTAACGAAAATTTATTAAAATTAAAGAGTAACCCTCTTGACTCAGTAAATTTTGTCAATAGTTATTTTTCGAATGTGGGTAAATGTCTTGCTGGTAAAATTAATATAAACTCTCACAGCTATCCTCAAAAGGCTAATTCTCCACCATCGTCTCAAGTTAACTCCATCGTTTTATTAGATACGGATGAAAACGAAATCCATAATGTAATAAATAAATTAAAAAATGACAGCGCGGTTGGCTTTGACGGCATTTCAAATAGGATCATAAAGCAGTCCTCGCAGATACTGGTCCCCATAATAACCCATATCTGTAACCTGTCCATGTCCTCTGGGATATTTCCTGCAAAATTTAAAACCTCCATCGTCACTCCTATCCATAAAAGTGGTACTAGAGACAGTGTTGAAAACTACAGACCAATTTCTATATTACCGTCCCTTTCCAAGATCTTGGAAAAAATTATTAACAAACGCCTTACGTCATATTTAGAAAAATTTCAGATTCTCTCGTCAAATCAGTTCGGTTTTCGTGCCGGTCTTTCAGCTGAACACGCAGTGTCAAACCTTACACATTTTATCGTCACTGAATTAGACAGGAAAAATAAAGTCATTGCAATATTTTTAGACTTAGCTAAAGCCTTTGACACTGTCTCTATACCTATACTTGTTCAAAAACTCGAACATGTTGGAATTAGAGACAATGCTTTGCACCTTATGGAGGACTATTTGAGGGAGAGGACCCAGAGGACTAGGGTGGGTGACGTAATCAGTAATGGAGATAAAGTAACGTTTGGCGTACCACAGGGCAGCGTTCTGGGCCCTACTTTATTTCTTATTTACGTCAATGAACTGTGCAGGCTTAAATTTAATGGTGGAAAAACATTTGCATACGCAGATGATACAGCGCTTATTTTTATAGGAAAAGACTGGAAAGAGGCCTGCGTTCGAGCTGAGGCAGGATTAGGGATTGTCACACAATGGCTGCAAGAAAACCGGCTTTCATTAAACGTGGATAAAACTAAACTTGTTGCGTTTACGTGTGACCGTGGAAGGACACCTGATATAAATATAAAAATTCACTTCAATTGTAACCCGAATAATTGCAGCTGTCCGGTATTGCAAAACGTCCCTCACATAAAGTATTTAGGAGTAACGCTCGATCGCAGAATGACTTGGAAAACTCACATAGAGACTCTCAGCAATAGGGTAAGAAAATTAATATTCGTTTTTAAAAATCTCCGTGATGTCGCCGACCAAACATTAATCATAAATGTGTATAACGCACTATGCAGATCGATCCTTACCTAATGCAACACCTCTTGGGGCGGTGCAGGTATAACACACATGTTATTGCTAGAACGTGCTCAAAGAGCGCTATTAAAAACTGCAACCTTTAGAACACGTATATTTCCTACGTCTGATCTATACGAGGATTGTGGAGTATTGACGGTTCGGCAATTATACATAAAAAATGTTGTGATGGATCGTCACAGTCAAACGAGTTTAATGGAAAATGTTGAAAAAAAAAAGGCGTAAGGATAAAATTTTTCGGAGTACAAAATTCAACACAAAATTAGCTAAACATCACGCTTGTTTCTTAGGGCCATTCTTGTACAACAATGTTAACAAAATAATAAAAGATTTTGTTACATTCAACAACAGAGATGCAAAAGCGGCGCAATTTAGCTGGTTAACAAAATTAAAGTATGATGAAACTGAGAATCTTCTAAAAGTAATCGAATAATATGATGATTATTTGCCATAAAACTTCATTCCCTGCCCATGTACATACCTACTATACACACACACACACACACACACACACACACACACACACACACACACACACACACACACACACACATACATACACACACACACACACACACACACACACACACACACATATATATATTTATATTTGCCTACATCATTTATGAATAAACTGTATGTATTTGTGCTGTATGTATATGTATATAACATATTTATACATAAAAAAATTTTTAATGTCATATATATATATATCAAATTCTTAAGAACATCTTTCATATTTTGTTTATGAACCTGACAGCTACATAGACTTACCTCTTACTCACTGTGCATATGAAGGGGCAGAATCTACGACACAAGATTTTTCTTAGTGTAGGTTCTGCAAGACAACACTGTGACTATCTATGAGTATTAATGGATGCCATATTAGCTTAAACAGGATTTGTTGATATCTGTATTTAGTTACACATTTATATGATTATTTTTTGAATAAAAAATTATTATTATTATTATTATTAATTATCGTACCATGAGCTTGAGGACATAATTTTGAAGATAATTACGGAAAAAGTTAAAGTATCTTGTGACAGCCGCGATATTGAATCAGTAAGAAGAATAGGAAAACGAACTGAAAAAATCAGACCTATTATAGTAACTTTATGCACAATGGGCTTGAAGATTAAAATATTAAAAAACCGAAAATTCCTAGAAGAGTCACCAATATACGTAAAAGAAGATTTTACTCAAAAAATACTGCAGAAGAGAAAGGATTTACATGAAGAACTGAGAGCTCGAAAACAACAGGGAGAAAACGTAGTGCTTAGGTACGATAAAATAATAACATTACAAGGCAGAAATCAGCAGTCATCGACTTCTGCCCCTGCCGTACCAAAGCAGGATTCTTTTCAGATCAGAAACCAGAAAAGAAAACAAAACTCACCTCCTCCGGCTCTGCCGAAATCAATACAAAGAAACAGTTTTCATAATACTAAAAAGAATAAAACAATAGAGTCCTATATGCGAACAAGAACTAACTCGCTAAAAGGCGCTACACCTGAAACGGAAGTAAAAACAAGTGACTCTGAAACGGAACAACAATAGCAACGACCCCCAGCCTCTCTCTTGAACTCAAGGACAAAACATCAAGCAAAACAAACAAACCACATCACTCCCAATACGGCTGGTCACCGAGGGAGTAGTAGACCATCACCCTCCATCCTACAAAGACAAGAAAACAAAATATGTCTAAACGAAAAAATATACATATGTACTTTGAACGTGAGATCTCTAGTTGGAGCGGGCCGGCAAGAAGAACTAGATCATTCAATAAAAAAATTTAAATACGATATAATTGGCCTCTCAGAAAATGGATGAGAAGGGACTCATATAATAGAGCATGCTAACTACATCTATTTATATACAGGAAGAAAAAGCGGAAGAAATGGAGTCGGATTTATAGTGAGTAAGAAACTGAAACAAAGTATAATTAATTTCATACCTATTTCTGATAGAGTAGCGAGGCTAGACGTGACGGTTGGGACCTATGACCTCAATGTTATACAAGTTTACGCACCCACCAAAAGTGCATCCCGAGAAGAAACAGAAACGTTTTATCTTGATCTAAGGAGCGTATTAGAGAATGCACGACCTAATACGATCATATTGGGTGACTTCAACGCGAAAATTGGTCAACCTACATCAGACGATAGAGCAGCCCTGGGCCCATGGGGATACGGATCACGAAATAACCGAGGAGAAACTCTCATCGAATTTTGTTTGGAAAATGAACTCTACATCATGAACACCCACTTCAAAAAAAAGGTAAAATCTAAATGGACGTGGCAGTCACCTGACGGTAAAACATTCAATGAAATCGACTTCGTTATCACAAGGAAATCCCGTATACGTTTTATAGAAAATATAGAGATCATAAATACCACCCATCCAACTGACCACAGAATGGTTCGCGCTACAATCAACTTAAAAAGAAATATCTTAGCCAGAAAAAGTTTTCATAGAAAGCTTTATGACCCCACAATAATTCAAAGAGAGTCAATGAAAAATATGTTTATAAACTCTACAAAAGAAACAGAGGCTGACAAAACAATTCAAGAAACATATAATTGCCTATTAGAAAGAATAATACAATGCGAAAGTAAAACACCACGACTAGAAAAGAAAGACAGATTAGACTGCATTATAACAGAAAAAACAAGAGAATTGATAAAAGAAAGAACAAATCTAAAGAAAAAACCATTGAAAACCAAAACAGAAAAGAAAAAACTCACAAAATTATATTCAAAAATCAAAAAACATATAAAAAGAAACAAAGAAAAATATAAAATAAAAATATTTGAAGACGAACTCGACAAAAGAGGCTCTGTAAAAAGAGGAAACAAAATATACTATGTAACTAAAAAATGGATACAAACACTGAAAAATAAAGGTGTAACAACCACCAACAGAAACAGTATTTTAAAAATTGCTACAGATTTTTACAAATTACTCTACAGTACACCGAGTACCGTAAAACCAACCTGCGAGAGCACACCTGAAACACAAATAATAATAACTGAAGAAATACCTTTTCTATTAAAAACCGAAATAGAAAACGCTATAGAAAAGCTTAAGAACATGAAGAGTCCAGGTAACGACTACATAACCAATGATACCCTCAAGATACTTAAGGAGCCAATAACACCATTTCTCACCCAGCTGTTCAACAAGATTATTGCCCAAATTCAAATACCGACACAATGGGAAACGGCAACAATTACATTGCTACATAAAAAAGGAGACCAGCAAAATATAAACAACTACAGACCGATTAGTCTACTGCAGTCAACATATAAACTATTTAGTAACACCCTATTAAATAGAATAAAAAATCAGCTAGAGTCGCAGCAACCTCGAGAGCAAGGTGGCTTTAGAAAGAACTACTCTACACTGGACCACATATTCACCCTGCGACAAACGATTGAGAAATATTTGGAATACGATAAAATACTCTACATAGCATTTGTTGATTATTCAAAAGCTTTCGACACTATTCTACATGATGAACTTTGGAAAGCTTTAGAAGAACAAGGAATACATGACAAGTATATAGAAATATTTAGAGAAATGTATAAGAGAAGCAAAGCCATAGTTAAACTAGAAAGAAGCGGCGAGGCATTTGAGCTAAAAAGAGGCGTAAGACAGGGAGACCCAGTCTCACCGAATCTGTTCAATGCGGTCCTAGAGCACATTTTCAGGAAACTTCAATGGACTGATTTAGGCATCAATGTTAACGGGGAATTGCTAAATCATCTGAGATTTGCTGATGACATTGTCATAGTAACTGAAAGCCACAAAGACCTTATATATATGTTAGAAACCCTAGACTTACAAAGTAGAGAAAGCGGACTAGAAATGAATCCTGAAAAAACCTGCATCTTGACAAACGGGCAAAAAAATAACATAATAATAAATGACAAAAGCATTGGTTACGTTGATGAAAATGTATATTTAGGTCAAACAATATCTTTCAAAGGAAACTATATGCAAGAAATAGAAAGACGTATCAAGAAAGCATGGAATTCTTACTGGTCTCTTAAGCATATTTTTAAGTCCAAAATAAAAACATGCCTAAAGAAAAAAGCGATGGACTCGGTTGTGACGCCTACCCTTCTATACGGTTGCCAAACATGGCCAATAACGAAAGAAATTATTAACAAAATACAAGTTTTCCAAAGGGCTGTCGAAAGAAGTATGCTAGGCATAAAACTAAAAGACCGAGTTAGATGCATAGATATACGGGCTAAAACGAACGTTATAGACGCAGCAAAAATGGCTTGTCGCCTTAAATGGCGTTGGGCTGGTCATATTGCTAGAACTTCCGACAACAGGTGGAGCGAGAGAGTGCTGTACTGGTACCCCCGCGGAGACCGCCGCCCGCCCGGCCGACCGCGCCGACGCTGGGCAGACGACATCGTGTCTGTTGCCGGAATTACTTGGACACGACTAGCACAGGATAGGAATGAATGGAGCAAGATGGAGGAGGCCTACGTTCAAAAATGGACATCCCAAAATGAATATTAAATATTACAATTTATTAAATAAATATATCTACGAATTATGTACTAAGTAATGCATGCAAAAATAAATTACCTTTAATTAATTATTTATATTTATCTTAATTTAATTTTACTTATGTTTTCAATTGATATGGGAAATAAATGGCTATTATTATTATTATTATTAAACACCCGTATTTTGATTGGTAGTTCCTTCCCTATAATTTTACAGTCTTGTACGTATGGTCATTAAATGGATCTAATTTTAATCTATGATTTTTATCTATGAATATACATTCGAATCATTATAATATCTCAATCATTTCTAAATAATTAATGAATTAAAAAAAATATTATTATTACTATTTGGCTCAAAGAATAAGCATTGCAATTCAACGGGGCAATGCTGCCAGCATGCTGGGCACGCTGCCAACTGATAGTGGGCTAGAGCATTTGGGCTGCCTATGAGTCCAAATGCTTTTATTGTAGTAGCTGTTGTGTTGTATATAGTTTGTAGTATTTGGTTAATAAAGGTATACCGCCGTTTAAAAAAAAAAAAAAAAAAAATATAGTAATCACCTTAGAGCCTGTATTGGTATTGAATTATCTGCCAAGCAAATAATATTGGGAATGTGTTTTGAAGCTTCAAATACTGCTCTGCTAATGAAAATTCTAACATTTCATATTTGTTATAACTTATAACACATCAGTCGTGCTTTGATTAAAATAATCTGAGACCGTAAATTTTCCCATATCCAACTGAAATCGCGTCTGTATTAAGTATTGATTGCGTATAACTTATGGCTTTACGACAGAGCTATCCAATTATCTTAGAAACTCGTTATAAACAAACCTCCCCCTTTTTCCATCGGACGTCCAGACAAACGGAGAGGCGCCATCCGTACATGGTTGATATTCCCAGGGCTCGTACGAAGCGCTTCCCTTCCACTTTTCTCGTGCGCACTGCGGAGGAGTGAAACTCCTTACCGTCGTCAGTTTTTCCCGATGGATACAACATGGGTGTCTTCAAATCGAGACTAAATAGGTTTCTTCTAGGTAAGCGTGCTCCATCTTAGATCACATCAATGCTTAACGTCAGGCAGGGTGTGGTCAAACGGGAACCTATTATGATTAAAAAAAATAAAAAACCCTAATCAATTCAGGTAGAAATTCATGTATATTGGTAACATCATTAATTATTACAATGTCGGTGCTTCTCCGGCGAATGCTTTTTCTGCAGGCATTGTGTTACTGTTCTACGGCTACCAAGCAATAATGAAGTCAACTTAAAATAATGATATATAACTAATGATATATAATATATAACTCTTTAATTAAACTCTTTAATTCAACCTTACCCCAAGATGCTCTCTATGAGCATAACATCAAAGGCTTCGATAACGAAACTGAAGCCATGAAAATTTCAAAGTTTCGTTAACAAGACTTTACAATAACAATGTACGTAATATAAACGATGTGTTGTTTTTCCGTTATTTTGCAAATTTTCTTCTCAACTCCAAATAACTTTGAAACATTGTTGGTCAAGACGTTTGACATTTGTTTTTCTCATACAATACATCTTTCCTGTTTATCGAATAAGAAATTCTGTTATAATGAAAGAAATGTGGCAAGAATGGTGTGCTTGTTACCTAAGCAATCAATTGCCGTCATTTACCTAACCCTTGTTGCTTAAACAGTGGTTACCATATTTTGCAATCTTTAACTCTCCTTTCGGAAGCGTTGAAAGTCGCTTCTTACGACGCCTACGGGTAGAGATGGGGGGGGGGTAACATTCTAGCCCGGCACCCCCGGGGTATCGGCGTGAAAAGCACATACGGGAGAACACACACCCGAGAAGTCATATGGTCTATTATCTCTATAGTTATACATACATTAAATATTAAGCAATGATGGACGAGCGGTCATAGCTATGTACTGCCGTGCCGCAGGTCTTTGGTTCGATCCGAAAGCGCTTGTGTGAATGCAGCATTTCTATGCCTAATAGGTTTAGCCAAATGAATAAACTTCATCACCATTAGGTATGTTAAGGTTGGGGGTCATTTCGCCCGCGTCCGTAGGTTTACCCTCGAGACCCTACACGTGATCCCTGGGTGGTGCTAAATGGGCGAAAAAATTCTGGTGGTAGGCTTCGGCCGCGGCTTGTCACCACCCATCAGACGGAGCCATGTCGCCAAACGGCCTAGTCGTGTTCCGGCATGATGTCTGATGAAGCCACACCGAAGGGCGGGTCGAAACAGTTGCGTCATCGAAAACGACTGAATTTACACACACAGCATGTTTGTAGCATCCCGATGGCTAGTTCCGGAGAGCAGCGGGATCCGAGGCACGGTTCTCCGCTGGCCGACCGCAGATAGTAGGGGGGGATACAGGGGGTAGTAGCCCAAGTAATGTGCTAGCCACACACGAAAGGCTGCCCCGCCATCTTGCGAAAAATCCCGGGAATGCGCCATCGTGCCGGTTGGCGACCGGAAGAGAGGACCCGATGGACATTCTTGGGGGGGCTCGGGCGTCCCCGCGGTCTCCGAGCTAGCTATCCCTTGATGCAGCATCTTGCGTGTGTGTGTCTGAGTTGGTAGGTGATGCCTCGTTTCACTGCCGCCCTTCTATACCTCACTCTTAAATGTATGAAAGCAAGAATCAAGAAAACGGTTTCACAGCGGATGCACGTCCTCTCACTTAAAGTGCATCTCTCTAACATCCGAGGCCTGCACTCAAATCTCAGCCCAGTCCATCATCACCTCGAGACTGCGAAACCGCACCTCTTGTTTTTAACGGAGACGCAGATCAGATGTCCGGATGACACGTCATATTTGACATACCCTGGCTACGTCCTGGAGCATTGTTTTAAACCACGTGCCGGGGCGTGCGTATTTATTCGAGATGACATCTGTTTTCGGCGTCTCCGTAATCTTGAAGATTCCAGATTCTCTGTTCTGTGGATATTGGTAGAAACCGGTGTAGAGAAAATTCTTTACGCTGGAGTATATCGATCGCACACCTGTAACCAGGAGATTACCGATTTTATGGACTATCTAAGTGTGACGGCGGATATAGCTCAACAACGGTACCCTTCTGCTCAACTTGTGTTACTGGGGGACTTTAATGCTCACCATCACGAATGGCTATTCCCATACCAGGACACCAATCACGCTGGGAAAGAGGCGCATAAGTTAGCCCTGACCTTAAACCTCACCCAGCTTGTCAATGGGGCTGTGTCCTTCTACTTGCGCGGATGCTGTGACTGATGTGCTGCGTCAAGCAATGGAGTATTTTATTCCATTTTGTGATGCACCGCAGACCAGTAAAGCAATTCCTTGGTTTAGTGTTGATTGCGGACGCGCTGAAGCGCTGAAACATGAAGCGTACTTAGCCTGGGTCGATGCTCGAACCCGCAAAACTAAGGATATTCGTAACAAGAAGAGAGCCTTTAACAAGGCTGCCAAGGCATGCAAAAAGGCTGTCAAAAGGGCACGATTCGATCACATAAGCCGTGTTGGGTCCAAATTAGCTTCTCACCCTGCGGGTAGCAAAGCATTCTGGTCCCTGGCGAAGTCGATCGAATCCAATTTCAGCCGCCCTAATCTACCTCCACTATTAAGGCCGGACGGATCATTGGCTCACACTGCCGAAGAGAAAGCGAACTTGTTCGCTTCTCTGTTTGCGGAGTCTTCACGTTTGGATGCAGCGGGCAAAACAGCACCATGTCTACCTCGATGCGAGGCATCAATGCCGGAAATTCGCATTCGTCAGACCGAAGTGCGTAAGACGCTTCGCAATCTAAACGTGAACAAGGCTAGTGGTCCGGACGGAATTCCCGCCATAGTCCTAAAATCGTGTGCACCTGAATTGACTCCTGTTTTGACAAGTCTCTTTCGCCTCTCTCTACAGACTGGTAAAGTGCCGAAATCTTGGAAGCTCGCAAATGTGCAGCCAGTGCCCAAGAAGGGCAGTCGTGCAGACCCTGCTAACTACAGACCCATTTCAATCACTTCCATACTTTGTAAAAGTATGGAACGTGTATTGAATAACAGGCTCCTGGCATACCTGGAAGCAAATGATATCTTCAGTGATCGACAGTACGGGTTTCGCCGAAACCGATCAACTGGGGACCTTCTTGCGTATGTCACTCATGTCTGGAGCGAGGCCATTGATATGCATGGAGAAGCGCTCGCCGTCTCTCTAGACATTTCAAAGGCCTTCGACAGGGTCTGGCACGACAGTCTTGTGAATAAGCTTCCATCGTATGGCTTACCCGCTGGCCTGTGCTCTTGGATTTCCGACTTCTTGAGGGAAAGATCGTTACGAGTTGTCCTTGATGGATGTTCGTCCGATCAATTGGCAATAAATGCCGGGGGGTCGGTTCTCTCTGCTACTTTCTTCTTGCTGCACATAAATGATCTGCTTAAACCCGGTATCGTTGGGTATGCAGATGACAGCACAGTTGTAGAGAGGTATATATCCGATGCGCGGGCCGGCGTTGTACAAATCCAGTCTCATAGAGAGGCGTTGGTCGAGCGAATGAATTTGGCCCTAGAGGCAGTCTGCGAATGGGGTGACGCTAATTTAGTCAAATTCAATGCTACAAAGACCCAGGCGTGTCTCTTTAGTGCTAAACAGAGTCTTTTCTCTCTCACTCCTCTCTTCCGAGGTGTGCCTGTGCCGATAACGAACCAACTCGAGCTACTAGGTGTAACTCTTACACCAAAACTCAATTTCGGGTCATACATTGAGTCCAGGGCTAAATTAGCTGCGAAAAAGCTGGGTGTTCTCTGGAAAGTGCGGCGGTATTTCACATCGGGACAGCTTCTAAACCTATATCAAGCTCAAGTCCGGTCTTGTATGGAATTCTGCAGCCATCTCTGGGACGGTTCGGCAAAGCACCAGCTCGAAGCCTTGGATTCGATAGATAACCGAGCTAAGAAGCTCATTGGTGACGATGCGTTGGTGGAGGCTAGACTCCAAAGCCTCGAGCATAGACGCAAAGTTGCTAGTTTATCGGTTTTTTACAGGCTACACTTCGGAGAATGTGCGATCGATTTACACAACCTTATTCCCTCCTCTCCTTTTTTTCATCGGACAACAAGACGCACAGGAACACGGCATCCATACATGGTCGATATCCCGAAAATACGCACAAAGCGTTTTAAATCTAGCTTTATAGTGCGTACGGCCGAATTATGGAACACCCTACCAGCGTCTCTATTTCCCGATATATATAATCTGGCAGTCTTCAAGTACAGAGTAAACAGGTATTTGCTAGGCAAGCATGCTCCACCGTCGACCGCGTCGTCACTTTCCATCAGGTGAGACTGCGGTCAAATGCTTGCTTATGATAATTAAAAAAAAAAAAAAAAAAAAAAAATTATACTCGTTTTGCGTTTAAATATTATTCCTACTTTACTAAAGCGCAACTAAACTTCCTAGTTTTGATAATTCACCCGAAACAAAGTGAGAATCCCGGGTAAAATATGGACTCTACGGGAAAATAAGGAAAACTGCGATGGACGCTGCACGTCTTACCTTAATTAATTAAAATTGTTCTTATCCAAGAGTAATAAATGAAGCCCCAGGTTGAAACCTGATGAGTTTCTGTGATGATTAATTCATTATCAATATAAATAATACCCGAGAGCTGCAAAAAAAAATTTAGGTATTGAGTCGTTTTGCACTTTCTGATTTATTTTGTAAATAGGGATAGTAGGTACGTAGCGTATGTGTTGTTGTAATACTTCTTTTTATTAATGATATGTAAGCCTTTGACCATAATCTCACCTGATGGTAAGTGATGATGTGGTCGAAGGTCGTTAACAGGCTTAACCTAGACTAGCTCTCAAGGACAGCTGCCGGAATACACCGTTAGGTGCTTGGCGACAGATTTTCTACTTGAGGATGGTCGCTAGCCAGGTGGGCAATCGCAATAAAAAAAGCCCTTCCACCATGCGGTGAAGCTCAAGCACGCGGCGGTATTCGAACTATGGCCCTGCTGCGCGGCAGTCAATGCCACTGAGCCATCAATGCTTCAAAGTCAGTAGACTGTTATACGTAGTATTATTTGCTATTATATAGTCAATTCAGGTCAATAACTGAAATAAATAAATATGAGACTGACCAAATGCGGGTTGGGCCTCGTGATATTAGTGTGTTCATACATAGAAAAAAATCATTAAGAACAAATTTCGTAGTTTTAGTCCATCCATAGAGACACTTCATAAGACATGTTTCATGGTCGTTTACAGTATTTTTATATGGTATCTTATAATATAATACACATTGTTTCGAAATTCCTACCTTATTTAGTTTTTACACGGAACTTTTTACAAAAATTGACCTACAATTTTATTTTAAGAATCGATCCCTTATTTCTTTAATTTGACTTTACTAAAAGATCTTTAAAGTCTGAAATCCCGCTCATCCCCACATGACATCCTTGGGTAAGAAAATATAATAGTGCCGTTCTGCACGCTTAAAAAAAATAATTAAGATTTCATTCTACAACATATCAAAATTCTAGTTCTTTAATTCATTCCATTTACGTAACCTTTATTTATTTATAGCTGACTAGGCTAGCCTTTGACCACTATCTCACCGGGTGGTAAGTGAAGATTTGGTCGATCGTTGCTCAGGCTACCCTAGAATTACTGGCTTTCAAGGACAGCTGCCGGAACACCCCGTTAGATGTAGTAGGTAGCTAGCCAGGCGGGCATTCGTAAAATGCCCTACTACCATACTGTAACGAATGCCATCGAGAGACAACAACCCGGACCGACGGCTTAACGTGCCTTCCGAAACACGTGCACGAGCGTGAGTAATTATGTCACTACCGGTCACCCATCCAAGTCATGACCGCAGCGGGAGTGGCTTAAGTTAGCTGATCCATTAAGAACGGCTAAGCAAACCTCGCTACGAGCGCTTCAAAAACATGTTCAATACTAGCGGAAAGATACAGTGACTGCAATATAATTCCGTATTAATTTTTGCGTATACGGGAACAGAACCCAGTATATAAAACTACACGAGGATCAACGATCTCATTCCTATAAAAATGTCATAAACTTATCCCACAGAGAATTTAAAATTCGGTGCTATATTTTGCAAGATGCCTGCAGGCATTTGACGCTCTAGACATGGCGACGAGCTCCGTCAAAGAAGTGGCGAGTCTATATTAATATAGTTCACTTGAAGCCACCAAAGACACTTTGCTAGATTTGTGAAAAACGCTGATTTGAAGTATCGATAAAACTGAATCTTATCAATTTTGTATGAATCTAAGGGCCTGTTTCAGAATGTTCGAGTAAGTTCCGGTTATACTACCCAGAACATATTTAATAAAACATAATACTTTGCGTTTCACAGTCATCGATTTAGCCTATCCATCGGTTAAAGCTTGAAACGCGCTGCATGTTAACTGTCATTTTTATCATTCAGTTATTTTATGTTCTGGGTAGTATAATCGGAACTTACTCGAACATTCTGAAACAGGCCCTTAGACTGTCGATTATATATTCTGAAATATTTTTTTAATAGTTGCAGATGTAATTATAAAACAAAAATATCATTAATAGCTAAACTAGATCTAGATTAAGTTTGTTTTCTTAGGATTTTGTTAATTCGTTTGATATTTACTGAAATGCTTTTGATTTTGTGTCCTTATTATATACTTTTAAATTTTAAACTTGGAAAAAAAATCATTACAGAAACTATCGTAGTCAAAATATTTAAGGTATCGATATGGGCACAAATGTTAGACATTTCTATTCTGTAGTATGTCGGGTGACTTTTTAAAAGTGACTTTCTAATATTGCAACATATATTTTGACCGGAAAATAGGCTAATGATACAAATATGAACTCACCTACTTAATTCACTTTTTATGAGAACGTATTGTAGTTATCGATTTTGAGTTACGGGATTGTTTCGAATGTAATTCATAGCAGATTATTTTATAAACTGAGGTCGTGGTATATGGCTCCGATTGTGCTTCAGCCCTGTTTCCAGCATTCGTTGTATACAAAAAGTCAAACTTTCCAATGGTTCAATATTATAAAAATAGGAATCGAGTACATTTTTACCATGTAACCATGGCAACCATGTTTGTATACGAAATTAGATGTATATTTCGGTCTAAAATACTCTGCTGTTTTATAAAAAAATAATAACGACTATGTTTATTATAGAATTAATGTGACTCTCTCAAGTTAGTGTATCTTATATGAAAATTTGAGTCATTAAATATGTTTATGAGCGGGATGGTTCCCCTTATGTTCCATGTTTAAAATTTAAAAAAAGACTAGATATAAATTGGCAAGATATATTAGTACTTAAGTAATTATAAAAAAATATTTTAAAAATATCCAACAAAAATCCACTGAAATTTCACAAATGGTTCTTATCCCTCAATTAGTTTTATATATGTTTCTTATCGTTTTCAGTAAATATTTTAGAAAAACTACTATTTTTTACTCCTCATATTTTCATTGAAAAGTAGAGTATTTAACACGGATGTAAGTTATCGACTCCTACTTGGACAATTACTGCATTAAGTTTAAATAGATTCTTCTCACGTTCTTATTATCAATAAATATTTTAGAAAAACAATTTTAATATTCCTCATATTCGTAGCAAAAATTGTATTGCTAGCAAAATTTATCTTTAAATTTCACAAATCTTTCTAGCGTCTCAAATATTCAACATTATTTTATTACAAGTGTTATTCATGTTATTACTATTAACGAATAATTAAAAAAATGTACTATTTTTACTTTCCTTTTTTTTTATGTTATTGTGACGGTACAAGCTTGAGGCCCACCTGATGTTAAGTGGACTAACCTCTGCCTATAACAGACGCATTTCGTCAGCGACGAATTGCACTGCGCCCGTCACACCGAGACGTCCAGTTGTTAGGTCTCATTAGCCTGTAATTTTAATTTTTCTGGCTCTCAAGGACTGCTGCCGGAACACACTGTTAGGTGCTTGGCGACAGATTTTCTACTTGAGGGTGGTCGCTAGCCAGGCGGGCATTCACAAAATGCCCTTCCACCATGCGATGAAGCTCAAGCTCTGGGCGGGATTCGAACCATGGACCTGCTGCACGGCAGTCCATAGCCAATGCCACTGAGCTATCACTGCTTCAATATATAACTGCTTTACTATCCTTATATTCGAAATGAAAAGTAGAGTGCTTAACACGGGTGAAAGTCATTAATTCCTACTCGAACTATAACCACCCTCGTTACGGTCGGGCGTCTAAATACCTCGTATGCGAATTGATTCCTTTCGACCCTTGTATTAACAATCTACTATTCTGATCTTGAATCAAACTCCAGACCTCGAGATTCTAATGCGCTTTCGCACCTTCACCAACGAGGCTTGCAGTCCCCTCTAGTAATCGCAGTCTAAATTTACACTTGTATCGTATAACCAAGTAAAAAACAACCCAAAACAATTCAGTTGAACACAAAACGTCTGCAAACCCGTAAAATAAAGATCACAATAGTCCCAGACCCTTCACAATTTATTCACTAGTTCGCCCGTAGTACCCCGATGGAATAATGCAAATGTACCCGTAAGGCATAGACAGCACACCTAAACTGGGGTTTATTGTCGTATTCGACATTTGATGGCACCCAGACACGGAACGCGGTCTCATCCAGAACTGGATTAAGGAGATTCTAGGGCCTAGTAGGCAAATGTTTGGTACGTCATTTGCCGCATTTTGAAGCGCTCGTGACGAAGTTTGTTTTGCTGTTCTTAGCCGATCATCTAAGTTAAGCAACGTCCGCCGCGGTCAGGAGTTGGATGGGGGACTGCTAGTAGCATTACTAGTGAGCGCTTTCGTGCTTCGGAGGGCACGTTAAGCCGTCGCTACCGATTGATTTCTTAGGGTGGCAGCATGGTCGCGACATCTCAACAAACCCTAGCGGGTTGAATAAACAAAGTTTGTCATTATTCCTATAAATAAAATAGAAAAATAGCATGTTAATAGATTCAGGAGATATTGTGCGGAAATAAATATTTAATAAGAACAAAACATCTTAAAAATACGTTTAGAAAACATTAAATTAGTATTAAAAATTGTGTTTAGTATAAAACACTTAAATAATATAAAAAATATATGTAGTGACTTTGTCCGCCTAATTTTGCTAAGAAGTCGACGTGAAGTCTTAAATGCCACGTAGCCTAACCAGAAAAATTTACGACGCGATTCGATTCTACACCAAGCATCTTCAGGGGTTGACTCTTGGAGCGCGTGGTAAATATATAATTCAAACGTGCGCGTGTAATAGCGAAAGTCGTTGAAAAATGTTCCGGTTTGGCTACTTGGCGCTTGTGACGTGACATCGACTTAACTTTTTAAGCGTTTATATAAATTTTTTAATTGTAGTTATTTTTTAATATATTAAAAATATTAATAGCATGTTATAAAAGTTTTTTTTCTCTTGCAACACAGGAACGTGCTATTGAATGCTTTGAAAAAAAAAAAAAACTCCCTAACCCGTCGTGTATCAAAATGAAGGCTTAAGAAACAATTCCACAAATATATGCCAAGAAAGCGCTCATGCGCAATGGCATCTTTTGCTTGGGTCCTGTTAACTACAACAGGTTACCGCAATGTCTCAGAGATCTAAACTCTAACAAATTCAAAATCAATATTAGAAATATATTAGTAAAAAAATGCTATTACAACGTGAGCGAATTCTTGACTGACAATGTATTTCTTATTGCTACTGATACCTTGATATGACATTATTAATATATATAACCTTACGACATTTTTGTAACAACAATCAATTTCAATGTTATTATTCATGTGATTATTATTATTAATGTAAATGACGGCCATCTCGCTACATTTGTGCGCCTAAAACAGGCAAAACATGTTGATGCAGACCTAGCTTAAGACCACATGCTTGTTATTATTATATGTATGCCATCGCATGTTTTCCGCAAATAAAAATTATCTTATCTTATCTTATGTAACTTTCAATTTTAATTTCAATGGAACGCTAAAACGCTTAACGAAAAGAAATAAGAAACGGTCGGTTTTTCTACTTTAAAAAATAATTTATGCATGTTACGCGGTCTATTTCTTGCCGCTCACTGTCTTAGGTAATGCTCGTGTTGGTAGTATACCCGGTACCTTTTGTAAATTAGGTCGTAAAGATGGTGAAAAGCCCTGATCTACTCCTCAATGCTGCAGCATTGAGGAGCATTGCTACGTGCATTCTTTCCCTTATCTACCTATGACGACACTCTAAGGTGGGATTTATAACAGTACATTAATACTTAAGCCGGTGCAGACCTTTTCACTGACGAAGGCACGCTTGTCCACGGTAAATTATTGATGCGCATTTGTATGGATGGGCCACAGTGATGTAAACATTACTGCTTGGCGGTGAAAATACGAATAGAAGTTCTTCCCCGGACGAACTCGCACAAAGATATCTACTGCTACTAAAGTTATACGGGCGAAACGAGCCCTATCACTATCCCACAACTTGTACATGTTGTGGCCCCTTTTACTGAAAAACTATCACGGCTATAGATTTGTGCTTTAACATAGTAATTTAACTTCATATCTAAATGTGTTTAGTGTCAAAAAAACTGCTGATAAAAAAAAATACTTTAACAATTTGTATTCATTGGATTTGGTTAACATCGCAACAGAACTAAACTCAATACTTAGATGCATCGTAGTTAATCTGCTCAATACTAGATGATACCACTCGAATCAGGTTGTAAAATAAACGCGAGCCCTCACAAGGCTCAGCTTTTTGCTAGTTTATTATTGTAATAGTTTAAATATCCACAATTAAAACCACATTGAGGCACCAGCATAACCATAAATGTCTTAAGCATAATAACAACATAATAACAAACAGGCACCTAACGGTGTGTTCTGGCAGCAGTCCTTGAGAGCCAGTGAAATTACAGGCACATGAGACTTAATAACACATATGTCTCAAGATGACGGGCGCAGTGCAATTCGTGACTTATGACGATATGCATATGTTATAGACAGATGTTAGTCCGCTTAACATCAGGTTGGCCTTGAGCTTGTTCCGTAACAACAACAAATAATACAAGAAGCGACGGCGTAACCCACGCACACTGCATTACAGCCCCAATATATTACGATAAATGACAACGAATGAAACACGAGTTGTGTTCTCACTTAATCCGAATCTGGCGACGACTTTCATTTCCTTGCCGAAACGTTATGGGCATTTTTGTGATCGAACTGATTTGATGGCTATATTAGGGCGGATTTCGATTCGAAAACTTGAATCAAAATAATAATTCAATACATATGCCGACGCATTCGCTTATTGAATTATTTTTCTTTGAGGTTGTTGTGAACCAACTTTATGTAAGCTGATTTTTTTTATATAAAACGCTGAGAATTCGAACAAATGTTTTTTTGAACTGTTTAAGGCCCTAAGAACCCTCAAATTTATCAGTATACCGCTACAGTGTATCCAATTCGTATAGGTATTTGAAAATTTTTCTATTAGTTGTAAATTTGTAAGCATATTCAAAAGGCAAATACAATGTTAGAATCAATAGTGGTGGCCTGCCAGGTGATCAGTCAGGTCGCGCCAAGTTCATCAAACAGGTAGGAAGCCCAGCGGAGAGGATGAGTGGTGGCAGTGTGGGGCTATTATATGAAATCCAAATCTTTCCCACAGGTTCTGGAAAGTTTGTGGCTTTCCGTTCCGTGTCTGTTTTTTTTTATTGCGACGGAACAAGCTCAAGGCCCACCTGATGTTAGGCGGACTAACCTCTGCCTATAACAGATGCATTTCGTCACAAGTCACGAATTGCACTGCGCCCGTCACCATGAGACATAGTAGACATAGTCTGTATTTCTAATAATTATAGGAAATACGAATGTATGGCTACCCGTTACTATTATTGGTATAATTATGTATGTATTTTATAAAATTTGATCTATTTTTATAAAATATAAATTTATATATACTATTAACGTGACTTAATCGCGTTAACAAAATAATATACATGTTTTTAAGTATGTAAACTAGTGGCTCTGTGACGTAAAGCCACGCAACTAAAAATGTTCTTTTTTCGTTTTCAAATCCCATGTTGTAAGAGTTTTAAAAAATAACTAATTCGACAAAAATAATCCATACATCGAACGTGCTCATAAAATTTTACGAAATACGGCTGACAATTGTGACTTGTAGAGGAGATCAGCTGAGTATCCGAAGGACAGATATACGAAAGCAGCTTTGCTCAAGCAGAAACAGAAATGCTTCGCTTGCGCTTCGCGCATTTCTTTGGTCAATTATTTTTTCTGGTGACTATATTTCGCTCGTAGCGAAGTTTACTTAGCTGTCCTTAACCTATTAGCAAAGTTAAGCAACGCCCGCCGCGGTCATGACTTGGATGGGTGACCGCTAGTGACATTACTACTGAGCGCATCCTTGCTTCGGAGGGCATGTTAACCCGTCGGTCCTGGTTGTCGTCTTATGATGGCAGTCGTTATAGCATAGTGGTTGGGCATTTTGCGAATGCCCGCCTGGCTAGCTACCACCCTCAAGTAGAAAATCTGTCGCCAAGCACCTAACGGTGTGTTCCGGCAGCTGCCCTTGAGAGCTAGTAATTCTAGGTTAGCCTGAAGAACATCTTCGACCACATCATCTCACCATCAAGTGAGATAGTGGTCAAAAGCTAACCTAACAGGCATATAAAAAAAACTTCTAAACTGTGGAATTTGTTGCCCGAATCTGTATATCCTGATCTACGAATAAATAAATATTTACCCCCACATAATATCTGGCGGTCGATAAGAATGAATAAGCATCTCGTAGTGTAGCATCTGAGTCTACAGCAATAAAACTATCAGTCTGAAAATTTAATCAAAACCTACGCTAATTTGAGCCAAAGATGTAATCCAAAACTAGAATGCTGAAAGCTAATTGAATTTTCTAAATATACCCGGTTCCTTGGCAACGGTACGGACGAATAGACAGACGGATTGACGGGTTTCTTTGTTAGTGACACCACGGCCGACTCGATTTTCTAAATCGAGAATATTTGGAACAGTTGCACACGGGAATTAGTTTTGGACGAGACTTCTGCGTGTCTTAGCTTATGTTGACCATTGTATTTTTTGTTACTGATAACGTTTGAATTGCTGATGGAGTTTCAAAAAAATATCTTAATATTAAATCAAAATAAATATTTTTGTCAATAATATCCCTAAAGAACTTCAAATTCTTAAAAATTAAAAAATAATGTTTTCACTTTGTAAATAAGTAGGTAGGGTTTCTCTTGAAAATATGTAACGTTTGGTATAGCAGGCTAACAATATAAGTTCATACTTACATTGTTCTTATACATACGTCAAATGAGGCATCCAAAATTAATGCGTTCCTCTTTGGTTCGTTCCACCACAATATGCTACAAAGTTTTAAACAGTGTGCCGGGTCTTTCAGGTTGTCGATGCAGAAACTTTTTGTTTAAAACACGTTTATAATGTACACATTCCTGCGTTGTAATTGGCACTTGATTATAAAAGTACGTCGAGTATGCATCCCTCTTTTTTAACAGACTTCCAAAAAGAAGGAGTTTCTCAATTCGACTTTATGTTTTTTTAAAAGTATCTTTCGCGATTATGCTGCCAATTGTGATCTGATGTTGATGATGATGTTTTTGTTGGTATAGTATACTTCCAAGCAGTGTAGTAGTTTTTAAGTTACAGTCAATTAACTGACAAGACAATATTTCCATACCTGGATAATGTAGGTAATTGCAAATTTGTTGATGGTGAACAGTATTTTAGTCGAGTGAAAAAGATCTTGTAAGCATTATACCTACATCACTAAAATGAATGAAAATATATTTTGTAATTCGCAACTGACTTCCCCGTTGGGTGCCGGGTTAGAATTGCACCTCCCCATATCATCCCTTGGGTGTTGTAAGAGGCAACTAAGGGAAAAATACTGGAAGGTGGGCAGCAGCGCCTTCTTAAGAACTGCCATCTTACACTCCGATCCCCAAGCCGCCTGCGAAGCGTAGGGATTATGGCAAATACCCTCTCAATAGGGGAGGCTGTGTTCAGCAGTGGACGAGTCGGCTGTTACAGATACAGATACAGAACTGACTCACTGAAAAGTATGAATATGCATGATTCGACTTCCACAAGTTATGAACTTGTGGAAGTCGAATCATGATAATGTGAGGTCAGTGTTTCGAATCAGGTAACGACTTCTTTAAGTTATTTGATACTTTTTATTTTGTTAAAGAATAGTGTAAAAAAAAAATTCTTTATCTTATTGATTAATTGAAGCGAATATAAAAAAAATACATTGTTTAGGGACACGATTCTTGTGGATAGGTATTAAATTAATTTATACAGTATCGGTTGAAATGTCGTGCTGTATGTTTTCATGTAAAATAGGACTGTTATTATTGAATGTGCTTCAAGTTTCCCTTTGTTTCCAGTGTCAATTCATAATTTATTTGGGCTGTCAAGTAGTCAATTTATCTATTGATATAGACACCATTGAGAGACATCACAGCTTTAAAGTATAATGATATCGTCGTCAGTAATAAAGGAACAGACGTAGAGTAGATTTTTCTTAATTATTTATCTATAGTTGATAGGCTAACCTTTGACCACTATCTCACGTGATGGAAAGTGATGATTTTGTCGAAGGTTTGTTCAGGCTAACCCAGAATTACTGATTCTCAAGGACAGCTGCCGGAACTCACAGTTAGGTGATTGTCGACATATTTTGTACTTGAGAGTGGTAGTTCGCCAGGCGGGCATTTACAAAAAGCTATAAGATTGCCATTCTAAAACACCAACCGAGACCGACAGCTTAACGTGTCCTCTCAAGCACAGAAGCGCACCGAGACCTAGCGGTCACCCATCCAAGTCATGATCGCAGTATACGTTGCTTAACCTAGTTGATCGGTTAAAAAGGACCTCGCAAGCTACGCTACGTTTTGTCGTTATTGTTACAGAATAATTTCCAGTGCCCCGTGGGGTGCCGGGCTAAAATTTCCCATTGCTACCTGTGGGTGTTATAAGAGGCGACTAAAGGTAAAATACCGAAAGCAGCGCCTTCTCAGGAACTGATAACTTAAACTGCGATCCCCAAGACGCCTGCTAAGCGTGGGGATTATGGCAAACCCCTAAACGGGGGAGTCTGTGCTCAGCAGTGAACAATACGCCTGATACAGTTATTACTTCCAGAGTCCGGACTGCTAGTGTAAATATCTTTGTCTTAAAATCACAATAACCGTCCAAACAGGGGTCCTCACGGGTTCGATGTTAGGTCATTGTACCCAACGATGTTGTAATTTTTTATAGTTTGATTTTAGCGCCCCTGGCTCATACCGATCGTCTTTATATGCATGCGAGTCATTCACCTAATGGTAACCATCGCACCTGCGAGTAGCAGCTGTAGTAATACCCACAGCCTTTGTAAATTGCAACTTATATAATATATACCTATTTCACTGCACTGCGCTAGTCACCATTAGTTTTAATTTAAAACTCTTGCGTTCATTAGTTAAAGATTTTCAACATGCAGTGCAGTTTGTGATCAACACCGCCTGACCCGCCCGCGACTTTATTCGCGAGAAACTATGTTATATCGTGAATAGGCCGAGCTTCAGTAGGGTGGGGTGGGGAAGGGTTTTTTATTGCAATTATCTTGAATCCGCCATTTTGGATTTTTGACAGATGTTTTTCGACTGCTTCCCGATTCCCTATGACATTTGGTCAAACATTCCCTGTGTTTGACCAAATGTCAATATAATGATCTTACTGTTTCCGAGATACGACATTCATTTTACTTGGCAGACAACATATAAACATATAGGTAAGATAAGAGCACCTTTGCATTTAAATACTAAAACATACAATTATAATATATGACAAACAAAGAAAATGTCCAAACGCAGTTAACAATGTACAGTGGCATGCAATAAGAAGTATACAATTCGTAATTTTAAAAATAATGTGATGTCGCTAAGTATTAATAGTCGAAGTTAACATTAACATGTGTAAAAATATTCAAATTATCCTTTGATTTTAAGATACTTCTGATTACATAGAGGCAAATAGAACACTGTTACTATTTTGAAAATTACAATGTGTATACTTCTTATTGCAGGCGACTGTACGTTACAATTTTCTTATTAATTCGTATTACTGCCAATACACAATGTTCTAATTACTTTATTGCATGACTGTACCAGGTTAATTGGCCATCATTTTGTTTCTATAGTTAAACCGCGGATCTTAGTCCGCGCTCAAATCAAACGAGTATAAACAAAATAATATTATTATCATCTTATATTTCTGCACCGGTATGATCCCATAGCCAGCTTGCATACAGCAGCAATGTGCCCCGTGGCTTGCCGGGCTAGAATTGCACCTCCCCATATCAACCCGTGGGTGTCGCCAGGCGACTAAGGGAAAAATACTGGAAGGTGGGCAGCAGCGCCTTCTAAAGAACATTTTACACTGCGATCCCCAAGCCGCTTGCCAAGCGTGGGGTTTATGGCAAATACCCCCTAAACAGAGGAGGCTTGTCCAGCAGTGGACGATCCGACTGATACAGTATATACAGTTTCTACAGCAGCAATACCGTGCCGTGTTTTTTTTTTTTTATGCCTGATAGGGTAGCCTTTGACCACTATCTCACCAGATGGTAAGTGATGATGTGGTCGAAGATGTTGTTCAGACTAACCTAGAAGTACTGGCTCTCAAGGACAGCTGCCGGAACACACCGTTAGGTGCTTAGCGACAGATTTTCTACTTGAGGGTGGTAGCTAGCCAGGCGGGCATTCGCAAAATGCCCTACCACCATGCACCATGCTCTTATGTTGAATACGCCTATCCTCAAAAAGAAAAACCTGCAACCTTGCACGTAATGCTGGTACCTACCGTGTAGTATGTTCTGGCTACTGTTCATGAAACTTACATAGTTGTACCAAAATCATCAATCATTCCGTACTTTATAGCTAGACTTCGCATGATTAGAATATGGGCATCTGTATCAGGTGTGGAGACTCAATTGATTGATGCTGATATATAATTGATCCAGGCAGTTCAACACACTTCCTACCCACACTCTGTACCGTGTCATATTCCTTATCCTCCTGTAGGCCAAACCAGTGAGCCATCGCCTGTCCCAGATATAATTCTGTTGAAGTTGGCTTAAAGTGCTATTTTGCGCAAGTATACGTTGAATACCCCGTGGGGTGTCGGGTTAGAATGTCGCCCCTATTTCTTCTCGTGTTGTAAGAGGCGACTAAAGGAAAAATACCAGAAGGTTTCTTCCCAGTTGCTTTCCAGCAACGTCTTTTGAAGAACTGTCAACTTCTTCTGCGATTGCCAAGATGCCTTCCAAGTGACTATGGACACACACAGGGCAGGAGGACAGGGCGGCGGCCCTTTCTCCCTTAATGGGGGAGGTTGTGTTCAGCAGTGGACAATCCAGCTGATACAGTATATCGTCCAGTGGAAGGCGTAAAAGGAGGATAGATAGAGAAATATAAGAAGGTGGGCTGCAGCGCCTTCAGAACATCTTATTATCATAGGGGATTATAGCGAACCCCCCTAAAAGAGGAGAGCTTTGTTCAGCGGTTGACGATATGGTTGAATATGATGATATTTAGAATGTTGTTTTCTTTCACTATAATTTGCTACTGCGCAGGGTCATGGGTTAACATCGCAACCTCCTTAACTTTACATAGAGATCTTAAACCGATCGGAGTGGAGGGGCCATCGATCTTCATGGGCCTTTGGAAATTCTACTGATCACAAGAAATCATGATTACTGCTCATATTGTTAATGCATCTCAACGTTGAGATCGATCTTAAGATGCAGTTTTGACAGTTTTTTCATACATTAAACGTCAGAACTGCATTTTAAGAACCATCTCAACTTTGAAGTGCATTTATTTAATACGAGCCAAATCCTTTAGTGGTATCTCGATGATAGATCTTGACCAAAGGCTTTACACTATTAATAATAATAAATATTATGTAAGTATTCTAAGAAAAAACTAAATCAATATTTAAAAAAAAACTTAGTAAAAATATCTAGTGACAATTACGTCTAATTTTGTCGCGATAGTGCGCTTGTAGAGTCGAGACCTCCTGAGGAAGCTTCGTGTAGAATCGAAACGCGTCGAAAATTCTTCCGGTTCGACCGTATGGCGTTTGTGACGTAACGTTGGCTTAACAGGAAAAGTAGGCGGAATTGTCACTAGATCTATTTTTATATTTTTAAGTGTTTTATTAAAATATTGATTTTGATATTTCTTAGAATACTTTTAAAATATTTATTATTATTAAACATGGATTTCCGCAAAGTAACGTCTGAATCTATCCATTAGCTTCACCGTTACTATGAACCGGGGAGTTATAATGTTATGGGGTATTTTAAGAGTACTAAAGTACTACTAAATACTACACCCTGGTTGCACTCTCCCCATTCGCCAAAGAAGCAGACCTAGCTTACACGGTCGTCTGTGCAGTAACACATTTATTGTTGACTCAGGTTATTGTTCGTGCTTTGTAATTGCTGACTAAAACAAACTGAACGGTGTGTTGACTTTGGGATCGTTTAGTGCTTTCAATGTGTTTCTTTGTCACTATAAATTAGGTCACAAAAATTACTTTGGTATATTTTTAAGAAATGAAGTGGTTACATTTACTAGACCTGATATTGAGCTACGTCTCATTTGAAACATAGATTATGTAATAGTTACACTTTGTAATTAAACAACTTTAAACGGTTTATATCGCGTATATTTATCATTATTTTTATCCCGATGTTTCAAACACTTAGCACTGATCGTGAGGTGACTACCCACTATTAAACAACTTTTAAAGTTGTAATTTTTTTAACTTTAAAGTAGTAATAAGTAATTAAACTACTTTAAAGTTTCTAAATATGATTACAAGCACTATCGCGTGCTAAGCGCAGAGTCTTCTATGACGGTTAAAGTAATGCTATTGGAGCACGAAATTTCGGCTAGAAATAGCGTGCCCAGGTGGCCGACTGGTTTAGGCATCCGGCGCGAAATCCGAAGACGTAGGCTAGAATCCCGCCCGAGGCATAAAAAAAATTGTGCTCCAATAATTTGTAAAACATACCTTTAAAGTTGTTTAATTACTTTGTGTAATAATCGCGAAAACCGAAGACAACGTTCTGTCTATATAAACTTGTTTCAAATGTAATTGTATACTGGGTTTCCTGTCGTTTGATGTAAAAAAATATAGTGACGTGCACATGTCTGAAAAATTATCGGATAAGTCATCGTTTTTATTTCTATCTATAATCTACCAAGTTTACGTCGTATCAAACAAGAAAACTTTTGAAGCGCTTGTAGCTAAGTTTGCTTAGCGGTTCTTAATCAATCAGGCAACGTCTGCCGCAGTCAGAAGTTGGATAGGTGACCGCTAGTGACATTACTATTGAGCGCTTCCGTGCTTCGAAGGGCACGTTAAGCCGTCGGTCCCGGTTGTTGTCTTACGATGGCAGTCGTTATAGCATGGTGGTAGGGCATTTTGCGAATGCCCGCCTGGTTAACTACCACTCTCAAGTAGAAAATTTGTCGCCAAGCACCTAACGGTGTGTTCTAGCAGCTGTCCTTGAGAGCCAGTAATTCTAGGTAAGCCTGAAGAACACCTTCGACCACATCATCACATACCATCAGGTGAGATAGTGGTCAAAGGCTAGGCGCTATAAAAAAATAATAAAAAATCTGGCAAATAAACCAACGTACGTAATACGGTAGCGTTTTGTAAACAGTTTGTTTTTGTTATCAGTGACGTCAACCAATAACAAAGTTCCCCGTGTCTAGCTAGCACCATTAAAGCAGTACATTTATTTACAGACGAACCTTTAACCTTTTACGACAAGTCATCAAAGAACAAGCCCTAAAATCTATGTACTGCCGAAGTTATCTCGTTAGATCTTCGATTTCTAATTTAGATTTATTATCCGGGTTGAAACCTAGAAACGAACAATCGCAAACTCGCGACGAGGATTTTAGGTTATTCCTCTCACGGGTTTACCTCTACTATTGTTTCCTTATCATATTCAAATCCATTAAGAACAAATGTGAAATAACAGTGAGATCAAAGCAATCGATTCGCAAAGCGTATCCCAGCCCACGAGATCGAATTCCGATCATAGTTCAAAAATGTTTTCTTGCATTGTACGCTTGAAACTATTGATTTGAAGATTGAATAAGATTGTAATGTTGTACGCTTGAACCTATTGATTTGACAATTGAATAAGATTTCGATAATATTTCGGAAAATGCCCTGCCAATTTGTACTACCGTGGTGAAAATAGCTCAAATTGACGCAGCATGTTTCGGCACTATGGGTAAGTGGTTGCGTGTTGTAATATAGTAACTTACTCGCTTAGCAAGCCTTAAATCCATAGTTAGAATGTTAGAAGCAGTTATTTTGTGTAATCGTGATGAAACAAGTACGAGGCCACCTGGTGTTATGCTTTAACCTCTGCCTATAACAGATGCAGTTAGTCACAAACAAACTGCACTGCGCCCATCACCTTGAGACATAAAGATGTTAATTTCACCGGCACCAATACCCTTCCAACCGGAACACAGTAATGTGAACATTACTGCTTGGCGGTAGAAATAGGTGCAGAGGCAGTACTTCCCCGGACGAACTCGCACAAAGAGTCCTACTGCTACTAAAAAAAGGTTTTAACAATTCGGTTTAATTCTATTTTTGATTAAAGAAAAAAACAAAAGAAGTCATTGTCCGCCGACCACAACATTTGAACATTATAATCAGAACAAAGTTAATCATCCCCTCTTACGTAAAGCAGTCGGACAAGAGTTCCTATCCATCTAAGGCAACCACAAGTCGGTGAGCTCAGTACAAAAACCTCACTCATTTATCACGCTCTCTGGAATAAATGGTAGTGGTCGAGTTCCAACCTGCGCTTGATGGATTGTGTATATATGTTACAGCCAAAGTAACAAATCTGGATATTATATATACTGTCTAGCCATTATATATAATGTCTACTTAATTTAGATAAAGTGATAATTGACACAAAATTTTGATATTATTCATGAGACTCATATTTCTATTGGTCACGGAGAGCGCACCAGAATGGTTAAAGAGCTTAAAAAAAATATAAGAATAGTAGTAATTTATGTGGCGCATCGCCGGCCGCTGCCGCGGCCCGCTCGCTTCGCTCGCTCGGCTCGCGCGTTGTTGTAGTCACAAGTAACCTAACGCTCCTCCTCGCTTCGCTCGTCGTCGCACCTAAATATGACTTTGCCCTAGACTAAATGATATTTAACCCCTTTTTATAACTTTTACCAATATGTGTCGTGAATTATTAATAATTACTACTAAAAGTAATACATTTCGATCGTTTATTCACATTTACCAAAACAATTTTGTGTCAATTATCACTTTATCTAAATTGAGTAGCCATTATATATAATGGCTAGACAGTATATATAATATCCAGATTTATTACTTTGGCTGTGACATATACATAAACTGTTGGAACAAAGATTTCAGTTTTTATGAAAGATTTTGAAAAGATACAACTTAATTATTAACAGAATAAAAGCAACCGGAACTTCAATCCGTTCATTGTTCATGTATATATGTTACTTTATCGTTGTATGTGTCTACGGGTCTCTTCCATGACCTTCAAGTAAAGTGTCAATTATTTACTTCCTTGTTCAAATTACTTGGCTAATAAAAGTTACAATTATGGTTTTTTAGTTTCACAATAGAAAACAGACTTCTGATTAACAACTCGATGCACACTTGAAAGATTTTCTAAGTAAATTCAAATATCCGTTTAAAATCTGTCAACAACGTCACTCATTCATACGAAGAAAATAATTTTAATCAAGAAGTTTTTACCCTATATGGATTTGCAATACCAACCTTTTTTGTAATCTGTATAAATGACAGACAAATGAACCAATAAGTAAATTAGAGGTCACTTTAATTGTTAGTTCAGAATGGTTAGTACTACTCAACCATTCTGAAATTCTTATGCACGAATAATTAAACCGGCAATTAGCGTATTCGAGACTTTACTTAAAGGTCGTGAAAGAGGCCCTTAATCTTTGGTCGTGACCAAAGACTACTGTCATTTACAGACGTGTCGTGTACACTGAGGACAAGAATCTGAACCTCACATTTTTCTTACGAAAGGTAAATTAATGCACGCTGATCAATAGGCAATATTTTTTTGTATTTTAATTACTACTGAAGTTTCGCCGTTCAGGTTATACTTTGGTCAAGTTCTGTTTAAATTTAATGGCAACAATAGTATTTATTAGGTTAGGTTTAACTGGGTACACGACACTGCGAATATTTTGGCATTTTCCAACGGGTCACTGGTGTATATTTGTGTTCCAGGCAAGATGTCCAGCTATTTAATAACTTAAGTGATAGTTAAAATGTTCCAAAAAATTCGATTTCAAGCATGAAATACGCATTATGAGGTTCTTAAATATACTCGTCAGATTTCACTCAAATTTAAATAGGACCTCATCACAACAACACTAGCTTTAGAATATGAAAAACTCATCAAAATCGGTACACCCTGAAAAGAGTTATAATGAACACAAAGGTACACAAACAACAAAAAATACAGTCGAATTGTGAACCTCCTCCTTTTTTGAAGTCGGCTAAAAGCAGACCCTATTATTAGGTAATTTATTCTCACGGAAGGGAAATTAACGTTGCTCGTAAAAACATTTTAATTAAGGAAGCCTACTATACAATTTGCGATTATTCAAACGACAAAAATGCTTAAACAATTATACCGCTGCCAAGATACCACTCTACGTAACACAAATAAATATTATAATAATTGTATAATATACTTAGTAACACATTTTTAAAAGACGTCTAAAATTAATGGTCCCTATTTTCTTGACTGTCTTCTCGCAGTGACACTATAACAGTTTTTTTGCTAAGCGTGGCAGTAGAATGTAGAATATTTCAATATTACAATTTGTAATTGACCTTCTTAAGAGCTTCGTAGATGCCTTAATTTAAACAATAATTTAGACATTGACTTTGATACTAAAAATATTTATCTTAGGGCCTGTTTCAGGATGTTCGAGTAAGTTCCGGTTATACCACCCAGAACATATTTAATAAATAAAAATATTTGCGTTTCACAGTCATCGATTTAGCCTATCCATCGGTAAAAGCTTGAAACGCGCTACATGTTAACTTTCATTTTTATCATTCAGTTATTTTATGTTCTACAGTGTTTGAATTGTAGGGGTAAAAAAAAATTATCGAAAAATTTTCAATAATGTTACATTACTTTTTTGTTCTTCTCGCAATGGATCTATAACACTTTTTTACTGAACGTGGCAGTAGAATTAGTAGTATATGGCAGTAGTATATTAAAATTTGTGATTGAACTTCATAAGAACGTCGTAGGTGCCTTAAATTAATCAATAGTTGAAGGAACTAGACTTTGATACTAAACATCTTTTACTTACAAAATTACAAATTTACTAGAGAAAAAATTATAGACATGTGCGAGATTCGGACCCGCGTCCATCCACCCCTAGCCGGGGTATGTACTCTATCGAGGCTCATTAACTGAAAAATTTTTAAGTAACGTGCGGGATAAAACAATATCCTCTCGTATATTTGTTATTTTGTAATGTCGGCATTATTGCAACCATAACAATATTAAAATCTTTAACATAGTTTCACTGCTAGTGCAAAGTGTTTCAAATCTGGTTAAAAATTATGAAATTTAAATGCGATGTAATCCGATTAAATTGTTAAATTTATAAATACTGCACAATTGATTCAATATTTTTAAAAGACTTGGATTGCTTTGAAAGTCCTTGCGTGTGTTTTAATCGCGGAAATTGATGACACTACAACACTTTATTTTAATTTAGTACAAAAATTCCACACAAAAATGTGATAGCAGTTTATTACCTTGTGTTCTTGAAATAGTTTCATATGAACTTTTCTGCTGTCATGAAAATATGTAAAGATACCCACCGTACTTGTATTATAATAAAGGACTTCCTGGTATACTTATATGAGATATAAATATACCTTCCAAAGTTTTTTGTCCCATAAATTGTGTGCGCAAATTATGGCGGTACACCGCCGACATATATGGCTTTATTAAGGGGATAAGTAGTACTAGGGTACTTTTTTCACTCATTTTCCGTAAAGGCCGTGGATAGTACAAAAATATATATCACGAATAATACAAAAATAATAGTAATAGTACAAAAATTGGCGTCACTGTTGCTTGTAAATTGATATTTATATAAAAGTATAAAAATATTTTGTCATATAAACCTTTTTGTTTTGTTTCAGGTAAGAAATATTACAAATACATCTGTAAAAAGAAAACAATGGAGCTGGTGCGTGTACATTTATATCTCCAGCATAATTTTCCATAGGATTATTTTTCTTCACCCATATATGGGTGAAGAAAAAAACTTGATGGCAGTTATCAAAATTTTGTTAAAGATGGTCAAGCAACTTGTTAATATACGAGCATATAAAGTAACATGATTCCATGAATAACGATGGTTTTATTAAAAAATAAAACAAGCGCGCCTTTATACACCAAACAAGTATTTATAATCTATATCAAGGCTTCTTATTGTCACCATAAACTGTTGCTTTAACCATATTATAAAGAGCTTAATAAGGTTAATAAAGTACTTTGCGAGTTATAATAATGTCACTTGTTAAAATAATACATGTCATAATATTCCGCTAATTAAGCACATAATTAATTTATGTAACTTACTTGATTCATTTTACTATGTGTTTTTATTGCGTTGAACAAATGTTTAATAAATTAAAAAAACCGCATATTATTTTCTATGAAATTGCATGAATAATGTAATAAACCCGATTATTTTACAGAAAATGTACTTTTTGTATTAAAAAAGTTACGTGATTGAGTTTATAAAGTAAATCATGTATTTAACTAAGTGCTTGATTCATTCATACAACTAACTTAATATAATTAATAATGTTTGTAATTGCATTCGAACATTTATATATTGAATATGAAAATGTGAGTATTTCATTTAATGATAATGTTTGAATATTGAAATAAAGATCATTATTCCATTATAACAAGCACGTTTTTGCATTAAAAAAGTTAATGGTTTAATCTTAGAAAGCAATTAATGTATTTGTAAGGGGCAATTTTTCAGCTGTTAAACGGGCCTGTTTAAAATGAAAAAGTATTATTATAATATTTGACAAAGAACGTGTTTAAAATGGGTTAGAACTGCACCCCCTTAGTCCCATATTTTCCTGTGAGAATTACACCATAATCCTCCACTAATATGACGAACTAACTGGCTGATACAGATATGAATGAGATAAGAGATATGATATGAGATGTATGAAATACAGAACAATATATATATATATATATATATTATAACTTGGAATAAACAATAGAGCATACAGAAATAAAACAAAGGTAATAAAATGTTACAATATATTTATTTATAAGGGAGATCAATTACGAACAATATGCATCTGTAACAAATATTTTGATTGAGCGGGAGTCACACGCGTAAGGTTTAGTGTAAGCTGATAAAATTAACCTAAGCATCAACCAGGAAAAATCAACCTTAACTGTACTACCTAGTTGGTGCGGGTGTCAGCGCTGGGCTGTGGATTCTGCAACAAACAATAATAACAGATAATTTTACCATCGCATAAATAAAAGCTAAAACAAAAAAAACATGCCATTATCCGTAGAATATTTTTAATCAATATTTGTATATAAAAGTATACATTTACCATGGGTGGTATGGTTTTATTAAAGTATAAACATCTATAACCATTACATACGCTGGAATTTGTAACTTAAAAAATGATTATATTATGATCGATTAGATGATCTAAAGAGGTCCTTTTGCGTATTTACAATTATTGGCGTTAGTAGTAAGAGAGTAATGGTTTAAATGGATTTTTTAAAATTTCCGCCTACAGGTGCGACAAAGTGTAGATACTTATGTGTTATTTATGAATAAAAAGTACTTACGTTATCTTCAATGATTATACTGTCTATTTTGGGTCTTCTGATGAAGTACATAAACATGATGTTCTAATAGACTGCCATAATACCGTGTTTGCTCTGCCGAATTTATTCCGCTATTTTGTTCTTAACTTCATTTGAACTAGAAAGTCCTAAAATAGAAAATAAAGATTATATTCTCCAACTTTTTACCAGTATCTGCAAGTGGCACTAAAGCATTTTTGTACACTGCACAATTTCTGAGATCCGATGGCCAACAATTATCTTATATACATATATATCATAGGTAACACCATTGTTTGGCTAGATCAGATACAATAAGACATTAGGAGCTAGAAACTCATGACATACTCTGACGGACAGACAAACAGCGAAATCTCAATATTAGGACTCCGTTTTTCCATTTTGTCGGTGAAAAATAACTGTTGGTCGCCAAGAAGGGTTTTTAAACTGTTGAGTTTTTATCAGGTTATATACATCAAATTATGAGGAAATTATTCAACTTCAATCAAATATTTAGCTACAGGTTCATTAGTACTATCTCTGGAACATGCAATATACAACTGCCACACTTTCCAACACATGTTTAGTTAATAGGGTATGTAAGTACTTACTTTCAAATATGAACTCAGCTAACGAAGTCACGCTTGACAAGAAGCAGCCATTGTTACACTTTACATCGCGTATTCACAACAGCCATTATTTACACTGGAGTATTCACTGCGTAATATATGAATTTATATTGTGACTTTTACCACAGAACAAATTAAATCACAAAAATATCAATTCAACTAAATTCAGTAAAATAGCTGCTCAAAGCAGCGCCAACTATCAGCAGATAAACAAGTCTCAACTTGTTGTCGTTTAATGATTCGCGTGGCTCTGAATGTTGCCATTGTGCTCTACGCAAATGGTACATGTGAGTATAAAAAATGTTACATGATTGAAATAGTAAATGATTATTTTGAAAGAAATTTCGTAAACGATATTTCAATAGGTCAACTTAATTATATGGCTCAATATTTAATTGTCTTAGATAAAAAAACACAATGTAAGAAAAATAGATCCACAAGTAGGATTCAAACTTATGGCCGACGTGTATTACCAATCAGAGAACTAACAGACGGATTGCTCATGAGTTCGAATCGTGCTCGTGTTTTAAATGTTTCCATTCTAAGCTTTTTTTCATTATTTAGCTAATAATACAAATAAAATATAATATTAGATATTTTTTTATCGGTTTAATTCAAAAGTATAGATTAAAAACAATTTCAACAAAATTACGTTTTTGTTGAAGTACGTTGATAAAATTTTCCTATATGTCTTGCCATTTATTCTATACTCATAATATTTAAACTCGGGTTGGTACCAACAATGGTAATAGAATGCCTGTTTAATTTAACCTCATCGCTTGTTGTAAAATAAAATGTAAAACAAAATTGATCCAACATAAAAAATAATTTTCAAACATTTTTGACTTCCCAAGCCAAATGGTAATGTTCGTTCATCATGCAAAAGGGAATCGTACCTGTCTCTCGGTTATGAGCACCTTGCATCTTAACACCCATATTTTTAACACCCATAGAGGACGATATTATCATCGAGTCAACTGAAGAACTCAAGACCAAAAGAAGTGCTTTTAAAATACATATTAGTTTGAAAAAGAAAACAGCATTTCTTACGGTCCGTTTAATTGAAATTTGAGATTTAATTCCCTGACTCTAAAAAAATAGTTCGAGTATATTTTGATATTTGCTTAGCGTATGATAATGCTCCATGCATTATAATCATAGTAATTAAAAAACTTTAAACGGTTTAAATCGCGTATATTTATCATTATTTTTGGTCCCGACGTTTCAAACACTTTGCAGTGATCGTGGTCACGGGGTGACTTGGAATCATGTTTAGAAATTTCACATTTAATATTAAAAGAAAGAAGAACACAAATACTTATTGATTTAAAATTGTAAAAAACCATTCTAATTACATTTCAAATACTGTAAAGTGTGATAAACTGGCAACACTACAAGGAAGTTTCATCCCCACTACCCGAAAATAACAATTGACAATAATGACGGTTACAATTTTACTTAATTGATCCAATCGCATATATTTATTCATCCATACAAGTGCTTTGTTATTATTACAAAGACCTTTTCCAAGTGTAATATGCTGTTAATTATTGTAAATAACGGCATTCATGGAATCTAATAACTCTTTTATTATTTGAATTAAGGACAAATGCTAACATTTAATACTTTTTCTTTACATTGATATATTTTCCATGTACGTATTGGTAAAACGACTTAATGTAAACAGTTAAGTGCCATTTTAAACAGAACCTTTAATCAAGTCTCTTTATTCAATAAAAGAAGGGAATGATCGGAATTGCAATGTTTTAAAATTCAATAAAGTATTTTGTTACTATTGAAAATTGTCACTTTATTATGGTGTTGAATAATGTTAGCTTTATTATACAAAAAATAGGCAATTTATTCGTTCGAATACTTTCTTGTACGATATGATAATATTTTTTTTAATCAAGCTAGATTTTAACTTTATAGACCAGGATTTTTTTCAGTGTACCGTGGTATAATAGTAAATCTATTATTACTGTGACTGAGTGGAAGTTGAGCATCTTTCGGCGTTTTTTTTATTGCCTGTAGGCTACTAGCCTTGACTACTATTTCAATTGTTGGTAAATGATTTTGTGTGTTTCTTAGATAAAAGTACCTGTTTGAAATACTATATTGATTTTAATTAAGACACTCACTGCAAGACATACATATCTTTCGACAACCTAGCTCAGTATATTTAATCTGTATACTTTGCCATTGTAAATTATCGACATGGTGTTTTTTTATTTTATATTAGTTGCACTGATATACATTTCAGGAGCCAAGACGGTATAAAACAAAATATTAGGTCCTTACATATGAAATTGGCGTTTTGTTTGGGAGGAACAAAAAGTCGAATATTTTTTAATATAATATATTTAATTAATCAAAGTATGAACCATTATTTTCTATGCACTTTTGCCATCTCATAGGTAGTTCATTGATCCCTTTACTAAAAAAACCAGTCGGACGGGAATCAATAAAATCTTTGAAGGCGATTTGGACTGCCCCATCGGAGTTGAATTTTTTCCCTTGCAAGAAGTTATCCAAATTTCGAAAAAAATGGTAATCTGTTGGAGCAAGGTCCGGGGAGTACGGAGGATGTCTTAGACTTTCCAATTGAAGCTCTTCTAATTTAGTAGCCGTCTGTAGCGCAGTGTGTGGTCTAGCGTTGTCGTGAAGCAGCAGTGGCGTGGAGCGATTGACCAGCCTAGGTTGTTTAGCCGCTAGCTTTTCCATCATGGTTTGCAATTCCTGACAATAGACATCAGCCGTAATAGTCTGGCCAGATTTGAAAAAACTGTAATGAACAATACCGGCACTAGTCCACCAAACGCTTACAAGTAACTTTTTTGGGGTTAATTTTCGCTTGGGGCAGGATTTGGCTGGCTGGCCAGGATCTAACCATTGCGCTGAGCGCTTCCGATTATCGTAAAGAACCCATTTTTCATCACAGGTAATGATTCGGTTTAAAATACCTTCATTATTGTGCCGGTTTAGTAATGTAACGCAGCAGTCGACGCGCGTTTGCCGGTTTGTTTCAGTCAATTCGTGAGGTACCCACCTTTCAAGCTTTTTAATCTTCCCAATTTGCTTCAAGTGAATTAAAACAGTTTTATCACTAACATCGCAGCCTGCAGCTACCTCGGACGTGGTTTGCGATGGATCCGCTTCCACAATAGCCTTCAACTCTTCATTATCAACTTGAGTCTCAGGCCGTCCACGGGGCTTGTTCTGCAGGTCGAAATTTCCAGAACGAAAACGTTGGAACCAAAAACGAACTGTGTTTTCTTTTGCAACACGACCGCCATACACATCATTCACCCTTCGAGTTGTTTCCGCAGCACTAGTGCCACGGCGGAACTCGTACTCGTAAATAATGCGATATTTAAGGTTTTCCATTTTGTAAAATGAGTGACGCAAACAGAAAAAAACAGAAGAAAAAAAACAAATGAATGACGATCATCGAAGCACAAATACATGAGTCTATAGCTGTACAAATTTGAATTTGGAATTCCTTACCAAAGAGGAGAAATTCGTGATTAAAGTGGCCAGTACGAAAAACGCCAATTTCATATGTAAGGACCTAATATTATGTAGTATTTATTGTTTGAGACACTGATTTTCTATACAAATTTGTAAAGATAAGACCAACAGTTTGAGAGACATACAATGCGGTTAAAATAAGAATAGGATCGGCTTAGCGCCATGTGGTAATGTCAAACTAGAACTTGGTACAGTGTGCAAAAAAAGAAATGATGAAACATGTATAAATTAATAAAGAAAATAAAAAACCCAACTGCAAATAATTAATTTTCGTTAAGTGTTTTATCGATCTATTGAAATTAAAACTGCCAGTTAATATATTTATGGAATCGTTTCTAAAGCCAATCATTTTGATACCCAACACGATGGCTTTGGAAGAAAAAATTAATTGTTTTTCTCACTATATGGCGTCTAGTACAAAAATAATATGTATAAAAAATAATTCATCGTGATAACTTTCAATACAACTGATTTTGAATGAAGTTGCCAAATAACGAAAAAAAAATCTTTGAATAAATTATTCTATAATATGCGGTCTTATTTTTCAAATCAATCCTCTTTGCATCTAGCTACTCCTATTGATGCGAGAAATCTGAAAACAGCACGCAAAAAGCTCACAGCACAGACTTATCCGTATACACAGATAATTGAAGCGCTCGTAGCGAAGTTTACTCAGCTGTTCTCAACCGATCAGCAAAGTTAAGCAACGTCGCGCGCGGTCATGAGTTAGATGGTCGACCGCTAGTGACATTACTACTGAGCGTTTCCGTGCTTCGGAGGGCACGTTAAGCCGTCGGTCCCGGTTGTCGTCTTAGGATGGCAGTTGTTATAGCATGGTGGTAGGGCATTTTGCGAATGCCCGCCTGGCCAGCTACCACCCTCAAGTAGAAAAATCTATCGCCAAGCACCTAACGGTGTGTTCCGGCAGCTGTTCTTGAGAGCCAATTCTTCTAGGTTAGCCTGAACAACATCTTCGACCACATCATCACTTACAATCAGGTGTGATAGTGGTCAAAGGCTAAGAGGACTAACGGCATCTTGGAGCAGAAACGTATATAAGGCGAGCAAAACCGGCGCTCGCGCGCCCCAGGTGTGCGGTAATCAGAGGTTACACTATCAAACACCGAGTTCGCCGGCGAGCTCGAGGCAAAAATAAAATCCCGATTAGTGTCTCTCCAAATAGTCACAGAGTAATATTCAATAGGGCCCATTCTCAACGGTACAACACTGCAGTTGTACCGGGGCATTTAGTTCCGATTCCCCCTTTGTCTCTCGGCAGCGAGACAAGCCGAGGTCCGAACGACAGTGGTGCCCTTGAGCTCGCTGTCACCCCTCCCGATAATAGCGTAGCGTTTTCGGCGCTCGCAGGAGACGGAGGTATAAGGCGCTTTTCGCCTTATGCGCCCGTCTCAGGAGAAGTGCCTTCGGCACTTCTCCCTCCCGGGCTATAAGAGGGCCTCCCCTCGCCCAAAACCCGGTGGAGCTGGACGACCGCTTAGCGGTAGCCAGCATCAATGTCCTCCCTAAAAAAAAAAAAAAGCGCTCGCGCATTATTGTTCGAGAGTTTGTGCGGAACGTACGTAGTTCTTTACCTACCCTCAGTGAATTTAAGTGTCAAGTTATGTCGTATATTTGTGATTTTGTAATGTCAAGTTATGTTCAAATCTTTTAATTGTTATTATTATTAAACGGTCTTTCGCGTGTATTTTTGTTTTTAAATTAAATCCGCTTCTGATAACTAATAGTATTTTATTTGTATGCAAATAAAAACATTGTTCCAATGTATGCCAAACATCTACATGTGTAGTTATTTTTTCAGTAGCTGACTTACAAAGCCTTTTAAACTGGGGCAATACTAACATAGTCTATTCTTTTGTTGCATAAGTAATATTGTCAAAGTGTAATACGATTATCCTTACCTTACTTATCTTAAACTACTGCAGGCAACATTATATTTTGCGCAACTGTTTGCCTTTTATCATTATTAACTGGCAAGAAGATGTTACACAAATTAATGAATACAAACTACCCACTTATTCACGAGCGCGAAATTGTTAACTTTCATAATTAAAAACACCGATGCACTCAAAAAATGTATATAGTCCATTAAATTAAACGTACTAACACAAGTTGCAAGCGGGCGTTTTGAAAAATGGCTTGGATATTGTACCCACTACATCCGATAAATTCTCCCGACCAACTAAGTAAAACAAATGATGTCTTTTTATGTTTTTGTAATGGAACAAGCTATAAGCCCACCTGATGTTAAGCGGACTAACTGAGAAAAATCTAAATTTAAAAGCGCCCTAATGACGGCCAATTTATATGGTATGAAGGCAAAAAACCGACCAAACGTAAATACGTACAAAAACGCCTTCCAACTAGAAGGCGTTAAACGAGGTCAGTGAAGGCGAATGTTTCTTTTCGTCTTCATTTAAGGTGTATTTTGTGGTCTTTCTTATTTATTGACTTTTCGATGAGGCTGATTAAGTCGTACGTTATAGTGATAATCACCGTATATAAACCGCCGTTAAAGTAAGGTATATTTTATAGTGCAATTATTATCGTATAACAAGTTAAATTCTGAAAATACTTTACGGAAGGCGTTTTTTGACGGTTTTGTTTATTATAAAACATGGTACATTTTTATTTATTGGTGAAAATCATCTTAAGACTTGTGAATTCACCTTGCGTAGTTAAAAGGTCAAATTAGATTTAAGCTCCAAAGTCGTTTTTCTCAGTGTATAACAGATGCATTTCGTCACAATTTACGAATTGCACTGCGCCCGTCACCTTGAGACATAGTTGTTAAGTCTCATGTGCTTGTAATTTCACTGGCTCTCTAGGACTGCTGCCGGAACACGCCGTTAGGTGCTTGGCGACAGATTTTCTACTTGAGGGTGTTAGCTAGCCAGGCGGGCATTCGCACAATGCCCTTCCACCATGCGGTGAAGCTTAAATCTGCGGCGGGATTTGAACCATGTACCTGCTGCGCGGCAGTCCATAGCCAATACCACTGAGCCATCACTGCTTCAAAATGTTCATTGTTATCGTCAGTCACCTCCATTGCTGTACTCAGACTACTTCTAATTGAGCAATAAAGTTAGATTTAAGTGTTCATTTTATTAATGCTTTTGTAAGTACGAGTACTAGGTACTACCTAGATAAAATAAATTGTAAAAGTGGTGTTTGTTAACCTTATTTATGGCATATGTTACCATATATACCATAACGCTTTACCATGGAACCAGTGTGATCAAGGTTAGTTTTTTGAAGGCTAATGATCTTTTTTTAATTACTCGTTTTAAAATACCTCCCCGTGGGGTGCCGGGTTAGAATTGCACCTCCCCATATCTTCCCATGGGTGTCGTAAGAGGCGACTAAGAGAAAAATACTGGAAGCTGGGCAGCAGCGCTTTCTAAGGACCTGCCATCTTACACTGCGATCCCCGAGACGCCTGCCTAGCGTGGGGATTATGGCAAATACCCCCTAAATTGGCAAGGCTGTGGACGATCCAGCTGACACAGTAAACAGTATAGTTTAAAATAACTATTAGTCATGGTTATATTTAATATCAGAAATATACAAAAGTCCTCTACATCTTTTTATCCTTACATTTAGTCTCTAGTTACAGTATTACTTCGATTAAATATTCTCTGAGTTAGAGTTCATAGAATAGCCCAATATTGACGTCGGATCGGAACTAGTGCGTGATTCTTCTATTGCGTTGTTTTTCCCTCGAAAGAATGTAAACATAATTAAAATTCTCCCCAGCGAGGGTAGTTCATTCTTGGGGCGCGTGATAAAAAGTTTACTAAAATGTAAACACGTTTGGTAAGAGTGAAAATATTTTTATACCTGAGAATGATGTGCTCAAGTAAGTTTTACAGGGAAAGTTAAGTTGGGCACGTTTTTATATCACGAAAATATGAAGATTTAGTTGGATTTGAACGACCTTTGTAACAAAAGACCTTTTTACGCGTTTATCCGTTATGAGATTAAGTAAATTTAGGTAAATTATTTAATATTGTTTGCAAGTTCTTTTATGTGAAACTAATGACAGTTTGAAAGTTGACGCTGAGTTGTTTCACTCGACTGCTTGTAGACTAACCTAAATATTAATATCCAGTCAAAACTTCAAACTAACAAACAGATAAACGGAGAACATCTGAAATAAAAAGAAAATATGGTTATATTGTGAACTAGCTGTACCCGCGACTTCGTTCGCGATTGCCGTAGCTGCAAACTAATTATTTACATTTGAGCACTGTTTATCTCATATTAAGCAACGCTGTGGTCTGTAGTGAAGCACTAATAGTAAAGCATAGCTCAGAAAGGAGCTTTTTACTTTGGGCTTGATAACTCCCAGCTTGTTTTTCCAGAAGAAAGTAGGTAGTTAAGTAACTCAGAGAGTTCCTTCGCGGTTCGCACAATAAATGTTGAAGCAAAGTAGGTACTTGGTGCGTTACTTTGGAATTTCGATTATAAAACGGTTTCTTTTTGCCGAGGTTCTCCTTGTTTGGCGGGAGAACAAAAATATATTAGATTGTACACTTCCATTGCGCAGTCTCCAAAATGTATCCGGCAAAAGATAGATAGTTAAAAAAATTGATTGTGGTGAATGTTCCAGATTTTAGAGTTATCTTAGCAAGCAGGCAAATCTAAATAAGGATGCCGAGATGCCCGTGGGGTGCCGAGCTGCCCATGGGGTTCCGGGATCACTCATCATTATTCTAACAAAAAATAATAATTGAAATCGGACTACGCGTTAATAAATTACAACTAAGTGTACATTTTGACTTTCATCCCCTTTCCTGAGGGAACCGTGCTGAATTTCGGGATAAAAAGTATATAATAACGTTCTTCGTGGTATGAACTCAAATCGTGTTAAGTTTCATTGAATTTCATTCAGTAGCCCATGGGGTGCTGGGCTGCCCGTGGGGTGCCGGGCTGTCCATGGGGTTCCGGGCTCACTCATCACTATTCTAACAAAAAAGAATACTTGAAATCGGACTACGCGTTCATAAATTACAACTAAGTAACATTTTGACTTTCATCCCCTTTCCCGAGGGAACCGTGCTGAATTTCCGGATAAAAAGTATACAATAACCTTCTTCGTAGTATGAACTCAAATCGTGTTAAGTTTCATTGAATTCCACTCAGTAGTTTTGGAGTGATGCGCGGCCGGGATACATAGACAGACCGACAGAAAGACAGACAGACAGACAAAAATAAAAAAAAATACAGTTTTGGCATCAGTATCAGCTACAGAGTGCTCTCAAATATTTTTTTGCAAAATATCTTCTATGTACAGAATTGGACCTGTTACAGTTTTATTATAAGTATAGATATCTATACTGATGATGATGATGATGTAGTCGTGACCGATTTCGGCCACAGTGACTGTTAGTTCTGGACAGGCATGCTTAATTTATCTATACTAAATATTCTAAAAAATTCTTATCAATACTACTATTATTGCTGGACTAGTATTGTAAAATTACTTCCAAAAAAGGAGGAGCGTCTCAACTCTCAAAAGTCTCAAGTCGACGCGTATATATATTTATTTTATTGTATGCTCAAGTATAGCTTCTACAGAGTCGTCCGATTTTGGTAATTTCTTTTTTTTACTGGATAGGATAAACCTCCGAGGTGGTCCTATATAAAATCACACCACAATCGGTTGAGTAGTCGATAGTCAATTAACCAAAAAAAATATTCGCTTACCTGGATGATTTAATGGTATTTACTCTTGTCGACGATGAATACAATGTTAAGCAAGTGAATAATCTTGGAAGCAGTTTCTCTTTATCACTAAAGATAGAAAAAAAATCTCGTACGGACGGTACCACAACTAATTGTATACTTTTCAGATAAATATATATTTTAGTATAAGTGTGTTTGGTTGTATGGCTCTTTAAAACTGCTTCAAGTATTTAAATGAAATTTTGTATACTTACCTGTTATATATGAATCCCTTGAGTGCTAGATAAACTCATGGAAACTATTCCATTGTACAATATTATCCTGATTTAATAAGTAGTTCCCGGTATACCGCGATGTACCTAACCAAAATCTACGCGGAAAAAGCTCGTATTTAATACTGTTTCAGCCTTATTGTCCACTGCTGAACACATCCTTCCCTATGAAGGAGAGGTTTGCCATAATCCTCACGCTTGGCAGGCGTCTTGGTGATCGCAGTTTAAGATATCAGTGCCTCAGAAGGGCGGACGGGCAACAGCGCCTTCCGGTATTTGAACTTTAGGCGCCTCTTACGATAACCACAGGTAGCAATTGGTGACATTCTAACCCGTCACCCCGCTGGGCCGTATTTATAAATGGTAGAAAATAATATTATAAAAACTCCACAGCATTACAGCATAGGAAGTAAACTGAAATGTTCCATGGTAGGCCATTAGGATGTCTATCTGTAAGCCCGAACATAGAACCGGCCATTAGCTAGTTGGGCCTTCACCGCAACAATTCCTGAAAGGTATAATATTAGTTTTTTGCGGCTTAAAAAAAATTAAACGTCGTTTCACTCGAGGTTGTGGTACAGTAGAACCCGGATTATAATTGTGAACAAGTGTAGTCCTTTTGTCCTTGAGCCTAATATGAATGCTTCTCCTTTGCCAGTTTTCCCTTAAAATTACGTAGGTATTTTCAAACTTATTCTAAAAATTCGTTGAATATGTTAATTCTTATTTTTTTTAATAAAAAGTCATGAAGAAATTGGAAACTGGTAAATTAAAAGCATGGCTTAAGGTATTGTATGCGTTAATATACTGCACTGCCAATCTAACTATCGTGGTGAGTTAGTCAGAGCTCAAATTATATCCTTTCGTTCCTATTGTGTAACAGTCTTAAGGTATCTGTTAATATATAGTCAATGTAGTCTAAATATATATATGTTTGCCCGTGGGGTGTCGGGCTAGTATGTCAACCCTCATCTCTACTCGTGGGTGTCGTAAGAGGTGACTGAAGGTAGCACATCGGAAGGTGGGCAGCAGCGCTTTTTGAGGAACTGATATCTCACACCTCGATCTTTAAGACGCCTGCCAACAGCACAGGTACGTATGTTACTTTTTACGCTGTAACGGCTGAACCGATTTGGATGAAACTTTTAATATAGGCAGTTTATCTAATGATAACTAATCATCATATTTAAATTTGTACAGCAGCTGTAAAGACCGTTCAATTAAACACTTATTTCTTTGGTACGTATGTTTTCAAATATTTCATGGCTGCTAGTATTGAGTACGTAATACCCAGCAAGCAATGGGGAAGCTATCTCCACATAGAATATGAGGTGGTTTGAAAAAGATTTCTTGTATATATAAGCAGTACCCAAATGAAATAGAGTTATTATAATATATTATGGTGCAGGCCGATCGCATGTTGGGTTTTGTACAAAGAATAAGTATTGTACATAATTTTAAGTAAGAATTCCTATTATGTCACACAAAAATTTTTAGAGTACAAAATTTCTCCTCTTGTTGGGAATCGAACCCATTTTCCCGCGATTTTACGTATAACGTGCCTACCTCTTATTAAATCGTTCCACTGAATTTGCAATTCGTAAGATAAGACAGTTTACGGATGTAGCTACGGCTAAGCCGGTTTATTTTACGTGCACGGTATTATGTCGTATGATGTATGTGTGAGTGACAATCTAAACTAAGTTAAACAACGTCCGCTGAGGTCATCACTTGGATGCGTGACCGCAAGTGGGATTACTACAGAGCGCATTCTGCGCTTCGGAGGGCAAATTAAGCCGTCGGTCCCGATTGGGTGACAGTTGTTATAGCATGGTTGTAGGGTATAGTAGCATGGCTAACTCCACCCTCGAGTAAAAAAATTGGCGCCTTGGTGACAGGTTTTCAGATTTTTACAGATTACAGTGTTCCGGTGTCAGCCAGTTATAATTGATTAGCCTAAACAGCAGTGCAGTACAGTAGCAGTGCTTCTGGCATGTTTGCGATGGCGCAAATAGGTGGATTCCACGTCATTATACGTAAAAGATGCCCCTCACTTCTGTGCAGATGGCGAGGCAGCTCTAACATTATTCTAAAAACATTAGCTGAACGATGGGATAGCCCGATGTTCCGCCATTGGCTGTATTTACATTGTCGGTCTTCTTAATTTTATTGTGTACCTATTTATTATTGTATAATTATTGCTTGATTGTGTTTCATTCTTTGTATATATTTGTTATGATATAAGTTATGGGTTGTGTAACCTGAAATAAATATATAAATAAATAGAAAAAAATAAACAACACCTTTGACTACACCATCACTTTCCATCAAGTGAAATATTGGTGAAACACTATCCTATCAGCTAAAAAATTAAATTGATCCAAGTGAATCTCTGAGGGACTTTTTAAATAAATCGGTATTGTAACCCTAGCAAGTCTGTATTATTATGTGTCAAAGTTACCATAAGTAAATTTAATTTGAAACAGTGTTAATTAGGAGTAAAACACTAGTAACTAATATAAAATTTCGATATCAAGTATTTGAGAAGCAACAGGTGTGCATTATTTTATAAACTTCCTAAAGATATTTCAATGAATGCTGACAAAAAGAAAATTAATTTAACGTGAAAACGTGTTAATTAAAGCTACCTTTGCAATTTAATAACAAAAATGCTTGGACATTATGAAATTATTATCTACCTCTATTAAGCTATCAATTGTCACCTGCGTAATGAAATATAGAGTATTGTAAATATTTCATAACATATTGTTAAAAAACGTTTATTCCTTACAAACGTTTTTTTTTATGTACAGTTTGTAATGTCTGAATTTTTCGTCTCGTAAATATGTTCCTTATCAGGTAAAAATTAAGCCCGAGTTTCTTGCCTATCTTTTTGCTGTGGCTCTGTTACATTTTTTTGCGGAACGTGGCTGAGGAATGTTGTATATTTAAATATTATAATTTGTAATTGACCTTCATAAAAGCGTCGTAGACGTCTTAAATTAATAAATTATATTGAGTTAGACTTAAATTTTACTAAATACAATAATGTGCATTATATTGACGAAATAAATGCATGTCCGTACATCCAGTAACGGAAGTTAACTATAACATCACTGCATATTTTCAAAGACACAGCGGCTCTTTATGTCAAAAAGAGTGAGTTATGAACTCTTAACCCGCGCAAACTTAATTCAAGTGCGTTATAATGAGGTCCAACTGAGAGCAGCATACAACTCTTTGTCGGTAATTAAAAACACTCGCTCTACTATTTTGCCCCGTTCACATCAAAACCGCAAAACCGTATCAGCGGATCCGCTGTGGTTTCATTATGATTTTTCAATTTATGTGAAACGTTTAACTGACAGAATTTATAATTAATATAATTAATTCAACATTTTTATTGCGCTGATGTTCAATTTTCTCTGATCTCTTGCTGTCGCACAATGATCAGCGGTTCCTTATCGCCACCGCTTCAACTCAAGCCGTTTTACAGGGTTATTGGAAAAAATGCTAACAATCTCTTAGGGTTGACTTCTGCTAGTCCTAACAAACATTTAGAGATTTTTTTGTGTGTTTGTTTATGTGTATTTGACGTAATAAGCACGAGGACCGCCTGATGTTCAAAGTCTCTTGTGCCTGTTAGTTATTATTTCATATTTTTTATTACTTTGCTAGCGGTAAATATTCAAAAGTCTAGAAAAAAAATATTCTCAAAATGTTTGTTAGGACTAGCAGAAGTCAACCCTAAGAGGTTGTTAGCATTTTTTCCAATAACCCTGTATATTCTATGTGTAGTATGCCATTTTATATGTTGCCAGTAAATCGCGTTACTTGTACTACAATCGCGTTTGTAGTTATGTGGGGCTCCCTAGGGAGATTGCCTGGTATATCCACTAAAAATCCAGAGGTGATGATTACTCCTACGTGTCTGTTTGGGTCACTTGCACATTCTACGCGTATAGCGGCGCCTCCATCCTGGTCACTCCCAGTGACTCCTTCAGACCGGGTCAACTAGTTTACTCTCCTCTCTTACCCGCTCCGCAGTCACCTTTTGTGATATGACGTATATTTGGTATTTCATACTTCAACGCACACTAATCAACGAACTCGAGACAAGCTCGGGAGTAAAGGCGAGGGTACGCTTATGTTGATGTGGTGCCGGGGGATATTGCCATTCGTCATCCCGATTATGTAATTTAGTTACTTTTAACTCGCTACTTCGATTTCATTTTGGAGTTGGAAGTTCTGTTATTTACATGCTCTGCTGCAAAATGAGCCTTTTGTATCTGTGTGAATAGGGAATAAAGAAGTTAGATATATAGACACAATATTGCAATAATTATAATATGCTTTTATAATACTTCGATGAAAGAATGCCCCCGAGTTTCTTGCCTGTTGTAATGTTAGAATATTTCAATATTAAATTACATAAATGACCTAGGTATATAAAAGCGTAATAGACGCTTAAATGAAGACTACCTAAATGATTTGAATAAATGGTTTTTAAGAAGTCTCCAAAATAAAGTACTTTTTTCACTCATTTTCCGTAAAGACGGTGGATAGAACAAAAATATACAATTAAAAAAATTGTTGCAGCTGTTGTTTGTTAATTGATATTTATATAAATGTATACAAATATTTTCTACCGACTTCAAAAAAGGAGGAGGTACTCAATTCGTCGGTATTTTTTTTTTATTTTTTTTTTTATGTTTGTTACCTCATATCTTCTGACTGGGTAAACTGATTTTAATATTCTATTTTTATTTGATAGCTGATGCTTGCCGTGTGGTCCCATTTAAATTTCATCAAAATCGATTTAGCCGTTTGTGAGTTACACTCCAAAAACTGAAAAAGTGTTTTCCTGTCCTGATATTATAACAATGTTTGTTACCTTAGAACTTTTGACTGGGTGAACAGATTTTGATAACCTTGTTTTTATTTAAAAGCTGATGCTTGCCGTATAGTCCCATTTAAATTTCATCAAAATCGGACAAGCCGTTTTTGAGTTACACCCCAATAACTGAAAAGTATTTTCCTATCATGATGAATTCTCATCGAAGCTCAAATTTGGTGGTAACACAGTAATATTTCCTCAACGGTATAAGATAGAAATAAAATTTTGGATAGGAAGATAAAACGTGTATTATGCTGCAAGCAAGTCTTATTTTGATAATTTAAGTCTGTTATATGTTACTATATCTGGTGGTAAGTTAAACATAAGCCCATAAGTAGCAAGGGTCACTAAAAAGGGCGAAATAAAAATTTTTAGCAAAAAAATAGATTCGACTTCAACACTCAAATGTGTGAAATAACTTGTCGAAGTCGGTACCATGCGCACAATATTGTGATGATAGGTACTTTTGAACCGTCATGGTACCTACTTCAACAAGTTATTTCACACATTTGAGTGTTGAAGTCGGTTATGTAAGGTCCGGTCTATTTTTTTGCTAAAAATTTTTATGTCATATATACCTTTTTGTTTTGTTTCAGGTAAGGAATATGGCAAATCCATCTGTAGAAGTTAGAAGCAACGCCAAAAAGAACCAACTTGTGACACCGGCTCACAGCCTGGCTAGGTCCGAGAGGTCAGTCTACGTCGGAGGACCCGCCATTTATAATAGAGTGCCCCTAAGCGTGAGAGATGCACCTTCTGTCGCGGCCTTTAAAGACAAGTTGAAGTCCTGGCTATTGCACAAATTATTTTATAACATTAATGACTTCCTAGAATTACCTGACTTTTAATTGTGTTTAAATTAAAGTAATTTATCAGATGTTAATTACAATTATTTGAATGTTTAAAATTATTATGATCTTTTTAGTTAAATTTATGACACTTTTTTAAATTATCAGTTAAAGAGGTCCTATATCATGTACTAAAAATAAAACTGGACATATTATGAACGTATGTTTATTGCATACTTTATCTTATGACTTGACTCATGACATTGGTGTCATCAATAAATGATTTGTATTTGTAAAAAGAAAACAACGGAGCTGATGCGTGTACATATAGGTATATCTCTTATTTTACCATATATACCTTATTTTTCCATATAATTATTTTTCTTCACCCATGCCGTGGTATAAAAGTAAATCCATTATTAATGTGACTTACTGGTGGTTGAGCAATGATAGTTCAGTGTCTCGGCAATGGCTATGGACTGCCGCGCAGCAGGTCCATGGTTCGAATCCCGCCACGGGCTTGAGCTTCACCGCATTGATGAAGGGCATTTTGCGAATGCCCCCCTGGCTAGCGACCACCCTCAAGTAGAAAATCTGTCGCCAAACACCTACCGGTGTGTTCCGGCAGCTGTCCTTGAGAGCCAGTGAAATTACAGGCACATGAGACTTAACAACTATGTCCCAGGTGGCGGGCGCAGTGCAATTTGTTACTTGTGACGAAATGCACCTGTTATAGGCAGAGGTTAGTCCGCTTAACATCAGGTGGGCTTCGAGCTTGTTCCGTCTTAATAACATTAAAAAAAAACTATTTCAATTGTTGGTAAATCATTTTGTGTTCGAAGAGGTCTCTTACATAAAAGTACCTGTTTGAAATACTATATTGATTTTAATTAAGACACTCACTGTTATTATACATATCTTTCGTCAACCTCGCTCAGTATATTTAATCTGTATATATTGCTATTTGCAATTTTGTTAGTTATCGACATGGTGTTTTTATTTTTTATATTAGGTGCACTGATATATATATATTTCAGGAGCCAAGACGATATAAAACTAAATATTATGTAGTATTTACTGTTTGAGACACAGTTTTACTATACAAATTTATAAATATAAGACCAACAGTTTAAGAGTTAATGTATGTACCAAAAAAAGTACCAGTATTGTAAGGTTCATTACGTTTTTCGCAGGTAGTTGCAGTAAAGCATAGCTCAGAAAGGAGCTTTTTACTTTGGGTTTGATAACTCCTAGCTTGTTTTTCCAGAGACAGTAGTTAAGTAACTCAGAGAGTTCCTTCGCGGTTCGCACAATAAATGTTGAAGCAAAGTAGGTACTTTGTGCGTTTCTTTGGAATTTCGATTATAAAACGATATCTTTTTGCCGAGGTTCTCCTTGTTTGGCGGTAGAACAAAAATATATTAGATTGTACACTTCCATTGCGCAGTCCCTAAAATGTATCCGGCAAAAGATAGATAGTTAACAAAATTGATTGTGGCGAATGTTCCAGATTTTAGAGTGTTATCTTAGCAAGCTGGCAAATCTAAAGAAGGATGCCAAGATACCCGTGGGGTGCCGAGCTGCCCATGGGGTGCTGGGCTTCCCGTGGGGTGCCGGGATGCCCGTGGGGTGTCGGGATGCCCGTGGGTGCCGGGCTGCCCTTGAGGTGCCAGGTGGCCCGTGGGGTGCCGGGCTGCCCGTGGGGTTCCGAGCTCGCTCGTCACTATTCTAACAAAAAAAGAATAATTGAAATTGGATTACGCGTTCATAAAGTACAACTAAGTAACATTTTGACTTTCATCCCCTTTGCCGAGGGAACCGTGCTAAATTTCGGGATAAAAAGTATACAATAACGTTCTTCGTGGTATAAACTCAGATCGTGTTAAGTTTCATTGAATTCGATTTAGTAGCCCATGGGGTGCTGGGCTGCCCGTGGGGTGCGGGGCTGCCCATGGGGTTCCGGGCTCACTCATCATTATTCTAACGAAAAAGAATAATTGAAATCGGACTACGCGTTCATTAATAACAACTAAGTAACATTTTGACTTTCATCACCTTTCCCCAGGGAACCGTGCTGAATTTCGGGATAAAAAGTATACAATAACGTTCTTCGTGGTATGAACTCAGATCGTGTTAAGTTTCATTGAATTCCATTCAGTAGCCCATGGGGTGCTGGGCTGCCCGTGGGGTGCGGGGCTGCCCATGGGGTTCCGGGCTCACTCATCATTATTCTAACGAAAAAGAATAATTGAAATCGGACTACGCGTTAATAAATTACAACTAAGTGTATATTTTGACTTTCATCCCCTTTCCCGAGGGAATAGTGCTGAATTTCGGGATAAAAAGTATACAATAACGTTCTTCGTGGTAAGAACTCAAATCGTATTAAGTTTCATTGAATTTCATTCAGTAGCCCATGGGGTGCTGGTCTGCCCGTGGGGTGCCGGGCTGCCCATGGGGTTCCAAGCTCACTCATTACTATTTTAACAAAAAAGAATAATTGAAATTGGACTACGCGTTCATAAATTACAACTAAGTAACATTTTGACTTTCATCCCTTTTCCCGAGGAAACCGTGCTGAATTTCGGGATAAAAAGTATACAATAACCTTCTTCGTAGTATGAACTCAAATCGTGTTAAGTTTCATTGAATTCGATTCAGTAGCCCATGGCGTGCTGGGCTGCCCGTGGGGTGTCGGGCTGCCCATGGGGTTCCGGGCTCACTCATCACTATTCTAACAAAAAAGAATAATTGAAATCGGACTACGCGTTCATTAATAACAACTAAGTAACATTTTGACTTTCATCCCTTTTCCTGAGGGAACCGTGCTGAATTTCGGGATAAAAAGTATACAATAACGTTCTTCGTGGTATGAACTCAGATCGTGTTAAGTTTCATTGAATTCCATTCAGTAGCCCATGGGGTGCTGGGCTGCCCGTGGGGTGCGGGGCTGCCCATGGGGTTCCGGGCTCACTAATCATTATTCTAACGAAAAAGAATAATTGAAATCGGACTACGCGTTAATAAATTACAACTAAGTGTACATTTTGACTTTCATCCCCTTTCTCGAGGGAACCGTGCTGAATTTCGGGATAAAAAGTATACAATAACGTTCTTCGTGGTATGAACTCAGATCGTGTTAAGTTTCATTGAATTCCATTCAGTAGCCCATGGGGTGCTGGGCTGCCCGTGGGGTGCGGGGCTGCCCATGGGGTTCCGGGCTCACTAATCATTATTCTAACGAAAAAGAATAATTGAAATCGGACTACGCGTTAATAAATTACAACTAAGTGTACATTTTGACTTTCATCCCCTTTCTCGAGGGAACCGTGCTGAATTTCGGGATAAAAAGTATACAATAACGTTCTTCGTGGTATGAACACAAATCGTGTTAAGTTTCATTGAATTCCATTCAGTAGCCCATGGGGTGCTGGGCTGCTCGTGGGGTGTCGGGCTGCCCATGGGGTTCCGGGCTCACTCATCACTATTCTAACAAAAAAGAATAATTGAAATCGGACTACGCGTTCATTAATAACAACTAAGTAACATTTTGACTTTCATCCCCTTTCCCGAGGGAACCGTGCTGAATTTCGGGATAAAAAGTATACAATAACCTTCTTCGTAGTATGAACTCAAATCGTGTTAAGTTTCATTGAATTCCATTCAGTAGCCCATGGGGTGCTGGGCTGCCCGTGGGGTGCCAGGCTGCCCATGGGGTTCCGGGCTCACTCATCACTATTCTAACAAAAAAGAATAATTGAAATCGGACTACGCGTTCATTAATTACAACTAAGTAACATTTTGACTTTCATCCCCTTTCCCGAGGGAACCGTGCTGAATTTCGGGATAAAAAGTATACAATAACCTTCTTCGTAGTATGAACTCAAATCGTGTTAAGTTTCATTAAATTCCGTTCAGTAGTTTTCGAGTGATGCGCGGTCGGGATACAGACAGACAGACAGACAGACAGACAGACAAAAATAAAAATAAATATAGTTTTGGCATCAGTATCAGCTACAGAGTGCTCTCAAATTTTTTTTTGCATAATATCTCTTATGTACAGAATTGGACCTGTTACAGTTTTATTATAAGTATAGATATAGATACTGGCTATTCTTAAATGGTTTAATTTAAAAATAAACTGTTCTGACTTCCTGAATATCGGGCACGTGGTAAATCTAGTTGGAGATTGGATTCATTCTGTTGCGATGTGTTGAACGAAGTGGACATCTTCAGACTTAATCCAAGTGTACTCGTTGGAGTAATAGCTTATAATTGCCATTAAGATATTCACTAAAGTATCTAACTTGCCTTTAAGACCACGGTTCTATCCGCTCCAATATTTAGATAATTTATAAATTTCTTGCATGGCGTGAAATCTTTTTCAATAATTATGAAAAAGCTGACAGGCTAAAAAATCTGCGGAGCTGTTTAAACTTCTTAATATTCTTATAATACCCCAATATCCTGATGGAAGATTAACGGAGTGTAAAGCGTTTTACCTTTACAGGTATCGCGCTTACCACGCTTGATTTCTGAAGGGTCTTCGATCTGCTTAAAACCCCTTCAAATACTGTTTTAATAAAGCGATTGCTAAGGGATTCTACACTTTGGTTTCTTATTCCTAGTACTTAAAATTATCGTGAATTTGGTGAATATGTGGAAAAACAATACTAGTTTATTATATATTCCCTAACTTTTTGATTTCTTTCACAGTCTGAAGTCAGTCTAGGACCGTGTACAATAGAATATGCATGTGTTTATTTTGCTTTGGGCTCGCGGCTATTACGCGGCGTCTGGTGAAATGTATCTACTTCCGTATCCTAAGCAAGTTCTTCCTGCCTTTTCAGGAAACATTCCCTGACATATCACCTTACGTTAAAACTATTATACAGGTGTGAAATTATGTTGTTTTTGGTGTTATTATACCAATAAAACAGTGATGCCGATGCAGTAATGTCTTAATATAATTCTTTGTCAATATTAACTTCAACTAATAAAACAGAAAATCAAAAAGATTAGAAAAAACATTAGTTTCAGTAAGGTTTGTTCGTGTTATAAAATCATTGTTTCTAATCGACAATTCAGACATAATCTTAAAAAACGCTTTTTATTAAAATTTCCGACTTGATTAAACCTTTTATTCACTCAGTAGTAATGCCACTATTAGGTCACCCATCCTAGTCATATCCTCAGCGGACGTTGACTTGACGCTGACCTTAATTAGTTGATTAAGGGAAGATTATTCATAGTGCTTTCCATACTTTGTCACATTTTAAATACCAGGTGGTCAAATTCAATGCAATTTCGTATGATAGTCCTTGAGTCTAATAAATTTAAATCAGTAACTGGAACCTAGATCGTTATTAACTAACACTTCATTTAAGTTATTTGTTTTTTATGTTATTGTGACGGAACAAGCTTGAGGCCCACCTGATGTTAAGCGGACTTACCTTTGCCTATAACAGATGCATTTCGAATTGCACTGCGCCCGTCACCTTGAGACATAGCTGTTAAGTCTCATGTGCCTGTAATTTCACTGGCTCTCAAGGACAGCTGCCGGAACACACCGTTAGGTGCTTGGCGACAGATTTTCTACATGTGGGTGGTCGCTATCCAGGCGGCCATTCCCAAAATGCCCTTCCACCATGCGGTGAAGCTCAAGCCCGCGGCGGGATTCGAACCATGGACCTGCTGCGCGGCAGCCAATGCCACTGAGCTATCACTGCTTCAAAGTAGTTGTTTTAAGTTTGTTTATTTATATTTTACAGAATGAATAAAATTGCTCGTTTCTACTCTATAATTGTAAGCAAACCGTAGTTAGTACTTTTCATAAAATATCTTCTTTTGGCCGTACATTAATTCGTAGCTACGTAGAGCCGTAGCGACGTAACATTTTATTGTAATCATCTACAATATCTCGTAGAATCACAGAATATATTTTCAACAATATAAAATTTATTTATGATCTGGAAGACGTCCACTTCTCAACATTAGTAGTAATTCTTCACAACAGGTAAACTTCCCCAAAAGACCTCAATATACATACCTATGTATCTTCACGCCTGTTGTTCCCTAAAGGTTGTTTCGACACACATGTTTTGGTCCGATGTAATAAGGAACCATTACCAGTTATGCTTGCTTTCTTTACCGACCAACTAATTTAAGTTACGTCAGCTGCAGTCACGACTTGGTTAATTGAACGCTAGTGCCTGACCGAAGACTGAACGCTTCCGTGCTTCGGAAGGCACCTTAAGCCGTTGTCGTTTCTGGTTGCCTTAGGATGGCAGGCAGCTGTCTTTACTGTATCAGCCGGATCGTCCACTGCTGAACACAACCTTATTAAGAGGGTATTTGCCATAATCCCCACGCTTGGCAGGCGGCTTGGGGCGATCCCCAAGCCGCCATATCAACCCGTGGGTGTCGTAAGAGGCGACTAAGGGAAAATTAAAACGCCTTCTAAAGAACTGCCATCTTACACTGATCGCAGTGTAAGATGGCAGTTCTTTAGAAGGCGTTGCTGCCACCTTCCAGTAATTTTCCCTTAGTCGCCTCTTACGACACCCACGGGTTGATATGGGGAGGCGCAATTCTAACTCGGCACCCCACGCGGAAGCTGTCCTTACTAGCCAGTAATTCTAGGTTAGCTTTAACAAGATCTTCCACCACATCTTCACTTACCATGAGGTGAGATAGTGGTCAATGGCTAGCCTATCAGCTATACCTAAATAAAAAAGCTATGAATTAAGCCCTACCTATTTTATCTGCTATTGAGACTTATTGAGTAATCATGAGAGGTGACGTAAAAATCAGCTGAAACTAACATTAAATAACATTGGGATGTGCAAGAACATCCACAGTAGTACATCCTGTTAGTGACAGCTTAGTCACTAACAAATGTACTTTTGGACCTAAAGAAAATATGTCTTTATTAAAGTGACCTAATTCCACAAGTAAGTTAGTTGTACGTATTTAAAATATTTTTTCTGCACATCTTAAATTATAACGTCACCTGATATTGACGTCACCTCCAAAAGAAAGAGACACTCTATAGTGATACAATACAAGTCAGGCCGCAAGAAGACATCAATTCAATTTATAAAAATACTGTACTGTAGCAGCCGGATTATCAGCGGTGGACAGCTTCCCCCATTAAAGAGGGCTTTGCCATAATCCCCACGCTTGGCAGGCGTTTTTGGCATTGCATTATGAGATATCAGTTCCTCAGAAAGCGCTGATGCCCACTGTAGATGAACTGATGGTGTGAGCCGATAAATAACAACTTCACTTGAATTTTTCAATGTATATTATCACAAAGGCACGAGATTAAGACAGGTTATTAAAAAAAAATGTGGCGCAGCGCAGTGCACTCGCTCGCTTTTTTGTACGGACTGCCCGCGATAGCCGCGGTCGTATGACAGATACTTTATACAAAATAATGTGGGTACGAGTTCTTAACTACCTGTCTTGTATTGAAATAAAAACAATGAGCGCAACGCTAACATTCCCCACCCTAGTGCTGACTCTGCAGTTCCAGCACTCATCATCCAATGGAATTCGTGCGACGCGAGCTGCCGGTGTCTTCCACACACCAGTCTTAGTTTTGACTTCAATGAACCTTACGCGACCATCTTTACCTGGATTTAACTGCTGGATTACACCTTTTGGCCAGGTCTTCCAAGGACTATCAGGATCGACTAATAAAACTAGGTCACCTACCTGTAGAGGTTTCACCTCTTTAGTCCATTTTTTCCTAGGTAGCAGATAAGGTAAAACTTCCTTAATTCACCAGCGCCAAAACTTGTTACCTAAAATTTGGACTTATTTGCATTATGAAACACGAGTAAGCTCTTCGATTTCTTCTAATCGATTAGCTTCAAAAGTGTTATACCTACGTATGTTAATTCCTATCCACTGAAAAACAGTAGTAAAATCATACCAAAGATAGCGGCGTTCTGGTATCATTCAATGTTCTTTAACAAAAGTATCGGCTGGTCACGCTGCCATGACAGCAGCTTGTAGTTCAGCTCGGGGAATAGTTATCAGCTTAACGCGGCATTTACTAGCTATAAACGTGACGTGTACCATACCGTTTGCCTTCCATCGCCAGAACGAAGTCGTACACATTGCTTAAAGAGATGCATCACATAGCGTATGCAGCTCCAAGCTGGTGTAATTATTACTGGTACTCGAAGCACTTGGCAACACCGTAGCACTCACCGTAGGCAAGCTACGCCCTTCATTGCAGATTACTGAGGCTGAGTCATCGCTGCTGGCTGGCGCGGCGGCGGCATGGGTCGCACGCGGTGCGAGGGGAGTGAGCCCTGGGCTTACCTCGCACTTACCGATCGGTTTCTGGTTCCCATTGTTCTGGCGCACGACGTTTGTTATATTGATTTGAGTATGATAACACCTAGGTATCCGTATTCGACTTAAATCTTTCAATAATTCTACCCATTTGCACCATTTGGTGTAAATGTCATAAGGGATGGCATTATCCCAGCCTACTTTGAGACGCCATGTTTCCTGCAGCATTATTTTCCCTTGGATAGTAAACGATGCCAAAAACCCAAACACGTCGAATATCGACATGACTACTCTAAGAATAATTCTTTTTGTTGGTCTGTCTTGAATTACGTTTTGTGGTATTCGTTTTAAAGATAAATCGAACCCAAGTTCATCCTCAGACGGACTCCACATGAGTCCTAGAGTCCGCTCACCTTGATACTGCTGATCGACCTTGAAATTAACGGCGGCAGGACCTAAGGTTTCCTTGGGCACGCTGTCTAATACAGCGCCACTGTTACTCGTCCAGTTCCGGATGTGAAAGCCACCACTTTTGTGAATGTCCGTTATATTCCTTACCATTTCTATTGCTGTAGCTTCATCCGGCAGACTATCAATGTAATCATCCATGTAGTGCGATTTATATACGGCTTCAACAGCTGCCGGCAATGTCGACTCGAATCGACGCGCATTCATATTTTTAATAAATAAAGCCGTGAAAGGCGCACAATTTAAACCAAAAACGAGACTCGTACTTACATACGTTGAGACTGGCTCGTTCTAGTTCTCTCGCCAAAGAAATCTTAAAGCATGTTGATCTTCGGGGCGGATTTTGACCCTAAGAAACATATCCTTGATGTCACCTGTTACTGCAATTACGTTTTCCCTAAAGCGCAGCATTATACCAAACAGAGATGACAACAAGTCTGGTCCTGTCAAAAAATAATCATTCAGGCTTTTACAACTTACAGAATCCGCAGCGTCGAATACCAACCTTAAATTTTTCTTGTTAGGGTTATCAACCCCAAAATGAGGCAAATACCATGTTTTGGTTACAGGAGTAACATCGTCAAGTTTCTTTGCATAATAATTTTTCAATAAATGATTAATGCGCTCCTTATATCTATCAGCGAAAATATGGTCACGTCCCATTTTTCGTTCTATCCCCTTTAACCTTTGTAAGGCATTAGGATAGGAGTCTGGCAGGCTACAGGTGGCATCCTTCCATGGCAGACCTACGCACCACCGTCCATCAATTAATTCAGCAGAGTTTTCTAACTGAGCTACCGCGTGTAAGTCATTAATGTTTTGACGAGGCTTACCTGCCACACCAAGTGAGTCAATAGCAAATGAGCGCCTTACCTCCTCGTGGAGCTCCCGTAACAACAGCTGCTCGTCGCGCGCATCGTGGCTGGTGGCGGTGGGTGGCGCGCTGGCATCGCACGAGTTTAAAAACAGCGTCGCCTGGAATGCGCCAGCAGACCGCGCGTATCCAGTGCGCGGTGGGTGAAACATACCATGAATACACCAGCCTAGGGGAGTCAATGTAGCAGACGGCTCATTACGTTTACCTAATCTTACTTCAAGCGGTAACAGTAAATGATAATTATCTTGGCCTATAAGTATCTCTGGCTTAACATCATTTGTACACAAATAACTTTCCAAGCTAATTAAATGACTATAATTTTTACAATCTACCATAGAAAATTGCTGAACCGGTAAATTCAACTTGTCAACACAACGCACTTTAATATTATGCACCTTATTGTTCATACCCGATAAGTTCATATTTGCAACCATTGTTTCACACACGAGTTCGTTATCTGACCACGCGCCGCGGATACGCATTGTCTCAGAACGGCCTACCAGACCGGCGCGCTTCGCTAAACCTGAGCTAATCATCGAAACAGTTGACCCGTCGTCTATCAATGCACTAGTATTTATTACGCCGTTATTACTGTGAATTCGTATAGGTACAACTTTAAGTAGAACTTTACAATCACTCGCGTTATTTATATGCGTCACTGTTTCACTGATGCTGGCGGAGGGTGTCGTAGTAGGCGCCGACGTCTGTGGCGTCGGCGACACTGGGTTCTGCTGGCATAGTCTGGAGGCAGCGGCGGGTTCGAGTTTGTTTACATCATGAAGTAGGCTATGATGTGCCTGATCACAGCTGTTCTTATCGCAAACGGGTGCAGAACAGGTTTCTCGCTTGTGCCGTGATATTAAGCATTTGAAGCAAATCCCGTTACGTTTTACAAATTCCCATCGCGTTTTACGTAATGCTTTCTTGAATTGTTTACAATCAGTAAGTTTATGTTTCGATGCACGGCAATATAGGCACTTATTCTCTTCTTGTTCAGAATTAACTAATATCGTTTGTGTGCGATTATTGGTACTGTCATAAGTCTTATTATACTTTTGTTGATCATTGCGTTGGCTCGTAAAATACATATGTGATGTTGTAGATATTTTTACGGCTTCATTGTGCAAGAAATCTGATAAAATAACCATGCGTGATTTATGTCCTTCTGTAATTAGTGGGAAACTATAGTCGGACCATTTAGATAACAGAATAGTAGGTAGTTTTGACAGTATAATATTAACTATGCTCGTACCTTGTAAGTATTCTTCACGTTTAACTGCTCGAACTGCTTCTATCAGATTTTGAACTTTCACTGAAAACTGCACAATGTCTTTATGATAATCTTGTGGCATGGGATTTAACTTTTTCATATCTTGTAAAATCTTTGATATTATATGATCGGGATTGCCAAAACGTAATTCCAATGTTGACATAATTTTGCAAGGAGGACTCGCGGTGATGAGCAACGCCGCGAGAGCATCCTTGGCTGCTCCCCGGAGACACTTTCTCAACCTCCACAGATTTTCTTCTGGTGAAAATTTACATAATTCGGTTGACTCATTGTAGGCTTGCTTAAACTGCAACCATTCAAGGGGTTCTCCATGGAAATCCGGTAAATCCTTCGGCGTGCATAACCGAGACATAAGGTTTGTATTTGGTGCACTCGTAGAAGCCAAATCCTTCAACGCACTAGCTAGCATCTGAATAGTCGCATTGATGCCGGAAGCATCCGCTGGTGGTGGCGATGCGTGTGGCATATGTGGCTGCGACTCCATCGGCAGATGAAAAGTTGTAGGTGACGGCTGAGGTAGCGATATAGCTTGCATAGGTGGAACTTTAGGTGCCACCGACGTAGTGACGGCGTTTGCAGCTTCAACTGTTTGTTGCACTGGTGGATACAATATGCCCGAAGGATTACCATACTCGGGGGCCGACTGCATCCGTTCATGGTGGCTATGCTGGAGCCATTTTTCTACTTCCTGAGTGCGATCTTCGTGTGGACTGTAATTATCTTTGCTTTCTTCTTCCAAATCAGCTAAGTCCGCTTCCAGTTGTCTGTCTATCAATTCCATTTGAATCTGTGCCTTTTGTTTTGCAGCGTTTAACGCCAGGTGCGCCTTTCTAGCCTTTGTCGATGACGAAGCTTGCGTGCGACCTTTTGACCTTGGGGCCGCTTCACTTTTAACGCTCGGCGTAACTGCAGGTGTTTTGAAGATAACATTTTGAGGTGTAGGCAATGCTGCACTCACTACTGACGCACATTCTTCCGTAGATAACTTCTTTTGTTGTTCAAGTTGTGGCTCAGCTTCGTGTCGCGCCATACTTCGCGTGCGCACCATTTTTGTTGTCGCTGGTGGCGTATGATACATGTAGTATCTGGCTCGAAGACCACTTTGTAGATGAACTGATGGTGTGAGCCGATAAATAACAACTTCACTTGAATTTTTCAATGTATATTATCACAAAGGCACGAGATTAAGACAGGTTATTCAAAAAAAATGTGGCGCAGCGCAGTGCACTCGCTCGCTTTTTTGTACGGACTGCCCGCGATAGCCGCGGTCGTATGACAGATACTTTATACAAAATAATGTGGGTACGAGTTCTTAACTACCTGTCTTGTATTGAAATAAAAACAATGAGCGCAACGCTAACACCCACCTTCCGTATTTTACCTTTAGTCGCTCTTATGACAATCACAGCTAGCAACATTCTAGCCCGTCACCCACGGGTAAAAAAAAACTGAGAGATTCATATAAAATATACAAATAAACAAAATGCTACGTTCACTTAAATACAAATACCATAATATATCATAACACTCAAAAATTACTGTAGCTTTATACAAACAAAGCTCCGCATAGATACAAAAGCGCTGAAAGCTTTAGTAACTGCAGAATAGTTACGAAACTACGAATTGATGACCCACTATCGAGGCAAACTAAGATTAAAAACGCCCAAAAACCAATCAAACTTTGGCCGTAGATAAATAAAGCAATTTCCACGCAGGTGTCAGGAAACAACAACATTCAACTCACGCGAAATTAAAAACTTACTTTGGAATCCAAGTTAAAAAGTATTGTTACTATAGTATGACAAAGAGTAATAAAAATAGATGTTTGTATATCAATAGTGTATCACGTATAGCACCTATTTTGGAGCACCTACGCGTTTGATCTGAACACCTTTTTTATTTATTTTTTTTCTCGCTTGGAAAACGCCTTACGCGTACCACGCCGTTCCGGGGGAAACCACGTGGTAATGTGGGACTCCCCGGTGGGCCCCACATAACCACGTGGTCCCCGGTGGGCTCCCAGAGTGCCCGGTATACTCACTAAAAACCCAGCGGTGGGCCTCTACGTCTTATGTGGGGTGAAGCGGGTTCGCTTGCGCATTCTACCTCAATCACCCCGACGCTAAGCTCCCTGGAGCCTCCTGCCTTTGGCACCCCTACCGTGGGGGCATTCTTCATGATTGCCCTTCATTGGTGATGGGTCGCCCGACCCACCAGGAGGGCATTTCTTCTAAGGAGGCGGAAGTAGGTCTGCATATCGGCGCCTTCTCCGCCCTGGTCTCCTCCTTCGGATCGGGTCAGCGAGTTCACTTTCCTCCCTGACCCGCTCCGCGGCCTCCTTTTGTGATATGTATCACAAAAGGAGTATTATATCTTTTCACAAAAGGAGGCCATTGCTTACCAGCACCGCTCACTGTCAAGCATGGCATCAACCAGGCTTGACGGCGAAAGGTCACTCCCAACCTCAGCTATAAGAGCGTGCCTTTGGGATCCCCATGTGGCACACTCTACCACAGTGTGACGTGCCGTGTCCACGGGCGCGCCACACTCGTGACAGGTAGAGGTGGGCTCCCGTCTCGCAATCCGGTGCAGATACTCGCCGAAGCGCGAGCTTAAAATACAATTACGTACAATTTCTTCAGACAAACGAGCTTACATGAAGCACAGATATTATATTTTGTAAGTCACGATTTGAAAGTAAAGTCGTATATAATTTGAAATTGGAAGACTTAAGAACTAACAAGGGACTTAAGAACAACAACTCTTCTCAATTACTGTTTATATGGTTACTGGTAGTTTTTTTTAACGTACGAATACTAACCACAAACGTTCTCATTTACATGTTATTATAGTAGCGTGAATGCAACCCGCCGAGCCCAATATTATAATCGTGGTTTTACATCACTTCGTTGAGGAAATACGTCAAATGTACGCCCTGGTAAAGCGGCTTAAGAACGCGATAAGCTTAGTTTGTAAGTAACAGCTTAGTCTCGAGGTATACCTACTATTGTAATACTTGGAAGGTAGTTCGTGGCGTGGCATGTGTAAGAGATTTATTTCGGTATGGGATTATAAAGTTTACATAAATGTAGGTTTTGAAATTCGCTTTTATAAGTACATTTTTAGGTTTCAAACACTGTAAACCGCCAAAAAGACCTTCGGTTTGAAACTTTGCTAAAAACTTAACTATCTGTATGCTTAACCTTCAAACGTAATTTAAGATATTTGATCTATTTATTGCAAGTTCACAATACTGGTACCAGCCCAGGCTCACTCCGCACTTTAGGTACAAAGCTACAGGTACATATTCGTCCGGACAGGATTATTGTACGGTGCGTGCCGCGTCAGAAGAGATCAGAGCTATGCGTCAGAAAGAGAGACGCATTCTAGGTGAATATAAATATTAGGTACTCCGTGCTTTGCGAGCTGAAGTACACTTTTTTGTTTCGTAGCTAGAGTCATTTATTGGAATGGCTTTGCAGAGTGATCCTTCTGGTCCTTTTTATTTTGTGCTGTTACCTTGTTATTAACTAAAGATACTAAGGGAAGTAAGAAGTACAAATCCGGTGTAAAAGCAACTGCATTGAATATGCCTTCAAAGTAAATAAAAAAATTAACCTTAAGAAAATCAATCGTTATCTTCTTCGATTAAAAACGTTTTGGCTACTAATACTAGGCAAGCCTGGGAGCATCTTCTAGCATTCCCGTACCACGTATTTCACGTAAATTTTGATCCTTCTAACAAAAAATCCCTTACAACTAGAGTAAAGGAAAACTGCGTGAAATAAAAGGCACGGGAAGAGCAATCTTTTGGCTCAACTTTAATAATTCCGCCACTGCGGCGGAATACAAAAACAAATAATGTCGATTCAGCTACTATTAAAATAGTAGAAAACAAAATTAATGATGGTGACATCAAAAACGCGGCACGCATCTTGTTTTCGAGTGATACAATCGCCCCTTTCACATCTGACACGTTGAATTCCCTAATAGAAAAGCATCCGCCTGCAACTGCAGGTCTCCACCTTCCCGACTCTCCTGAACAAAATAATGACATTGTTGAGGTGACCCCACAGGATGTTTCTGCAGCCGTGGCATCTTTTCGAAGTGGCTCAGCCGGTGGTCTAGATGGCCTGACGCCTCAGCACTTAAAAGATATTTTATCTTTTAGTTCTGGTGAGGTAGGCGAGACACTTCTAAGGGATGTGACGGCTTTGGTTAATTTGATGTTGTCGGGTCAGGTCAACAATGAAATTACCGAAATTCTGTACGGTGCGAATTTATGTGCCCTTAATAAAAAAGATGGTGGTATTAGGCCTATAGCAGTAGGCACCACTTATCGTCGCCTCACAGCCAAATGTGGTTGTAGGAAAAAGGTTGCTTTTTTAAGTAATCTTTTTCAACCACTACAACTCGGTTTTGGCTCTCAGGGTGGTTGTGAGGCTGCTGTACATTCACTTCGCACATTTTTTGATCAAAATTGTGGAGATGTGCTTTTGAAGGTGGATGTTAAAAATGCATTCAACTCATTAGATAGAGGCACCCTTTTGACCGAAGTGAAAGATAAAATTCCGGAATTATACCCTTTTCTTTGGCAATGTTACGGCAAACCATCAAAATTAACATACCAAAACAACGTTATATTATCTTCCGTAGGATGTCAACAGGGTGATCCTCTGGGACCAGCCATCTTTAGCCTTGCCATCCACTCAATAATTCAACGTCTCCAATCAAAACTTAACGTTTGGTATTTGGATGACGGAACCTTAGGAGGCGATGCGAACACGGTATTGAATGACTTGCGAGTACTTATAGACGATTTTCGTCTTATTGGTCTTGAACTAAATTTTTCAAAATGTGAACTTTTTGTTTGTGATACTTGTCCGGATAAAATTTCGATAATTGAAAAATTCAATTTACTTGCGCCTAATATAAAATTAGTAGAAAAACGTTCGCTCCGTCTTTTGGGTTCACCGATTTTTGACGAATCTTTGTCACCATTTGTCGAAGAACAAATTCAAAAGTTTAGAAATGCTTCTAGCAGATTATTCAAAATTAACGCCCATATGGCTTTTACTATTATTAGATTTTGCCTTTTCGTTCCTAAATTTACATACTTTTTGAGATGTTGTCAGCTGTGGAAACACAGTGAGCTTCTTTTAAGTTTAGACAATTTATTAAAAGATACGTTAATATCGGTTTTGAATGTTGAGATGGATGATAGGGCTTGGGTGCAAGCTTCCCTCCCTGTGAGGTTGGGGGGCATAGGGATACGCAAAATTTCTAGTGTAGCATTACCAGCTTTTTTGTCTTCTGTACACAGTACACACAAATTAGTAGAAAAAATTCTTGCACCATCTTTAGGCTCTTTTGATGTAGCATATCTGGCTGAGGCCAAAACCACATGGGGACTGGCTTGTCCAAATACTGAGTTCCCAAAAATTTTGTCATCTCAGAAACAGTGGGATCGGCCCCTATGCGAGCTAGCACGGAAAGATCTTTTAAATACGTGCCCTAGTATCGCAGATCGTGCTCGTATTCTCGCTGTTTCTGTGTGGGAATCAGGTCTTTGGTTACAAGCCATTCCTTCTTACAAAACTGGTAGCCTTATAGATCCTTCCGCTTTTCGTCTCGCTTTTAGCTTACGCTTGGGTGCAAGGTGTTGTGTTGCACATCACTGCCAGTGTGGTACTGCAGTTGACCAACTCGGTCACCATGGCCTCTCCTGCTCTCGAAGTGCTGGTCGAATTTCCCGCCACGCCAGCCTTAACGATATCATTCGCCGGGCTTTTACCAGCGCCAATGTTCCAGCTGTTCTCGAACCGAACGGTCTGATGCGTGACGATGGTAAAAGACCTGACGGCATGACTCTGGTTCCATGGAAGTTAGGACGGCCCTTAGTGTGGGACGCTACATGCGTAGACACTTTAGCGCCGTCACACCTTTCTGAAACCCACGTGAGGGCTGGCGCCGCGGCTACTTCGGCAGAGCAACTCAAGCGGCGCAAATATGCTAACCTCGGTATGGGTTACATATTTGAGCCGTTTGGTGTAGAGACGTTGGGTCCGTGGGGACCGGGAGCTCATCGTATTTTCCAAAATTTATCAGAGCGCTTGGTCGATGCGACGCGTGATCAAAATGCTGGCACCTATTTGGCTCAAAGAATAAGCATTGCAATTCAACGGGGCAATGCTGCCAGCATGCTGGGCACGCTGCCAACTGATAGTGGGCTAGAGCATTTGGACTCCCTATGAGTCCAAATGCTTTTACTGTAGTAGCTGTAGTATTGTAGTAGCTGTAGTGTTGTATATAGTTTGTAGTATTTGTTTAATAAAGGCATACCGCCATTAAAAAAAAAACCTTAAGAAATAACAAATTGACAGATGTGCAACCTTCTCCACCTTATTCGTGTCTGTTACTTTCGTTCTAGCCCTGTAAGCAATATTTCGTAATAATTTAATCGATGTAGTAGTACTGCACATATGCCGCTTTTTTTTATATAAAACTACATACGAAATTCCAAGGTCTAAAAAGAAAAAGAACATTTGGTCATGAGGTCGAATTCCTCTCGTGGTAATTTTTTTTCCATGTCGTTATTATTATTGGTATTGTAATTAGTATTCTCCGCCATCGCTTAATTTTTACTAGTCTTAGAGCTGTGAGAATTATCGATGCAGCATGTTTTTGAGATTCCCACACTTCATTAAACATAATTTGACTATAGCGTTTACTCTTGACAAAGTCGATATGCTATATGATTTAAATATTTATACAGGTTTATTGGTAAAATGCTAACAACCTCTTAGGGTTGACTTCTGCTAGTCCTAAGAAACATTATGAGGTGATTTCTTTCGCGGGCGCTCTTGGCTCGGAGTAGGCATTAAAACACAAAAAAAATAATAAAAATAATCAAAACAATCAAAACGAAGAAAAACATCTCTAAATGTTTCTAAGGACTAGCAGAAGTCAACACTAAGAGGTTGTTAGCATTTTACCAATAACCCTGTATTTAATGTATAGTAGGAAGACTATCGCCTAATTACTTAACTTATATAAACGAATATAGTAAAAAGAGTCATTTCCAAGTCTCCACATACGAGTATAACCAGAATAGCTAACAAAAGAACTTCCTAATGAATGTAACGAGATAATTGATATGGAAAGTAGTATAAACGTTAACATATATATATATATATATATATATATATATATATAGGCTTGGCCTGTATAGTGGGTCACCAAGATACAGGCCAAACCTAGGTTGGGGCCCGCTGCCAATTAGAATTTAGAACCTAAGTACATAATGTTTAAAGTATGTTGTAAAATTATATCGTAGTCCTTTAATTTAACTGTATGTACTCTTTGTTACATACGTGATATATATCTATCTTTTTTTTAAGTTGCATAAACGTAAACACATTTATAAATTGGTATGAAAAACAAAGCAGATACTGCACTCAAAGCTATGCATTAACCGATCACGTTAAATCACTTGGGTAGAACGAAAGTTGCCTCTTTAAAAAGAGACACGGCAAGGGCGTCATATCAAGATTATGTTGATTATTAATTTCATTCAATGTTTTGCACCCTCGTTATAGGTAGGTTTTCCTGCTATAGTTTGAGTTCACTAGGGGGATGTAAACTAAGGGACTTTTCCGAAAGTATCTGGACGGTATCTAGAGATTAATTTTACCTAGAACTTAAGGACAGTCCATATCTTCATAATCTTGTAATTGTAGATACGAGTACCTAGTAGTGCTTACAACTGTCGAGTCTGATTGTCCGCTGCTGAACATAGCCTCCCCCGCTAAGCGGGGAATTTCCCATAACCCCTACGCTTGGCAGGCGGCTTGGGGATTGCAGTTGAAAATGGCAGTTCCTCAGGTGCTGCCCACCTACTGCTATTTTCCCTTCGTCGCTTCTTACAATTCCCACAGGATGGTTTGGGGGGATGCTATTCTAGCCGGCACCCCATGGGTGACAAAAGAATGAAAATATATTTAAATCAAATAACATATCCTGTTTAAATAAATACTTTTCATTCATTTTAGTCCTATTCCGTCACAGTCACGTCTATGTTGAAAATATAATTAACTTTTTCATCATACCGCCCTAATGACAAAATTCCCTTACACAAGCAATGTTTTATGAAGAAACGGCGACTAAAGAGCAAAAACATAATGGCCATACATTTACTATATTAAGTGCAGACTCCCATTCCTTTACTTTAGCAAGACCTGGGCAAAGCTCTCAACCAGACCACAAGACCCCCATCTCATATGAATTTGGGGATAAGTGGGATCTTGTGGAACTGGTCATGGTAAGTCCCCCGGTGAGCCTTTAATGGTGCTTTCGATTTCTTCGCTTGCTTATGATGTATGCTTTAGTTGGGAATAGTTTGCGTTTAGGATGTTATTATTTGGAGTTTATGAAGCAAAATTGAATATGAATACTGTTTATATTTGACGAATTAAGTACGAAGAGTAGTAATTCAGTATGAACCGACTCGTAAACAAGTCTAGTGTGAAGATATTTGTTTGATAGGGTCATCGAGCAAGTAACGTAATTGGTTTAAAACTCAATGGATAAGGTAGGGGCATTTCTGGACGGTTAAAAGCCTTTGACCACTATCTCACTGTTGGTACTTACCAATATAGTAATATAGTTGAGGATTTAAAACAAGCATGCGTATAATTACGGCTCTCAAGGGCAGTTGCCAGAACACACTGTTAGGTGCTTGTCGCCGCTGGTTAATATTACTGCACCGTATAGAAGGTAGCCAGTGAAAAGCATTCAGGTTCGAGTACAAGATATATAGGATTGGATTCCTCGAATGGTGACGAACGCATACCGAGCATAAGTTATACAGCATAACATTATTTTTTTATCATTCTGGGTGCTTGTTATTGGGCCTGGCAGCTGCTTGAGAACAGGTGTTTTATTTTACTGGGATAGAACATATATGATTGTGCCTGTTTACCATGCAGGCACAATCAGACACACTGCCTCTTGAAATCACGAGGGACCAATCGGACCCGGAGCGGTCGACGTATTTTGTACGACTGTATTAATATGGAAATAGTGCACATTTTCTAATGACGCACGCTCAAACTATTCATTGCAGTTACTTAGCAGATATTTGTATGCTGATAACACATGGTATCACCATGCGATTTCAAGCCCGCGACGCGATTCGATACATGCTATAGCTATAGCTTGCATTCAGTGAATCCATGGATTCACTGAATGCAAGCTATAGCTGTTGACATAGAACTAGCACTACTTCAAAAAATAATACAGTAGACTAAATCATGAAACCTCATCCTTATATATAAGCTTCTATAATTGCGCGCTAGCACACCATAGCTTCACTCCCAATGGCTGTTTTAAATTTCCTTGATTTATTTTAATGTAAATTCTATTTACATACTTTTGGCCTGTTTTGGCAGTCGTCCAAACTTTTCATGCCTGACGGGTGTTCGCCCTCTTAAAGACTTATCTTACGATACCTCTCAAGTCTTTTACACAAAGACATAAAAGTAGTTTTCCAGTGAATTTTATATCCATTTGATGCTTGGATTGTTATTTCACTGGAGTGGTCGTGAATTGATTTCGTAGTAGTTAAATGGTTTAACGTTTATTCGATAGAAAGTTGTTTCTGTCTGTACAATTTTCAAAATGTATTTATCTAGAAGTCTGAGCGGTATACTCTCAAGTATTCATATATATTCTGAGGCTGTATAGTGCTTGTCTTTGCCAATTGATATTGAAGCATTCATAGGGAACCTTTCTTAGTCGATCAAAGTTTACCAATGTTCGCTGTGGTCATTATTTCGATGCGTAGCCGCTTGGTACATTAACTATTGAATATTTCCGTGCTTCGAGGGTTACATTATTCTGTCGGTACCGGTAGACTGACTATATATTTTTATGTTATTCTGACGGTTGATCTGTGTTATGACCTGATGTTAAGCAGACTAACCTTTGCCTATAACAGATGCATTTCGTCACAAGTCACGAATTGCACGACGCCCGTCACCTTGAGACATAGTTGTTAAGTCTCATGTGCCTGTAATTTTACTGGCTCAACTGCTGCCGTAACCCACCGTTAGGTGCTTGGCGACAGATTTTTCTACTTTCATTCGGAAAATGCCCTGCCACCATGCGGTGAAGGTTTGGGCACAGTGGCATTGGCTATGGACTGCCGCGCAGCAGATCCATGGTTCGAATCCCGCCGCGGGCTTGAGCTTCACCGCATGGTGGAAGGGTATTTTGCAAATGCCCGCCTGGCTAGCGACCACCCTCAAGTAGAAAATCTGTCTTCAAGCACTTATCGGTGTGTTCCGGCAGCTGTCCTTGAAAGCCAGTGAAATTACAGCCACATGAGACAACAACTATGGCTAAAATTGACGGGCGCAGTGCAATTCGTGACCTGTGATGAAATGCAGCTGTTACATGCAGAGGTTAGTCCACTTAACATAAGGTGGGCGTCGGGATTGTTCCGTCACTATAACATAAAAAAAATGTACGTTATCAGTAAAAGCTTTGTACATACGAGTACTAAAAAACTTTTTTTGCATTGGTAGGGCGTTTTGCGACTGGTCGTCTACCAACCTCAGGTATAAAGAAATCATAATTATAAACAGCTCTAAACGGTTTAAATCGCGTATATTTATATTTTTTCTGTCCTTACGCTTCAAACACTTTGCAGTGATCGTGGTCACGGTGACTAATCGATATGAAAGCAAACTCGTATATGAATACTGTTTATATTAGGTCCTTACATATGAAATTGGCGTTTTTCGTACTGGCCACTTTAATCACGAATTTCTCCTCTTTGGTAAGGAATTCCAAATTCAAATTTGTACAGCTATAGACTCATGTATTTGTGCTTCGATGATCGTCATTCATTTGTTTTTTTCTTCTGTTTTTTTCTGTTTGCGTCACTCATTTTACAAAATGGAAAACCTTAAATATCGCATTATTTACGAGTACGAGTTCCGCCGTGGCACTAGTGCTGCGGAAACAACTCGAAGGGTGAATGATGTGTATGGCGGTCGTGTTGCAAAAGAAAACACAGTTCGTTTTTGGTTCCAACGTTTTCGTTCTGGAAATTTCGACCTGTAGAACAAGCCCCGTGGACGGCCTGAGACTCAAGTTGATAATGAAGAGTTGAAGGCTATTGTGGAAGCGGATCCATCGCAAACCACGTCCGAGTTAGCTGCAGGCTGCGATGTTAGTGATAAAACTGTTTTAATTCACTTGAAGCAAATTGGGAAGATTAAAAAGCTTGAAAGGTGGGTACCTCACGAATTGACTGAAACAAACCGGCAAACGCGCGTCGACTGCTGCGTTACATTACTAAACCGGCACAATAATGAAGGTATTTTAAACCGAATCATTACCTGTGATGAAAAATGGGTTCTTTACGATAATCGGAAGCGCTCAGCGCAATGGTTAGATCCTGGCCAGCCAGCCAAATCCTGCCCCAAGCGAAAATTAACCCCAAAAAAGTTACTTGTAAGCGTTTGGTGGACTAGTGCCGGTATTGTTCATTACAGTTTTTTCAAATCTGGCCAGACTATTACGGCTGATGTCTATTGTCAGGAATTGCAAACCATGATGGAAAAGCTAGCGGCTAAACAACCTAGGCTGGTCAATCGCTCCACGCCACTGCTGCTTCACGACAACGCTAGACCACACACTGCGCTACAGACGGCTACTAAATTAGAAGAGCTTCAATTGGAAAGTCTAAGACATCCTCCGTACTCCCCGGACCTTGCTCCAACAGATTACCATTTTTTTCGAAATTTGGATAACTTCTTGCAAGGGAAAAAATTCAACTCCGATGGGGCAGTCCAAATCGCCTTCAAAGATTTTATTGATTCCCGTCCGACTGGTTTTTTTAGTAAAGGGATCAATGAACTACCTATGAGATGGCAAAAGTGCATAGAAAATAATGGTTCATACTTTGATTAAGTAAATATATTATATTAAAAAATATTCGACTTTTTGTTCCTCCCATACAAAACGCCAATTTCATATGTAAGGAGCTAATATTTGACGAATTACGTACGAAGAGTAGTCATTCAGTATGTATCGACTCTTATATAAATCTAGTGTGAAGATATTTGTTTAATATGGTAGTAGCATTTCTGAACGGTTGAAAGCCTTTAAACACTATCTCACTTTGGTAAGTGAAGTAGTTGAGGATTTTAAATATAATTTTGTGGTTTAATATGTCACTTGAGTTATTATGAAATTATTTTGTACTACGTTCAGAAACATTATTTAGTTATAACCTTCCCTATTGACGCGGTATCACAGTGTCCAGAGATCTTGCAGATTTGTGTCGGCCTTGGGATTTAATTAATTGGACAAAAGGATTCAGAGCAGGTGGTACTTGCCAATCATCTCTATTGAAATTTGGGTACTTTTTGATTTCAATAGGCTCGAGTTTTTAAAAACCGTTTTTAACCATTTAACTGTTTTAAACCGTTTAACCGTTTTAAACCGATAAAAGATTTTTTAATTAACATGTCGCTTTTACTACTTAATAGTCGCCAAAACCTAAGACAAATTTATAATAAGAAATCACCCGACTATGTGTTTACCTGTACCTGTAAACAATTTCCCATTGTAGGTTAAGATTGTTTACCATCAACATCCACATCATCACTTATCAACAGGGAGATTATGGCTCAACAAATATCAGCTGTGAAAAAGAACCTATTATTCACAGTGACATTTCAGATTTAATAAAAACGTCGAGTTCCAATTGAATAAAATTGATTTATCGACAGAAAGAGATGAGATTCGTCTAGACAAGATAATGATCTAGTCATGAAAGATTTTAGATATTTATCACATTTATTTTCTAGATAGAATGCTCACCTGGCTATCTGTTGAATAATTGAACGTTACAAATCCTAATTCTTTGACTCCCCCCGACGAAGACGTCGACGGGCAGCTGGTTAAAATGTTCATAGAATAACTGTTAATTTAGCGAACAAATAATGATTAATAGGTAAACATATACTTATAACTAGTTCTTTCAACGTCTTTTGTTTTACATTTACATACTTATTGTGACCTGTACAAAAAAGCATAAAACTGAGCTTTGCGAGGGCTCGCGTTTATTTTACAACCTGATTCGAGTGGTGTCGTCTAGTATTGAGTATATTAACTACGATGCATTTAAGTATTGAGTTTAGTTCTGTTGCAGCGATGTTAACTCTTTGGTTTTCTAACAGATGGCGTTAGTAGTACAATAACATTCTATTTAATGAATACAAAATTTTTAATGTTCTTTTTTTAATGGTATTAAAATTATACTTTTTCTTTGACAGATAACACATCTAGGTATGAAGTTAAATTACTATGTAAAAGCACAATTATATGGGCATGATAGTTTTTCAGTAAAAGGGGCCATTGATTATTTAAGTTGTGAGATAGTGGTTGTAATAATAAATATTTTATAAGTCTTAGAAACCATTAAATATTCATCATAATAAAACTCGAAATTAAATAATGATTATTCCGCAAACTGATTTTCTATAATGTGAATATTATGTTTTTCGTACAATATTTGTATACCCAAAATGAATAAAAAAAATATATACGGCAATCACGGTCTTTCTCGCATATAAATGATTTATTTATACTTCAATTATATTTTTTTAAGAACATGGATCCTTTCCAACAAAGCGGTGTATCGACCTGTTCCCATAACACTTGCAATTTGTAAAACGCCTTGTTTGTAGCTGCAGACGATTTATCTTCTCCGACCGAGTCGAGGGAAAATATGAAATCTTTGATGTGGGCGTTTAATCAAGATGTATTTCGAAACAGTATCCTTATTCTCTCATTTAACGGACGAACTAAAACTGAGGAAAAAGTTTCGAAATCGACGGGTTTTTTGAATTTATGACCCCGGATTCATTTTACTGGATCATCGAGACCAGATAATCCAGTAAAATGAATCCGGGGTGATACGTTCAAATTTAACTTACTTTGGTTATGGTCAAGTCAAAGTTGAATATGTTTTTTAGAAAGAACGTACGCCTCACCGATATAAATTATATAATATTCTAGAGGATATGATGAATACTATGCCTAATCCGAAAACACGATTTCATATATGATTCTCTAAATAGAAAAAAAACATTAATTTAGCTCTTAAATTCCGCTTTATAAGTATTGTGTCATTATAATAAATTGTATCGATACAAATTTAATTACTTATTATTACAAACCCCAGGTTCTGTATCACACAGAACCTGAAAGATTTTTTCATATTAATAAGCTTATTTTTAGGAACGTATTTTAAAACATTTTGCACACGCTTTTTAAATATTGCGTAGTTCTATTTCGTTCACCCGCATGCGAAACGAGGTATCTCCATCCCACGCCCTCAGTTTGGCATTTTTCAAAAACCACTTCGTCCTAAGCAGTTTTTCAGTTATATACACATTTACCAGAATGAGTAATGTCAATTTAATTTTTTTAATTATTTGTCGATGTCCCTCCACCTCGATGATCTGATAATTGTAACTGTTCCCGAAGGTGACTATTATCGTAAGCATGACCACAGATTATATACGAGTAACTCCCAAAAATGCGAATGATATAATTAACCTTATACGCATCATATATTTTATTGTAAGAAGTCAGTTCTGTGTATATATATTTTTTCGGTATAAGCCAGATGAACAAAACTTTGCAGTCCGACCATGCCATGTTTTGAAGGCATGTTTACATAAGTCATTATAGCCGGCTTGATCAAGAGCATTTGACGAGTGGTAGCCTAAATAGCTACTCCCTCAAATTAAAAATCTGCTCGATTACTCTTCTGTTTAGACGTAAAAGGCATAGCAGCAAATTAAATCAAATGAGGACATTGCAATGACACAGCAACCCGGTGTATAAAATATCACCAACATTTTACAAACATATCAGATGAGCGAAACTACCCAACACGGTCTAATTATAAATAAGCATGATCTGATCGTGTCTACCTCGAGATTAGAAATGCATAGTACAGGACCAAACGCAATGGCCGCTAAAATAAATAATAAATTACCGGTTCAAATCAAAAGTATAGACAACGTTCACAAATTCCTCAGAGGCCTAAAATATACTCTTGAAGATTTTTTTACTGATGCCTCGACTATAGAATAGATCGTCCCCGTCCGCTACATGTTGTTATACCCTATTAGAGTCATTATGTACCATTCCACCTAATTTTGGTTTGTTTATATAAGTCATGTAAACCGCATTTGTATGTACTAATGATTGCAATAAATGATTGAGTATTGAGTATCGCTTGGCTTCGGGCAGGCGTCTTGTAGGTGTCGTTATTTCATAGGATAAAAAAAGTATCCTCAAGTTTCTGTCCTATTAAATCTATGTGTATCACATATTATATACATAAGTAGTTGTCATAAGAGTAGATAAAAACGAAATCTAGTAAATCCGTGAGAATCATTTGGATTTTTCATTATGTTTAGAGCTTAGTCACTGCTTCCATTTCCGTAGTACCTACGTCAGTACGTCAAGTTATCAATAAAATTGAATGCAAAGTCTGAATGGGAGTGTTTTGGTCGACTGGAGTATTTTACAAGTTTCTGCCATACATCTTCTTCATTTATATCTACCGTACATTCTGCTTTATCAGACATGTTGATTTTATTAGCAAAGTTTAACTTTGTTGTTTCTCTGAGTTATTGTTGAGCAGAAATTTTGAGAATATACAAATTTGACTTTGGAAAACTTGTTTCTATATAATCTTATAAAGCTTTTGTGTGGAATCATGAAATCATGTTTTTAATGTTTTAACTAACGCATGTTAAGCGATACAAAATCATGACAAGTAGAAAATAGTAACCGTGAATAAGATTCGAACCCGCCGCCTTCCGATCCTGGGGCCGGAACATATCCTGCTGATCTGAGCTGCCGGAGTGAATTGTGTCATAGTTCGAATTTTATATTTACCTTATTGAGCCTATATAAAGAAGACAGAGCCTATATCTGGAGGTAGTGTGCGTTGACTTAAAAATAACTACAGACTGAGCTCATACCATTTGGAACGGGCCGATTTATAAAAAAATCAGGCTACGTTGAGGTCAGAATCCAATACAAAATGAACTGATCGCCTCACACACGGCTCGGGCTGTGCGGTCAGCAAGGCCGGTAGGTAAGCTACCGGCCGGCGCAGGGGCATGACCAATGGCCAATCCGGGAAGCAAGTGGCGCCCTCTATGTACGCTATTTATTGCCGCACACTGTCCGGTCACTACCTTGTGTGGTTACTCCAGCGTCAATTCATTCTTAATTTTCCAAAGCGTGTCTAAATTTATATTAAAATGTCGGACAAGAAAATATTAAATAATAAATGTAATTGCATAAGTGTGCACTAAATATTGATGAATATATATATAGTACTTGTAAATTAATTTATTTTCCCTTTATACTAAAGTAACTAAAGTACTAAATCGGTGGTTTTAATTGTTTGGTCATATATATATACCTGCTACGAATAATAATATGTGTGCCGTGAGTAGGAAGTTGCTGTACATTAGGCTCACAAAAGGACCCGTTACGCTCTTAGCGCCTTCACTAGTGTAAGGTATACTAGCAACAAGACCATTCACAAGAAAGGTGTGCGTCAGAAAGGCGCTGGGCGTAATACTGAAGCCAAAACTTTCTAAAGCGTTCACGCCTGTCCTTTACAAATGCAGTGTTACCATCCTTGTTCTGATTGTCACTGCACTGCGCTCATCACTTCGAGAAGTTCGTTCTTATATCTCGTTTTCCCAGTAATACCTCTTGCTTCAGTGCCCATTACGCATACTGATAATTAGTGTGCTTATTACTTAGTTTTTTTGGAAAATTATTGTAATAATAACAATAATTTTACATATTCGTGTTTCCACACTAATGATTTGAGACAAAATATGTGACACTGCGGTGGTACTTACCAAGACGGCCTTTTGCTGAAGAGATCTATCACTGGGTTAATATTGTTGGATAAAACATTTTTTATAATCTTCTTCGGAAGACTGTCAACAGTTTTAATATTGTTATATTTGCAATAACGCCTGCTATGCTGATAACATAAAATATAGCATAGCATAGCAGGCGTTATTGCAAACATAACAATATTAAAATTATAAGTTTGCGTCATCATTTACAAGTATTAAACCAATTGCAATATTGGTCTAGATGTCGCTCCATACCAATACGATGGTTAAAGAACGATAGGAAATATTTGAGTTATGACGTCCTTGTCATGCTAGCTCAATTGGTTAGAGCATACCCCGGCTAAAGGGATGGATGGACGCGGGTTCGAATCCCGCACATGACTTGAATTTTTCCTATCGTATATTTGTAATTTTGTAAAGACTGTCAACAGGTCATGTAACGACCTCTGCCCTTACAGTGATTGTAACGACCTCAAAGACAAGAAACAAGAGTAGGAAAATGATGAGTGCTTATAGAAGCGTCCGCGTTAGTACTCAATGTTATCCCACCCGGGCGAAGTTACAGGCAGAACGTATGATTTTACTAAAACTTTTTTTTTTAAAGTAAAAAAGTCAAAATACCTCTTTGTTTAACCCATCCAGCGTTTCCCCTGTGACGTTAACACATTAACCACAGCGGGGACCACTCACTCGACATTTATATGTTGGCTGCAACTAATTTAATTGCGTTTCGTACGCAAAGGGCTAATATGACGGCTGGCTGTTATTGGGGTAACGTTGCATTTTAGAACTAAGTTAAGACTTGTGTTAGTTTATTTAGTCTGTTAACGTTTCTACTCCCAACTGTGCCACGGCAGTAGTATTAGATAAGCTAGAAGCGCTCGTAGCGAAGTTTACTTAGCTGTTCTCAATCGATCAGCAAAATTAAGCAACGTCGCGCGCGGTCATGAGTTGGATGGGTGACCGCTACTGACATTACTACTGAGCGTTTCCGTGCTTCGGAGGGCACGTTAAGCCGTCGGTCCCGGTTGTTGTCTTAGGATGGCAGTCGTTATAGCATGGTGGTAGGGTATTTTGCGAATGTCCGCCTGGCTAGCTACCACCTTCAAGTAGAAAATCTGTTACCAAGCACCTAACGGTGTAATAACAAATACTTTTAAAATATTTTAAGAAAACATCTAATTAATATTTTAATAAAACACTTAAAAAATATAAAAATATATTTAGTGACAATTCCGCTTAATTTTCCTGCTAAGCCGACGTGACGTCACAAACGCCACGCAGCCAAACCGGAAGAATTTTCGACGCGTTTCGCTTCTACACGAAGCATCCTCAGGAGGTCTTGACTCTTCGAGCGCACGATCGAGAATGAGCGGCCGGCGGCTCGGCTCGCCTTTATATAGACGGGCTGAGTTAGCACGCCTTTGTCTAGACTCGAGCGTGAGTCACCGCTCTTTGTTGTAGCTAACAATTGGTGAGTAATACGTATTTAAAGTGACAATGACATCATAATGGTCATAAATTAATAACAAAAAATAATTTTGAATTTTTTATATTATGTAATGTGTTTTAGAATATGAAAAATATCGTAAAAAAATATAACAAAATTACTTCCTAAAACAAATACATATTTAACTATTTTGTAGTGGCAAATTATCACTAAAAATACGCAACAGTGGTGATGAAACCAATTGCGTCTGTTCATTCAACAGTGCAACGCCTGTACTATGTTTTAATATTTCTAAATGTTCCAATACACACAATCGAAATCCCTTATCACAACAATGTAAAATCTTAAAGGTATTACTATCAAGGAGTTGATGACTGCTTTCAATTAAATGTTTTGCAAAGTGAGACTGTTCGGGATTGTCGTTCCTATACGCGGATTTGTGTTCTTTATATCTAATATCAAAATTACGGCCGGTTTGACCAATATAAACACTGTTACATTCGTCACAAGTAAGTTTGTAAACACCGGATTTTTTATTGTTTTCTAAACGATCTTTTCCGTTACATAAATGGCGTAAATTTTGGTTTGTTCGAAAAGCTACATGGACGTTATTTTTCTTAAATATATTGGAAATTTTTTGAGAGATTGGACCCATATAAGTAATGCTACCTACGTACTTGATATTTCTATCAGTAGGGCAAGAATATAGGAGTGACATAGCTCTATTACGTTGTTTATTATGAATTAATCGATCAACTAATTGTTTATTGTAGCCGTTGGAAATAGCAATTTGGTATATTATATTAAGTTCCTTATTATAATTTTCTTGATTAAGAGGAACCGATAACCTAACGGTGTGTTCTGGCAGCTGTCCTTGAGAGCCAGTACTTCTAGGATAGCCTGAACAACATCTTCGACCACATCATTACTTACCATCAGGTGAGTTAGTGGTCAAAGACTAACCTATCAAGCATAAAAAAAAACATGTTGATGCTCATGAGAGATCATCATGAGAGCAGGGTTATTTCCTATCGTTTAGTCATTGTTAGCTAACTGTTAGCGGGATTCTGACCAACCAGTGTTCTCAAAGAGATTGGCGGCTAAAAGCCTGTTTTGTGATACGTAAAAATATATTTAACCGGCCCTACCCCACTCGGTGTAATATAGGTTAGAAGTCAATGATGTTAACTATCTGCGGCTTACACTTACGTAAAACAGGAACCAAACAACCGGCAGCAACCGGCCAAGTATATGTCCGAATACACATTATAACACAAGTGAGCGTAATGACCCCAAAAATGTTTGCTTGGCTTAAACAAAAATTAAACAAGCCACCGGATTTTTGACTAATTAATTTATGCTGCAGTCAAATTATATGTTAAAAAATTACTGGCAAATCTGACAATCCCAAATTTTACATATATTGTACAAATATATGAAAGATGAATAATAACGGGGTATTTGTAAAACCAAATTAAAAAAAGTAAACTACACGTGAACCCAAATGCTGAGAAAGGTGTATTATATGTAAACAAATACCTTATTTACATTTTTTAAACGCTATCCCCCTTACTTATAAAAACATCGCTATGTAGTTGCTAAGTTATGGATAACTAAACATTGTTTAAGTAATGCTTAAATATTTCTTACTTATAAACGCTACATAGCACCTGTTTAGCTAAGCATTGGATAATGAGGTCGAACGTATTTTAAACTGACAACATTGTACTAAAAAGTATTATGAATGACCTAAATGGCCAAATAGTATGTATCTAGTTCTAAATATCTTGAAATTAAAAAGTAAATATAATACTTTTCTTTGTGTAGTACCACCAACTTAACTGTGCAGTTTTCGAGGGCGCTACTAGTCAAGGAAATCAACTACGAACTGTCAAAATTTGAAGGAATGTTGTAGTTCTTTTTTCTGCCACCTGAACAGATAAGTTGGTGGGTCTGTAACTAAATCAGCTGATCAGAAATATGGGCGCCATCTTGTTACTTAAAATTTAAACAAGAGTGGGACGGTGTTTAAATTGACAGCTGATTTAAGCAGTACTTAGGTACTGGATAAAGTTATGTAGCGTTTATGAGTAAGAAATTTTGCTAATCAGCGGCTAAGTAATGTTTAAAATTTAAGTAGCGTTTATAAGTAAGGCTGTTAATGTTTGCAACATGACATGTATATAATATGATGTTTCGCCCCATCACGAAATACAGTATCGTTAATATTTATAAGTTTGAGAAATTTGATTACGGGAAGGAACGGTAACCAAGTAACACAGTCAATTAATACTAGTACGGCTATGGAGTTCAAAGATATGGACACTAAGATGTAATTTGGAAATATATTTTGTTACTGAAATCTTAAAGCCTATTACGATATACGTAATATATACGTTGTATGCACCTTAGTTGTAATAGTAAAATTATATTTATTTAACTGGCAAGCCGCACATTTCAAGCTGCACATACACCAAAGTATCAGCATATGTATGTATATCAAATAAAGAGTCATTCAATCTTCTTTTCTGTTATTTTGTTTTGACACTTGTGTGGCCTTGGTTTTCCTATTAAGTATATCCTAAAAAATATGGAAGCTTGTGCAGCCTAACAGGTAACAACATTAATAGAGAAAACGTACGATGAATTCTCCTGTTGGAATTAATGCCCATTTGGCGGTAATGTGTGACAATGTGACGTTTAGTTGTAAACGTTTGGCAGATCAAAATTAAGTTGTGGAATTATGCGCATCGCTGGGGAAATTTATCTTCTGTTGGGGCAATACAGAGTTTGACTATTTTTGGAAAACTATCTTAAGAGGACCATAATGTTATGATAAAGCAATTTTTTGCTAGTATTGGCATAATTTACAGAGTTTATGAATAAAATTAACAATAAAATTTAAAGTAGCACAAGTTCTGAGTTAAAAGGATGGATACGTGTTATCTAAAATTTTGAGGGTCGCAATGGGGGCTCAACAGCTTAGGCAAGAATAGCCCTTTTCAATTTGAAAGTGAAGTCGTTTATATGCTTTTTTGTTATCTGTGCAGTTAGAGAAAATATATTATAACGTATAAAAAGGGACAAGAAAGGGTAAGAAGATGTGATCACATGCTGACACTCGTATATCGAGATAAGTCGATTAAAACTAGTTGTGTATCTAGTGTGTAAAAATATATCCTAGCTAAATAAAAGCATGTTCACCTCGTTAGGTATTAAATAGAATTGGCTCAACGTTCGCTAAATGTTCCTGTTGGGATTTATGTCAAATTTCGCGGTAATGCGACGTGTAGCTTTGAACGATTGTGCAACGCGTAATGAAGTTATTGAGTTATGCGCTTCGCTGGGGCAATGCTGCCTTTTGTTGAGGCAATTATGTCGTTTGTGGTTTGGGTTAATTACACCGAGGCATCACGATACCGTTTAAATATTATGTCGGACAAACTTTCTGATCAGTTATTAAATGTGGAATGAATAGATAACGTATTTTTAATTTGTAAATTAAAATAAACGTAGGTATGTCATTCTTCGCTGTATATGAATAAAAAAATCTGACAAAAACTGCATTGATTTTATAAACTTATAACGTGCTCTGCCAATTGAGCTATCATCGGTATCAACTTTGATGTTATAATGTTTAATTTTATATTGGAGTTTATTACCCTATAATATGTTAAAGTGCAATATTGTAGTTATGTATGTACAAATTCAAATTGTTTTACAAATGATTGCGCTTTAATATTAATAATCAAAGAACGCTAATATATACATAATTAATACGTTCAGACATAAGGCGTTACTTAACGCAAATCTATAATTATTTGTAAAATAAAATTGTATATATTTTAGGGAATAATACTTGAATAATTTTGACGCGTTTCGCTGCTAAACAAATCATCATCAGGAGGTCTTACTTGACTCTTTAAGCGTACGATCGAGAAAAGAAAATAAACCTAATGATATAATAGATCGAAATTGATCGAATTTCGCACAACTTTAATGAAAGACACAAAAAGTTTGTTAGATAATAGAATATAGTCAGAAAAGACTAGGCTACGGGCTTGCCGTAATGCGCGACATAGCTAATAACTATTATACGGTTAAGAATAACTGAATAAATAAATAGATACTTTCACTATCTTCAACTGAGCTCTAACGAAGTAGGAACCATTTTTTTTATGTAGCTCCATTGTCTGTGTTGCTAATAGATATATTTTATTCTTAATTTAGATTCCAATATAAATAGTAGACGTAAATTTTTGTGCAGGCAACATTGTCGAGTCCATCCAGTAAACTACATAATAGTATAAAATTGAATACTATATCCGGTCGTACAAGTAGGTTGGATACTCTTTCCGTTCCGGTTTACATCGTATTGGGTTTCGATTTGTCCAAATAATTTATCTCATTCTCACCTCAGACCGTGTTTGGTTTGGAGCCAAGACGTAAAACTTTGTTTGGCATCTACGTACTCTTAGGTTTGGTTAGTTTATGTCGCGTTTGTAACAAGCTTATTTATACTGTATATTTATAATCACAGTATAGATTTTGTATAGAAACGACGCAGACTCAACTAAGTATGATTAAGGATTCACTAGATCGACTGTTATATCTTCTATAACCGAATGAAATTTAATTATTCGTAGTAATTAAACAACTTTAAACGGTTTAAATCGCGTATATTATTCTTTATTTTTGTCCCGGCGTTTCAAACACTTTGCAGTGATCGTGGTCACGGGGTGACTGATTGGTTTTATTGGTCACATCACTCTTCATCATCAACTCAGAAGTCGTTGTACAAGCGATAAGAACGCCGGTGCAACTTTACTCGAAATAGGCGAGTTTCTGCTTATACCAATCTGCTCAAAATACGCCACCGGACATGTATTTTAAAACATTGTTATTTCACATGAGGGTTTCGTTTATTACCGATCTAAAAAAAGGAGGTACTCAATTCATGTTTTTTATGTTTGTTACCTCAGAACTGGTTGGGTGAACCGATTTTGATGATTCTTTTCAGTTCATCAGTCAGTCTGTGGACGACGGACCGTGCACACGTTCCTCCGACCGGTTTTGCGCTTATCGCCTAGATCAGGGACTGTCAACGCAATTGATTTCACGGGTCGCAAATCTTTTTCTGTTTATAATGTTTAAGTGCAAGGGTTGTGGAGAAGAAGTTAGAGATGGTGCTCAGTGTTCTGTTTGCATGGGTCAGTATGACTTTGCTTGCGCTGGTGTCACAGAGACGGGGTATCGCCGACTGGGTGAAAACCGGAAGTTATCCTGGAAGTGCTCTTCCTGCAAGAGTGGCAGATCAGTAAGCCCTTTACCACTTCCAACACCTCAGGGCAAGGAGTCCACTGTCAAGTCTCCAGTACCAGGAGACATGAGCGCCGTTCTTGATGAGCTGAAACGATTGTCTCTTCAAGTCGCCGTACTTCCAGGACTTAACGAGGACATCCAAAGCATAAAGGCTGAGCTTACATCTCTTAAAAGTATTAAACCTGAACTCAGTGAAATAAAAAAGTCGATTGAATTCGTAGACAGCAAAATAGGTGCTTTATCTGATAAGATTTTGGAAATGGAGAAGGACATACAATCATTACATAAGACGAAAAATGATGTTGAAAATCTGCTACTGCGTGTTCAAAATCTGGAAAGCCAGCTACGAGATAATGAGCAGAGATCACGTCTTAATAACATCGAAATAAAGGGTGTTCCGATGGCAAACAATGAGAATCTATTCGAAGTCTTTTCAAAAATCGGATCACACGTGAAGTGCCCAATACCTAAGGATCAAATTAATTACATTGCGAGAATACCTATGCGCAATTCCAAGGAGAATAAAACAATTGTTGTTAATGTTCATAGCAGGTACCTAAAGGATGATTTTGTAGCGGCAGCGAAAAAAATTTCAATGACCCCGGTGGACTTAGGACTTAAGGGCAGCACTAGGATATTTATCAACGATCACTTGACTCTTGAGAACAAAGTATTGCTCAATAAGACCAAAGCATTGGCAAAAGACCGGGGGTTTGCATTCACGTGGGTGAAAGGTTGCAAGATTTTCATCCGAAAAGGCCCAACATCCCCTGTCATGGCCATTCGAACAGAATTGGATTTAAAAAAACTTTAATGTTATGCTACACTGTATGTATAATATCTTGCAATATTATCTGCGATCCAAAGTTTACTAGTACTGCTTCACTATTCAATGTTGTTGTTATGCGTTGCATTCTTGTCCGCTTGTTGTTACCCGCAATTATAGTTCGGATTAGTCGGCCGGCCATTTGCTATTGTTTACGTTATCCTTTTTATTATTTAATCATCACTATATTTGTTGCCTTTTTATCATCTTTTATGTTGCTTTTTTCCTTTGACAGTTTTAATAACGTCTCAGCACTATTTAATATCATGCATCTTTTTATGTCTATGCAATACCTAATAAAATTTTCTGTCAACAATGCTCCCGGTTAGTATATACTACCAAAATGTACGTGGTCTCCGTACTAAAGTAAGTATATTATATAGAAATGTATGCCTTAACTCGTATGATATTATTTGCTTCACGGAAACGTGGCTTAATGATAGTTTCTTTGATAGTGAATTATTTGATGATAGATATGTTATTTGGAGAAGAGATAGGGATTTTTTGGGAACAGAGCAGGAGAGGGGAGGCGGAATTTTAATAGGAATTCGTCGTGAACTTGCAGCTGAGAACCGGCCTGAGTGGTCTTCGTCTGCCGAGGATCTGTGGGTTACTTTGACCATCCGCAATCGTAATCAATACTCAACTTATAAAATGCATATTTGTGTTGTATATATATGTGATGAGAATTTAGGTAATTCAATGCAAACACAACTATCCAATTTCTCTGACAACTTGTCTAAAATAGTTTTAGATAATCCACTCGATAAGGTCATTGTATTGGGCGATTTTAACATGCCGTATGTATCATGGTTACCCAGTGATGATGGATGCTCTTTGGTTCCTGGGAATTTACAAGGTACTCATCAATTCGATCTAATAGATAGCCTTAATACATGTAATCTATTACAGTATAATTCTATCCTAAATAAGAGTTATGGTCGCCTTTTAGATTTAATTTTCTCAAATAATGACGTCACAGTGCATGCTTGTGACTGCCCTTTGGTGCCTGAAGACCCCCACCATCCATCTTTGTGTATAACTGCTGAGTTTGTTCAATTGCACACAATAAAGCCTCTTCCTTATACCAAGTTTGATTACATAAACGGAGACTATCACTCGATCTGTACTAAGCTTGACGCTATTGATTGGAACTCTGTGCTGAAATGTGGAACTGTAGATGATGCTGTAACTTTTCTTTATACTACAATTTATAGCCTCCGCGACACATATGTTACCTCGAAAACTGTGGTTCCATCGTTTAAGTATCCTTTTTGGTACGGGCGACCTCTAATAAAACTTCTTAAGGAAAAATCTAAATATCACAATAAATTCAAAATATACGGCAACATAAGTGATCGGGATACGTTTGTTATATTGCGAGAAAGAGCGCGGATGATGGAAAGTGATATGTACAAAAATTACTTAATAAACATTGAATGTTCTATAAGAAGGAACCCACGCACATTTTGGTCTTATGTAAAGAGTAAAAATCTCTCCAACACTTACCCCGCAGTGATGCAATTTGGTACTCGCTCTTCTGATCAAGGTGATGTCATATGCAATATGTTTGGTGAATATTTTCAATCAAACTTTCTTCAAAATAATACACCGATTGATTGTACAGAGTTTAATCAACCTCAACACCATACAGCGTCTTCTGCTGATATTGGTATGATTGAGGTGCTTCCAGCGGAGGTTCTTAAACTTTTCATGTCCTTAGATTTAAATAAATCAGCGGGACCAGATAATATCCCCGCTATTTTAATAGTTAAGTGTGCAAAGAGCTTAGTTTTACCCCTGTGTCTATTATATAGCCGCTCTTTATCGGAAGGCGTTGTACCTTACAAATGGAAGTCGGCTTTAGTCACTCCCGTTCATAAAAAAGGACCAAAAAATAATATAGAGAATTATAGGCCTATATCTAAATTATGTCTGTTTGCTAAGATACTTGAAAAAATTGTCTATACCCAATTGTACAGCGCACTCAAGCATGATCTTGCACCTCAGCAGCATGGTTTTTTAAGGGGCAGGTCAACTACATCTAATCTCTTATTGTGTACCGAGTTCCTGTCTCGTTTTATGTCTGAACCCTCTCAAATAGATGTTATTTACACGGACTACAGTAAGTGTTTTGACAGAATCGATCATTTGCTACTATTGAAAAAGCTTCAGCGGATAGGTATAAGGGGAAACCTTTTTAGGTGGTTCACGTCCTATATCCAACAAAGGTGTCAAACTGTGGTTCTTGGCGGTTACTCGTCCATGTCCATGTATATCCCTTCCGGAGTCCCGCAGGGATCTTTATTAGGACCGTTACTTTGCACAATATTTCTGAACGACATCTCTTCATGCTTTCGTTATTCTAAAATTCTGTTGTACGCGGATGATGTGAAAATTTTACATCAAATTAAAACTATTGATGATGCACACCGTCTGCAGGACGACTTGCATAGTTTTCAAAATTATTGTACTCAGAACAAACTAGATTTAAACGTGTCCAAGTGCTACATTTGTTCTTTTACTCGTAAGCCAGTCATTATCAATTTTGAATATGCAATAAAAAGCTCACCAGTCACAAGGGTTGATACAATTAAAGATCTAGGAGTTTTTTTTGATAGTAAACTTTTATTCGACACACATGTAAGCAACATTGTAAGCAAGGCATCTCGTGCACTTGGTTTTATTTTAAGAATGTCTAATGAGTTTTCCAGTTTAAAAACCTTTAAAATCCTTTATTGTGCATACGTTCGCAGTCACTTGGAATACGCATCACAAGTCTGGAACCCTTGTTATGAAGTATATTCTATGCGCTTAGAACGTATCCAGATGAAGTTTCTTCGTTATCTTCAGTTTCGTGCAAAACTGTACCTTCCGGATTATTTAGCTAGATGTCGTAAGTTTCATTTCTTGCCTCTCTATGAACGAAGGAATATATCCGACCTATCATATCTTCTTAGCATTGCAAATGGCACGGTGGACTGTTCTGAGCTCCTCGAGCTGATAGGATTACGCATTCATGCAGCTGTATTGAGAAACCCCAGAACTTTATCTGTTCCGTTAGCTAAGACAAATTATAGGCAAAATGCATTCATTACGCGTGGAAGTGCTTCATTCAACAACTTGACAGATAAAGATATTGATTTATTCAATACCTCAACTACCAAATTGAAACGTTTGTTTAATGAAAAATTCTTCTGTACTAGTTAATTTGAACCTTAAGTATTGTATTGTATTGTTTCATTATTTTCATAAGTTAGTCGTCCACTCAAAACATTTTGTTTTATAAATATTTTAACCTATAAGTGGAAACTTGTAATTGGCCATCAGCATTACATGTGTTTTTCATGTAGTATATAAATGAATCATTTAATGTTATTTGCCTAGCTGTAAGTTTTCTGTAAAATTCTAAAATAAAATAAATAAAATAAAATACTCAGATCAAATAAACACTATTTTCCGAGTATGAGAAATGAAAAAGTATTTTCCTATTGACCGACTTCAAATGATGATATAGTAATTGACAATTGATCCCATAAGTAGCAAAGGTCACTAAAAAGTGAGATAAAAAATATTTTGAATTTTTTTTTCTCTCTTCTATGATACCTTAAATAAATCTAATGGTAAAAGTATATTGTGAATAATATAGAGTGGAAAAACTACTCGATTTGTACATTTTCCTGGTTGTCAGGGATAAGATTACTTTGAGTGTAGCGAATTGGCAGATTGACGGGTTCGTTTTAAGTGTAGTGCTCACTGCTAATTTTCTTATCTTAAGTGCTGTTGGCAATCTTGCCTAGGTTAATTATCGTACGATGCTTTTATGATTTGGATGGCTACGGCTAGCGGCATTTCTACTCAGCGCTTTTTTATGCCTGCTAGGTTAGCCTTTGACCACTATCTCACCCGATGGTAAGTGATGATGTGGTCTTAGGTATTATTCAGGCTAACCTGGAATTACTGATTCTCAATGACAGCTGTCGGAACGCACCGTTAGGTGCTTGGCGACAGAAAAATCGCTACGCGCTTCCGTGCTAAGAAAGACGCGTTAAGCCGTTGTCAGTTCCGGGTGTTGTTTTAGGATGGCAGTTGTTATGGCATGGGGCATTTTACGCATGCCCGCCTGAGTAGCTACCACCCAGAAGTAGAGAAGGGCGCATGCAAGCACCTATTGGTGTGTTCCGGTAGCTGTCAGGTGAAATTGTGGTCACAGGCTAACCGCGAGGCAATAAATCCATATAGTTAAAATAAAATTTGACAGGCGGACAACTATGGTTATATTTTGGGGTTCCTTGTTAAATCATGAGACCCTAAACACACACATCGAAGTTTACTAAAGGTATGAATTTTCTTCGAAGAATCTAATATTGCGAAAAAACGTAACAAAGTTTGCCTCTCTGTAAATAGCCTTACAGTGTACGGATCTTTCGCGTTTATTTGTATTGACATTTGAAAAGGTTGACTTCATAAATAAAAGATGGGCTTTGCGTTTGTGTATTAGCTATTTTTAGTTTGTCTCGTAACTAATGTACTGAAGACTTTCTGGGTCAGCATTGTTTAGCAGAAAATCTGTCTACATTTTTGTAAATAAATAGGAGGTATTATATATGAGATATTTGTTAATTGGATTCTCTTAACGAGAGTTCGGAACGACCTTAAGTTAACGCTGATTGACGGTGGCTTGACCATGATCTCATGTGATGGTAAGTTGTGATGTCGTTGAAGATGGTGTTGGCTTATCGTGGGATGGGAACTGGCTCTTAAAGAGTACTGCCTGAACACACTGTTAGATGCTTGGCGACAGATTTTCTTCCAGGTGGTCTAAGTATTTTTTTCTCGTTTATTTGTATTGTTGTAATGTAATCCGCCGAGCAGGTGCAAAAATAACACAATTAAAATTATAAGGTTGCGTTATCATTACAAGTTTAAAACCAATTGTAAAATTGGTCTTGTTAGTAGCACAACGTAAGTTGAACTATAGATGTCGCTTCATCCCCATACGATGGTTAAATAAAGAACGAGAGGAAAAATTGGAGTTATGAGTCATTGTCATGTTAGCTCAAGCGGTCAGAGCATACCCCCGGCTATAGGGGTGTAGGATGCGGGCGGGTCCCGCAAATGAATATAATTTATTTATCTCTTAAATTTGAAGTTCTGTAATTTTGAAACAGCTTTTTCTTTCGTTCGATTTCGGATTACTAGTGAGAGTTTGGCTTCATCTGATCGTCTTTTACTTCCCATAATAACACATTCTGTGAAATATTTAACAGGCTTTAATTACGGTTCCAAAGATAATGTATACTCATAATACGTAGCGGACGTACCGAGTAATAAACAGCGTATTAGTAATAATAATAAGATTCCTTTTTCTTATCACATCATCAACAGCCGGAGGATGCCGACAGATGAACAAAGCTTCCATTCATTAGGGAGTTGGTCATAATTCCCACGATTGGCAGGCGTCTTGGGTATTGCAATTATTATGAAAGCGCCGCTGTCCACCTCATATTTTTCATTTGGCCTTATCTTATTTAACTTACTATTTAGACTTATATTTACTGTAAACTACTATTACTGTAACCTACAATTTGTTCTTGTGTCGTCTTATAATTAAAATCAAATATGAAAACTGACAACATGAGAGTTTAACACGCACAGAAAATTGCACACAGAATTAAATATTTGTAAATAAATACAAATGTCTAGAATTGATTATGTTAATACGGAACCCTCGGAGTTATTTGCACTTGGCACGTTTTATTTTTCATCAATACAGTGCGACAAGGATCTTTCGGCACGTGGTCAAAATTGGAACTAACGCTATTTTACAGTTCTGTACTGTACTATATCAGCCGGATCGTCCACTGCTGAACTCAGCATCCCCTATAAAGGGGGTATTTCCCATAATCCTCACGCTTGGTGGCTTGGGGAGAGTGTAAGATGGCAGTTCTTTAGAAGGCGCTGCTGCCCACCTTCCAGTATTTCTCCCTTAGTCGCCTCTTACGACACCCACAGGATGATATGGGGAGGTGCATATCTAACCCGGCACCCTACGGGGAATTTTACAGTTCGCTCAGTACAAAATGTTCTATTAATTCAAATGCTAACCACCTGGTTTCCCACCTGTCAATGTCAGTCTAGCGCAAAAAGATCTATGCAGCACTGTAGGTGAAATATTCACATTGTGGTATTGTAAGTTGACGGCAGATGATTATAGGAGAAAGCAGGTCAAAACTGTATAACCAAGACCCTCAGTGAATTTATTTACGGTACATGATAAGGAAGCAATGAATAATTTATAATAAAATTTGAATCAAATTTCAATACATAAACTACGTAGGCATTTGCTCAGTTGAGGATAGGGGTACGAAAATGATAAATGCCCTTTTCTCTCTGGGTCTTTAGGTGGGTTAGAACCATTCTTATCGAGGCTTGATAGGGCCATAATTCGTATTGGACATTTGGTTAAGCCAGGCACTGATCCGTTTATCGTATTTCTTATACGCTTATCGTATTATATTAATTAAGCGCTCGTAGCATAGCTTTCCTTGTTGTTATCAACCAATTATCTACCAACCGATCTTAACAGCAAGGTTCGATATGATCATGACTTGGATGGGTGACCGTTATTGGCGTTACTGCTGAGCGCTTCCGTGCTTTGGAAGTCTCGTGAAGCCCTCGGTCCCAGTTGTTTTCTTAGGATGACAGTCGTTATAACATGCATAGCTTGGTAGCTATGCATGTTATAACGACTGTCATCCTAAGGGTGGTCCCTCAAGTGGAAAATCTGTTGCCAAGCATCTAAAGGTGTGTTACGGCAGATGTCTTTGAGAGTCAGTAAATCTAGGTTGGCCTTATCAATATCTTCAACCACATGATCACCTACCATCAGGTAAAATAGCCCAGAAGATAAAAATAAAGATTCCTGTTATCCGGATTTCCTAATTCCAACTGTATATTTGTTTACCGAAAAGTGGTGATGACAAATAATCTGTTTTTTTAGGATCTAAACTGTGTATATTCCAAGTTGCATACACATCGGTTCAGTCGTTTCATTTTAAAGAAGTAGCAAACATATATACACTCATGCACAAACTTTCGCATTAATATAATATAGTATTGATATGTTCGAGATCGTCCTTTGTGTTGAGAAAATATTGTACCGACAACACGTGGAATAAGAGTAGGAAGATGATATATACCATCACATAACATAACATGCGGTTATAGCTATGGACTGCGGTGCCGCAGGTCCAAGGTTCGATCCCCGCCGCCGGCTTGAGCTTCAACGCATGGTGGAAGGGTATTTTACGAATACGCGACTTGCTAGCTACCACCCTCAAGTAGAAAATCAGTCGCCAAGCATCTAACTCTGTGTTCCGGCAGTAGTCCTTAAGAGCCACTAAATGTCTCAGGGTGACAGGCGCAGTGCAGTTCGTCACTTATGACGAAATAAATCTGTTACAGGCAGAGGGTAGGCCGCTTAACACTTTTCGCTTCGTGCTTTTATAGTCACAATAACAAAAAAAAACCAAGATGTATTTCGTGGTATTCGGTTTGAAGATAACATACGCCACCGACCTGACATACAAGAGAGGCACTCTTTAGAGGCGTAACCCTCCAATTACCCTCTATAAGTGTACCACAGGAATTGCTTTCCGACCACCGCCCCATAATACTGCAACTAGACCCGACAACCAACATACTCCGTCATACCAAGACGGTAGTGAACTGGAAACGTGTAGGTGAATCCTTAAAGGTTATCAACTCTCCTAACCTTGATAGAATCCCTGATGCCATCCAGGCTAAAGTCTGGTGGAGTTGTGTTGAGCGGTAAACAACCTCCTTGTGCTCACTAGAATATAAAATTACTAGCTTTCCGGCCGTAGCTCCGCCCCCGCGTATGTCGGTTATCGCGCAAAATCATTAACCTCTTTTTCGCAGTCCGACTCCGACTATAGTTATCTGACTTATTCACGTGAGTTATCCCGTATTGTTTACTAAAATGAGTGAAATTCACGTTAGTTTTTATAATAAAATCGGTCCAGTCCTTGAGAGCCAATGAAATTACTATACAGGCACATGAGACTCTACACCTTTGTCTCAATGTGACGGGCGCAGTGCAATTCGTACCTTTGATGAAATGCATCTGTTATAGGCAGAGGTTAGTCCGCTTAACATCAGGTTGGCCTCGAGCTTGTTCTGTCATAATAACATTTAAAAAAAATGGATCAAGTTTATTTGTTCCATACAAAAATACTATTTTTTCCTCATTATACCTATTATTGGTGTATATGATTATGTAGATAAATATAATCCGGCATCCCATTAAATGCCTAAAGCGTTCAGGTACGTTCAGGTTCATATCAATGTATTGAATATAATTTATTACGAACTAGGCATTCTATTCAAAACCTAATGTAAAATCGGCGTGGTTTTAATATGCGGTTGGCTGGTTTTTTTTAATTAACATGATTACTTAAAGGAACTGGCACGCGGCAAACCTGTTGAAGCAGTGACCTCCTAAAACAGATGCATTTTGTCACAAACGACGAACTGCGGTTCGCCTATCGCCCTGAAACACAAAGTTGTTAGGTCTCATATGCATTTTTAGGGTTCCGTACCTCAAAAGGAAAATAACGGAACCCTTATGGGATCACTTTGTTGTACGTCTGTCTGTCTGTCAAGACCCTTTTTCTCAGGAACCCGTGGAGGTATCAAGCTGAAGTTCACATCAAATACTCAGGTTTATTGTCAAACTTCTAAGCCAACGCAATCAAAAGATATGGCCGTTTATGCCGCAAATTTTCGACACTCGCAAGGTAATCAAAACCTATAGGGTACTTCCCGTGAACTCAGAATCTTGAAATTTGGTACGAAGCAACGTCTTATAGCACATATAAAGGAAATATTGCGAAAAGCCTACATTTTTTGTTACATCATAAAAGAAAAATATTTTTAATAATATTAAAATGTTAGGATTTCATTTAGCAATAAAATTAACATAACTTACGGAACCCTCGGTGCGCGAGTCTGACTCGCACTTGGCCGGTTTTTATTCTCTAATTCTTCTAAAGTAATTGAAATAAAAACTGAATGCATGAACTGGACATATACTGTTATTGCACAGTAAAATTCAATTAATTTTTAAATGAAGATTATTTTGTAAGGAAACGTTTACTGTAAAGTGAATTTGGGAATTCGTTCTACCACATTAACTCTTTAGAATTGCATCGCTAGTGTAAAAAACAGGCCAAGTGCGTGGGGGACTCACACGCGTAGGGTTCCGTACTTTCATTATCTGTAACCTAATCTTGGAAGTTACAGACACTTTTCTGTAAACATTTCAACTTGTGGTATTTTAATAGGACGTTTATTGTAGGTATATGCCCTCCTCAACTAATTAATTTATTTTAATTTACCTATTTTTTTTTTAAAGTAAATGTACAACTTAATATTCGGTGAATATTTCAAGCTTCTACATGTTTTCATTATTATTATTTGTAGCAAATAAACCAATTTTATTGTATGGGAGCCCCCTTAATTATTTATTTTATTTTAATTAATTATCTTTAAAGAGAACATAAAACTAAATATTTTGTGAATCGTTAAAGCGTCTACCTGTCTGTTTCAACTGTCTAGCTATCACCGTTCTTGAGATACAGCCTGGTGATAAACGGACGGACAGACAGCGAAGTCCTAGTAATAGGGTTCCGTTTTTACATTTTGGGTACGGAACCCTAAAAAGACAAAAATGAAACAACGCTTGTTTATCCTCTGTGCCTTTCTCTATATATTTGTATCTATATCAGCTGGATCGCCCACTGCTGAACACAGCCTCCCTCATTAAAAGGGGATTTGCCATAATCCCCACGCAGGCGGCTTGGAGATTCAGTGTAAGATGGCAGTTCTTCAGATAGCGTTACTGGGTACTGTGGTGGAATAGTGAGTGCTGTATAGTCCCCTGTGGGACTAAGATAGGGGACTTCAGTGTTACATGCGAAAATATCCATTGATTGACATCTACAAGTGTTTCGTTTTAGCTCACAATGCATAAAATGTCGCATTCGTGACAGGCGATAATTCCATTTTTACGACTGAGTCTTAACGCATTAAAAAACAATAAAACGTACTCTGTTTTGTTTTGTGACACTGTTTGGAATCTTTTGATGATACGAATTCCATCATAAATTCGTCAGAGAGTTCGTGTCGCGACGTTTATGTTCATAATGTCCTAATTTTTAGCGACTTAAAATCAGATAATTAAAGTCGGGAAATAACGACCATTAATGTCTAAATTATCACATAAAACTTGGAAACAATAACATAGTATCGTATGCTATCCTTTAATCTGGAATGTTTGAAGTTTAAAAGGAACAAAAAACGAAATATTATACATTTTTATAACATTCACATACATATACAAAACTAACAGCGAAACAATAAATCGGACATTTACAACCAAAGCTGTGATATTATTTACATATTAATTTCTTATACAGTTATTGTATTTTATATTCACCTCTACAAGATTTGCTTTTTTACTATTTTTTTTTATTATTAACGGGATATTTACCGTGCTTTTGATTGTTTTTGAGCCTTCGATATTTCGGCACTGTTGCAAGCGCCATGATCACGAGTAAAATACCGTGAGCTCAAAATCAATCAAAAACACGGTAAATATCCCGTTTCTAATAATAACTATAGTTTAAATGACCGTGACAGTTTAAAAACTCATATTGTATTATAAAGCCCTTCCTAATGATAACATATTCCTTATCTTCTGTTCATCGGGTATTGGCAGAAAATATTGAAATAAATCAATGTACATTTATGCAATACAATTTTTTTAATTGCTTATTGAGTGTATCACAATTATAGCATCTTTCGTTAATTTTCTCTATCAAACAATTGTCGAAATGTTCAATTTGGGCCATTTTAAAAAAAATACTGTTATTAAGTAGTATTAAAATAATCTTGATACGGTAAAACAAGAATACACACTGAAAAAAAACAAAACAAATCGTATCACGTTTATTTATCAAAAGGAACTAAAAAAGCCATTCCCTAGTTTTTAAGCAGTGATCAAAAGACTTAACTTTTTTCAAGGGTTGTTCAATAAGGCCGACTTTCACTTGGCAATTTTTTTTTCTGTTTCATGTTGCGATTTTTATCCAGTCAGTTTGCCGTGATCTCAATCTTCTGCTTTTCTGACTCGAACACATAAATGTTGTTAATGCGAAAATATGTATGCAGGTAATTTTCTACAAATCTTATTGTAAGATATTCAGATTTTATCTAGTTTATATACGTGAGAGAGTTCCACAATTTCATTTTAAAATGAACTATTCTTCCTTCCGCAATAAATTGCGTAACTAGCGCGGTCGGGATTCAATATTGACTCAGTACAATGAAATGTACAGTACATAAACTCAGTTAATAAAAAATAGACTACTATATGCCTTAAATATATAGATAGTATTACCTGACCCTCCCGTGGGGTCCCGGACTGGAATTGCAGCAACTTTATAATAAGATACCCTCAAATATAAAGAATGTAATCTCATTTAAAACGTTGAAAAGGCAACTAGCTCTGTACCTTATTGAGGAGCAAGAAGATAAAAATGCGTTAAATAACTGATGAATGACTAAAGTGATTTTTGATTATTTTGTAAAAAACACTATAACTATTTCATTATATTATTTGATTAGATACTATTAACTATTGTGACGTGAATGTCTATTGAATATTTTAAGTCTAACCATGTTTGGAATCTATCCGGTAAATATAACGGGAGTCCCAGCCGGGTACCTATTTATTTTTTAAATTATTTTATATTCAATAAAATATTCTAGAAAAACACTATAAATTCAAAAAAAATATACCTAGTGACAATTCGGCCTTATTTTCCTGTTTAGTCGACGTGACGTCACCGAACCGGAAGAGTTTATATATATATATCATATATATAAAGGATATGTCAAAAAACTTCTAAATATAAGTAACATTATTTATTTTTTATTAGAGAGCTTTTTTGACGTGTCTATACCCATATCCGATCAGCTGGACGCTTAGTGCTTACCTACCTATGGCACATGTATATATAAAATTTCAACGCGGAGCTACGGCTTTAGTTAATATTATATATAATCTCGGGGATTGCAGTATAATATGAAAGTATTTTAGAAGACGCTGTTGCCCATCTTCTGGTATTTTCCTCTCCGTAGCTTCTTACGAATCCCACATAAAGATATAGGGAACACACTTCAGATTTAAAGAAGTTTATTCTCAAATAAGATATAAAGTCACTTACACGAGAGTTACGTGCTGAGGCCCGCGCTCACCGCTTCGCGCAACCGTGACTCCCAGACGAAGGGCTACAATATAGCCCAAAACTGGTCGGAATCTATCCGGTAAATATAAAGCGAGTCCCAGCCGGGTACCTATTTATTTATAATGGACAAAAGTCGCGATAGTTTTCTAAGTGAAATTTAAAAAATATTTTCTTTAAATATTTATTATTATTAAATTTATTGATGTTTTGCCATTTGAAATATTAAATATACGTTTTCTGGCCGAGATTTTGAACGTATGCGTAAAGATCAGACACTGTTTCTTCTACATAGGTATCGGGGTCGCAGGTGCGATTTCAACGAATGATGATATTCAATAAAGCTTAGAACACACAGATAAGAATGCGTTCGGAAAATTGAAGTTTTGTATGCACTGAGAAGAGATATGAGATATCGGATAAGTATTCACGGTTCATATTATGCAGGAGTATTCAGGTCGAATAAGTGAAAATGCATGTGTTCAAACTTATGATTTGCAATATTGATTACTTCTCCAGCACATTGAGCGTCATTCGAAATGAAGATCTCCATGAAATATATCACTTTTGTAATGAAACTAAACTTCTAGAACCATTCGTTCCCAAAATAATAAATCCCTATAAAGTTTGACAGCTGCTGTCACCCGAAATAAAAGTTGTATGTGAATTATTACTAAAAAAATATATTTATGTAGTTTTAAGATGTTATAGTAAAAAAATACATTTCTTCATTCATTGGTAGTCATGATGCAAACATAAATACGACAACACTGGACTCGCACTTACCAGTTTTTAATATATAATAAATGCTCTTAATTTTACGTAAAATCTGTTTCAAATAGCAACAGTTGGTTTTGGAAGCTAATTTCCTTCTCTCGAAGTGCTCTAAAAGCCCTTCTTAACAATAAATAATAACAATTTTGGCGTATTCTTACTAAAGGCGGCTTTCAGGAATGCCATTACTATGCGATTCCGAGTAACCGAAAAGGTCTTGTACTCTCCATGCCATTAACGCATTATGCGGTTGAACAGTATGGGCTCAAACGCTTCTTAGACTTAGTTAAATTGTGAGGTAGAGAGTTACTTGAGGAATATTAATACTCGTATATAACCCGACTCATTCGAAACAAAGCTTCTAACTTGTCATTTCTGTCCACAATTTGTGCATTTTAATTTGTCGCATTATGTTGGTGTATTTGACTCAACGAATAAGCTTTTCAATCCAACGGCAACGGCGTAACGCTGCCAGCATGCTGGGCACGCTAGACTAGGGTAGGGCATTTGAATTGCCTGTGCGCCTGCAATGGCCTTAAGGTTGCCTAAATGCTTCCGTTTTTTGTAACTGTAGTGTTGTATATAGTTTATAGCGTTTTTTGAATAAATGTATAGGTTCTTCATTGAGTGAATAAGTTACTTTTTGATAAATGAAAAATCTACCCTTACTCGAACTTATAATAGTGGAACTATTTGTTCTACTATATGACGATAAGTGCTTGGGTTTGATTACATGTATAGTAGTTGAACCCAAAATAGTAGGAGTCCAGTCTCTAAGACTATGCAGGGGTACATGACAATAGACTAGCCCCGTTTTACATAGTACCAAAACATGTGTGGCAAAATCCCTTCCCTTTGGTTTGTTTTCATTTATTCGTAAATAATAGCGCAAATATTTAAGAGTAATTCTCAATATTACTGTCAAATTTCTATATAACGATCAGTTTCAACATTTTCATATGTTTGTGACAAATAAACATGCGATATCTATTGCATTGCTAATGACGTTCATGCAAGTTGGACAGTATACTTGATCATGAATGAGTGCCATTAAAGATTAAAGTGCGTAGAAAGAACCGCACATTTTAGCTGAAATTCCCTTACTGTTTCTCCTAAGCCATTATCCTCGAGAAAGACAATAAGGGACGCTTTAATTATTAACAGTTAACAGAATATTGTCTGAGGATATTGCCGTGTGAGTGTCAACTGTGCTAAAGAGATAGTGTAAGCTGTGTTGGTTTAGTGAGACAGTGTGTACTCACTAAAACTTATCTCTCTGCCTTAATGTTTTAGGATTGCGTTCAATTTATGCATCAATAACGCTGAAGACTGTTTTAATTAATCAAAGTGATGTGACTGGTTTTTGAGTGTTTTATTTACTCGTGATTACCGTTAAAGTAGCTAAACGTAACGTAAAATTATGAAGCAATGATGGCCCAGCGGTAATAGCTATGGACTGCCGCGCCGCAGGTCCCTGGTTCGATCCCCACCGCCGGCTTGAGCTTCACCGCATGGTGGAAGGGCATTTTGCGATTGCCCGCCTGGCTAGCTACCACCCTCAAGTAGAAAATCTGCCGGCAAGCACCTAGCGGTGCGTTCCGGCAGCAGTCCTTGAGAGCCAGTGAAATTACAGGCACACGAGACTTACCAACTGCGTCTCAATGTGACGGGCGCAGTGCAATTCATGACTTGTGATGAAATGCATCTGTTATAGGCAGAGGTTAGTGCACTTTACGTCAGGTGGGCCTCGAGCTTGTACCGTCACAATAACATAAAAAAAAAACGTTTTTTTAGTATTGTTTTTCTGTTAAATATATTTTTGTTAGGTACCGCCTGTTACTACCATCTCACGTGCTGTTAGGTGTGAATGTGAACCCAGATGTCAACAGACTCAGTCTGGAAATATTGGTTTTCAATGGCGGCTGCTGGGACATAAGTTTAGGTTCTTGGTGACCGAATTTCTTTTAGTGGAAAAGTTAGTCAGGCGAACGTTCACAAAATGCCCTTTCACTATGTTGTTAATCCGAACCATAGAACATTTTTGAACGCTAAAGGAGCTACAAGTGCAAATTATTAGAGCACAAAATTCTTGTGTCGAGCGTTAATCAAATCCACGTTCCACGCATTCGTGACGAATGCCCTGATCTCTAGGCTGTCTGAAAAAGCTAGATTGAGCGGAATCTTGTCCTCTAATTTTATAACCTTAACCGTCATAGGGGATGATGCGGCCATCAACTAGAATCATAGACTTCATGTGATCGAAAAAGTGCTTTTTCAAGGGTCTCGAGACGATGTCGCTACCCCTCATTATTTCTAAACATTATTACCAGCACACAAAATATTAGGAATTACATAAGATTCGCCTCACTCGAACTAAGAGTCTAGAGTAATAACAAATATATTTAAAATATTTTAAGAAAACATCAAATTAATATTTTAGAAAACACTTATCGAAAATTCTCGATCGCTCGTAGAGTCAAGACCTCCTGGGGCGCTTTGCTGAATTTTCCCTTAACACGCGATATATAAATAATATTGAGAAATACTAAAGTTGAACAAAGAAATACATTTTTTTTTAGTAATCCTAAATAAATAATATTTAGAATTACTAAAAAAATTTGGTGTGATTTGTATAATAGCTAAAACAACTTTACTTACTATGATTTATGAAACATCCTACTGCCCTAAGCCACTTTGTCTTTTTGCATGTCAGATTGCGGTGAAACATTTAATTTTCAGTTATAAAAAATGTATTTCAAAATATAATCGTATTATTCAACAACACAAGCACGTAACGTAACGTAGGCCACTTAAGAAAGAGGCCTTCTTGGTGGGTACCACCACAGTGTCAGATATTTTACCTTCAAGCAGTAGAGTGCAACACTGCTGTGTTTAGGTTTAAAGGGCACTGTAGCAAATGACATTCCGGACGCTCGAGACTTAAAACCCAATGTTTCTGAGTGTCGAGCGCAGTGGATTGTCACACACAATAATGACACTGTAACTGTAATGTAAAGATGTGATGCTTACCATCAGGCATTGACTTATCCTTCTCGGTGCTTATATTGCAATTTTCACAAACACATATAAAAACATTCCTTATATGCAAACTCTGCCATGTTCTGATTCCCTTTTGAAGCGCTGATCAATTGGCGCTTACAAACGAAATCGAATGAAAAATCGTGACTCAGACGGGCACGTTAATAAAATTACCTGGTCGGTTTGTACATTTCGACAGCTGGGACCGAATAACTCGAATGTAACGATTATTGACCGAGCGAGAACTTAGTTCGAGCGAAGCATCTCTGCTTCAACTTAGACAAAATGCTTGGGTATGTCCGGTTGTTCTTCTCTACAGGTCGCATTTCTCAACGAATTCTCACGAAATTTTGTGAGCAGGTTTGATAAGCCAATAATTTTTTTTTGTCGGTTCATTTAATGGAAATTTTTCAAAATGACGGACATATACATGATAAGATGTTGAAAGTATGGACGCCTGTGCTTAGTTGAATGGCAATGTCCTGATACGCACGTCAGTTGCCTATATAGTGATAGGCTCTCTCTCTCTCTTCAATTTTAAGCTATGCAAGGGTAGACTTGCGAGGTCCACAGTCCGGAAAGCCACTAGTTTACCTCTGTTTTGAATTGAAAGTTTTAATAGAAAAATCCGAAATGTAACTGAAATAGTTTTTATATTGCATAGTAATCTACAAAAAGATGCAGTAAAAATGTATGATTTTTTATATGAATACTCAACACGCAAAATAGTCAATAGTAGGAGTACTAATAATCACGTACTGTTGTAGGAAGTATCTCACTTGTTACACCATTATTTAGTAATAGCGAATATTTTAAGTTTTTTTTTTTTTTTTTTTTTTTTTTTTATTCGTAAAAGGTTCGCATTTGGCCACACCCTGCCTGATGTTAAGCATTGATGTGGTCTAGGATGACCTAGAAGAAACCTATTTACTCTCGATTTGAAGACACCCATATTGTATTCATCGGGAAAGACTGACCACGGTAAGGAGTTCCACTCTTTCGCAGTACGCACGAGAAAAGTGGAAGCGAAGCGCTTCGTACGAGTCTTGGGAATATCAACCATGTACGGATGGCGCCTCCCCGTTTGTCTGGACGTCCGATGGAAAAAGGGTGAGGGCGGAACCAAGTCGTGCAGTTCTTGTGCACATTCACCGAAATGTATCCGGTAAAAGACCGATAGACAAGCGACTTTACGGCGGTGCTCAAGGCTTAGCAGCCGAGACTCCTTCAGAAAGTCGCTGCCTATTAACCTCCTGGCGCGTCTCTCAATCGACTCCAGTGCCTCAAGTTGGTATTTGGCAGAGCCGTCCCAGAGGTGAGAGCAGTACTCAACACAGGACCTTACTTGAGCTTTTTACAAAGTTAGCATCTGTTCCGGTGTGAAGTACCGTCTCACCTTTGAAAACATCAAATTAACATCTTGACATTTTTTTATTGAGACAAGTCGGCCTAATTTTTACTTAGCTGTTCTCAATCGATCAGCAAAGTTAAGCAACGTCGCGCGCGGTCATGAGTTGGATGGGTGACCGCTAATGACATTACTACTGAGCGTTTCCGTGCTTCGGAGGGCACGTTAAGCCGTCGGTCCCGGTTGTCGTCTTAGGATGGCAGTCGTTATAGCATGGTGGTAGGGCATTTTGCGAATGCCCGCCTGGCTAGCTATCACCCTCAAGTAGAAAATCTGTCGCCAAGCACCTAACGGTGTGTTCCGGCAGCTGTCTTTGAGAGCCAGAACTTCTAGGTTAGCCTGAACAACATCTTCGACCAGATCATCACTTACCATCAGGTGAGATAGTGGTCAAAGGCCTATCAGGACAAACCTATCAGGCATTAAAAAAAGAAAAATAAAAACGTCGGCTTAGCAGGAAAATTAGGCGGAATTATCACTGGATATATTTTTAACATTTCTTAAGTCTTTCGAAAAATATTTTTTTTTTTTTTAATTCTTTATTTCATTTCGTGGAGGTTTTGTCAATAATTGACCATGTCACCCCCGTAAGTCTCACATCATATTCATAGCTAATTAATTTTAATTTAACAAGGACTTGTTCCTCCGTAGAGAAACATGTATAATTTTAGTAGCACCCTAGCTTCGTCTGAAGAGGGCGAAGCCAGAAGACTATTACAATTACCAACATTGGCATTAATTAGTTGTGAGCTCCGTCGTATCTCATCGTTACGTACACATTCCATCAGTACATGCTGTACATCTTCTTCAGTACCACATTCTATGCAATTTGGTGAATCTGATATGCCCATTAAAAATTTAAACTTGTTTGATGGAATGTGTCCGGAACGAAGTCTCAACAGAGCCACTACATATTTCCGGTTCATAGGCAATATATCAAACCATGGGTAACGAGGCAGATCACACTGGATTGTTTTGTACCATATCCCTTTGTAGCGGGATCTCTCATCAAAATATTCTTGCCATTCTTGCCTACACCTATCTTTAACTTTGCTCAGTACCTCAGAATGTAGTGGTACGCAGTGAAATGGTATACCGTCAGTTGTAGCCTCTTTTGCCAACCGATCTACTTCCTCGTTACCCACAATGCCAGTATGTGACGGTATCCATTGCAATACTGTAATTTTATTTAATTCACGAAGTTTATAGATGGAGTTCAGAATAGTATAAGCTGTGGGGTGACTTCGAATGTTCGAAGTTAGCCCAGCTAAATGTAAAAGTGCGCTCTTTGAGTCAGACAAAATCACAACTTTAGTGGCATCAATAGAAGAGACGTAAGATAATGATTCAGAAATCGCTATGAGTTCACTATGCATTATAGATATGTCTGAGTCTATTTGAAATTTTGCGTGTAAACCAATCTGAGGGTCAAAGAATGCCGCGCCGGAATTATTTCCTTTCTTAGATCCGTCGGTAAAAATTTTGTAATAGGATTTGTATTTACTATTTAGATAGTTATTACATAGTACTCTTAGCGGTAATGTTCTGTTCTGTCTGTTACAAGTATTTACTTCGTCTAAATATAAGTTTACAACTATTATATCCGATAAATTGAAACTACTTATCCATGTATGTAATGAATAAATATAGAGCTTTCTCGATGAATGAATGGGTTGATCTTTAAACATTGAGTTGATAGTAGTTAATAAAGGCTTCTTTTTTTTTGTCCAGTATCTACAATGGATAACTTCACTAAGTTCACTTATAACAACAGAATTTAAATCGTTATCAATAGCTTTAAACCTCAACCAAAATTTTCCAGCTAAGTACATTCTACGAATGTGCAGTGGTTGAATGCACAACTCGCTCTCCATAACGTGGATAGGAGTACTCCGAATAAAACCTCCGATGACTCGCATTGCTTGGTTCTGTACTTTGTCTATTTTAATAAGATGGGATTTAGCACTACTATCGTAAAGAAAACTAGCGTAGTCAATTCGACTTCTAATTATAGCAATATATAGTCGTCTGAGGTGTTTCGGGTGTATCCCCCACTTTGATCCAGCAAGTACTTTGAATACATTTAAAAATTTTAAAGTTTTGTCCCGTATTTCATTGATATGCTTACTCCAGATCAGTTTTTGGTCCAACCACATACCCAAATATTTTACACTATCAACTTGTTGAATTACATTTTCGTTCAACGTTATATTTATTTCATGTTCCTGTCTGCTCCTAGTGAATAGGCACACCTTCGTCTTTCTAAATGAAATACTGAGGCCTAATTCATTAATAAGACTGCATAGAGAATTGACAGCAGTTTGCATGTCTGTTATCGCCACTGATATATTTTTATTGGAGCAATAAAGAACAAAATCATCTGCATACTGGGATATAAATACTTGTTGAATATTATGGCATATTTTGATTGTGGCCACGTTAAAGAGAATTGGAGACAAAGGATCGCCTTGAGCTATACCTGTGCCTGTTGTTCTACTCAAGAATTCATTATCACTTACACGTATTGTTAAGGTTCTTTCATTAAGAAATCGCCAAATATATTTGCATAAAATCGATCCTGCTCCAAGTCCATCCAACGTTTTTACAAGACTAGTCAAATTAACATTGTTGTATGCACTCTCAATATCTATGAAACACCCTATAGTAGAGAAGCCTTTAGTCAGACCATTTTGAATACGACACACTAATCTAGTTAAGTTATCCAAACAAGATCTTGATCTTCTGAATCCTACAGTTTCTTTCGACAAATGGTCATATTTTTCAAGATACCAATCTATCCTTCGCGTAAGAATTGTATGAAATATTTTACACGGACAAGATAACAATGCTATAGGTCTGACCGCTGACGTTGATTGATTTGCAGTTCCTGGTTTCGGTACAGGGACTATATTTGCCTTTTTCCATTGCTTAGGAACAAAACCTGATGCTAAAAATCTGTTATAGAGCGAAACTAGTATGAATTTACCTTTAATAGGGAGGTTGCTAATCATAGAATATGAAATATTGTCTAATCCGGGAGCTGTATCAGAGCGTTTAATGCAATTATTTAATTCCTGTACCGAAATTGGAGCGCATAATTGTTGGTTTTCTGATAAAAAACACGGTTCATCTGGCGATACATAGTCTGGGGTTAACTCATTTAATAATAGTTCACTTTTCTCACGACCTATAACCATCCTAGGCGATTTGTACCCCTTAAGCCATTTCATACGTAGCCACATTTCACTTGTTGAAGTCACACTGCCTATACTGTCACAGAATTTTTGAAACGATCTGGACCTACCACGACGTATGACTCGTTGAGAGTCCGCGACTTTGGCTTGTAACACTTGTAGATTGTCAGGCGTGGGATTTCTTCTGAATTGTGCAAGAGCCATGCGTCGAGTAGCAACCGAATACGACAAATCTTGCGACCAATAAGGCCTGGGTGTAAACTGATTAGATCTTAGAGGATTTCTGTATATTTCCGTGGTTGGTATAAATTTGTCTGCTGATGTATCTAAAATTTTTATGAAGCTTTCGTAAGCTTCCTGATTATCTGTAGGTAGGCTGTAGTTACTAAGGTCATTTTCAACTTTGCGTGTGTATTCAGTCCAATTTGCTTTTTTAAAGTTTCTTCGTTTTCTGAAGTATATGGAAGGTGTGATATTAATACTTAATTTAAGCATAAGGTGGTCGCTTCCTAAGTTTTCGTTCATCACCTTCCAATTTAACTTTATTGCTATATCTGCTGATGCAAAAGATATATCAGGCGATGTTTTTTGAACAGAACCATTGACTAACTTAATGCGAGTATGGGTATTATCATTCAAAGAAATAAAGTTATTATCTATTGCCGATTCGAAAATTTGTGTGCCTCTAGTATCCGATTTTGTTGACCAGTTTGTATGGTGACCATTAAAATCTCCAGCAATTAGTGTTTTTTGGTTCTGTTGAGAAAATATTCGATCCCAATCTCTTTGTGTTGTTCTAGCAGTTTGGTTACAATAAACTGACATAACGTTTTGCAAATGCTCGCAGTTATGTATTTGAACTCCAATTATTTGAATATCTGTGTTGAAGTTATTTACCTTACATTGCTGTGCTTTGATTGACCAGTGTGTTAATATCGCCACTCCACCATAGCCGTCGTTGCGGTCTGCTCTAAAGGTGTTATATCCAGATATGTGAATATTGCTGTCTGGATCGAACCAAGTCTCACTTACCAACGCGATATGGATCTTCTCTTGATATAGCAATGCTTCAAATTCAGATATCTTAGGTCGAAGACTTTGCGCATTCCACTGCAGTATATTCACTGCAGTGGAATGCGCATTATTTCCATCTGATAATTGTGTGGTTGTACTATCCATACTTGTTTAAAAAACTTAAACAAGGCCAGTCAGAAATATAATGCACAGCTAAAGATATGATGCCTTCTAAAAGTACGCTCATGCCATTTTTAATCTTCTCCTCCCAAGATATGTCTTTTTCCAGTATCGTCTCTTTTAATTTTTCTAATAGATTTTTCCAAGATATTTTCTCCTTACTTATTTTCCTTTCATTTTTTTCCCTTTCATTACATAGCTGCTCTTGAGCTGAACTTTCACCTTCAGTACGAGTATATGTCTCACCGTTCAATAAAATATCGTAGTCTTTCGCATTATTACTCTTTTTACTTCCTTTAGTTCTTAGTGTCAACTTATTAGCTTTCACCTGTTTGTTTTCCACTACTTTAGCGTATGTCTTTGATTGCATGAAGGAACTGTCTGAAATTGGCAATATACGTTCGTTACCAGTGTTTTCTTGAACCTCCGGAGACAAAATTGGGTATGGGTGTTCCGGCAATGGTGGTGTTGGTACGTAGAAAATTAGTGCTTGTTTGTAGGAGCAATTATGCTCGGCCATAATTTCCCGCAACTTCTTTTCTTTTTTAAATACAGGGCATATTTTCGCCAGTGCCATATGCTGTCCCCCACAGTTGTTACATGTAAAAGAGGATGTCTCGCAGTTATGATGACTACCTCCACATTTTGGACACACGACTTTAATAGAAGAACACATCCTAAGCGTATGACCATATCTCCAGCAGTGAGAGCATTGTGTGACAGGGTGGACGTATGGACTAACACTAACTCTCGTATCGAAAATGAAAATATGCGATGGCAGTAAAGACCCTTTAAAACATACGCGTACGGATTCACTTGGTTCCCATTTTCCATCAAAGCTATTTTTGCGCTTAAGTCTTTTTATTCCCATAATAAGCGTCTCACAGCCCAGACTTTCCAATATTTCTTCATCAGTTAGCTCCAAATCTATGTCCTTTATAACACCGTACGACTTGTTAACTTCTAAGGTTTTTTGACATGTAAATCCTTTTTCATTAAAAAAACTAGTGCTTAAAAATTTATCAGCGCTTTCTTCTTTACTGAACTGGATTAAAACCTTATAAGCGTTAATGTACTTGACACGCACAATATCTTGAATATTTTCTTCTTTTAGACATTTTGCCAATTTTAACTGTTTTGGTAATTTTTCCGAACACGTCAAGCATACCTCAATGTTTTCTTCTGATATTCTTGTAGACTCATCTATGTCTACCGCTTTTGCAAACCTTTTTCCTTTCCTTCCTATTTTAATCCATAACTCCTCCTGATCTAACTGGCGATTTCTCTTTGGCGGTCTATTTCCATAACTAGTACTTTCTTCCATATTTCCCTCCATTTCTATCAAACTTTCAGCACTCCTTGTCATCTCACTATTCTTATGCACCAAAATACTCAAATCATTCGTGTCGTCCTCCATTTTATCTATAACTTCGTTACTCATAAAGAAACAGATAAGCGCATTGTAAACAATGCATTCGATCGTGCGCGGAGCCGACCGTACGGACCGGTTATTTCGTTACGTCGAAAACTACGTAGGTACGCGCGTCCGACAATAACAAGCGCCCGCGCGCAACTGTCGAAAAATATTAATTTGATGTTTTCTTAAAATATTTTAAAAATATTTGTTATTATTAAATATGGATTTCCGCAAAGTAACGCCTGAATCTATTCATTATCTTAAAACCCTTATCTTCAAGCCAAGACCACCTGGTGTTAAAAGTCTCTTCTGCTTGTAATTTTATATTTCAGATTTTTTATTACTTAGCTTGATGTAAATATTCAAAACTCTATTCAAAGGGAGCGCGGCGCGGTCCAAAGTTGCCGCGGCTGGCGCTCTTGGCTCTGAGTAGGCATTGTCTTTTACTACGAGATTCAGAACTTAAAAGTTTCAGAGAGCACTAGAAAAACTTATTTTTTGAAGTTTTGATTCTCTTCGAGCCAAGAGCACTCGCTGCGGCAACACTGGACCGCGCCGCGTTCCCTTTGAATAGAGTTTTGAATATTTACATGGAGCCAAGTAATAAAAAATCTGAAATATTAAATTACAGGCACTAGAGACTTTTAACATCTGGTGGTCCTCGTGCTTATTCCGTCAAATACACATAAATAAACACAAAAAAATAATTTATTTTTTTCTAAATATAAATTTTTCATCTCAAAATGTTTGTTAGGACTAGCAGAAGTGAACCCTAACAGGTTGTTAGAATTTTACCAATAACCCTATATGTGTCATGAAACTTAACGAGAACATAACGAAGAAATTAAACAGTAATTAATACTAAGACGTGATGATGATACCGTAATATTGTCTTTCAATACCGGCTTATTAATATTCGGTCCTCGATTTAAACATTTCATTCGACGTAACACAAGTGGGGGTGACGAATAAATCTCCTATAACGACCACTTGGTGCTTCAAAGCGAAATTACCAAGTTTGGGATGAGACGATGAGATCGGGCGGGTGCGCCTGTATCAAGATCATAAAATTACGTGATCAAATTGGAGTGACATCACGTGAGAGCGTGCTGGCTGTTTAGGTTCGGTTCAATCCGCAACGGAATTAATGCTCGTTTCGCTGCGTTGTTGTACGAATGGGGTGTGATTGTTTCGGAATTAAACTTTTGCGCTTGCTTTAATGAAATGAAAGCGAAACTTTTGTTGCCATATAAACTTAACCGAAATTGGTGTAAGTAAAACATACTGTTCTTACAAGCAAAATATTATTGTAATTTTTAAAATTCTTGGCTTCACATGTCGCTCTGGAATCTCGAAGTCTAGTAGTTCGATCTCCGGGTTGGTTATTGGATTTTTATAACGGAATTTCTCTGGTATTTCACTAGCGGATAGTCAGTGAAATACCATATCAAAAGGAACTTTAAAACATGTACTTCATTGTGCAAGAAATTTCTTAATGTGTACCAATTTCTGTTTTATCCGTTATTTGTAATTTTCTTTAGATGCATATTAAATCAGTTTTTTTTATATGCATTAACAGGATGAAAGAGAACAAAACTAGCCAAGTGCAAGTCGGGCCCCGCTCTGTTAGGGTTCTGCATTGCAAGGACCCGTAAAAATATTTATTGGTAATTAATAGATTCAGGGGTAACTTTGCAGAACTCTGTATTTAATAATATCCATATTTTGAAAAACAGTTAAGAAAATATACATATATTTTTTAAGTATTTTACTGTATCAGCCGGATTGTCCACTGCTGAACACAGCCTCCCACATTATGGGGGGTTTGCTATAATCCCCACGCTTAGCAGGAGTCTTGGATCACAGTGTAAGATATCAGTTCCTCAGAGAGCGCCTTTTACGACACCCGCGGGATGAGAGATGGGAGGTGACATTCTAGCCCGGCAGCCCACGGGTAAGTTGAGTGTTTGACTTAATTATTAATTTAATGATTTACTAAAAAAAAATGTTTGTTATTATTATAATTTGTGGTTTTGATCACTTCTTCAAAACTACATTAAGAGTTGGGAGTTTCCAGTATTTATTGGTTAAATAGAGGATATGGTACATATACAAACATTCCAGATTCCTAACCATAAATTTTGTGTTTTATCCCGTACCAAAGTAAAAAAATATTTGTACCATTCTCAAAAAGCTCTAGACTATAAAACCAGTACCCCAAAAGGTAGAGCGCGATTAATGTATATTTTTCGGCTCCAATATATATTCTCAATATTTAATTTTGGAATCATACATAATTATTTTTAGTCCAATGATCATCTATAGGTCAAAGTCCTACACAAAATATCGAAATTTCAGGATTGTAACTCATTCTGTTTAAGAGACGGACGGACCGACACTCACAGACTGCAGATTCTCATTATCAGGGCTCTGTTTCTCCCTTTGGGTACGGAACCATAAAAATGCAATGGCTCGTAGCTCATCTACTTATAGAGTTCATTCTTCCTGAATTTATATTCAGAGATTATTCTCTGGACACAAAATAAATTTCTCTCTTTTTCTATACTTTGTTGTATTTCCTTACCTTGCGACTGTTTTCAGTTCCTTGATTACTTCAACGCGTATGTCAAGTACGTTATTAATTTTTATGAATTGGTAACTGACTAGCTTTCAATTTTTTTTTACGGAAGCGACAAATGAGCTTTTGACTCTTCTGGTGGTTAGTGATCAACGTTGTCCACGGGCATCCGAATTACCAGATCTATCATCCAATCTGTATCTTTGGAACTGTTATCGGGGGATGACTGATTTTTTTACAAAATATATTTTGATATATGGCGGATTGTCAAAAAAATATATAGACTAAAAAGAGGGTGAATAAGGGTGTTTTTCTTAATAATTTTTATTGTTATTCTACCTTATTAACGGTCACATCAACCAGCGTCAAATTTAACGCAGTCTTAAGCTAGATATAGATATTGTAACAGTTAGCTAAAAATAAAGAAGAAAAAAATTACAACACACTCGCTCGTAACGGGCCTTTAAATGCACCGATTTTAGTGTCTATTACGCACTCGTGCTTTTTTTTTTACTTTACCGCACTAGTGTTTGGAATAGAAAAAAAACAACGTTTCCACACTTCTCACCAAAGAGATTGTAGTTTGTTTCGTTAGTTTTTCATTTAAAAACAAACGAAAGAGTTTTTTACCTAATAAAAAAGAACTTTATAAGATTTAATTATAAACCTTCTTAATCAGATTATTATTGCTATCAAACTGATCAAAAAAATATTTTCGTGTCGCAATTTTCGTATTCGTTCCTCGCAAGTGTGTTGAAAAACGTCGTATGAAATTCGTGCACATTGTTTATTACAATCTCTACTCCATTTAGGCCTACGATCTTCGATCAGGCCTAAAACCCGTCTCGATTGTAATAAACAAATTCGCGCACTTGTTGCATAGTGCACTATTGTGCTATTAATCTGGGTATAAAATGTTATAGGCGACACTCGATCTTATAAGCAATAAGCATCGCTAAAAAGAGTAACAAATACCGGAACTGACTTTTACACTGATAAGTATGAAATAACTTGTAGAAGTCGGTATCATGCTGATTCAAAACACTCTGGGCCACCATTTTATTTGTCCGTATTCCAGAAGTTCCAATGTGGTATACTCGTAACATCTGTTGTTGAAAAAGAGGCATATAAACAAATTAGAAATATTTCGTCTGAATCGCAGCACAACAAATTGGGGAGACTCTGGCAACATTACACTATGAGCTTTCATGAACGAGTAAAAGTTGCATGCAAAAGTATACCATAGATTTTGATGCAGTGATGGCTCAGTGGCACTTGCTATGGACTGCCGCGTAACAGATCCATGGTTCGAATCCCGCTGCGGGCTTGAGCTTCACCGCATGACATTTTGCGAATGCCCGCCTGGGTAGCGACCACCCTCAATTAGAAAATCTGTCTACAAGCACTTAACGGTGTGTTTCGGCAACTGTCCTTGAGAGCCAGTAATTCTAGGTTAAGTCTGTTAACACCATCGATCACATCATCACTTACCATCAAGTGAGAGTGTGGTCAAAGACTATCAGCAATAAAAAATGATGTTTCTCCAAAACTACCTATCCAGTTCAAAATTATAAAGACTTGTTAATGCACCGTGTTCTACGACTCCGAGTCGGCTTGGCCACAACAATACACACAATTTACATAATTCCCGACAACTCTGACAGAATGAAAGAGGTAAAAGTACGAGGCACCTAACTTTTGGGTCCGAGATACGCGACCTCTACCATTTGCTTCATCAAACTTCTATAGCGCTCTCTTATTTTCTATTATGTGGTTTTGCTCTTGACAAAAACTGATTGCAGAGATTCAAAGAGCATATACACAATGTGAATAGCTTACATTCATCAAGATACTCGTATACATTCTTTAATCTCGTACTAAATCTTGCGTGCTTCTATCAATCTAGATATTGCTATGGTGAAACCATACACATTACAAAACCTGAATTTCATTTGAATAGTCATGTAGACGCATTTTAAATTCTTGTATACTGAGGGCCATTTTTACAAAACTTTTTATTTTTCATTTAGCCTTTATCTCACTTTCTGATAAGTGATGATGTCGAAGATGTGGTTCAGGCTAACCTAGAATTAACTGGCTCTCAAGAACAGCTGCTGGAACTCACCAAACAAGTGCTTGGCGACAGATTTTCTACTCGAGGGTGTTAGCTAGCCAGGCGGGCATTCGCAAAATGCCCTACCACTCAAAGACTGCTGTCGGATCACACTATTAGGTGCTTGATGACAGATTTTCTTCTTGAGGGTGGTAGCTAGCCAGATGGACATTCGCAAAATGCCATACCACTATGCGGTGAAGCTCAAGCTGGCGGTGGGGTTCGAACCATGGACCTACGGGATGGCAGTTTAAAGATATTATCGCTCAGCTATCATTATCGCTTCAAATTGCTTGTCTTGCCAGTTAAGGGTCAATTTGGCACCGACGAAAAGAATCTCCTGACTGCATACGTTTTTGTATTTTTCAATCGTGAACAAGTATAGTGATATGTATGACTGAAGTCAAATATCATTTTGCAGTTGTGTACGGCTTGCATGAGGATCCCATGAGCTATTTGCTCGTTCGCCTAGATAGCTAGCAGAAAAGCTGTCGTCAAACTTTTAACAGCGTGTCCTAAACCCACTTCCCAATTTAGTCATTCCATTTCTATCATCTTTGACTGCATCATCTGTTGGGACAGTGGTCGATCAACTAGTCTATGATCAATTACAAAAATTTACCTTCGTAGACTTCTATGATCAATTACAAAACATTACCTTCGTAACGGAAGTCGTTGTTATGATGAAGATTTTTTTATACTACGACGACGTTCGAAAGTTGATATTTATGATTAATTGTTTTTTTTTTCTTCTTTAAAGGTACTATCAGCCAGACGGAAAAGACAGTAGTTGGCGCCAAAGCAATCAACTCCAACTTCGCCAAGTTTAATTTAAGGAGCTTCAGCGACCACTGCAAGTGCATCAAGCTTTTCTGAAACCGTCTAATTAAGCTTTCAAAGACTAGTTGCCTTCATTTATTTTGATATTACGAGTATAAATACTCAGTGCATAATGTAGCAAGGAGTAATGTGTTTTTGACGAGCCTCGAAAATGGAGTTAGCATTGTTTGATATTTTTGTTAAACATTTTTGCGTAATCAAGTCTCCAACGTGCTGTGCCTGTGATGTTCTATTCAAACTTTGTTGCACACAATTTTTATAAGAGAAGAGTCTTTTTTTTAAGAAGAATTTTTTTTCCATCTCTATGATTAGAGTACTTAGTGGCACTTGAAGAAAAGGCTTCCCAGGCATCCCAGGAATGGTATAAGGATATTGAAAAAAAAAAACTCTTACGGTATTGTGACTGATCAGGCACGAGGCTCACCTGATGTTAAGCGGTGACTTGTGGTGAGCCCAACACTCGGAGACATACATTTGCTAAGTCTCATGTGCCTTTAATTTCTTATTGGCTCTCAAGGACTGAAGCTGGAACACACTGTTAGGTTAGGCATTCGCAAATTGCCCTTCAAAAATGTAAATGCGGTATAGCTCAAGCCGGCGGCGATGGGGATGGAACCATGGAACTGTGGCATGGCAGCCCACGGCTATTACCGCTCGGCTGTCACTGCTTGTAATTTCGAGTCGGACTCGCGCTACGAGGGTCTATCATCTGACAATGTTAATACATTTATGTCTTATTTTTGCTACATTTCATTTTCTACATTTATGTATTCTTTTATATATAACTTATTTTTTCCAAAATAATAATCAACCAACTGCAAATTTAAAATTGAGATACAAGAAAAAAAGTGTTAATTTTACTATACACAGTATTCGAATGTTTTTTTTATTAGTGCTTCTTGTTACATTTTATGATTCTAGGTCAAGTCAACGGGCTTGGTTGATTGAATTTGTTGTTTTGTTGATTGAGTTGGGGCGAATATCAAAGGACATGGTCGTATCTTTTCATTGCATTGATTTAGAAACTTGATTGCAATACCTACATGGGTTCGTAGACTCTACTGTATGTGATATTGACTTCAATTAGACATCTACGCGTGCCTGATAAAAAGTGTCTTGACTATGAACAGATAGACAAACGGACAATAAAGTAGGTAATCGAATAATGTTCCGTTTGTACGTCTGTATGCTGAACCCTAAATAAGCTTGTATAGAGTGTATACGTTCATTTGTACGTACATATTTGAACCGCGTCGTACATATCAATGAAGTTCAGATCAAATATTAGTATTCATACGAAGGTTTAAGAGGTTCTTGTTACGGAGGTAAGGGCTGCTAATATTTGAAAGAATTTTTGCAAATTCAAAGATTCTTTAGGTCCTGAAATAAAATCCTGTTCTAATTCCCTGGAGAGGGTGATAAAAAACGAAATGCTGAGAGAGGCGCTTGTTACTGAATAATTTACCTATGTTTCAACAACACCTAAAAGAATTCTTCGTATTCAAATGCAAAATAAACGTTTTAATGATTAGCGACCGTTTTTCGACAAATCTTGTTGGACTTCGAAAAATGTAACCAAAACGCAAAAATCGAGCCATTTATCTCACACCTACTCTTCAATCTTCCCAATATAAAGGGAGCACTAGTGTCGAAGGGTTCCATCACTTCCTTTCCCACCTCTTAACTATTCATGTGCGGCTTCTGAGGGACGAGTTTGGTTATTGTGCATTTTTAAGCTTCAAGGAGATTGAAAGATGGATTGGGGATCTCCTTGTATGAAATAGATATAGGACGCGTAACTTCTTGAACCACCGAGGAAGATATCTTACCGATCACATATTGACAGTTCCTATGATCGAAACAAATTTGAGTGAAGTAACTATTAAGTCATCTGTGGTATTTCTGAGTTCGAGGAGTTATTTGAGTAGCTCAGATCAAACAGGTGTATAGTCGGTAACAAACTGGACGTACGAAAATCCATATTTTCATTAGTTTGTAAATTTATTCAAGACCAGCCGAAAATGTACGCTCTGATAATTACTGTAATGTTAGAGAAACTCAATACTTAGTTAATCATCTACTAGCAACATCGATGTAAAATTAATTCGCATAATTGGAACTCCCGAACACGGAAACCAAGCTCTTAATTTGGATGAGTTATAATGAATCTGCAAATGCGAAATTTACAAACCTCTATTAATTATAGTATATTATAATGAAAAGGTTTGCCTTTGGTTTAGATAAAGTTATGAATATTTTTATTTAACTCATTGGTACCATTTAAATGGTTGAAGCGAGAAGCAACAAGAAAATTAACTTTCTGTTACTACTTTGCAACGTAAAATAACGCCCATCTCAAAGAAAAACGATAACGAAATTGGATACATAGTCTATAAAATCCACTGTCGCTCAACTTTGAAAGCTTAAACCCTCTAAACCGAATGAAAAGGGCAAAGTCACGAGTGCGGGTGACTGAAACAACAATCCAACATATCATTTGACGCACACAAGCGTTTTAATTACCTTCAAAGCTGCAAGGCTGTGTAAACAAGGCGTTAGTGTTGGGTCAAAAGTTTAGAACCATTGGACGTACCAAAAGTGCCAGCGTTAATTTGAACACGATTAACTTTGCATATTTTCTGGAGAGATAAATATCGTTCGGTGACGTCAGAAGCAAGTAGTAGATGCCAAATCTAAAAGCCAAGGAATCAAACTAGCACTTTGTAGGTAATTAAACAACTTTAAACGGTTAAAATCCGTATATTTAGTCACCCCGTGACTACGATCACTGCAAAGTGTTTGAAACGTCGAGACAAAAATAATGATAATATACGCGATTTAGACCGTTTAAAGTTGTTTAATTACTATATGTAATAATCGCGAAAATCTAAGACAACATTAATCAAACTAGGAATCAAAGAACAAGTATGTCGGTCGACTGATCGAGTGGTGATATACAGATCAGTACTAGTATATCGATGTAATGACAACTATTTTGGACAGTTAAGCTATCCATCTAGTAACTATATAGTACATATCGAGTTTATCGTATTCTATAACGATAAACACGGCACGATATAGGCTAGACTCTTATCCCATCTCTTGGTAAGTGACGATGTGATCGAACACGATACTTATATCGTGTTCGATCACATCGTCTTAACTACACCTATACGGAATATTGGCTGAAAGAAAAGCGGCCGTAATACACTGTTATTCCCCGTGTGGTGCCGGGTTAGAATTGCACTTCCCCATATCATCCCGTGGGTGTCGTAAAAGGCGACTAAGGGAAAAATACTGGAAGGTGGGCAGCAGCACCTTCTAAAGTACTGCCATCTTACACTGCGATACCCAAGCCGCCTGCCAAGCGTGGGGATTATGGCAAATACCCCCTTAATAGGAGATGCTGTGTTCAGCAGAGTTATCAATGATTTTACACTTGAAAGTGGCTGTATATGATTGACAGTAGCCATCAGGCGCAATGGCCTACCACAATGCTAAATTATTTACTCGTATATATGTCTTACGTTTGTCGTCAAGACCCTTATAAATATTTTTGCTTTTATAAAAAGAATAATATGAAGACCTTAGATAAGACCACTCATTTCGAAATGCCCCTTGTAGGCAGTAGGCTTTCGTTTATTCCATTCTAATTGCTAATTAACTCAAGTACTAATACTTCAGCTTCCAACGGGGCCTCATTAATTTACTTCTAGGTTGAGAACCATTCTAATTCCGGATTCTAAATGTCCCTTCGTGACAGTCTAGATTCATTATACTCCACTTTACTGTTTTTTTTTCAGGTTCAACTTTTAAAAATGTTATTTAACTCTGATCCTTTGATCACTACCTACATTACTATTGGTGAGTGCAGAGATATTTAGTCGATATATGTTTTATAGCACTGTACTGTACTGTATCAGCCGGACTGTCCACTTCTGAACTCAGCCTTCTCCATTAAGGGGGTTTTGCCATAATCTACACGCTTGGCAGGCGTCTTGGGGATCGCAGTTTAAGATATCAGTTCCTCAGAAGGTGCTGCTGCCCACCTCCCGGTATTTTATCTTTAGTCGCCTCTAATGACACCCACAGGTAGCAATAGGGTGTTCCGGAATCAGTACATAGTTAGGCACTTGAAGATTTTCTACTTAAGGACGTTAGCTTGCCAGGCGAGCCTTTGCTAAATACCCTGCCACCATACGGTGAATGTCACACTCGCGGCAGAATATGCCCTCCCTGATCGGCTGTAAACATAATCACAGGATACCTGTAGATGTTTATTGTTTTAATTAATTATTGATTTGTATATAACATGATGACCCATGATAACCACGTTCTAAAAAAAGGCCAGGTCAAGAGTTAAGCCCTAAACCGACGCTTATGTATGAAAGGATTGATGAGTGTAGATGAAGCGAAAGAGATATGTAAGGATCGTAGTAGGTGGAAATCCGTGGTCTCTGCCTACCCCTACGGGATAGAGGCGTGATTTTATGTATGTTTGATGACCCAGCGCGGCAGTTACTGCCATGGGGCCATCATTGTCTCGTAAAAAAAGTCACAAGATATTTAGTGATAATAATTCATATGCTTATCTTATTCTCAGGAGAATACTCGCAAGAAGTTCGTTGTTGGAACGTTCTGGTTATGAATACGAGTGCAGAATTTGTGTGTGAGAGATTAGCGCACATATAAGCGAATTTTCAAAAGTCAGTGTTTGGGCTGCTGAAGGAAGTACAACAGGAGACGTTTTTTTTTTATGCCTGATATGATGGCCTGATGAGGTTAGCCTTTGACCACTATCTCACCTGATGGTAAGTGATAATGTGGTCGGAGATGTTGTTCAGGCTAACCTAGAAGTACTGGCTCTCAAGGACAGCTGCAGGAACACACCGTTAGGTGCTTGGCGACAGATTTTCTACTTGAGGGTGGTAGCTAGCCAGGCGGGCATTCGCAAAATGCCCTACCACCATGCTATAACGACTGCCACCCTAAGACGACAACCGGGACCGACGGCTTAACGTGCCCTCCGAAGCACGGAAACGCTCAGTAGTAATGTCACTAGCGGTCATCCATCCAACTCATGACCGCGGGCGACGTTGCTTAACTTTGCTGATCGGTTGAGAACAGATAAGTAAACTTCGCTACGAGCGCTTCGAAACGTTGATCTTGTCATCATAGGTTCTCCTTAAGCAGCTGAGACCGTTTTGTAATTCAGCAGTTCTAAATTTTCTTTTTTATTTTTACTGTCTTAGTGAAGCATATATAATAAGCAACTTAACAAACACTTTGTATAATATAAAATACTTTGTAGTCTTAATTCTCAGGCCATGAATATGAAAATGTAAACTTGTGGTCAACGTCGTTGGTATCGCAATTTTTTGTCTTTAAACTTTTTTGTAATATTTTTATTGTGTGTACTGTTTGTTAATACATGAAAATAAATGAAAAAACTTATAACAAACAAAGCTAATTGAAACCCCGTTTTGAAATTAACAGTCAGCTGCTTCTTTTCAAAATTCTCTACATCCGAGTTAAAACAGAGTTGGTGACGCGTGCCTGTTATCTCTCCCGTGCACACCGTGTTCATACATAGTCAACAAACAGAAGGGTCACTTTGAAGAACTTTCCTGCTCACAAAAGAATGTTTACAACATGTGCATCATAATATATAACAAATTACCAAATGAATTAAAACTTCTGCAGGGCAATGTATTTAAATCTAAATTGACTTGTTGGCTGTTAGAGAAATGTTTTTATATTGTGTCTGATATTTTATATTTGAATAGCTAACTTGACTTTATTGTATTTTATATTTGTATTTTTAACTTTATTATTTTATATATGTGTTAGTTTGTATAAACTTACCTAATATTTGCACACCTGCTTGCAGGCAGAATACAATTGTCGATACAAAAACAAGATCTAATTGAATATTATGAAAGTATTGTATTTTTTGCAAATAAATTATTGATTTGATTTGATCCAACGATCATTTTTGTAATTGCAATTCGTGAAAGGGTAAAATGGTATATATTATGTACTTATTTACTCTGTACTGTAACTGTATCAGACAGATAGTCCACTGCTGAACACAGCCTCCCCCAATATGGGTGGGTTTGCTATAATCCCCAAGCTTGACAGGCGGCTTGGAGATCGCAGTGTGGGATATCAGTTCCTCAGAAAGCGCTGCTGCCCCCACCTTCTGGTGTGTTACCCTTAGTCGCCTCATACGACATCCACAGATAGAGATGGGGCGGTGACATTCTAGCCTGGTAACCCACGGTCAAATTTATTTACTTGCTGTATAATAAATAGCTATTTATTACGTTTATACATTTTCAGGGTTTTTCTTGTACATAGGCAATTACTTTTAATTAATGCTCGTACCTATTCAGCTCAATGAATAAGCACGAATGAACTGCACTGCGCCCACCCCCTGAGACATACAGTTGTTAAGTCTTCTGTGCCTGTAATTTCATAATTACTTACTGGCTCTTAAAGACTGCTGCCGGAAAACATTTTTAGGTGCTTGGCGACTGATTTTCTAGCTGAGGGTGGTAGCTAGCCAAGCGAGCATTCGCGAAATGCCCTTTTACCGTGGGGTGAAGCTCGAGGCCGTGCTTAAATTATTAACTCAATAAATTATATATGGTGTGTTATACGGGTGCCGTGGGGTGCCGGGCTAAAATGTCACCCCCCCATTCCTACCTGTGGGTGTCGTAAGAGGCGACTAAAGGTATTTTTATTTTATGTTATTGTGACGGAACCAGCTCGAGGCCCACCTGATGTTAAGCGGACTAACATCTGCCTATAACAGATGCATATCGTCACAAGTCAGGAATTGCACTGCGCCCGTCACTTTGAGACATAGTTATTAAGTCTCATGTGCCTGTAATTTCACTGGCTCTCAAGGACTGCTGCCGGAACACACCGTTAGGTGCTTGGCGACAGATTTTCTACTTGAGGGTGGTGGCTAGATAGGCGGGCATTCGTAAAATGCCCTTCCACCATGCGGTGAAGCTCAAGCCCGCGGCGGGATTTGAACTATGGACCTGCGGCACGGCAGTCCATAGCCAATGCCACTGAGCCATCACTGCTTCATGAAAATACCGGAAGGTGGGCAGCAGCGCCTTCTGAGGAACTGATATCTTAAACTGCGATTCCCAAGACGCCTGCCAAGCGAGGGGATTATGGCAAACGCCCCTCTGAATGGGAACGCTGTGTTCAGCACTGGACAATTCGGCTGATACAGTACAGTGTTATACGGAGCAGAAAATCTAATATCCTTATGTCATTTTGTTATACTGTGCCATATGCGACCAAGTACAGACTGCGGGGACTGTGATACTGTTGCAAATTAATTACACTTCTACTTTATATGCTAATTTTTGAATTAACTGCAGTATGATAGCGTCCAGGAAGCCTTGGTTAGCTGTTTTCAATCCGTTGCTGACCCGCATGTTACTGATAACTTAGGTGTAGTGGTGTGTTTGAACTGAACCTAAGTTTCAGTACAGCTACTTAACCTACTGTTATTATATAGGTATACTGTAGGTTGAACTAGTATTGGTATCAGGAATAAGAGAAAATTGTAAATTCGAAGATTCTAGTTTCTTTGTGGTGAAGTTGTCTTTGTAAAATTTCAGATTGAGGTCTTAGGACAGAGAGACCACATTTCGCGTACAAGTGATCGAAATAGACATACATACATAAAATCACGCCACTTTTCCATAGGGGTAGCGAAATAGGCATACATACATATAATCACGCCTCTTTCCCGTAGGGGTAGCAAATATGCAATATTTGAAGAACGTGAGCGATTTAAAAATATAACATTAAAAAACTACCAAGTAAGAGTCGGACTCGCGCACCCAAGGTTCCATACAAACCTGTAGGTTTAGAACTGAAAGTTATAGTATTTTTATAGCTAAATTTTTTTTTTTTTTATGCTCGATAGTTTAGCCTTTGACCACTATCTCACCTGATGGTAAGTGATGATGTGGTCGAAGATGTTGTTCAGGCTAACCTAGAAGTACTGGCTCTCAAGGACAGCTGCCGGAACACACCGTTAGGTGCTTGGCGATAGATTTTCTACTTGCGGGTGGTAGCTAGCCAGGCGGGCATTCGCAAAATGCCCTACCACCATGCTATAACGACTGCCATCCTAAGACAACAACCGGGACCGACGGCTTAACGTGCCCTCCGAAACACGGAAGCGCTCAGTAGTAATGTGACTAGCGGTCACCCATCCAACTCATGACCGCGCGCGACGTTACTTAACTTTGCTGATCGGTTGAGAACAGCTAAGTAAACTTCGCTACGAGTGCTTCGTACCTATTTTCAAGATTCTGAGTTCACGGGAAGTACACTGTAGGTTTGTAGCAATGTATAATTTGAAATATGACAAAACTACGTTTGTATGAAAAGCGAGCCGTGCACTCTAGCCTTAAAGATGATAATAATAATAACGTTTATTGATATAAAAGCACTTTACAATTTCAAAATACTTTTGACCCCCAAACTAGGTTAACCTGCATCTTAGGGATTACCTTCCTATATGGTACAATTATTCATTAAATTCACGTACTATTTTTGTTATAAGGTACCTAATATTATTTTAGACAAAACGATATGACCTACATGTGACCTATAAGCATTTCTTGTAAGCTGAAATAATTTCTAAAGTCGGTGAAATGGCTGTGTATAAGTAAAAAAGGTTTTGAAGCGCTCGTAGGGTTAGCCGTTCTTAACCTCAGCTAAGTTAGTAACGTACGCTGCGGTCATGACCTGGATGGGTGACCGCTATTGGTATTACTACTGAACGTGCATATGCTTCGGATGGACGTCAAGCCGTAGGACCTGGCTGTTGTCTCAGGATGGCAGTCGTTATAGTATGGTGGTAGGGCATTTTGCGGCCCGCCTGGCTAGGTACCACCCTCAAGTAGAAAATCAGTTGCCAAGCAGTTAACGTTGCAATCCGGCAGCTGTCCTTGAGAGACAGTTTGTTTTTTATACTGTAGTGGGTAGCACTTGACCACTATCTCACTGCTTACCAAGAAGTTTTTTTTTTTTGAAGCGCTCGTACCGAAGTTTACTTAGCTGTTCTCAACCGATCAGCAAAGTTAAGCATCGTCGCGCGCGGTCATGAGTTGGATGGGTGACCGCTAGTGACATTACTACCGAGCGTTTCCGTGCTTCGGAGGGCACGTTAAGCCGTCGGTCCCGGTTGTCGTCTTAGGATGGCAGTCGTTATTGCTTGGTGGTAGGGCATTTTGCGAATGCCCGCCTGGCTAGCTACCACCCTCAAGTAGAAAATCTGTCGCCAAGCACCTAACGGTGTGTTCCGGCAGCTGTCCTTGAGAGCCAGTACTTCTAGGTTAGCCTGAACAACATCGTCGAACACATCATCACTTACCATCAGGTGAGATAGTGGTCAAAGGCTAACCTATCAAGCATAAAAAACAAAAAAAGATATCAATTCACTCGCGTTTTGAAGACCGTATTAATATTTTACTTAACCTGAAACACAGACTCAGGCAAGGTGTTCCATTCCCTGGCGGTTCGTATGATGAACGAAGAAGCAAATCGCTTCATTTGGGTAAATGGAATATCCACCATATAGCGGTGGCGCTTCAGAGTATCCCTGGATGTCCGATTATAAAATGGGGATTGCGGAATAAAATCATGCAGGTTCAATTAGTAATTAAATGATTAATTACTATACAGTAATTCTAGGTTAGCCTGAACAACTTCTTCGACCACATCATGACTTACCGTTAGGTTATAGGTGTAGGCGTGTCCTTTTTTATACAGGCTTTTTAATATAGTTAGTAATGTTCAAATATTCCTTGAATTTTTTTTTGAAGATACTAAAGTGATCATTACTGTATACTAACATCTTTAAAATACAACAACTGCAAAGAGTGTCATAATGCATTTTTTTTATTAACCACCCTATTGACTGGTCTAACGAGTCTACGAGTGTTCACTCGTAGACTACTTACCAGCCAGTTCTGTGCTACGTTGCTACGAGACTGGCTTTATTATTGGCTGGTCAGAACTCACTCGTAGACTAATGACCAAGCAGTTGTGTGCTACGCTGCTACGAGACTGAGTTACCACACAGATAAATCGTTTAAACTTGAAGCTTCCTTCTTTAGCCCATGGGGCACAGCTCAGATAATAGTTACAACGTATTAGAGGTTATAAAGGTTTAAACAGTATTTTGTGTTCATAAAAGCTTAAACTTAAAAGAGGACTGTATCAGCTGGATTGTCCACTGCTGAGCACAGCCTCCCCCATTTAGGGGGGTCTGCCTGTCTGGGGATCGCAGTTTAAGAAATCAGTTCCTCAGAAGGCAATGCTGCCCACCTTCCGGTAAGTAACATGTCGCCTATTACGACACAGGTAGAAATGGGGAGGGAGGGGTGTCATTCTAAACCGGCACTCCACGGTAAACCTAAAACAGTACTGTAACGCACTGTATCAGCCGGATTGTCCACTGCTGAACACAGCCTTTCCCATTGTGGGGTTTTCCATAATTCCCACGCTTGGCAGACGTCTTGAGCATCGCAGTGTGATATAGCAGTTCCTCAGAAAGCGCTGCTCACCTTCGTGTGTTACCCTTAGTCGCCTCTTACGACACCCACAGGTAGCAATCGGGGTGACACCTCCCGGCAGCCCACGGGGCACCTAAAACAGTACCTCTGTTGAAACATAAGCAGCAATATCTCAACGCTTACACTTACAGAATAACTTAGACTATAGACATACACTTATAGAAGCACCATATCCAACTAAATAGTAGTAATAAAACAGACTTGCTAAAAGTTCAATTTGCTAAAATATCATCAATACGAACCTGCTCATATATACCAAGTTTGTCCTATATAGAATGTAACATACCAATATCAACGCGACGCCATAAATTGGAATTACGCGGCAATAAGTCTATGCTGAAGGGCGAACGGCAATAAGCGGGCGAAAAGCAATATGTTGGCGAACTGCAACAGTTTACATGTTCCAATAAACGTTTGTTGGTCAATTTCGATGCGTTCTATGACTACGATGGCTATGTTGACTTATATTAAACCAACAGCTTTGTGAAGTGGACGATTATAGACGTTGATAGGATAGAAACATTGCCTAATTTTTGAATTTATTATTTATGTGATTCTTACGAAACATGCACGACGCCTACTTGATATTAAGCTGTAACCTCTGCCTATATCAGATGTATTTCGTCACGAATTGCATTGTGATCGTCACCTAGCCACGTACAGTTGTTAACTTTAATGTGCCTGTAATTATAGTGGATCTCAAGGGCCGCTGACCGAACATACTCTTAGGTGCTTGGTGACAGATTCTCTACTTAAGGGTGGTAGCTAGGCGTTCGCTAAATGCCCATTCACCATGCAAAATGCATGATATATAATCTGAGCAGCGTTGTGCTTGTGCCTTGCTAAGAAAGTTATGAACTGAATTCTTAAGGATTGAGGAAGGTTTTAAAGACGACGCATGATTACATAATGCTAAGGTATATGCATAATATTAAGGTATATGCTACTATACTTATATATCATCACTACATAGTATACATGGGAGACGTCATCAGGCAAGGGACTTAAGTCTTACTTCATTTCATAACGTTTTTGAGAGTCATTACTTCTAGCCTTAACAATATCTTCGACCACATCATCGCTTACCATCAGGTGAGATAAAGGTCAAAGGTTAACCTATCGGGTATAAAAAGAGTAAAAAAAACTTATATTAACCAATAAGTAGTTGTACATTACCATATAATATCATGTACATACCTACAATTGTAGTTTTTCAGTGTAATACTTACCTAGTTTCTTATTTGAAAATTTATAGCTTTCGTGAAGCTTTTATCCTCAACAGAATTGAATTCGAAACATAAAACGTGTGCAACAATAAACTGCACATATAAAATCGTGGCGGAGGCGACACCCGCACACGAGAATCCCGCACGTGACCCTCTCTGCGGGATCCGGGGATTTAAACTGGGGTTACGGTGGAAATCAAATCAAATCAAATCAAATCAAAAAAAAATGACATTTCAATATTTGTAAGTAGGATTCTGGAGAGAATTGTCTCCTTTTGTTGATGAAACAAGTAGCAGGTTGCATTGGGAAATTTGCGTGGAATGTTATCGAAATGATATTACGAAACAGTCTATTCACAATTTTCTAGCCGATCAATTATTAATCATTATAATAATTGGCCACAATGCCAAGTACATAATTATCATTTACAAACAAACATTCTAGTATTATTAAAAATTTAAAATAATATAAACAAGGTAATCTAAATATTAATGTGAAATAATAATAAAAAATATATGTCAGTTTAGGGATAAGATAATGCGAATGAAGTTTACTTAGCTGTTCTCAACCGATCAGCAAAGTTAAGCAACGTCGCGCGCGGTCATAAGTTGGATGGGTGACCGGTAGTGACATTACTACTGAGCGTGCTTCGGAGGGCACGTTAAGCCGTCGGTGTCGGTTGTTGTCTTAGGATGGCAGTCGTTATGTGTATTTATGGTGGTAGGGCATTTTGGGAATGCCCGCCTATCTAGCTACCACCCTCAAGTAGAAAATCTGTCACCAAGCACGTAACGGTGTGTTCCGGCAGCTGTCCTTGAAAGCCAGTACTTCTAGGTTAGCCTGAACAACATCTTCGACCACATCCTCACTTACCATCAGGTGAGATAGTGGTCAAAGGCTAACCTATCAGGCATAAAAAAAAACATAACAATGAAATTTTGAAATCACATATACTAAATATACTTCATGAAAACCCTTCAGAAAAATCTAAACATTCAGCCATGATCACTTTCCATCTATCTGCATACAAGTCCAGATTTGACTTTGTGTCCATAAGGATGCTGAACACAGCTAGGTTTCGCGATACTGACGATTGAGCATGTGGAACGGTGTTGCAGGACGGTTCCGCTAATAATTTTTGCCTCCTGATGCTGCGAAAGTATTTGTTTGGAACAAACAATCGTGATAGCTCTTCGTGTATATATGGAGCATCTACTTTGCCACCCAGGACTTTAAGCATGGTGTTTAATTGACTGTTTGCTTTTCGTACTTCCAAGCTGTTGTATCCCAAGGCTGCCTCGAAGGAATGAATAAATCATATACGAATAGGCACGTTTTTTATTAAGACTCGGGTTTGCTCATTGCATTAGGTTCCTACAATACTAGAAGAGCTTCGTGTGACTTTGCATTTAAAAATATCTGTTGGAATTTTACAGAACGTTAGAATTCTTTAAAACTTTGCGAACTAAAGTCATCTCTAAACTACACTTTCGTACAAATAAAAAGTGTCAGCTCCTGGCCATGAATACTATTTTGATCTTTATTTGTGTACGAATAGACCGAAGCTACTGATTATTCTATTAGTGTCTACCCGTAGGGTACCGGGCTAGAATGGTTGACATTATAGCCCGGCATCCCATCACGTCCCGTGGGTATCGTAAGAGGCGACTAAGGGTAAAATACCGGAAGGTGGGCAGTAGCGCTTTCTCAGCAACTACTATTTTACACTACCATCCTTAAGACGCCTGCCAAGCGTGGGGATTATGGCAATTCTCCCCTTAATGGGGATACTGTATTCAGCAGTGGACAATCCGGTTGATACAGTACTAATTTTTATTCATTATATATATGTATAGTCATATTCGTAGGCCAAAACTTATAATAATAATATATATATTTTTTATTATCATGATGACACAAGCATGAGGCCCACCTGACATTAAGCGGTAACTTCTGCATATTACAGTTGCAGTTCGTCACAAGTGGCGAACTGCATTGCGCCCATCCACTGAGACATAAAGTTGCGTAAGAGCGCTGAGACATTAAGTATAATTTGCCTTTAGTTTCACCGGCACCTTTAAACCTTGCCATAAATGTGAAGATTGCTGCTTGACCATAGAACATATAGTGGCAGTACATCCCTGGATAGACCAATGTATGTAAAACGTTGACTGACATTTAAATGTTTCCGTAAGAGTACGTGACTATATAACCTATAGCGCGCTGTCAATCCTGCCTGTCAATGCTACCTAAACGCGGCCTGCCCGTCTTCTATATTTCTAAAGGTCTATTGTCTTATATATGTACTACCTAACCATTTCTAAACCTTATACCTAACCATTCCACGTCCTAAATATTTCATAAACCAAGCTCTAAACTATACCATTCACTTTTTGCGAATCGGTACGTACCTAAGATTTTGCGGGATATTGGATCCATATGGATATAATGATTAATTAACTGGTCAAGTGCTAGAAGGAATCGAGCACAGAGGGTTCCGGCAACCCAATAGATTCATTATGTTTAATTCTGTTCAATTCGTATATTTTCAAACTCAAACTTATTATTTTATGTTATGATATAATATTTAGTTTTACCTTCGTGTGAGAAAAAAATCACTCTTGTATGTAGGTAAGTATTAGATACCATTTTAACAAAAGAACAAAATTAAAGCACGTTTAATAATAAGTATACTTTTTTTCCTTGGATGTTATAAAAAGTAGTAAATTGAAACATCATAACATTTGTACAAACTACTCATTTTCACAATTGTTTTCCGTGGTTCCTTAATCAATTTTGAACATAAATGAACGTGAAAGCTCTTAGCAAAATATTTTAATATATTTACTAGTATTTACTTCATCAAAAACCACAGCGAAACCAAAATGATACGGGTTTTAAAATGGAATTTTGCAGCCCATTGCGTTTTATATCACTTCAGAATACCAACCAAGCACACAGCGCAATTTATAGCCAGTAAAACATGTTTCTTAAACTTATCTGATACAGGGATAAACTACGGCATTTTTCAAAAAGGTATGTGATATGATATAAAAGTAGCTTATAGTACTATTAGTGTCAACAAAAATGGTTTGGATCTGGTATATTAATTTCAAAAAGCGTTATGGAATTGCCGTCCGGCGGCACAGAGAGCAATTTTACGCGCTCTAGGAGTAGCTGCGGTCTCTCTGTTAGCACTTAATCTGCTACCTACGGCTCACATCCCGCCATATGTAACCAAAATCTACGAACTTACGAGTATCAGTTTGGACATGGTCAGTCACGCCACGCCATCCGCAACAAATATTTGCCTGCTTCGACTACCTTATGAACGCAAAGTTAATGGCATCTGTTTCTTAGTTAATGGTCATGACGTCACGCCACTGGTAGCGACTGGCTCATCAAAGAGGTTTACAATGTGTGTCAGCTCGTTTTGCTTTTGAAGTGCTTATTGAAGTTTTTTTGTAAAGGTGTTTGATTATTTCGAATATTTAAGTGTATGAAGTGTACTCATCAAAAAAGCTATCTATTTACACTGTGGCACAATCGAGCCGTGTTCAGGTTTGAGTTCAATATGTTATCGTCGATTAAGCGGCGTGCCTCTGAAGTGGGTTGATTGAATTTACAATATATTATCGCATTAAAGTACTGTTGAGTATTTCATTAATTTGCTTCAAATATAGTACATTCTTCAATATAAGTATTTTTTTTTGTAAAATAACTGAAAATAATGTGTTTATTGCAGTTTCGTCAATTATTATTAGATAAGTACCAAAAAATTTGGTGTAACCATCTACCAGTCATGTTTCCATTTTAGTCTTGAAGCGCTCGTTGCGTTGCTTGCTAAGCCGTTCTTAACCGAAAAAATAAGTTAAGCAACGTCCGCTGCGGTCGTGACTTAGATGTGTGACCGCTAGTGGGCATGTTAAGTCATCAGTCCCGATTGTTGTCTTAGGATGGTAGTCGTTGTAGCGTGGTGTTAGGGCAATTTGCGAATGCCCGCGCAACTATCTTCTACCCTCAAGTGAAAATCTGTCGACAAGGAACTAACGGTTTGTTCCGGCAGCTGTCCTTGAGAGATAGTAATTCTAGGTTAGCCTGAAATACATTTTCGTCAACATCATCACATACCATCAGTTGAGTTAGTGGTGAAAGGCTAGTCTATCAGCAAGTAAAAAACCGGTGTAGTGGGTTTTTTACTAAAAAATGCTGTAATGATTCAACCGATTTCCCAAGGTGCTCCTCTAAGTCTGACGTCAGTAACGCCAAGTAACAAATTCAAATAATTTGTTCATAAGAAATTGTACAGATAAAGCGGATGTACAGATTTACACGACTACTGTCAAAAAAGAAAAATGTGAGCTCAATAATGTCAATATATAAATGCTGTCCAAAAATGTCCATAACATTCTACCTTGACAATGGTGTGCAAATGTGTAGTTATATAAAAGAAATCGGTATAAATATTTACTTTTTAAGTAAGTAAATATAAAATAAATATATGTATATATATAATATAAATATAAGTCAACTCATAATAAAATATAAATATTAAGTATGTCATTTTCTATCAAAATATAATATTTCAAAATTTTAGGATAAAAATAATATATAGGTGCAGTTACATGCAGTTGGATATTCAATTGAGATATATATATATATATAATATTATTCTAATACCCCCGCATGGTGCTGAGGCAATTTCAGAAAGTTCGCCTAGCATCACTTTCACCCACAAGTGGAAAATCTGTCACGAAGCACCTTTTGGTGTGTCCCGGCATCGTTCTTGGTGTCAACTCCCATTATAGTATAAACCTGTACAAATCTGTTTACTAAATCTAACCACATCCGTACTAGTACCACTTAAATGTATCGACAGGTGAGATGCGAGATTTCTTAAAGGCTAGCCTATAGCCAATTAAACAATCTCCATAAAGAGTTAACACGTTTTTGATTAATATTACAAGATTTAAGAACTTCATTAAGCGTCAACGACTTTTACCTTCAAGAAGGTTTGTAACTTCCGTTTCGCGAAAATTTGAAGATTCCACTCTAAATAAGTTATACCTCTCAAAAACTCCATAATCGTGTTACTTGAAGCTAAATTCCGTTCCTGAACACTCAAAGATTCCAAAACAAAGGCGCAAACGGTCTCTAAGAGTATACCTTAGTATTCTAAAATGGCGCATCAAAGATTCTGAGGGGACTTTAGGACGAGGTCACTAATTGTTTCAGTGCCAAGTAGAGCTACAAATTGTTCCCTCGGAAGGGTCTCAGTATTGTTTTAGTAATGAATAGATATTGGTCTTGGAGACCTCGCCTGAAAGGCAGGGTGCTTTTGGGAGCGAGTGCCAGTAATGATTTATTATTGAATATTATTTTATTAAACGTGTTTAGAGTTTAATGTTATCTTAGGTTTTCGCGATTATTACACATAGTAATTAAACAACTTTAAACGGTTTAAATCACCCCTTGATCACGATTACTGCTTTGAAACGTCGGGACAAAAATAATGATAAATATAGGTACGCGATTTAAACTGTTTAAAGTTGTTTAATTAGTAACTAAACAACTTTAAACAGTTGTTTAGAGTTTGATTGAATGTACTATATTCCATAAAATATAATTTCTATAATGAATAGATTCAGGCGTTAGTTTGTGGAAATCCATATTTAATAATAACAAATATCACATCATTTACAAGTTTAAAACCAATAACAAAATTGGTCTTGTTTGTATAACAACGCAAGTTGAACTATCGGTGTCGCTCCATCCCGATACGATGGTTGAAGAACGAGAGCAAAAATTAGAGTTATGAGTCATTGTGTCATGTTAGCTCCATTGGTTAAAGCATATCCCGGCTAAAGGGTGGTTGGACGCGGGTTCGAATCCCGCACATGACTATAATTTTTCTCTCTTGTAAATTTGGGATTTTGTTATAACAAATATTTTTAAAATATTTTTTTGAAAACATTAAATTAATATTTTAATAAAATACTTAAAAATATATCTAGTGACAATTCCGCCTAATGTTCCTGTTAAACCGACGTGACGTCACAAACGCCATACGTATAATATAATTTTTATACGTTATGTGAGGTTATGGTCTAAACTTAAATAACTGTATCACGGCTAATAATTGTTTTACATATTATATTCTGTATAAAAAACTTATTAGCATCGGCTAATAAATCAACCACCAGTGTTTACTAGTTGGTCAATGTCTTGAGATTTTTTTTATATCTCAAATATATATATAATTATTTTAATATTTTTATTTATTCAATGGCGCATGCTCCGCTGGTTACATTACAAAATTACGAGAGGAAAACATATAGACAGTAATTTAAAAAAAAACTTATGTATGTTCGTATTTTAATTATATGAAAATCATCAATTTTATAAATTCAGTCAAAAGTAAAAAATCATTTATTCAATTTAGGCGTCTACGACGCTCTTATGAAGGTCAATTACAAATTTTAGTATTTAAATATTCTACATTGTACTGCCTATAAATTGAAACCTATTACGAGTACCTACCCTATAAACATGTCGTGGCAGAATGATGCGAGACGCCAACGCGAGGGTCTCGAACACTCCTTGAAAAAAAGCCACCGCATTAGGTCGAAACTATAGTCGGACTTATCTACGTGAGTAATCAGGTGATTTTTTTTCAATACAAAATAAAATAAAAATTTTGTTTAAAAATAAATTATTAAAAATCGATTCTGTTTGTTACTAAAAAAAACACATATTTAAGTGATACTGACGTAATAAGACAAGAACTGCAAAAACCATTAAATCATCCAGGTATGCAAATAAATTTTCAGTTAATTGACTATAGGTATAATACTACTGAACCGATTTTGATAATATTTAAATAGGACCAACTTAGGGGTATACTCTACCCAACAAAAAAAGGATCATCATAATCCATTCTTAATTGGGGGAGTAACCGCGTAACACACATTTAGAAAAATATACTGGCTTCGCCTGCGCCGTTCCTCCAACAGAATACTTGTGGCTATCTCTGACGACATATTCAGGAATCCTGTGTTTACGCACTGGATTTCCGTTCTCATGGACAAGAATAAAAAGTGATTCAGCACGATAAGTGCGACGCGTAGGTATTTTATTTTACCTACTTTTCCTTTTTTCTACTTAGGATAATGTATTAATTGTTAAATTATTATTATTTTTATTTGGACACCTCTATACAGTGTTAGTTCGTAACCTTAATTTAACTATGGGTTTATGCCTGAAATAAACAATTATTATTATTATTCACTTTATTTATTATACAACATAATTTTAAATTTTTTACAACATTATTACAAAAATAAATATTATAAAAAACTTAAAACTAGGGTGCCGCTGGTCGCGGGGCAGAGCCCAAGCGACCAGTGGTTAGGGCTGCAGAGAGAGGAACCTCCGGACAATGCGTGTTGTGTCCAGTATCACTGCCTTCTGCATCAGACCCTTGATCCAACCATCTAGCGAGAGCCTCTTAAGGTGTTGGTCGAGGCTCTTCGCTATAAGGCCGTTCGCCGAAACGACTATCGGGACAATGATCGTCGAGTCAACATCCCACATGGCGGTTACCTCGTGAGCCAAATCAAGGTACTTGCTGACTTTATCCTTTTCGGCCTTAACGAGATTCTCGTCATGTGGGATGGTGATATCTACGAGCACTGCCCGGCGCTGGGATCGGTCGACCACCACGATATCAGGTTTATTGCAAACAATAGTCCTGTCCGTGATGATAGAGCGGTCCCAGTAGAGCAATGCACGACCATTCTCGAGAACTGGCGCCGGTGCGTACTGGTAGTACGGCACCTCTGACTCAACAAGGCCGTATTGAAGGGCAAGTTGCTGGTGGATGATCTTGGCCACTTGGTTGTGCCTGTGCAAATACTCGCCGTTAGCAAGATGCGAACAACCGGAAATGTTATGCCTGAGTGACTCTCCGGGTCGGCGGCATGCTCGACAAATGTCGACCGTACCGTCCTTCAAGATATATTTCCGATAGTTGTTCGTCATCATTACTTCGTCTGCAATTGCACAGGCAAAACCCTCGGTTTCCCCAAAGAGGTCTCCGAAGCGTAGCCAATTCACCGAAGCTGGTAAATCCACATCAGGCCCTGTTAGGGCCCGGAAAAACCTACCGTGCAGCTCCTTGCCTTTCCATACTGCCTTGCGGTCATCGGTGCTCAGCATCGTTGGTTTGCGCCAGTTATCGTTCGCCAAGGAGAGCGGTGTGAGGCCCTTGTCAACCGCCACGACATCGCGATGCATCCCGCACTCGTGGTTACGGAAATAATCCCTGAGATTGCACACTTCACGGTTGTGAAGGGTCTTGGCATTTAAAAAGCCGCGACCTCCCCATTTCCGTGGAATGTACAGTCTCATAACGGACGAGCGCGGGTGTAGCATGCGATGTGAAGTGAGCAGTTGTCGGACCTTTCTATCCAGGGCGTCCAGCTCAGTCTGTGTCCACTTCAGTATGCCAAAGGAGTATATCAGTAGAGGCATCACCCAACCGTTAAAGGCGCGCGCCCTGTTGCCTCCAGACAAAAGACTTAAGTACTTTTGTCAGGCGGAAAAAGAAGCGCTCCTTTACCGATTTTTTGATGTCCTCTACCGAAATACCCAACGACTCTGACATACCGAGGTACTTGTAGGTCTCGACTTCGGAGAGAGATCTGAAAGTCATTGTCTCAGAAAGCTGCAAATTCGGAGAATTTACAACGTTCCCCTGCTGTACATGCAAGACCGCACACTTATCTACACCAAACTCCATCCTAATGGCACTACTGAAAACCTGTGTAGTTTTTAGTAGCTCCATCAAGTCTTGGCGTTTCGGAGTAAACAGCTTGAGATCGTCCATGTACAGCAGATGACTAATGACCTCACCTCCTCTTCGAAGCCGAAAGCCTAGCCCTGAATCCTTCAGCAAAGTGCTGAGAGGATTTAACGTTAGGCAAAACCACAATGGACTTAGACTATCACCCTGGAAGATGCCCCGCTCAATCCTTATAAAGTCCTGCGGGTCAGAGGAAGTGTTGCTACCACCTGGTTGACGAAGGACTGTGGTCCACTGTCTCATACACGCAGCTAAAAAGGATCTTAGGGTTGCATCAATTTTATACAACTCTAATATCCTTTCCAGCCATGAATGAGGCACTGAATCATAGGCCTTCTTGTAGTCAATCCAGGCAACAGAGAGAGCCCCTCTGTTCCGCCGAACTTGTTGGCTAATGGTCATATCTATGAGGAGGAGCTCCTTAGTACCACGGGACCCAACCCTACATCCATTCTGAGCAGGGGCTAAAACATTGTTCGCAACAATGTGCGTGTTAATTTTTGTGGTCAGAATGGATGTAAGGAGCTTGTAGATGGTAGGCAAGCACGTGATAGGTCTATAGTTTTTCGGATCCGTGGTACTACCGGACTTGTGGAGCAGGAAGGTGATACCGGTAGTCATGAAACGGGGAAGAGAACCAAGCTCAAGGGCCTCTTGAAATTGAGTTGCCAATCGGTCATGTGAGCAACGAATCCATTTTATCCAGAAGTTGTGCAATCCGTCCGGGCCAGGACTTTTCCAGTTCTGGGTCGAACGAATTGCACAAGTAACGTCTACGGGGTCTATATTAACAGACCCCATGGATTCGATAGACTCACATTCCCGCTGGACAACACTAATCCAATCACCTTCTGTGTGCTCGACGGGTATCGACCAGATGCCACGCCAGAAATCATTCATGGTACAGGCATCAGGTAGTTGTCCGTCGATCACACTCTGATTGGTCCCTTCCCACTTCCGGTATACCTTCTTCTGATCACTTTGAAAGAGGCGATTAAGCCAGTATCTATCAACACGCTCTCTGTAGCGACGAATACGACTCGCCCACGCATAGATCTTCTGTTTCAGAAAGTCAATGCGATCCGTGACACAGGTCATGTAGTCTCGGGGCAGGACACCGGTTCCGGTAAAGGCCTGGGTCACGAAACGCATCACTCGGGGGCGGTTATTGCCCCGACTGAAGCAGAGTAGTTTAGCAATGAGAGTCCGGAATGAATTGATACGTCGCTCGATCCGTACTTGCCATGCGGGCGCACACCCGGCGGGACGCGGTGCTCGGTCAGTGTCCGGGAACTTGACACGAGCAACACGACACGCCGCAATGGCGCCACAGTACAATATCGAATGGGTATCAACTAAATCTTCGCTAGTTCGCAAATACGGGGCCAGCAAAGTATTCAAGGCCCCCATTAACGCTAGATTGCGTCTATGAGTAGGCAAACGTGGTAGTCGCGGCCTAGAGTCGGGTGTGTATCGATATTGGCTAATCGCGTCCTCCAAAGCCCTCCTCAATTGCTCACTCACCTGGTTAGTCACGCTCATACTCGCACAATCTCCCTCCCCAACATCAAGATCAACCATTGCCATTGGTGTCACCTCCGGTGACGGTATAACAGCCAGGGCCGGGGTCGACAACGCGGTAGGTAGATCCTGCATTAGGGGAGGAGCCGCGCGAGTAGTAAGCGCCTCCAGGCGGAGCCGATCAAGCACAGATTGGTCCAACAGCTTGCATCGGTGGATAGCTCGTACTTGATCCGACAGGCGTTGAGCGGATACGGCGACGGTCGGCTTAAGGGTCTGAAACAGAGGCAGCATACGATCACGGTACGCAGTCAAGATGGTTCCTCCCTCTGTAGCCTCATAGTAGGCACGCATGCAGTTTTCATTTATTGATGGGGTCCATCGCATGCGGCGCACTACACCACCGGTAGCGGGGGCCGGGCGCGGAGCAGATTGCACCGCAGGCTCCAAGCGTGCCGGTAGCGGGGGACGTCCCCGTCGCACAGGTCTCGGCGGCGGCGGCGGCGTCGGTGGCCCACCCCCATCACTCGATGCACTCGATTCGCGGGGAGTGTGGAATTCGTCTCCCGACGAGGAGCTCTTAGATGACGGGGTAGGCGATGATTGGACACGTGCGCAGGTGGTCTCCGCTGTAGTTTTCTCCCTCGCCTTTGATCTTGTAATCATTTAATCATTTAGTTTTCTGTTTTAACTCGTAATTTGTTGTTGTTTATATTTCTTTGACGTAAGGTGTCAATATTACTTTTTGGAGTCATTTTTGCTGTTTCTTTTGCAATATTCTCTTAGCTGTTTTGCTATTATGTTATAGCAGGTTTTAATAAATACTGGGAATTGTATAAAGTAATGAAATTTCTTACAAAAACTGTAAAAACACAATTTTAAAATTGTTTTGTGAAAAAAGGCGACTTCTGTCAGCGGTAGTTGTTTTTTTTTTTTTTTTTTTTTTTTTTTTTTTTTTTTTTTTTTATTATTATTCACATTATTTATTATACAACATAATTTTAAATTTTTTACAACATTATTACAAAAATAAATATTATAAAAAACTTAAAACTAGGGTGCCGCTGGTCGCGGGGCAGAGCCCAAGCGACCAGTGGTTAGGGCTGCAGAGAGAGGAACCTCCGGACAATGCGTGTTGTGTCCAGTATCACTGCCTTCTGCATCAGACCCTTGATCCAACCATCTACCATCAACCATCTTATTATTATTCACTTTATTTATTATACAACATAATTTTAAATTTTTTACAACATTATTACAAAAATAAATATTATAAAAAACTTAAAACTAGGGTGCCGCTGGTCGCGGGGCAGAGCCCAAGCGACCAGTGGTTAGGGCTGCAGAGAGAGGAACCTCCGGACAATGCGTGTTGTGTCCAGTATCACTGCCTTCTGCATCAGACCCTTGATCCAACCATCTAGCGAGAGCCTCTTAAGGTGTTGGTCGAGGCTCTTCGCTATAAGGCCGTTCGCCGAAACGACTATCGGGACAATGATCGTCGAGTCAACATCCCACATGGCGGTTACCTCGTGAGCCAAATCAAGGTACTTGCTGACTTTATCCTTTTCGGCCTTAACGAGATTCTCGTCATGTGGGATGGTGATATCTACGAGCACTGCCCGGCGCTGGGATCGGTCGACCACCACGATATCAGGTTTATTGCAAACAATAGTCCTGTCCGTGATGATAGAGCGGTCCCAGTAGAGCAATGCACGACCATTCTCGAGAACTGGCGCCGGTGCGTACTGGTAGTACGGCACCTCTGACTCAACAAGGCCGTATTGAAGGGCAAGTTGCTGGTGGATGATCTTGGCCACTTGGTTGTGCCTGTGCAAATACTCGCCGTTAGCAAGATGCGAACAACCGGAAATGATATGCCTGAGTGACTCTCCGGGTCGGCGGCATGCTCGACAAATGTCGACCGTACCGTCCTTCAAGATATATTTCCGATAGTTGTTCGTCATCATTACTTCGTCTGCAATTGCACAGGCAAAACCCTCGGTTTCCCCAAAGAGGTCTCCGAAGCGTAGCCAATTCACCGAAGCTGGTAAATCCACATCAGGCCCTGTTAGGGCCCGGAAAAACCTACCGTGCAGCTCCTTGCCTTTCCATACTGCCTTGCGGTCATCGGTGCTCAGCATCGTTGGTTTGCGCCAGTTATCGTTCGCCAAGGAGAGCGGTGTGAGGCCCTTGTCAACCGCCACGACATCGCGATGCATCCCGCACTCGTGGTTACGGAAATAATCCCTGAGATTGCACACTTCACGGTTGTGAAGGGTCTTGGCATTTAAAAAGCCGCGACCTCCCCATTTCCGTGGAATGTACAGTCTCATAACGGACGAGCGCGGGTGTAGCATGCGATGTGAAGTGAGCAGTTGTCGGACCTTTCTATCCAGGGCGTCCAGCTCAGTCTGTGTCCACTTCAGTATGCCAAAGGAGTATATCAGTAGAGGCATCACCCAACCGTTAAAGGCGCGCGCCCTGTTGCCTCCAGACAAAAGACTTTTAAGTACTTTTGTCAGGCGGAAAAAGAAGCGCTCCTTTACCGATTTTTTGATGTCCTCTACCGAAATACCCAACGACTCTGACATACCGAGGTACTTGTAGGTCTCGACTTCGGAGAGAGATCTGAAAGTCATTGTCTCAGAAAGCTGCAAATTCGGAGAATTTACAACGTTCCCCTGCTGTACATGCAAGACCGCACACTTATCTACACCAAACTCCATCCTAATGGCACTACTGAAAACCTGTGTAGTTTTTAGTAGCTCCATCAAGTCTTGGCGTTTCGGAGTAAACAGCTTGAGATCGTCCATGTACAGCAGATGACAAATGACCTCACCTCCTCTTCGAAGCCGAAAGCCTAGCCCTGAATCCTTCAGCAAAGTGCTGAGAGGATTTAACGCTAGGCAAAACCACAATGGACTTAGACTATCACCCTGGAAGATGCCCCGCTCAATCCTTATAAAGTCCTGCGGGTCAGAGGAAGTGTTGCTACCACCTGGTTGACGAAGGACTGTGGTCCACTGTCTCATACACGCAGCTAAAAAGGATTTTAGGGTTGCATCAATTTTATACAACTCTAATATCCTTTCCAGCCATGAATGAGGCACTGAATCATAGGCCTTCTTGTAGTCAATCCAGGCAACAGAGAGAGCCCCTCTGTTCCGCCGAACTTGTTGGCTAATGGTCATATCTATGAGGAGGAGCTCCTTAGTACCACGGGACCCAACCCTACATCCATTCTGAGCAGGGGCTAAAACATTGTTCGCAACAATGTGCGTGTTAATTTTTGTGGTCAGAATGGATGTAAGGAGCTTGTAGATGGTAGGCAAGCACGTGATAGGTCTATAGTTTTTCGGATCCGTGGTACTACCGGACTTGTGGAGCAGGAAGGTGATACCGGTAGTCATGAAACGGGGAAGAGAACCAAGCTCAAGGGCCTCTTGAAATTGAGTTGCCAATCGGTCATGTGAGCAACGAATCCATTTTATCCAGAAGTTGTGCAATCCGTCCGGGCCAGGACTTTTCCAGTTCTGGGTCGAACGAATTGCACAAGTAACGTCTACGGGGTCTATATTAACAGACCCCATGGATTCGATAGACTCACATTCCCGCTGGACAACACTAATCCAATCACCTTCTGTGTGCTCGACGGGTATCGACCAGATGCCACGCCAGAAATCATTCATGGTACAGGCATCAGGTAGTTGTCCGTCGATCACACTCTGATTGGTCCCTTCCCACTTCCGGTATACCTTCTTCTGATCACTTTGAAAGAGGCGATTAAGCCAGTATCTATCAACACGCTCTCTGTAGCGACGAATACGACTCGCCCACGCATAGATCTTCTGTTTCAGAAAGTCAATGCGATCCGTGACACAGGTCATGTAGTCTCGGGGCAGGACACCGGTTCCGGCAAAGGCCTGGGTCACGAAACGCATCACTCGGGGGCGGTTATTGCCCCGACTGAAGCAGAGTAGTTTAGCAATGAGAGTCCGGAATGAATTGATACGTCGCTCGATCCGTACTTGCCATGCGGGCGCACACCCGGCGGGACGCGGTGCTCGGTCAGTGTCCGGGAACTTGACACGAGCAACACGACACGCCGCAATGGCGCCACAGTACAATATCGAATGGGTATCAACTAAATTTTCGCTAGTTCGCAAATACGGGGCCAGCAAAGTATTCAAGGCCCCCATTAACGCTAGATTGCGTCTATGAGTAGGCAAACGTGGTAGTCGCGGCCTAGAGTCGGGTGTGTATCGATATTGGCTAATCGCGTCCTCCAAAGCCCTCCTCAATTGCTCACTCACCTGGTTAGTCACGCTCATACTCGCACAATCTCCCTCCCCAACATCAAGATCAACCATTGCCATTGGTGTCACCTCCGGTGACGGTATAACAGCCAGGGCCGGGGTCGACAACGCGGTAGGTAGATCCTGCATTAGGGGAGGAGCCGCGCGAGTAGTAAGCGCCTCCAGGCGGAGCCGATCAAGCACAGATTGGTCCAACAGCTTGCATCGGTGGATAGCTCGTACTTGATCCGACAGGCGTTGAGCGGATACGGCGACGGTCGGCTCAAGGGTCTGAAACAGAGGCAGCATACGATCACGGTACGCAGTCAAGATGGTTCCTCCCTCTGTAGCCTCATAGTAGGCACGCATGCAGTTTTCATTTATTGATGGGGTCCATCGCATGCGGCGCACTACACCACCGGTAGCGGGGGCCGGGCGCGGAGCAGATTGCCCCACAGGCTCCAAGCGTGCCGGTAGCGGGGGACGTCCCCGTCGCACAGGTCTCGGCGGCGGCGGCGGCGTCGGTGGCCCACCCCCATCACTCGATGCACTCGATTCGCGGGGAGTGTGGAATTCGTCTCCCGACGAGGAGCTCTTAGATGACGGGGTAGGCGATGATTGGACACGTGCGCAGGTGGTCTCCGCTGTAGTTTTCTCCCTCGCCTTTGATCTTGTAATCATTTAATCATTTAGTTTTCTGTTTTAACTCGTAATTTGTTGTTGTTTATATTTCTTTGACGTAAGGTGTCAATATTACTTTTTGGAGTCATTTTTGCTGTTTCTTTTGCAATATTCTCTTAGCTGTTTTGCTATTATGTTATAGCAGGTTTTAATAAATACTGGGAATTGTATAAAGTAATGAAATTTCTTACAAAAACTGTAAAAACACAATTTTAAAATTGTTTTGTGAAAAAAGGCGACTTCTGTCAGCGGTAGTTGTTTTTTTTTTTTTTTTTTTTTTTTTTTTTTTATTATTATTATTATTATACAGTTGTATTATAAAAACTTACGCTTATATGTATATTTTATGTTTAAAAACACAGGTGTTTGAGCGTGAACAACTTACCTATGAGTCGATATGACTATCGACAATGTTTCGGCTTCTACCGGAAGCCTTCCTCAGGATGTCGAGTGTGTTACGTCCGCCGGTGTCGGGTCACGTCTCACACTGTGGGCGGCAGCTCGCTGTGCTCGAGCCGACGGCGCTGGCGGCGGAGGTCGTTGCGGGGAGTGTTGTGGCGAACGCTGCGTTTTCGGTACAGGATGCGATGCACTATCTTCATCGCTGCTGCTTTCATCAGATGACACCATCGCAGTCTGAAAAGCAAAACTGACTGTGTCCACCAGAATGTGAATCAGGAACACATTCTTCAAACCTCCATGAAGACAAGTTCTCCAGCTTTGTGACAGCGCCCACCCTCTATATCTGCGTGATGATAATAGAATATTACTTATTGTTACACCACAAAACAAGAAAATACACGTTGACTAAAACAAATAAATAAGTAAAGTGTTACAATGGGCGACCTTATCACTAAAAGTGATCTCTACCAGGCAACCTTAGGATGGAGTTTTAAACAAGCTAACATTTTGAAAGCGGGTGCAGTAATGATATAGTAGAAGATGAATTATATTTTAAATTCTATTTGAACATATGAAATATATACGAGTACATATTATAAGACTACATATATAACTTATCTATACATGATACCTATATAACATATAGTATAATCTGTGATCGCTGAGTCCTTGCTTGTGTCAGGTCACTGGATTGAGATCCACGACCTGAAATATTCACTACTGAAAGGCATTAGTCGTCTAGGTTTGTATTATAAGCGATGTTTAGTAAGAAGTTTCCTAATTTCGAGGGAGGATGAATACAAACGATAAGTTCGCGACACGATGTATGTCACTCACTGTAACTATGTGTGAGATACTGTCAGTGTGGAGAGTCGAGGTGACAGGAACCAAAACGAATGTGAAAAACCAATGCGGGGTAATGAAGATTGCTTTAAGATAATGAATAGATTCAGGCGTTACTTTGCGGAAATCCATATTTAATAATAACAAATATTTTAAAATATTTTACGAAAACATCAAATTAATATTTTAATAAAACACTTAATCGATCGAGAATTTCTCGATCGTGCGCTCGAAGAGTCAAGGTCAAGACCTCCTGAGGATGCTTCGTGTAGAATCGAAACGCGTCGAAGGTTCTTCCGGTTTGGCTGTGTGGCGTTTGTGACGTCACGTCGGCTTAGCAGGAAAATTGGGCGGAATTGTCACTAGATATATTTTTATATTTTTAAGTGTTTCATTAAAATATTAATTTGATGTTTTCGTAAAATATTTGTTATTATTAAGATTGCTTTAGGTGGAAACTGTTTTTTTTTTTTAATACGTAGTCTTTTCCTTTCAGACGATGACAGCCATTTCTAAACTTAATTTTTACGCGTCTAGACCCGAAGGTGTGCTTTTAGTAGTCTTTGGCCCACATTCAGTTCAGCTCGGGGAATAGTTATCGGCTTAACGGGTATCACGCGGCATTTACTAGCTATAAACGCGACGCGTACCTTACCGTTTGCCTTCTATCGCCAGAACGAAGTCGTACACATTGCTTTAAGAGATGCATCACATAGCGTATGCAGCTCCAAGCTGGTGTAACTGTTACTGGTACTCGAAGCACTTGGCAACACCGTAGCACTCACCGTAGGCAAGCTACGCCCTTCGTTGCAGATTACTGAGGCTAAGTCATCGCTGCTGGCTGGCGCGGCGGAGGCATGGGTCGCACGCGGTGCGAGGGGAGTGAGCCCTGGGCTTACCTCACACGTACCGATCGGTTTCTGGTTCCCATTGTTCTGGCGCACGACGTTTGTTGTAATGATTTGAGTATGATAACACCTAGGTATCCGTATTCGACTTAAATCTTTCAATAATTCTACCCATTTGCACCATTTGCTGTAAATGTCATCAGGGACGGCATCATCCCAGCCAACTTTGAGACGCCATGTTTCCTGCAGCATTATTTTCCCTTGAACAGTAAATGGTGCCAAAAACCCAAACACGTCGAATATCGACATGACTACTCTAAGAATAATTCTTTTTGTAGGCCTGTCTTGAATTACATTTTGTGGTATTCGTTTTAAAGATAAATCGAACCCAAGTTTATCCTCAGACGGATTCCACATGAGTCCTAAAGTCCGCTCACCTTGATACTGCTGATCGACCTTGAAATTAACGGCGGCAGGACCTAAGGTTTCCTTGGGCACGCTGTCTAATACAGCGCCACTGTTACTCGTCCAGTTCCGGATATGAAAGCCACCACTTTTGTGAATGTCCGTTACATTCCTTACCATTTCTATTGCTGTAGCTTCATCCGGCAGACTATCAATGTAATCATCCATGTAGTGCGATTTATATACGGCTTCAACAGCTGCCGGCAATGTCGACTCGAATCGACGCGCATTCATATTTTTAATAAATAAAGCCGTGAAAGGCGCACAATTTAAACCAAAAACGAGACTCGTACTTACATACGTTGAGAATGGCTCGTTCGAGTTCTCTCGCCAAAGAAATCTTAAAGCATGTTGATCTTCGGGGCGGATTTTGACCCTAAGAAACATATCCTTGATGTCACCTGTTACTGCAATTACGTTTTCCCTAAAGCGCAGCATTATACCAAACAGAGATGACAACAAGTCTGGTCCTGTCAAAAAATAATCATTCAGGCTTTTACAACTTACAGAATCCGCAGCGTCGAATACCAACCTTAAATTTTTCTTGTTGGGGTTATCAACCCCAAAATGAGGCAAATACCATGTTTTGGTTACAGGAGTAACATCGTCAAGTTTCTTTGCATAATCATTTTTCAATAAATGATTAATGCGCTCCTTATATCTATCAGCGAAAATATGGTCACGTCCCATTTTTCGTTCTATCCCCTTTAACCTTTGTAAGGCATTAGGATAGGAGTTAGGCAGGCTACAGGTGGCATCCTTCCATGGCAGACCTACGCACCACCGTCCATCAATTAATTCAGCAGAGTTTTCTAACTGAGCTACCGCGTGTAAGTCATTAATGTTTTGACGAGGCTTACCTGCCACACCAAGTGAGTCAATAGCAAATGAGCGCCTTACCTCCTCGTGGAGCTCCCGTAACAACAGCAGCTCGTCGCGCGCATCGTGGCTGGTGGCGGTGGGTGGCGCGCTGGCATCGCACGAGTTTAAAAACAGCGTCGCCTGGAATGCGCCAGCAGACCGCGCGTATCCAGTGCGCGGTGGATGAAACATACCATGAATACACCAGCCTAGGGGAGTCAATGTAGCAGACGGCTCATTACGTTTACCTAATCTTACTTCAAGCGGTAACAGTAAATGATAATTATCTTGGCCTATAAGTATCTCTGGCTTAACATCATTTGTACACAAATAACTTTCCAAGCTAATTAAATGACTATAATTTTTACAATCTACCATAGAAAATTGCTGAACCGGTAAATTCAACTTGTCAACACAACGCACTTTAATATTATGCACATTATTGTTCATACCCGATAAGTTCATATTTGCAACCATTGTTTTACACACGAGTTCGTTATCTGACCACGCGCCGCGGATACGCATTGTCTCAGAACGGCCTACCAGACCGGCGCGCTTCGCTAAACCTGAGCTAATCATCGAAACAGTTGACCCGTCGTCTATCAATGCACTAGTATTTATTACGCCGTTATTACTGTGAATTCGTATAGGTACAACTTTAAGTAGAACTTTACAATCACTCGCGTTATTTATATGCGTCACTGTTTCACTGATGCTGGCGGAGGGTGTCGTAGTAGGCGCCGACGTCTGTGACGTCGGGGACACTGGGTTCTGCTGGCATAGTCTGGAGGCAGCGGCGGGTTCGAGTTTGTTTACATCATAATGAAGTAGGCTATGATGTGCCTGACCACAGCTGTTCTTATCGCAAACGGGTGCAGAACAGGTTTCTCGCTTGTGCCGTGATATTAAGCATTTGAAGCAAATCCCGTTACGTTTTACAAATTGCCATCGCGTTTTACGTAATGCTTTCTTGAATTGTTTACAATCAGTAAGTTTATGTTTCGATGCACGGCAATATAGGCACTTATTCTCTTCTTGTTCAGAATTAACTAATATCATTTGTGTGCGATTATTGGTACTGTCATAAGTCTTATTATATTTTTGTTGATCATTGCGTTGGCTCGTAAAATACATATGTGATGTTGTAGATATTTTTACGGCTTCATTGTGCAAGAAATCTGATAAAATAACCATGCGTGATTTATGTCCTTCTGTAATTAGTGGGAAACTATAGTCGGACCATTTAGATAATAGAATAGTAGGTAGTTTTGACAGTATAATATTAACTATGCTCGTACCTTGTAAGTATTCTTCGCGTTTAACGGCTCGAACTGCTTCTATCAGATTTTGAACTTTCACTGAAAACTGCACAATGTCTTTATGATAATCTTGTGGCATGGGATTTAACTTTTTCATATCTTGTAAAATCTTTGATATTATATGATCGGGATTGCCAAAACGTAATTCCAATGTTGACATAATTTTGCAAGGAGGACTCGCGGTGATGAGCAACGCCGCGACAGCATCCTTGGCTGCTCCCCGGAGACACTTTCTCAACCTCCACAGATTTTCTTCTGGTGAAAATTTACATAATTCGGTTGACTCATTGTAGGCTTGCTTAAACTGCAACCATTCAAGGGGTTCTCCATGGAAATCCGGTAAATCCTTCGGCGTGCATAACCGAGACATAAGGTTTGTATTTGGTGCACTCGTAGAAGCCAAATCCTTCAACGCACTAGCTAGCATCTGAATAGTCGCATTGATGCCGGAAGCATCCGCTGGTGGTGGCGATGCGTGTGGCATATGTGGCTGCGACTCCATCGGCAGATGAAAAGTTGTAGGTGACGGCTGAGGTAGCGATATAGCTTGCATAGGTGAAACTTCAGGTGCCACTGACGTAGTGACGGCGTTTGCGGCTTCAACTGTTTGTTGCACTGGTGGATACAGTATGCCCGAAGGATTACCATACTCGGGGGCCGACTGCATCTCCGTTCATGGTGACTATTCTCGAGCCATTTTTCTACATCCTGAGTGCGATCTTCCTGTGGACTGTAATTATCTTTGCTTTCTTCTTCCAAATCAGCTAAGTCCGCTTCCAGTTGTCTGTCTATCAATTCCATTTGAATCTGTGCCTTTTGTTTTGCAGCGTTTAGCGCCAGGTGCGCCTTTCTAGCCTTTGTCGATGACGAAGCTTGCGTGCGACCTTTTGACCTTGGGGCCGCTTCACTTTTAACGCTCGGCGTAACTGCAGGTGTTTTGAAGATAACATTTTGAGGTGTAGGCAATGCTGCACTCACTACTGACGTACATTCTTCCGTAGATAACTTCTTTTGTTGTTCAAGTTGTGGCTCAGCTTCGTGTCGCGCCATACTTCGCGTGCGCACCATTTTGGATGTCGCTGGTGGCGTATGATACATGTAGTATCTGGCTCGAAGACCACTTTGTAGATGAACTGATGGTGTGAGCCGATAAATAACAACTTCACTTGAACTTTTCAATGTATATTATCACAAAGGCACAAGATTAAGACAGGTTATTCAAAAAATTGTGGCGCAGCGCAGTGCACTCGCTCGCTTTTTTGTACGGACTGCCCGCGATAGCCGCGGTCGTAAGCTAGATACTTTTTACAAAATAATGTGGGTACGAGTTCTTAACTACCTGTCTTGTGTTGAAATAAAAACAATGAGCGCGTCGCTAACAGCCACTATACTAGTCTATATAAGTTATAATCGAAAACATAATTTAGTTGTCCTGCCTGTAGTACCTTGGTCTATACGACAGATGTATAAATATTATTAACGCAAAACTATGAGAAATTTTATATGTAGCACTGAAGCCATATTCATGTGTGTAATGGCATGGTGCTCATTTGGCATTTTTATGAACAGCTAAACAAATAACTTAACTTATCGAAAAAATAGGAATGATTACTCAATAATAAATAACAAAGAAAAGAACGGATATAGAAAAAAATACAAATAAAACAAAGAATAAAAAAAAATAACACTGCCAAAAAAAAATAAACCTTAATTTTAATTGTGTTTCCCCGTAGAAAAAATTAGATAGATGAAAAAAGTCACATTTCTGGAGAATGTGGAGTAAAATTGACTTTAAAAAAAAGTGTGCTTTAAACATGAACTACTTTTGCGAAATCATTAGAATTCGAAATCGTGTGAGTAGGTACTATGAATTTAATTAAAGTTAATTAATAAGTGAAAATGTTCGCGTTAATTTGAACTACGCCTGACGAGGACGTCAATATTTTAAGGGACTTCTCGAGGGCTTTTGATGAGATATTTTCGGAAAATGATTGCGACCTACAGTGTTCTAGGTACTTACTATTTATTAATTACTTATTGAAGAAATAATTTACTAAAACATGATCCTTTTAATTTAGTCTTAAAGTGCCAAAAACGAGCTATCAGAATTATAAATGGCCTGAAAAAACGCACATCTGCCAATGAACACTTTAAGGAAGACAAAATTATGACCGTTGTATCTTTATTCATTTATAGCAGTCTCCTAGAAATACACGCGGAAAAGGACAATTTACCTAAAAATTGAGATATGCATGACTACAACCTAAGAAATAAAAATCATTTATAGCAGTCTCCTAGAAATACACGCGGAAAAGGACAATTTACCTAAAAATTGAGATATGCATGACTACAACCTAAGAAATAAAAACAAACTTTTCCAACCTAAGGTTAGATTGGTAAAAGTTAGTAAGCAAGGGAAATGTATGAAAATAAAAATGTACAACAAACTGCTTGATAAAATCACACAACAGAACTTTAATGCTTTTAAGATGACACACAAACTTTTTTTTCACCCATTGTATTCTGTGAATGAATTTATGACAATGCATTTAGGAGACGCTTCATTTTTGTGTAAAGAGTAATTTATAAATTGACACTGTTCGGACAAATAATAAATAGGCTTAAATTCATTATGATGTTTTATGACGTGTAGACACAGCTGCTTATGTTATATAGTATATATTAGTTACTGACATTTTTAATTGTTTTTTTTAATAAGTTTTGAACTCTTTTTGACTATATCATTATCAAAATACAACGCAATGTAAAGACAATGTCTATATGAATGCATATATGAGTTTTCATCATCATCATCATGTCATAACGTAATATTGTTTAATAACATTTTGTTAATCATTCTTAGTATGGTTTTTAATTAAAATAATGTAATAATTAATATGTAAATTCATTTTATTGGAATATAATATTTCTATGTAAGTGCAATATTTTCGGTGTATTTTTGGTAATTTTATGGTATTGCAAAACTTATGTAAATGACTTACCTCATGTAACAAACATTGTTATAATGGTGAATAAATATTCTGATTCTGATTCTGATTTTACTACCTGAAAATATAAGACTAGTTTTGCAAATTTTAAGGACAGAGTGATATAATTTTTAGGGTTCCACCCAAAAGGTAATAACGGGACCCTATTACTTATTATGTATATTACTTATTATAGGGTATTTAACAAAACCATATTTTTTATATATTTTATAGCCTATGTTCATCAGGGATAATGTAGGATTCTAATGGTGAAAGAATTTTTCTAATCGATCCAGTAGTTTTTAAGTTTATTCGTCACATACAATATACAAATCTTTTTTTCTTTATAATATTAGTGTAGATAATATAAATGGTGGTTGAAAGTTTAATTTATGTGTAACTATTGCTAGTAGTAGTCGCCTCTTTGGCGTAGGCCTCTCCTAAACCTTTCCACGTCTCACGTTCCCGTGCGGCTCGCATCCATAGGGGTCCACATCTCTGGTTAAATATGTCATTCCACCTTTTACTTGATCTTCCTCTTTTTCTTTTCATGTCTCATGGTATCCACACTGTTAGGCGTTTTGCCCATCTGGTATTATTCATCCTACATATGTGTCCTGCCCAAGGCCATTAAAGTAATTTCAAAGCGCTCGTAGCGAAGTTTACTTAGCTGTTCTCAACCGATCAGCAAAGTTAAGCAACGTCGCGCGCGGTCATGAGTTGGATGGGTGACCGCTAGTGACATTACTACTGAGCGTTTCCGTGCTTCGAAGGGCACGTTAAGCCGTCGGTACCGGTTGTTGTTCTAGGATGGCAGTCGTTATAGCATGGTGGTAGGGCATTTTGCGAATGCCTGCCTGGCTAGCTACCACCCTCAAGTAGAAAATCTGTCGCCAAACACCTAACGGTGTGTTCCGGCAGCTGTCCTTGAGAGCCAATACTTCTAGGTTAGCCTGAACAACATCTTCGACCACATCATCACTTTTCATCAGGTGAGATAGTGGTCAAAGGCTAATCTAACAGATATAAAAAAAAAACCTATGAAAAAATCGTAGCAAGTTGATATATATGAGCGGTATCTGCTTATGCTCCTGTAAACAGGCATGTGGTTAAGATATATACAATTCTAAAGATGCATCAAAGCAGACTTCTTCACTTACCAATCAAAAGTCTCATATTAAAATATTATAGTTCCCGCAGCTCTTGAGCAGCTGAAAGCTAACTTTTCAATTTGTATGCTAATGTTAGTTATAAACCTACCGTTTGGAGAAAGGGGCAGAAGGGGAGAGAGAGGAAGGAGGGGGAGAGGGGCAGCAGACTAATTAATAAAACGATTGTGTGTCGGTAGCAAGATAATGTCTAAAAACGTCTAGAATATCTAACCTTGTCTTATATTGATAAGACAAAATGTTCGAGTGACTGAATTATATTAAATTTAAAAAGTACTCGATACCAAACATAAACCATTATTGGCCGCCTTAGTTCGTTTTAAAGACTCTGACCCAGTAGAAATCATTAGCTAGCTATTAATGTACACCCAGATCTGGTATTTACTACTCGGGAGCAATGCGCAGGTAATTGGAAAAATCGACTATTTTATATCGATACAATATAGTACATCGAGTCATGAGAATGATTCTTGAAGCCCGAGAATCGATCGGAACTTAAAATATATACATTTTATTTGCTTTTATGGTCTTAATCAGAACGCGCCGTTTATAGTAGCCGAAAAGTTTAGTTCTATAATCTGTTCGTCACTCTATAGTCTATGTTCAGTTTGCATTTCAAGAAACATTTATCCATGTATATTATTTTTAAACTTTTTTCACATTTTAATTGCCACTGGGCGCTAAAACCTGAGTTCGTCAAACTGTATACTGCTTCATGCTTTAATCACTTAACCAAATATCGGCAGCTCCTAACGATGTGTACGAACTGCTGTCTTAGGCATTCGGTTCTAGGTTCTAGGCATGTAGCTTTACCAATAGGTGAATAGTGTTCATAATTCATAAAGCATCCAACCAAAACCTCAAGTTTTAATGTAACAATAACCGCTTCTATTCAATAGTATTTTTCGATACACGTTTTTATCTGTGGCGTTTCGAACACAACCCTGCTTGTCAACGTCACTAAACTTCAATGCCAACTTTCATCTGTCACACAAATTTTTTGACAGCCGTGAAGAACTCGGTCACTATATAGACAAACCTCCGTCGAGCGATTGTTAAGGTTAGTGATATTACTGTTTGACTTGTTAATTTGATGTGATTATAATGCAGACATATTATATTGATGCAATTTCATTACCTGTTTTGTTTTATTGATTTTATTCTGTGATGCACTAACATTAAAAAAAATATTTGTCGGATCAAATCCTCCTAAACCGATCAGCCGAAAAATTTGTAACGAAAGTTTGTTTTTTTACCACGAGACGAGTTGAGTTCTTTCGCCTTCCATCCATCCTTATAGGGCCCGGATTTGCTCTAGTAGTCCGAGCTACCATTGTAAAGTGTGAGTTAAAGCACTTATTAGTTATTCTGTGGTCACAGTTTCAAATCCTATATGTTTTGTACCTTTCGTTGTAAGTTTGTAAGCTGAATATGTTTTATTTTATTCGACAAAGCTCAGGGATGGTATTTTTTTTTTTTTTTTTTATACAAAATGTGACAAACAAGCAGACGGTCCACCTGATGGTAAGTGGTCACCGTCGCCTATGAACACCTGCAATATCCGCAGCATTACTGGTGCGTTGCCTACCATTTAAAGAAAGGACTCTATTCACGTCTCTTTTGAAGCGGTTAAGATTGTAGACCTGAGGAAAAACCTCAGGTGGAAGAGCATTCCACAACTTACAGGTACGTGGCAGAAACAGACGATTAAATCGAGTAGTGCGAGACTTCCACGTATCTATAATGTGCGGGTGGCCCTTCTGGCGATAACGGCCAGTTCGGTGATAAAAGTGTGAAGGAGGTATGAGGTTAAAAATCTCATCAGAGCATTCCCCGTTATAGTATCTGTAGAACAGGCATAGAGAGCCTACGTCACGACGTACGCTCAGCGATTCCAGCCTGTTGGACAATTTTGGGTCATCGACAAGTCTAACGGCTCTTCTCTGTAAGGAGTCAAGTGGGTCTAACTGATAATTCGGTGCACCACTCCAAAGATGAGAGCAGTACTCCATATGTGGCCTTACCTGCGCTTTGTATAACATTAGACGTTGGTTAGGCGTAAAGTACCGCTTGGCTCTATTAAGTACACCGAGTTTTTTAGACGTAAGTCCTGCTTTGTTCTCCAAATGACTCCTAAACTGGACCTCGCTGGATATGTCTACTCCCAAAATGCCGATGTTGGTCGCTAAGGTAAGGGGAATACCCTGAAAACGTGGAGTGATATTAAATGCACTTTTTTTGGCAGTGAACGCGATGGCTTGAGTCTTCGAGGGGTTAAATTGCACCTGGTTTCGCTTACCCCAGTCAGTGACTTGCTCTAAGGAGCACTCAACGGAAGACACAAGTTCTGCTCTCCCCTTCATCACCTCAGATACAGGAGCATTTGCACGGCCTAAATAATGGGCATCGCCAGTGCTATCATCTGCATAGCAATGAATATTACATATTTGCAATAAGTCATTGATATGCAAGATGAATAGTGTGGGCGATAGCACAGACCCTTGTGGAACTCCAGCATTAATTGACATGGTCTCTGAACAAGCTCCATCAACGACGGCTCTTATGCAGCGACCATGCAAAAAATTGCCAATCCACGTGCAAAGCCCCTCTGGTACGCCGTAGGAAGGTAACTTTGCAAGAAGCGCCCTATGCCAAACCCGATCAAAGGCTTTTGCGATATCAAGGCTGACTGCAAGAGCTTCACCTCTACTCTCGATGGCCTCTCCCCAGCGGTGAGTGAGGTACACAAGAAGATCACCAGCAGATCGACCGTGACGAAAGCCGTACTGGCGGTCACTAACCAGCAGATGCTCCTCAAGGTACCTCAGGAGCTGGGAATTGATAACACGCTCCATCACTTTCGAGAGCAAAGAGGTAATCGCTATAGGCCTGTAATTTGTTGGGTCGGAACGGTCACCCTTCTTTGGTATAGGGTGGACATGGGCAACTTTCCAGCTAGACGGCACGATACCAGAATTATAGGAAAGAGAGAACAGACGCGTTAGGACGGGAGACAATTCCGGTGCACATTTCTTCAATACGATGGCCGGAATGCCATCTGGCCCACTCGACTTCCTTTCATCAAGAGTCCACAATACCCTCCGCACAGCCGCCTGCGTGATGCGAATCTCCTGCATCGAACATGCGCAATTAGACAGTGAGGGAGGCACTGCGCCCCCGTCATCGAGGGTCGAGTTTGAGGCAAAAAGAGAACCAAAAATATCGGCTTTCTCTTTTGCGCTATGGGCCAAGGAGTCATCCGGTTTGCGTAAAGGTGGTAGCGCAGATCGGCAAAAATTACCCTCCGCAGCCTTCGCTAGTGACCAGAAAGCACGACTGCCAGAGGGGTAACTTGCTAAATTATCACCGATCCGGCTTATGTGGGCGCACCTTGCTCGAGTAGCAGTTTTCTTAGCCAATCTGGAAGCGGCATTCAGTCTTTTCTTTAACTCATCAGTTTTTGGATCTTTACCCATCGACGCCGCAGCCCAGGTTTTATAGGCTGCATGCTTGGCTTTTGCAGCGTCGGAACAAGATCTGTTGAACCACGGCTGACTACGACCGCCTACGCGCACTCTGGAATTGGGAATGAAACATTCCATTCCTTGGAGTACGACGTCAGCAATAGAGTCAGCACAGATAGAAGGATCAACTGATGCAAAACATAACTGAAGCCAAGGATATGAGGAAAAAAACTGACGCAACCCATCCCAGTCGGCAGATTGATAATGCCACACCTGACGCGTTCTGAGAGGTACAGCGTCAGGCAGAGTAGTCAGCACAGTTGTTCGTACCAGGCAGTGGTCTGATGATCCAAGTGGAGCATCCACCGCTACCTGGTAATTGGCTGGACGTGTAGTCAGCATCAGGTCAAGTAAGGAGGGCTCGTGGTTGTGAACATCCGGCAATCTAGTAATTCCAGTGACCAGCTGAGAAAGACCATAGGTGAGTGCGAGTTCGTGAGCAGCTCTCCCTGCGTGATCGGTTTTACGGGAACCCAACCAATCGGCATGATGACCGTTGAAATCACCCAGAACCACAATTTCAGCAGTGGGGAACTTTTCAAGCACTCTGTCTAAGCCGTTTGAGATATTCTCATAAAGACGAGTAGTCTCCGCGTCGCCAGAATGCGACCTGAACACACACACGTACACACGAGATTGACCACCATAGTCAACACTTGCCCATAGGGTCGAAAAATCTAGCGCTTCAAAACCGCTTAGGCGGCGACAGCAAATATCGTCCCGGACGTACATGCACACCCCGGCGCGAGGAACAAACGCGTGCTCTAGCTTATATCCAGGGTAGTGCAGATATGAATCGTCGGCCGGGCGAGAAATTTGTGTCTCCGTCAGGAAGAAAAGGGATGGCTTGGCCGTTTCTAGGTGGTGATGCACATCGTTAAGGTTAGAGTGGATACCACGGATATTACAGAAGTCCACTTTAAATGTGGAGTTTGAGGCCGCTGATGAAACCAATTTCCTTTTATTTTTATTTGCCATGAGATAGTAAAATTAGAGTACTTAAGATTAGATGATGTACTTCCAATTAATTACTTCAGAACAAAAATAATAGTGTTACAAGAAGCAACTGGAGAAAAACAGCTAGGTGATTGGTGGGCGCGGGGTACGGAAGGGCCCCCGGTCCCCCCTGGAAGCAACTGCCGGGATCCACACCGGTCTCCTACTCCGGCACGACAGTCACTTCGCAGGATTATGCGCGGAATGGCAGGACAGCTTCCCTGGGCGGAGGTATTATGTGATCCCCGGGTTCAGGTCCTCAACTATCCCGCGGGCGGCCAGCGGTCAACCGTTTCACCGGGTCTCCCTGGACCCCGCGCCCACCCTTCACAACTGCAAACAACAGTCGCTCCCTAAAAACACTCGGTCCCGAAGTATTCGCCGGTATAGTACATCATATGGGGGGGGGGGGGGGGGGGCTGGTTCTCCCGCAACAGTGGCGGAACACGCTGACACGAATGTCAACATTTGGCGACACGCTTACACGGGAGGGTGGTAATAAACCAGGCGGACATCCTAGGATACCCTACCACCATGAATGGTTTCAAGTGGAGTTGAGGCTCTGACAGCACACAGGCAAAGCTTGTATGCTGTCAGGGCCTGCAGGGGATGCGGCGAGCACGCCTCCACGCTTATCCCCGCATGGTATGTTCTGGTTATGTAAATTATTTAAAATATTTGGATGCAAAAGAAACATGTCTACAGTGAAGATAACTATGAAGGTATTTTCTCTCGTTCAATAAATAATATAGACGACATGAAAGACCAATTATATATGGGGCTATGGGCATAATATAGGCAAAGTTTTGTTAACAGCGAAAATTTCCGTCGAGGTAATAAAAATGTCGATCAAGTTTCAAGGCAGTGTAATATAGTGCGGAATTGCTACAACTTTTTAATATAAGTTAAAATTAAAACTAGCCTATGCGACCTACTACGAGACTCCGGGGATTAAAATCGCATTGTTAATCGATTTGAGTCACGCTAGAGTCACAGATTAGTAGCTACTACGCAACGGCCACCGTATTTATTTACTCTAAAATGTTTAACCAAGCTATTAAGACCACCCAGCGCCATTAAGATCGATCAAGAGCCACGAATGCAAACAAAAAGTTTTATAATTGCGTATATCGCCATAACAGAATCTATATTGGCTGACATCAAACTGCGATGCGGCCATTCATCTATGCAACATCGGTCGCGTGCTACACGCCACTATCAAACTAACAAACCTACATGCCTTAACTACATTAGAATCTGCCAGAGAACCCTATTCTTTATCACGTACAAGCAGGTTCTAGTTTCACTGGTCACTGATGATATATAAGACTTTTTGGAAATTAGAGAATATAGTCTTATCAAGTTACTTCAACGATTCGCAAAGGTGAATTAAAACTCAAAGGTGAGTCACCAAATGTATATTTGTTTATAGTTCGCGTTGTTTGTAAATGTTTTTATTTTTGAGGGATCATGTAAAAAAGTCTTTGTTTTTGGTTGATATTTAGTGATTTTTTGGGTTAGTTACATAAGTTAGGTACGTAACACAATATGCTGTTATTATGATGTTCCCTGATTTTCGACTGTTTCATTATAACTAAATTACACGGTAAATAAAAGTGTTATTTCACTTAGAAAACTATCGCGAGTATTGTCCATTATAAATAAATAGGTACCCGGCTGGGACTCGCGTTATATTTACCGGAAAGATTCCGACCAGTTTCGGGCTATATTGTGGCCCTTCGTCTGGGAGTCACGGTTGTGCGAAGCAGCGAGCGCGTAATAACCCTCAGCACGTAACGCGAGTCCTATAAGAGAGTATAAAGAGAGTACCTATTTATTTATAAAAGTGTTATTGTTTATTAAATTACCACGAAAGATTAACTTTGAACAACAGGCAGTTTTGCAGTACCCTGGTTCGATCCCCACCGCCGGCTTGAGCTTCACCGCATGGTGGAAGGGCATTTTTCGATTGCCCGCCTGGCTAGCTACCCCCCTAAAGTTGAAAATCTTGTCGCCAAGCCCCTAACGGTGTGTTCCGGCAGTAGTCCTTGAGAGCCAGTGAAATTACAGGCACAGTGAGACTCAACAACTATGCCTCAATGTGACGGGCGCAGTGCAATTCATGAGTTGTCATGAATTGCAACTGTTATAGGCAGAGGTTAGTCCACTTAACATCAGGTGGGCCTCGAGCTTGATACGTCACAATAACATTAAAAAAAAAAATAAAAAAAATTACAAAATTCCCTCAAATTGTGACAGTTTGTAGTTGATTTCCTTGACCAATAGCGCCCTCGAGAACTGCACAGTTAAGTTGGTGGTACTATATGTGATACGTTTTAATAAATGACAAAGATACGACGACAAGCAGGCAGTAGATACACACACGCACACTACTGATACTCAATCAGGAGACTTTTTAACAATGTAAAACGGTTAAGCAATTTGTAAATACATCGTCTACCAAATAAGAGTCCCGGATGGTTGGAATTTCGTCTACCTAGACACAGGTAATTGCTTACAATGTGAGTCTGAATTACTTACAATTTACTAAAAAACAACCCCATATTTTCGTATATATCCAATAAAGTGCGTTCCCGTGCTGAAATTGAATTCGAGTATCCAATTAGCGAAATTGGTTTACTTGTTACATGTTGTACGTTGCTAAACGTCTGTGTTTCTGTGCACAATAAACACAGAGCATAAAATAAAGTGAACGGTGTTGTATTTCTTAATACCCTATCTGTTATTTTCACGGCTGAACGACATGTAAAAGCTAAAGAACTAAAAAAATAGTAACAAGAATAAAAGCTATGCGTTTGCTTTATCTAAAAAAGCTTACGTAAAATTAATTAAGAGCCCTTTTACATTTTGCAGCCTTCTCACTCGCACTTTTAAAGATAATTTCAAATAGCAACAATATGGTTTATATTTTTTAAAATGTGGTCAATCATTATTTTGCTGCATGCAACTATAGATGTTCTCTACTAATTTTCATTTTGATATTTGTTATGGGGGATCCAAAACGCGTAATTTAGTTATTTTAAATTTTGGGCCTCTAATTCTAATTGGACTCAACATGTAACAAAGTAAAAATATGTTGAGAACATCTATAGTTGCATGCAGCGAAATAATGATTGACTACATTTAATAAAATATAAACCATATTGTTGCTATTTGAAATAATCTTTAAAAGTGCGAGTGAGAGGGCTGCAAAATGTAAAAGGCCTCTTAACAAGTTATTATGTACCAATGTTTGGGTTTTTTCGGCGGGAAAATCGCAAATGCTACATGTATAATATTGTAATATTTTCATTTATTGATAATTAGGGCGAACGAAGCGAGCCCTATCACTATCCCACAACTTGAACATTTTGTGGTCCCTATTACTGAAAAACTATCACGTCTACAGATTTGTGTTGACAAATATTTTACGTACAGCAAAAAACATACGTACATATAAACAAACAAAAAAGTAAGGAATACACTTTGTTTTTGGCCACAAACCGGCCTCAACTCAGCATGTTGCTGATATACATGAATACACCCCAAGCGGGACGTCAGTGTAGGACATACCGCCCCCAAATAGAATAAGAAAAAGATTATAAGAAACTACAATCCCAATTAGAAGTGAGAATGCCAAGCTGGGTCACTTGTGACTTCTTCCTATTGGTCCTGCTAATGTGACGCACACGTTCTGACGAGGTTCTAGAGTAGATACGTGGTCATTGTAGCACAGATTACTTGTAGGACTTTGAATAAGGCTGGTATTAAAACTCACGTTGAGTTGAGTTTTCCAAGGAACTGTACGATTTAATACCTGCAGCTCAATTTCGCCATCGGACGTCCCGACAAAGCAAGATGTTTCATCAATTTCATGTCGATGTCTGGAAGTCCACAACCTTGCGATTTTCACGGCATTACCTACCTCGCACTGCCACAATTTAAAACCAGCTCCCTGGTGAAGTATTTCCGAACAGATACGACTTTGGGGCCTTCAAGAAGAGAGCATATTCCCTCCTCAGAGGCCGGCAACGCATCCTCGAGACCTCTGGTGTTGCGGATGTTCGTGGGCAACGGTAATCACTTACCACCAGGTGAGCCGCCTGCTCGTTTGCCCTCCTATGTAAACGGATAATGCGCGCTAAGTATTCGAGTAGTAACATGCCGTAGACTGTTGAGAGGAAAGCCATGGCCGTCTTTTCTTTATCAAGGTGTTTTGCTGTGTCGTATATGAGAAAACAATGAACTGCTTGTAGTTTGTTGTCGCTATAACAACACAGTACAGTACAAGGACATAATTACAACAATTTTTGCCTTTGATTTTATGGCCAACCGCTTTTCTGACACGAACCCTCCTCAAACAATATTGGTTTAAATTAAAAACAATAAATGTTTTTTTTTTGTAGTCATAAACTAAAGTTGTCTAACTCTTCTCTACTTTCTGTGACCATTTCCACTCGGGACAAATCTAGTGAATAATATATGGATTGATAATAACGTCACAGTTGTGGATTTTATACATCGATCTTAGTACAGAAATTTCTTGTATTCGCGCATGAATTATCCAACTAAACGTATCTGGATTGTTACAAAATTACTGGATTTATAAAATTACTGTATCTGAATTGTATCGACGGATAGAAAATTACGTTTTTCTACGAGTGTTAAATTTTCTTAGTTGATATTATGCCGTAAAGCGTCCTCTGGAACTCGATGTCCTGAAAGTTAGTTCCCCCATAAATAATTTATTTTAAAGTTAGTGTCTCCAGCTCTTTCCATATAAACGTAGCTTAGTCATATTTGAAATACCATCAAGGTTCAAACTCGTTGAAATTTTTCATGCACGTTCTTGAGCCTAATATATATGGCTGGTATGGCAATTTTTTGTTTTAAATGTAAAAATAAGAATTCTCATTGAAGCGCTCGTAGCGAAGTTTACTTAGCTGTTCTCAACCGATCAGTGAATGCTCGCCTGGCTAGCTACCATCCTCAAGTAGAAAATCTGTCGCCAAGTTCCTAACGGTGTGTTTGGACAGCTGTCCTTGAGAGCCAGTACTTCTAGGTTAGCCTGAACAACATCTTCGATCACATCATCACTGACCATCAGCTGAGATTGTGGTCAAAGGCTAACCTATCTGGCATAAAAAAAGTATATATTTCTATATAATTTTGAAAATACATATTTTACGGGAAACTTTCAAAACAGAAGCTTAGATTTAAGATTCAAGGATATGCAAGCAAAACTTCACCGAGTTTGAACACTTGGTATTTAAAATATGACGAAACTTTTTGGTATAGAAAGAGCTACGGAGTCATTTGTCTGCTTAAAACTGTGTGTTCCGGCAGCAGTCCTTGAGACCCAGTAAAACTACAGGCACATGAGACTTAACACCTGTATGCCTTATGGTGACGGGCGCAGTGCAGCTTGTCACTTGCTCGAAATGCATCTGTTATAGGCTGAAGTAACCGTATAGCATTAGTTGGGCTTCGTGCTTGTTCAGGCACCATCCCATAAAAAAAGCAAGTTGAACCATCTCCGGTTAACGTCAAGTCATATATTCAGCATGAGCTAATTTTAAAATTAGAACGTTCTCAGCAGATGTACTGTTTCTTTTTTTATGTGGTTGTGACGGGACTAGCACGAGGCTCACCTGATGTTAAGTGGAATAACCTCTGCCTATAATAGATGCATTTCGTCAACGACGAATTGCACTGCGCCCGTCACAGTGTGACGTACAGTGGTTAGGTCTCATGTGTCTGTAATTTTACTGGCTTTCAAGGCCTGCTGCCGGAACACACTGTTAGGTGCTTGGCGACAGATTTTCTACTTGAGGGTGGTCGCTAGCCAGGTGGGCATTCCAAAAAGCCCTTCCACCAAGCAAAAGAGGTATTTTTTTCAATTAATTATAATGAATAGTAATAAGCATCTCTCTACTTAATTACCATCCAATCCGATCATAACATAATTATCCCAAAATGGCGATGCCAATTTACATCGGCAAATTAGTTTAGGCGCAAAGCATACAGATCAGCTTGATTGGTACTATCACAACGAATCAAAGGGGCCGCTTTCGGCTGAAGTAATGCCGATTATTCTCTTCAAACGTTAATGAAGGGAGTTCGCTCGGACGGTTTTCAGGGTTATATTCAAAGGAGTGTATGCATAGCTTTCTGTGGTCTTAACGCGAATAATTTTCATAAGCGTCATCGTATATCGTTTGCGTAAACACATGAAATGCGAGCTCCATTTTCATGTACAATGTTTTGAAGCAGTGATGGCTCAGTGGCATTGGCTATGGATTGCCGTGCAGCCATGGTTCGAATCCCGCCGCGGGCTTGAGCTTCACTGAGTTCGCCCAGGGTACATTTAATCAATAGATAAATATTTAATTAGTAGATTTAACAACTTTATGTATCAGGGTTATGAGCGCAGTGCATTTCATCTCTTGTGACGAAATGCGTGCCCGTCACACTGAGACGTATAGTTGTTAGGTCTCATGTGTCTAAAATTTCACTGGCTCTCAAGGACTGCTGCCGGAACACACTGTTAGGCGCTTGGCGACATATTTTCTACTTGAGCGTGGTAGCTAGTCAAGCGAGCATTCGCTTAATGCCCTCCACCATGCGGTGAAGTTCAAGCCGGCGCGGCGGTGGGGATCGAACCATGGCATGCGGCACGGCAGTCTATAGCTATCACCCCTCATTACTTCAAATTTCTGCCAGGCCGAGTATGTAATTTTTTTTTAGTAGTAAGTATTTCAGTTCTATAAATCTTATAGTTGTTGCTAGAGATATTACATTGAATGGTCCAAATTGAGTTTGTTGTAGTTATGATTTTACTGTAGTTATTTTTTAGCGCATGCTGGAGGGTAGTTGTCTTGTACCCCCACGGGGACTAGCCAGCTTGTGGGAAATTACATTGTGAAATATTGTTTCGGCATGCTCATGTTTTTCAAGTTATTAATATGGTTTCCATCATTTGCTTTTTTTTATATGTTATTGTGACGGACCAAGATCGTGATCCACCTGATGTTAAGCGAACTAACCCCTGCCTATAACAGATGCATTTTGTCACAAGTCACGAATTGCACTGTGCCCGTCACCTTTAGACATAGTTCTTAAGTCTCATGTGCCTGTAATTTCACTGGCTCTCAAGGACTGCTGCCGTAACACACCGTTAGGTGCTTGACGACAGATTTTCTACTTGAGGGTGGTCGCTAGCCAGGCGGGCATTCGCAAAATGCCCTTCCACCATGCGGTGAAGCCTGCTGCGCGGCAGTCCATAGTCAATGCTAGCACAGTATCACTGCTTCAAAACTTAACTTACTTTTCTTGACACTGTAACCTTATATTTCACCTTATAACACAAATCAATGGAGCACAACAGAAAACTTTTCAAACATGAATCCCACCAAACATTGTGAAACTTTGCCCTACCAATCAGAAGAAGTAAGAATAAGAGAAACTTATAAGCAAGCCACAAACAATTTCCTATTCAGTGGACACCTGACTTATTTACCCGATATTCTTTTACTTGTCTCGCCTGATTACGGTGATGCTGGGGATTATCAGGTAAGTGGATACAGTACACTAATGTCTGCTGTATCCTGACATTTTCGTGAAATAGTTCAAAGATATCTATTTGTAAACTTGCTGGGGTTCGGTTTTCCTAAGTACCTACGTGTCTACCTTTCAACTTAAGGAAGCCCCTTCATATCTTTTGAGTGTACCTAGTTGATACTATCGCCAACTGATGCGATCATATTTTACATTATATTGTTTTACTGTATGTTTAATCAAAAATATTTGTTAAATATTTGTAATTGTTAGAAATTTCAATTTATTATGGATACAAATTATATTAGTTAAGTGTTTTTATTAGCGGTCTATGCGCGCCTGGCTAATGAATCTATGATCATTACATTCAAAAACATATTTATTTTATTAACTGACTTTATTACTTTTTGTTTAGTTGCTGACAAGTGCTCAATAGCTTAACTTGAACAAATTTTTCACAAAATGTATTTGGTTTGTAGCGTAACATTATTTAATGCCAAGAAAAGTCCGAAACACATTCTCTTATTTCTTTCTCAATAGAATAAAATTGGATAGTTGACTATAAATTACGCTTGTACGTATATGAATGTGTATAAAAATATATTATTAATTAGCAAAACCTTATCAAGAGGGACAAGAAAAGTTGCGTTTTCGATTTAAGTTACTAGTTTTGTGTTATTAAGCTTACTTTTGGATTATACCTAAACTGATCTCTAAACTGGTCACCATCGGTGCCTTTCTTTCACTCCTATGCAGTCCTATGGCAAAATTTCAGCATTTGACAGCGTCTTAAGTATTTGGTATATGCTTTGTTTTACGGACATACGTATTACTTTGTATTATGGTACAAAAAGTATTACATTCTATGAAAAAGTCTTGTGTATGCATCGAAGGTGCAAAGACAGCATACCTATAATATGTTATATCGATTCTTACATACATCGTTCACTGTTTGACTCTGTACCAATATAGTGAAATACGAAGCAATCTCTAGGGTTCCATTTAATAAATTAGTTTCGGATTAATGGAACGGCCAAATTGAGCTGAAGGAATAATGATAACTCGCCCTGGAGAGTTCCGTTTCCTAAAGAAATCATCCCCTTTGTTATCAGAAAGGCGTTTTAACAATGTTTTGTTCGCAAGTTGAGGTACATTGAGATGCTTTTCAAGGTACAAAATCGTTTATTAAGCAATTCTTAAATGGAGAACATACTTTTATATTGCCTTTGACCACAATCTCATCGGATGACCTCGAAGTGCTCGTAGCGAAGTTTGCTTTGCTGTTCTTAACCGATCGGCAAAGTTAAGCAACGTCCGACGCGGTCATGAGTTGGATGGGTGACCGCTGGTGACATTACTACTGAGCGCTTCCGTGCTTTAACATGAGGTTAGATAGTGGTCAAAGGTTAACCTACGAGACGAGAGATAATATAAAAGATGCCCGATGATGTGGTCGAAGATTGTAAACAGTAGAGTAGGCTACCAGAACAAAGCGTTAGGTGATTGATGACAGGTTTTCTTTGTAAGGGTGAGTAGCTAGCCAGGTGGGTATTACTAAAATGCCTTACTACTATCCAAAGTCGGAGTATTCAGGCCGCCCGAAGTACTCCAACATAGCCTTACGATTTCAATCCTATAAAACAACCGACACCGTTGGGATGACGTGCCCTCCGCAGCACGGAAGTATGCAGTAAATGCCACTATTGGTCCAAATATTGATCGCAACGGATGCTGCTTATTAACCTCATTGATTGGTAAAAAAGCAAGTTCCACTTTGAGTGCTTCAGCAAATAATATGTATATTTATATACCTAATATGTAATACGGTATCCCTACGTTATATATTGTATAAGTAGGTTTTTTTTTCTTTTTGTTCACTTTTTAATTTAACAAGCCTGAGGCCCGCCTGATGTTAAGTGGACTAACCTCTGCCTATAACAGATGCATTTCGTCAACGACGAATCGCACTGTGCCCGTCACACTGAGACGTATAGTTGTTAGCTCTCATGTGCCTGTAATTTTTCTGTCTCTCAAGGACTGCTGCTAGAACACATTGTTAGGTGCTTCGCGACAGATTTTCTACTTGAGGGTGGTCGCTAGCCAGACGGGCATTCGCAAAATGCCCTTCCACCATGCGGCGAAACTCAAGCCCGCGGCGGAATTCTAACCATGGACCTGCTGCTCGGCAGTCCATAGCCAATGCCACTGAGCTATCACTGCTTCGAAAATAGAAGGAAGATAGAAAAACTCACGTATGTTGTGAAAAAACTAAATTTAAACAGCTTTATCACCCTCGATCTTACAGAAATCGCGTCTTTAAGTCTTTAAATGTTCGCATTGTCTAGATTTTCATTGAACACCAATCATCACCATTCTATAAGTTACCCTTAAAACTGTCAAAAATATTAACGATTACATTAACCCGTAACAATGTAATTGATTTAATCTATATCTATACAAATTTAAAAAGAGGATAGATATGTATGTTTGTATGTAACGAATAAACTTAAAAACAAATGGACTGATTTGAAAAATTCTTTTATCATTAGAATCCTACACTATTCCTGATGAACATAAGCTCTTAATAGAATATTTTCAAAAACTTAGGGATTCGTATGAAAACTTCACGAATCCCTAAATGAATATAATCCTAAAATGTAACCCAACGTGTGAAAAAAATATCGTAAAAAAAAGTCGTTATATCGCGTACGCTGCGGAAAATTTTGAGCAAAGTGCAAAGTGATTTAGTACAATTTTATAGTGGACATCAATATCTACAATAAAGTTTGCAATACCATATGTCTAATTATTATAGTTATGTCACAATAACTACTTTTTTGTGTTTCAATTTATATTTTTTGTTAAATAGCCGTGCAAAGCCTATAGTTAGTATTAAAATAACAATCTTGGACAATTTTCTCCGTTATTCGCATATTACGTGAGTACTCGTACAAAAGAAAGACCTATAGCCTGAGCAACTAGAAAAAATATTTTAAATTCTGTCCTAGATTTTAAGTCACTAATAAGAATATAGGAAGTTAAGACACTATTACCTAAATTTTAAGTCATTATTATTGTTAATGTGATACATTTACAAATCTTATACCCATGTAGACACAACAAGTACTTTGATTCAGGTTAAATAAATATCTAAATTAACTTTTTTTTATGTAATTCTGACGAAACAAGCTCGAGGTCCACGTGAGGTTAAGCGGACTAACCTCTGCCTTATAACAGATGCATTTTCGTCCAAATTCACGAATTGCACTGCGCCCGTCACTTTGAGACATTTAAGTTTCATGTGACTGTAATTTCTCTGGCTCTCAAAGACTGCTACCGGAACACACCGTTGGGTGCTTGGCGACAGATTTTCTACTTGAGGGTGGTAGCTAGCCAGGAGGGCAATCGCCAAATGCCCTTCTACCATGTGGTGAAGCTCAAGTCGGCGATGGGGATCAAACCAGGTACACGCGGCACGGCAGTCCATAGCTATTACCGCTCGGTCATCATTGCTTCAAAATGCGTTTTAAATTAAAGAATGTAAAAATAAAACCACTCCACTGACTGTTTCAGTTCTTTCCTGAAATTTAAATTGCAACAGCTGATTTTTTCATTCTAAATTCCACATTTAAAAGGAATGTTCTGATTAAAACAAGTGTACTTTACTTTTTTCTTATTTTATCGTAGTTAATTGATCAAGAATGACTAATTAAAACGTGTTAATTATTCAGCTTTTAACTAAAAACGACGTGTTGAATGTTCTAACCACATTAAACTACTACATAAATGTAAGTAGGTATGGGAATTGAATTTGGGACAGTGATTTGGCTGTGTCTCTTTATTGCATGCTCATATATAAATATGCACAGTGCTTTTGCCTCGATGTACAAATTTACTTTTTACGCGCGGAAGATAACAAGGTTTTGAGTTGCCTCTAGCAAGCGTACCGCGACAAAATCTGTGAAATTTTGTGCTGAAAACATAAACGTTGGCCACAACGCCATATGCACATAATATTTGGATAAAAATCAAGAAAAGTAATGTGCGCTTAACTCGGTCTCTCAATTAATGCGTGGAATAAATGCGTGATGGAGCAAAGTACAGAGAAACGGTAGCAACTTACTGGTCTCATCAGACTTTATAAAAACCTTACATAAGCTGGCGTAATTTGGTGCGGAGTGAATTCGATGAGAAATTAAAACTCGAATATCATACAAACTTCGCAAAACTGTTTCCAAGTACCTACAAGTGAAATCCTGTTGCATTTTAATAAACTCCTTTGACATTCCGAGACCGAATCGCAAATTTCCCAAAGTGGAATTCTCAGATTTTTTTTTCGTTCTGAATATTTTAGGGGTGAAAACATGAAACCGTTTCCCGGACAAGAAAATTTGAATTTTAAATTCTGGCTACAGATCGGACGTCGCATTTTTGGCGTATGATTATACGATGAATTAGGGATTCAAATATTTTTTTATATTACTGGTTTTAGTTAAAAGTTACGTTAGAACTTTCTTATTGCCTTTGACCATAATATCACCTGATAGTATGTGATGATGTGGTCTAACATGGTAAACCTACTTATCTTATAATTTTCTGAAAGTTCTCAAGGACAGCTGTCGTACAGTACACCACAAGTTTGCTTGACGACAGGTTTTCATAGTAATTAAACAACTTTAAACAGTTTAAATTGCCTATATTTATCATTATTTTTGACGTTTCAAACACTTTGCAGTAATAGTGGTCACGGGGTGAAATTGAACTGACAGGTTTTCAATTATAGAGCGATTCGTAAACCACCGAACAATTTTTAATGGTAATGAATAGATTCAGGCGTTACTTCGCGGAAATCTATATTTAATAATAACTGCTAAATTAGCAGGAAAATTAGGTGGAATTGTCACTGGATATATTTTTATATTTTTTAAGTGTTTTATTAAAATATTAATTTCATGTTTTCTTAAAATGTTTTAAAAATATTCGTTATTATTAATTTTTAATGGCTTGAACATTTTGCGTTCCCTAGTTAGCTTCCACTCCAAAGTGGAGAAACTGTCGCCAAGCACCTACCAGTGTATTCCAGCAGCTGTCTCTGAGTATCAGTTATCATTTTAAATCTTACCTGCTTCAATCTACGACGACCATATTACTTTCAACTGGTCACATAGTGGTCACAGACCTTTAACACTTCACTCTTAGTGTCTTACAAAAAAAAACCTATAGTCTATTCCATCGATTGATGTCTGAAACATATTAACTATAATATGATATAACTACTCGCCTTTACTTATTGTCTGCAAAGTTTGTTAAAGTTAATTTATTGTCTTTGAAAGGTAAAGTTCAATTGAAAATTAGTTGAGAATATCAAATCATAAAATATTCAGAATAAAATATTATAGGTCATGTCATGAACCAAACATTTTTAATAACTGAAATCTTTTCGTTTTACAAAGATATACCGCCAAGTAAGCGAATAATTTAAAAAATCTATCGGTTTGGCTGCGTAGCGTTTATGAAATCATCGTGTCGGCTTAACAGGAAAATTAGGCGGAATTTACCCGAGATAGATTATTATTAAGAATTTTTTCCTATAATATGAATTTAATATTTTCTTAACTTATTTGTTAATATATTACTTGACCGAAGTTCATGAAATTTGGACAGACTTTGGTGTATAATAAAGGTACTTTACTCATCTAAAAAATAATCATGGAAATCGTATGATTAGTAAAAAATTAAGCATGGTTGTACACAAAATATTACACATTGTTGACGTGAGCACATATCCTTTATTTGTAAGTTGGATAAAAATACAAATTTCAAGAACAGAAAGTTATTATTACAAAATTACAAATATACGATAGGAAAAATTTAAGTCATGTGCGGGATTCGAACCCGCGTCCATCCGCCCCTTTAGCCGGGGCATGCTCTAACCAATTGAGCTAACATGACATGACGTCATAACTCGAATTTTTCCTATAGTTCATTAACCATCGTATTGGGATGGAGCGACATCTATAGTACCACTTACGTTGTACTACAAACAAGACCAATTTTGCAATTGGTTTTATACATGTAAATGATGTCGCAACCTTATAATTTTTATATTGTTATGTTTGCAATAACGCCTGCTAAGCGGATTACACTACAAAATTACAAATATACGATAGGTTTTTTTTTTTTTTTTAGAAAGTTATTACTTTGACCTCAATTCGCCTGGTCAATAAGTAGTCAAGCCGTTATTTCAAAGTAATCAATTACCTAAAGCTATAACAAAAATGGCAATAACGCTAAAAGCGCAAGATTCATATTCTGATGGACGCCACAATAGAGTACTTATTAGGGTAATGGAAACTATACGGTGCTTCTATTCTTATTCCATCAGAAATCAATTTCGATACAAAATGATAAGCTAGCCTTTGGCTAATATATCATTAATGGAAGGGGTGCGGGTTGTTCGTTACATACAAAAGTCATCATTATGATCGGCATATTTTAAATACTAAATATTTAAAATTGGTTAAATTTTTTATGAATGTCCTAACCTTAAGATGTCAATTTTCCGTACGTAGAAAGTTACGAATTTTAAAGGTCACTTTGAAGTTTTCAAATCTTCTTCGCTATGGCTGCCGTGCCGCAGGTCCATGGTTCGATACCCATGCCGGCTTGAGCTTCACCGCATAGTGGAAGAGCATTTAGTGAATGAGCCCTGGCTAGCTACTACCCTCAAGTAGAAAATCTGTCGCCATTTTTCAGTTTATTGGTTTGTTATTTATATTTTAAGAATTCTCTTAGATTTTATAGATTTTTTAAAACCAAAACCGTTTTTTTATGTTGATATGGTTAGCCTTTGACCACTATCTCACCAGATGGTAAGTGATGATGTGGTCGAAGATATTGTTTAGACTGACCTAGAATTACTGGCTCGCAGATGCTGGACAGGTGAAAACAATAATTATCATTATATGTACGGACAAATAAAGGCTTTTCATACATTACGGCGACGTAGCTTATTTCCTTATTATGAAAATGTTTAACTCATTTCGGCTACTTATGTCTTATCGTACTAATTAACTCTTACACTAAATTGTATATTATATTATTATCAACAGTAGACTGTTGATAATAATGTCAGTAAGGTCGAAATACTTTGTATGGTGGCTTTTTTGGGCCAGCCATTTTAGCTTTATTTCAGTTGTTCTAGAGAATAATCTCTCCTTGACATTTGTTCAGGAACATCTTACAAATCTCAGGTCTTTTCTGGAATCTTCCTACCAGGTCTTTTTTTTGTGTTTTTCATCCAAATTTCATCACGTTTCAAACGTGAAATTAGATTTAAAATTATCGTATTAAAGGCTTCGATACTTGAAAAAGTATGTAGACTAGTATATATATATATACCATAATACCAAAACTTGCTTTATCCTATCGTAGATTGCCTACATCTATTTTCGTTGCCTAATTTGCTACTTTAATGACCTCATAAAATAAAAGGCCATATATACAAAACAAAGCAAGGCAAGAAACCCGACGATACCCAGCCTCTGTAAAATGTTTTCTGTGCTCAACTGAAGTTTTCTTATTTTATTCATTAGGAGTAGTAACTTCTGAAAGCATCAGGACTGTAACCTACACCGCGCTTTGTGGTCACTACTGTACAGGGTTGCCACTCATGTATTTTCCCCATTGGTACTACTTAATATTATGTATATCCGGAAAAAAAACAATATAATAAAAAATTATGACCATAAAAATGTTCATTCACAAAAGTCCGACCACTGATTCTGATCGTCGCGTGTGTAACTAAAAAAGGGAGTTTTCGTCAGATTCTCTCTTAAACTATGTTGATTCGTTTTCTGCATGGAATTGCCAGACAGAACGTGTCAAAAATTAAAGCGTTTTTGTCATTATTTTGGGCAAAATATCCAGTTTCTTTTTTGTTCGATAAACCTGGACTTGTTATTTTTAGGAGAAAAAAAGGTATATAAGTATTAATTATATAGCTGCTAAGTATTAATTATATAGCTGCTTAAAGAAATCTTGAATCTAATTATTTTAATCGGAATGCTTGACCGAGTTTGAAACATGAGTGTTTTATAGAACAGGGTCATTACGGAGTAGACTTTGCGCAATACATTTGCGAATTGATTAAGAATACGAATGATTACAGTTAAATCACTGCTAATGTGTGTGTGTGTGAATTCTCATTTTTTTTAATGTAATTATGACGGATCAAGCACGAGGCCCACCTGTTGTTAAGCGGACTAACCTCTGCCTATAACAGATGCATTTCGTCGCAAGTCACGAATTGCACTGCACCCGTCACGTTGAGACATATTTGTTGAGTCTCATGTGCCTGTGATTTCACTGGCTCTCAAGGACTGCTGCCGGAACACACCGTTAGATGCTCGGCAACAGATTTTCTACTTGAGGGTGGTCGCTAGCCAGGCGGGCATTCGCAAAATGGCCTGGAAGGGCATTTTGCGATGAAGCTCAAGCCCGCGACGGGATTCGAACCATGGACCTGCGGCACGGCAGTCCATAGTCAATGCCACTGAGCCATCACAGCTTCAATATTTAAAAAAATGCAGTTTATACTATAATGCTTGACTTTGATCATCTCATTTTTTTAACTCGATGGTATGATCATAAATTATGATCTAGTTCAAAGTACTACACAGGTTTGTTTCCTTTTTAGTATTCAAAACGTAATATTTGTAAAAAGAACACAGCCCTATGAGAGTTCAACGACACGGCCGGAGCATGGCTAGCCGCTTCGTGAGCGGAATCCCTAATATTCCCTCAGATTCTAAGGATGATTCAGTAGAACAGCCATAACGCTGTTTCGAGGCAGTCGCTCGTTTTCTAATTCATGTCTGTACATTTATTACGTCAATGTCACAAGTCTGGATTTTCTTATGCGGTCCCAAGATGATGGCTTTATTGCTTTCTTGAACACTTAGCACTTTTTAAACACGTTATTTTTTAAGGTTTTTTATTTATATATAAGAGCCACAACAGTAACAAGAAGAAGGCCAATTTATGCCCAAAGGGTATAGACGGGATCCTAATGCTAAGATCTCATGATTCGTGATAGCTACACAATGATAATTTTCACAGCTGATGTATTTCCGCTATAACAACAAATACTTAAAATAGGCCAAGAGCGAGTCAGACTCAAGCACGTGACAACTAAAAAAAAGGTTATAATATAGTGTCTTAAGTTGTATAGATAATGGTACGGAACCCCTTTGTGCGCAAGTCTGCACTAGGCCCAATTTGATTTTATCTTAAAGCTGTAAAATATTTTTGCATGTAGTTTATTTGTTCATGTTCATGGTAAGTTTTTCAGTCCTGAAAATCTTTTTTTTTACTTTGACAGTACTTTACCATTATAAAAAAGTGGCAGCAGAAGTAGTTAGTTTTTCAGAAGGCGATGTTTCCCACCTGGTACTTTTCCTTTAATCGCCTCTTACGACTCCCATGGGAAGTCGTAAGGGCCGGTGTCATTCTAACCCGGCGCCCTACAAGGAAGCCATATATGTATATTACAACGGACACTATTTCAAACTCTGAATTGCAGTTACCATACCTAAGGTTTTCAAATTTCAAATCCGAGGACTGAACACATGACTCGAGATCCTAAAGCGATGCTTTACGTCGCTTAATAAGTTGGCTTCATCAGGACCAATATGTCCTAGTTATGAATGAATGAAATTCTATTGTTATCATTATCGCCGATGCCAATGGTTAACCAAGGCTGTAACAAACTTTATTCTCCAAGTACCTACGTGTAATGTAATTTGAGCTGACTTCGTCGCTCGTTTCATTTCTGTCTGTTGTAAGTAGGTATCATATTGTGCATGAAATGGAAATTCAGATCAGCTGAAAATTGAAGTAATCCGAGATCGGCTACACAGTAAATGTATCTAAGACATGTATAAGATGAAGATTGAAGATGATTAAAGCGCTCGTAGTGTAGCTTTATTAGTCTTTCTTGACCGATCAACTAAGTTTTTCAAAGTCTGCTGTGGCCATAACTGGATGCGTTAACGCTAGTGGCAGTACTTCTGAGCGTGCACGTGCTTGCACGTGCTTCGATGAGCAAGTTAAGGCAGACAACAATCGGTCGTCTTAGGATGGCAGTCGTTATGGCATTGTGGTAGGGCATTTCCCTCCTGGTGGATCGGGGGACCCATGATTAATGAAAGGCAAGCACAAAGAAAGCGCCCAGAGAGGGGTGCCAAAGGCAGGAGGCTCCAGGGAGCCTAGCGTCGGGGTGATTGAGGTAGAATGCGCAAGCGAACCCGATTCACCCCACATAAGGCGTAGAGGCCCACCGCTGGGTTTTTAGTGAGTATACCGGGCACACTGCCCGGAGAGTCCCACATAACCACGTGACTTCCCCCCGGAACAGCGTGGTACCATTAAGGCATTTTCCCGGCGAAAAAAATGGTAGTGGGGCATTTAGACAGTCCCGACCTGCCTAGTTTCAACCCTCAAATAGAAAAGCTGTCGCCAAGCAGTGTGTTCCGGCAGCTGTCCTTGGAAGTCAGTAATTATAGGTAAAGCTGAAATACATCTTCGACCACATCATCACCTACTATCAAACGAGATAGTGGTGAAAAGCTAGTCTTTTAGCAATAAAAAATAAAAGAATTCCAACTGCTACACCTCTACTGACGTAGTTCCTTAATTACCTGTCGATGTAAAATACTAGAGCGCTAGACCGGAGTACTAGACTCACGTGCTTATTATCATATTTAGAAATATATAAGGGTAGCGACATCATTACGAGAGTTATTTGTTTAAAATAGCACTTCTTTCGATCAGATGAAGTCTAGTTAGTCTGGTTGATGGCTGCGCACCGTCCCCTATGACGGTCAAAGTAACACAATTAGAGCACAAAGTCCCAGTCGAGCCATTCTCGACAGTCCAGTGGTATGGCATTACAGAGGCTAATAGTAACATAAACACCAACCTGTGCTTTGTGCATACCAAAGTTGAAGCAGTGATGGCTCAGTGGCATTGGCTATGGTCTGCCGCGCAGCAGGTCAATGGTTCGAATCCCACCGCGGGCTTGAGCTTCACCGCATGGTGGAAGTGCATTTTGTGAATGCCCGCCTGGCTAGCGACCATTCAAGTACAAATTCTGTTGCCAAGCACCTAATGGTGTTTTCCGGCAGCTTTGAGAGCCAGTAATTCTAGGTTAAGCCTGTTAACACCTTCGACCGGATCATCACTTACCATCTGGGGAGATTGTTGATTGGTGAATGGATTATTACTAGCAATAAAAAATAAAAATAAAAACCATGCAAGTGTAAATTACGTTGTAAAAAAATATTTTAAATCGTTTATTTATTTAGACCTTAAGTTCATGCTCTTTTAGGCTTAACTAAATAACTAAAAAACATATATATTCTATTCTTATCTCCAACGCCACAGCTCGATAGGTATTGGATTCGACCTGGGCTGTTCGTGCTCACACTATTTGGTTATTTTATTGCCACCAGCGACACAAACCTGGGCCACTAAAACTGGACGTTCTTTAGCACATATTGATAAGAAAATTGTGGCTTCTGAAATTGATATGAATACTATAATTATACTCTACTTAGAACAAAGTTGACAGGAAATAGTTAGTTTTAATGGGATATTGATTGGAACGAGCGAGGCTCACCCGGTGTTAAGCGGTAATCTGTGCCCATAACAGTTGCAGTTCGTCTCTTATGACGAAATGCAACTGTTATGGTACAGTATTGAGGTGGAAAAAGCACGGGTGATCAGCGGTAACCTCTGCTCTCTGAGTTGTGAACTGTACTGCGCCCATCAGCCTGAGACAAAAAGTTGTCTCGTGTGTCTGTAATTTCACCGGCACCCATACCCTTCAAACAAACAACACTGGAACACACTAATCGTGAGTGTCTGGGCCTGCCCGTACCCGGTTGGATAGTTGCACGATAATTGTGACTACCTTGCCGATGACAGACAAGCACACGAATAACGATCATCGCCGATAGTGAATAAGCATTATTATTCGATAAGCATTATAATATCATTCTACCCAAATTAATGTGAAACTATCAAGCTCTGATTTAATTGCACAGAGCAAAATACGCTGGGAGCGACTTTTTCATAGCGGTGCCGTTAAAGTCGGTGCAGTCGACACATGGGCGGGCGGCTTTACGGCGTATCTACCACAACTTTTACTGCTAACTGAAACTGTGTTGAAACTCAACACAAGACGTGTAATCGAATAGTACTCGTAGATTTCGAGTAGCTACCTACTCGAAATAGTATTTGTTCAGTGAATTTTGTATTTGCAACGAATTAGTTAAGTATTGTCGAAGAGTATCTAATGTACAGAACTTGGTGCGACTGTTGTAGTGAAGTCTAATTTAAAAGAATATATACTTATGATTATTTTTTTGTCTTTAAGTAGATACTTTTTCGGCTCGGAGCTCCATAATTGGGTGCTGATTTTAATTCAACATCATTGGCCAGTTTGTGAATTTTGAAATTGCTACGAGTTAAGTCTTAGTGGCTAAGACTTTCGCGACTTGAATACATCGGTATAAGTACCTATTTAACGGGAGTTAATCGCGATAAAAACAGTATATTTTTCTATCGCGCGGACTTAAATCAATCCGCTCGTGCAAATACCAATGCAGCTTGGTCGTAACGTCGAGGTAAATAAATAATATACATGTTTTTATTGCGATTATGTGCCGTTAAATACTAATATCGAACAGTATCTTATATTATGCAGTTGTTGCGAATTTTTAAGTGAAATCTATCTTAGATAAAATTGATATTTTTTAATGTTAATAGCTTCCGAGACGTACGAGCTAGTAACTTATGGTAAGCATCACGTTCTATCCGTTATAGTTACAGTGTCGCCAATGTGTGTGACAATGCACTGCGCTCGATGCTCCGAGACGTAATTTCAGTTGCTACAGTGTCCATCAAACCTAAACACAGTAGTGTTTGCTTGCACACTGCTGTTCGGAGGTAGATTATCTGACACTACGGTGGTACCCACCAAGATAGCCTCTTGCTTAAGAGGCACCGCCTTAATCACTATACCCCTCTTCTCTCTCTTCACTTCAGGGAAGAGTGTGATTCAGCCCCCATATATTTTTTGCCTATAGTTATAGATCATAGGCTTAGGATGTACAGCGAAAAAATCCTAGGTCTGTGGTATAGATAGATAGTTCGATAGCCTTTGACAGCGCGATTGGTGACTGATTCTTTAACTTATTGAGTTGTTATTGCAAACTTGTTTAGTTTTCAAATTGTTATAGGTAAAGGTAGTATTTGACAGCTATCTAACCTGATAGTAAATCCTATGATTATGAGATATACTACAGAATATGAGGTTGACGAAATGGTTCCGGTATACCTTGAATTTCTAGTTGTCAAAGACTGCTGCCAGAATACACAATTAGTAGCTTTGTCACGGATTTTCTACTCGAGGGTGGGAGCTGGCCAGGCGGGCATTCGGAAAATATGCTGACCACTATGCCATAAAGCCTGTCATCCTAAGTCATTGACTTTCACGTTGCTTGCCTTCCCTTGGCTTGCCCTTTTATAGGACGCCAAAACATTTTTGGCGGCACGTGAGTTTTTTTTACATCTCTGCCTACCTGTTCAGGATATCATGTGAGCTGTCAGCTCGTTCGCTATACTAAGCCATAAAAAAATGCCGTGACGTCAGATTTTCATGACACGGTACCGTCCATTACGCAATGACCTCACGTTTCTTAACTAAATCAAACGAAACAGTGTTACTGTAACATTCCCCTACAATCTACTCCAGTGTTACTAGAGTTTTCCTCAAAATAACGGGCAATTATAACAATACACTTAATTAATTTACTCCATGGAACATAACAGTAACAATAATTGTAAGTAACAGTTACATTTAACTTCACCCAAATTAATATTGCTTAGCTTTACGAGGGATATAAAAATTGGCATGAAAAATGTCGTAACGCAAGAAAATGGTGATTTTATCAAGGCAAGCCCACTAATAAAAAGGTTGTGACCAGTAGTATGCTACCTATGGATGAGGTCATATGAACACGATTCGTAATATAGTTTTTTGTGTTGGCCGTATGCCTTTATTAATAAAATACTATGAACTGTATACGAAATTAGGTACAGCTACTACAATGAAAGCATTTACACAACCTACAAGCCATTGCAGACTCACAATCAATCCAAATGCTCAAGCGTGCCGAGCTTGCTGGCAGCATTGCCCAGTAGAATTGCAATGCTTATTTTTATTTTTATTACTAAGGTACTCATATGCATTGCTAGAAAATAAATTTGTCAAGAAAATTACAAGAAAATTCCCCCGTTTTAATTTTGGTTTAAGATATCATGTACCATATGATACCATCTCTTTGTGGGATCGGACCGGAATATAGCGAAGTTATTAAGCTATTGTTTGACTTCCTTGATATTGTTCCTCAAGTATTTTGAAGCAATGATGGCCAAGCGGTAATAGCTACGGACTGCCGCGCCGCAGTACCCTGGTTCGATCCCCACCGCCGGCTTGAGCTTCACCGCATGGTGGAAGGGCATTTTGCGATTGCCCGCCTGGCTAGCTACCACCCTCAAGTAGAAAATCTGTCGCCAAGCACCTAACGGTGTGTTCCGGCAATAGTCCTTGAGAGCCAGTGAAATTACAGGCCCATGAGACTTAACAACTATGTCTCAAGGTGACGGGCGCAGTGCAATTCGTGACTTGTGATGAAATGCATCTGTTATAGGCAGAGGTTAGTCCGCTTAACATCAGGTAGACCTTGAGCTTGTTCCGTCACAATAACATAAATGCTATTGCGTCAGCTCGTGGGGTGGAGCAGCAAAGACTCACATAATTGAAGTAGAGCGTGCCCAGCGTGCTCTGCTCAAGGTGATGCTTGCCCTACCATTCAGACTGTATAATAAATGTAAAGTTCTGTCAGTAAGAAAAATGTTTGTTTATCATTGCATAAAAAGGTATCATGCAAAAACATTCCCATTACTACCTGTCACTAATAAGAGACGCGATAATTGTCCTAACCTAGATATCACAGCATGGTTGCATGGCGACACTATGAACATATGTCGCCTAAGTTCTACAACTTGCTGAATATTAAGACAAACCTAAAAAAAAACTTACCTTCCACAAACTCAAACCTATAACAATGGAATGGTTACAGGAAAAAAAACTATGAAGACACAGAAGCACTTTTGGAGAGGAAAAAATAAATTGGCATTTTTAACTTTAATATATTATTATACATACATATTATATAATTCTCATTACTATTAACAAAACATGACCACACACCACAACAAGCACCTACAATATTACTAAATATTGTTTAATTAGCCTAAGCTTGTTATCAATGATTTATTGTAATTGTGCTCACTTTAAGGGAGGACACTGCCTATTGCAACAGTGTAACACTAAAGCAGCTTTCAACTTGGTATTTTGTATCTTATTTATTTATTGCAATAAACTATTTTGTATTTTTGTATTAATTAATTGTATCCCACGCGGGTGGGACCGCAATTGCTATTAGAATTTATTAGAAAACATTGTTAACCGTCTCCTGAGAGAGTTATATTATTGTTGGGCTATGGTTGTAATGTAACGAATTATTTGTCCGTAAAAGTTGGTGTAAGTGACGCTGTAACCTTATTTTTGTAGGCGGTGGTACCGTGGAGTTATTGTGATGTAGATTGGGAGATAAAAGTCATGGGCATTATTATTTATTTCTCCAAGTAATTGTTTATTTCAACATGTACTTTTGAAAAAGGTATTATCTATCATAAAATCACATTGTGTTTTTGTTGTACTTACTAAGAATTGTTTTTTTTCCTACCCTCACCCATTTTCTAATATAATACGTAGCTCAATACAGATAGAAAGTAACAATGTGGTACAAGATGGTTAACGGTTTTAACCTAGAATGTCTCTCAAGGATAGCTGCTGGAGCACAACTTGGTATATGTATTTGACGATTGTTTTTCCACTTCGTAGATATTTAATTTTTATTGGACGAGAAACGAGCAGGTGGCTCACCTCGTGATAAGTGATCAACGTCGCCACGGACATTCGCAATTCTCACAGAAATGTTTCCTGTCTTTTGAATCGCTCGCAGCGAAGTTTGCTTAGCCGTTCATAACCGATCAGCTAAGTTAAGTAACGTCCGCCACGGTCATGACTTGGATGGGTGGCTGTTACTGACATTACTCCTGAGCGCTTCCGTGCTTCGGATGGCACGCTAAAGCGTCAGTCCCGGTTGTTGTCTTAGGATAGCAGTCGTAATAGCATGGTGGTAGGGAATTAGCAAGAGCAATTCCTCAGCATTAAAGTCTTAGGCTCGTATTGTATATATGCAATTTGATGTTTAATTTACATACATTATGTTTTAAGGAACATCTGTCAGAAACAGCATCATAAGATCGAGATCAACTTTGAGATATATATATTATACGAGTCTTAAACCTCTTCATTGTAGATTCCGCAAAACATCTTATTCCTTCACAAAATCACTAAGAAAATCCTCTTACGTTCTCTCCTTCTCAGAAATGGATAAAAATGAGCTCCTTAGTATTCTGCCCCAGTAGTTAAAGTACGCGAGAAGTGCCGTGCGTTATGTTGTCTTGCCTTTTACGTATACCTACGTAGTTTTATTTACCTCAGTTTTATAGAATAATCTATAATAACCATTAAGGACTATATTATTTCCCGTCTCTTCCATTGTTATTGATAGTTTTTGAAGCGCTGCTCGTAGCGTAGCGCGCTCACTCTATCTTAACGGATCAGTTACGAGTAAGTTACGCAACGCAGCGGTTACTCCTTACTTAGTACTTGGATGTGTGACCGCTCGTGGAATTGACTACTGTATGCTTCCGTACACTTCGGAGGGCATGTTCAGCCCTCGGTCCTGGTTGTTGTCTTAGGGCGACAGTCGTTTCAGCATGGTGGTAAGGCTTTTGGCGGATGCTCGCCTGGCTACCCGCAGTAATTATAAAGTAAGTTATTAGCCTGAAAAACAGCTTCGACCGCATCATTACTTAACTCAGATGAAACATGGTCAATGGCAGCATTTCAATATATATAATTTGGCACAGTTGCAAGAGCCATGATCACGGGTAAACAAAGTGAATGTTTCTCTTAAACTAGGAGTTTAACCTGAACAATGAAAGACAATACCTCTCCACAATTTTTTTAATTTTTTTTTATGTTATTGTGACGGAACAAGCTCGAGGCCCACCTGATGTTAAGTGGACTAACCTCTGCCTATAACAGTTGCAATTCATGAATTGCACTCCGCCTGTCACATTGAGACATAGTTGTTAAGTCTCATAAATACAAGGATTTCATATAAAGTAAGTAATATGCTTAAAATTTATAGTTTACTGTAATTGTGAACAAAAACAATACTCAACAAATTTTACATAATCTACATGTAAAATTTGTTGAGTATTAGGCAAGGCTAATAAACTCTACACCCAATACACAACGGCTCTATTCACAAACTTATTCAAAGTTACCCTGAACAGCATCTTCAATAATATTATGACTAAACATCAGGTTAGATAATGGTCAAAGACTAGCCACCTCAAAGTTCCGATCAAATTACTTTGTTCGTCGTCAAGAGTAGAATAGTTTATAGTCAAAATGATATTGTGACATGTTAGTTTCTATGAAACAAAAAAATAGCCTCGGTGATGACTGTTTAAGCTAATATTAACTAGTTGTAGCATACCCCGGCTGAAGGGGTGGATGGCCGCGGGTTCGAATCCCGCACATGACTTAAATTTTTCCTATAGTATATTTGTAATTTTGTAATGTAATCCGTATAGCAGGCGTTATTGCAAACATAACAATATTAAAATTATAAGGTTGCGTCATCATTTACAAGTATAAAACCAATTGCAAAATTGGTCTTGTTTGTAGTACAACGAAAGTTGTACCATAGATGTCGCTCCATCCCAATACGATGGTTAAAGAACGATAGGAAAAACTTGAGTTATGACGTCATGTCATGTTAGCTCAATTGGTTAGAGCATACCGCGGCTAAAGGAGTGGATGGACGCGGGTTCGAATCCCGCACATGACTAAATTTTTGCCATCGTATATTTGTAATTTTGTAATAATATTAACTGTTAAAATTGATATTCGACTAAGACCTACCCTTCCAATGTAGCCCAGTTTATTCGACTCAAGGCATAACAAACATAACTTTTTATTCGTTCAGAAACACAATAATGGACCGGAACGAATTACGCGCCGTATTTCAACAGCTTATGTAGCAAATACGCCTAATAATAAACGTAAATTAGGGGAAATTTTAACACGATTTCAGAACTCACGCGTGTGAATTCTCGCGTGAAAGGAAACGTTTCTTTGTATTAGATTAAGATATATTTGACGCGCTTATTACCTCAGAAATGGGGTAAATTTTATTTGTAAGGTGATTTAAATCGAATGCACAGCATCTATCGAACTTACTTTATATACTAACATAATTAAGAGAGAGTACACTGAGCGCTTTCTATGCAAACATAGTTTGGTCATATTTTAAATACAAAGTGTTCAAACTTGGTGAATTTTTGTATACATATTGCTGAGCCTAATATCTATGCTTGGGGTTTGCCAGTTTTTTGATTTATTTCATCCCTAATTGTCCAAATGATAATTCCCATACAAAACGATATTTCAAATTATTTTTGAAAATAGTTAATTTTATGGAAATCTGGCAAACCAGAAGCAAAGATATTAAGCTCAAGAACATACATGTAAAGTTTCACCGAGTCTGAACTCTTAGTATTTAAAATATGACGAAACTATGTTGGTATGCAAAGCGCTCAATGCACTCTAGCCTTAAGGGGCGATGCATATCAATTAGGGGCTTTTAACGGGAAATACAAAAAAATGTAATGTCAAGGGTCACAGCTACGACCTTAAAGTTGACCAAAAACCGCCAAAATAAGAGAAAATAATATAACAAAATCACAAATATATAATCCGCATAGCAGGCGTTATTGCAAACCTGACATAAATATACTATACATATTAAAAAAAAAGAAAATACTATTTTTCATATGAATGCCGTTGTCTGTTTTTTTTTTAATAGGACGGATTTGTTAATGTTTTAAATGGTTACATTTTAAGCGTGAAGATCTGAAAATTCATAATGGTGGAGGGGCAGTTCCGAAAGATAATTTGATAACAGCATTTTTTTGTACATATTAATCAAGCAGTTTTGAAAATACCTTCAGCGCGACTATGTTGCCAAAATGTTCGTATATAAAAAAAACACAGAAACAAAGTTTTGTTAGCATGATTTTGCTCAATGTTTGGAATAGTATTGACAGGAGAAGCACCCTTAGGCGTTATGCACTTGCCTGTTTCTAAATAGATATTAAATATATTTTGTTTTAAATGCAAATACAATACTACAATACTGTAGGAACAGCGTTTTGTTATTTTTATGTCATAGTGACGGAACAAGCCCCAGGTCCACCTGAAGTTTAGTAGACTAACCTCTGCCTATAACAGACGCATTTCGTCAACGACGAATTGCACTGTGCCCGTCACAAAGAGACGTAAAGTAGTTAGGTCTCATGTGCCTGTAGTTTTACTGGCTCTCAAGGACTGCTGCCGGAACACACATTTAGGTGCTTGGCGACAGATTTTCTACTTGCGGGTTGGCGCTAGCCAGGCGGGATTTCGCAAAAAGCCCTTCCACCATGCGGTGAAGCTCAAGCCCGCGGCGGGATTCGAACCATGGACCTGCTGCATGGCAGTCCATAGCCAATGCCACTGAGCCATCACTGCTTCAGAAATGGTTGCAATATTAATGAATACATTCAGGTGTCTTACTCACCAATGATGAAAATAATAAATCTAACACTAATAAATGATGTACTCTCAACCTGAACTCACTGTACTTTAATTTGTTACCACTCATGTACGTATACTATACAAGCTATAACATAACAGATTCTGGAACCGTTAATTTGTTGAGTTTAACACAGGTTTATAGACCGAGCGAGCTCGAAGCGTGAGTATGCGTCCCCATTTCAGCTTGGGCAAAAATTCTTTGGATGCTGTCTGGATTCCGAATTCCCGGTTGTTCTCATCTACAGATCGCGATTCTCATTGGAAATTTATGTGCTGGTTCTTTAATATGGATTATTTTCACCGATTCAGTTAGAGGACATTTTATTTTTTTAAAAATTTCCTTAAATTATGGAGATAGGGACAACGTAAAAAAAAACTATTCTTTCTATCTATGGCGAGATCTACAGCTCATGGAATTTTTAGTAATTAGTGTTTTGCTATGTATGTTTGAGCAATAAACAATTTATTAATCACCCGGGCGAGTGTGAATCGCGAGCGAAGCGTCCCTATTTCAGTTTTTGCAAAATTGCTTTCTTATGCCACTCCGGCGGATGTCCGGTTGTTCTCCTCTACAGCTCGAATTTCTAAACTGATTCTCGTGAAATTTTGTTAGCAGATTCGATACTTATATTATATAAGGTATTGTTTCAAAATTGCGCAGTTTGGGGTTTGAAAACGTACAAAATACATATTTCATTCGCGTAGTGTTCAGCTCACTCATTTAGATTATTTTATGTACAAATAGTATAAGTATATGGCAATAAAAGCTGAACAGTGAAAGGTTTAATGGAAGCAAAGTGACCATTACACAAAGTGGTCATTGTGTATTGGCACTATAATCCTGACTGGTAATGGAGTCTGCACTTAACCCTACCATTCACACTTTGATGTGATCTTACAGAACTGATTGTTTCTAAAATAACATATAAGGAACACACATATATACAATACAATACAAATACTCTTTATTGAACACCAATTTTTACAATATAATTATGTTACATAGAGACATAAGCTAAAGGATGTACAATGGGCGGCCTTATCGCTAAGCGCAATTTCTTACAGGCAACCGTGAATGGACATGAAAGTGAATGCATATTGAGGACGGTGGTGAACAAGATTACACAGACAATTATCAAACTTGATTTGAATACAGATAAATAATGTATACTTTAATAGAATATATACATATATATAAATAAATATACATAAATAGATACATATTAATGATAAATACAATATGCCTGGTACAAATATAAACAAGCTAAATATTCATATGCCTATAGCTGTATTGATAGGTAGTGCTTCTTCAACAGATCTTTGAATGACTTAAGAGCCCTTTTACATTTTGCAGCCTTCTCACTCGCACTTTGAAAGATAATTTCAAATAACAACAATATGGTTTATATTTTTTTAAATGTGGTCAATCATTATTTTGCTGCATGCAACTATAGATGTTCTCTACTAATTTTCATTTTGATATCTGTTATGGGGGATCCAAAACACGTAATTTAGTTATTTTAAATTTTGGGCCTCTAATTCTAATTGGACTCAACATGTAACAAAGTAAAAATATGTTGAGAACATCTATAGTTTCATGCAGCAAAATAATGATTGACTACATTTTAAACAATATAAACCATATTGTTGCTATTTGAAATAATCTTTAAAAGTGCGAGTGAGAGGGCTGCAAAATGTAAAAGGCCTCTTAATGGAGTTGGTGTGTCTGATGTTAACCGGAAGTGCATTCCATAGACGGATAGCTTGCTTTGTAAATGATTTGTCATAATACATTGTTAATGCAGCCGGGGGTAATAATTTTAGAGTGTTTGAAGAACGTAAGGAGAGTGAGTGAGTGTGATGTACGTATTGAAAACGTTCTTTGAGGTAAAGTGGAGTAGTAATATATGTTGTTTTATAATGAAATTTACGTATAAAAGATATTGTTTTCATAACAACATAATTGTATAAATATTAAGATACATTCATAGTACTCGAAAACAATGAATACGGCATTTGAATGCATTTATACATTATGCATACTTTTAATTATATATAAGTCTATAGTATATAAGCTTGGAAATGAAATAATTTACAGACATGAATTGTTGCTATTTTATGTAAAATATTGATCTCAAACCGATAAAAAGAAAAATCTTTTAAAAATAACAATACTATAAATATTGTACACAATACACATATTTTAAGGAAACATTAAATTAATATTGTAGTAAAACACTTCAAAAATATAGAAAATATATCTTATAACAAAGAACAATTTTTTTTTATTATTTAGCTATGAACTGTTTATTGACTCTATAATAATATTTCTAGAAAATACTATTCTAGATATACTATTTGATTTGTTTTGAGCTATATCCTTCTCGAAAAAAATCAAATAAATAATAATCGGTAAATATCCCGTTTATAATAATAACTATAATGTACATTTTTTTTTTATTCCTGATAGCTTAGCCTTTGACTACTATCTCACCTGATGGTAAGTGATGATGTGGTCGAAGAGTTCTTCAGGCTAACCTAGAAGTACTGGCTCTCAAGGACAGCTGCCGGAACACACCGTTAGGTGCTTGGCGACAGATTTTCTACTTGAGGGTGGTTGCTAGCCAGGCGGGCATTCGCAAAATACCCTACCACCATGCTATAACGACTGCCATCCTAAGACAACAACCGGGACCGACGGCTTAACGTGCCCTCCGAAGCACTGAAACGCTCAGTAGTAATGTCACTAGCGGTCACCCATCCAACTCATGACCGCGCGCGACGTTGCTTAACTTTGCTGATCGGTTGAGAACAGCTAAGTCAACTTCACTACTAGCGCTTCCTCCGCTATAACCGGGACAGTTTCAAAATTTAAATTGGCTATCTATATGTTCGGTAAATAAATAGAGCGAGGCCTGACTCGCACTTACCCGGGTTTTTATTATGATCTAGAACATTATTTATTATTTGTTATAAAAGAATTTGGTTGTAAAGAATTATCACCAACTTCTTATAACATGTTTCCATAAAAAAAACACAACAATGATATGGTTTATTTAAGTATAGACTTAAGACATTTGGAGGGACCGACATACGTCAGTCAACAGCAATAGTATTGATCGAAGCGCTGGTAGCGAAGTTTGCTTAGCTGTTCTTAACCGATCAGCAAAGTTAAGCAACGTCTGCCGCGGTCATGAGTTGGATGGGTGACCGCTAGTGACATTACTACTGAGCGTGCACGTGCTTCAGGGGCACGTTAAGCCGTCGGTCCCGGTTGTCGTCTTAGGATGGCAGTCGTTATAGCATGGTGGTAGGGCATTTTGCGAATGCCCGCCTGGCTAGCTTAGGTAGAAAATCTGCCGTGAAGCACCTAACGGTGTGTTCCGGCAGCTGTCAGCTGCCAGTAGTTCTAGGTTAGCTTGAAGCGACTTATACTTAGATATCTGTTATGAAACATCGAAGAAAGCGACCATTTCAGAAAGTGCTTAATATATATCGACTTTATAACCCTGACTGATAATGGCGTCTGCCCTTAACTCGACCGTTCGTACTTTAATGAAAATTCGTAGATCGGATAAATAAATATAATTACACTGCTCTATTTTACACTCGTACGATTATATACCGTCTTAAGGGGCCGGTCTTTAAGATTATTAAACAATAGCAACGAAAAGATATATTTGAGCTATGCCCCTCACCACGATAGCTCAATGGCAGAGCCGAATTGAAAAGATATTACTCACGATATCATGGATTCCTTTCCACGCAATCGAAGTGAAAAGCTGAGTGGATTTTAACTTTTAAAACAAAAAATAGTAGATTGTAAGAATAACTCGTTCATAAAACTCATTTTAGCCTCGACTTCATCAGCACTTGTAATTTTTTGTTCGTAGCTCCAGATTTTCTATCGCGTGATGTTTTCGTATTTGCTTACGCGAGAGTGTTATAAACGCAAATCAGGAAACAAGGGAGACAGTATTAATGGTGTATTAGAAGCAGCTGAAATCTTGGTGTGCGTGGAAAAATGTGCCTATGTATGCCGTACACTTATTGGTTTTATTGATGTGAGAGTGAAATGTGTGAGAGAGATGCGGCGACACTTTTATGTGAACAAGCACGGACTGAAGGCAAATCTCTTTATTTCTCTGATCTGCGGTTATAAACCTACGTTACCTATATTAAGGAACCTTTAGGGTTGGCACATAAATCAAAACTTTCGAAATGTCATTGGATACCGTAAGCATTCGTAGTGTCTATGTCTAAGTCGCACCGACGAGGGTGTCCATAAGGTAATATAATTCTCGAAAAAAACATGGCTGCGTAGATACTAGAGATGAGCGGTTTAAGAGGAAATAATTCGCCAATAAAATTGGTTTATTTTCTTGGTCTCGTTTTTTTTTAGCTGATAGCTAGCCTTTGACCATTACCTCACCTGATGGTAACTGATGATGTGGTCCAAGATGTTGTTCAGGCTAACCTAGAATTACAGGCTCATAAGAATAGCTGCCGAAATACATCTTTAAGTGCTTGGCAATAGGAATTTCTACTTAAAGTGGTGGCTAGCCAGGCGGGCATTCGCTAAATGCCCTATCACCATGCTATAACGATTATTATTCTAAGACAACAACCAGGACCGACCGCTTAAAGTGCCCTCCGAAGTACGGAAGCTCTCAGTAGTAATATCACTAACGGTTACCCATCCAAGTCATGACCGCGGCAGTCGTAGCTTAACTTAGATAATCGGTAACACAGCTAAGCAAACTTTGCTACGGGCGCTTCAAATTCTACAGCCTAAAAGACTTCAATATTATCTGCTAAGGACCAAATTTACAGTTACATGAAAATCAACGAAGAGTTTAATTTCTAACTGCTTACGTATAGGTCTATTAGTAAAAATAATTTATTTACTAAATTTCTCAACGTTGAAGAAACAACAGTCCAACTCTCGGTAACTTTCCATTGATTGTAATACAATAACCAGTTTCGAAATATCAGGAGAAATCGTACAAAAGTTTGTTTTCATAACGGATAAACAACATTTTGACTTATCATGTTTCGTTTTAACGTGCGGCTAAAAATACACTTCATATTAAATTTTGTAAATATTGTCCCGCAATTTTCAACTTTGACCTTTTCGCGGCTTGGATTAAAATGTCTGGCATTTCGTAGCACATTTTCAGGGTTTCGTACGAGAAGGGAAAAATGGAGCCTTAATAATGATGGTCAGTTATCTCTCTCTGCAATAAATATTCTTGATTCTTGATTCTCTGTCTGTCCGTAGTAAAAGTAATGAAACCTAAAATTAAACAATTTTGCTTTCAAAATTACGTAAGGAAAATATTTGAATTACGAGGGGGTTCGAACCCGCGACCATCCGTCGCTAAAACTGAGACATAAAACCGACCAACTGAGCTATGGTAGTGAGTGAGTCATAGCTCAAATTTATTCCGTCGCTCCTATCCTTTGACCGTCTTAAGGAGATGAATGGCCGTGGTTTCGAATCCTGCTCGAATTTATAATTTTTCTTTTCAGCGAGTCGCCGCTGCAACCCCTATGTTCGTTTTAGCAAGCAGTGTTTAGTGTCGCACACACATAGCTTTGCATGTAGTAGTGAAGATTTCGTTCTGTATCGTTCTTTATGCATATGCTTGTCGTCCGCCTTTCGTTTTCTTCGTTAAAGGCCTTCGAGCCGGAATCAAAATAGTTACTTTGTTAATAATGAAAAAGAAATGCTCAAATGCCAAACGGTCTATTACACTGTCGTTTGAAAAAGGCTTGAGATACACGGTGGTATTAGCTGTGGTTTGTTTCTAGAGGACCTTGGTTTTGAAAATTGTAAATGTTTCGGACCTGTTGAACCGATGGAGGAAGAAGGATTGACGAAAGATGTACTAGTATTCAAGTGCGAATAATTGAAACTGGAAGACCGTGGTGCCGCGGCGGAATGACGTTACGGAAAACAGCTAAGTATGTTATAAAATGAAAGATGCAATGTAAATATCAGATTTCCCGTTGTCTTGATGAAGAGTTGTGTCTGATTATAGATAGACGAAATAGACTTGACTTGTCTACATTTTGTTTTCATTTTTTATGCCTTACTATCTCACCTGATAGTAAGCAGACAGCTGCCGGAACACATCTTTAGGTGCTTGGCGACAGGTTTTCTACTTGAGGGTGATCGCTAGCCATTCGCGAAAAGCCCTTCCACCATGCGGTGAAGCTCAAGACCGCGGCGGGATTCGAACCATGGACCTGCTGCGTCGCAGTACATAGCCAACGCCTCTGAGCCATCACTGCTTCAATAATAATGACGCCTTAACTTAATTTATAACATTAGACATACATATATTAGTATTATTGTATCTTATGAATATATTCAGCCAATCTCCAGCTGTTAATCTATTACTTATATAACATTTTTACAAATATTTGAATTCAAAAGCCAAACAAAACACTAATTTCATCTTAAAACTAATCCCACTTATTATACCAAGAAAACATTTTCTTGCAATTGGGGCAAAGATTATGCCTTTTCAGAGGCAGTTAGCGTAAACGGTTAATGTGCGTCCTCAAACTGTAATGATGTCAAAGTATTCAAAGAAAACAATCTGTAGACCCCTGGTGGCTTATTGCAAACCCCATCTTAGTATAATCTCGAATAATTAAGTGTTCTCTCTCAAAGGACGCATTTTTTTTTAACGCCTGATAGGTTTGCCTTTGACCACTATCTCACCTGATAGTAAGTGATGATGTGGCCGAAGGTGTTGTTCAGGCTAACCTAGAATTACTGGCTGTCAAGGACATCTGTCGGAACACACCGTTAGGTGCTTGGCGACAGATTTTCTACTTGAGGGTGCTAGCTAGGCGGGCATTAGCAAAATGCCCTACCACCATGCTATAACGACTGCCCTCGTAAGACAACAACCGGGACCGACGGTTTAACGTGCCCTCCGAAGCACAGAATGGCTCAGTAGTAATGTCACTAGCGGTCACCCATCCAAGTCATGACCGCAGCGGACGTTGCTTAACTTTGCTGATCGGTTAAGAACAGCTAAGTTAACTTCGCTACGAGCGCTCGGCTATCATTGCTTCGAAACATTTACAGTAACCCCAAGGCTACTTTAGAAGCGCTCGTAGGGAAGTTTGCTTAGCCGTTTTGAACCGATTAGCAAAGCTAACCAACGTCATAACTTGGATGGGTGACGTCTAGTTACATTACTACTGAGCGCTTCCAAGCTTCGGAGGGCACGTTAAGCCAGCGGTCCCGGTTGTTGTCTTTGGATATAACGACTAATAGCATGGTGGTAGGGCATTTTGCGAATGCCCGCCTGTCTAGCTACCAATCAAGTAGAAAATCTGTCGCCAAGCACCTATCGGTGTGTTTCGGCAGCTGTCCTTGAGAGCCAGGATTAGAGGTTAGCCTGAACAACATCTTCGCCCACATCATCACTTACCATCAGATGAGATAGTGGTCAACGGCTAACCTATCAAGAATATAAAAAAAACAATGTTCTGTTCTGGTAATATTGCTGACCTAGGCTCGAATCCCTCACATTATCCTCACACAGATGAAGTGCTCAGAATTGTTGTGATAACTCCAGGAGTCAATAGACACAGTACTAGTATACCCTTCAGGTGTAACTTCTGCCCAATTTAGTAGCAAACGTGAATTGGGGGAACTTGGAAGTCTTCGTGTAAATTTTAGGAAACACAACAGCACGTTAAATTTGTGCATCGATTCTTTGGAAGGAGGGTGTGCTGATTCAGCACTTCTTCGTTCAATAATGTAACAGCGTTATACCCGTTCAGTAAACCTTGAAACCACAATCAAACTTCATAATACTTACTTAGTTAACCGGTAACTCGCCTGTTCAAAATGATTGATTCGAAGACATCGATCAAGGAGACGTCAATCACGTCCGACCTCGATTCACTTAAGTGACGTGATGTCACAATCACTGTTGACAGACACGTAGAACTGTGGATTACTGTTTTAATAAGTTTTGAAGCGCTCGTAGCGAAGTTTACTTAGCTGTTCTCAACCGATCAGCAAAGTTAAGCAACGTCGCGCGCGGTCATGAGTTGGATGGGTGACCGCTAGTGACATTACTACTGAGCGTTTCCGTGCTTCGAAGGGCACGTTAAGCCGTCGGTCCCGGTTGTTGTCTTAGGATGGCAGTCGTTATAGCATGGTGGTAGGGCATTTTGCGAATGCCCGCCAGGCTAGCTACCACCCTCAAGTAGAAAATCTGTCACCAAGCACCTAACGGTGTGTTCAGGCAGCTGTCCTTGAGAGTCAGTACTTCTAGGTTAGCCTGAACAACATTTTCGACCACATCATCGCTTACCATCAGGTGAGATAGTGGTCAAAGGCTAATCTATCCAGCATAAAAAAAAGTGTTTTATCGGAAAATTGAACAAGCGGTTCAGTTCAGTTGATGATAGCTGTTCAAAATTCTACTTATAAAAAGGTCTAGACGCTCAAAGTGCTTTCTAAAATTGTCAATTCCCTTACCGCTGGGCTTATAAAAATGCAATCGAATGTTGTGTGAAGGTTAAATGAAAAAAAAAAGATGTAACACTCTACTTATCAGTCTGTTGCTACTTTTATTTGGCGTAATAATTTCTGTTCTTGAGCTGGGGCCATTACGCAGGCACCATTGCTAGAGCATTAAGAGGACATATACAATTTTAGGTAAGGTATAATTAAATGTATAGGTAATTTATTGAAAAAGTACGTATTTTATAATAAAGAAAATGAAATAAATATTTAACTATATTGTAAAAAAACGTTTAAAATTTTTAAATAAATATCTAGTAACAATTCCGCCTAATTATTCTGTTAAGCTGACTAGACATAAACGCCACGTTGCCGGAAGAATTTTGAACGCGTTTTGTTTTTACTCGTAGCGTCATCAGGAGGTTTTGATCGAGATTTCTCGAAAATTAGGTTGAATTGTCACTAGATATATTTTGTTATTTTATGTTGCGTTTAAAAATTATTAAGAGAACAACAAAAATTTTAAAACGTGTTAAAATATTTTCTTTAATGTTAGTTATTAAAATTTATAGATTTACACAAACTAACGCAAATTATTTGTAAATGTAGCTTTTGATAAAAACTGTTTTATCATATATTCGAAATACCTAATCCTTAAATTCTGTAAAATGTTACCTAGATATTACTCTCAAAGTAAAGTATAAATATAATGAATACATATAATAAAACTACGATTTTATGCCGTACGTATAGGTACAATATGTTAAAAAACTCGACTTTTTGCATAAATAAAATTAAATGTTAGGTTTGCGTCAATTTCAAAATTATGTCGAACGGTACGGAATTTTCTGCTCATACAGAATCCTACTTGATGTTTAATATTTTCTTGATCTTACAAAACCGTGTTTACCCTACCCCATCGAAACTATCTAACGCTAGTATACAGCCTAAACTTTTCACTAAGAAGCTGGCAGTTGGCAGTATATTTACATCGTGGACATTCGCTGGAACGTAAGCAAGATATATTGCCGCAATACACGAGTCCACCCTCCCTCTGTGTGTAGAAGGTACTAGTAATAAAACAGTAGAAAAATATACAACAAAAATTAATTAATTAAAATAGTAAAAAAACCAGCTGCAAATTATTTTTTTTCGTTAAGCGTTTTATCGTGCTATTGAAATTAAAACTGCAAGTTATATATATTTTCGAATCGTTTTTTATAGACCAGCATTATGATATCTCTCTTGATGGGTATGGATATTTTTTTTACACAATATGGTGTCTGAAATCCCCCAGTATTTTTTTTATTATTGTTCTTTTTATGAACATTGTGTCATTTGCGCTATCAAGACGAATCTAATGATATCTCATACATTAATATCGGTTACGCCGATTAGGAGTTACCTATGTTGGAATAAAGAAACTTACAAACATACATACATGAACACTGAAAACATAACACTCTTTTTTTGGGCAGTCGTGCAAATGCGCTTTGGTGTATGAATAGTATATCAATAAAAATATTATTTCTTAGTATAAACAATAATGAGAACAAAAATTAGTTTAATAACCATGTGATACAATTCTTACGTGAAATTATTGAGTACCAAATTTATTCCGTTATTATCAAGCACACTTTTATATGAAATTACTTTAAAAAATTCGCTCACGCTATTTAAATATTGTGAAGACTTTTTCGCTCACACGCGTGCCCAACAAAGTATCTTCGTCCTACGCCCTCAGTCTGAAATTTTTCAAAGATCACTCCACGTTAAGATTCACGACAAAGCAGATGCCAAATGAGCAGCATGCCAGTCACTTTGAACATATCGTAATCAGAGACATGCTAATTAAAACCTTCAAAAACGCAAATTATGACCTTTAGTATCCTATTATGTAATCTGTGCCCTTACTCCATTTTAAACCGAAATGTATATAGATTGCTGGTAGCAAAGCATCTATATACATTTCGGATAAGTATACCCAATGGGCTACGCCAAAACTTTTAAAAATAAACGTGTTGTATGAAGTATTGTGAAAACTTTTACATAGAAGATAGGCAGACATGTCCCAGCCCTAATAAAAGAGGTCAAAGGTACAAAAATCGCTCGTGTGTCCAAAAAAAATACTATTCGTTATATTTTCACAAGCTCATTAATGTATTGTTAGCGAAAACTTTTATAACGACTTGTTCTACTGTATTGTTGATAAAAATCAATTTTCAGTTAGCTAACTGGGTGTATATAGATAATTTTTGTTATACATTTTTATCTGTCTATAATTCAAATCGTGTCAGGATCACAATAAAATTACTGGATAGATTTGTCTTATATTTTTAATAGGTTCATAGGATGCTTCTTTATTGATCTAGTTAGTGTTTTTTTATTGCCTGATAGGTTAGCCTTTGACCACTGTCTCACCTGATGATAAGTGATGATGTGGACGAAGATGTTGTTCAGGCTAATCCAGAATTATGTAATGTAAGTTTATTCTTCAGCTGGGGCACTGTGTACTTGGCAGTCCCTTTTAAACCAAGTCCGTGAATGACACAGCCTCCCATATTAAAGGGGTAAAGCCATAATCCCCACGTTTGGCAGACGGCTTGGGGATCGCAGAGCAATATGGCAGTTTTTTAGAAGTAACTGCTGCCCACCATCCAGTATATTTCCCTTAGTCGCCCCTTACGACACCCACGGGATGATATGGGGAGGTGCAATTACTACTAGAACTTACTATATATTTAGGTAGGTGTATGTGCAACAGGTTTTTTCTAAAAAGCCACTAGATGTGCTAGCTTTCGATAGATGAGTCGCTTTTTAGTTTAAGCGCAAGTGGTTTTTTTTGTTATTGTGACAGAACAAGCTCGAAGCCCACCTAATGTTAAGCGGACTAACCTCTGCCTATAACAGATGCATTTCGTCACAGGTCACGAATTGCACTGCGCCCGTCACCTTGAGACATAGTTGTTAAGTCTCATGTGCCTGTAATTTCACTGGCTCTCAAGGACTGCTGCCGTAACACATCGTTAGGTGCTTGGCGACAGATTTTCTACCTGAGGGTGGTCGCAAGCCAGGCGGGCATTCGCATAATGCCCTTCCACCATGCGGTGAAGCTCAAGCCGGCGGTGGGGATCGAACCAGGGTACTGTGGCACGGCACTCCATAGCTATTACCGCTCGGCCATCATTGCTTCAAGGTAGGTGTATGTGGAACAGGTTTTTTCTAAAAAGCTTCTAGATGTGCTAGCTATCGATAGATTAGTCGCTTTTTAGTTTAAGTGCCAGTGGAATATGTTTTATTTTGTTATTGTGACAGAACAAGCTCGAGGCCCACCTGATGTTAAGCGGACTAACCTCTGCCTATAACAGATGCATTTTGTCACATGTCACGAATTGCACTGCACCCGTCACCTTGAGACATAGTTAATTCTCATGTGCCTGTTTCACTGGCTCTCAAGGACTGCTGCTGGAACACACCGTTAGGTGCTTGGCGACAGATTTTCTACTTGAGGGTGGTCGCTATCCAGGCGGGTATTTGGAAAATGCACTTCCACCATGCGGTGAAGCTCAAGCCCGCGGCGGGATTCGAACCATGGACCTGCTGCGCGGCAGTCTATAGACAATGCCACTGAGCCATCACTGCGTCAAAACTCATATATGTTCCTGAAGTGTCAAGTACGTGACACTATGTCTATTGAGCGTAGCGCATTTCGCCACTTGTGACGTAATGCATCTGTTATAGGCAGAGGTTACAACTTAACATTATGTGGGCCTCATGCGTGTTATGTGTGCGCCCTTAGTTGCCCTCTAATATAAAATGCTGATGCGGTGACGTCGGAGTTCCCGGGCGCCACGGCATAGGCTTCGGGTACCAAAATATTTATTAAAAAATTGATTCTTGAATGAATTCATTTTAGTTGTGTGTTCCGTCACAATAAAAAACTAGCAGGCTATAAATGTTTTTGATCATATTTGATTTGGTGTTTATTTTTGTGGTTACTTTTATCTAAAAGAAAAAACAAGCCCTACGAATGTTACTCTGCAATCCGTCTGTATGTATGTCCGTATGTAACAGGCAATTATCTCGTACTTTTCTTTAAACTTTCGTGAACTAAGCTCATGTTTCTAAATCCTAAACGGGTCTTTTCACGCACGAATAAATATCAAAACAATTATATTTTGACTAACCTCGACGTTTCGATCAAGTTGCATTGACCGTGGCCACGAGTAGACTGTAATTAGAAGTAGAATTATCTCGTAAACTGTTGAGTTACAACTACAACCTGAAGTCAAGGTATTTTATGTAGAATGTTAAAATAAATACAACATTTTTCATTTCTCTATCAAAAATAAAAATCAAGCCGATAATATTATATTATTTCTTACCCTTATTTGTGGGGTGTCATCGTCTAAAGATCATCACATATATCTTTAAATATAATTATAATCAATATCGCTTGCTAAACTTAAATCGTATTTACAAATTATTGGAGTAATATTTTTGTCCTGGGCGGGAATTGTTATTCAAAAAGACGAATAAATATTTTTAATCTTTAAAAATAAAGAAATTTCAAAGTTGTCAGTTACTCGTATACGCCATTTTTGTTTCAAAGTCTATCTCATAACGTAAATGACCTAGGAACCTATATTTTTCTACAAAATACCTTCACTGAAAATGCTGATTCATAATGTAGTTTTTAAGCTATCATACTTAAAATAAAAAAGCATATTTGTTATTTTCACGGATAATAAAAAATGCGGATCTAAAACAACAACTTAAACGCCTGACTCGGCCGGTTCCTTTTCAACAACAAACTGAGCAGGCTTTTTGAAGCGCTCGTGGCGTAGCTTCCTTACTTTTTGTATGTTATTAGATAGATAGATAGATAGATAGAAACACTTTATTGAAACACCTTATATATAAAAAATAGTTAAAACAGAAACACAATGCAAAATAAGGTAACAATTGGCGGTCTTATCGCTGAAAGCGATCTCTTCCAGACAACCATTTGAGGAAGAGACATAACTGAAGAGAACCAAGGGATGGCGTTTATCTAGATTATAATATAGTACTCACAATGACACATAATTTCTAAAATACTACAAACATTAAATTAGATAAAATAATATATATAAATATATCTAATATATACACGTATACAACATATATACATTTAAGTATACACAATAATAAATACATAAGCATATAAAATATTATATATATAATAAACATACATAATTACATACAACTTAATCAATAAACATAATATATAATATATAAATAATGAATGATGTTATCATTAGTATAAGACTCATATTAACAATGGAACAACGAATTTTAAAATTAAAATAAATAAATTATAGGGAGCTAACGAGTTTCAAGATAAAAGGCTTTCACACGCTCTTTAAAAACAGCTAGTGACTGAGCACGCTTAATTTCAAGAGGCAGTGCGTTCCATAGTCTAACGGCTTCAACAGTGAAGGAGTGATCATAAAACGAACTGTAGTTATTGTGACGGAACAAGCACCGGGCCCTCCTGATGTTAAACGGTAACCTTTGCCTATAACAGATGCGTTTTGTCACAAGTGACGAATTGCACAGCGCTCTGAGAAAGTAAAAAAAAGATCATGATTAAGAAGGCAATTTTGTAAAGAATATTAACACTTCTCGCCCGTAACAATGAGGTACTTACTTGTACACAGATTTCACATACCATGCATTTGCTTTGCCTTCACCAGTTCATCAATAACAAGGATGCATGTAAATTAAAAAAAAAACAGCAAACTTTCAAAACAAAAGCCATTGAACAAATTTCACATCGGCACCAAAACGAAAAATTCAAACGTCCCTCGAAAATTTCCCAAAAGCTTCACGTCGAAGTTTTCGTAGCGCATAAAGTGCATACGTTCGAACAAAATCGAGTCGAGCCAAAAACCAATTCTGCATAACTTGTTCTCCTGCTCAAAAACAATTAGACGAATCAATCTCTGAGCTGCAGACAGGATGTCATAGTGTATGTAACAGCTTGTAGGGAAACTTGAAATTGGTTTAAAGTTATGTGACATGAACCCTTTGAATTTACAGCGTAGTTAGATTGTTCTAGATAATGTTTTGATTATATCTTACTTTTAATTAAATCTCATTTGTTTTTTGTCACAGCGGCTGATAGAAAACACATAGGACCATAGGCTGGCGCTTACCTCTGCCAGAGAATTAGTATGGCCATTCATTCAACGGGGTAATGCTGTTAGCCTTTTGCGTACCCTACTCGTGGACAGTGTGACCTGAGCTCTGTTTTCTACTTATGATTGTCTTCTGGGAGGAAGCAGAGCTCACAATTTTTATTTCCTATTAATAAATCTTTATTAATAAGAAATATTATTATTAAATCTTGTTTGTATGTTATTCATTAAATTGTTTAAAATGTTCCTATTCCGGCCTGGCGATGTCGATCGATCGTACTTTTTCGCATGGTGGTAGGGCATTTTGCGAATGCCCGCCTGGCTAGCTACCAATCAAGTAGAAAATCTGTCGCCAAGCACCTAACGGTGTGTTCCGTCTGCTGTCCTTGAGAGCCAGTACTTCTAGGTTAGCCTGAACAACATCTTCGACCACATCATCACTTACCATCAGGTGAGATAGTGGTCAAAGGCTAACATATCAGGAATAAAAAAAAACTTATTATGACAAGGTAATCAATTCAGCTGCTGCTCTGACTGATGTGCAGTAGGCTACTATTTTGAATGAAACCTATCAATATGACGTTGTTTTTTTTTGCGTTTTGTTGGCGTATGCTGTGTTGCTCATACAATAATACATAGTGGAAATGTATCTAATTTCTAATCTATTTACTTAATGAGGTAAATACAACAGTAAACATGTTGTTTTACTATTTCCCCTCACAAGTAAAATCGATAACACTGATGCTAATATTTCAAAGTTGTACGCTTCCATTGTGTAACCTTCTATGCTTCCAATGTATAACCTTATATACTTCCAATATGTAACCTTATATGTTTCCATTGTGAAACCTTATTATGCTTCCAGTATGTAACCTTATATTCTTCCAGTGTACCTTATACGCTTACGAGTATGTTGTACTTCCTGATATACATAGAACGAGTATACCTCAGATGCACATCAAAGCTCTGATTCGGATGCCATGTTTGATTAATTAATGCTCATCCAGCCGGCGACGGGTGCGGGATTCCAAAGCGCATTTCGACTCGTCTTTGCCTGATATGTGTATTATGACTGTTCGTGTGTGGCGGAATCATATCCGAGGTTTTGTGATATAATATTTTTGTTTAATACTTATATTATTAAACAATAATATTATTTCACATTTTATAAATTCTCATAGAAATATCAATAGGGGAAAGTAATTTGATGAAGAGTACGACCCCAGGGCAAGATTAGCACCTTAGTGTCAGTAATTTTCTCCTTCACAATGTACTCGAAAGCCTTCGATTCTTTTTATTCATAGAAGTTTACGAAAAAGATTTTACCTCAAAATGGAACGGAATTCCAGTCGGTACCATAATAGTTCAAAAGTACCTATTATCGCAATATTGTGCGCATGGTACCGACTTTGACAAGTTATTTCACACATTTGAGTGTTGAAGTTGGTTCTATTTGGAGGAAAATTTTTTTTTCACTATTTTTAGTGGCTTTTACTACTTACGGGATCGATGACTATATCATCTAGAAAGGAAAACACTTTTTCAGTTATCAGAGTGTAACTCAAAAACGGCGGACCGATTTTGATAAAATTTTAATGGGACAATACGGAAAGCACCAGCTTTCAAAAAAAAGAACCATCAAAATCGGTTCACACGGACGAAAGTTATGAGGTAACAACATAAAAAAAATACAGTCGAAATGATAATCTCCTTCTTTTTTGAAGTCGGTTAAAAAGCGTCAAGTCTGTGTCTAAAAATCTGTGCTTCTGTTTCAGTATTTGTCATCTATAAAGAAGCCAAGAGGCCTGTGCTTCATTTGTTAAATGTTACATTCAACAATATGTACGAAACTTGATCAATTATGATAATTTGAACTCCAGAAATGATCTAATGTTTTTTTTTTTGTGTTATTGTGACGGAACTAGCTCGAGGCCCATCTGATCTTAAACGTACGTCTGCCTATAACAGATGCATTTCATCACAAGTCATGAATTGCACTGCGCCCGTCACTTTGAGCTCGTCTTCTTCTTCGCGCGGCAACTAGTGCCGGCGCGGACGCGCCTTCGGGCACGGTTGGCCCCTTTGCGCGGCTGTCAATCGCCGACTGTGCCTCACAGTCGGGTCGCTGGGTGCGTGTCATCGTATGATGACACCTTCGTCTCGTTCGGGGTATGTGGTAAGTCCGGTGTTCTTCTGCCTCCCTATTCGCCCTCAGCCCACCAGGTGGATCCCGCTGGTGGGAAGCCCAGTGAGCGAGTCGCTCGGGAGGCAAGATGATAGCGCGCCCAGGCCGGCCCTTGGGGCCTGGGCGTCGCGGCAGCGTCGGTGGTCCAGGATAGTGCTTCCTAGCGGCAGGAAAGAAGCTTGCCCACCCCCGCTAGCACTAGCGGGACGGGGTCAGCTCCCTCCCTGAGCGCCTGGAGCACGTCCTGGAGGATGCAGAGGGCGGACTCGATAATTTCAAGTTCCGCCGCCGTCCTTGTCTTCTTGTTGTCTGTCTCGCTCTCGCGTGGGAGCGAGACAGTTGCAGTCGGCTTCCTTGGTCGCGCGGAGGGTGGTGCACGTGGCGCACCCTCTGCGTGCTTGTCTTGGGTGGTTGCGGCTTGGGGTGGCGGTTGGGCGACTCCCTGTCCCTTGCCCTTCTTCTTCTTCTTCTTTTTCTTCTTCTTCGTCCCCTCCGGGTCGGTGCCACTGACTGGCGGGTCGATTGCGCCGGCCGTGAGGGACGTGGTGGCTGTCTTCTGTTCCTTCCGTTTCTTACCGGTGGCCATTGGTGAGTGCGTGGTTCCACGCTCACCTGTGGTAGGTGTTTTGTGTGGGGTGGTAATCGCCGTTGTGCCCGCGCGCTTGTTCCGGGCCTCCTCGCGGAACACAGCGCAGCGGGGGTTGTTGGCGGTGTGCGCTCCGCCACAGTTGGCACCCGTCGCTGGCTCATCAAGGGGTCTGGGGCAGTCGCGCGCAAAGTGCTCGCCCCCGCACCTTACGCACGCCTGCCGTCGGAAACAGTTGTGGGAGGAGTGCCTGAATGCCTGGCATCTGTGGCATTGAGCTGGGCCCCTCCTCCCACGCCAGTGTTCTAGTTTTACCCCGGGCATGCACAGAAGTTCGTCCACTTCGTATATGCCCGAGGTCAGGTTGTCCGTCCTCTTCATCTGCGCAAAGAAGATGCAGCCTGGTCTGCCTCTTCTTGCGGCGATCTTTTTGACGTGTTCGGCTTCATAGCCGAGCTCCTTTAGGTCTTCTTTGATTTCTTCCGGTTTGGTATCAACCGGAAGTCCTCGTATGGCTATCTTTAGGCTTCTCTCTTTGGGCAAGGAATACGAGAACCATGTCAGTTTGTCCCCCTCGGCCAGGTTAGAGAGGTAGGACTGAATGGCACGGTACTCGTCTCCATCGGTTGGCGTGAAACGTACGCCCTTATTATAAGGGCGGACGGACGGTGGTCTGCCGAGCTTCTCTTTCAGCGCGCGGAAGTGCCTGCTGCTGTTAGTGAAGCTCTCGATAATGATAGGTGGGTATCGTTCCTTCTTCTTTGTCTCGTCCGGTAGGTTGATGGCAGTGGTGGCCATCACTGGGGTGGCAGTCAGTGTATTGTCCGCCCACTCGTTTGATGCCTGAGCGGGTGGGCGGGGGTTTGTAGCTGTTGTGGTCATCGGTGCCGCGGCCGGGACACGGACGTACGCAGCCGTGGTTACGGCGGCATAAGTCGGTTGCGTCCGGCCTGCGATGTCAGACGTAGGCGGGGCCGCGTCGCGGCGGGGGTCGCGGGGATGGGGCGTGGGTCGCTCGGAGCCGAGGGCACGAGCGCACGCTCGCTTCTGGTCGTCATCGGTGGCCTCGTCACCGCGCTTGCGGCGCAGGCCAGGGGGTGGGTCTTCCATGGTAGGTGGCACTGAAGGCGGGGATGGTGATTCGGAGGAGATAAGTGAGATGAGCGAGCTCACTGAGACGTTTTCGTCCAGCGGCTCAGCTCGCCACTTTTGAATTTCCCGTCGGGCGGCTTCGGCGGTGCTTTGCAACGAGAGCCGGAACTGGCGGAAATTTTCCGCGTCCTTTTCGGCCGTGTCGATGGGGACCCTCCGTTTTGACAGGGATCTGTCTCGAGCGGAGGGTTTGGATGACCGAGGCTTCCGGGGGGCGTCAGGGCAGTTGCTGCTGGAAGCAGCGTGCTCTTGACGCTTTCCGGAGCTCATCTTCGGGGGTGCTGTGCGTCGCGTGTACCCAAAAACTAGCGCGGCTAGTTTGGCTGTCGTCGAGGGCTAAGGCAGTCTCCTCCCTCTACATCGAGGGGTGGAGTTCGGAGGGCGTTTTCTATAAAACACCCCCGAGTTCCGCAGTTAACTTGTTGGGTTCCGAACGCGAGTAAAAAGCTCTAGCGCAGAGCACGACTTTCCGTCACTTTGAGACATAGTTGTTAAGTCTTAAGTGCCTGTAATTTCACTGGCTCTCAAGGACAGCTGCCGGAACACACCATTAGGTGCTTGGGGGCAGATTTTCTACTTGAGGGTGGTCGCTAGCCAGGCGAGCAAATATGCGGCGGGATTCGAACCATGGACCTGCTGCGCGGCAGTCCATAGCCAATGCCACTGAGCCATCACTGCTTTAATATCGCAAGATGCGCACGTCAACTTATGGTTATGTGTAAATTAGTACCTAACCCAAAAAAAATACGTTTCTTGTAGAACTTGCTGAGAATTATTTAGTCTAATAGTTATTCTTCTACACAATTAGTTAGTTTCGATTCCACACTTCTCTAAAACTCTCCGATACATTCGGTAATCAAATACTCGTGACGTAAGACGCTGCTCACACCGACTTCCAAAAAAGAAGGAGGTACTCGATTGGGTTGTAAGTTTGATTTGACTGTAATATTAATTGAATGGTATTTTAAGCGAGTGGAAGTTCTTGAAAAGAGTGAAAAAAAGATTTATAAATGGAGCAGATTTCCGACACTGACAAGATAAAATTACTTGTAGAAGTCGGATCCTGGTAATGTGAGTTTTGAATCAGCAAGGTAGTGATTTCAACAAGTTATTTTTACTTTTTCAAATTATTGGAGCAGAACAGTTTATGCCTCGGGCTTAAATGGAACCCTAAAGGTATTTTTACATATCTGTGTTCTTTTTTAATATTGTTCCCCTTGTTGCATAATCTGCTGCTGATTTTTGCGTCAAATATTATGGTTGGACTGCCACTTCTATTAGAAAATTTAATCTTTTCTTTATTAATTTTAACGAACAGATCTTTAAATATATTATAATATATTCCTTATATTTTATGTTTATATTCGCAACGGGTATATTCGCGCACTATTAAAAAATCAAAATATTAATATTTTGACTAACTCGAAATTGTGAATTCTTGTCATAAAAAACTGTTCTCGTTGCGATTCTACTTCACACGCGATTTAAAGAAAACTTACTATACATGCGCCATATTGGGGTGTAAAAATATTTTTCTTCCAAACCCATTGAGTGGGTATGGGGTACCAAAATGAAGGAACATACGAATCCATAAATCTTTTTTAATTAGTTTATACTTGTTTTGTTTTAGTGTAGTGCTGCTATCAGTAAAATAAATAATATAATAATTATATATTAATTATATAATATTTAATTATATTTAATATAATATAATTAAATATAATAAATGTTGAGTTTTTACGTCGAACCGATATTACATCCACGTTTAGTTCTATGGCATTTGTTCGGACCGATCAACTTAGCGGCAAGTTTCTGAACGCTCCCTAGGTAGTCGTCTACTTTTAGTCTATGGACAATTTGAGTGAAAAGAGTAGAAGTTGGTATTGTCGCTTTGTCTCTGGTTTAAAAAAACTGTAGTACTCTTGGACCATTTCGGATTTTTAAAACGATTTGTGAAAATTGATAACTAGCTCGTGGTAAAAATAAATTTGTTTGATTTGGTATTTTGTGATGGTGCCCGGATTATTGTTGTGACATCGGGATTTTGAAGAATCCCTCCCTCGTCACACGGAAAAAAAAGATTGTGTCAAATCAAGAATATATCTATTGGTCAAGACATTCCGTGTTTCATATATGGGGAAAACAATATATTCTTATGATTAGTAAATATTTGTCTTGTTAATAATTTTTCGTGCAAGTATTTATATACTTTAAATAAGATTATTATTTTCTTATTAAAAAAAAGTAGTCATGTCTCTGTCTAAGTAAATCATTGTTCTAATTTAGAGAATCTGAAATTCTCAAATTTAAAACAATCCTTACTTGAATAAATGAACTCATTCGTTCACTCATTCATTAGATTCTAATAAGAAAAAAAAATATTTTACTATTAAGTACATAAATAGTTCAGTTAAGATATTATTCTTACTTCTAGTAAAATATATTCTTCTGAGTATATATTTTAATTAGACCAACAACAGAGTTTTCTTCGTACAAAAAAAATACTTTTAGGTAAACAAAAAATCTTCTTATCTGAATATTGTAACTTATTTAAGTTAAGAAACCATAATTCTGGCTTCAACACGTACATGTTTTCATACGGAGATCAGTTTATATAGAACGAATAATTAATGTTCTCCGGTGAAGAATTTTCAGTTCTCAATTCAATATTAGGTGTTTTGCTGTAAGTAGTTTTGATCTTATTATTCTAATGGGTGTTTTACCCGAAAAAGTTGTATTGATTGATTCAAAAGAATTTGTATTTTGCACGAAGATCGAATTGTCTACGAATAGAATATCAGATTTCTTGACTCGACAATGGAATTTCACTTGAAGAAACCTCAGTTCTTGTTCAAAATAACTACATGTTTTACATTAAAATTTTAGTCGTCTTGGTAAAATAATAGTGCGTTGTATTGTAAGAAGTCTCATTACTTGGTTCAAATCATTACATGTTTCATACGGAAATTAGATAATATATTGATATGACTATCCATTTTCTAGCTTCAATAATAATGTATTTTAATAGAAGGAGTCTTAATTCTTGGTTCACTCTCTAAATGTTTCATACGGAGATCAGATTATATAGTGTGAAAAAAATAAATTATCTTGGTTCAATAATAGTGCGTTTTACTCGAAGGAGTCTCAGTTCTTGGTTCAACTCATAAAATTGTTTCATATGAAGATCAAGTAGTATTTTGTGAAAAATATCAATTATCTTGGTTCAATGATAGTGTATTTTACTATAAGAAGTCTCAGTTCTAAGTTCAACTCATGAATTGTTTCATACGGAGCTCAGATTTGTTTCATCTGAACTCCATATATATTGTACCTACAACATATTAACTATTTTAGTTTAATTATAGTGTTTTGATTCGAAGAAGTCTCAGTTAATATTATAATGCAAACTGTGAAATTGTTAATGAAGCACGCAGATTTCAAGCAAGATATCTACTACCTAGATAAGAACTTCTTTATTTGATACTGAAACTTCACTGAAATACAAATAAAACTAGCAATAACGTAAGGTTTTCATTAGTATGCAATGAGATATACCTACACAAAAACCTTTTATGAATAAAAAGAACTCGAATAAATTATGCTTTCATCATTGAAATACTGAATAAGAACAAGATAATTGATATTTTCTACTATATACAATAAGATATTCATATAAAACTTGTAGTTAGTCAACAAGAACAAAAACTCACTTACAGAAAATAAAGCCTGGTGCACTGTCCAGATCTTCCAATCTGATCTCCGCCTTTCAAGTCTGCAAATAACGTAGGTTAATAGTTAAGTGTAGTTCTAAAAGTGATCAACTAAAAATAATCATCGTAAAAATAAATAAAATACAATACATATTTTCTGTTGAAAATTATTTATTTATAAAATAAACTAAGAAGCATACAATATTATATTATCATTATCAAAAATATTGTACATAATTGTAACAATTATGTACTGCGCCCCGCGGTTAGAGCCCGCGTGGTGATGGATGATGATGAAAAGTATTCTATGTGTCAATCCAGTGCTTCATCTACCTCCATACCAAATTATATCAAAGTTGGTCCTACCTTTGAGCGTGAAGAAGTAATAAACATACAAACACACTTATAAACTTTCACCTTTATCTACCACCAAATAATATTATTTTTTTCTCATTATGATCAGCACCACATTTTATGTTATGTTAAATATAAAGTATGGTTGAACACTTTGCTTGTTGAGTCGGGCCTTTTCTTCACCTCCTCCAGTTTAGTTTGGATATCTCCAGGATCCTAAAAAAAAGAGCTACAGTGAAAATATTGCACAATCCATAAACTTTTTATAGATGATAGGCATATTTTGACCACAATCACATATTGTTGAGTGAGTGGTAAAATATACCAAATAGGTTAAACCTAAATAAAATTAGAACTGTCTTTCAAAGTCAGCTTCCAGAAGGCCCCGTTAGATGCTTATCACACATAAATCATCTAAACTGCAAGTTAGCGGTTAATCAGCGGTTAATCATTATTATAATCTATACAGAATCATGAAATATGATTAGGCACACTTTTAAAAGTTCTGTATACTAACTACTATATTACTATAAAATACTGACTCTATATATATATATATATATATATATTATATTATACTCGTAGTATGTAATAGAAAATTTGATGAGATATCCTAACATCATAAGAAAAACATATAATATAATATTTCTTAAATTGTTTAAATATGTGTTTTATACTTGATGAAATTATCTGAAAAACAATAACAAAGTTCACAATCTGCTCCAACGTGGAAAAACATCTACTCTTGTTTAGTCTTCCTCTTGGGGGTATTGAGTAGCGTAACACTGGTTTTTCATTGGTTAATTTTTGATCTGGAATGGAAAAAAACACATGTATATTCTTGAATGTAGGTTTATCTAACAAAAAAATCTATGTGTATATAGTGTAGAGAGGGTAGGTAAATATATATATATCGAAATTCATTCTGAATAACTAACGAGGAACAGACACATAAACAAACACAAACATACATTCGCATTTATAATAATAATAATATTTAAGGATTATTTACCAACATCATCATGCCTGCTGTTGATCTCTATCATAAAGAGTTATCTTTAATTCTATATATGAGTAGGTATGTAATACAATTATGTATTACGAACCTACCGTTCGTTAACTTGGCTGTACCAACTTAGTGTAACCACACAGCACGTTCCAGGCAGAGAAAATCTAGCAGCCTCTATGATGGATATTTTTGACTATCTACAGTTATTTATATAGTAAGGAACAAACTTACCTAAATGAACACAAGTTAAGTTGCTATCTCAAGCACAACTTGAACAAATATTCACTTTATAACACTATATTAAACAAAATTTACGAAAATACCATTGGCCATGCCACGGCGCGTGCACCTTTCGCTCACAACGCAAATAGTGTTGTGTGTAGCCAACATCGCCCTTATAAAGTCCCGAAACATATTCGTATCGTGATTATTACCAAATGAGCACATTCGAATAACTTGTCATTTAGGTTGACGATTTGTGTTAAATACAGCCAGTATTTGTAAGAAATAGATGATTACCTATGGCAGTATTATTACCGAGTCTGTACATATTTGAAGCAAAGACAAAATTGAAGTTAAAAAGGTTAATTGTGTGCGGTTTTATAATAACATTCCCCAACATATCACAACGCTCACAGAAGGAAAGTTCAAGATGCACGTGGAAAATAATTTTGATTAAGAAATCCTATTCCAGTTTGTGATTACATAACGACAAAAATGCTTGAACAATTCCTCTCCTCCTCTCCTCTGCCAAGCTATCACCTGTCACCTACGTAATTAAAAGAAATATTGTAATTATTTTATTATACAGTATGTAAAATATTGTTAAAAGACATTTAAATTAATGGTCCCGAGTTTCTTGCCCGTTGTTCTTGCAGTGGCTCTGTAAATTTTTTTGCTGAACGTGGCAAAAAAAATTACAGAGCCTTGTAGAATATTTCAATATTAAAATTTGTAAATGACCTTCATAAGAGCGTCGTAGATGCCTAAATTGAATCAATGATTTTGACTTTGACTTTGATTAAATATCATAACTTAACTTAATTTCTGATTCATCACAAGTTTAATTTTTGAGATAGACATCGTGAGTATTGTATAGGCACCCAAACTTAACAAATAGGTCCTCTAGGCCTTGGCCTTCGCCACTTATGGCGGTGAGTATGAACTGCCACGTGGGAGGTCCATGGGTTCCTGCAGCGGGTTTAAGATTCAGTGCATGGTGATAGAACATTTTACTAATGTTCACCTGGCTAGCTTTCAAACCACTTTGAATTAGGAAATGAGAAACCAAGACCTAAAGGTAATAATCGGACAGTTTTAAAACACAGCACCAGCCCTACTTCAGATAAGAATCAATATATTGGGGCACTAGCGGGGTTCAAACCCTGCCGCTTTGCCGTTGTACTATGAGTATATTAGACTCCCAGTCCATATTAGCTCAGTAACCTTATATTTTTCAAATAATAATTTACATATTTTATTCTTAATATGAATTGAAATAAGCTTATTCAGCATGCAATATTGCTTATAATGAATAGTATTCTTAGGTTCAGTAGTTTCCCCACACCAAGGGAGAACTAGACAAAACTAAAATATTGCAACACTAAATAAAATCGGGATCAGAGAAAACCATCTCAAACTAAAAACTGAGTACTTCGTCTGAAAATACACATTTTTAATGGAGAAATAGTTATTCTAGACTGGAAATTTGTCTTTTTACTTTAAAATTCATGGTTTTGATTGAAGAGCCAGTGAAGAAAACTGTTTTTTTTTTAATTATGTTTTTTTTTTTATTCCTGATATGGTATGGTGGGGTGTCGGGCTAAAATGTTACCCCCCCCCATATCTACCCTGGATGTCGTAAAAGGCGACAAAGGGTAACACACCAGAAGGTGGGCACCTTCTGAGGGATATATATCTTAAACTGCAATCCCCAAGCCGCCTGCCCAGCGTGGGGATTATGGCAAACCCTCTTTATGGGGGAGGCTTTGTTCAGTGGACAATCCGGCTGATACAGTATGATATATATCATTTACAAGTATGTAGATATTATATATTTGTTTTACTTCTATATTTAATGGTTCAAAACTCTATTCAGAAGGTGGGGGAAAAACAAAAGAAAAAAAACATTTCGAACGTTTGTGGGAAGGACTAGCAAAAGTCAACCCTAAGAGGTTGTTAGCATTTTACCAATAATCCTGTATATTTGTAGACCAAAAACAAACATTTTAAGCCGAGATTGCTTTCCTTTATTGAAGATGAGTAACTTATGTTACAATCTATCACTTTGCATTGAAAACTTTAATATTCTTCATGTAAGATACCTTAGTCACTCTCTACAGTAGAGATATATTTTCTTGGTTTAACGTGGGATATAGTTTGATCTGTTAATCTAATATGTCTTAGCCTAAGAATATCGTATCAAATATCAATCAAGAACATGGTACTCTTAAGATCAGTATTCGTTTTCTGAAGTGAAGATGAATAACTTCAACAATTAACAATATATCACTATTCACTCCCAAACTTAAAATTCTTCATGTAATTTAAGTCATTCTCTGCAATTGAAATTTATTTTCTTGGTTAAATAAAGAGTACAGTTTTGTTGTGATGATAATGGCTCTTAACCTAAGAACAACGCATCAGTAATCAATCAAGGATGTTTTTTCTTTACTGAAAATGATTTACGTTAGCAATTGAGAATTATTCATTATTGACTTGAAAACTTTGAAATTCTTCATTTAATATAAATCACCTTTTGCAATCGAGATTTATTTTTTTAGTTATTAAATAAAATTGTTTTGCTTTAACACTAATATCTCTTTACCTAATAATACCGTAACAAATATTAATCAAGAATAAACGTTTAAGATCAAGACTTGTTTTCTTTACTGAAGATAAATTACTATAACAATTAAGAATATATGACTATTGGCTTGAAAACTTTAAATTCTTTTGGTTAGATAAGTTTCTGTCTATAATGGACATGTATTTTCTTGGTTCAATAAAATATATTGTTTTCCTGTTAATCGAAGATTCTTAACTAAAGAATACAATATCAAATAAATATTAAGAACAAATAAACCCAGATCAAGATTTGATTTCTTCACTAAAGACGAATAAATACAACAATTAACAATCAATTACTTTTGCTTTGACAACTTTAAAATTCTCTATCTAATATAACTCACTTCTGCAGTTGAGATATTTGTCTTGGTTATATCAAGTAAATAGTTTTGTTGTAAATCCAATGTATCTCAGAGTGACAATACAAATTCATAGATTAATAAAACAATATATGTCTCAGATTTAGATAACTGACATTTTTAAGAGGAGAATAATTTTCTTGCTCTGACATATGTATATCCTTGTCATTTACTTCTCTCAATTATTTTAAATGAACAAAAGAAATCTCTTGTATTAAGCCCATTGTTGTTGAAAGAACGGAAACATTTTCTTAATCCAATAAAACGTTTATTATTCTTGGATAAAATTTCAGATTTCTTACGCTAACTCCGTACGTAATCAGAATAAGAATTCATAAAATATTTCATTCAAAAAGATAGTATTTTCTATAGTTAAGAGCAAAAATATCTCTGACCAATAGTTATACTCTTGATGTAAAAATATATGGTGAGAATAATATTATTTATCTTGGAGAAAATGACCTTACTTCACTCAAGATATTATTTTTATTTGAAGTAAATATATACTTGAGATTAAACATTACTCCTGAGAATAATATTATTCTTGGATTGACACTTTGTCAGGACCCATTTTTTTCCGTGCATACCCCAAGCGTAAGTATTGTTATACATTGTTGGCCAATAATGAATTAGTAGGAAAGCGCTAGGGTTATTAGGGATCATCAACGCAATAAGAAAGAATCAAAAGTTGTATGTAAGTTTCATGTATTTTATTGTTTTCAGCCCCGTGGATCACGGGCAAAAGTTAAGGATTCAAAACAGGTTGTCTAGATAGAAGACTCTGCGTACAATGCCTATCTGGGCAATCTGGAATCTTAACAGCATTGAATATTGTGATTCCTACAAATGTAAAGCGTTTCGTATGTATCCGATAGCCTGCAATTTTTCGATTATAGTGAAATTAATTGAACGCGTTTAGTTGAGTCTAACGTTGGAAATCGAGTGTTTAGAAGTGTATATTTTCAGGAACTAGGAATAATTCAAATTGATCTCCGTCAAACGCTTGAATTGATCGTGTTCAGATTCGCCAATAAAACCCGGCCAATATGATTTCTATACATGACATGACCGTGAATGAAAACTTGATGGTAACTTGGTAAAAGTGCAAACCTTACGAGTCCAATCATCAGTAATAAAAAAAAACTTGATTATGATCACCAATACATGGACGAATATTATTGGACTATCATTTGATGTAATGCGTTTTACCTTGTTATGTAAAGTAATATATTTAATTCTTGAAGTAACTCAGCGTTTGGGTATTGGAGCAAAGAACGCTAGTAGACATTGAAAAACGTCTCAAATAACAAAATAAAACAATCTCATAACGGAAACAACAATTTTATCAAGCTCAAACAATGCTACTGAAACAGAAGTACAAAGTCCACTTCAAATCCAATAACAGGCAAGCGCAGAGAAAGCATGATGCACATTTTCGCGTCGGCAAATGCAATTATGCTCACCCTTGCCTCCAAAGGTACATCTATGTATATGTATGTAAAGCAATCCGTTTGTACGTCTGTATGTCTTAATTAAGCGAATGCGTCTTTAGTGCGGCTGCATATGGCTCGACATCCGGCTTTTAGAATGCAATTGCGGGGATTGCTGAAACCGCTCGCATGCCGTGACTAAGTTGAGTGAGTTTTGAAGTCACCGCCTTTGGAGTCAGTGACTTTCCGAGTCAATAACTTTACAGCAGTTTTTTTTTTATTTTTATGCTTGATATGTTAGCCTTTGACCACTATCTTACCTGATGGTAAGTGATGATGTGGTCGAAGATGTTGTTCAGGCTAACCTAGAAGTACTGGCTCTCAAGGACATCTGCCGGAACACACCGTTAGGTGCTTGGCGACAGATTTTCTACTTGAGGGTGGTAGCTAGCCAGGCGGCCATGCGCAAAATGCCCTACCACCATGCTATAACGACTGCCATCCTAAGACGACAACCGGGACCGACGGCTTAACGTGCCCTCCGAAGCACGAAAACGCTCAGTAGTAATGTTACTAGCGGTCACCCATCCAACTCATGACCGCGGGCGACGTTGCTTAACTTTGCTGATCTATATACGGATTATGCTAGAAATTATGTAACTTTGTGTCCTATGCTCAATTTGAACTACTTACTACAGTTTAAATCCAACGATTGTCTCGTTAGTGTGTTACAAAGCGCCACGTAGCATTGAAATCTCGCGTTTTAGTCCTAGTTTTAATCATGCGTTAGACAAAACTTTGTGTTAACACTTATACTCACATATTTAAGCATGGTTTTTTTAACTAATAATTCGTTGGTTCGATCCCCCGGTTACGCACCGGTGGCTTTTTGGTACGCGATAAAGCTGTTTTTTTTTATAATAAATAGATTTAGGCGTTACTTTGCGGAAATCCATATTCAATAATAACAAATATTTTTAAAATATTTTATGAAAACATCAATTTAATATTTTAATAAAACACTTAAAATATACAAAAATATATCTAGTGACAATTCCGCCTAATTTTCATGTTAAGCCGATGTGATGTCACAAACGCCACGCAGGCAAACTGGAAGAATTCTCTTCTCTACGAGCGCACGATCGAGAAATTCTCATTTCTCATTCATTCCTCGATCGTGCGCTCGTAGAGTCAAGACCTCCTGAGGATGCTTCGTGTAGGTAGAATCGAAACGCGTCGAAAATTCTTCCGATTTGGCTGCGTGGCGTTTGTGACGTCACGTCGGCTTATCAGGAAAATTAGGCGGAATTGTCACTAGATATATTTTTGTATTTTTCAAGTGTTTTATTAAAATATTAATTTGATGTTTTCATAAAATATTTCAAAAATATTTGTTATTACTGTATTTTTTAGTTTTATTTGACGTGTTTTTCTGAAAAAGGAATTTTCAGTATCAGTCTGGAATCTGGAAGTTTGCACGATAGATGGCAGCAAGCTTGTACTCTATTATTGCATGGTAACAAACGAAACGAGGGTATTTAGGTACCTCTACCTAAGCCTTTAGGGGAATATAGTCATGACGATGATTCCGATGTAGTATTGATGACGACATATTTTAATTACACCTTCGCACCAATGATCACGCTTCTAAAAGTCTAAGCTCATATGATATATATACCTACATATACATAGCATTAGAAAAATACATCTTGGTAGCATTAGTCATGAAGTATAGAACACAATATTTGCCCTGATGAAAGTAAAAAAAATCTAGTGCTATTAGTTACGTGTTTTAAGGTTGAACTGGCCCGTCAGTTCTCCATACAAACGCCGTACGGTGATCACTCCCTTATTTGAGATTTTAGGCCCAGATTTAAGCATAATAACTATACTACATAATTGAACTCGTCATTATCTACGTATGTATCGTAACGAAATTAAAAAAAAATAATAATATGAAAGTTATAATTCTTGAAAACTTCACCTATATGAAAATGTTTCGAGGCTCATAACTCTCAAGTTATTTTTTGTTTTTTATATTTTACTATACAAACCTAGATAATGACGAGTTCAATCGATATTATGCTTATTTCTGGACCTAAAATCTCAAATAAGGGAGTGATCACCATACGGCGTTTGTTTGGAGAACTGACCGGCTAGTTCACCCTTAACTATTCGAACTAGAAATAAACGGCTATTCTCTTTACCTGCTACCTAGGAAGTGTGGTTGTTTCTTTTCTATTTTTTTGCCCCAGGGTGGATAAGTAAAATCAGCATTTCTACCTTTTCACCAAGCTATACCACCTGGTAGGTAGAAGTGGGTTTTTTTTCCACTCGTCCATAACAGTATGTCTCATGTTTCGCAGAGTAATTAAATGAATTAAGATAACGCTGACTAATTGATTCCACGTGGATTTCTCAGTAAAATAATAACTCAAATAAACAGTAACTCGTTAATCAAGAACAGGCATCTTATTGAGACATCTGGCTTTTAAATTGAGTTACAAATTAAATTTAGAATTGAGTTAAGTGAAACCATCGTCTGCAAAACAAAGGTCCATAATTTTTTATCTGTATCAGCTGTATTGTCCATTGCTGAATACAACCTCCATTAAGCGGGGTTTTGCCATAATCCTCACGCTTGGCAGGCGTCTTGGAGATCGCAGTTTAAGCTAACAGTCCCCAGAATGCGCTGCTGCCTACATCCCGGTATTTTACCTTTAGTCGCCTTTTACGACACCCACAGGTAGCATTGGGGGGTGACGTTCTAGCCAGGCACCCCACGGGCCATTTGATATCACATCGATATAATTAGGTACGCCGAAATTTCAAACGTTCTTATCCATAGAGCCATTTTGATTTTTCACATAGAAATTAGTTTCTTTTATGATAAGTTAGCCTTTGATGACAATCTCACGCACTGTTAAGTGATGATGCGGTCGAAGGTGGTTTAACATAAAATGGGAATTTTTCCGTCCTTAGCGTCTTCGATCACATCATCGGTTACTAATAGATCTTGGATAAATATTAAGTAAACCTAAATTAAACTTACCTGTTCTACTCTGATAATCCCGCACAGGACTATAATTTTGTCTTTGGGAAATTTGCCAATGTAATTCGCCAAGCAGGTGTTATTGCAAACATAACAATATTAAAATTATTAGGTTGCGTCATCATTTACAAGTTTAAAACCAATAGCAAAGTTGGTCTTGTTTGTAGTACAACGCAAGTTGAACTGTAGGTGTTGTTCCATCCCGATACGATGGTTGAAGAACGAGAGCATTAGAGTTATGAGTCATTGTGTCATGTTAGCTGGATTGGTTAGAGCATACCACTAAACAATTTAATTTTATTAAATAATTCGCCAAGATGGTGTTATTGCAAACATAACAATATTTATACGGTTGAATCATTATTTACAAGTTTAAAACCAATTGCAAAATTGGTCTTGTCGCTCCATCCCCATATGATGGTTGAAGAACGAGAGCATTAGAGTTATGAGTCAATGTGTCATGTTAGCTCGATTGGTTAGAGCGTACCTCTGAAAATTGTATTTTTTTAAAATAATTCGCCAAGCAGGCTTTATTGCAAACATAACAATATTAAAATTATACGGTTGAATCATCATTTACAAGTTTAAAACCAATTGCAAAATTGGTCTTGTTTTTAGACAACGCAAGTTGAACTATAGGTGTCGTTTCATCCCAATACGATGGTTGAAGAACGAGAGCATTAGAGTTATGAGTCATTGTGTCATGTTAGCTGGATTGGTTAGAGCATAACCCTAAAAATTGTAATTTTTTAAAATAATTCGCCAAGCAGGCGTTATTGAAAACATAACAATATTTATACGGTTGAATCATTATTTACAAGTTTAAAACCAATTGCAAAATTGGTCTTGTCGCTCCATCCCCATATGATGGTTGAAGAACGAGAGCATTAGAGTTATGAGTTATTGTGTCATGTTAGCTCAATTGGTTAGAGCATACCCCTGAAAATAGTAATTTTTTAAAATAATTCGCCAAGCAGGCGTTATTGCAAGAATAACAATATTTATACGGTTGAATCATTATTTACAAGTTTAAAACCAATTGCAAAATTGGTCTTGTCGCTCCATCCCCATATGATGGTTGAAGAACGAGAGCATTAGAGTTATGAGTCAATGTGTCATGTTAGCTCAATACGTTAGAGCATACCGGTCGGCATGCGCTAACTAATTGAACTAAAGGGGTGGATGGACGCGGGTTCAAATCCCGCACATGACTATATTTTTTCTCTCGTAAATTTGTAATTTTGTAATAAACTTACCTGATTTTGTGTGGTTAACGCGTCAAATGAAAACTGACACCCGAATTCAATTCAACAACGTAAAATATGAATGAAATAACATTCATGATTTGAAGGTGAAAACAGTATCCTAACTTCGTACTTGAACCAAAATTGTACACGATATTACAGGCCTTTCTACTAAAGAATGCGCGAACCCTACGTACTAATAGAGTTTAGTTTTAAAAAATACTACCCTCCCATGCGGTGTCGAATTACATTTTAAAAATGTTTGTACCATTACCCATACACAGATAAAGGGTACGGTCCAATTTGCGCAATTGGTACCAATCGGAGCTGTTCCGAATTGTCCGAAGAGCATCAGGCGTTTGCTCCGCTGATAGGTGACGTCTGGCGTCATTGCACCAGCTAACGGCCCCGTGGATGGGCATCGTTTGAGTACAATCGCAATTGTGCAAGCCGTTAAGACTGTTGCAATTCGGACCGCACCCATAATGTAGGTATATATCCTACAAATATGAATAAAAACAATCTTTTTTGGAGTGCGACTTTGTGAGTGAACAGGTAATGTTTGTGAGTGAACAGTACATAAATAAAGAACCGTATTATTTATTCATGTTGTAATAGATAATTTCAAGGAGGTACCGACCATCTGTTGAGCTTGGCCTACAACCTAAAAGGGTCTAACAGTGCCACTGACATTTTACTCATTGATGTAGTGTTATAGTCGGATTTATATGTTAATCCAGGACTTAATCTATCACAAAAACAATAGTTTAGGTCCTGGATTAACACACACAAACTTTCGCATTTATGTAATATTATAGTGAGACGAAAAAACTGAACTGATTATGCCTTGGTAGTTAGAGGTAGGCAAAAAAAGGCCAAATTATTACTATCAGAAAAAAATAACTCTTCCCTACGAGCGACAGGATTCGAACAAAGAACCTCCAGATTTCAGAGACAAGCTTTACGCCGCTTATACACAAACTAAAAAAAGTAACGCAATAAACCATAAATGCTAAAATATTGCAGGCGAATTATTACGGTCTGACCCCTCTAAATATACAGAATATTGGAAAAATGCTAACAACTTCTTGAGGTTGACTTCTGCTAGTCCTCACAAACATTTCGAGATTAAATTTTGTTAAATTTTTTTTATATTTATAGAATTTATATTTAAGGCACTAGCTGTACCTGCGACTTCGTTCGCGACTGCCGTACCTGCCGATTAATTATTCACTTATTATTGCTTTTTACTTTGGGTTTGAAAACTCCCGGGTTGTATTTTTCAGAAGACAGTAGTTAAGTTACTCAGAGAGTTCCTTGGGGGTTCGCACAATAAATGTTGAAGCAAAGTACTTTTTACGTTTCTTTGGAATTTCGATTTTAAAACGGCGTCTTTTTGCCGTTATAACGAATACATATAAGATTATGCACTTCCATAGCGTAGTCTCCAAAATGTATCCGGCAAAAGATAGATAGTTAAAAAAACTGATTGTGGCGAATGTTCCAGATTTTAGACTTTTAACTTAGCAAGCTTGCAAAACTAAATAAGGGTGCCGGGCTGCCCGTGGCGTGCTGGGCTCACTCGTCACTATTCTAAGAAAAAAAAGAATAATTGAAATCGGACAACGCGTTTATAAATTACAACTAAGTGTACATTTTGACTTTCATCCCCTTTCCTATGGGAACCGTGCTGAGTTTCGGGATATAAAGTATACAATAACCTTCTTCGTAGTACGAGCTCAAATCCTGTTAAGTTTCATTTAGTAGTTTTGGAGTGATGCGCGGCCGGCATATAGGCAGACAGACAAAAATTTTAAAAATAACAGTTTTGGCATCTGTGTCAGCTACATATTGCTCTCAAATGCTTTTTTCAAAATATCTGCCATTTACAGAATTGGATCTGTTACAGTTTTATTAAAAATAATAGATATAGATTTCTAGATTTCTAACCTTCCGAAAAAAAAACTCAACAAGCATCTCCAAATATTTATTAGAACTAGCCATCGAGCAAATAACTCTAAAGCTCGATGGGACTATCAGAAGTCAAACCTAAGAGGTTGTTAGCATTTTTCCAATAACCCTGTATAAAAAGTGCAGTTTGACTCATACTGCACTTTTATAATATTTTGCCCTAACACGGTTTTAATTGAATAAATTCCGCCAGACAAAGTGAAACGAAACAATTCGTACAACAGATGATGGATAACTGAATTATAATGGCTACTGTTATTAAATTCTTCCGCACAATTGGCACAACGAACGATGATTAGGGGAGTGTTTGGCGGAAGTAAGCTTGAATCGTAGGCCATAGCTTCACTGCCCGTTAGAAGGCTATTTTGCATGTACACCTGGCTAGCTATACCTACGTTAAACAGACAATTCTCAAAAGTCACCGAGCACTTGTAGGTAAGTTTCAGCGGCTTACCTTGGAGGTATTTTGGTTTTTACATTATCTCCAAAAAAGGAGTGTTATGTTTCCATGGCTCATGTATGTATGTGTGGGAGTTTAACCACCATAACTTCTAAACGGCTTAACCGATATTATTGTATGAGATATCCTTATATTCGTCTTGATAGCGCAAGTGACTACATAAAAAAATACAAAATGGCTACAATTTTAGACGCCATTATTGGGTGATAAAGATTTTTTTCTTGCAAATCCATCGAGTGGTGTATCAAATGACGAGCTTTAAAAAAGGATTTCATAAATATATATAACTTACAGTTTTAATTTCAGTAGAACGTTTAACAAAAACAAATAATTTGCAGTCGGGTTTCTTTTACTCTTTTAATAATTTTTTACTTTTAGGCATATTTTTTTTTTTTTTTTTTTTTTTTTTTTATATATTTATTTAAATCATTTACAAAAACAAAACAAAAATAAGCATACCAAAAATCACAGAGATTTGTCCGGTATGCGTACAAAAGTCGAGTTGTTGACAAATAACATAACATTACACAAATGCATAACAATAACAAGTGAACTATGATCACACATAAGTCGCATCATAAACGCTAATGCGGAAGGGACAACCATACTGGTTTTATTTCGTCGAGCAGTAAAAGACGACTCGAGCCGATAACAAAACTTGTTCTTCTACTGCCCAGTGAGTCATCTACAGGATGTTCAAAAGGTGTGATTTTAGTTTATCCTTAATATTGTTCCTCGTAATACTGTTTTTGTAACTTACATCGATATCATTTAATAGACGAGGAATTAGATAGCGTGTTGTTCGTTTACCATATGTATTACTGGATGTTATTGTATATAATTGTTCATCAGTAATTTTTCTAGTGGTTATATTGTGAGAAATTTTTTGTTGTATATCTAAATTGAAATATTGTTCTTTAAGAAGGTAGTAAATAATTTTTTTATGTACTGGTAGAATTTTGCAGTGCCGAAAGAGATCGTAATATTCATTCGCTTTATGTTGTTCTTTAATCGCGGGTGAAACAATTTTTTTTAATATTCTAATTTGGATATTCTGAATTTTATCAAGGTAGGTCTTGAACGTTCTGCCATAGCTGGTGATGCCATAGCTTATGATGGAATCTGCCAGCGTATTGTATAAAAGTAATAATATTTTATACGGTATTCTACCTCTGATTATATTTAAAAATGCTCTGAGTTTATCACATACACTAATAACGTGCGGGTACCAGTTAAAATAACTATCGATCACTAATCCTAAGTAAGTATGCTTTCCGACTGTTTCGATAACTGGACAGCTGCAATTTTGTACTTTTTGATGGAAACATATATGGCTATGTGCCTTAAGTATTTTATTAGTGTCGAAGGCGTATTTAAGGTAGGGTGAGCGAATGTGCAATAATTTGGTTTTATCAGCATTTAGAACAAGCCTGTTGTCATGACACCATTTGCTTAGGCGGTCGAAATCGTATTGAATTTTCTCTCGTGCTCTTTCAATATTCCTATCAGCAATAACCAAACATGTATCATCCGCGTATTGATAAGATGTGCAATGTCTCAGTACATTGTTCATGTCATTGACATAAGAAATAAAGTGAAGAGGGCCGATCACCGATCCTTGAGCTGTTCCCTCAGTGACTGGTAGGACCTCACTCGTCGCATTTCCCAATTTAACGAAGTAGGACCTATTTTTGAGGTAATCTTCACACCATTTTAATATCGGACCCCTGATTCCAGAATCTTCAAGTTTTAAAAGCAGATGTTCATGATCTAGGGTGTCAAAGGCACGCGAAAAATCGATGAATAGGACTAGGACATGTCTGCGCTTGTCTAGGTGATTATTGACTTCATCACTGAATTTGGAAAGCAGCAGAGATGTACTTTTAAGTGGCTGGAAACCATACTGGTTACTACTAATAATTTGATTATCGTGGTAAAACAAATGAATTTGATCACTTATGTACCTTTCAACAATTTTATCTATAGAAGATAGGAGGGAAATTGGCCGATAATTCGACACGTCATTCAGTTTGCCTTTCTTATAAATAGGTCTCACACAACTTTGCTTTAATTCATTCGGGTATTTTCCGGCTGTGAGACTGGTGTTAATCAAATGCGCAATAGAAGCGGATATATGTTTGGCGATGTTTTTCACATCAACAATTTTAATGCCGTCGCCACCTGGTGCTTTCCTACCATTCAGTCTGGAAATTATCTTTTCAATGCTTATGGGTGTCGCTTTTTTAAAGTGTAAAGTGACATTAGCAGATTTTTTATATTCGTTGGCATCCAGAAGTTTAATCGGACATGAAGGAAGAATTGCCTTAACTGCATCACGGAATTCTGTTGCGAATTTATTAGCAATAACTTCATGAGCCTGTTTACTGGAATCAAAAGCTTCCGAAATTATATCCTCTATCGACCTACTGACCCTGCCACACATTTTGTTTACAATTTGCCAGAGTTTTCGAGGGTTTTTTACATTAGCATTTATTTCGCTGTAATAGTAGTTATTCCTACTTTTTTCGAGTATCTTATGAATTTTATTTCTAATTTTGTTGTACTCTAATCGAAGGCAACTGTTTGATGAATCTTTTTTCCAGCTATTGAACAAGGCATCCCTCCTATCAGCCATTTTTAGCATATATTGCCGCACCCAAGGTTGTTTGGTGAGTTTGTTAGTGTGATGCGATTTATATTTTAGAGATTTGTTATAAGCAGAGGTAAAACTAGTTTTTATAAATTTATAAATACTTTCTGGACACGAGGTGTGATATATTTAGCCTTTATACTTATTTGACAACGTGGAAAAATCTGGATGACCTTTTTCACCAAAAACTCTATCTCAAGCTATTACATACGTCCACCGTTGCACAAATGACTCCCATATTAGGTGGGATTTGCCATAATCTTCTCGCGTGGCAGGCATCTTGGGGATCGCAGTGTATAATGGCAGGTCTTCAGAAGGCACTGCTGCCCACCTTCCAGTATTTTTTTCTTCTTCTACAGTTGCGAATCCCACAAATATATGGGGGGTGCAATTCTATCCGGGCAACCTGAATATTACAATTCGTACAGTACTACAAAAAACTTCGCACAGCTTATAAGGTAGAAATACCAACGTTTTGCTAGATTAGTTGTTTTGCTGTCACCGCGAAATACCAATTCATACTACTGTTTCATGTTTTCCGGATTATAGCTATAACTCCACGTTTTGAGGATACGACGTCATAAAAAGCATTTAATCATTTGAGATTAAATTACAGCAAACTTTTATTGCACCAGTCGACACCTGTTTCTGGGATGACATGAATTTGTGAGGTATCCAGCTGCAGCAAAGTGCGCTTGTGTTTAATTTAAGTAAGCACAACAGTCAATTGTACTCGGATTCTCTCATATATGTAATTTGCCTTACTCCTATGACTAACCGACTGACATGGACATTGTCTATGGACTGCCGTGCAGCAGGTCCATGGTTCGAATCCCGCCGCGGGCTTGAGCTTCACCGCATGGTGGAAGGGCATTTTGGGAATGCCTGCCTGGCTAGCTACCACCTTCAAGTAGAAAATGTATCGTCAAGCACCTAACAGTGTGTTCCGGCAGCAGTCCTTGAGAGCAATTAAATTTCAGGCTCATGAGACCTAACAACTGTACGTCTCAGTGTGACGGGCACAGTGCAATTCGTCGTTGACGAAATGCATCTGTTATAGGCAGAGGTTAGTCCACTTAACATCAGGTGGGCCTCCGCTTGTTCCGTCACAATAACATAAAAGAAAATAAAAAATATTATATGATATTTTCCTGAGTTCCTGCCGTTCATGAACGACCTTCACGAATCCTATTCCAGAGAGAACCCATCGCGCTTTTTCAAGGATCGAAGAAGTGAACCTGACCACGATTAAACTCAACGTACCTAGAAATCACGTTGCATCTTTATTGCCAAAATCATTATGGAGCGGAACAGTGCAGAAAAATAACTATTTAAAATATCTTCGCTGTATAGAGTTTTACGGTACCACATTTTTAAGTGTGCAGGCGCTATCCATAAATCAAACAAAATGCAAACTTCCGCGAAAACCAATAAAACAGCTACAATAATTGAAAATGTAAAAATCAATGGGACAAACCATTTCCAATTCAAATAATGGTACAAGGCCAAGAGTGACAAACTTTAAGTTTGCCATAGGTAACAATTAGAACTATGAACAACTATACAGTTTACACTCTCTCTCAATCTCTCTCCGACAGTAAATCTACAATCGATGTATAGAAGAAGGAAAATCTCCCCGTTTTTAAAGTGTGTCTAAAAATACCAAGTAATCTTGTCCGAACCTGTCCAAGTTTTCGAGCACATAAACATAAGTTATCATCCCACGTCGACTCCTATTCGGAATCACTGCGCAATAACGGAAATATTCACGCGTGACTGCACATAGATTGTGGCACACAAGATCCAGTACCTTAGTTTACACACACTTAGTTTTTATATACTGTACCTGTAGGTACAGGTACATCTGTATCAGATATAAAAACTGATACAGATACTGATATAGTGAAGGAACCACTTTTCACTTAATAAAGTACAGTCTGTACATAATATACATACTATTGTAATGAACAGAACAGTACTTCGGCTCAAATTGGCTCCGATGTTTCCAGTCTGGTGGTCGCCTCAAGAATGGCCCACTCCTCCGCTCTTCACTTCGTGTCAACACTCGTTTTAGCGGGAAATCACTCGGCCAATAACAGAGCGTGTCGTATGTTTTATCCAATCAAATGGTGGCGCTACTGTCGCTTTGGTGTTGCCATTACCAACATCCGCAGTATTAAATATTTATTTCCGTTCAATAACATAATAATATCGAATGAAACATAACACTATGCAGTTTATAATAAACTTCCCACTAGATGAACATTGTAAGGTCTGGCTACATAACCGTCTTGCTCAGAGTACCGCGTTTCGTCTTTTTATATCTACAAGTTCGCCAAACCGTTGCAAGCCTCAATTTTATTAACATCTGGCCTAATTTACATGCTGGCAAGGAGTGAAGAGGAGTTGAAGCGCTCGTAGCGAAGTTTACTTAGCTGTTCTCAACCGATCAGCAAAGTTAAGCAACGTCGCGCGCGGTCATGAGTTGGATGGGTGACCGCTAGTGACATTACTACTGAGCGTGCACGTGCTTCGGAGGGCACGTTAAGCCGTCGGTCCCGGTTGTTGTCTTAGGATGGCAGTCGTTATAGTATGGTGGTTGGGCATTTTGCGAATGCCCGCCTGGATAGCTACCACCCTCAAGTAGAAAATCTGTCGCCAAGCACCTAACGGTGTGTTCCGGCAGTAGTCCTTGAGAGCCAGTGAATTTACAGGCACATGAGATTTTTTAAACTGTCACGGTCATTAACACTATACTTATTATAACTAACGGGATATTTACCGTGTTTTTGATTGTTTTTTATTTTACAGTGCCGAAATATCGAGAGCTCATAAACAATCAAAAACACGGTAAATATCCCGTTAGTTATAATAAGTATAGGCACATGAGACTTAACAACTATGTCTCAAGGTGATAGGCGCAGTGCAATTCGTGACTTGTGATGAAATGCACCTGTTATAGGCAGAGGTTAGTCCGCTTAACATCAGGTGGGCCTCGAGCTTGTTCCGTCACAATAACATAAATATTAGGTATATTTTGGGTTTCCTTTGTTTTGCTTTATCCGTTACATAATGTACTGTCTCTGTATCTATGAGGCATTCGGAACGATGCTGAAGAGTGTTTCGGGATTAGCATCCCAGGTATGCCGTCGGATACTAATCCTTGCAGTTGAGCAGTCAGCTCTAAGTGGCACTATTGCCAACTCGAATAGATCGATGTTTGACGTACCGAGTTAAAAAAGAGCTTTAGTTTTACTTACTACTATAAATTAATATTTTATTAAAACACTGAAAAAATATTTTTAAAAAAACTAGTGACAATTACGCCTAAAATTCCTGTTAAGCCGACGTGACGTCACAAACGCCACGCAGCCAAACCGGAAGAATTTTCGACGCGTTTAGATTCTACATGAAGCATCTTTCTGTCAGGAGGTCATGACTCTACGAGCGCACGATCGAGACTCTAGATATACTTTTTTATATTTTTTATGTGTTTTAATAAAATTTGATTTTTTTCTTAGAATATGTTTTTTAAAATATTTGTTATTATGAGAGGATATGGTATTTTAGGGTTTTAGGGTTACAGGCGAGCATTTGCAAAATGCCCTTCCACTGTTCAGTGAAGCTCAAGTCGGCGGCGGTGGGGATCAAACAATGGACTTGCGACTCGGCAGTTCATAGCTGTTACTGCTTGGATAATTTAATATTTAAAAAAAAATTACTTTAAAAGTACTGGCCACTATGAATTAAAGCTAAACCTGCATAGTGTTATTTTTTTTTTCACTCGAATGCTATGCCATTCTGAATTTAATAAAAAACAATGATATTTGATATTTGAGTTTCAATTGCTTTTATATTCAGCGTTAAACGTGAAACGAAAACTACAGCGAAAATCAGCTATATTCGAATACGAGCTCCGACGTGGAACTACACTGAGAAAAAACTAAAGTCAAAAGCGCCCTAATGACGGCCAATTTATATAGTATAAGGCGAAAAACAGACTAAAACGTAAATACGTACAAAAACACCTTCCGACTAGAAGGCGTTAACGAGGTCAGTGAAGGCGAATGTTTCTTTTCGTCTTCATTTAAAGTGTATTTCGTGGTCGTTCTTAAATATTGACTTTTCGATGAGGCTGATTAAGTCTTACCTTATAGTGATAATCACCGTATATAAACCGCCGTAAAAGTAAGGTATATTTTATGGTCAATACTGCAATTATTATCGTATAACAAGTTCAATTCTGAAAATACTTTACGGAAAGCGTTTTTGACGGTTGTGATCATTATAAAACATGGTACATTTTAATTGATTGGTGAAAATCATCTTAAGATATTTAAAGAATTTTGAATTCACTTACGTTAAATCAGTCGAGTAGCTCGATCTCGACCGGTTTCGCGACTTTCAGAGTCGCTACATCATGGAGTACGTACGCTCCCGTGCATGCGCGGACGCGGTCGGGAGCGTAAGTGAAATCGGATTCAAAATTCTTTAAATATGTGTACTACTTACGAAAGTTTTAATAAAATATCATCTTAAGAGTTGTGAATTCACCTTACGTAGTTACAATTCAACGGTAAAAGGTCAAATTTGATTTAAGCCTCTAAGTCGTTTTCTCAGTGTAACGCAGCAGAAGCTGTTCGTAATGTCACTGATGTGTTTGGAGACGATACGGTTAATGGACACACCGTTATTAGTTTACCGTTTTCGTTGTGGAGACTTTGATCTTAAGAATGAACCACGAGGAACACCAGTCACTAAGTTGAATAACGTTGAATTGAAGGTGAGGCTTTCAACCTTTTAAACCGAAACAGAAATGAAAGGATTTTGGTCCAAGTTACATTTGTTAAAAAGTAGATCTGGATTGATGATGGACTTTTTCCGCGAATTGGAAAACTTTGTCTTTACAACTGCCTTCACACAGTCCTGGTTCTCAGTTTTATCGGAATGGTCAGAAATTTAAGGATAGAATATTCAACGAGCACCTTGACTGAATAAATCTATTTCATACCACAAAAAAATTCCAATCGCCAACTTCATACTTTACCCGTAATCATGTTTGTACATGTTGGCAGGTACGTATTGACACGTACTTATTCATCGGCGGACAATTTCTTGTATGGCGTTTGTATGTATTGTTATAGACACTACTGGATAACACCACTAGGGTGTCATGTTTACAAGGTTTTTGTTTGGTAACCACATCACCTGCGATTAGTGATTTAATAATACAATTAATTTTTCACCTCACAGGCTAGGAAATTTGTATGTATCATGGGAAACCTGCGCGGCAAAGTGCTTTTTATCTGCAAGCGCTCGTAGCGAAGTTTGATTTGCCGTTTTTAACCGATCAGCTAAGTTAAGCAATGTCCGCCGCGGTCTTGAGTTGGATGGGTGACTGCTAGAGACATTACTGCTAAGCGCTTCCCAGGGCACGTTATGCTGTCGGTCCCGGTTGTTTACATTACAAATTACGGTGCTTACAATGTCAGTCGACATAGCATGATGGTAGGGCATTTTGCAAATGCCCGCCTGGCTAGCTACGGCCCTCATGGAGAAAATAGTACCCAATGGTGTGTTCCGGCAACTGTCCTTATGAGTAATTTTGCTGCCGGAAATTTTACTTTCATACCATTTTTGAAATTGCTATCACAATGTATAGGATGACATAATTGACGATGATAGGCCGTGGGCAGCCACGAGGCCGCGCGACTAATGCAAGTCTTTCAAGTGATACTATGCAGTTTAGTGATAGATACATTTCGAATGGTTGGTCAGTAAGACGGCCGCTGCCAAGTCGGTGTGAAAGAACGCTTACTGCCAAGAATTCGTAGATATTAACTTCAATACTATAACAGCCGACTCGTCCACTCCTGAACACAGCCTCCCCTATTAAGGGGGTATTTGCCATAATCCCCACGCTTGGCAGGCGGCTTGGGGATCGCAGTGTAAGATGGCAGTTCTTTAGAAGGTGCTGCTGCCCACCTTCCAGTATTTTTCCCTTAGTCGCCTCTTACGACACCCACGGGATGATATGGGGAGGTGCAATTCTAACCCGGCACCCCACGGGGAATTTCAAAGATTATATATTTTCACTTATGTTTGTTATTTCTCAAGCTACCGTCCCGCTCGATCTATAATACATAATTATGCGTGCATAGTTCCTTAGCAGCAAGATAACTAAAATAACACGCTGCTTCCAAAACCTCAAGGCTCTAAATTAAACACAACACAATTAGTTGCCCTTTCACATAATTGTACTGTCTACCAAAACAGACACGAACTATCAATATGCTAGTACATCTCTAATGTACTCATATAGTAATTAACACCGAGTAGATGTCTCGTCTCTAGAGAGCGTGTTTCATTAGACGTTATTAATTTTCAGTGGGGTGTTAACAACTTTATATAATTCTAACATGGTCCTTATTTTTATATGAATTAAGTTCAAAGTAGATTAGAGTTGATTCGGTAATATTTCGTGAAGATCAGTGACCATGTCAATATAACTGTATGTAGCACATGCATGGAGATAAACATTTTAGTATAGAATAAACATTGAAGTATATAACAGATGTTTAAATAATATCTCAAGAACTAGGTCGATATACTCCTAAGCACACCCTCTCATACACACACACCCCCTCGCACATATATATTTTGTACGTATAAGTTTTAGCCAAAGTGCAATGATCGCTAGTGAAGCAGTGATGGCTCAGCGGCATTGGCTATGGACTGCCGCGCAGCACGTCCATAGTTCTAATCCCGCCGCAGGTTTGAGCTTCACCGCATGGTGGAAAGGGCATTGTGCAAATGCACGCCTGGCTAGCTACCACCCTCAAGTAGAAAATCTATCGCCAAGCGAAGTGTGGCGTTGTGTGTGTGAAGAGTGAGAACTAATTCCGAGCTATTATATTATTTTTATTGAATTATAAAATCCCCTGGTAAAACTTGAGGTGCAAAAAAGTTTACCGGCATCTTGATACATAATGAAATAAGTATAATATGCATGTCAAAACAAAAATTAAAAATGTTATGTGTTGTTTCAGGTAATAGATGCCAAGTACTGAATAGGAAACTATACCAGTAAGGCAACACATGAGTAAGTAATTTTTATCGACTTTAAATAAGGATGAGGTATTGTATTATATACGCAATTTGTCTTTTTTTTATGTTTGTTACTTTAGAATTATTGACTGGGTGAACCGATTTTAATGATTATTTTTTTTTATTAGACGCTTGCCGTGTGGTCCCATTTAATTTTTTCAGGAGACCATTTCATTAAATTTGTTCTAACTGTTTTGAGTTACACTCCAATAACTGAAAAGTATTTTCTAATCTTGATGATATAATCATACACAGTAATCATAGACAGTGAAATCGATCCCATAAGTAGCAAGAGACACAAAAAACGGAACTGACTTCAACACTCAAATGTGTGTCATAATTAGTCGCAATAGGTACCATGCGCAAAATATTGTGATAATAGCTATTTTTGAACCATCATGGTGTGGTACTTAAACAGGTTGTTTCACACATTTGAGTATTGAAGTCTGTTTTTATGTCATGAATAAGCATTTCAGCGGCAGCCTTTAATTTTGTATAAGTGTTAAAAGACTTATGTAATATAACATTTCAAAAAGTTATAAATATTGTAAAAACAATTATTATATAGACATATAACTTTTATTGTAGCTTCTTTAAGGTTTTCGCGATTGGTACACATGTAAATTAAACATCTCTAGCGAATATATAATTTAAGCTAGGTTATGTACTTAGCCACAAACCCAAGGTTAAATATTTAAGAAGAAAGAAATTAGTAACACTTCTGTATATTTATCGAGCGCTCAAAGAGACTTCCTGATTAAGCTTAATGGAGAAGCAACACGCGTCGAAAATTCTTCGTATTGGTTTAAAACGTCACGTCTCGGCTTAGCAGGAAAATTAACATTTTATATATATTGAATGTTTTTCTCATATTTATAATAAATTAATGTTTACTTAAAAAAAACTTTTTTTTTATATTATTGTGAAGGAACAAGCACGAGGCCCACCTGATGTTAAGCGGACTAAACTCTGCCTATAACAGATGCATTTCGTCACAATTCACGAATTGCACTGCGCCCGTCACCTTTCGTTAAGTCTCGTGCTTGTAATTTCACTGGCTCTCAAGGACTGCTGCCGGAACAAACCGTTAGGTGCTTGGCGACAGATTTTCTACTTGAGGGTGGTCGCTAGACAGGCGGGCATTTGCAAAATGCCCTGCCACCATGCGAAGCTCACGGCGGGATTCTAATCATGTACCTGCAGCACGGCAGTCCATTGCCAATGCCACTGAGTCATCACTGCTCTAAAAAAAAATATTACTTGTTATTACGTTAATCTGGATTTCCGCCAAGTAACGCATAAATATATATCAATTAAAAGATAAAAGTATTCTAAAAACATTGAAATATCTGAAAATATTACAAAAGCTCGTGTAAGTCCACAGATTTTCTTTAAAACCGGGAAAAACCTCACCATTTCAAACATCGGCCGTTGAATTATTTAATTACCCTATTACCGTACCCCGTACTCGTAGCTACCCCTTCTTTCATTTCAGCCGAAGCCTGCAGCACCTGACAGAGGGTTCAATCATGAGATTTACGAGTAAGGTTGTCGCTTATAATAAAAGTACCCTCATTTTTATGCTCCGTCCGCATACAAGTCTCTGTACACGCTACTCGAACAACAAGAACCATAAATCCGACCTTTTGGCACAAAGCGGACGCTATTGAGGATATTAATATGCGGTCGTGCCGTGAATGGCCGGGTTTAGGTAGCCTTCGGGGCAATGTAACAGTGCTACAGGTTCACGGAAAATTAAACCTTTTACCTGTCTTTTTTTTATACCTGATAGGTTAGCATTTGACCACTATTTCACCTGATGGTAAGTGATGATGTGGTCGAAGATGTTGACCAGGCTAACCTAGAAGTATTGGCTCTCAAGGACAGCTGCTGAAACGCACCGTTAGGTGCTTGGTGACAGATTTTCACCAAGCACCTAACGGACCCTGAGATCTCACCTGCTTCTAGTTTGAAAGTTAAAACATTTAATAATTTATTTTTGTAATGACGCATGCTCCGTGTAACCACGACACGTAGGTCCTCTCCTAAGATTATAGTCATGAAAAATTATCCCGCACATTACAAAAAGTTTTCCTCTACGCTCGTAAAAAAAAAAGTTTCTTTTGTAAAAAAAACTGCATACAATAATCATCATTCTCGTCCGCAGCGTCTAAGGATCAACGACTCTGGTTTCATCATTTTCAGCCCGCCGACGTCCTCTGATGATTTTAGGCTCTTTGAATTCTACAATGAACGTCCCCACGACTTGCACAATGTTGTTGGCCCAAAAAAAACTGTTGTTGGAACTGCGCATTGTGACACAACAAAAAGCTTATTGATTTTAAACAAAGCTTGTTTCTTGCTTTTTGTAATTTTTGCAGTAACGCCTGTTAGTGTAAAGTGAGAAGGGTGCGTGCGAGGTTTAGTAAGAAAATTAATGAATTCGACGCTTCGTGTTCCCGTTTTCTCCCTACCATGTATTCATATACAGAACTATAGACAAAATTTATGGTTTACAAATTTTAGTCCCGAGCGCGAAACGAACCCTCCTTCCACTGTTTTGAAAATGTTGTGCTCAAATAATTTGTTTATGTCCTATCAGTTTCTTTTATACTAAAAACATTTAAAATTTGTCTAACTCTCCTCTGATCGTGGCAGCAAAACGGAATATTTTTTTACTGAGTTTCATGACCATATTTTCTTTATTAATGTTACGGGAATAAATTTAAAACTACAGCGAAACGAAAAAATGGAACCAAGAGTGCGTTTTAACCATATTCATCCGTGGGATCGGGACATATTCTTCCGTGGGATCAGAACATATTCATTCGTGGGATCGGAACATATTCGTCCAATATGAGCTTGACCATGGATAGCCGTTGAGTAACTAATTTGGTAGAGTTGTACTTCTGTAATGCTATTACATTTCATTGTTCCTGGACGGCTACTCGTGTCGGTTAACAGATGGTGACGGCTTCAGTATATTTCTTTGGAACTAGGAAAGGACTTGTTCGAGACATTGTTGTTTTTGACAAATTGTTTCATTCGAATTTATTTGCGTTGTTAATAATGAAAAGTATTTTTATGTACGTAGGTTTGTAATTAATTATTTGGTATATGATTTAAAACGATTGTATAATAAAGACAGTCACAATAAGCCATGACAAACTATATCTTGTTCCGTTTCTTATCAATGTATTAAGATTTAATGTTTTTGTGTATGTATCTACATACCTAAACTACTTTTAATCTGCACAAATCAGTCACGTCTAAGCATGGTGTGGTTGTGGGGCATTTTGCGACTGCCCGCTGGGATAGCTGGCTAGCTACCGCTCTCAAGTAGAAAGAAAATATGTGGCCAAGCTCTTAACGATGTATTCTAGCAACTATCATTGAGAGCCAGTAATTTTTTTTAGCCTGTTAGCTACTTCGATCGCATCATCATTAACCAAAAGGTGAGATTCTTGTTAAAGACTAGAAATAAACAAAAAAATAAACCTGTGTACCACCTTCGACCACATCATCACTTACCATCGGATGAGCTTGTAGTAAAAAAGCAAAATTTCGTAAATGTAAGGCATGGGTGCTAGGTGTGTGGTCATAGGCTAACCTATCAAGCATAAAAAAAACTCGGTGCGGAAATCCGGACGCGAGTTCGATCCCGCTCGAGGTTAAAGAAAAGTGTACCTACCTACTCTAATAAAAAAATAATGTAATTGTGTTTTAGCTTAGCAAGTGATGGTGCTTGTTATCATATTTAAAAACTATTTGTACTTGCGACTTCGTTCGCGATTGCCGTATCTGCAGACTAATTATTCACATTTGAACACTGTTTATCTCATATTAAGCAACGCTGTGGTCTGCGGTGAAGCACTCTTAGTAAAGCATAGCTCAGAAAGGAGCTTTTTACTTTGGGTTTGTAAACTCCCAGGTTGTATTTTCCAGAAGACAGTAGTTAAGTAACTCAGAGAGTTCCTTCGCGGTTCGCACAATAAATGTTGAAGCAAAGTACTTGGTGCGTTTCTTTGGAAATTCGATTTTAAAACGGCGTCTTTTGGCCGAGATTCTCCTTGTTTGGCGGTAGAACGATCTTCCATTGCGCAGTCTCCAAAATGTATCCGGCAAAGGATAGATAGATAAAAAAACTGATTGTGGCGAATGTTCCAGATTTTAGAGTTTTATTTTAGCAACGTTGCAAAACTAAATAAGGGTGCTGGGCTGCGCGTGGGGTGCCAGAATGCCCGTGGGGTGCCGCGCTGCCCGTGGGGTGTCGGATTTCCTATGAGATGCCGGGCTTTCTCGTCACTATACTAACAAAGAAAGAATAATTAAAATCGGACTACCCGTTAATAAATTACAACTAAGTGTACATTTTGACTTTCATCCCCTTTCCCGTGGGAACCGTACTGAATTTCGGGATGAAAAGTATATCTTCTTCGTAGTATGAACTCAAATCGCGTTAAGTTTCATTGAATTCTATTCAGTCGTTTTGGAGTGGTGTGCGGCCGGCATACAGACAGACAAAAATAAAAATAAATACAGATTTGGCATCAGTGTCAGCTACAGAGTGCTCACAATATTTTTTTTAAAATTATCTGCCATGTACAGAATTGGATCTGTAACAGTTTTATTTTGGGTATATATAGATAAAGATATCATGACGAGAGTTAATTAATTGTTTGAAGAAGGACTTCTTTCGATCAGATGTTGTCTGGTTGATGATGGTTAAATAATACTTTTAGAGAACAACTTTTGGCGCAGTCGAGCATTCCTCAACAGCCCAATGGTTGCGATAAAACTAGGGGAAGCGAGCTCGATTCCCGATCAAAACGAAAATATTTTCTTAGTATTCAAAAAGTAAAATTCTCATTTCAAATTTACAAAATCTTTTTCCCAAGGAAGTGCGATATAACTAAATACAACGATCGTTGATCGAGCGACGTAAAAGATCTGAACTCTTTAAAATTATAACCGCTACATGTCAAAAGACTCTCAGACAATGGCACTAAAACAATTTTCAGCGATACGTAGGCGTTCAGATACCTCGGCTTAACCTTTCGGAGATAATAACAAATATATTTAAAATATTTTGTGAAATCATCAAATTAATATTTTAATAAAACACTTAAAAAATACAAAAATATATCTAGTGACAATTCCGCTTAATTTTTCTGTTAAGCCGACGTGACGTCACAAACGCCACGCAGCCAAACCGGAAGAATTATCGACGCGTTTCGCTTCTACACGAAGCATCCTCAGGAGGTCTTGACTCTACGAGCGCACGATCGAGAATTTTTCTCGATCGTGCGAATTAAATATGGATTTCCGCAAAGTAACGCCTGAATCTATTGATTACCTTTCGGAGATATCTCTCGAGACTCGTTGATATGTAGGTGTATATGCTCACGAAATAACTAGCAGAAAGTTGCAGAGGCTAGTTACTAAGGTTACCTCTATAGGGTCAATTGTCAATTTGTCAGAGCCTTGACACATATTATATCTGAAACTTCTTCACAAGTTATCCCATTAATGGATAATAATAATTTTAAAAACTTTTAATTATATATCCTAGTTATGAAATGCCCGGGAATAGTGAAAGTCAAAGTCAAAATCATTTCTTTAACTTTGGTGTCTACGAAGTCTCTGAAGGTTAATTTTACTATAATAATATTTTACTGCTGCGTGCGGAAATACTACTGTCTGTATACAATTATCCTATCTGTGTATTAATGTTATTTGGCGACCAGTCGTTGTTGCAAACATAACTATATTAAAAGTGATCACCCTTCGATCTTTGTATGGAGAAGTAACCGCGGCCATTACACCCTTAATTTGCGGTCAACAGAAACTGTAAAAAAAACTAAACATCTGTCAACGCGGCTTGTAGGTATATTCATAAATCAATTCTTGTTTGCTAAATGGCTTTTCCAACGTAAGTTGTAAAGTGCGTGTTCCAAACAGCACTAAATAGTCCAACACAATCAGTCGATGTCACTCCCGGAACTGTACTCGAGTTTGAACAATAACGAGATGAAAATAAATTCAGCAACACCTGCATAAGATATTTATGCTTTGGCGCGCCAAACTCGTCTAAAGCGGAAAAGGAAATAAGTTGAAGTATATACATTTGGAGTATTACTATTTTTAACCGACTTCAAAAAAAGGAGGAGGTTTGCAATTCGAATATTTTTTTTTATGGTTGTTGTGGTGTAGGGTGGTTACCTCAGAACTTTTGACTGGGTGAACCGATTTTGATGTTACTTTTATATGAAACCTGATGCTTCCCGTGTGGTTTCATTCAAATTTCATCATAATCAGTCAAGCCGTTTTTTCGTTTCTAATAACTGAAAAGTATTTTCCTATCTTGATGATATAGTCTTTTACAGTGAATGCCAATCGATCCCGTAAGTAGCAATTTTTTTTAACCTGAAAGTGGAACCGACTTCAACTCTCAAAAGTGTGAAATAACTTGTCGAAGTCGATACCATGTGCACAATATTGAGATAATTGGAACTTTAAACTATCGTGGTACCGACTTCAAAAAGTTATTTCACACTTTTTGAAGTCGGTGATTGAGTGTTATAGTCGGTTCCATTTATAATTAAATAATAAATTATGATGCAAAAATATGTTGTAATAATCATATTATCTACGTCGTTGACTGTATTTTAACATTATTATTACTATATTACTGAATATAATAATTATTCTTTTATGGATATTTCCACCTTTGAAGAACACCTCGCTCTCTGAACACCATCGATTTGAATAAAAATGGAAATGGTCCGTCCGTCTGTTCGACCTTTAAAGATGATGTAAGGTGATGTTCATAGAGTACATATATATAATAAAATTAATAACAAAAAAACTTCAGATCCAAGGAATCCAATAAACGTGATTAATTAAATTACTTATTTTTCCTCTATCGTAAAAACGGTGAAACATATAAGTCCAATAACAAACCTTTAGCAACAAATAATAAAAGCTCGCCAAGTGCGGGTCAAACTCCCGCTAAAGATCAAGAACTGCATCAAAAAAACTAACGTTATTTTAGTACATCCGTGTTGGTACGGAACCCTCAGTGTATAATCCAGCTCGCACCTAACCGTTTTTAAATAACCCTAAATTTTGTCAATTTCAAAACAAAATAGTACAAAACAATAGAATGGGTAAATAACTGCCACTTGTCTCGTCGCTAATCCTCCTGCACTTACCTCCCACCTGACATCGTATGCACTCACAATAATGCGTAACATGCCTGAAATATTCGAACGCCAGTTCGATAATAAATCGAATCATACCACTGCTCTGTGCCAAGATCTAATTATAATACTCTTTGTTGTGTTGCGATGCCCGGCCTATCGATATAAAATCGGACGAATGAGTCGTCCATAATGAGCGTTCTATTATAGGCGTATTCATCTAGGGGATCGAAATGCTGAACTTTATTCGCGTCTGGTACATTTGTGTTTAATTATATTGTAAAAGTAGTATATTGTTTTCGTATCTGACCATATTTACTTATTAAGCGGATATGCTTAAGTGGATATGCAGTTTAAAGCTGTTATAACATATAATGTAACCGATTGACCGCTTCAAGCTACGACGACGATTTTGAAGCAATGATGGCCGAGCGTTATTACCTATGGACTGCCGTGCCGCAGTACCTGGTTCGATCTCCACCGCCGACTTGAGCTTCACCGCATGGTGTAAGGGCATTTTGCGATTGCCCGCCTAGCTAGGTACCCTCAAGTAGAAAATCTGTCGTCAAGCACCTAACAGTGTTTTCCGGCAGCAGTACTTGATAGCCAGTATAATTACAGGCACATGAGACTTAACAACTATGTCTCAAAATGCCGGGCGCAGTGCAATTCGTGACTTGTGAGGAAATGCATCTGTTATAGACAGAGGTTAGTCTGCTTAACATCAGGTGGGTCTCGAGCTTGTTCAGTCACAATATCATAACATAACAACAATTTTCCACTTATTTACATGGACGAGATTTTAGGAGCAGTAGCGACCGCACGGAGCGGTAAGCTGCAAGGCAAAATTTCACGTTACTGTCTAGTGAACGTACATGGAATGCTTTAGCAGTTGAAAATTACAGCTCATGCAGTCCGTAGGTATCAAGTAAGACATCTCGTACACTAAAAGTCTGATATAAATTTAGAAAGTATATAAGAAGAAATGTAGTAGTGATAAGGGTGTGCCGTGACGTGATTTGTATGTCAGAGAAGAAAAAACAAGAGAACGACCCCTGTCACTCTCTATAGCACCAATTACCAACCCCGCCTGAGAAACACGAAAAGCTTTCAACGTTATACACAAGTATTAGACGATAATGTAGCGACTTCATAGCACAATCTGTGTGTAAGCTCCTTCCGTAGGTTTGTTTCCTCACTCCGCACAAAAACTTCAACCGTGGCATGAACAGCAGTAGCCAGTGTGGATGGTTGGCCGCAGCATAGACAGGGTTATTGGTAAAATGCTAACAACCTCTTAGGGTTGACTTCTGCTAGTCCTAACAAACATATTGTGATATTTCTTGTTTTGATTAGTTTTTTTTTTGTGTTTTAATGCCTACTCCAAGCCAAGAGCGTCCGCCGCGGCAACACTGGACCGCGCCGTGCTCCCTTTGACTAGAGTTTTGAATATTTACATCGAGCAAAGTAATAAAAAATATGAAATATTGCATTACAGGCACAAGAGACTTTTGACATCAGTTAGTCCCCATTCTTATTCAGTCAAAAACATATAAAAAATACCAAATTTTTTTGATCTCTAAATGTTTCTTAGCACTAGCAGAAGTCAACCCTAAGAGGCTGTTAGCATTTTACCAATAACCCTGTATAATGTGCAGATAGCCCAATGGCTACAGAGACCCAGCCAATGCAGTATAACTGTGGCGAGCCTGTGCAGACAATGAACCACCTGCTGGAGTGTTCGCTGTGCCCGAGTACCTGCACAATGAGTGACCTCTTTGTAGCATCACCGGAAGCCATCGCCTGGCCGCACATCGGGCCTCTAATATTTAAAATATGAAGTAGAACCATTGACACGAATAGAGGAAGGCTGGAATTGAAGCACATACTTTAGTCTTATTCTTACATTTCACCAAGCTGGTTCAATAAACAATAAGATTACCTTATTTGGTGGGCCATACCACCAATTAGCGCGAGCAGAAGGGTAGGCGTGAGATTTAAAATATTGTGTATGGCACAGAGCAAGACATACCTGGGTCGAACCATTGAAGCGCTAGTAGTGAAGTTTGCTAAGCCGTTCTTAATAGATCAGGTAAATTAAGCAACGTCTGCCTTCGGTCCCGGTTGTTGACTTACGATGGCAACAACCGGGACCATTACTTCACTCACCACTTACACATACCATTATACCATGGCGATGATATCGTTATAGTATAATGGTAAGTAGGGCATTTTGCGAATGCCCGCACGGCTAGCTACCACCCTCAATATAAAATCTGTCGCCAAGCACCTAACGGTGTTTCCGGTAGCCTTGAGAGCCAGTAATTCTAGGTTAGCCTGAACAGCATCTTCGATCACATCATTACTTACCATCAGGTGACTGAGTCGTCATAGGCTTGCTTATCAGCCATAAAAAAAAAACAAATTAATCTCCGAAATATTGGAAAAAAAAATAATAGAATAATAGTAATAGTATAATAGTAGAATAATTTAGTATCTGAAACTACAGTAATAGTACACTATAAGTACGTACTTTAAATAAAATAATACAATAAGTAACTTACGATATCAATAAGTACAAATAGAACGTTGACAGGTGTCATTAGGTCGAACCTGTGTTACAGCTGTCAGCAACTTCCCGCTGTGAGGTGATATTCGACGAATCCATAATTTAACACATAAACAGCACACCATTATTAGCTTAACTGCTTGAAACATTAAACATATTTATAACGTAACAGGAACTTTAATAGGAAATAAAGGACAACCTCAGAGATAGGTTTCCCCAAAACCTGACAAATATAAATCTTCTAACGTATGCCCCGTGCTTGGAGAGACGCCATTAATATACAAGTATAGAAGAGCTTTTGTCTCTCTTGATATATCTCAAAGGCCTTTGACAAAGTTTGGCACAACAGTCTTGCTAATAACTTCCCATCAAATGTCTTATTTTTTTATGGAAATATCGATGCATGCTGCCCGAGCTTGATTTTTGTCCGATCAATCGGCAACTTAAGCCGAGGTACCCCAGGGACCGGTTCTTCCTGTAACTCTCTTGTGTCGGCTCAATTAACCTTTGGATTTATGTTCATACTTCAGTTATTAGAATAACCCTACTGATGTGCAACCTAATAATAAAAAACTTCGCAAAAGTTAGTGTGAAACATTTTGAACACGTGATGGGTTCTAAAGATCAAAAATGAGTACCTACAAAAGTCAATATGTCATAAATACATATTGATAACATAAGTATAATTTAATATTGTGGTTGGTAGCATTCAAATGCTCATAAATGTGAAGTTTGGATGTAGTGCCAAGTTCTGTTTCCTTTGATTTAGCACGTTGCGGACACAGTAGTGACTATTATTTCGAATATCAACGTTATTGGCACAGCATATGTGCACCAGTAGTCAATGAGATAATAGATGACTAACTTTGTCCAATTGTTAACGAGTTTTTTGTTTTTATGCCTGGTAGGTTAGCCTTTGACTACTATCTCACGTGATGGTAAGTGATGGTGTGATCGAAGATGTTGTTCAGGCTAACCTAAAAGTACTGGCTCTCAAGGTCAGCTGCCGGAACTCACCGTTAGGTGCTTGGCGACAGATTGTCTACTTGAGGGTGGTAGCTAGCCAGGCGGGCATTCGCAAAACCCCCACCACCATTCTATAACGACTGCCATCGTAAGACAACAACCGGTAGCGACGGCTTAGCGGAAGCGCTTAGTAGTAATGTCACTAGCGGTCACCCATCTAACTCATGACCGCGGCGGACGTTGCTTAACTTTGCTGAGAGGTTAAGAACGGCTAAGTAAACTTCGCTACGAGCGCTTCAGTTGGTGGTCTGTCTGACGTTTAGGATACTGTATCTGATGTTTAAGAGCTGCCTCTTTCATACAAACATACTTTGGATATATTTTAAATACCATATGCTACATTGTCTATGTATGTTCTTCTGCCTTATTTATACGCTTCTTGTTTGACGATTTTCCGTTTTAATAAACATTTTATATGTACATATTGAAGTAAGTATTCCAATAGAAGACATATCAAATTGTTTATTTTCAAAAAGGTACATATTTTTTTAAGAATATGGCCAACAGGTCCAGATAGATTTTATTAAAAACAAAGTGACATCTGCTCTATTACCGATAGGCCATAAAACCATATGGCAATCTTTTAGTCAAATAGATCACGTCATAGTCTATTTGTCATGATATGACAAATAGACAATTAATACAAACACGAAATGACACGGCATCATTTAGCGAAATGACCGGCCTCATCATTATGTGGCCAACTTTACTGTTGCCGCCGATATATTAACATTTTGTATTTCATTTTGTTTTTTATTCAGAATAATGTTTCCCATTCACTGAGCAATAAAATAACAAAAGCTAATCGCCCCGCATCGCGATATTTAACAATTAATTCGTGTCTATAATAAATAACCGGGCAGACGAGTAAATCGAGTGCCAATGTGTGGCTCAGAATAGACACGGAAGTCGACAGATTAAGCTCCAACGCACACAGTCATGATCACGTACTGTTATAGTCCGCGATCGTCAGTCAACTAGCGTCAGTCTTTTAACGTAAAATGTATATGACTTTGAGATTGTTCGGACGGCTGTACATATGACTGTACCGCTACCACTAGGTCCTTCATCGCCTGACTACTCTTTTTTTCTCTACCATTTTTGTTTAGTGATTGTGACGGATCAAGCTCGAGGCCCACCTCATTTTAAGCGGATTAACCTCTGCCTATAACAGATGCATTTCATCACAAGTCACGAATTGCACTGCGGCCGTCACTTTGTGATATAGTTAAGTTTCATGTGCCTGTATATAATTTCTCAAGGACAGATGCCGGAACACACCGTTAGGTGCTTGGCGACAGATTTTCTACTTGAGGGTGGTCGCTAGCCAGGCGGGCATTCGCAAAATGCCCTTCTACCATGCGGTGAAGCTCAAACCCGCGGCGGGATTTGAACCATGGATCTGCTGCGTGGCAGTCCATAGCCAATGCCATCACGGCTTCAAAATCTAGCAATTAATATTATTTCTCGACACGTCGTTACACTGGCTGTAAGGTTTCTAGTGAGTCTATGAAGTCCAGTCATTAACAACCAGTCACACATTTTCCTCTCGCTAAAATAATTATCAGCCACCAAATAACAGTGTTCCGTGGGGTGCCGGGCACGAAGAAGTTCACCTCCCCGTCTCTTTCCGTGGGTGTCGACTAAGAGGCGTCTAAGGATAAAATACCGGAGGGTGAGCAGCAGCGCCTTCCGAGGAACTGCTATCTTATACTGCGAACCCCAAGACTCCTGCTAACAGTGGGGATTATGGCAAATGGGGAGGCTATTTTGAGCAGTGGGCAATCCGGTTGATACAGTAAATTCAGATATCCAGATTTTCAAAGCCATTTGTGTCAGGGCGGTCACTTTGGCCATGTTGCCCCAGAATATAATTTTTTTATAATCACTAAATCGATTGGCACAAGTTACAATTCGTGTTCAGGAAAAAACATTTAATTTTGGTGGGGGAAAGTAGGTATTCCAGTAACGCACTATGCCCTTTCAATCAATATTTTCCTGGCAGTGTACGCTCCGCCTTATTGACAGTCACTACGCTGTAGTACGATACGAGGCATGCTCAGTGCACACGACGGCGCAGATGCACCGATGGTCTACCTACGTCATGTCTTGTCTGGGCTTCGGGCACATAAATATTTGACACATGATGACCGGCGGTGGCTGGGAATTAGCGTCTCGAGAGTTATTGAATTAGGGCTGCTTGTGCCGTGTTTCTTTTTTCACCTCGTTTCTTCTGTTCCGCTTATGGTAAAAGTTTGTCTTCTTTTGTGTTTGTTCTCTATTATTATTATATTCCTTTATCATAGTACAATAATAGAGTACCACCGGACTGTCCACAACTGATCTAGTGATGCAGCTGGCAGATAGGCACTGGCAAGTCCTTCACTTTTTAACCGACTTAAAAAAGGAGGAGGTACTCAAATGGATTCGACTTCAACACCGAAAAGTGTGAAATAACTTGTCAAAGTCTAGTGTACCATGCGCACAATATTGTGATAATAGGTACTTTTGAACTATCATGGCACGGACTTCAACAAGTTATTTCACACTTTTGGCTGTTAAAGTTGGTTCCATTTATAGATTAAAAAAAAATAATTCGAAAGTAGCAACATGGAAATGTGAGCATTGAGTGTTAGAATCAGTATGGTACCAATTTCACCAAATTGTCCTATATTTATCAGTGCTAGAAAACTTAATTATAAGCGCCCAAAGGGTAGACTGTTCACTCCAGAACCGAATTTCAATTGAAAGACGAATAACATTTTGTAGTTACCTCTGACACACACATTTGGTAAGCCTAATTTACATTCGGAGACGAGCAATTTGACTGATTAAGAAAGCTTTAGTGCTTTGTTTCAGCAACACTAAGCCAGACTTCGCTTTGAAACAGTTTATGTGTGATAGTGTAATGTTTTGAAGATGAGGGTAGTTCTTGAAATGATGTATTAGGTAGATAAACAATGCAACACTCGTTAAGCTGTGAAACTTAACGTTTGGATAGACCAATTAAATGATTGCTATGCTGTCCTATTACTCAGTCCTATTTATCAGGTCCACGGTTCGAATCCCGCCACGGGCTTGAGCTTCATTGCATGGTGGAAGGGCATTTAGCGAATGCCCGCCTGGCTAGCTACCACCATTAAGTAGAAAATATGTCTCCAAGCACCTAACTGTGTGTTTCGGCAGCTGTCCTTGAGAGCCAGTAATTCTAGGTTAAGCCTGTTAATACCTTCGACCACATCGTCACTTACCATCAGGTGAGATTGTGGTCAAAGGCTTATCAATCGGTAATAAAAACAAAATTGCTACACATCAACTCCATACATCCATCCATCCACACCCATTCTCGGGCTATCTTCTGCCGCTATGTTTAATGCTCTTAGAAGTCCATCTTAGACGTATTTGACTGGTCAAAAGTCTGCTCTGGCTTACATTATCTCACTTTTTACCGACTTTAAAAAAGGAGGAGGTACTCAATTCGACTGTAGTTTTTTAATGTTTATTACCTCAGAACTTTTGACTGGGTAAACCAATTTTAACTATTCTTTTTCAACACCCTTGCTCGTAAAGTGAGCTTTATTATATCGTTCTTAGGGCCATACACCGAACTATAACACCCTCGTGCATAATAATATTATACACTAGTGCGTAATAGAATTATTCCTACAAAGTTAAGTTAGTACCTAACTGCAAATTATATGCGAGTAAACAGAACATTTTTAATTTAACCGGGTAATACAGATTTGTAACATCAAAGAGGTTTATATATAATCAATCATCATACATTTCATCATTTTTGTATGTTGTTTGTATCGCATTGTGCAATATATATTTTTTAACCCTTGCAAGGCTGTTGAAAAAGTGCGTATGAAACTCGTGAGCAACTTGCTTATTATACACTCGGCTGATTTACGCCCTCGCCTACGGCTCGGGCTGCAACACACAGCGTCATATATAATGAGCAACTTAGCTCACTTCTATCATAATCTACTATTTTATTTGAAAGCTGATGCTTGCCGTTTAGGCCCATTTAAATTAAATAAAAATGGTCACAAGCCGTTTTTGAGTTACACCCCAATAACACTCTACTCTCACTTTAACACTCAAATGTGTGAAATAACTTGTCGAAGTCGGTATCATACGCACAATATTGTGATTATAGGTACTTTTAAACCATCATGGTACCGACTTCAACAAGTTATTTCACACATGTGAACACAATGTGTTGAAGTCGAAGTTTACGTTCAGACGTGATGAGACAGACAAGTCTGCTTGATGGTAAGCGTCACGCCTGTCTATTACAGTTGCAGTGACACCATCATCGTTCTTCAAGACTGTACTGCGGTCACCATTCAGATTTTATATATGTTTTTCTTTTTTTCTGTCTGGTTTGTCTATGAATTTCACTTGCTACAGTTGGCGATTACATCTAAACACGTGATTCACGTAAATATACCGCTATGAGTATATATAACGTTTTGTCCTACACACGTTAAAAATTACTTTGTAACATTTTAGTAATATTCAATTATAACAGCTCTATTCCCCAGACTGTATTGCTTTGTAGACCGGACTCCGACATAACCTTCTTAACAAATAACCTTCTCAACTCCACGTTTTGTATACATTTGCTAATACTCACTTTTCATTCATGGCCACTAAATTTCGTGTTCAAATGCCCGCAGAGATATCGGACGGTTATTTCATTGAATGAATAATACAATGTTCGGTTGTCTACTGAGCGGGCGTGTCGAGAATTCAGTAGCTTTTGGGTATTATGGACGAGATGTGCCTGAGAGTATGTCGTTGGTAGGGTTAAGTTATTATTTAGATACGGTCAGTGGTTAACTCGTTTTGAAAGGGCAACAAGGTAGTTATAGAAATTATCGTAGTAAACCCTTTGATTTTCCCGAGTGCAAGTATTGTACTATTTCTTTTTTTAATTGAGAATAGGTTCGCGTTTGACCACACCCTGCCTGATGTTAAGCATTGATGTGCTCTAAGATGGAGCATGCTTACCTAGAAGAAACCTATTTACTATTGAAAAATCACAAATATACGATAGGAAAAATTTAAGTCATGTGCGGGATTCGAACCCGCGTCCATCAACCCCTTGATCCGGGGTAATGCTCTAACCAATTGAGCTAACATGACATGACGTCATAACTCAAATCTTTCATATCGTTCTTGAACCATCGTATTGGGATGTAGCAACATCTATAGTACCACTTGCGTTGTACTACAAACATGACCAATTTTGCAAATGGTTTTATACTTGTAAATGATGACGCAACCTTATCATTTTAATATTAATAGGTTTGCAATAACGCCTGCTATGTGGATTACATTACAAAATCACAAATATACGATAGGAAAAATTTAAGTCATGTGCGGGATTCGAACCCACGTCCATTCTCCCCTTAAGCCGGGGTATGCTCTAACCAATTGAGCTAACATGACATGACTTCATAGCTCAAATCTTTCCTATCGTTCTTTAACCATCGTATTGGGATTCCTATCGTAGATTTGTGATTTTGTAATGTAATCCGCATAGCAGGCGTTATTGCAAACCTAACAATATTAAAAAAACTATTTACTCTTGATTTGAAGACACCCATATTGTATTCATCGGGAAATACTGAACACGGTAAGGAGTTCTACTCCTTCGCAGTACGCATGAGAAAAGTGGAAGCGAAACGCTTCGTACGAGTCCTGGGAATATCAACCATGTACGGATGGCGTCTCTCCGTTTGTCTGGACCTCCGATGGAAAAAGGGGAGGGCGGAACCAAGTCGTGCAGTTCTTGCGCACATTCACCGAAATGTATCCGGTAAAAGACCGATAGACAAGCGACTTTACGGCGGTGCTCGAGGCTTTGCAGCCGAGACTCAATCAGAAAGTCGCTGATTAACCTCTTGGCGCGTCTCTCAATCGACTCTAGTGCCTCAAGTTGGTGTTTGGCAGAGCCGTCCCAGAGGTGAGAGCAGTACTCAACACAGGACCTTATTTGCGCTTTGTACATAGTTAGCATCTGTTCCGGTGTGAAGTACCTTTGAGAGGATACCAAGTTTCTTTGCGGCTAACTGAACCTTTGACTCGATATACGAGCCAAAATTTTGAGTCGAGGATAGAGTGAGACCAAGCCAAGGAGATCTAGGTGGTAAGTACGGCTAACAATTCAGTTGAATTAACAATGGTTGGATGTATTACAGATACCTTTCTTAAACAATTCCAGTACAGGGGTTGAACTAAAAGGCAATAATGAAGCTACAGAGTGAGATACCTTTCTTACTACCATCATAGAAAAACATTGTGTATACGGCGCAGAGCATTTTAATTCCACACTGATGGGCGTACTTGAGTGCTTCACTTTTGTTACGAGTTGCGCGTTGTCCCTACGTTTATCTTCGTCATAACTAAGGCAATTATTTTAAGTTCTTATTTCAAACTGAAACACAACCCTTAAACCAGTATTACACTATCACATCGCCCTTATATTATGAAGGCGAAAGTTTGTGAGCGTGTTTGTATGTTTGTTATGCTCAAACGGCTGGACCAATTTTAATGAAATTTGCTATGGAGGTGGATGAGGTAGTGTATACTTTACATAGGATACTTTTCATCGTCATCATCTATCACCACGCGGGTGGAACAGCAGGGCGCAACTAGTATAGTAAGATAAGAAGCCGCAACGATCATTAAGATTTGATTGAACGACTAAGTAGGTATATTCTTAGATAAACTTAATCAATTTAAGATCCTTTCATAAGGTTTTAATCCAACTTTGCTAAAATCTTACTGATACCTCCAACCATTAAATTCAGTCCTAAAGAGGGTCCACTCCAGATCAGTTCGGCGATATGGCGTCATAACTTAAATAAATGTCTATTGCACTCGCTTAGAATCCATTTCTGAGCTTATCAAGGATCCAAGATGCGTATATTATTTTTGATAGTCTAAATGCCGTGGAATGTTCAAGGTAGATTAGGGCATAAAACGGACTAGCTTTGCTGACGAATACAGTAGAACTGCTTGCGACCTCGTCCGCATGGGATATGGTTAGATTTATGTGACAATTACTCAAAACAAGTCAATATCACCGTCCTACCATTCCTCCTCCTCGCTTTATTCTCCTTATTCCTGAGGGTCGGGATTACCCCGCTTCTGGAGTACTTTCGTCTTGATACTTATACCTGTCCTTGGCGTCATAGAGCGCGACGTGTCGATCGGAGTCCAAAGCAACTCCTTGGGCGCTTGCCATATATACCATAGTCATGAGCTGCTCCAGGATAGCACCTCTTTTCTAGCGATATGGCTGAAGGGCTGCCTACGTAGGCAATATTGGAAAGGGTCTTTATATTGAGCTCACTAAGAATAGAGACGCTCGTGCGGAATGTTGTCTAAGGAATCCGCAACATCTCAAATCTTTATTATATTTTAACCTCCAGCACCACATCTCAAATGCATCTCATGTCTCTATCCGCCTTCTTCAGTGTCCATGTCTCTACACCATAGCTGAATATGGAGAAGACCAGTACGTTAGCAACCTTCGCCATCGTTTTCCGTGAAATGTTGCGGTCTCTCCATATTTTGTGTAACTGAGAAACGGCATGGCGTCCTGCCATTAACCTGCCTTTAAGGTGGGTATTTTTAACACAGAAACATGCACATATTGGAAATTTTTAGCTTCTATTTTAAGGCCGCATGTCTGTGAGTCTAAATAAAAAAAAAGAAGTAAATAATTATTTACTTCTAACAACCGAACCTTTTTGAAAAGACGTCGTTAAGTTATCTATTTCTGTATATATTACCTAGCTTTATTTTGAGGTGGTTGCTTAGTAATTTATTTTAGAGCGGTGATAGCAATGATAGTAGAGTGGTTATAGCTATGGACTGCGGTGGTGCAGGTCAATGGTTCGATAATCCAGGCGGGCATTCGCAAAATGCCCTACCACCATGCTATAACAACTGCCATCCTAAGACAACAACTGGGACCGACGGCTTAACGTGCCCTCCGGAGCACGGAAGCGCTCAGTAGTAATGTCACTAGCGGTCACCCATTCAACTCATGACCGCGTCGGACGTTGCTTAACTTAACTGATCGATTAAGAACGGCTAAGCAAACTTCGCTACGAGCGCTTCAAAACTGAAATGTACTGTTTTATAATTAAGTTCCCAAAGATATTACAACGCCCACAGAAGGAAAATTCAAGTTGCACGTGAAAATCATTTTGATTTAGAAATTCTACTACACTTTTTGTGATTACTTGAACGAAAAAAAGTGCTTAGACAATTCCGCCGCTGACAAAGCTATCGCATGTCACCTACGTAATTTAAACAAATAATTTTATATTATAATGTAAAACATATTATTAAAGGACGTGTAAAACTAATGGACCCGAGTTTCTTGCCCGTTCTTCTCGCAGTGGCTCTATACATTTGCTGAACTTGGCAGTGCAATGTAGAACATTTCATTATTATAATTTGTTATTGACCTTCATAAGAGCGTCGTAGACGCCTTAATTGAAAGAAGATGGAATATATGATTTTGACTTTGACTTTAACTAAAAACAAAACCGCCATTGACATCAGCCATAGACATCCGCGTCGATCAAGACTATTCACCATCCCCGAACGAGTATACTATCGGATAAAAAAATTTTTATATCCGGCATTATCTTCAAATACGAGTCTAAGTGTATTTATAGCCTCGACTCTATCTGTCACCTAATCAACATTCAATAGTTAAAAATCGTCAAAGGCAATCCAATTTAAAAAACTCTTCTACCTCTAACTGATTCTGTGTTAATACCGTAGTTGACGAGCCCTATATTTCAATTTAGTCTCCAGAAACAATTTCCGAGGCGTGCCTTTGGATTATTTTCTCTCTACAATATCCTTAATATTCTCTAGAGGATATTATATTGCGCACAAGATATTTTTAGCTTTATTTGCCTGACAAATCTGACTTGAAACTTGAGTATATAACTACGACATCTATATATTTTTTTCTTTAATTTTTCATACTCTATTATATGGGTTTGGAAGAAAATATGTTATTTTCTCTCATTATATGGCGTCTCAAAACCGCCAGTTTGTTTTTTTTTATTTTTTTCTCTGTACCTATTTCCATTTGCGCTATCAAGAAGCTGCTAACGATATTTCATACATCAAAATCGGTGTAGCCGTTTAGAAGTTCTGGTGGAATAAATAAATTCACAAACATACATAACTTCTTTTTTCCGGGCATTCGTGCAAAAACAAATAAAAATTCCGTCTGAGAGATTTTTTTTTGCGATTTATGACAGTGCTTACAGAAAAAAAACTTTGATATGAACATGAAAAAAATACGTTGTTTAACGGCGATAACGCTTTTTTTTTATTATGCCTGATAGGTTAGTCTTTGACCACTATCTCACCTGATGGTAAGTGATGATGTGGTCGGAGATGTTGTTCAGGCTAACCTAGAAGTACTGGCTCTCAAGGACAGCTGCCGGAACACACCGTTAGGTGCTTGGCGACAGATTTTGTACTTGAGGGTGGTAGCTAGCCAGGCGGGCATTCGCAAAATGCCCTACCACCATGCACCATGCTTACAGATCTGCTTCTGTCAAGCTAACCATATTTTAGATAATAACAAAAATCGCAGTGGCTGTATAACATTTATTAACTGGATGTGGCGGTGTAGAAAGTAGATTATTTAGATATTTAATTTTGTAATTGACCTGTATAACAGCGTAGACGCTTAAATTTAATCAATTATTTTGATTTTGATTCTTGCCATTAAATAACAATGTACTTACTGTAACCCGGGTACAATAACACCAACAACTTCTAAGGAAACTGTCCAAAGTTTTCAACTGAAAGTACGGGATTAATATCAGCACTCTGAATTAGCGTTGTTAACTGAAAACTTTCTAATTGAGATTATCAGATGAAAATAGAAGATGTGTTTATTACTTCGGAAATTCTTAGACGAGCGGTGCCCAAATTTCAGTTCAAGTCGATTGATACTTGTATCTTTATCTCAAGTGCTTACCGAATACCATATTTAGAACTGACCGCGTCCCTTACTGTATCAGCCGGAAAGTCCAGTCCACTGCTGAACACAGCCGCTCCCAATATGGAGGAGTTTGCCATAATCCCCGCGCTTGGCAGGTGGTTTGGGAATCGCAGTGTTACATATCAGAATCTCAGAATGTGCTGCTGCACATCTTCTGGTGTTTTACCCTTAGTCGCCTCTTACGACCCCCATCTTTGGTGACATTCTAGCCCGGCACCCCACGAGTCGCATCCCTTATAACAGCTATATTAATGAATTCAGCGTAGCGTATTGGTTTCCGTCAATCGAAAAAATAATTACATACCATAAGGATTTCTATGAAAAGAGTAATTAATATCGAGATGAGATTTCAAACACATTCGTTTTTGAATCAAGCGAAATGAAATATTAAATTTAGTTCATTTCAATTTAAATTTTTTTTGTTAGGATTACGATTAAGGGGTAAATTTTTGATAGTTTTCTCACATTACGGACTGAGCGATTGCCTTTCCGTTGCTGCGTATGCTAATATAAACCTTATTTTGACGCTCATTCGTTTGATTTTAATACCAGGCTATGGCCAGTAACGAACTGCTAATTGGGGACAGTAAGATCCAAAATTTAAGTATAATCTCACTGAAGCATAGATAAGTATCCGTTTGAAAATCATTGTCGTTCTATAAATGAAAGGAATGGCACATAAAACTCAATTATTGTTCATTTTGATGTTATTGAAAAGACTGAATAACCCATGAATAACGGTAAAATTTAAAGAATTATATTGTTTTGCATTTTGTGCCATTTTATTTAAACCTAGTTAAATGCACTCGTTACACACCTTGGCAAACTGTCAGAAAACCTGTATTATAGTCACATCAATTCATATATATGTTTATTTAGAGAACACATGCAATTGTGGACAACAAAGATAGTGACGATGAAAAGTAATCATGAAAGCCAGTTGTGTTGTGTTTTGTAGCAGTTCTTTGTGAACGAGTTCATCCGGGAAGGTACTGCCCCCATACTTATATCTACCGCAAAGCAGCAATGTTCGCATAACTGTGTTCCGGTTTAAGTGTATGGTGCCGGTGAAATTACAGGCACATGAGACTTAACTACTTTATGTCTCAAGGTGATGGGCGCTGTGCAGTTCGTCACTTGTGGCGAAATGAATCTGTTGCAGGCAGAAATTAACTATGTTTTCCATAATTAATTTAGTTTAAAGTATGTAGTTTAAGTATATTTATCTATACGCTGTGACTGACTACTGAAATCTATTTACTAAAAATAGAAAGTTGATATGAAGTCGAAATTCTTCAGATATGTATAAAAAACATTGTTCAAATATAAAAAAAACTTCCACTTATTTGTTTATATTTTAATAATTCAAATGTTTTAATTCAGAACGCTTTATGAATGTGCATAATAAATAATATTAATTTAAAGTTATTTTGGGCTTAACTGTCAACTTAATGTTTTCAAATATATAGTCAATTGCTAAAAATTCTACCGCTCACGGTCCCCGGGTGAATTCTTGTTTCATAAAGCGATAACAAAATATTATTTACAAACGGGGTATTTCGTGAAAATCAGCCTTCATTATACTTCGACTCACAATAGCTTATTGTGCCACCATTTCCAGAAGGTTTTATTTGCATCTATTTGAATGTAAGATAACTTTTATCTCGCCTTTGTTATTGTTTTGGCTATGAATTTTAATGGCACGCTACGACATTGACTCATCAGGTTATGCGCCTTTCCATTCCTTTGTTATACTGAAACATGACTTTTGTATAGAATTAATGTAGCCTGAAATATCACATTATACAATGTTTCAGAGTAACTTCTGTTCCTTCCATCGCTTAACCTTTACGTAGGAGTGCTACGAGATATTTTCGTAGCAAGTCTACGAATAATGATATCATTATTTTTAGTAGCAAGTTGCGTCGGGTGCCATATTGAGCTGGCTAGATTTGTTCACTATCACTCGATAGCTCTTGCCTCTTTCGATACGACATACTGTCTGAGCGACACTTATTTTCAATCTGTTGAGCCGTTGCCGTTACGAGGGTGAGTAGTAAAACATTTTTAGTATATTAAAAATAGAAAATGATTATGCAAAAAAAACGCGTATTATGAAATGCTTCACTATGAACGAACGAGTTCTTATATATAATATTATTTAATTAGTAATTATCTTTCATGAATAAGTATATATGTATATTAACTTGCGACCCGCCCCGGCTTCACACGGGTGCACTGCTGATACAAAATAATCTGTATATTTTGGAAAAATTTCATTTAAAGTACATGCTGTAAAGGGCCATATTGATCTATTTTAAATGCACAATATATTTAAGGTACTTTATTGAATAAGGATTTAGGCTGTTATGCTTAAAATTGCTTCGTAAATAAGCCATTATTTCTCGGATAAAAAATGGGTCTTAAGAGATAGACATATACGATTGGACTTTTTTGTAGAGCTTTTTAAGGTGTACAATACTGTAAAACATTATTTTGTTCTATCTCGTAGAGTTCATCAAGCATTTGCAATTTAAGCGCAAAAGAGTGTTTATTTACGACATCACGTTAGAAAGCTCTAAAGTTATAAGTGTTTCTCTACTATATTATGCAAGTATTATACATAAACCTTCCTCTTTAAACATTGTAACTTTATTTTTTTTTTTGTTTGTTATATACCAGCTCTACATTTTTTTAATGGTTTAATCAAGTCTTAAGCTATAATCAAAACAAACGTTTCATTTCTTCATGGTCGGTTATATATGGAACCCGAATAGAGTGTGGCTCTACTTGCACTTGCTTGATGTATGTTTCGTGAAAAGTGTAAAGAAATTTAATTTCAAGCAAATCTGGAACTTCTGCGTCGAACTTTATCGAACTCAAATGTTTACTTTTTCTTTTTCAGTGAATTCCTCGAAGCTACTTAAAGTACCTTCGATTTGGTCTTTTATTGGTGTCTTTATGCTTTATTTATTGATGTTTTATAGCTTGTTATCTTCGTTTAAAAGTTTTATTAAGGGTTGATATTTCATGATAATTTCTTATAAATGTTATGGCTTTTTGTTTCCACAATTTTTTTCATGGTTTCGTACCAATAAGGCAAAACGAAGCCCGGTTTCTTTCTTTGTCTGTTTGCCACTTAGTATGTTATGGGTCTGGAGCGCGTAAAAGCAAAGCGTTACTAACTTGGAATTGAAATTTGAATTATTATTGGTGCAATGTTGACAAGCAAAAAAATACACTCTAAAACAGCTAAAAATAAATTAAACTTATGGAATAATAACACATGATAGTTAGTACATGTGATCGTCTACAAGATGTTAATTTTAGACTATTTCTGCTACCGGGTTTATCGCATAAACTGATCTAGTGAGGTATCTAAAGTTTTTGTTTTAAAATAACGATACTTAATCTTTACTTACACCTTAATGTTCAGTACCTTTCTCCCTAATGCTCCAGGCATAAATCGTTACCATACTGTGTGTCGCATGCCACCTGTTGTATATCTTTATCTCATCCTCTTTTCTTCTTATATATATATATACATATTCACATACCACATAATGAACATTGTTCGGGAGTAGTCCAAACCCATAATTAAAGTTGATTTAGTATATTCGACGTAAAATAGGTAGTTTTAGGTTATAAAATGAGTAGCGTTCACATGAACGTAAGGCTGGTGGCCGATTGGCGAGCCCCGCTCGTCCGGCGGCGTTGGTCCCCTCTTCGTGGTGAGACGCCCCCGCACCTGAACTGGTTTGCAGCGCGAACATCTGAAGCTACATCTAATATATTCTTGGAAGTGTTTCATTTTTCACAGAGGTTTTCATGTGAAAATTTTTCTGTTTTTTCTACATGATTTTTGTAAGTGTATTTGTTAGTTATCATCAGCCGCTGGAAGACGTCCACTGCTGAGGAAAGGCCTACGCCATAGAACGCCACAAAGTACGCCTATTAGCCACTTGTAACCATTGGCTACCCGCGACTTTCACGATGTCGTCAGTCCACCTGGTGCGGGGCCTACCAACTTTTTAGTAAATGATTATTATTATTATACTGTACTGTATCAGCCACTGCTGAACACAGCCTCCCCCATCATGAGGGGGTTTGACATAATTCCCAAGCTTGGCAGGCTTCTTGGGGATCGCAGTGTGACACACCAGTTCCTCAGAAAGCGTTGCTGCCCAACTTTTGGCGAGTCACCCTTAGTCGTCTCTTACGAGCCCGGCACCCACCGACTTATATAACCTAATTTTTTTTATATTGATACTATAGCTTTAGACTACTATCTCACTGTGATTATGCAATCGAAGATATTGTTTTGGCTTGCCTAAAATTACTGGCTATCAACAGAAACACACCGATGCTTGGTGACAGAATTTTACTTGAGGGTGGTAGCTAGCCAGTAGGGAATTCGCGAAATACCCTACCACCAGGCTATAACGACAGCCATCCTAAGACAACAACTACGAGTGCTACAATTAGGAGGTGCCGCTTAGATTTATCTAATCAGGCTGGAAAGGGCACAACGAGTCATCCTCAAAGCTGGTGCTGGGCTTCCTTACCGATTGCCTACCACTGAACTTAACAAAGATTGGAATGTCCTCACGAAAGACAGACCTTTGTATTGTAAACCATTCTCAAACAACACTCTCTCTGGATACGAGCCGGATCTTTTAAACGTTAAACGCCGCACAGGTACCGTTTGTCCTACGAATAAGTTTCGTACCATGCTATCCCATAATTTCTTCTGCTTCCTTAGTCCATACTTATACAACAAATTTAATAGTAGGTTAGAAATATACCCATTACATAGTTATAGTTGCAACAAAAATTAACGACCTTGTTAAAAACCCTCGATTATGAAACAACTGAAAAAATACTTGAAGTTCTAAACTGATCATAATTGTCAATACCGTGAAGCAAATCGACTTATCAAAATTACTCATCAAATCTACTATCATTTATTTGGAAGTTTTGTTTAAAACTCCTGATTACAGATGCTGTTTTCAAAAAACCGCCCTCTCTCAGTAACTCTTTTCAACACTCGATACTCACATGATTCCCTCACATACAGACACACTTTAAAAAACAAAATACACACATTCAAACATGTATTATATGTACTGTCAATCTTAGGGCCTGTTTAAGAAAGTTCCGGTTATACTACCCAGAACATAAAATAACTGAATGATAAAAATGACACTAAACATGTAGCGCGTTTCAAGCTTTAACCGATGGATAGGCTAAATCGATGACTGTGGAACGCAAAGATAGTGTTATATATTAAATATTATATTAAATAATGTTCTGGGTAGTATAAACGGAACTTACTCGAACATTCTGAAACAGGCCCTTAGAATACTCACTCATTAACGTACTTTCCCTATAATTCCCTGTAATTTTTACCTATAATCTGCGGATTGGGGGCCCTGGTGACTTGTAATACAGGTTTAAACCTAACTCAGGCACCAGTCTCACACAACGCAGGTATACGTGTAATGGAATATATGTATCACATAATCTGTAATAAATTAAGATACCTTTGTGGAGATAACAATTAAGAATATTGTATTGTATTAACTTTAAGATTGAGGCCAACTGTTAGATTTTAAAGATGTAGTAATCTTTATTTTACCAAACTTTAGCCTCCGTCTGAGGCGTAAAATCGCGCCTACAGTGCACTTCATAGCTGTCATTATTATTGAATTAAAGGTTGCCTAGTATAGGTACACAAAACAACCGGGACGAGTTTTTGTATGGCCACTTGGCACACGGCCAGTCTTGCCACCCAGCTGGCAACAACCAGTTTGGGTTTGGTCCATGTGCCTATCTGTACGATTTTTTTTCTAATGTTGTAAGACTTTAATCTCATTTCATTTCATACATCAACAGTCACGTCCAATGTTTAACCCACGCTTGGCAAGCGTCTTGGGGGCCGCATTATAAGATCCAATTATTCAGGAGGCGCTGTGCTGCCCTTTTCTGGTGTTTTTTTTTTCTTTTGTCTGAAACACACTCCACGGGATCTCATTAAAATTTAGTTGTAGTTTACTGGTAGAATGAATTTTTGTTGTCTTCTCGTAGGTGACAACAAAGTTCTAGTAGTTCTGCATATTCCATGGGAATGCTATGCTTACTATGTCGTTTGTTAACAATTTCAATGCCATCATCTACAGTTAGGCAACCTAACTGTAGATGATTTTTATTTAACTTGTTCCATCTTCCTAAATATCATTTATATAAATGTGCTTACTAAAACTGATCTACTTAGGAGAGCCCTTAAAGTTTCCATTCGTAATTTATTATAGTTTGCTAAATGCCCCATCTTGAACTTGAAGTAGTCTACAAAACTATCTGGACGCACCTCAACTAAGGTAATCTAGATATCTACCTCACGAACCTCTCGAGACGTCTGCCGACTTGATTTTGTATATATATGCATGGGTATAATGGCTTGGTTGTTGTGACATCCGTCTAGAAGTTTTATAAGAAAATGCATCCTGCCTCTTTGGCCTGTGTGTATAAGCGCCGCTTGGGAATGTCGATGTCCTGGGTTCGATTCCTTGGTTTTGCTCGAGACTCATGAGTCTCATCGGCAATGCAAGTTAATCTGATAGGTTTAATATACCAATATAAATAAATCTATTAAGTCAAGAGATGTCATATATGTTTATATTTGCATGGTGAATGCTCGCCTGACTAGCTACCACCTACTAGCAGTACTAGCAGCTATTCTTGAGAGCCAATAACGACTGAGTTTAAGGCTAGTGTCTTAATATCACTTTCCGTACTAATGTTGTTGATTTAGAGATGAAATAAGTAGTAAAACGAAAAACTGCCAAACCACAAACATACATTTTAGGCTTGAGGACATGTATACAGAATTTTGACGTTTTGAAAACTTAATATTTCAAATATTATGAAACTAGTGAAGACCTTTATATTCTTGACTTCAGTGTCACATATTCGTACTAAAACGTAATGCGGTGCTGTAACGAGTATCTATAAAAAAAGTTACAATTGTTAAATTAAAATCAGCAGTTTCTTCTGTAGTATAAATGCTAGGATAGCAGTACGGTGGTAGGACATTTCAAACAAGTAAAACACTCTTTGCGTCCCATCGTGCGCGTACCTATAGCATGAACCTCTACTCGCTCGAAATCATTACTATTAACCAGTCATCCTGAGTCTTCATATGCTCTCTAGTGTAACTCCTTGAATTCTAATGCTGCGTTTCTAGTTTTGGGCCATTTGCGGGTCTAAATGGCTTCTAGCGAGTGCAAATGGAAACGGAACTAATAAAAAAAAACTAATGAAATCTACAGTCAAAGACGTGTAGCGGATGTGATATTAAGAACTTGTTAAGTATTTTGTTCTTACCCCAGGATTAAAGCTACGTAAAAACCTACAACCCCCGTGGGGTGCCGGGTTAGAAATGCGCCTCCCCATATCATCCCGTGGGTGTCGTAAGAGGCGACTATGGGAAAAATACTAAGAGGTGGGCAGCAGCACCTTCTAAAGAACTCGGGGATCGCAGTGTAAGATGGCTCTTACACTGCGATCCCCAAGCCGCCTGCCAAGCGTGGGGATTATGGCAAATACCCCCTTAATAGGAGAGGCTGTGTTCAGCTGTGGACGAGTCAGCTGTTACAGTACAGTACAAACCTACAAACGGTGAGTGCGGGTAATTATACTTTTTGGGTATTATCTTAGAAATGTATAACAACCACTGAGCAATAGAACAAACAGCAGTTATTTTAGCATGGTGGTAGGATATTTTCCAAACGCCTTCCTGGCTAGCTACCACCGACAAGTAAAAAATCTGTCGCCAAGCCACTAACGGTGATATCCGGCATCTGTTCTCCCCGTCATTCTAAGTTAGTCTGAACAACATCTTCGTCCAAATCATCACTTACCATCAGATGAGATAGTAGTTAAATGTTAGCCTCATCATCATCATCATAATTAATTATTTAAAGGCTAGCCTTTGTATCAGCTAGACATAAAAATTAAACAGTCATATAGTGGATACGGAAATTTCAAATACTTGTCAACAAGTCATGAAAAATTCCGTAGCCGTGACGAAAAGAAAAATACAAACCTTGGGTAAAACGATCAATAGAACACCCAAATTAACTCAATCTTGAATTTGCCTCATATATTTCATCCCTAGGTTCCGATATCTGATCCATAATAAATGATAACATTGTTGTGCTATTTGATTGGTTGCGCTGGTGAAGGCTAGAATTCAGAACCAATTTAGCAGGATGAATTTTGGTGACTATGTCATCCTTATAACCTTATTCCTCTATCATCGTCTTATTCGATGTAATCTAGAATTTTTCATACACAGTAAAATAATAATTTCTATGTGCACGTTCCAGCGAAGATCTTACCATTATTTTCGACCAGGTTAGACAGCCAGATCACGCATTTTCATAGACTTAAAAAAAGGAGGAGTTATTCAAATCATCTGTTTTTTTTTGTTACCTCAGAACCTTTGACTGAGTGAACCGATTTTGATGATTCTTTTTTTATTTGAATGTTTATGCTTACCGGGTCCTATTTAAATTTCATCAAAATCAGTCAAGCCGATTTTAAGTTACACTCCAATAACTGAAAAGTGTTTTTATGTTTGATGATATAGTCATTGTTAGTGAATGACAATGATTAATGATCCCATAAGTAGCAGGGATCACTAAAAAGGTTGAAAATTAACACTCAAATGTGTGAAATAACTTGTCGAAGTCGGTACTATGCGCACAATATTGTGATAATAGGTACCTTTGAACCATCATAGTACCGACTTCAACAAGTTGTTCCACACATTTGAGTGTTGAAGTCGCTTCCATTTTTTTATTACAAATAAGCTTGTTCGCTCAAATTGTTTAACTTACCAATTTGTTATAAAAAATGGACACGGCGTATTAAAAGACCAATAATTGTTTTTTTTTCATTTGAAGCGCTCGTAGCGAAGTTTACTTAGCTGTTCTCAACCGATCAGCAAAGTTAAGCAACGTCACGCGCGGTCAGGAGTTGGATGGGTGACCGCTAGTGACATTACTACTGAGCGTTTCCGTGCTTCGGAGGGCACGTTAAGCCGTCGGTCCCGGTTGTCGTCTTTGGATGGCAGTCGTTATAGCATGGTGGTAGGGCATTTTGCGAATGCCCGCCTGGCTAGCTACCACCCTCAAGTAGAAAGTCTGTCGCCAAGCACCTAACGGTGTGTTCCGGCAGCTGTCCTTGAGAGCCAGTACTTCTAGGTTAGCCTGAACAACATCTTCGACCACATCATCACTTACCATCAGGTGAGATAGTAGTCAAAGGCTAACCTATCAGGCATAAAAAAAAAAAAAAAAAAAAAATAGTGACTGTCAGTTGATGAAAAATTATTGATAAGTATCGTATTTGTTTTCTTGGTTACACATTATATTGTATATAATATTTAATTTTCCCAACCAAATACACATAATTGTGTTCATATGATGTATACGAGCACACCTCTGCATTGCGGTTTTACCCTAAATTGCACTGTAAAACCTTTGGTGCGAAATAACTCTAAAATATAAACTGCTTTATCCCGGCAATTCTCATACGCTTATTTCCGCGCAATATTTTGGCACTGAAATAAGTAAAGACAATATAAAAAATTCAAGAATCATGAAATACAATGTGATCGTGCATCTACACGTTTATTATTAACAGGTTTACAGTGCAGCGTGGGTTACTGCAATACTAATTTACAAAATATACCACCACCGTGGATGGGATGCGTGCCAACATATTTGCCACTACTTACTTTAAAAACTACTCGCGGTTTGTGCCTATTTGTTTGGCGGTTCCGGCATTTTCTCATTGAGGATCCCAGATGTTAATCTCGAGCCGGAGAATAAGAAACATAATATATAGTAACAAATATTTTAAGATATCATTAAATGAATATTTTAATCAAACACATAAAAATATATCTAGTGATAATTCCGCTAAATTTCCTGTTAAGCCGACGTGACATCACAGAGAGTTCGTAGAGTCAAGACCTCCTGAGTTTGCCTCGTGTAGAAGCGAATTACGTCGAAAATTCTTCCGGTTTGACTGTAAGGCGTTTGTGATGTCACGTCGGCTTGACAGGAAAATTAGGCGGAATTGTCTAAATTTATTTTTATGTTTTATAAGTGTTTTTTTTAAATATTAATTTAATGTTTTTAAAATGTTTGTTACTATTAAATATGGATTTCCGCAAAGTACCTCCTGAATCTATTCATTAGCATCATAATCATTATACCCTATCTTGTAAACATTAGCAGGAGCATATTGTTACTATTAGTTTATTTGTAAGGCATAACCTTTCAAATTTACTGTATTTGTGACTACTCAACCACGGAAGGACTGATGGGTTTTAAGTGAAATTTGCTATTTATAATTTTTTAATTATATAATCACACAGGATATTTTAATTCCGATTTTTGTTATAAGTAGTTCCGTAAGGACTGTGATATGAAGAAATAAAAACAAATTGCAGTCACAATAACCAGCGTCTTTCGACATTTAGAGGATTTTATAGGTCTTTTAGGATTTAATAATTGACCCTATATATAATTTTCCAAAGCCAGCACTTGCTAGATATTTCTACATCTTTCGGCTGCTCCAATTGTTAAATCATTATTTTATTATAAATCCTTGACCAGCTGACTTCCAACTTCCAAGAAAAAGGAGGAAGGTTCTTAAGTCGACAAGCATATTACAATTATTTTTATCTATTACAACTGACCACGGATTACTTTTCACTAGACCTGAATCACTATGATTCTTTTTTGGTAGAATATACCTCTATGTTAGTCCCATTTCAATTTCATACACTTCTATAGTCTTGTTATTAAATGACCCTTTATAAACGGAAAAAAGTATTAGCCAAGCCAGTTTGCTTATATATCAGGATGACTTGGTAATTGCAACTGTTGTCAATGGTAACCAGTATTGTAGGTGAGTGAAAATCGATCTTGTATGCAGTATGCAACCCTAAAAAAAGTGATTTATTTTCAAAAAAAAACTCGGAACCAAGTCCTAACACCTAAAGTATGAAATAGCTTTTAGTAGATGAGCCATGAAAATGGAAACTGAGTGTTTCGAACCAGCATAGAACTAACTTTAACAAGTTATTTTATAACATTTAGTGTAAGAAGTCTGTTTACGTAATTTACAAATTTTAAATAAATTTGCTATCCTATTGAATAAACTAGCTTTATTCGTCTTGTATACTATATAAAAAAAAACATGATATTGTATAGTTACAAAAAAAACTACCTTTATTAAGAACTCTATCCATAAACTCCGTCTCCTCCGAACATAAATAAAATTATGAATATCAACGATTGCTGAACGAAGTCAGCTAATGGCTACTACAAGTACAACATTATGTAGTATTCTTACTTTTCAGTGTTCGCAACTATATTTTACTTTTGTTCATATAAAAAAAAACAGTTGACATTCGAACGTGTACTACGGTATGTACTTATGATATAAAAACTCAATCTATTAAAAGTAGGACGGCGAAGTACTCGAGTATCATTGCCCCGTAAAGATCTAATGAAAAAAGTTAAGATAGAATATGTAATTTACCCAAGGCTGTACCTTCGTGCGAATAGACATAAGTTACGCATCGGATTGAGTGATATAAAGATTTGATGGGCGCCGCACGTGTTGCAGATATCATCAATGTAACCTTTTTATTACTTTGTTCAAGGCTTACGGTGTATGGTTGTTATCGAAGATATGCACGTAAATTTCATAGTAGATATATAGTATATAAATTTGTCTTTAAAGACAGTTGCTGGAATATGAATTCTTTATTATTATTATTCTCAAGGATACATTCTAGCGAAATGTTTATTGACAAATAACTATTTTGGTATGATTACTAGCCAGGCGGCATTTGAAATGCCATATGTTTCATACTTATCCACAACACAAACAAACTAGGTCGAAACTATCACCCGTGCTTAGTTAAAAAGATTCGTTGAATATTCCTAAAACAGTATCTACTTTTAATGATACAATCATGTGGACTAAGTTATAGCTATGAAACACAACTGCGTTTTGTTCGCAAAGTTCCCTCAATATTTTAACCATTAAAAGTTGAAGTTCTTGAACGCAACGACCCCATCGTTCGGAGGTTCAATCTTGCCCAATCGAATCCCGTCGCTTGCCGCCCTCGGGCCGCCCGCCCTACAGTTCGCGTCAGGACGCCGCGCCGGCCGCACGACCGCGTTCCCGCCCAAAGCTTATCGACCCTCGTGTTTGTTACTGTGACTGTTTTTGTGATTACCATTACAAAACCTTACGGTAAGCTATAACTTCCTAGCATTATTCAAATTAAATCAACGGTTATAATAGCTAAAGGAACGATGGAAATGTTTTTTAGTTTACGATCCCTTAAATATTGTAGGTTTCAAGCCGGTGGTAGGTAAATTTTATACCGTGTTGTTTATTGAAATTATTCCTTTAATAAATGGTGTTATTCGACATCTGCAGTATAATATTGAAGTGGTATTATTCAAATTTTAACGACAAAATAAATTTTGCCGGTTGGATATTTGTTTATGGTGATGCTAAGTGGAAATGTTATTGTCGTGAAGTAACATTTGATTGTATGTATCCTTTTTATGTAACAACAATAAAGTTTATGAAGTATATTTCTGATGCCAATAAAAACAATTACATTAGCTATCAACTAGTTTTTACAAATTCTACTTTACGAACATACATTTAAATTTAATAACGTATGCATAAAAAGCACTGTGTCTTCCATTCTATTTAATAAATTATTAATTATTGAAATAGAAAGCTATCGATAGTCTTTGTTGATCGGTTAAGGGTATATACTATCTTATTATTCGTAGAATTCCCCTGAACGACCTCTGAATAAGTTCAAAACATATCTTACTGATATGAAATATCTAAAATATATCAGGCTTTCGTGGATCGAGAACGCTACGTGCATGTTATATGTTTATTGCCATATAAACATCTGTAGGGGCGACGCTGAAACATATTTTATTGTGGTAGAGTTTTATCGCTATATTTCTAGACGAGCCCATTTACTGGTTTACGTATACTACGAGCATATACGATTTTATAGCAAGCTGAAGCTTCACCGGCTCTGCTTTTCTTGTATTTTAAGAGCAATGTTTTGCTTGACTACATTTGATAAATAATAAATAATATACTGTATTACAAAATCACAAATATACGATAGGAAAAAATTAAGTCATGTGCGGGATAATTTATATGGAATTAAATATGAATAGGAATTTAAATGTACTTAAATTTTTCCTATCGTATATTTGTGATTTTGTAATGTTAATTCGCATAGCAGGCGTTATTGCAAACCTAACAATATTAAAAATAATATACTGTATCTTACCTATCAATCAAATAAGGTTGTCAAACAACATTGCTATTATACCGTTTTGAGTTTTCATACGGCTTCTCCATTTTATACTAAAATCTAAACATTGTCCTCATTGTATATTTTTCAATGTAGTTTCTTTGTAACACGAAACTTTAGAAAGTACTATATAAAAGTATTCAACACATTGGCCAGAAGAATATTATAACTTGTATATAATACAAGAGAAAAGGATATTCTTCTGGCCCCAAATTCAAAAACAGCTCTTTTCGATAGAGTACGTTTTATATGCCTATCAGATTTTTTTTATCATTTACCTGACCATATCAAAAACAAAAACTATGAATACTTCAATATAATTTTATTTCAACTTTGGACGAAACAATGTCTCTATACAACCGATGATTTTTTAAATTATGTATTTATCTTAGTATAGTTATTATATAAACTATTGACGATTCTAATTTTAAACAATTTGAACCTAAATATCATATTTAGTTTATATGAATATAATGAATGTTAAGAATAATATTAATTCCCAAAGGCTGTCTCAGAGACCAGCAAACATAATATTGCATGCCCACTGAGTATGTTGCAGAGAACAATTTAATTTCCTTTAGCAATAAGATCAGCCACACCATCTGTAATAAAGCAACCAACGATACTTTGATTTTTATTTTCTATGATTTTCACATTAGGCCCTTATGAGAACCAAATAAGTAGCTTGTTGTCGGGCAGTACGAAAATCAACCCAACTTATATTGAAATAAGGCTCGTATCAGCGCACGCTGCAACATAATAGTCACGGTATTCGCTCCGTACGAAACGCAAGAATTTTTGAGAAAATAATACTTTACACAAATATGCCGTTCTTCTTCTAAATCGTACTAGTAATGTACCGATTAAAAATATTAAGTTTATCTATTCATAGACACATTTTTGAGGACCCTCGTAATTGTCATTAAGGAGGTGATAAGAAGTTTATCCCGTAACTTAACGAAACTTTATTTTACAAACTAATTATTAACCCTAGAAGTATTGGCGCTAAATACGGGAAAATGTAGTCGATCTGACAATTCTAAGTATACTGTTATTATCTTCTATAGCTATGTTATTATTATATAAGAATGTATGTCCACTTATCTGTTTTGTAGTCCAGTTTTTCCTCAATCTTTATCAGAGCTTTTATAAAACTAAGCGCGAATTTGTTTAGTGTGTTGTGTAGATGTAAATTGTGGAACAATGTAAAAAGGTTGTTTATCGATAATAGGTTAGGGATTGACCACCCTCTCCACACGTTGGTGGGTGATAATATTTTGAAGCGCTCGTAGCGAAGTTTACTTAGCTGTTCTCAACCGATCAGCAAAGTTAAGCAACGTCGCCCGCGGTCATGAGTTGGATGGGTGACTGCTAGTGACATTACTACTGAGCGCTTCCGTGCTTCGGAGGGCACGTTAAGCCGTCGGTCCCGGTTGTTGTCTTAGGATGGCAGTCATTATAGCATGGTGGTAGGGCATTTTGCGAATGCCCACCTGGCTAGCTACCACCCTCAAGTAGAAAATCTGTCGCCAAGCACCTAGCGGTGTGTTCCGGCAGCTGTCTTTGACAGCCAGTACTTCTAGGTTAGCCTGAACAATATCTTCGACCACATCATCACTTACCATCAGGTGAGATAGTGGTCAAAGGCTAAACTATCAGGCATAAAAAAAAAAAATGGTTATTAGGCTAGGTCTTTATTGGGCGCGGGCTCCCTTTTAGTGATAGTTAGGAACGAAATTGTCATACAAATAATTAATTTTGATATGGTGCATAATTAATACATTTTGTATTGTGGAAGGGCATTTTGCGATTGCCCACCTGGCTAGCTACAACACTCAAGTAGAAAATCTGTCGCTAAGCATCTAACGGTGTGTTCCGGCAGCAGTCCTTGAGAGCCAGTGAAATTACAGGCACATGAGACTTAAAAACTAAGTCTCAAGGTGAAGGGCGCTGTGCAATTCGTCACTTGTGATGAAATGCATCTGTTCTAGGCAGAGGTTAGTCCGCTAAACATCAGGTGGGCCTAGCGCTTGTTCCGTCACAATTAAAAAAATATACTGTTGATACATGTTTCTATATACGAGTGTGTTAAGATTGTAAGGATTAAAAGTCAGCATTAGAATATATCTTAAACTATAGAAGTTAAATATATTACATTTCCAAGAAACTCGGGGCCATTCAATTTCAGCAATGTGAAATAAAAATGTATTAAAATAATTACTAGTGGTCACACATAAGAGATAACAGATTCGAAAAATTTTCCAAGCAACTTTCTATTACGTCTTAACTATTATATACATGTATATTATTTTAATCAAAAATAATTGTTTTACAAATTAATTTGTCCCATTATGAACATTGTAATATCTGGATCTGAAAAGAATTTAATTATTAAATCACACACAATGTTAGAAGGACGAATGTATACAAATACCCTATAATTTAGATTGGAATAACTAATACGTATTTCATCGTACTACAGTATATACTATGACGTCTAAACTTCTGAAACTAGTGACTACATGTTATAGTATACAAACAGAAGGGCTGCGTTATCGAGTGTTCAATCCAGATTGGACCCGTGATTCCTTTGGGGTCGAGGGCAAAGTATCTTTGCCCAGGGATCTAATTCTGTTTGCCTATGCTTAACTTTAAACTTTTGGCCTTAAATTAAAACAAAATTTAAATAGACCCTTTGGTTTGTGGGATCTAAATGAACCACAGATTATTTGATTATTGTACGCCAATTTCATTATTGACATAAAATACTATAATTTATTTGTATTAAAATCTTTATGAACTGATAACCGATGGGGAAGAAAGGTTCTCGATTGGTTACCACATTATACCGGAAGACTTAGATTTGGTAGGCCCCCCAGTAGGTGGACTGACGACATCGTTGAAGTCGCCGGTAGCATATGGTTATAAGTGGGTTATAGCCGTTCATTGTGGCGTTCAATAGAGGAGGCATTTATTGAGTGGACCTCTTCCGGCTGAAGATGATGATAATGATGATGATGTATTAAAATCATTCTTTTAAATCTTAAAATTATGTTTTATGGTTCTGTACCCAAACAGCAAAACGGAGCCCTGTTAAGAATGCGCTGTCTCTTTCTCGTAAACTGTGACTGAATGAGATGTAAACATGTGTGGAATTTTGTTATATTGTGTAAAACTTAAACGCAAAACTGAATATTGTACTAAAATTATTCAAAGTTTTTTCTCAGTGAGTCTTCTGTTCATGAGAAGGTAGCCAAAACGACAACCCTTTCTTATCCTCTACTTTCTGGGGTAGGGTTACCATCGGGTTATAAAATTCTGACAAAAAGCCTGATTTCCAGTAAAAAGTCCTGACATTTTGCTAAACCATGGTGCGACATAAGTAGTAGCTGTAGTAATAAGTACTTCTAGGTTAGCCTGAATAACATCTTCGCCCTCATCATCACTTACCATCGGGTGAGATAGTGGTCAAAGGCTAACCTATCAAGCATAAAAAAAAATAAAAAACAGTAGATGAGATAACACAAAGGTTTGAGCCACTAAAACTATACTTATCGTCTACTCTTGGAGTACCAGTCGCAACACAGAACTTTTTGAGAATGAACTCGATATTCGGAAATAGTAAATTCTTTGTATTAGGTGTTGCCAGAATATTAAAATCTGTATATGGAACTTTGTGTGCACTAGCAGAAGCAAACTTTATGTATATCTAAGTGAGAGAACTTCTCGAAAAAGTGCACTTCGGAGAATCCAAATATGTTCAAGCAAGACGAGCAAAACATGTACGAAACTTGCATTCAATACTTCGACAGGTGATTTGTTTTTATGAAAATAACTATACAATTATTATTGTTTGGTGTTATTATATAATGATCCGTAAAATTAAAATTAAGAACATATAAGAGTTTTAGTGGCTAAATTATTTTTTGTGTTAGTAATTATTGTTTAGAAATTTACCTACTTTATTGTTACCATATAAATATATTTTTTTTTACCGGCGGTATGCCCTTATTAACAAAATACTACGAAGTATATACAACACTACAGCTACTACAATAAAAGCATTTAGATCCCTATAAGTCATAGCAGACTCGTAGGCAGTCCAAATGCTCTAGCCCACTACCAGTTGGCAGCGTGCCCAGCATGCTGGTAGAAAAAAAGGCACAAATAAAACTATATATAACTATGGTCCACGATTTCTTTCAAAATCAGAAAATACTGACATTTTTCAAGGCCGGCCGGAATAATCCTGATAAGATCCAAAAAATCCTGACATGTCAGGATAAATTCTGACGAATGGCAACCCTATTCTGGGGTGTCAACGCATAGAGCTCATTAAGTCTCTATAATAAAATTTTACTCACTTAAAAAAAAGAAATATAGGGTCCTGTACAAGTGGTAATTTATAGGCCATTGGCCAGTTTTGATACCAAACTAGTAAGGAATCTTAAGCTTCGGGATGCTAAGTTAGGTTACCTCCTGGTGGGCCCGAATGATGCAGGTCTCTTTTGTATATTAAATACCATATTCTCGTTTTATCCAACAAATACTAAAAAATCCGATTTATAATGTAGATACTTACTTTTAAACCAACATGTGAGCAAAACTAACTATATATAAAGTATATTGATGTCCTCTATAAAATTGTAATACATCACTTTACTAATAGAGTAAAGTGATGTATTACAATTTTCGTCAACTTGTCAACAATTTCCGCAGCTACGCGATGTATCGATTATATATATATTATTTCTCTCATTACCTGCAGTTCACAATGTCACATCAGATATATATTCAACTAACCACAATAGGTTTGTATTCACAGAACATCCAGGTCAAGCACCATGTTGCTCATTGCCTACCAGCTGTAGAAAGAAGTGTGGTGAAAGAAGTTCAAATCGGTCCAGTAGTTATTAATTACATACAAAATACAAATCTCTCATCTTTATTACATCTAGTAAGTTTTATACATATAAGTATAGATGTAGAAATTGTATAGGTAGGTAATATATAGAATAGGATACATTATTTCTGCGTTTAATTGTAATAAAATGGGAGAGCAGATACCTTGTTTGAGGTGAAAATTAATATCGTGTACCTAAACTTTAGTTTTAGACCTGGCTCGTGGAATTAAGTACAATATCATCGCAAGCAGTTCTGTCTGCGGGATCTTAAGCTAACTTTCGATTTAGTTTACCGTTCAAATACAATGTAACTTTGTAAAATGGTTTGGATTTGACTACTATGAAGGTTTATACTATAATTTTGTTATTGAATTCTTGATACACTATTAAATTCATTAACTATACATCAATATAGTTTACACAATGGACAGCTCCTTTAAATTATCAAGACTTTATATTTGCGTATGTCTATACATTTTTCCCTTTATGAAAGCTGTATTTTAAATAAGCTGAATGTATAACTACTAGCGAGGCAAATTTTTAAATGTGTTTTTTATGAGATTAAGCTGACTAACCTCTGCCTATAACAGATTAATTTCGTCACAACTGACGAATTACACTGCGCCCGTCACGCTAGATATACTGTTGTTAAGTCTCATAATGTGCCTGTAATTTTACTGGCTCTCAAGGGCTACAATGTAAGAAGCTCGATCTAATTCGTCTTAAAAAAATACTCTGAATCAAAATAGTTAGGACAATAATAATAATAATTAGCTGCGTGTATGAGACAGTGGACCACAGTCCTTCGTCAACCAGGTGGTAGCAACACTTCCTCTGACCCGCAGGACTTTATAAGGATTGAGCGGGGCATCTTCCAGGGTGATAGTCTAAGTCCATTGTGGTTTTGCCTAGCGTTAAATCCTCTCAGCACTTTGGTGAAGGATTCAGGGCTAGGCTTTCGGCTTCGAAGAGGAGGTGAGGTCATTAGTCATCTGCTGTACATGGACGATCTCAAGCTGTTTACTCCGAAACGCCAAGACTTGATGGAGCTACTAAAAACTACACAGGTTTTCAGTAGTGCCATTAGGATGGAGTTTGGTGTAGATAAGTGTGCGGTCTTGCATGTACAGCAGGGGAACGTTGTAAATTCTCCGAATTTGCAGCTTTCTGAGACAATGACTTTCAGATCTCTCTCCGAAGTCGAGACCTACAAGTACCTCGGTATGTCAGAGTCGTTGGGTATTTCGGTAGAGGACATCAAAAAATCGGTAAAGGAGCGCTTCTTTTTCCGCCTGACAAAAGTACTTAAAAGTCTTTTGTCTGGAGGCAACAGGGCGCGCGCCTTTAACGGTTGGGTGATGCCTCTACTGATATACTCCTTTGGCATACTGAAGTGGACACAGACTGAGCTGGACGCCCTGGATAGAAAGGTCCGACAACTGCTCACTTCACATCGCATGCTACACCCGCGCTCGTCCGTTATGAGACTGTACATTCCACGGAAATGGGGAGGTCGCGGCTTTTTAAATGCCAAGACCCTTCACAACCGTGAAGTGTGCAATCTCAGGGATTATTTCCGTAACCACGAGTGCGGGATGCATCGCGATGTCGTGGCGGTTGACAAGGGCCTCACACCGCTCTCCTTGGCGAACGATAACTGGCGCAAACCAACGATGCTGAGCACCGATGACCGCAAGGCAGTATGGAAAGGCAAGGAGCTGCACGGTAGGTTTTTCCGGGCCCTAACAGGGCCTGATGTGGATTTACCAGCTTCGGTGAATTGGCTACGCTTCGGAGACCTCTTTGGGGAAACCGAGGGTTTTGCCTGTGCAATTGCAGACGAAGTAATGATGACGAACAACTATCGGAAATATATCTTGAAGGACGGTACGGTCGACATTTGTCGAGCATGCCGCCGACCCGGAGAGTCACTCAGGCATATCATTTCCGGTTGTTCGCATCTTGCTAACGGCGAGTATTTGCACAGGCACAACCAAGTGGCCAAGATCATCCACCAGCAACTTGCCCTTCAATACGGCCTTGTTGAGTCAGAGGTGCCGTACTACCAGTACGCACCGGCGCCAGTTCTCGAGAATGGTCGTGCATTGCTCTACTGGGACCGCTCTATCATCACGGACAGGACTATTGTTTGCAATAAACCTGATATCGTGGTGGTCGACCGATCCCAGCGCCGGGCAGTGCTCGTAGATATCACCATCCCACATGACGAGAATCTCGTTAAGGCCGAAAAGGATAAAGTCAGCAAGTACCTTGATTTGGCTCACGAGGTAACCGCCATGTGGGATGTTGACTCGACGATCATTGTCCCGATAGTCGTTTCGGCGAACGGCCTTATAGCGAAGAGCCTCGACCAACACCTTAAGAGGCTCTCGCTAGATGGTTGGATCAAGGGTCTGATGCAGAAGGCAGTGATACTGGACACAACACGCATTGTCCGGAGGTTCCTCTCTCTGCAGCCCTAACCACTGGTCGCTTGGGCTCTGCCCCGCGACCAGCGGCACCCTAGTTTTAAGTTTTTTATAATATTTATTTTTGTAATAATGTTGTAAAAAATTTAAAATTATGTTGTATTATAAATAAGGTGAATAATAATAATAATAATAAAGCCTCTTTATTATCCAGAGTTTTAAATTTAATTAAGTTTTTAAGTTATACATAGTGATAAATTATGCACAATTATATTATATAGTTAAGGCTCCTGATGGGTATAGGCCTCCTACAACAGTGTCCAGGTTTTTCTTGACTTTGCTTTCTTTATCCTGTCGTCACCAGCATATTTTTTAATTTCGTCTACGTAGCGTTACTTAGGACGGCCTCTAGCTCTCTTGCCACTTGGGCCTGCCCAAATTGTAGCCAAATGCGTCCATATTTCAGCTGACAGTCGTGCTACGTGTCCAGCCCACTTGAGCTTTCTCATATGTTGCAGAGCATCTATTAAATTGGTTTTTTCCCTTATGTTAGGACAATAGTAGTGACATAAGTCCCCGAGCTAACATTGATGAGTCAAGGCCATCAAGTGCGTGAAAAATTAGGCAGTGTGTTGAAAAAATTATTCATGCTGGGTTCCAATATTATACATTTCGACATATGATACAGAGATATGAAATATGCATACAGAGTCAGATTTGAATCAGGATGGTATATTATATGAATAAAGTGATTGAACGAGTTTGATATCCAGCTAATTCAGTCAGCGGTTTCCTGAGGTTTTGCCTCCGGGATGCAATTCGAACGAAATTAATATAAATCTTCGATAGTTTCTAGTAGATCAATATGAGAGAGATATTACTTATACCAATTCATCGTTGCTTAGGTCAGCTCCGGTTGACATACGGCACAGTTTTGCAGTACTTTGATATTCATCGGTATACGAGTGCTTGCATATAAGCGCTAGAATGGAGTTATTACACTGTGGTACGATGTAACTTCAGGTTTGATGGTAATATCACATGCGATGTGTTCGTGCGCTTCGGGTGCAAGGACTAATTAAGATTGGCGGTTGGACCAGTGCGAGGTGGTACGATGTTTAGTACAAAGTCAAATGACAAAAACTTCGGTATAACTATCATTGTAGTGCAATAGTCTCAAAATATAATTTAAATAAAATTCCCTTAAAAGTTGTTGATAATCTCGACACAAGCTTGCATAATGGTAAGGCATTTTGCATGGTGGTAGGGCATTTTGCGAATGCCCGCCTGTCTAGCTACCACCCTCAAGTAGAAAATCTGTCGCCAAGCACCTAACGGTGTGCTCCGGCAGCTGTCCTTGAGAGCCAGTACTTCTAGGTTAGCCTGAACAACATCTTCGACCACATCATCACTTACCATCAGGTGAGATACATAATGGTCAAAGGCTAACCTAACAGGCATAAAAACAGCTGTTAATAAACTAAATGATTCAACAGTTAATGCTTCTCTGTATAAATATTTTGATTAATGTCCAAAACGAAATGGTCTATTCTTTTCGTCCGTTATTAATTAATATATTATATATTTTTTTACATCATTTAGTTGTTTTGTTTCGTACTGATTGTAAGAATTGTCCCATTCCTACATATTCAGATTTTTGTCCCATCTCTATGGTAATGTCAGCTTGTCTATGGTATGTCCAGCGGTGTTTTTTGCACTTTAATAATAATTTTTCGTATATTTTGTTAGAGTGCTTTATTAATAAAAAATATGTATCATGTTTTATTGATATGTGAAGAAATTGTTTTGTGAAAATTGGAAGAAGAAGCAACAACATGACATGACCCTGAATGTCGGCAAGTGGTTTCACTTTACAAAATTACAATTGGTTATTGGTTTACTTATCTATATAGTGACTATCGAACTTATTAGGCAACAAATCTAGGTGTGGAATACTTAAGCCGAGACTTTTCGTGACCGCAGCCGTGTCCCTCAGTCGATTACTTATTTGTACAAGTTTGTGGTTCACAACCGTGAAATCGTGGCTAATGACGACTTTCATCTGCGGAATGGTTAATCCCCTGTTTTTTTTTTGTGATTGTAACTGAACAAGCTCGAGGCCCACCCAATTTTAAGCAGACTAACCTCTGCCGGAACACACTATTAGGTGCTTGGCGACAAATTTTCTACTTGAGGGTGGTAGCTAGCCAGGCGAGCATTCGCTAAATGCCCTTCCACCATGCGTTGGGGATCGAACCATGGACCTGCGGCACGGCAGTGCATAGCTATTACCGCTCAGCCATCATTGCTTTATAATTGTTCTGCTGAAAACCCCCGCTGGTGGGACGGGAGTCCATTCGTCGCCGACCTATTTTGTGACTGACGACTGTCCAATATTTGATTAAATTTTGGAAATTGTTATAAGATATGAGTACTTTAGATAAACTTAGATGTAGGATAGTCGTAATTGGACTATCCAACACAATAAAACTAAAATTAAATTATGTAACGGAGTTCTTATACGCTAAAATCCATAGATATGTATCACACGAATGGATGAATTTTTTTAAATTGTATTGTTTCTTTTCAATCTTATGTGATATCTTCAATTTAAATGACGACTAAATCTGCATAAAGGTATCCGCTATTACACAGAATTAATTAAAATTTAGGGTTATCATTTTCATATGTAACAATCAAGACTTAAATACCCAAAAAATAGAACCTTACTATATTACTTCATTTGTTTTAGTTGAGTTTCAAAACAGAATTACGTCCATTTGCTCGTTACCTATGAGATTTTATGACGACGTTGGAGTATAAGGTAGATATATTTGATTGCCCTTGGCCTATAACGGTTGTACCAGACATTTTATTTTATTGCCCTCGTCTAGGTGAGTTAGCGGTCGGCGGGCAAGCCTATCTTCGTTATATTCACAAAAACCAACATGAAAGTATAATTTGTCTTTATGGCTCGCTAGTATGTGGGAAATTGAGTATATATTTGACAGAAAAGCGATAAGATGTTTGGATGGAAAATATCTTCGTAACGTACGTAAATATTAAAACTGGATGGTCATTTAAGAAATTAGAGACCGATTGTTAAATAGGTAGGAAGCTATGTATTTTGTCATATTATGATTTGCTGAAAATAAGTAGCCAAATCTTCCTATAATATGTACTTATGTTCTTATTTATGTCGTTAGAATATATTAATATAAAGATCCTACAAATACGTGCTGAAAAGGGCAAAAGTTATGGGTCCTTGCCTTTAAACACTATTTATAAGTCATGATATTTTTTTCTGACAGGCTAGCGTTTGAACTCTATCTCACCAGGTAAGTGATGATGCGGTCGAAGATGTGCAGCTCAACCTCGAATTATTAGTTGCTCTCAAGGGCGGCTGCTAGATCATACCGTTACGTTCTTGGCGATAGATTTTCTACTTAAGGCAATATAATTGCTCTTCTTGCTAGCTACCACAGATGGCCAGGAGGGCATTCGCAAATTGCCCTATTACAATGTGGTGAACCTAACAGCCGCGACGAGATTCAAATAACTATGGGCCGCCTGCACGTCAAACCAAAACGATTACTGCATCAATGGCCGCCTGCCTGCCTGACGCCCTTCTTGAGAATGCTCTGGATGATAGTATACAAATATCTTTCGTAAACTATTTACTACGAATGTAATAGTTTGTTTCTTATATATAACGATAAAGATAATAAAAACAATATATACATTTCTCTCATTGTCTGCTAGGTCAGGTCACAGTAGTAAGGCTTCACTGTAGAATCTCGGCGCTAACAATAGACAACAAGAATGTTCAAACGTTGATATATTATATATACTCTACTGTAAAATAATGGATAGATTCAGGCGTTACTTTGCGGAAATATTTAATAATAACAAATATTTTAAAAGCATTTTAAGAAAACATCAAATTAATTATTTAATAAAACACTTAAAAAAATCTTTATAAAAATTAAAAAAAATGGCTTAACAGAAAATTAGGCGGAATTGTCACTACATACGAGTATATATAATTTTTATCAAGATTTTTTTAAGTGTTTTATTAAATAATTAATTTGATGTTTTCTTAAAATACTTTTAAATATTTGTTATTATTTATTATATACTCTACTGTATTCAATAACTAGAACATGTCCGTGATATAAATCATTGGGATCAGTGGCAAGCATTCGGCTTTATGATGATTCGTTTTCAGAATTCCATACCCCAAAAGGAAAAATGGAGCCCTAAAGGATCACGCTATTGACCTGTCACGCTAAGACAATCGTCTTAGTAACAAGAATAAAATATCAATCACAATACAGATAAAGAGATACAAGTAATACATAAGATAATTATAGTCCATGCGTACAAAAGGTACAGATATTTTCTTTTGATTACTTTATTTCACATTTTTTTCTTTGATTCACATAATTTTTATTCGCCAACTCAAACTAGGGTTTTCCTTTAACCTATTGTAGTTATTCTAGGTTTCATGAAATTCTATAAGAGGCAAGGTAATACCGAAGATATAAAGGATTTTTCGTAAGATATACCCCCTTTTCATAATCGTTTCAAAATGGTATGATAAGTTTATCAAACGCAATTGGTACTGCGCAAAAGAACACTCTTTTAGTTTCGTCAATAGGGTTAGGAATCAATGATCGGTCGATTCATAAATATATTTTTTCTATATCTTATGGCGCCGTATGTAAATAAAGGTTGATTTTAATACAGGTCTCTTTCTAATTTGAGAATACTAAGTACTTTAAGTCTACACTTAAATACTCGAGTATTTCAATCATAAAAATTCGAGTAACTGACAATAATAATACCTTATCTTTCATAGCAGGTGTATCCAACCGTTCGTTGAGAGGAAAAAAGGTGAAAGTAGACGGTTGAAATGTCAAAGAGAAACATATTACATGCTATGTTGATCGCTCGACGTAATTGGATGTGTAAGGTATATTTTAATTACTTTCTAGTGTGTCTGTGTTTTCTCTAATAAGGCGTTATTAATGTAAAATTATTCATTATTATTCTGGTACCTACATTCCTTAAACTGGCTTTCGTCCTCGGGTTTGCTTACAAAGTGTTTTAGTCATTTTGCGATGGATATTTCGTGAACAAGGCAGTTAGGTCAGGGAAGCGAGTAATCAAAATGTGCTGTGCAGGTGCAGTGCGCGGGCTCTTCTTAAACTAGAACATCTTGGAAATAGCTGGTCAGATGTTGGTCAAACATAGCTAGAAATCAACGTATTTGTTCTTTTAACACTATTATCATCTGTTTGAATTGTTGAGATATAAATTACTGAGCAAAATGCCTCCCTTCGTTCTCTCTGACTAGTTCTGTGTATCATTTTATTAGGCCAATCTTTGTTTAAGAGCAGTCAAACTCGCCCTTCACTTTCATCCAGGCCCGTTACATGGCTTAACTCCCAGTGGGACCCAGTCGATCGGCGATGTATGTGCCCTGCCTATTCCCACTTTATCACGTTGGGTTTGCGAGTTAAAACTGTGCTCTTTGTCTTAAAGTGCAGTTTCGTATTTCTCACTTGGTTTTTGAACTCCTAATATTGCGCTATATCATTCGATAGCAGACATCAACCTTTGCTGGACTATTAGAGACCAAGTGTGAGCTCCGTATGTGAGAATGTGTGGAGTGTGCATTCATTAGTAGTAGAAGTGTTTATGAACGAGTTTGTCCGGGAAAGAACTGCCACCATCATGCCTATTTCTACCACCAGGCAGTTCGCGTACTGAGTTCCGGTTTGAAGGGTATGGATGCCGGTAAAATTACAAGCACATGATATTTTACAAATTTATGCCTCAGAGTGATGGGCGCAGTGCAGCTCGCCATTTGTGATGATATGCATATGTTATAGACATAGATCACCGCTTAACACCAGATGGACCTTGTGCTTGTTCCATCACTATCATATAAATATATATAAAATACAGCAGTTTGTCGATGACCTGAGTTAGGCTAGCAGAATACTCTATCATGAATGCTTTGCAGTTCAAACCTGAATCACTCATCAGCTTACCTAGTAATTTTTAACACATCACGTTCACTGCGGGCATTACTTGGATGAGTGACCGTTAGTGACATTGTACAATCTACTGAGAGCTTCCGTGCTTCAGAGGGTACGTTAAACCGACAGTCCCAGTTATTGTCTTAGGATCCCAGTCGTTATAGCATGGTGTATATATGGTGGTAGGGCATTTTGCGAATACCCGCCTGGGTAGACCTCAAGTAAAATCTGTCGCATGGCACTTAACGGTGTGTTCCGGCAGCTGTTTTGAGAGCAAGTAATTCTAGGTTAGCTTGAACAACATCTTCGACTGCATCATCTTATACAATCAGATGCGAAACGGTCAAAGGCTGGCCAATCAGCTTTAAACTAAACTGGCACCGTTCGAACTTCGCCTAAAGTCACGTTTGTTTATATTGTAAACAGAATGACAACTTGACTCTACATAATCGGTACTTAAGTATCAACTTAGGTTGACCCCACTTCCATCCCCACATTAAATTCCACGGCACGCGATTGTTGTCTCAAAGTTAACTAAAGCGTAGTTTTGAATGTTATTGCAACAGATGCCTTGTGTTGCCCTCTATTGCCTTTGGTTGCCGTATGGCAACTTGCCAGTTTCCAACTGCATCTGGGCAACTGTTGCCTTTATCATTCTTTGACCACTCCTGTAGAGAGATTGAAAACGATACTGAAATGGGAAAAACATTTGATTTGTAAGTTTGAGACTATTTATTGCTTGCAACCGCTGTGCTTGAAATGAAAGAAGACGTGCTTATGAATATTTGAGATTTCGGATTAAATGAAAAATTCGAACTTAGATTAACTTAAGGTGATGTATATGGCAGGAAAAATCAAAAATGTTTTACTGTAGTACCTACTTGAGATTTATGACGATATGTTATATATGATTAATATATGTAAACATTATTTTGTAATATTTTTGACGGTTTGAAAAGGTAATATAATATCTTAAGGAACTATGTCCATTGGTGGTACTGAACGCAACCGTGATTGCAGAGTGGGAAAAACTATTGACTGCCGTACTTCAGGTCTACGGTTCGATCCTCACCGCCGGATTGCGCTTCATCGCATGGCGAAAGAGGTTTTACCCGATTGTTCGTCGGGCTATCTAGCACCCTCAATTAGAAAATCTGTTGCCAAGCACCTAACAGCGTGTTCCGGCAGCAGTCTGTGAGAGCCAGTGATTCTAGGCCTAATCCGTTCAACATTATCGACCACATTACCACTTACCAACCGGTGAGATGTAGCCATGAGCAAGCATATCAGTTGAAACAAAAAAAACGGCCCAAGTGAGACGTGTCGATACGGTGTTGAATGGATCAGAGTGCGCCAATCTTAAATCTGTTCAATCAGATGATTGTAATAAAAAGCTTATGAAAATAAATCCGGACGTGTAAAGAGACGGGACGCATGTATATTGTCAGATTATTTGCGAGTGTTGACACCTACCAAATTTGGTCGTTGACCTGAGTTGTTTGCCGTCGGGAGGGACCTTAGCATGATTGCGCCCGATAAAATTCTTGGTCCCGTCGAGGCCAAAACCCTACATTGTTCACAAGACAAAAAAACGCAATAATATAACCAAATAATTTATCTCTAGAGGTTTTGTAAAAGGACGTTTCAACCCACACGTTCAGCAAATTGACAAGTGTGCTGACTGACGGATAGACTAAATGAACAATGAAACTTGGTGATAGAATATATGACAGTGAATTTAATTAATATATATTTCATCAGTGACCAGCGATGTTCATGTTACGTGTAAAGCGTTTATTACTTTCCTTTGAGCTGTGGGCAGTCGGTTATTACACCCGGCAGTAGAGATGGATTCCTTCTTATCGCACTTCTGACGGGAGGGATTCCTTTTCATCCCACTGCTTTTAAGAGATTACCTCTAAACATGGGTTAAACCGTGCGGTGCACGGGTCGTCCCCAGAATTTGAGTATTCCCCTCGTCCCACTGGTGATTGTGTATGTGTTCATATACTAATAGAACTTGGTTGTTACACATTATGCCTCAGTACCTGTATATGTGAACATATACACACTCATTTTCACCAATGTGTAGTGTGACAACCAACGCAACTAAATACTGTACCTAAAGCACATACACACACCGTCACCGGTGTGGATTTTGATAGACCTTAGTAGTTACAGATTATTCCTCAGAGAGACATAGGAAACATTTTATCCTGGTTTACGGAGTAGTTCTCAAGGGAGCACGATAAAACCGGTAAAGCCGCGGCCGAAAGCCAGTCCTGTATAGAGTGACCGCCAAAGACCATACTCTCGATTTCCAACTATGTTTTATTGTTAATTTGAGCCATTTGTCCAAAAAACAAAACCTTAAATTCCAAGTCCCAATACAAGTCTTAATAATCTCTCCAAAATAAGCACATGCCCAAATGATCCATAAATCTAAACTACCCTACATCCGGTTCAGTTAGTTCGTGTTTGGACGCTTTTCGTCAGTTTTCCCTGAACCCTGTCCCAGGGGATGATTGAAAGGGTTTATTGTAACAGATGTATTGTCGGCCGTATATTTTTTTGTTAGGTAAATATCTCTTTTCGAAAAAGAATTAAGCCTATATTGATGTTAGTTATTTATATCCTGCTTGCCAACTGAACTATCATTATAAATATAAATTGCCGCTTTTAAATAATAATAGGTGCTAAAAATCCAGCTGCCACGCCAATAAAACATTGAATATTCATTTGTTACATATTGTTCAAGTAACTAATAAATTTAGAAGAGTTTGTGCTTAATCTCCTCACTAAAATTATTATGTGTTTTATTGAAGAAAGTTTAAAAGACATAATCAAATGAAGTTCATATATTCCACTTTCCCAATATCTATTCCCATCGATCAAAAAATTAATCTCATAAATCAGTGTACATTTTATGAACATTTAAATTCCTGAAAAGGTTAAATTCTCTAGGTCTTAAAAGCGCTAATTTACTTTTTAACTAACTTCATCGGTTTATAATTCATCTTGTTTTGGCCTTGTTTGTTACAACTTTTAATGCCCATATCTATAAATTTAACGAACGTTGTATGTATAATAGTCAGATAACCCGTGAGGTGCTGAGCTACAATTATTATTCCATCTTCCACTTCTGCCGTAAGGAGCGAAATAAGGAAAAATATCAGAAGGTGGGCAGCAGCGCCTTCTAAAAACTGCCATCTTACACTGCGATCCCCAAGCCGCCTACCAAGCGTGGGGCAACTCCTCCCGCCTAATGGGGGAAGATATGTTCAACTGTTAACTATTTAAATATCTATCTGGTAGTGGGCTAGAGCATTTGGACTGCCTGTGAGTCTGTAATGACTTATATGTTGTCTTAATGATTTTATTGTGGTAGCTGTAGGGTTGCATGTTCGTAGTATTTTTCTAATAAAGGTAAATATCTATTTTAGAACATATATATAGGGGAGGCGCGGCAATGGAAACACTTACAACGATTTTGAATGTTTATTACTCCGTCTGCAACGTTAATCTTAATTTAATTATAAATAACACCTTAGCACCTTTCGTATTCTCAACTCTCAATCGCCATCTCCCTTACGTCTCGCTCGCACATACATCCGTCACCTCACTCTTTCCTCATACGTTCCATTCTATGCATCATTCATACTTTACAATCCTACATTCGGCCGTCCTGCTATCATGACTGTCCTCAGGCATGCTTTTCTCAGTTGTAATATTACCATTCCATTCCTCATCATTAATATCATTCAACAGCAGTCACACCTTACTACAATAACAATAGCAACTTAACTAATTTCCTATATAATAAAAAAAAAATATTTATCAACATACCTATTACAAACAAATAGTTTTTATTTATGGTTTACAAAGTGCTTAAGTATAAAAAAAAATTATAGTCAGTTACATATTTTATCTATTATCGTTAAGGTTAAGCATCAGTGTTAAACTATACAATATTTTGAAATTAACAAGTATTTATCAATTTAGCAAATAATATATCAACTTTTATATTACAGTTTATTGTGTTTTATTTATCAATCTTGTTTTCAATTATCTATATCAGAACCACCATAGTAGATACAACATAGTATTATACCAATAAGCTTACAACATAAGTCTTGTAAATACAGAGCATCTTAAAGCTATATTAGCTATTACACAACTTGTAGTGTCTATAACAAAGTTGGCTATCTATCAAATAGCCTAACAGTTATGTGAAAAGTAAACATGGGTCTGATGATAAATGAATGATGAATGAGTTAGCAGGCATGTACCCTAAATAAAAATATGCTAACAAAAAAAAAACTCATACTTCACTTTCATTCATCTGTCTCTATAAAAAGAAAAACTTACATACCTCATATTAACTATAGCATATCTTCTTGATCTGGCCACCTTTTCATATAATCCGCTGAACTTCATCAAGCCGTGTATAACATCGTAATTACTTTGTTGGGCCGCCATTGTTCCCATGGCGTCTTCGTATTTTTCACCTTTTGCGCCTTCACCTGATCCGGACGCTGCTGCTGATGCGGGCATCTGTTATATATTTTTGGATCTACAACACTTTACTTTTAACACCTTTGGGACGTAATATTTCTATAGTTTCGTTGATAGCACGTCGTCGTTTCGCGCCTCGTGCCCACGCCACGCCGCCGTCCAATTGCGCAGGGGCTGCTTTTCGTCGATATCCCGGACGAGCCCCCAAATTTATAGGGGAGGCGCGGCAATGGAAACACAACGATTTTGAATGTTTATTACTCCTTCTGCACCGTTAATCTTAATTTAATTATAAATAACACCTTAGCACCTTTCGTATTCTCAACTCTCAATCGCCATCTCCCTTACGTCTCGCTCGCACATACATCCGTCACCTCACTCTTTCCTCATACGTTCCATTCTATGCATCATTCATACTTTACAATCCTACATATATTTGTTTGATTCGCTCGTAGCGGAGTTTGCCTAATCGTTCTACACCGATTAACTAGTAGCAGTGTTCGCTGCTTTATCATTACTTGGATGGGCAGCTATTATTGGTATTTATTACTTAGCATGTCCGCGCTTCGGATTAGACATTACGCCGCCATTACCGGTTGTTGTTATCGGATGGCAGTCGTTAATGCATAGTAAGGAATTTTGCGAACGCCCGCTTAGCTGCCTCAAGTAGAAAAATTGTCGCCAACGACTTAAAAGTAGAGTGCACGGAGCGCTTTTCAAACAAACGTAGTTTCGTCATATTTATAATACCAAGTGTCCAACTGTGTTTGTATGGAAAGCGCTCCGTGAACTCTACTCTTAAAGCTCAATTCAAACTGAAGTGGCTGTGGCCAATTATACTGTCAAACCATTTTCGACTTTGTCTTTATCACTACAATGCATAGTATCGGTAGAAAGGACCAAACACCACTTGCGGAGCTGCTACTGGCCGCTGTTACTTTAGTGTGAATCGGCCTAACGGTGTATACCGGCAGCTGTCTCCAAGAGCCAGTTCCCATTTTAGGTTAAGCTTGTTTACTACCTTCGACACCATCATCACTTACCTACAAGTGAGATTATGGTCAGGGTATCAATCAGGGGTCAACCTATCTTTAAAATATACCCACATATCTTCTATACTTATAATAAAACTGTAACAGGTCCAATTATGTACATTGAAGATATTTAGCAAAAAAAAAATTGAGAGCACTCTGTAGCTGATACTGATGCCAAAACTGTATTTATTTTTGTCTGTCTGTATTTCTGTCTGTCTGTCTGTCTGTCTGTATCCCGGCCGCGCATCACTCCAAAAGTACTGAATGGAATTCGATAAAACTTAACACGATTTGAGTTCATACCACGAAAAAAGTTATTGTATACTTTTTATCCCGAAATTCAGCACAGTTCCCCCGGGAAAGGGGATGAAAGTCAAAATGTACCCTTAGTTGTAATTTATTAACGCGTAGGCCGATTTCAATTATTCTTTTTTTGTTAGAATAGTGACAAGTGAACTCAGAAGCCTACGGACAGCCCGGTACCCCTTGGGCAGCCTAGCACCCCATGAGCTATTGAATGGAATTCAATGTAACTTTACACGATTTGAGTTCATACTACGAAGAAGGTTATTGTATACTGTTTATCCCGAAATTCAGCACGGTTCCCTCGGGAAAGGGGATGAAAGTCAAAATGTTACTTAGTTGTTATTTATGAACGCGTAGTCCGATTTCAATTATTCTTTTTTTGTTAGAATAGTGACGAGTGAGCTCGGAACCCCACGGGCCACCCGGCACCCCAAGGGCAGCCCGGCACCCCACGGGCATTCCGGCACCCCACGGGCAGCCTGGCACCCCACGAGCAGCCCAGCACCCCATGGGCAGCTCGGCACCCCACGGGCTTCTCGGCATCCTTATTTAGATTTGCCAGCTTGCTAAGATAAAACTCTAAAATCTGGAACATTCGCCACAATATTTTTTTTAACCATCTATCTTTTGCCGGATTCATTTTGGAGACTGCGCAATGGACCTGCGCGGTGTACAATCTAATATATTTTTGTTCTACCGCCAAACAAGGAGAACCTCGGCAAAAAGATACCGTTTTATAATCGAAATTCCAAAGAAACGCACAAAGTACCTTCTTTGCTTCAACATTTATTGTGCGAACCGCGAAGGAACTCTCTGAGTTACTTAACTACTGTCTTCTGGAAAAATAAGCTGGGAGTTATCAAACCCAAAGTAAAAAGCTCCTTTCTGAGCTATGCTTTACTAAGAGTGCTTCACCACATACCACAGCGTTGCTTAATATGAGATAAACAGTGCTCAAATGTGAATAATTAGTTTGCAGGTACGGCAATCGCGAACGAAGTCGCAGGTACAGCTAGTATAACATAATCTACATATCTTTGAAAAGAAAGCTCAATGAAAAAATGGACTGTAAAGTAGTCACATCGAGAAGAAGTCAGAATGTGAAATAATTTATTTGACAAGTAGACTTCTGATGGCGAAATGATAAGTAACATGAAACTGTACTGGTATAAGTACAAAGAATATTTTAAATCTCAAAAAGATCATTCAATATATTTCTATAAATATTTTTTCCATTTCAAGTTTAAAAGTAGCTCTCGAAAATATTGTCTAATTGGGAACTTCTTAAACTTTAAAAAGTTAGTTTTGCGTTAGATTTTGATTTAGGTATAACAAAGTCTACCAGTAAGTGTCACATCGAATAAATCTTACGAGAACAAAGAAAATACATTTATTTTTTTGCAAGATTCAAGTTTCTTTTTTGCGCAAAATTCGTTTTGGTGTACTTAGCTCGTTTAGGTATTATTTTTCTGAGAAGTCCGCTTTGATGCTCCTATTTTATAAATTTTTGTTATTTCTCAAGAAACAAAGTAAGCATTATGATAACATATTCTTAAGTAAGTATCATATTTAAATTATTGCACTTAAATTATAATCATGTCTTTGTAAGTGAGATGCTGTCATGTTGCTTCACATTAGCGCACGTTCCCATCTTTATATCCCACTTAAGTTAGCGTGTTTACTACCAACGAGAGCATTCCCAAAAAGGGTGGCGTCAGGAATTTACCCGGACATAAAACTGAAACGAAATCCTAAACAATTATGTGCATATGTGATTTGTCATCGTACCAATCTTTCGTCATGTCTAAGGGTAGGAAGAAAAATTTATTTTAAATTTTCGATTAATTAACTATTTTCATAATATTATACACTTGTGTGATAAATTGTTTGTGATTTTGGTAGAGTTCCCTACCTCAAAAGGCAAAAAAACGGAAACCTTATAGGAACACTTGTACGAAGCAACGTCTTACAGCCATTTTTCCAAAAGGGCTATTCATCTGAATCCTACTGCTAAATGAGTAGAGCTCAGTGAGAGACAAATATTTGTAGTAAAATAGAAATAGGCGCTATTATGCAATCATTTGCCTTAAATGTCAGAGCTAAAGTAATTCTAAATAACAATAACATGAAACACATTTTAGCACAGATAGGGCACTCAACTTTAACCTTTATTAACACTAACGAACAAAACAGCCTTCGCGTAGCTTCGTCAAGAGATATCTCAATAAAGGGGATTACTAGCTGACATAAACTCTTTTACGACTCATATGCTAGAAGATCTCAGAAAACCCAACCCACATTTACCTTTTTAAGGCTTTTTCTCGCAAGCCATAAAGCCTACGAGAGATAAAAAACACAAGAAAAAATAAGCACTATTTACAATGAAAATAAGAACTGTTTCTTTTTGCTCTAACAAACTACTCATTTTATATGATTTTAAATAACATCAACTTAGTAATAATAAGTCATTAATTCTAAATAATAAATTCTAGGTTAGCCTGAACAACATCTTCGACCACATCATCACTTATCATCAGGTGAGATAGAGATCAAAGGCTAGTCTATAAGCTATAAAAAATAAAATAAAAATAATATAACATTTTCTTTGAGGTACATATATATACCGTTATCTTTTTTTGTGCCTTATAGGTTAGCCTTTGACCACTATCTCACCTGATGTTAAGTGATGATGTGTTCAAAGATGTTGTTCAGGCTAACCTCAAAGTACTGGCTCTCAAGGACAGCTACACCGTTAGGTGCTTGTTGTTTATCTATAACTCTTTTTACTTGATAAAGTTTTTCCATTCTCCTAACCGCTAATTAGTTTCCTTAATTACTTTACCAAATACAAACTAACAACTTGTACACTATCAAAACTTTGACTAATAAAATCCGTTCAAATTACTCCTGAACACACTACGAAAGTATGAAAATAATACTAAGAAATAACTAGAATACGGTAAGACACGCCACCGGCACTGCAGCAGGTACTTTCAAAACTTTTCCTTGAAATGACGCCTAAAATGAACATCTCATGAATAACGACGGTCTAAAAACTCTGACAATACAATAAACAGTAAAAGTAGAGCCTTGACGTAAAATAATTTCTTACGAACAACAATTAAAACGCCCAAGAACGGATTTATACCAGCAGAACTTGAAGGGGATATTCTCAAGTCACGCGACAATTTGTTAACAGCTGTCAGTGATAAAATATCGCACGCGGGCGAAATATGTCATGTTTGTGTTGGCTATGCAAATTAGATGATTTGTGTTGTGTTGAAAAGTTTCGTGCAAGAAGGTGCATGGAGTGGTGTTGTAACATGGTTCAATAAGAACTCTATTAGAATACTAGAGCCATGTGAAAAATAAGGTAAAGGGAAAACCATGTGTAAGGATTTTGAATTATCCTAGACGTCTTTGTCTTTTGAACTATAAATATAAGTGCTTCGCTGTTTTGTCGAAACAGAGCTTTCAGATTAAGCTGCGTTAGTCGCATCCAGATTAGGTGTCAGCTTCTTGGGCTCCAATATTCTATAAATGCTTATTCCGTTACAATATTATGATGGCTTGTAAACGGCATCTATCGGAAATGGTGTAATACAATATTTCTCTATCTAACTAAACCTTGTTTGACACTGCGAAAGAGATAAAAATAAAGTTGTATAATTACGATATCAAATTAAGTTCACTTCGCGAATTTTAATTTTATTTTATATTGCACGTTCAATATTTTATTATTGACATTAACACATTTCTAAATTAAATTGACTAGCCAGTTTTAAAGTACATTGAAAAATCTATCTCAAAGTTATCATTTTCGAAATAATAGATATCTTCAATTGTATTTTAAATCATCAAGGTTCTGTACCTTAATAAGCTTTAGAAGTTTCGAGTAATACCCCCCATTAACCAACCCAATTCTAAAGTACTTTGAAAGGGACATCTGAGTTTGATCGCTCCTTTTATCATGAATACCTACATTATGGTCTTAAACTTCATGTAACTAAGATTGTATTTCGTTAAACAGTTGTATTGCTCAAGGGACCTTAAGTTTTTTATAAAGTTTTATTGTATTTTGCTTTGCAGCTTTGTATTTTTTATATATTAAGGGTCTTACAGTTCTCGAACATTAAACATAGCATAAGGCATAACAAAGTGGTGATTAATGAACTATGGTCGATATTGTTTACGTATAGAGCATAGATAGTATATGGTATAGAGTAAGCAGCAACTTCATTGAAGCTAGAACCTTCGACCAAGATTAATAGATTTATTTTAGACAGTATACATGCGTAAATTAGAGTTTTATTTAAAGTTCTGCTGATTCTGAATGGGTTTTGGATACCTTATGAGAAAAGTATTGAAGTGAAGTCCAATTTTAATTCTATTTGCTAAAGGTTTGCACATTAACGCCCTCATTTTTCGAAAGGTATACTGCGAGCAAAATCAGTTTTGTTTTCCTAGTGTAAAGAAAACTCAGGCTTACCATGTTTCAGCTACTATATTTCATACTTATCTTAACTTTTATTCCATAACTCGGGTAAGTTTACTGTCAAACTCTGTATAGCTGTAGTACTGTCGTATATTATACATAGCACTTTGCGTATTAAGTACAGTAACGTCCTTACACTACAAGACTATTCCAGACTGACTCGAATTCTCCCTGCAACTGACCTTGTTTACTCTCCCCTTCAAGTATTTACGTTACGAGTCAAATCAATGTCTAGTATCGTATCGTATCGTTGTCAAATATCGAACTGAAGGAGTCAATTAAATACTCAAATTAAGTACCAATAAGATTGAAACCTAACACTAGGCATACGAATGCCCTTATGTACTTATGTACCATTAACACATAACATAACTGTGTCTAAACTACCTGCAATCGCAATTAGCAAAACGGTTACTACAGAGCTTATCTTCTATGAAACCCGTTCAGTTCAACGGAGTATCTTCACCCGTATTCCCTAAATTAAACACGTCAACGGGTACACGTCTCAACTTGAACTAACTAATACAAGTTCGGTTCAAAGGAAAAGCAATTATGGGATATGTTTGAACCAATCAATGCAGGGTAAAGTGAATCTTTATAGTAGTAATATTGCGTTGAGGTGGTTTGGCCATATAGAAAGTATAGATGAATTATGTTGTCTTAGGTTTTCGCGATTATTACACATAGTAAATAAACAACTTTAAACGGTTTAAATCGCGAATATTGATCATTATTTTTGTCCCGACGTTTCAAACACTTTGCAGTGATTGTCACCCCGTGACCACGATAAATATACGCGATTTAAACCGTTTAAAGTTGTTTAATTACTATGTATAGATGAATTAACATTGACAAAATTAGAACAAGAGGTACCAGCCTGGCTAGCATGTGCAATTAAGAAATATGTCACGCATGACACGAGTATTTTCTCGTGTGTAGACAAGTGGCGGAAGATAGCAGCGGCCGCACCACGCAAAGATCCGTTCATTGAGATTTTCTATGGACGATTCTCCATTGCGCTATTTGTTGGTTGAATTGCGAACAGTTTTAGGGAAATTAGCAGTGATGGACTTTAAGATACTATAATTTCATAAACTATGTAATAAAGGTGGTTTTATGATTAAAGCCAGTTTCCGTTGATGTGATTTTCAATCGAATGATGAAGGTGTTAGTTTAATTGGCCATTTTTCTGCATCAAGTATTTTATTTTCATATTTTTTGACGATGGTTGCTTGTCGGTTTTTCTAGGTGATTAATGCTAAGTAGCGAAAAGAGAAAAATCGAGCAACATAAAATTTAATAAAACAATATATTTCATAGCAATATATTGGGTACGGTACCCTAAAAATAAGTTATTCATTTAGATTACGTTAAATGTTGACTTTTTTTTTTATATATAACTGGGTAGCACTTGACCACTATCTCACCTGATATTAAGTGATGATGCGATCGATGATGGAGCGCGCTTACCCGGAAGGTCACTCGCGTTTTGAAGACCCCCATATTGTACTTAACCGGAAACACAGGCTCAGGCAGGGTGTTCCATTCCCTGGTGGTTCGTATGATGAACGAAGACGCTTCGTTCGGGTAAATGGAATATCAACCATATAGCGGTGGCGCTTCTGAGTATCTCTAATGTCCGGTTAAAGAATGGGGATGGCGATGACTGTAGCGAATCTCTTGAAAATTTAAGTAAATTTTAAATAGCTACTGACTCTTTACATGTAAATTTGATGACTGATTTTTTATTTTTTTTGCATAATAAATACTTTAATTTTCTAAAAAATATTGAGTAATCAGCAACCGATACTTCATTTGCATTAAAAATAGTTGAAATAACTACCTACAACTTTATTCAAAGATATTGTATTTAAGTTACGCACACAGAGTTCGTGAGTTGTGTTCAAATTCCGTTATTGTATAGATTACACTCAAATATTACTGCTCTGCTAACACTGGATGGAAAGTAAACATCCATTGAAGTTATCTGAAAGACAAGCTTGTTTGATCGTTGAACTCGTCCTTTTATATGTGGTCAATGCTTGCCTACATGTTATTAAAAAGAACTGTTACTGTATGAAGCACTGCATTGACCTTAATGTAATTTAATTTGACATTTCAATCCTCGCTTGGCTGGTTCCTACCCTCTAGTGGAATATCTATGTTTGAAATTTTGCAGATTTTCTAATGAAGACATAGGTTCTATATGCACTTTCAGGTGTTAGGCGAATGTGAGATATAGTATAGTGTGCTACCGAACTGTCTTTAAACACAATATAACTTAGATGAGACAGTGGATATATCGATGATAGATTCCCGATATCAGTTATATATCACTGTTCTACAAATAGGTACTTTACATACAAAAAAGTTACGCAATAAGGAACCGAAATTAATACATACCTCTCAACTTAAGATACCATTACAAATTTAGTTCCTTGTTAAACATTGCTAAGCTAAAGCAATTAGGACCGACTTGGAATGTGGTACATTGTAATCCTTACGGATGCTTCAAATAGTTCGTGAAGGAACTTTGTAGTTATTTCAATTTACACAATAGTCTTGGAATAGAGGAAGTGAAGTGTATGATTTATACCCATAACTCTCCAATTTAACTTAAACCCTAACACAACACAGAAAAGTTTAAAATAATATGTAGCAGTCGACACTACCGTCTCTTGTTTATTTATTTATGTCAACCAAAAATTATTACATTATTGACAACTTTTGAAACATATCGTGCTATCCTTTGGTTATTTTAATTTGAAACTCACCAGACAAAGGGCATCGGATATATTTTTAAACATGATTACAAGCTCTATCGCGTGCTAAGCGAAAATCACATTTTACATATAATAGGTACACAATTTTTTTTTATAGAAGGGTAGCGAAATTCATATTTCATCTTTCGATCACATGAAGTCTAGTAGTCTGGTTGATGGCCGCGCACCGTCCTCTATTATGGTTAAAGTAATACAACCACAAGGTTTTGGCTTGAAAGAGTGTGTCCAGCTGGCCGAGTGGATTAAGCATCCGTCGCAAAATCTATGTGACAAATGACAAAAAATTAAAAATGTGATATCGGATATGCCCGAAACCTAGGTCGAAAATCTCGACCAATACGCGTGAGTACAGCCGGCTATTTAAACATCAAAGGATGTTAGTTAGTTAGTTTTAGAGAATGTAATTGTAATCATGTGAGTGACAATATATAAAAAAATATTAGTTTTCGTTTTTTCGATAAACAACTGAAAGTTTCCATTGAATAAACATTACACACACACACATACGTCTATATCATTTACTAGTTTCTCGATTAAATTATTATAAGATTGATTTCTAAAGTTTACTGATAAAAAAAGCTACACGTTTATAGATAAGTTCCCGAAACATGAGCGCAAACTTGTACATTAATTTCCATCGCTAACCAAAATGCTAATTGCCTTAATATAAACAAAATTGTCACAAGCGTTCTGTTCGATGCAAACATTGTTTAAAAGTTTGTACAGCGAAGCGCGCGCTCAAAATACACGGAAACTTTCTCCCAACGTGATTGAGTTATGACGTGGTATGTTCCTCATTGGCTGTGACGTTGGAAATAAATTTGACGTGACATTTGAAGGACGTACATTTTGTGCTTAAGTTATGTTAATGAATAGATACAGTTACTTTGCGGAAAACCATTTTTCATAATAGCAAATATTTTTAAAATATTTTAAGAAAACATCAAATTAATACAGTATGTGTGTGAAGGTATGTAAAAGAAACTTGCCGCTGTATAATTCTGAATAATCAACAAAATATAAATGCTTTTGGAACACTAAAATTGTATAACAAGGCGCGGCGTATGCGGCCGCGACACGTTGTGACTTGTGTTGAGACCCTTTGCGCTGCGTCTCACTCCGCGAGCTAATGCCGCGTAGGTACCTATATAGTTTATTCTATGGCCGCATTAACAAATCTTATGATATCTTAAAATGCCATGAACTATTTTTTCTAATCTTTTGTATGACGATGGATTATATCATTATTATCCAGTAGCCACTAACTTCTGGACTCTAATTTTATATTACTCACGCTATTAAAGAAAAACTAAATAAATCGGGAAGCACATTGTATATTTTTCTGATCTTTTTTCAGCATGTTACAATATACATAGACTAGATATATTTTTATATTTTTATAAGTGCTTTATTAAAATATTAATTTAATGTTTTCTTAAAATATTTTAAAAATATTTGCTATTATGCTTAAGTTATATTTTTAACCGACTTCCAATAAAAGGAGAATGTACTCAATTCGTCTGTATTTTTTTATATGTTTGTTACCTCAGAACTTTTCACTGCGTTAACCGATTTTGATGATTCTTTTTTTTTGAAAGCTGGAGCTCGCCGTTTGGTCCCATTTAAATTTTATAAAAATGGATCAAGCCGTTTTTAATTTACACTCCAACAACTGATAATAATGATGATAATCGATCCCATAAGTAGCAAGGGTAACTAAAAAACTTAAACTTATAACTTGTCGAAGTCGGTACCGTGCGCACTATTATGTAATAATAGGTACTTTTGAACCTTCATGGTACCGATGTCAACAAGTCATTTCACACATTTGAGTGTTGAAGTTGGTTTCATTTTTCGATAAAAAAAATGTTAAGCTGATTTTGATGAAACCATAGACTTAATCCAAATAGATTCCAAAAGTCGACGTGCCTTACGTGTCAGTTTCTTCCTAACTCTGATTATTTATGGGAGTTGAATTGGGTATACTTGCGCGGCGTAAATGCGTCGTCGGGGATGAAGGCACAAAGGTCTATGATGGGCGGTGCCTTTGAATTAGCGCGGCATATATCTACCGTCATTAAATTGCCCTTTTGACGTCATAGCTGTAAAGAAAAATTATACACACTTGAAAGCAAGCGCTTCATACAGTTTGAAGTGATTGTGTACTTGATCATGGCGAGAGAAACATCTCGCACAAATTGCAATGCGAAGTTAAACAAGTATAAATTACATAACAAAATTACAAAATCGCATGAGGTAAAATTAAAATATTCATGTGCGCGATGTATAATTTTTTCTCTCTGAAAATTTGTAACTTTGTAATGTAATTCGTCAAGGAGGCGTTATTGCAAACGTAGCATACTAAAAAAATATAAATTAATTAAAAAAGTAAAAAACCCGACTGCGAATTATTTATTTTCTTTGAAATCAAAACTGCAAGTTGTATATATTTATAGACTCGTTATTTGAAGCCCTTCATTTTATACCCTATTCTATAAAATCGGTCAAGCCGTTTCGAAGTTACGCTGGAATAAAGAAATTTACAAACATACATACATAAATGAACCCTGTATACATTAGGTACACTTCTTTTTTGGACAGTCGTCTTAAAAGCTAACCTAAATTGACATTATAAAAAACCTACCAGTGAAGGGACCTCTCGCTGTTCCGAAGAAACAAAGGGTAGCAAATCGCGATTTCGACCTCCAAGGTTGCCAAACAGGGGGCAGAGGGACGAATCTGTTCAATATTTTACAATTTTCAAATAATTATCTGTCCCCACAAACTGTATAATAGACAATAGGTAGATTGTGAGTGACGTTTGGAACCCGATGACGGTTACAAGTTTTTTTTCTTTTCAGACATATCTTTTTCATTGAAATTAGCATGCACACTGCGTTCCGAACAAGGTCTCTAGGACAAATACGGAGGCTGTTGCACCCTAACATTTTCAGTCTTTCTACTGAATTAAGATTTTTATTTACATGTTATAAATTTAACGAAATCAAATAAGTTGTAAACTTAATAAGAACAAACATACTCGTGAGTGTTCATTTATATTAATGTAAACTAATTCCAGCGGTCAGTTTGATAAAAACATTGTTGAGAAGTTGAGGAAAATGCGTGTCCCCAGAATACACGAAAAACTTTTTCTTGACGGCTTAATTGTGTTATGTCGTGTCATGTTCCTCATTGGCTACAATATTTTAAATATTTTTACGGAGCAAATTTTAAATGGGCTACTTTAGTGTAAAAAAACTAGAGATTTCTTCCATTTTCAGCTTCTATTCCTGCTAAGTAGTAGATGAAGTGAAGATGTGAACCGTAAACATTTTTTATAGTAGGTTTTTGTTAGTTTTTTTTTAGGGATGACTTAGATGCTGGCTACCGCTGTCGGTCGTTCAGCTCTACCGGATTTTGGGCGAGGGTAGGTAGAAGGCGACAAGCGCCTCCTACCTCCGTGTCTTGCGGGCGCCGAAAACATTCCGCTACTATAAGGGGGGTGAACAGCGAGCTCAAGGCCACCACTGTGCTTTGGCCCTCGGCTTGCCTCGCGCCGAGAGACATTGGGAGGGTCGGAACTAAATGCCCCGGTACAACTGCAGTGTTGTACCGTTGAGAGTGGGCCCTACGGAATATTACTCTGTGATGATTTGGAGAGACGCTAATCGGGACTTTATTTTTGCCTCGAGCTCGCCGGCGAGCTCGGTATTTGATCGTGTGGGTTTGTGGTCTTGAGGTTTTCTTTTCGCTAAATTTCTGTTGCGGGGAAAAAGGGCCAGGGCGTTGCGCGCCCTCTGCCCTTGGCTCTTCTCAGCTCATTACTATTAGCCGATCTGATAACGGGTTAAGCGTTTTTTCATGGTGTCTGTGGTGGGTGTTCCTGCCGGTTTCGCACTATGCGTCCGAGCGATCAAACCATGCCTGTTGATCCAGGTTTGTGTTAGCGAGGCGGCTGGCTGTAAAACCAAAGCTAAAACATATGTGCATGTTGCATTAGCTAAAAACATATTTTACCGAATCACCTCAGAGGTGTGTTAAATGATGCAATATTGCTTTAATATAAACAAGGATTTCGCAAATTTTCAGTTCGTACAAGCATTGCAAAGAAGTTGGCGCTGCGAAGTGCGTGCTCAGAATACAAGAAAACTTTCTCCTGCAAACGTCACTGTAAATGATGTAGCATGTCCTCATTAGCTGAGGCATTTGAAAATATATTTATTTCATTTTCACGCACTCAAATATACAGTAAAATAAAAGAGATGATTTTATGAAGATAAGTTGAACTTAAGGTCAATGGTATAGGTAGATTATCATAGGAGAGTAATGTTGACTGCTTTGTTTTGAAAACAATCTCTTCTACACATTAAAAGAATATGTGTCAATGCAACTTGTACAATCTTGGTTCTTAGGACAAGTGCAAACGTGATAACTGTAAATTATTTTACTATATTAAGTGTAAAAATATGACGATTATAAAATTGTAATTAATTATTGAAATATACCTAATTAGTATTTGAAATATTTAAGTAGTATAAATTTGTATTAAATGTACTTTGGACTTACCTGTAAAAAAAAAAAAAAGGCCTAATAAAACTTCTTTATATATTTCTCATGGGAGGGTGATATTGACTGCTTTGTTTTGAAAACAATCCCTTCTACACATTAAAAGAATATGTATCAATGCAGCTTGTACAATCCTTGTTCTTAGGACAAGTGCAAACGTGATAACTGTAAATTATTTTACTATATTAAGTGTAAAAATATGACGATTATAAAATTGTTATCAATTATTTAGATAGACCTAATTAGAATTTGAAATATTTAAGTAGTATAAATATGTGTTAAATGTACTTTGCATATACCTGTAAAAACAATTACTAAAGGGCTAGTAAAACTTCTTTATATCTTTGCAAAAGACGCTACTATCCATCACTTAGTAGGGTTTTTACACACTCGGAAGATATGAGCGATGGATGTTCTAGTCCGGGCTAGATGTGATGTAAAACCCCAGCAGCATTCTATTACGTTAATATTAATATATGAATTTCTTTTTATATCAAGTGTCAGATTAAATTTCACAATCCAATATTTACTCATCCTAAAAATTTCACTTAAAGTTAACGAAGTCTTTCAACCGATTTGACTGGATTTAATTTGAAGCTGTGCTCTATAGCTATTTTATATATCTGCTATTCCATAAAGTTTGCTCAAATCTGAAAAAGTACTACCGAATTATAATTTGCAAAAGCGCGAATAAGTTAACCAGTAAATTGTAATATTAGGTCCTTACATATGAAATTGGCGTTTTGTATGGGAGGAACAAAAAGTCGAATATTTTTTAATATAATATATTTAATTAATCAAAGTATGAACCATTATTTTCTATGCACTTTTGCCATCTCATAGGTAGTTCATTGATCCCTTTACTAAAAAAACCAGTCGGACGGGAATCAATAAAATCTTTGAAGGCGATTTGGACTGCCCCATCGGAGTTGAATTTTTTCCCTTGCAAGAAGTTATCCAAATTTCGAAAAAAATGGTAATCTGTTGAAGCAAGGTCCGGGGAGTACGGAGGATGTCTTAGACTTTCCAATTGAAGCTCTTCTAATTTAGTAGCCGTCTGTAGCGCAGTGTGTGGTCTAGCGTTGTCGTGAAGCAGCAGTGGCGTGGAGCGATTGACCAGCCTAGGTTGTTTAGCCGCTAGCTTTTCCATCATGGTTTGCAATTCCTGACAATAGACATCAGCCGTAATAGTCTGGCCAGATTTGAAAAAACTGTAATGAACAATACCGGCACTAGTCCACCAAACACTTACAAGTAACTTTTTTGGGGTTAATTTTCGCTTGGGGCAGGATTTGGCTGGCTGGCCAGGATCTAACCATTGCGCTGAGCGCTTCCGATTATCGTAAAGAACCCATTTTTCATCACAGGTAATGATTCGGTTTAAAATACCTTCATTATTGTGCCGGTTTAGTAATGTAACGCAGCAGTCGACGCGCGTTTGCCGGTTTGTTTCAGTCAATTCGTGAGGTACCCACCTTTCAAGCTTTTTAATCTTCCCAATTTGCTTCAAGTGAATTAAAACAGTTTTATCACTAACATCGCAGCCTGCAGCTAACTCGGACGTGGTTTGCGATGGATCCGCTTCCACAATAGCCTTCAACTCTTCATTATCAACTTGAGTCTCAGGCCGTCCACGGGGCTTGTTCTGCAGGTCGAAATTTCCAGAACGAAAACGTTGGAACCAAAAACGAACTGTGTTTTCTTTTGCAACACGACCGCCATACACATCATTCACCCTTCGAGTTGTTTCCGCAGCACTAGTGCCACGGCGGAACTCGTACTCGTAAATAATGCGATATTTAAGGTTTTCCATTTTGTAAAATGAGTGACGCAAACAGAAAAAAACAAATGAATGACGATCATCGAAGCACAAATACATGAGTCTATAGCTGTACAAATTTGAATTTGGAATTCCTTACCAAAGAGGAGAAATTCGTGATTAAAGTGGCCAGTACGAAAAACGCCAATTTCATATGTAAGGACCTAATATTACCTTTTAATTATTAAAGACATTTATCTAATGAAAACCAATCGGTAATGTTAAATTAGGCTCGAGGCTTACAAATGAATATAAAATGCCTAAAATTGCTAAAGATATTTGGCCTTAAAATACTAGGTATATTTAACCCTCACACACAGCTAACTCAATAATTCGAAATCAAAAACGACCATTTCGTACCCGACGTAACCAAATTAAGCCTAAAATTACAATTCTAATCCGTATTAAATCTAACCTTCTATTTCTTAATTTAATATTCCCGTTAATCATTCCTAATACGCCATTCGGGCCCCAAGGGACGGGGTAGGGTAAGGAATACATTTTCAGTAAATTAAGGAACAATTTTAACCATTTTCCGGACTTGGGTAGTATAGGGTCTTAGCGCTGGAAGCTCGGCGATAACTAAGGGTTCAATAGTATCGTTACGAATAGGACAGGCAGGACTGAGGAATTTGGTACATGTTTTGAGTTATTTGGCGAAATAGTTTTTAATTTGTTGTTACGTAATAAGATTTTAGTTCAATTATTTGCGATATTTTTAATAGCCCTTGGGATTAGTACTTCGCTTGCTGAGATTTATTGGATATTCATTAGTAACTCTAAAAAATTACGGCCTTATTTTTAGTGACTTATTGAGTAATTGCTTAAGTTTAAATGCTCCCAACCGGTTTTATAATTTGTCACTAAGTTAGTCTCAATTTAATATCATATTATGTAATATTATAAAAAATCATTCGCAACAAAATGGCGGACTTTCAAAAACTGACCATGACAATGTCCAATATATTTCATATACGTTTTTTTTTTTGCGAGTATCCTTTAATCTGAATTTGAAATTGATTACTTCAGTTAGACTATTAGACGATTTGATAAAATGTTTTAGCAAGTAATGCAGGAATTTTTTGACCATTGCTTTTTGCTAATCAGTTTGATTTGAATTCTATGTCACACGGTTAATTATTTATATAGTCGAAGGTATTAAATAAATTTAGTTAAAAATAGAAACTGGGTATGAAGGGCAGCCAGAACGCTCTATTATGTGCTTAGTTATCAGATTTTTACCTTATCTCTAGTTTAATGTTCCATATGTAAGCCCTAGTCAGTGCGCGTCTAACAGCCACATACCTTGAGAATCATATGTACTGCCCGAACACCTTACATTACTAGTAAACACCGTAAGTGTTATCCGGTAATTTAGATAATTCCATATTTTTTTTTAAAGTGATACATACATAAAATCACGCCACTTTCCCGTAGGGGTAGGCAGAGACCACGGATTTCCACTTACTACGATCCTTACATATCTCTTTCGCTTCATCTACACTCATCAATCCTTTCATACATAAGCGTCGGTTTAGGGTACTCTTGACCTGGCCTTTTTTCAGAACGTCTTCAATCTGATTTCGGAACGTTCGTTAAAAGTGATTATATGTCACATAAATCCGTAAAAAAGTAATATTACACAACAAAATAAAATAAACTGTCTCACATTTCAAGTATTGGTAGAGATCATAGCTATGACATCCAATCTAGGCGAAAATCACATGTTATTGTGACGGAACAAGCCCGAGGCCCACCTGATGTTAAGTGGACTAACCTCTGCCTATAACAGACGCATTTCGTCAGCGACGAATTGCACTGTGCCCGTCACACGGAGACGTCCAGTTGTTAGGTCTCATTAGCCTGTAATTTTTCTGGCTCTCAAGGACTGCTGCCGGAACACACTGTTAGGTGCTTGGCGACAGATTTTCTACTTGAGGGTGGTCGCTAGCCAGGCGGGCATTCACAAAATGCCCTTCCACCATGCGATGAAGCTCTAGCTCTGGGCGGGATTCGAACCATGGACCTGCTGCACGGCAGTCCATAGCCAATGCCACTGAGCTATCACTGCTTCATTTTAAGCCATCTGTCTAAAGAAAACCCGTTTTCCTCACTAGTTTTCTAGCACTGAATTTGCACTACAAGTTTATTAAGTGCGTAATCGTTTCAGTCTGAACTAACACGTGTAAGTGCTTTAACAACAAGCGAAACAAACCAAGTTCCCACTGATGACCACCGGGTCTTAATGGCCAAAGTTTTTCCACCACAAATCCTAGCCTCCAGGGGCGAGCTTAACTCTTCAAGGCGGACGCATGCGGTGCAAGCTATAAGAAGTTAGATAGACATATCTGGATAGGAAAAGATGACTTCTAGCGGGAATAGAACTGGCAACTTCAGAATACTGTTATGTCGCATTACACAAACTATGAATCATGTACAGACACCCACCTCTAGTTTTCGTCGACAGATCGGTATTCTTGTATTTAGGGTTAACGTCATGCTAGAATTTATGCATATTCCTATCCAAAATTGTTTATTTGGCTTAACATGCATTAAGGCTGCTTTTAAGGTTGAACTGGCTGGTCACTTCTCCATACAAACGTCGTAGGGTGATCACTCCCTTATTTGAAATTTAAGGTCCAGGCTTAAGCATAATACCGATTGATATCGTCATTATCTAGGCTTGTATGATGCCAAAATTTTAAAAAGATAATTAATTTGTAAGTTATGAGCCTCGAAAACTTTATATGAAAATGTTCCGAGGCTCATAATTCTCAAGTTAATTATTTTATTACAATTTTGGCATCATACAAGCCTAGATAATGACGAGATCAATCGGTATTATGCTTTATTTTGGACCTAAATTTTCAAATAAGGGAGTGATCACCCTACGACGTTTGTATGGAGAACGGGCCGGCCAGTTCACCCTTAAGAAACGGAAATCGATTTACTTTATCATTAAAATGTAATATTCACTTTTGTAATAAACAAATATAAAATATAAACCTTGCATTTAAAAATTATTAAACATATGTGTATATTATTAAAAAAAGAACTTATCAATCACGCAAGATATATTTAAAGGACTGCTCTAATTCTAATCTGCAGAGCATGCGTTAAAACAAAAATTAAATTATTTATTCAAGCAACATTTTGAGATCAACTTAAAAATATGTAGAGAAAGGCCGATGAAAGTGTAGATTGATTACATGTAAAATGATATCCCTAATTGTTGAATGAAAGCTTAAAATAATAACTGACATGTTCAGAAAATGAGTGGACTAGGAATTTATAATTAAAATGTAAATAAACCATAACTATGGCTGATTTCCCGGTATCATTATTATATATTAACTATATATAACAATGATATTATTAATAAATAATTTAGGTATGTAAATTATTATATATTACTTATCAATGTAGCACAGTCTAAAAGTCAAATCCCAAGTCCGTTTTCTTGCTGAGCTCTAAGCAGAGTGGTCATGTTGTGCCGACCTATTTTATCAAAAGCTTGAAACTAATACTAAAATTTTCGCTTGTAACTTGGACCCAACCAAGATAGTATTGAAGGTACATAATTCACTCTAGCCACCGACTGAGGTCAACCTGATGTTTCAGTCCCGTAATCGGAGCGTGTCCATCTGTTGCTATGGTAACGGAATAGACAGGAGCTGTAGATCGTAACACAATAAATTGTTCAGTGGAAATTTAAGGATATAATTCTGTTATAATACGAGTAGTTTTGGTACAAATACAAATCAATTTATAATATATTCTGCATATAATCATAATAATTTGGTAAGTGTGATATTAAAAAATAACTATAAAATATTTTAAGCATTAATTACATCAACATTTGAGAAAAAACATTTATTATATACGAAAATATATCTAGTGACAATTAAAACCAAAATTTCCGGCAGCAACGGACATGACGTCAGAATTGACACGTCATTCTTAGAGCGCATAATTTACAATTGTCTCCATCATGCGCTCTAAGAGTGAATACTTCCTGAAGATGCTTCGTGTAGAAACGAAATGCATCGAGAACTGTTCCGGCTAGGCTACTTAGCGTTTCTGACTCATGTCGACTTAGCAGGAAATGTAGTCAAGAGTTGTATTTTTCTGTACGTGTTTCTAATGTTTCATTAAAATATTTGTTTATGTTAATTAAGGATTTATTGAAATAAACGCCAGAATCTATTAATTATTTGGTAATTAAAGACGGTAGTAGGCAATACCCGGGGCTATTTTTTTGTAATTCCGGGACAAAGGGCAAAACGGAGAACAAGTTATTTCATTCTGCCGTCTGCCTGTCTGTCTCTCTCTAGCTTGTTTACTTTTTATTTATATATATTATTTACTAGCTGTACCCGCGACTTCGTTCGCGATTGCCGTACCTGCAAACTAATTATTCACATTTGAGCACTGTTTATCTCATATTAAGTAACACCGTGGTCAGTGGTGAAGCACTCTTAGTAAAGCATAGCTCAGAAAGGAGCTTTTTACTTTAGGTTTGATAACTCCCAGCTTGTTTTTCCAGAAGAAAGTAGTTAAGTAACTCAGAGAGTTCCTTCGCGGTTCGCACAATAAATGTTGAAGCAAAGTAGGTACTTTGTGCGTTTCTTTGGAATTTAGATTATAAAACGGTACCTTTTTGCCGAGGTTCTCCTTGTTGGGCGGTAGAACAAAAACGTATTAGATTGTACACTTTCATTGTGAAGTCTTCAAAATGTATCCGGCGAAAGAGAGATAGTAAAAAAAATTTATTGTGTCGAATGTTACAGATTTTAGAATTTTATCTTAGTAAGCTGGCAAATCTTATTAAGGATGCCGAGATGCCCGTGGGGTGCCGAGCTGCCCATGGGGTGCTGGGCAGCCCGTGGGGTGCCAGCCTGCCCGTGGGGTACCAGGCTGCCCGTGGGGTGCCGGGATGCCCGTGGGTGCCGGGCAGCCCTTGGGGTGCCGGGTGGCCCGTGGGGTGCCGGGCTGCCCGTGAGATGCCGAGCTCGCTTGTCACTATTCTAACGAAAAAAGAATAATTGAAATCGGATTACGCGTTCATAAAGTACAACTAAGTAACATTTTGACTTTCATCCCCTTTCCCGAGGGAACAGTACTAAATTTTGGGATAAAAAGTTTACAATAACGTTCTTCGTGGTATGAACTCAAATCGTGTTAAGTTTCATTGAATTCCATTCAGTAGCACATGGGGTGCCGGGTGGCCCGTGGGGTGCCGGGCTGCCCGTGAGATGCCGAGCTCGCTTGTCACTATTCTAACGAAAAAAGAATAATTTAAATCGGACTACACGTTAATAAATTACAACTAAGTGTACATTTTGACTGTCATCCCCTTTCCCGAGGGAACCGTGCTGAATTTCGGGATAAAGAGTATACAATAACGTTCTTCGTGTTATGAACTCAAATCGTGTTAAGTTTCATTGAATTTCATTCAGTAGCCCATGTGGTGCTAGGCATCCCGTGGGGTGCCGGGCTACCCATGGAGTTCCGATCTCACTCATCACTATTCTAACAAAAAAGAATAATTGAAATCGGACAACGCGTTTATAAATAACAACTAAGTAACATTTGGACTTTCATCCCCTTTCCTGAGGGAACCGTGCTGAATTTCGGGATAAATAGTATACAATAACCTTCTTCGTAGTATGAACTCAAATCGTGTTAAGTTTCATTGAATTCCATTCAGTAGCCCATGGGGTGCTGGGCTGCCCGTGAGGTTCCGGGCTGCCCATGGGGTTCCGGGCTCACTCATCACTATTCTAACAAAAAAGAATAATTGAAATCGGACTACGCGTTCATGAATTACAACTCAGTAACATTTTGACTTTCATCCCCTTTCCCGAGGGAACCGTGCTGAACTTCGGGATAAAAAGTATACAATAACGTTCTTCGTAGTTTGAACTCAAATCGTGTTAAGTTTCATTGAATTTCATTCAGTAGCCCATGGGGTGCTGGGCTACCCTTGGGGTGCCGGGCTGCCCATGGGGTTCCGGGCTCACTCATCACTATTCTAACAAAAAAGAATAATTGAAATCGGATTACGCGTTAATAAATTACAACTAAGTGTACATTTTGACTTTCATCCCCTTTCCCGAGGGAACCGAGCTGAATTTCGGGATAAAAAGTATACAATAACGTTCTTCATGGTATGAACTCAAATCGTGTTAAGTTACATTGAATTTCATTCAGTAGCCCATGGGGTGCTGGGCTGCCCGTGGGGTGCCAGGCTGCCCATGGGGTTCCGGGCTCGCTCATCACAATTCTAACAAAAAAGAATATTTGAAATCGGACTACGCGTTCATAAATTACAACTAAGTAACATTTTGACTTTCATCCCCTTTCCCGAGGGAACCGTGCTGAATTGCGGGATAAAAAGTATACAATAACCTTCTTCGTAGTATGAACTCAAATTTAATTGAATTCCATTCAGTAGTTTTGGAGTGATGCGCGGCCGGGATACAGACAGACAGACAGAAAGACAGACAGACAAAAATAAAAAAAATACAGTTTTGATATCAGTATCAGCTACAGAGTGCTCTCAAATTTTTTTTTGCAAAATATCTTCTATGTACAGAATTGGACCTGTTACAGTTTTATTATAAGTATAGATTAGCCGCCGTGGGTGCCAGGCTAGAATGTCACCCCCTATCTCTACCCGTGGGAGTCGGAAGAGGCGTAAGGGTAAGACACCAGAAGGTGGGCAGCAGCGCTTTCCAAAGAACTGAAAACTCGCACTGCAATTCCCAAGACGCCTACCAAGCGTGGGGATTATGGCAGTGCCCCTCTAAATGGGGGAGGCTGTGTTCAGCAGTGGACAATCCGGCTGATACAGTGCAGTAGTATTTAATGAAGGACAGAAAAGATAAAATTTTATTGAGTTACTGAATTAGAAATATGGTCTTTTGTTTCAGGTACCAATTATTTTGTGTGTTGGTGTTGACTGCTGCAGAATTTTAACAAAAAACTTTGATAGGTAAGTGTGGTCTCAAATAATAATAATTAAATAGTTGTGACTTAGAGTAATTACTTTATATCTCTTTAGCAAAATGGGTTATATTTTAGATTAAGTTTTTTATACTTGTGATATTTTTTTTGTGGCCTTTAACCACTATTTCAATTGAATGTCAGTACCGATGTGGTCGAAGGATACAGGGACGTGTATTCAAAGCACTTTTGCATACACACGTAGTTTAGTTATATTTTAAATATCTCGTGTTCAACACCGGTGAAATTTTGTTCGCATAAACATGAGCTTAATATCATTTTCATAATATCCATGCTTCTGGCCTGCCAGTTTTTCGTATATATATTATATCTCTAAATGTGAAAATAAGAATTCCCATACAAAGCAATGTTTGAACACCTAATTTATATATTGTGATGAAACTAAGATTGTATGCCGAATACACTTCAAAGACAATTTCTTATATAAGATTAGACGAAGTCCGCTAGTGTTTTTAAGCCCCGATGACAAAAGAGGGGCTTAAAATACGTTTGAGACCTTTATCGGTGTGCGTTTATCTTGTGGCATCTTAGGTCTCGCAGGTTGAACTAATTTCCAGGCCGTTTTTTATCGGCCTTTAAACAAAGGAGGTTCTTAACTTTGTATTTTATTTTTATTTTTGGGCACGAGATACCATGCTTACAAAATAAAGACAAATCCGCTAGAATTTGTAAGGTGTGTAAGGATTCCTGTGCTTGTATCCTCCGAGTCTTTTTTTCGTTTATTTATGAACGCATATTTTTTTTATGTTATTGTTACGGAACAAGCACGAGGCCCACTTGATGTTTATCGGACTAACCTCTGCCTAGAACAGATGCATTAATTCACAAGTGACGAATTCCACTGCGCCCGTCACCTTGAGACATAGTTGTTATCGTATTTAAGTCTCATATGCCTGTAATTTCACTGGCTCTCAAGGACTGCTGCCAGAACACACCGTGAGGTGCTTGGCAACAGATTTGCTACTTGAGGGGGGGGTAGCTAACCAATATATATATTTTACATCATCTGATCTCAAGGTTTTTTTAGGGTTGATTTTATTATTATATTTATTTAATATATTAAAATTGAAAACGGCTCGATTAAAGTAGATGAATTTAAATGGGAGCTATTTGGACGTATTTAATCCAAGATTGGATGATCCACTAATTATTACGTGGTAATATTGATACGTAAATAAAAAATATAGGTATGGACTTGAGACCCTTTGTTTGCGCCAGATATTTGTGGTTGAATGGTTCCTTACCATTGTAAGCATTGTGTGCTAAATGGCTCACTCAAACTTCGCGCGCTTTGCATGAGTGAGCGTTTCAAACCGGATCGATGACAATCGTTCCGTCGTGTACTGCCTATACGCGGTGCATGAATGAACTACTACCAGTCGTTACTGCAAGAGTGTCATGGTGTGTGCTATCAGCCATTGATCATCTTCTAAAACATTTCATTAATACAGTGCTTTTTACGTTACCGTTTTATCGTGTACTGCGCTGTATCCACCGCAGCAGCGTCAGGACTATTAAGTGCATGGGAAAGGCGTTTGTGAGTGTATGTGGGACTCTTCGTTCTCAAGTTCGTATGGATTGCCCATCGCTGGTCGAACAAGGGAGCTGCGCAGCTCAGGAAATACTCCACTTTAAATGGTGAGTGAGCTTATTGTATGCATTCCTTGCCTTGTTAGGGAGACCTGCCAACCACATCTGAACGGAACCCCTGGCGTCTGTCTACGGTGCCATCCTTGTATAAGCATTTTTGCTTATCGGCCTTTGGCCCCCACATAGTTGGTCCCTACGAACCGGATTACTGGTCCAAATTGTGTCTATTTATCCGAATATTTGGTCTCATACGGTCCATTTAATACGGTATTACTCCGTACTAGTACTACCGACCTATTATTATATACAGTCCACCCTTATTAACTCATATATTTCATTATATTATCCTGTTAATTTATTTATTCCTGCTGTTGGTATCTCTTATTACCTGTCGAATGTAATGTATTATCTTTATTTATTCGTTTCAATCCAATATTTAGTGGTATTTGAACAAATAACAAGAATAATTACTAAGTCATTTCGTAGGCAATAATACCTCACGGAATACTATTACGGGACTTAAACAATTAAATAATACATGTTAACTTGGTCATTATTGTAACATAATATTTATATACTACATAATACTAAACCAGTATCATACTATTTCGTGTATGAGGTGAAATTTAATTTGGTTCATAAAGTTACTAAATTTCTATTTTTAGATTCGTTTTCCCGCTACCCACATACCCACATTATATTTCTTGCCGTGATTATGTCTGTCCGCCATTTATTCACGTGATATTGTAAGCCGGCTGTGACGTCACTCACGTCAGAATATATCATTCATTCACTAGTGTAGTGCTGCAGCAGCACGAGTGCAATTGAGGTGCGTTCAGAAATGTCGGCTATGGAATAATCGTTTTGATCATTCGATTAATCGACTAACGAACGTTAATTTTTTGTTTGATTTATTGACGAGTTAGAATTGATATTTATTGGTATTAATGTTTAGTGCTATCTTTTGAGTATAACAAAATAAATATTTACATTTTTATCTTTTTTGATCATAATGGCGGAAGAGAGGAAACTTAGAATGAAAATTAAATTCTGTGAGGCAGCGTTGAAATCTTACTTTGCAAAGATTCAGGGAATATATGATTTAGGGGTAAGTATGGTCAGCGAAGAACAAGAAACACAATTACTAGTATCAACTTCTAATTTGCCTACACTTAGAGCGGAATTCATCGCGAAGTTAGAAGAGTGGAATATGACACAGATGGAAGCGGATCCAAAGTATGAACCATGTTTTAAAAAATGGGAAGCTTTTGAAACTATTTATGAACGCGTGCAAAATCAAGTTAGTTTATTGCAGGGTAAAAAAAATATAAAGGTGAATCAAAACGATTCAAAGGCTCCTCAAATCAAATTACCTCCTATAAAATTACCTCAGTTGGACAATGATAAGAAAGCGTGGCCATTGTTTATAGAGTGTTTTAATAGCACAATACATAATAATAATCAGCTCACTAATTCTGAGAAGGTATATTACTTGTGCGGTCAGTTGTCTGGGAAGGCGCTTGAAGCCATAGCTGGTATTTCGCCCACAGGTGATAACTATGAACTAATCTATAATACTCTTGTAGATAAATATCAGGATGTGCGTTCGTTAGCCACGGCTTATCTAGATGAAATCTTTAACTTAAAAAAAATGCAGGTGCCCTCTGTTGACGGACTAAATTCATTTATTGACAAATTTTCTGTGTCAGTGGCAGCATTTGAGAAATTAGATATTATAAGTAAATTAGATTTTATTTACCTATACCTTGCTTTGAAGAAGGTTGATTGTGATACCGCGCAACTATTTGAAAGCTCTGTGCGTAGTGAACAAATACCTTTATATAGCAATTTTGTTAAGTTTGTCAAGGAACAAGTAAAGATCTTAGAACGGACAGGATCGGGGTCTAGTGCGAGTGAGAGGGGTTCGTTTAAATCGAATAATGCTCGAGTGCCAATGACTTCAAAGTCAGTGCCTGTTCCAGGTAGAAATACCAAAACTTTCGTGACTGCAAGTGATGGTGCAGTTTGTCCTTTGTGTAATGCTGCGAGTCACGGCTATTTTTCGAAGTGCACCGAGTTTCTCAAACTTTCTGCTAGGGAACGATATAATATAGCAAAAAAATATAATGCTTGTGTGAATTGTCTGAGTGTTAATCACCGTTCGCCTGCATGCAACTCGAAATATGGTTGTAGTGTATGTCAATCAAAAACACATCATACCTTGTTACATTTTCAAAGTGATAAGTCGAGTACATCATTACCGGTGTCTAGCGCAGGTCACTCGAGTGATAGTAACCCGAAGTTGTTGGAAGTTAGTGATGCTGGATTGGATGGTTTGTCTAATGCAGGGATATCATTGTGTTCGATGCATAATGCTAATGCACATAACCCGTTGCATGCGGTTCCTCCGTCTACGGTACTACTTGCCACAGCTAAGGTTCAAGTAGTAGACCCTTTTGGTGTATCTCATGTGGTTCGATGCCTTATTGATAACGGGTCACAGAACCATTTCATAACTTCTCGGTGCTGTGAGCGATTGTCTTTGCTGTTGCACCAGCCAGAAACTCCTATTTCTGTTCACGGCTTTGGTGGTGGTGTCAACCGTGTGCAGGGTGTTACCGAATTACAATTTTCTTCTCGCTTCGATTTGAATGAAGTTTTTAGTATTCAGCCATTGGTAGTAAACAATATTACTAATAGCTTACCGACCTCCAGCATTGACATGTCGGTGATGTCGTACTTAGCCAGCGTTCCGCTTGCTGATGATACCTTTCAGGTTCCGGGTGAAGTAGAACTACTGATTGGAGCGCAATTGTTCGCTCGCTTGTTATTACCAGGCAGAGTACATGGGCCTCCTGGTACCCCAGATGCCATTCAGACTCGCCTTGGATTCATCATTATGGGGGAAGCTCCCGCTTTGAATACACATAAGTCATCTCGTACGGAGACTTATTGTACGTTTGTAGATTCGCAGATGCGAGAAGAGGTATCCAAGTTTTGGCAATTGGAAGAAGTTCCTTCTTCCACATCTGCGCGTTTAAGTCGGGATGAACAGGAGTGTGAGAGTATTTATAAATCCTCTACATCACGCGACTCCACTGGTAGATACACGGTAGCATTACCATTCAAATCGGACCCAATTGAATTAGGCAGCTCATTAAATACTGCTCAGAAACGTTTCTTTGCCTTAGAGCGTAAGCTGCAAGGGTCTCCGCCATTGCGGAAGGCATATGATGACGTAATCAAAGAATATTTAGAAGTTGGATACTTGACCCTGGTTTCAAATATCGATGATTCTGGTCATGACAATGGGTATGTCATTCCCCATCATTGTGTCATACGGGATAACAAGGTTACAACAAAACTTAGAATCGTACTGGATGCCAGTGCACGGACGGATCGTGACATTTCCTTAAATGAAGTGCTTCACGCCGGTCCTAACTTACAGGGTGACATTTTTACTCTTTTATTAAACTTCCGTTTGTTTGCAGTAGCCTTTTGTGCTGATGTCAAACAAATGTATTTGCAAATAAAGGTACTCCCAGAACATTGCAAATACTTGCGACTATTGTATCGCTTCAACCCTAATGACCAGTTGCAATTGTTCCAATTTGACAGAGTATGTTTTGGTTTGACCTCCAGTCCATTTTTGGCGTTAAGAACTATTGAACAGCTCTGCAAGGATGAACATGTCAACTTTCCACTTGCTGTGCAGGCTGTTAACAAGGGTTTATACATGGATGATGTCGTTTTCAGCGTCAACTCTGTGTCAAATGCAACAGAAACGGTATTCCAACTGATAAGACTATTTAAAGCCGGAGGCTTCGACCTCATGAAATGGTCTAGTAATTCAGCTGAGTTACTTGCTCAAATACCTGATACACATCTTCATCCTCAGGTCCACAACTTTGATGATGACGGACACAAAATATTAGGTGTCAAATGGGACCCGCGATTGGATGGTTTCTCATTCGACGTTTCGCCTTGTCCTGATAATTGTAGTAAACGGAATGTACTTTCAGTAGTGGCCAGGTTATGGGATGTCTTAGGATTTGCAGCACCAGTAATATTGTATGCGAAGCTGCTTATTCGTGATTTGTGGGAATTAAAAATAGATTGGGACGAGGCACCTCCTGCACATATTGTCGATAAATGGGCTCGTTTTAAAGCGGAACTGCCGTTATTGACACAATTGTTTATACCACGACATATTGGTGTTGTGGATAATGGAGTTGTCACGTTAGTTGCCTGCTCAGATGCAAGTGAGAAGGCGTTTGGCGCGGCTATCTATATGCATTGTCAGACACATGATGAGATTAAAGTAAATCTCTTATGTGCGAAGTCACGGGTCGCCCCTCTCAAGACTGGGTCCTTAGCTCGTCTTGAATTATGCGCGGTTCTGTTAATGTCGAAGTTGGTGAGAATTGTGCTGGACAATTATGACAGTCGGTGTCATATAGATCGTATCGTTGCATTAACTGATTCAACTGTAGCTTTACATTGGATCCATTCTAGTCCTCATAAATGGAAAAGTTTCGTGGCAAACCGTGTGGCTAAAATACATGAGAATTTGCCTCCCTCGCATTTTTATCATATCTCCACTAAAGAAAACCCGAGCGATTGTTTATCGCGCGGCCTCAACCCTGCGCAACTTCTTAAGCATCCCTTATGGTTTAGTGGGCCCTCTTGGTTAAAAAAGGAGTCATCTCAATGGCCTATACAACCTTTCAAGACTGATGCAGATATGGCAGTACCAGAGGCTAAGACTGTATCTTTAGCGGTTATTGAGCCTTTCACGTCTCCGCTGTACATGTTGTCACAAAGGGTATCTTCATGGCCCAAGTTGCTACGTATTTCAGTGTATGTATTGAGATTTGTGAGAAAGTTATTATCAAAGGGAATTCCCAATACAAAAGACTTAGGCCAGGCTGAATTGGCAATCATTCGCTCGTTACAGTCTGTTCATTTCTCTGAAGCGATGAGTGCTGTTCTGACCGGTAAGCCATGTTCTAAGTCGATTCAGAAGCTACGACCATTTATTGTCAGCGGCATACTGCGTGTCGGTGGCCGTTTGGAGAAAACTGACCTTACGTTTGACCACAAACACCCTATACTGCTGCCACAGAAGGATCATGTTGTCAACATTATAATTGATCACACTCACCGAATGAACTGCCATGCTGGTCCAAATTTGCTGCTGTCTTTGTTGCGGCAACGGTTTTGGATTTTGGCGGGCAGAAATCTTGTTCGTTCTCGAGTGCATTTGTGCAATGCTTGTTTTAGAGTTCGGCCTAAGGCTTGTATCCCTCCGGTGATGGCTGACTTGCCTGAGTGTAGATTACAAATGTCAAAGCCATTTGCTCAGACAGGTATGGACCTATGTGGTCCGATAAACATTACCTTAACGCGCAAGCGAGGCGTAAAGAGCCAAAAGGCTTATGTTTGCGTTTTTCTTTGTCTTAGTACTCGCGCTGCCCATGTCGAGTTAATTCCGGATCTAAGCACTGATGCCTTTCTTAATGCGTTGAAACGGTTTTTGGGTAGACGCGGCCCTGTAGAGAAGTTGTTTTCTGACAATGGGACCAATTTCGTAGGTGCCCGATCGTATTTAAACGAACTTCACGCGTTTTTGAATTCGGAACAACATAAAAAACAATGGGATGGCGAGTTGTCGAGTCAACGCATTGAATTCGAGATGATACCTCCAAATTCACCCCACTTTGGTGGTGGGTGGGAATCATTGGTAAAAGGGTTTAAAACTCATCTATTACGTTCAATTGGTGCTCAAATACTTACCTATGAGGAGCTTCTGACGGTGTTGATTCAGATAGAAGCTGTATTAAATTCGAGACCTTTAGGGCAGGCTTTAAGTCCTGATCCTTCAGAGCCCGTAGCTTTAACTCCAGCGCATTTTCTTCATACCGTTCCTTTGCGTTCGCTTCCATCGGCACCAGTTTTAGATAGCGTGGAAAAGTTACGTTCGCGGTTCTTATTGATAGACAAGCTCGTTCAGACGTACTGGAATAGATGGAGTACTGAATACTTAAATACACTGCAGGCGCGTGAAAAATGGCTGGTAGACCCTAACCCAATTCAGAAAGGTACTGTGGTTTTAATCATGCAAAATAACGCACCGCCGTTACATTGGCCATTAGGCATTATTCAGGAAACATATCCTGGATCTGATCGCAGAACTCGTGTCGTTCTGGTTAAGACTAAAGGAGGTACGTTGAAACGCCCAGTGGTCCGTTTATGTCCACTGCCTTCCCAATGAATAGGACTGAATATTGGATTGAAATATTAGGTTTATTTATTTATGTAAGTTCTATATTCCCGTTTATCTTATTCATTTATCTATTATAAGTAATTTATTTGCTAATTTAACAATAATTTATGGCGTTTCTGCCCTATATCATTATTTTAGAGTTTACATTTCTGTAATTTGTCTCTTTGAAAGGAATCCTTTCAAGCCGGGGGCGATGTTTGCGCCAGATATTTGTGGTTGAATGGTTCCTTACCATTGTAAGCATTGTGTGCTAAATGGCTCACTCAAACTTCGCGCGCTTTGCATGAGTGAGCGTTTCAAACCGGATCGATGACAATCGTTCCGTCGTGTACTGCCTATACGCGGTGCATGAATGAACTACTACCAGTCGTTACTGCAAGAGTGTCATGGTGTGTGCTATCAGCCATTGATCATCTTCTAAAACATTTCATTAATACAGTGCTTTTTACGTTACCGTTTTATCGTGTACTGCGCTGTATCCACCGCAGCAGCGTCAGGACTATTAAGTGCATGGGAAAGGCGTTTGTGAGTGTATGTGGGACTCTTCGTTCTCAAGTTCGTATGGATTGCCCATCGCTGGTCGAACAAGGGAGCTGCGCAGCTCAGGAAATACTCCACTTTAAATGGTGAGTGAGCTTATTGTATGCATTCCTTGCCTTGTTAGGGAGACCTGCCAACCACATCTGAACGGAACCCCTGGCGTCTGTCTACGGTGCCATCCTTGTATAAGCATTTTTGCTTATCGGCCTTTGGCCCCCACACCCTTCTTAATTTTTAGAATTCACGAAACTAACTATGCGCTAGTATTGCAATTTTAGAATCATAATGCTATTTTTTTTTAACAACTTTTTTTTAATGTTTTTGTGACGGAACAAGCTCGACGCCCACCTGATGTAAAGCGGACTAACCTCTTTACAAAATCACAAATAATACGGACTAACCTCTGCTTATAACAGATGCATTTCGTCACAAGTCACGAATTGCACTGCGCCCGTCACCTTGAGACATAGTTATTAAGTCTCATGTGCCTGTAATTTCACTGGCTCCCAAGGACTGCTGCTGGAAAACACCGTTAGGTGCTGCGCGACAGATTTTTTACTTGAGGATGGTCGCTAGCCACGCGGGCATTCGCAAAATGCCCTTCCACCATGCGGTGAAGCTCAAGCCCGCGACGGGATTTGAACCATGGACCTGCTGCGCGGCAGTCCATAGCCAATGCCACTGAGCCATCACTGCTTCCAAAATGTGTGTAGTTGGTTATGATTACTTTCCTATTAGGCGAGACTTACTCGTATATTCAACAAAAAATAAAACTTAAATTAAACCAAGCTCAGAATTTTGTTAATCTTAGCGATTTAAAATAAAAACACCCGTGTAAAAGTGCTACTAACGGCTAACGACCAAATAATTAATTTTAATTGCCTTTATTACGTTAAGGTGAGTTACAAAGTGTATAAATTAATTATGTTGTCACGGTTTTAAGATTGTTTAACTAGAATTTCTTGAAGAATTTGTTATGTGTATACCCGTCATGTTATGAAACGATTAAGATATTTCGTCAAACGAAAGTTCAGATAAGTTTATGAACATTTGGTAATTTTTATACGATGTTTCTACTTAATTTTCATTTTTTTAATGCTTAATGTCAGACTCCGGAATGCATTGCCACTTGATACTAAGCGAGCTGTCCTTAAATGTTTTTAAATACAAAGTTAAATTACCTGTCGTGCTAGTATAACCTCCATACATGTAAACATCATATTTATATACTGTATAATGTTTGTATATATGTATGTATTTTTGTATGTATAAATAGTGTAAGAACATATTTATTATCTATATTGTATATAATTTTGTAGATATTTATATATATCAATACTATTAACTATATTGTACACCGCCATCTCTTGTCAAAACTTGCTCGTCTCCATTCAAAGGTTGTCTGGAAGAGATCATTTTGAGCGATAAGGCCGCCTATTGTTCACTATTATAAGCTAAATATTTTTAATTTTGTTTTAGATTAAGGTGTTCAATAAAGAGTTTATCTACCTATCTATCTGTATGGTGGCAGTACTTCCCCGGACAAATTCGCAAAAAGAGATCTTCTGCTACTAAAAAACAGTCGACAGTTTCGTCATTAAAAGTATTATAAAACCCGTAATTTCCACCATTTTGTGTTTGCCTTAAATTAAATAATGTATATTCTGCTTATAGAAAACCTTTATATTTAAATATATTAAGAACTTATATCTCTAGAAATGAATGTATTGTTTTCCTAGAAGAAGGTTAATGCATGGATACTATTTAGAATACAAAAAATAAAAATCAACAAGAAATAAAGAATAACGGCTGCTATCCAACCCAGCTTTAACATTGATTAATCGTTTAAGCCAATAAACGATACCAAAAAGCGCTTATAAAATGAAAATCAGAGCTCTCCATAGCCTCTACCTGTCTCGTGTCTGCGGATTTTACTCTTGAAAAAACAATTCAATTTTCCGATTTGTCCCCTCGATGTGGGAGCGCGCTATTCGGGTGCTTTTGGCACTGTCTGTCGGAATCAGGGCTGACGCTTTGACTTTGACGTTTTCACCTAAAAATGCGTGTGATTGAATTCAGTAGCATAGCGTTGTTATAAAATATTCGATAAAGTTTAAAATTCTTTCAATAACGTCTGCTATGCGGATTACATTACAAAATCACAAATATACGATAGGAAAAATTTAAGGACGCGGGTTCGAATCCCGCGATTTGAAACCGCGTCCATCCACCCCTTGAGCCGGGGTATGCTCTAACCAATTGAGCTAACATGACATGACGTCATAACTCGAATCTTTCCTATCGTTCGTTAACCATCGTATTGGGATGGAGCGACATCTATTGTACCACTTGCGTTGTACTAAAAACAAGACCAATTTTGCAATTGGTTTTATACTTGTAAATGATGGCGCAACCTTATATTTTTAATATTGTTATGTTTGCAATAACGCCTGCTATGCGGATTACATTACAAAATCACAAATATACGACAGGTTTTTTTTTTCTTTTTTAATTTTTCCTATCGTATATTTGTGATTTTGTAAAGTTTAAAAATGTTTGCAGATATATGCAGCCATGAATGGGAGTTACAAAAGTCGCCGCACCTAATAATATAATCGAGTCTGTCCTTGCGCACTCGTGTGCAAATAGTAAAGAAATCAATTTTACAACGGAGCGATAAATTCAAATATTTATCTTCCTCTTCCGAAAATTGCAGTTTATTTCTAGACTATTTTAGAGATGACATTGAATCAAACAGAAAGTAAATTGATTATAACTTGAAACAAACTTTTTATAATAAATCATAGCTCCCATCAGGCTAGCCTTGGACCGCTATTTTATTCTAGGAAACGAATAACGATTAAATCTTCAGTTTCATTTCATTCTCCTTCGTATGTAATCTTCCAGTCTACCTTGTTCCTGGTCAACTGTAAACTCTCTACTCTCTGGTGCAACCAAAAGAGAACATGTTTTTACGTTTAAGTTTTTCTCTTATAAATTGCAGCGCATATATTGTATAATTTTTGCATGGTGGAAGGGCATTTTGTTAATATACGCCTGGCTAGCTACCACCCTCAAGTAGAAAATCTGTCGCCAAGCACCTAATGGTGCGTTCCGGCAGCAGTCCTTGAAAGCCAGTGAAATTACAGGCACATGAGACTTGAGAATATGTCTCAAGGTGACGGGCGCAGTGCAATTCGTGACTTGTGACGAAATGCATATGTTATAGGCAGAGGTTAGTCCGCTTAACATCAGTTGGGCCTCGAGCTTGTTCCATAACAATAACATAAAAAAGCAGTTAATGAATTTCAATTATGCCCGAGTTATTGGTTACCTATCCAATAAAATATCTCCTAGACACCGGAGATGGTGTGTCATCATACCTATTTGCATTTCCGACGGGTCGAAAAGTTCTCAGTTTTATTTGCAATAATGTTTTCATTGAAAAGTTCAAAGTGGATCATTGGGTATTTGCGCCGATATTTCCTCGTACCAAGTTTCATGATTGGATTAAAAAGTCGATTTCAATTAACTTGACGTTTTGATTTTGCTGTTGGTGTTTGGGTTATGTTGTAACGAATTTCTTTCGCTTTTTTAATCGTTCTCAAAATGGTTTTGTTTTAATTTGCATGGTGGAAGGGAATTTTATATTAGGTACTGATAAGCCACCTCGCTCAACTCAAGTTGAATATCTGTTGCTAAGAACCTAACTGGGTATTAAGGCTGCTGTTTGCTAGCTATTTCCAAGGTTTAGCTTGTTATAACATTTTGCAGCCCCATAGCCACTTACTACCTAGTCAGATAATGGTGGAGATCGGATGGTCGCCCATAACGTAATTTTTATTATAATGGTTGCAAGTTACAATGAGACAAAACAAAGGTAGACCTGTAATTTTTATTTCAAAGTGACTTACTATATATAGATTTTCGATTTAAACTATCAAGCGACTGTAAGTATAATTTTTCAAGATTGATTGACCATCATTTTTTCCAATTTCGTAAGTTATTTACTACTTCAATATCTCAGTAAGTCTGACTTTACACGCTATCGCATGTCATTTGAAACATTTAATATTTGAAAGTCAACCAAAGTCCTTGAATTTATATAAATGTCACTACTGTCTAAAAGCAAGAAAATTTTGATAATTGCCATTTTTATGTACAATATCGTCTTTGAGCGGAATTGAAGATTTTTAAGATTATTTGAAATATATGGATTATATTTATAGTCCCTAGAGAACCTATCACATTGTTTGATTAATTATTACAGGAATGACTGATAGAATCCATCTTTGAGAACGAAATCTACTAGAACCAACCAGCAAGTAAAATCCATCATAACATTATGACATACCATCAGTTTTGAAAAGAAGTGAAAAGCTATCAGTCATCACCCTTATTCATGACTGATAGTTCTAGAACGATACCAGTTAATTAAATAAATGAAAGCATTTTAGTTAATAAAGACAGAACCAGTGACATTGTAAAAAGAATAATTTTGCATGGTGGTAGGGCATTTTGCGAATGCCCGCCTGGCTAGCTACCACCCTCAAGTAGAAAATCTGTCGCCATGCTCCTAACGGTGTGTTCCGGCAGCTGTCCTAGAGAGCCAGTAATTCTAGGTTAGCCTCAACAACATATTAGAGCACATCATCACTTGCTTCATCAGGTGAGATAGTGGTCAAACGCTAACCTATCAGGCATAAAAAAACAAAAAACTGTCGCAAAGATTTCAATTAAAGACCACATTAAAGCTTTCTATCAAGTACTGTATTTGCATTATAAAGTTTGACATTAAAATGAATTCTCTTAATTAATAACATTTTAAGCATAATTTACCGCTACAAGGCCTCGAATTCCCACAAAGCTTTGAAATTCAACAGAAATCTCATTACCATCTTATAAGCACTAAAACGAATTTCGTATGCCGACGCGTAGACGACCTAAGTATATGTGCGTAAACCTGTAAAAGCCTGCGTGCGTATTCTGCCCACATTAGGCACGTAATTAGGTACTACGCACGCTCTCGTGTTGACTCAAGAAAATTGAAAGCGTGAAGGAATTTACGTACTCATTTTTTTCGCACGTCTCTTAATTCTTCTAGGCTTATTTCAAGTCCTCGGGCACGTGACGCGATTACTTTGATTAAATTCGCCGTACTTTAGTGACTCTTTATGTGTGAGAATTTGGTACCTTAAATAATTAATTGGAAGAATTGTTAAGTTACCCAGAAATTGAGAGTATTCAACAGATTTTCACAGTCTAGAATATTTTCTGCGTTGTTATTTGTTTTGTGCCACTAAACCCGATGCTTGGAAGAAAATTAAGTGTGAATTAACAAAATGATAAGAAAATTTAGTCAACAAGGGGAAATTTCCTTGTTATGATTTTCATAATATTAAATGTTTCTAGTGTTCATGACCAGATTTTTTTATGTTATCGTGATGGAGCAAGCACGAGACACACCTGGTGTCAAGCGGTAACCTATCCTATAACAGATTCAGTTCGTCACAAGTGGCGAACTGCACTGCGCCCATCGCCCTGAGAGTCATTGTAATTTCACCGGCCAAACACAATAATGTGAAGATTATTGCCTGGCGGTAAAAATATGTATGGTTGTAGTACTTCACCGGACGAACTCGCTCAAAGAGTTTTACAAAGAAGTACAATTCATAATGGATCTAAATAAAGAACCATGAACTATTATTACAAAATCATAAATATACCATAGGAAAAATTTAAGTCATGTGCGGGATAGGAACCCGCGTCCATCCAAAAAAAAAATCCTATCGTATATTTGTGATTTTGTAATGTAATCCGCATAGCAGGCGTTATTGCAAACCATGAACTATTAGTTTTAATTAAAGCAAAATAACAATTTTAGCTACACGAGCTTCTGGTTAATTTTCGTTATGATGTAATATTGTTACTCTTCTTATAAAATACTAAGATCAAAAGTTTGTGAAAATAAATTAGACAAAAATATTCGATAACTCTGTAACTGTCTCTCTCACTCTGTCTTGGAGGAAGTATTGGAGTTATTTTAGCCTAATAATCACGTACATTTATATATATTTAATAGTTCGAAAACTAAAATAATTGCGTATATGATATGAAATAAAATATGCCACGTTCAAACCAATTTCATCGCGTGATGTAGTAGGGTACTTTGCAAACGCTCGCTTAGATAGCTAGTACCATCTTTAAATAGAAAATCTGTCGCCAATCCATGAGGCTTGTCCCGGCGACTCAAATTAAAAGTCAAAGACAAAATTATCGCGCAGCTCTTATAAAAGACAATTACGAAATTTTATTAGTTGGCACCTAGAAAGCCAGTTTCATTTTTCTATTTTATTTAGCTGGTTTATTTTAAATAATTATTACTGATTGCTGATAGGCTAGCCTTTTACAATGGTAAGAGACGTGATGGATGACTTTTGGTACAGTGACGTGAGATAATTGTACCAAACAATACATTATATCTAGTAATTAAACAACTTTAAACGGTTTAAATCGCGTATATTTATCATTATTTTTGTCCCGACGATTCACCCCGTGACCACGATCATTGAAAAGTAATACATTATATATTTTGCAACATGCTGTTTTTGCAACAAGAACGAGTTAATTCATACTTTAAAGCAGTGATGGCTCAGTGGCATTGGCTATGGACTGCCGCGCAGCAGGTCCATGGTTCGAATCCCGCTTAGAGTTTAAGCTTCATCGCATGGTGGAAGGGCATTTTGCGTATGCCCGCCTGGCTAGCGATCACCCTCAAGTAGAAAATCTGTCGCCGAGCACCTAACGGTGTATTCCGGCAGCAGTCCTTGAGAGCCAATGAAATAACAGGTAAAAATGAGACTTAACAACTATGTCTCAAGGTGATGGGCGCAGTGCAATTCGTCACTTGTGATGAAATGCATCTGTTATAGGCAGAGGATACCGCTTAACATCAGGTGGGCCTTCCGCTTGTTCCTTCACAATAACATAAAAAAAAAACATTTTGACCTAGATCCATCAAAAAAGTAATGTTATTCACGCCTAAAATATCAAATCACAAGTCTTTTCACATTACTTCACTGAATCGCACCCTGTTGGCATTTCAGATGATAACATAATGAGATCCGACTCTACCATATCATTAACTTGATTATGTCCTGCCGTCTTTCGAAACCCGAAGCGCTGGGAAAAAGTGCTGATTTAAACACGCAAATTTCTGTCTTATCACTGGAAGTATAGAGTTCGGATTTGGATGTGTTTATGCGATGTAATTTTGAGCGTCCCGCCGGTATAGTTATGAGAAAAAAATTGAAGAGAGGGAGTTTTGGGGCTTGTTCGAAGGGTAGCGTAATGCCTTAGTTCGGTTGCAAGGTATCTAAAGCTGGATAACGAATCATATATTTTTATGTGGGTATTGAGTTTTTTTTAAGCCTTAGGTTATAGGTTAGCCTTTGACCACTATCTCACCTGATGTTAAGTGATGATGTGGTCGAAGATGTTGTTCAGGCTAACCTAGAATTACTAGCTCTCAAGGACATCTGCCGGAACACACCGTTAGGTTCTTGGTGACAGATTTTCTACTTCAGGGTGATAGCTAGCCATGCGGGTAATTCAGATAATGCCCTACTACCATGCTATAACGATTGCCATCCTAAGACAACAAACGGGACCGACGGCTTAACCTTCCTCCGAAGCACGGAAGCGATCAGTAGTAATGTCACTAGCGGTCACACATCCAACTCATGACCGCGCGCGACGTTGCTTAACTTTGCTGATCGGTTAAGAACGGCTAAGTAAACTTCGCTACGAGCGCTTCAAAAACAGAACTACTTAGGAAGCTGAAATACCGTTTATGGTGTAATGTATCTATATAAACTACTGATACCGAAAACGCCAATTCATAGTGAAGACTTTCAGTTGTCTAAAACATTTTTTTTCTCTTCTGGATGTCACTGTTTTGAATCCAAAATATGGCCATTGAATTTATGACCACGCACTTGGCCTTTTTTAGGGTTCCGTCTGTCACTAGGCTGTACCTCATGAACCGCGATAGGTGAAATTTTCACAGGTGATGTATTTCTTTTGCCCCTATAACAAAAAATAATGAAATCGGCAAAGTGTGAGTCGGACTCCGTTCCATATCCTTCGTGAAACTAAAAAAAAGGTGAACATAGTGAAATGTTCCATAAATAATGGTACGGAACCCTTTGTGCGCGAGTTCGACTTGCACATGGCCGATTTTATGTTTATGTTTGGTATCAAAAAAAACGTGTGAAAACAAAAATTAAAATGAAAATTTGGGTAAGTCCTTTCTTTGATAGTAATTAAGATTTATGCTTAATACGTTGGCTGACTTACTAATTTGGCACGGATCCCTTAATTTTACCACAATTTAAAAGGGTTCATAATAAGCTGTCATTTCCATAATCCAAGAGCTGGAGGTTGATACTGAAAGGGTCTGGGGCCTAAAATAACAAAGGCCTATGTAATAAGTGTTTCTTTTAAATATGAGCATATATATAATTATATTCCATCTCTGTACAATTGGGATTAAAGCCTTCTTTTAAATATTATGGGAGACCTAGTATTTATTTTTGTCTAAATTAGCAATAAAATGCTCATAAAATTATGTCTTAAACTTTGTTTGCTTGTTTTTACCTAAATCTTACCTAAGCTTTTAAGACTATATTCAAAATTTTGTCTATATATCTCTAATATTCTCCCTTTTTGAAAAATAAAAATATTTTATAGTTGTATTTATTATAGCAAATTCATTAAGAAATGTTAGTGCTTATCAAATATATCATAGTCTTCCTACCCTTATCCCACTCACAACGACATGAACGACAACACAAGAACACATAAAACATGCTAAATTGGTTTATTACCGAGTTACACACTCAGATTTTCACTTTAATTGCGAGGAAATGAAACTTAATGTCAGTAATATATCTAAAAAAAATCCCTGGTCATGTCATTGTTGGGTGATGCAAGAGAAAAATGGGTCAGCATGCTCATTCGCCCGAGCCTGTGGTGTGCCAGGTTAGCGTTGCTTCTTCCTGTGGAAGTGGAAAGGCATTAAAATGCGGATGAAGGGCAAAATACCAGAAAGTAAGTAGCTCCTTCTGGAGATGTCACTCAGAAGGATTATGCCACCTCCCCATGTCACCCAGTGTTGAACTGAGGTCTCCCCGTATTGTGAGGGTTTCCGTAATTCTAACGCTTGGCAGGCGTTTTGGGGTTCGTAATGTAAAATATCAGTTCTTTAGCATGTGCGTTGCCCCCTTTCGGATTTTGTCTTTTTAAGAATCTTTCGGTCCTTGTAAGAATCTCACAGGATGGTATAAAGGACTGCTTGTCTAGGCGGAAACCCACGCGTGAATATTATATTTACCATTTACAATATCACGGCAAATTATGACCAGGCATTTCAAAATACACTTATAGCTAGTCCCTCGAGATATGATACAAATTAAGTTGCTCACAGTGGCGGATAAATACGGAATTCTGAAAGGGCGAGATACGTTCGTTGAGAACTTGCGGTGAAAAGCAAAGCCTTTTAGTACAATATTTAGTTATAAGCTCTTAATATCAAGCATGTGAAATCAGTTCACATGCTTGATCACAATTTTGCTTCGCTTTAGCTGTTCTTTGTGTTAGTCATATTATCTTTTTGACCGACTTTAAAAACAGGAGGGGGTCCACGTTGATCAATTTCAAAAAAAGGAGGTAGTAGTACTCAATTCGGCCGATTTTTTTATGTTTAATACCTCAGAGCTTTTGACGAGGTAAACCGATTTTGATGATTATTTTTTTATTTGAAAGCTGGGGCTACCTATTTAGTCCAATTTAAAATTCATCAAAATCGGTCGAACCGTTTTTGAGTTACACTCCAATAACTAAAAAGTGATATAGTCATTGACAGTGAATGACAATCGATCCCGTAAGTAGCAAGGGTCACTAAAAAGAGTGAAACATTGTTTTCTACCTAAGAATGGAACCGACTTCTACACTCAAAAGTGTGAAATAACTTGTCGAAGTCGTACCACGCGGAAAATATTGTGTTCGTATGAACCATTATGGTACACATTTCAGTGTTGAAGTCGGTGCCTTTTTTGGTAAAAAATTATAGTGATGCATACTGTTTACAAGTTCATTGTTACTAGCCTAAAATACTACTCTCCATCGACAAAAGTTGCAATTCTCGTTATATCATCCAGGTATGCAAATACTTTTTTCAGTTAATTGACTCTAACTTAAAAACCTACTCGACCGATATTGTTGAAATTTAAATGGGACTAATTTGGAGGTATGTTCTATCCAATACAAAAAGAATCATCGCGGGGAAATTGCGTCGAAAACAAGAAAAACATAGTTACATTGAAAACCTCATCTATTTACTTAAGTCGGTAAAAACACTGTCGAAGTGAGAAACTCCTCCTTTTTAAGAAGTCAGTTAAAAATAAAAAAGGTGAATGGCCTCCGATATAAACTGCTAGGCCGGCTTCGCAGGGGTATTTAACAAAAATTTCAAGAAAAAAACTGTAAAATTTTTTGAAAATATTCTATAATAGCCTATGTTCATCAGGGATAATATAGGATTCTAATGGTGAAAGAATGTTTCAAATATAACAAAAATATTTTTTTTTTCTCTTTATAATATTAGTGCAGAAGTCAGGACCTTTCTCTGACACGACTACAATATGAAGTGATATATCTCGGCGTACTTGTTTATTGTGGCTAAGTTGTATTGTAATGTTGCGTGAAATGACGGAGAAATTCTCTTGCCTTCTGGTTTTTACTTAAAATTGATAAGCCTTTTTAGGGTTCCGTGCCCAAAGGGTAAAAACGGGACCCTGTTACTGAGACTTCGCTGTCCGTCCGTCCGTCCGTCTGTCACCAGGCTGTATCTCAAGAACGGTGATAGCTAGACCGTTGAAATTTACACATATGATGTATTTCTATTGCCGCTATCAACAAACACTATAAATAATATAATTTTTTTAGGGGGGTCTCCCATACAACAAACTTGATTTTTTACCTTTTCTTGTTCGATACTAATAGCGGTGACAGGTAGACGCTTTAACTATTCACAGAATATTTAGTTACGGAACCCTTCGTGCGCGAGTCCCACTCGCACTTGGCCGGTTTTTAATTCTTATATAGTAATTTTGCATTGACGCATGGTAAGGGATAGAATCAGACAAAACAGAGTCACAACGAAAGGAAAAAAAATGAGCGGGATTACCATCCCTTAGGCCGCCCGGCCGGGGGCATAAGCTTCCAATATGAGCTATCGTGGTAAAGTGTTTGTTTGTTTAGGGAGGACATATATGACTGTCGCTGTCGGCTTTTCAACTCCACCGGACTTTGAGCGATGAATTATTCTTATACAATTTGCATTTATAATGTTTTATTTTATGTAATTATGACGGAACAAGCTCGAGTCCTACCGGTTAAGTGGACTAACCTCTGCCTATAACAGATGCATTTCATCACAAGTGACGATTTGCACTGCGCCTGTAATTTAACTTGTTGTCAAGGACTGCTGCCGGAACACACTAGTAGGCGCTTGGTGAAAGCTTTTCTACTTGATGATGGTACCAAGCTAGACGAGCATCTGCAAAATGCCTTTTAACCATGCGCTGAAGTTCAAGCCGGCGGCTGGGCTCGATCGCAGTGTAAGATGAATGATTTTGAAGCGCTCGTAGCGAATTTGACTTAGCTGTTATTAACCGATCAGCAAAGTTAAGCAACGTCACCCGCGCTCATGAGTTGGATGGGTGAACGCTAATGACATTACTACTAAGCGCTTCCGTGCTTCGGAGGGCACGTAAAGCCGTCGGTCCCGGTTGTCGTCTTTGGATGTCAGTCGTAATAGCATGCTGGTAGGGCATTTCGCGAATGCCCGCCTGGCTAGCTACCACCCTCAAGTAGAAAATCTGTCGCCAAGCACCTAACGGTGTGTGCCGGCAGCTGTCCTTGAGAGCCAGTAATTCTAGGTTAGCCTGAACAACATCTTCGACCATATCATCACTTACCATCAGGTGAGATAGTGGTCAAAGGCTAACCAATCAAGCATAAAAAAAGATCCACTACAGAAGGCGCTGCAGCCTACCTTGTTGTATTTTTCTCTTCGTTGCGTCCTTATGTATCCTAGAGACGATATGGAAGGATATGAGAAGGGGAAGATATAAAATGGTGCAATCCCGGCACCCCAAACACAACAATATTCGTATATAATCAAATATAATATTTGATCTCTCTGATTAACCGTGTTCAGTGTTCCTAATCTAGTATGCAAACAATGTAGTGACGTGTTTGTGTGCCGAAATTACGTCATGTTCAATCATATAGATAAATAGAAATCACTTGTGTTACGTAGATTTGGCGATGAATAATTGAAACCCCGAAAGCTTTTTTGGGTTTCGATGTTAAAGCATAATTGATAGAGCGTAGGCAATTGCCGTGGAGCGATACACAATGTAAAAAGCACTACTCTTTCTTGATGTAATGTATTTCGCACAGTGGTGCTCTGCATTCACATTCTTACAAAAAAACATCTTGGTGGAGTACCTCGTAAAACAGGCGGGATTTTTTGTGGTTTGTTTCATTAAAAACAGTCGCTGCGTTTTATGTTTTGGGAATATGCAAGGTTATTGGAAAAATGGTAACAACCTCCTAGCGTTGACTTCTGCTACTCCTCACAAACATTTTGAGAGACAATGCGTACTCCGAGCTATACGAGTAAGAGCGCCCGTTGCGTCAACACTGGACTGCGCCGCGCTTCCTTTTAATAGAGTTTTCATTAGTGACATAAAGCGAAGTGATAAAAAAAATTGAACAAATTAAATACAGGCACAAGAGATTTTTAACATCAGGTGGTCTTTGTGCTTATACCGTCACACCACAGGGCTCTTTCTGCTACCCTGAAACAAAATTAACTGTAAAAACAAAAGTTGCAATGGGGCTTGCAATTCTCAATAGAACTAACTAGGTTTTTCGTTTGCTCAGTCGCATGTTACAAAGATAGTAGTCAAAAACTACCCTAGTTAATTATGGTTAATTAATTTAGTACTAAGTACTTAGTCAAGCCCCAAGTTACCAATATTTTTTGCTGAAATATACAGGAACTCGTGCGTAGTTTAGTGTTTGAGACATTTTGGTTTCTGGGCCAGTTACAAAAATGTCTATAATTGACAACTTTAACGGACACGATATTATAAGTGCCAATTGATAGGAAAAATAAATTTTATACTATACTCATCGAGTTCTAGCAGATGACACCGCAAATGCTAGAATACAAAAGAGGCGATTTTGGTTTTTGGCCAACTGTCCCTATATTGGAGCCCCTCTGTAAAATAATTAGATAGTATATCTAGTCCAATAACCATCTATTGGTCCACCTTGTACACAAAGTGAAAATATTAGACTTGTAACTGATTCTGTTAACGAGCTAGAGATCTGAGACAAAAGACGGCCAGACAGACATTGGAGTAACCACAATGCAAAACAGAGCCCTATTATTGAGACATTTTGATTACGGAACCCTAAAACGTTTATTGCTAGATAAGTAAGTTATATAATATAAAATTTTATTCCTAGACAAGGTGATTATTTATAGAACTTGATTCCTAGATAAGTAGGTTATATATAAAAGTTGATTGCTAGATAAGTACCCACTAGACTTGGTCCCACATTTATAGCGCCAAAACTTCTCACTTCTCAGATCTCTACACCATATAAAACTTTTAGTATCCCCGCTAAAGAGTACTGATACCTGGCATTGCGCCAAGGTCATCATGTCAGCTCTTATCAACGCTTAGTAGAAGCCCGAATCGAAGTTCCAGAATCCGATTACGCCTTCTGGACAAATATTTTCTTACTCGTGTCCTGTGACGGATGAAAACGCGTTTTTCTGCCTCACAATTGTATCTGTAGGGTCTGCATTCAAAGCGAAATTGTCCTATAAAATATAAATTAAGTAACTATACGTTTTAAGTCGGTCATATTAACGTATATTGATTTTAATTAATTGCAAAGTAATGTAAGATAAAAAAGTTGTTTAATACCTTCGCTGTGTAATTAATAATAATAATAAGTTTACTATCGGAAAAACCTTAACTAATTTACATCCACATTATGAGTAGAAACTTATAAAAGCTAAGTCTTACCTAGATGCTAACGTTACAAATTTGAATAAAGTGTGAATGATATCCAATAAACGTTTCAATAACTAATATATAAGACCACTAGGGTAGCCTGAACAACATCTTCGACCACATCATCACTTACCATCAGGTGAGATAGTGGTCAAAGGCTAACTTATCAAGCATAAAAAAAATAACCTAACCTAAGTGCCTAAACACCAACCTTTCATGTTTAAACTATGAAATAGTGGGCTAGTCTAATGTCTACAATCGAGCTTTGATACAGACTCCAGTCTGTCACTGACATGTTTTTTGTCAGAAAACCCCATTATCTGTCTTGTACCACGAGATTCTAATACTGCAGTCAATATTTACATGAACAAATATCGTAAAATCCAGTACTTCTTAACGTAGTGACGAGCCGACTATTTTAGTTGCCTAATAGCTTTGTTGTATGCTAACCTTTTCGCTCAAGAACCACATGGCGCTGCGTTTGGCAACCAGCCAGGGTCACCATGTCACCACGCTGTTCCGTTGGCTGGGCGTGGCTTGTGGTAGGCGTTGTCGCTGAGCCAATCAATGCTTTGTTGTTCAATGTGCGTAGGCGCAGGGTTCCGTAGGCGATGATGGGCTGATGGGTGTGTACTCATTAGTGAGGAATTAAGTGGTCTGGGATGTTCTTGTAAATTATATGAGCGTGTATTTGTGTCAAAATGTGGCATGACAAGGAACGCCTTGTACTTGTTATACAAATAGTGTTCGCTTTTGAAATTGTCATAAGAAATCTACTCGGATTTCTTCAAAATTATGTGTTCTTCACTCAAAATACAATGGTTAATGATGTTGGACTAAATATAGGGTAAAACCCGGATAGTTGCGTCGGTGGGATTTTAAATACACTATGTTTTTATAACGTTTTATTGTTGAATAGTTTATATTTATTTTGAAAATGAAAAAGGCAAGTATCCGTATCAAAAAGGTTAGTTAGAATTAAAAACCCTCGTTACTGGTGATAATTAATGCTAATGCCAAAGTTATCTTTAATGTTAAAGTTTTTAAGTTACTATTATGGTGTTTTTTTTATGGTTTAGTTACAACATTAAAACTGAATTTTATTTCGTGGTGTGAATTAATAATAAAGTTGATAATGAATAGATTCAGGCGTTACTTTGCGGAAATCCATATTTTATAATAACAAATATTTTAAAATATTTTACGAAAACATCAAATTAATATTTTAATAAAACACTTAAAAAATATAAAAGGATAAGGAAAAGGAAAAATAATAAAGGCGGAATTGTCACTAGATATACATATTTTTATATTTTTTAAGTGTTTTATTAAAATATTAATTTTATGTTTTCGTAAAATATTTGTTATTATTAAGAGGACAAGGAACAGAAGAACCCACAGAGAAATACGTATTTCAACAAAGTGATGCTGTCTCGCCGCTACACGCCGGCATCGCGCTCCGCGCCCCGCACATCCGTCAAATGCTATAAACATATGTATAGGTACTACAGAGAGACGTGCAGTCGAGTCACACGATCACAATTATTTGACTGTAGCCGCGCCACCCGCCGCTGTCGCGCCGCGCCGCTTACTTCTCGTCGACTTGAGTAAAAATATGTATTATATTTAGTATACTCATTTCAAGGTAGTATAAATCTGCTTAGTTTATCAAGTGAATAATCCAAACTGAACAAACGATCGATGTTGGTCTCAAAATTATTATTATAAATAATAATACGAAAATATTGTGAAACTGTTTCTTTGTCCTTATAAAAATAAACAAGACGAAGGTGCTCATTGGCTTTTTACAATTGTGCTGTAATTATTACGCTTAACAAGCTACTAGTGTATACGAAGTGCTTGTCAACAATACTTAATTGAAGCGCAAAAGACTGGTACCTTAAAAAGGTCGCATCAGGGAAGGCTGGTGTTATATTATGAAGGACTCACGAGAAACTGCAGAAGTACAAGACCTTAACGACTACATGGTGACAAAAGTTTCGTATACATATGGTGTACTCATAAGGAACATCTCCGAACATTTTGTGGAAGTCTGGCATTTGAAATTAAATAATACCATTGTCAAAATGCACCCAAATAAATACCAGCTTCATTAAATTAATTACAAGAAGATGCCAACTTAAATATATTGGGTGACCGGTAGTGACATTACTCCTGAGCGCTTTCGTGCTTCGGAGGGCACGTTAAGCCGTCGATCTCGGTTGTTGTCTTACTATGGCAAATGGCAGTCATACAGCATGGTGATAGGAGATTTTGCGAATGTCCGCCTGGCTAGCTACCATCACACTACCATTACAATCAAGTAGAAAATCTGTTGCCAAGCACCTAACGGTGTGTTCCGGCAATTGTCCTTGAGGGCCAGTAATTCAAGGTTAGTCTGAACAACACTTTCGACCACATCATCACCCACCATCAGATGAGATAGTGGTCAAACGCTAGCTTATCAGCTATAAAAAAGGCAATAATTACTGAAGTGTAATTTCATAAATAATTTGGAGAAATAAACGAATTTACCATGTTACAGATCAACTGCAAAAGGCTGATATCACATTAGGTAATTTTTTTGAAAAGTTAAGATAGTTCACATTTTGTTAAGTGTTGCATATTTTAATGTTGTTGATTTCTTTTTGTCTGACTTTATAATCTAATTACTTTTAGCAAACTCGTTTTATTGTTGTTCAAGCTATTGACATCTTTAATTAATATTTCGTAGGTATAATCTACTATATTGCATCTTACATAATATATCTATACTGTTTATATATTTATAAAAAAAATTACATAAAATTACCTAGTTACTTGATTGTTTATTATATGTAAATTTGCTGCTTGTTTTTAAAATTATATTGATATTACCGGTCATACAGTTGAGTCACCGATTTAAATAAAATATTATTTTTAATCCTGCTAGATGGAAATATAATTAGCTACTGGCAAGATTCGAGCCCGCAACTACAGGTACCTGTAATTGTAGCTTCTGATCCCACTCCTAATCAATATTTTTTTTCCATCAAACATTATTTTCATATTACAAAATTACAAATATACGATAGGAAAAATTTAAGTCATGTGCTGGTATCGAACCCCCGTCCATCCACCCCTTTAGCCGGGGTATGCTCTAACCAATTGAGCTAACATGACATGACGTCATAATTGAAATCTTTCCTATCGTTCTTTTTCGTTTTCGCGGGTTCGAATCCCGTACATGACTTATGGTGTTTTTATTCAACATAATGATGGAAACTAATTCTAAAACTAAAAGTGTAAAATAAGTTGTCGAAGACACCATGACCACAATCTTGAGATCATACTTTCAAACTATCGTGGTACCGACTTCAACAAGTTATATCAGACTTTAGGTCGTTTCAGAAGTCGGTTTCATTTTTGTTTATTTTTTGTATTAGGCGATGAGTTTATTTTATAAAAAATAACAGCTAAGGTCTGATCTGTGAACATGTTTTTATTTTTTTATATCGGTGTTTGTACGTCTATAATATATTTCTTAGTTTCGATAATTCAAATGTACTATTCAGAAAAACAGTCATATTGGTAGAATAAATATATCTACACCATCGATTTTTTCCCATCACTCACCATCCAACATATCGAAAAGGCATATTGACATCACTAATGCAAATACCTCTACTATACTACTATTATTTATTCTGTGCAGCTACCCTGCCCCCCGAACAGAATTGTGCGATAAGGACAATTGCAGCTTCTTCAAGTTTTGACTTAGAATTTCCGCATAATTTGCGTTCTGGAAGAAAACGTTTCTCTTATAGTAAATATTTATCAAATCTAAAAAATTTGGTCTTATTTTATAACTGACAGAAAAAACTAGGTTTATAGGTTTTCCTTTTTCTTTATTTATCATTAGTTTTCATATAAACAAGTCACTAACTAGAGAAACAAATTTTGAGAAAAGATCGGAATTTAAATACCCATTTATTCAAATTCCATTAATAAAATGATAAAAATCAAAACCTATAAACCTAGATTTTGATCACATCTATAACATTTCCAAAAATTATCAAAATCGGTGATGTTTTAGGGGGAGAGAAACGTTTTCTCTTTTTGTATGAAAATTCGAGACTTCCTTCCCGTCTTAAATAAAGTTGCTTGTCCTACTGTTTTGTCTTTAACAAAAATAATAAAACTATTTTAATAATGTTACATTTTTATGCTACTTTTATCTTTAAAAAAATCATAGATAGGCGTCTATCCCCGCACGAGGCAAGTATCCCACGAACCATTTTTAACGTTAGGCAAGTATCCGGTACAGTAGTTGCCTACTGTAAGTATCCTCTTTTGCAGAGGTCAAATAAAACAGAATTTACTCAAAACCTACATTAATTATCTTAACAAAAATAGGCTAGTATTAAAGATAACAGACCTATCTATTGATATAAATGTTACATTACTCTCATTAAGTACATATATTTTAGTAATAGAACTTTTTCGAAAAGTAGGGCGTCTGTCCGGCTTTTACCCTAGTTTAAATTAAAAAAATATTAAATATTCGCATATGGAGTTAACTACGTCAGGGATTATTAAGAGTGGAGTTCAAGGAGCGCTTTCCATACATATGTAGTTTCGTCATACTTTACATATTGTGGTAGTTTTAATAATAAGTGTTCAAACTCGGTGAAACTTTGCATGTATACACAGGGTGCCCGGTAATGAATGGATAACCTTAAATTTTTTTACGCTATGGATGCTTAAACTTTGGCAAAATGAATATGTTTGTTTCTTAAAAAGACCATAACTTTGGTACTACTTGATTTTTTTTTGTTCTGTTTTTTTTTTCTGAATGGCCATTAGACATACAAATACCTAATTTAAGGTTATCCATTCATTACCGGGCACCCTGTATATCCTTGAGCCCTAGTATCTATGCTATGCCATTTTTATGGTTTGACAGATTTCCGTAAATTTAAGTATTTTTAAAAATAATTCGGAAAATCTTTTTGTATGGGAATTGTTATTTTGATATTTAGGGATACGAGTATAATAAATGATAAATCGAAAAACTGGCATACCAGAAGAATAGATACAGCAATACGCTTACAAAATTTCACCGAGTTTGAACACTTGGTATTTTAAATATGACGAAACTACGTTTGTATGGAGAGCTCTCCGTGAATTCTTCTCTTAAGAATTTCGTCATAACCAATGAAAATCGTTTTATTTATAATTAGTTCTCTATGTATGTATTTTCTATTAACAAAAATAAAAATACGTCAAAGGAGACTTTATAAAACGTGATTTCGAAATATATATTAAAAAGCCTAATTACCAAGGTAGTAAAAAAAAACCTATCATTGTTATTTTGAAAGCTTATCCGGTTGGGAGGTAGAGCAAGAACTATTTTAGAAGTATGTGGGTATAAAGTGTATATCTAAAATCGTATAAAAGTATATATAAACATAATTTGGGTACCTAGTCTTTGATTACGCCCAATTTGTAACGAAACGTACCGAGATTCAAACTATTTTGAGTATCTAAGCGTTGATTTTCCTTACGTTAGCACTCTCAAAATTAACACGCAATAAATCGTCGAACACGTTTCACAAAAACGTGTCAGCAGACACAAAGGGCACTTTCTCACAAAAATTGCAAAGGAGCTCGGAAGACGTGAGTGTTCGCGGGAATCCGGAAGGGACCGTTATACGTCCGCCGCTTTGATATAATGATATTTGTAAAAGACGTAAAATAACTGATGTTTAGGTACGTATTAGAAAATTTGAACGTACATATTTATTTTTTCACTTGCAGTTCCGTTCGCGTTTTTGTACGTGACAAGTTGGGGCAATATAAGTTTTTGTTGACACCTAGTAACACGCGCGTACACCTCGATCCATGGCTTCTAAATGAATATGTTGTAATGCGATTGGCGGCAAGATGTCTTTCATGACCAATCCTGCAACTCGTTTTGTGCTTGCAGAGATGTGGAGATCCTGTATCATAACGCGTGTAGGTACCGTTAGGGTGCAATCTCGCTGGCAATTGTCCAATAATGCACCTGTTGCACGGTGTCTTGGTTATAAATACGACATACAATACTTACATAATCAAGTAAAGGAAACAAAAGTTATTGATATTAAAAAAAACTAAGCAATTATGTTCAATACATTGCGTTTGTTTGATAAACTTCTTGTGCGTTCGAAACAGATAACAAGACATCTACTCCGTATTAGTATTGAGGTATTTGAGGGTGCTCTATTGTAAGTTTCGCCGACTGTATCATCTGAAGTAGACATCTAGGGCCGTTCACCGCGCAATGTATCTTTAATTTCTGTGAATGTATAATGGTCAAGGCTAAATGTGGGTCTAGTAATTCCGTGTTTTGGTGGTCCAAATTCATGATGATAAAAAAATTATGCTTGGTCTTTCGTTATTTTGACGAAATTTGGCAATGGCTAAAATCAAACATTCGACACCAACAGTGCTTCGGTACTTAAGCAATAGGACGATTATAATATACTGTGGCAGAACCTTAACCAACTACTGTGTTGTGTGTGTGGGCTATAATTTGTTTTCATTTATCGACACAACCAGGCAACCCGACACTATTTCTACTCTACATAAATGACCTATGCACCCTAAAACTTTACCAAGGCCAAATTTTCACCTTTGCCGATGACACGGCGATTGTCTTCCATGGTCAAAACTGGAACCTTGTTAACAAAAATTGCCAGCAGGGGCTTGACATTGTGGTTAATTGGCTCAATAACAACCTCCTCACTCTTAATGTATCTAAAACCAAGTTGATAGCATTTAGTATCTCCGCAAAGACAGCACCAATCCAACCTCTTGTAGTGAAAATACACAACTGCAAAGACAACCTCATCAACACCTGTGAATGTGCCACCTTAGAATCAGTATATTCTCTGAAATATCTAGGAGTTATAATAGACCAAAATTTGTCCTGGAAATTGCATATCAATACTGTCTCAGGCAGAGTGAGAAAACTTATGTTTATCTTTAAAAGACTAAGGTCTGTAGTTGATGACGATGTGATTAGGCTAGTCTACTCCTCTCTATGCCAGTCAATTCTTGACTATTGTATTGTGGCATGGGGTGGTGCGTTCAAAACATACATGTTGACAATTGAACGAGCTCAACGCGCTGTTATTAAAGTAGCCCACAAGAAGCCTCGCCTATATCCTACAGATTATCTGTATCGTGAATGTGGATATTTAAGAGTACGACAACTGTATATTCTGTCTGTGATTTTAAGATATCACAAAATAGCTCCACTGAAAGTGATCATCTGTCGCAGACACATTCGATGGAAAGTGCCAACTAGACACTCAGAGTTCTACCGTCGGGCATATTCATGGACAGCACCCTACATATACACTAAACTGAACAGACTCCTCAATATATTGCACCTTACGCGAACTAAATGTAAAAACACAGTTAAACAATGGCTATTGGGATTAGGCTACGAAAAAATTGAACAAATAATCCAGATTGACAAATAATTGAAACTTCATAATATTTACTCTAAAATATATATATATAAAAGCAAATGAGAAAGGTAACAATAAGTACCTACATCAAAATGTCAACGTTGATTTATAATCGACATTATAATTTTGTGTATAATCGTGTTTGTTCCATATATTTACCGAGTATTTTCTTTTTTGGTTTTTTATGTCGCTTTTTATTTTCTAGTGCCATTTCCGAAATGCTTGTCGTGTTTATATTTGTGTCGATCAATGTACCCATATAGGTAAATATGTATATATGTGTGTATCACTGAAGAATAGTGTTAAGACTATACTGCACAGTTACGATTATAAGTAATGTAAATACAGCTCCAAACATAGAACACCTGTAACGTTATAAACAAATCATTTTAACAACAATAAGATAAGAAACTGATCTCCACAAAACAGGGAATCCTAGTGTGGAGATCAGGGACCACCTATATATAAATTTATTTAATTAAGTAACTTTAGTAGAATAAGGTACCTACATTGATTAGTTTTAAGAATTGTAACATTATGGTTGTTGAAATAAATAATTATTATTAATTATTATTATTAATTCATCTGGGTCAAGAGCGGCAAGAGTTTACCACTGACCGCGATAACACGGCGCGTTAATCAATCAACAAGTTAAGAAAACAAAAGTCAAGGAACACGGACAGACTTTCATAGGGTTGTTCGTGAACTGATTGGTCCTGAATCTATTGTATTGTCGCGCAGTGGGTTCATGTGTCCCGCCGCGAGGGTGGTTTTAACCACCACCTGCTCGCTGCAGCTGGATTCAAGATTCACAGCACATAGTTATTGCCATTGTGCTATCAATGCTCCATTTTAAGCCTAGATACCATGCTCGAACCCATCATATTACTAGCAGGTGAGGTGGTAATTAAGGCTAACATATCAGCAGAAATAAGAATAATATATAATCTGTAACAGCCTCGTCCACTGCTGAACACAGCCTCCCCAATTAAGGGGGTATTTACCATAATCCCCACGCTTGGCAGGCGGCTTGGGGATCGCAGTGTAAAATGGTAGTTCTTTAGAAAGTGCTGCTGGCCCACCTTCCAGTATTTTTCCCTTAGTCGCCTCTTACGACATCCACGGGATGATATGGGGAGGTGCAATTCTAACCCGGCACCCCACGGGGAATATATAATAATAAGAATAATTTATGATCAATAACACAATTAATGACAGTTGCACTAAATTATGAAATGCTTACAGTTGATCAGGTATGTCAAGCGTTGGCAGTGGGTCCCAAACTAGGCAATGCCTGTATCTTGGGCACCCTTGGGGACGTTACAATTAGATTTTTATCACACAGAGTTGTACATGTTCACAAATCAAGGATGTTTCCTGAGCTGAATATATCGTTATAAGGAGGATTACTTAACTGCATAATGTTTATTTTGGTAATCGTTCATTATGCCATTTTTCGGAGCGGTGCTGTAAAAGAAAGACATCCTTGTTTACTTCAAATAACTTCAGACAACCCAAGCCTACAAAACTCCCAGAATTTGCCAAAATTTACCTCTCTCGCATTCAGAACTTTCTAATTGATAGAATGTAGATCGTAGGAAATGCAAATAGAAATACCCAAAAGTTTGGGGATAGAAAACAAACTGATTTGTCGCGTGGGCGGACCAGTTCGATCTTAAAGGAAAATGGAGTTTTTTACGTATTTTATTTCAAAGACTTGAAATTTCTCTTAAATTAAAATTCTAGATAAACTTTTGTAGGCTGGTTTTAATTTATTTTCGGAAATATGTTTAACGAAATGTATTTTATTGTTTTATATGAATAAATTTATTTATACACGAAATTTTTTTCGCGTTGAATCTGCATCGACATTATGTTATATGTAACGGATAGTTTATTACTTATTTTTAAAATATATGATCATTGCTTGAAAAAGGATAAGATCTAGGTTTATCGGGGTGAACGTAATTCAGCTTTCTATGGAACTAAGCAGGCATATTTGTGTCGGCTTGGTAACACAGTAAATGGGTATTTAAATTAGTATCAAGGAAGTATTTCTATCTAGAAAAGAGGCGTAAAGGTTTAGTCTTCAGTTACATTATATATAGAAAAATATTTTTCACCGGAAAATTAATAAGAAATATTTTCTATCTAAATGCTTCGGTTTTTCTCACCTTGGTAAAACTTCTAAACCGTACTACGTAATTACACGTTCCGAAGAAGGCACGGGCAGCAGCGCCTTTGTGATGAAATGCCGGCTTACACCGTGATCCCCAAGCGCCTTGACGCCTGCCAATCGTAAAGATTCTTGTAAACCCCCATAATTGTCTGATTGGAAGAAGAATGAAGATAGGAGTCTGTTTATCAGTGAACGTCATGCATGTAGTTGATAAACAAGTGAATGGTTATAAAAAAAAGTTGCACATATATGTTTCGTACACAATTGACGGTTTTAGTAAGTTTTCGTTGCGGGTAAAGTTGTATGCCAATGGCAATGTTAACCGGTTTCACGGTACCCCCGTGGGATGCCATCAAAGTTACGATGCCCGACGTAGCTTCTATCTATATAGCCCCCCTCCATATAGAGTTGAGGTTCGCGCAACCGTCCCATAATTTGTTAAGCCTCCTCGCTAGGCCCCTACCATAATCCTGATTATGGTCCTGTGTACGTGGGATATCGGACACCCCACTCCGGTTCACACACAAGACAGCGTTGTGCTTCCCTAAGCAGTCGAATCTGCATCATTGCGAGTCGGCGACAATCCCAAACAATCAAAACACCTGAGCGTCAAGTCTGCTAATCAATATGAATCTATAATGGACTCGGCCTGGTAAATTTTGACAGTTTTGGTAGTCTAATAACTTCATATTGTTCATATTGAGTCAATATTGATTCAATCTCGGTTTCATATGAACTTTTTCGTAGTCTGCTGGCACCTTGTATCTCAAAATCGGTAGTCTTAGACTTAGAATTATTATTTATTGTTATGGCAATATCGTCAAACCAGCCTAGATTCATCATAGATTCATATATTCATATCGGATCAGCAGACTACCGATTCTGTCTTGTATGAATCTATGCTGAATATGAACATGTAATTAGCAGACTTGGCCCCCAGTTCAGTAGCTAGCTTTATAATAGAAAATCTATAAAGATTACTAATTATGCAATATATATTTGATAATTTAATGAGTAGAATCTAGATTTTCTACAAAAACGTACATGACTACTGCATTACTTCATTTCTGTAGATTAAATAAACGTTTGAGATTTTCACGCGTCTCTGTTTCCTGTGTGTTGTCAATCTCATTTTACAACTTGAAACATTCTCGGAAAAGCATTAAAGAAAACTTTGTGATGTTCATAGTGTTTTTTATTATTTTTGGGGTTTAAGGTATAAGAAATAAGTTATCTATTTAGTTTTATACAATATGTTTTTAAGGTGTTAAAACGTAGATGATAGCCCATAGAGCGGAGTGTAAAAACATGATGTGCTGATCTAACTTCACCATAAAATCTAATGAGAAAATTTAATGAGAATTACTAAAGGAACTGAAAGATGCCAAAATAATGTATGAGCAAAAACATATTTCAAAAACAATACGTATCTGTGATTATATTCTCCTTACCGCCATACCAGATTAATATATCGATAAAAAATTATTTGAGTAGGTTTTTTTTTATATTGTGAGGGAACAAGCTCAGCCACCGCTATATGGTTGATATTCCATTACCCCGTTTGAAGCGATTTGCGTATACGTTTTTCATTATCATACGAACCGCTGGGGAATGGAACACCCTGCCTGAGTCTGTGTTTCCGGTTAAGTACAATATGGGGGTCTTCAAAACGCGAGTGCATAGGTATCTTCTGCGGGTAAGCACGCTCCGTCATAGATCGCACCATCACTTAACATCAAGTCAAACAAAGGCCCACCTGGTATTAAGCGGTAACCTCTACCGTATCACAGATGCACTTCGTCAAAAGTGACGAACTACACTCCCACCATCACCTTAACACATAAAAGGGTTTCATTCGCCTGTAATTTTACTGGCACACGTATACCCATCAACCCCAACACATTCGTGCGAACATTATTTCTTGGCGATAGAAATAGATAAGGTGGTAGTACTTCCCCGGACGAACTCATTCACAGAAGAGTTCTACTGTATCACAATAGTACATTATGCAACAAGTGCGCGAAGTTGTTTATTAAAATCGAGACTGGTTTTAGGCCTGAGATCCTAGATCGATGGCCTAAATGGAATAGAGATTGTAATAAACAACGCGCACGAGTTTCTTACGACGTTTTTCAACACACTTGCGAGGAACGAATACGAAAATATTTTCTTGATCTTTTTGATAGCAATAGTAATATGATTAAGAAGGTTTAAAATTAAATCTTCTAAAGTTCTACTTCAGTAGGTAAAAAACTCTTTGGTTTGTTTTTTTATGAAAATGTAACGAAACAAACTCCTTGGTGAGAAGTGTGGAAGCGTTTTTTTTTCTATATAAAACACTAGTGCGGTAAAGTAAAAAAAAAGCACGAGTGCGTAATAGACTATATTATGACACTAAAATCGGTGCATTTAAAGGCACGTTACGAGCGAGTGTGTTGAAAAATTACTTGTAATACCCGGCTGCTGTTTTTCATATACTGTTTTGTTCTCGGAAAGTAAACTTTCCACAGGGTAAGACGAAGAAAAGCCAGACATAACATTTTTATTATAGACTAGCTTTCCGGCCGCTGCTCCCCCCGCGCGTATGTCAATTATAGCACAAAAAAAAAAAAAACGCGCCATTAACCTCTTTTAACGCAGTTGGATAAAAACTATCCTATGTCCTTTCTCGGGTCTCAAATTATTTCGATACCAAATCTCATCCAATGTCCAGTAGTTTTTTAAGTTTATTCGTTGCATACAAAAATAGAAATCTTTCCTCTCTTTACAATAATAGTGTAGATCTATAAGTATTTTGTAAATATGTAATTACTGGTCTTTGAAAATATCAGATACAAATGAAAAAAAAAAAATTGATATTGAGTTAAGTAGGGATTTTGATGTTCATTTTTGTTAATTTGTACCCACGTCATTGAGTTTCACTTGTCGTGTAAGATTTGATAAGCAATATGTATTTTTAGTGTGTTCAGGGTATGTGTTACAGAATAAACAAGATTTGTTATCATAAGTTAAATACTTCTCAATTTAATTTGCAGTTTCTAACTTGTCCCAAGAAATATCCAAATATCTTGTGAAAAGTCTTCATTTCCAAAGTAATTGTGGAAGTAACGAGTGATTTTATCATTCAATTTGGTTTGCGTCTTTGATGTGGACTTAAAAGAGTTTTAATAATAACATCTCCGTTGCTACGTTGATGTGGTTTTGTGATACGAAACGCCTGTTTCAGAATGTTCGAGTAAGTTCCGGTTATACTACCTAGAACATATTTAATAAATAAAACACTACCTTTTCGTTTCACAGTCATCGATTTAGTCTATCAATCGGTTAAAGCTTTAAACGCGCTGCATGTTAACTGTAATTTTTATCATTCAGTTTATGTTCTGGGTAGTATAACCGGAACTTACTCGAACATTCTGAAACAGGCGTTTAGAAAAGCAAACAAACGTATAATGAGTGGATACGAGATTCAAAATACCAGATCTAACAATCAATATACACAAAAAACTAACTACAATCTTAATTTACACACAAATCACTAAAGAAATAAATCAAGCCTCGTTTAGTAGCAGTCTCAGTACTCCAGTGTGATTAGCTAAATCTACTGAGCTTACAACACTTGTGATGTATGGCGAGTGATGAAGCATTACAGTGTTAATGTTAGTTTATATTTATAGGAGTACGTCTCTGTACAGATTTGAATTATTACAGCGACTTTGCATTTGATTAGCCGGATTCTCTCATTGTTGTTAAACAATAACTCATTGGGAATTCTTTAATGAGTATTTGGATTTAATTAATAGTTTCAAGCGTTACTTTGCGCAATATAATATTTTAGAAAAATCTTCAATTATATAAAAATATATCTAGTGACCGGTGGAGCGCCAGGCTCAATTATCACCCTCCCATCTCTTCACGTGTGTGTCTAAGAGGCGACTAAGGGTAAAATTCTAGAAGGTGGGCAGCAGCGCCTTTTGAGAAACTGCTATCTTACACTGCGAACCCCAAAACGTCTGTAAAGCAGGGGGATTATGGTATCCCCCCTCATAAGTAGGAGTTATGTTCAGATTTGGACAATCCGGCTGATACAGCCAGTCTAGTTACTATACCGCCTAATTTTCTTGCTAAGCCGATGTGACGTTATAAACGCCACGTAGCCAAACCGGAAGATTTTCGACGCTTGTACACGATGTCTTCCGGAACTCTTCACTCTCCGAGCCACGACCGAGAAAGATCGTGTATTGCTTGTTTTTTAGCCAACTGAAAGTTCGAATGAAAATCGCTACCGCACCACACTTACACCAATCCTTCGCGCATTTTAATTTATAACCCCGTTTTTATTGTTCTCCGCGTATCGGGTAAAGCTTCAAAAATGTCGGTTGCGAATAGATAAGCCATAATTAATTGGCCCTAGACATTGATGCCTCCGCCCGCATTGTGGCGGTAAGTTACTGCCGTCAGCTGTAACGTCTGCGCAGTTTTCAAACACAATACATGTTATAAACAGTAAATGAAGTCACATATATTTTTATTACACATATAAATGTATAACAGCGCTTATCACTTAAACTTTTGTTGACTTGTCGTTTTATTAGTTTTTTTTTTATGCTGCTAGATGAAAGGTTATAGAACTAATTTAATAAAGAAATAAAACTTACTAAAAAGACGGTGGTAAAAAAATCTTTATGCCCAGTCGTACTCAATATCTAATACAGAATTCTATCCCTGCACCCTATGGGAGGTGTTGAGATAGAATTGCAACCTCCCTATACCTTCCCGATTCCATAGATTCCCGAAAGAGGCGATTCGGATGCAGCACAACCTGGAGTACTACTATAGTACACTGCGAATCTCAAGACCACAGATTTGCGGAATCCGTGGAAATTACGGCAAAGCTCCTGATGAACGGCAAAGACTTTTGTTTAACGGTGGACGCCATGGCTGTTATAGTATACTCAATGTTAAAATGAGTTAGTACTAAGCTTATTTAGTTCAATTATGGCCTAATGCAAAAACACATCCATTATACTTTATATACTTTTTGCCAATCTTCCGCGCTATGAGGGGTAGGAACAATTTTATATTATTCTTCTGACCTGTTCTATCTAAATCGATTTGTCTAAAAGGCCATTTTAGTATGATTCGCACCTTAAATAGAAATATAATTCTTTATGTAATCTATGCGCTCTGTATTTAAACTTCTGTTTCTCCTGAAACTTTGCACATCCATAGTCCACATTCTTCAATTATGTTATAATTTTGTTTCTATTTGTTACAGGTAAGGATATAACCAATACTCCTACGAAGCTTTAAAAGAAACATACATAGGAACTTAATGTAAGTCCAGCGTTTATGATGCTGCAATAATATTCAATTCTATGATAATATATGTAATATTGGGTATTTGAAATATAATAAGGACGTTGAATAACTTCACAAGGTTGAGAGCTGACTTAATATGTAACCCAAAACACAGGAATATAAAAAAATCTGGTGAGAACCCCAGTAATTATAATGAATAATCCAATATTCGATATCCCTTTTCTGTGATTGTATGAAATAATTGCTGTACATGAATTCGACGTCATAAGGAACTACTTCATTTTCTGTCTTATAAACTGTAAACATTTTGTAGTTGGCAATCATAAGAGCTTCGTAGACGCCTAAATTAAATGACTTTAAGTAAGATTTTTCAACGACTATGACATGTTTCGCACAACTGCGTTAGGTCTCGATGTTTCTTAGAAACGGAAAAACCCAATTAATTGTTCTTGAGGTAACGCGCCCTGACGGAGCCTGAAGCGTTTAGACAGTCTTTTTGTTTTAATGTACTATGTTGTTTTTCATATGATACGTTTTAATAGTAGCATTAAAAATAGTCAAAATCCTTTACACACACGCGCGTTAGCAACAATAATTAAACGGTGTCTTGTAAGTAAGTACGAACTTGATTTACTGTATTCATTTTGTATTGTGAATCAAAATTCGGTTTTAATAGTCGGAATGAAATGTTAATTCATTGTAGTTGTTAAATAGTTAAATGTCTCACTTTTATTAGTTTACGTGATATAACGTAGGGTAGGTTGCTTTACTTCACCTGAATTAATAATATCACGTAATTTTTATATTATTTTGATTGCCGTTTTATTTTCATTTCTTTTTGATAGTGTTTAAAGCTTTTAGTTTAACGGTATTTCATTCTAACGGTAATTGTGTTGAGACTGGGGATATCTTTTATGTCGTTTTTGATTATTTGTATTCTATTTAACATATTTTATTATATTTAGGTAAAAGAAACTTATTATAACGATTACGAATCTCCGAAGGGTCAATAAATAACCGTCCTAATTTTATTGAGTTCAACCTTTTAATATAATATTCTTATAATAAGAAGAAGTAATGTTGCTTCAGGTTCACTTACAGTACTTTTTAATTTAAATATTTATTACGAAGTATTTATTATATAATATTTATATTTTGCACAAGGAAAGTAAAAATATTTTTGTTTTAGGAAGATGTCTATTGTTCTTACTTTGAGGTGAGGTGGCTCCTTCCTAATTATTTTTTGAATAAAGAACCGTGCTCGTAATGTTACAGCAGCAATACAATCGGCGATAATTGGTTAGCTTTTTTCGACCTTTTATTTAGATATACTTTATTTGGCACGCGTAGCGAAGTTTGCTTAGCCGTTCCTAACCGATCAGAACGTCCGCCGCGGTCATGACTTGGATGAGCGACCGCTAGTGGCATTACTACTGAGCACTTCCGTGCTTCAGAGGGCACGTTAAGCATTATGTCCTGGTTGTTGGATGGCAGTCGTCACAGCATGGTGGTAGGGTCTTTTGTAACCTCAGGAGAAAATCTGCCGAGCAACTAACGTTGTGTTCCAGTAGCTGTCCTTGATAGCCATTAATTCTAGGTTAGCCTGAACAACATCTTCGACCATATCATCACTTACCATGAGGAGAGGTAGTGGTCAAATGCTAGCCTATCATCAATAAATAAAAATAAAAAGATATGGAGAAATGAAACAGTCAAGTCAAGTCTTAAGATATACCTATATTTAGTTGGTGGCCTATTTACGTTCTATTGGCGCACGCCTTTGATCTATTCTCGTGGACAATTTTAAAGCTGTAAAACAATGATTATTATAGCTATGTAGAATCTCCTTAATATATTTATTGTCCTTTAATATTAATTTATTGTCTTCGTATTTAAGTTATCATAAATTAGGAATACATTTTGTATAATGCAAATGAGAATACAAAATATCATTAAAACACTGTGTTTATTCATTTAAACAATTCTGAAACCGATTTCACTTACGGGTACGTTAAAAGTTAAAACAGCCGTTTAGTTTGAGCTCGACCGGTTTCGCGACTTTCAGAGTCGCTTCATCATGGAGTACGTGCGCTCCCGACCGCGTCCGCGCATTTTGTTTTTTCTTCCGTAGGTTAGTAACGAAGTGCTAGGAGGGTGTTACTCGATGACAGTTCTGTTGGATTGTGTTATAGTTACCTATCGTGTAATATTTCCTACGTCCCACAAGGCCAAACTCGTACTAGAACTGGTAAAGCTTGGTCAAAAAAAAAAGTCGGACTCGCGCACTGAGGGTTCCGTACAAACCTGTAGGTTTAAGTTAGATAAGGTTAAGTAAAAGTATTTTTATTGCTAAATGAAATCCAACAAATTTTAAAATTATAAAAAATATTTTTATTATATAATAATTTATACATTTCGCAATTTTACCTTGATCTGTGCTATGTTGCTTCGTACCAAATTTCAAGATTCTGAGTTCACGGGAAGTACCCTGTAGTATTTGATTCCCTTGCGAGTGACGAAAATTTGTGGCACAAACGGCTGTATCTTTTGATTGCATAGAAGTTTGATTTTTTCTCAGCTTAAGGGACAGCCGACTCAGTATTTGATATGAATTTCAGCTTGATATCTCCACGCGTTCCCGAAAAATGGACTCAAATTACATATTTAAGTACCTATAAAACTTTGAGACATTGACAACCAGCGTTCCAAACTAGAGTAGTGAGTAGGCATTTAAACCTCCTCAAGTTCAACAAAGTTTTCTGGTTTTACTTGATGGCTTGATGGATGTACGTTCACGAGAATCTAATGTTGCACAGTTAAGGGGCCCAACTCCCAACTTTTGAAACGTATTATGGAACATCTAGGTCATTATTTCTAGTTTAAAATTTTGATACTAAGATTCGTATTGTGGCTGTCACGAAGCAATAATATTCATATAGCGCTATTATTATCGCAATATATATCCGCTCTCACGTTGAAGCTTTAATGTAAGTTAACTATAGTGTTTTTTATGGTATTGTGACGAAACAAGTACGAGACCCACCTGATGTTAAGTGGACTAACCTTTGCCTATACCAGATGCATTTCGTCACAATTCACGAATTGTACTGCGCCCGTCACCCTGAGACAAAGTTGTTTGGTCTCATGTGTCTGTAATTTTACTGGCTCGCATATGGACTGCTGCCGCAACACACTGTTAGGTGCTTGGCGTCGGATTATCGATTTGAGGGTGGTAGCTAGTCAGACGAGCAATTATCATATTTAAGTGTTTTGAAAAAGCACTTCTTTCCATCAGATGAAGTCTAGTAGTCTGGTTGATGGCCGCGCACCGTCCCCTACGACGGTTAAAGTAATACAATTGGAGCACAAAGTTTCGACTCGAATAAGTGAGGTTCGGTGCCCGATAGGAATAGGCATCCGGCGCGAAATCGGAGGACAAGGGTGCGATACATGTCCGAAAAATTGTACTGCAATAAATTTGTAGATGTGATTTTTGCTCAGCACTCGTTAGTGCTTGTTATATAATTTGTAAATTAATGGTTAAAATAAGACTGAACTAAGAGTAGGGAGTTGGCCCCCTGATCTCGCGCTCCAATTATATGTATATATGTTAACATAAATATAGGTACCTGGTTAGCCGAACTATATAAGAGATATAATTTTCCAATGATCGTGCTTGAAATATCTTAGAACTAAAATGGGTTGTAAATCTAACTGACCCCAAAAGGCGTTGGAGCGTGATAACGGACATTTCTCTTAAATCTAGAAGTTAATGTCGCAAAACGCCGAACATCATAATTAACTACATTCAACTAAAACATGTCATCAGGAAATCTAGAACGACTTTGCTAACGATACGGCCATCATAATGCAATAGAAATCACCTTTCGACATAAAAATAGTGTTAATAAAATGAAAATTGAATAGAAATTATTTATTTGAATTTTTATCGCTCCCTTTATGTCCTGTTTCCATTTTAAAGGGGGCGAGTCTATTGCCATCTATCGGGACTAATTTCCAGACTGACTGCAACTGACTAAAAAACTGAAGATGACTAAAAATTCAAAAAATATACCGAAATTTAAGAATGATAAACATAAGTATAAGAGCGTAAACGACTTATTATTAGTCAGTATCACGATCGACAATGTTTGGGCTTTTGTCTTTGTTTACGCTGTTACACACGTGTTTGTCAATCCTAAAATATAAACATGAACGTTTGTTTTCATATTGTAATACATTTTATTTGTATCTATATTTAATTTTATATGGTGGTAGCATTTTGCGAATGCCCGCCTGGCTAACGACCACCCTAAAGTACAAAATCTGTCGCTAAGCACCTAGCCGTGAGTTCCGGTAGCTGTCCTTGAGAGCCAGTAATTATTTATAGGTTAGCCTGAACAACATAATGAGATTTGTATCTCATTGCACCGTTTAGGTGGCCAGTGAATTTAGGCGCCGTGAGTTCGATACCTATCAGACATTAAAAAAAAAACTTTCTTTTTTTTTCCTCAAAATGTAACCGACTTCAACACTCGAAAGTGTGAAATAACTTGTTGAAGTCGGTACCATGATAGTATAAAAGTACCTTTCACAATATTTTACTTTGACAAGTTATTTCACACTTTTGAGCGTCGAAGTCGGTTCCATTTCATCTTTTGCTACTTATAAACAATTGTCATTCACTGTTAATGAGTATATCATCAAGATAGGAAAACACTTTTCAGTTATTGGAGTGTAACTCAAAAAACAGCTTGACTGATTTTGATGAAATTATTGATGAAATGGGACTACAAATAAAGTAACGGCTTTCAAATGGAAAAAGAATCATCAACATCAGTTCACAGAGTCGAAAGTTATGAGGTTACAAACATAAAAAGTATATAGGTAGTGGAATTGAGAACCTCCTCCTTTTTTTGCAGTTGGAAAAAAATTTATAACGTTTGCTTTTCCATATTGTACACACATTTATATTAATAAATATATATTATTAAACGACCTGTTGTACACTGCAATCCATTGAAACATTCCTCATAAATCTAGAACTGAATGTCGCAAAACACTGAACATAAATTATAAAACTTAATTATTACGTGTTAACTTGTCATCAGAAAATGTTGAACAACTTTGCCAACGGACAGTTAAACTATATTTATGTAACAATAAGTATTTATACTGTCGGACTGTCCTATTTCCGAACACATGTGCGTTCTGTCATTGACGACAGGAAATATTAACGGATCACATTTGAGACGTTTACATGGAGAAGTAAGCAGTTATTGTGTGTTGTAAATAAAAAAATAATATACGAACAGTTCCTTTTCAGGTTAATACCTCATTGAAATTTGTGGAGTTCAATTAATGTGCATAATAAAAACATAACATAAATTGACGCCTAAATTTCCCGAAGTATTTTATTATATTTGAACTTCAATACGAGTATATGTATTCGTTCATAATTTGTTTAATTTTTAGATATGTCTTATTCTACCAGCTTAGTTTTTGGCATCACTTACCAAAAACTAAGCTGGTAGAATAAGACATAAGACAAATCTAAAAAGTAAAAGGCCGAAGATGGTAATCTGGATTTAAATGGATTATCACTCAAGGACAGCTGACTGAAGCTGTTAGCTTAGAAGTTTTTTACTTGAGGTACTAGCTTTTAAGTTATATATATATATATATATAGGAATCAAAGCCATAAGTGATATACAGGATATCAGTGATACCGAGTGTGAAAGTTGACAGTAACACGCATTGAGATGGCTCAGTGGCATTGGCTATGGACTGCTGCGCAGCAGGTCCATGGTTCGAATCACGCCGCGGGTTTGAGCTTCACCGCATGGTGGAAGGGCATTTTGCGAATGCCCGCCTGGCTAGCGATCACCCTCAAGTAGAAAATCTGTCGCCAAGCACCTAACGGTGTGTTCCGGCTGCAGTCCTTGAGACCCAGTGAAATTACAGGCACATGAGACTTAAAAACTATGTCTCAAGGTGACGGGCGCAGTGCAATTCGAGACTTGTGACGAAATGCATCTGTTATAGGTAGAGGTTAGTCCACTTAACATCAGCTGGGCCTCGAGCTTGTTCCGTCACAATAACATTAAAAAAAATATTTGTATGGAAAGCGCTTTGAAGACACCAGAATAGAATCTAAAACAATTGTTATTCCCTTCTTCCACAAGAAACAAAACAAGCAATAAACAGACTCGAAACTGAATACATCGACATTTTATTACCTCTCTCTCGATCACGCTTTTACTGCAACAGATTAGATCATACTTTCTACGTTACTACGTCCCGTTACCGATACTAACTATTGCCTAGGCTATCAACACAATAACACCCACGTGCAAAGTAAAGTCCTAAATATTACCCACAGGATTGTCTCAGTTTCTTTACTTTCTCCCTGGATGTGTGCCAAATGATCGATACGCCTGGCTACCGTCCAGACCATCTGTCGGTCATATGTAAAGAACACTGAAGATATTGGAATGGGTAAGTGTAAGGCAGAGCTTTTTGAAGCGCTCATAGCGAAGTTTATTAGTCGCGCGCGGTCATGAGTTGGATGGGTGACCGTTAGTGACATTACTACTGAGCGCTTCCGTGCTTCGGAGGGCACGTTAAGCCGTCGGTCCCGGTTGTTGTCTTAGGATGGCAGTCGTTACAGCATGGTGGTAGGGCATTTTGCGAATGCCCGCCTGGCTAGCTACCACCCTCAAGTAGAAAATCTGTCGCCAAGCACCTAACGGTGTGTTCCGGCAGCTGTCCTTGAGAGCCAGTACTTCTAGGTTAGCCTGAACAACATCTTCGACCACATCATCACTTACCATCAGGTGTATATAGTGTATATAGTGGTCAAAGGCTAACCTATCCAGCATAAAAAAAAAAAATAGAGAGCTTTGGCATTCAATCATGTAGATGGTCAATGTTTCAACTCATCCTAATTCTTTGTAGGTCAAGTATATATATATATATATATATATATATGTATATATCAAACAAGGCTGACTGGAAAGTATTTGAACCGATTGCTGTTAAATATTACTCTATGAATTACAATACAAAGTCACAAAATTACGAGAGGAAAAAATATTGTCATGTGCGGGATCCGAACCCGCGTTATCCACCCCTATAACCGGGAATGCTCTGGCCGTATAAGCTAACATGATATATGATTCATAACTCTAATTTGTCCTCTCGTTCTTTAACCATCGTATGGGTTCGAATCCCGCACATGGCTATAATTTTTCATATCCTAATCTAACTTTGTGATATTGTAACGATTGTGGTTTAGTTATTTGTAACAAAATATAGGTTAAAAAACTCTTGTTTGAGTTTCATAGCATTTTTTGTAATGTTTTCTTGAGTCTAGTAGGATGTTATAAATTCGTTTTGTAATTCAACAAAATTATAAATAAAAAATATGTTCAGTCAGAATTAACTTATATTTTATCTTACAAAATAACCTGTACAGAAGATTTTAAATATTAATTACAAGCACTATCGCATGCTGAGTGAAAATCACATTTACAAATTATTGGGATACTAAATGTATTGTTCTGGGCTTAACAAAACTCTTGTACTTTCATTACTATCCACTTCTCAATAGCAGTCTGAAGGAAGAGGTATGGTATTTCCGCCCCGTTATAAGTGGCAATACACTCGCCCGGTATACATATTTTTCTAGCATTTCTCCAGTAATATTTTCGGAATCATAAAACATTATTGGAAAAAATTGTATATGTCTATATAATTACAATGAGAAATATTCTTGATATTATTTGCCGCACTTAGAACAAATTTACGTACGAAGCCGTACAGTTTAGGGTATGTTGGTTATCGCGCAAAACCATTAATCTCTTTTTGCGCAGTTGTATAAAACTATCCTGTGTCCTTTCCCGAGTCTCAAACTATTTCTATACCAAATTTTATCCAAATCGTTCCAGTAGTTTCAAAGCCTATTCAATGGAAACAAACAAACAAACAATTAAATCTTTCCTCTTTAGATAAGATAAGATAAGATAATTTTATTTGCGAAAAACATGTGATGTCATACATATAATAATAACATGCATGTGGTCTTAAGCTAGGTCTGTATCAACATGTTTTGCCTGTTTCAGGCGTACAAATGTAGCGAGATGGCCGTCATTAACAATAATAATAATTTAGACGAATGGCCTGGAAACCGAAAATTTCATTTTGTTTCGTCCATTGTGTATTTAATGAAGAAATACTATACCAATCCCACGTCAGACAAGATTAGAAAGGAGATATCCCAGCTAGCTAACTTTCAACCGTTCCACGCAACTTTTAGCAATCCATTGTAGAAAAACGAGAACTATTCACGTGCTACAAGTAATTTAGCATTTCTCATTTGCGTGAATGTTGATTGTTGGTGCTGTTGTGAGCTCTAACAGGCTGTTTAACCAAAAATTTGGACGGTCAAGACCGGTCATGTCTATATATACTTACATATGTAAGTAAATTGCACCATTTGCAGCATGTTCTTGGGTTTATTGTGCGTTCTCTGTTAATTTGTTTGGGTGATTACTTTTAAAGATATTTGCCGCTTCGTTAACATGTTATATAAATACGGTACACATTTCAGGAGTATAGGCACTCCTTAGTTTAGTTTTCTTTTGAGCTGAATGGTAAGCATTTGACCACAATCTCACCTGATGGTAAGTGATGATGTAGTCGGTGTTAACAGGCTTAACCTAGAATTACTGTCTCGGTTAAGCCTGTTATCAGACAGCTGCCGGAACACACCGTTAGGTGCTTGGCGACAGATTACAATGTTATAGTAACCTTCGTTATAGTAACTAGGCTTATGAACTGTAGTGCTTAAGCATAGTGATCTATGGTGTGGAGTGCTAGCTTTCTCAGCTTCCTACCTGAAGCAAAATATTTGTTGCCAAGCACCTTCCAGTATGTTCCATTAGCTGGTCATCAAGGCAAGTTCCCATTCTAGTTCTAATGCTTACCATAATTTTCCACATTATCACTGCCAACCGATGAAACAGTATCCAAAGACTAACTTTTGTTTTGAAGTGCTCTTAGCGAAGTTTGCTTAGCCGTTCTTAACTGATCAGCTAAGTTAAGCAACGTTCGCTGCGGTCATGACTTGGTAGACTGTTAGTGACATTACCACTGAGTGCTTCCGTACTTCGGGGGTCACTTTAAGCCGTCGGTCCCGGTTGTTGTCTTCCGATGGTATTCGTTACAACATGGTGGTAGGGCATCTTGCGAATACTCGCCCTCAATTAGAAAGTCTGTCTCTAAGCACCTAACGGTGTGTTCCGGCAGCTGTCAATGAGAGCCAGTAATTCTAGGTTCGCCTGAACAACATCTTCAACCACATCACTTACCATCAGGTGGTGGTCAAACGCTAGCCTATTAGCAATAAAATAAAATAAAAACCGGCCAAGTGCGAGTGGGACTCGCGCACGAAGGGTTCCGTAACTAAATATTCTATGAATAGTTAAAGCGTCTACCTGTCACATTCATTAGTATCGAGCAAGTAATGGTAAAAAAATAGATATATATATATATATATCTATTTATTTTATTTTTAGTATTTGTTGTTATAGCGGCAATTGAAATACATCATCTGTGAAAATTTCAACTGTTTAGCTATCACCGTTCATGAGATACAGCCTGGTGACAGACGGACTAACGGACGGACGGACGGACAGCGAAGTCTCAGTAATAGGGTCCCGTTTTTACCCTTTGGATACGGAATCCTATAAATTGTGTGAATAATAAATAAAATAACAGTTTCTATGTCCGTACTGTAAGTATGACGTTACAGAACCGTCTGTTTCTGGAATGCTGTAAATTAAAAGCTAACGGGCCTGTCTACTTAGACAAATGTTTTGGATATATTAGTGTTCGTAACGGCGGGAGACTTCTACGGTCTGCTGGAGATAAGTCATTTGGAGAAATTGTCGTTACTTACAGTTTTCTGTGTGTCCACTGAGTTGCTAGTGTGCTGTGTGAGTGGTGCGTTATTTTTTAATTTCATCGTTGATTAATTTATCCTAAGGATACTTGATCCCCACCGCCGGCTTGAGCTTCACTGCATGGTCGAAGGGCATTTTGCTATAGCCCTGGCTAGCTACTGCCTTCAAGTAGAAAATCTCTCGCCAAGCACCAAACGGTGTGTTCCGGCAGCAGTCCTTGAGAGCCAGTGAAATTACAGGCACATGAGACTTAAGAACTATATCTCAAGGTGACGGGCGCAGTGAAATTCGTGACTTGTGATGAAATGCATCTGTTATAGGCAGATGTTAGTCCGCTTAAAATCAGGTGGGCCTCGAGCTTGTTCCGTCACAATGACATAAAGAAAATACTAGGCCGATTGCACTAACCAACACAATATCCAAAAAATGTTTTATATTACAAACTATAATGACATCAATAGGTATTGCAGGTCTAATCAAATTACTGGATGCCATACACAATGCTCTACTACCGGAAAGTTTGAAGATGACTTACTTCTTTCTTTCACGACTGTTTGTCCATTGGTTGTTTTTGTCCATCCAAATGTTATCCAAACTTTTTATGTTAAGAAGTAACGAGATAGACAGGTCAACCGCCTGATCGTAAGCGTAATGCCCGTCCATTGTAATGATCACCGTCCTTGTTCTGCATGACACTGCACTGTGCTAGTCACTCCGAGACGTTAGATATTATGTCTCGTTCGCCCAGCTATTTCACTTGCTACAGTGCTCTTCACGTCTAAACACAGTAGCAACGCACACGCAACGTGTAAATATTTTTGGATCCCTGTAATAGAGCGCGACCGTATTGCCATCTGCCGTGGAGAGCCCGCACCAGCCTTAGTAATAAAGTTTCAATCACTCTGTATGGTATATGCGTGTTGCATAACACAAAACCTGACAAATACAATTGTTGGGGTCGGTACCATGATTGTTCAAAAGTACCTGTTATCACAATATTGTGCGCATGGTACAGACTTCGATGATTATTTCACACATTTGAGTGTTGAAGTCGGTTCCATTTTTTGGTGATTTTTTTTTACCCTTTAATGACCCTGGCTACTTATGGGATCGATTGTCATTCACTGTCAATTACTATTTCATCAAGATACGACAATACTGTTTAGTTATTGGAGTGTACCTCAAAAACGGCTGGACCGATATTGATGAAATTTTAATGGAACCAAACGGCAAGCATCACTTTTAAATAAAAAAGAATCATCAATCAGCTCACCCAGTCAAAAGCTCTAAGGTAACAAACATTAAAAAAAATACTCTTCGGTTGGTCAAAAATATTTGTGACGTAATTATTGTAAACAGCTGCTCGTAACACCATTCGTTACACAGTTGGAGACCTTTGGGTGAATACGATCAGCGTCAAGATGGCGGATTTCGCTATTGTCAGCTGATAAGTACATTGTTTGGAGACATGGGACACAGTCAGTATTATTAAATCAGTGACTGCAAAAACGAACACCAAGATCAGTGTCGTTTGAGAGAATTTTCACGTAGTAAGAAATGTATTTACAAAATTATTTTTAAATATGAGGTGAATTAACTTAGCATTCCATGGATTCACCGTGCGGGTGCCGGGTCCATAGCGTTGCAGAGGAAGAGGCCCAAGTCGAGGTGCTTGGGACTTGCAACCTAGTGAGTAAGGTTAAGGGGCCCACGTAAAAACTTGTAGAAAAAGAAGTACCGAGGTACTTAAACAATTAGGTATTTATTATTTGTTGTCTTCGTAGCTCTTTCCATACAAACGTAGTTTCGTTATATTTTATACCATGTGTTCAAACTCATAGTAATTTTGCATGCATGCCCTTGAGCTTCATACCCATGCTTCTGGTTTGCTAGTTTTTCGTTTCATTATATATTATATCTAAATGTGAAAATGCAAATTCCCATACAAAACAATTATTCAAAATTGTTAGTACTTAATTGACGGTTTGACAGATATGTAAGAGTTTTTTTGTTAGCCCGAATATTTCTTGGCCGTAAGAGGCCGCAAGGAATCCATACCACAGAAAAAAGGACCAGAAAGATAATTCCGTAAAGCCACTCCAATAAATAAGCTAATCTAGCTATCAAGCAATAAATTGCACTTCAGCTCGCAAAGCACGGAGTACCTAATATTTATATTCACCAACAAGGCGTCTCTCTCTCTCTCTCTCTCTATCGCATAGCTACGCATAGCTCTGATCTCTTCTGACGCGGCACGCACCCTAGAATAATCCCGTCCGGACGGATACGCCGATGTACCTGTAGCTTTGTACCTAAAGTACGGAGTGAGCCAGGGCTGCCCGTACGTCGTAATGCCCGAAGAAAGAAATACGCTAAAGGAATTAATTGGCTTAGCTTAAACGCACATTATACGAACAGGATCCTGTAACATACCCATAAGATGGCAGCCTTGCGCCTATGTTCGAAACTCTGAAGCCAAGCTGTTACAAGTATAGTCAAACAAGCTTTTCTCTATTAATTTTTTTTAATAACAAGCTTTTATGTTCTTGTTAATAAAATGAACTAAAAATAAAATACTCGTCAAGACAATTCGTAGAGTCCAAGCATGATGTGGTTGTTTCATTGCGAAGTTTCTTTGGCCACCTTCCAGCTCCATCATCAGATCATCACCATTTCATAATTATATTGTACTGTCACGCGATTTACACATGTATGCAAAGTTTCAGCTCAATCGGTAACCGGGAAGAGGATCAAAGGAAACTAAATAAAAGCTTGTAAAATGAGCTTTATTGCGGGACTTAACGTGACGTATATATCACATAACCAAAGTGTAAGCTTGCTCTAGCAAAGATCAATATAGCAAGCTAAATCTAAATAGATGCGTTTTCAATCTCGGAAAAGAAAATACACCCAGTTGGCTTCTTGCCATACGGTAGTTGCTAAACCCCATTCACTAGTGCTATAGATTAGACAATAGTTTATATGAGAAGGTGGGGATTTTCAATAGTAACTACTATTGTAACAACGGCTTTATCGAATTGCATTATCCAGATACTATTCGATTAATATTCGTTTGTTAAATGCGCTTGCTTGCGCTAGTTAAAGAGATCAAATGTGCCTTGTGTTTGCCTTAAACATTGCGTTTGCCAGAAACATAGACACAATTATCGTCTTCCTGTCGTTATGCCTTTTAAGATGGATACGTGGAACTAGTTCTCACTTAGAACACAAATCGTACGACACATGAACATGCTTATTATGTAACAAAATTACAAATTTAATAGAAATAAATATATAGTCATGTGCGGGATTCCAACCCGCAGCCATCCACCCCTATTGCCGGGGTATGCTCTGACCGCTTGAGCTTACATGACAATGGCTCAACAATCCAATTTTTCCACTCGTTCTTTAGAAAATAAAATTGGAGTTATGAGTCATTGTCATGTTAGCTCAAGCGGTCAGAGCATACCCCAGCTATAGCTGACTCTTAATGGGTTAATGCGTTTAATGGGTTCGAATCCCGCACATAACACTATTTTTTTTCTGTCTTAAGTTTGTAATTTTGTAATGTAATCCGCCGCGCAGGCGTTATTGCAAACTTAACAATATTAAATGCTTATTATAGTATGATATAGATACGTTTACTCTCGTGACACAAACGACACAGGTTTTCACTACCTGCCATTTCAACCCGAACCCTCTTTGGTAATCCTCTATGGGATTGAGAAGGAACGAGGCCCACTTGTTGCTAAGCGGTAACCTCTGCATATAACAGATGCATTTCGTCAAATGACAAACTGACATGAGTCTCATGTGCCTCGAATTTCATTTACTGGCTCTCAAATACTGCTGCCGAAACATTTGTAGTAGCTTGGCAATCTTAGGTGATTTTCTACTTGATGAGGCCGATAGCTAGGCGAGCATTGGTAAAGTACCGTTTCATACGGTGAAGCTCAAGCCCGCGCGTGGGAATCAAACCAAGGACCTGCGGCACGGCAATCGATGGCTTTTACCCCTCTGCTATAGTATACCCGCTGCTTTTGTAAATAACTAACTATCTGTTGTGCAGCTTAAGGGCACATCCTACTTCACGTCAATGTAGGTAAGTAGTATAGCTCTGCTCGTTCAGCGCATTTATTTTTCAACGGGACAATGTTGTCAGCATATTGGGCACGCTGTTACCTGGTAGTGGGCTGAAGCATTTGGACTGCCTATGAGTTTGCAATGACTTATAGGCTGTCTACATGCTTTTATTGTGGTATCTGTAGTGTTGTATATAGGTCGTAGTATTTTGTTAATAAAGGCATACCGCCGGAACAATTTTGTAATAAAATAAGTTCAAGAATTCAAAATTATTGTATATCATTGTCGAAAAAAAGCGTCTAGAATCTCAATCAGCCGCCAGTCATTGTTCTGTAAAACAAAAGCTCGCGGTAGCTGCGTCACGGAGAAATATTTGGAGCTCCATTCATGGCAGACTTTTCAATGCGAAAGTATACGTTCTGAAACAACTGAAAGTTTAGGAATGCTAGGCGAGGCCAGAAGTACCTACCAATATGTTAGTTTATTGTAAAACTCCAACACTGAGCTAAGTAATGGGATTAGTCGACTGAACTTTGCTGCTTTTGAAATATTTCCGAGCAGTACTGTATCAACCAGATAGTCTACTGCTGAACACAGCCTCCCCTATTTTTTTTAATGCCAGGTAGGTTAGCTTTTGGTTATTATCTCACCTGATGGTAAGTGAATATGGGAGGTTAGCCATAATCCCCACGCTTGGCAGGCGGCTTGGGGATCGCAGTGTGAGATGTCAGTTCCTCAGAAAGTGATTCTGCCCACCTTCGGGTGTGTTACCCTTAGTCGCCTCTTACGACACCCACGGGTAGAGATCGGGTGTGACATTCTAGCCCGGCACCCCACGGGCTCTAGTCCAGCACTCCATGGGCCGAATAGTACTATTTATGAAATAATTTATTTTTATCTACACGGAAAATCTATTTTGTGACATATGAAACATAAATAAAACCCAGCTATAGGGGTGCATAGCGCGGGTTCGAATCCCGCATATGACTTTAATGTTTCTTCTTGTTGTAATTTTGTAATGTAGTCCGCGGAACATGCATTATTGTAAAAATTGAAATAGTAACATACGTTTATATATTTTTTATATATATATAATTTTCCTATACGTATATACGTCTTTGCGACCTAAACTCGTGTTTATGAATTATTATCGGATCTATTCACGCAAAAATAAAATATACTTATACAATTACCGTGGTCTAGTAGTGACCACGGTCAATGTAATTTTGATTTGCTCTTGTTATCTTTAGCTCGTTAAACTGATATACCTAAAACAAAATATAGTTATTACAGATAATAGATACACAGTGTAAAGTTCATGGCAAAAATTCAAACGTAATTTTTTAATATTTTTAGGACAATGAAATCCTTGAGTAAAAGCTTTACAATCCACTTAGACTTATTGGTAAGCGACTTCATTCGATGAACCTTTCGTTAATAAGCATTATCATCAGTGTCTGAACAAAAAAAAAGAAGAAAGGAGTTTACTTAACCCTTCTGTCTTTAGTGGCCTGAACATTCTAGTTTCATCGAATAAGTTTTGTTCCCATACGATAGGGAGAAGGTCTATTGCTTTGTTACGGGCTTCTTTGTTAGTTTCTTCTAAGAAAACTGAATAACTCGATTACCAAAGCCATTCTGATCGAACCAATTCAAAATTGAAGCAATTTGGTCGAAATAACGAGGCGGGTCAAAATTTAATTTTGATGTTATTTTTTGCGCAAGCCTTTGACCACAATCTCACCTGATGGTAAGTGATGATGAGATTGAAGGTGTCAACAGGCTTAACCTAGAATTACTGACTCAAATCAAGGCAGCCGGAATATACCGTTAGGTGCTTGCCGACATTTCTACTTGAAGGTCGGCAGGCATTCGCAAAATTCCCTACCACCATAGTGAAGCTCAAGCCCGGCGCGATTCGAACCATGGACCTGCTTACAGTCCATAGCCAATGCCATTGAGAATAGATCCGTTTGTGATGTTAAAACAAATTACATGGTTGTCACATTTACAGCATTCCTGCTGAAACTCCTACTCCTATGTTTTAAGCCTAGGACATTAAACTTCAATCAACGCTGACATTGTTCCACAGAACAATGGCCTGAGATTATAGCGTTGGCGGCAAACGGTTAGAATCCCTCTATAATGTTCTGTGCTCATAGCGACGCTTTTCCAAATGAAGATGTGCCTATGAATATTTAAACGTAAATAATATTTGAATTGTTGTAAAAGTTGTAAAGCGTTAACACTGCTTCAACAAATATTAAATTGGCCAAACTATTATCTCCTGCGGGGTCGGTGTAGTATATATTCTCTAACAATACACAAAACAACAAAAAAAAACATAACCGTAGGAAGTTATGGCTGATCGCCTACCTAACGCCGTCTTTTCTTGGAGATACTTTCATTGGTACCAACTATACCTGTATCATGCGAGGTTGCCTAATTGGTGCGTCAAGATTCAAGGTGGTTAAATGCCTTGTTGTGTATAGAGCTGATTGTGTGCCTAATGTGCAGCAACACCTCTGTCGTGTCAAATGATTGCATTCTGTTCACTAGGCACATTTTACCAACAGTCGTCTGTCCTATCCAGGATTTCGAAGTCTTTATATACTTAAGACGAGAACTATAGTGTTGTAATTCGAGTTATTATAATATAAATGACAATTAGAGAGTACAGGATCGTGGTTTGGTTTTAACATGTTCTAGTATGTTGTTTTGATTTGGCCTTCATGGATTTAAAATTGATTCAAAGATATATAAAATAACAAGTTTTAATAAAATGAATAATGTCAGTTGAATCCGGCCATATCTACATTAGGTGGTTTTTGAAGCGCTCGTAGCGAAGTTTACTTAGCTGTTCTCAACCGAAGAGCAGAGTTAAGCAACGTCGCCCGCGGTCAGGAGTTGGATGGGTGACCGATAGTGACATTACTACTGAGCGCCTCCGTGCTTCGGAGGGCACGTTAAGCCGTCGGTCCCGGTTTTCGTCTTAGGATGGCAGTCGTTATAGCATGGTGGTAGGGCATTTTGCGAATGCCCGCCTGGCTAGCTACCACTCTCAAGTAGAAAATCTGTCGCCAAGCACCTAACGGTGTGTTCCGGCAGCTGTCCTTGAGAGCCAGTACTTCTAGGTTAGCCTGAACAACATCTTCGACCACATCATCACTCACCATCAGGTGAGATAGTGGATAACCTACCAGGCATAAAAAAAATGGTGGTTTTTTATGGATTGTAAATTCGTCAACAAAAAGGGTATAGAGCCATTGCAAGAAGAACGGGCAAGAAATTAGCTCGTTATAGAATCAAATGCCCGTGGCTCCATGCCATTTTTGCTGAAAGTGGCAGTCTTAGATTATTGATGGGTCTCCGCTCAATCACCCATCAATAATCTAAGGTGGCAGTAGATTATTTGCAAATTAAATTTTGTATTCAACGTAGACCGTCGTAGATATCAAAATTGAATTACCTACTGATTAATTTGATTTGTTGAACGATGTTAGTTTTCGTAATAGGTAAAATAAATCCGTACATGTAATAAGCAATGTTTAAATCACTTTGGAGCGTATTTGGGCTCAACAAGTTAGTATTTTTATTTTTGTAATAAGTAATAACGCATGCTCTGCGGCATACATTACGAAATTTCAAACTTACGAGGGGAAAAAGTTGTAGAATTATAGTTGTCGCTCCAACCATACGTTGGATAAAGAACGTGAGAACAAATTGGAGTTATGAGTCATTGTCCTGTTAGCTCAGTCTGTCAGAGCATACCCCGGCTATAAGGGTAGATGACGCGGCCTCGAATCCCGTACATGACTATAGTTTTTTTCCCTCGTTAATTTGCAATTTTGTAACTCTACAAGTTAGTATGAAAAAAATCATACACATGAAGAAAATCATACATTATATTCAACACGTAATATCGAAAGGGGAGGGGTAAGTGAGGTTGGGGGTGGCCCTAACAATGAAGCTCTGATGCAAACAGTGAGGAAGCAAAAAAGCTCTGAACGATCGTCGATTGTGGATAATGTTCGAGAAAATATCGTGTAAACGGTGTATGCTGGCTGAACGGTACCTAAACTTCGTACTATGTAACTGTTATGTGTTATATAGATATCTTACAATATAATACTAACTTATTTTATCTAACTTAAGAAAGACAAACCAAGAACAAGGCTAAAAGAGAGAGGCAGGAAAAAAAAGTTCTTAAAAATGCACAGAAGAAACAGATTCCTAAACTTCCACCAGAACTAACATCGAATAGAGCAAAGAAAAGGAAAATGAGCAGTAGTGATAGTGATGAAGAAAATATTTTACTCGCTGACAGTTCTGAGGGATTTGTTGAAGAAACATCAGAAGAAGATTTAGATGAAGATGATGTGATAATGATTGACAGAAAGTTTCAAGTGAATGATTTTGTACTTGTTAAATTTAATACAAAAAAGACTGTTGTGCACTATGTCGGTCAAATAGAAGAAATTAGTCATACCATGGCTACAATAAAATTTATGAGACTGAGTAAGATAAGAAACACCTTTTTTTTCCCTGAAGTAGATGACATAGCTAGTGTCCTACTAGAAGACATCAAAACTAAATTACCAAGACCAAAGACATGCAATAAAACCAAACGTGGTAACTCGAAGTACACATTTGATAAGCCCTTATGCGTTATAACTAATCTAAGATAAGTCATGATATATTTAAGATGTTTTTATTTGTTGTTATTACGTTTATTTTTGGAGTCTATTACAGATATAAAGTGTTTTACAGGCCATGCCCAAGCCTCCCACAGGGTGTGCCCATATCTCCCTACCATTGGGAGCATTGGGCATTTTTGACTCAATTTCTTAATTAACTCGTAATGTTGAGACTGATTATAATTATAAGAAAGTTCGTTATAAGATATCTAGCCAAATGTATGGTGCAATAAGAAGTGGCAATAAATGTTGATTATCTACAAAATCAGATTTTTTATGCCTTAAATTGTGAAAAAGTGCCCATCCCTCCCCTACCTCCCCTACTGATTAATTTGATTTGTTGAACGATGTTAGTTTTCGTAATAGGTAAAATAAATCCGTACATGTAATAAGCAATGTTTAAATCACTTTGGAGCGTATTTGGGCTCAACAAGTTAGTATTTTTATTTTTGTAATAAGTAATAACGCATGCTCTGCGGCATACATTACGAAATTTCAAACTTACGAGGGGAAAAAGTTGTAGAATTATAGTTGTCGCTCCAACCATACGTTGGATAAAGAACGTGAGAACAAATTGGAGTTATGAGTCATTGTCCTGTTAGCTCAGTCTGTCAGAGCATACCCCGGCTATAAGGGTAGATGACGCGGCTTCGAATCCCGTACATGACTATAATTTTTTTCCCTCGTTAATTTGCAATTTTGTAACTCTACAAGTTAGTATGTAAAAAATCATACACATGAAGAAAATCATACATTATATTCAACACGTAATATCGAAAGGGGAGGGGTAAGTGAGGTTGGGGGTGGCCCTAACAATGAAGCTCTGATGCAAACAGTGAGGAAGCAAAAAAGCTCTGAACGATCGTCGATTGTGGAGAATGTTCGAGAAAATATCGTGTAAACGGTGTATGCTGGCTGAACGGTACCTAAACTTCGTACTATGTAACTGTTATGTGTTATATAGATATCTTACAATATAATACTAACTTATTTTTTTTTATATATTATTGTGTTGGAACAAGCTCGAGGCCCGCCTGATGTTAGCGGACTAACCTCTAACTATAACAGATGCATTTCATCACAAGTCACGAATTGCACTGCGCCCGTCAATTTGAGACATAGTTGTTAAGTTTCATGTGCCTGTAATTTGGCTCGCAAGGACAGCTGCTGGAACACACCGTTAAGGTTCTTGGCGACAGATTTTCTACTTGGTCGCTAGCCAAGCGGGCGCAAAATGCCCTTCCACCATGCGGTGAAGCTCAAGCCCGCGGCGGGATTCGAACCATTTTGCATTTTTGCATGGTGGTAGGGTATTTTGCGAATGCCCGCCTGGCTAGCTACCACCCTCAAGTAAAATCTGTCGCCAAGCACCTAACGGTGTGTTCCGGCAGTGTTCCTTGAGAGCCAGTACTTCTAGGTTAGCCTGTACAACATCTTCGACCACATCATCACTTACCATCAGGTGAGATAGTGGTCAAAGGCTAACTTATCAGGCATAAAAAAAAAAAAAACCATGGACCTGCTGCACAGCAGTCCATAGCTATTACCGCTAGGCCTTCATTGATTTGAAACCTTCCGGTGTTTTACCTCTATTCGCCTTCTACGACATCCACATGTAGCAATTATAACAATAGAAATAAAAATAGAAATTGACGATGTCAGCTACCACCCTGAAGTAGAAAATCTGTCGCCAAGCACTTAACGGTTTGTCCCGGCAGCAGTCCTTGAGAGCCAGTTTGATGACAGTGAATTTACAGGTTCATGAGATTTAACTGAGCCATTACTTTTTGGCAGTCATGTAACAATCAATACCAAATGGTATGCAAAATAAACAAACTGAATAAAAACATTGAATAATTGACCAACGGTGCATAATGACACGGAGTTGTTTTGATATCATGCAAATAATTCGTCGCTTTGCGCTTCTGAAATTTTTGTGTGAAATATTTTGATTTCATTCATGATTTATTTGTGTTGAATTCCGCTTGCGTATTTTTCTGTTGGTCTTTTTTATTTATATAACACGTGAGCGAACTCTAAAACGTGATCGAAGTGAGATTATTCGAGTACCTTACATTCTTATCGTATCCGCTTTCTAATATATTAATATTTTTATGTAATTGTGCCGATCAAGCACGAGGCCCACCTGATGTTAAGCAGACTTACCTCTGCCTATAACAGATGCATTTCGTCATAAGTCACAAATTGCACTGCGCCCGTCACCTTGAGACACAGTTGTTAAGTCATGTGCCTGTAATTTCACTGGCTCTCAAGGACTGCTGCCGGAACACACCGTTAGGTGGTTGGCGACAGATTTTTTACTTTAGGGTGGTCGCTAGCCAGGCATTCGCAAAATGCCCTTCCACCATGCGGTGAAGCTCAAGCCCGCGGCGGGATTCGAACCACTGATCTTGGTTTATTCCTAATCCATTGTTTATGCTTTAGTCGGTAATGGGGTCCCTACTGACCCTGAGCCAGACATAACCACTGCGGGTGTGTATGCGTAAATGCATTTTCCTCATGTAAATTAAAAAAAAGTGGGGTGAAATGGCCTTCATCCTTCAGATTGGGTTTGGGTAATCTGGGGGCTTTGAAATGGTTTTTAAAATCTTCATTAAATATTTTTTTGTCAGAACGGCGTCTTAGTATTTTTTTATTAATTTTCCAAAATATTTAGAGTATTATACATATTTTCTTATAATAATTAAAATATTTTTACAATTATTATTATGTGTATTGCGTGGATTGATACCATATAAATCTTTAGTTTTTTTGATTAGAACTAAACTCAGTTTCCGTACAAACAATGCTTGGAGACAATAGACAACATTCATTCCGCTGGAGTTTTGGTGCACAAAAAGCACATAGAAAAGGGCAACATTATTGCACTATGATTGCTTATTCCAGCATGGGCACGAACAAAAAACAGTAAATCATTCTGACTCAGAGAACTCCTTTATTGCGCCAGATTGCAGAGACTCTTACGCAGCGCATTGAGTCACAGTGGTGAATCTTGAAAGGATACTTCAATAAATAAAGGTAATATAAAATTTTGCAAGTGGCTTCTGCGATACAATATGTGATAACTACTGAAACTTTTGAAAACATAAAAAAGTAAGTACTGCTGACTTCAAGGGTAACGCCCCTTCATGATATATGAGGAGTACAGCGGCAACAAAGTTGTCTATCTTTTGAATGTTGATGTAAGTTTTTTTTAATGGGAATCACACCAATCCCCAAATGTCATCAAATCTCCTCATAGTTAATACGTCGGATTTTGGCTATTAATTGCCTGATAGTAGCCACATTTTCCTCAATTTTTTAAGTAGAGAGCCGCTGAGCTTCACGAACTTAAGCATGGCAGAAATTGGCCGTGTATCTCATACACGGCCAATTTCTGCGTGCGTCTTATAAATATGTAAAGGAATGTAAGTAAAATTTAAAAACAGCAGAACCAAAAACCTAACCGTGGCGGTCGCTGTTTTGAAAATGTACGAGTACCGTGCGGCTCAACAAAATTACCTTGACGCGACCAATAGGATACGATCATTTCTAAGCGCCAAATTAATTAACCAATCCAATTGAATTTGAAAGATTGTGTGTCTTTTGCTAACTTGATGAGTCCGAAATCAAATAGGTAACTGTATGAAAATCACACTTCTTGACATATTTATCCATAGCCTTATAAAAATCTTTCGCGTTAATTCCATTTTACCTACGGACGACGAACTTCACTTTGTGATAAATAAACAATACACATGACAACCCTTACAAAATCACAAATATACGATAGGAAAAATTTAAGTAATGAGCGGGATTCGAACCCGCGTCCATCCACCCCATGAGCCGGGGTATGCTCCAACCAATTGAGCTAACATGATAAGACGTCATAACTCGAATCTTTCCTATCGTTCTTTAACCATCGTATTGGGATGGAGCGACATATATAGTACCAGTTTTTCCTATCGTATATTTGTGATTTTGTAATGTTATCCGCATAGCAGGCGTTATTGCAAACCTACCAACATTAAAAAAAACATGACAACCCGTCAAAAAATATTTTGATCAAAGAATGAGTTTCAAAATACAATATTCGAAATTCAAACATATTTTATGAGCAGCCAGGAGTGGAGAACTTTCAGTTTGGTATGTATGATTCATCGAGAAACTAACCTCTTTCTCGAAGGAATGATTCTACGAATGTAATAAATACCAAAGTAGTGAGCCCTATTAATAGCACATGTTCGCAATCCGGGCGAGGTGATAGTTACCGGTAACGGGGCGGTGGAAGATAACTAGTGGAAGTTAGATTGAGATGGCGGCAACCGGCTTGCACTTCCAAACTATCCCAACTTAAACTTTAACGTTAATAAGGGTTTGAGAACGAATAGAGAGAATGCGTTATATTATGTAAGCTTTATAAATTGTCTGATAGGCCATCATTTTTACAAGTGTCTGCAGTCAGTATTTTTTTGTACAATTTTGTTTTATTTTTTTACAACTCGAAAGGCAATTTAAATCGATCTATTTATTTTTTGGGTGGGTTATTATTTACCAACTTTAAAAAATGGAGGAAGTTTTCAAAATTCGTTTTTATATGCGTATTACTTTATATCTCCAAAAGTTGTGAAGTTGATGTACTTATATTTTTTAGTTCGACATTATATTCAGTGTGGTAGAGAACGTTTTTTTTTTTTTTACGTGTGAAAAATGCATTTACGCATTCCCGTCCACCCCGGGGAAGGTGACCGGGATATGTCGGGCTCGACACCAACTACTCCCACAGCAGCAAGTGCCCCTACCGACTAAATAACACACGGTGTTCCATCACTACCGCTTCTCGGCGGGCCGCAGGGGCGCTTTAGCACTCAACCACGAACCCGCCACGGTTGTCCGTTGCCGGACCCCTCTTGGGGTGCTACCCCTCACGACGCACCAGAACACATGGCACGTCGCTACCACCCGGAGACCAAGCCCGCAAATGGGCGTCAGACGACCCCGCTTCCGACGCCCAAGGTCCCCCTGCGACGGGTCAGATGAGTAGCCCCGTCGCCTGCTACTTCGGCCGCAGAGGATAGGGAGAGCGGCGCCTCGCTATACCGACACTCCTCCTCCCCTGCGGCCCCTCCGCGTCCGCCATCCAACGCTGGCGGCCCTGCCGTGGCCACGGAAGGTAGGGAGAGCGGCGCACCGTGATACCGGCACTCCTCTCCCGCCGTGGCCACTCACCGTCAGCTGTGGTGTCGCCCATACAACACCACAGCCCGCCTCAGATGCGGCGCTGCCCATACAGCACCGCAGCCTACCCGTTGCCGCTCCATTCTGGACTTAGAGGCAAAGCCCAGTGGAGCGGCCCCTCTGGGGCCGGTCGACCGCCCAAGCCAGCACGGCCCCTGGTTCCTCTTCGCTTCACCGTGGGTGACGAAGCCACGGCTACTAAGCCCCACCGCCACGACAAGGCGGGAACCCTTCGGGGGGTGGTAGAGAACGTGTTTTATTCTAATGTAACCCCCAATTACTTGAATGTGGGTGAGATACTGACCTATTGAGTCTGCAATTAAAAAAATTTTGTCAATCAAAATTACAATTTGGATAAACATATAACAAGTATAAATTAATGAAAAAGTAAAATACGCGACTGCCCTTGAATTATTTTATTCAAACGTTTTATCGTTCCTTTAAAATTAAAAATGCAAATGATATATATTATAAATAATAATAATATAATAAATTTATTTGGCAACTAAACTTATGACTTAGCTTAAAATAACAGATTCGTAACACAAAACTAACACTTCAATTCTAGTAATGCACTTTGGTCCCCACACTAGGATTCCCTGTGTCGTGAGGACCATATAACCGTTTAGTTTTGAGTTTAGCGGTATCTTTGCATCATAATGTACAAGATTACATATGTATCAGTAAATTTGTAAGTTTACGTAAGTATATGAGGTTGAATAAAATATATAATTATAAATGTAATATGTACAGTAAGATATGGTTATAAAATAAATATTGTGTGTGAAAAGACTAAACGCCAGCAACATCGTGTTTATCATTTGTAGAAGTATGAAAAAAAAAGGTAAATATATATTAGTTTGTACAATTTGGTAAGTTTCAAAGTATAACTTTTATTTTATTTGTTCATTTAATTATATGAAGGATTTGCTCATTTTCTTCATAGGTAAAAGATAGCAGCCATTGTTTTAAAGCTAGCTTGCATTTGTATTTTGTTTGGTGCAGTATGTTAAGTTGTCTATTTGCTTTGGTATATAAGTAAGGTGCTACCCAAGCATACGATCGTCGGTAAAATTCTGTTTGACGGGACGGTACTTTCCACCTAATATGTCGGCGACAGATAATTGGGTTTAGGTGAGCAACTTTGTGATATCTTAAAACTATAGATGCAATGTACAGCTTCCTTATGCTTAAATACTTACATTTTCTATATAAGTCGTTTGTGGAATAACGAAAAGGTTTTCTAAAGGCTACTTTTAGAACGGCACGTTGGGCACGTTCTAGTTTTAATAGATATGTTTGGCAAGCTCCTCCCCATGCTACAATACAGTACTTTAAGATCGATTGGCATAGGGAGGAGTAGACTAGATTTATAATGTCGGCATCAGCTATCGCTCGAAGTCTTTTGAAAATATACATTAGTTTCCTTACTCTTCCAGAAAGAGCGTTTATATGCGGGCCCCAGGACATATGTTCATCAATAATAACTCCAAGGTTTTTAATGGAGCCTACTGTTTCTAGAGCAGTGCAATCACAAGATTTGCTCAAATTATTCTGGCAGATATGTACCTTGAGAGAGAGAGGTTTGGGTGGTGCCGTTCGCCTAGTTATATGAAAAGCTATTACTTTGGTCTTGGAAGCGTTTAAGGTTAGAAGATTTTTATTTAACCAAGCAACCACGTTATTTAGTCCTTGTTGACAAATATCGTTTAGTGAGTTCCAGTTGTCACTATAAAAAAATATCGCAGTGTCATCGGCAAAAGTAAAAATTTGACCTTGCGTTAGGTTAAGATTGCAAAGGTCGTTAATATATGCTATAAAAAGGGTAGGAGATAGCACACTTCCTTGAGGCACCCCAAATTTCACTTCTGCTAGATCACTGATTGTGTCGTTAAGGCAAACTCTTTGCATTCTATCTGTGAGATATGAGGAAAACCATTGTAACGGGAGACCACGTACCCCCATAAGTTCTAATTTCCTTAATAGAATTGGCCGTGAGACCGTGTCAAACGCCTTAGCAAGGTCGAGGAAGACCACAGCACATCTAGAGCCTTTATCGAGGCTGCTAGCTACAACATCAGTTAGCATGGTAACCGCATCATCAGTGGATCGCTTAGATCTGAACCCAAATTGCTGATTAGACAAAATTTTTGATTTTTCCAAATACTTCAGTAATCGCGTATTGACGACTTTTTCTAATATTTTGGATATGCAGCTTAGCAGTGAGATAGGGCGGTAATTTGAGAAAACTAGAGGGTCACCGTCTTTAAAGATGGGCGTCACATTGGCTATCTTGAAGCTATCGGGTACAACTCCACTTAACATACTCAAATTACATAGAAAAGCGATAGGGCGAGAAAGTGTGTTTTTGGCTTTGATCAAGATATTGTTGTTTATTTTGTCATGTCCTGGAGCTGATCTTGGCTTAAGAGTTCCGATTATTTTGATTATTTCTGCTTCGTTTATTGGATCAAAGAAGAAAGAATCAGGCGATCGATTTGATAAGGGGACGCTTTTTAAGTCATGAACAAGTTCTATTTTAATATATTTCTGGAATCGTTTTTTAAATCCCTTCATTTTGATACCCTACTCACTTACTACTTATGGAATTGAAAGAAAAATAAATGTATCCCACAATATGGCGTCTAAAATCCGTCAGTTTGTTTTCTTATTATTATTACTCCTATACTACTTAAAAGATTTACTTAAAGTTGTACAATATTGTAGCTGTATTTAATTATACTATTAAGCATATGTTCGCGATGACAGCTCCAACAAGGTGATAGTTACTAGTACGTAACTAGTCTAAGTTATATTGAGATGGCGGGAACCAAATTGTAATTCCCAAACTCTCGCAACTTAAGCTTGTATGCTAATTGGGATTGGAGGAAGGATTAACATGAATATATTATAGTTTGCACGTAAGGGAGTTCTTCAAGTAATACTTAGAAGTATTTTTCGCTGATAGAGCCTAAAGTGCAATAATGGACTGAAAATTTAAAATGATTTTTCAGGGTAGCATGTGAGTGTCATCATCTAGGGCTTATTGAGTAAACAATACACCACATAACTACTAAATTTTTTTATACAAAAAACCTACATAAAAAACCGACTTCCACAACGGAAAAAGATAAATCGCAATTTGACAACAAAACGTGAATGACAAAGGTCAATCCAATTGTTTTGATTTAAAATCCACACAAAGGAACCGATTTTGATGAAATTTCTATAAAACTAATCTAAAAGTATATTCTGTTAAATAAAAAAGAAATTTTCAAAATTGCTTCACAAATGACAGAGTTATTAAGTACCGAATTGAAAACTTAAAAAGGAAGGTTTTTTGAGCAGGTTAATAATACACTAATATTTTTAGAAGACGAAATATTTGATGTTATAATGTATTTCTTTTATTTAATTCATACAACAGTTATAAAACGGCAGTTAACAAAGTTTGTATCAAAATATATTTAAAATCCTCTCAAATCCAAAAATATTGTTATAAAGTCTCAACGCCAACTTGTTAACTAAAGCATAGCAACCTCAACTCCTCAACTTACTTAGAATTTAATCCTCGTGCTTGGAAGCTGTAACGTCACACTAAAGGTTACAACACACGAACTACGAGTCCATTAATTCAATCTCCAATCAGAAAGTTTTCCGACGTGAACTATATTACTAAAAAACTTGGATGCCGGTAAGGAGAAGATGATATTATTAGCAACTAATATTTGTATTTGCGAATCATTAAACAGTGGAGTATCGCCAACAATACTTGCGAACTCTACAGAAAATAATTTAATTAGTATGCATACTTAACGTTTCTTGAGCCCAAAGCTATTGCACGACATGTATTTTGACACATTGAGATAAATGAGTGTGCAATTATCATGTCATTCTGTCTTTCAATCCGGAACACAACAAATAGATCGCTTGGCGGCAGAACTGCCAGGTTACTATCCTGATTTGCTTTTCCCGAAGAATCTCACGAGGTGCGACTTTTTTACGATATTTTCTCTGAAGCTTTCTCTTCTGAAGCAGTGATGGCTCAGTGGCATTAGCTATGGATTGCCGGTCCATGGTTCGAATCCAGCCGCGGGCTTGAGCTTCACCGCATGGTGGAAGGGTATCTTGCGAATGCCCGCCTGGCAAGCGACAAATAGACAAGTAGAAAATCTGTCGCCAAGCACCTAACGGTGTGTTCCAGCAGCAGTCCTTGAGAGCCAGTGAAATTACAGGCACAATGAGATTTAATAACTAAGTCTCGAGGTGACAGGCGCAGAGCAATTCGTGACTTGTGACGAAATGCATCTGTTATAGGCTGAGGTTAGTCGATAGTGAGGCTCAATCTTGTTTCATCACAATAACATAAAAAAAATGAGGCAAGTTTCACAAGTTGAAGTTGCCGGCAATTAAAACGTGGTCCGTGTATTTAGATCGCTATCGTATTATTCAAGTTGAGACTCGGCGGAATGAGATGCTATTCATACACTATGTTATTGTAATAACTAAGTTTGTTTAATGAAATTCATTGCATATGTTCTTGTATAATTGAAATATTGAATTGCATGTTTTGGTTTTTAACACCGACGGCAAAAACGGGGTCAGTAAGTTTGAAGCTATTGGTTGTATGTTTCTCATTCTATTGTAGCTCCCGAATGGTTGAACCGATGCTTTTGTTATTTCTTATTTGCAGGCAGAAATGAGGTAATTCTTACGAATAAAAGTAAGTAAAGAAATGTTAGCCAAACTCAAAAATTTTTATTTTTTAAATTTGTTAGTGTCAATTGCGCTATCAAGACTAATGTAATTATATCTCATAGATTTAAATCGGTTAAGCAGTTTCGAAGTTATGATGGAATAAAGAAAGTCACAAGCATACGTTGAAAACATAACACTCCTCTTATTGGCAGTCATGTAAAAAGTTCACCAGATGTGGTCGAAACTATAGTCAGAGCTACATAGTTTATTACATAAATTAATATTTGATCCAACAGGTTGTTCGTTTATATACGTTTTCGTTTTGGAAGCGATTTGAATGTTTTAAAAATGCTTTTGATGAACTCTTTGAACGAATCGTTAACGATTGTAACCATTATTTATATATTAAAACGTACTCAAAGTTAAGTTATTATGTTGAAATAAAAAAATATAATTTGCCATTCCCTTTCTATTAAAAAAATTACAATAATATTTATGGATACAATAAATTCTTATATATTTCACACATACAGTGTAGGGTATTTTAAAGGAAAAAATTACAAATTGGTTCCATTATTAAGGGGAATATCAACGATATTGAACTATTATAAATGCCCAAAATAGAATATCATACATCCCGTTTGTCCATTGAGACTAAATCGGTTGTTCCGACCTAATAAGTAAGAGATATGCAAGACGAGGACTAATTGGTCAAGTGTGAAGCAGCAGGTGGTAAGTGGCTTTCAGCTGAAGAGAGTGGATATAACGGATAGTTCCACTAGTTATGTTCGTTGAGACGTGCATTCTTGTGGCGCGATCCGTGACGTCACTGGCTTATGCCAAGCCGCAAAACGGAAGACTAGCACTGGTTTTAAATTAAACTAGCTCATGCTGAGTTGGGGACGAATTTATGATGTAAAGCAGTTATTTATATGTCTGTCAGATGTGTCTTTTATGTAAATATTATGTTGTGAATTGCTAACGTCGTAAATAAATTAATTTCATTTCAAAATACCGATTGATAATTTGATATAGTATTGCAACGGAAATTGCTTCACTGTACTGTGCATCCCCTGGGGTACCAGGTTACAATGTCACCCCCTCATTACTATCTGTGGGTGTCGTAAGATGCGACTAAAGGTAAAATAGAGGAAGGTGGACAGAACCTTCTGAGGAACTGATATTAAACTGCGATCCCCAAGACACCTGTCAGGCGTGGGGATTATGGCAAACCCCCCGTAATGGAAATAGGCTGTGTTCAGTAGTGGACAATCCGCTGATATGTTACAGTACAGTACTGTATCAGTCGGATTGCATACTGTTGAACACAGCCTCCCCCATAAAGCCATATTTGCGATAATCATCATGCGTAGCAGGCGTCTTGGAGATCGCCGTACAAGAAAGCAGTTCCTCAGAAGGCGCTGCTACCGATCTTCGGTATTTTATACCTAGTCGCCTCTAACGATATAAACTAAAAATTATAGTTTTTATTTATATTGTTATGTTTGCAATAACGCCTGCTAAGCGGATTACATTACAAACCATAAATATATCCCAATACGATGGTTAAAGAACGATTTGAGTTATGACGTCATGTCACGTTAGCGCAATTGGTTAGAGCATACCCCGGCTGAAGGGGTGGATGGATGCGGGTTCGAGTCCCGCACATTACTTAATATTTTCCTATCGTATATTTTTGGTTTTGTAATAAAAATTATAGGTCAGAAAATCCGAGAAGCGAACCCAGGACCTTAAATTACATCACTCCAATGAATTAGAAAAAAGTTTCAAAATTGTAATAAGAGTAAATTGTGGTAAATGTTGTACTATATATTTTTGTTTGTTTTTACCACAGAGATCTTTGTTATAAGTGTATCAGAATATGAATTAAGTTGTTGTCAAGCAAAAGAGCTGTCGAGTCCTATCGAAAATTTGTGAAATTACAATAACCTTTGCAAAGCCAAAATAGAATTTCTATTCAGATTCCTTTTGAAAAAGCCTTTCCCCTCTGTCTTTTGTGACAAAATCGGATGTTCCGGTCAAATAAATCAGGGATGCGCGGGGACTAATTGGTCAAGAGTGACTCGACGCGAGGTAAGTGGCTTTCAGCTGTAGAGGAAGGAAATTGAGGTTCTCGTTCTCCAAATACGTTTGTTGTGACATGCATAATCGTTTCTGTGACGTCACCGTGTTATCGAATGGAGTTTAATTGCATTTTTATTATAAAAACTAACGTGGTTTTAACTCATTTTAGTAAATACATTCGTTCACAATCACAAACTTTTGGATTTATAATAATTGTGGTATTACCTTTTCGGGACGTAGAATGAACTGATGATCTTCAACTTATACGAAATCATTTTTGAAATTGATACGGAATAACTCACGTGAATAAGTCAGATAGATCCGACTATAATTTCAACCACATTCGGTGGTCTTTTCCAAGGAGAGTTCGGGACGCCAGAATGTGGTTGAAACTATAGTCGGAGCTATCTGACTTATTCACGTGAGTTATCCCGTGATTTACTTAAACGAGTAAAAGTGCACTTTGTAATTATTCTATACAAATCGTTTGAGATGCTGGTTTAGAATGTCACCTCCCCGTTTCTTCCCGTGGGTGTCGTAAGAGGCGACTAAGGGAAATGTGCGTCAAATGAGGAGCATGCCATTTCTCACGTGGATGTGAGTAGGGTGTTGTGGGCATTAGACGCACAACAGGGCTATACTATCCTACTGCTCTGCTAGGGTTTCATACAATATGTTCTTCTATTTCGTGTCTTATATGTTGTTAGCGTAAACATATTATTCGTAATATGTGCTTGTGTTTCGTCCAGTATGTTAGAGAAAACATTTTGTATAACCCTGAAACTGTGCCCGGTGAATGGAAATAGGCTCGCCCTCTATTACATGGGAACAAACCACAATTGGAGAAACGAGGGTCTTTACAAACCTCTGCCGACCTTTCGGGGAATACAGGCGTGTATGTTTGAAGCGAGTGCTTGCTCACCTTGCCTAGTTGTTCCTACCGATCAACTAAGTTAAGCAACGTCCGCTGCGGCATGGCAGTGTTTTTTAAGTTATTTTTATGATGATGTTTAAGGTTTATAACTAATACTATCGTGACTACGATCCCGTGAAGTTTTGGTAATTTTATATTAGACTAAGAAATTAAGAAATTAAGAAAAGAAGAAGTTCATTACTTGGATAAAAAAGTACCTATTGAACAAGATCATAATTAATATTAATAAGATCAGATGCTGTCAGCATGCTGGGCACGCTGTCAACTGGTAGTGGGCTGGAGCATTTGGACTGCCTTTGAGTCTGCAATGACTTATAGGGATCTAAATGCTTTTATTGCAGTAGCTGTGGTGTTGTATATAGTTCGTATAGTATTTTGTTAATAAATCCATACCGCCGGTAAAATTTTGGCACAATTTACATATTTCATAGCTGTTGTATTTGTATTCTCTACACGTGGACTTAAAAGTCTTCATATCATTCATAGAAATGCATGCAAAATTCCTTTACCTTCAATTTGATAGAACCGGCTTGAATCAGTATGATCCGGTACGTGAATGTACGATTTTCCAAGTTATTTCTCATTGGAAAAAATATACGGAGCTCTATTTACCTGTTTTGTATGCTTTGCGATTTTGCAAAAGTTTGCATAGCTTTAAAATATTTCAAACAAACTACATTGAAACTCGCTTTTAAATAAGGCATTTTATTAAAATTACCCCATACTGCAGTATATGTTTGTGAAAAAAGACCTGGATGAATGCAAGGTAGACGAAATGGTGACAGGTCTCTGGGAGTAAATGAGATCCGCGGATAACAAAGAAGTTCAAAGAAAAGACCAACTTCTTCTTTTTTAATGCCTCATAGGTTATCCTTTGACCACTATATGTGTGTTGTTCAGGCTTTCAAGGACTGCTGCCGGAACACACCGTTAAGTGTTTGGCGATAAATTTTCTACTTGAGGGTGGTACTAGCCAGACGGGCATTCGCAAAATGCACTGCCACCATGCTATAACGACTGCCTTCGTTAAACAACAACCGGGACCGACAACTTAACATGCCCTCCGAAGCACGGAAGGGCATGTTAAGTTAATAGCAAGTACTAGCGTTGTTCTAGCAGTCACCCATCCAAATCATAACCGCAGCGGATGTTGCTTAATTTTGCTGATCGGTTAAGAACGGCTAAGCAAACTTTAAGAGCGGTTCTCTTCAAAGCAGAAGTTTTAAAAGACTTTTTTATGTGTTTCTGACAGAACTAGCCTTTTTTTCCGGATAGGCTAGCCTTTGACCACTATCTCACCTGATGGTAAGTGATGATGTGGTGAGGCTCTCAAGGACAGCTGCAGGAACTCATTGATAGGTGCTTGGCGATAGATTTTCTACTTGAGGGTGGTAGCTAGCCAGGCGGGCATTCGCAAAATGCCCACCATAAACACCACGCCTGTTGTTAAGCGATAACCTCTGCCCATAACAGATGCATTTCGACACTGACGAACTGCACTGTCCCATCATCCTGAGTTATAAAGATGTTAAGTCCCATGTGCCTGTAATTTCACTTATACCCTTCAAACCGGTACAGTAATGCGAACATCACAGTTTGGCGGTAGAAATAGGTGTGATGGCAGTATACTTCCTTGCACGAATTCGATCACAAAGTTCTACTACTACTAACTACTAAAAGTACTATAAGATCTGGCGTGATGTATACATTTGTTGAGTATGAAAGGAGACAGATGATTAGTCCATGCCGTTAAGATGTGAATTGTAAGGGGGATTGTGTAACTAGAATTGTCATGTTCAGGAATGATTATATATGTAAGTGGTAGCTTGAAAAGCTGAAGTACGGCATGTCATGTTGAAGCTGTTGAAGACGAAAATCTGTCGCCAAGCACCTAACGGTATGTTCCGGCTGCAGTCCTGGAGAGCCAGTGAAATTACAGGCACGGGAGCTTTAACTACTATGTCTCAAAATGACGGGCGCAGTGCAATTCGAGACTTGTGATGAAATGCATCTGTTATAGGCAGAGAGGTCCGCTTAATATCAGGTGAGCCTTGTTCTGTCACTATAACTATAACTGAAAAGTATGGAATGCATTTTTTTTACTTGTATGAGAAAATCATTCTTTCCAGTTTAATTGATTCAGAAAACCAAACTACTTAACCGATTTTAATGAAATTTGTCTAAGAGCAATCTGGAAATATGTGCTTTCAAACAAAAAAGATATTTTAAATCCGTTCTGTGGTAAACAAATGTAATAAAGCAACCTAATTGCGAACCTTTTCTTTTTTCGTAGACGTTTAAAATGCAAACCATATAGCAGACATTCCTTCAAAGTACAAGTAGAAAAAATTCCATCCTCAAAAGCTGTAATCATATAATATCCGCAGTACATGGAATAAAAACCGCGAAGCTATCCCAGTCCCTCGGGTTATTGGCAAATATAATCGGCCCCACTTTTTTATTATTATTGCACAAACGCTTATGCGAACAAGGAATAAAATGATCCTAAATTATTCTGTATCAGGAAAAACATTTCCCGAAAAGGGTGATAATCGTTTTTGTACATTAGATTTTTTTGTCTCCGTGTCTTTTTCATTACCGAGTAAAGATGTACCAGTTACTGTTTATGCCGGTTAGCAGGGTATATTAAAGCAGTGATAGTCGAATGGTAATAGCTATAGACTGCCGTGCCATAGGTTCAATTTCCAGCGTCAGCTTGAGCTTTATGGCATGGTGGAAGAAGATTTTGTGAATGCTTGCCTGGCTAGCTACCACCCTCAAGTGGAAAATCTGTCGCCAAGCACCTAACGGTGTGTTCCGGCAGCAGTCCTTGAGAGCCAGTGAAATAACAGGCAAAATGAGACTTAACAGGTATGTCTCAAGGTGATGGGCGCAGTGCTGTTAGTCACTTGTGATGAAATGCATCTGTTATAGGCAGAGGATACCGCTTAACATCAGGTGGACCTCGTGCTTGTTCCTTCACAAGGTGGGCCTCGTGCTTGTTCCTGCTACCAAGGACCTAAATACCAAGATTAACAAACTATGACTGTTAAAAAAAAATAGAATCGTCTATAACTATGACTTTATTATAAATGCGGGATGGAAAGAGCAACTTACGACAATGTTTTTCACAACAAAAATGAAGAGTCGATATAATCCAGAATGGTAAACGTTATTCTATCTTTATATATATTTTGTTAGTTTACATTTTATCTTTTTTTCCTTCGTCACCTCTTATGCCTGTGGGAGCCCACAGGAAAATATGGGGGAGCAATTGAAGTCGACTCCTCAAGGGTTTTTGAATACTATTTAATGTTTATTTGAAAATTGAAATTTTTACATAAAAATAAACCGACTTTAAACATAAAATACGCATAATGTTGTCTTAAGTTTTCGTGATTATTACACATAGTAATTAAATGGTTTTAAATCGCGTATATTTATCATAACATAACATGCCCAGGACAAACCCAACCACTACATTCGGTTCGACAATCCAAAAATCCTCGCCAGAGAGACCCGGTTTATGCCAAGAATGTTACGCGAGGCTATTGAAATCAAAAAGTACCCAAATTTCAATAGAGACGATTGTTGGCAAGTACAACCTGCTTGGGATCCTGTTATCAAAAATAATTAAATACCAAGGCCGACACAAATGTTCAAGACCTATGGCCACTGTGAGCGAATACTGCGTGAATAGGGAACGTTATGATTAATATAAAATTTCTAAATAATAACTCATGTGACAAATAAAACCAAGTAGTCACCCCATAACCACGATCACTATAGAGTGTTTGAAACGTCGGGACAAAAATAACGATAAATATACGCGATTTTTAACCGTTTTAAGTTGTTTAATTACTATAAAATACGCATTATTACGGATAACTCAAATGCTACTCGACATATCTCGCTGTTTCGAATGTAAAAAAAACATTCCATTTGGTACACCCTGTAAAGAACTATGGGGGTAACACAAACAAAAGAAAATGCAATTGAATTAATAACATGTAACTGTAGCCTAAGTTTTCATATCAATAAAGACATTAAATGTGAAACCCCTACTATTTTGAAGTCGGTTAAAAATTAACTTTTAATTTATGTTTTTGTGACGGCCCACCTGATTTTAAGCGGTCTAACCTCTGCCTATAACTGATGCATTTCATCACAAATCACGAATTGCACTGCGCCCGTCACTTTTGGGACATAGTTGTTAAATCTCATATGCCTGTAATTTCTACAACTTGGAAACTAGGTATAGTTGATTTTTCCGATATTTTCTAGGATTGTTTAATTATTCAAGAAACCTTGCCGAGCTCAACTTCCTGTCCAATTTCCTGGTTATAGCGGATTGACAAAGTGGCCGGATACGCCAGATACCTGACATCTCCACAACAACATCCTTCCTTAGATTATGCAAATGAATTCAATAGCGGTACTTCAATAACTTTGATTTTATATGTATGTTTGTTTGTCCTACCTCTGGAAGTTCTGATATGGGCCGTGCGGAATCTGTTTTCTTCGCAGCTGGTTGTTGCTATAAAAGTTTGCTTTTATTAGTTTGCCGTATGAGTTTGTATGAGAAATGTACTTTGTTTGTCTCCTGTTTTTACTGGATTTTATTAAACTTTACTTATTCATATGATTTCTGAATGGCAATTTTATTTTCAGCGATCAGCAGAGCAGACAAGAATACTTGGTCATGATAATATAACATACAAGACGAAAGCTATTGAACGTATCATCTGACTTTGCACTGCCTTTCAGTGTTCATCATACTACTACGAGTATGCGTATGATAAGGCATATCCTCTTATTCGTCATGGCCCATTGGTAATGATATATGGACTGCAGCGGAGAAGTCCTATGGTTCGAATCCAGCTGCGGGGTTGAGCTTTACCGCATAGTGGTAGGGAATGATGTGAGTGCCCGCCTGTCTCACTACGACCCTGATTCAGAAAATCTGTCGCCAAGTACTTAATTTTCTGTTCCGGCAGCAGACTCAGATAACACGTTACAAATCTAGCTTTAGCCTTACCATCTTCTTTCACATTATCTTCGCATCAGGTGAGAGTACAGTCAAAAGCCTTTAACTATACTGTATCTATAAAAAAATGATACTTACTGTCTTTCATGATGAAATTTGCACCCCTGCAATTCTTGCCCGGTACTCCTCAGAGTAAAATCTATGAAAGATAATATATACAAACAAAATATATATGGAGGCCCATATCCCGTGGGAGTCGTAATAGGCGGAATTCAGAAGGATGGGATCAGCGCTTTCTGAAGAACCGCCATCTGACACTGCGGTCTCCAAGCCGCCTGCCAAGCAACTGGATTATGGCGAACTCTCCTTTAATGGAGCATTATTGAGAGTTTCAGGGACTTAACATTATCATTTCCTCTGATTTGATGGCAGGGTATTTTTCAGCCAAGTAAGTTCCATCGTAGATAACATCGTCCCAGGCGTAACCTAGAATTACTGGCTTTAAAAGACAGCTGCCGGAACACACCGTTAGGTGCTTGGCGACTGATTTTCTACTTGAAGGTGGTCGCTAGACAGGCGGACATTCGCAAAATTTCCTACCACCATACGGTGATACAAGGCCGCGGAATTAGAACCACCTGCTGCGTGGCAGTCCATATCCAATGCCACTGAGCCATCACTGCTTCAAAGATTCTAACTGACAAAGATTACCTGGTAGTTAGCAGTGCTGGAGCTCAAAGGTATGTCTATGACGTACTTAAATACACAACAATACATTAGGTAATCCAACTTGCAATATTGTGCAATTCACTTGCAAAGCATTTATACTCAGTCGTATAGTCTTGTTGTATTGCTATCGTTCTATGGGATAAAAAGATAAGCAGTGCTATCAAAGTGATCGCGAATACAGTTTCCGTAACACCGTGAACGCGGCAACGATCAACTTTATGATATTAAGAATGGCATCATCATGTACCCCTTCTTACGATTACGCCGTCGTATCGGCAATCTGATATTACCGTGAGCGGATTCTGCGTGAAGGAGTAACAAGAATATGCCGTAACATCCTCACTTGCTCACAAACTATGCATTTATAATATTAGTGTAATTCACGATATTTTAAGCGCCAGAAGCTATTTATATATTAATGCAAAATGCCTCCATTGTGCTTGTTTAATGCGACCAAATTATGTGGACAAGCAAATTTACGAAAAACAAAAAAAGCCGACCGGGTACACTACTCTGCCTAAAAATATTCTGTTATGAGTCAGGATGTAAAGAAAGTAACGATATACGTACATCAAAATCTGTTAAGGCATTTAAAAGTTATGATAGAAAAAAAATGGTGGAAAAGTCACACTTTTTTACAATTTGAAACGTAGGTATTTTGTTTCAAGCAACTAACAATTAAAAATTTTAATTTTCGAAAACGGATTTAGTTGCTAAAAGTGCTTAAGTGAAAAAAACTAAAATTCTAATTTTACTTCATTTTAATGTAATTTTGTATGTAACTAAGTTGTATAATCCACCAGCAGGTGAGAATGCAGCCAAAGAGTCGCCTATACGCTATAAATACAATTTGATTGATATACCTATATTTTATTCAATAACATTACTTTACTTGCATCACACCACACACCTATAGTAAATATTATCTCTCTCATTTGAAGGGTTATAAATGGAAATAAAAAAAAATATTTATAAGAAAAATAAGGAAGCTATTTCTTCATCCAGATCAAAGGTTGCATAAGTAGTAGTTAACATTTGACTCCGAAACCGTGGTTCGTTGGAACGGTTATTATTTGTGTACAAAATCCTTATGGGGATGCTTGGAATTGTATGTATAGTGTGCGGCATTAGCTTACAGCGTTTATACGCTTTTAAAATGAGAACGACGCGAACGTCTTCTGTTTTTAGTACGTTAACTGTCAACAATACACAGATTTAGTTTCATATAGGGCAGCTGGGTTATTTGTCAGTCTTACATTTTAATAGGTTTCTGAGCCGTAATAGGTTGTAGTTTTCAAAGCTTGTATGAGTATTAGTAATTACGGCAGATATCTTATCGAATGAAATGAAACAATTTCCTTTATTTAGGTAGGCGCACAGTCCTACACGACTGGTAAAACAATGACATCAGCATAATAATCGTCAAAGATCTGCGAATGCGAATTTGAAAACAGTAAAGATTCAATTGTTTTAATTCTAGGTTAACCAGAACAACATCTTCGACCACATCATCACTTACCATCAAGTGAGATAGTCGTCAAAAGAGGGTAGCCTTCATCACCCATAAATAAAAAATTAAGCTAGTCTCTTCGAAGCACTTTCCATAAAAACGTTGTTTCGCTATATTTTAAATACAAAATGTAAAGTGAAATTTTGCGTAAAAAATATGACGAAACTATACGCTGGTATGGAAAGTGCTACGAAGACGCTAGCCTTAAGTTCAGGTCTGTAGCGGATTATTCCAAATAATTTTTTCGTTCGATGGCCAAAATCGGCATGTTGCCCGTTATGGAAGACTGGAGATGTGGGGCAGAATTCCGCCAGGATTGAAAATGTTGCTGTAAAATCGCGTTGCTCTTGTCACTTCGGCCATTGAATTCGCGCTTAGATTTGAGGGTCTATTCAGCGCGTTAGACTTAACGGCTCAGCGCGTATAGTTAACGAGCAAGTTTTATTTCTAGGATTTTTCTCGTACATAACGCTTATATATTTATGTTTAGAGCGAGGAAATGGGCAACTTGTCGTTTATATAAGTGACGAAAAAATTCAACGTTCTGTGATCGTTATAGATATGACATAACGTTACAAAAATTGATGTTTTGATGGCTGGAAATTGGGCTTTTAGAATTAATTTTCGCATTACATTGTCATTCTCATTTTTTATGCTTGTCTAAGTTGCCCGATATTGCTTTTTAGAAATGTATATGTGTTCATTTGTTTCTTATTTGGTCACTGCTAGAGTAGATTTAGATTTTAGTCCGTGAGGTGCCGGGCTAGAGTGTCACTCTCCGATTTCCTCCCTTGGGTGTCGTAAGAGGCGACTAAGGGTAAAAAACCGGCCAAGTGCGAGTCAGGCTCGCGCACCGAGGGTTCTGTACAAACCAGTATGTATATAAGTAAAAGATATGATATTTTTATTATTAATTAAATTAAATCCATAACATTTTAACATTATTAAAAAAAATGTAATGTAACTAAAAATGTATGCTGTTCGCAATTTTTCCTGTACACGTGCGATAAGACTTTACTTCGTACCAAATTCCAAGATTCCGAGTTCACGGGAAGTACCCTGTAAGTTTTGATTCCCTTGCAAGTGTCGAAAATTTGCGGCTTAAATGGCTGTATCTTTTGATTGCGCTGGCTTAGAAGTTTGATTTTTTGCAGCTCAAAGGGACAGTAGACCTGAGTAGGTACTTGATATGAATTTTAGCTTGATGCCTCCACGCGTTCCTGATAAAAAGGGTCTTGACAGACAGACGTACAACAAAGTGATCTGTTCTTTTCTGACTGTTATTTTCCGTTTGAGATACGGAAACCTAAAAATACTGGAAAGTGGGAAGTAGTGCCTTCTATGGAACTGCTCTCATACACTGCGATCGGGAAGGTGCCTGCCTGCAGTTTTAATATCATCATCATTACCATCAGTCATAAGTTGTGGGGATAATATTTCCAATTAAAAGCTCTCGTTGTGGAGCTTACAGCCATGACTTGGACGGGTGACCGCGCTTCCGTGCTTCGGAGGGCACGTTAAGCCGTCGGTACTGATTGTTGTCTTAGGATGAAAGTCGTTACAGCATGGTGATTGGGAACACCAAATCAATAAGCACATTACACTCACTGACTCGATCCGAATAAAGAGGCTCATCGCTGGGTTTTTGTTTAATGTTTATGGCGTGGCGAATGCGGGAGGATCCCCGTAGTCGTACTACGTAGCTGCGTAGAATATTTCGCCAAGCACTTAACGGTGCTCGTGGGTTGCCGGGCTAGAATGTAACCCCCCATTGCTATCTGTGGGTGTCGTAAGAGGCAACTAAAGGTAAAATACCGAAATGTTGGCAGCAGCGCTTTATGAGGAACTGATATCTTAAACTGCGATCCACACGACGCATGCCAAGCGTGGGGATTATGGCAAACCCCCTTGCTTTGTTCAGCAGTGGACAATCCGACTGATACAGTACAGTACTTAACGATGCACCCGACATCTGGCAGCAGTCATTATGTGGTTTTCAATATTGAACTAACTCGTTTGTGTAAGCCGCACTTTGGAATCTCGAGATCCTAGGTTCGATCCCCAGCGTGGACTAATTCTTAGGAACATATGTCTGCCTACCCCTTTGTTGAATAAAGACATGACGTTTGACATATTATGTATGTTTGCGACATTTTTTTTTCTTAGGCGTATTTGAAACTACAAAGATCATATAATTATAATATATTTGATAATCACGAGTCGTGTTAAAACCGGCACTATTTACATTGGCTCCAAAGCATTTCATTATATTAGACATTATACGGAATTGTCCATCCAAACCTGAAAATTCTGTTGGTTTAATAAAATAAATACGGCTTAATAAACATTCATAATTAAAACCCTCAAACAGCTACACAGTGGCAGCAGAAATAACAATGCAACTGGTCGGATAAGCTAGGGTTGCCACTTTATATTTATTTTCGAGATAATTTCTGATCGTGTTAAAATGCATGTATTTTTTACAATTGAGAAGCTCGTGATTGGTCACTATTTCACAATTGTATGTTTATGTGGACTAAAATATTATAAAGCTAAATCCAAAATGGAGGCTCTAAAAGCCAGCTGCTGCGATACGCTAGTGTTTGATATTGGGTTTCTACTTCGGCGTGATAGCTAGCCCGGCGAGGATTCGTACAATACCCCCCTACTATACTGTGAAGCACAAACCCGAATTTTTTACTTATATTTGAACTATTGGATTATTTTTTCCAGCGCTTTTAAAAGAAACAATTTTAACTTTCAACCCTACCATTCGACGTTTTCTCGTTTCCCTCCCTAGTTGAAGAGGCCAGACTTGCCCTCCTGCTCGAGGTTAATGAGCACAGTTGCGCTGTTCCAGCTGTTGAGCTTTTTTATTTAGCTTCAAAACTATACAAACATTTTCAGTATATTTCATATTGGTAAGTACAGAATAGTGAAATCAGCAGGTTTTCTGCTAGGTCTCTATCTAAATGGAAATGGCACACTCTGCATTGTCAAAATATCAAGTTGAGCAAACTCATTTTATTTGAGTGAGTACCCGAGAGATGCCAAGAGGGCAACAGCAGGACAAAGTAAAAGATGACAGGATGATATTAAAATAGGGATGAAATTAACATGGTCCCGCTGTTATTTTAATTTCATCCTTCAATTTCATTCAGGAGAACAGAAGCAACAGACAGAATTGTAATTGCCGTATACGTAAAGGAGGCCTTTGTCAATAGGTAATCTAAGGAAAGGGATATTTTACAGAGTGAAATTTAATACTTCAAATGTAAAACTGAACTAAAAGTAAAGGTTTTATTATTGTCATTTATATGGTTCCGTACAAGAAAAATTAAACCTATTACTAGGTTTTGACTGTGCGACTATCCGACCTTTAAGGGTTGTATTATAGAATTTTTCACACAATATGTATTAGTGTAGCGGATTTCCTAACGAATAATATATATAACAAAATATTAAAAGTGGTCTCCACATAGAAAGTGTGTGTATTTAACGTTAGCTTTTGGTCTATCGTAAAAACAATATTAAAAATAAATATGATGACAAAATAAAAATCAGCCTACCTGCAGGGTCGACTCGCGTTATAATCTCGCGATAAGAGCTGTTTTAAAAAGGAAGGAACCTATGTATTTTGCCCTAAATTCAATTAAATAAGCTGCACTATGGATTTTATCAAAGTATTTAGAGCCATTGTCGTGTAGGTTTACCTATCTATATATTGTACCTTAATCCATGGAATACAAAAATATAATTAATAATAAACAGATTCACAAATGCGCATACGAGTAAAACAGCACAGAAACAAAAACTTACCCAAAATAAAATTTGTAAATAAACAAAAGTTATCCCGTTAATATCACATAAGTAAATTAAATTAACAACTTTTTGACCCAAACACACAAATAACAACAAAACAGGCTTATCTGTTTTGTTCACAGATAGACAATATAAGTAAAATTGAGAGGCACCGAAACTCACCGAAAGCCAAACAAACCGTAACACGTACAAAAAACTAAGTCCGACTCAAAATTACACGTCAAATTAAATCAAACAAAGAAACTTTTCCGACGGACAAAGTGGTTTTGTTTTTGAAACATTGCCCTCATAATCTGTCCGTCCCTTTGAGCCGTGAGCTCTCGGAGTGTATAATATAGGTATAGTGCCTTTTTCCGTATTATCGTCCTTTGTAAACAGCACACTCTTCTTTTAATAAAACCCTACGTTATTTCTTTGGTGATGGTATCATTGTGACGTAATTATGATGGCATAGCTATGGGATCCATATGGTTAACACTCGCCTGGCCACCATCTTCAAGCAGAAAATGTGTCGCCGAGCACATAACAAAGTGTTACGCCTGTTGTCCTTTAGAGCTAGTTCTCATATTAGACTTAGCTTGATCACTATATCTTAACTAACAAACATGTGAAATAGTCAAAGGCTGCGCAAGTGTAAGGCCTCGTGCGGAGTATTGCTCTTACTTCTGGCCGGGAATCCCCAGTACCGACTCCTTATAACCGCATTCAAAGCAGATCATAATTTTTTTAACATACGCTTTCCGGAAAAAAATATCATAACAGAAAATGGAACTTAATAAAGTTCCATTTTCTGTTATGATATTTTTTTCCGGAAAGCGTATGTTAAAAAAATTATGATCTGCTTTGAATGCGGTTATAAGGAGTCGGTAACGCATCCTCGAGTCCTCTGGTGTTGCGGATATTCGTGGGCGTGATCACTTACCACCAGGTGTGCTGCCTACTCCTCTGCAATCCTATCACATAAAAAAAAACCCTTGGTGTTTGAGTCCGACTTTCCCGACTTTGGCCTGAGTTTATATATAGCGTTATCATATATATATATACATAGATATATATATATCATAGACTTGGTATGGTGTGTTTAATGCCTTTGTATTACCATTAAACAAAAGAAGCGTACTAGCAACCCCCGAAGCGAAAATCTCTGAAATACCCGAAACCGCGTGTAAACGGGGCCTGTGTATTTGCGCGTTCGGATCGCGTCGCTCTCTTCCCTAAACCATTTTACCCGGAAGCTATACAAGATAATATTCCTTCTGCTGGTAAATATTTGCTCTGTGTCTGATTTGAAGGGGGTCGATATTCTAGTATGTCGATTTAATTGCTCGTTGCCATGGACACTAAGGGGGCGAAATCATAAACAAAAGTGGGTATGTCGAGCCTTTGGATTATTTGGCGGGAAACTCCAATATCGTCTGTGTTTGTGTAATTTTCAAAAAATTGTGTATCTTTAATCGCTGATATTTAATAGGGGTTTTTTGTTGACCGTTCCGTACTCGTGAACGTAGAGAAACAGAAGAATTTAATTCTGTCTACGTCTATGTAAATCTAGCTTCTGTGTCCATATAATTGATGAATGGTGTATGCGCAAACTAAAAAGAATAATAAGATTTGCCAGAAAGTAAGAGGTGGTAGTAAAATTTTTATTAATATTTATTCTTTACAGTGCCACTGAATCATTAAGAAATATAGCAACAATGAGTTTAAGAAGTTTTTACCGACTTATCTTAATAATTTTGACTATAAAGGCATTGAGGATATTTTGGACGATGTATGTTAGTTTTAATTTTAATTCGTATATTAATTTTATTTTAATTTTACTCTGTTTTTATATCACCAAAGCTTTTAAATACTTATAAAACTGGTTTAATTAATTATGTTAGTAAACAGGCATCTACTAATCTATATACTAAGTTTAATTTAATTTAAACCTTATTACAACTTACCATTTTGTTATTTTCTTTTGTCTAATACATAACTAGAATAAGTATATGATTAGAAACACTGTAAAGAAGTTTTGTCATAATCATTCTAAGCTCAACAGTTGTGGGAGAAGCCATTGGCTCTGAAACAGTTTTCACTAGCTCGGAGCCAACGGGTTCAAATATTAACTAACCTGTACACATATTTTTATGACAAATAAAAATTTATTATTATACAGAATAAAAAGGACCAGAACGATCACTCTGCAAAGCCATTCCAATAAATAAGCGACTCTAGCTACAAAGCGATAAAGTGCACTTCAGCGCGCAAAGCACGGAGTACTTAATATTTATATTCACCTACAAGGCGTCTCTCTCTTTTTTTTTTTATTATTCCTGATAGATTAGCCTTTGACCACTATCTCACCTGGTGGTAAGTGATGATGTGGTCGAATATATTGTTCAGGCTAACCTAGAAGTACTGGCTCTCAAGGACAGCTGCCGGAACACACCGTTAGGTGCTTGGCGACAGATTTTCTACTTGAGGGTGGTAGCTAGCCAGGCGGGCATTCTCAAAATGCCCTACCACCATGCTGTAACGACTGCCATTCTTAGACAACAACCGGGACCGACGGCTTAACGTGCCCTCCGAAGCACGCAGTACAGTTATATCATGTTCATATACAATATCGGTTATTTAATGAACTCTTCTTCGTAATGCTGACTTTTGTTACTTATCGAATACAGTACTAAGATTTTCTTACCTGTAGTGTGAGTTTTGAACTCCCCATATTTACTAGACGCATGCAAGGTAATTGCCGTAGTCGCTACCAGTCTTGCACTTCCGAGCGTCTGGTAAATACGTTGCCGCTAATCGTGTGTTATTGGGAAAAAGTTGTGAACAGTATGCCTTCCTGTGTCTTTAGACACTGCACTGATTATACAGGCACTGTTAGAGATACCAAAAATGTTTCATTTCACGCAAAATTACTAAAATAGAAATTATCGTAATTTTGTTTAAGTTAGGCGACTGTTGTCACAATGAAATGGATGAGCGAGATGTGTAGATCGTTTTGTGTGAGAGTGAAAGAGATCGCAGCGTAATGGTGATCGAAACGTCTCGTGTCAGTTGTAACACAAATTGCTTATTGATCTCTTTCTAACATAAGATATGAAACATACATATTTGAATATTCTTTCCTCGTCATTACAAACTGCATATATATTTTTGATTTTTGAAGCAGTGATGGCTCAGTGGCATTGGCTATGGACTGCCGCGCAGCAGGTCCATGGTTCGAATCCCGCCCAGGGCTTGAGCTTCACCGAATGGTGGAAGGGCATTTTTCGAATGCCCGCCTGGCTAGCGACCACCCTCAAGTAGAAAATCTGTCGACAAGCACCTAACGGTGTGTTTCGGCAGCAGTCCTTGAGAACCAGTGAATCAACAGGCAAAATGAGACACAGGTATGTCTCAAGGTGATGGGCGCAGTGCAGTTCGTCACTTGTGATGAAACGCATCTGTTACAGGCAGAGGATACCGCTTAACATCAGGTGGGCCTCGCGCTTGTTCCTTCACAATAACATAAAAAAATATAATTTGCGTATGTATGTAGATAGGTAAATCCTAGTTAGTTTTTAGAGCAGTGTTGTTCGAATATAACTACTCTACGTATAACTCTCTGATGCCGTAGGATTGTTTACGCTCCTAGCCTATAGCGACCAAATTACCAATACATTTAAACCGGAACAGAACATGACGACATTATTGGCGTATCTTAGCATTCATTGCCTGAAACATAAAGTTACATACAATGTCAGTTTAAAGACCAGTTTCCATGGAAGTTACTGTGCAATATTGTCGACGACGTTTAGTACCGGGTGTTGTAAATCATTGGTTAATGTTAGACTATATTAAAATATATTAAAATAAGATAAATGATTTATCAATGTGTGGGTTTCATTTTAAAGTTCCCTCGTGATCTTGTCCCTCTAATAAGGGGCCATTAATCACGTGTACTTGGTGAGGTTTAAGACTCCCCCCCGCCAAAATAACGTGTCTTTTTTAGGACCTAGAAATAATCTTATATTTTTAGAATATTATCCTTAAATAAAGTTAAAAAGTTTAATTTTTTTTTTCTGAAATTGACCGAGGTAACTGTGAACGCATACGCATTTATTCGTTCCAAAACAAGTGAATAACTGGCGACTGGCAAGCCTAGTCGTGCGGTAGTCGCGGCGTGCGGGATCTTCGTTTGTTGCCTGGCAACGGCGAGTCACGGTCTTATTACACGCCTCTTAACAGTTTCGTAATTGCACAATATACGAAAAATTTAATACACGTGACATGTTACTACACCCTCTTCCCCTTGTGATATTTCGTGATTTTTGCCGAACCCCCTCCCCTCCCCTTTCAACTCCCAATCACGTGATTAATGAATGGTCCCTAACATCTGATTTTACCTTGCCAATAAAGTGACTCGATATTACGCCAACTTTAACTAACCTAACAAACTAACCTAGTACTGATTTGCAGAATTTCCCCTTGACTAAATAAAGTCGTCCTCTTTAAAATAAAGTCTTCAAAGAACTGAAGCATAGATTTTAGGCTCAAAGACACTTAAAGTATAACAAAACTACGTTTGTATTGCTCCGTGAGGTGCCGGCCTAGAATGTTATCCCCCCATTGCTCAAAGGTGTCGTAAGAGGCGGCTAAAAGTAAAATACCGGAAGGTGGGCAGCAGCACCTTCTGAGGAACTGATATCTAAAACTGCGATCCTCAAGACGCCTGCTAAGCCGCCCCCATTAATGGGGGAGGCTTTGTTCAGCAGTGGACAATCCAGCTGATACAGTACAGTAATTTTATATGGAAGCTACGAATACACTAGCCATATGAACGCTGATGTCTATACCGAGAATTTGTAAGTATAAATATGTTCTGTTATTGTTGCTAGATCATCTAACTTTTGTACTGTATTCCGTAATACGAGATTCTAAGAATATTCTTACGATTATCATATATTTATTTTATTTATAACGAATTGTTTACATTTGTACATTACGTTTGCCGGGTAACATATTTTTATTATTTTTGACGGTTTTAGAGGTAGGTATCTAACCTATGTAATCGTGTGCATTGGTGTTCAATGACTTTACAAGATTATACGATCCCAAAACGATGGTTAAATAAAGAACGAGAGGAAAAATTGGAGTTATGAGTCATGGTCATGTTAGCTCAAGCGGTCAGAGCATACCCCGGCTATAGGGGGGATGGGCGCGGGTTCGAATCACGCACATGACTATATTTTTTCACTCCTAAATTTGTTTTTTTTTTTGTAATATTATACAAGCGCTATTGTTTCAAACTTGTTTCTCGATAATGTATACTGTAAATTTGGCCATCCGACACTGACGTGGCTTTTAGTTTTGTGCTAACTTATATGTTGATTGCTCCAAGGCATCGTCTATGTGAGTTGGTCACATAGCGCGTCTTCAGGAAAACGTCATGAAAAATCATTCCAGACGCATCGCAACTTACCCTGACCACTCCAACGTAGGTTTGGAGGCAAAGCCATGGAACCTATCCTTGTTCAGGTCAGCCAACAAAGCCCTCCCGGCGAGGCCCTTTGGGTTCCATGAGCTACACAGTGAGTTTCCGAGCCACGGCTTCTTAATAACCGCTTATTGAGCCTCGCTCTGGGATATATCATACGTATTTTTTTTAATGGGAAGTAGGACAAATTATCAAGTTGCTCACTGCTACGACGAATATAAGTAAGCCTACGTACTAATAAATTAATGAATCCATGTTGTAAGTAATTCAAAGTACTTAAAGTTCAATTTCATTCGATTTTCAAACGAAAGTTGAAATTCTTGTGATATTTTTTTTGTGAAAGAATATGAAACGTGTTTGGCATCTAACGAAGATAATCAAGTAACCTTTTCGTTGCATTCATTTGGATGGAAAAAGAGGGATCATGTCACTTTTCTATATCTCTTTTCACGTCTCCGTTATCAGATGGTTTTAGACGTTAAAATTAAAGAAAACTTAAAAAAACTGTGGTAGTATTGGAAATCTTTTGTTCACCGAAGGTATATAGGAAGAGGTTCCAAGTTAAAGACGGCGAGCCTGTTACTACCGGGTGCAGTTCTAAACTACAAATTCAGTTTTTTAGGGTTTCATACCCACAGGGCAAAACGGAGTCGTTAAGACTCCGCGGTCTGTCTATATGTCACGGGTCTCTAGCTCGAAAGGAAACGTGTTGAACAAATCTTAAATTTAGATGTTTTGTGTAAAATTTGACACAAAAACGACTATTGGACTAGAAATTGAATAAACGTTATTTTTAAAGGAGGTTTCAGTAGATCTTGTATGTAGCCGATAATAAAACTGTTTTCACCTACCGTTGTCGTCGACAATAGATTAATAAAATTAGAATTTACATTTATATATTTTGAAGAAGCAAAGATATGAGGAGCAGTCAAAGCTGTCAATTTACGGGGCTTATCTTAAAAACTAAACTAATTAGAAATCTCAAATTTCGTTATATTATGAACCATATCGTTATTTTCGCACTTTGCCGGTTTTTCTAATTTTTTTTCCTTGCACGATAGCATTAAGAAGCAATTCATCTAGAACTATAAACTGAATCTCAGGGCGACCAGAATTTATAGTACATACCTATACACTATCGTTATTTAAAATAAATGAAACTTAAGTAACCATATAATCTTGTTTATACAGGAGTAAAGCCTCATTTACACATTTATTATCTCTAAAAAACGAAAGTTCTACGTAGGCAACGTTATGTAACGGTATAAAAATAACGGAACGCTTTCATTACCTAAAAGCATCATGTTTATTTAAAGCCTGAAAAGTACGAATATTAAGATACTAACGAGCAACCTTTCCCCCTGAAATTTAACACAGACTTCCCCACAATTTAATATACATTTTATGTAGAAAGGCTTTTGCCCTCGCCGCCACTCGCGTTCAAGGTATCTGAAAATTAAGTTTTGAATAAACATAACTTTTAATATAAACAAACGGTTGACTCTGCTAATTCTAGCAACTATAATGTAGATCCATATTTGATTTACAACTGGTTTTTAAATCATCAAATAAAATATACAAGACTGATAAAATATTAATCGACCAAATATACCACTTTTATTTGAAACTAAATTGTTTTTACAGTGTTTGTGTATGTTTACACTTATTCTTATGAATAGTATATATATGATGGTTGAGAAACTGGGTCTCTTAATATTATCAGCATCTTGAAGAAATGGTGGCCGACCGGTAATAACTATGGACTGCCGTGCCGCAGGGCCCTGGTTTGATCCCCACCGCCGGCTTGAGCTTCACCGCATGGTGGAAGGGACATTTTGCGATTGCCAGCCTGGCTAGCTACCACCCTCAAGTAGACAAGTGCAAGGAAAAATTTAGAAAAACCATCAATATGCGAGTCGCGTTTTGCTCTTTCAAGGTTCCGCATTGTAACAGACCGTGCACATACATAATATATACAAATATTGTTTGTTGGATTTGATAACACCGGCCGGTGTGGGTTTTTAAAATCTGTCGCCAAACACCGAACGGTGTGTTCCGGCAGCAGTCCTTGAGAGCCAGTGAAATTATTGGCACATGAGAATTAACAACTATGTCTCAAGGTGACGGGCGTAGTGCAGTTGTTTGATACATGCAGAGGTTAGTCCTCTTAACATCAGGTAGGCCTCAAGCTTGTTCCGTCACAATAAATAAAAAACAAAAATTAACGAATAGCAAAAACAGAAATGCCGTTGAAAATGTATCATTGCCACGTTGGATTCCAATGCTTACCAAATAATTGCCAGCATTTTGACCACGCGTCGCATCGACCAAGTTCTCTGACAAGTTATGTTAAAAACGATAAAGCTTCCACCCTCGTCTCTCTTTACCCACCTTTTTTCCTTTGTTTTCATGGTTCATTTATGTATGTATGTATGTGAGTTTCTTTATTCCATCATAACTGCTTAACGGCTTAACCGATTTTAATGTATGGTATGTCATTAGATTTGTCTTGATAGCGCTGGTGACACTAGGTATATAAAAAAATAGAAAAAATAAACTGGCGGCATTTAGACGCCAGATTATGAGAAAAAAAAATATTTCTTGAAACCCCAGCGGTATGGTTTCAAAATGAAGGGCTTTAAAAAAACGATTACATAAATATATATGTGTATAACTTGCAGTATTAATTTCAATGAAAGTATAAAATACTTTACGACAATAAGTAAGGTTTTTTTATTTTTATTAATTTATACTTGCTTATAAAACTTACATACCTAATGCCATAGTTATACATTTTTGCAAATTAACTTGTCCCAAAATAATTAAAAGACAAGGGCTCATGTTATAATGGTTTGTTTACATCGTGGTGTAAGGTAATGAACTAATTTGTCTTTGCCATAATGGAGCCCTTAAATCTGCTCTCGGACAGCAAATGGTAGCTGGTCGCTAGTAACGACATGTATTATGTTAAACATAAGGATTTTACTAACAAACGCGAGGGACTGTGTGGCTTGGCTATGGAAAATAACGTTTGTTTACCTTTTCGTGTGGGGTATTATTTATTGGACCGTTAATAATGCAAATCTCCACTTGGGTATTCAATGTTTTGGTCAACTATGCGGTATTTTACGGTTACGGAACCTTACCAAGGTTCACTGTAACTATAGCTTTAGTAAATGACATTGCCTTCGTCAGTAAAGATACCTAAAATGGAAACAACTTCAACACTCAAAAGTGAGAAATAAGTAAATAATTGGTACTTTTTTTTGCAAATATACAAATATACGATAGGAAAAATTTTAGTCATGTGCGGGATTAAATTTTTCCTATCGTATTTTAGTAATTTTGCAATGTAATCCGCATAACAGGCGTTATATACCAATACATAACAATATTTAAAAAAAAAAGTTTTAGTGACCCTTGTCTTTTTCTTCGATTGGACCTACTTCAAGGAACCATACAACTTCACCAACAAGGTTTTTTTTATCACAGTAGTTCAATTGATTGATAGTTGCGGGTTCGTTTCCCGCTCGTGGTCAAAATTATCCCTTTCGTTGTAATTTTGTGAATTCTACAAATAATATTCGTAGTATCGTCGACACGAATTCTATTTTCAGTTGGTAATTTCAACTCATATAACTAGTTAATAGTTTCTGGTTACAGAATAATGAACAGACTTCCTAATGGCTGTTATATTGGCTTGCTAGCGATATTGCTTAGCTCGTTACAATTCAGTAAACATAATTTCGAGCCTAATTAATTAAATTAGCTACTGGCTTATATTATATAGCTTATACTGGCATATCGGTTGGATATAGTGGTTATTGTAGATATGTAATAAAGATAAATCTATATATTCAAATGTATCAAATATTATAATACATCAACTATATACAGTTTGCATAAAAATGCGATTAATCTATCATGCACATGATTTCGCTGGATGAGCAGCATTCCACTATTCAACGGAAATGTGACCATCGTTTTTTCATTGTATGAAGTGATGTTGATGTTTTTTTTTATGTTTGACAGGTTAGCCTTTGTCCACTATCTCACCTGATGGTAAGTGATGATGTGGTCGAAGATGTTGTTCAGGCTAACCTAGAAGTACTGGCTCTCAAGGACAGATGCCGGAACACACCGTTAGGTGCTTGGCGACAGATTCTCCACTCGAGGGTGGTAGCTAGCCAGGCGGGCATTCGCAAAATGCCCTACCACCATATAACGGACAAGTCGCCTACCTGATGATAAGTACTTTCTTATTTTGCTTGAAACTACACTACGATCGCCTCTCCGAGATTTCCATTCTTATGCTCTTTCACCCAATAAAATCACTTACTACAGTGTCCTTCAAACCTAATTAAAAAAATATGCACTTCAAGGCAGAATATTATTTGACATTGCCGTGGCGCCCAAGACGTACTCGTACTGAAGGCGTGCCTTGTGGATATCAACTTTAGACATAATGAATAGATTCAGGCGTTACTTTGCGCAAATCCATATTTAATAATAACACATATTTTAAAAATATTTTAAGAAAACATTCTCAATCTCGGTGGTGCGCTCGTAGAGTCAAGACCTCCTGAGGATGCTTCGTGTAGAAGCGACACGCGTCGACAATTCCTCCGGTTTGGCTGCGTGGCGTTTGTGACGTCACGTCGGCTTAACATGTAAATTGGGCGGAACTGTCACTAGATATATTTTTTTATATTTTTTAAAATATTTTAAAAATATTTGTTATTATTAACTTTAGTCATCTTTTGTACGATAAAAAAACACTTCATGAATTCGTAACTATGATGATGAACACAAATCATTTTTTAAACATGCTCTATTCACAAATCATTTTAAAAGGCAGCAATATATTGATATAGCACGTCATAACTTAAGAAATTCTCTTTAAAATATATCACAAATTGTCAAAGATCTACATAACCACCTTATAACTCAGCGAAGTAAGTAATAGACATCGTTATTCATATAATAATCAAAGCGAAACATCGTTCACAACAGCCAAGACGTTCAGCAACATGATGTTAAGATACAATATACGAGTATAGGTAGCATGGACTTATTATGGTCACTAAAGTGCAGTATATTTGCTAGAGCAGTACCTTAGCTCAAACAAAATCATGTATTTTAAACTGGTTGTGAAGTCTTTACACAGTAGGTATACCTGTAGTATTACCCCCGGATTTAGGTGTAACCCCCCTAAATCCATATTAAATATTTTAAATGTTGATGTAAGATTTTTTTGGTGGTAATAATTTGGCTCATACCTATCCCCAAATATCCTCATATCTCCTAATAGACGATAAGCCGAATTTCTGCTATTAATTGCCTGGCAGAAATATTAGTCCGGTCTATTTACACATTCAAGTTTACATAAATTCCCATAAAGCTGAATATTGGCATAGTTGTTCAAAACATCATTATAAAGAAAATCTCAAAAGTCCTCATCGTTCCGAGGTGTGCTAAAAATTTGGCACGGGGTCAAAGGTAAAAAAAATGAGTTTTTTGCGATTTTTAGCGAAACGGTGAGTTTTTTCGCAAAATTACCCCAGTACAAAATTGTAGATCACAAAATTCTCTACAAAAAATATATCAATAATTTTTTTCCTAAAAGCCACCATTTTGGAGATATAACGTTCCGAAAAGTTGGATCAGTCGTAATCCCTCTATTTTGCACACGTTTCCACGCCACCTATGAGGTAGTGTACAAAGCGCGTTTTTTTAACGTGGTTTCCCCAGTAGGCCTATTCCACGGGTCTGCTGAGATTTTATATGTTTTAAAACTATTGCAAAATAATATTATATATTATAGTGGGCAAAAACAACGGCGGTGTAATTAAATAAAATACTTAAAATAAAAAGTTAGTCGTCTAATTCATAACTGTCCAAGATTTCTGTTTCTTCTTCTTCTTGATCTTCTTCTCCTTCTTCTTCCTGTTCATCCTCTTGTTCTTCTTCTTCTTCTTGTTCTATTTCACACGTAAACTGCCCCAATAGCGATTCCTGATCGGTATCAAACGAATCTTCAAGAGTTGGTGACTCAACATTCGAGCATGATCGGCCTTGACAGTGTGTGCATGCCAGGGAACAAAACAGTCCAACTTTTCTGCAACCACATTTTGCACTACACCCTTTCTTGCAGTTGCAAAATATTGTGTTGAGAAGTTTCTCAGGTGCTGGTGGAAGTAAAGTTTGAACTGGCTCTAGTGTATTGTCGATCAACTTCCAACCCCAGTCTTTAGGGTCCAGCTGATTACCAAGCCACACTTGAAGCAGCTACTGAGGTTGGAGGAAGAGAAGCTAAGTTGACTTGTTTTTTATTACGCGTATTTTTCACGAAAGATGTGTATCGCAACTTATCTAAGCAAGTGGTTTTTTTGGGGGCTCCGTACATAGCAAGAAGAAATATTAATTAATAATACATATTTAGGAACGGGGTTTCATTATACCTGAGATTCTCGTAGTTTAACTTATATTTTACATAAGCAAGTTACAATAAATAATAGCGAACTTATTTTAGTAGTTTCACCTTTAGTGACTTTCATATGTGGCGTACGTGTGCAAAATAGAGGGATTACGACTGATCCAACTTTTCGGAACGTTATATCTCCAAAATGGTGGCTTTTAGGAAAAAAATTATTAATATATTTTTTGTAGAGAATTTCGTGATCTACAATTTTGTACTGGGGTAATTTTGCGAAAAAACTCACCGTTTCGCTAAAAATCGCAAAAAACTCATTTTTTTGACCTTTGACCCCGTGCCAAATTTTTAGCACACCTCGGAACGATGAGGACTTTTGAGATTTTCTTTATAATGATGTTTTGAACAACTATGCCAATATTCAGCTTTATGGGAATTTATGTAACCTTCCTCCTGATTTTAGGCTTAAATAGACCGGACTATATGTAGAGTTACCTAGATCTAAATGTCGTATTGTTTGAAAAAAGTTTTCACAATGGTACTTTAATTCTGATTTTAGCAAATACCAGCACGATATCGAAACAAAATTCAACTGTGTGCGTATTGCTCCTAAACGCTTTAGCTGTAAATATTTAAAAATATGGTAGTGTGCGTATGTGGAGTCTGTAGACATTAGTCACTGTTTTCAACTGTGCCGCATCTGACCGATCTGTGGAAAGACATAATGTGACATAATGGAACATTCGTGAAACCTGAATGTTTATGCGAATTACGCCATTGAATCTATGTTATCGTTATTTGCACCGGAATGGGATACACGTGTATTTTGTCCAGTTTTTATGAGATGTAAAGTTATTGGATTTTGAATTGAGTGATATGATATTGAGTGCTCAAAGAGTTTTGCTTATTGTATTTGATTTATACCGGACAGATTCGTTTGTATTTTATTTACTTGCATATTGAGATCGTGTATTGCTTTTCATTGTATATTTAAATTTTGTATTAAGGTTTACAGAAGTTGTGAAGCTGACGATTTGAATACTTATTTAGAGGTTCCCACATAAAAGGCAATGCAAAGCCCTATTAATGACACAGCCATCTGTCTAACTAACCATATTTAAAGGGGTCTCTAGCTGGTAAACAAAATAAGATTCAAACCAAAATTTGTTCACAAAAAAGCACCGACTTTCTACACTGAAAACTATTAAGTATTAATACACGTAAATTGTTGAAGTCTGTACCATGCCAATTGAAAACACTCTTGCGCTTACATTTTCATGGTCTAACTTGCACAAGTAATTTCATACTTTTCAGTGTGGGAAGTGAGTTCCGTTTTTTTATATATAAACTTTTTTCTACTTAAAATACTGCTTAGAAGACCGATTGTCATACCCACACACTGGCCACCATCGAAAATTGTTACAATTAACATTATGACACCCAGGTATAAGCTTCATGGCCTATTCTTTTTTTTAAATATATTTTTACCTAATTGAGTGTAACCTAAAAGCTACTCAAACTAAAATTATAAATTTAAATGCGACCAACTCGTCGTAGATATTCTCTTCGCATTAAAAAAAGTCATCAAGATTAGATAATCCAGTAAGAAGCTAAGAAATTACTTAATATATCAAAATAAAAAATGTGCGCGAAGGCATTCATTCGACATTACAAAATGACGAGTGGAAAAATAATAGGCATGTGCGGAATATTTTTTCATCCCGTTGTAATTTTCTAATGTAAACAGCGGAGCATTGTAAACGTCATTGAAAAATAAAATTATTTAAATTTATTCGACATCCCTATTGACTTCTATTTATAAAATGCTGTATACATTTTGTTGAGATGGAACTCCACACATAAAAAGTACTGCATGAAATACTTATTCCATCTAAGAGATGCTTCAATTAATCTGTCGACATTAAATGTTATATATTAATACAAAGTATGTAATTCTTGCTGCATAGAAAATAATACATACTATCGAAAGCCAAGACCAGGCCTGGCTCACTCAGTACTTTAGGTACAAAGCTAAAGGTGCATCGGCGTATCCGTCTGAACGGGATTATTCTAGGGTTCGTGCCGCGTCAGAAGAGACCAGAACTAGGCGTGGCTATAGAAAAAGAGACGCCTTGTAGGTGAATATAAATATTTGGTACTCCTCGCTTTGCGAGAGTAGACTGCTGTGCTAGAGCTGTTTATTTATTGGAACGACTTTGCGGAGTGATCCTTTTTATTCTGTGCCAAGATGCATGTTTAACTCAGAGATGAAAGAGACTGTATATATATAGTTAGGAGGTAAGTAGGAAGGTACAGTGCAAGTGAAATCGTGAGGGCTGGCGCCGCGGCTACTTCGGCGGAGCAACTCAAGCGGCGCAAGTATTACTCTTAATTAGTAGTTACTCGGTGTCGATTTGTCCACCGTTAGGTAAGTCCGACCATTGTCTGGTGAAATCTGTATCCGTCTACTCTCCGCCCGATTCCAGCCCTCGAGGCACCCGGCGGATGTGGCGATACAAATCAGCAGATTGGGATGAGATGCGGTCTTTCTTCGCATCTTATCCGTGGCAGCCTGTATGCTTCTCTTCTGGTGATACTACCGCCTGTGCAAACGCCGTGACAGATGTGTTGCGTTTAGCAATGGAATACTTCATTCCATTCTCTGACGTACCACTGTCCGGCAAAGCTCGCCCATGGTTCAGTCCTGAATGTGGACGCGCTGAGGCGCTAAAACATCAAGCATACTTAGCCTGGGTTGATGCTCGTAAGCACAAGGCAAAGGATATTCACTTAAAGAAGAGAGCTTTTAACAAGGCTGCCAAAGCCAGCAAAAAGGTCTTACAGAAGGCTCGTTTTGACCACATTGGCCGAATAGGGAACAAGCTTGCTTCATACCCTACGGGTAGTAAAGCGTTTTGGTCCTTAGCTAAATCGGTTGAATCGAACTTCTGCCGCCCCTCACTGCCTCCACTGCAGAAACCTGATGGAACGCTGGCTCACACCGCTGAAGAGAAAGCAAACCTGTTTGCTTCTCTGTTTGCGGAGTCTTCACGTCTTGATTCTGGTACTGCGACTCCTCCAATTCTACCTCGAAGCGAAATTGTCATGAATGACATACATATTCGCCAAAAGGATGTTCGTAAGACACTATGCAATCTGGACGTGAATAAAGCCAGTGGTCCTGATGGTATACCTGCAATAGTATTAAAAACTTGTGCGCCTGAGTTGTCTCCTGTACTAACACGCCTTTTTCGGCTGTCTCTTGAGACTGGTAAAGTGCCCAAATCATGGAAGCTTGCTAACGTGCAACCCGTGCCTAAAAAAGGTAGTCATGCCGACCCTGCTAACTATAGACCCATCTCTATCACGTCTATACTCTGTAAGAGTATGGAGCGTGTTCTCAACTGCCGGCTCCTGGCATACCTAGAAGTGAATGATCTCCTCAGTGACCATCAATACGGGTTCCGCCGAAATCGGTCCACTGGGGATCTTCTAGCGTATGCCACGTATATCTGGAGTGAAGCCATTGAGAAACAAGGGGAAGCGCTTGCCGTCTCCCTTGACATCTCTAAGGCCTTTGACAGGGTCTGGCATGACGCCCTTATTAGCAAGCTTCCTGCATACGGCCTGCCTACTGGTTTTTGTGCGTGGATATCGGACTTCCTGAGGGATCGATCATTACGAGTAGTCGTTGGCGACGCTCTTCCTGCTGCATATCAACGATCTGTTAAAGCCCGGTACCTTTGGGTATGCAGACGACAGCACGGTTGTAGAGAGCTATACATCTACCGCACGAACCAGTGAGCCAGAAATCCAGAGACTCAGAGAAGCTATGGTCGAACGCTTGAACTTATCCCTTAAGGCAGTCTCTGACTGGGGCGATGCCAACCTGGTTAAGTTCAATGCCAATAAGACCCAGGCGTGTTTGTTCTCCGCTAAAAGGAGACCATTTCAACTGTCTCCAACTTTCCGAGATGTATCTGTGCCCGTCACAGACCACCTAGACCTCCTCGGTGTCACTCTATCATCGACTCTAAACTTTGGCTCGTATATCGAGTCAAAGGCTCAGTTAGCCGCCAAGAAACTTGGTATCCTCTCAAAGGTGAGACGGTACTTCACACCGGAACAGATGCTAACTTTGTACAAAGCGCAAGTAAGGTCCTGTGTTGAGTACTGCTCTCACCTCTGGGACGGCTCTGCCAAATACCAACTTGAGGCACTGGAGTCGATTGAGAGACGCGCCAGGAGGTTAATAGGCAGCGACTTTCTGAAGGAGTCTCGGCTGCAAAGCCTTGAGCACCGCCGTAAAGTCGCTTGTCTATCGGTCTTTTACCGGATACATTTCGGTGAATGTGCACAAGAACTGCACGACTTGGTTCCGCCCTCACCCTTTTTCCATCGGACGTCCAGACAAACGGGGAGGCGCCATCCGTACATGGTTGATATTCCGAAGACTCGTACGAAGCGCTTCGCTTCCACTTTTCTCGTGCGTACTGCGAAAGAGTGGAACTCCTTACCGTGGTCAGTCTTTCCCGATGAATACAATATGGGTGTCTTCAAATCGAAAGTAAATAGGTTTCTTCTAGGTAAGCGTGCTCCATCCTAGACCACATCAATGCTTAACATCAGGCAGGGTGTGGTCAAACGCGAACCTATAACGAATAAAAAAAAAAAAAAAAAAAAAAAAAAAGTATGCTAACCTCGGTATGGGTACATATTTGAGCCGTTTGGTGTAGAGACGTTAGGTCCGTGGGGACCGGGAGCTCATCGTATTTTACAAAACTTATCAGAACGCTTGGTCGATGCGATGCGTGATCAAAATGCTGGCACCTATTTGGCTCAAAAAATATGCATTGCAATTCAACGGGGCAATGCTGCTAAATGCTTTTATTGTAGTAGCTTTAGTGTTGTATATAGTTCGTAGTATTTTGTTAATAAAGGCATACTGCCGTTTAGTGAAATCTTGTTTTATTACTATGTAACAGTACGTTACTTGTTAACTTTTGTATAATTTTGAACAACATGATATTATATCGGCACTTCGCTTTTTATATATAATGTAACAGGGACATTTGGGTCTACTCTATACAACAAAGCGTTATGCGCACATAAAAGCGCCGCATTGAATCCTACGTCGTTATAGGTTTACGTTTGTAAATAAGGGTTGTCGCACGCTTCCCAGAACGACGCTGTAAAGGAAGGCTTTATGCGATGTTGTATTATAAAATTTTGGAAACGGTTGGCTCTTCCTGTAAGTTTTTTAAACCTATACTCTCTACAGAGTAACATATAACCTTACGATATGGCGGGGTATATAGATAAAATATACTTAAGAAAAATATTTTTGTTGATAGTATTGTAGCAAATTTAGTTCATATTCATATATCTATCAATGTAATTACTCTTAAAATAAAACAAAATGTTACGATTCGCTTTGTTTTATGTCGAATTTTTAAAAGAATAATAAGAGTATGTAGTGTTTTATATGATTTTAGTAAATATTTTCAGACTAGAAGAAAGTAATTTTGTTTTTATGATGAAGAGGTGACCCAAGAGACACAATAAACCTTATCTATGTAAAACGTGTTTGTTATCTTAGTATTTGATAATTTCAAAGTGAACATTACCACTTTTTTGTAATTTACAGAATTGTATTTTGATATGTTGTATAATTTAAGTCCCAAATTATCTTATGGTATCGGTTACCCAAGGGACATAATCTAGTCTCTGTTTCATTTCAAATGGCTCAAAACACCAGAAAATTATAGAAGCTATCGATGCTCAGTCTAGAATAAAATAATTTAATGTATTATACATTGATTGTAAATAAAATAACTACACAATTAACAAAAAAATATGTTTTACTGTTTTTTGTTGATTTGTACAAGGAATAGTTGATTCACCCATATAATGCAGTACCTACAGCGCTAGGGCTCATTCCGCAGCGAACTACTAGCGTGATGGTTACACACGTGCTCATTCTGTGAGGCCGAGCATTAAGCGCACATAAAAGCGCCGCTTTCAATCTTACGCCGTTACTGGTTTACGTTTGTAAATTAGGGTTGACGCACGCTTCTGGGAACAAAGCTGTAAAACGAGACTTTATGGAATGTCCTAACATTTATAAAACAGATCATTTTGAAGCAATGATGGCCGAGCGGTAATAGCTATGGATCGCCGCGCCGTAGTACCCTGGTTCGATCCCCACCGCCGGCTTGAGCTTCACCGCATGGTGAAAGGGCATTTTGCGATTGCCCGCCTGGCTAGCTACCACCCTCAAGTAGAAAATCTGTCGCCAAGCACCTAACGGTATGTTCCGGCAGTAGGCCTTGAGAGCCAGTGAAATTACAGGCACATGAGACTTAACAACTATGTCTCAGGGTGACGGGACGGGCGCAGTGCGATTCGTGACTTGTGATGAAATGTATCTGTTATAGGCGGAGGTTAGTCCGCTTAACATCAGGTGGGCCTTGAGCTTGTTCCGTCACAATAACAATAAAAAAAAAACAAGTTATTGTTTACCATGGTGTTTTGTATTTAATACCATGCATATAATATCGGTTTTTAAAAATGGATTTCTAACTACACTGGGCTGTTACTTGGTTATATTAAAACAGATATTTTGCACCTTATAGTCTTTAAATTATTAGCTACCTGTTGGTCTGTAGGAATATTAACCAAATTTCCATAGAAATAAGGTCTGCATACACTGCACCGTGATTATTTAGGCTTAATCCGCCCGAAATGTGAGAAAATTAGAGAAAAGAATATTTTTCACATAAACGCCATGGTTCAATTTCAAACCCGTAAGACATTAGGTTAATTTATCGATTAACATGTTTTAGACCTGAGTTTACTAGGTACCAGTTACAAAGAACCAATGAACAAACAACGAATGAAGGTTGTTTAAAATTAACGTAAATTTGTTTCAAACATGTCGGTTAATTTTTATCAGTCAATTATTTTTATCTAACGATTGAAAATTGGTTTGTGTTGAATGTAAAATAACAACTTTGTTTCTTCACAATAACCAGAATTTTCAATCCAAAAAACCTGGCCAAGTGCGAGTCGGACTCACGCAGCGAGAGTTCCGTACAAACCTGTAGGTATATAAGTAAAAGTTGGTAATTTTATTGCTAAATGAAATCCATAACAGTTTAAAATTATTTTTATTATATGATTTAACTCAAATATTGTGTTTTTCGCAAGTTTTCCTTTCTCTGTGCCATTAGACATTGTTTCGTACCAAATTTCAAAATTCTGAGCTCACGGGAACTCTGTAGGTTTTGATTCCCTATTCCTTTGATTCCTTGAAGTGTCGATAATAAACGGCTGTATCTTTTGATTGCGTTGGCTTAGAAGTTTGCTTTTTCACAGTTCCAAGGGACAGTAGACTTGAGTACCTATTTGATATGAATTACAGCTTGTTACCTCCACGCGATCCTGAGAAAAAGGGTCTTGACAGACAGACGAAACACAAAGATATCCTATAAGGGGTCCGTTTTTATCCTTTTGAGCTACGAAACCCTAAAAAACATTGAAATTTTTTTTTATCCCTGATAGGTTATCCTTTGACCACTTTCTCACCTTATGGTAAGTGACGTTGTGGTCGAAGATGTTGTTCGGGCAAACCTAGAATTACCGGCTCTCAAGGACAGCTGCCGGAACACACCGTTAGGTGCTTGGCGACAGATTTTTTACGTGAGGGTGGTAGCTAACCAGGCGGGCATTCGCAAAATGCCCTACCACCATGCTATAACGACTGCCATCCTAAGACGACAACCGGGACCGACGGCTTAACGTGCCCTCCGAAGCACGGAAACGCTCAGTAGTAATGTCACTAGCGGTCACCCATCCAACTCATGACCGCGAGCGACGTTGCTTATCTTTGCTGATCGGTTGAGAACAGCTTAGTAAACTACGCTACGAGCGCTTAATTCAATTTAAAAAATATGATGCTTATACTGAATAACTTTACGTTGTTGTTGTGAAATTTAGAGTACTTGCAGGGTTGGTTTACTTTATGCTGTTATTGTTACAGATTGTAATTGCGAGGTGTAATTGTTTGAGGTGGCTGTTCATATCCCGTTTTGTTTGAGTTTCGTATTAGTTAAATATAAGGGTACGCTTGGGGGTTAATTTCCAGATTTATTTATGATACATAAACCTAATATTGTTATAACAAAGCGCAACTGTCAGATAACACGCACACTTTGTTAAAGCTTGTGAACTGCGCTGATGTACTTAATTTACCCACTTTAGTATTAAAATGTTTTTATATACTTGTCGAGAACGTAAGTGACTGGATAAACCTTACTTAGGTTTTTAGACACTACTTATCATATCACTATTGTTAATACTTAATTTTGATAAACATATATAAAAAAGGTGTATAAGTTGATTCTGATCGTGGGGTGCCGGGCTCGAATTGTTTATTATTAAGTAGGAGGTACGAAGCGGAAAATACGAGAAGATGTACAGCAGCGCAATCTGAAAAATCGCCATCTTATACTGCGATACCAAAAACGCCTATCAAGTGAGGGGATTATGACAAACCCTCATACAATGGGGGAGACAATTACTGTCAAGATAGTACCGGGAAACATCAATAATACACAAAATGTTAGTTATTAATCCAAATTAATTTCATCACCTTCAAAACATGCTCCTTTAAAAACGCTACACTTTCGCTAACGAATAATCCAATCAACAAAACATTTTTAAACGCTTTTTACGTAAAAGAGTTCAGTTCTCGTCGCGAATTCTCTTTTATGTCTTCTACCGAATGAAAACGGGTGCCATGAAGTGGTAATTTGTGTTTAGGAAAAAAAAGTCGGCTGGAGCCATATTTGGTGAATAAGGTTGCTCGATGGTATTTGTTCAGTTTATTGTCAAAAATTCGTTAGGCCCTGTGCAAAGGCGCATTATCGTGGTGCAGAAATAAGAATTTTTATCCACAAATTTGGCCTTTTTTCCTTTCTTTAACGTCACTCAATATTTTCAGTGTCTCTATTCGATGTTTTTGTCCGTTATGAAATTCGCAATACACACTAGACATGTTATAATTAAAAACAGCACTGTATTTAATCTAATTAACAGATGCAAATCAATTCCCGCACCAACATGGAAAACAGTGTGCCAATCAACGAACAACAAAAAAAAATATAATTTGAAACCATAATTGAATCCATACCCGATACTTTTTTTCACTGAATTTAGATTACATTAGTATCGAATATGAAATACTCGAGTGACGGTGTACCATCTCTGACTACATCTGATGGAGAAAGTAACGAAGTGCTGGACGGAATATAAGTATGAGTTGTTCATTATAGTAAATAATACGGGATAACTCACGTGAATAAGTCAGATAGCTCCGACTATAGTTTCAACCACATCCGGTGGTCTTTTTCAAGGAGAGCTCGGGACGCCCGCGTTGACGTCTCGCTGAGCACTGCGGGCGGCAGCTCGTAGCGCGCGTGACGTCATAGGTTGGTGCGAGGGGTGGGTTGCTGTTGGTCGTGTCGGCGAGTTCTGATGCGAGTCCTCTTCATCGCTGGTGGAACCCCGGCTGGCATGGGAAACATCCAAGCAAAGGGAACCTTGAAAAAGACCACCGGATGTGGTTGAAACTATAATCGGAGCTATCTGACTTATCCACATGAGTTGTTCATGTTCCTGTGTTAACAGGCAGGGCCAAGGCGAGTCACTTGTTTTTTTCGCCACTCTTTAGTGACAGCTGGGATTGTAAATGTAGTATATAAGAAGCATAAGATCGAACTTTTGATATGCTCCTGTTCTCTCTTTAATTAATTTACAATTTATTAAAGAGAGAACTTACTACATACGTTTTTAACGTATGTAATAAATTATGTGCAAAAGCTTTAATAAAAATGTGTTATAAAGTTCGTATAATAATTTGTCGGTATTTTGTCAATTACTTTCATTTTTTACATTATGACAGACCTATTTTAGTAAAATAATTATTTCACTCGACACGTTACTCGAAAGGGAGTCTTGCAGGTTCTGATTGATAAATTCACAGTAACTGTAAGGTTGTGCCATTCGTTCCGATGTTCTCGCAGAACTCACATGGTCCCTATTGGAATAAGCAAACACTATGCTAAGCAAATGCTAAACGTTTTATGCTATTTGTAAAATAGAAAAATGATATGAACAAATTAAAACAATTGCATGTCAGGTTCGTATTATATTATATCACTGATTGTGTCTGAAATTAAAATGTTACTGAAATTTTACGGTGATATTATAGAATTGACAAAATATCAGTGAAATCATATATACAAAGCTAACAATGTCAACGAGTTAAAAAATACTCACATAAAGTATGTATAGCAATGAACGATTGCTCGAAGATGAAATAATAAAAAAAGAATACTCTATGTGTTGAGAGTTGAGTAACAAGCGGACAGACGAAATCATTTTCGCATCTATTATATGTAGTTACACTGACCCACATTCAAAAATAACTTTCCACTATAAAGGAGACTTTACAATTCCAAATAAACAAAAGCTACATCCACACACATCGTTCGGCAGAAGCGTTAAATTATTATTACACATGTCGGGAAGATCGTAAGTTCAAATAGAGGCGAAGATTTCGCATGCGACGCGTAAATATTTACGGTATGACGTGCGTTCCTGCCATGTCGATGCTCGTACACTGGTGTCGACAGTACCTAAAATTGAGAGATTTCAATAACATGCAGATGCATCAAATAAATCATTTGCTTTAATAATAACTCCTATAAATTTACTAACATTTATAAACATAAAGAAAAATAACACAGAAATAATTAAATAATGTAACTAAATCTATATATTACCCAAATAGGTTATAGAATAAAATTATGTGTTTATATTCTACCAGGAGGCAATCATTACTAAAAAAAACAGACAAGTCATTGTCATTGTATTTGGTACCATTGGTACCCAAAAACTGGCAGCATTACATAATATAATATATAGAAAACATAACATTTTGGGGAAGCCTCCCCCTAAACTAGGGCTGTGTGACATTTTATATAACGTTACCGGGAGACAGATAAGTGCAATCTTAACTTATTAGGAACCGGTTAGGATCAGCGTAATATTTACCGGAAAGATTCCGACCAGGCAGTAATATTAAAATAACCCGGTTCCTACCAAGTAAATATGGATAAAACGCGATAGTGTTCAATAGGCAGTGCAATATTTAAACTAAATCCTTTAACTCCTTGTCGCCTCTAAATTGTCTACTGGTAATAAATGTCTATAATATAAATTTTCTGCTATGATCAACTTTAGTTATATAAGTACTTTAAATTATTATCACACTTGTCAAAGATCATAAGACCAAAAAATAATACCTGAAAATTGTGTGCGTGCAATAATGAAATATTTAATTTGTGATGTATGTTCCCACGACTACGATGTATATCCCCGTGGGGTACCGGGTTAGAATTGCACCTCCCCATATCATCCTGTGGGTGTCGTAAGAGGCGACTAAGGGAATTATACTGGTAGGTGGGCAGCAGCGCCTTCTAAAGAACTATCTTATCTAACTTTCTTATCCTGCGATCCCCAGGCCGCCTGCCAAGCGTGGGGATTATGGCAAATACCCCCTTAATAGGGGAGGCTGTGTTCAGCAGTGGACGATCCGGCTGATACAGTACAGTACAGTACAGTTCCCACGACGTCATCGCACGTAAACTAGTGTACACGGTTGCTAGGTTTACGTGTTATAACTGGAAATATACAGAAGGAAAATTTCAAGATAAATATAAGAGTACATTTTCCTATAGTATTTGTATGACACATTTAATGCACATTTCTTGCAAGCACTAATTTTATCATAAAAATCAATGAGTTGGTAAAATATTATTATTACAAATCTAAAATTTTACGCCCTTGAAAAGCAAACGTATAGTTATAAATATGCGAAATGAATGCGAGTAAGAGTAACATCGCGAGATCTACGCTGTGAGAACAAAAACACACGTGAAATTTGCAAAAATCATTTATAACGCGTCTTACCAAAAGGCGGGCGTAGGCAATGTCGTTTAAGAGTGCGCCCAAAGCCAGGAAAAAATCAGTTTTTACCCCCACTTCTTCCATCGCCCACTCGAGTGCGAAATACAACCACAGCCAGGCGGCAGCGTCACGATCGCAAACAGCCCTGCGCCGCGCTCGCTCAAGCCCCTGACGTTGAGCGCAGTATATGCGTTACAGTCAGATAAATTAAATCTATACCACTAAAACTAAGACTGGGTATTATTCATTAATACTTAAAAAACGACGGCTTCTATTGCTGAAAAGTACTTTATTTGCATGACATAGGTATTGTTCCAGTTGTGTGGATTTTAAAAAACCATACTAGCGGAACTATTTTGATAAAACTCATAAGAAAGAATCATCAAAATCAATTCGTATATGGTGGAATAATCACGTAAAATACATAAAAAGTACTGTCATTAAAACACTTCCTACTTTTTTGAAATTGGTTAAAAATATTTTTTAATTTGTTTTTTACTATTAAAATAGCTTAACGGATATTAATGATATTTAGAATAGAGATGAATCAAAATTAACATTAAATTTAATTGCAAAAATAAGGTTAGATTGGGAGACAATCAGATAATATTAAAGGTTTATTGAATAAACATACTTCCAAAAAGACATAGAATTTATTTCTAAATCAGTATTCAACAATCGACAAAATATTTTTTTCATTTGTGTAATGTAAATAATCCAGGAAAAGCTGAACCTGTAGATATATCGGGACAGAATTACACGCATGGTAATTTTTAGGATCCAGGTTCAGATGGTTCTGGAAGGTGATGTTTTCAATTTTTTTCCAACCGCAGCTGCCATAATTCTCGCGTTCTGTTATAACGATAAATGGATTTCGGTTTTTAAAAAAAACTATTTTCCACTCGCGACTTTATTTAATTCGAGGGAATTAATATATCTATATAAGTTTTTACAAATATATCTTTAGGCAACCGCTGTATGAAGGATGAAAAAAGACTGACTTTAAATTGGTACTAAGAGTAGAACCTCGACTCCAAGACCGCTGAGCAAGCTAGATGGGCTGCCAGGGCAGCCCAGAACAAATTACTAATAGAAATATTATCATAGAAACTGTAATTATAAGAATAGAGTAATGTGTCCCATATTGAACAATGTGTGGGTTTTGCGGATGTTCGATGGGTTTCAAATTGTTTAAGATTGATTTCATTCTTATTTTATTATCGGAATTAAAGTCGTCTAGGTCTATGTTGTGTAAGTGAATAGGAGACACATTTTCTATTACATGGTTTAACTGAACTAAGTTGCAACAAGTATCGTTGATTAAGCTAAAGTCTGGGAAGTGGTTGATAGGTGATGTGATATTTACAATGTTATATTTCGGTATGAGCGTAGTGCTTTTACAGTATCCTACACAATCTTTAGGTACACTGAGTATACCCGTTCCCAGAATGGTTGTTTCATACAAATTTGAGTTAAGACAATCAATTGAAATTTTATTAGGTTCCGATTGTATGTAGATCCACCTATTGTTTGTTATTGGTTTCCAAATATCCAGGTTTCCTAATATAACTTTAGTTTCACATTGTAATGGTTTTACACTGATCACTTTTGCTAAAAGTTCACTTTCACAGGTAGGTTTTGCGTCGGTGGAGTAAACATTTTCGATGTCACAAATGAAGTTTCCTGGATTCACAGTTTTGCAGATTTTCAGGTCGTCAAATATGCAGTAGTGGGATTTGTCTTTGGTCATTGCTATATATTTATTATCAGGTATAATTAAGCTGAATGAGTTTGGTTCATCAGGTTTGTAGGGGGTAGGAAGTGCAATACTATGAAACAATACATATTCTTTGATATTTACTAAAGGGACTTGTAGAACAAATATAATCTTATTACTAATATAATAACATACTAACTTAGAAATATTTAAAATAAGATGTACAGAATTAATGTCTAAAACAACAGGCAATTCAAGGTCACTAGGTAGATGTCTGTAGTTATCGGCAAGCTCTTGGTGTAACTGACTTGGAGTTATTATCGCAGGATGCAAGATGTTTTGACTACTGAATAAGATGGCATTAGTTATATCTTCCAACTGAAAAGACAATGTTAATATCGATGCTTCTAAAATATCGAGTATTTCGTTAATATTGATAAGTAACTGTAGTCCATTTGTTATTTCAGTAATATTTTTAACACCGAGTGAGAGCTTGTCGATAGCTTCATTGAGGTTGGCTTCATTTTCTCTTATTTTATGTAGGGTATTATTATAACATGTTAATACTGAAGTAGTAACTAAAATATTTTGTTTCATTAGCGAAGCCAACTGTTTCTCATTATTTTCCAGAGATCTTCATTCGCTTCATCGTATCTCAGTCCATCGTTCTCATCTAGGGAACCAAAAACCCGTTTCAGGATTGTTCCCATACCTCCTATCCATGCGCTACGTTTGGTTCTACTATCTATTAAATGCGAGATGGATTCAAACTCTCTACTCATGTCTCGGAACCGCGCTGCTAATGGTTGCAGCATGTTATGACATTCTGCATCAATTTCTACAATTCGGGTCTGATTACACAGATTTCTTGTAACCCCTAAAGCATTTCCAATATTTTGTATGTGCGGGCCAAAATGTTAAACGTCTATTGGTATTACGATCTTCAATTGAACATTATTAATTTTGAGTTTCCCTAAGTAATCATAATAGAGTCCCGAACTTGAGGTGATTGGCTGGATGAAATCTTGGTGAGATTGACCCCGAACTGAACTGCAAATAATAATTATCATTAACGATAACCTCAGGTAAGTTTATCCTTTTTATTCCTACCAATAATAAGTTTTAATCTATTTAGTTTTATTTCTACCCTTTCTATGTACCTAACTAAATTTATTTACAGGTTAACTTAGGTGTATTGTCACGTTTGCAGTATAGGTGCGAGGTAAGTATTACATTATCTAATCTATTTATTAATTAGCATAGTTAAGTTTCTTAGTTTACACGTGTGTTCCAACGTCGGCTGGCTTCACCTGATCGAAGTGATGCGTAACGTGACGTCGGTTAATAAGCAAGGTAAGTGTATTATTACCGTTTATTTTTACTATTTTATAGGGTCCCTTCCACAGGGGTGAAAGCGCTTTACGCATTCTTAAATGGTTTTTCAGATAAACGTAATCGCCAGTCTTGTATTTGGCTGGACGAGTACGAGTGTCATAGTAGGCTTTAGAAGATTCCTTAGATTTCCTTATGAAATCCAAGGCTTTCTCTCGTGAATACTTCAACCGGTTTTGGAGCATACGGACATAATCAGGATATGTGGCTCCAGGAGATTCCTCATAGATAGAATTTGGGATTACAGGCTTACTTCCGAACATTAATTCGTAAGGTGTGAAGTGGGTTGTGGAATGGGCTGTTGTATTATAGGTGAGCATGGCTGTGTAGACATAGCGGGGCCAGTTGGACTGTTCTTCATTGGTAAAAGATCTGAGATACTCCTTGAGAGTTGAATGGCTTCGTTCCAGGGCACCCTGGGTTTGAGGATGATATGGAGAAGACCAAAGGTTCTTTATTTTGAGGAATTCACAAGTCTTCTTGAAAAGGTCAGACGTGAAGTTGGTTCCCTGGTCCGTTAGGATCATTTTGGGGATACCGAAGATGGATATGTAGTGGATTAAGCATTCACTAGTTTCTTCTGCTGTAGTGCTGCGGATTGGATATGCAGAAGAGAATTTGGTGAGGTCGTCTTGTATCGTTAGTATATATCTTAATTTTGCAGGTCCTGCTTCAGGCAGTGGCCCAACAATGTCGAGAGAAATTCGTTGACAAGGTTCAGTCGAAGTGCTGGTTATTTGCATGTTAGCGCGATTTATTTGTCTCAGAGCTTTGTTAGTCTGGCACTGCGGGCATTTCTTTACGAAAGATTCGATGTCACTGCGCATGTTTTTCCAGTAGAAGGTTTCTTGGATTCGTTTAAGCATACGACTACTACCGAGATGTCCGGCAATAGGGATATCGTGGTTTTCTTTGAGTATTTTAGGGATTTCAGTGAGAGACGGATATATGATTTTTCCTTTATATATATGTATATTGAATCCCGTGTTATTGAACAAGAAAAGAAGCATATTGTACAATTTTATATATTGGTGGGTATCGAACGGGTTCTTGAAATCTGTTATCGCGATATCTGGGGTAGTGTCTTTATCAACTTGGATAACTAGTTCGTTTCTGAGTGATTTTAGACTCTTGTAGATATCCCCGTAAGAGGATGCGTCAAAATGGTATACTTTGAAGAAGAGAAGATAATACGTTTTGCCTTCATGTGTAAATGATAGGAAGGAATACAGAGGCCTCTCTTTGTTTGTAATATCAGAGTTGTTTGGTAAATTGTCAAGAATATTTTGTACATAGGGATTAGATTCATCAAGGTCAATAGAGGAAGGTAAAATAATGATTTTATATTTTGATTTTGTGATATCTTCGTTGTGTTCTTGTATATTTGTATTAAAAGATTTATTTTCATTCGCCATTGTTTTTAGGAAAGCAGGATAGTCGTCGTCTGGTAAGTCTGGTAAGGCACTCGTGGATGGCGTTGGGGTACCAACAGGATGCGCGTTCGGACCTGGTGACTGGGTTGGAGTATGTTCAGGTAAGTTATTCATTTCATTTTCGATTTCTCCTCTAAGGGTGTCAGGGATATTAGAAGGTAAGTTAGTTTCAGGTGAGGGCAGGATTTCTTCACTAGGATCGAGGAGGTTCGGAAATGGTGAGTTTATTTCAGGTAATGGCAGGAGGTCGGCACTAGGATCAGGGGCATCTAAAGAGTGTAAGTTCAATTCGTCTGGGTTGAATGATGGTGGTGATATTAATAAATCCATTAAGTCTTTGTCTAATCCCCGAGTAGGCTCTTCATCTACGTTGGAATTGGACGGGTTGTTTTCAGGTTGAATTGGATTTACTGGAAAACGAGACAAGGCATCGGCGTTAGTATTGATTTTCCCTTTTTTATATTTAATGTCGTATTCGAATTCTTCTAGTTTCAAACGCCATCGGATAAGACGTGATCCTGGGTCTTTACACTTAAATAACCATTCCAAAGGTTTATGGTCTGTGAGAACCGTGAAACGATGACCGTACAAGTAGGGCCGGAACACTTTGGTACCGAAAATTACGGCAAGGCACTCTTTTTCGGTGACGCTATAGTTGCACTCGGCTTTGTTGAGAGTACGAGACGCGAAAGCTATAGGTCGATCTTGCCCTATAGGTCCTTGCGACAATATTGCCGATATAGCGTAGTTTGAAGCGTCACATGTCAAAAGGAAGGGCTGAGTAAAATCTGGGTATGCCAGAATTGGGGCAGAGACGAGTTTGTTTTTCAGCGATTCAAAGGAGAGCTGTTGTTCGTTTTGCCATAGAAATGGGACGTCTTTCTTAAGAAGAGACGTGAGGGGTTTTGCTAGTTTTGCGAAGTCAGGTATAAATCTTCTATAATATGATACTAAACCTAAAAAAGATTTTATATCTTTAGGAGATTGAGGAGTCGGGAACTCGGATACGGCCTTGGTTTTTTCAGGGTTTGGTTTAACACCATTTTAGCTAATAATGTGTCCTAAATAGGCCACTTCTTTACGTAGGAATTCACATTTTTCTGGCTGAAGTTTTAAGTTGAAATTGCGAATTCTGTTGAAGACCGCTCTTAGATTTTCAATCTGTGAAGTCAGGTCATGAGAGTAAATGACAATATCGTCCAGGTAAACGAAGCATCGTGAGCCTTGGAGGCCAGAGAGACAATTGTTCATAAGTTTCTGGAAGGTAGATGGGGCATTTTTAAGTCCAAATGGCATTCTATTGAATTGGTAATGACCTTGCGGTACTGAAAAAGCAGTTTTAGGAGAATCCTCGGGAGAAATAAGGATCTGATGAAAGCCGGAAGTGAGATCTAGGGTAGTGAAATATTTACTATTTCCCAATTGGTCAAGAATTTCGGATATTTGTGGAATAGGGTATGTTTCACCAATCGTTATGTCGTTCAATTTTCGATAATCTATAACTATTCGCCACTTGCGTTGACCTTGTGAGTCTGTCTTTTTGGGCACTATCCAGATTGGTGAACTCCAAGGGGAAGATGAAGGTTGTATGATGTTCTGATCCAACATTTTATCAATTTGGGTTTCCACCTCCTTTTTATGGCATTCTGGGAACCTATATGATTTTGTGTGAACAGGTACATCGCTATTAGTTTTGATTTGATGTTCGAGAGCGGAAGTAAATGTTAGTTGATCATCGGGTAGGTGAAAAATGTCTGAATATTGTGAGCAGACTTCTATGAGAGCGTCTCTTTCTTCCTGATTCAAGTGGTCAGTTCTTAGTGAATTGATTACTTCGCAAGTTCGTTCAGATGTTTTTTGGAGGTTGGCATTAATTGGGTAAGCAGTCGAATGTAGAGGTTCAATATTAAGGTTTAAGTTGGTTTTGACATTGACAAAAGTTTCTGAAGTGTTGGCAATAGTCAAATTAATGCGATTGTTATCCTTGACTCTAACTATGCAGTTGGATATTAGTAAATTATCAGAAAGATGTTGATCTGTAATGATACCTTCTTTGAGGCTAGTTTTCTGAACTGAGCATTCAATAACGGCTTCAGTACGAGGTGGTATGACGTAAAAAGGTTCAGAAAAATGCAATCGAATGTCGAGTTTTCCTATTTTCAGGGTATCGTGGGTGTAGTCGATTTTACAACCAAATGCGGTTAGAAAATCTGTGCCTAAGATGCCATCATATGGCAGATTAATGTCTCTAACAACATGAAATTTGAAGTGTATGGGTTTTTTCTCATTTAATTTTAATTTAAGTTGAAAATGACCTTCGGTTTGAGTAGGGTCATCGCCGGGGTCTATGCCCTTAAGTTTGATCGATTCTTTGATTAGTTTTTGACTTTTATGAATACTAGATTCTTTCAGTAAACATATGGCAGAGCCTGAATCAACTAGTAGTGATAGTGGGGTGTCAGAAACTTGCGAATCTAATAATACGTGTGGTAAAAGCCTTTTTGTTGTGTTTATGTTCACTTCATAAATTTCCTTGTTAGCTTCAGTGGAAACTGGGGCAGTTTTTAAATTTTGGGTATCATTGGAAATCGATTCAGTTGTCTTCTGACATTCGGTTAGGGGCTGATTACCCTGTCGATTGGTTTTAGTTGACTGTGATGATTGGGTTCTTATTTGGGGCTGTGTACCCATGTGGTCCCTTGAATTTTGAGATTGGATGCATGTTCGGGGCTGATTACCCATGTGGTCCTTAGAACTGGAAGATTGGGCACTTATTTGGGGCTGTTTACCCGAGTGGTCCCTACAGTTTGACGGATGGGCGCTTATTTGGGGCTGGTTACCCATGTGGTCCCTAATATTTGAAGGATGGACGCTTATTTGGGGCTGGTTACCCATGTGGTCTTTAGGATTACAAGAATTGGGTATGGTATCGACTTTTGTACCTTGTCTCGTGCGACACCATGGCGAGACTTTTATTCGTTTAAAGTACTATCGCACGAGAGGTCTACTTCATCATGGCCGGTCTCCTCGTCGGGTTGTTCGAGAAAGTTTACGCGCGGGGGCATCCTATAATTGTTTTGGTTGGTCGTTTGATTTTGTTGAACCTTGAAACGATTGTTATTATATTCGCGTTTTCTGCATACAGAGATGTCGTGTCCAGGTGTTTTGCAGTAGCGGCAAAACACGTTAGAAGCCCTTTGTGGCGCAGGGTTGAATGATTTTTGAGACGAGGAAGACGGATTAAAATTATGCTTAGACGGCCCGGCTTTAAACTTATTATTATTGTTGTTTACAGATCTTTGATCTGTTTGTGGGCGTTTATACAAAGTCTGCTGTATACGTTCTTCCGAAATAGCTAAATTAATAGCTTCGTTCAATGTCTTAGGAGACTTACATCGTACAATATTTGAAATTCGGGGGTGAAGCCCCATTAGGAAATGATGTAGAGCAAGGTCCTCCATAGCTGCGGTACGACCAGGTAATTCTTTAACTTTAGTATTGGACAAGGATATTTCTGTCAATAATTGTGAGAGGTAGGTCTCCATGCGTAGTGCATATTGACTCACGTTGTCTTGCGGACCTTGCCTGCTCTCTTGGAGATCCGTGAGAAGATGCGAATAATGCTTTCGCTCACTGAATTGTGTTTTTAAAAACTCCTTAAGCTGTTCCCAGGATGTGAACTCCTTAATAGAGCAGGCGACTTCCGCTTTCCCATTTAATTGGCTGAGAATAAATTTAAATAAAATAGGCCTTTGGGTTTCCGTTGCTAAGTCGAAAGCATTATCACAATTCACAAGAAATGAGTTGAGAGTTTCCCTACTGCCATCGTATGTTTTAATAAATTTAAATAAGATGTTTAGTTCTAGTTCGGCCATCGCGAGAGCTGCGGCAGTTCTCCTGGTAATGCGTGGAGATCCAACAGGTGACTTCGCTACAGTTTCACTTGCAACCTGTTCTGGTCCAGGGATATCAATAGTTAATTTGCCTTCTTCAACTTTCGGCAGTTTTGGCATAATTAAACCTCCAAAATAAAATTAAAAACAAGTTGCAAATAATAAAAGAACATAGAACAACATTAAGAAAACATAGAGTAAAATAATAATTAACTAACGGAACCCTAATATCTCAACTTAGCTAAAACAATGACCAAAGACTTACAGTACGGACAGTGCGTGGGCGACCGATAAGAACACGACGGCGGCTGGGTGCATTCCGAAGAGATAAGGCGCGTCTCGGCGTATCGTTCTCCGGTCGCTGATTTTTGAGTGATTTTAATTGATGGAATGAACTTTTGATTTGCTTGTAGGTGCAGGATGCTATGTTGAACAATCACGAAGCAGGATGGAAGCACGGTGAGTACTTCTGAGTGTTTTCTTTTGCAGGTCGGAACTTGGAGCGCTCCTCACACGGCTGAAGGTAAGTAGATTGCAGTGCAGGCTGCAATTTTCTTCTTTAGAGGATATGCAGATCCTTTCCAGGATCTAGTAGAGTTTTATGACGACACGTTAAGGATACTGTTTAACACTAGTGTTTTAATCACTATCACAAAATAAGTTTTAGGACACTTAATTGTTATATCTGAGGATAAGGATCCGGAATGAGTTTGCGAAGCGGTGCCCGGGCACTGGGGATTTCCGGATCCCACCGCTGCCACCAAAATGTTATAACGATAAATGGATTTCGGTTTTAAAAAAAACTATTTTCCACTCGCGACTTTATTTAATTCGAGGGAATTAATATATCTATATAAGTTTTTACAAATATATCTTTAGGCAACCGCTCTGTATGAAGGATGAAAAAAGACTGACTTTAAATTGGTACTAAGAGTAGAACCTCGACTCCAAGACCGCTGAGCAAGCTAGATGGGCTGCCAGGGCAGCACTAAGGCTAACTAAATAGGTGTATAACAGTTCGTTGTATTTATGACCTCCTGTTTTGATTGAAAAGGTTGGCCTGTATCGTCACTAATAAGATCTGTAAAGTCAATATTAGATACATAACATTTTCCTTTTTGTTGGTTCATTACTACTTTCTATCAGTCTGGTGTAGAATTTAGATCTTTCTTGATTGATCATAGTATCATATTTGTTATTTAAACTGTGCAACACATTGTTTATTAAATCATGGTCAGAATACTTATTACTAATATCAGTAACGTCAATTAACAGTTTTCTAAAATGTTCTATGTCATTAGATACCCACGACTGGTATATTCTTTTCTGGTAAAATTTCTTGAGAATTCTTTTTCTCTGGTCTAATGGATACTTCGTATCTTTACTGACGGAGACCAATTTATTGCACATATTGCGTAGTATGTGATTTTTGGACTCACCTTTCCCACACAATTATGTCTTTGTAATGACTTACTTCCAAAATTCTTGCATATTTACTGGAATCGCCATCCGCTATGAAGCGTCCATATATGACATACATATCAATAGAATATCCTTTTAACTCGAAATTTATAGGATATTCGTAGAAATTCGAGCTATTGAGATTACACAGCTGTTATACGTAACGTTCCTTTCTTGAGCTACTAATTGAGCTTGAGTTGCAACATTGTCCAAAACTGTCAACAAATTTCTGAAAGTAATTGAAGAAAATAAAATGTATGAAATAATTAATAATGAATAGATTCAGGCGTTACTTTGCGGAAATCCATTTTTAATAATAACAAATACTTGTAAAATATTTTAAGAATACATCAAATTAATATTTTAATAAAACACTTAAAAAATATAAAAATATATGTAGTGACAATTCCGCTTAATTTTCCTGCTAAGCCGACGCGACGTCACAAACGCCACGCAGCCAAACCGGAAGAATTTTCGACGCGCTTCTCATTCATCATTGTCACTAGATATATTTTTACATTTTTTAAGTGTTTTATTAAAATATTAATTTGATGTTTTCTTAAAATATTTTAAAAGTATTTGTTATTATTAAAAATTTATGAAAATGAAAATTGCTAGGACTAAACAAGAGTTCAAACCTATTTGTAGGGATTTCAAATTAATAAGTATTTTGTAAAGTTCCTAGAAATCCCAAACGGGTGTTGCGGCCGAGTAATCACACAAAAGGTCCTTATCTATTGTTTACCTCACAAATCGGCAAAGCATAATTATTTTCCTGTGAAGTAGGTATGTCTCACTTCCATTGACCCAGATGTAACGTTGTTACAACCAAAAAAATAAATAGTTATAAATAAAATATACACATGTTTATATTATGAGAGATACTTACTCATTACTAATTAGCTCTGCAAAGGTACCAGGTTGGTCAATATCTGAATCGGTTTTGCGTTCTTTGACCTAAAAAATAAATTCGGTAAATGACAAAGTTTATATAACGTCATCTAGCATTGGTAGTACTAACGTATGGCTATCTTAAATACATGGAAATTAATTTGTAATACGAATCATGAATTTATGTGATACGAGTACCTGTTGTCGATTATACATACAATGATTTATAAACATTTTTGGATATACTGTGTAGATAACGTAGAACGCGGCACGGCCCGGCCGCATCTGAGCGTTAGCCCAAATTACGATGGCACTAAGTATTATCAAATGTAGACTCAATTTGAAGGAGAATAGGGTGCTACCGTTAAATTTTACAACTCGAAGTATAGACTAGCAACTAGCCAAGTCAACGTAGTGGAGACTAGCAACTAGCCATTTCTTCTCTGTTCTACGTTGTCAAGCAATTTTGGTGTTTAGTTCAATAGTAAGTAGGCTTTATTCCTAAGATTATATAGTGCAGCCGTTCATTTTATCTGAAAGGCCAGTTCTTCTTTATCAGTGAATAAACATAATGTAAATTGCATTTAGCTGGAATGGGGCCTAAATAATATGCATTATAAATTTGTTATTGAATTTGACTATACATATTCTATATAACAAAATCAGATAAGTACAAGTTGATATTTATATTCAATACAAAACTCAACTTACCCGAACATTCCATCATGTTTTATAGTTCTTTTTTTCGCAAAAAAATTAAATCTCGTATTTTGTCCTTTCTCCCCATTTTCAAAATACTATTTACAGGCTTATAACTTCACACACAACACAAATAAAGTATAACTTATTATTTAAAAATATTTTATTTGCACAGTTATACAAGTTTATAAACTTAACATATAATACAGGCTATGTAACAGTTCTTATTCACAAAATAAACAACCTATTTCCCAAATAAAATTACGCTCTGTATTGTCAGACAGAGCGGCCGGAACCAACCTTTCACGTCGAGCGCTGCCCGACAACTAACCGGAATGCTGTACTCTATTTTTTGTCTAAATAGCTTCGTTTAAAGTCGGAAATTGCACGATTCAGTTGATGATGGTAATGGTTTTGAGGTTTGGGGTACAGTTTTTGGTGGAGTTTTATTTAATTGTTCGAAATATAAACAAGTAATAAAAAATGTAATCGATTATTCGACTAGAACATTAGTCTAGCTATTATATTTATAAAAAATAAAGTGGGGTTGTCGCTGATAATTCTGAAAATTTGAATTAAAACAGTTTTTTTTAGCGCAGTATCTGTTATTTTTTTACAGTGCAATGAGGTTTTTTTTTCAAAATTCTATTCAATTACTGCACTTCTTCAAGATTATCCCCTGCCTCCTATATGTTTTTTATTGGAATATTTGCGTTCGTTACCATCAAAAAGTGTGTTAGAAAATACTCCTTTTGCGTAATTTTGGCATTGGGCCCAGCCTTAACTAGTGACGTAGACAAAGTGAGGTAATTTCTAAAATTGCGCCGAAAAGTTGGTCACTCTATTGGAATATATTTATTTATTTCTTTATTGGAATGAATGTACAAAATGAAAATTAATTAAGGGGAGCTTTGTATTGGAAGTGGTATAAAACTATTTTATTAATTGCCGCCGTAAAAAATACTGTTCATAAAATTAAAATATACGTATCACTGCAGCAAATTTGGTTCTTTTTGGCAAGAAACCAACCAATTAGCGAAACGGTGGTGGTTTGGCTGAACCTTAATCTCTGTCCTGCACTGCGCTCACAATGTCGCCGCTGTATTAAAATGTGGTTACGGCATAATAAATCTTCTTTATACGTAACAAAGTGTTTAATGGCTTGCATGATTTCGCACTGCATTAATATTTGTTCATGTAATTAAACTGTGGAAGCTTCGTCAGAATTAATATTAATTTCGGCGTATACTCGCGATTGTTTGCAAGAACAAATTTTTCCGCAAGTTTTATAAAATGTTTACTTGGACTTTTTGTCGTTGGGCTTGGGTTGTATGTTTAGGAAAAAGATTTTTTGAGCTTAATACATATTCACGTGACGCGGGTATAGCTGGTGTAGATCCGGGTGGAACATACCGGCCAATATGCGTTAGTGTGGAGGATAAAATATGGTACTACATAACCTCATTTCTACATATCTTTTTCTCCGGCTAGAATGTCACACCTCATCATCATCCAATGGGTGTCGTAAAAGGCGACCGAGGGTAATACTGGAAGGTGGGTAGCAGCTCCTTCTGATGAACTGCTAGCTTACCCAAGACGCCTGGCATACGTAGGGGTTATGGAAAATCCCCCCTTGATTGGAGAGGCTGTGTTCATCAATGGACAATCTGGCTGATACATGTGCGTTGAAGAACGTATACCTACTCGACATAAACGCGGTGCATGGGGCAACTGTCAAATGGGCGCTGTCTCTGCAAATATAGAAATTTAAGGAACTGGAAAGTAAATGAATTCCATATTTTTATACGAATAAGGTTTTTAAATTAAACTTAGAACATTTCAGCCAGTTAGTAATTATTGGTATGCAAGGCTGTAAATTTATTATGTGGCTCACTTTTATTGATACCAGAAGAAGCGAAGGATGCTAAGGTACGAGACAGAACTGCTGAGCGAAGCACACCACTTTTCACCTCCATACAGCGAAGAAAATACTAATTTATTTTATAAAATAGAAGTGAAATATAAAAAATAAATTTCTGGATTTGTTATAAAGATTTGAATTTTTAAAAACGTTTTCCCAGCTAGCGCATAAAAAGCAGTTTTCCTCGCAGATTTGCAATGATGAACAATACCTACACCTGTGAGCTTGTTAGGGGAAAAATGTATTTTTAAAGGGTTACAACGCACCAGCCGTACAGAATGCAAAAGCAACAGCTTGATCTCAAGTATTTGCATACCAATGAAACTACTCGAAATCCCTCGTAGTAATAATTGTAACGATCAAAACTTGCTATGAATGTATATGAATCCTATAGCAATGTAAATAAACAGTATAAAGTACTACTGGATAACTTCTCGAGTGTGATAACCATAATCTGAGCAGTTTGTTATATTCTAAATGTGTCGTAGAAACTAATCGGGGAACTTTCAAAGCTCAGAATAATTTACGGTAATGATTTGGGTCTAATATTAGTACAGCAGATTAAGTAATAGTTACTTCAGCTTTTTGAGATTATGTCATACATAATATAATACACACCATGATATCAACTTTGTACTGCTGTTCAGAGAATCCGCATGGTTCGAATCCTGCGGGCTTTAGCTTAGTCTCTTATATGGTGATAGGGCATTTTGAGAGTGCTTACCTTCCTAGCTACGCTCCTCAAATAGTCCTAAGCTTAAAACAGTGTATTCTGGCAGCTGTCCTTTATAGCCACGGTTCATTCCAGGCTTTGCATGTTTAATGTATTGCAGTATTTCATCACCTTCCACCAGGTCAAGTAATGTAAGATGTTGGCTATCATCAAGATAAAATAAGGTAATAAAAATAGTTGGTTAAATATGTACAAAATATTGCAATATTTCTATTTCTGCAATAACGCATGCTCTGCCGATACATTACAAAATAACATATTTACGAGAGGAAAAATTATGCGGGATCCCGCACATGACTATAGTTTTTCCTCTAAAAATAATAAAAATAATTAATAGAAATAAATACAAGATAAAACATATTACTTAACTTAGTTCCCGACGAGCTAGTTTCTTAGTTTTGCCAAGGATCCGTACGAACTATGGTCGGAAAACAATAACTTACGATGGACTAAAACTTCACAATAAAATACCCACCCACATTGAAAACGTACACTCGTTCAACTTATTTAAATTTAAGTTGCACGACTAATTTTTAGCCCAACAAAATAAATACGCTGAATGAGTACCTGCCAAATTACGACGAATATAATTTTATATTAATGTTCTCATGTAAGTGACTTTACTGTCTTGTTATGAGAATAAATGTATTTAAATCTAAACCTATTGAATAGATAATTAATAAAAACAGATATTAGGAAAAAATAAGAAAGCATAACTTAATTTCATATTTTATAAAACCATTAAAAATATAGTAATTAAACATTTTTAAACTGTTTAAATCACGTATATTTATCATTATTGTGTCCCGACGTTTCAAACACTTTGCAGTGATCGTGATCACGGGTGACCAATAAATATACTTAATAATAAAATAATGAAAATATACGCGATTTAAACCGTTTAAAGTTGTTTAATTACTATGTGTAATAATCGCGAAAACCTAAGACACCATTAAAAATATATTTAATAAAAGAGAAACACTGTCATTGGTAGTATACCCGTTACCTCTAGCATAACCTGGGTGTTGTATTGATTTGGTAAAGGGCCCTGCTGTGCGCCCAATGTGATACAACGTCCCTTTCATATCGACTGGCGTGAGTGATAGCATATTGCTCAACCAGTGCAGTCTCTAAGTCATCTCTCACGGCTTCCAACAGGAGGTTAAGGAACGGATTTAAATTTTCTTTTTTTTAGTACTAAGTAAACCTGTGTTGCATTTACTAAGTGTATTCCCACAAAAATATATTTATACTGCATTAATTATACATTTATATAGACACGTAATCCATATCGTTATGAGACACGTAATAATATTTATAGTTATAAACATAATAACAACTAGCAGACAGATTGGGTCACCTGTATATCCCTTCGTTCTATAGATTAACATCTAATAAAAATAAGACTTCCTAAATAATCATTTGTCAGATGAAGAGGTACCTAAATAATTAAAGAAATCGCAAAACCACAGTATTCTGCTGTACAATTATAAATGATCCTAGATTTTCTAAAGTAAGTATATGGGCTCACGATTCTGTATACATTTCATGAAGTGCTATATACGCGAAATCAAGTACTTACTAAAATAAGTACCTCAATTTTCACCAAATAATGTAATTCGACGCTCCCGTTTCCATATAAATTGCTGTTTCGCCGAATATCAATTTACTCTCGTGGCAAACGTTTTATCAATTTATGCATGAATGCGGCTTTCGATAAAGAAATATAGGATTTTAATTATAATTTAATCGGCTGTTTAGTTTACATTTTACTTTAACCGGCGGTATGCCTTTAATAACGAAATACTACGAACTATATACAACACTACAGTTACTACAATTAAAGCATTTATATAACCTATAAGTCATTGCAGACTCACAGGCAGTCCAAATGCTCCAACCTTTTACCAGTTGGCAGCGTGCCCAGCATGCAATTGTTATGCAATTATTATTAATTAATTATTATAACAACTTTTTTAACAACAAATTATCACTACGCTTTTAATCGTAGTGATAATTTGTAGTGCGTGGATACGCATTCTTTTCTGAAATATATATACAAGTCCATTATAAATAGCAATAAAACGAATACCTAATATGTAGGAATTTTTCATTATTTCCTTAACATTAATGAGAAATTTCTTGTAAATATAAGGACAACTTCGTGAAAGCAACAGCTTCTAGTAACCATAAACAACAGCTTATCGTACAAGCCAATACAGCAGTAATAGCATTCCCTGCAACACAGCAAGTACAAAAGGCCGTCGTTACTTCACAGATTACCTGACATTCACTATCGTCTCGTGACTGGATTGGATACACTTCGTTACCCCTATTGTAAGGAAATTATTTATGAACTCAAGGGTTGAGGAGCGAAACATCGTCTGAATATCGGTTTTCAAGCGGCAACTTTGTCTCGACAGATTTTACTTCGACAAGTCGTACTATCGAAAAGGTTAGATGGTTCTTTATTAAGTTGTCTGGGGTCTCTATAGCAACTGTTTAAGTTTTGAAACGCTCGTAGCGAAGTTTGCTTAGCCGTTCTTAATCGATCAGCTAAGTTAAACGACGACCGCTGCGGCCATGACTTGGATGGGTGATCGCAAGTGGCATTACTACTGAGTGCTTCCGTGCTTCGGATGGCACGTTAAGCTGTCGGTCCCGGTCTTACGATGGCAGTCGTTACAGCATGGTGGTAGGGCATTTTGCGATTGCCCGCCGGCCTAGCTACCACCATCAAGCAGAAAATTTGTCGCCCAAGGGTGTGTTCCGGCTGCTGTCCTTGATAGTCACTAATCGGAGTAGACATTGTCTTTTACTTTAAGTTTTGATTCTCTCCGAGCAAAGAGCGCACGGCGCGCAATAAAGTAAAAAAAAAAATTCGTCCTAAAATGTTTGTTAAGACTAGCAGCAATCAACCCTAAGAGGTTGTTAGCGTTTTACCAATAACCCGGTATATATTTATGGAGTCGTGTTTTGAATTCCTTTTTTTTTTTTTATGCTTGATAGGTTAGCCTTTGACCACTATCTCACCTGATGGTAAGTGATGATGTGGTCGAAGATGTTGTTCAGGCTAACCTAGAAGTACTGGCTCTCAAGGACAGCTGCCGGAACACACCGTTAGGTGCTTGGCGACAGATTTTCTACTTGAGGGTGGTAGCTAGCCAGGCGGGCATTCGCAAAATGCCCTACCACCATGCTGTAACGACTGCCATCCTAAGACAACAACCGGGACCGACGGCTTAACGTGCCCTCCGAAGCACGGAAGCGCTCAGTAGTAATGTCAGTAACGGTCACCCATCCAACTTATGACCGCGCGCGACGTTGCTTAACTTTGCTGATCGGTTGAGAACAGCTAAGTAAACTTCGCTATGAGCGCTTCAAAATTCCTTAACTTTGATACCCCCCTCGATAGGATAAAAACAAATTTTATATCAAATTTTCATGTACCTAGTGTCACTTGCGCTGCCAATACAAATCTAACCATATATCTTACATTGAAATCGGTTAGACTGTTTAGAACTTATGTTGGAATAATGAAATTCACAAACATACATGAACCCTGATAACATACCTCTCCTTTTTTTGGGCAGTAGTGTAAAAACACTAATGAAATGCAGTGGGATTAAACTTAGACGCGTTTTAGCTCTTCTGAAAGTATTGTGAATTGTCAGAAGGTTCTCCGAGCGTTCGACCGAAAATAATAAGATCAAAAGTATTATGTGAAATTCTGTCAAAAAAACATATGTCACTAAAGATTGAAATTTTTTTACCTCACATTAGAGCTGAAAATCAAACACTCGAGCTTGTAAACAGGGTTTGCCAACCGTCATTTTTTTCCTCGTACAAACGCAGCTAAAATCTCGTATCTAGGCTTGAGCACCTCGTACATTAACTATGCTATAACATTTTGATCTGTATGACTTTTGAACTAGAGCACATTTTGAAGTGATTCCTTTTAGAATGAAGCCGGTATTCTTAAGAATGTAGGGATTCAAGGAATGAATAATAATTCCGAGAATATTTACTCTAAGAGGATCACGTGATCACGTGACCCGAAACGAAGCAGCCAAGTTTACAATGTTATTGATTTCATCTACAGTATGACAAATTAACCATATACATTAAGCATGTGTTGCCATGCCATGTAAATTTTGCCTGTAATAAAAATCATGTTATATACAGATTATTTGAGTATATTGTTTTTGTTCCGGACGGGCATCGATCCCGCACCTCCGATTTCGCGCCGCATGCGTCCGTTCGGCGCGAGGCAAGTACGAGGCTGATAGTGTTCTATTACCTCTTGTATGGAAGCTCAGATCACTCGTCATTCTATAAGGAACCTTGCACAGTTTTTTTTTATGTTATTGTGTCGGAATAATGTCGCGGCCCACCTGATGTTAAGTGGACTAATCTCTGCCTCTAACAGATGCATTTCATAACAAGGTACGAATTGCACTGCGCCCGTCACTTTGAGACATAGTTGTTCAGTCTCATGTGCCTATAATTTCACTGGCTCTCAAGGACTGATGCCGGAACACACCGTTAGGTGCTTGGCGACAGATTTCCTACTTGAGGGTAGTAGCTGGCCAGGTGGGCAATCGCGAAATGCCCTTCCACCATGCGGTGGAGCTCAAGTCGGCGGTAGGGATGGAACCAGGAACCTGCGGCATTCCATTCAGCGCGAAATGTTATGTATTCCATTTCGCGCCGAATGGAATGGAATATGAAATGTTATTACATCAAATGTCGTAAATAATTGTACGAGGCTGATAGTGTTCTCTTACCTTGTATGGAAGCCCAGATATCTCCTACGTAACGAGAAACCTCGCACAGTTGACAACGCTGCTTGCGAAATCTGCCATAAAAGCTTGTGGTGAACAAGCTAACTAATATATTTAATATGATAGGTATGTATAGTACTTACGAAGGTGTAATATAAGTCTGTCCTGTGTGACCGCCTGTTGCAACCAGCACTAAACTCTGCCTATATAATGTCATATGTACACGTAGCGCTATGTACAGCAACTGAGTTTCACTTAGGGGAGCAGTTTAGCCAAAGACACAGAATGTTGCAAATAAAAGGAACGGTAATTTTAATGATCTAGTAAAAGATCTATCGGGAACCCAATAAATGAATTTCATTACAAAATTACAAATATACGAATAGAAAAAAATTAAGTCATGTGCGGGATTCGAAGCCGGGGAGGGTTGGATGGACGCGTGTTCTAATCCCGCACATGACTTAAATGTTTTCTATCGTATATTTGTAATTTTGTAATGTAATCCGCATAAAAGGCGTTATTGCAAAACATAACAATATTAAAAAAGAATGAATTTCATTTATAAACACACATAAGTTCCAGAAATCATTAAGCTCATTTATGAAAATACTCTTTGGCTAGCCTTTGACCACTACCTCATCCGATGGTTAGTAATGATGTGGTTGAAGATGTTGTTCAGGCTAGCCTAGAAGTGCTGGTTCTGTATAATATTCTTGTGAATCGAGTAAAGCACAGATTATCCGAGCATAAATACGTATATTACGTTTTACCTTGTTTTTACACGACTACCCAAAAAAGGAGTGTTATGTTTTTAGGGTTCCGGTATGTATGTATAGTTGTGAATTTATTTATGCTATCATAGCTTCTAAACGGCTTAACCGATTTTGATGTACGATCTATCGTTAGATTCTTCTTGATAGCGCAGGTACACAAGGTAATAAAAAACAAACTAACGGATCTTAACGCCATATTTTGAGGAAGAAAAATGTTTTTCTCCTAAACTCACTAATTGGGTTTCAAAATGAAGGGCTTTAAGCAACGATTCTAATAACTTGCACTTTTAATTTCAATGGAAAGATAAAACGTTTAACCAAAGTACATAATTTGCAGTCGGGTTTTTTACTTTGTTAGTTAATTTATATGTTTCATTTTGTAATATCTCCCGCGACATAGTTATGATATATGGTATGTATGGCTAAAATATTGATTCGTCTAGTCTTTATGTTAAATTATAAACATACCTAACGTTATGGAAAGTATTTTATGATAGCTAGCATGGTTAGAGAATTTCTAAGATCTATTCATACGCTCACAGGAACATTTCCTGATGTTCATCTTGCACAAATTACCTTTGTATCATAATGTGATGTTCTGCGGGCGGGAACAATTTCGACGGACACTGGGGAGCTCTCACGTCCATATTTAGGACCTAGCCTTATGTGGCATTAATTTTGACTAAGTCTCAAGGTGCATTGCAATTTATATGAGAATTTCGTACATGCATACACTTGAGATGTCGGTGACTTTGGCTCTTTGGCGAATATCCACGTTCCGGATTTTATCGCTTAAGGGAACTCCGAGCATAGCTCTCTCCATAGCTCGTTGAGTGACTCTGAGCTTGTCTATAAGGGCCACAGTTAAGGACCACGTCTCAGTGACATCAGTCATCACTGGCAACACACACTGTTTGAAGACTTTGTAGTTCAGACTCTGCGGGATGTTCGACAAGAAGATGTCGCGTAACCTCCCGAACGCTGCCCATCCGAGTTGGATTCTTCGGACGACCTCTTTTTCGAAGATGGACCTACCTAACTGGACAGTACCTTTGTCTGTATTTGATGATAACTATTCGTAAGAGATCGGTAACCGCGGTGACAATGGGTCCGTTTATGGGATGGGGTTGACTCTCATCATAACCTGCGTATTTAACTGACGTACTAGTGGGGTTATTAAGTTGGTGCGCTCGGGAAAATACTTAGCTTTTAGAAGAATACAGTATCAATACTTTATCATCGGGAAAAGTCACAATCCATAGTGCATTTGCGTGGTGGTAGGGCAAGAATGCCCGCCTAACGGTGTGTTCCGGCAGCCAGTAGTTCTACATCTAAAGTTTCAACCACATTCTTACCTGACATTCTTACCATTAGGTGAGATAGTGGTCAAAGGCAAACTTATCGGCTTTAATAAATCTAATATTGAAGCGCTTGTAGCGTAGCTTACTTAGTCGTTCTTTAACGTCCGCTGCGGTCATGCCTTTAATGGGTGAACATTAGTGGCATTACTACTGATCGCTTCTCTGCTTCGGCGGGCACGTAAGGTCATCGATCCCGGTTGCATTAGGATGGGAGTCACAATAGCATGGTGTTCATCTTACGAATCCTAGCTAGCTACAACCCTCAAATAGAAAATCAGTCTCCAAGGACAACGGTGTGTGGCAGCTGTCCTTAAGAGCTAGTAATTCTAGAATAGTCTAAACAACACCTTCAATCAAATCATTACTTACCACCAGGCGAGATTGTGGTTGAAGTTTAGCTTATCAGCTATAACATTGGAGGATATTGTATTATGTTTCTGATTTAAGATGAAAGATGAGTCTCACACTGTTATTACTACAAATATTATAAAAATATTTTAAGAAAACATTCAATTAATATTTTACTAAAACACTTACAAAATATATCTAGTGACAATTCCGCCTAATTTTCCTGTTAGTCCGACGTGACGTCACAAACGCCACGCAGCCAATCCGGAAGATTTTTCGACGTTGCCAGATAGTCTAGATAAAGTAATCATTGTAAGTCTGACTTGATATTAAACTCGAGCGCGTTTCATTATTAATAAATGGCCTACAATACTCGCTCTTTAAGAAGTCTATTATTATGGCGATAAAATACAAAGTACAGTGACAAATAACCGTTTGCCGGAAGGCATTACCCACTTTCCGAAGGACATCAAAATATTAATGTGAGTTTATGGATAGACTGCGTTTAATAATGGTCAGTTACTGTACACATAATGTAAACATGAAGAACGTTAAGCTTCAATCTACCCACATGTTATTCTGAAGAGTATTCTGTCTACCTAGGTATTGAGTCTTATATCACATCGCATATTAACATTAATATCCATTACATTCATCGTTGGCTTACCCTTTTGGGTTGCCCTCATCCCCACGCTTGACAGGCGTCTTGGAGATCGCAGTGTAAAATGTATATTTTTCAGAAGGTGCTGCTGCCCACCTTCTGCTATTCATCATCACCTCTTACAACTCCCACCGGAAGATATGGAGGATGCAATTTTAGAATGGCACCCCAATTTTTTGTACGACTTAAAAATATTATTATTAAAATGTAAGATAGCCCGGCACCCCCCATTACTACCTCCGGGTGTCGTTAGAGGCGACTAAAGGTAAAATACCGGAAGGTGGGCAGCAGCGCCTTCTGAGGAACTGCGATCCCCAAGACGCCTGCAAGCGTGGAAATTATGGCAAACCACCTCTAAATGGGAAAGGCTGTGTTCAGCAATGGACAATCCGGCTGATTCAGTACATAAGATAGAAATTCAAAATCGATTCAGTAGTTTTGGTGTGCAGAACTACCAAATATTGAATAAATTCAGACGTTACTTGGCGGAATCTATATAATCTATAATTTAACTATAACAAATATTTTAAAAATAATTAAGTAAAATACTATAAAAATATAAAAAATAATAACTGTCGATCGTGCACTCGAAGAGTCAGACCTGCTGGGGATGCTTCGTATAGAAGCAAAACGCGTGGAAATTCCATCCGGTATGGCTGCGTGGCGCTTATGACGTCACGTCGGCTTCGCAGGAAAATTAGACCGAATTCTCACTTGATATACTTTTTACTAAAATATTAATTTATTGTTTTCTTTAAATATTTGTTATAGTTATTAAACAAATACACGGAAATGCTGCTAGGACGAGTAATAACTTTATACTAAATTGTAATGTTATACTTAATTAGAATTCGAAATGAAATTGTATTTTTAAACTAAATATACATACAAAAAATCACGCCTCTTTCCCGTAGGGGTAGGCAGAGACCATGGATTTCCACTTACTACGATCTTTACATATCTCTTTCGCTTCATCTACTTGTGTTTATGTAATTGTTTTTCTGTATTAAACTGTAATAATACACGGAAAAAAAAGATTGTGTCAAATCAAGAATATATCTATTGGTCAAGACATTCCGTGTTTCATATATGGGGAAAACAATATATTCTTGTGATTAGTAAATATTTGTCTTGTTAATAATTTTTCGTGCAAGTATTTATATACTTTGACAAAGATTATTATTTTCTTATTAAAAAAAAGTAGTTATGTCTCTGTCTAAGAAAATCATTGTTCTAATTTAGAGAATCTGAAATTCTCAAATTTAAAACAATCCTTACTTGAATAAATGAACTCATACGTTCACTCATTCATTAGATTCTAATAAGAAAAAAAAATATTTTACTATTAAGTACATAAATAGTTCAGTTAAGATATTATTCTTACTTCTAGTAAATATATTCTTCTGAGTATATATTTTAATTAGACAAACAAAAGAGTTTTCTTCGTACAAGAAAATTACTTTTAGGTAAACAAAAAATCTTCTTATCTGAATATTGTAACTTATTTAAGTTAAGAAACCAAAATTCTGGCTTCAACACGTACATGTTTTCATACGGAGATCAGTTTATATAGAACGAATAATTAATGTTCTCCAGTAAAGAATTTTCAGTTCTCATTTCATTATTAAGTGTTTTACTGTAAGTAGTATTGATCTTAGTATTCTAATGGGTGTTTTACCCGAAAAAGTTGTATTGATTGGTTCAAAAGAATTTGTATTTTGCTCGAAGATCGAATTGTCTACGGATAGAATATCAGATTTCTTGACTCGACAATGGAATTTCACTGGAAGAAACCTCAGTTCTTGTTCAAAATAATTACATGTTTTACATTTAAATTTTAGTCGTCTTGGTAAAATAATAGTGCGTTTTATTGTAAGAAGTCTCATTACTTGGTTCAAGACATTATATGTTTCATACGGAAATCAGATAATTTATTGATAAGACTATCCATTTTCTAGCTTCAACAATAGTGTATTTTAGTAGAAGGAGTCTTAGTTCTTGGTTCAACTCTCTAATTGTTTCATACGGAGATCAGATTATATAGTGTGAAAAATATAAATTATCTTGGTTCAATAATAGAGCGTTTTACTGGAAGGAGTCTCAGTTCTTGGTTCAACTCATAAAAGTGTTTCATATGAAGATCAAATAGTATTTTGTGAATAATATCAATTATCTTGGTTCAATGATAGTGCATTTTACTATAAAAAGTCTCAGTTCTAGGTTCAAATCATGAATTGTTTCATACGGAGCTCAGATTTGTTTCATCTGAACTCCATATATATTGTACAACATATTAATTATTCTAGTTCAATTATAGTGTTTTGATTGGAAGAAGTCTCAGTTAATAAATATATTATAAATTACAGCAAACTGTGAAATTGCTAATGAAGCACGCAGATTTCAAGAAGATATCGTTGTTCTTCAAAGTATTATTAATACCGTACTACCTAGATAAGAACTTCTTTATTTGAAACTGAAACTTCACTGAAATACAAATAAAACTAACAATTACGTAAGATTTTCCTTAGTATGCAATGACATATACCTACTACACAAAAACCTTTTATGAATAAAAAAAACTCGAATAAACTATGTTTCGAATTTCATCATTGAAATACTGAATAAGAACAAGATAATTGATATTAGCTACTATATACAATAAGATATTCATATAAAACTTTTAGTTAGTCAACAAGAACAAAAACTCACTTACAGAAAATAAAGCCTGGTGCACTGTCCAGATCTTCCAATCTGATCGCCGCCTTTCAAGTCTGCAAATAACGTAGGTTAATAGTTAAGTGTAGTTCTAAAAGGGATCAACTAAAAAACATCTATCATCGTAAAAATAAATAAAATACAATACATATTTTCAGTTGAAAATTATTTATTTATAAAATAAATTAAGAAGCATACAATTTTATATTATCATTATCAAAAATATTATACATAATTGTAACAATTATGTACTGCCCTCGCGGTTACACCCCGCGTGGTGTTGGATGATGATAAAAAGTATCCTATGTGTTAATCCAGTGCTTCATCTACCTCCATACCAAATTATATCAAAGTTGGTCCTACCATTTGAGCGTGAAGAAGTAATAAACATACAAACACACTTTCATCTGTATCTACCACCAAATAATATTATTTTTTTCTCATTATAATCAGCACCACATTTTATGTTACGTTATAATATAATGTATGGTTAAACACTTTGCTTGTTGAGTCGAGCCTTTTCTTCACCTCCTCCAGTTCAGTTTGGATATCTCCAGGATCCTAAAAAAAAGAGCTACAGTGAAAATATTGCACAATCTATAAGCTTTTTATAGATGATAGGCATATTTTGACCACAATCACATATTGTTGAGTAAGTGGTAAAATATAGCAAACAGGTTAAACCTAAATAAAATTAAAACTGTCTTTCAAAGTCAGCTTCCAGAAGGCCCCGTTAGATGATAATCACACAAAATCATCTAAACTGCAAGTTAGCGGTTAATCAGCGGTTAATCATTATTATAATCTATACAGAATCATGAAATATGATTAGGCACACTTTTAAAAGTTATGTATACTAACTAATATATTACTATAAAATACTGACTGTGTATATATATATTATATTATAGTATGTTAATAGATAATTTGATGAGATATCCTAACATCATAACAAAAAGATCTAATATAATATTTTTTAAATTGTTTAAATATGTGTTTTATTCTTGATGAAATTACCTGAAAAACAATAACAAAGTTCACAATCTGCTCCAACGTGGAAAAAAATCAACTCTTGTTTAGTCTTCCTCTTGGGGGTATTGAGTAGTGTAACACTTGTGTTTCATTTGTTAATTTTTGATCTGGAATGGAAAAAAACACATGTATATTCTTGAATATATGTGTATACAGTGTAGAGAGGATAGGTATATATATATATACATCGAAATTCATTCTGAATAACTAACGAGGAACAGACACATAAACAAACACAAACATACATTCGCATTTATAAAAAATATAATATTTAAGGATAATTTACCAACATCAGCCTGCTGTTGCTCTCTATCATAAAGAGTTATCTTTAATTCTAGATATAAGTAGGTATGTAATACAATAATAATTATGTATTACGAACCTACCGTTTGGCTGTACCAACTTAGTGTAACCTCACAGCACGTTCCAGGCAAAGAAAATCTAGCAGCCTCTATGATGGATATTTTTGACTATCTACAGTTATTTATATAGCAAGGAACAAACTTACCTAAATTAACACTAGTTGGTTGCTATCTCAAGCACAACTTGAACAAATATTCACTTTATAACACTATATTAAACAAAATTTACGCAAATGCCATTGGCCATGCCAAGGCGCGTGTACCTTTAGCTCGCAACGGAAATTGTGTTGTGTGTTGCCAACATCGCCCTTACAAAGTCCCGACATATATTCGTATCGTGATTATTACCAAATGAGCACATTCGAATAACTTTTCATTTAGGTTGACGATTTGTGTTAAATACAGCTAGTATTTGTAAGAAATAGATGATTACCTATGGCTGTATTATTAGAGAGTCTGTACATATTTGAAATTATTATGAAAAATCGTAAAAAAAAACAGTGACAATCACGATTACAACACAAGAAGTAAAGATAAAATCGCGGTATCAGGTTTTAGTTAGCAAAGACAAAAGTAAAAAGGTTAATTGTGTGCGGTTTTATAATAACATTCCCTAACATATTACAACGCTCACAGAAGGAAAGTTCAAGTTGCACGTGGAAAATAATTTTGATTAAGAAATCCTATTCCAGTTTGTGATTACATAAACGACAAAAATGCTTGAACAATTCCTCTCTTCCACTCCTCTGCCAAGCTATCTCCTGTCACCTACGTAATTAAAAGAAATATTGAAATTATTTTATTATACAGTATGTAAAATACTGTTAAAAGACATTTAAATTAATAGTCCCGAGTTTCTTGCCCGTTGTTCTTGCAGTGGCTCTGTAAATTTTTTTGCTGAACGTAGCTGTACATTGTAGAATATTTCAATTTTAAAATTTGTAAATTACCTTTATAAGAGCGTCGTAGATCCCTAAATTGAATCAATGATTTTGACTTTGACTTTGATTAAATATCATAACTTAACGAAATTGCTGATTCATCCCAAGTTTAGTTTTTGAGATAGACCTCGTGAGTATTGTGTAGGCACCCAAACCTAACAAATAGGTCCTCTAGGCCTTGGCCTTCGCCACTTATGGCGGTGAGTATGAACTGTCACGTGGGGGTCCATGGGTTCCTGCAGTGGGTTTAAGATTCAGTGCATGGTGATAGGGCATTTTACTAATGTTCACCTGGCTAGCTTTCAAACCACTTTTAGGAAATGAGAAACCGAGACCTAAAGGTAATAATCGGACAGTTTTAAAACATTTTTTACTTCAGATACGAATCAATATATTGGGGCACTAGCGGGGTTCAAACCCTGCCACTTTGCCGTTGTACTATGAGTATATTAGACTCCCAGCTATTATCTGACTATTAGGTGAGTAACCTTATATTTTTCAAATTATAATTTACATATTTTATTCTTAATATGAATTGAAACAAGCTTATTCAGCATGCAATATTGCTTATAATGAATAGTATTCTTAGGTTCAGTAGTTTCCCCACATCAAGGGAGAACTAGACAAAACTAAAATATTGCAACACTAAATAAAATCGGTAACAGAGAAAACCATCTCAAACTAAAAACTGAGTACTTGGTCTGAAAATACACATTTTTAATGGAGAAATAGTTATTCTTGACTGGAAATTTGTCTTTTTACTTTAAAATTCATGGTTTTGATTGAAGAGCCAGTGAAGAAAACTGTTTTTTTTTTAATCATGTTTGTTTTTTTTATTCCTGATATGGTATGGTGGGGTGCCGGGCTAAAATGTCACCCCCATCTCTACCCGTGGATGTCGTAAAAGGCGACAAAGGGTAACACACCAGAAGGTGGGCAGAAGCGCCTTCTGAGGAATATATACCTTAAACTGCAATCCCCAAGCCGCCTGTCCAGCGTGGGGATTATGGCAAACCCTTTTTTTTTTTTTATACCTGATATGTTAGCCTTTGACCACTATCTCACCTGATGGTAAGTGATGACGTGGTCGAAGATGTTGTTCAGGCTAACCTAGAAGTATATATTATTGACTCTTAATGGGGGAAGCTCTGTTCAGCGGACAATCCGGCTGATACAGTGTGATGTGTATCATTTACTAGTATGTAGATATATATTTGTTTGACTTCTACATTTAATGGTTTAAAACTCTATTCAAAAGGTGGGGAAAAAACAGAAGAAAAAAATACATTTCGAAATGTTTGTTAGGACTAGCAAAAGTCAACCCTAAGAGGTTGTTAGCATTTTACCAATAATCCTATTATTTGTAGACTAAAAAAAACATGTTAAGCCAAGATTGCTTTTCTTTATTGAAGATGAGTAACTAATGTTACAATCTATCACTTTGCATTGAAAACTTTAATATTCTTCATGTAAGATACCTAAGTCACTCTCTACAGTAGAGTTATATTTTCTTGGTTTAACGTGGGATATAGTTTGATCTCTTAACCTAAGAATGTCGTATCAAATATCAATCAAGAACATGGTACACTTAAGTTCAGTATTCGTTTTCTGAAGTGAAGATGAATAACTTCAACAATTAACAATATATCATTATTGACTCAAAAACTTAAAATTCTTCATGTAATATGAGTCATTCTCTGCAATTGAAATTTATTTTCTTGGTTAAATAAAGAGTACAGTTTTGCTGTGATGCTAATGCCTCTTAACCTAAGAACAACGTATCAGTAATCAATCAAGGATGATTTTTCTTTACTGAAAATGATTTACGTTAGCAATTGAGAATTATTCATTATTGACTTGAAAACTTTGAAATTCTTCATTTAATATAAATCACCCTTTGCAATCGAGATTTAGTTTTTTAGTTATAAAATAAAATTGTTTTGCCTTAACACTAATGTCTCTTTACCTAATAATACCGTAAAAAATATTAATCAAGAACCTTTAGGTTTAAGATCAAGATTTGTTTTCTTTACTGAAGATAAATTACTATAACAATTAAGAATATATGATTATTGGCTTGAAAACTTTAAAATTCTTTTAGTTAGATAAGTTTCTGTCTATAATGGACATGTATTTTCTTGGTTCAATAAAAGATATTGTTTTCCTGTTAATCAAAGATTCTTAACTAAAGAATACAATATCAAATAAATATTAAGAACAATCAAACACACATCAAGATTTGATTTCTTCACTAAAGATGAATAAATACAACAACTAACAATCAATTACTTTTGCTTTGACAACTTTAAAATTCTCTATCTAATATAACTCACTTCTGCAGTTGAGATATTTGTCTTGGTTATATCAAGTATATAGTTTTGTTGTAAATCCAATGTATCTTAGCATGACAATACAAATTCATAAATTAATAAAACAATATATGTCTCAGATTTAGAAAACTGACATTTTTAAGAGGAGAATAATTTTCTTGCTCGGACATATGTATATCCTTGTCATTTACTTCTCTCAATTATTTTAAATGAACAAAAGAAATATCTTGTATTAAGCCCATTGTTGTTGAAAGAATGAGATATTTTCTTAATCCAATAAAACGTTTATTATTCTTGTATAAAATTTCAGATTTCTTACGCTAACTCCGTACGTAATTAGAATGAGAATTCATAAAATATTTCATTCAAAAAGATACTTTTTTCTATAGTTGAGACCAAAAATATCTCTGACCAATAGTTATACTCTTGATGTAAAAATATATGGTGAGAATAATATTATTTATCTTAGAGAAAATGACCTTACTTCACTCAAGAAAATATTTTCATTTTAAGTAAATATATACTTCAGATTAAACAACACTCCTGAGAATAATATTATTCTTGGATTGACACTTTGTCAGGACCCATTTTTTTCCGTGTATACGTGTGTAATAGTTATTTTGTACTAAATATGTAATAAAAACATTGTTTTGTTTCAGGTAAGGCTGTAAACCTAGCAGAAGGCAAGGTAGAGTGGACGCTGATGTAGTTTTCTTAGCACGAAAGTGGTTTTACCTATAAAGATCGGTAATAAATTGAAATTTTGTTTCGTATCCTGTGACTCTATTAACAACCAATGTTTAGAAGCCCTTATTTGCCGCTTTTATTATTTATTGCTTTACTTAAAATTGGTTTATACTAAGTTTCTATGATCTCCTTGAATGAAGAACACATCTATTGAATTGACACCTGTATTTTTTTATTTTAGTGGTCTTTTATTATATGTTAAGTCAAGCGACATAGGTAGATAGATAGATAATTCTTTATTGTTACACCACTTAATATACAAAAATAACATAAAAGTAAAAGAAAGCTTACAATAAAGTGTTACAATGGGCGGCCTTATCACTAATAGTGATCTCTTCCAGGCAACCTTAGGATGGAGAGGAAATACAGGAATAACAAGACGGGGTGTAATATAAAGATAAAGGTACAATCAAATCAAGACAATAATACATTACTAAATCAAATTAATAATAAATTATAAACAAGAAAAGAAAAATAACTACTAATACATAAAAATACACTAATACATATTGAAATATATTTACATATAATTAATACATTGATATACTTACATAATCTATATATATACACTAAAATACAATATATATTTATATATATATATATATATATACATTAATTCTTTGGTGTATTATATTCAAAACCCAAGTTCACACTGGTTAAACTAATCGGCGAGATAGAAACTTTTTACTTGGCTTTTGAAGGTCGACAAGGATTGTGCACGCCTGATAGTAACTGGTAATAAGTTCCATAAGCGAACAGCTTTCACAGAGAATGAGTGATCATAAAATACTGTGCCATGTTGAGGCATACTGAGTACAAGATTTTCTGATGACCTAAGATTGAGAACGTTGGTATTGTGAAGGAAATTGAAACGTTCCTTAAGATAGCGCGGGGTCAAAGGATTGAACAAAATATTGTAAAGGAGAGAGAGTATGTGAGCATTCCGGCGAAGACGTATAGGAAGCCACTTGAGCTTTGATCGATATTGAGATATGTGATCATACTTGCGCAAACCAAATATAAATCTTATGCAGAAGTTTTGAAGACGCTCAAGCTTATCTAGCTGTTCCTCGGTGAGATCTGGATAGCAGACATCAGAGTAATCTAGAATTGGGAGTAAAAGAGATTGAACTAGAGCAATTTTAGTGGTGATAGGAAGAAAGTTGCGCAGCCTTTTTAAAGCGCCAGCGGTGGCGTACAATTTGCGACTAGTAACTTGTAGCTGAGGAGCCCAACTTAAGCAATGATCGATTGTCAACCCTAGATTTTTTATAGATGTACTATAGGGAATAGGGACTCCATCAAAATGAATGGATGGAATCGTTGACAAGTCCACCTTTGAGATTAACTGCGAACTACCCACAATCATTACCTGCGTCTTGCTATGATTTATTTTCAGACCAAATTGTCTGCACCATGTTGTGATGCAATTTAAATCAGCATTTATTAGGTCAATGGCTCCAGAAAGCTGGTCAAGGGGGGCTTTAGAGTAGATTTGAAGATCGTCTGCATATAAGTGGTAGGAGGAAGAAAAATTATTTGAGATTGAATTAATAAATATTGCGAAAAGGAGAGGAGATAATACACCGCCTTGTGGAACACCTGCAATTGCATCACACCAGGAAGAGAACTTCTCTTCTAGACGGATCCGTTGCCGGCGCCCAAATAAATAACTATGAAACCAATCGAGTACCGTTGGAGATATGTTAATTGAGCGTAGTATGGCTAGAAGTATGTCAAAGTCAACTGTGTTAAAAGCATTACTAAAATCTAGTAATGTGAGTACAGTTAAGTTTCTGTTGTCCATGGATAAGCGAATGTCATCAGTGATCTTCACGAGATTGCTTACTGTGCTGTGGCCCGGACGAAAACCGGATTGGAAAGGATTTAGTAGGTCATGAGAGGATAAATATTTGCTTATTTGGCTGTGGACTAGGCGCTCAAGAACTTTTGATAGAAATGGGAGAATGGATATAGGACGATATTCAGTAAAAGATTTGGGATTGGGTTTTTTGGGTAAGGGAATAAGTTGTGCATCTTTCCAGATAGTGGGATAAATGCCGTTTGTCATGGAGTTATTAAATATAAGGCAAAGAACAGGAAGGATGATGTCAAGGATAGGCACTATCATATTGCGACTAATTCCATCACCGCCTACAGCATTGGAAGTGATCGATAATAAGCTCTTCTTAACATCACAAGCGGACACTCGATTAAAAACAAAAGGAGAGTAGTCAGGAATCGGTAACGTTGAAAGATAATTAATAGTATTAGATTTTTCAGATACATCAATAGGAAGCACTGAAGAGAAATGGAGATTGAGAGAATCTATGTTTAAGTTGTTAGGGATACTATCTTGAAGAGATTTACCAATTCCAAAAGACCTTAGAAACTGCCAGACTTTTGCTGGATCATCATTATCGACTGATTTATGAATATGAACATAGGTACTCGTCATAAACTTAAAGGTACGGCTGTTACATATTGCGGTTCGGGCTCTTCGGAGATACAACGTGAAATAAGAGAAGAACGTAGGACAGACAAGCGGACATACCGTATGGAACCTAGGCATTGTTGCATTTAAATTCGGTCACGTACTCGTAGAATGTACGGGCAATTTAAATATTATAAATTAAACCGGCAAAAACACTGATCGAATACGTCGGCTAGGTTTTCGAGCATATCAGATGCTCATCATCAGGGGGAGTGCTGTGCTGCGTCTGCGAGCTCCCGGCGAGCATTGCGGAGCGCCGCCCGCGCGGCTCGGTGCGATGCCGGCACCGGCGACAACAGCGGAGGGGGGAGCTGGGTGGGGGTGGAGCGAGTCCCGCGCTGCTGGTGCTAGGTGATGAAGTCCTAGCGTGCCCGGCTGAAGACGGTGGGACTACTTCGTCGTCTGTGTGAGCATCATCATCATCAGCACACGTACCGTGACATACAAAAATGTTTTTGCCGGTTTAATTTATAATATTTAAATATGTGTGAAACTCACGAGAATTTCAGTACGGGCAATTATCAAATTTATTCTCTATTACATTATTGTTGTAGTTAAAATATAACTTCAGGTAAATGACCACCATTTTTTTATACTTACTTGTTAATAAAACAGCTGGTCAAATTAACGGCTGATCAATGAATAATTTGTGGCCAATAGTTAAAATTACAAATTTAACTAATCTGAAGCTAAAAGTTAAGTAAAATAAATCACTTAAAATCAATTACTAAATGTTAGAACAGAATCGTTTCAGTTTATTTATTACACTCCTGTTGTTTCCCATTAAATCAAATTGAGATAAACGTTAATATATAGAGCTATAAAATATATAATGTGGTAATATATTTGCTATTCGTAGTAATACATTTATGTATTTTCGTATATATGCCGTTTAAATGTCTAGTTTTGATAGTTTAAGAATCCGCAATGAGCTTATAATAGAATTTCGGGTGTAATAGCACCTGTGACATTTTGCTATAACATTTTTTGTTGGTATGAATTTTGTTCAAACGACCAGTGATCTAACCTTTTTATATAAATTACATATATAAAACTTTCTTTTATATAGTGATTTTTTTTTCTATTTACTTATGTTATTATAAAGTCGCATGAATATTCGTGTCTCTTATTTTGAAGCAATGATAGCAGAGTGGTAATAGCTAAGTACTGCCATACCACACGTCCATGGTTGAGCTTCACCGCATAGTGGAAGGGCATTTTGCGAATGATCCCTTGGCTAGCTACCATCCTCAAAAAGAAAATCTATCGCCCAGCACCTTACAGTGGGTTCCGGCAGCAGTCCTTGAGAGCCAATAAAATTACAGGAACATGAGACTTAACTTGAGGTGGCGGGTGGAGGAATGTATTTGTTATAGGCAGAACTTACCATCTGGTTGGCCTCGTGTTGGTTTCCTAACAATTCCATAGAAATAAATACAAAAATAGATTAAACTTTCTTCAATTTTGGACTTTAGGAGAGTGAGACATTAAAGTTTGTATTGATGTGGTTAAAGTGCCAAGCACCTAACGGTGTGTTCCGGCAGCATACCTTGAGAGCCAGTGAAATTACAGGCACATGAAACTTAACAACTATGTCTCAAGGTGACGGGCGCAGTGCAATTCGTAACTTGTGAATAAATGCATCTGTTATAGGCAGAGGTTAGTCCGCTTAACATCAGGCTCATCATAGGCCACGAGCTTGTTCCGTTACAACAAAATTAAAAAAAAAGTTGAATAAAAAAAAGTTGAAAAGTAGAGTAAGAGATGATTTAAGAGTGTAGAGATGAGTTAATACTTATCATTGCTTCAAAGTAATAATGAGACACAAATATTTATGCGACTTACTAATAACGTATGCAGTATGCACATAAAATATATTACAAGATTATAAATTTACGAGAGAAAAAATTATAATCATGTGCGGGTTTCGAAGCCGCGTCCATCCACCCTTTTAGCCGGTATGCTCTAACCAATTGAGCATTTAACACATGTTAATGACTTTGAGTTGTGAGTTATTGTTAACTCACAACTAAAGTTTTTGCTCAAGCTTTGCAAAAGCTAAATATACCTACATAAATAAAAAATCTTGATATAGAAAAATAAGTTCAATTAATGTATGTAAATTAAATAAAATAATAATAATGTAATTTAAATAAGAAGATTAGATCAATAATCGTAGCAAACAAAATTCTTTCCAACAAACGTTTAATTAAACGCAAAATGTCACATGTGCTTTCACACGCGATATTCTATAAAAAGCTCATTGCGAAACCATAACCAATCAAAACTAGACAATTTAACGGCAAATATAGGAAAATACATAAACGTATTACTACGAGTAGCAAATATATTAACACATTATATTTTTTTTTTTAGCTCTATATATTACCGTTTATCTCAATTTGATTTAATGGGAAACAACAGGAGTGTTCCGAAGCAGTGATGGCTCAGTGGCATTGGCTATGGACTGCAGTGCAGCAGGTCCATGGTTCGAATCCCGTCGCGGGCTTGAGCTTCACCGCGTGGTGGAAGTACATTTTGCGAATGCCGGCCTGGCTAGCGACGACCCACAAGTAGAAAATCTGTTGCCAAGCCCTAACAGTGTGTTCCGGCAGCAGTTCTTGAGAGCCAGTCAAATTACAGGCACATGAGACCAACTGAACAACTGTACGTCTTTGTGCAATTCGTCGTTGACGAAATGCGTCTGTTATAGGCAGAGGTTAGTCCACTTAACATCAGCTGGGCCTCGGGCTTGTTGCATTGTTTGTTGTAAAGGACATAAAAAAAAAGTCTAATGAGTTAATACTCATCTCTAACTTGTGCTTGCATAGATTGCTTCGGGATTGCTTTTTAAACCATTGAAACGGTATCCAGTGACTTGATTCAAATTTAGCATTTTTCATACTGTGACCATGTGCGAAAATAATCTAAACTCCTTTCATTTCATTTCAACAAATCCCTGAAAACGAGAGAACTCCAAATACCGACAGCTGTAAGTTACCAACTGGTATTTACGGGAAACTCCGATGTAATACTTATTACATTCGAATAAAGTCGAAAACGGGATCACACGTTAACTATCCTGAAAAATGCGTTAACTACGAAAGGTAGTATGTTAAAGTCTCGCTGCTGGTTCAGTTGCGATGCTTAGTACATAGAATTAAAGACGAAGAAGAACTTCATATCTTTTAACACTGATGAAAATCTGCAGAGTTCAGTTGAACTGTATATTTATTCACGCGGTTACCGCTTTTCTTTGCACTTCTTTAAAACTTTGACTTTAGGTTTGAACTAAAGATGGTATGCACTAAATTTATGGATCAAAAAGTTACCTTATGAAGTCTGAATTTATTTTTGGATGAGCAAATAATGCTTTTTCAAATCTCGGATGATTTTGGATGTTTTTTGACCGACTTAAAAGAAGGAGGTACTCAGTTCGGTTGTATTTTTTATGTTTATTACTTTATAACTTTTGACTGGGTGAACCGATTTTGATGATTATTTTTTATTTAAAAGCTGATACTTCCGTGTTGTGCTGTCCTTGTCGTGTGGATCCATATAAATTTTATCAAAATCAGTCCGGCCTTGTGATACACTCCAATAACTGAAAAGTGAATTCCTATCTTGATGATATAGTCATTGACAGTGAATTACAAAGGTCCCGTAAGTAGCAAGGGTGAAAAAAAAACAGATCAATTTTTAGGTGAAAAAAAATTTTACCTTTCTATATTGAACTGGCATCATTGTAGTGCGTATAAGTAATTGTTATGTATAATTCTGAACGTTCCGAATGTATTTATACTCTAATATTAGTTCAAGCAACTGCTTTCAATTTAAGTTATTTTCAACAAACTGGGATTCGTGAAAGACCTCTTCACTGCCAATGTAAACAAATAAGTCCGGTGAAGCCATTTAGAAATTGGAGCATAAGTTTCAGCTAAATTATATCCCAAGTTTCTGGATTTGCAATGTCTGGAATTGTCCGGAATATGCCGGATAGCTAATTATTCAGCAAGGTACTTTCAGGGTGGTTTCGGACTTCCGTTCTCTGTAAATATTTTCTATATAATTTCCGGATGTTACAGAAGAGTGCTTAACTTTTGGTGACATGATGGCGTTATTTATTATCAGTTGACATGGGAATGATAATACCTTATTGTTTCACTACATAAAGCAATTTCATTAGAAAAATAACCTAAAAACTTAAAATCATTGTCGTAGAATGAGCGGTGAAGTCAATTTATTTTTACACGCCTGCCCAAAGACAGGATTGTATGTTTTCAGGGTTCGTGTATGTATGTTTGTGAGTTTTTGTCATAATTTCTAAACGGCTTGACCGATTTTAATGTTTAAGAAATGGTTAGATTTGTCTTGATATAGGAAGGGACACCTGGTACATAAAAAAATAGAAAACAAACTGGCGGATTTTAGACGCCATGTTGTGAGATATTTTTTTCATCAAAATGAAGGGCTTTAAAAACGATTCCATAAATATATATCACTTGCAGTTTTGATTTCAATTGAACGATAAAACGTTTAACAAAAATATATATTATGCAGTCCGGTATTTTGTAAAAAATATCAACAATATAATAGTTATTATTGTAAAATGGACGATTAATGAAACTATTCAATAACAAAATTACCTACATATTTAAAATTTATAAAATTAATACTTATCTTAATAAAGTAATGAAATAAAGGCGCAAATGCATCTACACTATAATAACAAATATTAGGTCCTTACATATGAAATTGGCGTTTTTCGTACTGGCCACTTTAATCACGAATTTCTCCTCTTTGGTAAGGAATTCCAAATTCAAATTTGTACAGCTATAGACTCATGTATTTGTGCTTCGATGATCGTCATTCATTTGTTTTTTTTCTTCTGTTTTTTTCTGTTTGCGTCACTCATTTTACAAAATGGAAAACCTTAAATATCGCATTATTTACGAGTACGAGTTCCGCCGTGGCACTAGTGCTGCGGAAACAACTCGAAGGGTGAATGATGTGTATGGCGGTCGTGTTGCAAAAGAAAACACAGTTCGTTTTTGGTTCCAACGTTTTCGCTTGGAAATTTCGACCTGCAGAACAAGCCCCGTGGACGGCCTGAGACTCAAGTTGATAATGAAGAGTTGAAGGCTATTGTGGAAGCGGATCCATCGCAAACCACGTCCGAGTTAGCTGCAGGCTGCAATGTTAGTGATAAAACTGTTTTAATTCACTTGAAGCAAATTGGGAAGATTAAAAAGCTTGAAAGGTGGGTACCTCACGAATTGACTGAAACAAACCGGCAAACGCGCGTCGACTGCTGCGTTACATTACTAAACCGGCACAATAATGAAGGTATTTTAAACCGAATCATTACCTGTGATGAAAAATGGGTTCTTTACGATAATCGGAAGCGCTCAGCGCAATGGTTAGATCCTGGCCAGCCAGCCAAATCCTGCCCCAAGCGAAAATTAACCCCAAAAAAGTTACTTGTAAGCGTTTGGTGGACTAGTGCCGGTATTGTTCATTACAGTTTTTTCAAATCTGGCCAGACTATTACGGCTGATGTCTATTGTCAGGAATTGCAAACCATGATGGAAAAGCTAGCGGCTAAACAACCTAGGCTGGTCAATCGCTCCACGCCACTGCTGCTTCACGACAACGCTAGACCACACACTGCGCTACAGACGGCTACTAAATTAGAAGAGCTTCAATTGGAAAGTCTAAGACATCCTCCGTACTCCCCGGACCTTGCTCCAACAGATTACCATTTTTTTCGAAATTTGGATAACTTCTTGCAAGGGAAAAAATTCAACTCCGATGGGGCAGTCCAAATCGCCTTCAAAGATTTTATTGATTCCCGTCCGACTGGTTTTTTTAGTAAAGGGATCAATGAACTACCTATGAGATGGCAAAAGTGCATAGAAAATAATGGTTCATACTTTGATTAATTAAATATATTATTTTAAAAAATATTCGACTTTTTGTTCCTCCCATACAAAACGCCAATTTCATATGTAAGGACCTAATATTACTAAAATACCGAAAAATACTGGATGTCTCATCTCTATCGATAAATTTTGTTTAGTTCTCGTCGTCTCTTGGAACTCGTTCATTGAATGGATAAAACTTTGTTTTTATGCGATTTAATAAAGTTTACTATTTTGAAGCAGTGATGGCTCAGTGGCATTGGCTATGGACCGCCGCGCAGCAGGTCCATGGTTCGAATCCCGCCGCGGGCTTGAGCTTCAACTCATGGTGAACCGCAACGGTGTGTTCCGGTAGCTGTCCTTCAGAGCCAGTAATTCTAGGTTAAGCATATTAACACCTTCGACCTCATCATCACTTACTTCAGATTGTGGTCAAAGGCTTACCTATCACCAAAAAAATAAACCTTAAAATCGATTCACACAAAAAGCATCTAATGAATCGATCATAAAAATAATTTAAATTTCGAATATAAGCCGGATAACACATCTCTACAGAAAAACTTTCTTGGAATACGGATCAAGAGCTTACCAACAACTATACTTAGTTAAGTTCTTAGTATACCTTTTATTGAATTAGTAGAACATAAAACGGCTCTGAGCTGAGCTCGTTCATTTAAAAACCTTTTTAGTTGATCGAAAATGCAGTGAAAAGTTGCTAGTTCATTTGTTTGCTGTCGAAAAACGGAATTGTGGCTTCTACGGTCATGATTTTATAATGGTTAAATGCTGTGGATACTATTAGGAGGATTCGTATGGTCTTGTTTCTGGTTAAATCCAGAAATAACTGGACGCTGAATACCGTTTACGGTGTCATGAAACAGCCAATGGGGGAAGTTTTTTGCGCGTTCTTATATTGTTGTTTGGGATCCAAATATCACACCGTATATCGATCCAAATATCGTACCGTGTTATCCGTAGGTTCGCGAGCAGGAATTGAAAGATATTTTTCCCCTGGATAATTAATGACAGTGGCAATTACGTTAATGACATAGCGTTTATTGTGTAAGGTGCAGTTAAGAGGGAAGGGTTCGGTCTTTGTCAGCAAGGTCGCCCCTCGATAGGCGCAGAGGCACGATTAAGTTCGGGCCTACCGCTGCTGGGGCAAGATGGTGAATGCTAATGCGACTCTATCTTACCCCACTTTGGCGAAGGACTGCTCACGGGGGTTTTTAGTGGGTTCAAATCGCACACATCCCCTTCCACCACCCTCGCAGTAGAAGGGCAGTGCAAAGGCATTTCCCCCCATCAGAAAAGAGGGAATACGGCCTGCGAGGAATAGCAAGAAAAAAACACGAAGTCGAAGCTTCGTATTCTCCTGTTGTTCGTCTTCAGAACTGATAAGCCAATCCAATTATTTTAGAGCATTAAAATTTAAAAAAAGAGTATATCTATGCTCCTTTAATTTTCTGTTACGTAAATAACATTCATTTTTTTATAATGTGATTGTGAACACGCACGTGATCCACCTGATGTTAAGCGGTAACCTCTCTACCGATGCATTTTGTTATAAGTGATGAACTGCACTGCGCTTATCACCCTGAGACATATAGCTGTTAAGTCTCGTGAGCGTTAAACTTCATAAATATGTACTCAAAGGCTTTTGGCTTTCCTTTTTCTTCTAGGAAAAATCCTGAAAGCTCAATTTTAGAATAATGTACCGCAAATTTTCCTTTATAGTGTAACGTAACAGAAAATCATTACGTCAATTAATTGTGAAACCATTTTAACCCTTATTCAATATCGTCGCCTCGTAATCAAACTAAACGAAGTTATATTACATTAAATGTTTACTTTATCAACGCTTCAACCCATTGACTACCCTTTTAAGTGTGCCATTCTAGTTTTATGATGTAAATCAGATCGTCCTTATAAACCCTCACTTACAATGTCATCGTTTTACTGTTATAGTTTTTACCCGCTATATTTTTTTACGATCCCATAACGATTTTATATGATTTAGTTTTTATGGTGTTAAATATTGAACGGTTTCAAAAACTTTGTGTTAAAAAGAATGTTTGAAAAGCATTTGTGGCACTAGCGTGGAGTGCTGGTCTAGAGCTCCCCCTCCCCTCGTCCCCCATATCTGGTGAATTCGTTAGAGGTGACGAAGGGAAAATACCAGAACACGGGAGCAGCACCTTCTGACCATCTGCCTCCTACATTGCGATCCACCAAGACGCCTGGGGTTTATGGCAAGCCGCCACATGATGGGGAGGCATTTTTTTTATTGCTGATAAGCTAGTCTTTGACCACTATCTCACCTGATGGTAAAGGTTATTTGGTCGAAGATGTTATTCGGGCTAAACTAGAGTTGCTGGCTATCAAGGACAGCTGCCGGAATACACCGTTAGGTGTTTGGTTTTCGACTAGAAAGTGGTAGCTAGATAGGCGGGCATTCGTGAAATACCCTACCACTATGCTATAACGACTGCTACCCAAAAACAAGAATCGGGACCGACGGTGCTACCCGAAGCACGGAAGCGCTCAGTAGCTACTAGTGGCCACCCATCTAAGTTGTGACCGCAGCGGACATTGCTTAACTTACCTGATCAGTTAAGAACTACTAAGTAAGTTACGCTACGAGCGATTCAATTTTTTCTTCAACGGTGTAACAAAGTCTTCGTTCAATGATGGACTGGGTGGTATCGCTGTTGATGAAATGGCCCATTGGCAGTGGATACTGATGTTCCACAGGTATCTATAACCCTGGGAATAGTTCTGGCTCGAGCTTAAGCATAACAGTTCGTATTCGATAACGAAAGTAACCCTGGCTAGCTACGACCCTCAAGGAAATCTTTCGCCAAGTACATAAATTTCCACTAATTATGGTGCTGAGCCTGGAAGATTGCAAATGGTTAGAAGTTATGGCTGATGATTACCAGACAATTCAGAGACCGTAACGTTCTTAGAACTGATTATCTTTTTGAATGTGGTTATTATCCAGGCGCAGAGTTTTTTTTTATATGCCTGATAGGTTAGCCTTTGATCACTATCTCACCTGATGGTAAGTGATGATTTGGTCGAAGATGTTGTACAGGCTAACCTAGAAGCACTGGCATTCAAGGACAGCTGCCGGAACACACCGTTATGTGCTTGGCGACAGATTTTCTACTTGAGGACTAGCTACCAAGCAAGCCAGGCGGGCATTCGCAAAATGCCCTACCACCATGCAGAAATAGACTATTGCTATTAATGGATGAAAGTCAATCCTACGACAGCGTTCGGACTATATACCCACCACCTGACCATCTGTCATAGTTATAGCCACTAGGCAATGTTATTCGCTTCATGATTTCGTATTATTATTGTATTATTGGCCTTCAGTCAGCAGAACCTCATTTCTCCCATTTCCGTACCAACTAGCGCCAGCGTTGCAAATTATCGCCAAATTTATTACTTTAGGGACCTTTGATGTAATAAATTCGACATAGCGAGTTTATTGAGAAATCGCAGGCAATTGCTCCATTTCCAGCATTAGTAACTCGATCAAGAAGGGAACTTGAAGGTGTTTTGTTAACTTTAGCAATCTCAGATCCTTTATGCGTAACAAGTCAAACGTTTTGCGATGATAGTGAACTGAAAGTGTGTGTAGAATTATTCTGCAATAGTAAGAATCATTTCATTATTGAATTAAATAAATAAAAAATATTTTTTTATAATTCATTAATATTTTTATTTCTTATTTTTAGTTTGACAACGACATCATCGAAGTTTATTTAGTTTATGTTAATGACACTAGCCAAGATCTATTGATATCGAACACTGCTTTTTTTTTCAATGGGATATTTACTGGTTGTCTATACACATTAATAATTACAACTTTCTGGGCTAATTATTTTAAAAATAGTTACAGGATTATTATTACGTGACGTAATATTTTGGCGCCAAAATGTAATTTGAGCTGGTTTCTATTCAAGATTTAAAATACATCCCATTATCGTAAAGTAATGTAATTTTCAAAGTATAGCCAAGAATACTTTCGTTCGTAAACCGTTTGATTTAAAACATTCGGACGTATAGCAGTTTCACAATAAAAGCTTTAATCTTAACAAAATTAATTAAATTGATCTAACAAAAGAAGATCTATTGAAACCGGTTTAAATTATCTACAAATTGACAACAAAAGGAATAGTCAAAGGAATAGCAGGCGTTTGCAAAATTACAATATTATTCTATTCGTAATAAGTTTTGGGAAATGGACTTTTGTCATAAACAAATAGCTTACATACACATCAGGAAAGCAAATTTAATGAATAGATTCAGGCGTTACTTTGCGGATATCCATATTTAATAAAAACGAATATTTTAAAAGTATTTTAAGAAAAACATCAATTTATTATTTTAAAAACACTTTAAAAATGTTTATAAACATTATATATGTGTCACTAGATAATGTATGTGTATTATACATTATCTAGTGATAATTCCTCCTAATTTCCTGTTAAGACGACGTGACGTCACAAACGCCACGCAGCCAAACGGGAAGAGTATTCGAAGTGTTTCGCTTCGCGCTTGTAGAGTCAGGACCTCTTGAGGATGCTTCGTTTAGAAGCGAAGTCAATATACAGGAAAGACAATAGTAGTTTTTACAGTGTTGTTACATACATACAATCACGTCTGTTTTCCCCGAAGGAGTAGGCAGAGGTGTGTAAAAACCCACGTTATGCCACTTGGATTTTGGTCCCATGTAATAGGGGGCGAGCCTATTGTCATTTCCCGGGGCACAGTATTGATACAGTTATAACGGAAACCATAAAGAGAAAATATGCAGATGCAAAACTCTACAGGTCTGATGACGCAACAGGATATATTTAGGGTTCACTCATCCAATCGAGATCCAATAAACATATCGATCCGTAATTAGCTTTATCTGCTCCGTATATTTTTGAACGCATCAAAAGCAAGATCAAAAGAGCCGATCGGCGATCGAGCGAAACATACAGAAATCAATTTAAATTACCTTTTATATGCACGTGTAGGCAAATAATTCGAATTTGGATTTGTAATTATGTTGTTTAATGATTTTGAGTGTTGGGACTGTTTGATGTTCGGGTGTCGAAATCGTGTTGATTGGACGAGCGAAGTGTTTGTTTGACGATGATTTGCGAACGGTAGATACGTTCGAAAGTTTTCTTTTTTTTCTGAAATTTGGCATCGATTTCATTAATCGCTTTTAATGTGGCAACTTAAGAGGTGTATTACGAAAATGCGTGTTAGTAATATGTTCAACGTTGAAATAAGATACATTACCTTTATTTATACGTAGAATTACTGGTTCTCGAGGACAGCGGAATACTCCATTAGGTGCTTGGTGACAGATTTTCTACTTGAGGGTGGTAGCTAGCCAGGCGGCTACCATGCTATAACGAATGCTATCCTAAGACAACGATCGCGACCGACGGCTTATCGTGCCCTCCGAAGCACGGAAGCGCTCAGTAGAACAGCTAAGCAAACTTCGCTACGAGGGCTTCAAAATTAGCAGCATTACCCCGTTGAATTGCAGTGCTTATTCTTTGAGCCAAATAGGTAGGCCCAGCATTTTGAACACGCGTCGCATCGACCAAGCCCTCTGATAAGTTTTGGAAAATACGTCGAGCCTCCGGTCCAAATTGACCCAACGTCTCTACACCAAACGGCAAATATGTAACCCATACCGAGGTTAGCATACTTGCGCCGCCCGAATTGCTCCGCCGAAGTAGCCGCGGCGCCCTCACGTTGGTTTCAGAAAGATGTGACAGCGCTAAAGTGACTACGCATGTAGCGTCCCAAACTAAGGGCCGTCCTGACTTAATAAATTAATAGTTAGCAGTAATTATATGTTAGCAATTATTATTATAATTTGGTTAGCTTGAACCAAATTTTTTACTGCATCATCATCATTATAATAGATTCAGAGTCTTAATTCACATTTTTAATTTCTGACCTAATTCATAATTTCTAAATATATAATAATAACATTTTTTTTAAATATTTTAAGAAAACATCAAATTAATATTTTAATAAAGGTCTTGACTCTACGAGCGCACGATCGAGAAACAAATGTGATAAAAATGGATTTCCGCAAAGTAACGCCTGAATCTATTCATTATTCTAAATATATTATTTTTATATTATTAACATTTGTAATTATATAAAATTAAATACAAATGAATAACCAGATAAGATAAAATAATATGTCAGGTCTCTAAATAATAAATTTACATATTTCATAAATTCACAATAAAGATTTCAAATAATTAAAAAATAAATTTATAATATCTCATACAGTAAACATTCCTAGTCAGTATTGTTAAACGAGGATTCATTGATTTTCATAGTCATAAATTCATTTAAATTGTAGAAAGGGTTGGCTTTGGAAAAATATTTTTACCTTGTCTTAAAAATCTGGCGACGGTAATTTTGATAGTGATGTAGGTAATATGGTCACCTCATACGAAATTGAGATAGAGTTCCAATCCAATTTCACGTTTATTTTATTTAACATCTTCGAACATTGTACTTATAAACAAGGTCAGAGGATATCAGCAAAAAAAATCATGAAAATGTTTTCAAATTATCTTTTAAAGCAGACTACTAAATTTACCTTCGACGTTTACACCCACAAAGTACCTGAAATTTCCAGACGTTGCCGCGTCGTTTTAAAGCAATCAATCGATGTTGAAACCCACTGTCTAACTTCAATCATGCCCGAAACTCACTGTCTAACTTTAATCGTGGTAGAAATCCACTGTCTAACTTATACGAGTGTTCAGTGTACACGAACAAAGCTTCACAATAGTTACCTCAACTTTGGTTATTAATATGTTAGCTGTAATATATAGGCTCTTGTAGTTCTAAACTTTATATGACTGAGTAGTTCAATGCAAATTGTTTTATTGTATAATGGATACTTACATAAATTGAATTTCGAACCATAGGTAACATATTTTCTGCTTGGCTCCAACCAAGTTGTAGATGATGTATTTCGAAATATTCGGGCCGGGACAGCCCCATTTTGAACCCCCTGTCCCGGCGTCCCGCTTTTAACCACCTGTCCCAGCGTCCCGGGCGGCTGGTTTGCATCAGCATTGGGATTGACCTTCCGGTCAAAGTTGAAACGATCCCACCGCACGTATTATGACAAAATTACGTTAGTGAAAAATATACAATATAACTACCTACATATTAAGTAAAACTGGGCAAATGTTGCCATTTAGGTAATATGTATATGTAGCTCTTTTGCATTTAAATAAAATGAACATGTATTCTATTTACATTTAGTCAAGAAAGTATCGGGAATAGATGGTTTGTATAACGTAGCAGTGATGGCTCAGTGGCATTGGCTATGGACTGCCGCGCAGCAGGTCCATGGTTCGAATCCCGCCCAGAGCTTGAGCTTCACCGCATGGTGGAAGGGCATTTTGCGAATGCCCGCCTGGCTAGCGACCACTCTCAAGTAGAAAATCTGTCGCCAAGCAACAGAACACACCAACAGTGTGTTCCGGCAGCAGTCCTTGAGAGCCAGTGAAATTACAGACACATGAGACCTAACAACTGTACGTCTCAGTGTGACGGGCGCAGTGCAATTCGTCGTTGACGAAATGCGTCTGTTATAGGCAGAGGTTAGTACACTTAACATCAGGTGGGGCTCGGAATTGTTCCGTCACAATAACATAAAAAAAAAAGTTCCAATTTTTTTATTTTTTATTTTGTTGTTGTTACATTGGCACAACTGTTTTCCATTTTGGCGCGGGGTTTGAGTTGCATCTGTTATTTATATTAAATACAGTGCTGTTTTATCTAATGTGCATTGCGAATTTCATAATGGACAAAAACATCGAATTGAGTTTGTCTAGCATTTAGCGTCAACAATAGAATTTCGTGGTGTGAGTCACTGAAAATTCACAAAAAAAGCCAAATTTGTAAAAAGTTTTTTTTTTTTTGGATTTTGCACCACGTTAATGCGCTTTCGTACATAACCATCATTGTGAACGAAGTTTTGTCCAAAAACTCTACAAATGCCATTAAGCAACCACCTTATTCACCAAATATGGCTCCACCTGACTTCTTTCTTTTTTCTGAACTGAAATAACCACTTCATGGCACCCGTTTTCATTCGGTAGAAGACAAAGGAGAATTTGCAGCGAGATCTGAACTTAATTCCGCAAAAAGCGTTTAAAAAATGTTTTGACGATTGGATTATTCGTTGGCATAAGAGTATCGTTTCTGAAGGAGCATACTTTGAAGGTGATAAAAGAAATTTGGATGAATAACTAACATTTTGTGTATTATTGTTATTGGTCTTTTCCCGGTACTTTCTTGACAGAGTCGTGTTTTTTTTTGTTTCGGCTTTGGCTTCGTAATTTAGATTATCGATAAAAAAAAACTAATGAAAAAAATCATGCGAAAAGCAAAACAGGCTAAAGTTAGTTTTTACTGTACTGCGTCCCAGTTTGGCTCTTCATTATTATGGTAAGCCTACTCCTAACACTAATATTAACCGTAATTGCTTCTCTTTTAGAATACACACACTCTACAATATAACAGATACAAAAGTGTACTTTGAAGTCTAAAATGTTACAAAAGCTAACGTGAAACTAAACACAATTTTCAAGGGTCTTTACCCAAAACGGTGTGTGAAGGTGCGACCGCATTAAAGTGCAAAACACACAATAGTTGCTGAAATTTTGTAGTGTTGGTGTACAGTTTGAAACAGTAACTAAACTGTTTGTGAAACTACAGTAGCTATGCTGGTCTGTGCGGGCGGGTACAAATGCACATGTTTATTGTTATCTTGTCCATTCTATGTTCTATTCAAGACCGACGGAATCAAATTATTCTTGAAATGGAATCATCAAAATTACAAATATTTGATAGGAAAAAATTAAGTCATGTGCGGGATTCGAACCCACGTCCATCCACCCCTTTAGCCGGAGTATGCTCTAACCAATTGAGCTAACATGACATGACGTCAGAAATCAAATCTTTCCTATCGTTCTTAAACCATCGTATTGGGATGGAGCGACATCTATAGTACAACTTGCGTTGTACTACAAACAAGACCAATTTTGCAATTGGTTTTATACTTGTAAATGATGACACAACCTTATAATTTTAATATTCTTATGGTACGGCTGGCTAAAGGGGTGGATGGACGCAGGTTCGAATCCCGCACATGACTTAAATTTTACCTATCGTATATTTATAATTTTGTAATACGCATAGCAAGCGTTATTGCAAACATAACAATATTAAAATCATCAAAATTGGTTGTTGTTTAAATTTTGGCCTGGTGAAGTTCGAATTTGTGACATTGTGGTCCGCTTGTAAAACCTTATGACATTGAACTGCTTTTGTTGAGAAGTTTAGAAATAATCCTGAATGGATTATTTCTAAACTTCTCAACAAAAGCAGTAATTGTATAGCTTATAGACTAGCCATTGACCGCTATCTTGCCTGAAAATGTCTTCTCACGCCATAACGACTGCCATCCTAAGACAACAACTGGGACTGACTGCTTATCGTACCTCCGAAGCACGGAAGCGCTCAATAGTATTGTCACTAGCGGTCACCCGTCCAAGTCATGACCGCGGCCGACGTTGATTACCTTAGCTGATTGGTTAAGAAAGGCTTAGAAAACTTCACTACGAGCGCCTAAAAAATATCAATGAGTATAATGTGAACATCATGTAAGTTTGTGTATGTTTCCATCAAGAAGGACTTGTTAAACAGAATTATCATCTGATCAATAGGTAAGCGCACCTTCTACTTGTTATTTTTAAAACTAACTAATATAATTTATATTTTAATTACATGTAATTACTAGTAGCATGTTGTGTTAGCCTTTAAGAGATTATACACTAAGCAGTTACACGACTATTTTTCTAGATAATATAGTATGTAAAAATGTAATAATTGTTGCCTGACCAGAAATAAATAAATAAAAATAGGTACCTAGTATTTCTGTCGCAACTTTAGCATTACAATCGGTAGTTTGGGATTTTATTCAAAAGCTCAGTGATAAGCTTAGTTCTTGTTGGTTCGCTTTATGTGAATTGCTAACCATAATTATAGTCCCATATGAAGATAATTCCTCTGAGCTCTCCAACCACTCGATCCTTCATATTTTTTAAATATTTTTATTCAAATCTCACTCTTTACTTGACAATGCTGCGCAACGAAGCAAGAAATGTCGACAATTAGTCCGGTTGCGTAGATTTCTGACGTCACGTCGGCGTTATTCAAATTTCGCGCAGAAATATCATTATAGTTGTCTATTATGCAAGGCTGCCAAGTTTTTATTTGCGAGTACATATTATGAAATCTGTGGAAGCGAATTAAGGATGAGGATGAGGATAAGGAGCTTTGCTCCTGGTTTAATCCTAGAAGATCCTCATTCACCGTCCTCATCTTCCTCATCTGGGAAGAATAGAATCTAGAAGAAATAGAAATATATGATCCTTAGCGTACCGAAGCTTTCAAAGGTACTAGACGCAAGATAACTTTGCTGCCGAGCGCAACACACAATTTTTCACCTCATTCCAGCGAGAAAAATACTATGTGCAAGAAAAACAGCTTACTTAAATAATGTAGTAAATTAGAGTCAAAATATGGCATTAATGTTAAGTAAAATTACTAAAATTATAATATTAAAAGTAAATTTGTTTTTCTGGAACTTTTATAGAGGTTCTATTATCAAAAACGCTTTCCACGCATTTTGAATGATAAACAGCGCCTCTCCGAGCTTGTGAGTTTTTTTCTGTAGGGTAGGCATAACTTTCCTACAATGTACTACGCTTCCGGTTATAAATAATTAGTAACATTAGAGTTAAACTTCTGCCATCGATTACGTTGTGGTGTACATATTCGACAATGCTAATGAAAATCTGCGGTTTCCAAATTGCTAGCCGGTTACGCGCGCGAGTGTACGAATTTCAATGTGTTTATTTAAATACAGGCGCAAACACAATAGTTTAGGAACTCGATGCGGTTACCCAAATCCGGAACTGTTTGGTGTTTGTTCCGTTTAAAACGATTTCGAGTTTAGTTGTATTGAAAAGCTTTTAGTTTTTTATCGTGATGGTTTCTACACAATTAATCATATTGTTACAAACGGGATAAATTCTGTGAATTTTTTATCCTATAAGTTATAATATGAATATTGTTAATAACCTTGAATGTTGCATAAGTTTTCTATACTTATTCTTCTTTCCGAAATTTATAGTTTACTTAAGTACATTTTATCTCGATTATCTTAATTGCGTAAAGCTGATATTCAATTTCTTAACATTAACTATATACGAGTATATTCATAATCAGATGTTATTATATTTCTAAATACCTGTGTATAAATTATCTTCATTCTACGTTTTTTCACATCATTGTATAAATATGTGAAAATAGATTTAGGGCCTGTTTCAGAATGTTCAAGTAAGTTCCGGTTATACTACCCAGAACATAAAATAACTGAATGATAAAAATGACAATTAACATGCATTGCGTTTCAAGCTTTAACCGATGGATAGGCTAAATCGATGACTGTGAAACGCAAAGATAGTGTTTTATTTATAAAATATGTTCTGGGTAGTATAACCGGAAATATAATTTTCTAAATACCTGTACATACATTCTTTTTATTCTGCCTTTTTTCATATCAAAATCTAAAGTAAAGATGTGAAAATAGATTTAGTATATTGTACGGTTCTTGCTACCCCGTGAAACGTAATCATGTGATGAATTTTCAGTAAAGACAGAATCAAGCCCTCTATGAGGCTATGCTTGATGTAAATCAATAATTAATAATTATCTAGATTAAATAAGGTGACCAACTATTTATAAATGCAATTAGTTTCTTCCTGCTCAGATATAATGGCAAATACTAAACAGTCGAAGAAATCAACGCGGAGCTATCTCTTTCTAGTAGGCAAAGCAGTTTTCACTGCGGTTATGTCTGGATTCTACCTAACGCTGTGTTGTAGCCGCCGCTCATAAGAGTCAGCTCCTATTCTACGTTAAGCTTGTTTGCCGCCTTCGACCGCATCATCATTTCATCATCATCAAATCAACCGGAACGTCCAAAGTTGAACAAGGTCTCCCCCGTTGGGGGGTTTACCTTAAATTAACTTTATTTACTTGGAAATATATGGGTATCACAGTAATTACACTAATATAATAAATGCGAAAGTTTGTGAGTGAGTCAGTATGTAACTGATTTTTTTTGTTGCTCCTTCACGCTGAAACAGATGAACCAATTTCGATGAAACTTGAAACATAGTTTTGGTCTTGGATTAACGCAAAATACTTTTTATCATCACAAACTTACATCATGTCTACGCGAGTGAAAACGCAGGGCGTTGCTAGTATTTCGTTTATTATTTGCCTCGGACACCCTCGGAATCTACTTTCTACCCAGTACCTACCTTTTCCTTTCGCGAGCCACTGAAATACCCGAATCGAATCTTTGTTTCGTGTCACTTGGAATATTTCATAAGATTGGAACCTGAAGGTTTTTCATCTCAAGATATCTTTGTATTTTGTCATTGACTAAAAATATTTTCTTTCGAAACAAAACAACAGTTACGAAGTTGTCTTTTGTGTCTGGAACTGTTTTTCAAAATATCATATTATTGGATTTAGACGACTTCAAAAAAAGGATGACGGTATCCAATCGTCGTAATGCGTTTTAATGTATATTCCCCAAACTCGAAGGCGCCTGGATCGATTTGAGAAATTCTTTTTTTAAAGGTTCCGTTTAAATTTTATAGTAATCGGTAGAGTAGTTTTTAAGTTATAGTCAATTAACTGAAGAATGTATTTGCATATCTGGATGATTAAACGGTGATTGCAACCCTTGTAGTCCATAAATAGGTATTTTGGGGAAGTGAATAGTCTTGTGAACAGTATAACCACTAAACAGATTACTGTATCAGCTGGATAGTCCACTGCTGAACACAGCCTCCCCTATTTAGGGGGTATTTGCTATAATCCCCACACTTGGCAGGCTTCGCAGGGTAAGATCGCAGTTCTTTAGAATGCGCTGCTTCCCACCATCTAGTATTTTTCCCTTAGTCGCCTCTTACGACACCCACGGGAAGATACGGGGAGGTGCAATTCTAAACCGGCACCCCACGGGGGAAAAGATTGAATTTAAATATTTCGGATAAAAACCGAAACGGACTTGGAACACAAGCGACTTCTACATGTTAACTCATACTCTTCAATGTTGGAAGTTGATTCCTTATTTCTTCTGAAGTATTTTTGTCTTGACGAATCTTGTGAGCTAGTAACGAAATGTCGAAGATGGGCGCATTTTTAGCAAATCGCTTAATTTTTGTACCAAAACGATAACTAACGAGTAAATCTCCTGCGACAGCTTAATGATGAAATTTTGTGATCGTAACTTTTTACGATATCTCAAGAGTTTTTACAGATATCTGACAGCTTTGAGAATTTAATCTCGTTTATATAATCGTAACTTTTTAACCGATGTCCAAAATAATATGGGGTTCTCAAGTTGACACGTATTGTATATAGACAGACATACCTTTTTACTCGATAATCTATCTTGATGCTACGTTCAGACGCGCGTTTTCAATAGATTTTAAAACAGAATACAAAGAATAGGTTAGGACCATATGCCAATAACATTTGTTGCTATACTCGGTGCCAAATAGCATGGCAATAGATTTCGTATATTTTAGAGTTGTTTATTTGTACCGTTGTGTCCTTGTTGGCCCTGTACCACGAAATTCTAGCGATACGAGTTTAGCAATAGATATTAGTAGCAATAAATATGAGGTTTCGTGGTATAGGGCCTACAAGGACGCAACGGTACAAATAAACAACGCTAAAATACGAAATCTATTGCCATGCTATTTGGCACCAAGTATAGTACACTACTTAAACAATTTTGAACCGATTTCACTTAAGTTTATCAGCCGAGTAATTTGATCTCGACTGGATTCGCGACTTTCGCGAGTCAATTCTTCATGAAGTACAGGTGCTCCCGACCGCGTCCGCGCATCCATTGTTCTGTACAGTGGCGGCAGTACACTACTTGCCTATATGATCAAGAACACATTATTTCATATTTTACAAACTATCTCTCAAAGTGACGGGTGCAGTGCAATTCGTGACTTGTGATGAAATGCATCTGTTATAGGCAGAGATTAGTCCGCTTAATATCAGGTGGGCATCGAGCTTGTTCCGTCACAATAACACAAAAAAACGGCCTCGATTGAATTTAAAAATGTGATTTCCGAACGCACCCTTGAAGAACAATGTCAGATATCCAATGTGTACCACATTCACTTGTCAAACATAGGACATCGTTCCAAAACTGACAGCTCCTCATACTTGAACTCCACTCACCTCAATCAGATTCGAACTGTCAAAAATTGTAAGTACGATGACAGGAATCCCCTTGACACTTGTGACAGTTCTATCCCGTTATTCTAGTCGTGTGTTGGCACGTTTCCATCATTTTCTGACTGTCACGTCCTATCACGTTATGTCACGTCCGATGTCTTTGTTTGGAATCGTGTTGGGGGGTTGGGCGTGTACACGTATTTTTTACTTTTTTCCGTGGTTGGCTTTGTGGTAGGACTTTTGCAGTAGAATCTTGTTGTGCAATGAAAAATGTTATAGACTTTTATGTTTGTTAACGCGGGTGTTTTTGAGCGAGAACAACTGACTATGAGTCAATATGGAGCGATTTGAAGCGCTCGTAGCGAAGTTTGCTTAGCTGTTCTTAACCGGTCAGCAAAGTTAAGCAACGTCGACCGCGGTCATGAGTTGAATGGGTGACCGCTAGTGACATTATTACTGAGCGCTTCCGTGCTTCGGAGGGCACGTAAAGCCGTCGGTCCCGGTTGTCGTCTTAAAATGTCAGTCGTTATAGCATGGTGGTAGGGCATTTTGCGAATGCCCGCCTGACTAGCAAGTAGAAAACCTGTCGCCAAGCACCTAACGGTGTGTTCCGGCAGCTGTCGTTGAGAGCCACTACTTATAGGTTAGCCTGAACAACATTTTCGACCACATCACTTACCATCAGGTTTGATAGTGGTCAAAAGGCGGACCAAGGAGGCGTAAAAAAAACACTTGAAGATCAAACTTTTAAGTTTAAGGCTCGTTTCAGAATGTTCGAGCACTAAACCTTCGGTTAAAGCTTGAAACGCGCTGCATATTAACTATCATTATTATCATTGAGTTATTTTATGTTCTGAGTAGTATAACCGGAACTTACTCGAACATTCTGAAACAGGCCCTAAGCAAAGTTTCTGCATCACCAAATGGAAAAATATTCTTATGCGGAAGTTCCATTTCCCGAAGTAAACACTAAGCAGCAACAAGTGCAATATATTGCCAAGTCGAGCAACAAACTGCATAGTTGCAATCACATCTGCAATATGTAGCCGCGGTCTGCTCATAACGATGAGAAGTTTTAGCTCATTTCAGCGAATGAGATACGACAGAAGTTGTTTCCATTTTAGATGTTGCACTTTGGATATTTCCGTGGATTAGCAAGTTGCTAGTTATAATGTGTTAGAAAAAAGAGATATTTTAAAATCTATTAGATTTTTTTTTATTATTTATTATTTTACACTACAGACTCTGGGTCCGTACTCTCTTTATATGTTCCTTTTCCTTATCAGTTTAATACAGTTTTATAAGTAGTCGTTCTCTCCAATACATCAGTCTTCCTGAAGGGAAGGATGTTAATTTGTTAAATCTTAACACTAAAGTGAGTCCATTTTTTTTATTTGTATACATTTTTATCTAGTTTGTTAGGTGAAAAATTTTAATTAATATAGTATGTATTTTTATTATTCTAAGTTGAAGGGCCGGCCACTGGTTCCGGCGTTACCCTTGATGATTGTAGATGAGCCCTTATGACCCCTTCGTCCCGGTTTTTTATGGCGATTTTAAGGTTGTAGTCACTTATTACTTTTCCATTCGCCACTGTGGCCCGCCTCATGAATCTGCCAATGGCGTCCGAGCTGTCGTCTGTGTAATAAATGCAGCGCTTTGAGTGTCGTGACACTGCTACTACTGCGTGTGATACGCTGTCTCGGAGCTAGATAATGTATTAGAACAGTGAAACTGAAAAATATTAACCATCAAAGGAATGCTATTAAAGATTTTTCCCTACAATCTCTGACAGCTGGAGGTGTGGATGTGCATGCATTATTTTCCTTAGCAAGAATAAAAAAAAAACTATTTTATTTTCCTTTCACAACATCTAACAGTTATTACATTCTTGAAATTCTCGGCCATATCCCTTCTACATGAACAGGATGCTGCTGCATATTGAGCACTAAACAAGTCCAATTATCATCATCTTAACGCCTTTATTGACTGAAAGCTACTAACAAAAGCATTCCCCTAGTTTGTCAAGTATCTGTTGAGAATATAGGAAGAATACACTCTACCCAAAAAACACCGGAAGCTGTTCACAACGCCCGGTAGTCGTGTAACAAACATACAAAAAAAAAAACCACACATGATTTGAGAACCTCTGTAGTTTTTGGTAAAAAAATCTGTACCAAATTTTGTGTCCCTGGAGTTCATCCCTCATATTATCATAACAGCACCGATCCATTACAGCCGGCATGTCGTTCAAGACTTATAATTTTTTTTATGCCTGATAGGTTAGCCTTTGATCACTATCTCACCTGATGGTAAGTGATGATCTGGCCAAAGATGTTGTTCAGGCTTATCTAGAATTACTAGCTCTCAAGGACAGCTGCCGGAATACATCGGAGGGTGGTATCTAGCCAGACGGATATTCACAAAATACAACCGGGACCGACGGCTTAAAATGCCCTCGAAAGCACAAAATGATTAATAGTAATGTCACTAGCGGTCACCCATCCAACTCATGACCGCGGCGAACGTTGCTTAACTTTGCTGATCGGTTAAGAACAGCTAAGTAAACTTCGCTACGAGCGCTTTAATTAAGCTGTGCCCCGTGGTTTCACTCGCATAGATAATAATGAAAAATGATGATGAAAAGTATTCTATGTGTTAATCAAGGACCTAAACTATCTATGTATCGAGTTTCATACAAATCGCTTCAGCCATTTCAGCGTGATTGAGTAACGAACATAATACTATACACACTCATATCTTCACTTAGTCATAAACTTATCGCATTGCTATGTTATCTCTTAAGTTATCCCCTTGAAGGAGACCGCTAACTTAGCCAGTCGTGTCCCCGTCATGTCCTGTTGATTCCGCTAACAGTGTTATCTCCAGGAGTAAGTTTTAACGGTAACCGTTCGCCGTCCGCAGGTGTACTTCTAAGCGTTCACCAAGTAACAACAACTTTGGTAGAAACTGGAGCGGGTGGCGGGGTACTGTTAGTTGTTTACAAAATGATGGATAAGAGTTTAAGTTGTAGTTTGTAGCTTCGATCTCGATTTTAGAGGAAGTTTCTGACAAATCAATATAAGTGCAGTGTGAGGTAGTTAAGACTGCAGTTAGTATAGTTTTGAAGCGCTAGTAGCGAAGTTTGCTTAGCTGTTCCTAACCGATAAGCGGAGTAAAGCAACTTCCGTCGCGATCGTTAGCTGGATGGGTAACCGCTAGTGGCATTACTACTGAGCGCATCCGTGCTTCCGTGGTAGGGCATTTTGCGAATTCCCGCCTGGCTTATACCACCCTTAAGTAGAAAATCTGTCGCCAAGCACCTAACAAACAAAAAAAAACTAAACAAAATGTTTTTCACGTGCAACTTGAATTGTCCTTCTGTGAGCGTTGTAATATGTTTACGAACTTTATTATTAAACCGCACACAATTACCTAAAAAGGACCTTTTATTTGTCTTTGTTAATCTAAAACCTGGCACCGCCATTACCTTTATTCTTAGTGTTGTAATCGTGATGGTCACAGTTTAATTTAAATTACTTTTTAACGAACATACCTCATATTTTCAAATATATACAGACTCGGTAAAGTTAAAATATATATTTCCCAGGCTCACCTGATGTTAAGCGGATTAACCACCGTCTATAACAGATGCATTTCATCACAAGTGACGAATTGCACTGCGCCCGTCACCTTGAGACAAAGTTGTTAAGTCTCACGTGCCTGTAATTTCACTGGCTCTCAAGGACTGCTGGCGGAACACACCGTTAGGTGCTTCCACCATATGGTTAAGCTAAAGCCGGCGGCGGGGATCGAACCAGGGACCTGCGGCACGGCAGTCCATAGCTGTTACCGCTCGCCAATCATCATGGTCTCTTCAATTCTAGGTACACCACACATTAATCTCAACAATCGCATCTCTGCTACATGCACTACTCTGCTCATTCATTCGTCACTTAACTAAATACTACACTGTAACATTCGAGTAACTAATTCAATAAATATGCAAAAAGCAGTAGGTGTATCAAGTTACCAGCAGTAAATAAGCAAAGAAAAAAGATAAATCGGAACACACACACACTTCCATAACATAGAAACACATACACACACATTCACACACCCCACACACCCTCTCACATACACAAGCACACTATTAGTCCTCATTCAGTTTCCTTACTATCATTACCAGACTAATTCACATTATGTTATCTTAGTATATAGCTATTAGTTTATTTACTTATTATAAGTAAGTGATAGTATCCTTGCGCGCGTCACTTCTAATGTTTAAATGTATCATATGGGTCACCAAGATACAGGCCCAGCCAAGTTTGGGGCCCGCTGCCAATTAGAATTTAGAACATAAGTACATAAAGAGTACTTCGGCGGAGCAACTCAAGCGGCGCAAGTATGCTAACCTCGGTATGGGTTACATATTTGAGCCGTTTGGTGTAGAGACGATGGGTTCGTGGGGACCGGGAGCTCATCGTATTTTCCAAAACTTATCAGAGTGCTTGGTCGATGCGACGCGTGATCAAAATGCTGGCACCTATTTGGCTCAAAGAATAGGCATTGCAATTCAACAGGGCAATGCTGCCAGCATGCTGGGCACGCTGCCAACTGGTAGTGGGCTAGAGCATTTGGACTGCCTATGAGTCTGCAATGGCTTATAAGGATCTAAATGTTTTTATTGTAGTAGCTGTAGTGTTGTATATAGTTCGTAGTATTTTGTTAATAAAGGCATACCGCCGGTAAAATAAAAATAAAAAGTACATAATGTTTAAAGTATTTTGTGAAAATGTGTTGTTGTCCCTTAATTTAACTGTATGTACTCTATGTTATATCTATATCTTTTAAATAAATTATTACTTACTTAAATAAAACCATTTACATTAATACGAGTAACAGCGGCCCGCACTTTGAAAATTATTACTAAAGTTGACGTTTAAATGGCTGCAGTTGAATCGTTTCCCTTAATCTAAAAATAAACAATGGTTTGTATTGTGTGCGCGGGTAGAAAAACTTGGCGACGACTGTTCAAAGGTTTGAAATTTAATTAAAAGTTACGTTCCGATTTGTGTTTGTTTCTATATTTAAAATAAACGAAAGACTGAATAGGACTCGAAATGAGGTTAATATCAACTTTGCTTATAGAAGATTCGCGTAAGAATTGTTTAATAGACTATAGAAATATGATTACTATTTAGTAACCGGCTAGGACTCGCGTTATATTTACCGGATATTGCTTCGACCAGTTTCAAACTTATTTGAAGTTCTTCGTCTGGGAGTCACGATCTTTCCCGTATATATAATGCGTAATGCGATCCTCTCGTAAGTACTCATTTTTTATTTTATTTTTTTATATTTTAGGTGCTTTGTCTCTTAGCGACCACACCGCCATTTATCCTCTCGTACTCATCATCTCAAACATACAACCCCAAAAAATAGCAACGAAATTATATACTTCCCACCCCAACCCTTATTTCAGTGAAAAGGGTAAATACAGCACATGATGCATACGAATGGAGTCCATCGGCAAATTTTGAGGTGTATTATTTTGGGAGATATGTAATATTATTTCGCTGGTTCGTGCTTCGTTTCACAATTGGCAGGCATATTTCGTAATTTCGCGGATTGACGGATGTCGGTTCTGTCGATACCTGGATATGTGGATGAATAATTTAAAATAACATATTGATGTGACGGAAAAACACGGTTGAGATGTTAACATGGTACTGTGTGGATGTATATGTGGAGCACATTGGGTGGAAAACTATAGTCATAGTCATCCTTGTACTTTCATTGACTTCAGTCAATGAAAGTACAAGGATGACTTCGAGGGAAGCGCGAGGCATACTTTTTTTAATGTTATTGTGACCGAACAAGCTCGAGGATCACCTGATGTTAAGTGGACTAACCTCTGCCTTACATCTCATTTGCTTGCATTTCATCACAAGTCACGAATTGCATTGCACCCGTCACCTTGAAACAGTTGTTAAGTCTCATGTGCCTGTAATTTCACAAGCTCTCAAGGACTACTGCCGGCCTGTTAGGTGCATGGCGACAGATTTTCTACTTGAGGGTGGTAGCTAGCCAGGCCGGTATTCGCAAAATGCCCTTCCACCATGCGGTGAAGTGGTGAAACGGGGATCGAACCAGGGACCTGCGGCACGGCAGTCCATAGCTATTACCACTCGGCCATCATTGCTAATAAAATTATTAGCCTCTAAAATTATTACTGTTTCTCTACTATATTATGCATTTATTATAGATATAAAACTTCCTCTTGAATTATTCTATCTATTAAAAAAACACATCAAAATCTGTTGCGTAGTTTTAAAGATCTAAGCATACATAGGGACAGACAGTGGGAAGCGACTTTATTTTATACTATGTAGTGAAGTGAAAAGCGATTGAACCCAGGCCTTCGTGACACCATAGCGACGCTTTACGCTACTCTGCCAACGAATCAGTCTTAACTCACGTTTATATAGCGGTAAGGAGTCAGTGGTTCTTTACATTTAATTAACACCAGGTTATTAAAAAGAAAAACAATTTATACTATAGCGTTTGAAAAGTAAAAGAAGCGGAATTAATACAATTAGTAAGTTCAATTAAAGCTCTAAGCTCTATACGGATGCTGAAGCCTGGACGGGTGCTCAGGACAAAGTATCGAAGTTCTTTTAAAATACTTTTCCGACCTACTTAAGTCTTACAAATATAAATAATTTAAAAAGTAAAAAACTCGACTGCAAACAACTTATTTTCGTTAAACGTTTTATCGTTTCATCGAAATTAAAACTGCAAGTTGTATATTTATGGAATCGTTTTTTAAAGCCTTTCATTTTAATACCCCACTCGATGGAGTCGGAAGAAAAAAAAAATTATACCACAATATGGCGTCTAAACTACGCCAGTTGGTTTTTTAATTTTTTTGATGTATCTAGTGACACTTGGGCTATGAAGACAAATCTATCGATAGCTCTTACATTAAAATCGGTTTAACTGTTTAGAAGTTATGGTGGAATAAAGAAACCTAACAAACATACATACATAAACCTTGAAAACATAAGTCTAATATTTTTTTTGGCAGTCGTGTATAAACAGATATTTTATATCCCGCAAGAGCTAGGACACTATTCAATTGTATATTTACCAGATTTTATTTTGTAATAACCTGCTCGTGGCTTATATTGCTATCCCTATATCCATCCTAATAGGTTCTATTGCAATCCCTCCGGAACTACTAGACTTTATGTACATCCGGAAACATATAGTCCAGGGTCTAAGAATATAAAATGGGTCTAAGAATATATAATAATGTAAATGCATCACACCAACAGCCACAACAACCCTCGTGAATAAATGCCTCCCACATTAAGTGGTGTGCCATAATCCACACGCTTGGCAGGCGTCTTGGTAATCGCATTGTAAGATAGTAACTCTTCTGAAGGTGACGGAAAATAACAGAAGATGAGCATCTGCTCATCTTCTGTTATTTTCCGTTCGTAGCCACACGTAGGAAGATATGGGGGAGTGCGATTCTTGCTCGGCACTACACGGAGAGTGTATGTACCTACCGAGCCATTAAAATCTATTTAGCTATTTTGGAATCAGTGACATGAAAAAAGGGCACTAATGTACGTTCGTATATTTAGGCGACTTCCAAAAAAGGGGGAGGTTCTCCATTCTACTGTTTTTTTTTCGTGTTTCACCTCATACTACCGATTTTAATGATATTTTTTATATTCGATAGTTGGCGCTTGTCATGTAGTCCCATTTTAATTTGAGTGAGATCTGACGAGTAGTGTGTGAGTTATCCTTAATAAGTGTGTGTGTGAGTTATACTTTATGTTTGAAGTCGATTGTTTATTATTAAGTTCTTTTTTATTAAATAGTCTGATGATTTTAAAAAACATATTTAGCGATTTAAAAAATCTATTATATTGGCATTTGTGTGTTTCAGATCATCTGCGCAATATTATACTGATACAACACTTTTTACTGGACATGTATCTGCACATGAAAAATATAATAGGAAAAAACAAAACATTCATAATTATAATTAGGCATGTATCTCTCGCAACTCCAAAAACGACGTGGTTAATTACGTCATCAACTTTTCCACACCACCGTCCATCTCAACTCATTTAGTAAAATTCTTTGGTAACCCAATGTTGCTTGAGGCGTCTGAAGTTGAATGAATTCGATTAAGGCGCTCCTTTTGTGGCAAGGCTCCTTTGTGTACAAGTGTCGCCTGTTCCCAAGTTACTGCAACTGTTCTCCGCAACTTGATAAAGCAGCTAACAGTATTGTAACTCGCGTATTTTAGTTAATGAGCTCTAAAGACTAAGCAACGGTAACTCAAGCCTTATTTTGTGTCTATAACCTAATTTCTCCTCAAGGCACTAAAAAGTTTTTTTTTTGTTGTTTTATGAGTCCTACTTGATGTTAAGTGGACTTACCTTTGCATACAACAGATGTATTTCGTCAACGACGAATTACATTGCGCCCACCACAGTGAGACGTACAGTTGTTAGGTCTCATGTGTCTGTTATTTTAAGGATTTCGATTACGGAATTTTTAAGTGAAAAAGCTCTTTTTCTGCAATTATTACCTGTTCCAGAGTTACTTTAATAGTTTATCGCGACTTAGTAACACATTTATTAGGACTGTAGCTATCGTTTTATTTCATTTTAAAAGCAGTTTGTTACGATTTTACTTTACAACTCAAAATAAGGAATTATTCTGTAAAATTGTTCGAGTTCCCTTTAGAATTTATGTCGTACCAAGGCGCAAAATTGGCATGTCTTAGATTGTAGTGTTGTTTTTGTGAAGCGATTACTTTGTGTGGAAATGACACCTCTTCCCGAATTACTATAATTACTACAACTTGTTCACAATAAACTATATAATAAACAGTTGAAGTCTCGCAATTATTATATAGAAACAGCTGGTATAGACATATTATACATACATATTAGACATAGGGTACTTCGTATTTAATGATTTTTTGATACGATTGTTCAATGGAGGGTAGTTAGGAATCATTCTGCCTAGTTCACCTGACAGTCTCAACCGGACCTTTTTTCAGCCGAAGCACACGTAAATTTATCGCGAGTGATAAACCTTCTCTCAACCTCAAGCTCATCATAACTCCTGTGAAAAACCATCTCTCGCCAAAGTGAAGTGCTCATATAATATCTGTGATTATCTAGGGATTATACAGTGCTGTCCCATTGCATGAACTGGAGTTAAGCTGAACATGATGGGATGGCTTATGTAGTTCTATCTTTCGCATTGAGCTTTCGAAGGTTGTATTAATTTCTTTGTTAGAATTGCAGTCCTTTGCCAAATCATCAGGAAAACGCTTCGTGGATTGACTGTGGAGCGTACAGTAAGCATACATACTATACTAGCTCGCATATTTTAGTGAGCACTAAAGACTACTATCGTGAATCACGACTTACCTATGTTACCGGCACGGTTACCTAATATCACCTCAAAGCGCTCGGAGTGGGATGAGTTTGTTATAGTACCACCAACTTAACTGTGCAGTTCTCGATGGCGCTACTGGTCAAGGAAATCAACTACAAACTGTCACAATTTGAGGGAAAGTTTTAGTTCTTTTTTATGCCACCTGAACAGATAAGTTGGTGGGACTATAAGACTAAGCGTTTCTTTCACTACAAGTGTCGCCTGTTCCCCAGTTACTGTGACTATTCGACGCGACTTTCAACAATGCATACGGTACATAGATACCTAGATTGGCGCTATTGTAAATACAGCGAACGCTAGATTCGCAATCTGTTTTGAACAGTCGCTAAATATTTTTAATTTTAATTCAATGTTTATATAGCCATCTTTTCAATACTTTCGGCACTGTGTTTCTATTGGAAACCTATCATGAGACCGAGTTTACTACGTTAAAAATTCTGCGTGGGGAACTGGCTCCTACATTCGGCCCAGCTTACCACTACTAAGACCAACATGTGTGAACTGGGCCGCGGCCCGAAGGCCAGTTTCCCCCTAAGTCAAATAGTCTAGCTTACTGATTTTGCTATTGACTTTGGTTCCTCAAATCACAACTTACTTTGTAAAATTGTTCGGTAACCTAATGTAGTCAGGTCCACAAAGCCGAACGAATTCGATTAAGGTGCTATTTGTGTAGATATCCCATTGTGTACAAGTGTAGCCACCTCACGAGAGCTACAGCTGTTAGCTACACAGACAGAACTAAAACTTCTTATATTGTAATTAAGGGATGGTAGCTTATACATTGTCTACGGAGAATTAATTAAAGTAGTCTAAAATACGATTGTGCTAAGACGTGCGCTTTTCTTGTGATATAACCTACATTTACTAATGTCAACCACTTCATAGCTTACCAACAGATGAAATGTTGGTCAAATGCTCACATGTTAGCTGTAAAAAAATAGTAATACATACTAAGTTCCACCCGCTTGGGATCCTGTTATCAAATTATTTAAATCCCATGGCTGACACAAATCTGCAAGACATCTGGACACTGGGAGTGAATATTGCAAGAATAGGGAACGTTATGATCGATTTAAAATTTCTGACGGTAGTACAAATAATTTCTTACATTTGATATATAAAATCAATTAGTCACCCCCGCACGATCACTGCAAAGTGTTTGAAACGTCGCGGACAAAAATAATTATAAATATACGAGATATAAACCGTTTAAAGTTGTTTAATTACCATGTGTAAAAATTGCGAATACCTAAGATAACATTAATAATACATTTTATTAATTAATATAATTCTCTAAAGGTCTAACTTAGTATGTTATAATACGAATAAATGAATATGAATAACCTCTCTTTTTCATTCTATTAAAAATATTTCTCTTCATTGTTCCTGTTTGAACTGCTATCAAGTTAAAGGTAAGTAAAAGTAAAATATAAAAAAGTTTTTTTTAAAGATATTCTCCGTAAAATGTCGCTCTTTATAGCTAAAACTATAAATCCTTAAAAATCTCGTAGCTTGCTCGCACTAAATAATTAAGAGACGGAATCTCGCACCAACCACAGATTAAATTACAGTCAATGATCCCAGCCGTTTAACGACGTCTTACTTAAGAGAACCTACTAGGTAGGGTTGGAACACGCATTGCACGTTTTTGTTCATAAAAAGATCTGCGTTGACGATACTAGCTATCGTTCACATATAATAATTTTATACTGCAATGCCTCGGTAACAACTGAAAAATTATGATAAAATGAATTATAGAATTAAAGTCAAAATCATTTATTCAATTAAGGCGTCTGCGAAACTTATGAAGACCATTTACAAAAATTGTCATTGTGTTGTTATATTGGTCCACGGTCAGCAAAAACAAAACCGCTGCAGGAAAAACGAGCAAGAAACTTTTAGGGCCATTATTTTTAAACATCTTTTACCAACTTGTTACAAAAATAAAAAAAACCGGCCATGTGCGAGTGGGACTCGCGCACGATGGGTTCCGTACCATTTTCTCGCTTTCATTATTATTATTTTTAGCAAATAAACGGCAAAACCCTCTTTTATTGTATGAAAGGCCCCTTAATTTTTTATTTTTATTAATTATATTTAAAAAGAACATAAAACTAAATATTCTGTGAATAGTTAAAGCGTCTACCTGCCACCGTTATTAGTATCGAGCAAGAAACGGTAAAAAAATCAAGTTTGTTGTATGGAATCCCCCTTAAATATTTATTTTATTTTCTTTTTAGTATTTGTTGTTATAACGGCAATAGAAATACATTATCTGTCATAATTTCAACTGTCTAGCTATCACCGTTCTTGAGATACAGCCTGGTGACAGACGGACGGACAGCGAAGTCTAATAATAGGGTCCCGTTTTTACCCTTTGGGTACTGAACCCTAATTATTAGATGGTAGCTTATCAGAGGTGAATTGTCCAAACATTGATGTCATTCAGATAATCATATACTGTACGCTTCCTTAATCATTATTTTTCTTACGGGCAAACTTTAATTCTCCCTCACTCAGAGATAATCACCTTTGCGTCAAATTGGAACTTGAAAAGTTAACTGCATCTGTACTGTATCAACCGGAAAGTCCACTGCTGAACACAGCCTCCCCCAATATCAAGGGATTGCCATAATCCCCACGCTTGGCAGGCGGCTTGGGGATTACAGTGTGAGATATCAATCCTCAGAAATGCTGCCCACCTTCTACTTTAGTCGCCTTTTACGACAACACGGGTTGAGATGGGGGGTGACGTTCTAGCCCGGCACCCCACGGGGGCTCTATTAATTAAGAAATCTAATCTATAACAATTTAAATTCATATTGATAGTCCAGATTTGCTAAATATATAATTTAAGTTTTGTACATGGAGTATTATTGAGACCAGGAATGCATTGGGGTAGTGCATTCTAGTGGAGCAAGAGATTTTTAAAATCTGTCGCCATGCATCTTATGGTGTGTTTCAGCAGCTTTAAGAGCCAGTAATTTTTTGGTTAAACCTGTTAACACCATCAATCACATAATCACTTACCATAGACGTGAAATTGTGGTAAAAAAATAACCTTTCGGCAATAAATAAATCGATGATAATAAATTGCTTCAAAACCTTTTGACTTATTGAAAATAGACACAAAGAACTAGTTTCATCAAATTCAATAGCTGTAATAAAACGTAACCCCCCGTGGGGTGCCGGGTTAGAAAAGCACTTCCCCATATCTTCCGTAGGTGTCCTAAAAGGCGACTGAAGAAAAAATACTGGAAGGTGGGCAGCAGCGCCTTCTAAAGAACTGCGATCTTACACTGCGATTCCCAAGACGCCTTCCAAGCGTTGGGTTTATGGCCAATACCCCCTATATAGGGGAGACTGTGTTCAGCAGTGGACTATCCGGCTGATATAGTTCAGTACAATTATACGTATATATGTCAATACAATAGTTCAACATCATCAATGGCTGGAAAGATGTCTACTGCTAAACAAAAACCAGTAAATGGCTATTTGCATACATCGCGTCCATGAATAACTTCTGATCAATTCACAACTCCCCCAGACGAATAACCGCCAAGTAAGCGCTGACCATCCGAGCGATACAACGCTCTATATTGGAAATGCTGAAACGTATGACATGCGACAGGGTACCAATGTTTCTCGATTTAAAAATGGTATTAACATTTTGAGTATGCTTCTTTTGACAAAATTTACGAATATGCTACGTAGGGCCTTGGCGGTTAGAATTAACACGTTGATTCGTAGATTTTCCCGTTGTAGTGACAAAACTAAGATCACTATGTTAAAGGCATACTACCTGAGTTGAAAAAAGTGCCCTATTTGTGTATGACTGATATTATAAATTAAGCTATGTTTCTTACAAACGCATTCATGAGCCTAAATGTCCAGGAGTCTCCACTGAAGCTAGGTTTATAGTGATAGCGGCCATCTTGAACTTGCCATTTTGGATTTTAGCAGGTGACATTCGACAATACTTTCAATTTTCTTTGGCATTATCATGGTAACAATATATATATGCAGGCATTACTTAGCGGATATCCATAATTAATAACTAAAAATATATATAAATAAAAAAGTTAAGAATATATTAAGTACTTACAGGAAATTATTATATCAGTAAAGCATTTAAAAAAATTATCTTGTAATAATTCCGGCTAAAATGTTTCTGCTAAGCCGACGTGACGTTATAATTACCACGATTTCTTTTTGGTATTGCGCCCGAACAGTAGAGACTTCCTGATAATGCTTGGTGTATAAGCTAAACGCGTCAAATATTCTTCCGGTTAGCTTAGGTGGCGTTTATGACGTCATTTCGGCTTAGTAGGAAAATGGGGCAGAATTTTTGCTACATATATTTACTATATTTTCTAAATAGTTTTCTGTACAAGTAACAATCTAAGTTCTATATATTCTATGTTCATAAAATATGTTTGTTTTTTTTTATTGTTGAACTTAAACATAATACCTATGTCGATCGTGACACGCAGAAAAGCTTGACCTTTTCAAAATAAGGTAATTTTAATATATTATTTAATAATCAAGGCACAATAGTAGGGCTCACTGTCGGTCAGTAATTCAATACACTTTGATTTACGATATGGAAAGCGATTTCTCTTCGTTATGTCCGAGGCATTTTTCGGTAGGTACCCCGATACATGACTCGTCGTTCCAGAGTTAAGATTGATGAGACTGGACGAGGCATGGATCATGTTTTTACAACACGTTAGACAGCCAGATGGGCTGGTGTATGATTCTTGAAAATGAGAGTTTTTTGCTTATTTGATGTAATACTTTATACTAAATTAGATGATTCATCGTCTGCCGTGGCAGTAAAATATTCTATGATAAAAATAAAACTAAATATTATTGCAAGCACTATCGAGTTTTAAGCGAATATCACATTTAGGACACCAAATGTCTCACCTCGAGCTAGTACCGAACCCGTGTTCCCCGATTATACGGCAACCGGTGCGTAAAAATGCAGGTTAGACATCCGCGCGAGTTAAAAAATTTCGTGCTCTCAGAATTTGTAAAAATGTTTTCTTTTTGTCTCTTACTTACTTTCACGTGATGGAAAAAAATAACAAAAATATTTTGATTGTGCGCTCGAAAAGTCCTCCTGAGGATGTTTAATATAGTAGTGAAGCGCGTCGAAAATTCTTCTGGTTTGGCTACGTGGCGTTTATAAAGTCATGCCGGCTTAATAGTAAAATTAGGTGGAATTGTCACTAAACATATTTATGTCGTTTTCTAATAATTATATTAATTTAATGTTTTATTAATTTTTTTTAAATATATTTTTTACTATTTTATATCTTCCGGTCTCTAATTTCGATGGTTATAAATTGTTTCTGAAATATTTTCTGTCTGACAAAAAAGTCTCTGTACCACAGTTGTTTGAAAACGTTAAAGTCTTACGATAAAATTCTTAGCCGTCCCGGCGATAGACTTAAAGTGGAATTCCAAAGTTCACGACTTAATTTTGCGACATGAAAGCCAGAAAGAATTTGAAACTTGTGTTGGCGATGGCGAACAATGTTAAATCTACTTAATATAACACTAAAACTGACTACCGAAAAATCATGAAATTATGCACTAATTAAATTTGTATGCGATTATATAACATACTTCTAAGATTAGGTTTTTGGAAATTGATCCCTTAAGGTGACTAAAAAGAGGGTGAAAGTTTGTATGAAAGTTTGCGATCTTCTAAAATAGAAATATGGAAATTCTGTTTATAAATAAAATCCAGATACGGTTTTAAAAATTTATCCAGTATTGGGAGTTAAAACAAAAGAGGGCAGGGCAGGTTCCCCACATATTTATTTGAGAAAAGTGTACATTTTGCTTGAGATATCAAGTTGAGATATTACGATGGCAGTCAAAAAGCAGTAAAATATAAATAAAAACTGTATAGGTAGTCTACTTCTACACTGTAGTGTGTTCGATAAATTATAAGTTTCCATATCATTAATGGATCATAATTCAAACCTTGTAAATACTGATGATCTTAACCTACATGAAATATAAAAACTACTGGAACGCTTCTTATTATCCGGCTTAATATCGGAAATGTGCGCGATTTAATAAAGTTCCTAAAGATGCTCACAATGCTCACAAAAAGGAAATTCAAGTTGCACGTGACAAATATTTTAATTAAGAAAACGAACTACACAGTTTGTGGTTATTTAAACGACAAAAATGCAAGGACGATTCCACCTCTGCCAAGCATTACCTGTACTTACGTAATATAAACAAATATTGTCAAAATTTTATAGTCTATTTTGTAACACTTTGTTAAAAGACGTTCATAATAATGGCCCCGAGTTTCTTGCACCCTCATCTCGCAGTGGCTCTGTAACTATTTTATGAACGTGGCAGCAAAATTAATTTACAATAAAAAAATTAAATGACTTTAATATATAGATTAACGGTAGCTGTAAGGGTTTCCTCTTTAATATCTGGAAATTATTTAAGATGCCTCACATGATGAATTTCGGAATTAACAAAATATTCTTGCACTTTTGTAGGTATTTCAGAGCCAATACAGTGGTCACATTGAAGCATTGTTTGTAGAGCGTCGTGTTTCTTTGCACAAGCTGTGGAAGTGCCCGTGGAAGTGTTTTATTACGTGGCATCTGTCAACATTGTTGTTTGTAGGCTTGAAAGATTTAACAATAAGAATATATTTTGGTGTTATTTTTTATTCCTGATAGGTTAGCCTTTGACCACTATCTCACCTGATGTAAGTGATGATGTGGTCGAAGATGTTGTTCAGACTAACCTAGAAGTACTGGCTCTCAAGGACAGCTGCCGGAACACACCGTTAGGTCTTTGGCGACAGATTTTCACTTGAGGGTGGTGGCTACCACCCTCCATGCTATAATGCTATAACGTATGCCATCGTAAGATAACAAGCGGGACGAACGGCTTAACGTGCCCTCCTAAGCACGGAAACGCTCAATAGTAATGTCACTAGCGGTCACCCACACTGAGAAAAACGACTTAAAGGCTTTAATCAAATTTGACCTTTTACCGTTGAATTGTAACTACGTAAGATGAATTCACAACTCTTAAGATGATTTTCACCAATCATTAAAAATGTACCATGTTTTATAATAAACACAACCGTCAAAAACGCCTTCCGTAAAGTATTTTCAGAATTGAACTTGTTATACGATAATAATTGCAGTATTGACCATAAAATATACCTTACTTTTACGGCGGTTTATATACGGTGATTATCACTATAACGTACGACTTAATCAGCCTCATCGAAAAGTCAATATTTAAGAAAGACCACAAAATACACCTTAAATGAAGACGAAAAGAAACATTCGCCTTCACTTCCTTGACCTCGTTTAACGCCTTCTAGTTGGAAGGCGTTTTTGTACGTATTAACGTTTGGTCGGTTTTTTGCCTTATACCATATAAATTGGCCGTCATTAGGGCGCTTTTGACTTTAGATTTTTCTCAGTGCATCCTACTCATGACCGCGGGCGACGTTGCTTAACTTTGCTGATCGGTTAAGAACAGCTAAGTAAACTTCGCTACGAGCGCTTCAAAATTAATTTGGATAAGATTACATATAAAGATGTATAGATAATATATGGATATTTGTATCATCAGTTTAAATAGTGATCAAAGGAAAACAATTAAAAATTATCAATCTTGACGGAACTCAATATATGTTCATACTTACATATCTCAAAGTTATGTTGTAATTATTTTGCATTTGTGGGTATGCAAGCCTATTGTTTTTCTCTAATATCATATTAGGATACTAACCAGATAGGCGTAGGGTGCCGGAAGATTTGCTTAGCCGTTCTTAATCGATCAGCTAAGTTAAGCAACGTCTGTCGCTGTCAACTTGGATGGGTGACCGCTATTGACATTACTACTGAGCGCTTCCATGCTTCGGAGGGCACGTAAAGCCGTCGGTTCCTGTTGTGGTCTTAGGATGGCAGTTGTTATAGAATGGTGGTAGGGCATTTTGCGATTGATCGTCTGGCTAGCTACCATCCGCAAGTAGAAAATTTGTCCCCAAGCACCGAACGGTTGCTTGGCAGCTGTCCTTGGAGCCAGTAGTTCTAGATTAGCCTAAACAAACATCTTCGACCACATCGTCCCTTTCCTCCAAGTGAGATAGTGGTATCAGCTAATAAAAAAAACAACGTATTAAACTAAGATAGATCATTTAATCAAATCATGGCAATCAGTGACAACCAAACCGCAACCGGTGTGAACTCTCTAAACATTTCAATCTCCAGGGATGGCTGTCTCCACCAAACCGTAACAAGGATGCCTATCAGCCATCTACGGTACCCGGTTTTGTATTGAGTTATAATAAATACATTATATTTTAGCACCCCGATTGAAGAAGGCTTCATTATGGACAATTTCGGAAAGTACTACCACACTTCCAGGCAATTCTTTATTTTGTAGTAGATCATATATATAAGGAAAAGTTAAACGTCAAGTAAACCACTACGTGATAAACGTGTCATAAACTGACATTCTACCAACACGATTTCAGCAACACAAACACATCAGAATCAATAAAAACACAATGAAAACGTCAAAAATGTGTACCCAAGAGGTAAAATTGTTTACTTCTAAAGGAAATAGACCAGCAGGTAACGAAGAAAAACATGCTCTGTAGAAAAATATTATTTTGATGGGATACCATCAACGAGCCTTTAAAAATGGCATGAATGTTTGGCTCCAACTACAAAAAATATCAAATAATGTTTAATTATGTAAAAGGAATAACTTTGAGTCTTAAAAAGAACACGATTAAATTTGTTAGAATTTATCATATTATATGTTCAAAAAATTCATGCATTTTAATTTTTACATTCATAATATATGCATGTTTACACTATTTACTCTGTCCGCAGGAATATAGACCAGGCACTGACATAGAAAGACTAGACAAGTAGTTTAACTTCATAGGGCGGAACTAAACGCGGCTTGTACGCGCGATCCAGTGTGCATGCTACGAGTATGGCAAGCGTACTTCAACAGCATGCACTCTGAGTGTGCCGATTTATTTAAAGAGAATATTATTATTAACGATCATAACAGTTGAATCTTTAGGTGGCTACGTATTTGTTCGCTATAGTATACTTATACATATTTCATCCTACCTATAAAACTTAAGAATATGGACAACCTGGGTATCCTAACTAAAGAAGGTAATTAAATTCTTCCTTCCAAATGGGCTTCCTGTAATTTTATGGCTTATTACGGTACTGACTATGATAAAGGAGTAGAATTGTGGTTTGCCCCCATGCTTTGCGGAAGGCTTGCAGTATCGCTGCCTTTTTTTCTAGAAAGTTTTATCATTTGTATCAAATTTCAGCAGCAAATATGAAAATACTCCTCCGTTTCCGTTCGGATCAAATGTTTTTTAGAACATATCCGTACAAAACACATCACGGCTTTCGATCGTGGAAATCGTTTTCCGAAACAATTACGTATCTAATGAATGTCTATCAAACACTGAAAACGTACAAGGAATCTTTGGCAAAATACGATGATGGTACGATTTCCTGCCTTATTGGTTGATAATAAAGTTTATTTTTGTTTGCAAGAACGATATGACGTGTAATACAATACAAGGTAAAACTCAGTACGTTAGATTAGTTACTAATTCGACACTTGGTGTAATTTTTTGTTTACCAGATCTTTTCCGACAAGAGTTGTCTTGCCAAAAGACTACCACAAGTTACACTGTGTGTACACAGCAGGTAGCAGTGTCTTCGTCTAGTAGAATTATTATTTTCAAATATTAGTATTGTTCAAAACAAAACTTCTCTTTCGGTTAAACAAAAAAATAAAGTTTTTCATAATTAAAGTGAATAGATTCAGGCGTCCCATTGCGGAAATCCATAATTGGCAATAACTATTATTTATTATTATGGATCAATGGTCAATTATGGATTATACTAACTATTTTATTAATTATCATTTTCAAATATTAGTTTTGTACAAAACAAAACGTCTCTTTCGGTTACATAAAAATTAGGATATTCAATTTGATCATTAATAGATTCAGGCGTCCCATTACGGGAATCCATAATTAACTAGATTTTGTTATTTTTAAAAAATATTAAGAAATCATTGAATTAAAAATTTTGAAAAACATGTTTAATTACACCTAATGTTAAGCCGCCCAATTTTCTTCCTAAGCCGACGTTCCTCCTCCAGATCCCCACGAAGCCTAGCCGGAGTACGTTTCGCGTTTTGACTTATACAAGAAGCATCATCAAGAGGTCTTGACTCTTCGAGCGCAAGATCTAGAATGAATACAATTCGATATGCGCTTAGCCTACGCTAGTCTTATGAATCATGTTTAGCTGGACAATTATGGCTGGATCTTATGTTCTGTTTTTATTCTTACATATAAACATTTATTTGCACAGTGGTAGATACGAATACAACACAAAGCAGACTCAATTTCCGTTCTGCGTATTTATAAATATATATTTACCGTATTGCTTCTATACACAGGTCGAGGAGTTTTTTTTTATTATTGCCAGTAAATAATCAATAGCGTTAATACCCACGCCCTGCACTTATATTTCCTGTGCTTATATAGACTCACTAATAAACTTAACGCAGATACAAGAACGAAGAACATAAAACCCAAAACCGTCAAAGTCATTATTGTCATCACACAAATATGCGCTCCGGTCAGGATTCGAACCTGAGACCCAAAGCTTTGTAAGTAGGTAGAGCCGAACCAACTCGGTGCCGTGTTGTTTGTTGTTTTGACCTTTTATATTTACAACTTTTTATGGTTTACTTTTTTAATGCTATTGTTAAGGATCATGCATGAAGCTCACGTGGTGTTCAGCGGTAACCTCTCCCCATAACAGATGCAGTTCGTCACAAGTGGCGATTGCACTGCGCACATCACCTTGACACATAAGGTAGTTAAGTCTCATGTTCCTGTAATTTCACCTGCACCCATAGGTATACTTCAAGCCGGAACACAGTACTGCGAACATTACTGCTTGGCGGTGGAAAGGCAGTACTTCCCCGAAAAATAAGCGATGCTAAATTGTATTACAAAATTACAAATTTACGAGAGAAAAAAATAATAATATATATATGTGCGGGATTCGAACCCGCGTCCATCCACCCCTTTAGCCGGGGTATGCTCTAACAAATTGAGCTAACATGACCCAATGACTCATAACTCTAATTTGTGCTCTCGTTTTTCAACCATCATATCGGGATGATGATCTCGTAAATTTGTAATTTTGTAATGTATTTCGCTAAGTAGGCGTTATTGCAAACATAACAGTATTAAAACGATCCTAAATTTATTAATTCTTATTACTTATTCCTTTGAGGAATTTGGGGGTACAATTCCCACATTTTCGCTTGCACTACAACATTTTGTTCAGTTTTCAGAGATAGCTATAGATCCGTGACATACAGCCGGACCCTGCTTTTTAAATACAGAACCCCGGAAAATCTGGTACCATTAATAATCTCCTATGTTGTTGCCACGTTACCGGAGTTTAAGTCATAAAACAGGAAATGCAACATAATAAAATATCATATAATGTATTTGAATACTTACCTTTAAATATGTTATAAATAAAACAGATAGTTAATAGACCAAATTGAAAACAAATAAACTTTTCTTTTGAACAGTCAATATTTGTTATTTTCATATTGATTGAGTACTTAATAAATACTAAGGAATATTAAATCCTTGCGATTGAAAAAACGAGTCTTAGTTTAATTTTAAAACCAAGCATTGAATAATTTCTAAAATATTTATTTCTTACTTCTGTGAGTGTGTCTAGCCAAAAAGTGTCAGTATTTATTTCCGTAGACCGGGACCGGTCTACGGAAATAAATTATCTTATATATTAAACTAATTAATTACGATACACGAGGAATGAAATAAACACGTAAATGTAGACGGCGTTTGTTCTTTATATCAAAACATTGCACGGGTCATCCCCCATTTATACAGCTTTACGTATTTCATTAGTGCACGGACATAGGATGTCTGTCTGTCATATTATTTATATATAAACTACCTTGATGTGATATACGAGTGGGTGTAAATAACGTAACATTTTTCATTTTACTATTCCTAGTAGAAGGACAAGTTATGTATCAAGTAGTGCACCATGAATCTAATAAAAAAAATTTACACTTTAGAGTTAAACACTGAATATTCTATTGAAACACCCAAGAAATTCTATTTTACAAATGTTTTGTAAAATGCATTATTTGGTTACAAGAGTTCCAGTATCTACAATACATAGGAATATGTTTTGTTTTAAAACATTTTTTTAAAGAAGTAAAGGCAATTAGATCTCTGGTGCCTTGGATGACCTCGTGCGACGGTGATCACTTACCACACTGAGAACAACGACTTTGGAGCTTAAATCAAATTTGACCTTTTACCGTTGAATTATAACTACGCAAGGTGAATTCACAACTCTTAAGATGATTTTCACCACGCAAAGCGAAATCAATAAAAATTTACCATGTTTTATAATAAACACAACCGTCAAAAAACGCCTTTCGTAAAGTATTTTTAGAATTGAACTTGTTATACGATAATAATTGCAGTATTGACCATAAAATATACCTTACTTTTACGGCGGTTTATATACGGTGATTATCACTATGACGTACGACTTAATCAGCCTCATCGAAAAGTCAATATTTAAGAAAGACCACAAAATACACCTTAAATGAAGACGAAAAGATACATTCGCCTTCACTGACCTCGTTTAACGTCTTCTAGCTGGAAGGCGTTTTTGTACGTATTTACGTTTGGTCGGTTTTTTGCCATCATACCATATAAATTGGCCGTCATTAGGGCGCATTTGACTTTACATTTTTCTCAGTGCATCAGATGAGCCGCCTGCCCGTTTGCCATACTTTAAAATAAATATATTGTATCATAATATATTCATTGTTTTAAGGCATTGACTCAAATCATAACCACAGTAAATCTTTTGATGATACAGTCAGCTATTCTTTTTTAAATAATTCATTATTTATATATATATATATATATATATATATATATATATATATATATATATATATATAAATGCCTGTAAGTAAAATCGCAGACAAAAACCAGCACAGATAAATAAATTCAAACAGTTTCGCTTCAAACGCCAGTATCTGGAAATAAATCATTGAGAGCAAATAGCCCACCACTAAATGATCCATAAAATCTCTTTGAGGCCGTCAGACGTCTTAATGACTTGAGGTATTACTAAAAATAATCACTATCACTATGATTAGACATGGTTACCATGGATTTATACGAAAATATACCTATTCTAGGAAATTTGAGGGAAAATATCGTGGTAAAATAAATGGAATACATAATTTTATTACAGGAAAATCGTGAGTCTTACGTAGAACACTGGATTCTCTTTTGCTAATTTTATCGGAGCAACCTTTTATTAAAGTACTTTTTGAAGACAGTAAAATATGTTCGCTTTCTTAAAATATCTTGTAGACACAAAACATATACTCAGCTGCTTATCAATTGTGATTCTTGTCTTCTGTTCAGTGTCTTTTAGACCAATATATTCTATATATGATATTGCCGCGGCAATAGAATATATATGTACTAAAATGTAGAACTTGAACTCCGCCAGGGTGTCATAGATGACAACCGAAAATTAATTTATATTTATCAATTTGACATACATTTGGGTCTCCTATATCATTGACCGCGACTTTGTCCGCGTGAGGTTATTTTTTATTTCTTCTGTTTATGTAATGATGTGGTCCTAGATGTGTGTGATCTGGAATGGAGCATAAAAACAGCTTTCGGATCAGATCGATAGGTGCTTGGTGAAAGATGTTCTTCAAGGTGGTTTCTTGGCTAAACAGGTATTACAAACCAACACCAAGTGATAAAGCTCTTCCTCACCTCGGTTGGATGCGCATCGTGAATCTCCTGAATGGTTGTATATATTGTTGTATGGTACTCCCTCGGCATCTTACTGCCCATTTTTCTACCCTAAATCAAATGTGTTTAGTCGTTTTTACATTATTGAGTAACAGACATCCACAGCACACAGTTCTTATATAATAAATATAAGGACATAGAGGAATATTAACTATAGTTTTTTAAAGTGCTGCACTTTGTTTAAAAAGAAGTAAAAAAATCTTGGCTAAAATATTAAAACATTAATGTAAATACACGTAAATATTTGAAAAACTTTGTACCTGTTGATATCAGTTAGACACGCGAATTTTTAAAGCGAATTTCGCCCATATTACGTCTATGGACAGATAAAAATATTGTCTGTAATCAGATTTTATTACCGACCGAGCGACAACAGTGTAAAGTCCAACAGGTAAACCTCTGCAACTTTTCAACTGCCGTGCTACAACAGCTTGACACAGTGCATAAAGCACCAGTAAGGAAACTTCATTCCTTCAGATCTGATTTCAATAAATATTTTTTTTATGATAATACTTTTCTAGCTCTTCGATAAGGCACGCGAGCTTTAAGATAATACTTAATATATAACTTCGATTACTGGATAGAAAATTCATTTTAAGCAGTCTTTATTTTATAACTGTACTGTACTGTATCAGCCAGATTGTCCATCGCTTAACACAGCCTCCCCTATGAATTATTGTCCCCGTTCTGAAGGAGCTAAGGGCGAGGTTCGTCCAATAGTTGCCTAATTACGGTTGATACAGTGACCTACACCCATCGAGAAACTAACTACTTTCTCGAAGCCTACACCATAAAATCAATTACTTTACAGTAACTAAACTCTCACGCTAAGACAATAACACCATATAATCCACTGAGCGGACTAGTTTGTGGATAACAGGTAATTATTTAATAATAACAAATAAAAATTAGGCGGAATTGTCACTAGATATATATCATTTTTATAAAGATTTTTTAAGTGTTTTATTAAATAATTAATTAAATGTTTTCTTAAAATACTATTAAAATATTTGTTATTATTAAATGTTTCTTAAAATACTTTTAAAATATTTGTTATTATTAAAAATGGATTTCCTCAAAGTAACGCCTGAATCTATTCATTATATTAGGTAATTATTTTGTTAAGGTTCATATTTATATCATCTTATGGTATGGAAAATTGTAGTCTTTCTACTACATTTTAATTTCACTGTGGTCTCTATTGAACCGCCGCCGCGTCGATAAATAGCGAAGCTAGCTTAAAAATGTATTACGCTATCGAGACCGTTTTAATACGATGTTTTAGGGAAAAATACTGTAGGTGAATTTTATTACATCGATAAACTAACTATACAACACTTGGATGTTTCGTTTTCTTTAATAAAAGAGTAAAAAGCAAGTATGGGAAAATTACCGGAAGGTTGGAAGCACCGCCTTCTGAATTACTGACAACTCAATTGTGATCCCCAATACGACTGCTAAGCGTGGGGATTATGGCAAAACCCCGCAATGGGGGAGCCGTCTGCTTGTTTGCCAACCCAAGACATAAAAAAAAAAAAAAACATCACTTTGAAAACTATCGCGAGTTTTATCTACACCTATTAACTTATTAGGAACCGGCTAGGACCCGCGTTATATTTACCAGAAACTAGCTGGTTCCTAATAAGTTAATAGGTGTAGATAAAACTCGCGATATATTTCAAAGGGATGTTTTTTTTTTTATGTAATGGGTTGGCAAACAAGCAGACGGCCCACCTGATGGTAAGCGGTTACCGTCGCCTATGGACATTTGCAACACCAGGGGCGTCACCAATGCGTTGCCGACCCTGTAAGACTCTTTTAACACCTTTTTTGAAGAAATCCATACTGTAGCCCTGCGGAAAAATGCTAGATGGAAGATCATTCCACATTTTGCAAAAATGCGGTAAGAAGGAGCGCATAAATCGAGCTGTGTGAGACTTCCAGGACTCGATTATGTGTGGATGAGCTTTTAACCGGTAACGCGAGGAACGATGATAGAATCGCGATGCCGGTATAAGCTCAAACAGCTCTTGGGAGCATTCCCCGTTATAGAGCCTGTAGAGTATACAGAGTGAACCGATGTCTCTACGGAGGCTCAGTGGCTCAAGGCGGTCAGAGAACTCGGGGTCGTCGACAATTCTTACCGCTCGACGCTGAATAGCATCGAGAGACTGGAGTTGGTACTTTGGTGCGCCATTCCAGAGGTGAGAGCAGTACTCCATGTGAGGGCAAACTTGTGCTTTATAAAGCAGAAGTCGCTGGCTCGACGTGAAGTACCGCTTTGCCTTATTAAGCACACCAAGTTTCTTGGAAGCCAATCCAGCCTTACTCGCGATGTGACAGCGGAACTGGACATCTTTAGAAATGTCGACGCCAAGAACTCCAATACTCTCTGCGATTTCTAGGTGAACACCCTGAAATTGCGGAGCGATGATGAAGGGGGTCTTTTTCGCGGTGAAAACGCATGCCTGAGTTTTTTTGGGGTTGAATTGGACAAGGTTCTGCTGTGTCCCCAATGCGAGACGAGTTCCAATGAACCCTCAACTTCAGACACAAGACCAGTTCTGCTTCCTTCTACTTCGACGCGAGGGGCATTAGCATGGCCAGAATATTGCGCATCGCCCGTGCTATCATCTGCATAGCAATGCATGTTACAGATTTGTAGCATGTCATTGATATGCAGAATAAATAGCGTAGGCGATAACACTGATCCCAGAGGGACGCCAGCATTAATCGGCATGGGATCGGAGCAAGCTCCGTCGACAACGACACGAATGCTCCGTCCAGATAAAAAATGGTGACCCAAGTGCAGAACCCCTCGGTAAGACCGTAGGATAGTAACTTCGAAAGAAGTGCCCTACGCCAGACCCGATCGAAAGCCTTAGCAATATCCAAGCTGACAGCTAAAGCTTCTCCTCTACTCTCGACTGCATCAGCCAACGAATCAAAGGTGAGTGAGGTAAACCAGAAGATCACCAGCCGATCTGCCTCGACGGAAACCGTATTGACGGTCACTGATCAGTTGGTGATCCAAAAAAGATAAAAGATAAAAAAAAAGATGATGATTACTTGTAGACAATACAGCTACCAATTACATTTCCAAAGATATAACCCATCCCATTTAAGGTCGGACTTACAAACAGACGGATGTACAGACGGACAGACGAAGCGAGGCTTAGTAATAAGGTCCCGTCTTCTATAAGAGAACCTAACCTAAACTAAATAATAAATCAGAAGCCTTATATTCAATAGGAGACGTGTCTATGCGTGCCTTCAGAGAAATGATGCTTCGTTCTCCTCGAAGTTTTTTTTTTTAATTGCAAAAGAGTATAAACCAGCTATTATCGATCGCCGTCGCCCACGGACATCCGCAACACCAGAGGTATAACAAAGGATGCGATGCCGGCCTAAAGAAATATACTCAAAGGCTGGATAGGTATATTTAATAACTTTAATATAAACCCTACCATTATTATTCTGAACGTACCTTTGATTTTCTTTACCAGAATAGAAGTTATTAAAATTCCTTTCTCAATGTGATTTTAAGTAAAATCCAAAAACAAAACTCACGTCCTTTCAAGGTAAGTTTCGAGGCTTAGCGGATTTTGCGATATACCGCCCTAAGCTGGATGAATAAATGTTAAATTTGGAACGTGATTTTTATTTTTAATTCATTCTGAATTCAAACCGACCAGGCGGCGTGATTTAACCTGTCATGGCGACTAGGGTTGCAACGTTGGTGACGTGACGTCTGAAAGGATTAAGGGATGAGTGTAGAGGGTACGAGTTTGCTTTGGATAAACGCTTTGTTTTATTTCTCGCCCTTTTAAAATTCTGAACGAATGGTGCGAAAAGAAAATAATATTTCAATGTTTTAGCTATACTTACTTGAGTATTTTAAACATCAGCCAAAATTTTATAAAAAGGAAACGTACATTTTAGGCGGTATCTCTTTATAACCGTTGCCGTTGGGGCAAAGGGGAAGAGAGTTGTTATAAGTTTGAAGCCTTTGTCTTTCTCTATGTGTAATTCAGTCTCGTGGAATTGTAACTCCCAAACGGCTATGCTTACCAAGTTATACAATATCCAGCCGAGATATTGTATAAATTAGCTAAAATGGGTTTAAATAAGATATATATTATGTCATTTGTGTAGTCATTATATATATATATTTGTGTTATTCGGACGGAGCAAGCTTGAGGCCCACCTGATGTTAAGCGGACTAACCTCTGCCTATAACATATGCATTTCGTTACAAGTCACGTGTTGCACTGCTCCCGTCACCTTGAGATATAGTCTCATATGCCTGTAACTTCACTGGCACTCAAGGACTGCTGCCGGAACACACCGTTAGGTGCTTGGTGACAGATTTTCTACTTGAGGGTGGTCGCTAGCCAGGCAGGCATTCGCAAAATGCCCTTCCACCATGCTCAAGCCCGCGGCGGGATTCGAACCATGGACCTGCTGCACGGCAGTCCATAGCCAATGCCACTGAGCCATCACTGCTTCAAAATGTCTGTACATAAAAGTTATTTGATATATTTATCAGGTCTTAAGCTTACCTTGGTAGTACTTTACGGTTTTTGTAGTTGTTCTTACAGGACGTTGTAAAGTTCAATGACAAAAGTCCTTGAAAATATTAAAAATGATGTTTTACTCAATAAGAACCATTAATGCAATGCTTCCTAATAATATTTCAAGAAAATCTAGATGGTTATGGCAGAAACAGCATGAAAGTAGAATAAATGCAGTGGAGATGAGAGCATTCAGAAGCATGATTGAAGTCAAACGCTGTGACAGGATAAGGAATAGTGTGATAAGGGAACGATGTGGTGTGAATCAGGATGTAGTGACAAAAATCGAGAAAGGTATGTTAACATGGTTTGGACATGTGAAGAGAATGAATGCAATGAGGATGACTAATCAGGTATACATGGGACAAGTGAACGGAAGTGTTGGCAGGGGAAGACCTAGACGAAATCAGATTGAAGACGTTCTGAAAAAAGGCCAGGTCAGGAGTACCTTAAACCGACGCTTATGTGTGAAAGGATTGATGCGTGTGGATGAAGCAAAAGAAATATGTAAGGATCGTAAGCAGAAATCTGTAGTCCCTGCCTATCCCAACGGGAAAGAGGCATGATTTTATGAATGTTTGTGTATAAATCTAGATAGTCTGATTTAATACAATACAATGTATTGATAAGCCGTTCATACCTTTAATAAACAAGTAAAGGGATTCTCAGATAACCCTTATGTCAGATCACCCTAAACAGGTGTGATCTGGTGGTCAAGGTATTCTGGAAAGGCTGATATCGGCTAATTCTTATTGTTTTATAATGGGTTCTTGAATATATATTTTTTCTCCGATTAACAAATATGTTCCCAACGTGGTACAATGTTAACAAATTCCAAGCCATCGAAGCTGTCGGCACAAGAATTACGAAAATCGAGGATAAAAACGAAGGTAATTGAATGCCATCATTATTATCCATCTATTATGAATCGTTTCAACTCAATTGCCTGTCGCCTTCTATTTGACTAGCTTTTTTCTCAACCTCTTACGTCCTATACTCTTACAAATTGCGTTATATTTGACTAGCCTAGCTATATCTACCGACGAGCAGTAAGTGTTCCCTTTACTGTGTTCCAGTTTGAACGGGTTTGAAATTACTTGCTAATGAGACATAACAAGTTTTTGTATCAGGGTGATGGGCGCAGTGCGTCATAAGTGACGAAGTGCATTTGAGAGGAGTTAGAGTGCATCTAGAGGTTGCTGCTTAACATCAGGTAGGCTTTGAGCTCATTTCGTCACAATCCCGTATAAAAATTACAATAATTCTATTGGTATAAGTAAAAAAAATAATTCACCTATATTCTGAAAATAGAAGGATATGGAACAGATATTTTTATGGTATAAAAGTTACAATAATTCTATTGGTATAAGTAGACAAAATAAATCACATTTATTCTGAAAATAGAAGGATGCGGAAAAGATTTTTGAACCGGAAACTGTATTGCTTGTTTAACTAGTTACCAGTATCAATTGATTCTTTTCATCTCAAATATAATATTCCCGTATCTCTCACCCAGAATCACGCCTGAACGATCAGTAAACTGAATAACCTTTAACTGATACAGTCCCCATTTCGTTCAATACAGTTTACAAAATAAACAGACACAAAAAGAAATACCCTTGCCGAGTAGTAAACAGTATTACGCGGTTCATGTCACATCAAAGAAATATAGTTTTAGTATACCTACATATTCAGTCAGTATGGGATCTAGTCACAAATAAGGTCAAGTAGTAAAAATACAATGCGTTGTTCAATATTATGGTTTTTTCAATATTATTATAGTATATATTGTATAACATAGCTTTATACTGAATCGTCATAATATAATTAGGTATACCTCTTAGTTGATTTGAATTTCATAAACTCTAGTCTAGTAGTAATTTAGTTGTGCTCGATTTACTGAAACTTATCTAAGGCATCTTATTTTAGTAATTAATGCGATATAATTTCTCCTGTCTAGCATTATTGTTGGTATAGGACAAAAGTTGTTGCAGTCAGATCACAATGAAGATATACTTATATTAAAAAAAATGCGTTCGTCTTCTGATACTGCAAAATTTCTAAATATTGTAAAGCAAGCATGGCCATAATAATTAAGCTAAGAGTATTTCTGACAGAACGATACTGACTTCAAATATTTTTTTAACATCTTCTAATATTAGGTAGAGGACAATTAGGTTCTTTTTGAAATAACTACCTGTAAGAAAAGCAGTATTCTGAGCTTTAAGCTCCATTGAGAGACTATTGCAATTCAAACGTGATATATGTAATTAGGTGTTGTTCTAATTTAGTGTATTTGTACTATATTTTACAACGATTAAAGACTGGTAATGGTTAGAAATCTCTGCATTTTGGTTCTTGTGCAAGATAAAATACCATAAAGATTTAAAAAAAAACTGGGGTTCACTGGAATGGTAACTTTCTAAAATATTGATAAAGATATTTTTTATTAAAGTAACACTTTAGTCCAAGTTAGAGAGATTGCTTACTGCTGCTGACTTATATTGTTGTCGATTTCACTTGAATGTACCCATTGGATTGAAATGCTACTGTTACTCATTCTGTGTAAATACTCAGTGTGACTTCACATAAAAATAGTGGAGGCTTTCAGAAATGTTTGAATAGGGTCCCAAGTAATCTTGGTTTAATATCTTAAAAGGAATGGACGCGCTCTTTAAACAAATAGATTTTGTGATTGAAATAATATGAAATATCCTTTCAAGCTGCGCTCTCAGGCGATTACGGATTAGTTCATTTTTAGTTTATAGTTTCGTCTGATAAGAACTTGCTTTTTATAACCTTTATAAATACATAGCTTGGCATTATCATTATCATTTTTAAGTATATCGCAACTGTGAAAAATCATCATGTAGAGAAATTTGCTGTAGGAGAATATCTGCTAGAGTCCAGACATGGTTTTTTGATAAATGTTTAAATGACCATCATAATATGTCAATTTATTTTGAAAAATAATTATTCTAACCACACTTTTTCTTTGTTTCAGGTAATAGTTCTACATAGATCTACATAAATTAAGACAAGTACTGTATATTTTTAAGTTTTATACTTAAGACCTGTGGAATCGAGCGTGTTATTTAAACAAACACCAAGCTTACGAATTTTGCTAGTTGAGTCATGAAAACTTATATAATTAAGACCGATTCGCAGATTTAAAATAAAAAAATACCTGCTTACATTTTGATATTGTGCAAGTTGTTTATATAAATGAGGGATTAGCTTTTGACCATAATCTCGTCTCCCTTACTGGTCAAGCATAATATACAGGCTGAAATTTAAATAAGAAACATTGAAAATAACAAAAAAATATATCAAAAAACTGATTTCAACCAGAAAATACTCTAAAACAAAAAATGCACTAAAAAATAAATGCAGTTTTCATTTCATTACACATCGACAAGTGAAAATTGAAACATCATCGATGTTACTAGTCGAAGCCAATTAATTATCTTTATTATTTATTAATAAAATGGGATAACATGACAAGCACCAGCTTTCGCATGTAAAAAACTCATCAAAATGGACTTGCACTTAGCCGTTTTTTTAATATCTACCAATGCATATATTTTACTGCTTTTTAAACCGTCTACAACAAAAGGAGGAGGTACTTGATTCTGTATTTTTTTTTGTCACTTCGTAATTTTTTACAGGATGTAAATAGTAAAAAAAATATATAAAGTAAAAAAACGGCTAAGTGCAAGTCGGACTCGCACACCGAGGGTTCTGTACTAACCTGTAGGTATATAAGTAAAAGTTATGGTATTTTCATTGCTTTAATTCATAACATTTTTAAATTATTAAAATATTTTTATTATATGATGTTACTAAAAATATATGCTAATCGCAATTTTTCCTTTATCTGTGTTATAAGACGTTTCTTCGTATCAAATTTCAAGATTCTTAATTCAGTAAAGTACCCTGTAGGTTTTGATTCCCGTGCGATTGTCGAAAATTTGCGACATACGAGTAAACGGCTGTATCTTGATTGTGTTGGCTTCGAAGTTTGATTTTTTTACAGCTCCAAGGAACAGTAGACCGGAGTATTTTATATGAATTTTAGTTTGATACTTCCACTTGTTCCTGTGAAAAAGGGTCTTGACAGACTGACGGACTACAAAATGATCATATAAGGGTTCCGTTTTTTTCCTTTTGAGATACGGAACCCTAAAAAAATGTTCAACGAAAGGTTGTTTACAAATTTCTAGTCATTAGGTTCTACGGCTTTTTGTAAATATTAAGAGTAATAAATTAAACATACTTATAATCTAAGATCAGCCAATAAATCCTATCAACAGATGCTGAGTTATTGGTGTTCGGGTGTTTTATGCTTCACTATTTTACGTGTTTTTTAAGCACAAAAAAATATATAGCGAAATAAGATTTATGCTGACTAAAAAAAGAAGTATTGATACTCTATTGGAGTTTAATGAATATGAATCGGAGTTATACAAGAGCTACAATCAGCTTATTAAAAATTTGCTTATCATAAAGAGCCAGTAATTCTAGATTAGTCTAAACAACATCTTCAACCACATCATCACTTACCATCAGGTGAAATAGTGGTCAAAGGCATAAATATATATATATATATATATCATAATCCTTCATGCACCGTACGCGTGGATGGTTATCATATTTTATAGGTAATAAGTAATAATTTAACAAAAGGCAAGCCACCCTCTTTATTATAACAAAGGAAGCCATGTACTAAAGCGTTTCATGGCACTGTCCTATTTCAAAAAGAGGAAAATATCATCTCCTTACACTGACTGACAGTTAATCTGTACCCCGACCTAGATACGAGGCCAAATACTGACAGAGTGTGGGTTTCTGACGGTTTCTTTTGGAGCGAAATAAGACGAGGAGAACGTGGTAGCTTTGACTGCAAAGTATACCTCACCTAAATTCGCATTCAATAATCAAGTGTGTAGATTATTTCAAGTACGGATTTGCTATGGTCTGGGCTACATTCTATATTGACATAATAACTATAATTAAGCTTTTATTAAAAAACTTGATTATGTATTCAAACATAAACATTTAAAAAATTTAATCTTCATGAATATTTATTTAAGTTGCCTATACATTTGCTTTGGGTATAACGTGAAATCTTTTCAATAATCGATCGTCTTCTACTTTTTAATTTTCCTTTTTTTCTATGAACCATTCTTCCTTTTTACTTCTTCTTTTAGCCCTTCTTCTTCTTCTTTCTGTTCTTATCCAACTCTGAGAAGGGGCCCATTTTCTAAACCTGACTCTACTACTATATCCTTGCACATTATTTATCTACAATACCATAAAACTAAAAACTATTCAATCTATTTCGATGATTTAGTTTCAAGAAGAGTAGTAGTATATCGGAGAATAAACTGGTATACCTTGTGTCCAAATTTGGCAAGTCATTACTAAATTTAGATTTGGATTGGCTTTACAAGTGCTTGACAAAGTCAAATCTCCGCAAGCGATGTCGCGTAATGTAGCATCAGCATCTTATTCTAGAATAAATATTGTGTATTTTGTTAAATAATACTTTTTTTTTAATTCTACTGACTGACCTAAAATTCGAGAATGTGTGAGTCAGGGAGCTTAGTAATTAACTTCTGATGCTTACTTAATCAGTACAGTATAAAACAAAAACAAAAAATGTAATCGTCGCGAATTCAATTCAATTAATTGGTACATAGCTGGTGACCGAATATTGGACCGATGATATCGCGATATATCAATAGATGCAAATTCTTAAAAGCTATTCATTGTGGCGTTTGATGAGGAAGTACCTAAGTTCAATTATAGATGTCTTCAAGCTGATGATTATGATCTTCCCCACTCTAGTTTGTTTATGCGGTTAGATATACAAATTATCATATCAATTATGATTTTACATATAAAAACAAACCGTAAAGACGGTGTTCCAGACTTCGATATAGGGTTGTTTTTATAACAGGTAATAAAAACAAACATTGAAATTCTCTCAACGCGCGTACCTACTTTTACGTTTCAAACCATGTCTCGGCAGCGAAGCGTCTTTACGCATATTTTTTTGTATGAACTAACCAGTGTCGACTGGTTTCTATCATTGACTACTATTGGTTTACGATTAAATCGAGCTTTGAGAACAAATATCGAATAGTAAAAGCAGATTCACTGCTATTTTTCAAATTTTACGATAGACTTTATGCTAGTTTTAACCCCCGACGTCGCCAAAATACATTATGGTGTCACTGAACTGTAATAAAAAGAAACACAAAGCGCGGTGTACAAAAAATAATCTTACAGTTAGTGTAAAACTATACGGTTCTAGAAATTTTACACATATTTAAAGATTATTTTCTTTGCACACTTCGCTTTGCCTTTCAACTGCGTAGATAATGCGTAACAAAAAGTGATCATGACGCAAATTATGTATCCAGGACCTAAACAATCTATATTCCAAATTTTATCCAAATCGGGTTTGCCATCGTAACTCGCTGACAAAGTTTCGCATTTATAATATTAGTGTGATTATATATTGAACATAATACCTTAACGTCTTTATAGACTCAAAATGGTAGGCGTTTGTGAATAAACACCCACGTTTCGCAGACATATTTTAATCTCATGTAATATGAGAAGTGCCTGTTTCCTCTTACCGGCTCTGACTGTTATTTTCTGACAAAGACATTTGTGTTTATTTGACTTGTTTTACCTGGGAAGAAATCCAGGATCTCGCGATACCAAACGGCGTTGTTACACGAGCGTACTAATAAAACAGTCGTTATTATAAAAAATCTATAAAATTATCTATATTCAGTCGAGAACAAATAGTAAACAAGCGGCTCAATGGACCAGTGACGTCACACAATGATCGCTCAATGCTCCATATAATTTTAAAAAACTTTTTTCTCTACGTTTGAGTTGGACGAGGCCCAGCTAGTATTTTTTTTATCCCACGAGCAAATCACGCATAGGAAACGTGGATGGGTTTTATCACGTGAAACAACGTATTGATGACGTAGTACGTACGTACGCTGTATAGATAGGAACAACATTTGATGAATTCGTTACGGCGTTTCTGAAATACTTGAGTCTTTGATGTCTGTGCGTGGATATCTTTATGGATGTCGGATCTAGACTTTAAGGAGAATTTAAATGCAGATGCTTTCTTAGAATAAGTTTTCTTGCGTTAAATTTTGGCCTTCTACATAGTTTTATGTGTTTCAACATATACGTGAAACAGGCGCATTCCTAAAAAGTTGACAAAGTGCCGAATATTTCTCATTCTATTTATATCCACTGACTATCTTCTAAATCTATCTACATACGTCTATTCTTATACGCTATCCTCCTTATAAGTTTACAGACGACTTGTAAAAGTCTAAAAATAACAGTGAACTCCAAGCCATGAAGAACTGCTGAAACCAGGCATACAAGTAGCATATTTTCGCCAAATTCGTGCACGAAAAATTTACGACTATTTATGCCATCATATAACATCAACATTCAAATTATGTGAAAGAACATGAAAGATCTCTAAATATTATATATTCTGGTTTTATAAAGCTAAGCTTAATTTTTTGTGATATTATAAAGCTAAATAACGCATAATCTTATATATTTATATAAAACTAGCTGTACCTGCGACTTCGTTCGCGATTGCCGACCTGCAAACTAACTATTCACATTTGAGCACTGTTTATCGTGTATTAAGCAACGCTGTGGTCTGCGGTGAAGCACTCCTAGTAAAGCATAGTTCAGAAAGGAGCTTTTTACTTTGGGTTTGTAAACTCCCGGGTTGTATTTTTCAGAAGACAGTAGTTAAGTATCCTTCGCGGTTTGCTTCCATTGCTCAGTCTCCAAAATGTATCCGGCAAAAGATAGATAGTTTAAAAAACTGATCGTGATGTTCCAATTTTAGATTTTTATCTTAGCAAGCTGGCAAATCTAAATAAGGATGCCAAGCTTCCCGTTGGGAGCCGAGCTGCCCATGAGGTGCTGGGCTGCCCGTGGGGTGCCAGGCTACCCGTCGGATGCCGGGATGCCCATGGGGTGCCGGGCTGCCCATGGGGTGCCGGACTGCCCGTGGGGCTCCGAGCTCACTCGTCACTATTCTAACAAAAAAAGAATGATTAAAGTCGGACTACGCGTTAATAAATGTCAACTAAGTGTACATTTTGACTTTCATCCCCTTTCCCGAGGGAACCGTGCTGAATTTCTGGATAAAAAGTATACAATAACCTTCTTCGTAGTATGAACTCAAATCGTATTAAGTTTCATTGAATTCCATTCAGTAGTTTTGGAGTGATGCGCGGCCGGGATACAGACAGACAGACAGAAATAAAAGAAAATAAAGTTTTGGCATCAGTGACAGCTACAGAATGCTCTCAATTTATTTTTTTCAATATATCTGCCATGTACAGAATTGGGTTTGTTACAGTTTTATTATAAGTATAGATTTATAAACAGAATTCAGTAGAATGCAAAATACTGAATCTTTTCATAACGATTTAATATATTCATATTGAATTTGAACTCGTATGAATGAAAATATATTTATGATTTTCTAATTCTGACCCGTCCTGTGTCGCTACGTCTGTCACAAAACGAGACAATTGGTCATTTTCCTATCTATTGTTTAGTTTTTCTATTAAAATGTCCTAAATGACGGTTTGTTCTCACAATACATGGACACTAACAGTATGGATTTCGCGGGATATAGTGAAAGTTAAAGATTCGTTTTTGTCTACTTCAAATAGGCGAACATTTTGCGCTTCATCTGTTTGCATCGTTGTTGGATTACATGTAGACATTATTTAAAACTGAAGCTTGATATTTACACCAATTTAGATCTTTAGTGCTTTTACGTTTTTGAATTGTTTATTTAAACATTTGAAAAGCGCTGTAGATTTTAGCTTAGCTGTGACAAGAGTAGAAAAGTTAAGGCCATATTGTAAAATAAATTCAACTTTATTTGGGTCGGTACTTTAGAGTATAGCCGGACTTTTTCGGCCATAGTATAAACAGAAAAGCTATGTTCAAATTTTTTATATATAGTCACATAGTCCACATTGTGTGTGTCCACATTGTATATAGCCCGTATACGATAGTTTGTATAGATTTTTATGTTTTATTATAACAATTTCTTAATATTATAGATAGCCACTTCAGGTATTTTTATGAGAGTGAGTATAATAATAATAACTCAAGGTGGACTGCATCAAAAACGTAGCAAGCAATATGCGGCGATTGTTTTGAATTTGAATGATTGAAGTATGAATAATATATGAGGAAAGTGGCAAACTGTGAAATAAGGTGGTAATGTGATCTAAGAGGATGTTTTCGTCTCATGGTAACTAGCTGGATAAGCCATTTCACGATGTGGTGAAGCTCAAGCAAACTATGGACATCATGCGTGGCAATTGAAATGTATTCCATGGCACAAGGCCATCATTGTTACCAAAAACGTCATTGTTACCAAATACATTTTCAGATTTATTGCTGCCATCAAACGATATAAAATAAAATGCGATATAAAATATAACTACGATATATAACATACGAAGTAAAGACATCAGATACCCCGTATCTAGTTTTCTACCTCGTGGGGTGCCGGGCTAGAATGTTACCCCTCCATAGCAAACCTGTGAGTTTCGTTGAGAGGCGAGCAAAAGAAGTAAGGGTAAATACCGAATGGTGGGTAGCAGCGCCTTCTAAGGAACTGTCATCTTGAGCTGCGATCCACAAGACGCCTGCCAAGCGTGGGGATTATGGCAAACCCTTCTTAATGGGGGTGGCTGTGCTCAGCAGTGGACAATCCGACTGATACAGTAAAGTTATCATACTGTGTATATGAATTTAATTGGATACAGTCGCAGACACAAAGTTGATGATTCTGACACACGGACACATCAGTCATGGAAACTGTTGTTATTTATATTTTAAGAAGTCGTTATGGCCGCTGCCTGTTGTTTAGGAAACATATATTTTTAATGTTGTGACGTTTCTATGAAGTTAAAACATCAAACAGAACATTGTTTAAGAGTGTTTATTTATTTTTTATTTTATTTTATTTATTTCACAAAATCCACAGCCCTTAATATAAATACAAAAAGTTCAAACTTAGCTTATCATACAGCCAATAACGGATTTACATTTTATACAATATAAAAATACAAAGACAAAGTGTAAAAAGTACGCTTAATTTACAATTAGGTGTTTCCTCAGTTAATATAAAATAATTAAAGTAACATAAAATAAATTGGTGACATATAATATACATTAATATATAAAATAACAACGCATTAATAAATTAAATATGTTTAATAATGATAAGAAAAGCACATCGCTACGCCAGTATTAATTCTGCATAAGCGTAAAAAAAGCAGAGGTCTCAAAACTCTAGTTGTGTAGTGAACAAATTTGATAGAAGACCAGCTTATTGCCATCTACCGGGTATACTGTCAGATTCCATTTATTTCAAAATCAATTCAAATCGTTTATTTGCTAAAATACATGTCACATATGATCGTATATTAATGGTTTAGTCGTGCAAATTTTTGTGTATATATTAAGAGAAGCCGGTAAGTCAAAGAGCTTTTAAATTTGTTACCATCCAATATTTTGATTTCGTTAGGTATACAGGTATAAATGGATAAACAAATATAGTTTTTTTTTTTATATATAAGTCCTTCTTAGCACGCGGTTCATACAATAGATTGGCGAACTTTGCCCTTTTTTGACGTTTAAAATATCCTATTTGTTTGTAAGACTAAACGATTGTCCGAAACGGGGATCGAACCCGAAGAACGGTACTTGATTAACAAAGCAAGTAAAAATGCCGATTAAGTGCGAGTAAGACACACATCCAGGGTTCCGTACCACAGAATGTAATTGACCTATAGTTTTTTTCAAACAGTTTGAGATCTTTAACGCGCCTCCGACCCGCATTTGTTTATTTTTATAATATCTATATAAGCTAAATAAGTTCTACGTAGTTTCCTTATAGTAGTTAGGAGTTCGAAACTACTCGAAATAATAAATAGTTTCAGGCGTTACTCTGGGGAAAAGGAATAATAACAAATATTTTTAAAATATTTTATGAAAACATGAAATTAATATTTTAATAAAACACTTAAAAATACAAAAATATATCTAGTGACAATTCCGCCTAATTTTCATGTTAAGCCGACGTGACGTCACAAACGCCACGCAGCCAAACCGGAAGAATTTTCGACGAGTTTCGCTTCTACACGAAGCATCCTCAGGAGGTCTTCACTCTACGAGCGCACGATCGAGAATAAATTTTCTCTAAAATATTTGTTATTATTCATTATCCGGAAGTGTGGTAGTACTTTCCGAAATTGTCCATAATACTAGTATTGCCAGTACTTCTAGGTTAGCCTGAACATGTTTATAAAACGTTGTATGGTATGCCATACAACGTTTTATAACATATTTGCAAGGAAATAAATAAAATTCCGACTTTCTTAAACGAATAAATCTTCAATCACTTGTTAAAGCAGTTAGGAAAATTTTAACAATTTGTAAAATTGATTGTTACGTTGCGAGTTGGCATCTTTAATGTTGTCAAGTTATTATTATTAGGTACAACTTCACCAGTCTCTCTTACTCTCTTGAGTAAAAGTTACAGATTTTTTATTTTATTTTTTATGTTATTGTGACGGAACAATCTCGAGGCCCACCTGATGTAAAGCGGACTATCCTCTGCCTATAACAGATGCATTATGTCACAAGTCACGAATTGCACTGCGCCCGTCACCTTGAGACAGTTGTTAAGTCTCATGTGTTTAATTTCACTGGCTATAAAGGACTGTTGCCGGAACACACCGTTAGGTGCGTAGTTGGCGACAGTTTTTCTACTTGAGGGTGGTCGCTAGCCAGGCGGGCATTCGCAAAATGCCCTTCCACCATGCAGTGAAGCTCAAGCCCGCGGCGGGATTCGAACCATGGACCTGCTGCGCGGCAGTCCATTGCCAATGACACTGAGCCATCACTGCTTCATGCGTACCGTTGTAGTAAGTAGGTTTTTAGACGGTGCATCTTGATAAATCGTAGCAAATAAACAATTTGTATTGATTTAAAAAAAACTCATGCGTTTTACATTACAATCACGCACAAGTACGTAATGAGATACAACACGATATTGAAATTGGTGAAATAGAAGACTCTTTAAGAGCAAACGTGTTATAACAGTAGATTATGATACAAGTGAGCTAAGTTGCTCATTACACACGAGGCTGTGTGTTGCAGCCCGAGCCGTAGGCGAGGCGTAAATCAGCCGAGTGTATAATGAGCAAGTTGCTCAAGAGTTTCATACGCACTGTTTCAATACCCTTGCGAGGAAAAAAAACGTATATTGCACAAATGCGATACAAACAACATACGAAAATTATGGAAAATAGCGCGCAATTTTGGTTTTGCGCCCAGCAAATGTATGGTGTTTCATTACATATAAACCTCTTTGATGTTACAAATTTGTATTACCCGGTTAAATTGAAAATGCTCTGTTTACTCGCATATAATTTGCAGTGAGGTACTAACTTATCTTTGTAGGGATAATTCTATTACGCACTAGTGTATAATATTATTATGCACGAGGGCGTTATACTTCGGGTTCGAATCCCGCATATGACTTAAATTTTTCCTATCGTATATTTGCGATTTTGTAATGTTATAGTTCGGTTTATGGCCCTAAGAACGATATAATGCTCACCTTACGAGCAAGGGTGTTGAAAATAATATTACTACATACGAGTTTTCTTATATACTACTACGCCGAACATGGCAATAGAAAAATAAAATAAAATTCATTAAATTGTTGATATGATATGCTTTGGCCAACACTTTACCTTTTGAAAGTGTTAAACAGACAGAACTTAGAAAGAGAAGTTGCATCTCAAGTCAATAACTATTGAACGTACCAGTAGGTCTATCCTTACGATGGTTAAGAAAGAAAGGACAAATTAGAGTCATGAGTCATATGTCATGTTGGCTTAGCGGTTAGAGCATACTCCGGGGTGGATAGTGCGGTTCGCATTTCGCACATGACTATATTTTTCTCTCTTTTTAATTACACGACAGCCCAAAAAAAGGAATGTTATGTTTTCAGGGTTCATGTATGTTTGTGTTTCTTTATTCCATGATAACTTCTAAACGGCGTAACCAATTTTATTGTATGAGATATCATTAGATTCGTCTTGATAAAGCAGGTGTAAAGTAAACAAAACAACAATCTGGTGTTTATTAGACGCCATAAATAAACGGAGATCAAATAAATTTTATTTTATTTCAAACCCATCGATTGGGGTTTGCCCACTGGGACACTTACTTTTCACCTGCGCTATCACGATGAATCTTCATCATCATTATCATCATCAGCCGGAAGACGTCCACTGTTTAACAAAGGCCTCCCCCATATAACGCCACAAAGAACGGCTATTAGCCACTTGTAACCACTGGCTACCCGCGACTTTCACGATGTCGTCAGTCCACCTGGTCGGGGGCCTACCAACTCTACGTCCTCCGGTGTAGTGTGGTAACCACTCGAGAATCTTTCTTACCCATCGGTTATCAGTTCGTCGAGCAATGTGGCCCGCCCATCGCCACTTCAACTTGCTATTCTTCTATGTCGGTGACTTTGGTTCTTTGGCGAATATCCACGTTCCGGATTTTATCGCGCAAAGAAACTCCGAGCATAGCTCTCTCCATAGCTCGTTGAGCGACTCTGAGCTTGTCTATAAGGGCCACAGTTAGGGACCACGTCTCAGTCCATAAGTCATCACTGGCAACACACACTGAATCTTACTTAATCTTAATACTTTTTACTTGGGGTAGCTCCTCATTTTATATGAGGGGCTTTAAGAAACGATTCCATAAATATACAGGGTTATTGGTAGAATGCTAAGGTTGTAAGCAATAAAAAAAAACTTTTTTTTTTCAAAACGTAATAAAAATAATAATAATAATAATAAAAATCATCTCAAATTGTTTCTTAGGACTAGCAGAAGTCAACCCTAAGAGCTTGTTAGCATTTTACTAAAAACCACCTTTATCACTTGAAGTTTTAATTTCATTGCACCGATAAAACCAAATTGGATCAGCCGTTTGAGTGTGAATAAGTAACTAACGTACTAACACGTTTTCGTCTTTATTATAATAACATATATTTTTTTAATATTGTAAGAAAACATTAAATTTATAAGTAGGAACACGCTTCAAAATATAAAAAATATATTTATTTTGCAATTCCGCCTAATTTTCATGTTAAGGCGACGTGACCTCATACACGACACAGTCAACCAGGAAGAATTTTTGACGTGTTGTAATTCTACACGGAGCATCCTCAGAAGGTCTTGACTCTTAGAGCGCACGTTCGCTTCAAGCGTATTTCTAAAATATTATTTTAAAGTCTTCTTAAAACATTTTTTCAAATATTTGTTATTATTAAATATGGACGCAACGTAACGCCTGAATCTATTCATCATATTTCGCCTTTATAATATTCGTGTTATATCACAATAAATAACCTTTTGGCAGAAGTTTGTACTAGAGAATAGATTAAATAAATCTTTTTCTTACTACAATATATGTTCTAGGAGAAATACAACCGATAATAAATCATGTAACGTAAGATATTGAATCTTATGACAGAAAATATATTGAAGTCTTTTGCTGTGCGGAGCAAAATAGAAATGCATTTCTCTCGTAGCAGCGTAGAGGGTCGCTACGGAGTGCTCTTGACTTTTCACTTTGAAGACATGCGTTAGGTGCCTGCGTAGAACGCTGCAATGAAGAAATTCCAAGGAGGTTCTTAAGCTCATCATGTTTTTTAATCGTTAAGAGCAGTAAATTGAGTCGGAAACTGCCGCCTATATAAGAATACCTGTATAAATAGATTCAGGCGTTACTTTGCGGAAATCCATATTTAATAATAACAAATATTTTTAAAATATTTTATGAAAACATCAAATTAATATTTTAATAAAACACCTAAAAAATACAAAAATATATCTAGTGACAATTCCGCCTAATTTTCCTGTTAAGCCGACGTGACGTCACAAACGCCTCGTAGCCGAACTGGAAGAATTTTCGACGCGTTTCGCTTCTACACGAAGCATCCTCAGGAGGTCTTGACTCTACGAGCGCACGATCGAGAATGAATGAATTCTGTTATTAAGTTATTATTAAATACCTGTATATAATATATATAATACAAACAATAATACAGTTACATTACAAAATTACAAATATACGATAGGAAAAATTTAAGTCATGTGCGGGATTCGACGTCGAATGTGGAATGCGGGAACCCGCGTCCATCCGCCCCTTTAGCCGGGGCATGCTTTAACTGTAATGTAATTCGCATAGCAGGCGTTATTGCAATCATAACAATATATGTAACAATTATAAGGTTGCGTCATCATTTACAAGTATAAAACCAATTGCAAAATTGGTCTTGTTTGTAGTACAACGTAAGTGGTACTATAGATGTCGCTCCATCCCAATACGATGGTTAATGAACGGTAGGAAAGATTCGAGTTATGACGTCATGTCATGTTAGCTCAATTGGTTAGAGCATGCCCCGGCTAAAGGGGCGGATGGACGCGGGTTCGAATCCCGCACATGACTTAAATTTTTCCTATCGTATATTTGTAATTTTGTAATGTAATCCGCATAGCAGGCGTTATTGCAATCATAACAATATAAAAAAAAAAAATACAGTTATCTATGTATATACGTGGACAAAAGATAATGGTGAGATACTGGTCAAAGGCTAACCCATCAGCAATAATGAACCATTTTTATCTCCAGTTGATGTTGATGCCCGCCACGTGCACTCTCTATTAAGTTCCTATGAAAATTGTCGGGTCGCCGGCTCGTTTGATGTGGCGGTTTTTTGTACAGTCCCACCAACTTATCTGTTCAGGCGGCAAAAAAAAGAACTACAACATTCCTTCAAATTGTGACAGTTTGTAGTTGATTTCCTTGACCATTAGCGCCCTCGAAAACTGCACAATTAAGTTGGTGGTACTATAATCGCGGATTTAGGATTTATTCATCCGCTGTTTAAAACAGTGGGATTTTAGTTATGGTTCTCTATTAGCGGATTGTACCTGTGGCCAATGGGCTGGTTGGCATACCAACGGACAAATCGGCCAATAAATTATATCTGCTTTCAAGACTTCAACTGCGTTACTAATAAGCTCGGTGTAAACTTTTATTTAAAGTATACCAGTAGAAAAGTCCTAAACAATGTTTACGTGTTAAGCCGAATTCGGAACAACGATAGCATAAATAAATTGTCAGTCTGACCCCAGTTTTAAATTTCGGCGTACCTATGGAATAATTATTATTAATAGTATGACAGCATCCAATCTATTTATAACTATCCTCACGATTAATACCAACGATTTGTTTGTCGTGATGTGAATCCAACCTCCTTGTGATGTGAAAAAGAAAAAAACAATGTAAGTGACAGTGTGTTCAAGTTTTTAACACATACCATAGCTAGTTTGTTTTAATGCCTGATAGGGTAGCCTTTGACCACTCACCTGATATGTGAAAAAATGAAGATGAAGATTGAAGACTTGAAGATTGACTGAAGATTTTGTTCAGGCTAACCTAGAATTACTGGGCATTCGCAAAATGCCCTATCACCGTGCTGTACCGACTGCCATGCTAAGACAACAACTGAGACCGACTGCCTTCCGAAGCACGGAAGCGCTCAGTAGTAATCTCACTAGCGGTCACCCATCCAAGTCTTGACCGCGGCGGACGTTGCTTTATTTGTCTATAAAATGCAACGTTGCCGCTTCGTTATTCTGGAATGTTATGCCGAAGAATATATTTAAGAAATTAATTAGTCACTATAACGACCAGCCCGTGCCCGTAGCTCTTGGGGTGCCGGGCTAGAATGTCACCCCTGCATTTCTTCCCGTGAGTTTGGTAACAGTCGACTAAGGCTAAAATACCGGAAGGTGGGCAACACTGCCATCTGAGGTACTGCTATCTTATACTGCGATCCTGACATCTGCCAAGACGCCTGCCAAGCATGGGGACTATGGTAAACCATATAAAATATAAATAAATGATGCCATAACGAAGCAAACTGTTCTCAGAGGACAATCCGGCTGATACAGTATAACGACTATACGCTTATAAGTATACCAAGTATAACGACGGAATAAGCTAAGTATAAGATATTTATTAGTAACACTCTAATTCGAAACATAAACCTTTGAATGAAGAATGTTGTTATTTAAGAGGTCTTTTACATTATGCAGCCCTCTCACTCGCACTTTTAAAGATAATTTCAAATAGCAACAATATGGTTTATATTTTTTTAAATGTGGTCAATCATTATTTTGCTGCATGCAACTATAGATGTTTTCTACTAATTTTCATTTTAAGTGCGAGTGAGAGGGCTGCATAATGTAAAAGGCCTCTTAACGGTATCTTGAAACAAAAATACAAAAGCTAACATTAGGTATGCAGTGCTTCTGTTATAACAAACGGACAGGCTAGATTTATGACTTGTTTGTGTATAAATATGACAGTAAGATTTATTCACAGTCGGACGACTCCGAAAATACCTGGAACTTAGATAAGCAAGGTATTCTGGTAGACATTGGGTCCCGAATGAAAGGTTAAATATATTGTGATGATAAAGAATGAGATACGCTCGAGATTAGCTTCTCGAAAGTACGTTCGAGCTTGTCTTTCCAAAACAAGCAATATATGTGATAGAAATAAAAGTTATGAGATATTGTGGTCTTAGGGTTCGCGAATATTACACATAGTAATTAAACAACTTAAAAACGTACGCGTAGAATATCTTGCTATCAAAGACAGCGGCCGGAACACACAGGTGCTTGATGACACATTTTCTACTTGAGAGTGGCAGCAAGCTAGGATGACATTCGCAAAATACCCTATCACCGTGCTATAACGAATTTTAAATTTTTTCTTTCAACATACGAAGCCAATTTAATCCGTTTTGAACGTTGAACCATTTTTATTTGGCATTTATTTAAACATTAAACATTTCACGCTTAAAATGAAATCAAAAGTATTTTCATCGTTTCTGTGAGAAAATTTGTAATCATCTCTAGGTCCTGGGTTCATTCCCGGGGTCGTACAAGTGATTGGGTTTTTTCGGAAACAGAAATATACTGTAGGAGTTCGGTGCCTGTAACTGTGCTTGATAGGTTTTAGAACGAGACACTATACCGACGCTACGTCATCTCTGGGACAAGGGTAAGAAAATGACATTAATTGAGATGAGTTGGTTGCGTCGCAAAAAATCTTTTTTGGTACGTGATAGTGTCATGAGTTCAGTCGTTTCATTGAAATTAATAATTTAAAAGCACTACGGACTTGCATAAAAATATAACATATTATTAGTACCTCGTTTGATTTCACAAAGAAAAAGATGGCATTAGGAATTGCAGGCTGTTTTAAAGGGCATTCTGTTCAGAGCTCAGGCACGTTAGTAAAGTCGTATAGTAGAAGGTACGTTTTTTTATATCTGAAAAGTAATCCTTACCACAATCTCACCTGATGTTAAGTGATGATTTGGTCGAAGGTGTTAACAGGCTTAACCTAGATTTACTGGCTCTCAAGGACAGCTGCCGGAACACACCGTTAGGTGATTGGCGACAGATTTTCCACTTGAGGGTGGTCGCTTGCCAGGCGGACATTCGCAAAATGCCCTTCCTCAAGCCCACGGCGCGATTCAAACCATGGACCTGCTGCGCGGCAGTCCATAGCCAATGCCACTGAGTCATCAGTGCTTTAGTTACACTGATCTATGCCATGGCTATTCTAGGTTTGGCATGATAACAACTTCGACTACCTCATCAATCATGGATAACGGCCAACATAACCGGAAAAAATCCCGTTAAATGTCTTAAAAAATTACCTACTATCGCGTAAAAGCAAACATTTTTACACGAATCTCACTTATTATACCCCTTTTCAATATTCAATAAACATAGCTTCTCTCTTTTTCTCGCTTCAGCTTTACTCGTATTTCTGTCTTCTTTCGCAAGGCAATGTTTACAATTTTCATACACCGAATCCCGCGGGCTCAATTTCAACGCTCCGACGATTTCCGCTTCAAAATGAAAGGTGTTCTTTTTTCAAACGCGTAATCTTTTAAACCATTAGGTGTGTACACAAAATCGAATAAAATTGTCGTTTTTGGTACGATTTGATTTTGGGCGATGGGAACGAGGAGCGTTGGAAAAAAGGTGTGATTGGAAGTAGGTTTTGTAGAGTAACAGAACGCGATATAAGCTTATTGATGTTATGTGTTTGTAGGTCAACGTGTTCATTTTATTTAGAAGTTATTTTTGTTTCATCTTAACCCCTCTTTTAATTATTTCACAAATTTATGATTTATAATGGTGGCGCGCACTGATCATTTTTTTTTTTTTTTTTTTTTTTAGGGAGGACATAGATGCTGTCTACCGCTATACGGACGTACAGCTCCACCGGACTTTGGGCGAGGGGAGGCCCTCTTATAGCCCAGGAGGAAGAAGCGCTGAGGGCACTTCTTCTGAGACGGGCGTATAAGGCGAAAAGCGCCTTATACCTCCGTCTCCTGCGGGCGCCGAAAACGCCACGCTACTATCGGGAGGGGTGACAGCGAGCTCAAGGGCACCACTGTGGTTCGGACCTCGGCTTGTCTCGCTGCCGAGAGACAAAGGGGGAATCGGAACTAAATGCCCCGGTACAACTGCAGTGTTGTACCGTTGAGAATGGGCCCTATTGAATATTGCTCTGTGACTATTTGGAGAGACACTAATCGGGTTTTTATTTTTGCCTCGAGCTCGCCGGCGAGCTCGGTGTTTGATTGTGTAACCTCTGATTACCGCACACCTGGGGATGTTACCAGGACGACTTGCGGACAACGCTAAAGCTGCCAACGTAATGGCTGCGATGGGGTCATCCGGGTCGTCCAATACCTGCCGTGGTCGGCGACGGGGGGGTTTGAAGTATGGGTCGGATGAGGCAGTCGAATAGTTCGCTGCCTGGACAACCAGAGGGTTCGGGTGGTGGGGGGCTCGATCAAAGTGTCGGCGGACGCAGCCCTTATTGAACTGCGCTAAAGAGGGAAGGTTTAGGTCGCAGTGCAACTCGGCGCTCCGGACGTACCAGGGAGCGCCGGTTGCCCTGCGAAGAAACCGGTTTTGGAGGGCTTGAAGCTTATGTAGGTGGGCCTCACTAGCATGACTGAACACTACGGATGCGTACGTCATGATGGGGCGGATACAAGCAGTGTAAAGTGTCTTCTTGTTACTAAGAGACATTTTACTTTCTTTACAGATTAAGGGACTTAGGCGACCCATGACAAAGGCCGCCCTGTTACGGACCGTATTAATGTGATCTTTGAAGGTGAGATTCCGATCAAGGGTTACTCCAAGATATTTGGTTGTTCTCACCCAGGGAATGGGTTCATCGAACAGAGCACTGATCACTCTAACGACCACAGAATATCCGAAAGTTATACCGGCACCTAGTTGTTGTTCACGTCGCCTCTTTTACTCACAACATTATTTTTTTTTTAAAAGTTGTTGTTTTTCGTTCGAAATCTGCGTGGAAAAGTACTTTTATTGCCGCTAGCGTGGAAAATGTTTTTAAATTTCGAACCCTGGTGGTGGGATAGTTCTCAAAAAACAACTTGAACTAAATTAAATGATTTTTTATACCAAACTATTGTAATGTTTTAGTAAATAATACGGGATAACTCACGTAAATAAGTCAGATAACTCCGACTATAGTTTCAACCACATTCGGTGGTCTTTTTCAAGGAGAGCTCGGGACGCCCGCGTTCTTTACGTGAGTTATCCCGTATTATTTACTAAAATGAGTGAAAACCACGTTAGTTTTTATAACGAAATATTGTAATGCTATTTATTATATTACAAAGTAATTTTAATTTTAACTTTTAATAAAAATGTACACTAATTTACCATTATTTATGCTGCTGTTCTTGCGCCTAGTATTTTTCTCGCTGGAATGAGGTGAAAAATTGTGTTTGCGCTCGGCAGCAAAGTTATCCTGCATCTCGTACCTTTGAAACCTTCTATACGCTAGGATTCTATTCTTGAACCACTCGAAGAATCCTTCCTTCCTCGGGTTTCAATACAAGTATTATTTTTTATTTATTGCTGATAGGCTGGCCTTTGACCACTATCTCACCAGATGGTAACTGGTGATGTGGTCGCAGATATTGTTCAGGCTAACCTAAAATTATTGGCTCTCAAGGACAGCTGCCGGAACACAGCGTTAGGTGCTTGGCGACAGATTTTCTACTTGAGGGTGGTACCTAGCCAGGTAAGTACTCGCGCCAAATAACAACTCTACAGACTTGCATATCAAATTACTATTGTCTTATGGTTTGTTGTTGCATTTTTTGCAGATTTCCATTGAACAATTAGGCATTTGATAAAAGTCAGTCAGGACATAATGCATTCGGAATCTGTTCTACCTAAGCGGAGGGCATAGACGGTGCCGCTCGTATACAGGGTTATTGGAAAAATGCTAACAACCGCTTAGGGTTGACTTCTGCTAGTCCTAACAAACATTTTGAGATGAAATTTTAAAACTTTAAGACTTTCTTGTATTGTCTGACACTTTAAAGTTTTTGTCTCGTAGTAAAAGACGATGCCTACTCCGAGCCAAATCATTAAATTTTATTTACCAAAAATGGTAAATAAAATTTAATAATTACTATCATCATCAGGTATAATCATATAATAATGTATCTAGTTTTCAAAAATGTTATATAATATCAGTACATATCAGAAATACAGCCTAATTAAAGCATGCACACAGTGACAACAATGAATAACCAGGGCAATTTTATATGCTATTCGTTATGTCTATATGTGTATAGGTTGATGAGTTATATAGGTACCAGGTTCAATAATCACAAATATTTTAAAAATATTTTAAGAAAACATTAAAGTAATATTTTAATAAAACACTCAAAATATTTTAAAAATATTTGTTATTGTTGAATATGGATTTCCGCAAAATAGCGCCTGAATCTATTCATTATCTTAGGTACCAGGTACTTTCCTTGTTTAAACTTTCCTAAATTCGCTTTAAAATATAAAAAAGTAAAATTACTTCAATAAAAAGAAATTGCTAATGAGTAATGTTAGAACTGTTTAAAAGTATTAAAACTAGAAACAACAGCCAATAAGAATATTGAAATCACTACAAACTACATGGGTAGCTCCCAACAAATCCCACAAATCGGAACCCATTTATCCTAAATTTTCATCCGATCCCAAAAAAAACAATTAGTCTCTCTATCATCGATCCCACCTAGCCACAATATTATCATTTTTCACTCAGTCTCTTAAATTAATATACTGCCATTCCCGTGACAGATCTGTCATTGCTGCTATAATCCTCTATTAATGAAACTCATTCATAACGCTCATGAATGCGCTGTCATCGCGAGTGAGAGACGTTTAAACGTCATTATTTATGACGTCACATGATGAATGCCTACGTCATCAGCGTAATATCGCGGCTCCAATAACGAAATGAAAAATCGGTTAAATCGACGCGGTTTAAAACAAGGATCTACTGCTGGATAGAGCAGAAATGTGTGAAGCGGTTTAATGAAATATCAGTAGACGTTGTGCGAGAATGTATGGTGTGCAGCAAACTTTGTAAACAATAATGTTAAAAAACCGGCCAAGTGCGAGTGGGACTCGCGCACGAAGGCTTCCGTAACAGAATATTCTGTGAATAGTTAAAGCGTCTACCTGTCTCCGTTATTAGTATCGAGCAAGAAGCGGTAAAAAAATCAAGTTTGTTGTATGAGAGCCCCCCTTAAATATTTATTTTATTTTATTTTTAGTATTTGCTTATGAAAATTTTAACTATCCAGCTATCACCGTTCTTGAGATACAGCCTGGCGACAGACGGACGGACGGACGGACGGATGGACAGCGAAGTCTCAGTAAAAGGGTCCTGCTTTTACCCTTCGGGTACGGAACCCTAATAAAAACTATGTGATTCTGTTTTCTATTGCTTTTTATTTTTATTGCAAACATTGCTATATTGATAAGTTTTTTATTAACTAATTCTTCAAAGTAAACTGCGTGATAGTTTAATAGTGCACATCAGAAAGGGAATATTCTTGACAAAAATATAATAAAATGCTGGTTTTTTATGGTGTTGTGATAAAACAAGTTTGAAGGCCATCAAATGTTAAGTGGTAACATCTGCCTATAACAGATGCAATTCGTCACAATTAACGAACTGCATTGCGCTTGTTACCCTGAGACATGCTGTCGTTAAGTCTTATGTACCTTTTAATGTAATTTTACTGACTCTCGAGGACTGCTGCTGGAACACACACCTGTGTGGACCTGGTTGGCGACAGATTTTCTACTTGAAGGTGTTGCCAGCCAGACGAGCATTCACAAAATGCTATTCCACCATGCGGTGAAGCTGAAGTCGGCGGTGAGGGTCGAACCATGGACTGCGACATGGCAGTCTTGAGCTACTTAGGTACTTACTACTTACCGTGTGACTATCATTGTTTCGTAAATATTCGATTCTTTTTATGCAATGGATACACAATTTCTCAACAAAAAAAAACTTTAGTATAACGATACCAGTTTTTTTAAGACTATATGACACGTTATGTTACTATTTGATATGAAATATTTTACATGTCATGCTGTAATTACTGAAACACTTGATAATATTATTTTTTGTCCTAGTTTCAAAACAATAAATATTGTATTGCCTGTTTGTATCACGCCCATTTCATCATCATCAGCCGGAAAACGTCCTTTGTTGAAAATACGCCTTCCCGAAATAACGCCACAATAAACGCTTATTAGCCACTTGTATCGATCGGCTACCCGCGGCACTGACAATGTCGTCAGTTCACCTAGTATTAGCACTATACACCTATATAGACAAATATTTAAGCTAGAATAATTTAAAGAAATTTCCTAATCTGCCCGCGGATTTTATCTACGGTTATGAGAACTAACATTTTCTTATTCTTAAATATTTGAAATATATATTATGTATAAACCATATACCGAAGTAGTTAGAAGGAAGGAAGTGGCTTTTGCTCAGCAGTGGGACAATCACGGCTGATAATAATAATAACCAGAGAGCCAGTACTTCTAGGTTAGCCTGAACAACATCTTCGACCACATCATCACTTACCATCAGGTGAGATAGTGGTCAAAGGCTAACCTATAAAGCATAAAAAAAAAAAAAAAAAAAAAAAAAAAAAATTATAATAAAAAATAACTGAAATATTAACCAAATTTTTTTGGTAGGTATAGCACTCTATGCAGTTATGCACTCGATGGTTGGGTATCGATCAAAAATTAAATCGCAGTTTAATTTAGGGTTTAACCAGAGATTGACTTCCGGTTAGCTCATTTTGGTAATGTAATCATCGCTGTTATTGGGGGCCCTCCCCAATGAGGCGGGGTGGCAGTGATTGTGTTGACACGGAAGTTGTTGTTTTCGATAATAGTTTGTGAAATGCTTTTAATCCGTGCATGAAGGTTTAATAAACAGCTTTGATGTATTTCATTTAGGAATAAGGCAAACATTGTGTGATTCACGGCTACCTTAAAAGTAAACATAGTGACCATAATAGTATTTGAAAAGGCTTTCGAATTGAAAGCTTTTTCAACAGTCTTGACAACATAGTGATGGAAGTGTACCACAGATTTGATTTTACGTTGGACGTTTGTAAATTGTTTGTCTATGACTAGTGACGCGTTTATCCGTTTTTTTTTATTTATTTCTGTATTTATAATTTAAAAAAAAACTGATTACAATCTTACCTGATGATGTGGTCGAAGATGTTTACTGGCTTAACCTAGAATTACTGGATCTCAAGAACAGCTGCCGGAACACACCGTAAGGTGCTTTGCGACAGATGTTCTACTTGAGGGTGGTCGCTAGCCAGGCGGGCATTCTCAAAATGCCCTTCCACCATGCGGTGAAGCTCAAGCCCGCGGCGGAATTCGAACCATGGACCTTCTGTGCGGCTGTACATAGCCAGTGCCACTGCCAATAAGCCGTCACTGCTTTAGATTTTTTTTAATATGTTCTTTCGGCTAATCGCCGTGCAGTTTCGGGCTTAAAAATACAATGACTGTCTCATATCTTGTTGGATACACGAGAGATAATAAGTTATCAAATATGCGGTGTGTTCGGGCAGCCATGTTATCAATTACCATCAGGTGAGATAATGGTCAAATGTTTGCCCATATATAAAATAAAAAAATAAAATTTGGAACAAGCTGCAAACGTCTATGAAAGTATTTTACCCCCAGGAGTCTGAAAGTTAATGAGCAATTACATCAATATAACAAAAGCTCTGTTTATTAGTATCTCTATTTTTAAATCCCACCCTAATAGTAATTTTTCGTTTTAACTTAGTTTTGACAGTTATTTGTTTTGAAGTTTATTTTAACAACTATTTGTTTTAACTTAGACAGAGTGGTAAAAATCTTGAAAATGTCATTCGCATGCCATCTGATAGAAATAATTATAAATGAAATCAGAAATCGAACATTCCAGACGCCGGATCTCAAGTTTTAATTGAATTCAGTTACCTATAGACTCCGTTGGCAAACTTCTTTAATAATTACTGTCTGCTAGATGAAATGTGGTCCGAGAAGGAGACGGAAGCGTTTTCATAGTTTATTATTTCTTTTTCCATTTTTTTAAATCAACAGAACCGATTTCCAATATTGAAAGTATGATATGACTTGTTAACCTTGGTACCATTCGGATTAAAAATATTGAGCTCACATTATCATGGTCCGACTTTCACAATTTATTTCATACTTTCCAGTGTAAGAAGTCTGTTCCATTTTTTTAGATATTTCGCACGTTCTTTGTTATTCATATTGCATACGAGATCAATCCCTCGCCTAAAGTACTAATCATCGACAACAGCAAATCCATTAAATCGTCCAAATTACGTTTTACAGTTGATTGATTTAAAAGCTACTCAACCGATTTTGATGAAATTGCTTTGGAAGTCTACTCTATGCAATAAACAAAGAATCATCAAAATCAGTTCATAATTGGCGGAGTAATGAACAAACATACAAAAAAACAGTCGAGAGTTAAACATCTTCTCTTTTAAATCGGTTAAAAATACTAATTTATTTCAGATAAAATCCGTATATCGATTAACATGCTACTCAAAATTAAAATTTTCATCATCATCATCAGGAAGACGTCCACTGTTGAACAAAAGCCTCACGTCACAAAGAACCGCTATTGGCCGCTTGAAGCCATCACTTACTATTTTGTAGCCAATGGTTAAAAAATAGTAAGTTTTTTTAATTTTGTAGCCAATGGCAACAAAATAGTGAGTCTGTATAATTACAATGGTAATTAAGTACACATAAAAATTACTTATTTTATCATTGCTATTATACTTTTTGGTTAGTGAAGATGTGGTTGAGTCTTATACTTGACTAGGACTTGATGCGCACATCGTACTACTTCCAGAATATAGTGCCTTTAGGAGCTTGGCGGCAGAGAATGAAGTTACGTTAGCTAGGTTCCTATAAAACTAAACCTGCATAATGTAAAGCTCTGGACTCAGGACCACTCGCCCGTCACTGGCTCAAGCAGCAAACTTTAAAGTGGGCCATTTCCGGGCCATGTCAAATTGAGATTTTTTTTGATATGAAAAGGTACCAACTATTGAATGAGGCTGTAGGTTTTTATTACTATTCAAAACATGTAGTACTTGCTCTTTTTAAATTGTTGAGGTACCTGTTTGCAACTTGGCATCTGCTTAAATGGAGCAATTGGCGAATTCATACCTGCTAAAGTTGCTTTGGGTAGACTTGAAATGCATCGGAAATTGTGTCGGCTGGGTTTAGTAGCATTTCTGACGGTAAGCTAGATCAGGCGGAATCTAGTTTACCGCTTTTATTAAGTCGTTTTCTTTTTTGGTATTTCCGGGTACAATCTTGCAACTCAAACGAGCACTTCAGTGTAAGGAAACTATCAGGTTAGCTCACAACTCGATGACAATGCAATGCATAAGTCACTTATTTTGAGTTTTACCGATTTCTTTTATTTTTTATAACACGTTAAAAGCGTTATGATTGATTAAGTTTGTATCTACTCTTATTCTTAGTTTTTATTTTATAAACTAAAAATCACACAGGATTTACATAATTTTATATTCATTAATGTGGCTATAATTGAGAAATCAAGTATTCAAACGGGTTGTATAAAGAATGTGAAAGTGGAGATATGCCAAGATGGAATCCTATCTCCTGTATATAAATATACCTAAAATATGAGCACTTAATGTAGGAATTACTTTTAATGTTGCTAATTTAATCTACGTTCTCTAACACTACTAACAAAAGCAAGAAAATAAGTCAAAATATTGTATTAGATAAACACATTCGTTTTCACCTATGAGAATGATTATATCTTATATTATAACTTCTAATCCCCAGGCGTGGGGATCGCAGGGATAGATGGCAGTTCTTTAAAGGGCGCTGCTGTCCACTTTCTCATATTTTTTGCTTAGGGTTTATAGCTTATTTACATATTAGGAACTGGCTATGACCCCCCGTTATATTTACCGGTAAGATTCTGACCACTTTCGGACTGTTTTGAAGTCCTTCGTCTGGGAGTCACGATTACGCGAAGCGACGAGCACGGGCCTCAGCGCGTAACTGATACTTACTTCAAAACAATCCGAAACTGGTCGGAATCTTTCCGGTAAATATAACACGGGTCCTAGCCGGTTCCTAATAAGTTAATGTGGATAAAACTCGCGATAGTTTTCAAAGTGAAGGTAATAGCTTACCTATCTTATATCATAAATAGCAATGTTTATTTTTTTTGGTTGTAATCTCTTCTCGCTTGTATCTTGCGCCTTCCGCGTTTTTAGCGTGGGTATAAGGTGATATCCCATCCAAGGTTTAACACCAATTAAATTCCTCCGCTGTCGATATCATCGGCTTCACACTTTAATTTAAAAAGTAAGAACAAAGTTTTAGAAAATCCTTAACTCTCTTTTGTATTGATCTAATCATTATATATCGGTGACTTGTGGTTTTTTAGTCAGCAGTTTGTTATGTTCTATAGATGTTGTAGCTTTTATGATTACTGCAGGTTACTTAATAAAACACGTGGTGGTAGGGCATTTTGCGAATGCCCGCCTGGCTAGCTACCACCCTCAAGTAGAAAATCTGTTGCCAAGCACCTAACGGTGTGTTCCGGCAGTTGTCCTTGAGAGCCAGTACTTCTAAGTTAGCCTGAACAACATCGTCGACCACATCATCCCTTACCATCAGGTGAGATAGTGGTCAAAGGCTAGCCATCAGCTATAAAAAAAATGCAACTAGTTATTGAATTTTCACTTTGAAGGAACTGTTAATGATAAGTGTCTGAACCAGTATACTATTTTTTTTTAACAAATTATTGGATTACAATTTTATGCCCCAGGCGGGAATCGAATCCGCGTCCTCCGATATCGCGTCGGATGCCTAAACCCCCTCGGCCACCTGGACATTTTACTAGTTAGAAAAGTAGTTATATCGCATTTGCCTGTAATTTTTTTATACTGTAAAGTTTAGCCTTTGACTGCTATCTTACCTGATGGTAAGTGATGATATGGTCGAAGATGTTGTTCAGGCTAACCTAGAATTACTGGCTCTCAAGGACAACTGCCGGAACACACCGTTAGGTGCTTGGCGACAGATTTTCTACTTGAGGATGGTAGCTAGCCAGGTGGGCAAACGCAAAATGACTGCCATCATACGACAACAGCAGGGACCGATGGCTTAACGTGCCCTCCGAAGCACAGAAGCGCTCAGTAATAATGTCACTGGCGGTCACCCATCCAAGTCATGACCGAGGCGGATTTTGCTTAACTTTGCCTGATCGGTTGAGAACAGCTAAGCAAACTTCGCTACGAGCGCTTCAAAATTTCACCAGTACCCACACCCTTTTTTTTTAACCTACGTAACCGTTTAAATACAGTTTTCGTCAAATTTCACAATCCAGAACGATGAAAATAATGCCAATTTATAACTAGAGTTTATATTGGAGTCACAAAAACTTATCTTATCCGATATTCTACAAATCCGGAACATAAAAATACACTAACTGTGTGTGTCATAAAAAAATATTGATGCCAATAAGTGCAATAAATATTTGACATTGACTAAATTGCTTTGATAAAAAGATTATTTCATATCGTAACCTACTTGAAGTATCAAAGTAGTAATAATAACAAATATTTTAAAAGTATTTTAAGTATGTATTTAATTAATGTAAGTATGTATTTTGTGTAAGTTTATTTTGTATTTATTATATGTTGATATTTTATTTCATTGTTATATGTATATATTGTATGTATTACAAAACTACAAATATACGATAGGAAAAATTTAAGTCATGTGCGGGATTCGAACCCGCGTCCATCCGCCCCTTTAGCCGGGGCATGCTCTAGCGACATGACGTCACAACTCGAATTTTTCCTATAGTTCATTAACCATCGTATTGGGATGGAGCGACATCTATAGTACCACTTACGTTGTACTACAAACAAGACCAATTTTGCAATTGGTTTTATACTTGTAAATGATGACGCAACCTTATAATTATCTATTATATTGCAATCATAACAATATAAAAAAAATATATTGTATGTATGTTAAATATTGTATAAAATTATAATTCATTTTCTGTACACAGTAGAAACCTACAAGAACATTTCTCTCTACGCTAAGGTTTGCTGGAAGAGAACTCTTTTAGGATTAAGCTCGCCTTTGTACATATTTTATACTAAAATTATTTTCTGTCTCTACTGTTTGTGTGCAATAAAGAATCTAAGAAAACATTAATTTAATTTATTAATAAAACACTTAAAAAATCTTTATACTAATTAAATACGAGCGCACGATCGAGACTAAGAGATTAGTCGTAGAGTCAAGACCTCCTGAGGATGCTTCGTTTAGAAGCGAAACGCGTCGAATACTCTGCCGGTCTGGCTGCGTGGCGTTTGTGACGTCGTGTCGGCTTAACAGGAAATAAGGCGGAATTGTCACTAGATATATATAATTTTTATAAAGATTTTTAAGTGTTTTATTAAATAATTAAATTCATGTTTTCTTAAAATACTTTTAAAATATTTGTTATTATTAAATATGGATATCCGCAAAGTAAAGCCTGAATCTATTCATTATCAAAGTAGTAAACATCTTAAATACTGCTTCAAGGAAAAATTTAGATGTGTAGGCGTTTTATCCTACGTGCGTTTTGCACCACGTTGAGAATCACACAACATCAACAGCTATAACGTTCACCGTTGAACAAAGTACTTTAGAAGGCGATGATGCCCACCTTCTGATGATTTTCCTTTTGGAGCTTTTCCGAAGTATCCTAATCCGAAAGTAAGTGAATCCTAAAGTACTAGTGGTAACTTATAAATAAGGTATAATAAAAACGAATTTGTTGGGTGCGGAATTCAATGAATTTATTTGTATACAGGTCAAGAAGTAGTGATATACTGAAGCTGGGAGGTAGATGACCTAGAGGGCTATCTGAATCACCCCAATGTATGTTCCGCGATTTTTCGTATATTCGGAGTTATGACTTTTTATTTAATTTTTCACCTATCGCCGAGTACGATGAGATTTTTATTTATGGTGACGTGAATTATTGCGGTAGATGTGTTGCGACCTGTTGCTCAATGCAAGTGCGACATCTCCGGAATAAGTTGTCTTTTAAACGTCTGAATGCACTTCTATTATTTTTAATGGTTTCTTCTGCTACTCCCACATATTTAAGATAAGGGTAGGAAACTGATGACTGTTATTCGTGCGAAAACAAAGCTATCAAGCATCACATCAGTATAGACCAAAACAGTTTTTTACACTTATCAAGGTTGCTTGTTAAATACAGCTTTTTGTGAAGCTGATTATCTTGCCATCATCCTGTAATTCTCAACGACCTTGCATTGTAAACATGAAGATTTGTTCTCAATAAGACGTCTTTGGCAATGGTACGAACAATTATTGCTATAATTACACTAATTGTTATTTTTTATCGTATAACCAAGACGCAATAATAACAGTGTGGACTAATAGATTTATGCATTACAATATTTTTGCCTACGCTCGCCCAGAAGCTATTTTATAAAATGGCTAACATGATATTCTGTATGTTAATCCACAAGCTGAAAATCTACATACCAAATTACAACGAAACCTGTCCAACCGTGTTGTAGGTGAGTGAAATTAAATTTCGCGTGGTTGATGTGTTTTATGATAAAATTATATTGAGTGAACAAGTTATTAATTATTTCATACTATATTTTATTGTATTATTTTTTATTACGTATAATGACTCGTAGTTTTATATATCTCATACATATACGATTGCGTAATCCACGCTACAGAATTTCAGTTGTGAGATTTAGGATTGCAGCTAATTAATTAAATCAAAACAAAGAATATAATAACAACCCAAAACTCAGTCATTGACTCTCACGTCGGTAAAGTCGCAAAGCTCGCACTTTGGTATGTCTAGGGCCTAAGTCAGTTAGAAATTGGGTTTCCTGTTAAAAAAACTAAGTAGTAAACCAGTCCGGAGCTGTGCCTGTAGCTGGCAATAGAGTCGCGCCGTCCAATGGTTGCCACCTTAGAGAATATAAGTGCGTGTTTAATTTTTTTTCTACTATTTATAACTGATTTCAAAAAAGAAAGCCATATTTAATATGCACAAATATAGTTTTTTTTTTTTACGAAAACATTAAATTTATATTTTAGAAAATCATTTTTAAATATTTATAAAACTTAAATATAATTTTCCTGTTTATGACGTCACATCGGCTTGGCAGGAAAAGTAGGCAGATTTGTCATCAGATATATTTTTATATATTTTGAATGTCTTTTTAAAATATAAACTTAACGTTTCCTTCAATATTTGTTTATATTAAGGAGGAGTTTCTCAGTTTGGTAGTATTGTTTTTGTGCTCAGAATTGCGTAATTTACATATTGATTTAGAAACTCTTATAGAATATAAATTTTCTGATTCAGATCCGTAGTTTTGTTTCTGTAAATTTAAATGTCTGTAAAAAAAATATCACCAAGTAAATGAAATTGCGTAAATTTGTAAAACAGTTTTTTCTTACAAGTGTTTTTTTTTACGCAACTTACCTCTTTTAGAGTGTTCTTACTGTTACAACGTTGCTGTTGAGACAACTTGACGACCGTGATAATCCGAAAATTATGCTTCTAAGTAAAACTGTGCCACTGTGTTATAACGTCGTAATAAGTGCCGTTTTGTTACGCGATGCTAATCTCTTTGTGGGCTTCGAAGCGGCGTTTCGGACAATAGGTGCTCTTGGATGGTAATTGCCCCCGTATCTTTGATTTATTACTCGTCTAACACTTATAAACAAGGTGAAATATAACTGACTGCCTACGTATTGTTTATGTTTTCGATGTTATTTATTTTATTGTTATTAAGAAGCGCACGCAGCGAAGTTTGCTTGGCCATTCTAAACCAATCAGCTAAGATAGGGCACGTCCGCCGTGGTCATGACTTAGGTGATCGCTAGTGACATTACTACTGAGCGCTTCTGTGCTTCGGAGGGTACGTTAAGCCGTCGCTCCCGGTTGTTGTCTTAGGATGACAGTCATAATAACATGGTGGTAGGGCATTTTGCGAATGCCCTCTTAGCTAGCTACCACCCTCAAGTATAAAATATGTTCGCAAGCACCTAACGGTGTGTTCCGGCAGCAGTCCTTGAGAGCCAATAATTCTAGGTTAGCCTGAAAATCATCTTCGGCCACATCATCACTTACTATCAAGTGAGATAGTTGTCAAAGGCTGGCCTATCAGCTATATATATAAAAAAGTGTAATAGTCATTAAGTTCCCAGGTTAAGATTTCGAGTCTATTCGAGATCTTCCAATTTATAAATTGTTGGAACATATAAAGGAATAAATAATAGTCATGTCAAAAAGTTAAAGATATAAGAAGGTCCCCTTACAAGAAACGCATTCTCGGTTTACCCAGAGCTAGGTAGATGGGCGTGATACATCGGGCTCGGTACCAACCACTACCACAGCAGCAAGTACAGGTTTGGTAGGAGCATCTACCGAAAGAAAGGTGTCTCTACGGGCCATATGGTTAATGCTGCAAATAGTGCGCACTCTTCCGTGGCCCAGGTGGTGTTGGCCCATCATCATCACAATCGTGTTGGGCTAAAGCTGGAGTTACATTGCCTCATCGTCCTGGAAGGGCATGTAAAACACCGCGCCCGTCACCTCCAGATCATTTTGGTGGCGGGCGAAACATAAACCGGACCTCGATTGTGGGGGATGAAGGAGGGCGCAGAATGAGCGTAGCTATAACACAGAGAAATGTACCTTCTGATCAAAATTCTTTCAGTCGTTGACGGAGATGACAAATCATTAGTAATGAATGACAATCTAAACTCCCTTTTTGTATAAAGCCAGCCCTTCTCCAAACCGAAACTTTCATATACAAAAAATCAATTAATTTAGTACATAATTATGCTAGAAACATTAGTAATAGATACATACAGACAAAAAATCGTTGTTTATAAATAGGTAGTATGTGTGTTAAAAATATTTTTAATATTTTTTTTGTCTATTTTCAGGTATGTGCTCGTGAATATATCTACATCAAAGAAGACTCACTGGTAAATTTGACTTAGTTTATGTAAGTTAGTACTAAGTTAATGTATAGTAAGTGCGTAAAATATGTGCCTAACAAGACTACCAAGCTAATATGACATGCGTGGTCATATGAACCGTATGCAGCCCGAACGGCAGGCGAAAGTCTTATCATAACCCAGTGTGTCTATGTATGTAATACTTCTATACTGATAATACATTTGATGTCGCTAAAATTAATTATCTTATATCTTCGATGCGGACTGTTTTATGTCAAGAAGAATAGTACACGCACCAAGAAAAGTGGTAGAAAAAATAAAGATGAGGGAATGCCAGCCTACCAGACAAATTCGGAAGAGGGAATTTTATTTCTTAACGCCAGGTGGTATTAGTGCACTGTACGTAGTGCAGATGACGGCAATTTACTTGCATTTAAAATGGTGAGGATGTACGGAAAAAAGGAATGCATACCATTCATATTAAGACGTGGCCTTATTTATGTTTTATGGTGTTACTAACTTTCTCAAGAAATGTTGGCATCAGTGAGGCCGGCCATATAACCAAAGCCAAAACTAGTTACAATAATTACAAGTATGTAATATGTATTGCGCCCGTATGGTGCCGGGCTCGAATGTCATCCTTCATCTCAACCCTTGGGTGTCGTAAGAGGCTAAGGGTAACACCAGAAGGTGGACAACAGCGCTTTCTGAGGAACTTACATCTCACATTGCGATCCCCAAGACGCCTGTCAAGTGTGGGGATTATGGCACACCCTCTATAATGGGGGAGGCTGTGTTCAGCAGCGGACAGTTCGGCTGAAATAGTAATATGTATTGTACGTTCACAGCAAAAACTAGTTTCTCAATATGATTTATGTTCCACAAAGACTATTGTACCAACCCCTAAGTTAGTGGTATACAGGCAGGAAGATGATGATGACCTGGAATCTTTTGAGGTTTTAAGGATTTTTTTGAGAGCCAGTGATTCTAGGCTAGCATGAACAATACTTCGACCACATCATCACTTACCATCAGGTGAGATAGCGGTCAAAGGCTAGCCTATAATTTATAAAAAAGATGGTAGGTTGCTTTAGCTAGAGTCAGTCTTGGTGAGTACCACACCGTAGTGTCAGATATTCTGATTCGAAGCAGTAGTATGCAAACACTGTGATCCAGCGTGAAGGGTACTGTAGCTAGTGAAATTACTGGGAATACGAAACAAAGAACGTAGCGAGTTACGAGCGCAGTGCAATGTCGAGAAGGTGACACTGCGACTGTATGGTCTGGCGCGACGGTTACCATCAGGCGGCTTGTCCGTCTCGTCACTTCGACACGTAAAAAAAAACTAAAGCAGAGTTATTAATGATGACTTTTAGTGATGACGCATATATTATCAAATAGTCTTTTGTATGGCCCTATTTCAAGTTAGTTGCAAATTAGTCTTTGTACCAACGCTAAAGAGTTCAAGGTTGGGCAACTTCATTCAGTGACTTTGAAACTTCCAGCACTAACGCACGCTAATGGGTGCTTAACAAACGGCCTGCCACCGCATTGTTCTATGACCTCACGCTATACTTCGAGAAAACCTTTGTTACTGCATATATTAAATGGCTTTTCAGTGATACTATAGTCTTTGCAATAGCAAAAAAAAAAGTGAACAATACCAAATACATTAAGAAAATATGCAAACAATATTTTACAAAAACATTACAAATATAAAAATACTAGATTTCCGACCGCAGCTTCGCCCGCGCGTATATCAGTTATCACGCAAAACTATTAACCTCTTTTTGGGCAGTTGGATAAAATAGTTTTTATATATAGTTCCTTTGTCTTTGCCCGGGTCTCAAACTGTTTCCATACCAAATTTCATCCAAATCAAGTGATGGCTCAGTGACATTGGCTATGGACTGCCGCGCAGCTGGTCCATGGTTCGAATCCCGCCGCGGGCTTGAGCTTCACCGCAAGGTGGAAGGGTATTTCGCGATTGCCCGCCTGGCTAGCTACCACCTTCAAGTAGAGAATCTTTCGCCAAGCACCTAATGATGTGTTCCGGCAGCAGTCCTTGAGAGCCAGTGAAATTACAGGCAAAATGAGACAAGTATGTCTCAGGGTGACGGGCGCAATTCAATTCGTGACTTGTGACGAAATGCATCTGTTATAGGCAGATATGATTCCGCTTAACATCAGGTGGGCCTCGTATTTGTTCCGTCACAACAAAAAAAAAACACTTCTAGCGTCTAACTTCTGTTGCTGGATGATATATTTTGTAACACTGTCAAAAATTAAACGACGTTCAAAACGAATAGGGTCTTGCGCGTTTTTCTCGCAGTGGCTCTGACACTTTTTAGGGTTCCGTACCCAAAGGGTAAAAAAGGGACCTTATTACTGAGACTTCACTGTCTGTCCGCCCGTCTATCACCAGGCTGTATCTCAAGAAGGATGATAGCTAGACAGTTGATGATATGCAGCAGATGATGTATTCCTATTGCCGCTATAACAACAAATACTAAAAATAAAATAAAAAAATATATTTAAGGGGGGGCTCCGACACAATAAACTTGATATTTTTACCGTTTCTTGCTCGATACTAATAACGGTGATAGGTAGACGCTTTGACTATTCACAGAATATTTAGTTTTATGTTCTCTTTAAATATAATTAATTGAAATAAAATAAATAATTAATGGGGGCTCCCATACAATAAAAGAGATTTTCGCCGTGCCTACCCAGCTCAATCGGACACTGCGGAAAGTGTCTGTAACTTGCAAGATTAGGTTACAGATAATGCTACGGGGTTCTACGTGCGGGTGTCCCACTCGCACTTGGCCGGTTTTTTTGTGTGTTTCTGACACTGTTATGTTTTTGTTTTTCTATTGTATGAAATTCGGACGTTAAAAAACAGGCGGTCGATGTTGAAGACCAGTTTACACTAATAACAGACTAACAAATGAGCTGCCACCGCCGCGATCCATCAGGCCCGCACGCTATTCTTTCAAAACCCCCTATTTGCATAATTATAGTAGGCCAATGTTTATTCTGTGAAATTCGAAGTGATACAACTTTTATTTTAGTTTTTACGAGTATGCGGGATATATTGCGAAAGAAAACGAATCGTCATTATCCGATTGTGTATTATAGACCATCATCTACTACGGGAATGTCTACTTGCTCTTATAGTTTCCTTATAAAAGTATAATATACGTATGCTAAATGTATATTAAAATCCAGTTAGATGGAAAAATATATTACTTCTGGTGGAATTCAAATAAAACGTTCATAGTACTAGATACTACGTTTAGATGGCGCCACATCAATAGTAAGATCAGATGAAAAAGTAAAAGGTGGTTGGTGTGTGCTACTGTAACTTGTCTCGTGGGGTGCCGGGCTAGAATATCATCCCCGCCTTATCTGTACCCGTCGTAAGAAGCGACTAAGATAACACACTTGAAGGTGGACAGCAGCGCTTTCTGAGCAACTGATATGTCACACTGCGATCCCCAAGCTGTCTGCCAAGCGTGGGGATTATGGCAAACCCCCCCATATTGGGGGAGGCTGTGTTCAAGTGAAAGCTGGTATCCAGTTACCGTTTCAACTGACAGAATTTTAATAATTATTCTTCAACAAACTCGTTCGTTTGGCATGCGATGCGACCCTACTTTCTTTAATTTTCATCAAAAAGCAAATGACATGAAGTATTTTTAATTTTGTTAGGTTTGCAATAACGCCTGCTATGCGGATTGTTAGTAGTACAACGCAAGTGGTACTATAGATTTCGCTCCATCCCAATACGATGGTTAAAAGAAGGATAGGAAAGATTCGAGTCATGACGTCATGTCATGTTAGCTCAATTGGTTAGAGAATACTCCGGCTCAAGGAGTGGATGGACGCGGGTTCGAATCCCGCACATGACTTAAATTTTTCCTATCGTATATTTGTGATTTTGACATGAAGTATGTTTTTTTTATGCATGATAGGTTAGGTTTGACCACTATCTCACCTGATTGTGTAAGTGATGATGTGGTCGAAGATGTTGTTCAGGCTAACCTAGAAGTACTGGCTCTCAAGGACAGCTGCCGGAACACATCGTTAGGTGCTTGGCGACAGATTTTCTACTTGAGGGTGGTAGCTAGCCAGGCGGACATTCGCAAAATGCCCTACCACAATGCAATGTCTGATATGTTATCAGTTATCTGTAAAATGTTACCAAGAAAGGCAAATTAGATTCAGTGAGATTGCTCAAACAGATTTAATTTCGTCGTAAAAGTGTGAAAAACGTCGTGTCGCTAAAATTTTCATCAGCGCCTCCACTCCACATAATTAGAATGGTCGTTCATACCGAAACACTTCCGTTGTATCACGGGGTCAATGGGGTGTTTGGGGTGACGAGGGGTGCAGAAGGATGGGTGAAAGGAACAGGAGGGGTAGGGATTAACATAATGTTACCATTAATCCCCGCCACGCTTTTTTAACCGCGCACGCAGTCGAAATTTGTCTGTGTGGGGCGAAGCAGAAAAGTAACGCGCTGTTGTGATTGATAGAGATGTTCAACTTTTAAACAAAGGAAAATTTGTTCTGGAAAACGCCACGTCTCTTTACGTTTACGTTGGTACGTGCTCTGGTTGTGAAGCAGTGAGTTTCGATTTGCCTGTACCCGAAGGGAACACAGAATTCGGTTCAATATATTTTTCACTTTTTTTTATTTCTGATATGTTAAGTAAGCCTTTGACTACAATCTCACCTCATGGTAACTCATGATGTGGTCGATGGTGTCAACAGGCTTAACCTAGACTTACTGGCTCTCAAAGACAGCTGCCGGAACACACCGTTAGGTGGTTGGCGACAGATTTCCTGCTTGAGGGTGGTAGCTAGCCAGGCGGACATTCTTAAAATGACCTACCACCATGCGGATTTGAACCATGGACCTGCTGCGCGGCAGTCCATAGCCAATGCCACTGAGCCATCACTGCTTCAATTTTATGAATATTAAAAAATATTTAAAATAAAGTAACCGACTTTCAACACTAAAAAGTGTGAGATAACTTGTTGAAGTCAGTACCGTGCTGATTCAAAACACTAACCTCACATTATTATGGTCCGACTTTCACAAGTTATTTCATACATTTTAATGTTAGAATCGGTTGGGGCTTATATAAAAAAAACACTTTTTTAGTTACATATTGCTTACAAGATTATTCACTCACATACAATACTGTTCACCAATAATAGTTTCGTTTACCATTAAATCATCCAGGTACCCAAATAAATTTTTCAATATATTGACTATAACAAGTAGAAAATCTGTCGCCAAGCACCTAACAGTGTGTTCCGGCAGGAGTGCTTGAGAACCACAGAAAAAATATTGGCACATGAGACCTTACAACTGTATGTCTCAGTGTGACGGGCGCACTGCAATTCGTCACTTGTGACGAAATCCAGTAATTCTCGGTTAACCCTGTTATACCTTCGACCACATCATCACTTAGTATCACAAAGTATCAGCTTGCGGCTCTGGACTCAGTAGAAAAGCGTGCCACTAAGCTAATTGGTGACTGCAAGCTAGTTGAGAGAAAACTTCAAAGTTTGTCGCATAGACGCCAAGTATCTTGTCTGTCGGTTTTCTATCGCATTCACTTCGGTGAATGTGCTCAAGAGCTACATGATCTCATACCGTCTTCTCCATTTCACTATAGGACTACCAGACGCGGAGTGAGCTTTCATCCCTTCACTGTCAATTAAGCGCATGTTCGTTCAAAGCGATTTCAGAGCTCTTTTATCATGCGAACAGCGAAGCAGTGGAACTCTCTCCCATCGTCAGTCTTTCCAGGTGCGTATAATCCTGGTGTTTTCAAAAAAAGAGTAAATAGGTTTCTTCTGGGCAAGCGTGATTCATCTTCGACTTCGTCGTCGCTTACCATCAGGTGACATGGAGTCAAACGCAAACCCATCTTATGTAAAAAAAAAAAAAAACTTACCATCAGGGAGATTGTGGACAAAGGCATAGCTATAATCAATAAAAAAGAAGTTAGTTTTGGTTAGAAAAAAATAATTATAATACCTACAGGATCGAATCCCTTTTAAAGTTTGGAAACAAATGTCATTGTTACGTACAGCCATTTCCCACCATTAAACGCATACATTGCTTATGCTACCCTATTACTAAATGTCCCAGTACAGCATTAAACCAGCTGTCGCGATCAATCTTCCTCGTTCTAAGGACTGATTTTACGGCTCGACTTGATTCAAAAATTTCATTCATTAGCTTTTTACGACTAGACCTTGAAGCGAGGTTAGTTAGTACATAATTTTAAATACAAAGCGAAATACTGAATAAGCGGAAAACGAATGCCCATTACCGTCTAACATAACAAAAAACTTAACTTTAATGCCTTACTTTATTGTGCACTTAACTTAGACCAGTGATATTAGAAAAAAGAGGTAGATAGGTTATACGCACATCGCAAGTGGCACATCAAAACTGTGCTAATTGGCTTGCCTGAGCTCAGTCGTCGCGTCATCGATGAAGGCGTTACACGTATTTTAAGTATTGTGTTTGCGCCCCATCAATATCTGTGTGTGAATAGAGTGACTTTTTAGGCTAGAAGGTACTTCCCCATCTTTAGAGATGGGATGGGGAAGTACCTTGGGTACCGTGGGTGTCGTAAGAGGCGGCTAAGACACCTGGATAACTTCACCGCTGCCCACTTCACCAGGAAGTGGGCAGCAGCGCTTTCTCAAGAATTTATATCTAACACTTCGATGACGCGTGCCAAGCGTGGGGAATATGGTAAACCCCCCCCCCCCCCCCATAATGGGGAAGGCTGTGTTCAGCAGTGGACAATCCGGCTGTACAGTACCTTCAAGTAAAAAAAAATTGAAGCACCTGTCGCGTCGGCGTGTTCTTGACGTTGTCCTTGAGAGCCAGTTCCCATATTATAAAATACCTTACAGATACCATCAAATAAAATTGTGGACGAAGGTAAATCGGCAAAAAAAACCAAAACTTTTTACAATTGATGTACTTTTGTGTATCTCGTAATGAACCTTGTACGTCGTCGTAAATCTGCCACAATAGTGATAGCGTATACCTAGTACGTTATAGTGTGTATATAAGGGGTAATTCATCGGCTGCGAGGTAATATGGGATCAGCCTACATATTTTACCCCCATAAAATGTTCAGCGTTATTCATAGGTTCAAAAGATATTACCAAAATCAGATTTCGGAATAAAATGTGATTTCAAATTGTAATTTTATCGCCTGCTAGCGAATAAGCTTCCGAACTACAACGAAAGGCAACATTTGAACTGCGATTGAACTGCGACCGATATACAGGGTTATTGGTAAAATGCTATCAACCTCTTAGGGTTGACTTCTGCTAGTCCTAAGAAATTAACATTATGAGATGATTTATTTTGTATAAATAAAATAATATTTTTTTAAATATTTTTTCTTATGTGTATTTTTATATGTTTTTGTCTGAATAAGCACGAGGACCGCCTGATGTGGAAAGTCTCTTGTGCCTGTAAAGTATTATTTCATATTTTATTACTTTGTTCGATTTAAATATTCAAAACTCTATTCAAACGGACCGCGACGCGGTCCAGTGTTGCCACGGCGCTCTTAGCTGGGAGTACGCATTAAAACACAATAAAAAACAAAATTCAAAACCATCATCAACAATCATTTCAAAATATTTGTTAGGACAAGCCAACCCTAAGAGGTTGTTAGCATTTTACCAACAACCCTGTAGCAATAGAAATCTTTGTGCCAGTTCGTTAGGGCAAGCACCAACTACGGGTAAGTATTCTACCGCCAACAAGTTCATATTACTCTGTTCCAGATCTAAGAGTATGGGTGCCGGTGAAATTATAGGAACATAAGACTTAACGACTTTACGTCTCAGGGTGTTGAACTACTTCTATTATAGGTTGAGGCTACCGCTTAACATCAGGTGGACCTCGTGCCTGTTCCATCTCGATATAATAAATAAAACAAAATCGGTCAAGTGTGAGTCGGACGCGCGCACGAAAGGTTCCGTACCGTTATCTATACAACATTTAACACCTAACAACCTTTTTATTGGGCTTCTCGCGCGCGATTCAGACTCGCATTTAGCCGAATGTTTATTTTTTTTGTTATAGTCGTAGCAAAAATACATCATTTGTGAAAATTTCCTCTATCTAGCTGTCACGGTTTATAAGATACAGCCTGGTGAAAGACAGACGAATAGTAATAGGGTCCCGTTTTTACCCTTTGGGAGTTGAGACTAAAAAATAAAAAAGTACTGTACTCAATGCGCTCTAGACCGTGACAATCTCTAGACATGTCTGTGGGGTCAACGTTTTACACAAAATATTTTAAATTTCAGATTTGTATTTCATTCCGTTTACTAGCTGGAGACCGGTGGGAGACGGACGGACAGACAGACGGCGGAGTCTTACTAATACCATTGTAACACTTGACTGTAATCCTTCGTATTTTGTATTATTGTAATGTAGTGGTGTGTACAATAAAGAGTTATCTATCTATCTAATAGGGCTCCGTTTTGCCCTTTGGGCAGCCCTGGCTCACTCAGCACTTTAGGTACATCGGCGTACCCGTCCGGACGGGCTTATTGTACGGTGCGTGCCGCGTCAGAAGAGATCAGAGCTATGTGTGGCTATGCGCGAGAAAGAGAGACGCCTTGTAGGAATATAAATATTAGGTACTCCGTGCTTTGCGAGCTGAAGTGCATTTTATTGCTTTGTAGCTAGAGTCGCTTATTTATTGGAATGGCTTTACGGAGTGATCCTTCTGTCCTTTTATTATGTGATTCGGGTACCCTAAAAACAAAAACAATGAAGTGAATCATTCATAGTCATTAAAATGAATGTTTAGCTTAAGCTTCCGCTTACTTAATAGCTGAAATAACATTTTTCCTAAAATACGTAACAAGAATGAATGAAATAAATGCTCAAAGAATAAAAAATCTCTAAGATGCAAAAATAATTTTCTACGAGAGTGATCATAAAAATTTCCTCAAATAAATGTTCACATTTGTTTTATTTTTAGATCAAATGCTCATAACGGCTTATATTATTATCCAAATTTAAGATACATTTTTAAATTAAATGTCTTTTAGTCCCCGGAGAGATTCTTATTTTCCTCTATCATCATTTGGAGTATTATTTAGCTGCTGTGATGAAATTGTGTATATTTTTCATGAATTTGGCATGTTTTTACTCGTCTGAGAAGAAGTCTATAAGGTACATAATAAATGTTTGACCGCTATTTATGTATGTACGAGGAAGTCCGTTCCTATGGCCGTTCGTAACTACTCAATGGCTCAACCGATTTTGATAAATTATATGTCTCTAGATTCCTCTTGATGGTGCAAGTTTCAATCACACTAATATTATAATGGCAAAAGTTTGACAACAACAACTAAAACAAGACAAAACATTTGAAACAAGACATATTCCAATTTGTCCTCTCTTTCTTAAACATCGTATTGGGATGGAGTGACATATATATTTCAACTTACAAGTAATTTTGTTTTTTATTATATGAAGAATTAATCAATAATTTAAAAACTATAAAACTACAAAATCACAAATATACGATAGGAAAAATTTAAGAAATGTGCGGGATTCGAACCCGCGTCCATCCACCCCTTGAGCCGGGGTATGCTCTAATCAATTGAGCTAACATGACATGACTTCATAACTCAAATCTTTCCTATTGTTCTTTAACCATTGTATTGGGATGGATTTGAGTTATGACGTCATGTCATGTTAGCTCAATTGGTTAGAGCATACCCCGGCTCAAGGGGTGGATGGACGCGGATTCGAATCCCGCACATGACTTAAATTTTTCCTATCATATATTTTTGATTTTGTAATGTAATCAGCATAGCAGGCGTTATTGCAAAACATAACAATATTTAAACTATAAAACTGTATCTGCAGTTCTGAAGCTAACCAGAACCACACCAGAACCAGGACTTAAACACCCATCGTTGTTTTAATCGTCACCGACCTCCGTTGGACAACCCATAAATAATTTCTGATGAATATCTTTATATAAATTGTTACAAAATGCAAATAGAAAATGTCTTAGCTATGTACAAATTAAATGTCAATACGTGCTTATATATTATCCAAACTCATTTAGTATCTTCTCGAAGGAACTCGAATTATGCAAACACAATTTTCGTAAATATTCATCAGGCGGCAACCTTGACTAACCGAAATTAATGAAAAATATACGCAGAATACTAACAGTATGGAACGTATACAAGTACCTAGTAATTTTATTAATGTAGGCGCATCAGAGAATAATAACTTTGCAGAATGGCAAGCGGGCATTCTAAATGCCTGGCTACCTACCACACTCACGTAGATAATCTGTCGCCAAGCACCGTGTGTCCTAGCAGATGTCCTAGACCTCCCCTCTGCTGATGTGGTAAACAAGCTAAGCCTAGATGAAAAATATTAGTAAATTAAGTAAATAAAGATATAAACAATTTTTCATTTTCGTAACTCGTTATCAAATTAATTTTCATATTGTGATAAAATTTGGCTAACAAATTAAATTATTTTCCAGACAAAGAAAAAAGTTTCTAAATAACTAACGAGGAATTTAAATTAATAATAATAATAGCTCTTTATTTCAGACTCTGTGATCCATATACAATGTTAAGAGAAAACGATAAAAAATATTCAACAAAATTCAATGTCAACAAAAAAAAAACATTATAAAAGCAAAAAAATATTAACTTACTTACTGTTACTTACAATAGCAACCCAGTGCTTATACGTTGCAGTCTGCATAAGTCTATCGGCCAAACTTCTAATGATAAGATTTTTACACATTAAATTTAGCTACTTATAAAAACAGGGAGTTCATTGAAAGTACTGAACGGGACAACCCTCTACGCATATGCATGGTTATCATAGTCAAGATACGCTTACTAAGTATTATAATGTGGGTTAATCAGAAACGGTCGCTGTTTTTGTAGAAGCCATACCTACTGTCCTGAGCTATGGCATCACGAAAGAAGTCGCGTCACCCGCTTGCTAACAATGACTGCGGACCTTGGCCCGATTTTAACATAATATTATTTAAAATAGTCAGTAATTCTAACAAAATTGTAGGAAATAGGGACCGTAAAGCGATGGGGATCGATTTGCAGAGGGTTGAAAGTAGGACACCACTTTGGCAACCCCTTTGCTTAGGGTTATCTGGTTATACTCGACACAGTATATCTATTTATTTTATTGCTGGTAGGGTCAGCCTTCAATAATTTCACCTGATGGTACGTCACGATGCGTCGAAGGTGGTAAACAGCTAACCTAAAATAGATACGCTTTTGAAGCGCTCGTAGCGAAGTTTACTTAGCTGTTCATAACCGATCAGCAAAGTTAAGCAACGTCGCCCGCGGTCATGAGTTGGATGGGTGACCGCTAGTGACATTACTACTGAGCGCTTCCGTGCTTCGGAGGGCACGTTAAGCCGTCGGTCCCGGTTGTTGTCTTAGGATGACAGTCGTTACAGCATGATGGTAGGGCAATTTGCGAATGCCCGCCTGGCTAGCTACCACCCTCAAGTAGAAAATCTGTCGCCAAACACCTGACGGTGTGTTCCGGCAGCTGTCCTTGAGAGCCAGTAATTCTAGGTTAATCTGAACAACGTCTTCGACCACATCATCACTTACCATCAGGTGAGATAGTGGTCAAAGGTTAACCTATCAGGCATAAAAAAAAAAAAAATGATACTGGCTGTTAAGGTCAGGCGAATGCACAACAGGCCCTAACATCATTGAAAAGTAGTAGAATCACCATGTCCCGTCACCTTGAGTAGTTCTTAGTCACATGTGCCTGAACTTTCACTGGCTCTCAAGGACTGCTGCCGGAACACACCGTTAGGTGCTTGGCGACAGATTTTATACTTGAGGGTGGTAGCTAGCCACGCGGGCAATCGCAAAACGCCCTTCCACCATGCGGTGCGGCTCAAGCTGGCGGTGTGGATCGATCCAGGGAGCTGCGGAACGGCAGTCCATAGCTATTACCGCTCGGCCATCATCGATTCTAGCTTGAGCTCTTTTTGTGGCCCCCTTTACTGAAAATTTATCACGCCTATAAACGTGTACTTTAACATAGTAATTTAACTACATATGTAGATGTGTTATCTGTCAAAAAAATATAATTTCCTTCCCATATAAAAATTAACCTTAACAATTTTGTATTTATTGTATAAAATGTTATTGTACTACTAACGCCATCTGTTAGATAACCGAGTTAACATCGCTGCAACAAAACTAAACTCAATACATCGTAGTTAATCTACTTAATACTAGATGACACCACTAGAATCAGGTTGTAAAAGAGCCCTCACAAAGCTCAGCTTTTTGCTAGTATTATTATAGTAATGACGAATCTAGCTTAATCTTATTACTTAGTTTACAAGAAGCGAGATACGAGCTCGGGGACACAACCCTCGTGCGCCATTTCGTCAAAATGTTAGGAAATAAGGGTTGTAAAACGAAGTAGCAACTATTCGAAAGTGGAGGGTATACGATGTAGGAGACCACTCTACTGAGTGGAAGCCCTTTCATTCCGTTTTTATTTTGTTTCAGGTAAGCTGCTTCACTTACATCAATCATCATACAGAGACCGTATGTAAGTTAAGGCCAAGTGCGAGTGGGACGAAAACAACGAGGGTTCCGTATTACCACAGAATGTAACATAAAATCGTATTTTTTTATAAACACTACGAGATCCTAAGCAGGACTCCGACCTGCACTTGTCTAGTTATTTCTAATATTTTATTGCAATTAGATATTGGTCTACTCGTATTATCTCACAAGTTTGACGCTTGTATATATCACCAATTTTACTATAGAACAACACCAAGAATATTTAAAATCACAGGTTTTTTGTATGGTGATCTGCTTTTATTTTTCATTTATTTATTTGATCCCCAACATAATGTAAACCGTTCCAAACTACCAGTAATGTACAATATAGAATATGTTAAGTGCCATTACAATCTACATATTATCTACATACAAAAAAAACGGGCGTGATAGTAGGATTAGCGCACCGAGGGTTCCGTACAAACCTGTCATTAATATAAGTAAAAGTTATACCATAAATGAAATCCAGTTTTTTTTTAGTAATTTAGAGATGAATCTTTACTTTGCGTGAATCCATAATTAATAATACTGTATCAGCCGGATTTTCCACTGCTGAACACAGCCTCCCCCATTATGGGGAGGAGTTTTGCTATTATCTCCACGGTTGGCAGGCGTCTTAGGGATTGCAGTGTAAGATATCAGTTCCTCAGAAAGCGCTGCTGCTCGCCTTCTGTTGTGTTAACCCTTAGTCTAGTAGAAACTCAAAAAATAAATCAGAAAAGTTTTATTTGGCGACATGTTTTTTTGTTTTATATATTTTACGTAATCTCACTGCAACTTGTAAGTTTCAAGTCTTATTTGAAAACTAGCTGTACCTGCGATTACGTTCGTGATCCACGTACCTGCAGATTAATTATTCAAATTTTGAACATTGTTTATCTCAAATTAAGCAACGCTGTGGTCTGCGGTGAAGCACTCTTAGTAAAGCATAGCTCATAAACGAGCTTTTTACTTAGGGTTTGTAAAACACCCGGGTTGTATTTTCCAGAAGACAGTAGTTAAATTACTCAGAGAGTTCCTTCGCGGTTTGCACAATAAATGAAGAAAAGTACTTTGCGCGTTTCTTTGGAATTTCCATTTAAAAACGGCGTCTTCTTGCCGAGGTTCTCCTTGTTTGGCGGTAGAACGAATATATATTAGATTGTACACTTCCATTGCAGTCTCCAAAATTTATGCGGCAAAAGTTAAAAAAACTGATTGTGGTGAATGTTCCAGATTTTAGAGTTGTATCAAGCAAGCTTGCAAAACTGCTAAAGTGGGCTGCCCGTGGGGTGCCGAGCTGCCCGTGGTGTGCCAGGCTGCCCGTGGGGTGCCGGTTTGCCCGTGGTGTGCCGGGCTGCCTGTGGGGTGCCGGGCTCACTTGTCACTGTTCTAACAAAAAAAGAATAATTGAAATCGGATACGCATTAATAAATTACAACTAAGTGTACATTTTCCCGTTTCCCGTGGGAACTGTGCTGAATTTCGGGGTAAAAAGAATACAATAACCTTCTCCTTAGTATGAACTCAAATCGTGTTAAGTTTCATTAAATTCCATTCAGTAGTTTTGGAGTGATGCGCGGCCGGGATACAGACAGACAGACAGACAGACAAAAATGAAAAAAAAAATACAGTTTTGGCATCACAGCAGGCAGTATCAGCTACAGAGTTCTCTCAAATATTTCTTTTCAAATTATCTGCCATGTACAGAATTGGATCTGTTACAGTTTTATTATAAGTATATATAGATTGTCATTCTAAAACGTTATACAAAAACGAATTGTCTGCACTTACAAAATTACAAGATAAGGTATTTTTTTTACCTGACAAGCTTGTAAAGTTGTTGTTTATCGTTCGTAATTTGCGTAGAGAAGTGCTTTTTAACCGCTAGCGTTGAATAGAATTTGAAATTCAAACCTCTATAAAAGTTCCAGACAATGGAATTTACTTTAAATGAAAACTATTTTAGAAATTTCCCTTTACTTTTTTTCATATACATTATTGCCTAGAATCGTTCGCTATCTCACGTTTTAATAAAAGCCTCTATGTATCAGCTAGATTTCCCACTGCTGAACAGCTCCATCAAGGTGGAGTTTAGCAGGTGTGTTGGGGTTCGCAATGAAAGATATCAGCTCCTTAGAAGGCGCTGCTGCCCACCTTCTTATATTTTACCTTTAGCCGCCTCTTACTGCACCCACAAGTAGCAATTGGGGGTGACATTCTAGCCCGGCACCCCATGGGAACAATCAAAGTAATTTTTAAAGTTTCTGTAAAAGCACTCGCACCAAGCTGTCCTTGAGAACCAGTAATTCTAGGTTAAATCTGTTAACACCTTCGACCACATCATCGCTTACCATCAGATGAGATTGTGGTCAAAGGCTTACCTATCAGAAAAAAAAAACAAAAATAACATCTTTGCAGCCTTGCATTACAAATAACTATTTTTTTAACTACGAGCGGAATTTTGTTAATTTTTTCCGCTAAGCAGGCGGTAATGCAAAAATTACAGTGTTAGAAGTAACTATGTAAAGTTTCAAGCATTAGGGTTGTACCACAAACTGTTGTACACGCAAATTCAATTCAAATATCTAATCCGAGATTTGATGTAAATTAAGTGACGGAGTTAGTCCCCGCGCGCCGAGGTCGTCTGGAAACAGGGGTGAAGGTATTGGATAAATCACTGAAGTATACACCCAGTAATAGTTATATCTGTATTTCTAAATATGATTATGAGCATTATCGCGTGCTGAGCGAGAACCACGTTTACAAATTCGCTCAGCACGTGATAGTGCTGAGCGAATTTTTTAAATATAGAAGGGTAGCGACATCATTGGGATATTTAAGTGTCTGAAAAAGCACTTCTTTCCATCAGATGAAGTTTAACAGTCTGGTTGATGGCCGCGCATCGTCCCCTATGACGGTTAAAGTGATACAATTGGAGTACAAATTTTCGACTCGTAAGAGTAAGGTATCGTTGGCCGAATGGAATAGGCATCCGGCGTGAAATCGGAGGACCCAGGTTCGATTCCCGTCCGCAACAAAAAAAATTGTACTCCAATAATTTGTAGTAATATATATAGTTTTAGCATCGATCGCATTCCATCACCTGCAACTTGATAAGGCTCAGGTTCCTCGGCTTCAGTCTCACGTGGAGTACGGCTTCACCCTCTGGGCCGGGCTTTCCGTTACCAGCTTCTTCTATTTGACCGCATTCAACTCAGAGAAGCTGGAATTGTCGCCGCTCAAGCTCTCTCCGATCGGCTGGCCCCTTTGGGAATGCATAGATATTTTGGATCACTTTGCGTTTTTTAACGCAACCATCACGGGGAGTGTTCCGAGGAACTGTTATAGGTTTGATAACGGTAACAAAATTTAACCTTTTTTTTTTATGCTTGATAGTTTAGCCTTTGACCACTATCTCACCTGATGGTAAGTGATGATGTGGTCGAAGATGTTATTCAGGCTAACCTAGAAGTACTGGCTCTCAAGGACAGCTGCCGGAACACACCGTTAGGTGCTTGGCGACAGATTTTCTACTTGAGGGTGGTAGCTAGCCAGGCGGGCATTCGCAAAATGCCCTACCACCATGCTATAACGACTGCCATCGTAAGACGACAACCGGGACCGACGGCTTAACGTGCCCTCCGAAGCACGGAAGCGCTCAGTAATAATGTCATTAGCGGTCACCCATCCAACTCATGACCGCGGGCGACGTTGCTTAACTTTGCTGATCGGTTTAGAACAGCTAAGTAAACTTCGCTACGAGCGCTTCATAACCTACCTACCTATTATTGTTATAAAAAAGATCAAGAAAATAGGTTTTACGGAGGCAATTTTGAAGCATAGATATTATGCTCAGGGCCAAGCATGCTAAATTTTACCGAGTTTGAACTCTTGGTACTTAAAATTTGACGAAACTACGTTTGTATAGAAAGCGCTACGAGCACTTAGGACAATGTCAGGTGAGTAAAAGGATAACTCTAAGGCAGTTTTTAAACACGTGGGGTATATGGAACACTCCTTTTGAAGTCTGCCTGACGCTACCCTACTTGGGAATGCGCGTCATGGCTATATCCGCTAAACATTTCGTATTGAGAACGTTGAGATGGTATACAGAGCACAGCACCACTACGCTGCTCGCGTAGTCCTTATATTATTGTGCCGGGAACTGTACGGCATATCAAATCAATATTATTTTTATACATTTATGACCATGATAAGAACCAACATTTTTTTATAGATAATCAATCACACATATTTTTAGTTACTTAGGACTCGAGGATTAGAGTCTTAAAAATCGGATGTTTGTCGCTTTATTATGATAATGTTAATCTTGTAAGTCATTTCAATTTGTAACATGATTACGAGATTAAGTTTCTTTTTGTTATTAATATACCTTTGTTAGTAATAATATAAGTCTCACCTGTTGATAAGTGAGTGTTCTGTTCAATAAAATCGTAATATATAGCTAGGTACGCCCTACTGGCCCATGACATTATGTAAAAGTTGCCAAATCTACATATTTCATATCTTTTAAACCCGTATTTAAGCAAATAAGTGAATTGATTTAAGTTTTTTTAAGAAATTAGAATCCTACATTATGCCCGATCAATCAACACAGGCATTGGTATATTTAAAAAATAGAAAAATAAATAATAAAAAAGTGTAATCCTGCGTGAAACCGGGGCGGGTCGCTAGTATAATAATAATAATTTAAATTTTTATATAGTCGGAATCCGCTGGATGCTTCGTGTAGAAGTGAAACGCGTCGAAAATTTTTCGGTTTCGCTACGTTGCGTTTATGACGTCACGTCGCCTTTGCAGGAAAATTAGGCGGAATTGTCACTAGATATATATTTATATTATTTTAAGTGTGTTCCATAAAAAAATACCATATTAATGTTTTCTTAAATTATTTTACAATATTTGTTATTCTTAAAATATCTAAATTAGCCTGAATAACATCTTCGACAATATCATCATCACTTACCAACAGATGTGATAGTTGTCTTAAAATAAAACTTAATATAAAACTTGTCTTCATTTGCATATGAGTGTAAACACTGTTTTTTTAGTGTCGTATATGCCCTCTCAAATTCTCCCCGCACTCGAGAGATGAAAAGGGATTTTCACATCATTACGTTTATCTTCAGTAGCAGCGTTTGTGATTTCTACGCATGTTAAATACACATTCTATATTGCTCTATATATGGCAAAATATACTCTATATAGGCATTTATTTATGCTTCAGTTATTAAAGCAACATGGCTTAAATAGGATGTTATTATTATATTAAACAAGGGTATGTTTAATTATTAAATCTAAAACAGACATAAATGTTTAGTTATTAAATCTAATCTAGACTAATATGTTCATTTTCTAGAATACATCATCAAACTACATCTCAAGGTCTCTTATGCTTAGTATTTATAGATTATGTAGTTTATTTATTTGTGATTTTGTAATTTATTGTTTTTTTTTTCATAGTATTCAAGCAGACGTTCAATTATTTGTATAACATGTTGTTTTTAATTCAATTAAAGTCAAGTTGTTTTTAATATTTCGTCTTTACAAACAAAAATATTGTTAGTATAGAGGCACATAGAATATGGTCCTTTCCAAACACTGGAAATAAATTGTAAATATTTAAAACATATTTTAAGAAAACATTTTCCTATTAAGCCGACGCGACGTCATAAACTCCACGTAGCCAAATCATAGGAATTTTCGATGCGTTTCGATTCTACATAAGCATCCTCAGGAGGTCTTGACTCATCGAGCGCACGATCGAAAAATAAATTGTGATAGTAGTTACCATTCTGTATCAAAACACTCAACTTTTAATGGTCCGACTTCCACAAGTAAAACGAATTCAACTACAAATGTATGACATTTCAGTGTAGGAAGATTGTTTTTTTTTAATAGTCCCTCTTTATATAAAGATTCATAATTCTTACAAGATCATTGGTTACTCGCCTACAATACTGGTCACCATTGGCAAGAGTAATACTCGTGTCGATGGTGCAGTATGCATTAAAATTACAAAATGTATGTTTTTTTTAATTTTTTACCGGCGGTATGCCTTTATTAACAAAATCCTACGAACTATATACAACACTACAGCTACTACAATAAAAGCATTTAGATCCCTATAAGTCATTGCAGACTCATAGGCAGTCCAAATGCTCCAGCACACTACCAGTTGGCAGCATGCCCAGCATGCTGGCAGCATTGCCCCGTTGAATTGCAATGTTTATTCTTTGAGCCAAATAGGTGCCAGCATTTTGATCACCCGTCGCATCGACCAAGCGCTCTGATAAGTTTTGGAAAATACGATGAGCTGTCGGTCCCCACGGATCCAACGTCTCTACACCAAACGGCAAATATGTAACCCATACCGAGGTTAATAATGTTAGGATTTATTGATTAATAATGATTATGAAAAAGAAAATCAAGACTTAATCGTATAAGATCGGAGAAGACAAATTAAATTTTTAGTAAAATTGCATTTGTTAAGTTTATTTTCCTATCGAATACTTATTACCCCACAGCTACGAATTTTACACGTTTTACACGCAGGAATACATTGTGACTGCTGTCCTTAATCAACATTCTTAACAAAGGCTACCCCTACGCCTCCCCACATCTAAAGGCGCGGTTCATTAACGAAAGAAGATAGCACCGACGAAAATGTCACATCGAGTTTCAGGACCAACAAAAGGCATAACTCGCGCCATTGTCACTGCCTTCATAATGCAAAATACGTAGCTATTCATTCGCAGCTTTGTAATAACGCGCCCCTACCCTGAAAACTGCTTTACCTTACCCCCAAGGTATATGAGCACGTGTGTAGCTCCTTCTCGCTCTAGCATAGTATTCTTTATTGTTGTTGTCTCGCTCTGTAGTCGGCGAAGAGCGCACGCATTGCAGGTGAATCCGATAGAACAGTCGTGTCTTAACATTTGCGTGGGAAGCACGTCTCGCCGCTAGCAAAGCGTTTCCCGCGAAAAATTACGTACACGAATTTTCAGCGGTTTCTTTTAGTTGTCGTAGTTTACGGCTCCGTTTTGCATTGTTAATGTTATTGTGTGACGTTCGTACAATTATTGGGTTGTTATAAACTGGATTTGTGTTTGAAATTGTGGTGATTTGCACTAAAGAAGGGACCGGTGTTTTCGGATATTGTTTAGAATTTCCTCAACTCGCATTGGACATACGGTAAGTTTATTATTATGGTCATGATACATTTTACAGTCGGTATTTTAACTGTGGTTTAATGAAGTTACGTCATTTATGAATATAACTTTTTTGTAAAGATACCTTGTAATTACCACTTATCTAGGTGAGATGTCATATAGGACAAACTTTTAGAATATGTGTATGTAGTTACGTGTTGTTTATATCGTGATCATATTGTACCGATTCCTACATAAATGAGATAAGGGTTAATTGATAAGAAGATTAATGAGTACCCCAAAATAATAAATACAAAAAAATATCAATTAATATCGTTATATATCTTCACATTTCATTGCTCTCTGAGTTTTATTTTCAATCGATATAGTTGACATGCGAATTTGAGGGTCATTTAATTAGTCATGCAATGTTAGAAACCAGTTAGCGTTTACATTTTTAAGCATGTTTAATTCCAATATTTGGGAAGATAAGTGAGCAAAACAAAACTAAGCACATACGATTGCTTAGCTCACTCGCTTTGCAAGGACTTTAGGATCTGGGTATCAACTTTGAATCGCCGAGAGTTATTTGGGTTTCTACTAACAAATTTTCTGTAAACTGTGCCCGATATATGGCAATAGGCTCTCTTGCTACAAATATTGGGGTAAACGGTGCATGCTTAGCTTTCTCTGACTACCCCTTCGGATAAATACACATGTATTGATTTGTGTGTTCGATAAAATACTTAAGTGTATTCGGTCTGAATATTTTTTTGTGTTAATATCTAGAAACCTTACATTCATTACAATTTCAAAAGGCGACATTGACGGGAGATAATAAATTACTTTATTAGATTTTACTCATCTGTTGTAATTGGTTTCAAGTAAATCGTTATTATTTGTAAATAAATATATAAAATAATCTATCACAACAGTTTCGAATTGATACTTACACAATACATTAATAATACCACTAACGTGTTCATTTCGATACTTAGCCAGCTTTTCTCACTGTAATATTATAGTATTTTTTATATAAACATACCTGGTTTTTGATATAAGTATGTAGCTTTTATAAAATATGATAAGGCCTGTTTAATATAAATACATACTGATTGATGGCTTCGGATCCACTTAAACCTTCCCATTAGTTAGACCTTATAATAATAATGTAAAGTACGAAGATAAATTAGTATCAGACGCCGAGTTCGCTTCTACACAAAATAATTTATCCACTTCATGTAATAAGCGTTATAATTTGAAGAGATGTAACATAAAATGACTCAATATAACGTATAAAGAGAGTCCATCTTTAGAATATTTATCACTGGACCCCAAAGTTGTCCTTATAAAATATTAACGTTCTGAGTCTGGGACTCGTGGAAAACGCAATAAGGGACATTCGAAACTTTTGGGTCAAAGTTGATCAAAATGTTACTGTGGGTAAAAATAACAAAAACATTTTGGAAACTTTTCGAACGGACGAGTTTTATGTGATTGTTGAATTTTGTGAAAATGTGAGAACGATAATGATCTTATTCTTTCGGAAATATAGTTTTTTTTTTATCATTATGTTTTTCTTATATATTAGGAAGACGGCAAAACAAATCTTATGTAGGTACAAATTATTACAATTTAGTAAAATAAACATAATATTATGCTTTAAATACACTGAGATTAATAACTTAACCTTCATAGTTTTTATTCAAGTGCTTTTACAGAAGATGCTTTTAACAAAATTTATTAGAAACAGTGCGATATAAAATAACAATAAAGATTCTCAACTATGGTAAAGTTGAATAGGTATGTAGGTATCACTTCCAGATCGTAGAAATAACAAAACTTAATGTCATTTAAATTGCAAAATTATTTTCTATAATATAATCTGTAGCATAATTAAAAAGTAAATACCTTTTACTTTACAGTCCAATAATATATACATTCATACAACGAAAACAGCATACACACATAAAAATATATAACATAATATCAACTGAAATAACGGTTCATAGAAGCAAGTCGGAAACGTAACGAGAACAATAAAAATAACGAAAGCTCAGAATTCTCTGTGACTGATGACGCCAGATGCTGTATGAAAGATAACCAGGGAGCACGAAATGCATACTAATATCCGCGAACTATATTCATACGAAAGGAGGAAGGTAAGAAAGAATACATAAACATAAATATAGCAGCAAATCATTTTGTTACACGTTGAAATTTTCCGCGTCGTATAAACCACAGTAAATGCAAATAAGAAGTCATGCGATCAATTCACCAAAAAGGATTTAGAATTGGTAACATATGGTAAAACTTTTCTAATATATAACGGTAAAAATAACGTTAACAGTCGTAAAGCGAATGTACTCGTACTAACGTAAACTGTAAAAGCCACATTTTCCATACATCATAAATTGTTGCGGTGACATGACAAAGTTTGTAAGCCACGCAGGGGAAAGGGACCCACTGACTCAGTGGGTCGTGGGCTGGTGACCTAAAGCCTGTGGTCGGAGGGTTAGGAATATGAGACGTGAAGGGAAGAGCCCTTTGTGATACAGGTAATACTGGGCGCCCCAGTTTGCTCATAATACAACAGCTTTTATCAGTATGGGTATTTTTAAAATTATATAAAATTTTTGGCAATACGAAGATTTTGGTCTTTTTCATAAAACTTGGTAGATACATGCCGGAATCTGAATTGATAGATGTAAGACCAAGGGTCCGTTTCAGAACGTCCTAATAAAGTTTCGTGTTGCTAATATACATAAAATAACTGAATGATAAAAATTACAGTTAACATGCAGCGCGTTTCAAGCTTTAACCGATGGATAGGCTAAATCGATGACTGTGAAACGCAAAGATAGTGTTTTATTTATTAAATATGTTCTGAGTAGTATAACCGGAACTTACTCGAACATTCTGAAACAGGCACTAACTATAATCATGACATAACCAGTGATCTAAATATTAATATATAATAGATACAATTCTTACAAAACAAAATTGTGAGGATACATTAAAATGAATAAGTAATTCTAATATGTATTGGGATGGATGGACGCGGGTTCGAATCCCGCACATGACTTAAATTTTTCCTATCGTATATTTGTGATTTTGTAATGAATAAGTAATGTTTTAGGGAAGTTTAAACCATATTATACCTTGAAATGTCAGATTCGTTAAAGTTTTGCACATGGCTAGAAATGTATATTTACAATGCTACCTATCAGCTCGTTAATGTAAAAGTCAAGTCAATTTAAAAATATGTACTCATTCATATAAAATATTAGAATATACGCTAAAGGCGGCATCGTTCAAAATTCGTGTACGAAGTGATAAAATAACAGTAGACAATTATGTATGGGTAGCGATTTTTTTAAATATTGGAAAATATCTAAGAAAACTTATCCTGGAAAATATGATGAAGTATTTAACAAGAGTAGATAATATATTTTCATATCTTTCAATTCTCTAATATCAATGAAATGTCTAGTACATTTAAAAAAAACGAGCGAGTAACATATATTATACGATAAATAAAAAAAAACAGAATCTGCCACGATAAAATCAGTGTTATAATAAATTACAAGGTGTTATTCTAAAAAAAACTTATTATTGGAATCTGATTTCATAAATAATATTGCAAGATGTCTTGTTAAGCAAATAGTGCAAAAGATCCGTTGATTTATTTATAAAGATGGTATATAAAAAAATATATATTGAACTCCGAAAATAATATTATTTTGGCGTAATAAAAAAATCCGTTCAAGTGTCAGACTAGAAATGTTTATTTCTAAAGTTGTCAGTTCGTTAATATCAATGAATTGTCTAGTAAATATGAACATGTGTAGATATACTAAATTACGCGAAACATACTAGGTACGCTAAATGCCGTAAATCTTTTCGAGAAAACCAACTGCATACACTCCAGCATAGATTTAACGACCTATCTTTCAATACATACGAAGTGAGACTGTAACACGAGGAAATCTGTGTTCCAATACGCGCAGCCAACACGTGTCGACTGGATACAAGCGAACGAAAATAGACTCAGACAAAAAGACGTTCTGAATAATGTTAATGCAAACCAAGCGATTGTCGCGTTGACTCGTAAAGTCGAACTAGAAACCCCGGGGCTATTTCCATCGCATATCCGACTCTCGCGACAGATACTTGGCTAACGTTAACTTTCCGTATTTTATTTTCGTTGAAAAAAAATCTACACATATCTTCTAAAACACTCAAACCTTTTGTTTCACAATTCGCGGCCGTCCGATAAAAAAATTTAAATGCGCTGGTGTTGCCAAGTATACTAGATTGTTTCTTGTAGATTTATTTGTATAATTTGTGAAGCTTCCAGCTGCTCAGCTATTGTCATCGGTACTAATGTTGCTTCGGCTCTTAAGATAATAATAAAGATGTGTTAATTGTGCGTATCAGATATATAGACCTGATTATTGTCCTCGAGAACAATAATAGAGAATTCGTATTGGATTGTTCCGATGGGCAGGCTTGGATGCTTTGGCCGATGCTCAAATCTAAAATCATTTCAAATAGTTAGTTGAAATAGAATTCATTGACCTTTTAAACATTTTTATGTAGGTACTTGTGTCCGTTGCAATATAATGTTGACTGTCATACATTTAGTGGATTATCTTGGATATGTTATGTAAATATGAGTGATATTATCAGCTGGGAAGAACGGAACATATTCGTTTCCATTAATCTCTTCGTACGTTTGCACCAGCTTCGTCTAATTTGATACAGGTTATGTGTGAATGAATGCGATAAACCGGAAGAACTAGGTCAGAGTATAGACAACATAACGTCATATTATTCAATGTCAGTTATGAGGTTTTATTATCTGTTTTGAGTACTTACTCAATAGGTTGGTATGAGGTAGTTATTTCTTGTTACATATATCTGCTATTAAATTTCAATTTTAACTTTGCAGTGATCCCGTGCGGTCACCCCGTGACCACGATCACTGCAAAGTGTTTGAAACGTCGTCGGGACAAAAATAATGATAAATATACGCGATTTAAACCGTTTAAAGTTGTTTAATTACTATGTGTAATAATCGCGAAAACCTAAGACAACAAAATTACAAATTATTTCAAAATTGGTCTTGGTCTTAAAGACAATTTTTATACTAATTGTTATTATGTCATACAGATTGATATTTATTTAGACCATTATCAAGACACTGTTTTTAGATCAAGTTTTTCCCCTTCAGAGATATAAACACATGATTCTATTTTTATAATGTTTTCAATACATCATAGCTTCGAAAAAACTCATTATATGTGCGAAATTTCAGTAATATAATTAGCACTAAGCATTTGAAAGCTTCAATACATTCAGAAACATATTCAGCGTACTGAAAGCATTTACTACGCAAGACATTTCAGACAGTACATTTAGAAATATTTCAACAAGTTTTCACATTCAGTTGCTCATGTTTGTTTATTAGATTGAATATCTGGACTGGTTTGGGTGAGTTTTTATGTTTGTTTTGTTTTTGTTGAAGCAAGCTAATAAGATCTAATTATAAATAGAAGTAAAACATACAGTTAGATTACTTTGAGTATCGGCCCGCGTAGCTCTGTTACCATTATAAAAATAGTTAAATTTTCATTTGGATTTATTAGTAATTGAAAACAAATTGACTATCCTGTTGGTGGAGTTAAGACGGCGTGATGGCTTTGCAGTCGTAGTCCTTGTTAAATCTCCAGTTTGAACAGTATTTAGGTATCAGCTTATTTACGAAACGTGGGAGAATAATAGAGAATATTTTTATGTTAACATTTTTTTTATTAACCTTCATACCAGTGTCCTTGAAATGATTTAAAATTATACTTCTAACAAAGAGTTTATCAGTAGCAGCCCAGGAATAGACAAATGTCAATAATTTTTGCTGTTAATTGTGGATATCGTAGGGCGTAACACACTGTCAAAACACAAGTATCTTTTTATTAGTCGTGATTATAATTCCATTTTTAAACTTTAACCTGTACCTACTAATGTTTTGAAATATTTGATTACTAAAAATATTATTTTATAACAAGCTTGCAAGAAAACCTGATATAAAGCGACAATGAGGCTTACGCTAGAACATGCACCCTAGATGTATACACTCTTCCTTGAAGACTATTATAGATTCTATCTATCAGGAAATAGAGACGCTGTTGTCCCATAAATCAGCCGTACGGATAATGAATGTCGTGCGAAATCGCTACGTGCGTATTTTTGGAATATCGACTATGTACGGATGCCGCGTTCCTATGCGTCTTGATGTCCGATGAAAGTTGATGGAGGGATGTACAGCTGTGTGGATCGATCGGTGATTTTGTTTAAAATTTAGTTTTGCTAAGATTTTTTCGTATTGCCATGTCTTATTTCATCACGTCTAATATGAACAGTATTATTTTTTCTAATATTTGTGAAAGCGAATGAATATGCGAATAAGTTGACATATCAGACCACAGTGTCATTTTTTCAGCAAAGCTTTTTTTTGCGCTTACAAAATTATAACGAAAGGATAATTATGATCCCACGACCATTCTTCCCTACAGCCGGGACTTGCTCTTCCTACTGAGCTATCGAATGGAGTGGGTCATAACTGAAATGTATCCCTTTGCCCATATCGTTTAACCGTCTTAATATTTCAGACCTCACTTCAACATTGGTATTTTAAATAAGAAAGTTATATAATTTTTTACCGACTTCAAAAAAGGTTATTGATTCTTTTATTTATTTGAAAGCTGATACTTCCCATTTAAATTTCATCAAAATCGGTAAGTTACACTCTTCTTCTACCAATAACCGAAAAGTGTTTTTCTTTTTCTATCTTGATGATTATAGTCATCATCAGTGAATGACCATAGATCCCGTATGTAGCATCAATAAAAAAGGAAAAAAAAAAATTCTACCTAAAAATGGAACCGACTTCAACACTCAAAAATGTGAAATAACTTGTCGAAGTCGGTTATCGGGCGCGCAATATTGTGATAATAGGTACTTAGAACTATCATGGTACCAATTTATTTAAAAAGAAATCGTACTGACCCGTTAAGAGCAAAAAGGGAAGACCAGCGCTGGCGAACAGCTGGTAATATCCAGCCAGTTACCAGTTGGAGCCAATTTGTGATAATTACATTGATTGTGTTATTTTTGTAGTTATGAATGGTTTTTTATTTTTTCTTGTATTGTAATATCGCAAAAGAAAAAATATTCTATTCTTTCTATTATAATTTAGCCTAAGGGAGAACCCCTTAAGGGTGAACTGGCCGGTCAGTTTTCCATACAAACATCGTAGGGTGATCACTCCCTTATTTAAGATTTTAGGTCCAGAATTAAGCATAATATCGATTGAACTCGTCATTATCTAGGTTTGTATCGTAACGAAATTTTAAAAAGATAATTATGTTGAAAGTTATAATCCTCGAAAACTTTATATGAAAAATGTTTCGTGGCTCATAATTCTCAAGTTAATTATCTTATTAAAAAAAACTGTTACGATACAAGCCTAGATAATAAAGAGATCAATCGATATCATGCTTTGTTTTAGAACTAAATCCTCAAATAAGGGAGTGATCACCCTACGACGTTTGTATGGAGAACTGACCGGCCAGTTCACCCTTAAAACCTATGACAGATATGTCTGTGGACTCTTTCATAAAATTTTACTCATAATTATGACGAATTTGGCATTGAATTTAATGATTTATGTTAACCCCCGGATACATCAATTAAACCAGTTGTCAAAACACGTGTTTTTCTAGACTAACATTTAGCCAGCACATTACTCCTGATAGATCTAGTACACACGTCTACTAGACATAGGTATTAGACCAGACGTTTGTTTGTAGTGTCATCCGTGAGTGTAGGCATAGACATTTGAATGACAATCTAAATTGACAACTGAAATTCGTTTTTGTTTATTCAAAGTGTCTGTGTTATCGCCTGAAATACCAGTTTACTTAAGTATGGACGAGTATCGGAATATTAGACATTGTTTCAAGTATTTTTTTCGTTATAGGTACCCGTGCAAGCATATGTTTTTTTTTTATATTTAATATTTTTTTTTTACAAGCTTGAGGCGAGAGATGTTAAGCGGACCTCTGCCTATAACAGATGCATTTCATCAGAAGTCATGAATGCACTGCGCCCGTCACTTTCAGACATAGTTGTTAAGTCTCATGTGCCTGTAATTTCACTGGCTCTCAAGGACAACTGCTGGAACACACCGTTAAGTGCTTGGCGACAGATTTTCTATTTGAGAGTGGTCGCTAGCTAGGCGGGCACTTGCAAAATGCCCTTCCACCGTAGAAATAAAGAAAGAACCTGAATGAGAGCTACGAAAATTGTGTCCGCTTTCTGGCTGGTTCAAACCGGTTCAGCACCCCAGCGGGCGCCGCTGTGGCCGCTGCAACACCGCGCGTCTTTTCATTGATTAGTTACGCACACATAGCTGTGCGTGTAGAAGTGAAGCTTTCATTCTATACCGTTCTTTATTCATGTGTACATACTATAATAATGTTTAAATTACAGGCATAAGAGACATAAGAACTATGTCTCAAGGTGACGGGCGCAGTGCAATTCGTGACTTGTGACGAAATGCAACTGTTTTAGGCAGGGTAAGTCCGCTTAACATCAGGTGGGCCTCGAGCTTGTTCCGTGACAATAAAATAAGAAAAAAAAAACATAGGTACTCTTTACAAAATTACAAATATACGATAGGAAAAATTGAAGTCATGTGCGGGACTTGAACCCGCGTAGAAGGCGTTATTGCAATCATAACAATATAAAAATAGGTACTCTTGTTAACAAGAATAAATAATTTTCAGCAGTCGTGTAAAAATAAATCATGAATCTCCTAATCTTATAGAAATAATGCGCTGAATGAGCATCATGTTACTACTTCCGTCGTCATCTAATTGATAAAAGTAGTAGCTTGTCTAGTTGTGGAGTACATTAGGCGCGCAACTCAGACCAATAAACAAGTTTAGATAGAGCACAGCGCCTTGTAGAAGTGAAGACATAAATAACCATGCTCATTTCAACTTGTTCGTTTTACGTAAGGGACAAATTGAGAGAGCATGGTTTGGCTTCACTTCTAGGGCGCGCTTTGCTTCGTATAACTTCTTTGTTGTTCTGAGGCGTGCAACGAGGCTTTTTACGATCTTAGCGCCCTCATTTACAGAAAAGTAGCATCCCCAAGGAGGGTTGCATCAGAAAGGTGACGGTCATAAAACTGAAGCAGATAAAAAAAATATCGTCGTGAAATATAGGTGAGAAGGTAATGAGTTTATACAAGGTTATAGGTAAAATGCTAACAACCTCTTAGGGTTGACCTCTGCTAGTCCTAACTTTTTTTTAATATGATTTTTTTTGTATATTGTTTTGTTTTGTTTATGTGTTTATGACGCAATAAGCACGAGGACAACCTGATATTAAAAGTCTCTTGTGCCTGTAATTTATTATATCATCATTTTGCAGTACCCTGGTTCGATCCCCACCGCCGGCTTGAGCTGCACCGCATGGTGGAAGGGCATTTTGCGATTGCCCGCCTCGCTAGCTACCAATTAGAAAGTCTGTCGCCAAGAACCGAAAGATGTGTTCCGGCAGTAGTCCTTGAGAGCCAGTGAAATTACAGGCTCAATGAGACTTAACAACTATGTCTCAATGTGACGGGTGCCGTGCAATTCGGAAATTGTCATGAATTGCAACTGTTATAGGCAGAGGTTAATCCACTTAACATCAGGTGGGCCTCGAGCTTGTTCCGTCACAATAACATAAAAAAAACATATTTTTTATTACTTTGCTCGATGTAAATATTCAAAACTCTATGAAGCTACGAAGTCAACCCTATGAGGTTGTTAGCATTTTCCAATAACCCTGTATATATATGTAATAAGCATAGTTATCATGTTTTTGAATCATAATAATATCTATAATAGAAGTAACACTCAAAACACTCGCTTCGGATCTTGGCATTGAATTAATTAAATCCCAAGGTCACAGCAATACTGGCATGCACGCTGTGATACAAATTTGTCGTCACATTTTGTCGTGTTGACGTCTCCTTCAAAAAATTATTCGTTTACTTGTCGAATGTTTTTACAAACCTCAAAATTGTGTTACGCGTGTTAGAATCATATATTTGTTAAGCTTAGATTATCTTAAGTAAATAAGTAACAAGAAGTTACTCATTATGTAATCCTAGAATATTCTAAAACTTGTTGATATTTTACATTTTTAATAACCGCCACACTTGATTTCCATTGTGTCTCAAAAAGATAGGCCACTATGGTACTCATGGCCTCAAATCATGCTTATATCTGTGTTCATTCTGAACTAGCCAATGATGAAACATCCTGTCTTATTTCGGATTGGCTGATGCGTTGTGGAGGGAACTTTCATGTTTCTGATTGGTTGTGGTAAATATGGCGGGAACTTTAATGTATATGCGACAGACACTTGGCGCCAGTTATTGCGATAAAACCAATGTTTCAATTTGCTGAGCTCTCTTTTATTTTCTTCACAAGTGACTGCCGCATCGAGAGTTATTGAGTTAAGTGCTGTACTATTTTATTTAATGTAACATAACTGATATTCAAGTGTTGTGTGTGGGTCTATGTTTGTTGGCTTCCAAAATGGTTTGCCCTGTTTATTATATTATCGCTGTAGAATGTGACTATACAATATTACCTTTGAAGTAATCCATGTGACCCTAATGATGTATTATTCTTATTAAAGTGTTCTATGTGTTCCTATAAACGTTGTGTTTTTGAAGTATCCTTATGATTCCCTTTTGTGTAGAAAACCTAGTAAGTGGGATAGTTAAGTACTGAACTAGTAGTACTCATTTACTTTACCTTAAGCTAGGACTAGATTATGGCATCACCGCCTGAAAACATCTTATAATTTAATGAGCCTACATTACAGATTAAATAAATGCTCTCTATCTTGACAAATCTCACATCAGAAGTGGGATCACTCAGATTGCCTACCTTCATTTTTTTAATCACTTTTATTAGTTTCAGAATCGATGCAACTACTCTCAAAGACTTGAACGCCGCGGGTTGCAAAGCCGTGGCTGCAACCTGGCGACAAGATGACAACACCGTGTTCCCAGTTTTCGTATCTGCTACTAGCAGCAGTGGAACGCCGCGGTTTGCGAAGCCGTCGTGCAACCTGGCAACAGGATGACGACACCGTGTTGCGAGTTATCGAATACTAGCGGCAGTGGCACCGAGTTTTTATTCACTGACATCGGTATATTGGCGAAATAATTCATCTGGACAAGTACTATAACAGTGGCAAAAGCAGGTAAAGCCCTCCAAAGGGTCTGTTTTATAATGATTACAATCCTGTGACCGTGTAGTGGCAATGTGAAGAATAACCTCGACGAAAATTTTCTCAATGTTATAACGTTTATATCTGAAACTGACGGTTCTTGCTTCATATATCCCTCAAGATAAAGGTGCTTTCACTGAACCTTATTGAATTAGTGTTTGCTAGCATATGTAATGGAAGTTTATGAAACTTGTTATGTCATTGTGTATTTTTTTATATTATTTACACTAATAAGTACATATTATAACGACGAACGTAATTAGATTTCTTCAAAGACAAACTATGTTCTCATTTTATATAGTGACTATTGGTATTAATTGAGAATACATTTCTATAAACCTAGGAACCTAAATGTGGAAACGCATATCGAACAATAAATAGCAATGTTACAACTATATCTGAACTAATGTCGCTATTACCTTGTGCTTGAAATTTTCTTAATTTTATTTAAAAGCGATCCTTAAAAACTTAGTGACATATGAAATGTATTTGAACATCTGAGAATATCTTATGTAATATTACTTGCTCAGTGATCTTATGGGCATTAAATAAATTCACTACAGATTGCTAATTCTATAAAAGTAGTCACGACAAAGTATATAGTATATTTACTTATGCTTTTGCTTGATATTTGTAAAAGCAGTTTGGGTCCTAAGCAAGGGTTATTTTATCCTATAAAGAAAACTCCTTAACTGTTTGACACTAATCAACTCGATTGTATTATAGCATTTTGAATCGATTGTATAATATAGTAACTGGCGATGGGTAGAAATGTTTTAATTGTTGGTTTCGCAAAGTATTGTTTATTAAATCCACTTTAAACTTTGAATTCTTATACATAGGTTGTCTTATCCTACATATATACGAAGATAACCTATGACAAATGTTAGCACTTGGCATCCCTTCAGAAGTCATTACTGACTGTCACGCAAACTTTGGCTCAAACCATAATCGATCTCTTTTTCGGAAATTACTAATCGACAAACATATGATTGTTACTGGAACACTCTGAAGTAACGGTTAGATGGAACGGTATGTCTATATTAGGTAGAATGTTCTATAAATTGTCAGATTGGCCGAACGGATTCTGGAATGTTCAACAAAAAAATCTATGCAACAATACAGAAGTTTACAGGGGTTTTACCTCTGCGTTTATTGATTGGTGTAGACTATAGATGGTTTATCATGAAATATTGTAATTCACAAGCATATATTGATACTGGCCACGAGATTGGGTGTTTGAACAAAATTTATTTAATGATAGATTGTACCTATTGTTTTGAAACAAGAGATACGATAATTATGTACGTTTCAGTTAAGAATATTAATATGACATGCTACCCTACATATTGTAGAAATAAACTACTTATGTTATATTATCAGATATATCACATAAAATGATAATATCAAAAACTCTTATCTACATGTATTTATGCTCTAAGTTCAATATTATATAAAGACACTGCTAACCCATTTGATTGGTGCTGGTTTATCTCACGAGCAGTGTGTGAATGCAACCTTCATGTCTATTCAAATGGCAACTACTGTTTAAATTGATTACACTGCATACCCATTTGATTGGTGCTTGTTGATCTCACAAGCAGTAAGTGAATGCGACCTGCACGTCTATTCAAATGGCAAACTGTTTGATAAAAGCCGGTCGACCTTTTACTTGGCGATGGTTGTCTCACATGGCGGCTTGTGAATGTAATCATCGTGTCTAGGTAACTGGTAATTATTAAAATGATTAGGGTTTTTCATGAGAATTTAAAGTGTTATTTTTACTGCTACATAAGTACATGTAGGTAGACTGCCTGTTGTTATCAGAAAAGTTGTTTTACGTGTACAAATGATGATCCTATTATTCTGGATAAAATACTTAAGCCCTGACGTAAAAATGTCCAAATCACAAAAGGAAAACCCAATTTTGTCCTTATGGTTAAGACTTATGTCGTGAAGTCAAAAGGTCCAGACGTTTGTTGTCAAATGTAATATGTCCAATGTTTAATGGTACATTTTGTTATTGTCTAAAAAAATACGTGGACGATAAAACGTCCAATTGATAACTAAGCAAGTTAAAAGTTGCATTGCAGAAATTTACCACAGTCGTTCTAATCAAATTTTAAACTCCCTATTGCTTAATATGTTATCAAATATGTAGTTTAAACTGGAAACTATCTACGAAACTCCTAGTATCAGTATTTACTTCGTACATAAACCTGGAATACTTTTCGAATTATGTACTTGCACATAATATTTATTCGTGACACTTAATATAACAACGTAGTAAAAGGGAATGTTGCATTTTTCACAAATTTATTGAATGTATTTTGATTCCATTCCAATGATATTATTTTCTTTTCGAGAGATAGCAAGTCACAACAGTCTACGCGTAGAAAGATAATCTACCCTCCACGCCCAATAAATATATACACCATCTGTATAGTACCACCAACTTAACTGTGCAGTTTTCGAGGGCGTTACTGGTCATGGAAATCAACTATAAACTGTCACAATTTGAAGGAATGTTGTAGTTCTTTTTTCTGCCACCTGAGCGGATGAGTTGGTGGGTCTGTACTATGAACATTTGATAATGATTTTACAGATAATCGATAGCTGTTGTCTCTGTGGTGACTTCGAACCAAAGACTGTTTGCGTTGTGTTTATTATTTAGTACATAAACTCTTTATCAAGCAAGCTTTGTGCAAATAATTGTGGGTTGCCATACACGGTAACAATCTTTCCTGCATAAATACTATTATCACTAAGTTATACATAATTATTTTAAAGCGAAGTTTGCCTGGTGTTATATTTGTACTTCGTGGACGAAGTACTGTCAGTATGGCCGTGTTAGAATCATATATTTGTTAAGCTTAGATTATCTTAAGTAAATAAGTAACAAGAAGTTACTCATTATGTAATCCTAGAATATTCTAAAACTTGTTGATATTTTACATTTTTAATAACCGCCACACTTGATTTCCATTGTGTCTCAAAAAGATAGGCCACTATGGTACTCATGGCCTCAAATCATGCTTATATCTGTGTTCATTCTGAACTAGCCAATGATGAAACATCCTGTCTTATTTCGGATTGGCTGATGCGTTGTGGAGGGAACTTTCATGTTTCTGATTGGTTGTGGTAAATATGGCGGGAACTTTAATGTATATGCGACAGACACTTGGCGCCAGTTATTGCGATAAAACCAATGTTTCAATTTGCTGAGCTCTCTTTTATTTTCTTCACAAGTGACTGCCGCATCGAGAGTTATTGAGTTAAGTGCTGTACTATTTTATTTAATGTAACATAACTGATATTCAAGTGTTGTGTGTGGGTCTATGTTTGTTGGCTTCCAAAATGGTTTGCCCTGTTTATTATATTATCGCTGTAGAATGTGACTATACAATATTACCTTTGAAGTAATCCATGTGACCCTAATGATGTATTATTCTTATTAAAGTGTTCTATGTGTTCCTATAAACGTTGTGTTTTTGAAGTATCCTTATGATTCCCTTTTGTGTAGAAAACCTAGTAAGTGGGATAGTTAAGTACTGAACTAGTAGTACTCATTTACTTTACCTTAAGCTAGGACTAGATTATGGCATCACCGCCTGAAAACATCTTATAATTTAATGAGCCTACATTACAGATTAAATAAATGCTCTCTATCTTGACAAATCTCACACGCGCTTGAGTAAAACTTTTCATAACACACAATATTATCTCTTAAATTTTTCTGGTCGGAATCCTTAGTCCGGATCACGCTTGGCCAGCTTATACACCACTGCCCAAAAAAGGAGTGTTATATTTTCAGAGTTCATGTATGTATGTTTGTGAGTTTCTTTATTGAGATATGAGATATCTTTAGATTCGTCTTGATTAGTGACACTTAGTACGTAAAAAATATAAAAAGCGCTATTTTGTTTCATCATTTTTTTTTCTTCCTTTCCCATGGAGTTGCGTATTAAAATGAACGACTTTATATATATATAACTTACAATTATAATTTAAATGAAACGATAAAACGTTAAACGAAAATAAATGCATTCGGGTTATTTACGTTTTTAATTAATTTATACATGTTATTAGGTATGTTTTGTTTTATTGTAGTGTTTAACCTTTTTTACACACTTTTATATATTACCGTTTTTATAATAAAGCAAAAGCAAAGAATGTTTGTAAAACACGATTCTTGTTTTGGAACTTATTTTTAACATACATATTATGTTTTTATTATGCATTCTTTGAATACTTGCCATTATTATAATATATTTTAAATAAAAAAAATATTTTGTAAAACATCAACCAACTGTTATAGTTCCTAAAGGTACAGTCCTTAAAATTTAGGAAAGACGGATGCTTACGTTTGTGCCAGGGTCCCATTTACTCGTAGGCACCCCAAAAAACATAAAATGTTCATGATCAACGCCCTCAAACTTTTCTTTTAAGCCTCAGAGCTGTTAAATCAAATCAAAAGCTTTAAAGTTCCACAGCTTTATTGTTAGCAATAACTTTTACATTCTCTTTAATTTCTAACATTAACTTAATTTTATAACATTACCTTTATTTTATAACATTACCTTTAATTTATAACATTATCTTTAATTTCTAACATTATCTTTAATTTCTAACATTGTCTTTAGCGGTATGTATGAGGGTTTTATAGTCTATGCGGAAACCGTCTTGATTGTTTTTCCGAGACTGGTATTGGTTTCTATAAACATAGAAATGTTTACATAAACGCTCTATCGGTTTATGTAAACGGTTGTACGTTATGATGTTCGTTTACAATTGCCATGTTTATCAAATACTCTGACGGAATTTAGATGGTTTTCATTCAAAATTTATAACGAACTTGCTGCTGATCGTGTGTTCGCTTGGAATTTGATTTAATCGTTCTACCTCAGAAAATACTCATCTTAATTAAAAAAACTATGGTACCAGTTTCAACACTCAAAATAAGTAAGAACTTGTTGAAGTTGGTACCACGCTGAATCAAACACGGAGCTCATACTTTCATGTTCCATATTCAGCAAAGTTATTCAAACCAACTGTAAAAAAAAAAACTTAGATATTATTAAATTAAACTGCTAAGTATATAGCTGCTAAGAATAAAACTTACAAAATTAACGAAAGTAAATGTTAGTTTGTAAATCATTATATCAAAAATTAAATAGGTTAATATTTAATTATTTTTTTTTTAATTTTTAGCGACATATGTTCCGCACAAAATTACAAAGACAGGAAAAATTCTCCCGCACATGACTATATTTTTTCCTCTCGTTGTAATACTGTAAAGCTATTTAATCTGTATTAAAAAGCAGTTTCGTTTAATATTGTTTCACGCTTTCCTTACCTACATGCTAAATTTATTGTCATTCGCCAACAATAATGGTCTCCATAGGCTATACTTGCAATTATCAGGTCATCAATGTGGAGCCATAATTGTAAATATGTAGTTTTTTTCGAAGCGATTGTAACTTCTCTTTTTGTTTTTTCTTTTTTTTATGTTATTGTGAAGGAACAAATGCGAGGCCCACCTGATGTTAAGCGGTATCCTCTGCCTATAACAGATGCATTTCATCACAAGTGACGAACTGCACTGCGCCCATCACCTTGAGACATATAAAAAGGACATAGAATGTATCAAAGGAAAAAATAGCAAAAGACTTAATTCGAAGTCATTCAGCAGCTTTGGTGTTTTGAAAATAATTAATTTTACGGAAATCTGGCATACCAGAAGCATAAATGTTAGGCTCAAGGACATACATGCAAAGTTTCACTGAGTTTGAACACTTAGGGCCGGTTTCAGAATGTTCGACTAAGTTCCGGTTATACTACCCAGAGCATATTTAATAAATAAAACACTTACTGTGCGTTTCACAGTCATCGATTTAGCCTATCCATCGGTTAAAGCTTGAAACGCGCTGCATGTTAACTATCATTATTATCATTCAGTTATTTTATGTTCTGGGTAGTATAACCGGAACTTACTCGAACATTCTGAAACAGGCCCTTAGTATTTGAAATATGACGAAACTATGGTATGGAAAGCGCCACTTCTCAATTCAACAATATTCTCCTATCGATTGAAATATATATTTTTCTGTAAACAAACTCGACATGTTGAACACTAATTTCAACCACAAAAGCAAATACACCCGTATGTTGTAAGTAGGTATAGTGTTTTGTTTTGGCGTTACAAGACTTGCTCAGTGACTTCCGGGATTATTAAATGCTTTTTGCTTATTAACATACCAGTTACTTACCGAGGGAGCGCAATGCAACCAATGCTATAACCATGTATGCGCAAATCGGACTCGCGAATGGAAGGTTCCGTACCAATATAGTATATTTTTGACCGACCTAAAAAAAACTAGGAGGTATTACTCAATTCGACTGTTTTTTTTATGTTTATTACAGAACTTTTGACTGAGTGAGCTGATATTGATGACTCTTTTTTAATTTGAAAGCTGATGCTTCTCGTGTGGTTTCATTTAAATTTCAGCAAAGTCGGTCGAGCTGTTTTTGAGTTACACTCCAATAACTGAAAAGTATTTTCCTATCTTGATGTTATAGTCATTGACAGTGAATGACAATCAATCCCGTAAGTAGCAAAAGTCAATAAAAAGGGTGTTTTTTTTCCTAAAATGGAAAAAAATATTATGCTGTAATAAATGGAAGAGATCGCTGTTAGTGATAAGGCCGCCCATTGTAACACTTGATTGTAAGCCTTCGTATTTAATTATATTGTAATTTAGTGGTGTGTACGATAAAGAATTATCTATCAAATGTACTGCGATGCAGTCCATATTTTTAGTTTAAAAGCTTATTATAAGAGTCCCATTTTCCTCATACGGAACCCTTAAATGAAGTTAGTGTGATAAAATGGAACATAATTCAAAGGCATGTGACATTCAATAATTCAAAATATGACCGTGTATAAACCATTTAGGGCTCTTACTTTCTGTTTTCTGCGATTGTGACTATACCATGTATTATATATATATTTATATAAATATAAAACACGGGTATTAAGACTGCAACACTTAATAAGAATCAATATCAAGATCGACAATTGTTTCGGTTTTTTTTTCATGTTATTGTGACGGTGAAATCACTAGGACCACCTAATGTTAAGCGGTAGCCTCTGCCTATAACAGGTGCATTACGCCACTAGCGACGAAATGCACTGAACCCGTCACCCTGAGACATACAGTTGTTAAGTCTCATTGTGCCTGTAATTTTGTTGGTGCTCAACGACTGCTGCCGGAACATACAGGTGTTTGGCAACAGATTTTCTACTTGAGGGTAGCTAGCCAGGCGAGCATTCGCAAAATGCCCTTTTACCTTGCGTTGGGGATTGAACCATGGACCTGCTGCACGGCAGTCCATAGCTATTAACGCTTGGCTATCATTACTTTAACTGCCTTTTACCGGTTGAGGATCTTAAGTATGGTACGTCCGCCGCGGTGGCATCACGTATATCAAACTCGTTTTTTTCAATCATATAACATAAGCATAAACGTTAGTTTTAAAACAAGTAAAATATTACATACAAAACACATTAAACGTACTCTAATATTACAAAATTACAAATTTACTAGAGAAAAAAAATATGGTCATTTGCGGGATTCTTAATGTTAAAAAAGGAATTCTTTAATCGCCAAGTAGGCATTATTGCAAACATAACAATATTAAAAAAAGTTGAATAATTATTTTTATTCCGCTCTGCAATTATCTTCCAGCTACAATTCTTTTGTTTTTCACTGTCAATTTTGCGACGCAGAAGTCACTACTTACGACGAAATAGGTAATTATGTGTACATCCTCATTACTTTGCATAAGGCCGTTTTCCCACGACGCTATTCAGAAGATAAGCGGGTTTAACGCATTCACAGGACGCGACTTCTATCCTATTCTATCAAGCTGTTTTCACACTACGGTACCCAAAAAATATATCAATAAAAAATCGTTTAAACTGGACTTAATTATTTCTTATTTGGCAGCTGTCACATTTATGATATGTCAAATGACATTGTATTGAGGATCTTCAAACCGCCGTTTTATATTTACTGTTACCGTTTTATATGTACGTAAAGTAATATACAAAGTGAAAATAGTTCTTAGTTATGCAAGCCTGCAAGTTGTTATTTGGCGCGAATGCTTTTTATTTTAACATGAGGAAGCGAAGGATTCTAGGATTAAAATATACAATCCTAAGCGTACCGAAGGTTCCAAAAGTACTAGACGCAAAATAACTTTGCTGCAAAGCGCGACATACAACTTATCACTTCACTACAGCGACGAAAATGCTAGGTGCAAGTTAAACAGCTTATATAATGTAATACATTTATTATTACTCCTCTATTTCCTCTCCATTCAAGGTTGCCTGGAAGAGATCGCTGTTAGTGATAAGGCTACCCATTATAACACTTGACTGTAATCCATCGTATTTTGTTTTATTGTAATGTAGTGGTGTGTAAAATAAAGAGTTATCTATATCTACCTATCTATCTACATTTGCATTAATTCATAGTAAAAATTATATGTGTTGTTACTAAAATTGGTGACATTGTAGGTCAATTCATTTTCGGGAATATTTATTTTCGGGAAAATTAAAATCATTTTTCACGCTAGCGGATAAAAAGCACATTTCCACGCAGATTTCGAATGAAAAACAACGCCTTTCCGAGCTTGTCAGGTGAAACAGTTTTTTAATTATATTTAGGGTTTATTTATTTAAGTTTAGTGTATTCGCGCTTTCCATAAAAACGTAGATTTATCGTATTTAAGTACTAAGTGTTTAAACTCGGTGAAATTTTTCGTGCATGTCCTTAAGCCTAATATCTGTTTCTGGTTTGCCAGTGATTCCCCTATCTTTACACCATGTTTTCTTTCTTGTTTCTTATAGCTATACTAATATTATACAGAGAAGAGTTTGAAGAAGATTTGTATGTTTGTATGCTAGGAATAAACTTAAAAACTACTGGACCGATTTTGATGAAATATGATATGGAAATAGTTTGAGACCCGGGGGAGGACATAGGATAGTTTTTCCAACTGCGCAACGCGATAACCGACATACGCGCTGGTGGATCCGCGCTTGGAAATCTAGTTACTTATATTTCGTTTGGTTTCTTGTCCAATTGCTAACTTGTACAACAAAACATGCAACTAGTGCATTACGTGAAACGTGCAGGCAGCAGAACCGGTATCCAGTAACATGCGACTGGTATATTACCCGTACTACGACTTTTCATACACTTGCATACGCACCAAAAAAAACACACTTACTTTCAAGTAAGTATGTTTTTTTTAAATTACATATCCAACACTATCCCTGATGGTGAATGGTACTGAGGTACTCGCATCAAACGCGTCGTAGACGTGCGCCGCCGCGTCGTGCAAAGTGCGGAAAGTGGAAACTGATGTACCTAATTGTATAGCGGCGAGCAACGAGTAGCATACTCAAATCGCTTTGTGGGAATACGGCCTTATTGTCAATAATCCTCCGTCAAAATATTACAAGCATTAACACTTCGCTGAGCTGAAATACTCAAAAAATTTGATGCAAACAATGTGTCGTCGAGACGCGACCTTGAATCACAAAGATCTCGGTAATTGGTAAATATGTGTGAGTATCCACTATTAGATATCACTTTTGTACCATGTCACAGTTCAGAATGCAATTTTTCTTAGAGTTTAATAAGAAATTTTACAAGCTTTGTGAATGACAAAGTTATTCGTTTTGATATTGAGTGTGTACTCGAGGTGTTAACTAAAATAATATGTAGTATAGTATGCTTTACGTGATTGTCTGTTAGAATATATGTATATCCTTACACTAGACCGACTGAATTAGCATTTATCTGTATTTGTCTTATATATACATTCTGGAACAGGTGGTTCCAAATATAATTCTTGCTGCTTGCAAATTGAATCTGCGTAATATAACTTCACTTGGACAAAAACAAATTAATAAAAAAATCCAAATATCGAAAATATGCTGTAACTTAAAAATGTCGGCTCAAACTAATGACAATTATTATTGATTAAATTTAGGGTCAATTTCACCACTTTAGATTTTATTTATACCAAGATAATTGTAATAGACCATCAAAATATGATAGTTGTTCAGAAAGATATTGGACTTGGTATTTAAAATTCACATCTTAGAGTGAGAAAATTCACTATCGGTAAGGATGTGTTCTAAAAAGAATTTGAGAACAGCTGTACTTCAAAAGTTTATTTTACCTATTAATCAAAAAGCTATGAAAAAACCTTCAGCACTAATGTATTGCCAAATTTTCTGTACATAGAGTAATGTATATTTTTATGAATCCAAATCTAAAGGATTCAGATGGGGTTACATTTTAGCACGGCCCTACGGGCATTAATATTATATTATATAACGAAAAAATTTTTAGACAGGGTTTTGTATAATTATGGTTGTGAATGAGTGAAGTATACAATATTCTTTCCTGGCTTTCTGTGGTTGTTAGGGATATAATTGTGAGGCAGCGGTTTTGCCTGTATGACATTTGGTTTGCACTCTAGAGAACTTCCTATTTAATATTGTTATGTTTGCAATAACGCTTGCTTGGCGAATTACATTACAAATTTACTAGAGAAAACATTATAGTCATGTCACAGGGTCACGGGTCACAAGATTCGAATCCGCGTCCATCCACCCCTTTAGCCGAGGTATGCTCTAACCAGACCAGGAAGCGGGTTAGAATCCCGCGCAAGACTATATTTTTTTCTCTGGTAAATTTTTAATGTTATTCGCCAATTAAATCAAATAACAAATTTAATTTTGTAACTTTCTATATACTTAGTAATCTATTCCTAGCATTCTTAGATTTAAAAAATGTACGTACCAATTATCATCATAATGTATTGAGCTGTTACGGAAGTCAATTGTAGCAAACACGATACAAACTTGTCATTTATAATTTTAGTAGGAACCAAATCACTGACTAAAGTGCACCACGTCTTACAAATTCTTATTTTCTAGGTTTTGTTTCATTCAAAATCTCATTCTTTATTCCCTTATAAATGTTAAAGTTTTATCCCGACAATGTTTATTGTGTCACCCAAACTAGGCGTCATACCATATATGAGCTCACATTTATTTATAGCACTCAATGCTAGTATTCTTCTAGTTAATAAATTCTATACAACAAGTTTAACACACGTGTACTCACACCTTTATATGTGCTAAGATTATGCAAAAATAAAACAACATCACTTGCTTTTGTGCGTCGATGTTTTTCTAAAAATGCGGCTTGAGGAGGTACCTAGAAACAGTAATGTAACTATATACTTTTTGCCGTTCAGTAGTGTGAATCACTTGAAACATTATTTTTATTAACATGATAGAGTGCTATATGAAAAAAATCGTACTGTGCCGACCACACTTGACGAGGTATAGTGGCAAAAAGAAGAAGAAGCACTAGCAGTGGATAAAGAAGTAGAAGATGAAGCATGATATGGTTGTGATGAAATATCTAACAACTTTAAAGAATTCACAAGAAGTGGAGAATTAAATAAAAAAATAATAGCGCATGGCCTCTTGATACAGATTAGTCATATTATTTGCGTATGGTCTCCTAGTCTTCCTAGTCTAGACTGTCGTACTAAGGTCCCGCCCGCCCATTTCGTACGTAAAATATAGGGCAAGTTACTGAACTACTCGTAGTACCGTAAACGTAGTATCATACGTAAACAACGTTCGAAAAAATATTATATTGAAGTTCAGCTCGATGTTGTTTATTTAATAAAAAAAGAAGCTAGACTCAGTAGCACGCTGGGGAACTCGAAGTTTACATGTATTGGACTACATATATTAAATCATATTATATTTCCAACGATTCATCCGATTTCATGAAATCTGACAGAACTTTTTATGTTATTATGTACAATTATCTATGGGTAGCCAAACCTGACATAGATATAAAAACCTTAATATTTTGAAATAGTAATAAATCAAGAAGATGAGTAGAACAAAATATTAGTATAAACCTAATAAATTTTAGTGATGTGCAAGAGGAAATGTGGATAAAGTGAAAGTATCAGTTTACACCTTGCACGGCTATACTCGTAGAAGACATGAAATATGGAAAAGTCGTTGGGCCGGATGTTATACCTATTGAGTTATGGAAGTTTTTGAAACCGGATGTTTGGAAGTGACCTTATTTTTCAATAAGTTGTTAAACGAGGAAGTGGTCATTGATATGTGGCGCGATTGAAGGAAGAATGAAATGAGAACAGGTCTCTGTGACCACGTATAAGATAATGCCTTTTTTTTTATAAAGGGAAACATATAAGAACATTGTAAGACCTGTCCTGATGTCTCAATCTGAATTAGGCAACAAAAGAAGCAAAGGAGAAAAGAGTGCAGATGGCAGAGATGGAAATGTTAAAATAGATATATGGTGTGGTGTTATTTAAATGGACCAGATTAGAAATGAGTATATCAGGGGAAGCTGGGAAATAACTATAACCAGTGACGGATAAGTTGAGAATGTAGCGAGGAGGGATGAAAATATGTCTAAAAGAGTTATAAATGTGGATGGACACAGAGAGAGAGGAAATCTGAAGAAGGTTGATATGAAATCTCTTTTCGAAAAGGATTATGTAGATGTAAATATGTAAGTACTGTGATTACAATTTGCAAATATAATACAATCGGTGCTGAGTTCGCTTAACGTGGTATAAAGACAGGAAGACGACTGAACTGAAGGTTTCAAGGCAACAATTGAAATAAATATAATGGAGCCTCTACATTTTATCGAAACCTTCACTACTGCATTTTTACGTAGTGGCTAAGTACTGAATTATTCTAATCGTTCAGGCGTATTCTAGAAAATATTTCAAACACTCCTGGTAGACTGCTTTAAAGGGTTCCTTTAGCTAATTGGTCGGTATTCTCATACAAGACGTCTAGTGTAATTTTATGGACCTCAAGGTACAATAGTTTGCAATAAATAAAGAAAGAGAAGTGTGCGTATGTCTGGAACTTCATTGCGTATCTTAAGTACAATATATCTTACAACTGGCAATTGGGATGGTTAAAATGCACGCGCAGAAGAATTCAATTGTGTTCTGTGATTGATCAAGTTATTTTTTAAAAGAATCCTCGTCTATATACTTTTTTTTTCAACAAGTATATTTGGTAGTGTATAAAAATGAATAGTGAACCATATATATTCTCTTATATAGAATTAGAATTAAAGGATGTAGAAATTTAACCAGAATTAAATTATAAAAACAAAACTAGTATGTGTTTTTGCCTCTGCTGCTGCCTAGCCTGTCAAAGTTTAGCAAATATATTATTACACGACTGTCCAAAAAAGGAGTGTTATATTTTAGGGTTCATACATGTACGTATGTATGTTTTTTATTCCACCATAACTTCTAAACGGCTTAACCGATTTGTATGTATGATATATTATTAGATTCGTCTTGATAGCGCATGTGAAAATAGGTAAATTAAAAAAGTAATAAAAAAACAAGCTGGCGGATTTTAGATGCCATATTGTGAGAAACTTTTATTTTTCCAAACACATGAAGTAGTTTATCAAAATGAAGGGCTTTAAGGTTGAACTGGCCGGTCACTTCTCCATACAAACGTCGTAGGCTGATCACTCCCTTATTTGAGATTTTAAGTCCAGACTTTAGCATAATACCGATTGATATCGTCATTATCTAGGCTTGTATGATGCCAAAATTTTAAAACAATAATAAGGTTGAGAATTATGGGCCTCGAAACATTTTCATATGAAGTTTTCGAGGCTCATAATTCTCAAGTTAATTATTTTATTAAAATTTTGGCATCATACAAGCCTAGATAATGACAAGATCAATCGGTATTATGCTTTATTTTGGACCTAAATCCTCAAATAAGGGAGTGATCACCCTACTACGTTTGTATGGAAAACGGGCCGGCCAGTTCACCCTTAAGTAACGATTCCTTAAATATATAGGTATAACTTGCAGTTTTAATTTCAATGGAACGATAAATCGCTTAACGAAATAAATAATTTTCTTTTATTAAATATTTTTATTTCCTTTTTCATTAATTTATACTTATTATCATTGTAAAATTCGCGCAAAAAATCACTAGTTAAAAGTGAAAAAGACCCAAATGAGCACTTTTTTATTCAATACTTAGAAAATAATTGATTTGTATATTTTGATTGATGATATATAATTGATTAGTAAATACTGGTAAATGGTATATATAAATTTAATACCAGTAACTGATAACTAAATTTTTTGTTTAGAACTAAAAATATTGTAAGTACTTATATTTCCTATAAAATTAGGGTAACCTGTTATTGGCCTTTCTTTTTAGTACATGTAATTAATTATATATACATATTTGTAAACGCTGTTCCCTTAATAAATAAATAAAAAAATTAAAAAAATATATAGAAAAAATTGTTTACACCAACTTATCGTAAACAGTAGATAAGAAGTTAATATCCTTTTTAATGAATGTTTTAGTCTGTAGTTAATATCAAAGCGCGACTAGTTTGATATCTGACGCAACCGGTTGCTACTTGTTTAATTTACATAATCAAGATGCAAACATGTGCTTCGGGACTTTTGTCACAGTGTTGACGGTCAAACAGTACTAAAGCTTCGTAGTATTAATTGGTATAAATATTGATAATATTCATACATAAGTATGTACTTATTGGATTTGTTAGTTATGCTTCATTATTATCGGTCATTTTTTTCTAATTTATGTAAGATACTGATTATAATTTATGTAGATATAAGTTTTTGTCACATTTCATTTACCTTTGGATGTATATATCAAAGATTTAAGTATAAAAGTAACCTTTTGCTAAATCTTAGTTACGTTATGGTCTCCATAATTTTAAGGAATCTTCAGTGCAGAAGGTTACAGTATGTGCAAAACTTTACACCCATTTCGTTTATGCATTTATTAAGTTAATAAAGTTAATTAACATTATTGAGCGACTTTTTTCGTTGACTGCCTTAGACTGGCGAAACATAAGAATCTAGAGGTTTGATTCTGAGGCTGACATTTATTAGATTTTTCTGTCAAAAAATCTCATTAGCAGTCCAGGGATAGAACACTCCGCAAGGCAATGGGCTCGCCTTCTTTTGCTCTGGACCCAACATGTCTGGGAAACCGTGGGTGTTTAAACACCTCCAGGCAGAATGTTTACCACGTACATAAATCCCCAGTGCCTACGTGGGTACGTTTCAGGCTTGACGATATTGTATTAATTTCATAGTTTTTTTTCTATTTAATATACAATTAATCGTGAATTAACTCATTATCTGTGTTCACTAAGGCTTAATCTATAATTTAAAAAAAATGGTACTGTTCGGAAAAAAAAAACAAGTATTATTAATACAATTTTGGTTGTAGACGTTTACAATTTGCGAAGCAGTTTATGCAAGTGTAATGAACAGAACAGTCCTTCGGCTCCGATGTTTCCAGTCTGGTGGTCGTCTCAAGAATGCCCCACTCCTCCGTTCTTCACTTCGTGTCTACACTCGTTTTAGCGGGAAATCACTATGCCAATCACAGAGCGTGTCGTATGTTTTATCCCATCAAATGGTGGCGCTACTGTCGCTTTGGTCTTGCCATTACCAACATCCGCCAACTGATCAGTATTAAATATTTATTTCCGTTCAATAACACCATAATATCGAATGAAAACGTAACATTCGGCAGCAATCATTGATTTTTGAAATTTCATATTCATTGATTATGTGTTTGGTGTACCTACAGATACATTATTTTTTTTTTTCTATAATCCATCTATGCAAAAAAAAAACGACAACTAAACATAACACAAGAGACAAAGTTTGTTAACACGTTTTATTATATTATAGTTCTTCATAGTTTAGCTATTTGTTTTTATATCTTGTCAGAATATATGATGCCTTTGATATCTGGTAACCAAATCAACCAAGCTTCGGTACTGTTTCACTTTGTAAGTAGCCTCCCTGTATATCATTAGCTAATTATATCAAAGAGTACAGAAATTTTACTTTTCCAGTTAATACGGAGGCAAGATCAAGATTATCTCAAATTATCTATCTTCGTTTTATTTTCTTTGTAAATACCTAGCTTAGTGGCGTCCTAAGTTTTATGCGTAAGCACAGACTAGGTTTTACTTACTGCAAAATGGCGAGTAAGCGATTTTATGTTTTATTCCTTACTACATAAACTTTAAATTTCAGTATTTTTACGTGTTTAGTGTTTGAGGCTTCAATGTTTTTTTTCGCAAATGTATATACAGAGAATCGAACATTCTAGAGAAAACAACACATATTGTTAAGGTTTGACTTCAGTTTTATAGCTGCAACTGTATGTCCATTGTTGCTAACGGCCTTAAATGCCATCTTTAGGAATTCTCATTAGTATCTTCGCTACCAGTCAGTTAGGTACGAAAAATGGTAGTGGCAGTGCTTTAGTGCCTGCAAAAAAATATTCACTAATGTCGATATATGAACTTAAGTTACTTTAACTTAACTTTTACGTTTAAGAGCTATTTTGTAAGAGCGTAAACTTAGCCAGATAACGGTTGAGTACTAGTTTCTTTAGAGGTGACATTTAAACTTAATTTAATTTTGATATTATTAGTTGATTGTCATTTATTTTTTCAAGGTATTTTGGACATTTTACTTTTTACATAAATGTGTATAACCGATATTGTTATCGCTCATATTTTATTCTATTGTATAGCTACGTATAAAAGCCTGCGATCTCTTCTGACGCGGCCACACCGTAGAATTATCCCGTCCGCACGGATACACCGATGTACCTGTAGTGTTGTACCTTTACCTAAAGTGCGGAGTGAGCCAGGCCTGATAGTGATAATAGTGAGAAAGATGCCAACGATGACATATATTAATGAATCAGATCATTTCTCATTCAACTTCCTTGATTGTAGCAGGAAGATTATCTATATCTACAAAATGTATTCAAAACACAATATTTTATATGCAGTAAAACTCTTTAAAATTACGTATTTATGTAGTCATTTGTTGAATATTTTGCCCAATGACCACATTAGTGGCGTAATAATCAGAAGAAGAAAAAATAAAAACCGGCCAAGTGTGAGTGGGACTCGCGCACGAAGGGTTCCTTAACTAAATATTCTATGAATAGTTAAAGCGTCTACCTGTCACCGTTATTAGTATCGAGTAAGAAATGGTAAAAAATCAAGTTTTGTTGTATGGGAGCCCCCCTTAAATATTTGTTTTATTTTATTTTTAGTTTTTGTTGTTATAGCGGCGATAGAAATACATCATCTGTGAAAATTTCAACTGTCTAGCTATCACCGTTCTTGAGATACAGCTTGGTGACAGACGGACGGCCGGACGGACAGCGAAGTCTCAGTAATAGGGTCCCGTTGTTACCCTTTGGGTACGGAACCCAAAAAAGTATCTTCCACGAAGTACAACCAGCAAATAAAGCTTTACCTAATTAATTTAAAAAAATTACACATGTTTATAACGTACTATCGACGCTCCGTGACTAGTACAGTTTTTTTATTCATACCCATAAATCCAATTTCAGACTTTATTGCTAAGTAATAAGGATTAAGCCCAATTTAATTCGATTGCTATAAAACGTGAACATGAAAGAAATTGTTTTTAATTACCGGTGGGCTTTTGATATGGTGGACGATAAAAAACGTATCGTGTCACGGATTTTTTAGTCGTTAGTCGTTACCGGTACCTACCTTCGATTGTGCATTCGTTATGGTGTGGTAATCGATTTATTTATTACCTTAAAATTTAATGGGACAAAGGAAAAGGGATGCGATGATCACGAAATAAAGATATTTAATTGCTATGATCAGTCTTCAACCATTAATTTTGAGATTTAAAACTAAAGCATAATTTTCTAGCTATCTTTTTGAAGCGCTCGTAGCGAAGTTTACTTAGCTGTTCTTAACCGATCAGCAAAGTTAAGCAACTTCGCGCGCGGTTATGAGTTGGATGGGTGATCGCTAGTGACATTACTACTGAGCGCTTCCGTGCGTCGGAGGGCACGTTAAGCCGTCGGTCCCGGTTGTCGTCTAAGGATGGCAGTCGTTATAGCATGGTGGTAGGGCATTTTGCGAATGCCCGCCTGCCTAGCTACCACCCTCAAGTAGAAAATTTGTCGCCACGCACCTAACGGTGTGTTCCGGTAGCTGCCCTTGAGAGCCAGTACTTCTAGGTTAGCCTGAACAACATCTTCGACCACATCGTCACTTACCATCAGGTGAGATAGTGGTCAAAGGCTAACCTTTCAAGCATAAAAATATCTTAATAAATCGGTATAACATATTTATGATTACTTATCTCTTAATAATATAATTATTACAATCGTACTTCACACTAATAAATACAAATGTTTGTTAGTGTGCATGTTTGATACACCTTTGTGCTGAAACGGCTCAACCGATTTGAACCAAATTTGGAATATAGATAGTTAAGGTTCTGGATTAAAACTTAGAGTATTATTTTCATGATAATCATTACTCCATCGTCAAGTAAAACCTGTCGCCAATCACCTAACGGTGTGGTCCTGTAGCTGTCCTTGAGAGCCAGTAATTCCAGGTTCATCACTTACCATCAGGTGAGATTTCGGTCAAAGGTGTAATTACCTGCAATACAAAAAAAACTCTTCATAATGACTTACGCGGGTGAAACCGCAGAGCGCAGCTAGTAACATATTCATTTAACATAAAAAAAACACGTCAAGACTTTGGTTCTGGCTTGATTGTAAGGCTGAAATATGGAAAACCCTACCAAAGTTTATATTTGTAACGTGCCTATAGATATAATCTGGGAAATCCAACTACAGAGTAAATAGTTATCTACTAGGCAAGCATATTTTACCGTCGTCGCTCTGCGTCAGGGAGACGCAGAGGAAATTATATAAAAGCTATAAATCATTACTATATTACAGCACAAACATAGTTTTTTTACATTAATTGTTATATACGATGATGACATAAGCCGTACACGGTTAAGGTATTCTAATTATATCTGACCAATGTCGTTTATAATTAATCTATATTGATTATATCGTGTATTAGTATTAGGCTGTTTTACTCGTATGTGTAAATAAAATATAAACTAATTCAGTGAAATCCACCTCTAAACTCCAAATTATCATAATATGCGATTGTCAACCTAGTTCCGTCGTGTTCAGTGTCAGAAGCTTTACAAATGGCTCAATTAGCACAAAATACTGATCTTATCCTAATCCTTACGACTTTAGGCACATTAACTATACATCTGCAACATAAAAATAAAAACGTATGTTGTTTCGTAATGATCCGATGTGAAACGACGTGTATTTATGGTATGCCTAAATACCGAGCTATGTGGGCGTAACTAGGGATAGGTGTAGTGGAATGACCGGGGGTATACAGGAGGGGGGGTCATTTTCATCTCATTTTACATGAGTAAAATTAAAGTACATTATTATTAGCTTAAGTAAATTAATTTAAGTATATATGAGGCGATGCGGGAAACGAAATTATTTTTGAATTGATAACTTTGTTTCAGGAAATTTCGGAGGTTGATCAAGCAGTCGAAGATTCGATATCAAATATTGGTCATTTGATCTTGCCTGGCTAGCTTTTGTTGCCATTTTTTATCCAAACACTAACAGGTCAATAAAACAGATATAATAGTTAAAAACCTTTATATAGTCTTTTTATGGTATGAAGTGATGAGACGAAATAATGGCCCGCCTGATGGTAAGCGTCAAAATTGTCCATTACAGTTGCAGTTTCACATTTCTAATTGTACTTGACACTACACTCGTCTCTCTTAGAAGTAAGTGCTTATGTCTTTTTCGCCCAGTAATTTCACTTGATACACTGCCCTTCACACCTTTATGTACAGTAGTGCTCGCACACTATTGCTTCGATGTATAACATCCGATGGTGCCTGATTGTGCAGTGCACTCACCAATATGGACGAGATGACCTTTGTTTGATAAACTGTGCTGTGTTTAACTGACATTATACCGCCCATTTGGGACCTTATTTCTCAACAGCCAGTGAGAAAAACTATCTCACGTTCATTAATCCACTAACAAACTTGAATTGCTGTAGAGCCCTGATTAATATATTTATCTGACCCCCTAAACCCCATACCTGAGTACATCCGTATATACAACTGTTTCCGATTTATTTGTCTGTCTGTCCACAACCAATTTATTCAGAGAAACAGGCGATAACTGTTCAAAGGAATATTTATTTTCGTTCCGTTTTAAACAATAGGTGATTTTGTTTGTCACGGATTTATTTTCGTCACATTTTTACTGAAGTTTTACGATCGCAAAAGCCCTGGGCGGTATTATTATATTTTATTTCGGATTCTTTTCGCGTCGTCTGAAATTTGTTGTTCAAAAAGAGTGAAAGTGTTTTAGCATTTTGTGTAAGGATTTGAAACTAGGTCTTTTACGACCGTGAAATCAAAGTTGAGTAACTTAGAATGGTCCTGTGTAAGATCTCTACTAGATATTACATTTTTGTCAGTAACCACGACTATTAGAATGCTATACACGTTTCGTTTCGTCATCCCAATCGGACTTACTGGTTACGAAAACCAGATGTAAAATGGGACGTAAAAGATTTTAAAAGTCATTATGATAGTCATTATGATTTTCTCTCACTTACACCACTCACAAGTGATGTTTTATAAGTGGTGATTCTTCTACCTATATATGTCTATCCATGTTAATATCCAACTCTATGTTTTCCACGGTATACCTTTTCCACGCCAATCTCTATATATTGTCTGCCACTGTTGCTACTTCCGCGGTTCCTCTGATCTGATAATCTCACCTGATGTTAAGTAAAGATGCAGTCGATGTTGTTCAGGCTAATATAGAATTACTAACTCTCAAGGACTGCTGCCGGGATGCAACGTTATGTTCTTGGCTATCGATTTTCTACTGGAGGCGGTAGGTATCTGAAAGAGCGTTTACTAAATGCTCTACCATTATGCTATAACAACAGGGCCCGAAGACTTAAAGTGCTCTTCGAAGCATCCATTCTAGTCATGCCCGCAGTGGACATTGCTTAACCTAATCGATCAGTTAAATACAAGTAGGCAAGCTACTCTACGAGCGCTTTAAAGCTTACAACAACACACATACACATTGAAATGGGATCTCATACCCACACACGTAGGTGAAGCGCTCGTAGCGAAGTTTGCTTAGCTGTTCTTAACCGATCAGCAAAGTTAAGCAACGTCCGTCGCGGTCATGAGTTGGATGGGTGACCGCTAGTGACATTACTACTGAGCATGCACGTGCTTCGGAGCACACGTTAAGCCGTTGGTCCCGGTTGTTGTCTTAGGACAGCAGTCGTTATAGCATAGTGGTAGGTTATTTTGCGAATGCCCGCCTGGCTAGCGAGCACCCTCAAATAGACTATCTGTCGCCAAGCACCTAACAGCTTCCCGCAGCCGTTCTTGAGGGCCACTAATTCTAGATTAAAAAGTTGGCATCATCAGGACCACTATGTCATAGTTATGAATGAAATTCTATTGTTATCATTATCGCTGATGCCATTGGGTTAAGCCTGTTAAACACCTTCGACCACATCATCACTTATCATCAGTTGAGATTGTGGTCAAAGGCTTACCTAAAAAAATGAAAAAAAAAACACATTTATCAGTCATCTTTTTCTGCCTTACATTCAGAATTTTAATATCAATGGCTCCTATTTTCGTAGATCAAAAGAGCAGCGTTGTGAGAACCTGCTTCCTTACGCCGCCGTTGCTCTTATCACAGTCATATAAATCAATGATTAAAAGGGAGGGTTCGATTCCGGAAACTCGAAAATGCCTAACCATCGGAATTTTGCTACGTTAATGACGTCATAAAACACATTGTGCCGTTAATGTATTTATTAAGTTTAGGATGTGACGTACCGCGTGTGGGTTTGGCTTTTTTGCACGGCCGTGTTATGGTTTATGTCTGCAATTATTTATTAGGATGTTGATTGTTTATTAAAGATAAGCTGCTACGAATTACTGATCTCAAAAACAGTTTAAGTGCGAGTCGGTCCTCGCTCTGTTGGGGTTCCGAATTGCAACATTCCTCAAAACTATCAATTTATTGTTTTGATCTTTGCTTCAAAACTACACTTTAAATCGGGGTTTTCAGTATTCGTTGTAAAAGTGGTGAAAAGTAAAAGAGACAAAAATTTGAATAAAAATCTACGTCGTTTAGGATTTGAGATAGAACTAGAATCCAATATGTTTTTTTTTATGTTATTGTGACGGAAGTAGCCCGAGGCCCACCTGATGTTAAGTGGACTAACCTCTGCCCATAACAGATGCATTTCGTCAACGACGAATTGCACTGTGCCCCTCACACTGAGACGTGCAGTTGTTAGGTCTCATGTGCCTGTAATTTTTCTGGCTCTCAAGGACTGCTGCCGGAACACACTGTTAGGTGCTTTGCGACAGATTTTGTACCTGAGGTCGCTAGCCAGTCAGGCATTTGCAAAATGCCCTTTCACCATGCGGTGAAGCTCAAGCCCGCGGCGGGATTCGAACCATGACCTGCTGCTCGGCAGTCCATAGCCAATGCCACAATGATTTGATTGAAATGATGACAAATGATTTCTGAAAATGATAGAACCTGGTACTTTTTATAGGTTTCTACATTTTAAAGAGTAAAATATATTCAAAAGCATGTTACACCCTAAGGAGGAAACAGAAAAAACATTTCAAATTTGAACATTATAATGTTCTTAGACGTTACGAGTACCTACTTCCTAAACAAAAATACCCATAACATTTCACCAAATTTTAAGTTAGTTAACTTATATTTAAGAACAAATAAACTTGTATTGATAGGGTTAACTATCGAACTTAAAGAAAATAGGACTACGGCGTTACTCTGCAGATATTAATTATAAATAATTACAAATATTTTAAGAAAACATTAAATTTATATTTAATAAACACATTCAAAAATATAATCTAGTGTTCATTCCGTTGAATTTTCCTGTTAGCCGTCGTGACGTCATATACGCCACTGAGTCTAACCAGGAAGATTTTTGACCCGTTTGTTTTCTAAACGAAGTATCGTCTGTAGGTCTTGACTGTTCGAGCGTATATGAGCGATTTCTGAGAGTCAGTAGTTATTAGGTTTAGCCTGTTAACACCTTCTATCACTTACCATCAGACTAGATTGTGGTCAAGTGTGAGGCATATCTATCAGCAATAAAAAAAGAAAACTTGCGCTCGTCGATACATGAATTGCCACTAGTTATATATTTTTTTAATAATATATTAATTTCAAGTTTACATAAAGTAGTTTTTAAATATTGGGTATTATTTATGAAGATTTATTACATATTTCCAGTGATAATATTTAAGATCGGCAATTCGCGGAGATTCAACTCGGTGCGATCTATCCACTAATAGCTAAAATGACTAATTAGCAAGTCATTAATCATAATGATCATATATCCCCCGCGCGATCCCCAATCATATGCATGACTGATATATCAATAATCATCCGCCTGATGTGCCAGTAATTACGCGCTTGATGTATAAGTAATCCAATACAATTAGGTACAGTTAAGAAGAAACGAGGGCTGCGATTCGAAGGCAGACGAGGAACAGTGATGGCTCAGTGGCATTGGCTATGGACTGCCGAGCAGGTCCATGGTTCGAATCCCGCCGCGTGCTTGATCTTGCCCGCATGGTGGAAGTGCACTTTGTGGATGTCCGCCTGGCTAGCGACCACCTTCAAGTGGAAAATCGGTCGCCAAGCAGCTAACGGTTCCGGCAGCTGTCCGAGAGCTGTGTTTAGAGCTAGTAATTCTAGGTTAAGCCTGTTAACACCTTCGACCACATTATCACTTACACTCAGGTCAAAGGCTTAACTATCCGCAATAAAAAAAAGGAAAAAAAAACTTTACCAGATCGACTGGAAGTTTCGTATTCCGCTTTTTCTCTGCTAGATCTGAGCCGATTAATTATTTTTTTTATATAAATTTTAAGAAAAGGTATATCTGGGCTCTTATTATTTTTTTTTTTCATAATCTTTTCGAATTTGTCTATTAGCCACTGATTATGGCGGTAAAACAGGGCATTTAGTGATTTCTCAGAGTCATATTTTAAAACATAACGGCCTGCATGGAATTTGAAGGTCAGGACTTTACCAGATCGACGCACAGTATTTCGGTGTTTTCTAATAATAATTATAATGTTTTATTACTCAGTACTCATTAAATACACATCAGTAAATTTCTAATAGTAACACAATTAAAGGAAAAAATACAAATACAAAAAAATACAATACTATATATTATTCTCCTCCATAAATAAACCAATTCAATCATTTTATTGGATAAAAAATGTAGAAAAGCGTATATCAAGACTCCCATTATTTTCATTTAGGTCAAAATCTTTTCAAATTTATCTGGTGGTCCACTGATCATGGCGGTAAAACGAGGCATTTTGTGATCAGTCATATTTTATTTAGTATATCATTCAGTTGCTGGAAAATGGAAATGAAAGGGGCGTGTCTGTAGCGTGCCTAGATTTTAGTTTAAAGAATGATTACTCTAGAGGCATTATCCAGGCAGAAGAAAATATATTTGTATGGAGAATCCTAGGCCGACTTTCCCCTTAAGTTAAGTTTGAGACACGGCACGGTAATTACTGTCCCAGATTGACTGACACGCGACTCAACGGAAGAGTATTCATATGTTGTTATATTTAGAGTAGAAGAAAGTTATGGATATACTCCCAGATGCGTACAGTTCATCGCTCTAGCGTGCTCTTCCCACATCCCTATCAGTATCATAATTTAATCTGTCAGTTGCAAAAGTAAATTTTTAGGTTTCCATACTTAGAAACCGGACCTGTTAAAAAAAAAAATACCCTCCGCATATCGTAGTCTGTCCTTCCTTCAGAGGTCTGTATGTTTTAGAACGTAATATATGCCACTGTGGCGAATGGCTTGACCATTAATGTTAATAAAAAAGTAAAGAGACGTGTTTTTTGTATTGTTTTGTTTATGCACTGTAGTATAAACGGTAAAACTGGAGCTCCAAACTTGGTGTGATTATAGCACAAACATTATATTATTCAGTTTTGTGATCCATATTAATTTTGAGAACGAGTTTTCAGCAAATACGTTCTGCAAATAATATTACGAGTTGGTACGAAACCCTCGATCTGAGAGAGCAACTCCTAACAGTTTTGTTTTCAGTGCCTTGGTATTTGTAACTCTTATCAGCTGAAATCGCTTCTGCTGAACGTATGCCTACGCCAGGAGAAAGGCTGTTTATTATACGCCTACATTTGATATTTATGATAAAACATCAATGTCTAATTTAGAATATTTTAAAATTTTAGAGGTTATTTGATTGACTCTACATTATCTGTAATTAATTTAATTATTTAAGGATATATCAGTTATTATTTAAGAACCTGACTGTAATAAATAATTTTTACACTTTAAAAAAAATAATGCTCACCCTTGGCATGCGTCTCTGGGATTGAAGTATGAGTTTTCAATATAGGAGTCGCTGACCGACATCGTCTGATTTTCCCTTTAGTAGCTTTTTATTCAATCATGGGAAAATATGGGAGATGTGCAATTCTTGTGAGTTAATCGTGCCATAGGTTAATAGGTAAATATCCTCATAAATACAGTAATTTTTGTACTCTGTGCCAAATGAGTGTGCTTTATGATTATTACACGACGCCGACGGGATGAGAGGTCAGAATGATGTGGTAATTATAGTTTGAACAGCGCCAATAGTCGTATAATAACTAAATTATTATATCTCAATATGTTCCTCAAAATATTGTTGTAGTTTCCATTGCGTATTAATATATCTTTAGTCTTAATGAGAATCTGTGGATATATTTAAGATTAATTAATAATAATAACAGCAATATGTCAGAAACGCAAAGTATCAGACCAGTAAAAACGTCAAACGGCACAAAAAGTAAGATTTCGCCTGTAACCTATGTAATTTAATCAAATATTCTAATAACTTCATTATAGTAAGTATGTGACACATTGTTAAAACACGTTCAAAAGAATGGCCCGAGTTTCTTGCCCGTTCTTGTCACAGTCTCTATACATTTTTTTTGCTGAACGTGGCAGTACAATGTAGAATATTTCAATACTAAAACTTGTAAAGAGTGTCTACTAAATTGAATAAATGATTTTGACTTTGACTATTGATTCGTAAATAGGCTGAGAAACAAAAAGATGCAAAAATTACAGAAATGGAAAACGTAAACCAAATTCTTACTTTTTTGATTGAAAGTTGCGCGGAGTCGTCTCCTCGATTTAGACGCGTGAACTCACCTGATGAAGGGCGTTGGACATGCCTGAAACCTAGCTCGACAATCTCGACCAATACGCGTGAGTACAGCTGGTTATTGAAAACATCAACAAATTCTTACTATCGTCAGGGTTGGTTCACGAAGGGTATCCGTCCGGACTGGATAATTGTACGGTGCGTGCCGCGTCAGAAGAGATCAGAGCTATGCATGGTTATGCGATAGTAAGAGAGACGCCTTGTAGGTATTAATATTAGGTACTCCGTGTTTTGCGGGCTGAAGTGCACTTTATTGCTTCGTCGCTAGAGTCGCATATTTATTGGAATGGCTTCGCTGGGATTGATCCTTCTGGATCTTTTTATTCTTAACTTTCTTTCTCTTTTAGCCATAACACCAACTGTTGAATAGGTTTGCCATAATCTCCACGCTTGGCGGGCGGTTTGGGGATCGCAGTGTAAGATTTCTTGAGATGTCGCCGCTGCCCACCTTCTGGTATTTGTTTCTTAGTCGCCTCTTACGAATCCCACATGAAGATAATTGCGGGGGTGCTATTCCAGCTCAGCACCCCACGGGTATGTTTGCAATGTCGTGTCAACATTTCTTATACATACTGCAAAATTATGTCTTAATCTAAAATCATTTATTTCATCGACAATCCAACATATTGACAAACGTCAAATCTGTCACCTGGCAAAGTGCAAATATGTGTCATATTTTAAAGTTTTGATTTAGTATTTGAGTTGCGATGGAGCTGTATATCTACACACTATTTTCGTTTTTCAATCATCACATAAATAACATATTAGACTGATAAAATGTTAAACGACCAAATTTAGAAATGTAAGAACTTGTCTGTGTTGCATACTTTATTGGTACGGAACCCTCAGTCCGGGAGTCTAACTCGTACTTGGCCGGTTTTTATGGCCACACCTGAGCATGATCAATTACATATTCATTTGTCACGTAGTATAATATTAGACGTTTTTACTTCCTTTCTTCCTTGCCATATAATTTGTTCTGCAGGTTCCCTAAATGTATGCCACTAAGATAAACGTATATGATTCTTCATCATTATTATTATGATTCTTCAATGTCGTTATTAATAAGCCAATAAAGAAATCTCTTGGCCTTCGTTACAATAAAGCTCCGTGTTACATAACAGTCAACAAGATATTATACCTATAGAACTGCGTGTGCGCAGTTGTGTCTTATATCATGTCATTATTTTATTACTAAGTCGTTAGATGAATAATGATACCGAGCATATTTTTGTATAATACAAAAAGATTCCTAATTATTTGAGTATATAAAAAATCTAAATATTTAATGCTCAATTTTTTGTGCTGATTATAATTTCACAAACTTTTGAAATTGAAACAGTGATGGCACAGAGACATTGGCTATTAACTGCCGCGCAGCAGCTCCATGGCTTGAATCCCGCCGCGAACATGAGCTTCACCACATGGTGGAAGGGCATTTTGCGAATGGCTAGTGACCACCAAGTAGAAAATCTGTCGCCAATCACATAACGGTGTGTTCCGTCAGCTGTCCTTGAGAGCCAGTAATTCTAGGTTGCCTGAACAACATCTTTGACCACATCATCACTTACAATTAGGTGAGATAGTGGTCATAAGCTAGCCTATCAGCAAAAAAAAACAAAAAGAACCTACAATTAGCCCTTGTTAGTCTAATATATATATATATATATATATATATATATATATATATATATATTTACTGCTGCTATTTTTTGCCGTTACTGTATATACATACTATAGAGTATATAGATACTAGAGTTCTCAGTCCATGTTTACGATTTCATACCAAACAACTGGCGCAAAAAGAGTCGTTTACTACAAGATGTAATATAAAACAAAAAGGAAAAGATTAGCTTTAATAGCTACCTATATCATCCACGAGTATTATTTCCTCAGATAGTTTATGTAATGCCTTAACTGCATATGTGATAAATAGAAAATTTTACTTACTACTGATAACTGATGAAATTTATAGCCAAGGTACACACGAACGCGACGTGACGGCATAAGCGTCATGCACTAGAGCAGGAATGATTTTTGACGCATTTCTCTTCTACACAAAGGATCATTAGGAGGCGTAGACTGTAAGATCTTGATTGAACATTTTCGTGACATCTATAATACTAAATATAGGTATAGTTATTTCTGTTATACATTACATATTACCGCAAAGAAACGCCTAATTCTATTAATAATCTTGTTATAAGTATGGCCGACATTGGGTCTAGATGCGGACTGACACGATAACCAGTTCACTTCATCAATAAAAATGTCTATTAAATCACAAGTAATACAAAGCGCGAACAGGAAATCTCAATTTATACCTCCTCGTAAGAATAGCGCTGACGCCACAGAATAGATAAATAGTTTGTACAACTGAACACAAATATAGAATTTTGACAAGAAATGCATCGCTTCGTCGACGCCCATAATGGATTTCTATTTATATTGCCCTTAATAGATTCCTACTAACAACTGTTTGCGATGCTTCAGAGTTAAGTTTTTAGTTGAAAGACTTTGAACCCAGGGTTGGTTGAACTTATGAACCTGGGTTTTGATCTGTGGTTCTTAGTGTAATGGTCCTGTTTGTTTTTTATGCCTGATAGGTGAGCCTTTGACTACTATTCGAGTACTACAGGGTCGGCAACGCATTGGTAACGCCCCTTGTGTTGCAAATGTCCATAGGCGACGGTAACCGCTTAACATCAGGTGGGCCGTCTGCTTGTTTGCCACTCCATTACATAAAAAAATAAAAAATATCTCACCGAACACACCGTTACGTGCTTGGCGACAGATTTTCTACTTGAGGGTGGTAGCTTGGTAGCATTCGCAAAATGCCCTACCACCATGCTATAACGACTGCCATCCTAAGACAACAACCGGGACCGACGGCTTAACGTGCTCTCTGTAGCACGGAAACGCTCAGTAGTAATGTCACTAGCAGTCACCCATCCAACTCATGACCGCGGGCGACGTTGCTTAACTTTGATGATCAGTTGAGATCAGCTAAGTTAACTTAGCTACGAGCGCTTCAAAAACGAGGAACGAGACCTTATTACTGAGCCTAAGCTGTCTATCCATCCTTCATTACTTCAAAATGCTGCATCTTTATTATACGTAGGTAGCCAGTAGAAATTTTAACAAAACGTGTGTATTGTCCATAATTATTATTTAGTAACCGGCTAGGACTCGCGTAATATTTACCGGATACTGCTCCGACCAGTTTCGAACTTATTTGAAGTTCTTCGTCTGGGAGTCACGATTGTGCACAGCGGCGAGCGCGGGCCTCAGCACGTAACGTCTCTTACAAAATTGGTGTGGAATTTTGCGAATGCCCGCCTGGCTAGCTACCATCCTCATGTAGAAAATCTATCTAGCCCCAAACGGTGTGTTCCGGCAGCTGTCCTTGAGAGCCAGTAATTCTAGGTTAGCCTGAACACATCTTCGACCACATCTTCACTTACCATCAGGTTAGATTATGGTCAAAGGCTAAGCCTATCAGGCATGAAAAAAAATACTAGCGCCTCGTCCCAATACAGAAATTAAAAGTTTTACCTATGAAAATAATCACCATAACATTTATAAAGTTAAATGTATAAAAAAAAAAAATAACACAGCTCATTATAGAACAGAACGATCGAAATGTCCGTTTATCTGTGTCAAGTGTTCCTGTTTTGTAATTATTGTGCGTTCAGTTTTGTGCAAACACAGTATATAATTTGAAGAAGGTAAACTTTGAACCGCCCTTTTAACCTACTTCAAAAAAAGAGTAGGTTCTTAGGAATTCTACACGTATATACTTATTATGTACAGAGTAGTCTGATTATAATCCCTTTTTATTTAGTGATAATTAGGTTTCCTACTGGCCGGTATCATAATCATATATCACCACAGGTTTGAGCTTTACAGCACAGCTCACAGCATTCCATTTCTTCACTCGCAAGTACCCAAAAGCAAAAGAGCGGTCGTAAAGACGTCAAGTGGCGAAAACCTCTACTTCATTTCAAAGTGCTAAATCTTTAGAGATACAATATATTGTAATCACGATTACACATTAATATTCCCTATATACGCCTACAAGGGACTGTTTAATTAGGGTTCTCTGAGTAATCATAACGCTCTACTTACGCCTATTATGCTTTATACGCCCTTTACGTGTCTAGCTTAAAACTTCCCTTACCGCTTACAACTAAGTTCTTACTTGGAAAACTTTGAAGCGCTCGTAGCGATGTTTGCTTAGCTGTTCTTAACCGATCAGCAACTATTAAGCAACGTCCGCCACGGTCAGGAGTTGGATGGGTGACCGCTAGTGACAATACTACTGAGCACTTCCGTGCTTCGGAGGGCATGTTAAGCCGTCGGTCCCGATTGTTGTCGTAAGAGGGCAGCCGTTACAGCATGATGGTAGGGCGTTTTGCAAATGCCCGCCTGGCTAGCTACCACCCTCAAGTAGAAAATCTGTCGCCAAGCACCTAACGGTGTGTTCATCAGGTGAGATAGGCTAACATATCAGGCATGAAAAAAACATAAAAGCGTCTTGACATCAAATAGCGTAGGTAGCGTTATGTAAATGTTCACGTTCAATGTAAATTAGTGTTTATGTACAGAATCGAGTGGCAATATATTTAAAGCGTTACATTAATAATCTCTAATTTAAAAAGCTATTCAACTATTCTGCAATTTCTTGATGCTGTTGTCGTGTAGTTTTTGTATCGACTTTTGTTAGTGTAAAATTTATTCAAAATCGCCAATTCTTTGACAGAATGAGTCTGCTCAGAGAAAACTGTACTCTAAGTTATTTTAAAACGATTATTGACACGTGTCTGTCGAGTTGACAGTTCATTCTTTTGTACAAAGTTTACCTACTTCCTGTAATGTACTATGGTAGAGATTCGTTAGGGCTGTCATTCATTCTGGTTATTTTTGTGTTGATGAGCCTCTTTCTGTGCTCTAATTAATGAGAGAATAAAAGAAGCGGTTTGACGTAGCACTAAAAAACTGTTTGCGTATTCGTAAATAGTGTCTGAACAAAAGTGCGGCTGAATCATGATCTGAAATGAAAACAATGAACTTATAATGCTAATTAGTCTTACTACGACAATATTCTTAAAAAAATTGTTGCTAGGGTCTGTTCAGAAAGAGAGTAGACTTGGGATTTGCCTTTGGAACTGTGTTACATTGGTATTATAATAAACAAAATATTATAATGTGCGTACATAATATATAATTATATAGTTAGCATATGATAATGATAACGGGAAAGTAGCTATACCTAGTTTTAGTAAATTTAAGTTTGAAATCCCACATCCACTGCTTTATGTAAATACTCTAATTGTTTTTCGTTCGATGCCAGCGTTTTAAAGTTGGTACAGTAAGTCAATCCTGTTTGATAATCTTGGGTTCATTTTTTTATATTTTGTGACGTAACAGGCTCGAGGCCCACCTGATGTTAAGCGGACTAACCTGTGCCTATAACAGATACATTACATCACAAGTCACGAATTGCACTGCGCCCGTCACCTTGAGACATAGTTTTCAATTCAATTCAATTCCTAAGAAATGGCATACATAGCTATGGCGTAGAACTAAATCTTCTTGAACAATTTTAAATTAAATAATGATTTCATGCAGAGAGTTATCCCTAAAAAGAAGGCCCTTTATGCACTAGGCCTTAAAACTGCTTTAGCCCGTTTATACCAGGCTTAACAAAAACTTTACGAACATGAACAAATATTTTTATATGGTACATAGCATTAATCTATTCTTTTAATTATTTTCAGGTATGTATTATAATCCAGTCCATGCAGTACTTAGCAGACGGTGAGTCTTCTGCTTGGTACAAAGAAATGATAAATTTTTCGCCTGTGACCTGTGGATAGAACGAATGATAGCTACGCTACAAATAAATAGTAGCGCCAATCCATCAATGGATGCAACAATCAAATAAATTTATAGTAATATATATGCGTCGTTAACACACACATGTGTTAAATATAGCTTTATTTAAATAGGTTTTTAGCAGTAAATAAAAAAAATATTTTTGATCTCAAACGCCAAGTTGATTCCAAAACACGTTTCTTTGAAATTTTCTGACTATAGGATAAAGATTGCAAGATTAGTAAAACGACAAGGCTTCGGTGTTAAGACTATCCAACTCCCTGGTTCCATTTCGGGTAAGTTTGACTTGAAGATGGTAAAGAACCCAGCTATGCGCTTTACTCTCAAGGGCAGCTGCCGGAATACTTCATTAGATGCTTGGCAAGAGATTTTCTACTTGACTACCACCCGGTAGTTAGATGAGCAAAATCCCTTCCACTATGTGGTGGTCAAGCCCGCGGTGGGATTCGAACCATGAACCTGCTGCGTGGCAGTCCATGGCTTTTGCCACTGGGCCATCACTGTTTTTAAATTGCTCATTAGACTTATTAGGTTTTTTTCTTGTAGTCTTATCTTAAAGGAGCATACGTAACTTTCAGCAACTTTCTTAAAGGAATAGATTTATAAATTTCCGGCTTAAGATTGTAATATATTTGTTGTATGTTTAATGGTATAGGTCGATGCGAGTTATAAAACGCAAAACAACTATAGAACAAATGTATCTAAGAATAGATTAAAACCCATCTAGGGCTCTAAACTCGTTTCTCGTTGCCCTGCGTCCTAGATACAAGGAATCCTTGTAAAGGTCACGACGGTCTTTTCGCCTTGACATATAGCACGCTTCGTTAGCCGTTCTTACCAGACGTAAACAATATAATCATCATTTGGCCCAGGTAATATGAAACACGCCATTTTCCATGGCTATTACGTCATGGGGTGGCCATTTCACTTCGTGGCAGAATTTGGGTCACTGGCGCACTGTGTGCCGCGTTATGGCGTAAGAACCACCCTTGCGACAATGGTGGTTGTGTGTGTTGAAGGGACTGACATTTTACACTATTTTGTTGTAATCTACTTTCTATTTAAATTGCTCCGTTAACCGCATAATGAAGAATGATATATTTTTACAAATAAATATGAGTATAAATATATTTCTCGTATCTTAGTTTATCAGAAGTCAAAGTCAAAATCATTTATTTAATTTAAGCGTCTGCGACGTTCTTATGAAGGTCAATTACAAATTTTAGTATTGAAATATTCTAAATTGTACTGCCACGTTCAGCAAATAAATTGTATAGAGCCACTGCGAGAAGAACGGGCAAGAAATTCGGGGCCATTATTTTAAACATCTTTTAACAATGTGTTACATACTTACTATATAATAAAGTTATTACAATATTTGTTTAAATTATGTCGGTGAGTAAGAGTAAGTAATCAGAAACGGTGTAGTAGGATTTTTTTATCAATATGTTTTTCACGTGCAACTTGAATTTCCCTTCTGTGAGCGTTGTAATATGTTTGGGAACTTTATTATAAAACCGTACACAATTACCTAAGAAGGACCTTTTATGTGTCTTTGCTAATCCAAAACCTGGACAGAAACATTACGACTTGTGTACTTCAAATATCTATTTAATTTTGCAGAATTTTCAGTTAGTTGTATGAAATAAGAATATAAATGTTTATTTATTTCCGGTTAATATATACTTTTAGTAATGAAACTAAAGCTGCTAATAAAAAAACATAAAAATTACAGTAGACACTCCTCAAACTACTTATTAATGTCAAACAAATAATATCAAATTGTGACGTGAAGATCTATTAAACTTTAGGGCGTTAGAGATTAGATATTAGTAGTTGGTACTTTAAACTGGATTATTATTTTATAACACATGACTTAAATAACGACTAACTGCAGGTTTATGAAGTCTTAGCACATTACTCTCCGAGATATGGCTACTTAACCCTCGCCTAACTAATTAGTCGACGCGTTACCCGGAGCCGAGGACAAGGTGTGAACATGAACGTACTTGTAGAAGTACTGCGAGAAATATATAGGAGCTGAAAATCTGTTATAAGTAGTTTAGTTTGTATAACTTATTAAATACTTAGCCATCTGTTTTAGATCGTATATTAGATTTTCTGTTTATCTTAGATTATCTGTACCATAAAATGGGACCTCACATCTAAGCCCATTTCTAGTCCGCCTAAAAGATTATCTAACAAAACTTAAACCCTGGTTGGTTTAAGTTTTGTTAGATAATCTTAGCCTAGGCAAGTAAGGGTGCGTACCATTTGGACTTAAATTTGCCAAAAACGATAAAAACGATCACACTCCCAAAAAGTTGTTCCACTTGGGTCTTGGCAATATTTTCGCTATATACGCCAAGAAGCTACTGGAACAGTATGAATTACCTACATCTATGTCAAAAGTGACAAAAGTGGCAAATTTTAGTGGCATTCTTAGCGTTCTTATCCTAAATGGAACAGGGGAGAACAGTTACAAACGATCACAGTGATTACAACCATAGACGCAGAATATGGTCAAAATTATCGAAAATAACGAAATTGGCGTCAAATGGAATACGCCCAAACTTTCTTGCAAAAAATTGAGGCATAGAACAATAATGTTGTTGTAATTTTAATTTCAATGTAGAACGGTGTTGTCTTCATATGACATCTGTATTTTCATTCCCACGGCTTACCCACTGCACGATGCTGTAATATAAGTTTTTTTTTTAATATTTTACATAACAATTTAATAACATGCATTATATAATTCATTGTGGCGTTCCACGGGTGAGGCGTTTGTTCAACATGGACGTCTTCCAGCTGATAATGACGATTCTTTTGTTAATATTTTCTATTAATTTTAGACGTTATACGCTACACATGTTTGAAAAAGTATTTCATGAGTATGTTTTCAACACCCTTGCTGGTAAAGTGAGCTTTATTATATCGTTCTTAGGGTCATAAACCGAACTATAACACCCTCGTGCATAATAATATTATACACTAGTGCGTAATAGAATTATCCCTACAAAGTTAAGTTAGTACCTAACTGCAAATTATATGCGAGTAAACAGAGCATTTTCAATTTAACCGGGAAGGTACTACAGATTTGTAACATCGGTTTATATGTAATCAACCACGACAAATATTTGCTGCGCGCAAAAAAAAACTTGCGCGCTATTTTCCATAATTTTCGTATGTTGTTTGTATCGCATTTGTGCAATATAATTTTTTTTCCTCGTAAGGGTGTTCAAAAAGTGCGTATGAAACTCGTGAGCAACTTGCTTATTATACACTCGGCTGATTTACGCCCTCGCCTACGGCTCCGGCTGCAACACACAGCCTCGTGTATAATGAGCAACTTAGCTCACTTACGTACTCACGTATCATAATCTACTAATGTCATGTAAACACTTTTTACTTACTTTTTTTTTCTTCTAATATTAGTTATTCTATCGTAGAAGTTACTATATAACTGTACTGCACTGTATCAGCCAGATTGTCCACTGCTGAACACAGCCTCACCCTTATAAGGAGGAGGGGAGGTTTATCATAATTCCAATCCCACATCTATGATGCCATATCCCACGCATGGCAGGCGACTTGGGGATCGCAGTGTAAGTTATCAGTTCCACAGAAAGCGCTGCTGCCCACGTTCTGGCGTGTTACCCTTACTCATCTTTTACGACACCCATGGGTAGAGATGAGGGGGGGGGGGGGGGCATTCTAGCCCGGAACCCCACAGGAATTGTGTGAGTGCAAGTCAGGGCTTCATTCTGATTTCGCAACCATGAAAGAAAAAAAATACTGTTTCACCATTAATTGATATTTGTACATGAAAATATAAAAAAAAAAAACAAATAATAAAAATATACCATATTCTTTTCCATGTAAACATGAAAAATATTAAATTAAGGTTCTAATTGAATAAATATTCTTTGAGCACAGAACCCGAATAATACAATTTCTCATTAACTAAGTAAAAAAGTATTAACAAAAACAGCCGACTTCAAATGGGTCCACATGCTGAGCACCAGCTTCCGAAATATAAAATAATCATTAAACTCGGTACACCCTGAAAAGAGGTTTAACTCACACAAAAAAAATACAGGCGAATCGATAACCTCCCCATTTTTGAAGTCGTTTAAAACACATTCTATAATAATGGGATACAAGCTACCGAAAAACTCGTGTCCAGTCAGCTCGTGGACACGATCGACGCCACTACCGAAACTGGTAAAAAATATAAAAACATTAATTTAGTACACGAAAGATTAAGAAATACCATAAACAAATGAGATTCAATCAATATTAAACTAACAATTTGAATAAACAGTGCAGGATTTATATAACAAAGAAAAAGCCTATTTTAAGGCGATTAAGATTATCTGATTCAATTCGTATCTTCAACTCAGAAGGTGTAGAACAAAACCTCCATGACAGGTTTAAAAAAAAAAACAACTGTATTTTCGGTGTTAAACTGCTGGCATATTATTTAAGTTATTGATATTATTTATTCGAATATAAACACATTTCGATGTAGATCACGCCTACGTAATATTAACTTTACAACGGTATTGGAAAATATTTTATCTCTATAGTGGCTAGTTTCTCGATGTTCTAATTATTTTCTGCACAGGAAGCCATATCCATTGTTTAAACAACGTCCCAATGCAGATCAATGAATTCGTTGAATCTGCCAAATGTTTGATCAACTGTCTGCTGCAAACCAACCTTAACATTTGCAACGTATTCAAGCCACAAACATTTAACGCTACATGCCTAGGAAATCGGTGTGGTATAGAGCACAATAATATATTACTTAAATCCCTGGTGCTGTTAAAACTAGGGGTTTTTATAAATACCTGGTAAGCTAGCCTTTGAACACTATCATACCTACGGTAAGTATTTATTTATTTATTATGTATATATGTAGGTATTTATTTATCATCATTTAACACGTATTAGATTTATGTATCTGAATTTAAGTATCTAACATTAATTTATTGTTCACCACCGTCTACATTTTCCCTTATTTCTGTCCATCCAAAGGTTGTCTGGTAGAAATCGCTACATAGCGATAAGACCGCCCATTGTACTGCCATAGGATAATTAGTCTTAAGCAGTGTAATTTACTTTTACTTGGTAAACAATAAAGAATTTATGTATTGTTGTAAGTGATGATTTGGTCGAAGATGTTGTTAAGGCTTACCGAGAATGAATGGCTCTCAATGACAGCTGCCGGAAATAACCGTTAGGTGCTTGGCGCGGTATTTTCTACTTGAGGGTGGTACCTAACCATGCGGGCATTTGCAAATTGCCCTTCCAACATGCAAAACTTATTGTTTTTAACTGCCAGCAACGCACTACATCTTCATCTTATATGATGGTATTAAAAAGAAGTTATGTAATATTACAACAACAAATTTAAATATTGTTAGGTTTTTTTTTATGTTATTGTGACGGAACAAGCCCGAGGCCCACCTGATGTTAAGTGGACTAACCTCTGCCTATAACAGACGCATTTCGTCAACGACGAATTGCACTTTGCCCTTCACAATGAGACGTCCAGTTGTTAGGTCTCATTAGCCTGTAATTTTTCTGGCTCTCAAGGACTGCTGCTAGAATAAACCGTTATTAGGCGCTTGGCGACAGATTTTTTACTTGAGGGTGGTCGCTAGCCAGGCGAGCATTCGCAAAATGCGGGGAAGCTCATGCTCTGGGCGGGATTCGAACCATGGACCTGCTGCGCGGCAGTCCATAGCCAATGCTACTGAGCCATCACTGCTTCAGGTTTGCAATAACGCCTACTATGCGGATTACATCCCGCACATGATTTAAATTTTTCCTTTTTTTTTTTTTTTTATGACTGATAGGTTAGCCTTTGACCGCTATCTCACCTGATGCTAAGTGATGATGCGGTCGAAGATGTTGTTCAGGCTAACCTAGAAGTCCTATCGTATATTTGTGATTTTGTAAACTTATCGTTTCTTTTCACAACGGGTTTTTATTTTATCTATCGTAGAACTTATTTTGAGAAATGTACATCAGATTTCTCGTAAATACACAGAATATTTTTATTTTATCGCTCCATAATCTCCATAAAACCCCCCTAAATCTGTTCAAATTCCATTATTTTCCTCGCGCAGGATTTTAATTAAAAACATCCTTCGGCCAAGCTTATATTGGAGTTTTATCCCTTGGCGCAAATTAAATGTTAATAAACAAAACAGTTTCGCAGTTTCATTTGAGTTTTGTAAACACGTCCCTGGGGAGTGTTACTCGTTTGTTGCTAATTATATTTTTAAATTTTAACATCCCTTAAATTTGCTGTTAAAAATGTGGACAAGGAGGTTGTAAGGCCAACTGTATAATTTTATAGTATACATGGCGTGCCCGGATGTGCCATATGAAGGGGAAGTATATTATTATTTTTTTTATTTTTTTTTGATGTTATTGTGATGGAACAAGCGCGAGGCCCACCTGATGTTAAGCGGTATCCTCTGCCTATAACAGATGCATTTCATCACAAGTGACGAACTGCACTGCGCCCATCACCTTGAGACAGTTGTTAAGTCTTAATTTTGCCTGTTATTTCACTGGCTCTCAAGGACTGCTGCCGGAACACACCGTTAGGTGCTTGGCGACAGATTTTCTACTTGAGGGTGGTCGCTTGCCAGGCGGGCATTCGCAAAATGCCCTTCCACCATGCGGTGAAGCTCAAGCTCTGGGCGGGATTCGAACCATGGACCTGCTGCGCGGCAGTCCTTAGCCAATGCCACTGAGCCATCACTGCTTCAAAAAAATATTAAAGATTGGACATTCAACTAAAATATGATTATTATTTATATATCAAACTACGTATGTAATATGCAGGATTTTTTTAATGACCTGCCTCAAACGTTATTTGAAACCGCCCGAAATATGAAAAAATTATCATGTGTTTTATGATTACGGTCGAAAGGGTTAATCATAAGATTTTTTCTGCACATTTTTTCCTATGCTTTCCTTTATTTTAACGTGGCAGAAGAATACATATTTATATATAGAGAATTTTTTTTGAAATTTGTGTGATTGACCGTCTTAGGATAGAGAGAGATATCATATAGATAAACACCAAAATTGATACATAATTTTCAAATAGAAAAAATACATGTGAATAAATTGAGCAACTCCATACGATTTTATGGAACAAAGCGATTTAATAAGAATAAAAATAGAGGCCAATTTAGGACGACTCGCCTGAACGTCACAACAGCAACGAGCTCAAGGTGCGTTATTAGGCCATAAACCGTCTGTACATTCAAAGCGAATCGTAATTCACGTCAAAACCGATGGTAATATCGTAATAAATTATATTCCCACCGATTGTATGAGGTCTTGGTTTGACATAGCCTTATTTTGTATAGCACTTCCTTTGCTCAACGTCGCTTGGACACGCGATCCTCGTATTAAGTAATATGTCAATAACTTACAATAGAATTAGGGGATTGGAGCTAGCGATTGTTACGAGTGTGGTGATTGGAAAATATGAATTGTGTATTTTTATGTGTAAACTGTCTCATAGTCGAGATTTAGTATTAGTACTGAAATGACTTTTACTTTTTTTTTTCTTTTTTTATGCCTGATAGATTAGCCATTGACCACTCAGTGGTCAATGGTGTGGTCGAAGATGTTGTACAGGCTAACTTGGCGACATATTTTCTACTTGAGGGTAGTAGCTAGCCAGGCGGGCATTTGCAAAATGCCCTACCACCATGCTGTAACGACTGCCAAGTCTATTAAGTTTTATTTATAAGTACATAGATCATATTAAGAACTAGCTCTTATTCTATTAATATGGTTTTTACGCCTCTACCATGAATCCAAAAAGCTTTTTGTAGTCATAATTTGCGTTTTTACGTCCAATGGTTTTTGTGCATCATTAATCATAGGTCGATTAACTAAGATTGCTTGTTGAGATAAATATGAAACTTACTTATTTTTTCTTGTTCTTGTTTTATATTTGCGTGGCCTACGATAGACTCAAGGCTTTCAGACAACTGACCATTTCCGCACTATTTATTTAGATTTCTCTTTACCTAAATAATTTTATTTTTGTGGTTCTAATCTGAAACTTATAAAAGATCACATTAAAAAATTATATCAAATTAAAATTTCAAATATTTATATTACAATATTCTTGTCCCGAGCCGGAATCGTACCTGCTTCCCCTGGATTCGTGCCGAGAGCCCTAACCTCTAGACTATCGGGACATGCTCGACTGAGCCGAATTTTAGGGATAATTTTTTATTCTAACCGTCACTAGCTGACCCATATACTGACTACAGAGGGCATTGTTTAACGTAGTCGACACTTAAAAACGGCAAGACAGGCTTGGTTTCAAGCGAATTTGTATCTTATAATCACTACAGATGTTATAAAAACGATTAAAAATCGCTTACACATATGAAACAATAGCTTAAAAATAAATACAAACCCTCTTACAAAACGAAAAGAAAAGATCAAACACCGCCTATTATTGGATTCTTCTAAAGCTCGCTAAACACACAACAGCATTCAGTGTAATTGTATGGAACTTGCTCGATCCAACTGAAGCTTGGTTCTTTTTGAAGTGCATTCGCACAAGTGGCAGATAAACGTTTTAACGATGGACTAGAATAGAACCGCTTGTGTTGTGGCTTTCCAATGGTCGCCGTTAAACGGCGCCCTACTTCTGTATAACGAATAATGGTACGATAGTGAGAATATTTTCAAAACGAGAACTTGTAGTTCTACATTTATGCAGTCAACGTATTCGAATCGCACGTTTCTTTTTTCTGAGCTGATAGGCAGCCTCTGACCACTGTCTCGCCAGGTGGTAAGTGATGATGTTGTTCAGGCTAAACTAGAATTACTGGCTCTCAAAGACAGCTGCCGGAATACATCGTTAGGTTCTTGGCGAAAGGTTTTCTACTTGAGGGTGGTAGCTAGCCATGCGGGCATTCGCAAAATGCCCTACCACCATGCTAAAACGACTGCCATTCTATAAGATAACAACGGGGACCGACGGCTTATTGTGCGCTGCGAAGCACGGAAGCTCTCAGAATAATGCCACCAGCGGTCACCCATCCAACTCAGGACCGCGGCGGATTTGTAGTTGTTGTGTCTCGTTCGACTTGTAAATACACTAGCTACAGTAGCCCTTCAAGCCTAAATACAGCAGTTTTTGCTACACTACTGTTTCGATACAAAATCTCTGATACTGCGACTTTATCTAGCGAGATGAAATTTTGCTATAGAGACCTATCATCAGGCACAGGTATTTGATTAAACACCTTATTTATTATATTAAATTTATCTTTTATATTTTCTTGCACCAACAGATTTCTAAACTAATATTAAAAAAACATACTTAAAAACAACATATGAACGTAAACACCTTCTTTTCTATTACCATTCCCAGAATTCAATTAACGAGTGTTATGAAATATTAATTACACACCGAAACAATAGAATCCTTAAGTTAATTTTCCGTACATTAATACCTTTTCAAGTACCGATAATTGTACCCATAATTATATCGCGTTTGAAGAATCGTCTTTGTTGCGGTATATTTCATTAATGACCTCATAAAATATTTAAACACTTTTGAATACAGGCTTTTATTATCAAATTAATAATTTCTTTTTAAATATATTTTACCGGACTAACAGTCCTTAAATAATTATTTTTCATACAACGTTTCTGTTCTTAATAAATTCAACTACCTATTTATTTTGATAAGTTAGAAAATGGTTTATATTATTTTTGTTTCTTTTTGTATTTATGTTTTGTGTGAAGGGACAGTTTAATCTCTTGTTGAATAGAAAAATCGAAAAAGAGAAATATTGACGAATGAGCAGCACTCGTGTTGACTGATTTAGGCGATGCAGCATATTAGGTGCACAAAAGGCTCTTTACCATCCCAACGCTCTTATTAACTGAAATAGTGCAGCAGGTCACTGGTTCGATCCCTACCGGCTTGAACTGCACCGCGTGCTCGAAGGGCATTTTTCGAATGCTCGCCTGGCTATCTACCACTCTCAATCAGAAAATATGTCGCCAAGAACCTATAACAGAATGTTCCGGCAGTTATAGTCTTTGATAGCCGGTTAGTAATTATGAAGTTATAGGCACTGTATGTCTCTGGATGATAGGCGAAGTTTGACATTTGTGACGAAATGCATCTGTTACAGGTAGAGCTTAACATCAGGTAGGCATCGTGCGTGTTCGTCACAATCCCATAAAAATGCCAACAAGAACATTATAAAGGAGGATTGACAGACCACACCATTCAACTAAAGCCAAATCGTTTTAATATAGGAATAAAATAAAAATATATGAATAAAACAAAAATATAGGAATAAAATAAAAATTTAGGAATAAAATAAAAATATAGGAATAAAATAAAATTATAGGAATAAAAAAGTACAGGAACATGAGACTTAACAAATATGTCTCAAGGTGACGAGCGCAGTGCAACTCGTCATCATTTCTAGGCAGAGGTTAGTCGGCTTAACATCAGGTGGGCCACGAGCTTGTTCCGTCACAATAACATAAAAAAAATACTATTTAACCGACACCATAAGCTTAAAATAAAGGTAGGAAGAGGATGAATACATCACGTGATCAAATAATAACCAATCAGACTGTTGAAGTCAAACGAGTTCCAATATCAATAAATCGTGCGTTAGAGTCGAGCGTGGAAGCCGACGTAACCCACATACCGACACTCAATGTCATCGGTTACGTTAACGTTACGCAAACATGCGCGTGCGCATAATTACTAGCGGTATTGTTTTTATTGGCTCGATGATTGGAAGCTTTTTGTTATACGAAGATTTTAGGGTTCCGTTATCCGTACGAGACTTATATGCCCCGTGCTGTCCGTCTCAGCGTTAAGGTAACCTAAGTTTTCTTACATACCTAAAAACCAATATTGATATTTTAGAACTTAGAGTTTGTTAGGTTTAATTAAAATGAATCATAGATTTAATAAAAATAATTGGTTGAGAGAAGCTTTTGTATATAAGTTAACATATTAAAATAACAAATATTTTAAGAAAACATTACATATATATTAGAAAATTACAAATATACGATAGGAAAAAATTAAGTCATGTGCGGGATTCGAACCCGCTTCCAACCACCCCTTTAGCCCCTCTAACCAATTGAGCTAACATGACAATGAGTCATAACTCAAATTTTTCCTATAGTTATTTAACCATCGTCTTGGGATGGAGCGACATCTATAGTTCAACTTACGTTGTACTACAAACAAGACTAATTTTGCAATTAGCTTTAAACTTGTTAATGATGACGCAACCCTATAATTTTAATATTTTTTTTATGTTTGCAATTACGCATGACGCGGGTTCGAATCCCGCACATGACATAAATTTTGCTCTGCTAAATGTGTAATTTTGTTATATAATCGGCAGAGCATGCGTTATTGCAAATAAAAAAAAATACATTTATATTTTAGAATAGCACTTAAAAAATATAAAAATATATCTAGTGACAATTTGACCTAGTTTTTCTGCTAAGCACAGGTGACGTCATAAACGCCAGGTAGCCAAACCGGAAGAATTTTCTACGCGTTTCGCCTCTACCGGAAGCATCCACAGGTCTTGACTCTTCGAGTGTACGATCCAATTGGATCCACGATTTATTCGTGCGCTGGAAGAGTCAAGAAGTGCCCAGGGCCAATTGTGCTTAAAAAATACGGTATGGAGCTCGATCTTTAAAAACACACATTGGGTAGTGCTGCGGAACCCTCAATGCGCGAGTCCGACTCTCACATGCCCCTTTTTTACTGCACATATATCAAATGAACGATACTTCTGAATCCGAAAATTGCTTATCGGATCGATATGGTTCTATAAATAGTTTGAATTATTGGAAAGATAATTTTGTTCTTATTTTAAATAATTAAAAACTTAAGTATAAACACTTGTCCGACCGTCGGCGATGTGCGATCAGCGAGTAGAGTAAGAAACTAAAAACAAGTTGACGATCACTTAGGAGCTAGTAATATTTAAAATTGGTTTGGGGCTGGGCTATAAGGAGAACGGGTGTAACAGGGGATCACCCGCCCAATCGCTCGTGGCGTCACACTAGTATCAACACAGCGAAAGTCTTTCGAGTAAGCGATTATATTATCCTAGTGATGTATTTGCTTAGGAAAAGTAACCTGAGTTCTCGACATAAGTCATACAATACCAACAGATGTTAGTTATGTCAGACAAGTTATTATGCGCGGGAGCATGTCGCATGAACTTGTGAGCGGCATTCCTCCGACTGGTGCTGTTACACTTTTACTTTTTACACGACTGCCCTAAATGGGTGTAATGTCTTTAGGGTTCGTGTATGTGTGTGTGTGTGTGTTTTTTTTTCTTTTATTATGACGGAACAAGCCTGAGTCCCACCTGATGTTAAGTGGACTAACCTCTGCCTAAAACAGATGCATTTCGTCGTTGACGAAATATAGTGCCCGTCACACTGAGACGTACAGTTGTTAGGTCTCATGTCCCTGATTTTATTTTTGTGTGTGTTTTAGTATTCCACCATAACTTTTAAATGCCTGAACAGATTTGGATGTATGGTGTATTGTTAGAATCCTGACATCATCCAAAGTGGCATTAGTAAACATTATGTTAAGGCTAACGATTTTTTATGGCAATTGAAGAATTTGTCCTGAAATCTGCTTAAATGGCATTGGCAACAGCGGTGGTATTGCTGGACTGTCACTTAGAAGGTCATTGGTTCGATCCCATGCACCGATGCGCTGCCTCGACGTTCTACATTTTGGTAGGGCATTTTACGAATGCCTTTGAGGGCTGGATTCCATCCTAAAATAGAAAAATGTCGGTAAGTCGATTAAAACAGAGATGGAAATGAATACAGATGGAAGTTGAAGATATGTGCCTCAAGGAACAATCTTTAATAGGTATAAAATAGGATGTGTCATAATGTGACACCTATACGCCACAGATTATACCTAGTATTTAGTAGTAAGTACTAACAATAGATATAGAAACGAAAGGATAAATTTGAGGAATGACTCACTAACCACGGTAGTTCAATTGGCAAAGCATGTACTGGTTTTAGGGACGGATGGATGGTCGCCGGTTCGAATTGTTCCAATGTTTCGTTGAAACTTTGTAAGAATATTCTATTAGAAGGCGTTAATGCATAAATTACAAAGTTCCAATTGTTTTTTTTTATCGTAGGAAGACCAACAGCGATATTTATTTTATTTTATTTTGATAGAAATAGTGAATTATATTTAGTTTGATTGTAATTTTAATTTGAATGTAATATTATTTTTATTGTAATTTTATTGTAAACCATATATGGGTGCTACTCGTACTTACCTGAAATAAATAAATTTTCAATTTGAATTAGGATTTTGTTATTTAATTTTAGAAAACGTAATTAGGATACATGAAGCCAATTAAAGTTTCTCACGGCCTGGTAATACAATAGTTATAAATGAAGTTAACATGAAAGACCACAACTTAGTATTGGTTAATTATAAAATATGTATTATTATTCAAAAACTGCTCACTAGCCGCCTAGCCGACGCTATGCTTGTACAGAATAGGTCAATATCGTAACCCTTTACTTGCTCTCAATACATAAGAATTTCGCCTATAGTTAGTATTAACCTTTGGTACATTTATAGGGGGATTAAACCTCAACACTTTAAAGTGCCCCTGTATATTACTTTTATAAATTCGTCTTGTTTATAGTACAACGTAAGTTGCACTATAGATGACGCTCCATCCCAATACGATGGTTAAAGAACGATAGGAAAATGTATAGTTTATGTAGTTATGACTCATTGTCATGTTAGCTCAATTGGTTAGAGCATACCCCGGCTAAAGGGGTGGATGGACGTGGGTTCGAATCCCGCACATGACTCAAATTTTTCCTCTCGTATATTTGTAATCTTGTAATGTAATCCGCATAGCAGGCGTTATTGCAAACATAACAATATTAAAATTTATAATAGCTCTGAACTATCAACTGAGTTCGAAGTAAATTTAAGAAGGTACATTAGATCCGTAATTTCTCTTCTTTTAGATTGAGGATGGAATGTATTAGGCACGGATAATTATTTCACTTATATAGTATTTTTAAACGATATGTAACATTGATATTTCATGAATTTTATTTGAATTTGCTCAATTCGTACGATACAAGTTTCATACTTGTGAAGCATGTTCGAATATGCTACGAACAAAAGTACAATATAATATTTTAAATATCTTCACTTTACTAAACGAACCACATGGTCTCAAAGATTTATGACACAGGTCTAGTGTATTGTTTTATTTTTATGTTATTGTGACGGAACAAGCTCGAGGCCCACCTGATGTTAAGCGGACTAACCTCTGCCTATAACATATGCATTTCGTCACAAGTCACGAATTGCACTCCGCCACCATGAGACATAGTTGTTAAGTCTTATGTGTTTGTAATTTCACTGGCTCTCAAGGACTTCTGCCGGAACACACCGTTAGGTGCTTGGCGACAGATTTTCTACTTGAGGGTGGTAGCTAGCTAGGCGGGTATTCGCGAAATGCCCTTCCACCTTGCAAAACGAATAAATATAATATTTATACGTTTTTTATTCGATTCTTGCGTACTGTCCCGTGGTGTGCCGGGCTAGAATGTCACCCCATTTTGCTACCTGTGGTGGCGTAAGAAGCGACTAAAAATAATGTACCGAACGGTGGGCTGCAGCGCCTTCTGAGGAACAGATGTCTTAAAATGCGATCCCCAAGACGCCTGCCAAGCGTGGGGATTATGGCATACCCCCCTTCATGGGAGGTGGTGTTCAGCAGTTCACTTCTAGGTTAGCCTGATCAACATCTTCGACCACATCATCACTTACCAGCAGGTGAGATAGTGGTCAAAGGACAACCTATCAGGCATAAAAAAAAAAAAAAAAAAAGCAGTGGCTGATACAGTTGCGTACTTACGTTTATTCTTTTGAGCGTTTGTCCTGCCCATCCAAAGGTGATCTATAGGAGATTGTATTAGCTATAAGACTGCCTAGACTATACTAGACTAATAGACTGCCGCAGTATAATTTTGTAAGTGAAAAGCACTTTTATGTTACCTCAGGCTACTTTTGTTTGTTCTAAGTAATACTTAAAAGTATTATTTTTTATTGGTTATTTATCGGATTACATATTGAAGCGCTCGTAGCGAAGTTTACTTAGCTGTTCTCAACCGATCAGCAAAGTTAAGCAACGTCGCGCGCGGTCATGAGTTGGATGGGTGACCGCTAGTGACATTACTACTGAGCGTTTCCATGCTTCGGAGGGCACGTTAAGCCGTCCCAGTTGTAGTCCTAGGATGGCAGTCGTTATAGCAGGGTGGTAGGGTATTTTGCGACTGCCCACCTGGCTACCTACCAACCTCAAGTAGAAAATCTGTCGCCAAGCACCTAACGGTATGTTCCGGCAGCTGTCCTTGAGAGCCAGTAATTCTAGGTTAAGCCTGTTTACACCTTCGACTACATCATCACTTACCATCAGGTGAGATAGTGGTCAAAGGTTAACCTATCAGGCATAAAAAAAAGTATTATATAATTTAAGTTACATTAAATCGCGCGGGCGCGTGTAGTGCACGTGATTTTCGCGCGCATTTCTCCGTCGGGCTGTTGAGTGCACTTTCACTGAGCACGTTTCTGAAATGCATACAAACGCACTAGATATGGCTTCAAATATTCACCTCGGAAGGAACATACAAAAACATTGTTTTTATTAGCGAGTACTCATTATTTTTCAAATTGGAACAAAGAAATATCGTACGCTTCACTATAGCGATAGGCAAAAACTGGTTAATATTATTATAAAATTATACTTAAGTTACGTTTATTAATCATATTTTACATATAAATAATAACTAAAAGACGGTTTACATTGGCTGGTTGCTTGAGTCCCTTTGAAATATCAAGTACTCGGTTCCCGTGTGTATAGAAGTTTTTTTTTTCTGATAGGTAATCCTTTGTCCACAATCTCACCTGATGGTAAGTGATGATTTAGTCGAAGGTGTTAACAGGCTTAACCTAGAATTACTGGCTCTCAAGGACAGTTGCCGGAACACACCATTAGGTGCTTGGGACAGACTTTCTACTTGAGGGTGGTAGCTAGCCAGGCGGCGATGAAGCTCAAGCTCGCGGCGGGATTCGAACCATGGACCTGCTGCGTGGCAATCCATAACCATTGCCACTGAGCCATCACTGCTTTGTCCTCGTTGGGAGTCATTTGGTTTCGTCCTATGGAGTCATCTCCATACGGCGAATTCATGAGACACGGATTTACAACTGCGGTTTACTTTCAGCAGGTTACATTTTCTAAGTAATGATGGCCCAACAGATGTTATTATTAACTGATTTCAAAACTACTTCTATACAATACTTGGATTAATACTCTAAGTCCATATTAATAAATGTAGTTTCGTCGTATTTTAAATACCAAGTGTTCAAACTCGCTGAAATTTTACATGCAATGTCTTTTAGCTTGTATATTATATGCTTCTGGCTTGCCAGTTTTTTTAAAAATTATGTATTTTCAGAATTAAACCAAAAAAAATTTTTTTGTTAAAAATATTCGAAGTTTTTTTTGTATAGGAGATTTTTTTAGCATTCATAGATAAAACAAATAATAAATAGAAAAAAACTGTTAAACCAGAAGCATAAAAAATCACTTAGTTTGAACACTTGGTATTTAAAATATGACGAAACTACGATTGTGCGATAAAACAGATATACGGATACAACAAACAAGAAGAGCTTGAAATAATTCTTGATACCACTAGGTAGCTCCTAGGATATGAAGGAGGAGTGAAGATCGATTAAATATGGCACTTCTAGCTGTTTTGTCTCCATAAAGAGATCCAAACTGGCTTGACAAGTGGCCTGCTGTGAACGAGGCACGGGGTCAAGAGAAATGTGTCAAAGTGTTTGCTATAGAGACTACACAATGTGCTTGTGTGGGGATGTGTGGATGTGTGAGTGTAGATTAAGTAATAGTTTTGACCGCGACACAATGTGCTAATCGGTTGGAAATCTGAGACAGCTTAGTGGTATTGACAAAGTTGTTCACTCGGTATTACTACAAATGGTTCAGTGGCAACTGCCTGTGAGTATCGGGGTTCGTGGTACAAACACTGTAGACTACCATTGGAATAATATAGGAAATGTGGATTTAATATTCGCTGCGCATGCGATTGTGCTTAAATTTGTATTTTGAAATTCAGAACGGATAGCGCATCGTTACGAAAGTTAGTGTTTTTTTTTTTGTGGATCGTTTTGATCACTCTCTCTGTTGATGTGGTCGAAGATGTTGTTCAGGCTAACCTAGAATTATTAGTAGCTTTCATGGTAAGCTGCCGGAGCACGCCATGAAGTGCTTGGTAACAGATTTAACCAACTGTTCTGATAGTGAACTATCCGCCCCGGTAAAATACTTCAAAGACACCTAACTCACACCTCTGCATGTCGTTCTCGGTAGCGATATAGATGGAAACGAGTCCGGTGAGAAAACCAGAAGAAATATATGGAAATGGTATGAAGAAAGTGTCAATTAAAATTATTTGGTTTATGCTAATTTATATCTATCAGTCAATTCTTTGCTTTTTGGGCATAGAAAAAAATGACATGTGCTACGCAACCTAAACATAATGTGAAACTCATTCCATGTGAATTCTTTCTTTTACGTGTCACGAGACGAGCTCCGCCTTTTCAGAAGACAAAAACTACTTTTTGTTAAGAGCGTTGTCGTGATACATGAAGATGCGAAATGCACGGTTGTATCTCGAGAACTTTCTCGAGAACTGGAAGTAGGTAAACAGTTGTGTGTACTATATAATATTTTTTTTTGTCGTTGTAGAGGCATATTACTTTGGCATGACCCGTTTTATGAAAAACCATGCGATCTAACCGCAAAACCATTTTGTGTGAAATTACACCTTTGAAGCGCTAGTAGCGAAGTTTGCTTAGCTGTGCTTAACCGATCAGCAAAGTTAAGCAACGTCCGCCGCGGTCAGGAGTTGGATGGGGGACCGTTACTGACATTACTACTGAGCGCTTCCGTGCTTCGGAGGGCACGTTAAGCCATCGGTCCCGGTTGTTGTCTTAGGATGGCAGTTGGTATAGCATGGTGGTAGGGAATTTCGGGAATGCTCGCCTTCCTAGCTACCACCCTCAAGTAGAAAATCTGTCGCACCTAACGGTGTGTTCCGGCAGCTATCCTTGAGAGCCAGTAATTCTAGGTTAGCCTGAACAACATCTTCGACCACATCATCACTTACCATCAGGTGAGATAGTGGTCTAAAGCTAAACTATCGTGCATAAAAAAATACAGAATTTTCTTAACTAGTAATGATTTCCTAATCGTACTGGAATGTTAATGCGATTACGTTTAAAACAGCTTTAGGCGGAAGTAATCATTATGACACCGGAAGTCATCATTATTTAGGTATACTGATTTTTATCATTTAAGTTATAAAGGTACTGTCGCTTTCTTTTTAGGGGCCTCGAGAGATGTTTTAACGTTTGTATGTTTTTTGAACTATAACTTGGTAAGTCAATATATAATTATATATAATTTCAGTAATTGTCAAACACAATAGTTGGAAGGTTAGTTTATAAAATCGTTGGGTAGACTTAACTCTTACGTACCACGCAGAACCGATATCTTCCATTTATGAATGACATTCTATTTTTATCATTATCTATGATATGCGTGGATTTCACAAGTCTACTATTCCACAAGTACGCAAACGCCTTCGAGAGCAGTACACCCTAATGTGCTTAGTAATAATTTTATAGCATATTATTATTTCAATATTTTTTACTAATACATAAATCCAGAAGGATGCAACAATGAATGAATTGTAATAAAAATTTAATAATTGATCATAAACCCTGCCCGGCCTTTACCTTTCAGTTCAAATCCGAAAAAAGTAGATGATATTCATTGAAATCCTATGCGCGTGCCTTGCCTAAGACCGGAGAGTTTGGATATATCTGATCGGATTGGTCATACCTGACATATAGAAACAACACAACACTATAATACCTGTCTTAATAATAACAAATATTTTATGAAAACATCAAATTAATATTTTAATAAAAGACTTAAAAAATACAAAAATATATCTTGTGACAATTCCGTATAATTTTCCTATTAAGCCGACGTGACGTCACAAACGCCACGCAAACCAAACCTGAAGAATTTTCAACGCGTTTCGCTTCTACACGAAGCATCCACAGGAGGTCTAATCTCTACGAGTCTGTATAATACTCTGTATAATACCTGTCTTCCAAAATATCAGTTTAAAATGTTAGTCTACTATGGTGGCAGGCATATTATATAGACACCTACCTACATACAAAAACACGACGTCCCAACAGTATACGACTTATTTTAATTCTTAAGTAATCTGTGGTTGGCTGCACATTCATTAATAATTCATGTTATATTCTTCAATTTAAATGATTGAAAAATATTATTACATTGTGTACAATAAAATATACAATTGTCAACATAAATAGATAATCCCCTAGCTTTTCCATAAGTTTACATTAACGACTGAGTCATAATAAAAAACTTGGTAATCCCCGACTACAATGTATGCAGTAGAAAACTGTGCATTCACATGCTATTTCTACGACTGCATTGTGGTCAGTCGATATAATCGAGTAGCTAATAAAAGTTTACCGTATACCTACTGACTTTTATTTATTCTGTGAAATGAATCATATGAAAATAGACCGTAGATATTGGTCAGGTGCGAATACGAAAATGTTGGTTTCTATAGTAAATATTTAATATTGAAGAGTTAGTGTTTATAACTATGTTTCACGTAGGCTGATAGCGTGAGTCGTGATTTGCTTCTGCATTTTTTTATTGAATAAGATCTGAAGCGATATTATTTTTTAATTTATTTAAAATTCAGTTGTAGGGACACATGCAACGGGAGCGCAATTTGCTAATACAGTGAAAGCTCCTTATTCGCGGGGGTTAGGTTCCGTAAACATGCCGCGAATACAGAATCCGCGAATATGGAACGGTAATTTGTATGAGATTAGGGGGTTACGTTCCGAGGTAGTAAAAAATTTACAAAAAACCATATAATATTTGGATTATTTTTAAGTTTTTCACCAAATTGATTAATTATATTATAGTAAGGCCTTTAAAATATTATCTAAATAATGGTCTATAATTATTTACTTGGCAGTTTTTAAACACTTCTCCAATTTCGACCGATATTAAGTAGCGGTATTAGCAATTTACCTCTCAAAAAATTCAGTCAAATCTATATTTTGCAATTCAAGCAACTTCTGAATATGTATTCAAACCTATTTTGTTCTATTTCATTCGCAATTTCAGCATTGTTTGCAGTTAATGATAAAAGACTTTTCGTCATTTATCATTAAATCCGCGAATATAGAACTTTTTTACCCGGGAATGCTGAATCCGCGAATAAAGAAACCGCGAATAACAAGCTTTCATTGTATTGCAAAAGTCACATCATGTGCTCAGTTGCCGTACCGCTTAAGTACCCAGTGTCCTTACTTCAGCCCACCTCTTTAGTGTAGCCTTTTATATACCTAAATATGTAATTCTGACGGAGAATAATAGTAAACGGTGATCATCGAAATGCAGTACTTTATTATAAACCTTGATAGGTGACGTGTGCCACGATATTAATAAAACCTTACAAAGCCAAATTGAACTTTGTGGGTAGTTTTATTTTCTGATATGTTAGCCATAACCACAATCTCACTTGATGGTAAGTGACTATGTGGTCGAAGGTGTTAACAGACTTAACCTAGAATTACTGGCTCTCAAGGACTGCTGCCGGAACACACCGTTAGGTGCTTGGTGGCAGTTTTTCTACCTGAGGGTGGTCGCTAGCCAGGCGGGCATTCGCAGAAGAACCTTCCACTATTCGGTGAAGCTCAAGCCCGCGGCGGGATTCGAAACATGGACCTGCTGCGCAGTCCATAGCCAATGCCACTGAGCCATCACTGCTTCAAAAGTTAGTTGACAGAAACGTTAAATATGGGTGTTAAGACCAGAGAAAATGAAAAAAAACCTGCGTAGTGCGTGCGTGTTGGACAAACCGAGGCTTCCATACTAACATAGGTGCAACAAAAAATCGATGTTTTTTTAAACAATTTTAGAAATTAAGCGGGAGTCCAACGCGCACTTTCCTGGATTTTATTATTTGATGCGTTAGACATTGGACTATAATCATTTAAGTTAAAGTATGTTACTATTTTGATCCCATCGTATCATGGTGGGGTTACCTCTGACTATAACAGATGCAGTTCGTCACAAGTGGTGAACTCAGCGAAGGCTGAGGCATAAAGTTGTTAAGTCTCATGTGCCCGTAATTTCACCAGCACCTATACCCTTCAAAAGCAAACGCAGTGATGCGAACATTGCTTGGCGGTAGAAATAGATATGAGGGCAGTACTACCCCAGAAGAATTCGCACCAAGAGTTCTACTGTTACTGTCATGTCAGGAAGTGAGGATATAATATATCACACACATCACAGGCTTTTATATCTTACCTTGAATTCCGCCATTGCTCTGATATACAGGGTTATTGGTTAAATGCTAACAATCTCTTAGGGTTGACTTCTGCTAGTCCTAACAAACATTTTAGATGATGTTTTTATGTTTTTCTTTTATGTTTACATCAAGCTAAGTAATAAAAAATGTGACCTATTACAACATTACAGGCACAAGAGACTTTTAACATCTGGTCCTCGTGCTTATTCCCTCTAATACGCAAAAAAAAAAGGTTTTTTGGACTAGCAGAAGTCAACCCTAGGAGATTGTTAGCATTTTACTAATAACCCTGTATAATTTAAAACTTTTATGATCGTTATAAAATTTTATTTTTGCATAGGCAAGAAACACGAATTTTACATCTTACTATTTTTAATTTCATAAAAAACTACAATTTGTCCACCACAAGTCAAGTAGTCAAACGTGTCGTTTATCCTTATCTCAAGGGCATAGAGAGCATTTTTGTTTGCAGTCTGGTGACTTCTTATAACATATAATATAAAATAAAAACATATAAACTAACATATAACATACATGTAGGTGACCATGTGGCGTGCGACTTTGTGAATATGCCTTTAGTTGTAAGTAATAAGAGTCAATTTATATATTTTGCACCAAACGTTTCTTTTTAATTATTAATATTATAGCGTAAGAGTTAGACTCTTGCAGCTGATGGAATGTTCTCAATTTTTTTCTTTTTAAAGGTCGCCTTAAATATAATGTCATGTCGTACTAAGATTTGACTTCTTTGTACGACATGATATTGATTTGTTCTTTTGTTTGGCTCATGTAGCTTACCCCTTCCTCGCTTTCCTTCTATTATATTTTATTTTTTTAATTATGTATCCACAATTCTAAGAACATTTCACAATTAAAAAAAAAAACACAATAAGTTTGGTTACAATTTACGAATAAGTGTATATTCCCCGTGGTGTGCTGGGTTAGAATGTCACCTCCTCATTTCTTCCCATGGGTGTCGTAAGAGGCGACTATGGGAAAAATACCGATAGATCTTATTATCTTATATTATAATATATATAAAATAATTAGATCTCCAAGACGCCTGCCAAGTATGGGGATTACGGCAAATTTCTCCAATTAGAAGATTTTGTTCAACGGTGGACGTTCCGGTTGATGTGATGATGATAATGAATTTCAATAAGGTATGACACGAAAATATAAAAACGAAACTCTCTTCTATCACAAAAAAAATTGGACCTTGTGTGAATGGGTGCTTCAATTAGTATGGTACCGACCTTATCATGTTATTTCACATTTTATAGTTAGAAGTAATATATTAAACAAATACTACAAACTATATACAACACTACAGCTACTACAATACTACAGCTACTACAGTAAAAGCATTTGGACTCATAGGGAGTCCAAATGTTAGAAGTAATTATTTTTGTAATGTAAATCTTTAAAATTGCTTTTATAGGGGTGTGGTTAAAAAAAACGTATGATAACTAAATCGGGGGATACAGTTTAGTGTTGCAGCTACATATCTCTCATAAATATCAAATTTCAATTACACCACTGGATACCTAAAGAATCAAAGAATTTATTACGCTAAGTAAGGACTGTAACATATCGAGCGCGGCGGAGGGGGAGCCCGTCTTTTTGTGACTTATTCACGTACAACAAACGGCGGTGTCCATTACATAACCACACCACATTTTTTTATAAATAGCAAGGTGTGTTAGATAATTATGTAACTGTTTGCATCACATAGACCACACGACATAGCAAGAGCTGTGCAGCTCGAAGAAGACTATTCTCGTATTCCAAATTTAAACACAAGCAGCGTTTGATGTCTGATTGGTGGAGAAACTGATTGATGAATAGTCAATATAACTAACGAGCTTGGAGACGCATTCTTCGAATATCTCTTTGTAGAGCTCATTTTCGCTTGCAAAGCTCGCGCACAAAGTGTGTTAACTTCATCAACTATTATGCTTTCCCGTTTGACTGCAATATTACTATCGAATTTCGCACCGTTATGGAATTTTACAGTCCCACTTCCTAGTTCCCGGTTTAAGAATATAAAGACTGTGCCATGTCCTTTTGATGTATGACGTTAAGCCGACTAAGTGCAAACATGCCTAAAAGGCAGCATGCCCCCACCATAAGGTTATTATCAGAAAAGAGGCCGGCGATAAACTCGAAGTCACCACTTTTTACACGATTGCCCAAAAAAAGAAGATTTATGTTTTCAGGGTTCATGTACCTATGTATGTATGTTTATGAGTTTCTCTATTCCACCATAACTTCTAAACGGCTTAACCGATTTTAATGTATGAGATATCATTAGATTTGTCTTAATAGCCCAAGTGAGACGAAAAAAAATAAAAATATTAACTAGAGGTTTTTAGACGCCATATTGTGAGAAAAATAAGTCTTTCTTCCAGACCCATCGAGTGGCGTTTCAAAATGAAGGGCATTAAAAAACATTTTTTAAATATATATAACGTGCAATTTTTAAATTTCAATTGAACGATAAAACGCTTAACGAAAATAAATAATTAGCAGTAAGGTTTTTTTACTTGTTTAATTAATGTATACCTGTTACATTTGTGAAATGAAATGAAATTAAGTTTATTCCCACAAGACTAATATATTATCCTAAGTCCAAATAAATAAAGATAAGTATTTCATAGAGGAATACAAATAAATCAATTGCAATGTTACGTTCTGCTGTGAACGAGTCCCGACTCAGCATGTACCAGGTTCAAAAACCTTGAACCTTGGCGCTGGTTTTCAGACGAAACTCACGAACAACATGCGTAGTGATAGCGATAGTGATAGTGATAGATATATTTTAACATAACATTATATATATAAAACTGAAACAATGATGGCTCAGTGGCAGGCTGTTTTTTTTTTATGTTATTGTGACGGAACTAGCACGAGGCCCACCTGATGTTAAGTGGTATAACCTCTGCTGCGTCCGTCACCTTGAGACATATTTGTTAAGTCTCATGTGCCTGTAATTTCACTGGCTCTCAAGGACTGCTACCGGAACACATCGTTAGGTGCTTGGCGACAGATTTTCTACTTGAGGGTGGTCGCTACCCAGACGGGCATTCGCAAAAAGCCCTTCCACCATGCGGTGAAGCACAAGCCCGTGGCGGGATTCGAACGATGGAGCTGCTGCACGGCACTACTTCAAAACTGTTTTTTTATCATAGTAAATGTAAATGTAAGTGCGTTCCTTCATTACAGTCGCTTATCGCCTTTAAATTGGAGTTAAAGAGTAATGAGCAATTTGAACGCGATCAGGTTTTGCATCACGAAACATCTGTTTTTATTTACTTTGACCGGTCATAGCGGTTTTGGAGTGGTAAAGTTATTTAAACCGGTCACTCGTCCATTCTCGTCTTGTAATAATTAACAAAAAGAATTGGTACCAAAAAATTTAACCGACTTCAATAGTCAAATGTGTGAACTAACTTGTTGAATTCGGTACCATGATAGTTCAAAAGTACCTATTATCATAATATTGTGCGCATGGTACCGACTTCGACAAGTTATTTCACACATTTGAGTGTTGAAGTCGGTGCCATTCTTTTGTAAAAAAATAGATTTCCCTTTTTTGTGACCCTTGCTACTTATGGAATCGATTGTCAATGACTATATCATCAAGATAGAAAAATATTTTTCAGTTATTAACAGTCTAAATCTACAAAGGAATTCTTTCTCGAAGACTGCAACTGCAGTAGACCTGAGTGCTGTATGACAGATTTTTAACATGAGTATGGTTTTAATATTGTTAGGTTTGCAGGCGTTATTGCCTGCTATGCGGATTACATTACAAAATCACAAATATACGATCGGAAAAATTTAACTCATGTCCGGGATTACGGATGCTTCATGTAAAATCGAAACGTGTCGAAAATTCTCCCGGTTTGGCTGCGTAGCGTCTGCGACGTCACGTCGGCTTAGCAGGAAAATTAGGCGGAATAGTCACTAGATATATTTTTTAAGTGTTTTATTAAAATATTAATTTGATGTTTTCTTAAAATGTTTTAAAAATATGTGTTATTATTAAATATGGATTTCCGCAAAGTAACGCCTGAATCTATTCATTATCTTAATGTTACTTGTTCAATACGTACCTATTTTCTATAAATTATGTTTGCTTTTTATGCCGTTTGCCTTGGAACTTGGGTTGCTTGTTTAGGAATTAATTAAGTATGAATTTAAAACTGTTAACATTTTTTTTAATTATTACTTAACGATTTACTGCCTTTATTTCAATTGCGTAAATTAATTCGATAAAAATATTGAGCCTTGTATGGACATATATTTTTGTTGTTTAATTTGAGATAATTTCGCCAACTAATAACAAAAGTTGTTCAAATTTTATTATTAAAAAGTTATTTTAAAGGTATTATTGGAATGTTTCTGTTTCGTAATATTTTATTAAAAATTGCAAAATTGTCACAGCTTGTGCGATAAAAAATTTCTCAATCCTGCACATGACTATAATTTTTCCTCTCGTAATTTTGCACTGCTTCAAGCATAATGGCTTTCCTTTTTTTTCAATTATCAATAAGAAATTATGTGCCTAAAAATCTCTCTTTTAACTTAAAAGAAAATAATAGGAACTTAGATATACTCGTAAAAGTACAATTCCAAATAATATTGAATCACCTCAGTTTTGGAGAGAACAGGTTGAATACGAAAAATCATTTTCCAGAATATTCATGATATTCCTCACAGGCCTCGTTCCTTCTTAAGGGGCAAGCACGACCCGTCACAATAGTCATTAAAAGCCTCCGACGGTAGGAGATGCCTACTACATTATTATGATAATCTCCAAAGCGGAGTGTGGAGCCGTATACCACTGCAGATGGCGAGTGCCGTTGCCGTGACCTACATGTGACGAAGCGATACAACCTCTCTAGCAACACGTACATAGACAACGCTTTGGAGGATCCTTTCAACCTTTTCGGTAAATTTGCATATGACAAAAAATAGTGTGAAGGAAAATTTTGAGGCGCTCGTAGCGAAGCTTACATAGCTGTTCTTAACCGATCAGCAAAGTTGAACAACATCCGCTGCGGTCATGAGTTGGATGTGTGACTGCTAGTGACATTACTACTGAGCGCTTCTGTGCTTTGGAGGGCACGTTAAGCCGTCGGTCCCGGTTGTCGTCTTAGGATGGCAGTCGTTATAGCATGGTGGTAGAGTATTTTGCGAATGCTCGCCTGGCTAGCTACCACCATTACCATTCAAGTAGAAAATCTGTCGCCAAGCACCGAACGGTGTGTTCCGGCAGCTGTCCTTGAGAGCCAGCAATTCTAGGTTAGCCTGAACAACATCTTCGACCACTTCATCACTTACCATCAAGTGAGAGAGTGGTCTTGAAACTAGACGGATTTCCTTTTAGAGAAATGAACCATGTATGTGATTTATTTTAAGGAAGAAACTATTTGTTGTTTTACCGAGATCGTTTTGCTTGCAACATTGCCGAAGTATAGAGAGATCAAAACCAATCCAATACGCGGTTTTATGTGTTTATTATTGTCTAAGTTTTTTTATGTTATTGTGACGGTTCAAGCACGAGGCATTTTATGTTAAGCGGACTAACCTCTGCCTATAACAGATGCATTTCGTCACAAGTCACGAATTGCACTGCACCCGTCACCTTGAGACATAGTTGTTAAGTCTCATGTGCCTGTAATTTCACTGGCTCTCAAGGACTGCTGCCGGAACGCACCGTTAGGTGCTTGGCAAAAAATGATCGTTACAGTTCAAAAACTTACATCCTTTCGAAGGTTTTCAAAAGTTTAATTATGACTTGTGTTGACACTTCTTGTCGTGTTTTAAGAAAATTGACATTTGTGTGTTATTTTGAAGCAATGATAGCCGAGCGGTTATAGCTATGGACTGTGGTGCCGCAGGTCCATGGTTCGATTCCCACCGTCGGCTTGAGCTTCACCGCATTGTGGGAGGGTATTTTGCGAATGCTCGACTAGCTAGCTACCACCCTCAAGTAGAAAATCTGCCGCAAGCAGCTAACAGTGTGTTTCGGCAGGAGTCCTTGAGAGCCAGTAAAATTACGGTCATATGAGATTCAACAATTGTTTGTCTCAGGGCGAACTCTCTCAAGGCGCAGTGCAGTTCATCACTTGTGACGACGCATTTACGCTACGACTATTATACGCAGAGGATACCGCTTACAATCAGGTGGACCTCGTGCTTGATCCGTCACAATATCATCAGCTTGGAAGTTCTGTACATTCTTTAGAGTTGTCATCAAAATATTTTTGAGTAGTTTCAAACATTAAATTAATGAGAGCCAGTTATTCTAGGTTAGCCTCAACAACATCTTCGACCACATCATCACTTACCATCAGGTGGGATAGTGGTCAAGGGCTATACTATAAGGAAAAAAAAAGTTTCCGAACACAGTTTTTTCTGTGTTGTATTTGAAGGGCAAAACTTCTGTATTAAATGCAAGTCTGATGAGTTTCTTGTTAAGAAACTGACACCAACACTCCTTTTAAAGGTTTTGTTGAACAATTGGTTATAATTACGGTTCGGAATAACCTGTTAGTCTCTATGCGCAGTAATTGCTGCAAGTGTCGCGATACATACCAGAGAACTGGTGAAGTCGTCCAGTTATTTACAGATACCGTTGGAGTGGTGACCTTGATGGTGTACCTTTAGTGATGGCGATCGCAGTTGACTGTGAATTAAAACTAAACTAAAAAAACTTGCTTAACTTGGGAAATACTTTGGCTTTGGAGTGGAACAAAGAAAAGATATCTAATTATAACAAATATTTTCAAAATATTTTACGAAAACATCAAATTAATATTTTAATAAAACACTTAAAAAAATATAAAAATATATTTAGTGACAATTCCGCCTAATTTTCCTGCTAAGCCGACGTGACGTCACAAACGCCACGCAGCCAAACCGGAAGAATTTTCGACGCGTTTCCCTTCTACACGAAGCATCCTCAGGCGGTCTTGACTCTTCGAGCGCACGATCGAGAAAGAATTTTTCGTAAAATATTTTGAAAATATTTGTTATTATTAAATATGGATTTCCGCAAAGTAACGCCTGAATCTATTCATTATGAAAATATATCTTTGAAACATATACTGGCCCAATGCGAGTGCCGGTCTCGCTCTTTAAGAGTACAGCTATACTGTACACAGAAAAGAAAATTCAATATATTTCTCTACGCTACAGAACTTAAATTAAAAAAGAAAAACGTTTTGATCAGTTTCAAAACTATATTCTAATCGGCGTTTTCAGTACTTATTCGGTAGATGGAGGATACGGTCCATAATACCTATACTAAAATTTCAGAATCTCAACTAATTTGATTTTTCAGATAGACCCCGTTACCAAAGAGTTCTAGACGACGAGGGTACCCCATGGGCTTGGGTGCAGATTTTTCCCTGTTGAAAAATAATGTTATTGAATTTTTAATCCCATATTTAATAAATATCAAAATTTCAGGTTTGTACTTCACACTTTGTACTCAGGTTGTTACTGAAAAACAGACAAAAGACGAGTACAATAGTATCGTTCTGCCTTTTGAGTAAGGAACCCTAATAAATTATCTATTTTGACATTGTTTGGATGACCAATCATATTCAATATTGAATTTATCAATATTCAATATGGTTGGCGAATGAATTAAAATTATATAATCTTTGAGTGGGCACCTGACACATCTTTACAGTTTGGCCAAAAATACTCCTCAGAAATGTCTCTCATAAATCCACATGCGTTCATATAACTAATAATAATTTAAGAAATGGTTCTTAACTTGTTATTAATTTTCTCGTAGTACTTGTAAAAGTAGAGTGTTCTCCTCGGGGATAAAGCTATATACATCGTAGCCCACTTCAACTTTTAAAATATATTTTTCGAGCATTATCGCGTGCTTAGCGAATATGACTTGAAAATATTTTTAGTGTGAACATTTTTCGCTTCTGGCGAGAACCGTTCGTACCCTCGTCTTCCGGCTAAAGGCAATAAGCCACGAATGCTTTTCCATTCCATGTGCGCCAACTATTAGGTAGTATGAGAAGGTATAATATAGCCACCGACAGGAGTTCTCTCTTCAATACATTCAAAATTCAGTATCGGCTTTTTTGGAAGGCTTAAAAATCTCTGTAAAGTACTTCAAACGTAACGCCTGACGTGACGAGCAGAATTATCAAGTTGGAAAACGTTTAAATTATATTGTTTGAGTTTGGATTACCGATAATGACGTAGTTGCTAGCATTCATTTTGCATGTAAACTGGATAACAAATTTCCATAACTTAACATATATCAGCTTAATTTTGAGGTATTACCGCAGGGCAATGGCCTTACAAGTCTTGAAGGTGAAGCCGTACTTAAAGATTGACCTTAAATTGGTTGTGAATAACAAAGGACATAAGAGTATTAAGAGAAGGAACATCAAAAGTTATTTCAAAGGAATCTAAAAGAAATTTTTAGATGGTTTAACATTGTCAATGATTGACGATAGTTCACATTCAATCTTAGTAAAGGTCGTAAGCTCTTCTCTTGAGGGAATTTCGTTCATCATAATAAGATTGAGAACTCATATTATATTCATTGCTACGTCTGACAGTTCATAGTTTGGCCCTCAATTTAATATAATGAAGTCTATCTACTTTAATTTGAAGCAAGATATACTTTAGCTTAAACTTTGATTGTTATTTCGTGAGCTCAAACTTATTTGAATTCTTACACCCTAAGAATTTGCCTAGCACAACTCTGCAACTATTGACATCGGTCAGAACAGTTCATAGAAAGTCGAATACGTTATTTTTCTCGAACAAAGAAGAAAACTCAATTCGGTATTTACAAACATCAGTCTTTTATACGGATAAATGATAGGAGAAACCGATTCCGGTAAACGAGTAAAAGTTTGACAAAAACACGAAGTTGTCGTGTTTTTGCTTCCGTCTGCTGTCTCTTAGAGAATACGAGTATCTTCGTTTTCCTTAACGTGGAAAATTATCAATTTTTATAGCATTTACAATATTTTACTATACAAAAACTATTTTAATGATTAAGATTAAAATAGTTTGCATTTGATCAGCTTTTCAGTACTCGTAATCATTATTTTCTACCATAAAAATAATGAACGTTTAATATGTATATCATCCAAAGACTACAAAATATTTAAACCTGTGCTTTTGATTATATTCTGAATTAAAGAGAAATATTTTTTGAAACCAAAATAACTAATAGTATCCTGTGCAGGCGTGAACATATGAGTAAATGCCCTGATGGCCTCTAGTGGATTGTATCTACTATATACAAAATACTCGTACGAATATAATTTTAGGAAGGCTTAGTTTGTATTAAGTACTTGAGATATTCAGTACAACATGAAGTCTCAAGACCTTTTTCTTCACTAAGTACTTTGTATTAATTATTTCAAAAGGATTTTAAAAGCAATAGATGAAGGACTAAAAAATAAAATTACAAGTCTCTTCTAGATAATCGTAGTGAAAAAAATCAAATAAATCACCTTGCTGTTATATGAAAGACAATTAAAGGATTTAGCTTAAAATAATTACAAAATAAGGGGAAAGATTTGATTGTTTGTTTGTTTGCATCGAAATAGGTTCTGAAACTACTGGACCGATTTGAAAATCTCTTTCACCATGAGAATCCAACATTATCCCTGATGAACATAGGCTGTAGAAGATCTTTAGACATATGGCTAAATGCAAAAAACATTAGCCGATGAACAATCAGATGTAGATAGACCGAAATGAAAAAGATTCCATTAGTATTACACTTTTTATTTCACCCCGAAGTGCAGACCTCTAATACTTTATATTCATACTGCGTGAAGATCAGACAGTCTGAACTCAAGGTGATAAATGTTGACAGAGTTGACGTCTCATGTTCGATTGGTGCGAATCTACTTCGTTAACTTGAAAAGAAACTCCATTCTTTTCATACATGCAGCTGGAGTATTCACTGCGTGAATGACAGTAATTGGGTTTTGCTAGAGTTTAAACGCTTTGTGTGTGTACATTATGATTTTATTTAGGTGTATTTAGTACTGCCCACTATGTTAATTGTTGCTTATTGTTTTGTAGTTAATTATTAGTACAAATAATGCAGTTGCGATAAATTTAAAATTTATGTACAAGGTATGGAAACCTAATATTCTTTATCCTTGACTAGAAAATTAGTAATTGTGTAATATTATATAAACTTATTTTGGTACCTCTCAATAATTACCTATTGACAATCGTGATAGTATTTTTTAGCTTTCCAGACACGGCTCTGCCTTTTTTTACGCAGTTGTATGGAAAATATCCTATGTCCTTACCCGGGTCTCGAACTCTTTCCATACCAAATTTCATCCAAAGTCGATCCAGTTGTTTTTAAGTTTATTCGTTGCATACAAAAATACAAATCTTTCCTCTTTATAATATTAGTGTAGGTGTATATCTGACAGCCTAACCTGTTACTATACTATCTCATGTGTTGGTGCCTAAATTGTAATATGGTCGAAGATATGCTATGCTCGACAACAGAATAGGGACAGGATTGAAAAGATGAACACATTGTGGCAGCCAGGCAAGTATTTGACTGAGGAGTCATAGAGTTGAATTGTGGTGTGATTACTTTTTATAGGCTACAAAGATATCCTGCAGTCATCGCGATGCCAATTCCGATTTCAATCACTTCTCGCCACTCTTGACCAAATGTCGCTCCTGATATCGAATCGAATCGATCGAAAATTCAAAATGGGCTCAATCAATCTGCGGCAGGAAAAGACCCAATATTCTCTATAAATAATTATCTTATTATGCCTAATAGTTTTTTATCTGTATCTGTCTGTGTTTTTATTTGTTCCACAAATAGAACACCACCATCGCTGAACCAATTGAGATGTTTCCGTACCTACTAATTTCACGGTCCCTAAAAATTTAACGCCCCCTACCAGCATCCCTTCGCATCTTACGTCGTAAAAGTTCCTGGAATGAATCTACTAAGGCCATATATGACCCCGGTCGTGGCATTAGTCTCGGATGTAATGGCCTACGTCTGTCCTCATATGGAACACCTGGTACAGATTTGGCTCATAATGTATGTATTGCCTTGATTTTATGAATATGTATATTGAACAAGTTGTATTATATTTCCTCTCTACGACTTTTTCTAGTTTGTTGTTAGATAATTAATATATTATCTACTGTGAATATAGGTCAATACTTTTGTAAAAATTACTGTCGACCTTGACGTTTCTACGGCATTTTTTAGAATTATTCATCATAATGCATATCATCATCATAATCCATGCATAGGTATGTAATATCGCAATAACCAATAATAGAGCCCCCAAGACGCAATGGTTCCCATATTGAAATACTCTCAAGAGTCTATTATCTAACTGGTTTTTGTAGTAAAATCACAAGTACAGGTGGACAGGCTAGATATTTAAGTTATATTGTTTCGAAGATACAAATATGTACAATCGATATTCTTTTGTTTACCAACGAACGGACTGATTTCGTACATTGGACAACATATCAATTCGTTGATTCTTTTTGTTACCCTGAAGAAACTGGTTTTACGTCGGTATCGAGTGGAGGTCGCTTGGGTAACTAATATAATAATACTATATTCTGCAAACGTATGAAAAAGTATACAATTCCAACGATAATAATAGTAATATTTCCAACACTAATGAAGCATGGCAATATATTTCAACAGATTTAGAAAATACTGGAGCCAAATCGGATTTATTTAAAGAATTGGAATTGTGTAACGCCACCAAACTTCGTTTGAAATGACTGACTTTGATTAATGATCAGATGTCCGTCTGTTTTCACTGTTCAAAGCTATAATTTGTTTGGACGTTTACCTAGTTAATTATCTTTTGAATATTGTACCAGTTATTTAAATGTATACCCGCAAACTCAAATATTCCACAATGTAACAAAACAAAAGCACTTTACTATCCTATAAATTTCAATGTCTATTTGACCTGAATTCGCTCCATTAAAAAAAAGTATTATTCAACTTCTAAAACAAAAGCACTTGACTATCCTATAAATTTCAATGTTAATTTGACCTGAATCCGCTAAATTAAAAAAGTATTATCCAAATTCTTTAATTAGTCTACAATGGTCTGATGTGTTAAACAAAATGTACAGAAATATATACATTGTTATTTCGATTTATAAAAACCCTCATTTATACTTTTTTTTATAAAGGACTTTAAGTGATAACTTTACAAATCTTCACTTAAAATTCACCTTCAAAAGTTATGTAATTACAAGCCATCTATTATGAAATTTCTGAAGTTTTATTTTAATAAAATTGGTTTACTTGTAGCTCATTATGAATTTGAATTCTGCAATACTCTATTTGTATATCAAATTTAAAGGTCGATTGCGTTTTAAGGTCAAAATACGCAATGTTGCTTTATAAACTCAATCTTGCCTACCATCTCACGTCTTTCGAATTATTTCAACATCTGTCTTTCGAGAGATTATTGTCTCTTCCAATTCATTTCATTGCGGTTTTATTTTATTATCCTTAGCATTATCTTTTTTCAAGTTTCCTTCTCAGAGCTTAGCTATCTTCATCTTAAATTGTCTTGAATCTGTTGTATACAATATGACATCAGATTTGTTTGCCTACAGAGCTATTGATTTTGTTGTCATAATAACATAAACTGGACGTGTATTGCTTCTATCTCACATGTTAATGACCTTGCGGAACCTGTTGGTGTTATGTCCAAGATCTGATGCTGTGCACAAACTTTGACGTTTAATATGCAAATTGCTGCAATGAAGTCTATAAATGGTACTTTTGTGACTGAGTCTGTGTATGATTGTGACTCAAATTATTGTCATACAATTTTATATGTGCTTTGAGTACGTTATTTCTTTTACCAAGTAAGTTAAATGATAGCGAAAGAACAGATAGGATGCTATTTTTGTTAAACTGTACTTTATTCTTGTTTTGTTTGGTATAGTACCAAAATAGACGTTTTTTTTATTCCTGATAGGTTAGCCTTTGACCACTATCTCACCTGATGGTAAGTGATGATGTGGTCGAAGATGTTGTTCAGGCTAACCTATAACTACCTACCGGAACACACCGTTAGGTGCTTAGTGACAGATTTTCTACTTGAGGGTGGTAGCTAGCCAGGCGGGCATTCGCAAAATGCCCTACCACCATGCGAAGACGTTACGCAAGATAATGATTTCTGTCACGTAATGTCAGTAATGTAGTTGTTTCATTTATCAACATACGCAAAACCGTTAGTGCCTTAAATCCCCGCGTGGAATTTGTTCAAAAGGGTATACGACCTATATATTAAATGGATCTTAAGACATAATACAAATTCGTATGTATAAAATAAGTAGAATGGGCAGTAAGTTTTTTTTTTTCCGGCGGTATGCCTTTAATAACCAAATACTACAAACTATATATAACACTACAGCTACTACAATAAAAGCATTTGGACTCATAGGCAGTCCAAATGCTCTAGCCCACTATCAGTTGGCAGCGTGCCCAGCATGCTGGCAGCATTGCCCCGATGAATTGCAATGCTTATTCTTTGAGCCAAATAGGTGCCAGGATTTTGATCACGCGTCGCATCGACCAAGCGCTCTGATAAATTTTGGAAAATACGATGAGCTCCCGGTCCTCACGGACCCAACGTCTCTACACCAAACGGCTCAAATATGTAACCCATACCGAGGTTAGCATATTATAAAAGAAAAAAAGGTAATACATAAATTATTATTTTTTTAGGTAATATACATATTATAAAGAAGTTAGTTAGTGTTTCTCGTTTATAATACAGAGTCTATGTAAGTACAGCATATAACAGAGTAAACATTTCCAGTTTTACAACTTAGTGATTTAATGCATTGATATTCTCGCAAATCTCATCACTACAAGACGTTAAACTTATTAAGCTGACTACACGTATTGCAATTACTATTTATTTACATGATACGTATGTTATGTAAAGTAGTTATATTAAATTAAATACCGATATCGTTATCGTCTACATCCCTCCCTTCGTATCGCATAACATTAAATGAACAGGTTAAGAAAAGCTTCTGGGATTCTTGCTACCATTAAACGCTAGGTTTTGAAATCATTACTGTACGTTTAGATAAAATTCTGCTACTGGCACTCGTAAATGTGCTCTTTATTTTCATGTTATGAGCTTAAGTGGTAAAGCTTTTAATTCGGATGTTGGAACTGCTCAAGGGTGTAGGTTTGTTTTTTAAGGATCCACTTAAAGCGCATTTAACAGTGCTTCGTACTTGAGAATGTCGACGTTTTACGTTAAACTGTTGTAGGTACGTTACATATTCGTTTTGTATCATTTTTTCTGTACTTATAGATGACTGATAATCTTTTATAGGGTTTAAAATGTTTTTGTGTGTAGTATACTATAATTATACCATATTTAATTTTTTTAAACTAATAATCAAAGTAGTAGGTGTTAACAGGCTTAACCTAGAATTAGTGGTTCTCAAGGAATGCTGCCGGAACACACTGTTAGGTGCTTGGCAACAGATTTTCTACATGAAGGTGGTCGTTAGCCAGGCAGCCATTCACAAAATGCCCTTCCACCATGCGGAGAAGCTCAAGCCTGCGGCGGGAATCGAACCATAGACCTGTTGCGCGGCAGTCCATAGCCAATGTCACTGAGCCATCACTGCTTCAAAAGATTCTAGATAACAAACATGTGTGTTTATTTATGACAATCTAATTTGTTTAAAACTGTAGACTTTGAACTTAAAATCTTATCCAACAAAATTCCATCTTACCTTGAACACAAACTAATTACCCGCATGAACGGAAATTCTATAGAATATGTATTGTACAAAAAGTGACTGACGTCAACCCCGAGGTCTCAGAGACAAAGCAGTGGAATCATCGTGATTTTAATGGTTTCGCAATGTACCTAAATAATGTGTCGTGACGTGATTACCGACCATTTGCAGCAAAGTTACACATATCATGACTTGCCGACATAGTCATAAAGTCTAGAATATTCTCCATAAGAAACCGAGCTTTCAATATATGTATGTCTAGATGTCGTTTACGTATGATAGTTTCTATAGTTTTCAGGATTATTGCATATATAAAACAAGTTTCACAAATATAATCGCGTTCATTTTACTGTATACTACTTTTTATTTCTAGCCCAATTAAGGGCTGTGTTCAGCAGTGGACAATCCGGCTGATACAGTACATTACATTTTATGTATAATAAACTACTTCTAACGCTTTATATATATATGGCTGTGCATGGAGCAGTGTTGGTTCCGCCACTAATATATAGTAGTGACATTCTACTTTCATGCTTTTTCTGCCATACCCAAGGCAGAAAAAGCATGAAAGTAGAATAAATGCAGTGGAGACATAGAGAAGCATGATTGGAGTAAAACGAAGTGATAGGATAAGGAATAGTGTGATAAAGGAACGATGTGGTGTGAATGGGGATGTAGTGAAAAAAACTAGAAATACAAATATTTTATTTTAAAACTTAAGTTATGTTACAAATTTTAGTTACTACTCTGCCTTTTGTTTTAGTTATAAAACTGTGTTACAATAGGCAGCGTCTTCCCAAAGTTTGCATATTGTTTACAGTTTTTAATATATTACACAATTGAAAAAAGGGTGATAGTAACTTAAACGTATTTGATAAAACTGCTGCTCTTTTGAATTATTTGTTGTGTGTGTTATATGAAGATGTCTCTGTGAGGTGTGTGTAGAAAGAAGAAACCTATGGTAGTGAAGAAAGTTATTGTACCGATTATGTCCCAGAAAGGTATGTTAAGATTATTTAATTTTTATCATTTGTCTCTACGGACCGTAACCTCTGCTATATCATTCTGCTAATAAGATTAGGTGCTTAGTGGCTACCACCCGTCGCGTCAGTTGGAAATCTGTCACAAAGCCCGTAGCGGTGCGTTGCGGCATCTGTCTTTGATGTTTCGATGACATCATCACCTATAATGTAACATGTAAAAACCTATAACTATGTGCAATTTAGATATTGATTTACAATAATTGACAGTAACCATGCACTGCTGCGGAGGGATCCATGGGTTGAATCCCTCCGCGGCTTTTAGTTATGTCACAGGGTGGTAGGGCGTTTTGAGAATGCTGTCCTGGTTAGCTACATCCACAAGTAGAAACCTGTCGCTGCGCATCTAACGGTGTATTCTGGCAGCTGTCCTTCAGAACCACTTGCTATTCTAGATTTCGACTGTTTAACTTATCCGAATACAACAATATCAATTGCACAACAAACAGGTTGTATAGTGGTCAAAATCTGACCTGTCAACAATAAGGTACAAATGTTTGTAAAAAAACAACGTAGACTATTCTTGTCATGTATGTGTCGCTATGAAATTTTGTGGGTCTTATGTTTATTGCTCTGTAGTCCTTAATTTTGTTATGACTAAAGTAGGATGTTTATTTTTTATTATCTTCTTAGAATACCACTTATTTATTATCCGTTTTTCCTTATTCTGTGGCTTTACATTCATTAAACTTAAATATTAGCCATTTGAACGTCCTCAACCACCACATTACATATCATGTGAAATACTTATCAAAAAGCTAGCAAACTCTGCAAAATGCTCGAGAGAGAGAACCAAAAACTACTGCAACAATTCTGTTAGTTTTAGCTCTTAAGTTCTCATTATATTTGTACTAATTGGCGATTTAAAATTGGAGCGCAACGGTTATACGAAGTTGACCCCTGATTTTGACCTGTAAACTTACCTACTGAAGGGATTTGTTGTATTTTAAAAACTATAGCTCCGATTGCGCTCAAAAAAAACGCGAAACGATCGGGAATAGCGGCCTGTGTGTGATTATGCGTAGAACTATTGCAAAATTTAGAATATGCACGTGTTAGTTGGATTTAAACAACAAAGTCAATAGTCAAAACCATTTATTCAATTTAATGAAATTTTAATATTGAATGATTCTACATTGTACTGCCACGTTCAGCAAACAAAATTGTATAGAGCCACTGCGAGAAGAACGGGCAAGAAACTCGGGGCCAATCTTTTATAAGTCTTTTAACAATGTGTTACATACTTACTATATACACTTTATTTACACTGTCACTGGATTATCAACTATTAATTAACATATAAAGTCATTGTTTACATAAATAGATATTTTCTCATTCGATATATAATTGTCATAACCTATTTAACAAACCATGTAATGGTCCAAAAGGACCATTATATTTAAACGAGGTTTATCGTTATGTAATATCAGAAAAGATAATAATAAATTACTTTACTTCACAACATCTTGATCGGGCAGCACTTCGTCACTAAAGACTACTTTCCAAATATATTTCGACACCCCCGGAGCTCTGCTCGGCACGGCGGTCCAACCGAAACTGAATCAAGCAGCACTTCGTCGTCACACACTATTTCAACACCACTGGAGGTCTGCTCGGCACGGCGGTCCGACAGAAAGTGAATCAACTCGCTTTACACTACCCCTTATATAGGAAGGAACAAACAAGGTGACGAAGTGACTACCGTCACAAACACAGTACTCTTTTAAATTGACAATTATGTGATTTCAAGCTCTATACATATGGCAATAAGTATAATAAAATCATCAATGATTTTACACATAGATATAAAGTACATAATATATACTATTTTAAATAAGTATCTTTACAAGTATCTTGTCACATGACCAGTTATACTACTAATAAAATATACTTGTAGTAAAAATATCATCAAATAATGATTCCATTGATCATGACAATCCATATATGATTTTTAATCACAGTCTCACAACAAAGACCTTTAGGTACAGTATTAAATTCACACCACAGATAAAATATACACAGATAATTAAACCAATACTTATTTCATCTTAAAAACCACAGAGTATATCTAAAACGAAATTAGAATGTCACAATTAAACCAGTTGTTAAAATCTTAAGCTTATAGCCAATAAAGTGAATATGAACAAATATTTCAATAAATAGTGAGCCAATTTTCAAATAATCTATCACACGCACGACCGCGTGACCGAAATCTGGCTCAACAATTTGGCCCAAACAAATGAGTAAAACTGGTTCTTAGGCACATTAATAAGATTTCCTAACATAATATGAGAAAAACGAAGTATCCGTATTTCATGTCTATGTTTTTTCTTTTTACTGCTGATAGGCTAGCCTTTGACCATTATCTCACAGGAGGGTAAGTGATGATGTGGTCGAAGGTGGTGTATAGGCTTAACTTAGAAAGAGAACTGGGCTTCAGAGGACAACAACCGGGTACAATGGCTTAACGAAAACGGCCAAAGCACGGAAGCACCCCAATAGACTACGCCACTACCGATCACACATCCAAGTAAATGACCCTTACATGAAGGCAAACTTCACTGTTGTTCGCTGCGAGGGCTCTATGTCTACTATCTATGCTCTCTTTAAAGTAGTTGTGTGTTATATCAATGTGTTTTCTTGTTTTTCAGGTAAGCTGGATAACTCGATTTACTGGAACTAGTTGAGCAGATGCTGTAGTGGGTGCGTAGGATTTTTAAAATACGTCTGACCACTTTATTTTGAACCTGTTTATACGTATGTTTATATTTGCTTAAAATTTGGCTAGGCAAGGGCGAGGGGGAGACTGAAATACCAAAGCTTGTAGGCCCCTTAACTAACTCCTAATCCTTTCAAATTCTCTAAGCCAACTCATTTCATGCTTGTATCAAAATCAGATCTCCTAGTATTTTAATGATAGTAAATACACATATGCCACTTTAAACTTTTCCTCATTATCCGCTACCCAGCCTTATCCCTCAACAAACGTCGGTACACTAAACAAAAGAACATCACCTAAACATATTATAAAAGGTTCGGCATCGGTTTTATGGCCTTAATTGTTATAAACATAGTCATTACTTAACTCGCTAATACTTTTTTATCGTTGTAACCTCGGCGATTAATATCATTAATTTCCTTTTCTAGACTGTAAGTACCTCTAATGGCAAACGGGAGAAGTAGTTTATCTATTGGGTCACGCGATGAAATCAAAGGCATTTTGGAGTCAAAGCTCTTGGCCTATTACCGCTGCTTTAACAGTGTAGTGGTGCCTTATTAGTGCGTTAACGTGTCTAAGTATATATGAAGTAATAAGCTATTTTATTTTTCTACCTATGTGTGCGTGTAGTTTCAGAGAAGCTTATTAGCGTTGTTCTCAAAATTGTTTTGCATTGAATTAAGATTAAATTTTTGAATGTTCCCTATCGTAAGTAGCTTTTCGGTAAATTTATTTTGCTCTGTTTCTATACGGTACTTATCTCTGTTCAATTTCGCGAATTTGTAGTCTACTATAAATTTTTTTTTCGTGTCGAGGAAACAGGATTTTAAGTTGTCCCTGTGTCTGCCATATCGTTTTAGTTATTGTTTTGTTATAAGCGATAGACACGTAAACAAGGGGCCGTAAATCAAAAGCCGATTGGATCCAAGACTGTATTAATGATTATTATTTTCATAACAAGAAGGAACCTTTTTATTGATTATTTCACACCTCCCCACAAGTTTTAGAAATAGGTAATATTCGTTTTTTCTCTCATTGTCAATAAATGAATATTTTTCGTATCAAGATTAACCTTAAGAGGCCTTTTACATTATGCAGCCCTCTCACTCGCACTTTTAAAGATAATTTCAAATAGCAACAATATGGTTTATATTTTTTTAAATGTGGTCAATCATTATTTCGCTGCATGCAACTATAGATGTTCTCTACTAATTTTCATTTTGATATCTGTAATGGGGGATCCAAAACGCGTAATTTAGTTATTTTAAATTTTGGGCCTCTAATTCTAATTGGACTCAACATGTAACAAAGTAAAAATATGTTGAGAACATCTGTAGTTGCATGCAGCGAAATAATGATTGACCACATTTTAAAAAATATAAACCATATTGTTGCTATTTGAAATTATCTTTAAAAGTGCGAGTGAGAGGGCTGCATAATGTAAAAGGCCTCTTAAGGTTTAAGCTTGATGACCATCACAGCTATGATGGCCCCCTGACAATGATAACAGACCCCCAAATCGGAAGTCAAAACATGTAATTATTCAAATTAAAAACATAGTTTAAAATAGCCGATATGTAAACAATATGAGTCAATCTAATTTGGTTCCATTATCGCAACAATTATGGCCAATGGCCCATTGCTAATAAGCAATGGCTGTGGACGGCCGCGCTGCGCTAGATAGTTTTCTCTTTATATAATTTATGATTAACATCTTCATTTACCGACATATATAGTGGATAGAAGCTTACTATACAATGAGCTATAATAACACACTGTTTTATGTCTTAATTCGCAATAATCTAGTCTCCACCTTCATTTAATACCAATATGAAACTCTAACACCCTATATTTACTAAGAGTGTGATTCTGCAATTATAACTCATTTTTATTTCTCAAATAATAAACATGTAATAATGTTTCTTTATATGTATCAATCAAATTATAGATAACGTCGTACATTCCTGCGTTATTTTGTTCCCAACAACGTTTTTCCCTTTAACAGTCGTTTAATTGACTTTAACTTTATAACCGAGTGTATTCCAGACCGGTAACCGATTGATTTACTGGCCTAGCCTATCCCATATTTTATGCCCCATTTGCAAGGGCAGGTGGGAAAGTACGGGCCTAATGCATTAATGTATTAACCTGGACTATAGTGTATTTATTTAGACTCGCTGGACAGTGGCTGAATGTATAAAATGTGCAGTCATGTGGTAAAATATTAATGTATACATTTTTAACTTATAAAACTATTTCTACTCCGTACAGTTAACTTAACCAGCTGATTTGAAAAATGTGTGGTTTTCCTGTTGCCTCGTTGACGAGGTTTTGACATTGAAATAAGGACAAGTACTTTTTTCCAAGTAGGTATATACGAGTATCACCGAATCAATGGTTAGGTAATCATTACTTCTATGTCTCATAATAATTTGTTTTGAATTCCTATTTTTGATTGATAATTTCAAAATAATAAGCAGTAAAGTATCGAGAAATCTAATACAATCAAATACGCAGTAAATATCCTGTTTCTAATAAGAAAGGTTAGTGACAGTTTCATAACTTAAATTACGCTGTTTCGTCGCTTGTGCTATAATTCAAATACAAATACAAATGTTGTATTTCAGTAAACTTTAACTATAATACATTTCATGGGCTTGAGACTCTCTTTAAAGTATGCAGATACCTGTGTTAGAGGGTCTCGCTCTTCCGTGGTACTAGGTTAGATTATGTATATTTATGTCTTTGTTTAGATTATGTATACAAATCTTATTAATTCAAAATGTAGAATAATAGCTATAAGACGTATCACAAAAAGAAGATTCTAATTAGAACCTTTGAAACTGACAATTTGAATTGATATCGCTAGTTTAGCTCACTTTTGAAGCGCTCGTAGCGAAGTTTATTTAGCTGTTCTCAACCGATCAGCAAAGTTAAGCAACGTCGCGCGCGGTCAGGAGTTGGATGGGTGACCGCTAGTGACATTACTACTGAGCGTTTCCGTGCTTCGGAGGGCACGTTAAGCCGTCGGTCCCGGTTGTCGTCTTAGGATGGCAGTCGTTATAGCATGGTGGTAGGGCATTTTGCGAATGCCCGCCTGGCTAGCTACCACCCTCAAGTAGAAAATCTGTCGCCAAGCACCTAACGGTGTGTTCCGGCAGCTGTCCTTGAGAGCCAGTACTTCTAGGTTAGCCTGAACAACATCTTCGACCACATCATCACTTACCATCAAGTGAGATAGTGGTCAAAGGCATAAAAAAAAAAAAAAAAAAAAAAAAAAACTGATAAGCCATTATAACTGGCCTACATATATCGTCCCTATAGATTAACCTGTTGGTCCAGTATAGCCACTGGATTCTCCCATCGAATCTACTGACAACTTGACGAGCAATTAGAACTGGCGCCAATTAGTTTATGCCTGCAATTAAATTAATTATTTAAGAGTATTAGATTCTATTCTGGTTGAGTGAGTTCTTTTTCACTTTTTATTTTTTTAGATATTTTCTTTTAACTCTTGTTAGCATCCAATCATTCGTTGGTAGTAATAAAGTTGAGCCAAGTGAAATAATTTATTCAGCATTAAGGTAAACGCTGACGTATGTCTTATTCAATAAGATGAGTGAAGCGAGCCCTATCTCTATCCCACAACTTGTACATTTTGTGGCCCCTTTTACTGAAAAATGTGATGTCGCTAAGTTAATAATAATCGAAGTTAACATTACTGTAACAGACGACTCGTCCACTGCTGAACACAGCCTCCCCTATTAAGGGGGTATTTGCCATAATCCCCACGCTTGGCAGGCGGCTTGGGGATCGCAGTATAAGATTGTATTTCTTTAGAAGGTGCTGCTGCCCACCTTCCAGTATTTTTTCCCTTAGTCGCCTCTTACGACACCCACGGGATGATATTAGGAGGTGCAATTCTAACCCCGCACCCCACGGGGGAGTTAACATTAGTAAACAGTTAACATTAACATGAGTAAAAATATTCTAATTATTCTTTGATTTTAAGATACTTCTGATTAAGAGAAAACAGAACTCTTTGCCACTATTTTGAAAATTACAATGTGTATACTTCTTATTGCAGGCGACTGTCCAACGCCATCTTTTAGAAAACTAAAGTGCTAACATCGCTGCAACAGAAATAAACTCAATACTTAAATGCATCGTAGTTACTAGATGACACCACTAGAATCAGGTTGTAAAATAAACGCGAACCCTCTCAAAGCTCAGCTTTTTGCTAGTAACATAAAAAAGAGTAATAACAATACTTACTTTTAATATGACAAGCAAGCTTTTAACCACATCCTCGCCTGATCGATGTCGCGGCCGACTTTGGAACATGCTTGCATAGAAGATACCTATTCATTCTGTACTTGAAGACTTTTTGATTACCTATATCTGTCGGGAAATAGACACGCTGGTAAGGTATTCCATATTTCGGCCGAACGCGTTATGAAGCTGAATTTAAATCGCTTCGTGCTTTATTTTAGAAATATCGACCATGTACATTCCTGTGCGTCTTGTTTTTGGACGAAAGAAAGGAGATGGTGGAATTTGGTTGAGTCGATCGCACGTTCTCCAAAGTAAAACTTGTAAAATACCCATAAGCTGGCAACTGTGTACATGTTCGGGGCTTTGGAGTCTAGCCTCCACTAACGCGTCGTCACCAATGAATGGCTCTTTTTAGCCCACCTTAAATTCATTAATATCGAAAATGTCATGGTTTTATTATTTTAACTCTTTTCAACATAATACGAGATTTAATTTAAACTCGCTAACTCTATGATCATGTAGAACGGTTACTAATCAAACATGATAAAACTTTAAATTTTGCACTTTCCGTCACAGACGTGAGTTGCACTACTGTAGAATGTACTGCATTAAGTATTTGGATTAATATTCAGTTATATATTTAATTGGCCCAACTCCATTTTCAAAACAAATATTTATTACCAAAAAACCTTGATTTTCGATGGCTCATGTCACCCTATTACATATTTAAATCATTGTTACCTAAATAGTTTCTAAGGTCTTATAAAACAGAATTAAGATTGGGGACAGTTTTCATGTAAGCAATAGTATTATAATACAAAAATGACTTCACTAGCGCGCGCTCTTTCCATCTGCATATATACTCGTAGACGTAAACTTCTGGAGACACCTACTATTACCAACACAGATTACCTAATCTGTGACTACCAAAGACTGATTTGAGACTTTTATCAACTAAGTTGAAATACTTCACGAGTTATAATTACCGAAGTGCTCGTTCGTTTATAGTATCTAAATGTATAGAATATTTTTGTTGATATTTAAAATCTCAATTTCATCAAATGTCATTCGTCACGCATGGTTCATTTCAATCCGTTTAAAATAGAAAGAAATCAAATTAAAACCAATAAATTGAATATTTGTTGGGAAGAGTTTAAAAAATCTCTTTGAGCATTTTTTTGTTTGTAGTGCGGCAGAACATGTTTTGTTTGTCAGTTCATTAGCTGTTGTGCAACAAAAACCAATCGTTATGTTTTTTTGAGGTTCATTCGACTGATTGTAAGTAATTGATTTTGGTTCAACGTCCTCGGAGGTTTGTTTCATTTCAAAGTTTGCTTTTATTACTTCGTCATCCTGTGGCCACTGGCCAGTAACATGTATTGGATTCTGATTTACTTTTAAAATAAAAATGTTTTAAGGTACCGTAATAAAAGTAAACTGAGACACTCTTATTGTCAATCTGTTGCGGTCTGTTTTCTTTTTCGTTTTCATCATTCATATATTTGATTAGATATTTTTTTACATTCTTTGGAGTACACATATACATATTTTTTGTCGCCAAAAGAAATGCTGGGCTGTCAAAAATTACAGTGTAAGACCATTTTTGTTATGGGTCTACTAAAACAATATTTCATAAACGTCGATGTGTTATGTAGTTTGTTTGATGAGACCAAAACCATTTTTTCTCTAATTCTCATAATGTAGGTACCTCTAAAAGAGCGGACTCGACCGGCACGTCTTTAGACTGTGCTATATATATATTTAAATTTTGATTTGTGTGGGCTTGAAAATTTTCTACGTTTGATGCTGTACATCTTGTAATTGTAAACTCTTTATTATGTACACGTCCTTCTTGTTCCCTGCATTCGTATTCATTTATTTCTAGGGATATGAATTATGATTATTGGAATGCAAGTTAATTGAAAATTAATTTTCATTTGCTAATATATATTCTCATACAATCCATTATTTAAAACATAAATTATGCGTTACGTAAATCATTTTAAGAGTCGTCTTACAAGGAGGTAGAGAATACGAACACAATTACCACAACTACCACCATTTTGCACATTAAGAAAATACCTGCACACAACGTACTGGAATTATAATTAAAAATTGTTGTTTATGATGAAAAGATGCGAAAAAATAATATACTTGCGCACTCGAGACTTTTAACAACGTTGACGGACAAGTGCTCAAAGATTCAATAGAAATTAAAAGAAAATATTAATTAAGAGTTTACCAGACAATATTTCCAAGAACACGTTTATTTATGATGCCTACTGTATTATGTTTGATTCCATTAAATTTATGACTAAATATCGTGATCATTATTACCTATAGCATCACGTCATTTTGTTTCTTTAGTTATTCACTGATGCACCAGCTTTTGTCTACTAGCTGTATCAGCCGGATCGTCCACTGCTGAACACAGCCTCCCCTATTAAGGGGGTAATTGCCATAATCCCCACGCTTGGCAGGCGGCTTGGCGCAGTGTAAGATGGTAGTCCTTTGAATGCGCTGCTGCCCACCTTCCAGTATTTTTCCCTTAGTCGCCTCTTACGACACCCACGGCATGGTATGGGGAGGTGCAATTCTTACCCGGCTCTCCACGGGGTAACGGGGGTATTTTTGAATAGTTTTATGTATGGCAACGAATTTCTTTTTATTGGTATTGCCGATTTCAGTATTTTTAAGTCTATAAGTAGACCCTTAAATATAAAACAAACCCCAAGACAACTGTTTCCATTGAACTCGCCATACAATCGTAGATTCCTCATATTTTGAATACGTATTGTGTACACTCCCCGAAACTCCACGATAACCTCCTTCAAAGCAATTTGAGCCAGTAATCTTACCCGTTGATTTACTGACAGTACTTCTAAAAGTCCTTGGTCTGCCAACACATAATTATGAGTTGCACCAAAGGCAACCTCGCCAAAACAAGCCACGCTACCTACGAGAAATCGTACGCTTGATAGACCAGAACTTTGAGCAAACAAATATATTGGTCTGTTAAGAAGGCGGTTAGGTTGATCAAATTACAATGTAGTAATTGTTAGGCAATTAATGACATTATTTTTGTCATTTGTTAAGCAGCAATGTAAACATTACAAAATTCCAAATCTAAAGTATAATATTCACAAATTGTTTTTGCACATTTTTTTTGTTCTGTATTTTATTTTCGCTCAGCACGTGATTGTGCTTGTAATCATATTTATAAATACAAAAGTATAAAACTTTGCTGTCTGACTGTAGCAATGGACTGTCGCGCAGGTGGTCCATGGTATGAATCCCGTCGTAAGCTTGAGCTTCAACGCATAATTAGGGTATGATGCGAATGCTGGTTAAAATATGTATCACTCTCAAGTTGAAAATCTAATGTATAAATAATTGATCTTGGATGGGTATTGAAATGAATTTTAATATTTCCTAGAATGTGACTTATAAATATTTATTGGTGGCAACGATTTACAAGATCATATTTTTGTCTATAAGCTTTTATTGGTCTCTCAAGTGCGCGATGACTTTAAAACAACAACACACACCGTTCCGGCATATACATATACATTTTTGGTTAACCTCCTAATTAACTAAGGTACAAATTACAGAATAACACCATATGAAATTTTCCGTTCCTCATTATCTCTGTGTACCTGTATATATACTATGTTTCTTCATAATATATCTTTGTACAAGAAGTAGATTTAAGTACGCGAAAATTTCAAGCTTTTTTTGCGTGTGCTCTTACTAGTTTTGTCGTAGTATGTTGTATGTACGAGTATGTAGTTAATGTATGTTTATAAAATTTTAGTCACTACAATTTTCATGGCTGTATGTATCGTTTAGGTTATAATGTACCTATGTTTATATATGAAACAAGAGTAACAATGTCAAATTATTTTAATTATCCAGGAATGCATTTCGGAGGTCACATAGTCACAAAACAACTTGAAATTCTCACGAACTTGATTTAGTGCATTATATGAATAAGATCATTTAATCTGAGGAATGACAGGGCTAAAGATAACCATAGTTAATACTTCATTATTAAAATTCCTGTATCCTCAGGAGGTAGATATTGTGATAGAAACCGCAGATGGATCCTAACTTCATTGTTTAATTGTTTGCTATTATCTTGGACGACTGTAAAGATGGTTTCTCATGGTCTGTGATTTTACGGACCAACGCATCTAAACAAATCATGCTAATAATTATAAATGCTACAGAAGTGTATAGAGGATAAGTGATGATGTATTTGAAGATTTTAAACAGGATTTACCTATTATGAAAACTGGATCTCACGCACTGTGCCTGAATATACACAATTATGGTGCTGGTGCATGCTGGGTGAGGGATTTTCTAGTTGAGATTAGTAGCTAGTCAGCTAAATACCCTATTACCATGCTAAATTTGTATTTGAGTGAGTCTTGCACCGCCACGGTTTACACCTGAACGAATCTTGATATATTTTTCCAGAACAGAGACCATAACCTGAAGCGCTCGCAGCGAAGTTTACTTAGCTGTTCTCAGCCAATCAGCAAAGTTAAGCAACGTCGCCCGCGGTCATGAGTTGTATGGGTGACCGCTAGTGACATTACTACTGAGCGTTTCCGTGCTTCGGAGGGCACGTTAAGCCGTCGGTCCCGGTTGTCGTCTTAGGATGGCAGTCGTTATAGCATGGTGGTACGGCATTTTGCGAATGCCCGCCTGGCTAGCTACCACCCTCAAGTAGAAAATCTGTCGCCAAGCACCTAACGGTGTGTTCCGGCAGCTGTCCTTGAGAGCCAGTACTTGTAGGTTAGCCTGAACAACATCTTCGACCACAGCATCACTTACCATCAGGTGAGATAGTGGTCAAAGGTTAACCTATCAGGCATAAAAAAAACCAGCTATAGGATGTACCAAATCTATAAATGTTCTCTTTAGATGAACTATCTTGTGCAATACAAGTACTGATGACTGATACATATTTAACCGATCTCCAACAATAGTCCGTTATATTACGCACCGTAGGATGCTACCTCTAAATCATACTATTATAAATCAAGAGTGCTCAATTGAAGCAAATCTAGCTACTTAACAATGACAATGCTGCCTTAATTCACTGCGGTTGTTGATGTCTCTTTCAGTATTTTAGTCTTTCTGCATTTTATTCGTTCTTCATTTTAATATTCATATATTTTAGTCGTTTATATGCTCGCAGTCATTTTGATTTCAAGGCAATCTATAAAGGACTATGCATGTCCAGTTTTTCACATTTTGTTGCTCTATGACAGTGGTACCTTTTCCTTTGGATACTGATAACTAGACAACTGTAACACAGGTACGACCTAGCACAGTTGTCATAACTATACTATAAAATTAGATCATATACCATAAAAATAACGATATTGTAATTATTGTATAGTTTGTAATGTACTATGTGATTTTTAGAAAATAAATATTTGTATTTATTATTTATTATATTTATTATTTGACTTATTATTATTCCTGATACTTATGTATCTATATTGTATCTGTATACATATTGTGAATTCTCGCCTTGCTAGCTACCACCAACCGCAGCCAACAAACAAAAAGTAAAGCTGTATTATTTTCCAAAACTGTGCTGCTTTTCTCATCTTTGTCTATGATCATGATGGATCTGCTTAACTCTTTAGAACCACCCAGTAAAGTTTTCACAATTTTAATGAGGTACACTGCGATTTAATTTTGATTTTAATTTGACATATTTTTTCAATACATGAATATATTTTTTTAACTTAACACTATCGTTACTACAAGAATAGAGGCAGAACATAAACAAAAATAGTACGTTATGCAACAATTGCGCGAAGTTGTTTATTACAATCGAGACGGGTTTTAGTAGAGATGAAGAGAGACTAAATGGAGCAGAGATTGTAATAAACAATGTGCACGAATTTCATACGACGTTTTTCAACACAATTGCGAGGAACGAATACGAAAATTTCGATACAAAAATATTTTCTTGATCTTTGTGATAGCAATAATAATCTGATTAAGAAGGTTTACATTTAAATCTTCTAAAGTTCTACTTCAGTAGGTAAAAAACTCTTTGGTTTGTTTTTATATAAAAACGAACGAAACAAACTACAATCTCCTTGGTGAGAAGTGTGAAAACGTTGTTTTTTTTCTATTTAAAACACTAATGCGGTAAAGTAAAAAAAAGCACGATTGCGTTATAGACTATATTATGACACTAAAATCGTATGTCGCTCCGCCCCAATACTATGGTTAAAGAACGATATGAAAGATTTGAGTTATGACATCATGTCATGTTAGCTCAATTGGTTAGAGCATACCCCGGCTCAAGGGGTGGATGGAGGCGAGTTCGAATCCCGCACATGACTTAAATTTTTCCTATCGTATATTTGTAATTTATAAAATTAATTATTAAAATATGAAATTAATTTCCTCTCAATTAAAGTGAAAATCTGAGTGTATAACTCGTGCATGAAAACCATTTTAGTCTCGAATATATCAGTCAAACTTCCAGCTAAAATGGCCTGTTTTATGCGCTCGTTGTACAATCAATTATTATTGCATACGGCTTAGTGGCTACAGTCCCACCAACTTATCTGTTCAGGCGGCAAAAAAAAGAACTACAACATTCCTTCAAATTGTGACAGTTTGTAGTTGATTTCCTTGACCAGTAGCGCCCTCGAAAACTGCACAGTTAAGTTGGTGGTACACTATACAACATTCACCTTGACACCAGCTTCTGAATTTTATACGCTGTGATTATGCTTACGTATCCGTTTTATTGCTACCAGCTTATTTCGATACCTACGTAGATATACATGCATGTAATAAAACTCCAATAGTTATATCGGTATCGATACCGCGGCATCGGTATCTTGCCTTTGATGTTGCTTCTTACAGATATTGATTTCAATACTGATATTGAATTTTTATGTGACTTGAATTGAATAGAGTTTTTATATATATATTAATATCGTTTAGGAAAAATTGGGGTATATATCCAACGATAACTTTATTTTCATGTGAATTATCAAATTGAATGGTAGATTTTTTAAGTCGTTAATTTTAAGCTAGGCATAGCTGCTAATACTTTTTTCGGTTAATACAGTGTATTTACAAAACTGCTTGATTGTAGTTGATGAAATTTAAATGGGATCAAATATCAAGATCGGAGATTGTGCAGGATACATTAAAACAATATAACAGAATTAAGCATAATACCGACTGATATCGTCATTATCTAGGCTTGTATGATGCCGAAATTTTAAAAAGATAATTAAGTTGAAAGTTATGAGCCTCGAAAATATTACATGAAAATGTTTCCAAGATCATAACTCTCAGTCTCAAGTTAATTATTTTATTAAAATTTCGGCATCATACAAGCCTGGATAATGACGAGATAAGTCGGTATTATGCTTTGTTTTGAACCTAAATCCTCAAATAAGGGAGTGATCACCCTACCACTTTTGTATGGAGAAGCGACCGGCCAGTTCACCCTTAAGGTTGTCAGGTCAATGTATATCAATTCCTGGACAATTCTGGGCTAAGAAAGGGATTTGTTAGGTACTTTGACCTCTAGTTCAAATCTAAATAAATCTACAGTTGAACTGACTAATTCATATTGCTCTCACTACATAGTATAAAACAAAGTCGCTTCCCTCTGTCTGTCCCTATATACGCTTTGATCTTTAAAACTACGCAACGGATTTTGATGCGCTTTTTCTAAATAGTAGTAATTCAAGAGGAAGATTTATATGTATAATACATGCACAATATGGTAGAGGAACACTGATAACTTAAAGGGTTTTGAATGATGTCGTAAATATACACTTTTTTGCGCTTACATGGCAAACGCTGGATGAATCATACGAGATTGATCAAAATAATGTACAGTATTGTACACCTTAAAAAGTTCCACAAAAAAGTTCGCGATGGTATATGTGTATCTCTTCAGGATAACCCACAATAACAATTTTTTATCCTTTACCTTTACGAGAAATAGTTTATTTACGAAGCGATTTTATGTTATACAGCAATCATCCTTATCTAATTAAGTACCTTAACTACATTGTGCAATTAATATATAGCAATATGGCCCTTCACAGCATGTAATTTAAATGAATATTTTCGAAGATATTGATTTCAAATGCAGGGACATAACGATTAGTATCAGCATTGCGCCCGAGCTAAGCCGGAGCGGATCGCTAGTACATAATATCAGTTAGATTTAATGATTTCATATGTAGGAAAAAATAAATGGCACTGGCAACCTTATATACACATCTTTTTATTATCTGTCCCGTTGGAAATTGTTTAAAATACACCAAAAAGAACCTTTTCAAAGCAAACTTTTGAAATTTAAATTAAACTGTCTCTATTCGTATTATCGGCGTTCCTAACTTTTGTTCTCAAGTCTCGCTTCTCCGAGAAAGTTCTACACGAAAACCACTTGTTTACATAATCGCTCTCGGGGACTCGTTCGTTTTCCGATATCGTGATTTTGACGCCGAGGACCCAATATCAATTTCTCACTAGATCTGTCACAGCGAAATATCAACCTTATTGCAATGATGTACAGTATATGTGATGTCGAGAATAAAATCAGTCTTTTTAACATTCGGGTTATCATTTTGGTTTCCAATATTGCTTCCTTCAATGATATGAGAATTTTCTGAATCGATTCCAATGGCTCGATACGATGGGAACGAGTAACGATTTGTTGTGCCGAGGGTCTGATAGATGACCCTAACATTTATTGGTACGTGGGGTAAATAAAGAATGAGGCTGGTCGAGTGGAACGGTCTCTTGACGCCTTTAAAATTGATATTGCTTCGGAAATAAAAGTTCTTCTTTTGTTTATTCAAATACTTCGTTTATTTTTCTATCGAATAATTAACTGTAATTAATTCAATGTTCAATTACTAGTATATGTAGTTTAAATGCCCAACATAACGGACTGTTTTAGATATTATACCTATAAATATTTATTACCTTATGATTATTTACTTTCCTACTAAATGGCATAAAGATTGGATTGATGGATGGATAGGAAAATTTCAACTAACTATTTAGGTTCCAAAGATACAGAAAGCCGTTTAAACGTCGGACAGACGAACGGACAGCCGAGGCTTAGTAATAGGGGCCCCGTTTTATAAAACAGAACCCTGAAAAATACTATATTATTAAAAAAAAACATCAAATAATATTGATTCGACGCGTTCTACACGTAGCATTTAGGCTCTACACGAAGCATTTTGGCACTATTCGAAGCATTTTGGATCTTGACGAAGCATGTTGGCTCTACACGAAGCATTTTGGTTTTACACGAAGCATTTCTGTTCTACACGAAGCATTTTCAGGATGCCTCATATAAAGACCACGTTAAGTTCTACATGTATCTATTATGTATAATAAATTACCTGTAGTAACAACAGAGTAACTTATTATTAATCAGTGACGCTGTGCCCATCCACCATTTGTATAATTAATGGCAAAAACATGTTAATGGCAATTTTTATCGAAGCGACAGGCACATCCTGTGTATGAGATATTAACATTTTTTCCTTTATCCTTTTTCTTTTTGTCTTAATGTCGACGCACCTTGCATCGGCTCGTGGATTTATTACGGCTAATTCATATGCTCAACATTCGTTACAATGACTTTGATCAGCTTAGAAATAATTACACATTATTTTTAATGGGACTTTGTTGGGGGTAAGTGTGTTTCCTTTTTTAAATTGGTGTATTTAAATTTTATTGTACAGAAACGTTGGTGTTGCTTAGTTTATCTTTGGCCACCGTCGTGGTTGCATAGTATTGAATTAATGAATTGATGCTGGGTTTCTGAAGTACTTTTAAATGTAGTTAATCTATTCGTTAACGCTATTGGTTGAAAACTTGTGAAAATGCTTATTTGAACAGTCATCTATAAGTTAAACTTAGTTTAGATTCGATACAATATCCAGACTTATTTGCAGCGTTTTGTAAATTTCATTGGATAAAATTAAGTTGTTTAACACAATATATTAAAAGTGTTCGCGTTAAAAATCGCAAAAGAAAATTATTTGAAATCCCACGCTTTTTTTATTGTGTTACTTTGGTAATTTTTAAAATTTTTGGTACTTGTGTAGATATTTTTATATAATCACTAACTAGTACCAACTTATTGAACTGCTTAACAGAGAGATAAATAACAAACCTTTTTGAATAAATTGCGAAACGCATGAAGATATAGTCTCATGTGATAGGGAGCAGAGCCTATTTAAATGTTATATTATATATATATATATATATTTATCTGTATGCGTAATGTTTTTTTTCTTTTTTTTATGCATGATGGATTATCTTTTGACCTCTATCTCACCTGATGGTAAGTGATGATGTGGTCGAAAATGTTGTACAGGCTAACCTAGAAGTAGCGAAATATTATTGTTATGAGAAAATAATTTGTAAGGCGAAAATTGTACCAAATATCCGAGAAGATCGGTAAATTGCGTTTGAAGCTAGTAACTGTAACTCGATTCTAGAAAGCAACAAAGCACTGCACACCCGTATGTCAATATATTTTAGTAAGACAATTACTTCAGTCATTAGTACTCCTAATAGTTCTGTAAATCTTACCGTTAGTTGTTTCGTTTCGCATTTGGCGTACAGAGGCATGTAATAGTAATTAGCTTATTTTAATGAGTATTAAGTATTTCTTGATTGTCTAGCTAGCTTACGTTCAAAGCGAGCGTGCAACTGGGATAATATTTGGATAAATACACTTTTGATGTACAAACCTTAGTTTTTTTTAATGTTATTGTGACGGGACAAACTCGAGGCCCACCTGATGTTAAGCGGACTAAACTCTGCCTATAACAGATGCATTACGTCACAATTCACGAATTGCACTGCGCCTGTCACCTTGAGACATACTTAGTTGTTAAGTCTCATGTGCCTGTAATTTCACTGGCTCTCAAGGACTGCTGCCGGAACACAGTATTAGGTGCTTGGCGACAGATTTTCTACTTGAGGGTGGTAGCTGGCCATGCGGGCATTCGCAAAATGCCCTTCCACAATGCGGTGAAGCTCAAGCCCGCGGCGGGATTCGAACCATGAACCTGCTGCGTGGCCGTCCATAGCCAATGCCACAAAGCCATCACTGCTTCAAATTAGTATTTATAATAGGATCTTTAGTAATTCTAATCATAATTGATAGAAAGGATATTTCTAGGTTAAGCCTGTTAACACCTTCGACCACATCCTCAGTTACCATCAGGTGCGATTGTGGTCCAAGGCTTACCTATCCCCTATAAAAAAGGGTTAATGAAGGTCACAGTACAAAATTTCTTACCACGAGTGAAAATTTAACTAACGTGCCCAGATTTTACGCATCGGGTGCCTTAACTACTGAGCTATCGAGGATTGCTCGAGCCGAATTTTTTGCTCTTATTGTATTACTTTAATCGTCTTAGATGGTGCGCGGTCGAAAGAAGTGCTTTTTTCAAACGATTAACTCTCGTAATTATGTCGCTACCCTTCTATATTTCTGAATATAATTAAAAGCCTTATGGCTTGCTAAGCGAAAATCACCTTTACAAATTTTTAGAATACATAGTTTGTAAATGTGGTCAGGAGTAATTATGGGTTGTGTGAAATTAAGGGAATTTTAGAAAATATAGAATGACAAAGTTTACGAGACGAACTCAATTATTTTGCCTTGTCTTTCTAAAGTTTACTTTAATGTACAACATTTAAAGTCCTAATTTGAATTCCAATTTATGTGCTGTGTCGGAGCAGTTTTGTTATGATGACTGATGACCAATCATTCAGTAAACATTCGTTTCAAGTACTTTTCCTTGCGTAAAGTCAATGTAAAAATATGTTTGTCTTGGCCTGACCGTAATGCCCTCTATAAATTGCCGCCGGAATCAATACTTGTATCACAGTACTTTAAATCACGTGACATAATACAATCTACAATTGGACAATTGCCGGGGCGTGCACTTGCGGACAGTAAAATCGTCTCAGTTCATATCGGGGTCGGCAATTTGCAGTATACTCGTAAATAGAACGCCGGGAGCTGGACTAGCTAGGGATGGTCATCTTGAGTCGTTGCAAAATCGATTAGTTCAGGAAAATATTACGATTATTGAGCTTATAAAGATAAAAAAACTCTTTTAGTGGTGCTAAAGATTGTTTTGCTTTAATCGATTAGAATGATAGAAAATATGTTTAAGTAGTGTTTTTGAAGAACAATTCCATATTACTATTCATATCTCAATCAATATATCAAATCAATATAACGAATTATTTTATGGGAAATTAATTGAAAGTATCATTAACATTTCATTCAAATTATATGTTTTTACTCGGGCTAAATATTTAAAAATATTATTTTCCATAAAAGTTCTGGTATCAACTGTTTTCAAATCAAACCACGTTTTTTTCTAGTGCAATATTAAAGTCAAAAGTCGTTATTTATTAGTATTATGTTATTATTTACTTCCGATGATTATTGACTCTTGTTACAAATAATTTATAATAATAATAAATGTTTATTGCCTGAGAAAATAATAATAATATATTTACTATAATAATATTCACTTAAAACTATTTGATTAATCAGTTGTGCATATAATCGAGATGGAAGATTATGTGACCTTCGACTCGGATATCTCGATCTTTCCTTTTTCTCATAGCATGGGCAACCCTGGCCTATGATTACAGATTACGAATGTATGGGATTGTTACGTTTTTGCCGGATGAACGCTGTGATTTTTGATGAGCTAGCTCTAACTAGATAGCAGAGCGGTTTTTTACTTACTTCTGCCGCTAAAATTATTCAAGGAACATGCAGCAGTTTTGAGTGTTGATGTATTGTTAATCAAACAATTCATTGTTTGAAAACTACTGGAACATGAGACTTATTTACTGACTTCTAAAAAAGGGGTAAGGTTCTCAAAGGGGATGGGCGGCTGGCGGGGAGGATGGCGGCGATGGAATAAGGGTGTTTTGATTGCACTAGCTTTTACTGGCTCATCCGGTCTTAATGATTATTGTGTTGTTAGATAAAGTTTCGCATTCGTCCTGTTTAAATTTCATCAAAATCGATGCAGCAGTTTCTAAGTTACACTAAATTTACTGAAAAAAGAGATCACCAATATGCCTATAGCTCTTGAGAATTGCATTATATGAGAATGCAAATTATGTATTTTTTATATTTTATTTTATGCTTGATAGGTTAGCCTTTGACCACTATCACAAGTGATGATGTGGTCGAAGATGTTGTTCAGGCTAACCTAGAATGACTGGCTCTCATGGACAGCTGACGGAACACACCGTTAGGTGCTTGGCAACAGATTTTTATATTTGAGGGTGGTAGCTACCCAGGCGGGCATTCGCAAAATATCCTTCCACCATGCTACTGACTGCCATCCTAAAACAACAACCGGGACCGGCTTAACGTGCCCTCCCAAGCACGGATGCGCTCAGTAGTAATGTCACTAGCGGTCACCCATCCAAGCCAGGACCGCGGCAGACGTTGCTTAACTTTGCAACTGATCAGCAAAGTTTAGCAACGGCTAAGCAAACATCGCGACGTGCGCTTCAAATATTTTTTTTAAAGTTCCATTTCTTTAACTGTCTCATGTGAAATGACATGTGGTACTCGTAGTCGCGGTACCTAGAAAGTTTGAGCTTATTATTTGAATCACCATGGAACCGGCTTAAACAAGCTAAGTCATATTTTTCGTTTTACAATTTGGTCCATTTTTATATTATATAGAAAATTATAACGGCCCATCATAATTACAGATTAAACGACCTATTCTAATTCAAGTTGAATGAAGTCCGAAAAGATTATGGAAATTTTGTCTCGATATTGTCTTACAACCTCTAACTTTTTGTGACATTTAATTTACCACGCGGGGATCAGTTCCGTCTACCGAATGAAATATCGTTTTGATGTTTATTCTTCTATGTTTCTTAGCATCACGATCGTTTTTAGAGTTCCTTAGCAAAACGGAATCCGCATATAGTATCGCCGTGTTCGTCCATCGGTGAGTCACCATAATATTATGCATAGACCATAGGATCTACAACATAAACATGTTTGTTGTACTTTGTACACATCTTTGTTTGTGTCATAACCGCTAACTTCTAAAAAAATCATTGATAATTACAAAAGTAATTTTAAGTTATTTAAAAATTAATATTAAAAAAAACCTTGTATTACATTATAATAAACATGCTATTCCATAAAACAACACAGAAAAAAAATACTCACAATTTTAATGTAGGTGCGCTTGAGCCACTTCCAGGTACGCTTGATCTTCGTCTGTAACTTGTTGGTAGCCATGTTGTGGCTAAACCTCGCTCGTATCGAACCAAACAATATAGATGACTGATTTTATCTATTTTAAAAATAGATAAAATCACTCATCTATATTGTTTGGTTCTACCCTCTTTGGTTCTATACTACCCTACAATAAAAAAAAATCTTTGCTTTGTACGACATCGATATTTATTAGTTATGCTATATTAACATTATTCTCATGTAAGTGAAATATTTTCTTATGAGAAATAAAATATCTTAAACCTCAAACCTCAATATCTACGAATAAGATAAAGTTGAATACATTTAAAAGTAATTAAGATCAATCTAAGGTTACCAATTTTTTTTTATAGTCACTTTGAAATATTCTAGTCCTTAATGGCCATTTTCGATTTCATATCTTGTTGGTAATCGTATTACCCAGAAGGTAATCTAATTAATCTGGAAAATTCTAATGCAGTGGCACACAAACTGAAATTATTTTCGAAATTGGATATATTACGACTAACGTTGTTGAAATATGGCTACAAACAGTTAGATAACCTTTCATAATGCGTGGCTCGACATGATCTTGATACATTTTTTCGTATTCATTGTCAAATTAAGTATTACGCATAAGCAGCATTGAAATTTGCACCTGAATTTGTTTGAGTAACAGAAGTTAATTAAAATCCTTATGAATAAATTATCTTTTAATTTTCACAGTCCTAATCTAATTTACAAAAATAAAACAAGTACATTTATCACTAGGTAAAAAGTGCCGACTAAAATAATGAAGTCATTAAAATTCAGATAATAACGTTTCTAATTGCAATCGTGATCCACCATCGTGATCACAAAAACTTTCGAAGAGTGAGCCATTGAATTAATAAGATTGCTAAAAAACATTGATCATGAATATTATTTACCTTGAATTAATCCGTCTCGGTCCAAGGATAAAACAAAGGATCCACTATCAGTTGAATTATAATTTTAAATAGAGCGTTAGCTTGGCTCAAACTTGAATCAAGTCAGCTTTCGCAATAAGCCTCACTGCATAACTAGATTTCTTGTAGCTTTCTTAATTCCTTCTCTCTTTTACCAAGACTCTTGTATCCTAGTACAACATATATGCATTTTTTATTTATTTATAAGTAACCCAACATTAGTTGCTTATGTCAGAGCAACATGACATTTATTGAGTGGCCCGTTTCTGGACAACGGCTTCTTCTAACTTCTCCCCTTCGTTTTTATTTGTCGTTGGTTATTCTTTCCAGTGTTTCGTTTGTTTCCTTAATTATGTCACAACGTCCTTCTATTTACTCTTCCTTGTTATCTTTTCGTTTCTTTTGGGTATTACCATTATTTTTCCAACAATGATCAGTTATTTTCGTCAGACGTCCTGCCCAATTCCAATTCATTTTTTGTGTGTTTAATTACAATTCTTTGGTTTTGTTTTATCCCTAATTATCATATTTCTTGTGTCTTATTTTGACTTATAAAACTACCAAAAAAGTACAAAAATATCTATTGAAATCTTAAAATTAATAGCTCGTGTCAGTAATAGGTAGGAAAAGAGTTCAACAGGATGCTAACTCATCTTCTTCGTTACAGTTTGCTTATACCTTATTTTTATAACCGACTTCAAAAAGAAGAGGTAGTTCTCAATTCGACTCTATTTTTTGTGGGTTTTGATAATATTTTACATTCAAAGGCTGGTGCTTCTCATGTGGTCCCATAAAAAATTGAGTGAGATCTGACGAGTATCCCTAATATTTGAGTTATCCTTAATAATGCGTTTTTTGTTGCTTGATATTATTATTATTTAAAGCGATGCTTTTTTGTTAAAATTTAACTTGTATTATATCGTTGATAGGTTATCCTTTGACTAGACACTATTATTATGTAGTAGAATTAGTTAACAGGCTTACAAAACCTAACATTATTGGGTCTCAAAGATAGCTGGCTGAACATCCCTTTGGGAGTTTGGTGTCAAATTTTCTACTTCTACTTTTCTAATTACTTTTAACTTTAAAATGAACTATTACTATGCGTGAATCTCCAGAAGACGGCGTGTTTTGAACCATAAAGCACCTGCGGCTGATCTCTCTGTCGTCATCGCCACTGGATCATCACTTCTTGGCTCGTACGTCAGCTGCTCAGGCTGGTATAGCGGAATCAGTAGACATAATGCATACTTTGAATTTGTACTGGACCCGTTCACAAAGTTTGTAATTTGTACAGACACAATAAAAGGTTTTGTTGTGCATATGTTTCTACTCCTATGTCAGCCGTCGTCGATTCATTCTCATTAATATTGGCCCTTTTACAATCCAACCTTCCTTTGGTCTTCTTTTCGACCCTATATATTCGCTACAATCATGGTGCGTCTGATCACGACTAGGGATTTTTTTAAACATTGTTATCTATTCCAAGTTGTTTCGAGTCTGAGACGTTTGCGTATAATGTCCGTGTTTTTGCCACATCTGGCGCATGGATCAGTGACTATGCAATTACAATGGAAGGTTGATATTCATCTAATTCTGATGTATGTGTTCGGTTTCAAGGCTGTGGGATATCTTTTGTTCTGTCTTCACATTTGTTACACTATTAAAACGGAATAAGTTGTTGTAACGACCTAATAAGTGTGACCTAATAGTGGTAACGAATACATTGTTAGTATACTAGTAGATACAAGGAAATGTATTACATATATTATATAATTATATATAGCTTCGATGTAAATCTGTATTTTTATTTTCCTGTTTTGAAAAGTATGTTATTTTGTAACCGGTAAGGCGATCATTTAGTTATGTTAGCAACAATTTCTGATTGAAAGCATCATTTTGACAATCCTAGTTAGCGACTGAGTCCCATTGCAATGGATCATTGACCTTCATACCCGTGCACTGGACATGAAGCACTCGTAGCGAAGTTTGCTTAGACGATCAGCTAAGTTAAGCAACTCCTACCGCGGTCATGACTTGGATGGGTGACTGCTAGTGACATCTTAGGATGGCAGTCGTTACAGCATGGTGGTGGGGTATTTTGCGAAAGCCCGCCTGGCTAGCTCCCTTTCTCAAATAGAAAATTTGTCGCCAAGCACCTAATGAGGGGTTCCGGCAGCTGTCCCCGAGAGCCAGTAATTCTAGGTTACCCTGAACAACATCTTCGACCGTATCATCACTTATCATCCGGTGAGATTGTGGTCAAAGGCCAACCTATCAGGTATACATTAATATTAAAGCTTGAAAATAAAGGCAACTTTTCCAGTCGTTCGGGAACTAAATTTAACATAAAAATGACCTCATCTAGACTTAAGAACTGGGAGATGGATGAATAGTTTCTTATACAATTGAGCAAGCCTTAGGCTCCGTTTAGACGAGCGACGCCGCGGCCGAGCTGCAAGCGTCGTTGAACTGGCCGGTCGCTTCACAATACAAACGCGCCGTTGGGTGATCACTTCCTTATTTGAGATTTAAGGTCCAGAATTAAGCATAAAACCGATTGATCTCGTCATTATCTAGGCTTGTATGATGCCGAAATTGTAATAAGATAATTAAATTGAAAGTTATGAGCCTTGAAAACTTTTTATGAAAATGTTTCGAGGTTCATAACTCTCAACTTAATTATCTTTTAAAAAAATCGTTACGATACAAACCTAGATAATGACGAGTTCAATCGATATCATGCATTGCATTGGAACTTAATCCTCAAATAACGGAGTGGTCACCCTGCGACGTTTGTATGGAGAACTGACCGGCCAGTTCACCCTTAAGGGATAATAATAAAGCCTTTAGGAATGATTATATATTTGCTAGTGCTATTTCAGCGTACTAGTATTGATAGAAGTCAGTAAACCGAAATTTGAAGCAAATTATTTTTATTATAATCAATCAATGTCAAAGTAAATAATCACTCCGCGGGTGTTCTATTTTAGATAGATTGTTTTTTGTTCTATTTTTACTATTTCGAATATACATTCCATTTAAATATTATTAGTTCGAAGACCACAGCTACCTATTTTAAGAACATACCTAAATTTTTTATCTCGCAATTTTTTAATTTTGTAATGTAATTCGCCAAGCATTTATATTTATGGCGTTATTGCAAACATAAAAATATAAAAAACAGTCAAGTGCGAGTGGGACTCGCGCACGAAGGGTTCCGTACCATTATCTGTAACCTAATCTTATAAGTTACAGACACTTTTCGCAGTGTCCGATTGAGCTGCGTAGGTACGGCGAAAACATGTTTTATTGTATTGGAGCCCCCTTAATTATTTATTTTATTTTAATTAATTATATTTGAAGATAACATAAAACTAAACATTCTGTCAATAGCTAAAGCGTCTACCTGTCACCGTTATTAGTATCGAGCAAAAAATTGTAAAAAAAATCAATGTTGTTGTATGGGACCCCCCTTAAATATTTAGTTTATTTTATTTTTAGTATTTGTTGTTATAGCGGCAACAGAAATACATCATCTGTGAAAATTTCAATTGTCTAGCTATCACCGTTCTTGAGATACAGCCTGGTGACAGACGGACGGACAGCGAAGTCTCGGTAATAGGGTCCCGTGTTTGCCCTTTGGGTACGGAACCCTAAAAATACATACCACAAATGATTTACTATTATATATAAACTTTGCGTTAGATATAAATCATTGTTTATAATATATTCTACTGCCTCTTTAAGCCAAACACATACATAAACTGCGAGGGGAAACGTAGATAAAATATAAAATTGTAGAAGTCAGTTAGTATATAATAAACGAGATGGAAGAGACATGGAAGCGGCGCACAAGTATTAAAAAAATATATAAAAACAAATATTCAAATTTATTGAAAATATTATAAGCCAATGTCATCAGGAGCTAATAATATGTAATAATTTCTTTAAGTCTTCTCAGTGGTAAGTTCCAAAATATTTCACTTCTGAAATAGTAAAATAAACAATTGCTAAACGCTGAATTGGTTATTTAATAATAAACGATCACCATTCAAATTTTCCTCACAACAACTTAACAGTAACCAGATGGAATGGTCCCTTTTAAAACATAAAGTACAGGTTATTCAAGTACCAATACTACGTACGATTATATATACTCCTCATTAATTACACTGATGGTGGAATCCATTCAAAGGAATAAAAAACTCTGACCATCATTTACCGACCTGGCGACAAACGCATGCCCGTCGCACAATCATTCAATATTTTTTTCTCCAATAAAAATCGAAGAAAAACAAACTAAATTGTCCGCATCCTCTACGTCTCCGGCTTCAATTTATTAGTGTATTCATTTCACTTTTTAAAATTTTATCTTAACTCATTACCTTCCATTTACAAATAAATTTATCTGTTTGTATAGGAGTATAAAACAGTGATTGAACTCGGGAATCGTTCAATGCATAATTTAATTTCATTTGAGAGAATATGTGGTATTTTCTCTGAAATGATATACTTTACTTTTTAAAAGCCCGGTTATTTTGGAGAATTAAAGTACTCGGACATTAGAGTACTTTCAATTAGTAAACACTAAAACGTCAGTAAAAAAAACTGATTTCGATGAAGGATGTATAAGCTGTATTGTTCATAGTTATTACATATTTTTAAAACAATTAATGATAATTTGTTACTGGTATATTTAAAATTTGAAATATGACGGATGATATTTTTAGTCTCATTTGAAAATGGAGAGATTGGTTTTGATTCGTTACCGTATGATGCCTGATGGTATATTATTGATTTATCTAAATATATTTTCTGTGGTATTTTTTGAAACGATTTTTTGGTACAAATCCCGCCGCGGGCTTGAACTTCACCGCATGGTGGAAGAACATTTTGCGAATGCCCTCCTGGCTAGCGACTAGTTCAAGTAGAAAATCTGTCGCCAAGCACTTAACCGTGTGTTCCGGCAGCAGTCCTTGAGAGCCAGTGAAATTCAAGGCACATGAGACTTAACAACTCTGTATCAAGGTCACGGGCGCAGTGCAATTCGTGACTTCTTACGAAATACATCTGTTATAGGCAGAGGTTAGCCAGCTTAACATCAGGTGGACCTCGTGCTAAATCCGTCACAATAACATAAAAAAAAACCAGGTAAGCGATACACCATAATTGAAACCTGTTTAAAATTACGTTTGTACCTATAGCTCAAAAAAGTATCCGAGCGGCCACCAGTGCTAGTTTTATTCTGACGCCTTTACATATTTCTTATTTCAGTCTCATAAGACTAATTTAATTTTGAATCCACACTAGTTTTCAAAATAGGGCAATTGCCCTGAGTTGCCCTAAGGGTTCCAACTAAGTCTCCACTAGGGCAGAGAGCAGATGGGTTCACTTACTAATGACATATGTATTTGACTGCGTTGGCTCCTACGTGATGTTGACAAGTATGAAATCCTATGTTAACTTCTTTCCGCTTTATTTGATGCCGAGCTTGCGTACTACGTAATAGATACAACGCATCAAGTGGAGAGGAGCGTAAAGAATGATTATGTTAAAGTAATGTTCCAAAACGTTACCAGTCTTGATAAAATTATGATCTGTATGGTGGCAGGACATTTTGCTAATGACCGCCTGGCGAGCTACCGCCCTCAAGTAGGAAATCTGTCGCCAAGCACCTAACGGTGTGTTCCGGCAGCTGTCCTTGAGAGCCAGTAATTCTAGGTTAGCCTGAACAACATCTTCGACCACATCATCACTTACGATCTGATAGATAGTGATCAAAGGCTAACCTATCAAGCAAAAAAAACCATTAAATATGGATATTTATTTAAAAAACGCTAGAAAGGAACATTTTGCGGTCCTACTTTTAAATACTTCTTATATAATTTATTTTATCAATTTGCTTAGCAGACGTTAATGCAAGAAATCGTATTAAAATATATAATAGAAGCAATATCTCGAACCATATATGTTTTAATTATGTGTGCAGTAAAATTTTACTTAGAAATACAACCGGGTAAAAATTTCAATTTCAGTTTTAGCACCTTACGGCCGGTTTTATTGAAATTTAATTCGTTCTTAAGACACGCAAACAAGTTTTGGAAAAGTTAAATATAATAATATATTATAATATTGCCATTTTCAAACACATTATCAAATTGCATCAGTACAGGTTATAGCATTTTTTTTTATTACTGCTGTCCTTGACCTCTAATGTTACCCGTATACATGAAGATTGTTTATGATCATAGGCAGATCCTTTCTCTAGAATTTAAAGCCATTATACAACATTATAACCAAATTTAAACAAAAAACAGAATCTAAGCTTACGACTGTTCTGTCGAACCAATTGAGTTATCGCAGTATAATGATTCATAGATCAAATCAGTTCTTTCGTTTCTATTTTTAAGGAAGAAACAAAAGCATAATTAGAAGTTCTTTGCCGGTGAGTACGGAAGTCTACCAAACTGCATATGAACTAAGGTTCATATAAGCGCGCGATGTAATTGGAGTCACAGTCAATATTCTAGTCCAAAATGTGCAAATTTTTTTGAAAATAATACTGTTCTCATGGATACCATAAAAATAGAAACAAAGTTAAAAATATAAATAGTAGAACAATGTCACATTTTGCTTTCTTGTTAGGTTTCAATTGATTTGATTGGGTAGTTTCCTTGACAATTTTCAATATATGTCAAAATAATGTTTATTTTGAAATCTTTTAAACAAAAATATTAGAACCCTACAAGAATAAAATTCTAAACAGTACAATTGATTTGCGATCAACATTGGGGTAATATATTTTTTTTGTTGTCTATATGGAACATTACTCTAAGAATTCGTTACCAAAATACGATTTCACCATTGTTCCCCCTTACACCGTTCGTAACGGGAAGGACTCGAGTTCTTTGAATGTCATTTTGAAAAATCGCTTGGTTTCCGTAATGTATAAAATAATTATAATTTAAAATAATTTTCTTATAATAGGGAATACATTTTAGAAGACTATCCGTACCATATATTTACAAAAACAAGTCGTACATATTTTCGTGCACTACCTACCATTTTAATTTATTATCAATCTAGGTTTTTACACGAACACCATTCGTGTCATACAATCATAAAATCATTGATAGACTTTATTTACTGATAGTCCCCTATAACAATAAAATACGATTAGTGCTGTCCATTTTTATAATGAACTTATATTACTATCCAATGCAATAATATAACGCTATTTTACCTATAAATAATGCATATCGAGTGTATTTTTATTACATCTGGTACTTTAATAGCGTTTATCCGAAGACTGTATTTCTAGAAAAAGGCTGTATAACTTTTGCATATAAATTATCCCGATGTCTGCCATTTTTCTTGTACTGGTCTAGTCATATAAAGGTGGTGTGAAAAACAAACCGATAATATTTACAACGTAAAATCAACTTTGTGCTTTTGTTATTACGGTCTCAATTGCGAAATAATGAGAGTCCCTTTGACGTAACGGCTTTGACATTATCACAGGGTGTGCAGAGCTTTATAAAACCGCGTGGGGAGTGCAAGTTCACCAACCGGAAAGTGTGAAAGCAGCCTAAGTATAGTAATGAATGAGTGATACTTTTAAAAGCTTTTGGATGCTCTCTCACGAAAACTGGTAGGAAATAAGTACTATTTATATATGAAGAATTAATATGAAATATATTTCTTAATATGATTACAAGCACTATCTTGTGCTAAGCAAAAGTCACATATTATACACTTAGAGTACAAAATTTCACACTTTGAGTGGGAATCGAACCCACGTCGTCCGATTTACGTACTAAGTTTCTTAACCACTGGGCAATCGAGGATTGGTCGACTGTGCGAAAATTTGGGGCTCTAATTGTATTTCTTTTACCGTCAAAGGTGACTGTGGCAGGTCATCAACCAGACTACTAGACTTCATCTGATCGAAAGAAGTACTTTTTCAAACACTTAACTCTCGTAATGATGTCGCTTACCTTCTATACGATTCCCATTCGAGGTGAGAAATTTTGTCAATGCGAAATTGAAAATGCTGTACCTATTAAATACTTAATATATTTATTATGAACCTAGTCTATATCGTTTATGTATGGTCAGAAACGTCTTTCTCAGCTTGAGTTCGGATTTTCCTCGTGAGACGATTATTCATCTCACAAGATAATAGATTCGAATTATGTGTTTTTGTCGATCACTTAATTTTGAATCGAAATTAAGCGATTCACGGTTTGAATTACAATTGCTACATTTAACTTAGAGACAGTATCCTATCTATTGCGTTTTTAACCATTTAAATTATTAATTTACAAAGGCTTCCTTGGAACAGTCATTCTTTCTCATTGGTATAATAATTATGTACTTGTATTAAGACGAAGAAGCTGCTGAAATCCCATTACTTGATTGCGTAGGAGTGAAAACGAGGCAGCAATGGCAAAAAGTTTGGGTGACATGAAAGAAAACTTATTCAAGAACATACTAACTAGTAAATATATAAAATTTGATTAACAATCAATCCCTCGTGATAAGGTTTAAGTAATTTTATTTATATATCGACGGCCATAAATGTTAATAATACATTATTACGAATCGCGTTGTACGAATGATCAACGTACATTACAGTATCATATAAGTACAGTAGGTATAATCTTTGTATAGCCATGCAAAGCACACTTCATGTAGTGCCTACTTTAAAATGCAACAGTTGACGTACTGTTTTGTAGAGTAATGTGTTACGTATTATCTGGTTACTTTGTAACGTATTATCAGATCTGAGGGTCATTACCAATGATTGCGTAACAATACACACGTACGAATAGTAATTTGTTTTTATTTTATTTTGATATGTTACGTCGAATTAAAACTTAGTAGGGTTATCAGACTGATGTCGTAGTGCGATGTCTTCACATAATTTTATGACATTACTTCACAAATGATCCAACGGGGATTTTCATAATAACAAAAAAAAACGAATGATTTTGAGAAAGTGGTCGAACTGCGCCTATGTTAGTCATCTAAAGATAAACCTTCATCAAATAAAAGTATGTAATTTTTAAATTCGATGCCTAATACAGGATACAGGATTGAATTCATTTTTAAATATTAAATACACAACAATAACCGACAAAACACACACGTTGAGGATCGAATATGTCGACCCGGGTTTCGAGCATATCAGATGCTCATCATCAGGGCGAATGTGTAGCTGCGCACTTGTCGTATCGTATTCGATCCCCAAAGTGAGTGTTTTTCCCGGTTATTGTATAACATTTAAATATGTGTGAAACTCACGAGAATTACATTTCAAAAAAGGACCGAATTCTCCAATTTCTATTAAGCCTTTCAGTATTGGAATTTGATCAACTTCTTGTTAACAAATTCTGCTTGTATTTCGCTTAAACTTCTAGGTTAGCCTGAACAACATCTTCGACCACATCATCACTTACCATCAGGTGAGATAGTGGTCAAAGGCTAACCTATCGAGCATATAAAAAAAAAAATATAAAAAACACAACCCTAGAATCTAAATAATGTAATTATCTACATATCACGAACAATAGGTTGGCAAAAACTTCAAAGCTGCGTATACGTTGTCGACGTAATCAACGGATTCGCAACGGCAATACACCCACACGCACTACACTCACAGTGCCACATTTGCAGCAGAAGACCAACTTGAGACTTATCATTTGGCTTTGGCCTACAATTCTAATATTCAGGTCCAGACATTACCACTCACGAAGGCGCATACTCATATATTTTATTGCCCAAAAAAGTGAATATTAAACATACATAGACTATTATCTATGTATCTATATAACTAAGTATCTATAGTAGACAATTATACTACTATCTAAGTTAGGTAGGTTGTACAAATATAAGTATCAATATGAGAACATTGCCTAAAATGATACTCAAAGAATAGCATAATAAGCACTTTCTTACTAGATACCTATAAGTTCTTTAACAAAGTTGTCTACATGTCACTCTAGCCCCCACACTAGGATACCCTGTGTTGTGGGTAGACTAGTCTCTTCCTAGCAGTATATTGTGAGTGTAGTTGCAACTACTACTGTCTTACACAAGCGATCACATTTTACGATGTATTATTTTACTGTCTGTACCATTAGTATTTACACTTGCACTCAGACATGGTGTACAAACAAGGTCTCTCCATACAAATGCGTATCAGTTATTACTGTAGAGGGGCGCACTTTCGTTAGTGATAATGCCTTAGTCTAAGAATGGTATGGGAGATAAACGTCAATTTGACATTAGGAAACGAAACCTATTATGTTCAAAAGCTCATTTTCATTATTTTTTCAGAATAACGCCCAGGTTTGTTTCATCGTTTGCGAACCAAACCGATTACATTTCAGAAAAATGTTTTGTCCATCTACCGGATGCTGTTTCATTTTACACTGAGACAACCCTATAACTGAACACCTTGGTGTTAAATTATCAGCCATAAAGAATCAAGGCAGATTACTTACTTCTATTTCATGCGCTGTAGCCGTTCTGCATCTATTTATTACCTTTTTTGTAGCAAAGCCTTAAGTAATACTATTTTTTATCGAATATAAATTTCAAACGATATAATATATAGTGTTGCTTTTGACACGCATAGATAGGTATAATTATGTAGATCAGACTTAAATTAATCTCTGTTTAATGTATTATGATATAATACTCGTATTGTGATATCAAAAAGTAAAAAAGAGGATATCATGACTTCTCATTAGCCATCACCATCTCGTTAGTGGAGTGAAGAATTTTTTTACGTGGATTCGATTCCCGGGATGAACAGTGTTAGGGTTTTCGACAAATAAATTCTCAGTAACGCTATGGAGTCTGGAACTGGGCCCCCCATCTACCAGACTCCTCAATATATAACATTAGACCAAAAAAAATATCTGACGAAAAGTGACCGATTATAGCTTTTCACACGTTTTAGTCTCTTCAATATAAGACAATCCTATGTTAATCATAGAGTCGATAAAATATATTTCTCTCACAATCAATGGATATATAATATGTACAAAGCATGGCTTCGGATTTATGCCAGCGGCTTTCTTGATGACAACACGTGTATCTCTTTGGCAATATACCGGCTCCCAGTCGGCATGGCGATGTTGTGCAATAAACTACCAAGTCGACATCGATAGCAGAGGCATGTTTATTATTTCGTGCATTTTTCCTTTAATTTACCATTACGGAATTCTATTATGAGGATATTGATCATACCTGATTCTAAAGCCGGCAACTGTACAGCTAAACTTCAATAATCTGATCACAGGTAAATTTGAAGCGCTCCTAGCGAAGTTTGCTTAGCTGTCCTTAACCGATCAGCAAAGTTAAGCAACGTCCCTCGCGGTCATGGGTTGGATGGGTGACCGCTGTAGATATTACTACTGAGCGCTTCCGTGCTTCGGAGGGTACGTTATGCCGTCGGCCCCGGTTTTTGTCTTAGATTCACAGTCGTTATATCATAGTGGTAGGGCATTTTGCGAATGCCCGACTGGCTAGGTACCACCCTCAAGTAGAAAATCTGTCTCCAAGCACCTAACGGTGTGTTCTGGCAGCTATCCTTAAGAACCTGCAGTTCTTGGTTAGCCTGAACAACTTATTCCAACAAATAGCCACTGATAGTGTGAGGTGAGATAGTGGTCAAAGGCTAACTTATCAGGAATAACAAAAACAATTAAGTATATCATTACAAACCAATTAACAATACTTCTTTCCCCCATAAACATTCGATATTGATATCATTTGATCGTATCAGAATAATTTCATTCTGTGATATATGTCCGGTCGTAAAAATACATACCTTAGTTTAATCACAGTGTAAAAACGATAGTAACTAAACTATAATTGATTTAAAAACAACGCATTTATTCGTATGCTAGAAGCAGTTATATGTGAATGTCGGTAATCTGAATATATGAAGACACGCGGATATATGCTCGTTACCCCTAGGAAGTGGCAGGCCTCACTTTTGGGAAACCAAACTGAAAATACACGCTACAAAACGTAGATATAATTATCCAAGTCGATTTACTGGGAGATCAACACGAAACTTAAGACTGGAGGGAAGTCTCGAATTTTCATACAAAAAGAGAAACCGTTTCCACCCCTCTAAACAATCACCGATTTTGATGATTTTTGGAAATGTTATAGATGTTATCAATAACCAGGTTTATAGGTTTTGATTTTTAACCTTTATACTAAAAGAATTTGAATTAATGGGTATTTAAATACCGATATTTTCTCAATACTTGTGTATCTCTAGTTTGTGAATTATTTATAAGAAAAATAATGATAAATAAAGAAAAAGGGAAACCTATCAACCTAGTTTATTCTGTCAGTCATAAAATAAGTAATTTTTTTTAGATTTGATTAATGTTTACTATAGGAGAAAAGATTTCTCCCAGAACGCAAATTATGCGCAAATATAAGTCAAAACTTGAAGAAGCTGTAATTGTCCTTATCGCACTATTCTGTTCGGGCGTTTAGCGGCGAGACAGCATCACTTTGTTATAATACCTCCTCATAGTTAAAATACCGTTCCTCTTAATATTCATTCAAAATATGCCGTCATAGCCCCCTTAAGTTTGCGAAGGCGCTTAAAATCAATAAATGATACACGGTCCCGTGCCCGTGTTTCGTGGTTTTGCGGACAGCCACCACAGAATGGCTATTAGTTTCTACGCAATTACCGACTATTGCGACGATTTCATACCGTGGTATGATTAAGAGCCATTTCACAAAATCACGCTACTGAAGTTTAGGTAAATGCCAGCGCATCGCTTACACAAGCGAAAAAAGTGACGACGGAATAGCGTGACTGTGAGTAACATATTTTGATACTAGCACTCATTAATAAAGAAATCTAAGTTGCGAATTAAAAAATTGTGTAATTGGCATGAGTAGATAATCAATTTCTTGTCGATTACTTGCTAATGTTATAGAAAAGAAGTAGGCATGTACATTAAATTGTCAACCTGCATCGTGAATCTTTTATTTAAATTTCATCCTTGATGAATAAAAAATAGATATGTTTGAATCATTTATTGTAACAAAAAACCTAAATAATTAAAAAATTATACGGCTTAAAATTATATAAATATTTGATGTAACGGCATTGATTAAAAGCTGCGGACTAAAAGCTCTTTCTTTTAAATTTTCCAAAAATTGCTGTTTTCCTCGTTCACACTCTTCAGTATCTATATCCAGTCGTTAACACTATCTGGCATAATGACTATGCATAGGATTGAGGTTTATTTTTCTGTGCATCCGGAAAACAACTTAGTACCAACCACAAACGTCCCATGACGTTTTTGGTTTTCCATTACTTTAACATGTCACCCTCATATTCCCATACCATAATATATCACCTACACCATTACAAAAATAACATTTTCATCCATTTAGTTTGAGTAGACCAAACAGCGAAATGTATATATTATAGATTTTGAGGTTTTTTTATTTTTAAATCGAATATCTTTGATGCAATCTATAATCAACATATATATCCTTTCGAAATCAGATAGAAGACGTTCTGAAAAAAGTCCAGGTCAAAAGTACCCTAAACCGACGCTTATGTATGAAAGGGTTGATGAGTATAGATGAAGCGAAAGAGATATGTCAGGATCGTAGTAAGTGGAAATCCTTGGTCTCTGCCTACCCCTACGGGAAAGGGGCGTGATTTTATGTATGTATGTATATACTTCTTGGTACCAATGCAATCCTCACTATACACTCTTATGCTCACTATTTCCTCTATAGAAAATAAATGATAATACACCTTTTTCTACAAAAAAATACTGGAAATGGGGTTTGAACACATGGCAAAAATGGTGGAAAATAGTAATTTAATTGCTATTTCTATTTTTTCGTAACTTACTCACCTAGAACTTCGATCTTCTTTTAATATGATAATTTACTATTGTTCTTTAGCCATTAATTGTTACAGATTTTTACGCCAAATATTTTAAAGTAACAAAATTAAAACAACCCAATTGTTTTAAGAACTTTGGCGGGAAAACTGTATTGGAGAGCAATTATTTTTTCTGAAAAACTATACCACCAACGGCTTTGGTCCTTCTTTGATATTATTATTTACATGAAATTTATACACCTGTATTATTTCAGATTTTTTGGTTTAGAAGTTTAAAATTAGTTACGAGATTATTTAATACGCAAATTTGCATCGGTAAGTGTTTACGTTGCAAAATATATCGAGTGAAAAATGACTTATACATATGCAAAATTGCGGTTTTTTAGATTTATAACTGTTGAAGTAGTTACGATATTAATATGAAATGACGTAATATTTTGGGCCCAAAATGTAATTTGGTTTCTGATTTCATCAAAATATTCAAAATACTTCCTACTTCATACGTTATCTCAGAAAAATATGGATTTTTTCTTGTATGGGCAAGGATTCATCCTTTTGAAAACCATTTGGATTATGAAAGTCGGACTTACGCAGATTTATGGTAAATTTGTAAATACGACTATCGACCGCTAACTGGTATCCCGGTTTGTACAAATGATGGAAAAGCCGGGAGGCCGGTTTGTACAAATTTTCAATAGAAGGTAGTTTAATTTCCAGCTGAAGTTATCGCTGTGTTCACTTATAGACATTAACTGAATCCAAAAATATTGGAAATCAATTATTCGCCTGTCATCTAATCCTCCTAAAACAAAAGTTATAGTGAGTTACTAATTTAAACTAGAATAATATTAAAACTAGCAGACCAAAAAGAAGAAGTCAACCCATGAGTTGAACCCAAGTGAGGTTGTTAGCATTTTTCCAATAACGCTGTATAAGGCTGCATAATTGTAACGTTTCCTTTTTTTAACACAATGGATGAACAGAAACTAAAGATGTAGTTACTTAACAATACAACAATACTTATATTATGGACAACAAAAATAAAGTATAGTTTGTTACTTAAAAAAAATGTCGACATGATCAAAACTCTGTGGTCGCACTATAAACTTGCATCTAAGCGTTCCGCGTACGAGACGTCAGAGCAAGGAAAACGAACACAGGTCCTACCTCGATGGGCGCTCGCGCGGTACTGATCGCCTCGCTTTTTTTTAGGGAGGACATAGATGCTGTCTACCGCTATACGGACGTACAGCTCCACCGGACTTTGGGCGAGGGGAGGCCCTCTTATAGCCCAGGAGGAAGAAGCGCTGAGGGCACTTCTTCTGAGACGGGCGTGTAAGGCGAAAAGCGCCTTATACCTCCGTCTCCTGCGGGCGCCGAAAACGCCACGCTACTATCGGGAGGGGTGACAGCGAGCTCAAGGGCACCACTGTGGTTCGGACCTCGGCTTGTCTCGCTGCCGAGAGACAAAGGGGGAATCGGAACTAAATGCCCCGGTACAACTGCAGTGTTGTACCGTTGAGAATGGGCCCTATTGAATATTGCTCTGTGACTATTTGGAGAGACACTAATCGGGTTTTTATTTTTGCCTCGAGCTCGCCGGCGAGCTCGGTGTTTGATTGTGTAACCTCTGATTACCGCACACCTGGGGATGTTACCAGGACGACTTGCGGACAACGCTAAAGCTGCCAACGTAATGGCTGCGATGGGGTCATCCGGGTCGTCCAATACCTGCCGTGGTCGGCGACGGGGGGGTTTGAAGTATGGGTCGGATGAGGCAGTCGAATAGTTCGCTGCCTGGACAACCAGAGGGTTCGGGTGGTGGGGGGCTCGATCAAAGTGTCGGCGGACGCAGCCCTTATTGAACTGCGCTAAAGAGGGAAGGTTTAGGTCGCAGTGCAACTCGGCGCTCCGGACGTACCAGGGAGCGCCGGTTGCCCTGCGAAGAAACCGGTTTTGGAGGGCTTGAAGCTTATGTAGGTGGGCCTCACTAGCATGACTGAACACTACGGATGCGTACGTCATGATGGGGCGGATACAAGCAGTGTAAAGTGTCTTCTTGTTACTAAGAGACATTTTACTTTCTTTACATATTAAGGGACTTAGGCGACCCATGACAAAGGCCGCCCTGTTACGGACCGTATTAATGTGATCTTTGAAGGTGAGATTCCGATCAAGGGTTACTCCAAGATATTTGGTTGTTCTCACCCAGGGAATGGGTTCATCGAACAGAATTAGTGGCTTCGGATAGCGGGGGCGGGTTTTCTCAGTAAAGCACATAGCTGTGCTTTTAACTGGATTAACCGCTATGCGCCATTTTCGGAACCAGTCACCGATCTCGGTGATGGCCCGTTGAATGACGAAATATGTCTGTCTATTTACATGCCAGCCAGTGGAATAAATGGCGGTATCGTCCGCGTATTGGGCTATAAAAACTTTGGGTTGGGCGCGAGGGATGTCACTGGTATACAGTGCGAAAAGGATGGGTGATAGCACGGAGCCCTGAGGGACTCCGGCTCTGACTGGATGAGGAGTGGAGAGGGTGCCTTCCACGCGGTAGCGAAAGCTTCTGTCCCTTAGGAAGTCTTGTAAGGTGAGCACAAGACGCTCTGGCACGCCAAAGTGGTATAGCTTGTAAATCAAGCCATTGTGCCAGACTTTGTCAAAAGCTTTCGCTACGTCGAGGAAGACTGCTACCGTCGATTGGGGTTTGGGTTTCTTATTGAAACCCTCTAGGATGTGCTCCGTGAGGCGGTGCACCTGTTGGACGCATGAGTGTTTGGGTCTAAAGCCAAACTGCTCATCGGGAATAAGGTGGTGTTCCCGGGCATGGGATTGAAGACGGTTCGCTAGGATCCGTTCGTAGAGCTTCCCCAGGGCGCTGAGGAGGCTGATGGGACGGTAGCTGGTGGGATCAGAGGAGTTTTTGCCTGGTTTGTGAATGCCAATGACATTTGCACATTTCCAGGTGTCAGGGAACACACAATGGTTCATAGCCGCATTGAAGATGCTGACTAGGAGATGAATGAGAGGGGGGGAGAGGGTTTTAAGAACCTTGTTAGAGATGCCGTCGGCACCGGGGGCTTTACGTTGTTTGAGGTCCTTGATCAGTCTCGTCACCTCAGCGAAGGATACTGGGGTGAGTGGGGGGAGTTCAGAGATGACCACAGAGCTTTTACGTTCGACTTCAGCGTCCACCGTATCGAGGTGAGATCGCCTCGCGCTTGTACATTTCAATTTATGTGCATTTCGAGTTATGTTAAATATTTTTTCTTGTCTAACAAAACAGAGTTAATATCACAATTTATTAAAGATCAGATTAATTAAAGAATGAACTTTCTTTTTATATAATATCTGTTTGGAATTACACTTTATTAAACGCAATATATGGTGGTAAACTGCTGATATAATTCGTGGAAATTGGCGCAAGATCTTTATTTTTTTTCTACAATGACGATTAATTAGCGATATTCTAGTACACTATGTGTCAACAGGATTATATGCCTGATGCACAGTTTTTTTTAAAAGTTAATTTGATGAATTTTTATACTAGAGATATAACTCTGAAGTTGGCTATGTGTACTTTAATTCGTTAAACAAGGTGCGGGAGATTGGTCACTACAAAATAATTAATGTTATGTTTGTAAATCTGGTACATTAACTGAAAAGAGAACAGATTATTCTATTTTTATCAATTATTAAACAACTTGTAGATATTTCCTTTGATAGTAAATTAAGCGCTTAAAATCTTCGTATACCGCATTAAAATGTGAAATGCCTCTTCAGTATTTGTTGAGAATCCGTGAAACCACGGACTGTGTACCCGCGGCTCTATCAACATATCTAACATCCGCTAACTTAAATCCGTTTTTGCGCAAAGCTGTGTTAGCATGGAACGTTTAACTTTGTGAGACTTTAACGAAAACTATCAAAGCTTAAGTGGCTTGAATAATACTTGGCGAAGATAAAATTGGCTGTAGCTAGTTAAGTAAGTTGAGTTCGGGAAAGTTTTCATTTATTTTAAGATCTAAAGGTTCACTGAAGTGACGTCACAGATGACTGTGATAATTGTAACGAATAATAATAATGTTCTTAGGACGCGCATTATCAACAGTGGTAATTAATTATATGGCGTTTTTATATACTCGAACTGTAGACTTACACATCGCCAATTCTGAATATGATCGCCATTTTTTTTACAGCTTGGTTTTATAATATCGTCTATGACAGCATCGTGGATTTGGGTACGATATGCCGTGGATCAAACCCCGCCATGGGTTTGAAGCTGGGCATTGGCGAGGTCCGCCTAATTAGCTACCACCCAATAAACAATTGTCACCCAGCATGTAATGTGTGCCCGTGGGGTGCCAGCCTAGAATTTCATCCGCCCATTGCTACCTGTTGGTGTCGTAAGAGGCGAATAAAAGTGAAATACCGAAAGGTGTGCAGCAGCGTTTTCTGATGAACTGATCTTAAACTGCGATCTCCAAGACGCTTGAACAGCGTGGGGATTATGGCAAACCCCCTATGATTGGAGGAGGCTGTGTTCAGCAGTGGAAAATCCGGCTGATACAGTAAGTATTGTGTGTTACGACAGTTAACCTGGAGACCAGTCCCCATTATAATTAATCCTGTTTACAATATTTGACTACACAATAGTCAAAGGGAGCTATAAAAAAATTGAAGTCAAAAGAAGCTTTCCATTTTTCTATCTCTTGAGTAGTACCCTATTTCTGGGCCTAAGTTCAGGTCTTCATTCGAATCACTAGGTGAGAGAGACTCTTAGCACAGGCAAACCTATCAGCAAAAACACAAGAAAATACATCCCTATTTTCTTTTGTTTTTGCTGCACTCCCGCATATCAATCACATTGCTGAACAGGCATGTCAGCGTTATGGAACACGATCTAATTATGTTATGATGACTGGTCTGTGACTGATCGGTGACGTGTCGGAGAGATAACTTTTATGTGTGATTGCAATACCTTAGCGTGGCTCTACTTGAAATGCTCCATCAGTTTAGCGCTCGTAGCGAAGTTTACTTAGCTGTTCTCAACCGATCAGCAAAGTTAAGCAACGTCCCGCGCGGTCATGAGTTGGAAGGGTGACCGCTAGTGACATTACTACTGAGCGTTTCCGTGCTTCGAAGGGGACGTTAAGCCGTCGGTCCCGGTTGTTGTCTTAAGATGGCAGTCGTTATAGCATGGTGGTAGGGCATTAATGCCCGCCTGGCTAGCTACCACCCTCAAGTAGAAAATCTGTCGCCAAGCACCTAACGGTGTGTTCCGGCAGCTGTCCTTGAGAGCCAGTACTTCTAGGTTAGCCTGAACAACATCTTCGACCACATCATAAACTTTCCATCAGATGAGATAGTGGTCAAAAGCTAACCTAGCAGGCATAAAAAAAAACAAATTTTATTAATCTGTCTGATCAGTAATTTTAGGTTTTTTTTTATGTTATTGTGACGGAACAAGCTCGAGGCCCACCTGATGTTAAGTGGACTAACCTCTGCCTTTAACAGTTGCAATTCATGACAATTCACGAATTGCACTGCGCCCGTCACATTGAGACATAGTTGTTAAGTCTCATTGTGCCTGTAATTTCACTGGCTCTCAAGAACTACTGCCGGAACACACCTGTCGGTGCTTGGCGACAGACTTTCTACTTGAGGTATTATGTATTTATTTTAAACTTATTGTCAAATCTTAATCTAAGCATTATTTTGTTACAGGTACGTTCTACGGTCACCTAAACTGGTAATAAAGACAAATGTTTTAAATGTCATAAAAATCGAATCGTGTGCTACGTCACTACGCGCAACGGTGCTGATGAGCTCCTTTGGAACGACTTATGCTTATAAGCGCGTAGGGCGCCTGTTAATTCGCTATTGAAAAATAGATCAACTGCATATTAGGTACTTAGCGTTTCTGGCACTATGTGTAGAAATCCGTCTACCTCAGTTATATAGAAATATTTTATGAGAGATATACTGCTGACGTCATAAGGTGCCACGCTAAGTGCATGACCTGCGTGAGCACACCATCGCGATTATTACACTAAGTGAAATCGCCTTGAGCCACGATTGTAGGTTAAAGACCAGTGCACACGTATCGGATCGGCACCGCAACAAAATCGTCGCCTCTCCTCATTTTCACAACTACCATAGATTATCAGACTACTTATCCCGAATCGAGGCGATGCCGATTCGGCGTTGATAAGTGTGCGTTGCAGTATAGAATTCCATTCAAAGAATACTGAACGAATTGATTTGAGGAGATGTCAATAATCCCGTGGGGTGCCGGGCTAAAATGTCGTCCCCCCCGTTGCTACCTGTGGGTGTCGTAAGAGGCGATTTAAGGTAAAATACCGGAAGGTGGGCAGCAGTGCCTTCTGAGGAACTGATATCTTAAATTGCGATCCCCAAGCCGCCTGCCCAGCGCGGGGATTATGGCAAACCGCCCCCTTAATGGAGGCTGTGTTCAGAAGTGGACAATCGGGCTGATACAGTATGTTAATATGGTCGGTGCTGGATGGTCCAGTATTTAACGTATAGTACGTGTAAACAATGTGATACTTGGTAAGAATAGAGAAAATTAACCTCCATATTATCAAAAGTGACTTTAAACTCGTGGCGGGATTGGATCTATGAACCATCATAGCTTAAAGGTAAACACTAGTAGTAGTAGTCGAATGGAAATTCACTAACTTTACCTTGCTATTAATCTTGCCTACTATCTATAAATATCGATGATCACAGCTGGAGTGGTTTATACACTGATTGCTTACATTAACTGGGATATAATAAGTTCACAGCGATAGACACAAATAAGGCATGTAATCGGCTTTAATCTGCTTTTAATCAGCTGGTTAAAGTTGTTACTAGTGATCATGCTTGTTCGTGATTCTAACGATATTTTTTTAAGTCGTCTTTCATTCCATTATTCCTTTTATATGGGGTCGGTGTTATATTATGTCTTCTTTAACAGCACTGTATCAGCCGGATAGTCCACTGCTGAACACAGCCCCAATATGAGGCGGGGTTTGCTATAATCCCCACGCTTCGCAGGTGGCTTGGGGATCGCAGTGTGAGATATCAGTTCCTCACAAAGTGTTACTGCCCACTTTCTGGTGTGTTACCCTTAGTCGCCTCTTACGACACCCACGGGTAGAGATGGGGGTGTGAGATTCTAGCCTGGCACCCCACGAGCAGCATCTTTCAAAGTCAGAGTCAAAATCATTTATTCAATGTAGGCGTCTACGACGCTCTTATGAAGGTCAATAATCAATCTCCATCAGCGTGACGTTAATTTTGTACAATATTTTGGCTTCTGTTGACTGCCGTCTGCGTGACGTCAAACCTAATTGGGAATGCTGTCATTAGTAGTATATCTACAAGACTAAAATGCAGGAATAAACTTGAAATTAAGATACGTTTTTATTATATTAAAATGAAAAATGTACGGGCATGTACCTTGTTACTTCTTAAATGAACTTGTATACATTTAGTCAATTATGTTATGCACTGTGCGTTTTTTGTAAAAAAGTATATATACATTTTAGTGCGCAATAAAAACGTAGTAGGTATCTATATTAATAAAAAAAATATAATTCGAGTTATGACGTCATGTCATGTTAGCTCAATTGGTTAGAGCATACCCCGGCTCAAGGGGTGGATGGACGCGGGTTCGAATCCCGCACATGACTTAAATTTTTCCTATCGTATATTTGTGATTTTGTAATGTAATCCGCATAGCAGGCGTTATTGCAAATCTAACAATATAAAAAAAATATAAGCTTGTAAACCATGGGCACACTTATTTCCGTCTTCAAACAACAAATCTTCAATATCTCCTAATTGATCATTAATACAAAGTAAATATAATGTGATATATCATTTCATATACTCGGTATAAATCATCACATCATATTAACGTGGTATACACGTTAATATATAAAGTATGACATTGAAAAGATTTTGCGGTGACCAATACAAAAAAATAAACCTTAATCTTTCGTTGCGTAAAAAGTCCCGACAGTGCAAGCATTTATTCGATGCATCTAAAGATTCTAAAGGTTTTTATATACCTTCAGGGAATTAGTAAGCGCGCAAGCTTTGTCGGTATTGCAAATGATTGTTATTTATTTATAATTGCCTACGCAATTCAGAACTATTTGCGTCTATTATAGTAATAATGCGGCATTATTGCGAGGGAAGTCGTCACGTGGCGAAGAGGGCTATGAAATTAAGTGATCTCTTCGAAATGCATAACAACGCGCATTAAATCATTATTGCACGATTTAATAATGACTGTATTTTTCCCATTTTAAAGTGAAGAGTGTTATTGTTAGCTGCTTAAGGAGCCTTCTGTGAAAGCCTTATTATTTAGTCGGAGAATGTCGATATTATATCTTGACCAGTCTTGGTCAGAGTTTGTGAATATGAACAGTTCGTAGGCTGAATCAGCCAGAAATTGTTGTCTCATATTCTTCTTATTAATTTTTATTGGGGTCTAGTACTGTTGTTACTTCTTAGTATCTCTCTTGAAATCGCTGATTACCGCTTATCGGGAATATCAGGCAAGTTCCGGTTTCGACAACAAAATAGTGGCTATTATAAAAACACTAAATTCGAAATCTTCAAAGTTGAATTAAAATTTATTTTGTTTGCAAGTACAGAATAAAATACGATGGTACAAAACAGATAGTACTTTTTACTCTATACCTTGCTCTTACTGGATGAGAAAATATAACATTACTAATCTTTTGAAGCTCTCGTAGTGAAGTTTACTTAGCTGTTCTTAACCGCAAAGTCCGCCGCGGTCATGAGTTGGATGGGTGACCGCTAGTGACATTACTACTGAGCGCTTCCGTGCTTCGGAGGGCACGTTAAGCCGTCGGTCCTGGTTGTTGTCTTAGGATGGCAGTCGTTATAGAATGGTGGTAGGGCATTTTGCCAAGCACCTAATGGTGTTATCCGGCAGCTATCCTTGAGAGCCAGTATACTTCTAGGTTAGCCTGAACACCATCTCCGACCACATCATCACTTACCATCAGGTGAGATAGTGGTCAAAGGCTAACCTATCAGGTATAAAAAGACACGACTTAAATTTTACATTTGATTCAGTATCTTGTCATTTAATGGTTCTTTATTGCAAAGGCCGAGAAATAGGCAATTGCAAGTCGAGTATGAGTTATCGTTTATTTTTGATATTAAGATTATAGAGTTATTGATCCATGTAGATAATAATAACCATCGAAGTTTGAAATATAACAATAGATTTTCGTTTATAACTGGACGATATTGACTCCGAGTGATAGGCGTAGCGATGACAGGCAATTGGCATATCCGCTGAATCATGTATAGAGCTTTTCTCAAAAAAATGCAAGGGTATATTTTTATATTACTTTATCTTTGTAACTAAATATGTATTATCTGAGGCTCCCAGTAAAAACTGTATTATTTTATCACCAGTCAAAATGTTCATATAATTTTCTTTTGAACTCGCTGGAAGCGGGTTTTCTTTCGCTAATTTGGCTTCTAGTGTAGTCCAATCAATATCATTTCTACTTTCGGAACCGTCGGAACTCATTTAAATTTGTTTCTTATCATATTACATTCTGATAACAGAATCGAGACGAAAACTTTGTATTACAGCAATTTTTTTTCAACCTGCTTCAGATTGCTTCAAATGGTAAATGCGTGGCTATTTGTACCAAGATCGACGAAAGAGATCCAAATTCAAATTGCACCCCAGCCCTGTAATGAATTTGCAAACAACATTGAGGGCTCGTTTTTGTTCCAAATTCAAAAAACGCGCGGGCAATGAATTTTACATTTTCTGTATACTTGAGTACGATACTTCGCGTGCCCTTTATTCAAAAGTAATGTTTGTGTTTCCGCGCATGCTTGAGTAAACATATCTATTAAAGAGTCATGGTAGGTACTAGGTACGATAAACGTAAAGGACTTCCGGACTTTCCCACATTTCAATGCTTAGCTCCATATTAGCTATCCAACAATGGTATCTTTACGTACTTATACCAGAGCGGTATAGCGGGTATACCACAAAATTCCCGAAAATTGCGAAGGTTGATCAGGCCTTAAAACCAAAGGTATATATAAGAACATAGCAATGTATGAATCATTTGGACGGTATATGTTTCTTTTGCAGAATACATATCCAATCAATAGACTTTTCTTTACTACAAAAACACGAAATTTATAGGAGATTCCAACCAAATTCCGATTTATTGACATGTTGCAGAAAATCCTGTTAACCTATTTTGACAGTATAAAGACAATGACAGCGTGAAATCAAATACAATAGCTTGGTTTGTAGATTTTAACGCAACTTTGATTGCCTTGTATCCCCCTGAGTATGTTTAATTGACTGAGCGAAGCGAGGTCTTAGTAGCAATCAGGGGAAAGCTGCTTTATTTGTCTATTGTTAACTCCCAAAGGTAAAGGCCTGCAACTTTGTGTGTGTGTCTGTCGATCTGCCATGTAAAATGCGTTTTTATTTTATTTTGCGAAATGAATCATTCAAGAAGAAAATCTGATCAGCCTTTTCTAAAATGTCAAAGTCAAAGTCAAAATCATTTATTCAATTTAGGCGTCTATGACGCTCTTATGAAGGTCAATTACAAATTTTAGTATTGAAATATTCTACATTGTACTGCCACGTTCAGCAAATAAATTGTATAGAGCCACTGCGAGAAGAACGGGAAGTTCTCTGCCTAGGTTTTTTGATTCCCTTGCGGATGTCGAAAATTTGCGGCACAAACGGCTGTATATCAGAAAAAGGGTCTTGACAGACAGACAGACAACAAAGTGATTCTATAAGGGTTCCGTTTTTTCCTTTACAGGTACGGAACCATAAAAAATAAATAAAATATAGTGCTAGTAGACAAAGGCTGGTATATCAGTGAAAAACTAAAGAAACAAAATGACGTGATGCTATAGGTAATAATGATCACGATATTTAGTCATAAATTTAATGGAATCAAACATAACACAGTAGGCATCATAAATAAACGTGTTCTTGGAAATATTGTCTGGGTAAACTCAGAAGCTATAATTCTTTACCTATCATAGTTCAATAGTATGATCTCATCAAGGGAGCATAATATAAAGGCTGAGGCCTTTAAGTAATATACTAAGTATAAATTATTTGCAGTATAGATATGTGCTGTCACGATTTCTATGTCACACATGATACCGTAAAGAACATAAAGTATTAAAAAATAAACCAAATTATTTAGTTCGTATCACATTGATTACGAACGTTTAAAATAATGGTCCCGAGTTTCTTGTCCATTCTTCTCGCAGTAGCTCCATATTTTTTCTTTTTTGCTGAAATTGGCAATACCATTTAGAGTTTATCAATATTAAAATTTGTATGAGAATTTCATTAGAGCGTTGTAGACGCCTAAATTAAATAAATGATTTTTACTTTGACTTTAATACAAATAAGCTTTTGGGTAAATTTAAAATGAAATCATAGAACACAGGAAACTTAAAATACTTTTTGTATTTGGGGTTATTGGGAAAATGCTAACAAATTCTTAGGGTTGACTTCTGTTAGTCCTATACCATACAAATAATTAAAATAAAAAATATGAAATAATAAATTACAGGCACAAGGTGGGCCTCGTGGTTGATCCGTCACAGAAACATTAAAAAATCACCTAAAGATTCATCTAAAAATGTTTGTTTGGGCTAACAGAAGTCAACCCTAAGAGGTTGTTAGCATTTTTCCAATAACCCTGTATAGTGGGATATACTAAACGGAAAAGCTTGTTTTGACAGAAATGGGTTTATTTTCGACTATAAAACGTTATACTGAAATAAAAAACGCATTGCAAAGTATAGGGACATCGCCTATTTTCAAAATCTTTGTTATTATATATATGTTATTTATTATAAATGGCACAGTACGGAACCCTAAATATTAATTACACACGTTTTTAATCGCAATTTTGCATATTTTAATTTGAATGTATTAAGATACGAATAGGTACGTTTCGATAAGAAATAAGAACTTAAGACATTTTTTTCCAGATCTTTGATCGTCATCTGACGTCCATTTTTTAATATGTCAATGCCTCTATTTGTAAGTCCAAGAACTTAAGAATCAATGTAGTCATCATCAACATCACTATCTTCTGCTTCTTCCTTCCCATATACACACTCATTTGTGGTCGGTTTTTTTAAGTTGCCACTAACAATACAAAGGAAATACCAATTAAAAACATACTTTATTTGCCAAAAGGCAACTGCATCCATATGGAACTATCCTTATATTCTTATGCACGAAAATAAAAGATTACTATGGAATTTAAAGTTTACATATTAACACACACACACACACACCAAGTTCCGCATGCGATATTTATGTGATGTATTATTTTATTGTGACGCTAAACTTTAATCAAACCGTTTTGACCATAAATAAGGAAAACCACAAAGGACCTTCCTTTCAATTGTTACTGACGATTGAAATTTAATATTGAACCACTTATTTCGTAGTTTGACCCAATACACGTAGACGTAACTTAAATACACTTATAATAACAGAATAGCATGTTTTGTGGGGCGAATGACGAAGTACTAGATAATTTAAAGCTGTTTCTTCTAGCCGTCAGCAGAAACCACAAAGTGACCTAATATACCTTAACTTCCAAGTCTTCATTGATTGAGTCCTTGCAAAAAGTTATTTTGGAATATTGAGATCGTAGGCTAGGTTCTGATAGCTATTGGGGTTTCTTGCTACATAAACATTCGAATCCAGCTGCAGGCTTACTACACGAGGATAGGGCAATTTGCGATTGCCCGCCTACCTAGTTGCGATCTTGTGTCGGAGCAAGCTCGAGGCCCACCTGATGTTAAGTGGACTAACCTCTGCGTATAACAGATGCATTTCATCACAAGTCATGAATTGCACTGCGCCCGTCACATTGAGACGCAGTTGGTAAGTCTCATATGTCTGTAATTTATCTGGCTCTCAAGGACTGCTGTCGGAACACACCGTTAGGTGCTTGGCGACAGATTTTCTACTTGAGGGTGGTAGCTAGCCAGGCGGGCAATCGCAAAATGCCCTTCCACCATGCGGTGAAGCTCAAGCCGGCGGTGGGATTCGTACCTGCGGCGCGGCAGTCCATAGCTATTACCGCTCGGCCATCATTGCTTCTAGAAGAATCTGTCGCAAAGAACCTAACGATGTGTTTCGGCAGCTATATACTTGCGGACTCTTAATCCTTCCACACAAGGTATAATCATTGTTTGTTGCAGCATACACCAAAGTCAGTAGGTACAACTTTTGTGTATAATTTTCAAGCCGGGTTTACACAAACCTTGACTAGGTCATGGTGTCCGAACTGTAAGTAGGCTCTTACCCCATCAACTTGAAACAGGTAAATACATACTCAAACGAGCGACGGCATAGACAAAGTTACGAAATGTGGATGTTGCGCTTGTCATTAAACTAATGATGATACTTACCTGCATCCTCAAGTCTTTAAGACGTAAACACCTGCATTAGACACTGTCGATGCTTGTGAATTATGGTATGGCCGTTACGACCACGACCTCAACTTGGGTCAAGGAAATTTAGAAAGTATGCAGACAGTAACAATAAAACTGTTCGAAGCAGTGATGGCTCAGTGGCATTGGCTACGGACTACCGCGCAGGAGGTCTATGGTTCGAATCCCGCCGCGGGTTTGAGCTTCACCGCATGGTGCAAGCGCATTTTGCGAATGCCCGCCTGGCTAGTGACTACCCTCAAGTAGACAATCTGTCGCCTAGCACCTAATGGTGTGTTCCGGCAGCTGTCCTTGAGAGCCATTCTAAGCCTGTTAACACCTTCGACCACATCATCACTTACCATTAGGTGAGATTGTGGTCAAAAGCTTACCTATCAGATATATAAAAAAAAAAGTCATGATCGCAGCGGGCTGCTTAATCTAGTTGCTCAGATAGGCAAGCTAGGCAAACTACGAACGCTTCAAAATTAGATAAGGGTAGTAGGATGTTTATAGCTTCGTGGTTCAAACTGCCCGTCACTGAAATCCCTGGTTCGAATGCTATTTCAAGCTTGACCTCCACCAAATTGTAGAAAAGCATTTTTTGAATACACGCCACGCTAAGTTATTGTTCGAAAATCGTCTCTCACACGTTGGTTGCCCAAGTCTACAATTAGGTATTCTATACCAGTAAATGCTATAATACATATAAATAGCATTGCATGCGCTGCGTGAGTCTCGATGCAATACGTTGCAATTCAATGAGTACGTCGATCGTTTACGAAATACCATAGTTTACTCGATATGAAAGGACAACGCAGACGTACCGTCTCGTCCTCACGAATGTTCGCGATCTTGTCCCGAGTCGAGTCGTGGCGATAAGGCGGCGCGGCAGCGTGGATTAGAGTGGCTCGTTATACTCGTAGTATGGAGTTTCATAAAAATAATACTCAATGGCTTGCGGTGTAGCGATTTCAATACGGTGTCGCGTGGGTTTTTGTGCGCCAACCTTAAAGAAGGATACCGAAATACCTTTAGTATCGAGTGCATAAAAATGGGCCAAATTCTTATTTCAGAGTAAACTATATTGCCATATACCCATGTAAAATAAAATTCTTATAAATCTTCCTAACCATCTCCAATGTTTCCAATAGGTTAAGTTTTAAGGCCTAAACACTCAAAAAATATCAATTTTTTTATTGCTGATAGGTAGGTGCACATTCTCACCTGATGGTAAGTGGCGATGTGGTCGAATGATAACAAGATTAATCTCTGTGTGTCATCAATAATATTATAATCAATATATATCAATAATTTAGTGTGTTTACATAAAAAAAGTGTCCTACTGGGAGACACGGCGGCTCTGGTTGTGCATGTTTGGCCGAGGCCAAACTACTTTATCCTGTAAGTCCGGTTAAACCCTACCGGAACGTTTCCATTGAATACTGAATTCGCGTATGTGTAATATTCCTTTGTATATTAAATTTTCAGTCATTTGACAAGCTACCGTGTCCTTCAAAATACTACCGGCAACGTAGAAACAATGCAACTTTGCGACTGAACTTCAACACCAAACACCTATTCCGTTTTTGTGGCCATCTAATCTGACTGACAGTGTAATGCCGTATCTAGTTTGCCAAACTGTCTGTTTCTTCCAATCGAAAAATGCTCATAAGTAGCAAGAGTCACTAAAAAGAGTGAAACATTTATTTAATCAAATAATGGAACCGACTTCAACACTCAAATGTGTGAAATAACTCGTTGAAGTCGGTACCATGATAGTTCATAAGCAACTTTTATCACAATATTGTGCGCATGGTACCGACTTCGACAGGTTATTTCACACATTTGAGTTTTGAAGTCGGTTAAATTTTTTGGTAAAAATAAATTTTCACCCTTTTTAGTGACCCTTGCTACTTATGGGATCGATTGTCATTCACTGACAATGACTGTATCATCAAGATAGGAAAATACTTTTTAGTTATTGGAGTGTAACTCAAAATGGCTTTACCGATTTTGAAATTTAAATTGGACCACACGGCAAGCATCAGCTTTCAAATAAAAAATAATCATCAAAATCGGTTCACCCAGTCAAATGTTCTGAGCTAACAAACATTAAAAAAAAACAGACTAAGTCCCTCTTCCTTTTTTTTGAAATCGGTAAAAAACACGATGTAAGAAAATTTATACATATTAAGGTCTACACTTATACTCTAATCAAGTAAGTTAATGCCCAAAGGTAATCTTATCGTAAATAAAATATAAATCATTTATAAAGTCAAAAGAGACGTAAATTATCGTCGTTCAACGAAACTAAAAGGGCTCTTACAAGAACTCGCACATTATAAGGCTTCGTATGATGTCACCGTACACTCTTACTTATTCTATGACAGCGGGACGTGATGATTGCAGCTCATTACGGCTCTACATGCAGTCCGTAATTGAATATACAGTGCTTGGTAAAATATATGGGACTTGCTGTTTTTTTTAAGTTAATACATAGGTACTGTTTTTTTTAAAGTTTTGGTCCAAAGTTAATAGGTATTTTTCGTAATAACAACAAATACTTTTAAAATATTTTAAGAAAACATCAAATTAATATTTTAATAAAACACTTAAAAATATAAAAATATATCTAGTGACAATTCCGCTTAATTTTCCTGCTAAGCCGAGGTGACGTCACAAACGCCACGCAGCCAAACCGGAAGAATTTTCGACGCGTTTCGATTCTACACGAAGCATCCTCAGGAGGTCTTGACACTTCGAGCGCACGATCGAGAATAATAATAAATATGGATTTCCGCAAAGTAACGCCTGAATCTATTTATTATCTTAATACTTACTGTTTTTTTTAAGTTTTGGTCCTAAGTTAATATGTATTTTTCGCATTAGGGATACAACCGTCGTTATTAGTATGAGCTCTTTGTCAGTCAAACTACATTAAAAAAAAATCAATAGTTAAAATCATTTATTCAATATGGCGTCTACGACGCTCTTCTGAAGGTCAATTACAAATTTTAATTTTCTACTTTGTCTACTACTGCCACGTTCAGCAAAAAAAAATGTATCGTGCCACTGCGAGAAGAACGGGCAAGAAACTCGGGGCCATTCTTTTAAACGTCTTTTAACAATGTGTTACATACTAACTATATAATAAAGTTATTACAATATTTGAATAAATTACGTATGTTACAGGCGAGGCAGAGGCGGAATTGTCCAGGATTTTTTGTCGTTTAAGTGTGTCGCAAAGCAGGAATATATAGTACTTATCTGACATCTTGCCCAACATTCAGATTCATAAATCACAACAGGTCTTTTAAGTCCCTATGATTCATGGGCATTTGTGGGTCAAATTTTGGTGATGGCATACACATTGTTACTTATTCTGTGACGGCGGGACGTGAAGATTGCACCTCATTAGGTTTCTTACATGCAGGTTGTAATTGATATGGGACTTGCTGTGTTTTTGGTTAGATTTTGTCCAAACTGTTAAGCAATATACTACTTACAAGACCATTCCGTCGCCTTTAATATTGTTCACCAACAAGAGTTGAAGTCATCATTAAATCATCCAGGTAGGCAAATACATTTTTCAGTTAATTGACTATAACTTAAACAGACTCAACCAATTTTGATGAAATTTATGTCGGATCTAATTGGAGGTATAAGTACTTTACTTAACAAAAAAGGAATCATTAAATTGAAAACATAAGCAGTGATGGCTCAGTGAAGCTGTGGACTGCCGCGCAGCAGCTCCATGGTCCGAATCCCGCCGCGGGCTTGAGCTTTACCGTATGGTGGAAAGGCATTTTGCGAATGCCCGCCTGGATAGCGACCATCCTCAAGTAGAAAATCTGTCGCCAAGCACCTAACTGTGTGTTCCGGCAGCTGCCCTTGAGAGCTAGTGAAATTACAGGCACATGAGACTTAACAATTATTTCTCAAAGTGACGGGCGCAGTGCATTTCGTCACTAGTGATGAAATGCATCTGTTATAGGCAGAGGTTAGTCCGCTTAACATCAGGTGGGCCTCGAGCTTGTCCCGTCACAATAACATAAAAACATAGTCGACTTGAAAACCTTCACCTTTTTTGAAATCAATTAAAAGGTATGTTGTAGTATTTTTTGGCAATTGGTTGTACTGTAGGTTCATAAATAGTTTTTATTTAGGTACATTTTTTACGTACCTACTTAAATTCACTTAAGTTGAAGAATAATAATGCACAATTATTCGGTGACGCCATTCGCCACTGATGAGCAGTATTTGCGGTTTTTGCCGCATGCAATCACAAGGCACGTCTTGTGGCATATTTGTACAAAAATATTTTCTTTGCACTCTTGGACAAAACCAAACCAATAATTTTATGCCGTGGGTAATGTGATTTTTACTTACTTGTATAAAGTTATCATCACATTTAAACAATTGTTGAACCGATTTAACTTACTTTAATCAGTCGATTTAACAAAAGAAGAAATGGTAGACACATAGATGGGAGGATGACATAAAAAGAGTAGCGGGAATATCTTGGAAAAGGGAGGCGCTAGATCGTATATCAAGAAAGCTCTAGAGGAGGCCTATGCTGGAAAGCAAGACAATGTTCAATATTAGGGCTTAGATAGGTGTCAAGACACCCTATTGAAATTAACAGATTCTTACATTTTATAGTTATATAAAGTTATATAATAATTTATATAATAATAAATTATGCGAGATTGTAAATAAAGGCTATTAATATTATTATTATTATTCACTTTATTTATTATCCAACATAATTTTAATTTTTGTACAACATTATTACAAAAATAAATATTATAAAAAACTTAAAACTAGGGTGACGCTGGTAGCAGGGCAGAGCCCAAGCTACCGGTGGTTAGGGCTGCAGAGAAAGGAATCTCCGGACAATGCGTGTTGTGTCCAGTATCACTGCCTTCTGCATCAGACCCTTGATCCAACCGTCTAGCGAGAGCCTCTTGAGGTGTATTATTTCTTTTTTATTTATTATTATTATTATATTATGAATCAGCCGATTAACTACTTAAATCTCGACCGGTTTCGCAACTTTCGTAAATATTTATACATCTTTCTTAAGTTTTAAACAAATGTACCTTAATTTTCTAACTCTTAACCCACAGGTGTGGGGTAAGTATAGTTGATTTCCTCTGAAAACCTGGAGGACTAAAGAAAAATGCAAACCACGTTTTACTTGATGTTTTTGGTCACATGTATTTATTTACCATAATCCCCGCGCTTGGCAGGCGGCTTGGAGTTCGCAGTGTAACAAGTCAGTTCTTCTGAAGACGCTGCTGCCCAGCTTCTGGTGATTGTAATATGATGCGAATCTGTTGCCAAATACCGGGTGCAGTTCCAAAATCCGATAATACTGCTACCGAACATTAATTCTTTAGAAAATCCCAATATCCAATTCCAATATCTATTTCTAGGTTAAGCCTGTTAACACTTTCGACCACATCATCACTTAATTAAGCCTTTGACGACAATCTCACCTGATGGTAAGTGATGATGTGGTCGAACGTGTTAAGGCTTAACCTAGAATTACTGGCTCTCAAGGATAGCTGCCGGATCGCACCGTTAAGTGATTGGCGACAGATTTTCTACTTGAGGGTGATAACGAGACAGGCGAGCATTCGCAAAATGCCCTTCCACCATGCGGTGAACCTCAAGCCTGCGGCGGAATTCGAATCATGGACCTGATGCGCGGCAGCCCGTAGCCAATGCCACTGAGCCATCACTGCTACATATGGTCCATTTATCAATGAAATTCTATCGTTCTCGTTATCTACGATGACAAAAGATTTTAATAATGTAGCAGCTGTTGAGCCCTTAAGTATTGGAGCTATGAAATTGATAATAACGACACGGAACTTGAATAAGGTTCGTTATCTTAATTTAGCTCAATTGATAACTTAAGGTCTGTGCAAGTTTTCGAGTTTAATTTTAGCGCATATGTACTAGTATATAAAATTTTGTAAATGAAGTTTTTCTACTAGGAGATCTATAGTATATAACTCCTATTAACTTCTGCTTTCCTGGTACTTTTAGTTTAATAAATAAATCATACAACAACCACAATTTTAGCTTTGTATTTTGAAAATATAGTTTTCCTAAAAAGAGAGCTGTTATATATATATATAATATACTGCTATCCTTGTAGTTTCAGAATTTGTACATTGGTATTTATGCCATTGTGTGCTGTGGCGTGAAGTATACTTAAAATAAATATCTTCCTTTTGTTTTAACTTACTTAAACACGTAAACTTTTATTAAATCAGGGCCATAAAACAATACTGTACTGTACTGTAACAGCCGAATCGTCCACTGCTGAATAAAGCCTCCCCCATTAAGGGGGTATTTGCCATAATCCCCACGCTTGGCAGGCGGCTTGGGGATCGCAGTATAAGATGGCAGGTCTTTGGAAGGTGCTGCTGTCCACCTTCCAGTATTTTTCCCTTAGTCGCCTCTTACGACACCCACGGGATGATATGGGGAGGTGCAATTCTAACCCGGTACCCCACGGGGATATACCCCATAAAACAATGCGTGGGATCAAACCGGAACGGAAAATAAGGACGGGATCTAATTTTATAAATAAATAGTGTGGGATCCGTTTTGGGATCAGACCGGAATACACCCCAATATATTACCGCCATGCAACAATCTTACATATTACTTGCTAAATTGAAATTTTGTACACTTGAATTTACGTATGTAGGTACGAGTATCTGCCTAAAGAATAATTTTAACTCTAGATTAGTATAATGACTTCATAAAATTGCATTTCGCTATCTAAAACCCGTTATTTGCCTTAATATCAAAATTATCGTCGAACTCGGCAACATCTATCGAACCGTTGATCGTTCCTTCAATAATTTATTGCGGGGCTTAATATTTTGATTACACAGTCTTCGTTTTGTTTACCGATATAACGTAAACAGTCTTAAATTCGACTTTATGGTATCGGAATAAGGGTGATCGATATGAATAATTTGTTTACCAAATTGTCGATAAAGTTCGGCTCGGTGTTTAATTTCGACGATTAATTTTAATATAGACTGTAACGATGCCTGAAATATATTGCGATTTAAATCCACTGAGTTGAATCAAATGACTCGGGGAATGGGAAATACTGACTAACAACGGGTATTCAGTACTTAAACACAAGTACTGTACTGTAATAGCCTGATTGTCCACTGCTGAACACAGTCTCCCTCGTTTTGGGAGGGTTTGTCTAAATCCCCACGCTTGGCAGGCGTCTTTTGGATTCGCAGTGTGAGATATCAGTTACTCAGAAAGCGCTGCTGCCCATCTTCTGGTGTGTGTTACACTTAGTCGCCTCTTACGACACCCACGGGTATATATATGGGTGGGGTGCCATTCTAGCCCGGCACCCCACGGGTAAGTACAAACACAAGTACATTGTAAGTATTTTTATGACCGTGGTCACGGGAATGCGGTTTACTCGTGACCACGGTACCACTTAGTCTATAGTAGACATAATAAGCACGAGGACCACCTGATGTTAAAAGTATCTTGTGCCTGTCATTTAATAATTTAACATTTTTTATCATTTCAAAGAGAGCACGGCGCGGTCCAGTGTTGCCAAGGCGGGCGTTCTTAGCTCGGAGTAGGCATTGTCTTTTACTACAGATACGTACTCCGGACAGCCACTGAGAATCTCTTAGTCATAAAACCCCAGTAACTGTCAAAGCCAGGGTTCGATCTTAGTACCTCCATATTCCAAATCATCGCTTACGCCACACCACCAAAGAGGCAGTGTATTTTTTAACATAAAGTGATGGGTTTCGATCCTAAACTGGATTCTAAAAAGACGGGATATGTTCAAATCGTAAAGAGTGCAACGGAAACCAATGAATATGTATATGCATCCGTCTGCAAATCTCCGCATAATTAAAACCACTGTGCGCTTTGTTAAACGAGTGTAGGTATATACTCGTAAATTAGTTGGTCTGCTTTGTTTACTTTGAAAATAACAACTATTCGCTTGCCTGTTGAATTGGATTTGCATACTACCAGTCAATTACTTCCATTTGCTAATGAATAGATTCAGGCGTTACTTTGCGGAAATCCATATATAAAAATAACAAATATTTTAAGAAAACATCAAATTAATATTTTAATAAAACACTTAAAAAATATAACAAATATAAAAATATAACCGAACTTGAGTAGAGTCAAGACCTCCTGAGGATGCTTCGTGTAGAAGCGAAACGCGTCGATGGTTCTCCCGGTTTGGGTGCGTGGCGTTTGTGACGTCGCGTTGGCTTAACAGGAAAATTAGGCGGAATTGTCACTGGATATATTTTTATATTTTTTTAGTGTTTTATTACAATATTAATTTGATGTTTTCTTAAAATATTTTAAAAATATTTGTTATTATTACTTCCATTTGCATTTTAAATTCACTTTTTATTGCTTAAAAGCTTATGATCATCATAGAAAACTGTTGCACATAAATGTAATGCCGCATCTTTTTTTTATGTTATTGTGACGGAACAAGCACGAAGCCCACCTGATGTTAACTGCCTGTAACAGATGCTCTGCGCCCGTTAGCCTGAAACATACAGTTGTTGAGTCTTATGTGCCTGTAATTTTACTAGCTGTCTAGGACTGCTGCCGGAACACACTTTAGTTGCTTGAAGACAGATTTTCTAGTTGACATTTGTAGCTAGCCAGGCGAGCATTCGCAAAGTGCTCTTCCACCATGCGGTGAAGCTCAAGCCGGCGGCGGTGGGGATCGAACCATGCACCTGGGGACCTTGCTCCAACAATCTATGAAGTGTCTGAAGCTCCTCACACGTAATATTTATTTGTATTTACGTTCTATATTTGGATAAAAAGCACACAATTTCTTATTTTGGATCAAAATCTATTCAGCAGTTTTTGCTTTATTGATTACCTAACCTACATATGAATATGCATTCTTTACCCACTTTCACAGTGAAAGTGAGAAAGGATAAGTCTTTTATCAGGTTGTAGTCCTCATAAGCTCAAGAGCTTGTCTATGTGGCTACTAAAGTAGTGACAGATAGTAATAGCGCATTGAAGGACACCGTGAATGAAATTATTTTAACGAGTTTCTAGTAGTGATAAGCGCGGTGTAGCGTAACGAAGAATTCTACAAGGTGTCCCAAGAAATAGTGATATACTGAAGCTGGAAGGTAGAGGACCTAGAGGGCTAATCACCTCCATGTATGTTCCGCGATTTTTCGTATTTTCGGAGTTATGACTTTTTTCTTTTACCTATCGCCGAGTACGATGAGATTTTTATTTATGGTGACGTGAATTATTGCGGTAGATGCTTGATTTTTTTTTGTGTGCTAAGCTGATAGATAGGCCAATTCAGTATAGTAAAATTTACTATCATTAGATCTATGAAAAGAATAAAAAAAAAATGCCAAGATGGATAAAATTACCCTGTATGTTCACAACTACAAGATAACTTAAAAAAATAAAATCTCAGAAAAAAAAATACTGTTTGGCTTTTAAACACTTGCTCTATCTATCAGGTAGCTACCCTGAAATTTTCATTTTATTATTCATAAGGCTTTAATCAAACAATTGAAATCTAAATGTGGTAAGTACAAAATTTTAATTGATGATTTTTTTTTACATGATGATTAATGCAAGCAAAGTAAAACCAATTACCAGGTGTTCAATTACCATAAAATTTCAAAATGGCCCCGCTGTTGCTAAATGCAAGTGCGACATCGCCGGAAAAAGTTGTCTTTTAAACGTCTGAATGCGCTGCTATTATTTTTAATAGTTTCTTCTGCTACTCTCATTTTCCGGGTTAACTCGTCCAAATTGCGGCATTCTCTCGAGTAGACGAGGTCTTTGTAGAATCCCCATACAAAAATATCAATGGGGTTTAGGTCGGGGGACTGCGGAGGTCAGGCTATAAGGCAGGCGTCACCCCGGCCGCAACGACCAATCCATCTCTCAGGGTACCTGCTAATACGTCAATGATTACAATAAACAATATAACATAAACTATTTTACATAAGTAGTTAAAAGTATGTCATTAGATGTGAGAACGTAATTAACGTTTCATACTCAATTGGGATTTTGTTATATATTTTAATCGCCACACAATATGAAGTGTTTTTATATAATTTTAAACTAGATATATAACGCGGGTCCTGCCGGTTCCTAATAAGTTAATATGGATAAAACTCGCGATAGTTTACAAAGTGAAGTAGATATAGGCTTTATACCAAGTTTTTCCGATAGCGAGTTGGTCGGTGTACATCACCCTTTACATTGAAAAGATATGGGGTTTGTTTCTGACAGGCATTCAATGCGCGCTGTCTGTGAACGTTCGTGATTGGATCGTAAAATTTAAATTATTATTTTGATTATAACTAAAAATAAGACAAATACTTCGTATTAAAACAATTAAACGTAAAAATTATTGTTGGCCGATTAAAAGATTTAGTCACAAATAACAGGAGTTAATGGAACAGAGGTGGTAAAATGTTATTGGAATGCTTGCATTTTTTTTTCGGCAACACTGGACCGCGCTCCCTTTGAATAGAGTTTTGAATATTTACATCGACAAGAGACTTTCAACATCAGGTGGTCCTCGTGCTTATTCCGTCATATACACATAAACAAACACAATTTTTTTTTGTTAAAAAAAATTATTCAAAAAATTAAAAAAACGTCTCCAAATGTTTGTTAGGACTAGCAGAAGTCAACCATAAGAGGTTGTTAGCATTTTACCAATAAACCTGTATATATTCAAGCGCTCGTACACTGAAAAAAATCCTGGTCAATAAAGTTAAAATCTAGCTTGATTAAAAAAATAATTATCATATCGAACAAAAAAGTATTTGAAAGAATAAATTGCCTATTGTTTGTATAATAAAGCTAACATTATTAAACACCATAATAAAGTAACAATTTTCAATAGTAACAAAATACTTTATTGAATTTTAATACATTGTAACTCCGATCATTCCCTTCTTTTATTGAATAAAGATACTTGATTTAAGGTTCTGTTTAAAATGACACTTAACTGCTTACATTAAGTCGTTTTACCAATACGTACATGGAAAATGTATATATGTAAAGAATAAGTATTAAATGTTATCATTTATCTTTAATTCAAATAATAAAATAGTTATTAGATTCCATGAATGCCGTTATTTACAATAATTAACAGCATATTACATTTGGAAAAGGTCTTTGTAATATAATAATAACAAAGCACTTGTATGGATGAATAAAGATATGCGATTGGATCAATTAAGTAAAATTGTAACCGTCATTACTGTCAATTGTCATTTTCGGGTAGTGGGGATGAAACTTCCCCGTAGTGTTGCCAGTTAATAACACTTTACAGTATTTGAAATGTAATTAGAATGGTTTTTTGTTGGTTGTTTTTACAATTTTAAATCAATAAGTATTTGTGTTCTCCTTTCTTTTAATATTAAATGTGAAATTTCTAAACATGTTTCCAAGTCACCCCGGGACCACGATCACTGCAAAGTGTTTGAAACGTCGGTACCAAAAATAATGATAAATATACGCGATTTAAACCGTTTAAAGTTGTTTAATTACTATGATTCCATGCATTATCATACGCTAAGCAAATATCAAAATATACTCGTACAATTTTTTTAGAGTCAGGGAATTAAATCTCTTTTTTTCAATTAAACGGACCGTAAGAAATGCTGTTTTTTTTTCAAACTAATATTTTAAAAGCACTTGTTTTGGTCTTGAGTTCTTCAGTTGACTCGATGATAATATCGTCCTCTATGGGGGTTAAAAATAATGATGCAAAACACAAAATTTGCATTAATCCACCACATTTGTGGCCAAGGAAGGTTAAGATGCAAGGTGCTCATAACTGAGAGACAGGTACGATTCCCTTTTGCATGATGAACGAACATTACCATTTGGCTTGGGAAGTTAAAAATGTTTGCAAAATTATTTTTTATGTTGGATCAATTTTGTTTTACAACAATTTTACAACAAGCGATGAGGTTAAATTAAACAGGCATTCTGTTACCATTGTTGGTACCAACCCGAGTTTAAATATTATGAGTATAGAATAAATGGCAAGACATATAGGAAAATTTTATCAACGTACTTCAAAAACGTAATTTTGTTGAAATTGTTTTTAATCTATACTTTTGAATTAAACCGATAAAAGATATCTAATATTATATTTTATTTGTATTATCAGCGAAGCTTTTTTTTCATTATTTAATCATTATTTAATGAAAAAAAAGCTTAGAATGGAAACATTTAAAACACGAGCACGATTCGAACTCATGAGCAATCCGTCTGTTGGTTCTCAGATTGGTAATACATGTCGGCCATAAGTCTGAATCCTACTTGTGAATCTATTTTTCTTACATTGTTTTTTTTTTTATCTAAGACAATTAAATATTTAGCCATATAATTAAGTTGACCTATTGAAATATCGTTTACGAAATTTCTTTCAAAATAATCATTTACTATTTTAATCATGTTACATTTTTTATACTCACATTTACCATTTGCGTAGAGCACAATGGCAACATTCAGAGCCACGCGAATCATTAAACGACAACAAGTTCAGACTTGTTTATCTGCTGATAGTTGGCGCTGCTTTGAGTAGCTATTTTACTGAATTTAGTTGAATTAATATTTTTGTGATTGAATTTGTTCTGTGGTAAAAGTCGACAATATAAATTCGTATATTAAGCAGTGAATACTCCAGTGGGAATAATGGATGTTGTGAATACGCGACGTAAAGTGTAACAATGGCTGCTTCTTGTCAAGCGTGACTTCGTTAGCTGAGTTCATATTTGAAAGTAAGTACTTACATACCCTATTAACTAAACATGTGTTGGAAAGTGTGGCAGTTGTATATTGCATGTTCCAGGAAAAGTACTAATGAACCTGTAGCTAAATATTTGATTGAAGTTGAATAATTTCCTTATAATTTGATGTATATATCCTGATAAAAACTTAACACGTTAATAACCCCTGTTGGCGACCAACAGTTATTTTTTACCGACTAAATGAAAAAACGGAGTCCTAATATTGAGATTTCACTGTTTGTCTGTCCGTCAGAGTATGTCATGAGTTTCTAGCTCCTAATGTCTTATTGTATCTGATCTAGCCAAACAGTGGTGTTACCTATGATATATATGTATATAAGATAATTGTTGGCCATCGGATCTCAGAAATTGTGCAGTGTACAAAAATGCTTTAGTGCCACTTGCAGATACTGGTAAAAAGTTGGAGAATATAAACTTTCTTTTCTATTTTAGGTCTTTCCAGTTCAAATGAAATTGAGAACAAAATAGCGGAATAAATTCGGCAGAACAAACACGGTATTATGGCAGTCTATTAGAACATCAAGTTTATGTACTTCATCAGAAGACCCAAAATAGACAGTATAATCTTTGAAGATAACGTAAGTACTTTTTATTCATAAATTACACATAAGTACCTACACTTTGTCGCACCTGTAGGTGGAAATTAAAAAAAAACCATTTAAACCAATAATCTTTTACTACTAGCGCCAAAAATTTTAAATACGCAAAAGGACCTCTTTAGATCATCTAATCCATCATAATATAATCATTTTTAAAGTTACAAATCGCAGCGTATGTAATGGTTATAAGTGTTTATACTTTAATGAAACCATACCACCCATGGTAAATGTATACTTTTATATACAAATATTGATTAAAAATATTCTACGGATAATGACATATTTTTTTTGTTTTAGCTTTTATATATGCGATGGTAAAATTATCTGTTATTATTGTTTGTTGCAGAATCCACAGCCCAGCGCTGACCCTGACACCCGCACCAACTAGATAGTACAGTTAAGGTTGATTTTTCCTGGTTGATGCTTAAGTTGATTTTATCAGCTTACACTAAACGTTACGCGTGTGACTCCCGCTCATTAAAATATTTGTTACATATGCATATTGTTCGTAATTGATCTCCCTTATAAATAAATATATTGTAACATTTTATTACCTTCGTTTTATTTCTGTATGCTCTATTGTTTATTCCGAGTTATAAAATATATATATTGTTCTGTATTTCATACATCTCATATCATATCTCTTATCTCATTCATATCTGTAACAGCCAGTTCGTCATATTAGTGGAGGAATATGGTGTAATTCCCACAGGAAAATATGGGACTAAGGGGGTGCAGTTCTAACCCATTTTAAACACGTTCTTTGTCAAATATTATAATAATACTTTTTCATTTTAAACAGGCCCGTTTAACAGCTGAAAAATAGTCACTTATAAATACATTAATTGACTTCTAAGACATAAACCATTAACTTTTTTAATGCAAAAACGTGCTTGTTATAATGGAATAATGATCTTTATTTCAATATTCAAACATTATCATTAAATGAAATACTCACATTTTCATATTCAATATATAAATGTTCGAATGCAATTACAAACATTATTAATTATATTAAGTTAGTTGTATGAATGAATCAAGCACTTAGTTAAAAACATAATTTACTTTATAAACTCAATCACGTCACTTTTTATATTCCATAAAGTACATTTTCTGTAAAATAATCGGGTTTATTACATTATTCGTGCAATTTCATAGAAAATAATATGCGGTTTTTTAAATTTATTAAACATTTGTTCAACGCAATAAAAACACATAATAAAATCAATCAAGTAAGTTATATAAATTAATTATGTGCTTAATTAGCGGAATATTATGACTTGTATTACTTTAACAAGTGACATTATTATAACTCGCAAAGTACTTTATTAACCTTACTAAGCTCTTTATAATATAATTAAAGCAACAGTTTATGGTGACAATAAGAAGCCTTGATATAGATTATAACTACTTGTTTGGTGTATAAAGGCGCACTTGTTTTATTTTTTAATAAAACCATCGTTATTCATAGAATCATGTTACTTTATATGCTCGTATATTAACAAGTTGCTTGACAATCTTTAACAAAATTTTGATAACTGCCATCAAGTTTTTTTCTCAGTGTAGCGTAGCGTAGCGTAGTTTGCTTAGCCATTCTTAACCTATCAGATAAGTTAAACAATGTCTGCTGCGGTCATGGGTTGGATGGGTGACCGCTACTGACATTACTACTGATTACTACTGACCGCTACTAACTCACGCTTCCGTGCTTCGGAGGGCACGTTAAACCGTCGGTCCCGGTTGTTGTCTTATGTTATGCATTTTGCGAAGCCCACCTGGATAGCTGCCACCCTCGAGTAGAAAATTTGTCGCAAAGCACCTACCGTGTATTCCGACAGCTATACTTGAGAGCCAGTAACTCTAGCCTGAACCACTCGTCGACCACGCATCACTTACCATCAGGTGAGTTAGCGGTCAAAGGCTAGCCTAGCGCGATTTAGACATTAATATGTCACATACTAAAGTCTCAAACTATTTATTTTTATTTTAAGCCAAGCACCTAACGGTGTGTTCCGGCAGCTGTCCTTGAGAGCCAGTAAAATTACAGGCACATGAGACTTAACAACTATGTCTCAAAGTGACGGGCGCAGTGCAATGCATGACTTGTGATGAAATGCATATGTTATAAGCAGAGGTACCCTTAACATCAAGTGGACCTCGAGCTTGCTCCGTCACAATAACATAAAAAAACACTCGCCGTTACAACGGTTGTTTGCTCCCTTGGTAAACAATCTACTATTTTTGAGTAAAAAAACAGGATGAAAATACGGATCTGTCGTTTGGAAACTATAATGCCAATGCACACGCACACACAAACATAGGCTTCGAAATTATAAAATATCATCCATATTTATTCGGCAAAGGTTCTAAAACAAGTCTGATACAAGAATCTAATACACGATCTGTCAGTTATCAATTTTATTTATATTTTCCTGAAAGTATAGCCGGGATAATACTGCACCATAAATTCTGGACATACCTATAAGTTTTTATCCTTTTCCATTTTGCGGACTCGTATCTCTGTTGCCTGACAACTTATTAATGTAAGTGCCAAGGCAGGTGGAAAACAAATAGTTGATACTTTGCAAGCTTTTTATTAAACAGTTCGAAGAAACCATTATCTGATCGCGGTAAAAATACATCGATTATATTTTAATCGCAGCGTGTTGATCGACAAGCGCATAATCGATCTTACACCGAAATTCATCGTGAACGTATTTTAAAAACTTATTTCTTTGATTTAACTTTTATATTGTAATTGCAAAATATCTATAAAATAAGTTTGTTCGATTCGATGATAATTACTTTGACCAGACAAATTACAGTCGCCATTTTGTTTCTCTCTTCGTTTCCATTGTGTTATCAATCATATAAGCTTCGTAGGAAGACTTTATTTTGATTAAATTATAAGAATTTGAAAGTTACTAATAATGAGCGAACTTTTCTTTTATAGTTTGGACAGATTATGATGAATTAATAAACCAAAATATCCTGTAAAAATCCAGAATCACCTTTGAAATTTCTGCCGGATAGGTTTTGGTAACATATAGTATAGGACGAGCTAGAATTAACAAGTACTACTCATATCATTTCAGACGCCAAAAAATAGTTCATTGAATCGTAAAATTCGTTTGAGTCGTTTCTCTTCGGTGATTTTGTTTGACCCATAAAAGGGCTAATAGGTTGTGTTCCCACGAATTTTAATTTGAATACTGTTGGTCCTATTGTTGGGAGGTTGGGTGTGTTCATTCGGCCAGTCGGGACGTAATAAATTCCGGACGAATGATCACCACGTACTTACTTGTAAGAGCTGTTTCACATTTGCCGCTGGTATTATTAAAGTAAATAATGTAGCTGGCGGTATATTACTAGAATGAATTATATTTACGTTGACGTCGTATTACTAAAGCGAATAACGTTTACGGTGATTTCGTATTACTAGAATGAAATACGTTTACGGTGACGTCATATTACATGAATGAATTTCGTTTACGAAGGCGATACCTACATTACTAGAATGAAATACGTTTCTCGAAATAAGTATTTAGAATGCGCCCATAACGACTAGAGCAGCTTCAACAACTGATATAGAGTAATTACATCCAGCCAGTGACTTTTTTTACATACATATTTGTTGGATGTTTTATTATTGCAAGGAACATACACATTGTGTGGTAGTTAGATTATATTTCACACAATTGAAACAATATTTTCAATAATACCATACATCCTTTGCGTTAATAAAACCAACTAAAATAAACAGTAATGGTAACTTGCATTTACATATCAAACGCTTCTGTGTCGCCAGTACACATTTTAGACGACTCACTATGCATTTAACACTCTACTGCAGGCGAACAACTGACTTAACAAACTTTACAAAGCGGAACAGTCCCCCTCTACTGTCTACTAGCGAGTCAATTGACTGTGCTTATAATAACATAAATTGAAGAACTTTTATAAATATTACATACAAATATATACATTATGCATTTAATTATTCTATATTATAATTATTATTATTGTTATTAACTCTTTCTTTGTGGGATACAGGAACATAATTCAATATTCTCCGCACTTTTCACCGTTTAGGAAATAAATATTATTTTCACTTTTCATGCTAGTAAAGTGACTATAACGATGACTACCACTAGATTTACTACAACTACTGCTATTCTTAGTATTACAACTACTTCCGAAGATAAACTACTAGGTAGTAAATTTCGGAGACGTTTTGGAGCGCATGCTGGCCAAAAGTTTTCTTGACGTATATACGTGGCAGCTACACACAACCTTCTAAGTTGATAATATTATGCTTGTTTCAATAATTATCAATAAGTATAACTATGAGTCAGCAACAGCAATTTCAATGTATATGTTTTTACGTATTAAGGTTTGCTGTTATGGGTAATAATAATAACAAAGGAGTAATAATTATGTTCAGGTACAGCTGTCGTTAACATAAAAATATTCTTTATGCATGAAATTGCAACAATATTCTGAGAACAACAGTGCATGCGCGGACGCGGTCGGGAGCGTACGTACTCCATGATGAAGCAACTCTGAAATTCGCGAAACCGGTCGAGATCGAGCTACTCGACTGATTTAATGTAAGTGAAATCGGATTCAAAATTGTTTAAATATGTACTTACGAAAGTTTTAATAAAATATTCTGAGATGTAATTTACTAACAAAGCTATGCTTAAAATAAATGCTTACTAATAATAAGCACACGTTTGATTCAATAAACATTCGGACAGATTTATTTTGATAATTTTATAACTAATCATTGCAATGCTTAATTATTTATTTGACATCGACAGTATCACAATATGAAGAGCTTTTTATCCTTAACCTTTTGATTATTATTCATACACACTTTTGTAACTACAAATGATTGCCCATAATTAATACGCCCAGTGTGAAACAATCTTTAAACCCCCTCATTTGTAACCGATTGATCGGATCGATATCGATCGAATCGAGACGTGTATCGATTGTTCACCAAATTTATAACGACGCCGTTACCTACTAATGTAGGTACAATATTTTTTCTTGCATTAAACGATTGTATTGTACGAGTGGGTGATAAATCGATGACGGTTTTAAAAATATTTGGATCGTATTTACGAGTATCGATTTGTGTTTATTGTTTTGGTGTGGGTAATCTTAGGTACTGCTAAGCGGCCTTTGTAATCTTTTAAATCTCACTCACAACTTTTTTTTATTATTGTAGAGAACAAGCTCGAGGCTCACCTGATGTTAAGGGGTATCCTCTGCCTATAACAGATGCGCCCGTCACCCTGAGACATACAGTTGTTAAGTCTCATCATGTGCCTGTAAATTTACTGGCTCTCAATGACTGCTGCCGGAACACACTGTTAGGACTTCTCTTTTCTCTTGGCGACAGATTTTCTACTTGAGGTTGGTAGCTAGCCAGGCGGGCAAGGGCAAATACCCTTCCACCATGCATTGACAATAAAGCCGGCAGCGGAGGCAGGGATCGAACCATGGACCTGCGGCACCGCAGTCCATAGCTATAACTGCTCGGCTATTATTGCTTCAAAAATGTAGCAGTTTTTTTATCTTGGTGTCACAAAAGGCAATTTATATTCTATTGTATCTGTTGTTATCCAATAACTATTGGTTTCCAACCGAGTTTCACGAATTATCAAAAAATACATTTCTTGCGTGAGAGCTTATTAATATTTTTAGATTGTTTATTTGTTTTAATTTCAACTCGTGTATGTGGACCATTAATGATCCACCTTTACTGTTAGTATTATTTAAGACCCAGGTAAATTTCTTACATTAAATTTTAATAATTTTTATGCACTTGTGTTTAAAAAGCAGGTATATATTTATGCTCTACAGCATAAAAAGCCGTTTTAGTTCGAGCACACCGGGCATAAACAAGTACTTTACGTGTATAAGAAGTAAAATATTTTTTTCAATAAGCATTTCCATATCCTAAGCGAACACATTGAACATTTATTACTTTAAAAGATAACTTCCAGCAAAACTTGAACTTGAACTCAGGGTATCGTTGTCACGCTGATAGTTATCTTTTTTCATCCTTCAAAAAGACTAAAATAGAAAAAATCAAAGCTATTGATTGAAATCGACCCCACCACCAATTAGCAGCACATTCATCTAATCCGGCCTCTCCATTAGTGACGTTAAGCGCGGCTCATCCCTATAATTATTGCTACTCGATAGAAGAATGTACTATTTTTTTACCGATAGGGCTGAGCTTTGTCTATTTATAATGCTGGTAAGTGGCGATGTGGCCATATATGTAATATGATTAGCAGAATAGAAAGTAAAATGGCTCTAAAGAACAGCTGCCGGAGCAAACTTTTAGGTCCTTGGCGACAATTTAAACTTGAACATTAAAAGTTTCTTTAGAGCGTTCATTTGAAATAAAGTAAATGGGCATATCAAAATTACTTTCCTGAAAATGGCTATATCGATTCTGTAACAATTATTATTGTTCTGACTTAGAAGCGTTCGTAGCGGAGCTTTCCAAGCGGTTCTTAATAGTTCAACTGAGTTAAGGAAAGTTCTTTGCGGTCACTCCTTGGATACCCATCCACCTACTTCATCAGACCTTTATTGGTATTTACAACTGAGCGCTTCCGTGCTTAGGTATAGGCACGTAAGCCATCGATACCTTTTGTTGTTTTAGGGTGGTAGCAGTTAGGATATGTCAGAGGCGGTCTGAAAATTCTGACACCTAGGGTTGGCCACGTAAACATTTGACTAGGTCCGCGTGGTAAATTTTGTCCCATATTTATATTAACTCTGAGAAAGCGCAAGTGCATAAAAAAATATTATTCTTTGAATTAAACGAAATTTCTACCTGAATGGGTGTCTAGCCAGAAGATCATTTGCAAAATGCGTTAGATGGACCCACCGCGCGACAGTGCATAAAAGCTACAGCCACTGTGCTCTCATTGCTTCAAAGCTTGGATGAAAAATCCATAATATAATTGAATGGTGTCTGATCAAGATACTAACTTAGATTAATACAACTCCAGAGAACGGAAAAAAAACTAAGACGGGGATAAAATAAAAGGTTAAGCTTTTCTTTTACATGTTTTTCTATGTGTTTCATAAATATATTCCAATGTTACATACTTACTCTAACAACACCATTTATGCACAACAGGTTATGAGTTGGATGCATTTTTCCATTACTTTGCATTACATTGACGTGTATATTCGGGCCACTTCACGGAATGAATATAGATAAGGGACGAGCGGTGTTGACATGTTGACGATTCACGTCTATCGACCGTGTAATCCTCGTATTGTGCCGCTAATTGTCCATCGATTTGTGAACCGAACTATGACCCGGCCTCTGCGGCCGTTTCGTCTCATGACCAGGGACGTTGCTAGGGAAGGCGTTTCGGGTAACTAAACTCTTACTACTGAATATTTCTAATAGCTCTGTTTTACGTTACACAGATGTAAACTTAGATACAAACGTGAATGTTTCCAGTAATTCTAGAAAAGTACATTCCTCATTTGCCAAGTAAGATAAAATAATAAATATGACATGGCCGTAAAACAATGAATTAATTCCATTATTTACACCGCAAGTACAATACTTATATTTATTTTCTATTTATTTACCCATATCAAAGAATGGATATATGACCCACATTTATATACTGCATGGCGTATCCTTACTTGTAATTAATGCATTACTGACGCGATAGTTAGTTTTCCGGTGAAATGCTCTAAAATAAACTTGCTAAAAACATAAATGGACAAACGTTATATTCAATTAATTATTAACTACAGAAGATATATGATTAAAATTTCTAAATATTAATTCAATTAGATCTACATTAAGTTTTAATCATAAATATTACGCACATTTATCCGAAACATAAAAAAATAACACGATTTCAAGCAATTACAGCAGTATTTGTGTGTAGCAGTTTTAAAAGCGTCGTTCACTCGCATTCTAAGGCATGGGAATACTATTGTAAAGATACTATTTTTTGAAATTGCTGTATTAATATCAAAATACTACCAAAAGAAGAAGAGGGCCACCAAGGCTGACTTCTGAGGGCGACCAACTGCCCTCAGAAGTCAGCCTTGTTGGCCCTCACCTAGCTCCATCCCTGCACATGTCTAATGGCCCGATACATTTTTCCAAGCTATTGTGTCGGCCCATTGTTAATTTGGGATTCGATAGTCTTATTAAGGTTTTGATGTGGGTGCGGGACGGATGTTGGTCATGTAGGGAGGGGTTTTGTATAAAAGGGCTATTTGGGTTATATATTCCGATTATTTGACAATTTGTTCACTTATAATACGTATTCATTTAGCGTGCATACACATGATTCTAAATATGATTATAAAAATTATCGCGTGCTAAGCAAAAATCACCTTTATTAGACCTAAACCAGGCATTCTACGCGAAATCGGATGACGCGGATTCGGTTTCCGGCCGGGACAAAAAGGTTGTTTTGTAATAATTTGTAAAATGTGTATATTTATAGATAATAAATAGACTCAGGCGTTACTTTGCGGAAATCCATATTTAATAATAACAAATATTTTTAATTTTTTTTATGAAAATATCAAATTAATATTTTTATAAAAACCTTAAAAGTACATAAATATATCTAGTGACAATTCCGCCTATTTTTCCTGTTAATCCGACGTGACCTCACAAACGCCACGCAGCCAAACCGGAAGAATTTTCGACGCGTTTCGCTTCTACACGAAGCACCCTCAGGAGGTCTTGACTCTACGAGCGCACGATCGAGAAATTTCTCGATCGTGCGCGTGGCGTTTGTGACGTCACGTCGGCTTAACAGGAAAATTAGGCGGAATTGTCACTAGATATATTTTTGTATTTTTTAAGTGTTTAATTAAAATATTAATATGATATTCTCATAAAATATTTTAAAAATATTTGTTATTATTATATTTATAGATTTAATGGTGTGTCAAATGAGAAACATCTAGGTAGAGTATCCACTCATTAAAACATTGAAATGACTCCATTACTTAAAAATATTCATAAAATCACATTAGTGTCATACAGTCTGCTGCATCAGCCGGATAGTCCACTGCTGAACACAGCCTACCCCAATATCGGGGGGCTTGCCATAATCCTCACGCTTGGCAGGCGGCTTGGCGATCGCAGTGTGAGATATCAGTTCCTTAGAAAATGCTGCTGCCCACCTTCTGGTGTATTACCCTTAGTCGCTTCTTACGACACCCATGGGTAGAGATGGGGTCATACAGTCTAGTGTGGTGTTACTTTTTATTTGTAGAAAAAAAATGAAACATTTTTTTTATGTTATGAAGTGATGAGACGCACAAGTCGCCTGTTGGTAAGCGTCACAACTGTCTATTACAGCTACAGTGTCACCTTTCTTTGTCTACTTGACACTGCACTGCGCCCGTCACTCCGCGAATCCACATGAATAGAGAACGGAATAATTCCTTTCTTTATTCATGTGATATTAGTTCGTATGTCTCATTTGCTCTGTAATTTCACTTGCTACTGTACCCTGCATGCTACACTTACGAGCTACTGTTTCAAGGCAGAATTTATGACTCTGCGTTGTTACCCACCATGACAGACTCTAGCTAAAAGGACCTACCATCTGGTAGTGCCTTGATATCTAAAAATAGAATATTCGAATGACAAAGAACCAATCAAGTCACAGGAAACGAATGCAGTGCAGCAGTTACACTTGCCATGAACTGGGGCAGTCGATTGGGTCCCCTGCTTTTATTACTTTGCTCTCATAGATTAAAGAAATAAAACAACATGACTGCCATGTCGCCTAAGTACTCGCAAGATAACGCCAGTCTTATGCACACAAACAAATAAAATTTCATCGCAGGCCTTACAAAAGGACTCCTCCAAAATACTTATCTTTCTTGATCTACCTTCCCTTACAAATAATCTATTTCGACCTCCGCTCACGTTTTCGCATATATTCACGGTTCTTTCTCTTTTTAGGCAGAGAATAAACAAAGGAGAGATACGAGATAAGCGATATTTGCATCGCTAACTTAATACACCCACAGTTGTGGCTTTATAGGCCAGGAGCTAGGACCCGGTCGCAGTGCTAATAATAATAATATCTTAAAACTGTGCCGCCCCGCGACGCCGCCACTCGCGCCCTGACGACGCGTATAAAATTGCTTGCGAGTTGAGAACATGGCAAAAGTTATTGCAATAATTTTGTACCAATACAATAGGGTGGTTGAAATATATGTAGTCATAGAATTAAGAATACATCTATTAATGATTATCTGGACTGGATCTTCTTACTTTTAATTTCGTTCATAAAAATAGTAATACTATCGGATTTATAACTGCCATATCCCTGACTTCTTAGCTGACTTCAGTGTTGTCCCTTATGATGTAAGTTGTGTGAATAAGATTTATAAAAATAAGAGATGTATACATGTTCGTAAATATATTGGCATTTAATTTTTACATGTGTAATATCGGATGAGATTGTGATCAAAAGCTTGCAGCAAGAAATAATAAAATGTAAATACAATAAAAATACAAGAAATAAATCACTTTTAAAAGTGTGCCGCTGGCTCCTGACCTATATTGTTGTCTAGCACTGTCGGTGGCGGGCCGTGTCTGCGGTGATGTTATTCAAATGGACTCCTAATCTAATTTCGGGAAAAAGAAACACAATCTGTGTATAAAAAACGTTTTTGCTTATAGACTTTGACAAACTGAACGCGACGCTGAACTACTTACAAAATAGCTCTGTATTGTGCTACGATTTATTCTTAGACTGTGCTACGAATAGATGTATTGTGTTATTAAAACGTAGGAGTTTAATATACAGGGATATCTTGTTGATTAAATACAAGTTCTAATAAGTTATTTTTTATTTTTAACTGACACATCATTTTATTTATTACGAAAATTAAACATATTTTTCCACGACTGACTGCTGAAGCATTGTGATGTTTTAGGGTTTATGTAAATATATGTATTTCTGAATTTCTTTATTTCACCATAAACTTTAATGCCTGAACAGATTTGGATGTATGGGGTATCGTTAAAATCTCTACATCATCCCGAAAAAAGGACCTCGAACACTGTTTATACTTTATTTGGAATTTTCAGGTTTAGTTTTAGTATGTTTAATAATATTGCCTGCTTTTTAACACTTCTACTAACTAAATTTGTCGTAGTTGAATTTTATTTTCATTGTAATTTCAGTTCAAGTCAGTCTTATATATCTGCACTTATATCGCGTTAAGTCTGAGTTGCATTATCTTTGGTTAAGGCGGTATCTCACGCCTAAGGCAGGATATTCGAAGTTTGAATAGAATTATCGCGCTTTTAGGTTTGGTAATAATTTTATATGATTGTGGTATTCGTGAGTTAAACATATTATTACTCGTATTATCTTGAATAGTTATTGAACTTATTGAACACCAATACACGTGATTGCATAAATTACCCCTAATTCAGTCAAAAATATAGGCATTTGCATTGGGGCAGGTGGGGTGACATTCTAGCTCGGCACCCCACGGGATGATATGAATATTCGGAATTAAACATATTGAAAATTCGGAATTCTAGCTCCCACCAGCTGCCACCTTTCATTTATGATATTAGTGTGCTATAAATGTTTTTTTTTTAATTTGCGTCTTCGTTCATTTCTCGCACCGCCAGGAAATGGAACACCCTGCCTGAGTCTATGTTTCCGGTTAAGTACAATACGGGGGTCAAAACGCAAGTGAATAGATTTACCTTATTTTTATTTACCTTCTGGGTAAGCGCGCTCCATCATCGATCGCATGATCACTTAACATCAGATGAGATAGTGGGCAAGTGCTACCCAGTTCAGTATAAAAAAAAGATAATGTTAATATTTTCCTTTGCAATTTTAACATAATAAAATGCGAAAAACGTTACAGATTTATGAAAAATGTAATAGGTTTAATTATCTTGTCACGTCTCTTTGACGTAGAAAATTAATAACAAGCGACACGCGATCTAGACATGAAACATTTTAACACATATAAAATATTAAAAAAAACCAGACAGCTTTTTTGTGACTGTAAAATTTATAATCACGGTCTTTTCAAGGCCTGCGTCTGGCCTTGTGTCCGATTGGTATATTTGGTTCTGATCTGATAGAAGAATGATACACTGGAACGCTTTTGTTTTTTTTTTGTTGTTCATTTTTTTATAGCTGATAGCCTAGCCTTTGGCCACTATCTCACCTGATGGTAAGTGATGTGGTCGGAGATGTTGTTCAGGCTAGCCTAAAATTACTGGCTCTCAAGGACAGCTGCCGGAACACACCGTAGGTGCATGGCGACAAATATTCTACTTGAGGGTGGTAGCTAGCCAGGCGGGCATTCGTAAAAGCCCTACCCCATGCTATAACGACTGCCATCGTAAGACAACAACCGGGACCGACCGCTCAACCGAAGCACGGAAACGCTCAGAAGTAATGTCACTAGAGGTCACCCATCCAACTCCTGACCGCGGCGGACGTTGTTTAACTTAGCTGATCGATTAAGAACGGCTATGTACACTTCGCTACGAGCACTTCGAAATTCATTGTCTGAAATAGACAGTAGGAAATAGTGTTTCTAGTTTCAACCTACATGTTACTGTATGGTTTACAGACTCTGGCAGATCTGTCTTCTGGTCTACTGGATGCGCGTCACGGCTCTGATAACGCCGCGATTTGATTTCCAGTTTACACGAGTATATGAAAATTGTTTTTCCTGAGTAGACAATTTTAGTAGCAGTATGGAAAGCTGCGAAAAACCGTCTATCAAAGGGCAATAGATTTGCCTCCTATTATATGGGAGATAAACCATTTGTCACACAAGTCCATTGGGTATGTTTCTCATCGGGAATGTGATACGTTAGGCGTGAATATGTAGACCTATTTTTATCTTCCTCTCAGTCTTCTGCACATTATTCTAGTACGTGTAAACTTACCCACCCGTAAGTTTATAGGGAAATTTGTAAATGATCGTGTCATCATCTATCTCTGTCATTAAGGTCACAATAATAAGAGAGGATTGCAAATTCCAGGACCATTTTAGTTGTAAGAAAATCGTTTCCATTTCGTTTTAAACTTGTCCGTGGTTTTTTTCTTGAAGTGGATTCGTAACATTAGGTGCACGCTGCGTTTTGATGGATGCTAGCAAATACATATTTTTTTATGAATTATAAGAGGTGACTTATGCAATCATACTTATTAAAATTCTATATATTTTTAAGGCCATCACATCTTGCAAAGCTGGAAAAGTCACACAGACTTTCCCTTTCCCCCCTATCCTTTCGATTTTCCCAGGACTTGCAAGATGTGGAATAACCTTCCTTCGAAGGTGTTTCCGCTGTGTTACGACGAGCATTTTGAAAAGGTTGTCTTACCCTTGATTTAACAGTTATCTATAGGAGCCGGGTTTGCTTAACACCAGGTTCACCGGCGGCTTCATTGAGGTATTTCAAATAATACAAAAATATATTATAATGTCGAGAATTCCATAACCATGAACAATAAGTTCCGAAATCTAGTTAAAGAAAAGCAAATAATCAATATAGTTTTTTTAAATAAAAAAAAATTGTGATTCAAGATTTATCTATTACGTAATGATATTTTATTCATTCTGTGGTATTTACCCAGAAAAGTGTAATTTCTTTGTTAAATTCTTGGCCGAGACTCAAGCCGTCAGTCTAGTTCTGAAACCATTAAAAATAATTTGGTTACATAAAATCACACGTCCAACGAGTGAAGACAAGTTGGCTACTAGTAATTTGCCAAAATATTAAATAAACATTTTGCATATTTTGCCAAACGCTTTATGCAGTTCACGATAGAAGCGAATAACTTCCTTGCATATAAACACGATTGTACCGTGACTGGGTGTTATACGTAATTAACGTTTATATACTTCATTTGTAAATGTAAAAGGAATATGCATGTGGAATGGAATCTTATTTTGCATGGTGGTAGGGCATTTTGAGAGTGCCCGCCTGGCTAGCTACCACCCTCAAGTAGAAAATCTGTCGCCAAGCACCTAAGGGTGTGTTCCGGCAGCTGTTCTTGAGAGCCATTAATTTTAGCTTAGCCTGAACAAAATCTTCGACCACATCATCACTTACCATGAGATAGCGGTCAAAGGCTAAAATATCAAGAATAAAAAATAAACCTGCATTTTACCAATTTCTGATAAGTTTTTTTAGCCCTCGGTAACAGATGAGATCATCATGCTGCAGCCTAATTGTCCAAATGGAATGGTAAAAGAGATGGTCATTATTTTGTCATTTGTTTTTATTGTGGGATTGTGACGGAACCAGGTCCAAGTGTACCCGATGTTAAGCGGTAACCTTTGCCTAATTGCATGCATTTCGTCACAAGACGAACTTCACTGCGCCGGTCGCCTTGAGACATACAGTTTTTCAAAGTGCCTTTAATTTTACTGGCTCTCAAAGACTGCTCCTGGAACACAGTTTGTGACAGATTTTCTACTTGAAGGTAGTAGCTAGCTAGGCTAGCTTTCGCAAAATGGCCTTCCAACATGCGATGAAGCTGAAGCCGGCGGAGGGGATCGAATCATGGACGTCCCGAAAAAATAACCAAAAAAAAAAACGCTTGAGTATTTTGGTAGTTTTGGCCCTATCTTCGCTTCTGCTACAATATGGAACTCTCGTCTCCAAAACTACCTATTTAATGTCTCAAATTCCGAATAATATTTAATTTTAATTTGAATACAACTTTAGTACCTACATGCAATGTAACGATTGGATCAAATTTTAAATATTTGTAATATTTGACCCCTCTTGTCCCATTCAACATATCGCTTCAGGGGATGAATACCCAAAAATATTTTTATGACACTACAATGGACACACAAGGACGAACAACAAAATTATCTATCAAATTACATTTAACACAAATTCATCGCGTACTTATAATTTAAATACATAACAATTTGAAATTATTTATATTAAATAATATTGAAATAAATTATTTAAGAAGTATTATTATTTACTGTCATTTTTTCAATATTTCTCAAACGGTATTTTTTGTTGCAAAATTTTGATCATTAGTTATGGAATAAAATTCGCTTAGAATGATAAACGTCCTTCTATTTTGGAAACCAATGAAAAATAAGGTTAAACGTCAAATATTTTTCTCAAGTGTATTTTCCCATGATCCAATTTCATTCGTGACATAAAAGACTGCCCAAAACAATGGAGGGGGAAAACGGTAGAAGAAAACAAAACACGACGACGTCGACACATAGATATCGGCTAATTACGGGCCTCATACAATTTCACGGTGTCCTCTCTCGGTCACAGACCGCCGGCGTTGTTATCTCAAGTATTTTCTTTATATTTTCTGCTCCAGTAAGTGTGTGCCTCTACCTCTTTGATCTATTCGAGGATAGGATACTGTCTGGGCTTTTATACAGGTGGTAGTTTAATTTTCTTGTTTGTTATTGTTCTGGTTAAAATTTCGGGTATGTTATGCATTGATAATCATATAAATATCTGATTTTTATTTTATTTTTATTTAGATACACAAATCAAATTACAGTCAATTTCTTATTTACAATAATTACACATGTTATACAAATTTTGAGCTGGATTGTAATTCAGCATATGTGTATACAGAAAAGTAAAGTGAAATCCGAGACGAAGTAAAAGAAAGTACCAATCCGCAAATCAAACTGATATATTCGGATTAGTACCCTGAAACTGATACAATATATAATTATAACTAACAATAAGACAGATCATCCGGACATAACATGGCTGTTGTGGCCGAATTACTTTTTTTTTTATGGCGGTATGCCTTTATTAACCAAATACTACAAACTATATACAACACTACAGCTATTGCTATATACTATATACTACAAACTATATACAACACTACAATAAAAGCATTTGGACTCATAGGGAGTCCAAATGCTCTAGCCCACTATCAGTTGGCAGCGTGCCCAGCATGCTGGCAGCATTGCCCCGTTGAATTGCAATGCTTATTCTTTGAGCCAAATAGGTGCCAGCATTTTGATCACGCGTCGCATCGACCAAGCGCTCTGATAGATTTTGGAAAATACGATGAGCTCCCGGTCCCCACGGACCCAACGTCTCTACACCAAACGGCTCAAATATGTAACCCATACCGAGGTTAGCATATTTGCGCCGCTTGAGTTGCTCCGCCGAAGTAGCCGCAGCGCCAGCCCTCACGTTGGTTTCAGAAAGATGTGACGGCGCTAAAGTGTCTACGCATGTAGCGTCCCACACTAAGGGCCGTCCTAACTTCCATGGAACCAGAGTCATGCCGTCAGGTCTTTTACCATCGTCACGCATCAGACCGTTCGGTTCGAGAACAGCTGGAACATTGGCGCTGGTAAAAGCCCGGCGAATGATATCGTTAAGGCTGGCGTGGCGGGAAATTCGACCAGCACTTCGAGAGCAGGAGAGGCCATGGTGACCGAGTTGGTCAACTGCAGTACCACACTGGCAGTGATGTGGAACACAACACCTTGCACCCAAGCGTAAGCTAATAGCGAGACGAAAAGCGGAAGGATCTATAAGGCTACCAGTTTTGTAAGAAGGAATGGCTTGTAACCAAAGACCTGATTCCCACACAGAAACAGCGAGAATACGAGCACGATCTGCGATGCTAGGACACGTATTTAAAAGATCTTTCCGTGCTAGCTCGCATAGGGGCCGATCCCACTGTTTCTGAGATGACAACATTTTTGGGAACTCAGTATTTGGACAAGCCAGTCCCCATGTGGTTTTGGCCTCAGCCAGATATGCTACATCAAAAGAGCCTAAAGATGGTGCAAGAATTTTTTCTACTAATTTGTGTGTACTGTGTACAGAAGACAAAAAAGCTGGTAATGCCACACTAGAAATTTTCCGTATCCCTATGCCCCCCAACCTCACAGGGAGGGAAGCTTGCACCCAAGCCCTATCATCCATCTCAACATTCAAAACCGAAATTAACGTATCTTTTAATAAATTGTCTAAGCTTAAAAGAAGCTCACTGTGTTTCCACAGCTGACAACACCTCAAAAAGTATGTAAATTTAGGAACGAAAAGGCAAAATCTAACAATAGTAAAAGCCATATGGGCGTTAATTTTGAATAATCTGCTAGAAGCATTTCTAAACTTTTGAATTTGTTCTTCGACAAATGGTGACAAAGATTCGTCAAGAATCGGTGAACCCAAAAGACGGAGCGAACTTTTTTCTACTAATTTTATACCAGGCGCAAGTAAGTTGAATTTTTCAATAATCGAAATTTTATCCGGACAAGTATCACAAACAAAAAGTTCACATTTGGAAAAATTTAGTTCAAGGCCAATAAGACGAAAATTATCTATAAGTACTCGCAAGTCATTCAATACCGTGTTCGCATCGCCTCCTAAGGTTCCGTCATCCAAATACCAAACGTTAAGTTTTGAATGGAGACGTTGAATTATTGAGTGGATGGCAAGGCTAAAGATGGCTGGTCCCAGAGGATCACCCTGTTGACATCCTACGGAAGATAATATAACATTGTTTTGGTATGTTAATTTTGATGGTTTGCCGTAACATTGCCAAAGAAAAGGGTATAATTCCGGAATTTTATCTTTCACTTCAGTCAAAAGGGTGCCTCTATCTAATGAGTTGAATGCATTTTTAACATCCACCTTCAAAAGCAAATCTCCACAATTTTGATCAAGAAATGTGCGAAGTGAATGTACAGCAGCCTCACAACCACCCTGCAATGCTGCCAGCATGCTGGCAGCATTGCCCCGTTGAATTGCAATGCTTATTCTTTGAGCCAAATAGGTGCCAGCATTTTGATCACGCGTCGCATCGACCAAGCGCTCTGATAGATTTTGGAAAATACGATGAGCTCCCGGTCCCCACGGACCCAACGTCTCTACACCAAACGGCTCAAATATGTAACCCATACCGAGGTTAGCATATTTGCGCCGCTTGAGTTGCTCCGCCGAAGTAGCCGCAGCGCCAGCCCTCACGTTGGTTTCAGAAAGATGTGACGGCGCTAAAGTGTCTACGCATGTAGCGTCCCACACTAAGGGCCGTCCTAACTTCCATGGAACCAGAGTCATGCCGTCAGGTCTTTTACCATCGTCACGCATCAGACCGTTCGGTTCGAGAACAGCTGGAACATTGGCGCTGGTAAAAGCCCGGCGAATGATATCGTTAAGGCTGGCGTGGCGGGAAATTCGACCAGCACTTCGAGAGCAGGAGAGGCCATGGTGACCGAGTTGGTCAACTGCAGTACCACACTGGCAGTGATGTGGAACACAACACCTTGCACCCAAGCGTAAGCTAATAGCGAGACGAAAAGCGGAAGGATCTATAAGGCTACCAGTTTTGTAAGAAGGAATGGCTTGTAACCAAAGACCTGATTCCCACACAGAAACAGCGAGAATACGAGCACGATCTGCGATGCTAGGACACGTATTTAAAAGATCTTTCCGTGCTAGCTCGCATAGGGGCCGATCCCACTGTTTCTGAGATGACAACATTTTTGGGAACTCAGTATTTGGACAAGCCAGTCCCCATGTGGTTTTGGCCTCAGCCAGATATGCTACATCAAAAGAGCCTAAAGATGGTGCAAGAATTTTTTCTACTAATTTGTGTGTACTGTGTACAGAAGACAAAAAAGCTGGTAATGCCACACTAGAAATTTTCCGTATCCCTATGCCCCCCAACCTCACAGGGAGGGAAGCTTGCACCCAAGCCCTATCATCCATCTCAACATTCAAAACCGAAATTAACGTATCTTTTAATAAATTGTCTAAGCTTAAAAGAAGCTCACTGTGTTTCCACAGCTGACAACACCTCAAAAAGTATGTAAATTTAGGAACGAAAAGGCAAAATCTAACAATAGTAAAAGCCATATGGGCGTTAATTTTGAATAATCTGCTAGAAGCATTTCTAAACTTTTGAATTTGTTCTTCGACAAATGGTGACAAAGATTCGTCAAGAATCGGTGAACCCAAAAGACGGAGCGAACTTTTTTCTACTAATTTTATACCAGGCGCAAGTAAGTTGAATTTTTCAATAATCGAAATTTTATCCGGACAAGTATCACAAACAAAAAGTTCACATTTGGAAAAATTTAGTTCAAGGCCAATAAGACGAAAATTATCTATAAGTACTCGCAAGTCATTCAATACCGTGTTCGCATCGCCTCCTAAGGTTCCGTCATCCAAATACCAAACGTTAAGTTTTGATTGGAGACGTTGAATTATTGAGTGGATGGCAAGGCTAAAGATGGCTGGTCCCAGAGGATCACCCTGTTGACATCCTACGGAAGATAATATAACATTGTTTTGGTATGTTAATTTTGATGGTTTGCCGTAACATTGCCAAAGAAAAGGGTATAATTCCGGAATTTTATCTTTCACTTCAGTCAAAAGGGTGCCTCTATCTAATGAGTTGAATGCATTTTTAACATCCACCTTCAAAAGCAAATCTCCACAATTTTGATCAAGAAATGTGCGAAGTGAATGTACAGCAGCCTCACAACCACCCTGCGAACCAAAACCGAGTTGTAGTGGTTGAAAAAGATTACTTAAAAAAGCAACCTTTTTCCTACAACCACATTTGGCTGTGAGGCGACGATAAGTGGTGCCTACTGCTATAGGCCTAATACCACCATCTTTTTTATTGAGGGCACATAAATTCGCACCGTACAGAATTTCGGTAATTTAATTGTTGACCTGAACCGACAACATCAAATTAACCAAAGCCGTCACATCTCTTAGAAGTGTCTCGCCTACCTCACCAGAACTATAAGATAAAATATCTTTTAAGTGCTGAGGCGTCAGGCCATCTAGACCACCGGCTGAGCCACTTAGAAAAGATGCCACGGCTGCAGAAACATCCTGTGGGGTCACCTCAACAATGTCATTATTTTGTTCAGGAGAGTCGGGAACGTGGAGACCTGCAGTTGCAGGCGGATGCTTTTCTATTAGGGAATTCAACGTGTCAGATGTGAAAGGGGCGATTGTATCACTCGAAAACAAGATGCGTGCCGCATTTTTGATGTCACCATCATTAATTTTGTTTTCTACTATTTTAATAGTAGCTGAATCGACATTATTTGTTTTTGTATTCCGCCGCAGTGGCGGAATTATTAAAGTTGAGCCAAAAGATTGCTCTTCCCGTGCCCTGTATTTCACGCAGTTTTCCTTTACTCTAGTTGTAAGGGATTTTTTGTTAGAAGGATCAAAATTTACGTGAAATACGTGGTACGGGAATGCTAGAAGATGCTCCCAGGCTTGCGTAGTATTAGTAGCCAAAACGTTTTTAATCGAACAAGATAACGATTGGGCAACAGAAATTCTCGCACCCCGAGGTATGCGTTTTATAATAGGAATATTATTTTTGTACGAGCTTAAAACCTCCCAAAACGGTTTGGCAGGGGTAGCAGGGCTCGCAACACTGCTACTACTCATTGTTTGACTATTTATTGGCGCCGAAAGGGGAATTTCCAAATTTTTATGACACCTTTTTTGGTGAATTTTGAGGCCTTTTTGACCTTTAAAATATCGAGCCTGGGGGCACTGCGGACACAACATCTGGCTGTCTTGCGATACAAAAGTCCCAACTACTGCATTCATTGTTTGGGTACAAAGCATTGTTTACAAAATTGATCAAAGCTTATCTTAGAATCTCTAGGGTGACGTCTCGACCCGGATGAAGTCTCGCGTCAACAACGTCGTCGAAGTCCGTAGTGCGCAGGTGTCGCAGGCAGCGTTGCCATGGAAACAAAAAATAACCGATTAGAAATTAATAAGCTAATGAAACTAACTACAGAGGCCCACAGGAACCCTACAAACAATACCTCGCAAAATTCCAATTGGAAGAATGCGGTTGATGGGCAGATAATGCCCATCTACTATCTGAAAATAAAATTAATTATTTTTTGTAAACAAATCTGAAATTTACTGACCTGTCAGTTCTTTTGATCATAGACCGAATTACTTGGTTTCGGTTGAAGAAGATCTTTTATAGTTATAACATATCTGCTAAGACTAGGATTAAATACGTCTAAATCTGGATATTTTTTTAACAGATTAGATTTTTCTGTGGGTAAGTGTATATTTTTTGGGTAAGAGCCGAATGCAGTTACTGAATAAAATCATGTATCTTGCTTTTCAGCACCAGTGGTTAGAGCACGGAATCCTCGGTGTCTCGGGTCTCACTCGTACTTATTTTTTTCTTCTGGCAGCGTTATAATAATCGCTGCCGGACCATTATGACTAATAAGTATGATTTTACTAAGCAGAATAATTCCTGAAAATAAAACGGCTGATTTCGATACCACCCTGTGTAATGTTTATTAGATTATAACGCTTTTGTTTTGGGTAACAACGTATGAAATATGAGCGGAAAAACGAAACTTGACGGTACATTTGAACTCACATTCTTTGATTTGATGACGAAATCGCCACCGGAAATGTGGAGCAGTTTCCGTTGCAGAAATTTTCACAAGAAGAACAAACCGATTAGTCATAATAACGTTTGAGATGTTGACGTCGATGACGGATATGTCAGGTTTTTGGTAATAAATTGTTTGTTTATCACGACATGGCGGCTGCTTAGTTCTCTTTTCCACTTTAGTTAATTTATTTAAATTATTTTTTGTGGGTTTTGGGGTTCCTTACATAAGAGGAAAAACGGATGCTCTTAAAAATTACTCACGTTTTGTATGTCCGTCTGTCATAGCCTTGTTTTTTATTTAATTCTATACCTAAGGGGGCGATGAAGATCAATAGGAGCTTGTAAAAAAATAAAACAAAAAAAGTTCCTTCTTAATGCGGTGCGCGTGGTGGCCTGTTGTTAAACGGATAAGCACAAAAATAGAGAAAATATATAAAAATGAATCCGGTTGTCTGATTAAATTTTTTTTAACACGAATTTGTTAAGGATATAGTTGGTCACATTTTGGCGAAAGTTAGACAATCATTAATATTGAGGAGTTCAAAAAAATAATTTGAACACAGCTTGTTACCAAGAATATTACCTTCTATTTAAGCAGTTATGAAAAAACGGTCAGCACGGATTTGTTGACAAAATATCCATTCATACGCATTTTTTTGTATGATAAATTTTTAATCCATTGATGTAATTTGTAAGAACTTTCGCTTGTGAATTTTCATCGGACTATCTATAATGGGTGGAAAAGATAAGGTACCTTTATTACCTTATTTGTATATTACGGCACCCTTAAAAAGTATACAGTACTTTGAAGCGCTCGTAGCGTAGTTTGCCTAGCCTTTCTCAACCGATCAGCTAAGTTAAGGAACGTGCGCTGCGTTGATCAGTTGGATGGGTGACCGCTTGTGGCATTACTACTGAGCGCTTCCGTCCTTCGGAGGGCATTTTTAAGTCGTCGGTCTCGGTTGTTGTCTTAGGATGGCAGACGTCATAGCATGGTGGTAGGGCACTTTACGAAGTAAAAATCTGTCGCCAAGCACCTAACGGTGTGTTCAGGCAGCTGTCCTTGTGAGTCAGTAATTCTAAGTTAGCCTGAACAACATCTTCGACCACATCATCACTTACCATCAGGTGAAATAGTGGTCAAAGGCTAGCCTATCAGCTATATATACAAAAGTATCACGAACGTTTTAACCAGCACCGCTCTTGGATCGGATTTAGTTCACCACAGGGATTAGTACCTCGAAAGCTCGAGTTAAAATCTCAGGAGGTCCATAACTCAATAGAGATAGATTGCAGTGCTTTACCGGTTAGATAAAGTACGATATCTGACTGTTAAAACCATCCTTATATCTATTACTCGTATTGTTAGATTATTATGGCAAAGTTGTGAAGTATGCAGCGATATCTCAGTGGAACAGATTATGGACTGACACGCACGGCGTCTGTGGTACGCATCGCCGCATGTTGATCGGGAAATTTGGAAAATCCCCGTCTGGGTAGCTATACTATCCTTAAGTATAAAGACTGTCGCCAAGCAAATCAAAATGTGCTCTTACAGAGATATCTTATTTATCTTTTAGGAGCCAGTTATACAGTAAAAGAGCCAGTTTTTGAAGCAATGATAGGGAAGCGGCAATGGGTGTGGACTGCCGTGTCGCAGGTCTTTGGTTCGATAGGTGAGCCTCGTCATGGTTCCGTCACAATGTTAGGTTTAGTATGTTAACACCGTTGAGAACATTAACAAATCAATAGCTTTCGAAAGATGGTGGTCGAAGTCTGACCGAAATCAATGACAAATAAAAATATATTAAAGAAAACAAAAGTCGGAGCAGAGCTATTCAAATGTTGAGGTGCGTTTTTGCTTACTTTCAGTTAAATACAATTAGAGCGATCCATCCATCCTTCGAGAAAGAGGTTAGTTTCTCGATGCATCCATCATACAAATATTTTCCGATTCGATCTTGGTACCTTCACAAACAGTGTATCCCTGATGTAGAGGTATCCTGTATCTAAAGTCAAAGATAAAAACACTAGGTATTCTGCCATCGCCTGTATTGTGACAAAGTTCCTCTTTCTGGAGCCATTAATTCGAGCTTAATCCAAATTCAGAGTGTATGAGTCCTAATGATTACTGTATACTCATTTTATTTCTTCTTTTGTCTACAGGTACATGTGAAAGTGAAACCCCATGCGTCCAAACCCCTCACTAGTGTTTTTGTGTTGATGTGGCAAGACAGCTGATCAGGCTGGCGTGGTACGGGGGCGCGGGCGGCGCGATGCAGGCGGGCGGGGGGTGGTTCCTCCCGTGGACCATGGGCACTGCCATGGGCATGCAAAAGTTTGCCGTGGCATTGCCTATGGGCGGGGTGGTGCCGCTAGTGCCGCCGCTGCTGGCAGCGATGCCGCCGCAGCCACAGCCGTTGAGGCTCATCGCACCGCCGCCAATGCCTCATCCTGGACGGAAGGTAAGATAAGATACTTTAATGATGTATCAGAACTATTAGCTATTTAACTCCTCATGAATTGATAAGCTTTACAGTGAAGTATTTCTCGGGCTGCATTTTTATCTTGTAGTGAATTAGATTGTACTGCAGCAGTAGGTAGATCTTGAGGCCTTGTCAATTCTACCACCGTTTAATCATAAGGGACAACTTAATAACACTAAAAACTATCTATCGCCAAATTATATTACACATGCGGCAATTACCTTATTAGATAGCACACTTTTTTTGAAAATTAACGTAGGGATGTAATTAGTACTTTTGATTATACTTGATAATAAATAAGGAGTCGGGAATGGTTTATCAAGATTTATTTAACTTTATCCACTCTGCTCTAGTAAAGAAAAAATCTTGTTTTAATTTAGTATGTTATCATAGGATTATGTTACGCAATAACCCAATTAAAGTTTTTTATTTCATTGTCTACCTGTAAAACTAAATAGGTGCTTTATTTACTATATATAATAAACAAAAACAAAAACATTGCTCCTTAGAGTTGGTAACTTTATTTATTTCTATTTAGTATACGAGTATATTGCGACTGCCAAGATCGAACTTTTTTCCCATTTTCTCATTTATAAACGGAGTAATAGAAAAAGGCACCGGGCGATCTGACAGGGGTCTCCTATCTATTACTGGAGGTAATTTAGGACGAAAGAGAAGTCGAATTCCTTCATTTGTACATTATCATTTGGGTTTTACGGCTTTCGCGTTTACCTTTGTTTGGCCCTTTATGGTTGTAGAAGTTTGCGAGGCTTTTTTTGGTTTGTTGTTCGGTATTCTTGTTTACGGTAAAAACGATTGTGCACAAGAATTGTGATTACAATATTGTAAAGGTTTACTTTGAATTCATTTTTATAAAAAGATTTTCGTGTTTATTTGTGCACAAATTTCAGTCTTCTTTTTCCTGGCCTTGTCTCACGCTAAGTAGTGTCGACCCAACTTGTATTTTCCTTCCATTGCTCTATTGCTTGCCATCTCACTACTCATATTTTTCTAACTCATATCTTCAAGCAGTCCATCGATACCTTATTTGGTCTTTTTTATCCCTATATGCGATCACAATCATACCCAATACTCCTTGTTACTTGTCTCGTCCCCACTCTTGACATGTCCATACCACCGTAGTCTATTACTAGTCAACTTTCTTGTATGCTATCTTGTTTTGACAAGCACGAGGCCTACATGGGTTAAGAGATTCAAATAGGCACTAATACACTGAGAAAAATCTAAAGTCAAATACGCCCTAATGACGGCCAATTTATATGGTATAAGGCAAAAAACCGACCAAACGTAAATACGTACAAAAACGCCTTCCAACTAGAAGGCGTTAAACGAGGTCAGTGAAGGCGAATGTTTCTTTTCGTCTTCATTTAAGGTGTATTTTGTGGTCTTTCTTAAATATTTGACTTTTCGATGAGGCTGATTAAGTCGTACGTTATAGTGATAATCACCGTATATAAACCGCCGTAAAAGTAAGGTATATTTTATGGTCAATACTGCAATTATTATCGTATAACAAGTTCAATTCTGAAAATACTTTACGGAAGGGTTTTTAACGGTTGTGTTTATTATAAAACATGGTACATTTTTATTGATTGGTGAAAATCATCTTAAGAGTTGTGAATTCATCTTACGTAGTTACAATTCAACGGTAAAAGGTCAAATTTGATTTAAGCCTTTAAGTCGTTTTTATCAGTGTATGAGTTTAAAAGCATGTGTCTAAGTAACGTAGATTGTATCTGTCGTATGAACCACCTAAAGCGGTACACTACACGTTTGGCCTCATGAGATATATATTATAGGCTACACAGATATCACATAACATAGATCTCATTCTAGTTTTCCCGTTGAAGTTTTATTATTTTGACAGTCTTTTGCCCATTCTGCTTACAATCCGAGACCGCATCATTAGATAAAGTTTATGAACGATACAAAAACTTTCGATTCTAATATGTAGAAAAAAAATTAAAACACTTTAAATAACAATTCATCATCATCATCAGCCGCAAAACGTCCATTGTTGTACAAAGGCCTCTCCCATAGAGCGCCACAAAGAACGGCTATTAGCCGCTTGTAACCATTGGCTACCCGCGCCTTTCACGATGTCGTCAGTCCATCTAGTGGAGAGCCAAAAAAGCAATTAAAATGTTGTTATAAATACCAACCATCTTTAACTGGCATAAAAAAAACAAATGAAACAGCTATTAAAACTTGACCAGAACACGTTCCCGTCAATCGATGGGAAAAAATACCAAAAAAATACTATGTAATATTTATTCAGTCGAGCTAAACAGGCTCAGGTACTAACTATTAAAATCATATAAAAAAGTACCACAGCATTATTAACTGCATTATTTTATATTTAACCGTTCAAAAGAACTGTCTATAAAACTTTAATGGCGTCATTGGCAGTTGAAAAGCCATTTCAACAGCTGATTAAAAAAACTCAGCAATAAAGAAAGAAAACTCATTTCTATCATAAAAAGGCTAAATTGGTCGTAATCATTTTCAATTATATATAAAAGGAGGAATATCCCCAGCTTATGGCTTTTATATTAATAGAGATAATTTTTCCGATAATTTCCTCGATATTGAAGTATAATACGGACAATAATATTGTTATGGATGCTATTTTTGTTGTTCTTAATACGGTGATATAATGGGACTTTGTATAGGAATGAGGATTTGATTGTCTTTAGATTAATGAATTAGTAACGAGAACTTACTACATATTTTTTTTAATGTTATTGTGAAGGAACATACGCGAGGCCCACCTGATGTTAAGCGGTATCCTCTGCGTGTAACAGATGCATTTCATCGCAAGTGACGAACTGCACTGCGCCCATCACCTTGAGACATACCTGTTAAGTCTCATTTTGCCAGTTATTTCACTGGCTCTCAAGGACTGCTGCCGGAACACACCGTTAGGTGCTTGGCGACAGATTTTCTACTTGAGGGTGGTCGCTAGCCAGGCGGGCATTCGCAAAATGCCCTTCCACCATGCGGAGAAACCCAAGCTCTGGGCGGGATTCGAACCATAGACCTGCTGCGCGGCAGTCCGTAGCCAATGCCACTGAGCCATCACTGCTTCAATATCTGATACAGATACGACAGATATAAATGGAACCTTCTAAAACGACAATTCCAAAAGGCAGTGATGTGTACTTTATTGTATTGAGTTATCAATAAACTAATTTGATGAATTTTATATTTCTAAACAATCAACCACGGGCTGAATGACGGTCACCACCCCGCCCCCATCTATTCCCGCGGATGTCGTAAGAGGCAGAAAACCTTTAAAATGGTATCTTGCACTGCGATCCCCAAGACCCCTGTCAAGCGTGGGGATTAATGATTATTTTCATTTCATTTCATTTCAAGACTCACCTGGTTTCCACTGTAGAGAATCTGTCGCGGTAAACTTAACGGTAGATTCCAGCAGTTGTTCTTGATGGCCGAGAATAGTTAGGCTTAATCACTTACCATCAGGCTAGATAGTGATCAGAGGCGAAACTGTTCCTTTAAAAAGCTGTTAGAATAAATGAACAGATATACATTTGGTACTCTAATATTAAATGTATACGTTGCACTGCTTGTCGTTTGGTCCCATTTTTATTTTATCAAAATCGGTCAAGCCGTTTATGAGTTACACTCCAATAAAAAATATCCTGAAAAATATTTTCCTATCTTGATGCTATAGTCGTTGACAGTGAATGACAGTCGATCCCGTAAATAGCAAAAGTCACTAAAAAAAGTGAAAAAAAATTTACCGACTTCAACACTCAAAATTGTAAAATAACTTGTCGAAGTCGGTACCATGCACACAATATTGTGATCATAGGTACTTTTGAACTATCATGGTACCGACTTCAACAAGTTAATTCACACTTTTGAGTGTTGAAGTTGGTTCTATTTTTTGGTATTTTTTTTATAACATATACCTACGTTTGCCTTTGACCACTATCTCGTCTGTAATAAGTGTTGATTATAGTTGAAGATTTCATGCGCTCGTAGCGTAGGTTGCTTAGTCTTTTTTGTTTTGTTGCCATAGGTGGCAAACAAGAAAACGGGCCGCCTGATGGAAAGCAATCTCAGTAGTTATGGAGAATTTAAGAGAATTTATTCAACAGAGGAGATCGAATGATACATGCGACACATTTTCCTTAAATTGTAATAGATAGAAATATATATATATATATATATATATATATATATATATATATTGTTGGATCGAGCTGCCGTCAGCACGTGTTTGTTGTTCCGTGATAAACTTACGAAATAAATGTTTTAAAGTGTGTGAGACAGTTAACCTTTGTCATAAACATAGACGTTCTCCTGCTGGAAATAATATGGTGATATAGAAATCATATTTCAGGTGACTATTCATCTTATTTCCTTTGGCTTTAATATTCCGTTTATTGGTACTACCCACATTGTAGTGGAAAGTTGAGGCTGTCGACATCTTCTAACTGACAACTAGCGCCACCTAGTATCGAGTAGCTAAACTACAAGCAATTCTATCGATACTCGTCAGTAAAATTGACAACAGAGCCATCTATAATTTTCGCCCAGAACTAACTAAAGTAGTCACTATGCATAAGTGTGGAGGATGCGGAAAGTTTCTGTCTGTGCAGGAGGGCGCTAAATGCAATAAATGTGAAGGAAGGTATCACAGGGCCTGCGTTAATATACCAGACAAAGTGACATTGTCTTCTTCGTGGATATGCCCAGGTTGTAAATCTACTGTGCCAAGGTTTAACAAGCCTTCCACACCAACCAGAGCGGTTAATGATGACGGAGGATCGCCACAGAAGATGTTTATCTCAGCAAATGTAGAGCAAACCCAACCTCAATCTGTGGATGAAAACCAAGACGTAAAGCAGCTGCTTATCGCCATTGGTGATCTTAGGAATGAGATTAGCTCTTTAAGTGATAATAACCGACAGATCAGGGAGGAACTGTGTCTGCTTAAAATTGATCTGGAAGATAGTAGATCTGAATCTAGGGCTCTTAGATCGGAACTGAAGGAGGTACGGAATGCATTGGTTGTCAGGAAGGACATCTTTGGTCAATCAAAGTACACAGCGCTGCCTGAAGTCCAACAAACTTCTGAAAGGACTGCAAAAAGGCAAGGAAAAAGTCACAGGGTGGAAAATAAAATAGTGTCAGAGCCTCTACATGGAAATACTTCACGTGACTTAACAAATAGAGTCACGTTTGTGCCGAATCCTGAAACTGATATCTATAAGTCATCCTCAGAAACAGAGCCATCTGCCCATAAGGTCTCGGTTCCCACAGCAACTGCACAAAGAGAAAATTCTCAGCATGATAGCAACCTAGAAAGTGGACACTGGACAACAGTCGTCAATCGGCGTCGCCGAGTAACGATTCTTGGTGCTGGAGAAGATGATGAAGAGCTCCAAGCCGTAGAAAGCCTCAAAAAAATTCATCTATGGTCTCTGAAGGAAAGTACAACTGTGGAAAATGTCATTAGTTACATGGAAAGGAAAAATCCATCCGGTAAGCAACATTATTTTGTAGAAAAACTAGACCTGAAACACAAGAACTATGCCTCTTTTGTTCTAACTGTACCGGAGAGTCTTTTCGGATATTTTATGAAAGGCGAAAATTGGCCACATAATGCAAGGGTAAATGAGTGGTTTCGTAGACGCTTCAGCGCAAAAAGTTTTCCAGAACGTGGACGTGGCAGCCAAGAGGTTTTCATGCCCTTCTCACAATAGTAGCAAGATTATTAATGTTTACTACCAAAACGTCAGAGGCCTAAGAACCAAGTTGCATGACCTGTATACATCGTTGACTACTTCGGAAGCGGATATATATTTTCTAACTGAGACCTGGTTGACACAAAGTATAATGGATGAAGAGTTTCTGCCAAATGGGTACTCTATTATTCGTGCAGATCGACCTGGAATAGGACGAGGAGGAGGTGCTGCAATTTTGGCTTCTTCGGGATACCAGATCAGGGAAATTAACATTCCAATTGATACTAGTGGCACAGGATGTGACTTGGTATGTGCCGGCGTCTATCGTAACGACCGTTTAGTATTTTTAGCTGTTTGTGTTTATATACCACCTAAGACAAAAGAAAATGAATATGCAAAAATGTTTGATGTTTTAGAGTCAGTTTGTGTTAATTTAGAATATGTCCTAATATGTGGTGATTTTAATTTAAATTCAAGCCCAGCTGGTGTTAGTTCTAGGCTTGAGTTTCTATTTTCTTATTGTGAGTTTGTTCAAATTAATTCAGTAAATAATACATTTGACCAAATTCTGGACTTGGTGCTGGTGAATAAAGCGTTTAAACATGCGTCTGTTAAAAGGGAAGATGAATGGCTCATTCTTCCGGACAAATATCATCCAGCTCTGGCTATAGAGATACATTTTCAATTTGCTCTACCTTCTCATAAGTTACATGGCAGTGGCCAGGAAGTATGGAACTTTAAGAAAGCCAATTTCGTTGGATTATATACTTGTTTAGGTAGTATAAATTGGGAATGTTTGTATGAAGAAGAAGATGCACAAAAAGCAGTAGACCTTTTCTATTCTAAAATTAATGAATGTTTTAATCAGTTTGTTCCAACTCGCTCAAGTATATCTGTACAGCCTAGATACGTCTATCCTGAGTGGTACACAACTCGAACTATTAGCCATATAAGAAAGAAAGCTTTTTTTCATCGTGGTTACAAAGCTTATGGCAATTCTTCAAATAGGACAGAGTTTATGAAATGGAGAGCTATGGTAAAACTAAACATTAAAGAGGACTTTGAACTATACAAAGGACAAATGGAAAATGATATAGCGAAAAACCCAGCCACTTTCTGGAACTATGTAGCATCTAAACGATCTTCTGGTAGAATAAGTAAAAATATTGTTTATAAGGGCGAACTTCTTTCTGATCACCAAGCTGCAAGCAGTTTTGCTGAGCACTTTCATTCAGTTTACTCACCAAATCCCCCAGGATTGGACGCCGAAAATGCAATTCAGTTCATTAACAATAGTAACGCTAGAGTTCACATTTCGGCCATATTAGAGGATGATGTCAAACTTGCGATAAGAATGCTAAAACTTAAGCGTTCTGCGGGCCCAGATGGCATTCCTCCTTATGTAGTAAAGGATTGCGGTGCAGTACTGTTCAAGCCACTTCATCACATATTCCAACTTTGTTACAAAAATGTATTTTATCCGGACGTCTGGAAACTCTCACGGGTAGTGCCAATACCAAAGGGTAAGGGATCAGACGTAACTGATTACAGGCCAATTGCGGTGTTGTCCGTTTTTGGTAAATTGTTTGAGTCAATTTTGCAATGGCGAATAAGTAGGCAGGTAGAAAGTCAACTTACAGACGCGCAGCATGGTTTCAGAAAGGGTCGTTCCACATGCTCAAACCTACTTGCTTTCTGGTCATGCGCAGTAAAATCTGTTGACTCTGGCTCGCAGGTGGACGCGGCTTATTTTGACTTTTGCAAAGCATTCGACACTGTGGACAATGACATACTCTTGCAGAAGCTATCGAGTGCCGGATTCACTCCTCATTTGCTCCGCTTTTTTAGTTCATATCTGCGAAACCGTCAACAATACGTTCAGTTCAAAGGGCATATTTCGGAGCCATACTATACGTTCTCAGGCGTGAGCCAAGGCAGTAATTTAGGGCCTCTGCAGTTTTTGTTAATGATCAACGATTTGCCTGAAGTTGTCATCACTGCAAATTGTCTGTTGTTTGCAGATGATCTAAAATTATTCATGGAAGTCAGAGAAGACAGTGATTGCTTTCTCTTCCAACAGGACATTGACCGAGTAAAGCAGTGGAGCAATCGCAACAAATTATTTTTCAACGAACGAAAATGCTCTGTGGTTTCGTTTACCCGATCTGTTAATCCACTCATGGTGCAATATAGTCTCGGTGATGTTATTATTCCAAGAGTCAAAGTTATTAAAGATCTAGGAGTCTTTCTTAGTGATGACTTATCATTCAGCGTGCATATTGGTAAAATATGTGCTGAAGCATTTAGGACACTAGGATTCGTTCTGAGACAATCGCGACATTTGGATAGCATTCCAGCTATAAAGTCTCTTTATAATGCTTTTGTGAGAAGTAAACTTGAAAGTAATGCTATTATTTGGAACCCATATGAAGTCAAATACATAGATATGGTGGAAAAAATTCAAAAAAAATTTATTCGTTGGCTGTACCAAAAACAATACGGTTACTATGTTGGTTATCCATATCTATACCCTAGTACATTTTTACTTGGTATGATGGGATACAACAGTTTGGAAGTTAGGCGAAATCTATCACTTATAGAATACATTGTGCGAATTATTACTGGAAAATTGACCATTCCATTTGTTCTACAACGGTTATCTATGTCAGTACCTGACAACTATATTAGAGCCCGATATCATAAGTTGTTTGTAGAGCCGTTACGTTTTACCCAGCTAGGAAGACATGCACCTTTAGTACGAGCGGCACGCCTTATAAACGAACTCCTTTACCAGCACCAAGACCTAGATTTGTTCAACTGTACCCAAAATGAATTTCGTAATGCGGGAATGGAGTTCATCACAAGATGCCCGGAACTAGCACGATAAAATTAAGAATCTGTTTGTTTTTTTTTTTTTTTATTATGAGTAACATATTTATTACCTACATATATATGTATTTTTAGATGTAGTGTAATATGTATTAGATATTATTGTATATATTTGTGTTTGGTGAACCTTGGGTGGGTGACTTGGGAGACTGTTATGCCCACCTAAAGGTATGTTTCAATAATAAATAAATAAATAAATAAATAAATATATATATATATCTATATATATATATATATATCTATATATATATATCTATACATTCTAATGTAATAGATAGAAAATTCATTTCAGCATATTTAATCTATATACAATACAATATTTTTTTATTTTGAAGTCATAAGCAATTTTATGTAAAAATAGGGTCTAGTACAAATCATACAATTCAAATATCTATGATTTACACAATACAAATGTGTGTGTGTGTGTGTGTGTGTGTGTGTGTGAGACTGAGTAACCACGAGATTATGTGTACCGGTGCGCGCTTAAATTAGTTCTTCTGTCTAATATAGTTGGAAAAGCCATTCCATTAGGATCTTTTTGCAAGCAAATGTAGATAGTGCTTTGATGTCACACATTACAGAAACTTCATTATAAGTACAGTGAAGAGAGAAAGTGGGACTACGTATAGCCAGAAGGCTGTTTGTCTTAGATATCTGTAACACCGGGGCATCATAAATACGTTGCCGACCTTTTAAGGACTGTGTTGACTGCCTTTTTGAAGAACCTCAAGTTGTAGCTGTTCGGTAATACTGTGGAAGAAAGCTCATACTATATTCTGCAGGTGTTTTTTTATGTTATTGTGACTGAACAAACCCGAGGCCCACCTGATGTTAATTGGACTAACCTCTGCCTACAACAGATGCAATACGTCAACGACGAACACGTGTTGACGTATTGCATCGTCACACTGAGACGTACAGTTGTTAGGTCTCATGTGCCTGTAATTTGAATGAAGAAATTGTAAGACAGAAATGATCGTGTGAATCGCACATTATGTGTTTCTCTACGCGTCTATAATATGTAGATGAGCTTTCCGGTAATGACGGCTAGTGAAGTGATAATACCGCGATGATGAGGTTCTTTTTAGGCTTTTGAGCTATTGACCTCTATTTCACCTAATGGTAAGTGATGATGCGGTCGAAGATGTTGTTCAGGCTTACCTAGAATTAAGCTAGGTTGAACATTTTTTCAGAACACTTAGCGTTATAAAAGCGATAACAGGTCTGCGCATATTGAGAGGCTCTAATGGTTTGGAAAGCTTAGAGTCGTTGACAATTCTGATAGCTATACGCTGTAACGCATTAAGAGACTCAAGCTGATACTTGGGTACCGTTCCAAAGGTGAGAGCAAGAGATACTCCACGCGAGGGCAAACTTGTTTTATAAAGCAGAAGCCTTTGGCTTCAGTTGAAGTAGCACTTCACCTTATTAAGCACACAAAGCTTCTTAGATTCGAGCTTGAATGTAGATAAAATGTCGCGGAACTGTACAGAAATGTCAACTCCTATAATACCAACACTCTCCGAAACCTTGAAATTCTTCTGAAATCGAGTAGTTCGTCGTTCTTGACCAAACTACTATTTTAAGCTACCTCTGCTGCGGTCATGACTTGGATGTTTGACCGTTTATGGCATTATGCGCCTGTCTAGCTACCACCCTCATGTAGAAAAATTATCGCCAAGCACCTAACTGTGTATGTTCCGGCAGCCCTCCTTGAGGGCCTTTAATTCTATATTAGCCTGAACAACATCTTCGCCCACATCATCACGGATCATTAGATAGCGGTCAAAGTTACAAAAAATTAGATACTTACAAAAAAACAAAGAGGGTAGATTGATTGATTAGAGTGTAGAATCTTAAACCATATGTTGTACAAGATTGACTGGTCATCAAAACAAATCGAATTCCTAAAACACGACTGTCTTTACAATCTAAAGCTCAAAAATGAAATGTAATCCAATTCAAAGCCTCAATCTTATTTCCATTCAAAACTGGATTTCTTTTTCGACTTATTTCTTGGTGGAATTTCTTCCAATTGCAAACCCTTTTCTTCTTTTTCTGCCAATCATGGCGTTAGATTAATACAGGACTGGAATTAACATGTAACTCCGATATGTACGGTTCGCAACACAATAATTCCGGTGCTTATATCATAAATCAAATGGTAATTGCCACCATGGGAGTCGGCCGGCGGTCATTAGCCAACTCAGTTGCAAATTAGTGAGCTTGCCGTTTTGTTGCCGATTGTACTTGTATGCGTTTATTTATGTTGGTTGTGCTCTTTTTGCTGAAATGGTGGCCTTTTCCACAGTATCACCTGTTGGGAAGTGATGATGTGTTCGAAGGTGTTGAAAAGCTCAACCTACTGGCTCTTTAGGGGATATCTGGTGGTACACATATAACGGCAGGTTTTAGCTAACCAGTCGAGTATTGGTAAAAAGCCTTACCATAAACGATGCTCAACCTGGGACAGCAACCTCTGCCTATAACAGATGCATTTCGTCACAAGTCACGAATTGCACTGCGCCCGTCGCCTCGAGACATAGTTGTTAGGTGTCATGTGCAGATTTTCTACTTGAGGGTGGTAGCTATCCAGTCGGGCATTCGCAAAATGCGCTTCCACCATGCGGTGAAGCTCAAGCCGACGGTGGGGATCGAACCAGGGACCTGCGGCATGGTACTCTATAGCTATTACCGCTCGGCCATCATTGCTACAAGAAACGTGCAAGAAAAACATACTAAATTTGTGTTTATCTAAATCTAAATGATATACTAAATTTGTGTTATTTATATTAAACATTATTATGATATGTAATATATTATTATAAAGACTAATGAAGCACCGAGTTTCTGAACGTATCAATATGTATTCGAGTTTTAAAGAACGTTTTTCACGCTAGCGGATAAAAAGACATCGAATGACACGCAGATATCGAATGAAAAACAAAGCCTTTCTGAGCTTGAGAGGTGAAAATATAAATTACTTATCTATACCTATTGTTGGATATGAAACCGTGAAGTAAAACATAGCCTCATTTTGATTGAGTCAAAAACTTACATCATTTACATTGAAACAGATGTGTTCATAAGATATTATAATACAATGAAAATGAATAGATTCAGGCGTTACTTTGCGGAAATCCATTTTTAATAATAACAAATATTTTATAAGTATTTTAAGAAAACATTTAATTAATTATTTAATAAAACACTTAAAAAATCTTTATAAAAATGATATATATCTAGTGACAATTCCGCCTAATTTCCTATTAAGCCGACGTGACGTCACAAACGCCACGCAGCCAAACCGGAAGAGTATTCGACGCGTTTCGCTTCTAAACGAAGCATCCTCAGGAGGTCTTGACTCTACGAGCGCACGATCGAGACATGTCTCGATATTATAATACTTTAAAATTGTAGTTAATCCATACTTGGTCAAACATATCATAACGAAGGCATGTTCTACAAAAATAGAACTAAAATTAATTACAGTCTCATGTCTAGAGATGTGTGTAAAAAATTACTAGCATCATACCGCTCAGTAACTTGTCAACTTATAATAAAACCAAGAGTGATCCAGACCGCCTTCACGCGGTGGTTCCGTATGAACTTAACTGTCCTTCGATATATATCTACGAATCAGCGGTGTTTGTAAAAAATAATATGAATGACTTCGGTAAAATGAGGAGCAAGCGACATAACGACAAAGTACAAGGAGTTTTTCGCAGAACTGCACTGAGCAATAACAGCACATATAAAATGAGAGGATTAATTTATAATAAGCTACCACATTGTTTAACAATGTGGGCAAATGAAGACATTTTTAAATTTAGACTGAAAAAAAATTCTAATTGATAATACATATTATTCTATAGACGATTTTTTAAATGATAAGGACATTTAAATAGTTAAGTCATTATGAACTGATATTAATAATGACTTAATGTAATTTTGATATATTTTTCTTATGACTGTAATTTTAGTTTGAACACTATTAAACTACCTATTTGCATGCCAATTTGGTTAAACCATTGTGATCCTTCCTATTGACTATTGTCTACATACCATTATTTTGTTCCCATGCTTTGCGAAATAAATATTTTGAATTTGAATTTGTATCAGCTGGATTGTCCACTGCTGAAAACAGCCTCCTCCATTATGAGGTTTGCCATAATCCCCACGCTTGGTACTTAGTGATCTTGGGATCGCAGTTTAAGATAGCAGTTTCTCAAAAGGCGCTGCTTCCGGAATTTTACCTTTAGTAGCCCCTTACGATACCCACAGGTAGCAAGGGGGGGGGGGGGGGTTGACATTCTAGCCCGGCATCCCACGGGACCGCGAACATACGTACGAACACGCAATATATTTTGTTGTATTATCAGAAATCGATGAATTTATTTTTAGCTCGGGAGAAATAGCGCTAGTCCGACCCGCACTAGGCCAGATTATATTAATATTGTATGTGCTTTAATCACAACAAGTTTGACCCTTTAATGTATTGAAGATTTTACGATAGAAATACAATTAAAGAGCAATGCTTACTGTAGTATAGGGGACCTCCCTAAATTTTGTATCTTATGACAATTACTTAAGAGTAGAGTTCACGGAGGGCTTTCCATACAAACGTAGTTTCGTCATATTTTAAATACTAAGTGTTCAAACTCAGTGAAACTTTGCAGGTATATCCTTGAGCCTAATCTATGCTGGTTTGCCAGATTTACATAAAATTAAGTATTTTCAACAATAATTTAAAAAATTGTTTTGTATTTGAATTGTTATTATGACATTTAGTGATATATGATTTTGAAGCAGTGATGGCTCAGTGGCATTGGATATGGACTGCCGCGCAGCAGGTTCATGGTTCGAATCCCACCGCGGGCGTGAGCTTCACCTCATGGTGGAAGGGCATTTTACGAATGCCCGCTTGGCTAACAACCACCCTCAAATAGAAAATCTGTCGCCAAGCGCTTAACAGTGTGTTCCGGCAGCAGTCCTTGAGAGCCAGTAAAATTACAGGCACTTGAGACCTAACAACTGTACGTGTCAGTGTGAAGGGAACAGTGCAATTCGTAGTTGACGAAATGCGTCTGGTATAGGCAGAGGTTAGTCCACTTAACATGGTCTCGGGATTGTTCCGTCACGATTACATAAAACAATATAATAAATCATAAATCGAAAACTTGGCACACCAAAAGCACAGATTTTAGACTCAACAACATGCGTACAAAATTTCACCGAGTTTGAACACTTGGTATTTGTAATATGACGAAACTACGTTTTTATGGAAAGCGCTCCGTGAACCCTACTCTTAAAATGTCGTCATCAGGGTGCACTGATAGACAGACGGACGGACATTGTTGACTTAGAAATTGGGATTCCATTATCTGTTACGGAACCTAAAAATGTAGTCTGAAAATCAATAACGCAATTTGTACTCTTGCACGCAAGCAACGGTCGAGTCGCTATATCAACTATACTATGTATTAGTATATCTAGTTATGGTTATATATACATTGGTATCCTACTTAAACGCTAATATAGCCTGTATTACTACGAAGCTAGTGATGATAATGGTTAGATTAGCACTAGTGGCACTTGAAGGAAAAAGGTATGAAAAATCCAAAGTTGCCACTGTGAGAACTTTGGAACGGTGCTTGATGCGTTTGTAGGGTTCCTTGTAACTGATACAAAATTACCTCATTTCTGAAATGGTATTTTTACAGCAGATTGTTTAGGTTTTTTTTTCTCATGGATTAGCCTTCCACTATCTCACCCGATGGTAAGTGATGATGTGGTCGAAGATGTTGTTCAGGCTAACCTAGAAGTACTGGCTCTCAAGGACAGCTGCCGGTTTAGGTGCTTGGCGACAGATTTTCAACTTGAGGGTGGTAGCTAGCCAGGCGGGCATTCGCAAAATGCCCTACCGCCATGCAAAACCTTTGACTAATATCTCACTTGTTGTAAGTGATGATGTGGTCCGGAATGGCAGATAGCTTAACCTAGAATTACTCTCGAGGACAGCTGCAAGACTCGTAGATGCTTGGCAACGGATTTTCTACTAGAAGATAGTAACTACCCATTCTCAAAAATATCGCTACATACCTGTTCTTTATCTCTCACGATATCTATATATATATATACCTATTGTCTCTTTGTATCTCTAACTAGTTCCTAGGTAACTAGATTTGCGACTAAAGTTTAAACTGTATATAATATGACGCTGGCTTTACCGCCGAACTGCGAACTTTGCACCTAATAACTGTTTTTCGTTTAACTAAACTGTCGCATGCAACACGATAAACTAAACTTCGTCAATTTAAGCTTGGGACCACGCAAATAACCTTGAAAAGTTGATTCCATGGCGCAAAACGCAGTAGCGCAGCATGCTTTTGATAGACATAGTCCTTGAGAGCCAATGAAATTACAGGCACATGAGACTTAACAACTGTCTCAAGGTGAGGGGCGCAGTGCAATTCGTGACTTGTGACGAATCACGAAATGCATCTGTTACAGGCAGAGGTTAGTCCGCTTAACATCAGGTGGGCCTCGTGCTTGATCCGTCACAATAACATAGACCCTAATGGAGTGAAGTAGCTCTCACAAACACAGGGAATCCTACCGTGAGATATAGAGCTATTAATTGTTTTCTTTTTGAAAGTTTTTAATTGGAAACAATGTCTAGTTTTAGAATTGTTTTCAGATAATTAAGGTCAACATTTTAGTTAGTAATTTATTGAATAAATTGGAAAATTATTGAAATATTTAGAATCAAGCGCAATTTTTGTTTATTATAAATAAATTCCGGTATATAAAAAGCGACAAAACTAACTTATGGTATTGTCTAGAAGCAAATTAATTTTCGTGTAGTATAAGTAAGAATCAGGGCATACGCATATCAAATAGATTTGCTTTTATGATTTTATTTCTGTTTATCTAATAACAATAAAATTATTAAAAAAGCAAATTAGTTCTCACACCTTCTAGATTTCGAATGATCTTTGGACATAATAACTCAAACCGTATCAAGTAATAGTTGCTTCAACTTTAAGCTTATTTTAGAAAGAACGGCCCTAAAGACAGTTCAGAGGTATCGCCAGGACACCTTAAATGTCATGTCACCTCATTCTCACGATATTCGAGTTTGTCCCGAGTCGAGATGATTTCGATACGGCATTGAGCAATGCTCGTTATAATATGAATTTCCATTCTTAACTTGGTGCGATGTTACTACAATGCTGGATGTAACTTGAAGCGCTCGTAGCATAGTTTGCTTAGCCTTTCTTAACTGATCAACTAAATCAAGCTACGTCTACCGCGGTCATTACTTGGATGGGTGACCGCTACTGATATTAGTGTGTTCCAGGAGCTATCCAGAACAAAATTTTCGACGATATCATAACTAACCATGAGGAGAGATAGTGGTCATAGGCTAGCCTGTCAACTATAAATAAATAAAAAACAATGTACGCCAACCACTACACTACTCGAGTACATTTTATGACAAGTCCTTCACCATTCAGGCTGCTCGTTTATGGAACTCATTACCAGTGGCAATAAGAAAAGCGCCATCGCTCCTCTCATTCAAAAATGATGTTAAAATGTCTGTAATCTTAACCTCAATAAATCATGACTAAATATTTTACTTCAACTATCAATTATATTTTGGTATTTACGAGTATATGTTTATACAATATGTATTATTTTTATGTATGTTTATGTATTCTTTTTTATATTTTATGTTTATGTATTATTTTCTAATATGTATTATATTTCATACGTATATTAAATATTTATAATAGGTACTTGTATATATTTATATATATAACTATTTTACTAATCCCACTTTGTTTTACACTCTACCCCCGTGATAATCAAATTGTTTTTTTCTGCTTACGGTTGCCTGGAAGAGATTGCTGCCTAGCAATAAGGCCGCCGATTGTACTAATTTTAAGTTTAAATATTTTGTAAGTACTATTAATTGTAATAAGAAAGTACAATAAAGTGTTATCTATCTATCTATCGCTAGAACTGTGGAAAATAATGCTAACAGCTACGGAACCCTCTTCGAAGCATAGCTCGCCATACTCTCGACTTTTATTTTTAATGTGTCCAGCTAGATTAAACGGTCAGTGAGCGTTGCTAGTCCTTGATATTACATTTTAACGCTGCTTACTACAGTAATAATAATCGTTAGGAGTATGAGAATCTCCCGAAGCGATAGTCTGTAGAACTACTGTACTACATACCACATACATAAATACTTCGGCTGGTTACGTTATGTTCACATACAACTTTGTATTGAACCAATATGATATCATTGATAACAGTAATGAGGCTTTTTTTTTAAACACCGATTTAATCCAAGTAAATGCATAAATATAAATTGCGTTTAAAGTTGTTTCATATGTGGGGTAAACTGAAGTATATTTTCAAAGTAATCTTTCAAATAGTTTCATTATTTTTTTGGGTATTATAATTTTATTATGAATTTTATTTTTAACATGTTTATTTGTTCGCTTAAATAAAAACATCATAAGTATGTTTTTTATTTATTTAATGTCTTGACATTAAATAAGTTCTATGTGTTTTTAACTTTCATCTCTTTTGTGGAAAAACTGCTTTACTTTTACTATTGCGTGTTATGTTATTCATTGTGCGAAATCAATTAACTTATTTTGATACACTTATAGAATGATAGACTGGACAAGGTAACATTAAAAATAATATTTCATCTACATTGATTATTATTATTATTATTTTTATTATTATTGAGCACATCAGCCATATTATTTACTACTATGGAGTATTTATAACTAACTAGCTTTCCGGCCGCGGTTCCGCCCGCGCGTACGTCGGTTATCGAGCAAAACCATTAATCTCTTTTTTCGCAGTTGGATAAAAACTATCCTGTGTCCTTTCCCGGATCTCAAACTATTTCCATACCAAATTTCATCCAAATCGGTCCTGTAGTTTTTAAGTATATTCGTTGCATACAAAAATACATAAATCTAAAAATACAAATCTTTCCTCTATATAAGTGTAGTTATAAATTAACTAATAAATAATTAATAACCCGGGGTGCCGGGTTAGATTTGCACCTCCCCATATCATCCCGTGGGTGTCGTAAGAGGCGACTAAGGGAAAAATACTAGAAGGTGGGCAGCAGCGCCTTCTATAGAACCGTCATCTGACACTGCGATCCCTAAGCCGCCTGCCAAGCGTGGGGATTATGGCAAATACCTCCTTAATTGGGGAGGATGTGTCCAGCAGTGGACGATCCGGCTGATACAGTACAGATATAAATTGCTTAGCTATTTGTATATGTTGAACAATAGGTACGGTCATTTCATAGATGCTTAAAGTGGAATTCCTGTATAACCTGATAGGATCGAGACTAAATAAAACCACAAGGTATTAAATTATATTGACACCAACTTTCTCACTCTGATACTGCTCCCGGCGACGACCGTTTATTGCTGTCATAGAATAAGTGTAAAGAATTAGTCTATTTTAGAATGTATCTCGATGAAATCTTCTCACGAAATGGTATGGGGCAGTGCAACACGCTCGATAGCTACCAACGTATTGCAATTACTGGCTGTTTTAGACCTTTAATTTATTTTTATAGTGCCCATAGGCTAGTCTTTACTGTTTAAGAAAATTCTCGCCTCATGTTTACTGATTAAGTGAAACATTTAACTTAGAATCGGAACTAGCTGTCAAGGACAGCTGCCGGAACACACCGTTCAAGTGTCTGGCGGCAGATTTTCTTCTTAAGGGTGATAGCTAACCATAGGTGGGCAGACGCAAAATTCCCTGCCTCCAGTAAAAAGGAAAATGGATTTTTAGGGGAATATGCAATTATTCTCATACAATGCCTCCTTTTGTTAACCGGGGTTGGATTTCAATTTGAGATTATAGTAATGATAAAAACGTTATTCCCATTAGACCGCGCCAATCGTAATAAAATGTGACGCAAAAGAAGTATGTCGGCCCTTTTAAAAAAAACGGTTTTCAGAAAAACAGGGAAAAGTTTTACCTTACAATCTGCCTAATAATGAAAAGCGAATTATAAAAAATAATAATATTTGGGTTGGACTAAAAATAAGATTAGCTAAAGTACAGAAACAAGATCGTTATCCGAAAATACTGATGTATAATAAATTAGTAGGTACCTAAAAGACTTTCGCGACTTGAACACATAGTCATAAGTATTTAACGGGACTTAATCGTGATAAAATATCGAGGTAAATGTATGTATACATGTTATATCGCAATTAAGTAAGTCCTGTTTAAATACTTGTAACTATGTATAATAAATTACCAAAAAGCTTGACTACCCTAAAATATAGTTTGTTTAAACTAAAACTTAAGATCTTTTTTGAAAACAATCCCTTCTATACATTAAAAGAATACATTGTCAATGCAGCTTTTAGAATCTTTGTTCTTCGGTCAAGTTCAAACGCGATAACTGCAAATTGTATTCAACTGCGTTAATTGTAAAAATATTATGTATTTTAAATTTTAATCAATTATTTACATATACGTAATTACAATTTAATATATTTAAGTAGTATAAATATGTATTAGTAGTATCTTTGACTAGCCTGTAAAATAATTTACAAAAGGGTTAATTCTTTATATCCTTGTACTATTATTTACGCTACTAGAGCGATATCACTAATACTAGAAATGTTTACAAATACTTTGCTTACGGTCAGTGTTGATGGCCAATTGATATTAAATTATATTGACACCAACTTTCTCACTCTGATACTGCTCCCGGCGACGACCGTTTATTGCTGTCATAGAATAAGTGTAAAGAATTAGTCTATTTTAGAATGTATCTCGATGAAATCTTCTCACGAAATGGTATGGGGCAGTGCAACACGCTCGATAGCTACCAACGTATTGCAATTACTGGCTGTTTTAGACCTTTAATTTATTTTTATAGTGCCCATAGGCTAGTCTTTACTGTTTAAGAAAATTCTCGCCTCATGTTTACTGATTAAGTGAAACATTTAACTTAGAATCGGAACTAGCTGTCAAGGACAGCTGCCGGAACACACCGTTCAAGTGTCTGGCGGCAGATTTTCTTCTTAAGGGTGATAGCTAACCATAGGTGGGCAGACGCAAAATTCCCTGCCTCCAGTAAAAAGGAAAATGGATTTTTAGGGGAATATGCAATTATTCTCATACAATGCCTCCTTTTGTTAACCGGGGTTGGATTTCAATTTGAGATTATAGTAATGATAAAAACGTTATTCCCATTAGACCGCGCCAATCGTAATAAAATGTGACGCAAAAGAAGTATGTCGGCCCTTTTAAAAAAAACGGTTTTCAGAAAAACAGGGAAAAGTTTTACCTTACAATCTGCCTAATAATGAAAAGCGAATTATAAAAAATAATAATATTTGGGTTGGACTAAAAATAAGATTAGCTAAAGTACAGAAACAAGATCGTTATCCGAAAATACTGATGTATAATAAATTAGTAGGTACCTAAAAGACTTTCGCGACTTGAACACATAGTCATAAGTATTTAACGGGACTTAATCGTGATAAAATATCGAGGTAAATGTATGTATACATGTTATATCGCAATTAAGTAAGTCCTGTTTAAATACTTGTAACTATGTATAATAAATTACCAAAAAGCTTGACTACCCTAAAATATAGTTTGTTTAAACTAAAACTTAAGATCTTTTTTGAAAACAATCCCTTCTATACATTAAAAGAATACATTGTCAATGCAGCTTTTAGAATCTTTGTTCTTCGGTCAAGTTCAAACGCGATAACTGCAAATTGTATTCAACTGCGTTAATTGTAAAAATATTATGTATTTTAAATTTTAATCAATTATTTACATATACGTAATTACAATTTAATATATTTAAGTAGTATAAATATGTATTAGTAGTATCTTTGACTAGCCTGTAAAATAATTTACAAAAGGGTTAATTCTTTATATCCTTGTACTATTATTTACGCTACTAGAGCGATATCACTAATACTAGAAATGTTTACAAATACTTTGCTTACGGTCAGTGTTGATGGCCAATCGTCTATGACAAGCGGAATAGGTATATTCTATTGCTTGCTTACTGCGCTTTGGTTGATCCCTTTTATGCAATTATACAATTTGGTATATCGACAGTACCGTGTGCGTTAAATTAGTTTGCATAACAGAAGGTAATCTGTCGTGTAGCCCTCTTTGAAATACTTGATAAATCGGGAGGTGTTGGCCTTATATGTAAACAAAAAGGTATTTTTTTTATGCCTGATAAGTTAGCCTTTGACCACTATCTCACCTGATGGTAAGTGATGATGTGGTCGAAGATGTTGTTCAGGCTAACCTAGAAGTACTGGCTCTCAAGGACAGGCGGGCATTCGCAAAATGCCCTACCACCATGCTATAACGAATGCCATCCTAAGACAACAACCGGGACCGACGGCTTAACGTGCCCTCCGAAGCACGGAAACGCTCAGTAGTAATGTCACTAGCGGTCAGCCATCCAACTCATGACCGCGCGCGACGTTGCTTAACTTTGCTGATCGGTTGAAAACAGCTAAGTAAACTTCGCTACGAGCGCTTCAAAAAAGATTCCTTATATATGTTTGTGTCATATTTTCCATCTACAATGAGTAGCCACTTTAAGCAGATGTGGTGTAATCAATTGGGCTGCCAAGGTGTTCGGGTGTTTCTTGAGTCGCTGGTAGTAGGACTCGCTCGCATTACCAATTTCCTATTTCACTGTGCTCATTTTCAGATGTTTATTTCCGTGTTATACTATAAGAGTAGGAAAATAGAATTAGAAATGAGATTCTATAAGTGATAGTATTCCAATAATTTGTAAAATGTGATTTTCGCTTAGCACGCAGTAGCGCTTGTTATCATATTTAGTTATAAGTGATAATCTCTAAAAGCCAACAATATCGGAGTAAATAAAAGATCTAGCCGAAACTAACTAAATCCAGATATAAAAATCTTAATTGTAAATTACATTTACATTCAATTGAATAATCCCAAGGTTATTTGTTGACTAGATAAAATATTCGTAGTACAAAAAACGTTTTAATCATTTAGATCGTCTTAAAATAACACTCTTATTAAAAATTCGACTCGCGTACAATCAGTTAGGACAAACGTTAAACAATGTATTATGTGATTGCGTGAGAATCGAGTGCCGAAGCAATTCGCTTCACATCGGTATAATCGGTAATCGTTACCGATATTATTCGATAATATCCGATAAACGTGTAATAGGTTAAATAATTGTTAGAGTTATGAAAGTTTCAGCGAATAATTTTGCCGGATACTAGCCGGTAACATAATTGGCCCGCTATAACTCTTTTTTTTTTTTTTTTTTTTTATGCTTGATAGGTTTGCCTTTGACCAATATCTCACCTGATGGTAAGTGATGATGTGGTCGAAGATGTTGTTCAGGCTAACCTAGAAGTACTGGCTCTCAAGGACAGCTGCCGGAACACACCGTTAGGTGCTTGGCGACAGATTTTCTACTTGAGGGTGGTAGCTAGCCAGGCGGGCATTCGCAAAATGCCCTACCACCATGCTATAACGACTGCCATCCTAGGAGAACAACCGGGACCGACGGCTTAACGTGCCCTCCGAAGCACGGAAACGCTCAGTAGTAATGTCACTAGCGGTCACCCATCCAACTCATGACCGCGCGCGACGTTGCTTAACTTTGCTGATCGGTTGAGAACAGCTAAGTAAACTTCGCTACGAGCGCTTCAAAAACTCTTTTGCCGTTTGAGCAAATTCGAAATAATCATATAGTTATGCATAAGCTATGTAGGTTATTTACTACATTGCTTGATCACAGGTAGAAGTACCTACTGGTTACTGGTACAAAATGACTATTACTTAACAGTCTGTAAGGAGTAGGTACCAATGGTAGCCACTTAGTTACACATAATAGTTTTAGGATATGGATCCATAAAATACCTGGTTACTTACTTAATGGCGAAACTACTCTGGGGAAAGTATCTGGATCTGGAGTGATAGGTATCCCACGAGGATTGTTTAACAACTCCAATCTCAGTTAACCTACACATTTCTAACAATAACGTCTTGTAAAGTGGTATCGGCAGGTATCTTAAATCGTCATTGCTACTCGACGAACAAATTCAACCGAATCCTATGTTTATTCAACGCGCTGTGTCGCTCAACCTAATATATTGTCGATTTTTATATAATCATAGCACTCATTACAGAATACATACAAACAAAACATGAAATATATATAAATATTTTGCTTAGATCTAGACAGTGTATCTAAACTATATACCTGTATACCTAGCGAGGTTAAATATGTGGTAAAATTAGTCAAGTTCTTGTTTATTTAAGGTTTTGTGAAATTAAATGAATAAATGGGTTACTAATTGATATCTTATAGATACATAAAAATCAATCTTGTCAATGACCATTTTTTATTCGTATTTTTCCACAATCTTTAATCTAACAATAAAATGTATAAAACAGTTCAAACATTAATAGTGACGCTAATCGTTACCTAACACTTCCGTCATATTAAAAAAGAGGTATGACGAGACTTAGACCACGTTTTAAAGTTAAACTGTGTCAGTCACAACTAACTTTAATACCCGATTTAAGCTAAGAATAACAAATAAACTACGTTTTGCAATAAGTTTCGGTAAACGATGTTTCAGACTCGGGACTATTAATTAGACCTGGCTGATTGACTCTATTATAGTATGTAGCCCATATGTAAAATTACCGTTTCTAAAATGTCGATAATTTGGCCGGAGCTCAAGTGTCCGGATCGTTTTCACTACTTTGTTATGGTTAATTTGCATGACGCCGTGGAATATTAGTACCGAATCGAGATAACTACAATATTGTTATTAGTTATGCTTTTAACTAGTGTTTTTTGACTCGTTGTTTTTATTATGACATTTGACATTGTACTAGTTCAATGATTAAACATAAACAGTTGATGTATCGATTGATTATCGATAGAATCTTCACCTTCGTTTCCTCTTCATACACATTGTTCCAAAACAATACTTTATCTCACAAATTATTTTTTGTCACAAGAAGTTTTGGTACCCCTAGTTAAAGTTTATGTTAAAAATGTAGTCGACTCAGTCCACACTCAATATATATATTTTTTACATACTTCAAATACTATATTATGTGATAGTAAAACTAATTTTTACAACTCCAATTATAATAAAATGTAAGGACACTGACTTTAATCTGTCTGTAAGATGCTTAATGTCCTAATATAGCATAATTAGTACAGTACTGAAGTCGCAGCTGTTCAGTTTTCGTTCCGCCTTGATGGTTGAAACCAATTTTCTCCGCCATTTTTATAGGTTGTTCTGGACCTCGGTTGCATTTTCTTTTAGAAGATCAACGTTGTCGTTCAACAGCATACATCAGGGTGTCTCCTTCTGCATGTCCGATCTCAATGTAATTCAGCTGGTATGTGAAAGCAAAATTAACAAGCTCACATAAAACTCTTAAAAAGGTGTATTTTTTTCTAACTTTAGAATGACCATTGTGTGAGACAAAATCAAAATCACACACATTTTATGCACGATTATGAAATTAATTTTGTGTACAATAAAATATTAGAATTTTAGAAAATAACAATCCAATCAACGGAAAAGACTCCTGATTCAGATATAGGGTACAAGTGGGAAACATAACAATCCCGTTCCGTTCCGACGAATCGGCAACTTTTTTACACACCCCTCAGATTAGAGGGTTGTTTGGAATTGTTGGGGAAGTTGCGGAAGTTGCGACGTGTGTTTGTACGAGTATTTAGAATATAGGTAGATACTCTTTGAATGGTCAAATTGCTTAGTGTTCAATTTATTGAGGATTTAAAGTCAAATTTAAAATCATTGATTAATTTTAGGCGTCTACGACGCTATTATGAAGATCAATCACAAGTTTCAATATTGTTTTTTTTTATTCCTGATAGATTAGCCTTTGACCACTATCTCACCTGATGGTAAGTGATGATATGGTCGAAGATGTTGTACAGGCTAACCTAGAAGATAATTCTACAGTGTACTGCCACGTTCAGCAAAAAAATCTATAGAGCCACTGGCAAGAATTCGGGGCCATTCTTTTAAACGTATTTTAACAATGTGTCCAGTGTCACAAACTATATAATAAAATTAATATTCTGATCTGAATCTCTGTTTGTGTCGGTGCCTTCTCGACGTTCAACCAGGCGCCTTATTGTCTAACAAAGTGGTAATGGAGATGACTTAATTTTATATATTTCTTTTTATTTTTTTATTTAATTTTATCATAATTTTGTAATTTTTCTTTGGAAACGATGCCCATTATGGACTTTGAATTTCTAAATTAAGATGTTTTTCATTACCTTTCGCATTAAACAATAAGGCCCCTAGTTTTACATGGTGTTAAATATTCTCAAATAAGTTTTAGTGTTCTAGTATGTAATGCGGGATAACTTATGAGTAAATGAGATGAGACTTTCGGGTCCAAAGTATATTCGGAACATCGCGGGCGTGCAGAAAAATATAGTAAAAAAAATAACTTAAACTTAAAACATATAGAAATATATATTTATGCTCATTCTTGATTTGTGCTCGAAGAGTCAGACCTCCTGATGATGCTTCGTGTCGAATTGCACGCGTCGAAAATTATTTAGGTTGGCTACGTGGCGTTTATGAAGTTACGTCGTCAGAAACATTAAGCGGGATTGTCACTAGATATATTATTTATTATTTCAGGTATCTAAAATATTAATTTAACTATTTCTTTAAATATTTATTCTTATTTTATAAGGATTTTCGCAAAGTAACGCTTGAATATATTAATTATCAGTATTTATAGTAAAATTTTGGTGTTTATAGTTTACTTTTGGTACAGTTTGGGTCGTCGTATCTGGTACCCGTTTCAACTTCAGTAGAATATCATCAGATATTCAAGAAATACAATTTGATAAAAGTTATGGGATATTGAAGTTTATGTTTGCAATAAATTAAACTAGAGGGCAACAAAATGCAATCGAAAAAATATTTACACAAATCATAAGAAAATCTGACCAATTAACCTAATGTGCCAACAAATTCGTACGAAATTCATTATTAGGTAGACAGGTACTCTGCTAAACTTTACGATTTGAAACGAACGATGATTGAAACAATTGAACTCATTGCAACTGTACTGTACTGTTTCAGCGGGATTGTAACTGCTGAACACAGCCTCCCCCATTAAGGGTGGGTGGGGTGGGGATTATAATCCCCACGCTTGGCAGGCGTCTTGAGGGTCGCAGTATACGATAACAGTACCTCAGAAAGTATTTTTTTTATATATACTTGATAGGCTAGACTTTGACCACTATCTCACCTTATAGTAAATGATGGTGTGATCGATGATACTGTTCAAGATAACCTAGAATTACTGGCTCTCAAGAACAGCTGCCGGAACACATTGTTAGGTGCTTGGGGACAGATTTTCTACTTGAGGGTGGTAGCTAGCCAGGCTTCCGCAAAATGTCCTACAACAATGCAAGTGCTGCTGCCCACCGTCCGGTATTTTTCCTTTAGTCGCCTCCTACGACACCCAGGAAGAAATGGGGTTGATATTCTATCCCTGACCCCACGGGGAAAGTTAATTAAACTTTACTAGGTGCTTAATCATATCAGCATGCATACCTGAAGACGCAAGAACTGGCTAAGGTGGTCGGTATATTGCCATTGATATCTACATTAGTGTCAATTACAATTTTATTAGATCAAAAGTATTGCCTGGATCAGAAATCAAAGTAACGCACACACGAAACAACTATAACCAGAATTACCTAATCAGGGCCACGTCACGAGTTCCTACCGCTTCCTCGGATTACATGCGTGATGGATTCCTCAAATAAAACACAAGTAATCTCTCATCACATCTCATTGGAACTTGGCCCGTTCCGTGTCCATCGCACAAAATTATATCTACCTTCCTAAAATAGCTTACAACTGTATTATTGACGTGACAAGGTAGATATTAGATAGCGATTTTCGATACAAAACGCAAAATTATCGCGGCGAATTGTCCAGCGCACAAATTTATGTCTACCCCTCTAAAAATACGTTGCGAATTCTTATTTATGATGGTTTACGGTTGATTTTCGATTGTGTTTTTTCTATGCAGAACGCAGAATTATCGCGGTAAATCGATACAAATCACGGGAAGCATTCAACGGAGTCGTGTGCTTGGAAACCAATTTCCTGTTCCCTTTCATATTGAAATGTAAGTGGCGCCCTCTACGGCGAGTGTAGATGGAATTTATGAGGCGGTGCTAGCCGCTTCACTTGCAAGCTTTATCAACGTTGACGTTTGTTGATCGAGGCTTTTTTGGCCAATCGGTTGATCGGTTACAGAAACCCTTTTATGAGATTTTGATGGTTGTTATTTGGCACTCGTTTTCGCCATGAACATACCATGGTGCTCTTGTGATGAGCTTTCCGATTGCGGTATAGTGTTATTTTCAGTTAGTGAGTTTTAATTCTACCAATTGCAGGCATGGCAGGTATCTGAGGTATTATTAAATTTCCGTATAACTAGACTATAAATAACAAATAAGAACATTCCCAAGGAGTGCTGGCGTCAGGAAAATGGCCAGTCATAAAGCTAAAGACTAAAAGTACTACAAGAATAACTTATATGCTTCTTATTTGCTGATATTCCATCGACGACTTTGTCAGACCTTTCACGGTTTTGATAATCTAAGTTCCTATTCTATAATCTGTGCTTAGAGCTTATTCAAAACTACTACAGTTGGGACCACAAGACTATCTATATGTTCGCTTTGACAACGCACTCTAGTAATTGACTTCTCTCCAATAATGTAAATAAATATCATGGACATTGTTCAAAGGAATATTACGTTTGAAACCCTGACAAAATAGAGCGCTCGTAGCGAAGTTTACGTAGCTGTTCTCAACCGATCAGCAAAGTTAAGCAACGTCGCGCGCGGTCATGAGTTGGATGGGTGACCGCTGGTGACATTACTACTGAGCGTTTCCGTGCTTCGGAGGGCACGTTAAGCCGTCGGTCCCGGTTGTTGTCTTAGGATGGCAGTCGTTATAGCATGGTGGTAGGGCATTTTGCGAATGCCCGCCTGGCTAGCTACCACCCTCAAGTAGAAAATCTGTCGCCAAGCACCTAACGGTGTGTTTCGGCAGCTGTCCTTGAGAGCCAGTACTTCTAGGTTAGCCTGAACAACATCTTCGACCACATCATCACTTACCATCAGGTGAGATAGTGGTCAAAGGCTAAACTACGACTTAAAAAAAAAAAAAGGTAAAGACGGAGGCTCGTAAAACATCAAACTGAAGCCACACTTTTATACATGTGTGCGATAGAAGTGTTGCCATATGAAAGCAAAAATTAGTAAATTGTAGGATTTATGGGAGAATTTTTTTTTAAGATATAAATATACAGCAAAATCTGTTCGTAAGAATACTTCACAATAACATAATATTATTTATATTGCGCAATATTATTATAATATTGCACAATCTTTACGATTATTGTTTAATATGTTACGCAATTTTTTTTAAGATATTCCAGATTTTACGTTCTTTAGGACAATAAATAGCGCACAGTTACGATTATTTTTACACATATCTCAACAATTTATGTATAATGTTTGTGAAAACAGAATTAGAAAAAACATTACAATTTGACCGAAAAAAAAAAATTAGGTTTTTAGGTTCTAACGATTATTCCTAACCGCGGATAGCCAATAATCTATATAAGCATTCCCTATTGGAAACCTGAAATGATAAACAACAATAACACAACAAGTATCATGGGTGTGTTTTAAAAAATACTGCTAATTACCTATTTTCGTGTGAAAGTTTTGGTAGCCTAGTCGATATTTCTAACTTTTAGACCTAGAATTTAATTATTCACCATAGATAGATTATACTAAAAATATCAAACGATAATTGGTTTGAGCATTCTGTGATAATAAAATAACCGTTCCTGTCATTTGAAGGACTTTTTCCCAAAATATTTTTGGTTTATAACTGTTAAATTATGAGAAATTGTAAATAAAATCAAAAACCAACAATACTCGTTAAATGGTTTTCTATTTATCTACGGCATCTGCGACGGGAGCATATCATATGCGTGTCCTGACACGCTCTTGGTCGATTATTGTCTTTGTTAGTCATCAAAATGTAGGCTTTTGCCCAACTGTGGGACAATTTTGTAATAACTTTTAACCTGCAAACTTTTATAAGACGTATCAAATTTCTTGGTCGAACTATCTAACTACTATAGTTGCAGTGACAACAAAGATATTGCACTATAACTATAATAAATTAAATTTAACTAAAACATGATTAGTTGCAAAACTCTTTACTGCTTATTTCCACTATAAGATAAGATAATGATCGTCGTGAACATACGCTTGTTTAGATATAAAGTATATAATGTTGCAGCTACACGAACCGACTGTTAAAAACTACACACTTTTGGAAACAAACTAAAATGTATGTCTGGCAACACTTTTATTTACATTTTTATTCGAAATTATAACCTAAATTGCGTTGTATAATATTAAAGAAAGTACATTATATTTTATACTTAAGTGTGTTTTAATACTCAAGTCGGTTTTAAATTTATCAATTCCGTTATGTGTGACGTGTGTTATGTGCGACGGTCTATCGTGAATGAGGACAAAATTGGCCGTATTTGGATACGTTTGTGTGAGTGAGTTGTGTCTTACTTAAAATTAGCCGAATTCGATGCTTCATTTTTGATTTTCATTACACTCCCTCGTTCTTATTCATTTCTCTGAGGTTTGGAAACAATAGTTCAAAGAAAGAATTGCTCAGAGTTCCTTGCCTTTCTTCGTCCAGAGGTTCTACATACACTCTTTTTGCGGAAGATGTCCTAAAATCTTCTACTGCACCTTGAGTAAAAAGAATGATTTTTGACTTTGAGGCTCTGCCGAATGTTATATAAAACTATTATTGATTTATTTGAAAGGATGTATACGTACAACACTTTCTATTTATGTTTAACTCTTTTCTTTTCGTATCACGTTATGCTGATAAGGGTGCATTTATAAAATCGGCAGATCCCTTTGAGATTATACAAATATATTCAGCAGCGGCTGCTCGTCCCCGGACACCGATCTGTTGCTTTGATCATTCAATCGTAGGAATTTACAATTTATTGAAATTCGTCAATCGACTGGAGCGGCTTGAGTCCACCACTTCAAAGTTAAAGGAAGACTCAAATTAAAACCGTCGTGACAAACCAGTCTTGAATAAACTAGTGGAGAAATCATAGGCCATTTCCGTTCTTGGCTCCAGAACGAGGGAGAAATGAGGTACGATATGGAACTAAGAGAAAGCTGTGAGAACGGACAACACTAGACAGCATGAAACAACAGCTTTTTATGACTTAGTATCCAAAAGACAAAATGGAGCTCTGTTGCCTGCTATTTACTTATATTTCCGGGAGAGACCAATTCATGGAAAGGTAGCATGAGTAAATAGATTTTCTTTTCCTACCACACTCGTAATACACACCCTACGGTTTCACCGTCGTAAGTTATCGAACCGAGTACATGTTATAGTTATACTAGTTAGGAATCTGCAATTTAGTAAGTGAAATATTTTCTAAACAACAAATACTGAAAATGCATATTTTTCATTTAGTTATTAAGCTGTAACATAACGATTGTTTTTAAGTAAATTAACAATTGCTTAAAACGTTTTTCTTTCAAGGGTTGTTGTTAGGCAGAACCAATGTAGAGCGAGGTGTCTCGCATTTGGCCGGTTAGTTAGCGCGTCAGTGATTTTCCTTTGAACAGCCTGTAAACTTGGTATAACAAACTATGTGTACTTAGTATATCCATAGCAATTGGGACATCGAAGCGATAGTACTCCAGGCCTTGCTCCCTCGGAAACTACAGGTTTATTAGATGTAAATGTATCCCAGCCGGATTTAATTGTACATAAATGCTGTCATATATACTTGATCACTTCTTACCAGCTAAGTAGGCTAAGCCTACCTTTACTGACAGACTTCAAAAACAACTTTTTTTTTATGCCTGATAGGTTAGCTTTCGACCACTATCTCACCTGATGGTTAGTGACGATGTGGTCGAAGATGTTGTTCAGGCTAACCTAGAAGTACTGGTCCTCAAGGACAGCTGCCGGAACACACCGTTAGGTGCTTGGCGACAGATTTTCTACTTGAGGGTGGTAGCCAGCCAGGCGGGCATTCGCAAAATGCCCTACCACCATGCTATAACGATTGCCATCCTAAGGCAACAACCAGGTCCGACGGCTTAACGTGCCCTCCGAAGCACGGAAACGCTCAGTAGTAATGTCACTAGCGGTCACCCATCCAACTCATGACCGCGCGCGTTGCTTAACTTTGCTGATCGGTTAAGAACAGCTAAGTAAACTTAACGCTACGAGCGCTTCGAACTACCGGACCACACTGGTTTGTACTAGGTTACAGATTTTCTGCTAGAGAGTGTAGGTAGCCAGGTGACCATTCACAAAGTGTCCGTAGGTAGGAAGAAATATAGGTAGGGTGAAATGTAGAGAAGCTCAAGCCTGCGCCTACATTTGAAACACGAACACCTCGTGAAAGTATTACTGTCCTATTTTTATTATGCGATTCAACTCATTAGCAGTTGTTGAATCACAATGTTACCATATATTACAAAAACTCCAAGTAATTATTTGATAAAACATTTCAATTTGATTGTGTCGATTCTCAATTTAGCCAGCCTGATAAGAATGAGATTGGCGTCTTTGTAGGCCGGATATCTTTAGATTGATTTACATAATTTGGGATGAAATGGGTGATTGAATGGAACCGCTGTTAATAAAGTCTTTTGCTTTCCTCGCTTTGATGAAATTGGAATGATTGGAGAGGAGCTTGGAAATTTTTCTTGTTATATTTGGAGTGTCATTTGTAAAAATCTTGAATTGTTTTGCTTCTGCAGCCTTCTAATATTGATTTGGTTCCGTTATTGTGTTAGTCATCTTTATCTCACCGGTTCTTATGAAAGATATTCTGAATTTGGGTTCCAAACTGTTAGCCGACCAGAAACATCGAATCCGTTTAAAACATTGATTATATCAGGTTCATTTGTAAGTGATACCAGATTTCGGTCGTAAAGAGAAGCAGTGGTTATGTTAGATAATTAACTTCTGCCTAAACATTTGCAGTTCCACCATATGTTGGTATTTATATTCTACTGCCGCTAGTGGCGTTCGTGGTTTGAATACTGCCACTGGTTTTTTTTGTAATTGTTACGGAACTAGCACGAGTCCCAACTGAAGTTAAGTGAACTAACCTCTGCCTGTAACAGATGCATTTCATCACAAGTGACGAACTGCACTGCGCCCGTCACATTGTACTGTTAGGTGCTTGGCGGCAGATTTTCTACTTGAAGTGGTAGCTAGCCAGGCAAGCATTCACAAAATGCCCCTCAACCGTGCAGTGAAGCTCAAGCCGGTGCGGCGGCGGGGATCGCACCAAGGACCTGCGGCGGGGATCGCACCAAGGACCTGCGGCACGGCAGTCCATAGCTATTTTAGGTTTTCATTTCATGATAGTACCTATATAGCATTTTGCAAATGTTCGATTACCACCCTCAATTAAATAATCGGTCGCACATAAAAACATTGTGTTCCGCCAGTTCAGACTTTGAGTTTAGCTGGTAACTAAAGAATAAAAATATGGTTATAGTTTTGGCTAATTAGTTCGAGATTTTACGAAATCACAAAATTCGTATAAGTTTATGTCAATATTTTTTTATGGATGGATCGTGCAGACGACAAAGAAACCTTTTTAAAGTCTCAAGGCTTAGGCAACCTTGAATCATCCCATATCCCGGTTATGTGTTCACAAAAAATATGAAAAATCCACACCACACTCCACGACAACCCGCCGACTTTCAAGTAAAAGGGTCAAGCGATTCGCCCTTAACTTTTTCTCTTTTTCTAATTCAAGCAAAACGACAAAGGACCGCGAATTTCTTCAAACCGCCGCCATCTTTTTCTCGCGAGGTCCTCACAAAATGGCTGTTTCAAATTTAGATTTTTATCGACTCTTATTTTTAGGGCTTTCATTAACGATCTTGACCTTTAAGATCTGAACATTATTATTTCTGAAAAATGCTTTAGAAATGTGTCTGCCTGAGTAATATTACTTTACAAAGATACATATAGAAAACGTGTTTTCATAAATTAAGACATAAAAATCTGCGAGTTTCAGTCAGATATGACCCGAGATATACAAGGTGGTTTTAAATGTCAAAATTGATATGTACTATTAAAACAAAAATAAAATGATAGGGAAACATTTATTCGAGAACGCACCAACAATTACGTGTCGTCCCGATTTCGTACCATTAAGTCGATTAATTTGTCTTCCGGAGTAAATCGATTGCTGCTCGCAACCGATGCCAGTTTTTGTTGCGTCCCTTGTCGATTGCTCGGGATCGCAAATCGTTACGTGTTCGTATTCGAATCATTTGACATTGAGGTTGAGCTGCAATGAAACGAATGCCCTAGCTTTTTCAGACTTGTGAAGCGAGATAGAGAGAGAAAAAGCGTTTGATAAAATAAACTATGTATAAAAAATAGCTTTTATTTATTCATTTGTCTAAAACAATAAGGTAGGTTTAGTTTAGTAAACGTTCGTTTTATATTGCTGACATGTTATGATGACAGGCTTTGACCACAATCTCTCCTGATGGTGATTGATCGTATTAACAGGCTATCCCTAGAGTTATTGGCTTTTAATGACAGCTGCCGTTCTTGACGACAGATTTTCTATATGAGAGTGGTATCTAGCCAAGCGGCCAATATCAAAATGTCCTATCCCTATGCGGTGAAGCTCAATCGCGCGGCGGGATTCTAATCCTTTACCTTCAGCACGGCAGACCATAACCATTGCCACCGGGCGATCATAACCTCATAATCATAAGTCAGAAATAATGTCATTATAAAATAGGTTTTTCAAATAGTCTTTGCTATATACATGTTTCTGAACATAACATGAACGCAGGGGAAGGTACCTTAATAGAAAAAAATGGGTGATTTTTACGACGGTTAACTTCTCTGAGAATACGGGGCACTTATTTGCTTGTGAAAACGTACTTTTCAATTGTAAGACACAGTTGGCTGGCACTGGATATAAGTAGTAAGAGGCGACTAAGGGTGTAACACACCAGAAGGTAGGCAGCAGCACTTTCTGAGGAACTGATATGTCGCACTGCGATCCCCAAGCCGCCTGCCAAGCGTAGGTATTATGGCAAACCCCCCCAGAATGGGGGAGGCTGTGTTCAGCAATGGACAGTCCGGCTGATACAGTAAAAAACAATAATTGTCCCCACATACGTAATTTTAGAGCAGTTATTATCTATTTCAGTTTAAAAACAATATGTGTGAATACAGCTGGGTATTCATACATGACAGGTAGGTATTGTCTAAGAAGGTACGATATAATATTAATGTAGCGGTATATGCTACCTATATCATGAAAATCTGGATCAAATAATAAGATTGTTGTAGGCACTTATAATATCCGTTATTTATACTAATAATCTGCTTATTACTAATATTCCAGTGAATTTTCCGTGAAATGTTTGTTTTCGCAGTGATTTATCGATATAATTCATAGTGCCGATGGTCATAATCATAACATGGTTTGTTTACACTGTGTAAGCTTACTATATTAATTAAACTGTGGTTTATCATTTTATCCCTGACTATTTTTAAGCGTGCGTTCTTATAGGCTAACCGTCCATGTATATATATTGGATATATTAGATAATACTTAGCGGTATAAGTGAAAGCTTTTTAAGAAAAATCGGAAAAGAAAGATATTAATATGGAGTTAATTTTCAAAATTTGTGAATTTTTGTACAGCTGATAAGGCTAGCCTTTGACCACCTTTTGGTAATCATGTGGCCGAAGATGTTGTTTAGGCTAACCTCTAATTCCTGCCTCTCGAGAACAGTTGCTGAAACATACTGTTTGTTGCTTGGCGACAGAGTGTCTGCTAGAGAGTGGTAGCTAGCCAGTCCATTTGCAAAATACCCTACAAGCATGCTATAACGACTACCATCCTAACAACAGTCGGAACCAACCGCTTAACGTCTCCTCCGAAGCACAGAAAATTCAAAGACGTTGATATTCACCATCGTCAGACGTTGAAATGTCTGATGATGGTGAATTAATAACATCATTTAGGTTCGAGATCGAAGGTACACGCGTGTTGAGAAATATTATACTCGTAGTAGCACGAAATGTTACTTCTCGTACGTGCCGTGCCGTACCACGAAACTTCGTATTCTGAAACTTTAGGCCCAATTTCATCAAACTAGAGTTTAATGAATACGCAGAAAATTTAAACCTTTAAAATGTGATAGGCTTTTGCTACCATAGAACGTCAAACGTTGTGACAGTTTTTAATTTGTTGACTTACTGCTGTGGAAAAAAGAAAACTCCTTGGATAACTTTTATGACATGTTATAATAGCGTCGACATTGTAATATTACGTGCGTACTATCAGCTGTTGCCATATTTGTTTTCATTTTTTAATATTATATCAGATTTTTTTCTTTGCGACAGCCGTTTTTCTGGTGGAAAATTTCATAAATTTTAAAATCCTGCAACATCATTGGACGTCTATCAAAGATCTATCATATTTTGTTGGTTACAAAGATTAAAGTTATACTTCTCGTATAGTTTTATACTTGTTTGGTAAAATTTGCCTATATATATCTATACTAAAGCTGCCTATTACGCTGTACGAAAGACTGAGGCACGACTGTGATATGTTACACGACTTCTACATGACTGAAACTTCCCTTTAACTATTTTTATACAAAATGCAACATCTGTCATTGGTGAAGTACAAGCTGTGCGTGTTGAGTTGAAAATTAAAAATAAATACAACTTTGTACTCATCAACCGTCTACCGTTGAACGTAGTCTCTCCCATTGGGATTTGCCGTAATCCATACGCTTGGCAGGCGTCTTGGGGATCGCAGTAGAAGTTGTAATTACATCAGAAGGCGCTGCTTCCCGCCTTCTTGTATGAATAATTACTAATAATAATTACGTATAGGTACTAGGTAGATATAGGTACTTTTGAACTATCATGGTACCGACTCCAACAACTTATATCACACTTTTGAGTGTTGAAGTCTGTTAAATCTATAGGGAAAAAAAAATGTATCTCTACCAGAGTGATCAAATGTAGTTGTAATCAAAGTAGATAATGTGACGTTGGTCTTGAAGAGTTTACTTTTTATAACAATCTAGCGATGCGGTCGCGTCGCCCCGCTGTCACTCCAGACGCAGGCTAACTTTCCGAGAAACGTTTCTCGGCTTTCCTTTGTCCCTGCCATGCCGGTATTCACATATATGTTTTATTTGTATAGAAGTTAGTATAATATGCTACACGCAATTTTCCAAAACAGATTAAACTACTTTCGCCCAGTTTATTTTGCCTCGTTAGTAGATATTTATGGTTACGGAACTGGTATCCGAATTAGTTGATGCCTTTGTTTGATATTATTCTGGTTATTAAAAAATTCTATCCCATAGGAGTTATGAGTAAACAATATAAATTTATCTGTTTTATGCCTGATAAGATATACTTTGATCACTATCTCACCTGATGGTAAGTGATGATGTGGTCGTAGATGTTGTTCAGACTAACCTAGAATTACTGGCTCTCAAGGACAGCTGCTGCTTGGCGACAGATTTTCTACTTGAGGGTAGTAGCTACCCAGGTGGGCATTCGCAAAACGCCCTACTACCATGCTATAAAATATCTATCTCATAAGTTATTAAATTCAATTAATAGATCTTAATGCGTAATTTACCGGTAATCCGTATTTAATATTAACAATTTTTCTAAAAATATTTCAAATACACATTATGGAAATATTTTATAAAAACACTAATCACATATAAACTATGAGTATCCAGTGACAATTCCACCTTACTTTCCTGCAGAGCCGATATGACGTCGTAAACTCCAAATATCCCAACCGAAACAATTTAAAAAAAAACGGATGTTATGTTAAAACGTTGGTATTAAGACGCTGTCAATAGCTGAACTTTTGTCACTATCAGACTGCGTAGGAGTGAATGAGAGGCAGCGATGGTGAAATCGCGATTAGTTTTGGTAAATTCGTAAGAAAGATTAATAACACAAAACTAATAAAGTAATTCGAAAATTAAACTTTTCTTGTCCCTTTTGATAAGTTTTCCTATTTTATTGTTACATATTCATACACATTGATACATAAGTAACTAAGTTTACGTCACAAGTATAATTTAGAGCCAACTTTGCAATTGTGTTCTATCGAGAACATTTTAAGGAAACGTTTTTCAGCCTTTCTTGGCCTTAGAGAATATGATCAAGATTGTTATGTAATTTTCTTACTGCTATAAACTAAATTTATTATTACAAAATCACAAATATACGATAGGAAAAATTTAAGTCATGTGCGGGATTAAACTTTTCCTATCGTATATTTGTGATTTTGTAATGTAATCCGCATAGCAGGCGTAATTACAAACCTAACAATATTAAATTTATTATGCTAAAAATCTGATCTCAAGTATATGATATCTCAAGTAAAGCTTTTTAGCACTTCTCAGCGTCTTAATACTAAAATGAGGTTCTATTGAGTAGCACCTCGTTTCTGCGGAAAATCGTCTGTTAGTAATAATTCTAAACAACTACGCCAATTGGTATTATTAAAACGACCCAACGTTACCAATAAATAAATTATACACCAAGTATCCAGAGTAAAAACTGTATTGTTAGCATTCCTCGACAAAACGTAGTTAGGGCAGAGCATGTTAACTTCACCGACCATATTGGACTTGCAAGTTTTTTTGCCACGAGCGCGCTCAGCGAAGCTTGCTGTGTTTGTTTTTGGTCGCCGAAATATTTTTGCTCGTTTTCTTTGTTCCGTATTTCGGCGGAGGTTTTTTAACGGCCCATAAACGTTGTTATTTACGAAGTATGGCCGCGGATATTTAATAGGCTCGCCACGTGAGATTGTGCGGATAAATCAGAGGGTTACTTTTTGATATTAGTGTTTTGATTTAGGCTCCCACGGGCTGTTGGATATCAAGGTTGGCATGACTTCCAGAGCAAGCGTTTATTTGATAAAGGGACAAAATAATATGAGTCGTCTGTGAAAGCATTTTTGCGTTAGTTTGTCACATAAAATGTAGTTTTTTTTTTGGGATAGGAGGGTCACCGTCGCCCAGGAACATCCGCAACACCGAGGTATCGAGCGTTGCCGGCCTTTGAGGAGGGAATATGCTCTCTTCTTGAAGGCCCCTAAGTCGTATCCGTTCGGAAATACTGCACCTGGCAGCTGGTTCCATATTGTGGCAATACGAGGTAGAAAATGCCGTGAAAATCGCAAAGTTGTGGACTTCCAGACGTCGACATGAAATTGATGAAACATCATGCTTTGTCGGGACGTCCGATGGCGAAATTGAGCTGCAGGTAGTAAATCGAACAGTTCCTGCGAACACTCACCAAAATGATGCGGTTGTTTTGCTAAATGAAGACGTAATTTTATTTAGATAAGGTTATGGTATCCATCCGAACAATCCAAATGATATTACAGCACTTCAACAGCTGATAGCCGTCCACCGTTGAATAGATGCCTCCACCATCCGCCATAATCCTTACGCTTTTCAAGTGTCTTGAGGATTGCAGCCAGTTCTTCAAAAGGCGCTTCCACAGGAATGAGAGGAGAGGTCGAGGGGATATCGAGATCTAGCCCGGTAAAACAACTACCCCCCCCCCCCCCCTACATTCCATCCAATGAAAGTTATCGCCTAGAATCTTGTATACATACCACCAGAGAGATACCAGGAGAGCAGCAATTCAAAGCCAATGTCCATAAAAAGTCACCACCTAGACCACTTTTTTACACAAGAGTTTCTAACAAGTGAAAATAAAACAACCAAAATTATTATCACGACACTACTGAACATTAAGCCTGTACTAAGAAATGGTTTGAAAGCCTGTTTCCAGCCTGTACAGTGTACAGTCCATGTTCGTATACGTTAAGTACTAATTTGACTGACTAAATACAATCTCTTTCAATAAATTCCACAATGAAATGTGAGCTACGGCGACATTATGTCATATTTTAAGTTTGTTCTGTTAGTCCCATTTCGAAGAAACGTAAAGAATTCAGTCTCAGGTCCGTCAGAATTATGGCCTTTTGTTCCTGCAAAAGTATTAAACTGTTGTAACTCGAAGTCATTTTGGAAGTCAGTCGTTTTAGATACTACACCTATAGTATAACTCATCCACATAATATTCCTTGTTCTTTGAACGTCTCAATAAATTATAATATTGTATAACACATTTACAAATAAGTTTCCCTGTAGCTCCCGTGACAGATGATTAAAGCCACCACAGACAGAAAGTTTTGACTGACTTTTGACTTTTTGTAAAAGTGACTGTTCTTATAGATAAATCCGCCTTTTGAACATAAGATGTAAAAAGCTTTTGTTTGATATACAGTCGCCTGCAATAATAAGTATACACATTGTAATTTTCAAAATTATGTCTAAGACTTATGTGTCTCTCTATGTAAACAGAAGTATCTGAAAATCAAAGAATAAATTGAATTGTTTCACTCATGTATATCTTAACTTCAGTCACTAAGAAATTAGTGACATCACATTATTATGAAAATTACGAAGTGTATACTTATTATTGCAGGCGACTGTACGTCTCACATGATTTACCAGTGATTTTATACCTATTTATATCATTACTTACCACTAATCATTTATTTTTGTAAGTAACAACTTGATTATAATTCTATGAGAAAAAGCAACACGTCTTATATTTTTCTATATAATAAACATACTAACATTATGTAAAACTTTGTGAGTAAGGATTTGACTGTGTCTATGTTTGTTAGTTCTTCACCCTGAAACTATTGAACCGATATCTTTTTTTTTTTTATGTTATTGTGACGGAACAAGCCCGAGCCCCACCTGATGTTAAGTGGACTAACCTCTGCCTATAACAGACGCATTTCGTCAACGACGAATTGCACTGCGCCCGTTACACTGAGACGTACAGTTGTTAGGTCTCATGTGCCTGTAATTTTACTGGCTCTCAAGGACTGCTGCCGGAACACACTGTTAGGTGCTTGGCGACAGATTTTCTACTTGAGGGTGTTCGCTAGCCAGGCGGGCATTCGCAAAATGCCCTTCCACCATGCGGTGAAGCTCAAGCTCTGGGCGGGATTCGAACCATGAGCCTGCTGCGCGGCAGTCCATAGCCAATGCCACTGAGCCATCACTGCTCCAAATTTTGGTGATACTCGGAATAGAGATAGTTTTGAAATTGTATTATCACATTAGTATACCTTACATCACTTTTTATCTTCTTATACGCCAGTGAAAGCTTGGCCGTAGTACTATAGGTATACACATATTTTTTTTATACTTGATAGTATAGCCTTTGACCACTATCTCACCTGATGTAAAGTGATAATGTAGTAGCTCTCAAGGACTGCTGCCGGAACACACCGTTAGGTGCTTGGCGACCGATTTTCTACTTGAGGATGGTAGCTAGCCAGGCGGGCATTCGTAAAATGCCCTACCACCATGCTATAACGACTGCCATCCTAAGACAACAACCGGGACGTGCCTTCCGAAGCACGGAAACGCTCAGTAGTAATGTCACTAGCGGTCAGCTATCCAACTCATGACCGCGCGCGACGTTGCTTAACTTTGCTGATTGGTTGAGAATAGCTAAGTAAACTTCGCTACGAGCGCTTCAAATTACTAATCTAATAATTTACTAGTCTTCAACCGTTCTGTCTCTAATGCTACTCGCTATGGGCCTCTTTCACAACATTCAAGTAAAGTCTCGAGTAGGCTAATTGCCGGTTTATGTCGCACTAACCGTGCATATGAATTTCACAATGACTGAGTACTACTAACCCACAATTAAAGTGACCACTAACTTACTTCTTGGTTCATCTGTCTATCATTTATACAGATTTCAAAAAAAGGTTGGCGGTAATGTAAAATCAATATTGGGTAAAAAAAATCTTGATTAAAATTATTTTCGACGTATGAATGAGTGACGTTGTTGACAGATTATGAACGGATATTTGAATTTACTTCGAAGATCCTTCAAGTAACCATCGAGTTGTTAATCAGATTTTCTATTGAGAAACTGAAAAACCATTAGTAACTGTTATTAGGCGAGTAACTTTAACTAGGAAGTAAATAATTGACACTTTGAAGCGCTCGTAGCGAAGTTTACTTAGCTGTTCTCAATCGATCAGCAAAGTTAAGCAACGTCGACCGCGGTCATGAGTTGGATGGGTGACCGCTAGTGGCATTTACTACTGAGCGTTTCCGTGCTTCGGAGGGCATGTTAAGCCGTCGGTCCCGGTTGTTATCTAAGGATGGCAGTCATTATAGCATGGTGGTAGGGCATTTTGCGAATGCCCGCCTGGGTAGCTACCACCCTCAAGTAGAAAATCTGTCGCCAAGCACCTAACGGTGGGTTCCGGCAGCTGTCCTTGAGAGCCAGTACATTTAGGTTAGCCTGAACAACATCTTCGACTACATCATCACTTGCCATCAGGTGAGATAGTGGTCAAAGGCTAACCTAACAGCCATAAAAAAAAAACTTTACTTGAAGGTCATGAAAGAGGCCCTAAGTATTTCTGATATACATGTTGGTACAAGTATACTCAATACATCATCTTAACATTTTCGCATCTGACACCTGTTCTTGTTGCATAACATTCAGATGTTATGATGTAGAATAGAAAATTGTTATACGAGGGTCGTCGAAAGGAACCAATTCCCGTACTAGTTACTTAGACTATAGACTGAGTAAGAATTCATGACTTTCACCGGTACTAAACAGTCTACTTTCCATTTCCAATATAAGGAAAGCCATAAATAGTAGTTTTTATAAAATATTTATTGATAATAATAACATGAGTAACTAAAAAAAAAATTAAGAAATTAGAACAATTTATAAAATAAACAGTTTAATTTTTTTAGTATATACTTTATAATGATTTAGTATCCCGCCAAATGAAAATATGGAACACTAGCTTTTAGTCACAAGGCCGTAGCATTTCTATATCGATATTTTTTATTAATTACGTAAAATTTTCTACTTTTTATTATGTAAAAAAATTCGTAGTTGACTTAAGCTACTCGGATCGAACAAGCACTACTTTCCGAGTATGAGATATGAAAAATAACATCTATGGTATGGCCCTTCCATCTTAGACCGGCAAGCGTTGACCACTTTAATGATACCGTTTTGAATATCTACGCGCATGGCATAAACCAACGTAGTAACTGAAAAAAAAATCGTATTCGTGGTTTCAAACTCGAAGCAAATATCTGTCGAAAGCAAGTTTTTGTTGTTATTCAATTTAAGTACCCGTGGTTGTGTCGTGGTGAAAACTACAATTGTAATCGAGTCTGACAGAAGACGGCGGTGATAAAACAGTAATGATTTTTGTTTAATATCACATTGTTCCTTAAAAGGGATGCAGTCTTGAATATGTGCCAGTGGCGCCCAGGTCACGAGTTCAAGGCGATTGTTGATGCAAAGTGGTCATGGCGTAGTCGTCGCACAGTTGACGAGTTCGTCATCTGTCATTTCATTGACGAAATATTTCAGTTAAAGGGCAAAACATTTAATTATGGCACAGATGTACAAGCAGATTAATTTAAGTTACAAGCTTATGATAAAAAAAAATTGTTTTATTTATTTTTTGTCTAAGTATCATAATACGTACTTACCGATATTTCTAAATATGATTACAAGCACTATCGCGTGCTAAGCGAAAATCATATGACGGTTAAAGTAATACATTGGAGCAAGAAATTTTCGCTAGATATGGCGTGCCCAGGTGGCCGAGCGGTTTAGGCATCCGGCGCGAAATCGGAGGACGTGGGTTCATTTCCCTCCCGGGGCATTAAATTTTGTGCTCCAATAATTTGGAAAATATATACTTATATAATTTATTTGAAATAAACCAATTAATGTCAGTTTTGTAGATGCTTTGATAGCCCTCTGTTAATTAACACGATGGAAATCTGATATTCTAAATAAATCAATCAAATTCTACCAAAAGTTTTATAACTCTACTAATTGTTCAGAAATATAATACTGCTCCATAAATGGTCGTATATTAAATTTTAATCAGTTATTTTTAGCCGATCAGCTAAGTTAAGCAACGTCCGCTGCGGTCATGAGTTGAATGGGTGACCGCTAGTGGCATTAATACTGAGAGCTTATGTGCATGGTGTTAGGGCATTTTGCGAATTCGCGTCTTACTAGATACGCGCAAGTAGAAAATCTGTCGCCAAGCATCCTGCAGCTGTCCTTGAGAGCCAGTAATTCTAGGTTAGCCGGAACAACATCTTCGACCACATCATCAATTACCATCAGGTGAGATAGTGATCAAAGGTTAGCCTATCAATAGGAAATAAATAAAATAAACACCGTAGTAGAATCGAGTAAACTGTTGGGAGAATGTACGGAGGAAAGTCTTTTACAAATCGCTCCGCTTATGACTTACGTCGCCTCATTACTTAACACTTCGCCTGACCTTGTGTCGGTTGCAACGCGCGGACCGCGACGCGACGGACCACACATTTTCAACTCGCTCGTTTTATGGACAAACCTTTTTACTCTTTTCACCCTTTAAAAGTTTTGTGGCCAGAACACCATGTCGTCGTTTGAATACAATACCCTGTAAATAAAACCGAGATCGTTTTTTTTGCGAGAAACTTAATTTTGTTAGATGCTAAATGATCCATAGAAATCTGAAAGATATGTAATCAAATTCTTCCATATTGCCTGTTATTTTATATTCAAGAAAAAACCTTCAAAGCATAGCAGATCTCGAAGCCCGCATTCCTTGAGAATGACCATCTTTACTGCTCTAACACCGGTCGGAGATTACGACTAAACACCGCTCACGGTATTGCGGTATGCTAGCCGGTATATTGCATTGATAATATTTTACATAATTATCAATTTCCCGTAGAGCCAACGAAATTTATATATTTTATTTATTTATTTCAATGCCAATAACACTAATGATATAGACATCACTATTAATAACAATTATAAAATATAATTTAGTTCAAAGTTAATGTCATAATAATAATAGTCACTAATAATAAACAATAATTAGTCATAGTTGAACAACGTACGGGAAAGTTGAACCCCCGTGGGGTGCCGGGTTAGAATTGCACCTCCCCATATCATCCCGTGGGTGTCGTAAGAGGCGACTAAGGGAACAATACTGGAAGGCGGGCAGCAGCACCTTCTAAAGAACTGTCATCTTACACTGCGATCCCCAAGCCGCCTGCCAAGCGTGGAGATTATGGCAAATACCCCCTTAATAGGAGAGGCTGTGTTCAGCAGTGGACGATTCGGCTGTTACAGAACAAATATGTCAATCTTAAATCTACTACTTATAAACTGTATGCTTGAAGTACGATAGAAATGAAAAATAACAGAAGATGGGCAGCAGCGTCTTCTAAAGAACTCTCGTCTTACACTGCGATCCCCAAAACGCCTGCCAAGCCATACTTTTACGACATACCGCTTAAGAAAATTTTAACCACAGCCAATTTTCTCTATCATCCTGGTACAGTACGGATTCTTGAGCACTACTTTAGTAAATAAGTTATTCTTTTTACATCTATTAAAAAAGCTATGCGTTAGAAGTATCAGATGTTTCAGCGACTCCAAGTTTTAACTTAAATAAATGTACGCTTGTTTTTGTTACACAATTTCATTTACCTTAATTATGATTGATACGTTTTTCACGCGAAAAAAATTGTAGCTCTAATTAAATTAACGCTCTTAAGTACCAAATCCCTGTGAGGTATTTAATTCCATTAGCATAATTAAAAAATATGTTCTGATTTGTGTAAATGTTTTTGTTTATGATTATGGTCGGTATATATCTTCATTATGAAATACGTACATTTAATAGCAATAGTGTCAATTAACATACTATAATTTTAATGGTTATAAATAGTAATTTTGTACGACTATGTTACGATTTTGTAATTCACGATATGTTCCAGGATGGTATAAGCAGTCTTAATCTATAATGACTCTCGAGTACAGCTGCTGGACACTGTTAAGTGCTTGGCGACGGATTTTTTACTTGAGTATGGGTGACCAACGGAGCCGATTGTCCTACCACCATGCGGTTAAGCTCAAGCCCGCGGCTGGAATCGAACCATGAAGTCTTGAGCGGCAGTTAGCCATTGCCACTGGGCCATCAAAGCTTCAAATTGTTAGCAATCATCCAAATATAATAATAATTGGATTAAGCTACAGTGCAGCGCCCTCTACCTACATATGCAACAAATTACAATTCACACATTGAAAACATTGAGTCATGTTTCCCGCTTAACACCGACAAAAAAAGGTAGAAAAATTACAAAAATTGTTTCTACTGTGTTAAGGCATCAAGATAGAGAATGGATCTTAATTTAATCAGAGTTGTTGAGAAATAATCTGTCTTTACTCATTAAACATACTTGTCGTCAAAGTTACGCCCCATACAAGTTTTTTGTTAATGAATAGATTCAGGGGTTACTTCGCGGAAATCCATATTTAATAAAAACCAATATTTTAAAAGTATTTCAAGAAAACATCAAATTAATTATGTAATAAAATACACATTTTTATAAAAAATATGTATATCTAGTGACAATTCCGCCTAATATCCAATTTATTAATAAGACTTTTGTTTCTTGTAACTGTCATAGTTCAATGCAAACCAGCGACAAAATCGCTGCGACAAAGCGCATGCCGGAACACATCGACGACAAATAACCCGCGGGCCATCCCTCGTCGCCTCAGCACCGATGCCAAATTAACATATTGTTGTTACGCAACTCCCACTAATCAATTATACCCTCCCTAAAATGTGAAACTATCGAAGTATTGGCACATGTCCAGCGGTATAGGTCAGGTAGGCATTCTTTCTAGTCGTTTATCTGTCTGGATGGAACTGTATTTGTTGAAATAGAATATACAATTAGATTCGGCTCGGATATCTGCATGGTTGCTGGATTATGTAGACTTGCGACAAATTAAAGTGCATAGAAAGTTAGTTTTTATTTACCGATGTCAACTTTGAGATGCTGTCAGCTGCTGAAGTTTTATCCCTATCAGACTGCGTAGGAGTGAAAGAGAGGCAGCGATGGTGATTTCAAGATCCGTTTAAGTAAAATTTCGAAAAAAGCTTGATAACACAGAACTAGTATGACGTAAATGGAAAATGTAACTTGATAAGATTTTGCTAGTTTATTATTACATTTTCATAGACATTCATATGTAAATAATTAGGATATTTACGTTACAAGCGTATTTAGAGTAAAATTTTCGAGAAAATTTTAAGCATACGTGTTTCAGACTTTTCTTGGCCTTAGATTATAATTTTATTACTGCTACCAACTAAATACATTTTGCTAAAAATCTAATCAATCACTCTTGTCAGCGACTTAATAAGTACAAGCTTAAAAGTTTTAAGCTTTTTAAGAATCCCTTTTATATGTATATTTTTTTTCTTAGTTTTTTATATGTACCTACTACTAGGTTAGACTTTGACCAACGTCGCAATTGTTGGTAAGTGATGATGTTGTCGAAGATAAAAAACCGGCTTAACCTAGAAATCACTGGCCCTAAACGGCAGCTACTGTAACACATGTATCGATGCAAGCCACTTTGAATCTAAACGCCAATTTCAATTGTCTTAACAACAAGAGATAAAAGACGAGATTTAACGCAAGTGGCGGCAATAAACAGGAATCAAAGCTTTTTCTATTGCGCTAGTAAAATACTGTGGGTAATTAAACATTCGACGAGGTTGCAGAAGAGCGAGTATTAGTCATGGGAGGCACTTTTTAAGAATCACTTGTTTAATTAATTTAACTCACATATACATTATTATGGAATGGACAACAGAGGTAATACTTTATTTATACACCACCAAGGTTTTTCGATTTTTTTAAGGTATGAAATGGAGGTTGTATAAAAAAATATTTTTTTTATATTATGAAAAATATTTATTTAATCATTAACTATAATAATGTTTTACCCTCGTAGTCCATACATTTCCATTTCTCACATTTAATAATAAGATAATTCAAACATTTCCGATAAGGCTCTGTGGACCTGGACTCCACAAACGGTGAAGGCATTTTGTACTGCTTCCTGAGAACCAAATATTTTTCTTGGAAAAAGTTGTCCATATCGCGGGGCAAGTGGCAGACAAGATCCTTTTTTGGTCACATGTCACAATTCGGTCCAAAATCCCTTTGTTTCTATACCGGTTTGACAAGGTAAGGCAAGCGTCGACGCGCGCTGCTCTGTGCATATCAGTCAAATAAATTTTCAAGTCTTAATTTTACCGATTTGCTGCAAAAGAGTCAATATTGTGAATATGTTAATGTTAAACCATTCCGCTAGTGTAGTTTGACCTGGATGGGCTTCCACCATCGCCTTCAATTCATCTTTTATTACCTTATTGACTGGTATTCCTCATAGTTCATTCATCAGGTCAAAGCTTACATATAAATCTCTGCTTCACATTATATTTAAACCCCCTCGGGGGTCCACCCCCGCCGGAACTTTGGGATATCGGACTAGAATTGCACCTCCATATCTTCCTACGGGAGCCGTACGAAGCGTTGAAAGGAGAAATATCAGAAGGCCGGCAGCATTGCCTTCTTAAGAACTGCTTATGTACACTGTGATCCCCAAGACCCCCTTATTGCAAAAACCTCTAATTAGGGAGGTCTTTGTTAAACGGTGCTCGTTTTGTTTACGGCCCAAGGGTGTTTAGAAAAATAGTGCAATTGTCTCTAAGATCTTGTTATTATTCTCTCATCACACTCTTCATACACGTTCGCGTCAGTAACAATGCACAGCAATGTCATGCCGTCTATTTACGTATTATTGGTCTCATTTACTCAGTGATGAAAGGAATGCCATTGGCATCGACTCTTGGCGACACTTCCCAATATACTTAACTACATACACCATCCAGTTTTCTCTTATCTACGACTCGCCCGTGGCTATGTCCGCATATTTTTTTGTGCAATTTGTCTACTTCGTATTACCTATACGAGATTACTTTGAAATCTATCGCGAGTTTTATCCATATCGTCATTAAGCAAACAACACCGCTCAAGTCGAATTTTGCCGGACATTTTAATGCCATTGGCTAGAGCTTCTGTTTGCACATAGAACCAACCAATCGGATACAACACATACAATATTATATTGTTAGCCGCTTAAGGATCACTCTTAGTACTCAACCATTATCAATTCCGTATGATACAGTTTTTTCATTCTCCTCTAAAACAAGTCAAAATGACTTGTGCGGTGTTGTTTGCTAAGCGACGATATTTACATAAGTTGGCATCGTCAGGCCCACTATTTCCTAGTTATGAATGGAATTCTATTGTTACCATTATCGCCGATGCCAATGGGTTAAGAACCGGCTAGGACCCGCGTTATATTTACTGGAAAGATTCCGACCAGTTTAGGGCCGTTTTGAAATCCTTCATCTGGGAGTCACGATTGCGCGAAGCGACGAGCTCGGGGCTCAGCGCGTAACTGACGTTGCGACGGCGCTGCCTGCCCCGGCTCAGCTGCATTTGTCATGCCGCCGTCAGAACTGTCACTTGTCTCACTGTCACTGTCACATAATAATGAAATAGGGTTGATGACACACCACACTAACTGTATCAGTCTGAGTCAGTATATTTTGCGCCTGGGCCGTCAAATGGTGAATATTCAAATGTTTTCCTAAATATATATTCATTTAATGTTTTCTTAAAATATTGTTTTAATATTTGTTATTATTAATTATGGACTTCCGAAAAATTACTTCTGAATGTTGAACATCATTGTCGCATATTAGAGCCCCGTATTCTCGTACGAGTTAACCCTAAAACTGATGCATATACGAACTCCTTGACAGCTTACTGTTTTATATATATTGATTAGGTACACCAGTTATGTGCAGGTGAATGTCTGCCGTCGCGTCTAATATATTGAGCTGCCAGGCGTCATCTCAAACACTCGCTCTAAAATTTGCCGACACCGTCATCGAAACAAGATCGAATTGGCATCGAAAGCAGACGAACCGGAGCTTTGTAATAATGCGGTTACGACGAACGTGAACTCTTAACATTTGAACAATGTAGTCAAACAAACAACACAGGAAAAGTACTGGTTCTTCAGTATCTATTGGCACATATGTCTTCTGCATACAGCTACTAGAATAGATTTTATCGATTGTGCGCTGGAAGAGTCAATATCTGATGATCTGATTTGAAGCGCCCGTAGCGAAGTTTGTTTAGCCGTTCTTAACCGATCAGCTAAGTTAAACAACGTCCGCTACGCTCATGAATTGGATGGGTGACCGCTAGTGGCATTACTACTGAATGAGCGCTGCTTTTTTCTTGTTTCTTGACAGTAGTTCTATTTAAGCCTGAACAACATCTTCTACCATATCATCACTTATCATCAGGTGAGATGGAGGTTAAAGGCAGGTTAAAAACAAGATGGTGACTGAAGGTGGACCAAATCAAACTCTTGCAAATCAACCTCTGCTCTCTGACCAACCGTATATCTTATTTTTTTGAGCAGATAGCGTTGGAAATATAGGATTGGAAACGTAAATGAAACATTTTTCAGTCGCAAAGTCTTCAGCTTAAAGAGCCTTACATATTCGCAGTTACACAGTCCATAGTCTATTACAAAATGGCAGAGAAATAATACTCCTGTGAAATATATCGCCTAGATAAATAATAGTTACTTCAGTCACTAAATTAAATTTGATAGCACGTTGCGCCATCTAGTGAAAATTTACTACACGAGCTGTTACATATCGAACATATATCTGGAATGAAATGTATCAAGTTTAACATGTTAATTCTTTCCATACCTTCTAGATGGCGCTATTTATGAGTTTTCATATGAACTTAATTTCTATTACAAATTATTGGTGCATAAAATGTTTTGTTCCGGATCGAACCCGCGTTCTCCATTTGTCGCCGTATGCATAGGCCAAATGAATTTTTCAGCCGTTGGGACTATTCCCAAAGGCTGAAAAATTGTTTGTTGTTTTTATTTTTTTATATTTTTTTAACGTTGCAAATTTATTATTATACCACAGTTAAATCATCGAAATGCCATTATACAACAATACAAGGTTATCCATTCATAAATCACCCGAAAGACAATATACAACCTTTGATACAAAGACATGCTCACTGCGTGCGACCTGATAAGTAAAAGTGTAATAAAATACTCGTAGTATGTTTATAGAGACTCACCTCGAATACAATAGAATACTATAGCGACACGACGCTTTGCCACTACAAAAAAAAGGTATTTATTAAATTCTCATAAATTAAATTAAGAAACAAATATCAGATTAGCCGGCTTGAGCTTCACCGCATGGTGGAAGGGCATTTTGTGAATGCTCGCCTGGCTAGCTACCACCCTCAAGTAGAAATTCGTCACTTGTGACGAAATTTGTTATAAGCAGAGTTTAGTCCGTGGTGGCCCTTGTGCTTGTTCCGTCAGAATTACATGAAAAAAATGTAAATCTGCGGCAAGGCAGTCCATAGCTATTACCGCTCGGCCGTCATTGCTTCCAAATTTTCTATAATACCATCATACTAACTTTAGTCCGAGATTTAACTACTCAGTAAATCGTTCCAAAGGTTTATGTCAACAAAGTTTCTTCAAAAAATATTAAACTTCTTCAGAGGCTATCGGCAACAAACAGGCATGCATTGCCGATTTATATAAATTTATTATATTAAGTACTAAGTGTGTTTGAGTTGAGTCTGATCGGACCCAGTGCGTAGTACTCAGAGACAGCGATACGAGTATTCGAGACCGTGACCGCGATAAGTTCCGATATAGATGACTCTATTCTATAAAGCTTCGATATAAAATCGGTAGCCTGAAATTGCTCACAACGGATGTCAGAATTGCCCCTCTTTGGATTTAATGAGCGAGCATCACGGTTGCTTCGGCGTTTTGGTACAAGTTACAAGAATAACTGTTTTAATTTTGTACCTTAAGGTTGAACTGGCCGGTCACTTCTCCATACAAATGCCGTAGAGTGATCACTCCCTTATTTGAGATTTTAGGTCCAGACATAAGCATTATACCGATTAATATCGTCATTATCTAGGCTTGTATGATGCCAAAATTTTAAAAAGATTATTAAGTTGTAAGTTATGAGCCTCGAAAACTTTATATGAAAATGTTTCGAGGCTCATAACTATCAAGTTAATTATTTTATTAAAGTTTCGGCATCGAACAAGCCTAGATAATGACGAGATCAATCGGTATTATGTTTTATTTTGGACCTAAATCCTCAAATGAGGGAGTGATCACCCTACGACGTGTGTATGGAAAATAGGCCGGCCAGTTCACCCTTAACATATTGTACTTCTAAGTGCTCCTTATCAAAAATAATTGTGTATATGTATTTATTAATTCCAGTTTGTAGTGAAATCGTGTTAATAAGTGTCACCTCTTCATCATCATAATATAGTGCTGAAATAAGTTGATGACTTACAAATTATATATTTATTCTTACTAGGACGTGGTAGGTACTATTTATTGTAAACGATTTCAATGTTTGTTCACAGAATGATATAGAATATTACCTATGTATGCAAATAAACAATTTTTAATACTTAACAAGATGGAAAACCTATGTAGACTCGACTTCCTCATTGTGTTCGAGCGTGTACTGTTGTAGGGTGGCTGCCGTGAATGAGAAGAAATCCAAAAACCTTTTAAATTTGTAAAATGCGTGTTTATTGACTCGCTCAAGGTGACAGATGATAAAAAAAAGAGAAAACAAACAGTGTTGCTATACCAAGCTAACAAAATAAACTATTATAAAATGTTGCCATAATGCGTAACATGCTGCAGCCCAACAAGTAGCAATCACTTTTGCTAGTACATTTACAATACATCTAATTGAACCGCAACAGTCAACAGTTAAGTATCATAACAAACCTAACATTTTTTCTTCTATTAACATAGTATGTAGGAACTTAAAGATATATAAACTAAATTATCTTCTAGTACCAGTGTTATATTGAATTGAAAGATAAGTAACTTCTTTTTACAAACATCATTCAAAGTTAGAGAAAACATTACTAAATTTCCTTAGCTTCTTGTGCATATACCACTGAAACATAACTCTTAATTTTACTATAAATTCACGTTAGTTTACAAATCATGTATCTATTGACATTCTTATGCAACTATAGTAGTAAGTAACATATAAGTATAATTGTTATGCTAGGTGGGTACTTATCAGCTATCATTATCTATAGGTAATATACAAACTTTATGAATACCTCTAATATGAGTTTTGTTGTTAGACCTTTTTACTTCTACTGCTCTAACCTTGCCATCGTGACCAGGAAATATATTCACTACCCTTGCCATAGGCCACGACATACAGGGTGTATTGTCTTCTTTTAGAATAACTAAACTACCTATTTTTACATTACATTCATCATTCAGCCATTTAGGTCTGCTTTGGAGCATATTTAGATAATGTTTATGCCAAGTTTTCCAAAATGATTGTTTTAAGTTTGTACATAACTGCCAAAACTTAAGTCTATTATGTGGAATTTCAGTTACATCTTGCTCTGGGTACATTGTAAGAGCAGTGCCTATGATAAAATGACCAGGAGTTAAGTAACAATAATCATTTACATCGGAGGACATTTGTAGTATTGGCCTAGAATTGAGAATTGCCTCAATTTCAGTAAGAACTGTATTTAGTTCTTCATAAGTTAACAAAGCTCTTTGTAATACTCTCTTAAGGAGATTTTTCATGCTACGGACACCAGCCTCCCAGAGCCCACCAAAGGTTGGTGAGTAACTAGGTATAAAGTGGAATTTTATGCCTTTCTCTGATGCAAAGCTATGAACTCTAGCTTGGTGGCTTTGTGAGGCTGCTAACATATACAACTCAACTAATTGGCTCCTTGCGCATTTGAACGTACTAGCATTATCGCAGTGGATTTCTGTGGGGATTCCCCTTCTCGAGATGAATCTTCTAAGACAAGCCAAGAATGTTGGTGTCGTTAAGTCTGATGCAAGTTCAAAATGTAAAGATTTTGAAAAAAAACATACGAACACACATACATATCCTTTCCCGACTACAGATTTTCTGACTCGTGACAGCTTCACTTCTACTGGCCCACAGAAATCCACTCCCACTTTCTCGAATGGGCGGCTAGTAGAGGTAACTCGACTTGCTGGCAGGGAGCCCATTAGCTGCTTGGCCACAGTAGCCTTTTGCCTGAAACATGTAATACATTTGTGTGTTATTTTCTTCACTTCTAACAAGCCATTTACAATCCAATATCTTTGATTTAAATTTGCAAGTATAAGCTTTGGTCCTGCATGTAGTGACTTAACATGTTCATATCGGATAAGCAAGCTAGTTATAAGAGAGCCTCTGGGTAGTATGATGGGATGCTTTTGAGCATATGCTATATCAGCGTGATGGAGCCTACCACCAACGCGCATAAGCCCTAAGTCGTCGACAAATGGATGCAGATTTGATAAATTGCTCCTTACATTGCTACCTTTACATAGTGCATCAATTTCAGATGCAAAATGGATGCATTGTTCGTTTTTTATAATAAGCTTCATTGATTGCTGAAGCTCTGAGCTACTTAGATAGTTAGTGTTTAACTTTTGCTTATTTTTGTTTAGATTATTTAAAAACCTCAAGATATATGCAAAAAGCCTGACGATTTTTTGAATATCTGAGTAATTATATAAGCGTGTAAATACGTACTCAAGTGGGTTACAGCTCTGACGCGGCACGGCGCTGGAAACTGCCAAGCAAGTTTTTTTTATTTCTAGCAGGTCACTAGGTACTGTGTTATCCCTGTCATAGCAAACAAATGTGTACTCACTGTTTTGCAGGAATTGGGGTCCATGCCACCATAGCTCAGAGTTATGTAGCTCACTCGGCTTTACTCCTCTGCTAATGAGGTCAGCAGGATTTTCATGTGTGTTGACATAAGACCATCTCCAATTACCAGTATTTTGATGAATTGCATTCACTCTGTTCGCCACATAGGCTAAAAGCGTTGCTATTTCTGTATTTAACCATGCAAGTACTATTTTTGAATCACAGAATAAGTAAACATTGTTTATATTGACTTTAAGTTTGATTGTGTCATAGGTCTTTGCTATTAATTTTGACAGTAAAAGTGCAGCATTTAATTCAAGCCTAGGCACTGTGAGGCCTTTTTTTTGTACAGGATTGATCCTAGATTTAGAACAGAGTAATTGCGTTTTCGTCATACCTGACGTGTCCGTGGCGCGTAGGTATACACAGCACCCATACGCCGTCGTGCTCGATGCGTCAGAAAAGCCTACTAATTCTGCTGTCTGCATTTCTGAAATATCTATGTTTCTATCTATTAGGATAGGTTCCATTACAGCTAGGTCAGCCGTAAATTTCAGCCACTCTTGCTGAACATTGGATGGTAATATATCGTTCCAATTGATGTTCAGGAGCCAAAGCTTTTGCATAATGGCCTTTGCTGTGACTACAATGGGGCTAACAAACCCCATAGGGTCATAGAATCTACCTATGTAGCTTAATATACTTCTTTTTGTGACTGAATGTGAGTTGAATGGTTCAGGAGAAGTAATAATGAATTTATCTTGCATGACATTAATATGCAACCCTAATGCATTTATGCTGTTATCATTTTGTAGATTTAAACTGTCAAATATTTGTTCTTTTAATGGTACATCTGACAGCACCTTTTCATTATTTGTTGACCACTTGTGTGTATGGAAACTTCCTAACTCCAACAAGCTGCGTAATTGCTCCTTGGCAGCAATGGTAGTCTCCAGGTCATTATTAGAATATATTATGTCGTCGACATAGCTGTGATTCTTAATGATGGATGAAGCTAGGGGGTGTGACTTTTCGAATCTAATTGCTAGCTCAGCCAAACAGCGAGTTGCCAAAAAACTTGAACTTTTTAAGCCATATACGAGGGTATCTAATCTTATACATTTAATTGGCTCAGATGGGTTGTTCCTCCACAATATGTTCTGAAGGGAGGTGTATGCTGGATCAACCTTAACATTCCTAAACATGCGTCTAATGTCTGTTGTGAATGTAAATTTTCCAAAGCGAAAAAGCAAGATAATGTCAAATAATTCTCTTTGAACCACCGGTCCATTCAGTTGCAAATGGTTTAGTGAAATTTTTTTGTTAGTCTTCATGGACCCATCAAAAACTGCTCTCACAGGAGTACTTTGGCTTTTATTGTTAAACACAGCATGATGAGGCAAAAAGTAAACAGGTTGTTTATCTAATTCATAGGACTCAATGTCTACAACGTGACCATGATTCAGTTCTAAAAATTCATGTATGAATTTTTGATATTGCATGAATAGATTTGAATTAGCTTGAAGTTTCTTTTCTAAATTATAGAATCGTTTCAAAGCAAAATGAAATGAGTCACCAAGGGCTTCATTCATTTCAGATAAGGGCAATTTTAAAGGTAATGCTACCTCAAACTGCTTGTTAGTTAACTTTACAGAACTCTGAAAGATTTTTTCGCAAAGTTCTTGTTCTGAGGTTTTTTCTGCAAACAATTCTGGTACCTTTTCAGTAGCCCAGAATTGTGCAAGTGTGTCATTTATGTTAATATTTAATTCACACTTTAAAACAACTTTATTGCATGACAGTTGAGATACATTGTGTGGCAACGAACCTCCAATTATGTGTCCAAAATGAGTTCTAATGAAGCGTAGCTGTGAGGGCTGGTGAGGACTATCCTGCTGGGTGTGCTCCACAGCTGCTGGCAGTGACCCATCCAGGCTGCTTTGCGGGTCTGTCGGCAGCAGTGTCTGGAAAAACACATCAGCCCCTATTAACATGTTAATCTCACCTGGTACATTAAAGTCCTTGTCTGCCAAGACAATGTTTGATGGTATTTTTATGTTCTTTACATCAAATCTTACTTGAGGGAGCTTGCATGTAATTTGCTCAACAACATGACAATTTATTTGAGTTTTATATGGGGATTGTAATGAGTGAACTACCAGTGGCACACAATATTTTGTCTTGCTTTTAGCATTTGAAATGCCAATGATGCATGTGTCACTTTGCTTGGGTGTCAAACCCAGTACCTTGATAGCCTTTGTAGTGATAAGTGATACCTGTGAGCCACTATCCAAGAGCGCCCTGATGTGGAACTCGTTGCCATCTCTGCCAAATACTTTCACTCTGGCAGTGGGAAGAAGAACATTATTATTAATATTGCTTGTCAATGCTACATGTGGTGTAGATGCAGTCGAATTACAATGCAAGAGTGTGTTGTGGCTGCCCTTACAATGAGAACACCTAAAATGAAACTTACACTTTCCTGTGTGCCCACCCAAACAGGTTTTACACAACTTATATTCTTCAGAAAATTTTATGCGCTCATTATCCGGCAATAATTGAAATTTTTTACAATTAAATAATTTATGTGTAGACTTACAGTAGGTGCATGTTGCTCCAGTAGTGGCATGTGCTGCTACCTTATTACCCATAGTTTGTTGGTTGCGACCTGGGTCAGCATTTTCCAGCGCATGTGCTCGTCGATCCAGGTATTTCAAAAAATCGTCCAAGCTTGGCTCTGCCGCATGGTCCCGATCGAGCTGGTAGGCCCTTGCTGTATAAATATCTAGTTTCCGGGAGAGAACACACAGTATTATAGCATCCCATTGGTCGACATTAGGGTTATGATTGCGTATAGCGGCTACTTGCTGCCTCACTAGCGAGACGAAATCTCTTAAACTGCTTGCTGTGGACTTAGTAATTTGTTTTATGTCTAATATGTTTGCAATATGCTCGTTAACAATTTTGTATTTATTATCATATCTGTCGTTAAGCAGTTTCAGAGATTCGCTATAGCTGTCTGCTGTGATCGGCAAGTTTTTAATTAAATCTAATGGCTCATCACGCAAAAAGGACCTTAAGTAATACAACTTTTGCACTAAATCTAAACTAGAGTCCTTGTGAATCATTGAATTGAATAAACTGATAAAAGGCACATATTCTGTGAATTTTCCGTCGAAATTTTTGATTGAAATGGCAGGTAGTTTTATCTTTGCTGCCTTAGTTGTTAAGCTAGAAGATCCGCTGGAGATCGGCGCCTGGTCTTCTTTCTTTTTAATTTCTTGCGCCAACGCTGTTAGTATTTTGAAATAGTTTTCTTCGACCAACTCAACATTTTCCGGGTCTTTAGGAGATAGACATAGGATGTCTTTACAGTAGCCTTCGTAATCGCTGAAGACGCTTACCAGCCGCTCACGTTTAGCAAGTAAGTTTTCCAGAGGCACCGCTGAAAGATCTGTAGTAATGAATGCGTACAATCTAGTAATAATACCTTTGGTGTAAGCGCGTGACGCGACTTTCCGTTTTAAATCGTCTTCCATTGTGCTTCCACTCACAAAGAAATGATTTTCAAACACCTTAAAAACTCCGATTATTGATCAGGCGATAATATATATTGGCTAGGATACGCAAGATGCAAAAGGCGCGGCGACGAAGTAGAAACAAAATGGCCGTTTCTTGTCTTGAAGCGTCTATCCGCGTTTTTCTCGTATACTCCGTCTCACTCGCCCTTGCGTGTCGGCGGCTCTTGCTGTCCCTTTCGTTGTCGGCGTTGTGCGTCGAGAAATGTTGCGACGGCGCCGGCAATATGGCGATCGGTCCACGAGTTGATGAATATAGATTTTTGAATTCCCAAAATTGCTCACCACTGGGCAGAAATTATTTTCTTCGGCTGAAGGACCATGTTCGAGCGTGTACTGTTGTAGGGTGGCTGCCGTGAATGAGAAGAAATCCAAAAACCTTTTAAATTTGTAAAATGCGTGTTTATTGACTCGCTCAAGGTGACAGATGATAAAAAAAAGAGAAAACAAACAGTGTTGCTATACCAAGCTAACAAAATAAACTATTATAAAATGTTGCCATAATGCGTAACACATTGGTCACTTGCGAAAATTCGTGAATGTCATGGTTCAGACCACACAGTTATAAAAAAATTGTTACAAAGAAATTCTGGCCTGGAATTTGAAACTGTTCCCGTTAGATGGCAATATTCTTGGCCCATATTATAAAGGACTAAAACATATGCGACGAAAACTGGGTCAAACACCTGTCCCTTCGGGAAATACAGGCGTGACGAAGATGTGACGATATGATCATGTTTTAAATGTTGTAAAAAGTTTAGAGCAAGATCGCTACCGCTCGTGTTTGAGACTACACGTGAGTTTCTGGTACAGTCACTTAAGGGCATCGAGTCACGCAAGGTGGTGTGTCCAGGTGTCTTTGAACTGGTCGAGCTCATCAACTGTTGGTGTCAAGGTTGCGGCATAAGTCTGTCTGTAAAGCGTGTGAATCGAATGGTTTATGGGCGTTTATCATAACCTCGATATCTTCAGTGCAGGTTGACGTGTAAGAATACATTTTTTTTTTGTATTGTGACTGGACAAGCTCGAGGCCCACCTGATGTAAAGCGGACTGACCTCCGTTTATAACAGATGCATTTCATCACAAATGACGAATTGCACTGCGCCCGTCACCTTGAGACATCAAGTCTCACGTGCCTGTAATTTCACTGGCTCTCAAGGACTGCTGCCGGAACACACCGTTAGGTGCTTGGCGATAGATTTTCTACTTGAGGGTGGTCGCTAGCCAGGCGGGCATTCGCAAAATGCCCTTCCACCATGCGGTGAAGCTCTAGCTCTGGGCGGGATTTGAACCATGGACCTGCTGCGCGGCAGTCCATAGCCAATGCCACAGAGCAATCATTGCTTCAAAAGGTATACCTATGTGTACTATGTATAGTTTACGGACTTGTCTTTTAGTATATAACTTACTGAATTTATCTCGTACTTTTTTTTTATGTTATTGAGACGGAACAAGCTCGAGGCCCACCTGATGTTAAGCGGACTAACCTCTGCCTATAACAGATGCATTTCGTCACAAGTCACGAATTGCACTGCGCCTGTCACCTTGAGACATAGCTGTTAAGTCTCATGTGGCTGTAATTTAATTCTCGTATTTGCAAAGGCTGCAGGAGCTTCCGTCGAGAGTTTCTTTGGAAGTTTTTTATTAGCAGTAGAACTCTTTATGTGAGTGCGTTCAGAAAAGTACTGCCACCATACATATTTCTACCGCCAAGCATGCTTATGTAAATATTAACGTTAATGTTCGCATTACTGTGTACCGGTTTGAAGGGCCAATGGTAAACTGCTGGTGAAAATACACACACATGAGAATTAAGAACTTTATGTCTCAGAGTGATGGGCGCAGTGCATTTTCCCACTTGTGACGAACTGTATGTGTTATAGGCAGAGGTTCTCTCTTAACATCAGGGTGGCTTCATGCTTGTTCAAGCATAATAGCATAATAAGCGATGACCTGGTTTCTGGTATCTTTATCACACATTTTTAGGTGTCAATTTGATTCGCAAGAAAAAAAAAAATATTTCCACTTGGATTCGGAAGATTTACGAAGGGTTTCGTAGGAACGCTATTTCGAATCCGAGTGAAGACTGGTTTCCTGTGTATCAGAATCACTGTACAAGGAGCTTTGTACTGATTGAGCTGAACTAGAGGGAATGGAGGAACGGTGAACTTGTAGGAGCTAGGTGAGCTCAACTGGCTGCTGGTCTTATATACTTCCGTAACTCTACTAATTTATGTATCAGAACGACTACTTAGCAAAACGGCTAAATAGGTAAATCGACCAAATGTAGGGTGTCAGCATAGCAAAGACTATGAATCCATGCTGGGGTTTTGATCTGTTCAGCATAGTAATATGCCCAGATAACTTTGGGGCTAAGTAGCAAAATGTCAGAATCGTAAGTTTTCATTAATTAAAGGAATAAAATTTATGTTATTCTATATACTCGTATCTAAAACAAGTATTGGAATGTATGTTTATGGAGGAAAGAAATCAAACACAGAAAGAAATTAATTTTTAATATTCCACGGAATTAGGATCTGCGTGGGTAAAGCTGCAGAGCTGCAGGTGTAATATTGGTTTTTAATACCTATTTATATACATTTTCATCAAACTATAGTAGGTAAATTACAAATATACGAGAGGAAAAATTTAAGTCATGTGTGGGATTCGAACCCGCGTCCATCCACCCCTTTAGCCGGGGTATGCTCTAACCAATTGAGCTAACATGACACATGACTTAAATTTTTCCTATCGTATATTTGTAATTTTGTAATGTAATCCGCATGGCAGGCGTTATTGCAAACATAACAATATTAAAAAATATAGTATAGGTAAAATTTGAAAGGACTAAAACAACCTATTCAAAGGTGGTAAATTTGAGTCTAAGCAGATTTAATTTTATTTCCATTTTGGTCGTAGTCATTCGTGACCTTGACATTATGATATTTAGGTTAATGTCTGCTTGGTCGTTTTGCTTAGGAGACGTTTCCAGTCTACTAAGCAAAACGACCAAACATTATGCTGCTACTGCTGGTAGGTCGATCTACCTACTTGTCGCTTTTTATAGATAGTATAGCCCTGCAGGGTTAGTAAATTAGAAGTGACATCTCTAATGAATTGAGGTGTGTATAATATATTATAAAACTTACATACTTATTTTAAATCAAATAATACAAGATCATTAACGTGAATAAGTAAAATAGCTCCAACTGTAGTTTTGGCAACGTTTATTTCTCACGTTTCGCTGCGCACGAAACTGTCGCACAGAATAAAATGGACTGTAGTTAGAAGTATCAGTATCAGTAGTGTTACCCGTATTATTTACGAAAATTGTATATAAAAACTGAGGCATATGACGAATGCGTCCACAGCAACGAACATTCATCGTTTCAAATTAATTAGAATTTAATGACGAAGTCAACGTTATTATAATGGGAACAAATGAATAATTGCAAGGTTGTTTTTGTAATGAAACATTCATTCTTGCTGTTAGCATTTTAAGTCGCTGAGAAAATTGGGTGTGATATTAACTGATTTACCAGTGGCTCTCGCCGGAGCTGTAAACCTCGAAAGTCTTCCATTGCACAGCTTACAATTTAATAAAAGTACGCTGCGCACGCAGGTGGGGAATTGGTCAACAAAAATCATAAAAGTTACTCTTCCAAATGTTGATGAAATTCCCGTGTGATTTGATATGACACTGGAAATTGTTATTTTTTTTCATTCTATTACCTTAAATGTTAAGTAATATTTTTGAAATAAAATTTGATATGTTACTAACCCGTTTTTTTTAAACCTCATATTTTCGTAATTTAAAAAAATATTAAATTCCGTAATTTTACAATTATTATTTAAAAAGTTCTGAATCGGCAAATAATGCTATGAAATTTATCAAACCTGCTCACAAAATTTCAGGAGAATCGGTAGAGAAATGCGACCTGTAGAGGAGAACAACTGGACATAGGTAAGCATTTTTGTGTAAGCTACAGCAGAGATGCTTCGCTCGACCTTCGTTCTCCTTCGGTCAATAAAAACGTTAATATCACAGACACGCCATTGCTGACATATAGAGTAAATAAAAAAAAAACGGTACTAATTACAATGAGACCAATAAAGTGGCGACCAAAAATATTACTGACATATAATTTATTGACATCAATTTAATTATCTTAGATATATAAAATATATAGTGTCTATAGTCCTATCTTATGATAGGAGTCTAAATGTCATCCATGCGGTTTTTATTCTATTAATTTAATTGTTTCAAAATAGTTAGTTGTAAAACTGCATCAACTACATAGGTATTATACTTTGTTTTTATTTGGTTCGATATTATATATTATAGGTACAGTTTTAATCAAATTAATGTCAAGGCTACCCAGTGATGTGTTGCATCTAGGCCAAAAGAACTTGTATAAAAAATAATATCAGTAATTGTGTATGTGCCCCGTGAGGTGCCGGGTTAGAATTGCACTCCCCATGTCATCCCGTGGGTGTCGTAAGAGGCGACTAAGGGAACAATACTGGAAGGTGGGCAGCAGCGCCTTCTAAAGAACTTCCATCTTACACTGCGATCCCCAAGCCGCCTGCCAAGCGTGGGGATTATGGCAAATACCCCCTAAATAGGGGAGGCTGTGTTCAGCAGTGGACGATCCGGCTGATACAGTACAGTACAGTAATTGTGTATGTGAATGTCCTTTTGAATACTGTGTATGCCGGGTCGTCGACTGCTGAACGCAGCCTCCTAAAGGGTGTATTTTCCATAATCCCCAGGCTTGGCAGGAGGCTTGGGGATCGCAGTGTAAGATGGCAGTTCTTTAGAAATATTCGACCACATCATCACTTGCCATCAGGTGAGATAGCGGTCAAAGGCTAATCAATCAGGCATATAAAAACGTTCTTTTACTTTGTAGTTTAGTAATTTGACACCAAACAAAGCATAGGTTACGAAAAAAATACCTATAAGTTTAATACATAACGTAATCGAATAATATTCGATAATTAATGCACCAAGGGCTTTTATCTAAATACGCAAATATTAATTTAATCATCTTTGATATGAGCTTGCCATCAAATTGATTTGATCGATAGCATATTATCATACATATGTGCTACATATATAAATAGTATATCCCCAGCTGATAAGCTGAAAGAGGTCGTTTTCTTATATGATCTACGTTCTAGATTATGCTATCACGTCATCATTTACCAACAAGTAAGGATGGTGTTCAAGTGGTCAAGTAAATCAGTAACAATTTTAGTAAATTGTCCACAAAATGCACCTTTCAGAAAATTAATAGCAATATGCCGATTATAGTAACCATATTACATTTTCGGTGATATTTAAGCGCAATTTATAGATTATTGAATTGTCGATAAGTTTTTAAGTACGTGTAGTTGCTTACTCGTTCATAACCAATGAACTTAGTTAAGCAACGTTCGCTGCGGTCTTGACTTGGATGGGTCACCGCTAGTGGCATAACTACTGAGCGCTTCAGTGAAATTTTGCATGTAAAAAATTAAAGAGAAAATTAAGACTGGAGGGCAGTCTCGAATTTTCATACAAAAAGAGAAAACGTTTCTACCCTCCTAAACAATCACCGATTTTGATCATTTTTGGAAATGTTATAGATGTTATAAATATGCAGGTTTATAGGTTTTGATTTTTATCATCATATTAAATGAATTTGAATTAATGGTTATTTAAATACCGATGTTTTCTCAAAACTTGTATCTCTAGTTTGTGAATTATTTATAGTAAAACTAAAGATAAAAAAGAAAAAGGAACACCAATAAACCCATATTCAATAAAAATTTTAGATTTGATTAATGTTTACTACAGGCAAAAAGATTTTTCGCAGAACGCAAATTATGCGCAAATTCTTAGTCAAAACTTGAAGAAGGTGAAATTGTCCTTGTCGCAATATTCTGTTCGGGCGTTTAGCGGCGAGACAGCATCACTTTTTTAAAATACCTATTTTTCTGTAGTAGCTTCTCTTCCCGTTCTTCTTAATAAAACAAAACTATCCTATCACCTATAACCTTGGTACCACCAGCTGGAATTTCATTAAAACTGAACTGCAAAGAAAAAGCACATTACCTACTATGATCAAGTATATTAAAAAATATTGTTATTTAACTCTGCACCTACTCCTTACATGCATGCATTGATTACAATCAAAGTCAAAATCATTTATTCAATTCAGGTGTCTACGAAGCTCGTATGAAAGTCAATTACGATTAATAAATTATTTTACACCTCACACGAGCGCAAAAGGTGTCGTTAATCATTCGAAATCTGCGTGGAGGAGTGCTTTACCGGTATCGTGGATAAGGATTTTAACATTCGAACCTGTATTAAAGAAGAAAAACTAATTAACCTTTAATATTTTACTCATTCTAGTAATTTTAATTAATGCTTTAATATAAATTAACCCTATTTTGTTTCTAAATATAATTACAAGCACTATAGCGTGCTAAGCGAAATATATTTAACAAATTATTGGAGTACAAAATTTTATGCCCAAGGCGGGAATCGAACCCGCGTCCTCCGATATCGCGTCGGAACCCCCTCGGCTACTTCTTTCTACTATGGTTTAGGCATCCGACGCGATATCGGAGGACGCGGGGTCGATTCCCGCCTTGGGCATAAAATTTGTACTACAATAATTTGTTAAATATAAATAAACCCTTTATAGGATTCCGTACCTCAAAAGAAAAAACGGAACCCTTATTGGATCACTTTGTTGTCCGTCTGTCCGTCTGTCAAGACACTCTTTCCCGGGAACGCGTGGAGGTATCGAGCTAAAACTCATATCCAATACTCAGGTCTACTGTCCCTTGGAGATGTGAAAATATCAAAATTAATATTTTTATTTATGCAAAGACACTTGCTCCGCGGATTACATTATAAAATTACTACGAGAGGATAAATTGTCTGGTTACGGTGGTACGGTGGTACGGTTGCCTGGAAGAGAATGCTGCCTAGCAATAAGGCCGCCGATTGTACAATTTTTGAGATGAAATATTTTGTAAGTAGTATTTATTGTAATAAGAAACTAAAATAAAGTGTAATCTAATGTAATTATTAATCTTATTAACATGAGACTTAACAACTGTACGTCTCAGTGTGACGGACGCACTGCAATTCGTCGTTGACGAAATGTACCTGTTATAGGTAGAGGTTAGTCCACTTAACATCAGGTGGGCCTCGGGTTTGTTCCGTCACAAATCTGTAAATTATAGTCATGTGGAAACGAACCCCTATAGCCGGGCTCTAACCGCTAAGCCAACGTGACGCATGACTCTAATTTATCCTTTCGTTCTTAACCACATAGGGATCCATAGGGATGTAGCAACATAATAAATATAGTACATTTTAATATTGTTAGGTTTGCAATAACGCCTGCTATGCGGATTACATTACAAAATCACAAATATACGATAGGAAAAATTTAAGTCATGTGTGGGATTCGAACCCGCATCCATCCACCCCTTGAGCCGGGGTATGCTCTAACCAATTGAGCTAACATGACAGGACGTCATAACTCAAATTTTTCCTATCGTTCTTGAACCATCGTATTGGGATGGAGCGACATCTATAGTACCTCTTGCGTTGTACGACAAACAAGACCAATTTTGCAATTGGTTTTATACTTGTAACTGATGACGCAACCTTATAATTTTAATATTGTTAGGTTTGCAATAACGCCTGCTATGCGGATTACATTACAAGGAGTGGATAGACGCAGGTTTGAATCCCGCACATGACTTAAATTTTTCCTATCGTATATTTGTGATTTTGTAATATATAGTTCAACTTACGTTGTACTACAAAGAAAACTAAATTTTGCAATTAGTTCATCCCGCACATGTATAATTTCTTCTCTCGTTGTAATCTTGTAATTTAGTTTTAAATGTGTTAAAAATACATTGTACGTAATAGATAACATACGCATTTATTGTAGAGCTTTTTTATGTTTTAGACTTAACTTTAGTGACTATATTAAAAGACTGTTAGACGCCTGTCAACAGATATGAACACAGTCTTCAACACAATGACTGCTCAAACAAAATTAATCAACCCCAGCAAAGTTTGAAGTCCGCAACTTGTTTGCATTAATTTCATCACAATTTGTCAATATCCAAAGATTATTTTGTTTAATCACCGATCTGTTGAGGCTGTCGAATATTAGATCAGGTTTGATATACATAAAAAAATATTTCGATATACCATTACTTCTTTGTTTTTATGTTATTTTGACAGAACAAGCTCGACGCCCACCTGATGTTAAGCGGACTAACCTCTGCCTAGAACAGATACATTTCATTACAAGTGAGACATAGTTGTTAAATCTCATGTGCCTGTAATTTTACTGGCTCTCAAGAACCGCTGCCGGAACACACCCTTAGGTGCTTGGCGACAGATTTTCTAATTGAGTGTGGCAGCTAGCCAGGCGGGCAATCGGGATTCGAACCATGGACCTGCTGCGTGGCAGTCCATAGCCAATGCCACTGAGCCATCACTGCTTCACACAATAATTTGTAAATATTACCTCCAGTATTTTATGTGATACTGATATAGACAAATAAAAATAGAAAGCAACCTGACTGACGTTTAACAAATAGTCCTAGATATGCTTGAACATTTAGATTACATAATTTAAAAATGCTCATTACGTTTCTCTCTTCTGTTCCAGGGTGAAAAGGACAACGGCAAGAACTGCATACTCTCGTGCGAGAAACGGAAAGCCGACGACACAGATACAAACAAGGATTTGAAAAAGGTATGTAATAGCTGTAAGCAATATATCATCAGATTGCGTATCTACGATGTTACATTTATTTTATAACATTGTTTAAAATAGTTCCTAATATAAAAATTATTTCTTTTTCAAAAATTAAGTAGGTATATGGAATAATGAATGCGTGTACTAAACCTAATAACTAAAATGAAAAATATTTAAGAATAGTATCTTCGTAGCGCTTTTCATACAAACGTAGTTTCGGCATATTTTAAATACCAAGTGTTAAAACTCGGTGACATTTTGCATGCATTATTCTTGAGCGTAATATCTATCCTTCTGGCTTGCCAGTTTTCAGTAAAAATTTATTATTTCAGTAAAATTCGTTTTGTGTTGTTGTATATTTTCAAATTGAAGGTAAATAAAGCCAAACGTGAGGATAATGGCAAATCCACCATAATGAGGCTGTGTTCAGCAGTGATTAATCTGGCTGATACAGTAGAGATAAATTAAATAATAAACATTCTCTTTTTATTTGGCAATGGCAATTCAGAAGCATTTTGGGCTCGTGTAAAATTTCAACGAGTTTGAACTCATGGTGACACAAATATGACAAAACTACGTTTATATGGAAAGGGCTATGAAGTCACTGGTCTTAAAATTACTAGTAATAACAAATATTTTTAAAATATTTTATGAAAACATCAAATTAATATTTTAATAAAACACTTAAAAAATTGAAAAATATAACTAGTGACAACTCCGCCTAATTTTCCTGTTAAGCCGACGTGACGTCACAAACGCCAAACAGCCAAACCGGAAGAATTTTCGACGCGTTTCGCTTCTACATGAAGCATCCTCAGGAGGTCCTGACTCTACGAGTGCACGATCGAGAAATTTCTCGACTAGATATATTTTTGTATTTTTTAAGTGTTTTATTAAAATATTAATTAGATGTTTTCATAAAATATTTTAATAATATTTGTTATTATTAAATATGGATTTCCGCAAAGTAACGCCTGAATCTATTTATTATCTATTTATTATATTAAAATTACTAGTAAAAAACGAACGGTATCGACTTCTCAGGCTGAAAGATTACAACTGGTTGAAGTCGATAACATGCTGATTCACTTTCAGTTCTTTAGTTATCTTTTAAGGATAAAAGCATAGTAGAAAGAGACTCTTTCTTCTATGATAAAAGTAGGTATTGAAATAGTTATATATAATTTTCACTTGTTCTAGTGATGAAATTCAAATTCCGATTAAACAAAGTTATTTAATAGTTAAACTTTAATTTACCATCAAAAATACACATATACTTTATTCTTATAATTTCCATAAATTAAGTTTAAATTTAGGTATATCAACCTATAATCGAAAAAAAGCCTATTCCCATTGTGGAACATTGATTAGGAACACAGTTCTACTGAAGTCGCTTACCAAAATCCAGTATTACATTTTTATATAACAATATAAAAATGTAATACTGGATTTTGGTAATAACTAGCACTATCGTATAATAATCTAATATTCAACTTGCAAAGTTATAGAGCACAAATTTTTTTGCTAGACAATATTTTGTATTGTTGTACGCACCGGGCCCCTCGACGTTTTGCCTGACGTAGAAGTTGATGCATTGGGCACTTACTCGTAAAAGCTATACTAAGGGTCGTGTTTTTAAATGCATCTTAAAGTTGAGATCGATTTTAAGATGCAATTTTTGACAGGTCCATAAACTAAACGTTGAAACTGCATCTTAAGATCGATGTCAATTTTGAGATTCAATTATTTATACTAGCCAAAATAATCAAAACAATTATTTATTTACATTAAAAATACTCTATAATTAAGTTTAAGTTATTATTAAATATCTTGGACCACTTGGAATTTGTATGTAATTATTTGTAATTTATTTATATTTATTCACATATACAATTTCCCGAAACACAATAACAGGATAAACCATATTCGTACGAGCAGTCGTTGTCCGTGTCGCACATACTTTTTTGTCCATCTTGAGCTTCTGAAAGGTTAAAAAGATATTTTGTGTATGTTCAGAACAGAAGTAGAACTGGAATTTCTAATTACAATTAAAACATCAAATGCGTATCAAAACACGAAATATGATTGATTATTATTTTAAAATCCTTTAAAACTTAAATTTATTTAACAAAACATCAAATCTAAATTATATTCATGGTTACATTGTCAAATAATTAAATATAAACAAATTAAATTAAATATTATCAAATTACCCGCCCCTCACTGTATCTGGCGCAAAGGTGCCCATGACGCTGGCTGCATTGCCTCGTTGGACTGCGATGGCCAACCTTTGCACCAGGTACGAGCCGGAGCGGGAGTCACCCGATTTTTCCCTAAGTCTGCGCCCTAATTACAATTAAAATAACTCATAAACATTGCTAATTTCCCGTTATAGCTGCCTTAAAACTTAAATAAATATTTTTGAGATTAACTTCTTTCCATCCTAACGTTGTCTTGAAGAGATCGCTGGTAGCGATAAGACCGCCCATTGGACCTATTTAAGTTAACTACTCAATGTATTGTTTTCTTTGTTAATCTGGTGTCAATAAAGAGTTTTCGTATCGTTTCGTATAAATATATAATTAAAGCAACACATGATATGATTTATCAGTATTACATATGTACATTTATTTTGAAGCAATGATGGCCGAGCGGTAATAAGCGGTTACTGCCGTGCCGCTGCGCTGGTCCATAGTTATATAGTCCATAGCTGGTCCTCACCGCCAGATTGAGCTTCACTACATGTTGAAAGGGCATTTTGCAAATACTCGCCCACCTTCAAGTAGAAAATCTGTCGCCAAGCACCTAGCAGTGTGTTCCGGCAGCGGAAAATCCGCTCTCTTTCTAAACAGTCTCCAATTATTATATTGTTTAACTATAAGATATATTTTATAAGAAAAGCGAATGAAAATGCGCGTATTTTCCGTTAGGTAATTGTATGTTAACGAAATGCTTTTACAACGACAGCTGTCGATTTACTGTTATCAATATTTATTATTAACACATTATTCTTTAGATACTTGTACTCACGCACTGTATTAATATTTTTAACTATACACTCGCATCTAGCAGTACTTCTAGGTTAGCCAAAAAAAAATAAAAAAATAATTAAATAACAAGTACAATGAGACTTACAACTATGTCACAATGTGACGGGCGCAGTGCAATTCGTGACTTGTGATAAATTGCAACTGTTATAGGCAGAGGTTAGTCCACTTAACATCAGGTGGGCCTCGAGCTTGTTCCGTCACAATATAATAAAAAAAAAAAGCCTGAACAACATCTTCGACCACATCATCACTTACCATCAGGTGAGATAGTGGTCAAAGGTAAACCTATCAAGCATAAAATAAAAAAAAAAAAAAAACGGTTGTGTTTCTTAAGGCTCTAAGTATTCTCAAAATAAAATTAGTTGATGCAGTGATGGCTCAGTGGCATTGGCTATGGACTGCCGCGCAGCAGGTCCATGGTTCGAATCCCGCCGCGGGCTTGAGCTTCACCGCATGGTGGAAGGGCATTTTGCGAATGCCCGCCTGGCTAGCGACCAAGTAGAAGTAGAAAATCTGTTGCCAAGCACCTAACGGTGTGTTCCGGCAGCAGTCCTTGAGAGCCAGAGAAATAACAGGCAAAAATGAGAATTAACAACTATGTCTCAAAGTGTTGGGCGCAGTGCAGTTCGTCACTTGTGATGAAATGCATCTGTTATAGGCAGAGGATACCGCTTAACATCAGGTGGGCCTCGCGCTTGATACTTCATAAAAACATTAAAAAATAAATAAAAAAAAATGTAACTTTAAAATAGTAGATTATGATACAAGTGAGCTAAGTTGCTCACGAGGTTCATACGCACTTTTTCAACACCCTTGCGAGAGAAAAAAAAATATATTGCACAAATGCGATACAAACAACTTACAAAAATTATGGAAAATAGCTAGCAAGTTTTTTTTTCGCTCGAATGTATGATAGTTGATTACATATAAACCTCTTTGATGTTACAAATCTGTATTACCCGGTTAAATTGAAAATGCTCTGTTTACTCGCATATAATTTGCAGTTAGGAAGACCAGTCTTAGCCAAGCGTCGGCTACGGCAATCTTAAAATTTCATATTCAGAGATATAGTCTGAGTCCTACTTACTTCGCTCTTGGCTTAGATCACACTCTATTATTTATGGCACATTTTTCGCTTATGGATCGTTTACCGGTTCTTGTTTATCTGTGCATTCTGATATAAAAATAAAACGACAAGAACAACAGTATATAAAATGTGATTAGAGTGAGTGAAACAAAATACGTGTTATGTACAGTCACGGAATGAAAAGGTTCGTCACTTTAAAGTCGGTTTTCGCTTGCACTAGTAATGCAAAGATCAATTATGCCAACATACCAGGGCCAGAAACAGTACTGCTAACATTTAAATAAATATGACATAATATGCTAGCAAATAAGGTGTTGCTTGTTTTTTCCATCCCATCAATGCGATGTTACAAAATGTAGGTACTTGAACAACAATAAAATGACAACTATTAAAAAACAAGCAAAAGTTAATGAAAAGTACGAGTAAGTTTAATGACATTTATTTTTAATAACGGATATAACCACCTAATGGTGGTTATACCCGCAGTACACAGCTTCAATCACACATTGTAACATATTTCTCATGGAACCCACTAGACGAGAGCATAGATCCGTGCCTCTAGTGTCTTCCCATATAATTCGGCAGTGGTTTTCTAAAGCTTCTTTGGTCCTTTCATTTCCATTTTCCCATCGCTGTACCATTAAACCGCATAAGTTATCTATCGGGTTTAAATCTGCAGATCTTGCCGGCCAGGGTATCACCACTATATCGCTATGCCGGTTGAACCATTCATTCACAATACGAGCAGTTTGCGTGTGAGCATTGTCCTGGACATATCTGACCTCAGGTACCTCATCAGCTGGGTACACGGTACGGACACTTGGTAGCATACTGTCTTCTAAAACAGACAGATAGTGTGTTGCGTTTGCCCTTGAAGGAAGAAGAACGAGGTCGCCTACTCCATCCGCTGACATCCACTCCCACACACTGGCCGAGATTCGTCCGAAACTGAAATTGGCCACTACATGGTCTTCCGTATATCTCGTACTATTATAACTCCACAAATTACGCCTCCCATGTTGGCTCGACTTAAAACATTTTTCGTCGGTAAATATAGTGGTACTCCAATCGATGTTCAAATAAGTCTGTGCAAATCTTAGGCGTGCTTCCTTATGAGCCGTTGTCAGAGCAATTTTTTTAACGTGTTGTTTATAATGTAGTCCCATTGAGTGTAATGCGTTTCTTATCACTCTTGGACAAACACCATATATTTGGGCGAAATGATTCGTTGACACAAAGCCGTTTTCTTCATGTTGCCTTCTCATGTCTGATTTTTGTGCGGCGTTAAGAATAGGACGGCGACCAGAATTATTGTGACGATGATCGACTAGCGCACCTTCGCCATGTCTCCTCATCCAGAATCTCACACGTGATATCTCAGAGATGTTGTAGCCAGCTTCATGTTCGGCAATAATTGCTGCTCTTTCTTCAACACTTACAGGTCTTGGCATTATAAAATAGTTATTTACGAGAAATTATGATATTTTGCAATGGTGATATTGAACTGACAATAGTTTTGAAATAAACAATAATGGCAGGTTGAACCAACAAAAAAGATTTAGTTTGTCAAACATGATAATCTTGTCGACAAGATTGAACTTTACTAACGAACTATAAAACATTATTTTGTCTAACGCGAGTCTATTCTGTAACATAGTTTCAAAAGGTAATATGTGCTCGCAATGCGTTGAACGAATCAATTTGAAAATCGACGAACCTTTTCATTCCGTGACTGTACATAAAGTAACTTTGTATATTGGTTAAGTATTATTCATACCTCATTACAAGTTGTCAAGACGTCATGTCGTAGATATAAAGCGGGAATATTAATTATGAACTTAAAACATTGTAAAGTTGGAAGGATTCATGAACTTATTGCACCATACGCCTCAGTGTCTCACTTGGCGGCGCCACTCCTGCTTTGAGACAGGCTATAGTAGTCGATTTCCACTACTTGGCTTAGCTTAAGTTTAAGCGCAGTACCAGACGTCTCTGAATACAATTATGAGGCTAAGCACTACATTTTGACAGCTGAAGTCATTAGTTCACGCTGAGACTTGTCTCTGAATCTTAGCCTAAGATGCTTTCTGCGGTTCCGCGCGATTTATAAAAGTGAACTTAAACATTTTTACATTAATCGATGTTTATGAGTCTACAGATAACTGAGTAGATACATTGAAGTCCACTTTCAACCTTGATTGTCCAAGTTGTTTTGATAAATTGAACATGCGTGATATCGTGAGTACGGCAGAATATTCAATTACGATAACGGCCAATAAATGCAATTTACATGCCAATAAGCTTACAAAATCAAAATTATTCTATTTTTTTCTCTACTTTCCATGTCTTAATTAGGGTTAAAATGAAAAAATAGACCTAATATACAATATCTTTATTACTGTTAAGGTACAAAAAAATGCCAATGAAAACCTTATCAAATATTAATCCAAATTAGACCGAAGCGTTTTTGTATCAATAATGTAATAATAAGTAATATTGGTTCAATCAAGATTCAATAAGTGTTTGAGTTCAATCCACCAGAATATCGATGTTCGTGTCCTCACATGGCCTATATTTGGATTCAATTATAATGTTGAACAGAGTTCTTATTTTGGCTTATTAAATTGTTAGGCATTGTGACGGCGATTTGAACCACCACAAAATTTGCACTCAATTGTAATGATGATGTAGATTCTACGTTAGGCTCAAATTGTTTTGTGCCCAATGTAGAATCTACATCATCAATTCTATTTATATGAGTATGTTTATAATAATTTCTTAGGAAAGGTCTGAAAATTGTATATGGATTTAATATAAGTCATTTAGTTTCCTTTTGTTGTTTCAATATGGGCATAGGCAAGTTTGTCCCCCGCAACCATTAACGGTACAAGGGCATTCCAGCGGACATCCTCCAGAGCATAAATCAGCACAGACACCAACTGTAACAAACATAATGTATTTAATTTTTATATTGTTATGATTGCAATAACGCCTGCTAAGCGGATTACAATACAAAATTACAAATATAGGATAGGAAAAATTTAAGTCATGTGCGGGATCCCGCATGCATCTGTTATAGACAGAGGTTTGTCCACTTAACATCAGGTGGGCCTCGAGCTTGTTCCGCCAAAATAACATAAATCCCGCACATGATTTAAATTTTTCCTATCGTATATTTGTAATTTTGTAATAATGTATTTAATTTTTTTTTAATGTTATTTTGACGGAACAAGCTCGAGGCCCACCTGATGTTAAGTGGACAAACCTCTGCCTATAACAGATGTATTTCATCTTGTAATGAAGTGCACTGCGTCCGTCACGTTGAGACGCAGTTGGTAAGTCTCATGTGCCTGTAATTTCACTGGCTCTCAAGGACTGCTGCCGGAACACACCGTTAGGTGCTTGGCGACAGATTTTCTACTTGAGAGTGGTAGCTAGCCAGGCGGGCAATCGCAAAATGCCCTACCACCATGCGGTGAAGCTCAAGCCGGCGGTGGGGATCGAACCAGGGACCTGTGGCGCGGCAGTCCATAGCTATTACCGCTCGGCCATCATTGCTTCAATTTGATTTTTATAATGGTTTTGTGATGGAATGCATACGACGCCGACCTGATCTTAAATGGTAACCTCTACCTATTACAGATGCATTTCGTCACAAGTGAGGAACTGTACTGCGCCTATCGCCCTGAGATGGTTGTTAAGTTTCATTTACCTCTAATTTCATAATTACTTACTGGCTCTGAAACATACTGTTCGGTTTTAAAACTGCTATGTTTGCAATAACGCCTGCTATGCGGACCACACTACAAAATTACAAATATACCAGAGGAAAAATTTAAGTGTTATTATTTTATACTATTCGGTGCTTGGCGACAGATTTTCTACTTGAAGATGGTAGTAGCAGCTTATAAATAAACTAGCATAATGCAATAAACATTTATTTACTTATTGCTTATGTACCAAAAATCATTGAATGCCGGTGACTTTAATTACTTGGGATTACGTAGGACTAATGCAATAATTTTTTTTTTTTTTTTTATGCCTGATAGCGTAGCCTTTGACCTATCTCACCTGATGGTAAGTGATGATGTGGTCGAAGATGTTGTTCAGGCTAACCTAGAAGTACTGGCTCTCAAGGACAGCTGCCGGAACACACCGTTAGGTGCTTGGCGACAGATTTTCTACTTGAGGGTGGTAGCTAGCCAGGCGGGTAATTCGCAAAATGCCCTACCACCATGCTGTAACGACTGCCATCCTAAGATAACAACCGGGACCGACGGCTTAACGTGCCCTCCGAAGCACGGAAGCGCTCAGTAGTAATGTCACTAGCGGTCACCCATCCAACTTATGACCGCGGGCGACGTTGCTTAACTTTGCTGATCGGTTAAGAACAGCTAAGTAAGCTTCGCTACGAGCGCTTCACTTCATTTCGAGCGATTCATTTTCTTTGCCTAATTGAAGGGAAAAGGACCCAATTTATTCAATTTAATTTTCCATTTGCATGGTGCTGGGGCGTTTGCGAATGCCCGCCTGGCTAGCGATCACCCTCAAGTAGAAAATCTGTCGCCAAGCACCTAATGGTGTGTTCCGGAAGCTGTCCTTGAGAGCCAGTAATTATAGGTTAGCCTGAACAACATCTTCGACCACATGATCACTTACCATCAGGTGAGATAGGTCAAAGGCTAGCCTAGCGGTTAGAAACGGCTAAGCAAACTTCGCTACGAGTACTTCAATGGCTCTTGCTTTGGTATGGGAGTTCTTATTTTACAATCAATAAATAATAAAACGAAAACCTGGCACATCAGAAGCATTAACATTAGGCTGAAGGACATGCATGCATGATTATATCGAGTTTGAACGTTGGGGATATAAAATATGAGTAAACTACGTTAAAGCGCTACGAGCACACTATCCTTAATATTCGTGGTCACGGGCGACAAATACAACTTGGTCGAAACGTCGAGGAAAATAATACGTGCAGCAGGTCCAGAATTCGAACCTCGCTGCGGGCTTGAGCTTCACCGCATGGTGGAAGGGCATTTTGGAAGTGCCCGCATGGCTGTCGACCACCCTCAAGTAGAAAATCTGTCGCCAAACACCTAACAGTGTGTTCCGGCAGCAGTCCTTGAGAGCCAGTAAAATTACAGGCACAATAGACCTAACAACTGTACGTCTCAGTGTGACGGGCACAGTGCAATTCGTTTATAGAAATGCATCTGTTATAGGCAGAGGTTATTCCACTTAAAATCAGGTGGGCTTGTTCCGTCTTAATAACATAAAAATATGAATTTAAACGTTATAAAGCCCCGGTAAATATACTTATCACGTTAAATCGTGGTAATAAAATAGAATACTTGCAATTAACACGATTATTTCTGCTAAACACATACATTATAGACATATTCGAATTGATTCATATCGCGATATGATAGCAAGCAATACTTCAAGCTAAGTATTAAAGATATTTTGCATGGTGGAAGGGCATTTTGCGAATGCTCGCCTGGCTAGCGACCACCCTCAAGTAGAAAGTCTGTCGCCAAGCACCGAAAGGTGTGTTCGGGCAGTAGCCTTGAGAACCAGTGAAATTACAGGCACAATGAGATTTAACAACTATGTCTCAATGTGACGGGCGCAGTGCAATTCGATTGAGTTGTCATGAATTGCAACTGTTATAGGCAGAGGTTAGTCCACTTAAAATCAGGTGGGCCTCGAACTTGTTCCGTTAAAATAATAATAAAAAAAAAAGATAAATAAATAACTTACTTTGAGGCAAGGGATCCGCATGTATGTTCGCGAACAGTGCAGCGAATAAGAAAATGAACAGGTAAAATATTCTCATTTTAAAAGTTGTGCGCGTACTTCGTTGTTGAAAAAGATATAATTGAGCTGCAGTGTGGCTGTCTTTTATATACATGGAATGCTAATTCGTTTAATAGATAATTTATTTATTTTAAGATTAGATTGTTTAAAATGAATCATGAATTGTAAATTTGAAGATTAATTTATAATCCCCTATGATATTACCTTAATTATCTATCTGTTAGATAGATAATTAAAGTAATATTATCTATCTGTTAGGTAGATAATTAAAGTAATGAAAATATGTACGTATATGACTTGAATAACAACTTGTTGTTTTGTTGTTGCCATGTTGTTTGTTATCATAATTTTTCTTATATAATTTCCTTATATTAGAAATATTTTTTTTTGTGACGGAACAATCTCGTGGCCCCCCAGATGTTAAGCGGACTAACCTCTGCCTATAACAGATGCAGAACTAAACGTTATTAACGTACTTTCACGTCAAGTAAATTATAACCTTAATAAACATATAGCACATAGATGGCGTAAACACGCCTGTATAAATCAAAAATTAAAAATGCTCTGTTTACTTGTATATAATTTGCAGTTAGGTACTAACTTAACTTTGTAGGAATAATTCTATTACGCACTAGTGTATAATGTTATTATGCACGAGGGTGTTATAGTTCGGTTTATGACCCTAAGAACGATATAATAAAGCTCACTTTACCAGCAAGGGTGTTGAAAAATAGATTACTTGCAACTTAACACGATTATTTCTGCTAAATACATACATTATAGACATATTCGAATTGATTCATATCGTACTTAGCTTGAAGTATTAAAGATAAATAAATAACTTACTTTGAGGCAAGGGATCCGCATGTATGTTCGCGAACAGTGCAGCGAATAAGAAAATGAACAGGTAAAATATTCTCATTTTAAAACGTGTGCGAGTACTCCAAATTTAGAAAAAGGTATACATGCGCTGCTAATTGTGGCTGTCTTTTATATACATCCTGTTTTGATGTTGAACACTTACCGACCTTGAATAACAAGTTTTCAAGCCATGTTGTTTCTTATCATAATTTTCCTTGTACAATTTCCTTAAATGAGTTTTTTTTTTTATTGTGACGGAACATACTCGATGCCCATCTGATGTTAAGCGGACTAACCTCTGCCTATAACAGATGCAGAACTAAACGTTATAAACGTACTTTAAAACGTCAAGTCAACCATAACTTAAAAAAACATATAGCACATAAATGGCGTAAACACGCCTGTATGAACCAAAAAAAAACTTTGTTTATTAAAGTCAATAACTGGTTCAACCGGGGATCGAACCTGTAGGACCCAATATTTGTTTACATATATCTAGCCCTTGTCCACAGTCTCCCTTGTTGCTAAGTGATGATGTAATCGATGATGGTAAACGGAGTAAGTTTAGAATTACTGTCTCTCAAGGGCTGCTGGAACACACTGTTAGGTGCTTGGCGACAGATTTTCTACTTGAGGGTGGACGCTAGCCAGGCGAGCATTCGCAAAAAGCCCTTCCACCATGTGGTGAAGCTCAAGCCCGCGGCGGGATTCGAACCATGGACATGCTGCACGGTAGTCCATAGTCAATGCCACTGAGCCATCACTGCTTCATCTTCTGCTTCTACTTCTTCTTCTACTTGCCCTAGGTCTCAATCCATTTTATTTTAGTAATGTAACAGTGATGGTACATTAACGAGGCCCAGGATACCACTACTTATAAGATTTGCGTGCCGCTCATTACTGTGAGACATAAAGCTGTTATGTCTCATGTGCTTGCCTGCTGTGTATTGGTAAATGGCTGATGTCGTGAGATATATCATTAAAAAGAATTAAAAAACAGGATTTTGTAAAAAACCTTTTAATAACATTCACTGCAAACTGATTTATTCATAAATGCATAATAGATACAATGACAGCTCGATTTGCAGTCACTAGTGGTATTACATTCTTTCCATGAACCTGAAAAATTAAATAAATTTTAAGTTAGGCTGTTGAACTGCAATTCAACTTATTTGTATACTAATTCAAAAAGTGTATTCTTTTCAGCTTTATTTATTAGTCCCTACCAAATTATGCACGTTAAGCCGCCGTCGGTCCCGTTTGATGTCTAAGGATGCCAGTCGCTATAGCATGGTGGTAGGGCATTTTGAAAATGCCCGCCTGGCTAGCTACCACCCTCAAGTGGAAAATCTGTCGCCAAGCACCTAACGGTGTGTTATGGCAGCTGTCCTTGAGAGCCAGTACTTCTAGGTTAGCCTGAACAACATCTTCGACCACATCATCACTTACCATCAGGTGAGATAGTGGTCAAAGGCTAATATAGCAGGAATTAAAAAAAAAACTTCCTACGGTCAACGCCATCTAACGGCTGAAGACAGAGACGTCTCGCAACTATCACTCATGAAATCTTTTATTCTATGCCTCAAACGAGATGAAATGGTAATTAATTTAATATAATCTATAATAATATATAATATAATATTAATCCACGAGAAGCACGTTTATAACAGCAGCAACCACGTTCTCGCACCCTCATTTCTCCGTCCTTTTTATCTGATTATACTAAATGTATCTAGATTTTTTCAATACACCTGTATGACACATTATAATAATAATAATATTTTATTTGCTCAAATATATGCACTACAAAATACATCTATTAATCTATGTATTGAGATGTTCATTAAATATTTTGGGCACCAGGCCATCTGCCTTTTAATTTTGCGTTTTTACATTTTGATTAATTTTTTACTCCAGCGATTATAATATGAAACATTAGACAGAAACCAAGTTCCCATCAGGAACCTAGCCTAATTAGCTTACTGACTCAACTTATAGCCTGATTAGTGCCCACGTACTACCTAATATTCATATATTTTTAAGTCTGTCTCTGCGTTTGTTGTTGGCTGCTGAAATGCTAAATAGATTTAGATGGAACTCAGATCGTTTCAGTTCGGAAAAGGACAAAGAATTTACCCACATTTATTTAGATTGGAATCGTGATTTTCATTTGACAGCGTTAATAGTAGCCATTAAAAAATCAATGCGGTAATAAGTCTCGCTCATAATTACAAGGAACTTTAAAATATAACCGGTGAAATGTGCAACTCTTTGGATTCTTTGTTCTTCATGTTAGAGTATTGTTTTCTTAAAGCGAATGTGTAGTAGATACTACTGAGAATTTCCGATACGAATAATTACTTGTTATCAAAACAACACAATTGAAAACATATATAATAATAATATAGGCTAATGTTTACATAAACAATTATGGAAGAAATTATAATAATAATAAACTTTATTTATTGATATACCAAAACTTAGGCTACATTTACATGTAGTTTATGAGTATAACTAATAGATAATATATATAAGAAAACCTTTTTGCAGAAACTCTATGGTCTTGGTATCTCTTAATCGACTTTAAGAAAAGAAGGTGATTCTCTATTCGAATGTATTATAATTGTCACCTCATAAATCTTCATAAGGTGTACCGTTTTTGATGATATTTTTATATTCTAAAGCGGGTTCTTGTCATGTGGTGTCCCACTTAAATTTAAGTGAGATCTGACAAGAAGTAATTGAGTTCTCCCTAATAATGCGAATTTTGTGTTTGAGTTATCAAGTAAAAAAAAACACACAAAAAATACAGTCTTAACCTCGTTCTTTTTTTAAGTCGATTAATAAAAAAACACTTACTTTCACCGCTAACCACAGCGATTCCAAAGACCATCACAACAGCCAAAATGAGGAAAAATGTAATGAATTGCATTGTTGTAACTTTGCGTCTCTTCTAACTTATGATTACCTGGTGTTATTTTCAACATATTTATACGCACAAATCTGGAGTGTGAAATATTAATTGTTTGTCGAACTAATTGCCAGGTCGTTGATTGCGGTTAGTTTGACTAATTTAATTTACTGGTTGGTAGTTCGCGTGTCAATTCTGTAAGAAGCATCACAATGAGGCTTTGACTCTTTGATCGCATGATCAAGAAATTTTATCGATGGATACATTTTGTTAAAACGTTGGTCTTGAGATCATTAATATTTCTTAGATACATATCCAGGCTACGTCGAATTTAAAAAAATAACTAAAATTTGAATTAGAAATATTAATAATTTAGTTTAACAAACATAATTCTACAATAACGCTCACTTGAACATCTCGATCAGAGTAAGTTGCAACCCCAACAGGCCTTAACAAAAATTCAAAGCATAAAAATCCACAACAATATGTAATAGAGGTTATATTACGCTTAGAACCGATTCGGATAATCGGCGTTCGGATAATCATCGTTCTACTGTAATAGTACTTTGTAATAATAAATTCGTAGCTATATACCTACATTACACTGCTACATACTTTTATGCTTGTTAATAATTATATTCTCATTAAATAAATCAACCCACTATCGACACGCTAGATATTTGTTATAGTGTGCATGCTGTAATAGCGTACGGGCACATATACAAGCCGCGTTTGAAACCGCTGTATGAAGTTTGACAACTATTTGTTTGGTTTTAATAATATGTTTAGTGCTGAGTAATAACAAAAAATCTTAAAAATCTTTCAAAAAAACATTTCATTTATATTTAAAAAATAAATAGAAAAATACTAGTGACAATTCCGCCTAATTACCCGACTACCCAAAAAACTTACCGACACCATTTCAAACCATGTTGTTTGTTATCATAATTTCCTTATATTAGAAGTAAACGTTATCAACGTATGTTAAACAGTCTAGTAAATAAAAAAAAATATAAAAAAACATATAGCACATAGATGGCATAAACACGCCTGTGTTTTACGCCATCTATGTGCTACGCCACCCAAAAATTAAAACTTTGTCGGAAAAATCCAATTTCATGTCCGACCGAACCTACAGGACCCCAATATTTGTTTATACAAATATGTGTATAATATCACGGTAGTTGGTCGTTTTGCAATTGCACGCTTGGTTAGCACATAACGGTATGGTCCCGCAGCTGTCTTTGAGATCCAATAATTAGTGTACGCCAACCATAAATGAGACACCTCCTTCGTTAATTATATTACACTGCACAAAATCAAAAATCAAAGCGCTAGTAAGTAAAATTAAAAGCAAGAGCTTCATATTTTATTGCAATTCCAAGTAAAATATTACAAAAAATTTAACCAATATTTATTCATTTACTAACTACTGCTATAGATTAAGTAATAATTGCTATTTGACAGTTTTTTTAATCATTGTACAGGGAAATTGTATATTTAAGTATGATACAGGCAGAAAAATCACCTATAAAAAAACACTCTTTACAATTCGTCGACTATGAAATAGTGATCCCTATTTTGAAGATTATACGCCAGCTCAATTTTCCGAAATCAGTTTTCTTAGGAAGGAAAGAAATCAGTAATCTAAAATGGACTAAATTTGAAGATTTTACAAAATATGTAGAAACCAGTACTTTCGGGACTAGGTACAAAAAACTACCTATTAACGCATAGCAGGTAGTTATACTAGTAAATTACTACCCCCAGCACCCATGGTGATGGAGTAGGGTGTTGATGCTCATTGGACGTAAAACAGGGCACCTTTCTATCTTGAGAAGTAGTGGGTATTATAACAATTATTATTTCCAATAAGAAGTTTTTTTCATGTGAGTTGGAACTAGCACGAGGCCCACCTGATGTTAAGTGTGCACAAGTGTGTGTATTCAAGTGAATAATTGCACTGCGCCCGTCACTCTGAGACAAGCAGTTGTCAAATCTCAACTCGGGGTCAAAGAAAAATCATATCATTTGTATTACAATGAAAGTAAATAACATTCAGTTTGATTCCGACGGCGAACGTTAAGATTTCTTTTTAGAATTCTTTTGGATGTTCTTAATTTTTTTATTGCGACAAGTAATAATGGACAGTCATAAAAAGTTTATAGGTAATGTCATAATATTGTTATTCCGATGAAACTGTGACATGTGTGACTCGATATCGAGGCTTGAAATCATGAGGTTCGGGAAACCCAAGTTTAAGCTATGGATAAATACGACATATTCATTCATATTCATTTATTGGTATTTTAATATACACGTCAATGTCACGACGGTCAAGAGACCATATATATATATATGATACATCTGTACAGATATATCTGTTATACATTTATCTATACAGGGGCGGTGCCCCGTGGGGTGCCGGCTTAGAATGTCACCTCCCCCCATTGCTACCTTCGGGTGTCGTAAGAGGCGACTAAAGGTAAAATATCGGAAGGTGGGCAGCAACGCCTTCTGAGGAACTGCGATCCCAAGATGCCTGCCAAGCGTGGGGATTATGGTAAATCCCAAAATGGAGGAGGTTGTGTTCAGCAATAGACAATCCGGCTGATACAGTCTACAGGCTGGCTTGGTCGAATGTTAAACTATAACTAAATATTGAATTAGAAATTCAATTTAATCAATTTTAAGTGGATATGCAATTTATCGCCTAATACATATGAAAAGTTAAACGATGATGTTAATTTTATTTTATTTTTGTCCTCTTGCATGTGCGATCAATATATAAACATACATTATTTTAAAGCCAAAATTATGTAAATACATGTAACAAGATATTTTAAGAGTTATTTTGGAAATGCTCATTTTTTTTAATAGCGGAAGGTGTAATAATGGACTGTCATAAAAAGTTTATAGGTTGTTTGTTTTTGAGTAATATCCGTAACCACTTAAACTATTTTATTATTTCGATGACCCAGTGACATAAGTGGCTCATTTTATCACGAGACCTGGGATTTGATTCCGACTTGGAGAATACTTTAGATTTTACTGATCAAAAAAATATCATCAAGACTTGATCATTGTATGTTATTATGAATTAAATGAAATCTAAATTACATAAAGCAATTTCGAAGCTGTGATGGCTCAGTGGCATTGGCTATGGACTGCCGCGCAGCAGGTCCATGGTTCGAATCCCGCCGCGGGCTTCAGCTTCATCGCATGGTGAAAGGCTGGCTAGCGACCAGCCTCAATTAGAACATTTATCGCCAAGCACCTAACGGTGTGTTCCGACAGCAGTCCTTGAGAGCAAGGTGACGGGCGCAGTGCAATTCGTGACTTGTGATGAAATGCATCTGTTATAGGCAGAGGTCAGTCCGCTTGACATCAGGTGGGCCTCGAGCTTGTTCAGTCACAATAACATGCACCAGGTACGAGCCGGAGCGGGAGTCAACGGATTTTTCCCTGAGTCTACGCCCTAGACGCAAAAAGCTTGGTGAACCAGTCGCCAAGCTTTTTCCGTCTGCGCCCCGACTGCCATCGTCTCCACTGCAAACGGTGCAAACAAGTATTGTGTCTCTAAGGCCGCATACTTGTGACGCCTAGCCGCGTCCTCGGCAGCAGCTGCGGGAGCGAGGACAGTACGACCAAGGTGACTGGGAGCGACAGTGTTGACGCACGTGGAGTCCCGCAAGAGGCACTTGCCGTTCTTCCACGGCAACAAAGTCATACTATACTAATACATAAATACTAATTAGTAAAGAGTTATGCATAACACAAAAGAAACGTGCTTGTTCCGTCACAATAACATAAAAATTACTGTGTGGCTATTCCCATGTAGAAGATTTGTTGCCAATCACATAACCTGTGTTCTGGCAGCTAACCTTGAAGCTAGAATTACTAGATCAGCCCCAATAAGTATCTACGACCTCATAATCACTTATCTAATGAGATAATAGTCTCTTAGATATAAATATAAAAAACATACTTCGTATTCTTGTGGTCAAAAACTTGAAGGTACGAGTAAGGTACTTGAAGGTTACCGGACGAGGATTTGCAAAATGCCGTACCAACATGCAGTGAAGCTCAAACAAACAACGCGCAAACGTACTGTTATCAGCATCATCTCGAATTACCCTATAGTAAAATTTTGCAAAAATTTTGGAATTTTTACTCCAGCCTGCGGTATTGCGTATAGTATCTATGCTAACGCCAAGTGAATGTGCGCGTGACGTGGTCGCATGGCACGTGCTATGGCACTGAACGTGTTTGTATCGAGCCCACATTCACCGAGCGTGGGCTTTAGCCATCGGGTTATCGTTTGTGTCCTAACTGGTTTGTGAGGTTTACGAAATCTAAGAAGTAGATCATCAGAGCATCTTATTAAAGATGTACTATCTATGTAGCACAGGATTGTTTTAGCTGGGCATATTGCTGGCTTGTCAGTAAAATAAGGCAAATGAAATGGAAAACTAACAGTTTTTACTATATCTGGGATCTTAATCTTAATGCTCTGTGCGTCATTTTCCTCATTGAGTGATGACATAATTGCAGATTACGAGTCTAGAAAAACCCACCCTGATATAGAATGGGAACTTTCCGACCAGGCCTTTGATAACCTATCTTTGACAACGTTTGTACACGGTGCGCGGTCGGTAGCGCCAGTGACGTAACGACTTTGTATGAAAGCTGTTCTAAAGACAATTCGTCATTAGGGTACCGTGTTTAACTTGTCTAATACAATGTTAGTATCCCAGGTGACGTTGTATTTTGGATGTGGGGGGCTTAGTCGAAACACCCATTTTACCCATTGTTCAACATTGCACCTAATATCTGGGCTAGAGCCGATCTGCATACGAGCTTAGAATGCCATATTGATAGCCTTCCTTTAAGAGTTACGTTAATAAATATAGTACAGACGCAATATATACACTTAAGGTTGAACTGGCCGGTCGCTTCTCCATACAAACGCCGTAGTGTGATCACTCCCTTATTTGATATTTTAGGTCCAGAATTATGCATAATACCGATTGATATCGTCATTATCTAGGCTTGTATGATGCCGAAATTTTAAAAATATAATTAAGTTGAAAATTATGGGCCTTGAAAATGTTATATGAAAATGTTTCGAAGCTTATTAAAATTTCGGCATCATACAAGCCTAGATAATGACGAGATCAATCGGTATTATGCATTGTTTTGGACCTTAATACTCAAATAAGGGAGTGATCACCCTACGACGTTTGTATGGAGAACGGGCCGGCGAGTTCACCCTTAAAGAGTTACACTAATGCAAAACTTTTTTTTTTGTAATCAATCTTCTTACAGCTTCATTTAGAAGATAACGATACTAGCTAGCATTATGTCTAGGTATGATTTTGGTACACTTGATAGTGCGTTCCGGATAATATCCCTGTCACCAGGGTAATCGAATTGTGTATCTGATAGGAGCTGCAATGAAATATTAGGGCATTGCTATTTAATATTATTGTTTACGAAATGAGAAGAGATCTAAATAAGGGATACCATAATTGTGTTGGCCAAAAGGGTACTATCATAATACCTCGTGCTTTGTCTGTTATTATTTTTGTAAGAGTTTTTAATATCACCGAAAAAGGGTGGAAAGGCTTACATTACTTGTTTGTACGTCTGCGAACAAGTCAATTTCCGGCTGACCGAAAGTCTGAGTAAGAGTATCAAAGGCCTGGTCGGATAGTTCCCATTCTATATCAGGGTGGGTTTTTCTAGACTCGTAATCTGCAATTGTGTTATCACTGGACTTTATGTGCGAGACGTGATATAAAAAGATTTACTTTTTTTTTTGTTTTACCTGCGCACCAAATGTCACGAGTTATTTGAGTTATATGCGGGTATTTAATACCACACATCCTATTTATACAAGCTATTGCTATTGCGGTCGAGTTATCAATACTTGAGTAGTAGTCGATAATAGTTTTTATTTTTTTTTGCAAAACCTTTTAATGATCGATAAACAGCTAGCACTTCTAAAAAAATAATGTGTTTTTCTTTCTCTGCAGACGACCACAGACCACTTTTCATCTATCCACTACAGTAGCCCCATGCCCATCCCATAGTTGAGGCGTCAGAAAATATTTCAGCTTGTTAGGTACTTTTCTACCGACTTCAAAAAAAGGAGGAGGTATATTGCGACTTTATTTTTTTTTAAACCTTTTTAAACATTATGTGCGCGGCACAGGCACCTGCGACGCCTGAAGAAGGCTTGCGCCCCTGTGTAGGAGCTTTGCGGCTTAACGACCTAGTAGTGGGCCCTTTAAATTTGTAATTTGGTATCTTATTCGTGTCAGCTTTCAACTCTAATTCTGACATATTTACAGCTTTGCAGACTTCAAGGTTTCCGGCAAGTTATCACCAAATAGAAAAGGTTCTATTTTGGTACTTTTGAGGAGATCTTACATACCGTTCTTTAATGCAAATAAAATGAAGTTTCAGTTACAGAGGGTGCATGCTGTATGTAACATAAAATGTTACTGAAGTCCATTAGCTGCTGTAACATCCCATTATTTCTAGTTTTAGAGTTTAACTGGGAGTTTATTACTTCGCTTAAACAAGCGATGGTACTACACATTTGCTTTTGTTTAGTTTCAATGCCCTTGTCACGATTTGATCGCTGTGTCCAATATTGCCGCTTTTATCGCCGGATTACTTTTTGGGGCATCAATTTGAAAACATATTGACCGGCACTAGATAATACCATATTAAATCTTTGCGTGCTTTAGTCTAGATAATTACATATTAAATCTGGCGAGGACCCACGCCTGAAATCTGTAAGATTTCTGTGTCAAGGTCACGTAGATTTTCTTCTAAGATTACATCTGGTGCGGAAATTTTGGCCGGGCTGAGGTCCCATGGTAACGTCTAAGTTATTTACAGAAAAATTGTGTTCTGGAGTTGTGGAAAGTAACCAATCATCAGGTATTAATGCCGGTGTATCTATAAATTATCATAGGTATGACAGCTCAGAGGCTCAGATTGCACTAAATCTTCGATACGTAAATACGTAGGTGTATAATACATTGGTTTATTATCAGTATGATATGGTTGATTAGTAAATAATCAGGTACATACCCGCACCAGTATACAATACCTATCGGTATGGTATACAATACCTATCTTCCTATTCCGACGCATTTTGGTCGTAACTTGCCGTTCGTGAATTTTACGCTCCAAGTATTTATTTGATTTTATATTTATAAAAGTCAAAAAATGGCGAAACGTAGACAATCTAGGACCCGAGATGTAGTCAATGTCCTCCACATTGACTACATCTCGGGTCCTAGATTGTCTACGTTTCGCCATTTTTTAATTTAATTTTGAGAAACTTTGTGCGAAAACACTTAATGTGTTGAGTGGTTGAGCACTTAAATGCGAATGACATAGGCTCCGAACATAAGAGAAGAAACTACCCACAAAAAAACGGTAATTATTAAATTATCTCAACTAAGTGCTAGAGTGGTGGTACCTATGCGATACTACATTGTATGTGTAAATAAATAACTATATAAATAATGATCTCTAAGGACAGAGGCGCTCATATAATCTAATAAAAATTAACTGAGGTTAGGTAAAGGACTACGTCCGTTCCGCACGAAATCTGGACCAATAATGCGCGAGCGCCTTTTTTTTAGGGAGGACTTAGATTCTGGCTACCGCTGTCGGTCGTTCAGCTCCACCGGATTTTGGGTGAGGGAAGGCCCTCTTATAAGCCCGGGACGTGAGCTCCGGTTTTGCTTCGCCTTATATACGTTTTTGCTCCAAGTTGCCGTTAGTCCGCTATATAATATAATCAGTTTTTAAAATGTATATTATTGTTCGTATATTAAAATAATGATAGATGGACAACGTTTTGGCGTGAATCCAGACACGATTCGCTGTAGTATTATAAGTTTATTTTATTTGTAAGTATAATGTCAGTATTATGCTCATTGCCAGGATTATTGTGTTGCGTGACTGAATGACCACGAGTCAAAAGATTAATTTATCTCTCTGATATGATCTCTTGGTTTATTTGATTTTTATAAGCTTTCCCAAAACATAATCTTATATTGATAATCGTATGTTCCTTCCATTGAACTTATAAAAATGGAAGAAACGCCACTCGTACATCGAAGATGGCAATTTCAAATCAGGCGACGTCTCCTGATTAAGTCCGCAGTACTGTGCGTATGTGCGTCTACTGGATGTTTGTCTTCCTGTCTTTGTCATTCATTAAGATGCCCTTCCCGGTCCGTCTATCGTCAAAGTGAGAATGATCGAAAAGCTTGTTGTTTTATATTTTTTCATCTTCAGTGCTTGACATTCAACTCTCCGTCTCACTCCGTCCCCCGAATACCTCTTTCCACCTCTTGGCTAACAAGCAAGTAAGAACGAGATAACATTTAACGAAAAACTGTGTGCGTATACTTCATAAAACTTGATCCAGGAATTACGTGTTTTTCAATAAGCCTTATAAGTTTGTAAAATAAATGTTTGTCATTCAGAATCTCCATTATATTTGCAAGGTTTCTATCAAAATATGATCTCTACTTTTACAACTTGTAAGTACATTCTGAACGCCCAAAGTTCAGGTAAAATGTGTGCAGTAAAACATTTTTTAGGAGGCTTATATTGAAGTTGTTTCTCAAAATGTTTTTTTATTTTCATAAAAACATAGATATAGTGCACAAGATACCTATTAGCTCAAAAAATTTTAAGAAGATCTCTTACAACGCCATAATCACGTACGAGCGTTTGTATGAAAAGGAAGACGGGTTGGCCGCTCTTAAGAATTTGAAACTGATTCAAATTCATTGCGGAATGAATGCATTGATTTGGCTGGCAGACGAGCATCACATATCCAAAACTTTACAGTATATGATTGACCGTCTGTAAAAGTAATGAAAGTGATTTACTTTTAATCCCGTTTTTAATTTGCTGAAGCAATGGAGCGTTCTGACATTCAGCCTGAGTTTACCGTCCCTCCATCTGCTGTATTGCGAATTTTAATCACAGCGACAAGGTACTAATTGAGCAGTATCTTAAGTCGAACTTTTTGAAGATGGTTCTCTATCGCAATAAATAATTAACAGCGTGCTCATCGTGACCTCTACTAAACGATGATAAATCATTAAAATCAATAAATAAACCATACTTAAAAGCTTTTACTATCTACTACTACTATATCAGCCAGATCGTCCACTGCTGCATACAGCCTCCCCTATTCTTTAATAGGGGAGGCTGTGTGCAGCAGTGGACGATTGGGGTTATGGCCCCTTTGGGCCATAACCCCCACGCTTGGCAGGCGGTTTGGGGATCGCAGTGTAAAATGGCAGTTCTTTGACGCTGCTGCCCACCTTCCAGTATTTTTCCCTTAGTCGCCTTTTACGACACCCACGGGATGATATGGGGAGGTGCAATTCTAACCCGGCACCCCACGGTTTTATATCATTTAAATTTTCTTATCTTGGGTGTTAGAGTCGATGATAAAGCAAGATATTTGTTTTTGTCAAGATATTGCTGGCTATGTAGTCAAAATGGATGTTAGAAAATGCATGATATTATTCATAATGAAATTCAGTCTAATGTAATTAAATTCAGTTCAAATGCTGTTACTGTATCAGCTGGATTGTCCACTGATGAACACAGCCTCGCCCATTTTGGGGGGTTTTCCATAATCCCCAAGTTTGGCAGGCGTCTTGGGGATCGTAGTTTAAGATATCAGTTCCTCAGAAGGCGGTGGCCCCATCCGGTATTTTACCTTTAGTCGCCTCTTACGACACGCACAGATAGTAATGGGGAGTGACATTCTAGCCCGGCACCCCACGAGCAATGCTATTGACCAGAGTATTCTTATAATTATATAATACATATCGACAATATTGATAGAACATGTACTTTTTCAGTATTTTGAGTTGAAAAAACCGCTTTCGCTTCAAAGACACGCCCACTTCCCTGTGGGATAGTCAGAGAGTTTTGTCAATCTTCTTTTCAGCTCCCCATAAAATCTGTTTTGGTGTTCAAAAATTCGCGGTCGAAAGATGTTTACTGCAACTGTGATGAAAAGTAATTCGAATTACAACGATTTGAATGAATCCATACTAGACAATAATAAACTGCATTTGTTAATTTTTTATGTCGTTATTAGTAGTAGTTAATAACAATAAGAATTTATATTGTATTAAAATTTCATGCTTTGTTTTTGGTAACAATGAATTATTTTCGCTCAGCATCATATTAAGAAATGTGTCTATCATATTACAAAATTGCAAATATACGATAGGCATCATATGCGGGATTCGAACCCGCGTCCATCCACCACTTTAGCCGGGACATGCTCTAACCAATTGAGCTAACAAGACAATGACGTCATAACTCAAATTTATCATATTATCGTGTTTTATGTCGCAGCGAGATAATTTTTAACTTATACTATTTTTTACACGTATCAATGTGAAATTCGACTGTATTGACTGATATTATGTACTGCTTTATAGTGACAATGTTGCTACCCAATCAGTTTTGCGATATTACTTTTTCGTGGAAACGTATCAATAGATAGACTTTAAATTTGGGCTACTCTTTCAGAAATTCTCAAAACCTTTCTCTGTATTAAATAAATATTATTATATATTTTTACATAACTATGTTACTACATTTTAATATACATTATTTACATCAAACATTTTAGATACTTAGGTATTTAAAAGTTGTGAGCCCTAGTCTTTCCTTCATAGTTATGGCCTTAATTTTATAATAGTTTCAGCTTAGTACGTGTATGTTTAATTCTGTACCTAGGAAGGGAATGCAGAATTTACAACATAAGAGTATATCTTAGTGTAGATTGTGCAAGTATTATTAGCAACTAATTAAGCCACTTTTAATAAGTTATTCTTAAGTTTCAGTTGTTTTATTTGTACTTTTTTGAGAAATAATTTATTATTTTTATCTTATTATTATTTTATTTAATGTTTTTTACTTGCCGAGACTACATTAGTCAAATACAGAGTCAATAGATTATCATCTCTCAAGCAGACTTTTTCCAGCGCCGCGTTCTAATGAATAATTGCTTTTCTGTTTTAAAAAAGCAAGTGCCTACAAAACGGGACTTAATATTTAACCTCAAAGAAATGAATAAGAAAGAGGGAGTCTAATGAAAATCAAAAATGAAGCATCAAATTCGGCAAATTTTATGTAAGACACAACTCAATCACACAAACTTATCCAAATTAGGCCAATTTTGTCCTAATTCACGATAGACCGTCGCACATTACACACGTCACACATAACGGAATTAATACATTTTAAACCGACTTGAGTATTAAAACACACGTAAGTATTAAATATAATGTACTTTCTTTAATATTATACAACGCAATTTAGGTTATAATTTCGAATAAAAATGTAAACAAAAGTGTTGCCAGACATACATTTTAGGTTGTTTCCAAAAGTGTGCAGTTTTTAATAGTCGGTTCGTGTAGCTGTAACATTATATACTTTATATCTAAACAAGCGTATGTTTATTAGGAAAAACTAGGGATTATCTTATCTTATACTGGAAATAACCAGTAAAGAGTTTTGCAACTAATCATGTTTTAGTTAAATTTACTTTATTATAGTTATAGTGCAATATCTTTGTTATCACTGCAACTATAGTAGTTAGATAGTTCGACCAATAAATTTCATACTTCTTATAAAAGTTTGCAGGTTAAAAGTTATTACAAAATTGTCCCACAGTTGGGCATAAATAAGGAGTGCTTATATAGATGATTGGCTATCCGCGGTTAGGAATAATCGTTAGAACCTAAAAACCTTATATTAATTTCTTTTTTCGGTAAAATTGTAATTTTTTTTTCTAATTCTGTTTTCACAAACATTATACACAAATTGATAGAGATATGTGTAAACATAACCGTAGTTGTGTGCTATTCATTGTCCTAGAGAACGTAAAGTCTAGAATATCTTAAAAACAAATTGCGAAACATATTGAACAATAATTGTGAAGATTCTGCATTATTATAATAATATTGCGCAATATAAATAATATTATGTTATTGCAAAGTATTCTTACGAACAGATTTTGCTGTATATTTATATCTTCAAAAATTTTTCTCCTATAAATCCTACAATTTAGTTATTTTTGCTTTCATATGGCAACACTTCTATCGCACACATGTATAAAAGTGTGGCTTCAGTTTGATGTTTTACGGCCCTCCGTCTTTTCTTCTATTTTGTCAGAGTATGTAACGAGACTTAATCGCGATAAAAAAAAGTTTTAAGTTATATGCATCCTGGAATCCAGTGCTAAGTAAATACACCAAACGCGTTTACCTTCCTTAAGACCTGTGGATGTTGTCAGTGTTGTGTGTCGAGCGGATACATTTCTAAATCAAATGTGGGTAGTTGGAGAAAATACCCGCCTTTCAAGACGTTGACACCCGCCTCTTCAGTCCGCTCGTGACCACGACCAATGCAACTTGGTCGAAACGTCGAGGTAAATAAAGGATATAAATGTTTCCATCGCGATTAAGTCCCGTTAAATACTTATAACTGTGTTCTAGTCGCGAAAATCTTAAAGTAACTATTACATACAAAATAAAGAATGGTAAACTGGGGTCCTTCCGTAACTGCGACTGAAAATCGTTAACCATTATAGCTCCAATTGGCAGAGCACGTGACAGCCCCAGGGACTTGTGGTTATGTGTTCAAATCAGCTAGTAGTTTAAAAAAATCCTTACCTTGTAATTTTATAGAAAAATGTTCTTTTATTTGTGTAAACAGTACTAGGGGCCAACTCCCACCTTTTACGAAACCATCATAAAAAGGAGCGTTTTGTTTCATGCTTAAAATAATCATTCGAAGTCACGAACTATCACCGACCCACAATCGCGTCAAGCAATATTGGTTTGATCCTACTTTAAAGAACGAATGAAATATGTATCACGTATGGGCAAGCGAGATATATGTTTATGATATAGCGTTATCCCGCTCGCACTGTTCAGAACTACGATGTTATGGAACGGTTTTACCATAGTTTTGCGACCTTTTATTGTCTAACTGTCTATAGTTTTTTATAGTTTCACTCATCAAATAATTTCGCTGCATTTATTTTAGAGTATAATATAAATAAAAACATTGTACGTAATTTACACATTAAGTAAACCCATTTTTATAGCAAAATAGTCAAAATCAAGTTTAAATCCGCTGCTAGAAAGTACCTTTTTTTTTTAAATTAAGATGGATAAACATGACGGATTTGTCGTCGGAACAGTAATACTTCGTTACAAAATTACAAACATACGAGAGGAAAATTAAAAGGCTTCAAATAAAAAAACATTACTCTCGTATATTTGTAATTTTGTATTGTAATCCGCATAGCAGGCGTTATAACAAACATAACAATATTAAAAGTAATACTTCGTATTAAATGTAACGACAGGGTTTGCGAATAGAGTGAACAATTTGTTTTGAAGTCTTCAAAACGCTGACCGATTCCATTACCGATTGTAAGTTTGCTTAATTGACGTGGAGGTATAAAATTTAGCAGTTAGTAATAATATTAAGTTATTATTACTATTAGAGGTGAGAGTTGCCCCCCTGACCCTGATTACGTGGGTTATGTAAAGGAAGATTATAATGATCGTTCCTACAGACCAATTTCTCTTTTCACTTCAAACTGAAAACATAAGGATACAAACATGACAGCAAATTTATTTTACAGAAATACTTATCTACCTTTACCTTTGGAATTCCAGGAACTTTGGTCCCTTTTGAGAAAACTTTGTACCAAAAGCGGCCATGGAAACCGCTGAATAGTTTGACGATATCGAGGTAGAACTTTGAGGGGTGTTCCGTTTATTGTTTTTCGATGGGAAAAGTTTTCACCTGAATTCTAGTTCATAAGGGGTTCGTGGAAATATTGTTATTATTTATTTCATGTTACGGACAAAACCCTGTCCTACACAAAGGCATACCAAAGTGGCGTCGAAGGGGAAACTAAGAGGTGTCAAAAAACCGGGCAAGTGCGAGTCTGACTCGTGCATCGAGGGTTCCGTACAAACCTGTAGGTATATAAGTAAAAGTTATGGTACTTTTATTGCTAAATAAAATAATTTTAAAATTATTACAAATATTTTATTTCACTTTATAATAACTAAAAACATATGCTATTTGTAATTTTTCCTTTATCTGTGCTATAAGACGTTTCTTCGTACCAAATTTCAAGATTCTGAGTTCGAGGGAAGTATCCTGTAGGTTTCGATTCCCATGCGAGTGTCAAAAATTTGCAGCATAAACGGCTGTATCTTTTGATTGCGTTGGCTTAGAAGGTTGATTTTTTCACAGCTCCAAGGGACAGCAGACCTGCATTTAGTATGAATTTCACGCGTTCCCGAAAAATGGGTCTTGACAGTCAGACAATCAAAGTGATCCTGTATATATAGATGGGTTTCGATTTTTCCTTTTGCGGTACGGAACCCAAAAAAAAGTATTAAAGAAACGAAATACTCTAAGATTAGCAAATTGTTTCAGTAGTTCTTACTTAAAAATGAACGAGGAACGAGAAATTGATGTTTCTTAATCCCCTTGCCTTCTCCTCCTCTACTGTGCCAATTCAATTATTTGTTTGCACGAAAGAGTTATATAATTACTTTCAATCTCCTAATATTTTAGTTTATGTCAAAGTCTTCATATTTTTCTGGAGTACCTCTGATCTTGGCGGTAAAACGGGTAATTTTTAATGGTCATATTTGAGGGTCATATTTTTTTCAGTAATAATGAGTTGATGAAATACTTTTTTAAGTACCTTAAAATGGAACCGCCTTCAACACTCAAAAGTGTGAAATAACTTGTCGAAGTCGGTACCATGCGCACAATATTGTGAAGATGGTACTTTTGAACTATCACTTAAATTTTTTCATCCTTTTTAGTGACCTTTGCTAGTCACGTGGGATCGATTGTCATTCACTGTCAATGACTATATCATCAGTTTAGAATAACACTATTCAGTTATTGGAGTGTAACTCAAAAACTGCTTGACCAAATTTGATGATATTTAAATGGCACTAAACAGCAAGCATCAACTTTCAAATAAAAAAATAATCATCAAAATCGGTCCACCCAGTCCAACATTTAGAGGTAACAAACATAAAAATAACAGACGTATTGAGGACATCCTCCTTTTTTGAAGTCGGTCAAAAAGGAAATGACAGGGGCGTTTCTATAGCAGGCCTAGATTTAATGCAAAAAAATATAATTGCTCTAGTTAGAGGCATTATATATAAGAAAATTGGGAATATATTTGTATGTATCACACCCGGCTTCCCTTAACACAGTGTCGTTTGTCAGATAATATTATATGAATCTAAATAAATGTCACGTGTCTTGTTGAGCACTTGATTTTTTTACTGACATCATGTTTTCTTTTTTTTGCAGGCAAAGTTAGAAACAAAAGCTTTGAAAGCGAAAAGGCCCGGTTTCACAGACGACAGGTACAACGAGACCTCATACTATATGGAAAATGGTAAGTTATCTGGATATTGTTAACTGACTGAACGCGCACTCGTGTCATCAGTGTGCGTCTAGCAGCGCTCGAAGCTGCCCGCATTCCTTGAGAATCTGATCTTTACTACTCGAACACCGGTCGGATATAACGACTAAGCACCGTGAGTTCTAGCTTTTATATTTAGATATTTAGTTAAGTAATAATTATTTCAACTCACGTTTGTTAAGCAATGATGGCTAAGTGGCATTGGCTATGGACTGCCGCGCAGCAGGTCCATGGTTCGAATCCCACCGCGGGTTTGAGCTTTACCGCAAGGTGGGAGGGAATTTTGCGAATGTCCGCCTCGCTTACCCTCGAGTAGAAAATCTGTCGCCAAGGACCTCACGGTGTGCTCCGGCTGTCCTTGAGAGCCAGTAATTCTAGGGCCTGTTAACAACTTCGACCACATCGTCACTTACCATCAAGTGAGATTGTAGTCAAAGGCTTACCCATTTACAAAAAAAAAAGTGTGTGTTAAAGGTTTTTTTTATGTTGGGTTGTCTTTCTTTCATTCAGCAGCGATTTCACGAGCATCACTTGAAATGCATATAGCTGCATAGACAACTCATCGCCATAACCAAATCACCGTCTTTCTGTCAAAAGAAAAAAAAATTCACAGCGTGGCAGCATTTTCTATTCGGTTCTTATGTTATGCGACTTCACTTCTCTTATTGCACCAGCTCTAACTTCGATGCGACGAAGAAGTTTGAATCTGTTTTATGAAAAAAATAATCCGCGAAGAAAAATCTTTCTTGGTGAGAATACGTAATAAGTTTTGAGTATTCCACTAAGAGCATCTGAGTTTTCAGCGTTCAGGACCTGTTATTTAATTTCAGCACCAGTTGAATTTTAATTTGGTGATAGTTTGAAATTGCACTACTTCACTAAGGGTAGATTTTTCCAATAAATTTTAACTTTATACCAAACCACGCAGATTTTGTTAAATATCGTGTTAAAATTATGTGGCATCATTACACATATGTTATGGGCTCATCTAGTAGTATATATCACCTGATCAGTTATTAAACATATAAATAACCTACATATAAAATGACAACTCTTCGGTTTGAAGCAATGAGTTTTCATTTTACCACGACAAGAAACAACGAAAATAATCCACTATTTATTTTCGTTTATGAATAAAGGATCCGTGTAATTTTTAATACCTCGAATAGATCTAAGATCGAATAGTGCTTTGAATATTTTCTTCGGCTTTGCGTGCCCTATTTCACAAACGTCAAACTAATAAAATAGGTACCACTTTCATATTTGACATCTCTATTTCGAGGCAGTGATAGCAGAGCGGTACTAGCTATGGACTGCTAAGCCGCAGGTCCATGGTTCGATCATCACCGCTGGCTTGAGCTTCCCAATGGTGGAAGGGCATTTTGCGAATGCTCGCACCTAACAGTATGTTCCGGCAACAGTGCTTGAGAGCCAGTAAAATTACAGGCCATTAGACTTAATTACTATAATATGTCTCAGGTTGTGAAGTTCAGTAAGTCACTTTTGACGAAATGCATCTGTATAATTAGAAGTTACAGCTTTACATCAGGTTCCATAACAAACACATACCACAACCACAGTATAAAAAGGACGTGGATGATGCCCGTCCGGACGAAGCCGCCGATTTACTTGTTGCTTTGTACCTAAAGTGTGGAGTGCGCCTGCCACAACTATGATAGCAATTTTTTTTTATGTTATTGTGACGGAACAAGCCCGAGGCCCACCTGATGTTAAGTGGACTTACCTCTGCCTATAACAGATGCATTTCGTCAACACGAATTGCACTGTGTCCGTCACAGTGAGACGTACAGTTGTTAAGTCTCATGTGCCTGTAATTTTACTGGGCTGCTGCTGGAGCACACTGTTAGGTGTTGGTACTGGATTTTCTATTCGAGGGTGGTCGCTAGCCAGTCGGGCATTCGAAAAATGCCCTTCCACCATGCGGTAAAGCTCAAGCCCGCGGCGGGATTCGAACCATGGACCTGCTGCATGGCAGTCCATAGCCAATGCCACTGAGCCATCACTGCTTCAAAATGTTTATGACTTTTATTTAGGTGGTTATAATAGAATATAATTTATCCGTGTTCGCTAAAACCTGATAAGAGATTCAAATAGGCTTTAAAATTTAGAATCAAGTGTCTTAGTAACTTTGATTGTGTCTGTGGTATGAAACTCCTCGAGCGGTACAATACACGTGCGCCCTGACGAGATATAAAATTATAGGCTGGAAGCGGCACGTGTTTCCAATATGGCGAGGTCAAAAGTCTCTCATTTAACTTCCTTTGAGATGTATCGTGAAATTTTCTTACAAGAAATACATTACATGCTTACATAATACAATATATGTGTGCAAGTACTACGGACTTAACGACTATTAAAAGCAATTGAAGCCGTTATGACCGTATGGTATGTGAAAGGAATCTAGTAAGTGGAAATTCGTTGCTTGTGTGAATGTGAAATTCTATGTTTATTATATATTATGTAAAATTTCTTGTGTTATATTGCCTACGTAATTGTACCACAAAATTGTGTGTGATGGCTAGACTAGGATAAAGTTTGTCTTTAGGGTTCCGTACACCAAAAGAAAAAAACGGAACCCTTATGGGATCAATTTGGTTGTCCGTAACTGTCTGTCAAGACCCATTTTCTCAGGAGCGCGTGGAGGTATCAAGCTGAAATTCTTATCAAATACTTAAGTCTATGGTCCCTTGGAGCTGTGAAAAAATCAAATTTCGCAATCAAAAGATACAGCCGTTTATGCCGCATATTTTCATACAACCGTTTATGCCGCAATTTTCGATACTCGCAAGGGAATCAAAATCTACATGGTACTTCCCGTGAGCTCAGAATCTTGAAATTTAGTACGAAGCAACTTCCTTTAGCGCAGATAAAAGAAAAATTGCGAAAAGCATATATTTTTAGTTACATCATAGAATAAAAATATTATAAATATTTTATCTGCTACAGGTCTACAGGTTGGAGTCCGACTCGCAATTTGCCTTTTTTTTATAATATTCACAACAACTTATAGTAGTCGTAATTTTAAAAATAATGTTTTAGAATTGCACACTGAATAATTCTAATAATAATGCAAATAAGATAAGGTGTGAGAAGAGCAGCTATTTATTAATTGATTTGATTATTCTGATACGCCATTAGTAATCCAGTCAATTAGGTAACTGAATGGAATTGTAGGTACATATTAAAAGTCTCGTGGGGTGCTGGACTAGATTGTTACCACTTCTATCTCTTCCCATGGGTGTCGTTTGAGGTGACTAAAGGTAAAATACGAGAAGGTGGGCAGCAGCGCCTTCCGAAGTACTGCCATCTTATACTGCGATCCCAAAGACGCCTGCCAAGTGCTTTTGGACTTTATGGCTGTAAGATGTAAAACTCATTATAGATAAGATATATTCGTTGTGGGGTAATGTGACCCAAGTTGTTTTGACATATGAGCAGTGAACAATTTTGGAAGATTTCATGTCTTAGATAGCGGTAAGGAGCATTCTAGAAGATGTCAGCCAAAATAGATAGTAAAGATGTTACTACTCAAGATCCAATGAGGATAACTTCGAAGAAATTCAGAATAGCTGAGCAATCCCTTTTTTACATCAGTCATGATTTCATTTTGAAGAAATGTAAACAAGTCTCCTATTTTAGTGAATAATACGGTATAACTCACGTGAATAAGTTAGATAGCTCCGACTATAGTTCAACCACATTCGGTGATATTTTTCAATGAGAGCTCAGTGCTAAGCGAGACGTCAACGCGGGCGTCCCGAGCTCTCATTGAAAAAGACCACCGAATGTGGTTGAAACTATAGTAGGAGCTATGTGTTTTTACTTTTTTATGCTATTTTGACGGAACAAGCCCGAGGCCCACCTGATGTTATGTGGACTAACCTCTGCCTATAGCAGGCACATTTCGTCAACGACGAATTGCACTGCGTCCGTCGCACTGAGACGTATAGTGTTTAAGTCTCATGTTCTTGTAATTTAACTGGCTCTCAAGGACTGCTACCGGAACACATTGTTAGGTGCTTGGCGACAGATTTTCTACTTGAGGGTGGTAGCTAGCCAGGCGGGCATTCCCAAAATGCCCTTCCACCATGCGGTGAAGCTCAAGCCCTCGGCGGGATTCGAACCTTGGACCTGATGCACGGCAGTCCATAACCAATGCCACTGAGCCATCATTGCTTCAATACTGACGTATTCACGTGAGTTATCCCATATTATTTACTAAAATTAGTGAAATCCACGTTAGTTTGTATAATAAAAAAGTCTTCTATTGACTTCTAACTGAAATTTCAGGACTAGAAAATGCCATCTAGATACTAAATTTGGGATTACCTTGTATACCCTTATTTCACATGATAGCAAAAGTGAAATCCCGCTAATGTTCCCACGACGGCAATGCGGTAGATGACTCAGGCCATTTGCACATAATGGCTGTACACCTCATAACATTAACTATAAATTAGGCATACCCCTAGTTCGGAAATGGCTCCTGAAAGCCATAATTAATGGGGAATGCCGCGTGATAAACAACATTTATAAATAAAAAGTGGGTGAAGGTCTGACTGGTTGTTTATTGTTGGAATTTTTGTCAGACTGTTTCGTTGGAATCTGGGACACTGATTACCTACCTACTCATCAGGCCCTTATTGTCTAATATCCCATGTGAAAATAATTTTCATTTTGAAATCCGAACTTCATAATCGGCATCATTTTTAAAAGATAATGTCAAATTTATGTCGAATTAAGTTTATCTCCACTGTCAGTCTAGTTACACAAGGCATCAGGTGGCTTTTTACGTTTCATTTCCCGAAAACGGTACCTTGTTACTATACCTACGTTATCCAACCGTAGCGCTTTTTAAACAAACTTAGTTTCGTCATACTTAATTACCAAAGTATTCTAACTCCGTAATGTGCTTGAGTTTATCATCTTTGCTTCTGGATTGCCGTTTGATTGAGTATTCCGTAAAATAATATATTTCCAATATATATAAAAATAAGCTTTTTAAGTGGAAATTCTTATAGTGACATAAATTTCTAAAGAAATGTAAAGAAATAAAATAATGAATTATACGAAAAGTAGCAAACCAGACGTATAGTTATACCCATTTGGTTCAAATACCTGCATGATAAAATATTATTTCAAAATAAAATGTAAAAAGCTACGTAATAATTTTTTTGTCACATATTAAAAACTTTTGGACCGGGTGCGACCGGGGGCGGGATTTTTTTAATAAGTAAAGATGTCGTGTATTCACGTATATAATATTGTATTGATAATTTCATTGACTTATTAATAATTTATGTAATAATCAAATATTTTTTTCCATATTAAATATAATATGAATAATTATAATATTACTTATTTTTAATAATAAAATTCACAGGGCGGTGTGGTCGCTCAGCGTCATTGCCTTTCAAATAAATAAATAAAAATAATATATAATTAACTTCTTTTGAACACTGGGTATTTATAATTTGACGAAACAACGAATGTATGGATTATGTATACGGTATGAATTCATTTAGCTTAAGCTCATAAGAATTAAAAAATGCATACATAGGTACACTAGAAAAGTCTACTTCCCTTCTGTGGTTCCGTGAAAAATAAGTTGACAACCGAAATCATAACAAAACGCGACCTTCTAAAGAAATGAAAAAAAACCACAAATCCTTAAGTTCAAGTCTGGTTCCCAAGAGATCAGATTACGAATAATATGATGAAGGCGCGTCTTGAAATATATTTACAAAAGAAACACAAGATATTTTATCTGTAAATGTACCTGAACGATGTTTCAGATATTTCAGGCGGCACTCTGTTCGTTGCCGAAGGGGTTTTGTTACGATTGAATGGAGTGATGTTAAAATTGGAAAATCTTGTTACTGAGGTTTAAGGGTCGTATTCCATTGATAAAGTTCGTTCAGCACAATCTTACGACTTCACAACTACGTAATAACTGTTCCCAACTATTTAAAATCGTCACGACCAAGATTCAAACTGAAATCTACAAAGCGGCTTTAGACTTGAAGTGATAATTATCTATTAGCTCAGAACAGAAGAAATGAATCGTGTAGAGCAATCACCGTATTAAAAGGTAGAACAATAACCGTTTTATAAAATTGAAATTTGAGGGTAGGCAAATATTTTCCACCCTTAGTCCCGTTAAATAACCGACTGATTTATCACTAAGATTTATAAGTTAGAACAGTAACAATATTAAAAGTTTTCCACGACAGGATCGTTAAAAAATTCAATTCGCTGACATTGAATTTTATTGTATATAAAGTTATTTTTAATTACATTAAGAATCATCATGGTAGAAAAAGAGACTGCTCGAACCCAAAAAATGGTTGTATAAGGGCGTGATATCCATTATCTTTATATCATAGAAAATATTATAAATGTACAAAACTTTGTGTGTCCATAACGGCCGAACGGAGTTTAAAGTTTTGTTATATAGAATTCTATAGATGTAGGGAATAAAATTCACAATATTTTTGTCCTAAATAAACTAAATTAAACTTAAAAGTTCTCTAGAGAATTTGAAATTCGATATACCTGGACTCCACTCAAGTGAAACCTAAGCATAATAGTAAACTAATAAAATCTTATTCATTATTTTTTCTTTTGTTACAGGCCTCAGAAAAGTGTACCCATACTACTTCACATTCACGACATTCACCAAAGGCCGATGGGTGGGGGAGAGAATCCTCGACGTGTTCGCGAGGGAGTTCCGAGCCCATCCAGCGGCGGAATACGAGAGATGCATCAGGGCAGGAACGCTAACCGTCAACTACGAAAGGGTTGATCCCGATTACCGCCTCAAACATAACGACCTCCTCGCAAACGTCGTACATAGGTAAGGCAGATAAAATATCTAACACACGTAAAGTAGAACGCTTCAAAGCATAGTCAGCACAATAGCTCTAAACACAAACATACAGATACACACATATACAACAAACTACTGAATCTTAACTTGTGTAAATATTAACTATCTGTTCTGTTTCTCTCGCCTTCTTATTATTGTGTATGTCGATGTTACACTAAACTTTCGCTCTTAAATGTATAAACGACAAGAGTTCTCCAGATCTAAGTATTTAGTCCACTGTAACACAAATCTGTAACGATTTATCGAGCACCGAATGAGCATGCGAGTGCACCGTTTGGCCGTTTTCCAAAGGACTGTGTCGAAAATCATTTCATTGATTATTAATTTATTGGAGATAAATCTCATGTTGTTTAGAATCGCCCACGCATGTTCATTTGTTGTATCGTCTCGTTTATTACATCACGGAGACCTTTACGGATTCTGAGCTTAACTGTACATGAGGAAAGCCAAGCGTGTGAGATGGAGTTTGGATATGAGGTGACAATGCTCAAACGGTCCCCCTAACGAGCAAAGATACAACTTCGAAAGTATGACATCCATAAAGAAGTCAATAGGGGCTAAATTTCAAAATCCTTTAATTGTCACGTTTAGTTGCCTTTTTTGGAGGTTGTAAGATCTGTCACTTTTCACCAGATGGACACTAGAGCCGTCCAAGCTATAATTAGATCAGTTACTTTCAATATTAGTGACTCGTCTTAAAAGACTCTTCTTCTGCATCTTCCTTTTGGATTTGAAAGAGATTAATTAATTCTACGTGATGAATACTAGCACTGTTTATTTGGCGTCTGCGTTTTAGCTGATACAGAAAACAGGGCCTTCTTCAAGTTGCCACAATCCTCTCTCCACGCTTGCTTCATCCTTACTCAATACAACAACTTCCAAGACACAACACATTCTTGTAATCTACCTGCACTGTGTTGGATCCGTTTGCTCAGCATCTGGGGCGCGCTGCGGAAGCCGATTGCCTGACCTGTGTATCGTTGCAGGCACGAAGTACCAGTGACCAGCCAACCCATCACACTCGTTCATATCGACGAGGACATTGTGGTTGTCAACAAACCGGCCTCTATTCCCGTAAGTGGCAAATGAGACAGCCATGTTATGTGTACGCTTATCATACATACTTGTATGTGTTACCTTTGTATTGCATGATCTGTGTTGTATGTAACCTTTCACGCGATTTAGACTAATCTGGTGTCAGCACTATCTGTCAAATTATTTCACAATGCTCCATAAGCTGATAATTTACGGTAGTGTTTGGGAAAAAATCGTACAAAGTTTCGAATGACTACACGCTGTTTTATGTTAGCGGAATTATCCGCATCTAATGGCAAATTTCATTAATCGAGCGTTACTATACGGGGATATCTTTATACTATTATATTAAACCCGACTTTGCAGGGAACGTCAACCGATGTAACAGTTTTTAAAATCAACCCTCGGCGTGTGACGACTACAGCAGACAGAAATATTAAGATTAAGAAAGTATAACCCCAAATTTCACAGTATATTTTATTTAATCTTGAACTTAAGAAGACTTTTTCCTTTGCTCTATCTGGCCTGCTACCGAAGCAACTTTAAAATATTGCAACATCATTGGACGTGTATGGTGACGAAGAGGTATCCTATTTTGGTGGATACAGAGATTAAAATTATCCGCGTGTATTGAGATAATACAATCGTCTGCTTTTTTTAAACGCCTGTACGGGTATTTGATATATTTAAACTTTAGATTTATCTCTGAGAGCAGGTGCTGACAGCACTCTTATCACGTACAATTATTGATTTAGTTAGTAGACATACATACACCTTTAATGCTTATTTTATGTTTATTGACATCGCTATCATGTCTGTCGCTACGTTACGAGCAAAACAGGCCGGTACTAAATAAGTAACAAGATGTTATTATATTAATGGTACCCTTACATAACTACCTAAATATGTTACAGTAGTGCGGTTTCAAATTAGCAGTCTACAAATTCGATCCCAATCGTGACTCTTGCCGGTCAAATAATGCTTAAATAAAGCTTTAATAAAGCTAACCTATCATCAGGAGTACGGCGAACTAATTTGACAGACAAAAAACACTGCATAATATGTTTTTAAAAACATTCTATCACATTTTTACACGCTTCGTCGTTGCTAAGTACGTTGCAGCTGAGCGGAGACGAGACTGAAAATAGTATGTAAAGACCTTTTTATTGAGACGTTCGATTTAATGCATTTCAAAGTGGTCGTGAAAGCTACGTAAACATTTGAACAAGAAATTTAATAGAAAACGTTAGTGCAACAATGTTGCTAGGTACTCGGTATACCACTGCAATGAATCAATTGCAACTAGCGATTGTTCAGACGACGTGAACTTTGTGAGGCCACATGTCGATTTAAAACGATAGATTGACTTAGTACATTGCCTTTTGATGCATCTATATTTTTATAGTTTTTATACCGATAAGAATGGAAAGCTCCAATTTTTATTTTATGCGATTGGCATTTTATCTATTATCACTTCATTAGGTACCTTCACAGTAGTTTTCAGGATGTTTTGACATCTATCCTGCAAAGTTCCAGTCAGATTCACTAAAGAGTTCAATAATTCTTAATTAAATACAATTATATATTAATAGATAGTACTAGATATTAAAAGATAGTATTAGATATTAATAGAGAATATAATTAATAATCAAGACGAGCACCTGGACTTGTTTAATAACTTAAAATAATTCAACCTAAGAAAGAATTATACTGAAGTCGTTTCTCTAAGCCTTATAGGATAGCGACTAAATAAGTAGATACATAATATGTTTATATTATTAAATCAGTAAGGAAACTACCAATAAAACAAGAATTATGATTCGAGAATCCTTAAAACTTTGATTTGAATAATCAATGATCGTGTAGTCGTACAGTTCTAAAGTATCTAATGTAACGAGTGTTTTATTTTTTAAATAAATTTTTGAATTTTATTAAAGTTGGATCTAATTTTCATTCCTTTTTACTGCGTTTTTATAATTCAATTAAACTTTCTCGTCACGCCACGACAAGGCCACAAGTAAAACAATTCTCACAAAAATTGAGGGTCCGTAAACAGTAAATAAATACGCCGCTATTATCCCAAAACATGCTAATAAATTTATCAAAACGACGCGCACTTACATAAGTACCTACCAAACTCCGAACAATAATTGTCAGATGGAAATGGATTGCCAATTTCCATGTATACAATTCCATACTCTGGTCTGCGAGGTACTGACCATTCATCGGCATCAAATCCCAATAGCTATCCGACATTTTGATGCGTTACAAAATTACAAATTTACGAGAGAAAAAGTTATAGTCATGTGCGGGATTCGAACCCCCGTTCATCTACCCCTTTAGCCGGGGTATGCTCTAACCAATTGAGCTAACATGACACAATGACTCATATCTCTAATTTTTGCTCTCGTTCTTTAACTATCGTATCGGGATGGAGCGAGACCTACGAGTTCAACTTGCGTTGTACTTCAAACATGACCAATTTCGCAATTGGATTTATACTTGTAAATGATGACGGAACCGTATAATTTTAATATTGTGTCATGTAAGCTCAATTGGTTAGAGCATACCTCGGCTAAAGGGGTGGATGGACGTGGGTTCGAATCCCGCACATGACTATAATTTTTCTCTCGTAAATTTGTAATTTTTTAATGTTATTCGCCAAGCAGGCGTTATTGCAAACATATTAAAATTTTAATGCTTGTCTAGTCGTTCTTAATAGATCAACAAGGTTAATCAACGTCCGCTGTGGTCAGTACCTACTCAGATGGATGGACGCTACTGTGACATTAGTTCTGAGCAAGCCAGGTGCTTCGAAAGGCATTTCAAGTCTTCGGTGCCGGTTGATGTCGTAGAATGGCAGTTGTTGCATGGTGGTGGGGCATTTTGCGAATGCCCGCCTGGCTGGCTAACCACCTCAAGTAGAAAATCTGTCAAACCTATCCGTGTATTCTGCATGGTAGCTGTTTTTGGATGCTGGTAATTCTAAGTCAGCCTTAACAATATCTTGGACCGCATCACCACTCTTTGATCCGAAAGTGAGGCTTAACGCCACTGGAATAAGAGGAAAAGAGCAAAGCCTTTTGTAAAATTGGAAAAATGGATTGATTCAAACATTTTAAAAGTCAATATTACCCCTACTGTTTAGCTTGTATGATGCTAGAATATTTCGGCGTATGATGGAGTAGTTCTAATATTCCGAAGCGCTCTCGTATCTGCTTTGGGGTAAAACAGAAATTGTAGGTAGGGAGATAGTGGTAGGTACAGTAAAATACAGATATAAAGCTTCAGATAGATTAATCTACTTTATGATAAAAACGTGCAAGTAAACGATTTCGGTTCAATTAATAAACGACATTTTTATTACTTTACGATGTATCAATACGAAGTTTTTTTGATGACGTTATTTTCTGTTATATGTACCTATATAAACCTATAAAATGCATTTTTTTATTTATATGTTTTATACTCGAACTTGTGAACCTTTTGTAAGGTTAAATTTTTTTCAATTATATATACACGTCAAGTTTTCATTTTTTTTAATGTAAATGCACAAATAAATATTCTTTCATGTGTGTTCTATATTGTAGTTTATGGCAGAAAAAAAGAAAAATAACAAATTTTTCTTTTAAGGTGTTGATATATATCATAGGTCCATCATAGGTTATTAGTTTATAGTATAAAGTAATCCCCGTAATAGTCAAACCCTTTATTGGTGAAATACTTCCTTATATTAGTTCCCCGAAGCTTCCGGGGTATTTTTTTTTCTAGTCTAATTGATGAAAACGACAGTAAAGGCACAGTACAATTATAAGGGGCTCAAAATGCGTATTGTGGTAAAGGTCTCAAGCAGGAAGACCACCGTATCTCCCGTATCTCGCTCATGTCAATTAAATTAAACCAAATGTGACAATTTGACCTACTGTCCTGATTACTGCTATAGTATCCATGTCAGGATTTGCATCTAAAGTACTTAGGCTGATGAGCCGGAACCCGGGTTTTTGCTTTTTCAGTCTGTGTTGTTAACTTTATTATGGCTCCGGTGAATAAACGGGTTGAATATACTTTGCATGTATATAAAAAAACCGGGCAAGTGCAAGTCAAGGCACACCGAGGGTTCCGTAGGTATATAAGTAAAAGTTATGGTATTTTTATTGCTCAATGAAATCCATAACATTTCAAAATTATTAAAAATATTTTTATTTTATGACGTACCTAAAAATTTATGCTTTTCGTAATTTTTCCTTTATCTGTGCTATAAGACGCAACTTCGTACCAAATTTCAAGATTCTGAGTTCACGGGAAGTAATACCCTGTAAATTTTGCGAGTGTGGAAAATTTGCGGCATAAACGGCTGTATCCTTTGATTGCGTTGGCTTAAAAGCTTGCATTTTTCACAGCTGCAAGGGACAGTAGACTTGAGTATTTGATATGAATTTAAGATTGATACTTCCACGGGTTCCTGAGAAAATGTGTATTAACAGACAGACGGACAACAAAATTATCCTATAAGGGTTCCGTTTTTTCCTTTTGAGGTACGGAACCCTAAAAATAAATTAGCCGATTACTAGGAGCTTGTAAGAGAGATACCAACACTAGCCTATTAAATCAGCTGCTAAGCAAAGGGACATGTTCTACTATGTACTCGTACATGCAGAAATCATATTTGCTAATTGTAATAATCCTTACAGTAATTGTAATCCTTTGTTTGATCTATTTCTACTGCTCATTCCATCATTTCCAATCAAATTAATTTGCTCCCGCGACACACTAGATGCTAGGCGACAGATTTTCTTTTAAGGGTGGTAGTGACTACTAACGATTATTTTAGAAATAAAAAACTATTTCAGTTCCCAAACAATGATCCAATGTTATTTCAGTTTTCAGTCTTGATTTTCTGTCTCAGTATTAGTTGTGACTATGATAAATTACCCACACCGGCTTTACATACAAACCTTGATTTATATAAGTACGGGTATTAAATTTAAAAAAAAATGGTTGATATTGGTTTGACGCACACTGATCAATCCAGTACTCTATCGCCATCGCCTAAATTCAATCCGTTCAGTATTCTTTAAATCCATACTTAAAACGCCGTCAATCAATGCCGTAACCGTATGTCGCTTAGACTTGGGACATGCTTGTGAGTAGTCGTTTGAATGAGATGAGCCGATGTCGAAAAACGAGTACTGAAAAGGCGGTACATGTACGTTGTCCTTAAAGCTTCACAATCTGTTCATTTCCCTGACATCGACTAAGTAATTTTTATGTTGAAAGGTACCTAGTTACTAACATAATTATTTATTTTACATGTTAACATGCTATTGTATTTTCATACTAATTTTGTTATAACAGCTTTACGTGTCTAATTTTCTTTCTCTTCCTTTATACATGAATCTTTGTTCTAAACGGATTCTCTTTACAAATCTCCATACATTTTACAACACAAATAGGTAATTTTTAAAACAAATATACTCGTGTTACTAAGTCTATTGATAACATTTGCACCAATATGAATGTGGACACATAACCAAAGTGTCATTTACCTAATTCTTTAATAAAAACAGAAACATTGTCATATATACAGGGTTATTGGAAAAATGTTAACAACCTTTTAGGGTTGGCTTCTGCTAGTCCTAACAAATATTTTGAGATGGATGTATTTTTTGTGTGTTTTTGACGGAATAATCACGAGAACCACCTGATGTTAAAAGTATCATGTGCGTGTAATAAAAAAATATGAAATAAATTACAGGCACAAGAGACTTTTAAAATCAAGTGGTTTCAAAAATCTCAAAATATTTGTTAGGGCTAGCAGAAGTCAACCCTAAGAGGTTGATAGCGTTTTTCCAATAACCCTGTATAAACAATACAAAAATGGATTTCAAAACCAGTTCAGCTTTCATCATCATCATCATGTACTTATCGACTATGACTGAATGACACGACTTCTGTAATTCGTCTTCTATGACTGGATTATGATTATATTTACGAAAATATATATATCTTGTGTTTATATATACGCATATATGTATAAATAATACGAGTCAATTTTGTAAACGAAAAAAACCTAAAGATGTGTCGATTTATTCAATATACTAATAAAATATTAATATTAAATAAAGTATCGCTTTTACATTAAATATTGATTCTATATGAGATGCCAAGTGATTTTAATAAATAGTACCAATATTATACACAATCTTTGTAGTTGTGTAGTGTACTTTCTCGATTAGCTCGGTAGTAACGTTGTTAGTAGCACATATATTCACACTATTGTCGTAAATACTTACGTAAGTAATTTAGTACCTTAGTTAATCAATACACCTTTTATTAAGTTAATCAATGTTTTAGCTTGTTTTTTTATAGCTACCTGCATATTAATTTTAACAAAACCTAAAACCTTTTTTAGATTTGCTTTTGATAATTTCTTCTGTTGGTAAGTGTCGAAAATGTTAAAAGTTTATCACCTATAATCACTTGTTCTCAATAACAGCTGCCGGAACAACGTTACGTGCTTGGCTACATATTTCTAAAGCGCAGTTGCTAGCCCATCGATTATTCGCAGATCACCACTACGAAAACTATAATATACTATACATAAAATTATATCAGTTATCATTCAGCAACGTTTCATGATTCCAATATGACACAACATCCAATTTAAATAATTGTCACACAACTACGCTTCTATCTATCTCTACTATACTTCACACTAATTCAATATCAAAGATACAATGGTACAGAGAGAACACAACAGTTGAATCCTGTATACAGCATCCCGTTATCGAACCGACTGGGATTGCCCCTAGTAATCGTAAATAACTCCGAGAACACATCTAAACAATTGTGTTTACACGCTCTCTGCGTTCTGTTATTTATTTTATCATCTATGATGTTGTGATTCACTTTGGTGGTTGTCGTTATATTCACTTTATATTTACTTATTCATTCTTACTCTTGGGAATATTTCTAGCTAATTAAAAATATTGTTATCCCTCGTTCATGGATTGGATCAAAAGCGTCGCTTTTGAAATCTCCAGGTCTTAAATTAATCCCTGGGTCATTCTGTTGTTGGGTTTCAAAAGTAAATATCTAATCAGCAGTTACAAAATTCAATTTACTTATTTTCTTTTAAATTGTAACGATCACACGAATCGTTTGAAAGTTACCATAGTTTCAACTACTAAAAACTGCGGATATACTTGTGTTCTTGTTTTGTCTTACTCTCAGCACAAGGCGTGACGTATGTGTGTATTGAAACATATTAGTTAGACCATTCTGACTCCCACACGAGAGTAGATCTGGTTACACATCTCTTAACGTATGAAAACCATTTTAGTTTAATGAATTATTATCTAGCTCTGTAGTTTTAACACCGCCTAAAGCTGCATTAACATTCCCAAAGTCAGTTTCAACATCATAAGTGGTAGTATCAGTAATGACAATATTATCCTCGGTGGGCCAGGCACGAAACTCCAGTGCTCGCTAGTCCCTTGCGCGTGATTCATGTGGACGAGGATCTACTTGTGCTAGACAAGCCTTGCTCGCTGCCGGTGAGTGTATAAGATCTGATGGTGGGTGGTCAGACTCTGATTGGTACAGCACTGGATTTGGTTGGGCTCTGATTGGATGAACTTTTAATTTAATGTCTGTCGAAAATATTTTTTTCATCTGATGCATGGGTTATGAAAATATCATTTAATATGGACATGGTATCCTCTGTGTGTTAAATATCCATTCAAGTATCATAAGTTGGAAGCTTCAATCATTAATAGTGATCGAAGGTTGTAAGTGGGAAGACAAATTGTATTATAAAGTTTGCCGTATGTACCTAATCGGCTACTAATAGCAAAAGCATTTTCTATTAATGTATTAAATAATCGGCTGTACTCACGGGAACTTTCAAACTCAAATAGTCCTTTTTTTTGTTTATGTTCATAAGTAATACTTACTACAATGCTACATACTTTATGTTTAAATGTATATCATAGATTCAATCTTAAAAAAGGCCATGAATGTAGGACCTATAAATAACGCGAAAGAAGCACTCAAATCAAGAAAATACCAAATGCACATTTTGATCAAGAAATATTTTATTTACTATTGTCAGTGCAAGCAGTATTCGCTGCTGAGGAAAATGAGGAAAAATAATAGTCCAACGCTAAATTCATCTTTATGAAAAAGTTTTTTAACCGACATTTCTTTGTCCGCAATTTTATCTGAATCACGACAATTCCCAGTGGATGTGAAAAGTCCAACGAGAAAAAGAAAAGTAACAACATTCGACACGGAGATAAAGCGGGAACTCTTCGTGTTAAATGAAACTTTTTTTTGTATTTGAAAGTTCGCAATCAGAGTCTGACGTGGGATTGTGATCTGCACTAAGTTTGAGACCGTGTAATAACTTCTAAACGGAACTGAAATATTGCGGTCTCATTGATGAATACCACTTGTAAGTGGGCCTAAACTTGAAATTTGCAAGCTCCTTTGTAATCACTATCTCTCAGTTTCTACGAGTATATCATTTTATTTAACTTTGGACTTGCTGATAAGCAAACATTTTTTTTTATTTTGCCTACTTGATTTAGATGACATTGATAAAAATAACATATTAAATATGTATCAAGCATTCCTTCTAATTACGAAAATGTTGACTTGAAAATTTCTCTACTATAAAGTTACAGGAGCTACTTAAAGTAATTTACTGGATCAATTTCGCAATTCATCAAATGATTCATCTCATTTTCTCCTAAAACTTTAGTTAATCAAATTTGTAAAGCGTCACCGTAAGCTGGTGGCGGATTTCGATTAATATCGGCTTTAAATGAGCTTAGTTTGTTTTGGATTTCCTGAAATGTTTGCTTATTAGTATAGCCCAACTTTTCGAACATTACTATATGAATGCTCATTTTAGATACTTCAACGCATGCCTTCACAATCACGAGTTTCTAATTTTTCTTTAAGCCACGATTTGGAATGACAATTATGTTAAATATACCGTTTTTTTATGGTTTGGTATTCTCTTATGGTTTGAATTCAGTTAAGTTTACATCTTCTTACCATTGCTTGCTTTTTAAATGCAAATCGTTATCATTCATGCAAATTTTAAAGTTATAGTTAAAGTTATTATCTAACGTCAAGTCTTGAGCCCTTAATAAATAAATATTTTAGAGATACATTATGAAATCAACATTCAAATTATTTTGAATTGCCATCTAATTGAGATATAGTGGCGGGCCAAGCAAGACGCCTTGTGCTTGTACCAGTTATAATCAATGATACTACTAGTGTGTTCTTCTCAGGTTCATCCTTGCGGTAGATACAGGCACAACACAGTCGTCTTCATACTGGCCAAGGAATACAATTTGAAGAACTTGAGGACCATACACAGGCTCGACAGGTTAACATCAGGTAAGTAATTGTAGAAGAACGCAGTTGATATACACATGCCTTTGAAATTATTTCGTTGTTGAGGATAATATTTTCTGCCTGGTAGGTAGGTACCTACGTCAAATAGTTTTGTAGTGAGTATCGCCTAGTTTTCAATGTTTAAGTAATATGAATAGTCACAATCGTAACATAATGTTAAGAAATCAATGTATGCATGCACTTTTTCACAACACTTTCAAGGCGTTTACATGAAGTATCCGATATGTGAGTGCTGGACTTACAAAAAAGTATATCTACCCTTATGTGTTTGCCCTTTATATATTCATTGAAAATACGTTCGACGATGATGCACGCTTATCATATGTATGAAGTCCCCGATTAAAATATATATCAAGTTTTTTTTTGACAGCTTCATTACAACTGTATAATATAAAATTATTCACTTTGGATGATATAGGTGCCTACCTACCTACGAAATCAAATAGATGCATAATGTGTAGTGTCGAAAATCTTTCTACAAATCGAAATCTATCTTTATATTATTATACTAAATACTAGTTGTCGTAGTAACGATCGACAATTATTGCTTTAACTCCGTTCATTAGGGTCTTTTTTACTTTAACCACATTTTTGTGATCAATCGCTTCTAAATGATTGGTGATTTCCCAGGACTGCTTCTGTTTGGTCGGAGTCCGAAGAAAGCGAGACAGATGGAACATCAGATAAGGAACCGACAGGTGCAGAAAGAGTACGTGTGCAGAGTCGACGGGTTATTCCCGGAGTAAGTATTTATTTGTCTTCTTTATGTAATTTTCTTTTTAATGCTGATAGTAAAGCTTTTGACCACAAGCTCACCTGGTGGTAATTGATGATGTAGTCGAAGGTGGTAACAGGCTTAACTTAGAATTACTGGTTCTCAAGGATAGCTGCCGGAACACACTGTTAGGTGCTTGGGGTAAATTTTATACTTGATAATGGCATTGGTAATGGGCATTGGTAATGGACTGCCGTGCAGCAGCTCCATGGTTCGAATCCCATTGCGGGCTTGAGCTTCACCGCATGGTGGAAGGGAATTCTGCGAATGCCCGCCTTGCTAGCAACAACCATCAAGTAGAAAATCTGTCGCCAAGCACCTAAAGGTATGTTCCGGCAGCTGTCCTTGAGAGCCAGTTCTTCTAGGTTAGCCTGAACAACATCTTCGACCACATCATCACTTACCATCAGGTGAGAGAGTGGTCAAAGGCTAACCTATCAAGCATAAAAAAAACGGGACTAAGGCTGTAAATCATTCCCAAGAAGGGTTAGTTGATTAGTCTTAAGACCAAAACCTTTTAAAATAACTTTACTGTGTTGTCGTTTACGTTGTTAGAGAAAACGTATTTTACCAACCTCACAAGAGAGGGATAAGGGTATGAAAGTGTGTTTGTTGAAGTCTTATAGTTATCATTCCTTTTTACAGTGATGAGATTGAATGCACAGAGCCGATCGAGGTGGTCAGCTACAAGATCGGTGTCTGCAAAGTGTCCCCCAAGGGCAAAGACTGTTCCACTGTGTTCAAGAGGCTGGGATTCAACACCAGCTCTAATACCAGCGTGGTGCTGTGCAAGCCGAAGACCGGCAGGATGCATCAGATCAGAGTGCACTTGCAGTACTTGGGTGAGAAACTTGATTTTTATATTATGTTTAGTCTATTTAAGTTAAATTATTCTTTCCTTTTTTTCATTGCGAGTCGCACACGGAGGGTTTGGTGTAAAACATAATATATTTGTTATTTATTATTAAAAATATGTTTATGTTTTCATTCAATTAACGATTCTTAGTGAGAGTCTGCAGTAGAGATGGGTCGTCGACGCATTTAACGTAAACGAGACTAGACCGTCCATTTTCGTTCGTGGACTAGTCGATCGATTAGTTAAATTCATCGACTCGATCCGTTACGACTATTCAACTAGACCAGACGCATCGGTAATGAGTATTCTAGTTAAATGAAATTTGTATTGTAGTTTTATATTTTATGTATCATAAGCACAATATTGTAAAATTTTACCTTCCCTTCATACTTTTTCCAGGCTTAGGACTGGCTAAGTAGAATTTATAATAGTCGATTTTTCCCCCTATTTAGGCGTATTTAGAAGATCAACTGATTCTATTTACAATATTTTTTTTTTATTTTGTGTTTTTGTTTTATGTACAATATTTACAATTTAATTATTTTATTTTAAAATCCCTTGAACCGTACAGGCGCCGGCCGGTCGGTCTACGTCTATGACGACGGATCAACACAATACGCTCAATGCTATTATCAACTCACATTCTCTACATTTAAAGCTCAATTTTGTCTGCATGGACGGTCGTTTCAACGAACCGACGACGGATCAACACAATACGCTCAATGCTATTATCAACTCACATTCTCTACATTTAAAGCTCAATTTTGTCTGCATGGACGGTCGTTTCAACGAACCAATGGATGAACATATTAACCGACTATGTTCACGAGTCGACGTCGCGTTGCCAGTTGCTATGAATGTTGTATAGACTACAATTTAGCCGTTCTACCGTCTACAGATTCTACTAGTCCGTTCATCGTTGATGAACTGTCCATTCGTTTATTGTTTGTCGACGGTCGAATTAACTAGTTCGTTCATTCAACGCTCATCGCTAGTCTGCAGTTCGACCGGTTGTTAGTCTTTTCTATTTAACTTAAATTTTACTGTACCATATCAGCCGGAAAGTCCACTGCTGAACACAGCCTCCTCTATTTAGGGGGTTTGCCATAATCCCCACGCTTGACAGGCGTCTTGCGAATTGCAGTGTAAGATGGTACACCTTCCAGTATTTTTCCCTTAGTCGCATCTTACGACACCCACGGGATGATATGGGATGGGGAGGTACAATTCTAACCCGGCACCACACGGGGGAAACCCGGCACTCCACGGGGACCACGGACCTGCCTAAAACATACATTTTGTGTGAAAATTTTAACAGGTTAACTGTTACGGTTTAAAAGATAGGAAGAAGGACCTTTGAAGGTACAGAGTCTACAGGACAGTGCCTGGATTAGTAATAATGTCCCGTTACCTCGTACCAAACCCGTCGTACCACAGGGTGAATTCCGTAGGTAGTAAACTCGATGTACATGCTAGTCAATCATTGCAGTTGATTACCCTTAATCAGTGCAAAAGCTTACACAACGATCAAAGCGCTAGCGGGTCTGGACATCAATTCGCGCATTCGAGACCGTGCACAGTTGTTGACGGCTGACAAACACTGGCCATTGCGTCAGCAGAATTGTTAATTTGTCCCCTGTATTCTGGCCCCACAGGGATGATAAACATAGACGTTAACCTAGTCACGCAATACGGGCAGACGTGTTTACGTGGAAACCGTAATGAGGTTATTCTGGAACTATGTTTTGACCTTATAAAAGTCTGTCTGAGACAGATTTGATCAATATTGTATGGAACAGGATTAAGACGAAAGTTAGACAGGTTTGAAGCAGTGGTGGCTCAGTGGCATTGGCTATGGACTGCTGCACAGCAGATCCATGGCTCGAATCCCGCTGCAGGCTTAAGCTTCACCGGTAGAAGGGCATTTAGCGAATTCCCGCCTAGCTAGCGACCACTCTCAAGTAGAAAATCTGTCGCCAAGCACCTAACGGTGTGTTCCGGCAGCATGCCTTGAGAGCCAGTGAAATCACAGGCATATGAGACTTAATAACTATGTCTCAGTGACGGGCGCAGTGCAATTTGGACAGACGAAATGCATCTGTTAGAGGCAGAGGTTAGTCCGCTTGACATCAGGTGGGCCTCGAGCTTGTTTCGTCACAACAGCATAAAAAGGTAACGCCAGTTTATTTTGCGCATTTAGGGGTCGCTCGCTTGTAATCTAATTAGCAAGAAATGCATGAGTTCGAATAATAGACGGCATGCTGCCTAACTATTATTGCCTGATCATATTTGCGAGCAAATTAAGTTGGTTTTCGACTCAACTAGTAGTTATGTTTTAGTAGGCGCAAATATAGCTTTTACTCTTATAATCCTTATTTTTAATAACTGTTCGAAATGGACCATGTTAACGTTCTTATAAACTTTTAGCACAGAATAAAAAGCTTAAAGGATAACCCAAGTATGGACCACAACCGACTCGGACCAAATACCGCACGTATTTGATACACCCATACAAAATTTCTGAAATATCGGTATTTCAAAATTTTCAATTAGTCCAAGAGTTAAAAATAGTGAACGTCCATGCATAGCGCTTACTATACGCACAAACGTAGTATTCAATCAGTACCAAACATTCTGTTATTTACAGGCATGTCTGCTACTACTTAGTAGTTGGAGACACTAAAGTCACTCAACATTAAAGCCCTCACAAATGTATAGAAATATAGCACCTATAAGGGTTTTCATCCATTTAATCCATTCTGAATATTCTGAAGAGCTCTTTAATCTTATTCTTCGGACCACCCTTTCCAACCTGGCATGTCATCCATATACTGCTCACAATCTCTCACCACATACCAAAAAACAAATGCAACACTTCCGTTGTGTATTGTAATTGTGAAAAGCCCTCCGGCGTACGTTTTTCCAAACCGCTATGACCCAGGGTCTTTCAAGCGCGACGTCTAGAAGCTTCTTTCTGCTCATCATAGGGATGGCGATTAGCGTACCTTCGCGTTCCTTCAAGCGATGTGAAGGCACCTTGATGAACCACAATAAAAAAGCTTTTTTTTATGCATGATAGTTTATGCATGATAGGCCTTTGACCACTATCTCACCTGATGGTAAGTGATGATGTGGTCGAAGATGTTGTTCAGGCTAACCTAGAAGTACTGGCTCTCAAGGACAGCTGCCGGAACACACCGTTAGGTGCTTGGCGACAGATTTTCTACTTGAGGGTGGTAGCTAGCCAGGCGGGCATTCGCAAAATGCCCTACCACCATGCTATAACGACTGCCATCCTAAGACGACAACCGGGACCGACGGCTTAACGTGCCCTCCGAAGCACGGAAGTGCTCAGTAGTAATGTCACTAGCGGTCACCCATCCAACTCATGACCGCGGGCGACGTTGCTTAACTTTGCTGATCGGTTGAGAACAGCTAAGTAAACTTCGCTACGAGCGCTTCAAAGCTATTCTTACCAAAGTTATTTTACAATTGTTACTACTATATCCACAGGATACCCAGTGGTGAACGACCCTCTCTACAACCACCCAGTGTTTGGTCCGCTCCGGGGTAAAGGCGGTGATACTGGGGGAAAAACGGACGAGCAGCTCGTCCGCGACCTGATAGCGATCCACAACGCTGAGAACTGGCTGGGAGTAGACGCTGCAGACGACGACCTGCTGTTCTCTAAGCCTGCTTCAGACGACAAAGGTAAGAAGTGTGTAAGGATTCTAGTTTCTTAGTGAATTAGTTTTTATTTATTAAAATTAGCCGATTACATTGTCACGTGATAATACCGCCCCCATTATATTCCATTGTAAGGGGTCAGACATAATCCCCTCGATTAGCAGGCGTCTTAAAGCTCGCAGTGTAAGGTGGCAAGTCTTCACAAGGCGTTGCTGTCCACCTTCTGGTATTTTTCCCTATTTTACCTTTTTTATATACTGTAATGGGTAGCACTTGATCACTATCTCACCTGATGTTAAGTGATCATGGGATCGATGATGGAGATCTATGATCCCTTCGTCACTTCTTACGACTTCTACAAGAAGATATATGGAAGTGTAATATTAGCCGGGCACCCCACGAGGTCATATGTCGCAAAAGTGATTAATTATCTAATCCGGAAACCTGAGAGAGTATGCAATTTTTATTTTGTTAAAGTTACAATAATTATTTATTTAGTGTGTTATAAAAAGAGTTCAATTACTTCAACAAATCGTAGATTCAAATTCGGAAGGTTGTAAAAAAAAAAAAAAAAACGCAATATCACTGCATGACTATAATCAAATGGCGAATTACCTTATTACAGTATTTCTGTCGCCAAGCACGTAACAATGTGTTCCCGCGGCTGAGCTTTTTAACTTTCTAAATATAAGGCTGTTTACCATCTTCGATAAAATTATCATATATCATCAGCTGTTAGACATTATATATTTTTTTAATTAAAAACAATGTCACGTACCATTATAATCTATTTTTGAAATACCAATCTGGGGCTTATTATTATACGTCCCTACTGTACTGTATAAGCCGGATTTTTCATTGGTGAACACAGCCCCCCTTTCAAATGGGGGGTTGCCATAATCGCCACGCTTAGCAGGCGTCTTGGCTCCAACGTCCCTACTAATATTTTTTTATTATTCATATTTACTTTAAATTTATCTGTCGTTTATTAAAACTGAAACGGTATATCAAGTACAAGGCCATTTTCGAATTAAATTATTTATTCATTCACAGAAATATTGTATGTACTTAAAAATTAAAGTTGTATATTGACAGTGGGTGAAGATGACTGCGACACAGGGCCGGCGTCAAGGGAATCGTCGCCGCGGCTCGAGTCCCCCGCGCCGGGAGTTACCCCCTCCACTGTCATGACACGTAAGTTAACACGAGTCTCGTCCTCTGAGACACTAACGGTTATATTATGCAATAAGTACCTTCGTACTTCGCATGAAGCTTTTTCTAACTGTTTCGAACGTACTATTTCGTTTAGAACTCGATTAATTCTTACACAGTTAGTTTTTTTATTTGCCGTCTTATGTCGTCTATTTTCTTTAATTATTATTTTCATATTTCTGTCTTCTGAAAGACCCTGAAGAAGATAAGGTACTAGTAAAGTAACTATACAAACAAAATGGCATCGTTTCACATGAATATTATATTGATATACCTAATCATGTAAAAAATATTAGAGTGAAATATAAAAGGAGGGGACTGAGGTAAGTTTCAGTGATCGATCTAATGACTATATTATATAAGTATCAAGTCTATGTAATCTGTTTTATAAGGGTGTAGAATAAGTTTTTGTTTCCAAATGAAAGTTAATATTATTATTAATATTGATATCTAAAATTGGTATAGAAAAGATAATATTATGAAAAAAAGTGCTTATCAAAGTGGTTGTACTGATAAGATTAGTAGTTATTAGTATTGTAGTAATTATTAGCAGGATGTCTTATTGCCGCACTCAGAAACTAATGATCATTAAATACCGTGAAAACCCATACAAAAGGCACGGTTTAATGATACAAGTACATAAAAGTTAATGAACGTCTCTGAATGCAGCAGTCAAACAATAAGCTCAAGGCATAAAATAATTCAAAATTGTGTGTCAGAATTTTAAAGGACTGGTCTGTTTAGCAATCGCCATTTTTTTTTTAAGTCACCTTTTAATATCTAGAGAATGGTGCTTTAAGGGTGAACTGGCCGGCCCGTTCTCCATACAAACGCCGTTGGGTGATCACTCCCTTATTTGAGGATTTAGGTCCAAAATAAAGCATAATACCGATTGATCTCGTCATTATCTAGGCTTGTACGATGCCGAAATTTTAATAAAATAATTAACCTGAGAATTATGAGCCTCGAAACATTTTCATATAAAGTTTTCGCGGCTCATAACTTACAACTTAATAATCTTTTTAAAATTTTGGCATCATACAAGCCTAGATAATGACGAGATTAATCGGTGTTATGATTTATTTTGGACCTAAATCCTCAAATAAGCGAGTGATCACCCAACGGCGTTTGTATGGAGAACGGGCCGGCCAGTTCACCCTTAAACTCTCGACATCCCTTGCTAACCATACTCGCAGACGATAAGAAGTTAACATGTTTGTGGTACGTTTTCCAGCAACGTTGGCAAGCCCGTCGAGCGGCGCGGAGGCCCCGGCAGAGGCGACACACTCGCCCCCCGCGTGCTCCCTGCCGCTGTCCCCGGTCGCATCGCCAGCTCTCAATGAAGACTCCAACGATGCCAAGGTGACAAATCATATAGAATCATATAGAAGTTTAATCCTAACTTTTTCAATCGATTTTAATGAATCGGACATAATAAACTAAATGCTGAGATTTAGAACTAGTTTAGTTTTAAAAAATTGTAGAAAATCGACAACTTTGATGCCCGTTTATTTATTTCTTATAATATAAAATATGTATTGTACTGTACTAAATAAGCTCTAGACAACGACATCCCACATGCTAGGATGCAAAATGTCTTTCATTGAGATAATAATTGTATTACTTGTATTCAAAGCTATTTAGTTAAGTGTTTTTATTATTAGAATTTCAAAAAGGTTCTTACGAACTCACCACTCAAGTCCACTTAAAATGAATGAATTGCTTTGTCACAATGTTTATTTACCTAAAAGTAGTCAACTCATCAAAAGTTCATGAAACATTTAGTAAAAGTGACTGTATTTGGCCTGAGAACCTGCCTACTTATAATTAATATGCCTTTCACTGTATAATTATTACTACGAATGATGTATGCGCCTGTAAGAGGTGTACATATCAGGCCTAGTGATGACTTAATTGTCATGAATTTGTAAGAAATTATTTATATAATGTATTTTTTAATGAACACTGTTGGTGCATCTTAAACATTTATTCGGCAACATTCATCTAATGCAGCGCCATTAAAAATAATAACGTTGTTTGTCAGTCGGACAAAGTGACGGTAGCTACCCAGACGGGATGCAACCCCGTGGCCGCAGGCTCGAGCGCGGCCGAGGCGCTGACGTCGGACCCGCACTGCTACGAGTGCCGCGTGCGGTACCGCGACCCGAGGCCCAGGGACCTCGTCATGTATCTGCACGCTTGGAAGTACAAGGTACTATATATCATTCTTTTAAAACACTTTTTTAAACTATCACGGTTCACTCGATAACTAATATTATTACTTACGGGATTTGTACCGTGGTGATTTTTATTTTTGAGCTCCCGATATTTCGACGCAGTTGCATGCATTGCTCGCGGGGTTACTGGAGTAACGAGCGGTTGACAAAAATCAAGAGCAGACGAAACGGTCTACCCTCTTTCTTTGTCTTTTGCTACGCGTACCACTGGAACTCGCACTCGACTGAAAGTTTCGACAAAATACACTCACAGTATCACTGCACATGTTATTAGAGTCACTTTTACGTGAACGTGTAACATTTTTCGAATCTCCTAATACTGGATTCCACGTGCCGGACAGTTTATAGCCTTCTTCGGAAGGAGTAATAATATTAGTTATAATTATTTTTATACTATATTTAGAAGCGCGCGTAGCGTAGCTTACTTAGCCGTTCTTAACCGATCAACTAAGTTAAACAACGTCCGTTGCGGTCATGACTTGGATGGGTGGCCGTTGGCGTTACTACTGAGAGCAATGTGCTTCGAAGGGAAAGCCAAGCTAACGGGGAGGAAGCCACCGGTCCCGGTTATTGTCTTAGGATGCCATGGGTTTAGGATGGCATTGTCGTTGGTCATTTTTACGTAAAAAAATGTGTTGCCATGCGGTGTATTCCGGCAGCTGTCCTTGAGAGTAAGCCGCCGAGCATGCGTTATTGCAAAAATAAAAATATTAAATAATTATCCTTGAGAGCAAGTAATTCTAGGTTAGCCTGAACAATATCTTACTTCTTCTAACACTTCATGGGTAAGATAGTGGTTAAAGTCTAGCCTCTCAACTAAAGAAAGCAAATTAAAAAAGGCGTAGGACCGTTTCTCGAAAGTCGATTTCGAGATATCTCCAATAAGAAGTCACCCACGGTGACATTTGGCAGTGATACAGTAGCGCATTTTGTTAACGTGTATTTGCATCGCTACTTTTGACCAGCGACAAACAGCGTTCAATCAAGATATAACGCTTTCTGTCCTTTCTTGATTGATTTGTTGCATAATGTCACTGTTCGTAACCGCCTTATGGTACTACTATCAAATTAGCAATCTGATTTCGTTTCTAATAAATTATATTCACAACATTCTACGATGTGTGAGAATTGAGATACGAAAATTACGAGAGTAAAAGAGATCTCAAAACAACTGTGCTTGTAAAAAAGTTGCAACTAAGTTCAAGTAAAGAAAACTTAAGTCACCTCTGCTGTAGCATGGCGTACAACACTTGCTTTGCTCAGACCTAAATCGCACTTTATTAAAGTTAAGCAAAGATTATAAGGTAAGGGGGTTAAAATCCGGAGATTACTCGATACTGACTTATTATCGCAAACGCAAGAATTGAGCTCCAGCTGTACTTTAACTTCAAAATTATGCTTAAGAACAATCCGCATATCTAGGGGATTTAAGCTAACTTGCCAATATGGCGTTCAACAAATAAAATGAAGCAGTGATGGCTCAGTGGCATTGGCTATGGACTGCCGCGCAACAGGTCCGTGGTTCGAATCCCGCCCAGAGCTTGAGCTTCACCGCATGGTGGAAGGGCATTTTGCGAATGCCCGCCTACCTAGCGACCACCTTCAAATAGAAAATACAAAATGCATACAAAAGTCGATTATGCCACGCTTATTCAAACCTCACAAATCATGCTTTATTTTTGGTAATATGCGACCGTTGTTAAAAATTTTTTAGAAATACATACAGGTTTTGGAGCAGTGATAGCTCAGTGGCATTGGCTATGGACTGCCGTGCAGCAGGTCCATGGTTCGAATCCCGCCCAGAGCTTGAGCTTCATCGCATGGTGGAAGGGCATTTTGTGAATGCCCGCCTGGCTAGCGACCACCCTCAAGTAGAAAATCTGTCGCCAAGCACCTAACAGTGTGTTCCGGCAGCAGTCCTTGAGAGCCAGAAAAATTACAGACTAATGAGACCTAACAACTGGACGTCTCAGTGTGACGGGCACAGTGCAATTCGTCGCTGACGGAATGCGTCTGTTATAGGCAGAGGTTAGTCCACTTAACATCAGGTGGGCCTCGGGCTTGTTCCGTCACAATAACATAACCAAGACCATCGATTGAAATAAAAAAGTAATCTTACGCACTACTGCTTCGAGCAGAATATAAGCTGCAGCTGATTCTGCGGCCGTACCAACCAAGTCGGGAGTCTTGCTGAAGAGCAACCTACCTGATCGCTTACTTACTAATCATCAATTTTCAGGGCCCTGGCTGGGAATACGAGACAGAGCTGCCTCAGTGGGCGAGCGTCGATTGGGAAGAGCAAGAGTTATCATAGTCACAGGAATTGACACCACTGCGGATGCGCCTCGCCACCTTACACCTAAACACCCAGTGATATCGAGACTTGAACCTTATGACAGTGGAATAATAATCAATTTCGTATAAACAGGCGCATCATTATGACATAGCGTATATTGAATAGTAGGCAAACTTTAGAAGTGATTGAGATTATTTACCTCAATGTTCACCATAAGCGAACTTGCAAGAAGCGAAATGAATCATTGGTATTTTAAAAAACCCGCTTCTGAAGTGAATCTACTACAAATTTTCGCTGTGATTAAATCATTGAAATGACAATTCAATGGATCATTGGCTGTCAAAATACAGAGGAGATAAGTTTTTTAACTAAAATAAGTGAGAATCTAGAATAAGTGTAGTGTTTTTTCTGCGATCGCTGGATTTTCTTTTTTTTATGACTAAATTTTTAGTGACTTTAGTGCACTTTTGATCGGTTTCAAACTGATTTAGCGAATAATATGTGTTTTAGTGGATATTCAGTTCCTATCGGCCTAGGATGTTTCGTCAAAGCTTTTGTAGTTTTTTAGATTATAATGGTTATGTAAAAATAGGGTATTTGACTATTTATGTTCGATGATTTTTTATGTAAAAACCTTACCTACGGAACATAAAATATACGTACATCGGGGTTAGACTATGTGCAGTGTCGCTGTTTTATGTATTTGTTAATTTTAGTTTGTTTGATGATGATTATTAAAATAAATGTGTCATATTTGAAAAAGTACTCACTTTATTATTTCCAAATACTACGATCAGACAGTTTTTGTTTGTAATGCCATAATTTAATTAATGAAAAATTATGGTCAAATATCCTATTAGTAATAAAAAATAATTGGGATTGTTCCGATGTTTGGCTACATCGGTATTAAATTGTAAATTGCTTAATCGAGGCAGGGTCTGTAACCGCAATCGTAATGAATTTCAAACATTGGAAATAAAAAATTTAATACACACTTTCGTGAGATAGCTCTTCTAAATAACGAAAAAAATATTGATAAGTCATATTTCTTTTAAAATCAACGAATTTTAGTAGTTTTGTTTTTAAATAAATCCTTGGACCAGTACTAAATATTTTCTTATCATCTTAAAAATAGGACCACACAGAAAAGCTATCTCTAACCTAGATGTTTATATAAACAAGTAAGTAATAGAAGTTATATTTAATAATAAATACATGCATGCGTGTTTAAATTGTGACGTTTTGACGGCGTCTTTTAGCGGCGTCGTCGTCATATTTAGGCTTCCATAGATTTGATGTAGAAACAAAAATATTGAAAATAAATATATTTGGAAAGTTTGTTCATGAAATTTTGTACTTTACATACGTCTAGGTTAATAACATTCATAAAACCTTCTTATGAACATCACGTGCTGGAGCGAAAAACTCAATTTTAGCGGAGTGAAACTATTTTCGGTCGCGCGCGTTTCGCTCGCTTTGCTTTTTTTCAATGACATCATTCGAGGCCAGTGTGATATGCATTTAAACTTTAATTTTGTCGTTTCAAAAGACAGCTACTTAGTCACAAAAATATTTTTCTTGAAAACATTGCCAAAGCCATAGTGATCTAATTTTTCATACTTCACCCATTGTTTTATATACAGGTAGGAAAAAGCGGGTCACTTCCAAGCAGCAGATTGTAAAGACATGTATAAGTGTTACTTTTTATTAAATAGGCTTTGAGTGTTTCTAGTATTAAGTTCGAGTTGTCATCTGTTTCCTGTTTTTTTTTAATTGGATTGTTATAAAATTTATCCCCGGATCGTTATAATATATATTAATTAGTATGTATTATTAAATTTAGTAACATAAAAATGTAAAAGACAAGTTTTTGTGACACTAAAATATTTTCACGAGCTTTTATAAAACTAGTTATATGAATACTTATAATACTTAATCGTAATGTATATGTATATTTTTCTTACTTCTAGCGTAGTCAGTAGTTGCTGGTTTTTATGTTTAATGAGTCAATGATGTTTTGGAATAAAATATATCTTCAAATTTTAATATCAATTTCAAAGAATATCAACTTCAGTAAAGGATTATGCGTTATCTCGGGATTAATACTTTCTCATAGTTTACTTTCTGTTTTAGTTACTGTGCCATCAATCAGAATTTAAATATTGTGATTAACGAATCAGACAGTAGTTATTGTTTCCAACATAAACATATATTTTATTATCTATTATTATATTATACGAGGTTCACATATATTTTAAACATTATTTTATTCCAAATATCGTAAATTCGCTGTCGATTGTACGACTGTAAATAAAGCTTTTATCGTCATATCGCTTGGTATCTGTTACATAATTTATAAAACAAAAATAATATCATTCTAGCTCTTCATCACCTGTTTTGGGATCAAATTAAGTAATGTAATCGAAAATAAGCTAAGATTTGGAAAAAACCGACCGATATACATATAATTTGACTATATATTCATTATATTTGACCTAAATCTGTATAGCACCAATTCGACTTAATAACGGCAATGAATTTCATTTCAAGCAAAGTTCAATATCAATCTACGTCATGTCAAATCTATCGGTTTTCTTTGTGCAAATTCCAAGATATAAAGCCGATTATACAGACTTGGCTCTCAATAAAAGTTTTTTTTATATATTAATAATAATATGTATTTATTATGTAACGTCTGTAATTGTAGCTTCAGTTATCAAATGAAATTCATTGTCTCTTAAAAATAAGTGAGTCTTCATGTTTTGTTTGAAATAAAAGAGATACAATAAATGTTTAGAGGTATATTAATAATAAATATAGCTTGTACAAAATAAGAATACTTCTCTCAGTTTATGAAAATGCTACAATTTTTAAAACTTTCTTAAACATATTAAAAAAGAAAACAATTCAATATTATGTCTTTCATCCAATATAATCTGAAAAAGTTATTTGTTCAGGTATGTCGAAATAATTCATTTATATATAATTATCAATCTTATTAGTTAACAATCTGGTCAGTTATTAATATTTTTCTTTTCAGTTACATGTAACCATGTCATGTTTCTAAACCCCAAACGGGTCTTTTCACGCACGAATAAACATCAAAATAATTGTATTTTGACTAATAACTTGTGCGTGAAAAGACCCTGTTAGGATTTAGTAACATGAGCTTAGTTCACGAAAGTTTAAAGAAAAGAATAACCATGTCAGTTAGTGTTTTTATAAACTGATTGAAATCTGTGGCATATCATCTAGGTACCACTTTGAGGCGCATTCGACATAAAACTTATTTAGAGTGTCGGATTAACGTTTCTAACATAAATTGTTGTATTTTTATATAGTAAGTAAGAGCTGTTCATACCTTTTGTTACTCTTGTGCCTCATTTGCATCGACTAACAGTTGGTCGAGTCGAGACGGCAAGGCAGTCTAACTACTGTTTGTCATTATCGGCTTAGAACGAGTTGATAATGTATGATTTTTGCTGTGGAATTTGTAATGATTTCGGTCGAGAAAAGAAAATATATGTACTCGTACAGTCATCGTTTCAACCGATAAGAGTATTGGATTGTTCTTTTTATTGACGACTTACCACTTGCTTTTTGACTATAGGCCAGCGCTAGATTGATGTAAATGAGGCCTTAGACAAAGTACGGATTGACTGAGAGCTTGGCGGAAGGCTGGTTTAAACATAACGATTTTAACGTTATTCTTACAGATATTATTTGAATAAATCAAACAACTTCAATCGTTAGAGATTGTTGTTTCAACTAAGTATTATTGTTGTTTCTAGCTTTTGATCGATGATTTTGCTTTTTAGTGAAACAATTGAAAGGAGACAGTATTGTCGCATTATCGATTCATTTATGTGTAAGAAAAAAAATTTCATGTGCCTTCTCAAAATAATGGTAAAAAGTTAAAGATAAATTTGTATAATGTTTTAAATTACAGATATAACATGTAATTGTTACAGTTTTTAATGTAGTTAGGGTAACATTCGGCACTCTCGGGCTTTCTTATGCTACTTGTGGATAGAGAACGCAATGTAAGGTGGTTCAAAATAACTAGGTAATTAGCTGCCAGTTCCCATCGCGGATCAAGAAATACTATATTATCATCAAGTGTCGAACTCATTATCATCGGACTAAATCCAATTTATTGTAGCTACACTTATCAGTGGTTGGAAAAAATGTCGTCTTACAGTAAAACGTTCTCTATTAACATCAATATAAGCTCGTTCATGGCACAATTTTACAAATAGTTTGTGATTTTTGTTTTGCGTTTTATATTGTTTTTAGTTTTACTAAACTATCTTTACGCTGTGGGGACAGCTTTATGTCGTGCCATAATAAGGCACCGTTATATTATTTACAAATGAAACAATATGTTTTGTAATATAATTTGATCTATGACATAATGAAAGACATGTTAATTCAGTAAGTATTTCATAATTAAGAATAGATATTATAGCGTTCCCTTCTTTAGATTCATGTTATAAGAATTCATGTTTCCACTTAAAGTTAATTAGAATAAAATTCATCATTGAATATTTATATTGTTTTATTTTTGGGTAGATCAGTAAGACGAAACAAATTATCTGGACTTGCGGTCCTAATATCTGGTGGTCCCAGTTGCCTGACTACTCAAAATAACTACAACATACTTGGAATACGGAACTCATATAAAGATCTACGAGAATCTACTTTTTGTTACCTTCTCCGGCTATTTGATGGCTTATAATCAATCTTCCATCAGGGCCCCAATTCTCTTAGCTATTGACCAAACGCCACACTACTGCGATGCTTCTGCGATCGAACTGCTGTTAATGTCAAATTCGGTAGTCTGCTAATTCTAGCTCCTAATCGCAGTTGTATAGTAATCGCGTCGCTATCGTATGGCTGTGCTATGGCTTGCAAATGTCGCCACTGAAACAATAATGAAAACATCTATCAATCAAGCATCAGTCAAAACATCAATACAGTGGTTTTCTACCAAACAATACATTAAATAAGTATATTTAAATCATTTAGCTATTTTAATATCTATGCTATGCTATCTATGCCACTGTAGCAACGCAATCGCAACAAAATAGCTTACAGCATACCAAATATGTCAAAAACTATTGATAGCAAGCCACTGACTTGCGATCGAACCTAAACAGCTAGCGGGCAGACTACGGATACTGTCAAAAACTGCAATTTTTATGCAATTAAGTTGCGTTAACGCCGTTCAATAGCTAAGAAAATCGAGCCCCTGGTGGACTGACGACATCGTTATAGTCGCGGGTAGCCAATGGTTATAATCGGCTAATTTGTGGCGTTCTTTGTGGCGTTTTATGGGGGAGGCCTTTGTTCAACAGTGGACCTCTTCGGCTGATGATGATGATTAATCAATCTTCTAAACAGATAATATATAAAATACAGGGTCATTGGAAAAAAGTTCAAAACCACTTAAGGTACTATAAATTTTTACAAGCAACTTTAGTTGTACGTTATATTTCAAATATAATATATTTTTTATTCGAAAAACTTCGCTCAATTACAAACGTAGTTCTATTCAAAGGGATGGTGACAGTGACAGCCGCGGCAGTCAGCGCCCCGTGTCCTATATATACGAAGCTCGCGCAACGCATATGTATTACTGTGTCTATTTAGTTTACTGTGACACACAGAACTGTTATGGTAAGTGTCACGACTGTCCATTACAGTTGCAATGTCACCGTCTTCGTTCTGCTCGGCATTGTTCTATACTCGTCAATCTGAAAAATTTGCTCTTATGACTCGTTCGTCCAATATTTTGACATGCTGCAATGCCCTCCACTCCTCACTATGGTACTAGTGGGATAGACCCACCACAATAGTGTTTGAATTCAACTGCTTGAGGCAGAATTACTGACGTTGCGGTATTACCCCACAATGGACCTTTGTTGAAGAGACCACCATAGTAAAAAAAAAAATAGCAAAACCTTATCAAGAGCACAGAATACATGAATAGGTACATAATGACAAGGGGGACAACTTTATTATATTATTTTATTTAAGTACCTACGTTACTTTAGCTTTCTTTCATTTTTCACCCGAGCTAGTCAGAGTATCACTAGGCACTCCTTCACTCCTACGCAGTCAAGTAGAAATGGAAAGTCAGCTCTTGTCAGCGTCTTAACACTCTCATTAGCTGATGAAATAGTTACACTATTCAAATAAAAGGTACCTAATAGAAATATATCGGTCCGACAAAAATCAAGAAATATGACATCAATTGTCATTTAAACAGCTCTCACATAATATAAGACCGGTTCAGAAGATATTTTTGAATTGATTGAAACCGGAAAGTGAAATCTAAACCGAAAAATACGACATCAAATGCCACTTTGACACCTGTCACAATTAAAACCTTATCTACTTTTGCGTCGATTGAAGTACAATAGTTAAAACTTTTCCGATAGAAGCGATTAACAAGTGCCGTTTACAGCTTTGTCGATGAGCCTGTTGTATATATACTATATACTGATAAACGAAGGTCAAAGTTAAACTTATTGGCCAATTTTTGTCCAATAGGTCTTGGTTGAACTTTTTGGAATAGGTCTCCTGCCGAGGTTTTCTTCAAGGACTATACTGTGTGGGTTTATCAAGAGCGGAGTTAATAGACAAGGCTCGGCAATGCGCCAATGATGCTAAAGTTATAAGCATCCATAGACTGCGGTAATAACCACTTACTATCTGGAGGCCACACGCTTGATTGCCATATTTGTAGTATCAGCCAAAACATTTTGTACCGACCCTACACGCGTGGGATATGGGAAGGAGCGTGATGACAATCGTCCATGTTTCTGCGTTGTTTTGAGCACCTTCAATAAATCATTTCTGATATTCCGTAACAGATAGATTGGTATTGGATTGTGAGCCCCGAATCGATGCAACCACGGCGCTTCCCTCGGGAAATATAGACTGAGCAATGTTTTGCTTATTTTTATTCGATTTGCTTGAAATATCTTTTTTGCTTTATTTTTACTATGGTGGGTGGGTACATATGATTACGGAATGAGCAAAGAAGGACTAAAATTCTTTTAAATAGCGATACGCCGGTTTTCTCTAATGATCTGCCTGACAGTAACAATATTTTAATCAATTTCATCATGGAGAGAAACATGGTCACGAACAAATGGCACAATTTCAGCTATCTCGAAGAGAGTTCATTGAGTAGCTTACAGTTTTTTCTATATGTTCTATCTAGTATCAAAACTTTTAAATTTATGAATTTTATGAAGTCTTAAAGTACGGCAAGTGAGATAAGGGCTAGGATGACATCCCATAATTATGTGACCGTCTTCAAGCAACAGTTGAAAAAATATCGGGGATGGATGATTTATTTAAGATTTCCAATTTAAAAAATTTAAGATTTTCTGTTATTCAGATAAATAGCATTGCTGTTTTTAGTTATATCATATTTAGTGTGTATTGCACATTTCATAATAGACAAAAACATCGAACAAAGAGTTTGTCTTAAATTTTGCATAGCCAAAAATTTCCTATTTGGAGTCACTGAAAATTTTACATAAGGCGAACGGTGAATCGACTTTATTAAAAACACGTGCTTATATGCAGTACAAAGCGTTCAAAAACGATCAAGATATCATCATGGTAGTATCATGGAAGATTTGCCTCGCTCGCTCTATTTGTAGACGGCCTACCAGAGAAAGAGCAAGAGAAGTAAATTTGGCGAAAGTGAATGAAATAGTGACTGAAAATCCTCATTAAATTTTTTGAGAGAATTTTTACCGCCATACTTTCTGTTTCTAGCGAGTCAGAAAGAGAGAAAAAATATCATAATCTTCCGGCCATTGTTTTCATCTTCATACATCCGCGCTCCCGCGAACCAAAATCACCTAGCTGTCCAGTAAGAAATGATGTGGGGAGCTGCGCATGGGGTGCACAATAGTAATAATTACTATCATAACGCCCATATCAGAGAGGAAGATATCAACGAGAGCATTCATTGAGAAATCATTGGCATTAGGATGCTCGTGGGGTGCCGGGCTAGAATGCCACCCCCCATTTCAACCCGTGGGTGTCGTAAGAGGCGACTACGGGTAACACACCAGAAGGTGGGCAGCAGCAATTTCTGAGTAACTGGTAACACTGCGATCCCCAAGCCGCCTGACAATCGTGGCGATTATGACAAACCTCCCCGTATTGGGGGAGGCTGTGTTCAGCAGTCGACTATCCGGCTGGTACAGTACAGTAGGTACAGGATCGCAATAGCCGTAAAACGGCATAACTTTTGAAATTATGTCATGTCCTGGCTGTTTGTTAGCAAAAACATATTTTTTAATATGTTTAGGTATTATTATAGCGAAGACTCATTTTCTCACATCAGCTCTACATGAGTGTGAAGAGGTTATATTTTATCTTTATCCCTCTATATTAAGTAGTTACTGAAAGAGCAAGATGGAGCTGGAAAAGCAAATTCATTCGCTCATACAGCCCTAAAAATTTGTCCTCGTGTAACAAAATTCCCCGGAAATTAAACATCGATTCGACTGTCAGTGCTTATAACTGATCCAAAAGAGCATTAGAGCTCTGATTGTAATCAGGGCGTCATCAATCAAAAAATTGCCCTTGTCCCGGAAAACGGGGAAAGTTATATCCGTTGGGGAAATCTAGTTAAGTAGTTATAGCAACTCGATTACTGGTCTCAATGAGACTTGCGTGATGGCTCGACTTAGATATATCTAGGATTGAAATCTGTATAGGGAACTTTTGTTAATGTTCCCCAAAATGTATAGCTAGCTTCAAGTTGAAAACAACCTATGTTCATTCTCTCAGGTCGCGGTAAATTGGAACAATATTCGTGTTCCTAATTAGAAACTCATTAGGTACTGCCATTTACTAAATTATTTGGAGAAATGGCCTATTTTGCTTGCATCTATCCATTCTAATCATGAATCCAATTTCGAATAGATAGAATGAAAAACTCCTTAATAATCAAAATGTGGAAAATACACGTAGTATTAATTGAACCCGCTTACATGGTTCGATTGTATAGTGAATAAATATAATATATAAAAGATAGTGTAGTTAGTCGGTTCTAACATAAGCCCTTTTGCAGGGATGCATATCATCATCCAGTCAGGAAGTTTGGGTTTGAAGATATGGTTAAACTAAAAGAGCATCGCACCAATGTTGGTGATTCTTAGAACTTGATTCTTATGGGAAATTGGGAGGCAAATACCGAATGGCAGAAGCTTCTGGAAGGTTCCGGAATGTTGACAAGATGTTCAAAATATCCAAACAGAAGGTCACGTGAATTTCATCGCGATTTTTTCAATAGCTTACGAGGCTGCGCGAAATCATATTACCCTACACGCGGGCAAAGGCGTGGCCTTCTAGGGGTTGTTAATGTACCTAACTATAAAAAAGGTTGCTAGTAATAAAGTCTTAATAATAAAATCAATATTATTATTCGATCAATTCAAAATTTCCAGTATAACTTAGCAATATTCAAAGCCAAAATTAAGTATACTATGTTTCAGCCTACTAGGTAGGGTAGGGTACTTATGTTATGTATGAAGCAATTTGTCCAGTAGTATTTGCTTGGCGGCAAAAACATGCTAAAAGAGGGCGGTGATACTGCAACGCAGCGGCGGCGATGCAGCAAGATGGCGTCAGATGTTTTAATAAATCCATAAATGCATTTATGAAAACTATAAAATTCAGTATACGAAGAGAAGCTGGCAACATTGGCGTTCGACCGCACTTCCAGCATGAGCGGATGTGACGTCACGTGCAAATCATAACTCATCTGTTTGCTTACATGTAAATATAAACAGATATACGTTTGCCTCTTGTATAAGTAAAAATATGTAGGCAATATGGCGGTGAAACAAATGAAAAATAAATTTTACTTGCGGCAAAAAGGTTTTTTTAAAGGCGGTACATTTAACAGAACGAATCATAATTTTGATTTGTGACTTAGCACCAATATTGTCTCTTTGCTGTCAAATATATTTTTATATCGCTATAGAATTGATTGCTATTATTACGGGGGCTGCCCCGTGGGGTGCTGGGGTAGAATTTTAATCCCCCCATTGCTATCTGTGCATGGGTGAAGTAAGATAATAAGGGTGTCGATTAAAGGTAAAATACTGGAAGATGGGCAGCAGCGCCTTCTGAGTAACTGATATCTTAAACTGCGATCCCCAAGACGCCTGCCAAGCGTGTTTTTTTTTATTTGCTGTTAGACCAACCTTAGTACACTATCTCATCTGACGGTAAGCGATAATGTGGTCGAAGATTTTGTTCAGGCTAACCTAGAATTAATGGCTCTCAAGGACAGCTGCAGGAACACACCGTTAAGTGCTTGGCGACAGGTTTTCTACTTGAGGGTGGTAGCTAACCAGGCGGGTATTCGCAAAATGCCCTACCACCATGCTATAACGACTGCCATCCTAAGATAACAACCGGGACCGACGGCTTTACGTGCCCCCCAAAGCACGGAAACGCTCAGTAGTAATGTCACTAGCGGTCACCCATCCAAGTCTTTAAGTTGCTTAAGAGGAACAGGAAGAGAAGCTCCTATAGAAAAATAGGTATTTTAACAAAGTGATGCTGTCTCGCCGCTAAACGCCCGAACATAATAGTGCGATAAGGACTAATGCAGCTTCTTCAAGTTTTGACTTAGAATTTGCGCATAATTTGCGTCCTGGGAGAAAACTTTTCTCCCATAGTAAACATTAATCAAATCTAAAAATGTTGGTCTTATTTTCTAACTGACAGAATAAACTATAGGTTTATAGGTGTTACTTTTTCTTTATTAATCATTATTTTTCCTATAAATAATTCACACACTACAGATACACGTTTTGAGAAAATATCTTTATTTAAATACCCATTTATTCAAATTTCTTTAATGTAATGATAAAAATCAACCTATAATCCTGAATATTGATAACAACTAACATTTCCAAAAATCATCAAAACGGTGATTGTTTAGGGGGGTAGAAATGTTTTCTCTTGTTGTATGAAAATTCGAGACTTCCCTCCAGTCTTAACTTAGCTGATCAGTTAAAAACGGCTAAGAAAACTTCGATACGAGCGCTTCAAAAATGATTTTTATGATATATTTTTTGGATTATGGAAAACCCCTTGTTGTTGGGAGAGGCTGTGTTCAGCAGTGGAGAATCCGGCTGATACAGTATTACTGGTAAACGTATTTTCAATACACTGGTAAATATGGATTCATGGACATTGGATCCAAGAACTTTTCAAAATATTACGAGCAATATTATTTTAAGTTTGCGAAAACCATGATCATGGAGAACGGTTACCAAACCTAATTAAACTATTGAATCCACATCGGTTACAATCCCAATAAAACTGTTTAAATTTAATATCCCACCGTGTGTGAACTCCACCTTAATATGGTTTTGTAATTTCTTCGTCACAACACGTGTTTTCCACATCCCAATGGTATCAAGACCTGGCTTTACCCAAGAAGCATTCGGAACCTTAAAGAAAAAGGTGAGCCAAAGTGGCTCTCAGAAAGTGTTATGTGCTCTATCTCTAGATGAAGTGGCGATCAGAGAAGCCTCAATAATTACCTTAATTGATTTAATTAATAATTATTACACCCAAAATCTCCAAATTATCACGATCGTGTCGATTACGGCCTCCATGTGCCACTATGATTCTTCAGAGGAAGCAAGCCAGTGTCAGGTACTTCTTTTAACTTGTGAGAATGCCTGGTGGAAATAGCTAATCGGATATTTCTTCGGTAACTGGAGAACAAAAGACTGTTCTAGTAGAAACCGCCATCAAGTTAACAGAAGCTTCTGTTAACTTGTGATGGACTGGGAACCAACTTTAGCATGGTCTCGTCATTAGGCTGCAAAATTGCACAAAATTAGGAAATCGTAACATTTGTGAGCAGCGATAAGATCCATCCTTTGATTGCCCCTGTCACACAGTCAAGCTTAAAATAAACACTTTTAGTGATTAAGGATTTCATCGAAGCATCTGGAAAGAAAAATTTAATACAAATGCTTGAAGAACCTTATAGAGTTCAAAGAAAAATAATTCATAGTTTCACCTAGCAACAAACATTTACAAAGCACTCATATTTATTGAGAAACAAAAAAGAAATTGCAGCATATATATTTTTTTTATGTTATTGTGACGGAACAAGCCCGAGGCCCACTTGATGTTAAGTGGACTAACCTCTGCCTATAACAGACGCATTTCGTCAACGACGAATTGCACTGTGCCCATCACACTGTGACGTCCAGTTGTTAGACTCATTAGCCTGTAATTTTTATTGTTTTACAAATCTGAACCAAAGCTAAAGCAGTTCCATGATTGCAACGGCACCGTCAATTTCATTAATATTATGATATTTTCTACAAAATAGTCATTCAATGTGACCACCAGGGTGGAAAAATAACATTGGGCGTATACGGGCGCAATTGGCTATTTACGCTTGTTAAAGCTTCCATCGGGGTTATTAGTTGAATCTTTCAAAAAAAACTGGCTTCGTAGGACTCATTCTGAATATGAATAGCGAATATACTACGAAACATTGATGGAGATAACTAATATTTAAATTATATTATATCAATTTAGAACAGATCTGCAGATTTACTGACTTATAACTGTTCTTCTCAGCAATCAGGGCCAGATGTGGATTTAACACTAATGGATGCTATCCAATTTCGTGCAGCTTACAAAAGAATTTTAGTAAGAGCAGAAATCCGAGATGGGGGGATTGGAAATTGCGTTTCCTTGGAGCAAGTCAATATTTTGACTTTTTCTAGCTTAAGTTCAATTGAATTTCTATTGTTTAATAAAATTAAATTAACGGATAAGAAAAAAAAACATAGTAATTGAAGAGAACCACAGAGATTTGTACGGCTGCTATGCTATATATAATTTGAAGTTTTTCAAAAATAAGTATAATGTGTCGTATGTTTTAATTTTAAATCATTTATATGACAATAATTAGGCCAAAATATGTAACTCAGTTTAATGTATACACTAACTGGACCTCGGCGTATCTTGACAACTACTTAGCCTTTTTTTTTGAAACTTAGTAAGTTTTATTTTGTTGCAGCCCACTTTTATCTATATCTATATTAATACTAATTAGTAATTACTAATAATATTATAAAGATGAAAGATTTGTACTTTTATATTTTTGTATGTAACGGATAAACTTAAAAACTGCTAAACCGATTTGAAAAATTCTTTCACCATTAGTATCCTACACTATGATTAACATAGATTATAGAATATTTTCAAAAACTTAAGGATCCGTATAAAAACTTAGATAATGTAACCCAACGTGTGATAAAAAAACGAAAAAAAATATTTATATCGCGTACTACGCGGAAATTGTTGGAACAGATACGACTTAGGGGCCTTCAAGAAGAGAGCATATTCCCTCCTCAAAGGCTCGCAACGCATCCTCGAGACCTCTGGTGTTGCGGATGTTCGTGGGCGACGGTGACCATTAACCATAAGGTGAGCCGCAAGCTCGTTTGCCCTCCTTTCCCATAAAAAAAAATAGAGCAAAGTGTTGTACTAGAATTTACAGAGGACGTCAATATCTACAAAAAAGTCCGCAATACCATATGTCTAACTATTACAGTTATGTCACAATAACTACTTTTTGTGTATTTCAATTTATAATTGTTATTAAATACTCGGCTAAGCCGGGGCGGGCCGCTAGTGTATAATAGAATATTTGCATCTAAGAAAACACATTTTTTTATTATTATGGAATATAATAATTAATATATGAACGAAAACAACTTAAAATTTTACTTACTTTATTGAAACAGTGATTCAAATTCACAAATTATGATAGTTGAGCGGTAATACATGTGGACTGATAAGCAACAGTTACCTACTTTATATCCAACCGCCGCACTTACAAATGTGTTCCGACAGTTGTCCTAAAGAAATTCTAGGCCTAATCCGTTTACTGTCCAAGACCACATCATAATTTACCAACAGGTTAGGTATGGAGAGAGGCGGCGAAAGGAATGTGTAATGTCATAAACGTGATAGACCCATCTCTATCACGTCTATACTCTGTAAGAGTATGGAGCGTGTTCTCAACTGCCGGCTCCTGGCATACCTAGAAGTGAATGATCTCCTCAGTGACCATCAATACGGGTTCCGCCGAAATCGGTCCACTGGGGATCTTCTAGCGTATGCCACGTATATCTGGAGTGAAGCCATTGAGAAACAAGGGGAAGCGCTTGCCGTCTCCCTGGACATCTCTAAGGCCTTTGACAGGGTCTGGCATGACGCCCTTATTAGCAAGCTTCCTGCATACGGCCTGCCTACTGGTTTTTGTGCGTGGATATCGGACTTCCTGAGGGATCGATCATTACGAGTAGTCGTTGACGGCTGCTCGTCTGATCAAATGGGTATCAATGCCGGTGTTCCCCAGGGGTCAGTGCTCTCTGCGACGCTCTTCCTGCTGCATATCAACGATCTGTTAAAGCCCGGTACCTTTGGGTATGCACGGTTGTAGAGAGCTATACATCTACCGCACGAACCAGTGAGCCAGAAATGCAGAGACTCAGAGAAACTATGGTCGAACGCTTGAACTTATCCCTTAAGGCAGTCTCTGACTGGGGCGATGCCAACCTGGTTAAGTTCAATGCCAATAAGACCCAAGCGTGTTTGTTCTCCGCTAAAAAGATACCATTTCAACTGTCTCCAACTTTCCGAGATATATCCGTGCCCGTCACAGACCACCTAGACCTCCTCGGTGTCACTCTATCATCGACTCTAAACTTTGGCTCGTTTATAGAGTCAAAGGCTCAGTTAGCCGCCAAGAAACTTGGTATCCTCTCAAAGGTGAGACGGTACTTCACACCGGAACAGATGCTAACTTTGTACAAAGCGCAAGTAAGGTCCTGTGTTGAGTACTGCTCTCACCTCTGGGACGGCTCTGCCAAATACCAACTTGAGGCACTGGAGTCGATTGAGAGACGCGCCAGGAGGTTAATAGGCAGCGACTTTCTGAAGGAGTCTCGGCTGCAAAGCCTTGAGCACCGCCGTAAAGTCGCTTGTCTATCGGTCTTTTACCGGATACATTTCGGTGAATGTGCACAAGAACTGCACGACTTGGTTCCGCCCTCACCCTTTTTCCATCGGACGTCCAGACAAACGGGGAGGCGCCATCCGTACATGGTTGATATTCCCAAGACTCGTACGAAGCGCTTCGCTTCCACTTTTCTCGTGCGTACTGCGAAAGAGTGGAACTCCTTACCGTGGTCAGTCTTTCCCGATGAATACAATATGGGTATCTTCAAATCGAGAGTAAATAGGTTTCTTCTATGTAAGCGTGCTCCATCCTAGACCACATCAATGCTTAACATCAGGCAGGATGTGGTCAAAAGCGAACCTATTTCGAATAAAAAAAAAATAAAAAAAAATTAGCCGTCAATGAGTAGCATGACATTTCTCATGAAGATGTGAATAGGGTGTTGCTGTATAATTGGAAGTAAAACATGACTCCTTACTATCTTAACACCGTGAAAGAAAGGTAGGGAAAACTCTACCTACAAGAGCATTTCCAAAGGAGTATGGCATTAGGAAGGTGGGCGGCCATTAAACCGAAGCCAAAACTTTTATAATATGTTCTTGTGTTCCTGTCATATATGTTGCTAGCGAAAACGCATTATTCATAACATGTTTTTGTGTTTCATCCAGTGCGTCAGAGGAAACATATTGTACCAATTAGAATAAGGGTAGGGAGATGATAGCTTGTTAATAAGAGTTATATATTAATAAGTTTTGAAATTACAGGCATATATGAGACTTAACAACTATGTCTGAAATGACGGGCGCAGTGCAATTCGTGACAGACGAAATGCATCTGTTATAGGCAGAGGTTAATCCGTTTAACGTCAGGGGGGCCTCCAGCTTGATCCGTCACAATAATTTATATTTTTTTTCAATCGTACCTTTTAATTTAATACATCACACAAAAATGGTTTTTAAGAATATTTTGAAAAGTTGATAACTCTTGTAGTTAATTGTTGAAAGTGCGAGCGAGACAGCTGCTGCGCCCATTAGCATCACACCGATCACTCGCACCCGAATAATACCCAATTAAATGAATTAAATTCAATTGTTATCATTATATCTATGATACGCAATGATAATGAATTTTTACCGCATCGAGCGCGTTTATTTGGTAATCCCCTACGAAAGATTCGTTACTATTATAAAAATAATTGTATATATACCTACATCCTGATGACACTTGACTAATTTGATGAGGTGCATCACTAGCGACAAGTGCCATTTATTCGGCCGGGAACCTGGTATGCTACACAGAAAAAAAAGATGTCTTAAAATAAGAACCCAATATCTCTCAACGGATGTATCTTGACCTCAAATATTAATGCTTTCAACGAAGATAATCACGCTAACGTATCAAAAAAGCCAAGTTTTTAGAATTAAAATGTAAATATTTTGTGTCAAAAGTTTTGCTATTTATCACAAGAGTTATAGTTTGATTAAAAACATTGGTTTAATAACGAAAATATGTTGTCTTAGTGGTTTTGATATAAGAATTATTTCTCACACGAAAGAATATCTCAATTTTGACTAGAGAAACAGTTTCGATGTCTAACTAAGAATTGTAAAATCGTAAAGGAAACATTAAGTTACTTGGAACAAAATTGTGTTTTTGCACTCAAGAATCATTGATACAGGGAAGAAGAATGAAAAACACCATTAATCTAAGACTAAATGTATTTGTTACAAAATAATAAGTTCTCCATCCAAGAATCAGTCATACATGCAACAAAAAACAAGGACCACATCACACCAAGATAAATATTATTTGCTACAAATTAATAATTACTCACTGATGGTCCCCGTTCAAGAGTCAGTTAATCTTGCAATCAAGAATTATGACAAAATTAGGCTAAGACTACGAATAAATTCGTAGGGCTAATATTAATAATAAATTAGGCATACATGACTTAAAATCCTTTTGTTTTCAACCTAAGAAATTAATTCTTAAATGACAGGAATTAAGTGACCTGGCGGGTGCCGGGCTAGAATGTCACCCCCCATTGCAGGAGCTATATATCCTTGCTACCTGTGGGAGTCGTAAGAGGCAGCAGCGCCTTCTGAGGAATTTATATCTAAACTGAAATCTCCAAGACGCCTGCCAATCGTGGGGATTATGGCAAACCACTCGAAAAACGATAAATTATTAATCAATAAATATACGAAACGGTCTTCCAGATAAATCCGATCATTTGACTACATAATGTCATTATCAGCTGCCATTAAAATTACGTTTCAGCTTCAAATTACGTTAAGTCATCCCCCTCAATCCAGGGTATATACCCTAAATTGCTTTCAGTAAAACTGCCATGTGACTGTAGCTAATCATAATCAGCCATGGGTAATAAAGACTACTTACTATACTACCTGATTAGATGTACTCATTACTTCAATGGACCCAGTCTCTAGAGCCATTTTATGCCAAGAGTGTGTTACTCCGACCAATGTCCAATAGAGAATAAGTTATTTCATTCAAAAGTACATGCGAAGTGTTCATTCAAAAGTCAAATTTCACAAGCCAAAAGTTTGTCCGTTATATATATTCTTGTGCCAAAATCTAAGAAAAATAACTTATTGTAGGGGAAATACAAAAATCTTGTATGAAGAACGAAGCAATTCAACTCAAAGGCAGTGTTGCTGTATAATAATTTTACCCCGCTTATGATGGAAAATCATTTAAATATTTATCACGAATGATTTATCGTTTCACCTTTGATTGCGCTATCTCGTACAACACCAAAAACTCATGCCAACCATTTCAAATTTCCTCATCCAATAATCAACGCGCGAAAAAAACAAAGAACTCGTTTCGACGTGGCTACGTCTTTATATTTGCTTTGTGGAAAGTGGGAATGAGAGCCAACTTGAAAAACTGACGATAACGCGAATGTAATTTAATTTATACGTTGTTGACTAATTTAGGGGGAAACTAAAACATACTCAGAAAAAAAAGAGGTTCGATTCCCTTGATGGAAGAACTATTTACCTACAACTTTGTAGAAAACCATCGGTGTGCGAGTCCGACTCGCACTTGGCCGTTTTTTTTGTCATGTCCCATTTTTGGCGAAACTACTCCAACTTTTTTACTCAAAAAGTTCCAATATCCCGATTTGCCCAAAAATCTTGCTAGGCTGTACGTATCCATAACCACAGGATTTATGCGATTTTATCGTATTCGCTAGCATAACGTTAAACATATTTGTTGCTTAACTAGGCTACTATATGTGTGTAACATAAAGTTTAACTGTACTATTTTTATATGTTGTGATTTACGAAGAACGTACTTTAATATATCGGTAAATTTTTATGGACTGGGCAACCCCACCCCAGCGTTATCATTTATTCCGTCCGCCCACCCGTTTGTGTCTGCGATTCGCTACTTACATAGATTTTCGAAAGAAACGCATTACTTTGGTTATTTACAAACATATACATACATACAGTCGTTCGACGATTTTATGCTCGCAAAGATTAAATCTGTCCGAAGAAAGAAAAGAACGTGCGTTCCATCTTTAGGCATTGTGGTGCCATCCATGCTAGACGATTTCCAAATGAAGTAGTGCTACAGGGCTTTGGTATCCCGCCAGCTGTAGTTAATAACTTCAAAGGTAAGTGAGATATATAAAGCGTTTTTGTATTATATTATCTACCGAAGCGATTCCCCAACGTTTTACATACAGGTATAGAGGGATACACTAAAAAGGGTTTAGAATACTAAGTTAAGTGATCCCCGATCCATTAACGTATCTCATTAGCTAGGTACTAAACCTTGAATAGTATAGTTTTGTGTCAGTGTATCACCTCTCTACACTTAAGAAAGTCCTACAACCTCACGAAGTAAGAATATGTACTTTTAGACAAAATAATGAGTGTTATTTCATATATTACGACTTGTTTCTAGTTTCAAATGATTGTTATTTGATTGTGCTATAACTACTGCTATATTGTTAAGTGAATAAATTCATTAGACTCGTGTTGTATGTTCCTGGTTGAGAAAACGTGATATAACCGAATTCTACGAAGATGAAGCCATGGGCAACAGCTAGTGTACATTAACTTTTCATTGATGATTATCATTCATAGATCTTTACAAAGTAGAAATAATTAAGTACTAAGGGTTTTTTGTCTTATGATTTCAGATTCAATCTGTATTGATGATATTACTTGGTTAAAACATAACAATGATCTATGGCACCAAGCAGTACAGAAATGGACCTACACATTTAATAATAGAAAAAAAAAACAAATATTCAAACCATGCATGAGTTCCCGGAATTTTGGAGCATTTTTTAAGATAGTAATTAAACAACTTTAAACGGTTTAAATCGCGTATATTTATCATTATTTTTGTACCGTTTAAAGTTGTTTAATTACTATGTGTAATAATCGCGAAAACCTAAGACAACATTATTTTTTAAGATATCAAGGTTAAGAACTTACCATCTTGCGATAAAATTACTATGTTCTAATATACATTATTAGGAAATATCAGCTTTATAATAATATATTCTACGCTCAGTAAGCGATAATTTGTTTAATTTTATAATCTAAGGAAAAATTGATCATGTAAAAATGCTGGAATCTAAATAACTTGCTTTGCATTTTATGGTGACATACTTTTCTCAGTAAGCGGTAATTTGTAAGTTTCATTTTATAATTTAAGGAATATGTATCATGTAAAAATGCTTTAATGTAATTAATTTGTCTTTGTATTTTGTGGTTATATTCTTCGGCCAGTCAGAGATAACTTTTTATAACTTAAGGAAAAGAACATTTGAAAAAATGCCAGTATATAATTTAAGGATAAAGAAATCATTTAAATATGCTTTGATAAGTATAATTGTTTTTTGACATTCTTCGCTCATTAATCGATAATTTATGAGTTGAAAGAAAATGCATAATGTAAAAATGCTTGAATATAATTAATGTGACTTTGTACTTTGTGGTGACATTCTTCGCATAGTAAGGGATAATTTAAGTACTATATTTAATTACAAAATCACAATATGTCATGTGTCGTGTCATGTGTCATGTCATGTGTCGTGTCATGTCATGTGTCATGTCACGTGTCGTGTCATGTGTCGTGTCATGTGTCATGTGTCATGTCATGTGTCATGCCATGTGTCATGTCATGTGTCATGTCATGTGTCATGTCATGTGTCATGTCATGTGTCGTGTCATGTGTCATGTGTCATGTCATGTGTCGTGTCATGTGTCGTGTCATGTGTCGTGTCATGTGTCGTGTCATGTCATGTGTCGTGTCATGTCATGTGTCGTGTCATGTGTCGTGTCATGTGTCGTGTCATGTGTCATGTCATGTGTCGTGTCATGTGTCATGTCATGTGTCATGTCATGTGTCATGTCATGTAACGTGTCATGTGTCGTGTCATGTGTCGTGTCATGTGTCGTGTCATGTGTCGTGTCATGTGTCGTGTCATGTCGTGTGTCATGTCATGTGTCATGTCATGTGTCATGTCATGTGTCATGTCATGTGTCATGTCATGTGTCATGTCATGTGTCATGTCATGTGTCATGTCATGTGTCATGTCATGTGTCATGTCATGTGTCATGTCATGTGTCGTGTCATGTGTCGTGTCATGTGTCGTGTCATGACACATGTCACATGTCACGTGTCACATGTAACGTGTCACATGTCACGTGTCACAAACCACGTGTCACATGTCACGTGTCACATGTCACGTGTCACGTGTCACATGTCACGTGTCACATGTTACGTGTCACATGTCACGTGTCAGGTGTCAGGTGTCATGTCATGTCATGTTTCATGTCATGTGTCATGTCATGTGTCGAGTCATGTGTCGTGTCATGTGTCGTGTCATTTCATGTGTCGTGTCATGTGTCGTGTCATGTGTCGTGTCATGTGTCGTGTCATGTGTCATGTCATGTGTCGTGTCATGTATCGTGTGATGTGTCATGTCATGTGTCATGTCATGTGTCATGTCATGTGTCATGTCATGTGTCATGTCATGTGTCATGTCATGTGTCATGTCATGTGTCATGTCATGTGTCATGTCATGTGTCATGTCATGTGTCATGTCATGTGTCATGTCATGTGTCATGTCATGTGTCATGTCATGTGTCATGTCATGTGTCATGTCATGTGTCATGTCATGTGTCATGTCATGTGTCATGTCATGTGTCATGTCATGTGTCATGTCATGTGTCATGTCATGTGTCATGTCATGTGTCATGTCATGTGTCATGTCATGTGTCATGTCATGTGTCATGTCATGTGTCATGTCATGTGTCATGTCATGTGTCATGTCATGAGTCATGTCATGTGTCATGTCATGTGTCATGTCATGTGTCATGTCATGTGTCATGTCATGTGTCATGTCATGTGTCATGTCATGTGTCATGTCATGTGTCATGTCATGTGTCATGTCATGTGTCATGTCATGTGTCATGTCATGTGTCATGTCATGTGTCATGTCATGTGTCATGTCATGTGTCATGTCATGTGTCATGTCATGTGTCATGTCATGTGTCATGTCATGTGTCATGTCATGTGTCATGTCATGTGTCATGTCATGTGTCATGTCATGTGTCATGTCATGTGTCATGTCATGTGTCATGTCATGTGTCATGTCATGTGTCATGTCATGTGTCATGTCATGTGTCATGTCATGTGTCATGTCATGTGTCATGTCATGTGTCATGTCATGTGTCACGTCATGTGTCATGTTGTGAGTTACATTCTTTTCAGAAAAAACTCTTGAAAACTATTTGTGATGTCTCTTACGTATTTTGTTTTTTTTTTTTTTTTTTTTTTTTTTTTTATACAAAATGTGACAAACAAGCAGACGGTCCACCTGATGGTAAGTGGTCACCGTCGCCTATGAACACCTGCAATATCCGCAGCATTACTGGTGCGTTGCCTACCATTTAAAGAAAGGACTCTATTCACGTCTCTTTTGAAGCGGTTAAGATTGTAGACCTGAGGAAAAACCTCAGGTGGAAGAGCATTCCACAACTTACAGGTACGTGGCAGAAACAGACGATTAAATCGAGTAGTGCGAGACTTCCACGTATCTATAATGTGCGGGTGGCCCTTCTGGCGATAACGGCCAGTTCGGTGATAAAAGTGTGAAGGAGGTATGAGGTTAAAAATCTCATCAGAGCATTCCCCGTTATAGTATCTGTAGAACAGGCATAGAGAGCCTACGTCACGACGTACGCTCAGCGATTCCAGCCTGTTGGACAATTTTGGGTCATCGACAAGTCTAACGGCTCTTCTCTGTAAGGAGTCAAGTGGGTCTAACTGATACTTCGGTGCACCACTCCAAAGATGAGAGCAGTACTCCATATGTGGCCTTACCTGCGCTTTGTATAACATTAGACGTTGGTTAGGCGTAAAGTACCGCTTGGCTCTATTAAGTACACCGAGTTTTTTAGACGTAAGTCCTGCTTTGTTCTCCAAATGACTCCTAAACTGGACCTCGCTGGATATTTCTACTCCCAAAATGCCGATGTTGGTCGCTAAGGTAAGGGGAATACCCTGAAAACGTGGAGTGATATTAAATGCACTTTTTTTGGCAGTGAACGCGATGGCTTGAGTCTTCGAGGGGTTAAATTGCACCTGGTTTCGCTTACCCCAGTCAGTGACTTGCTCTAAGGAGCACTCAACGGAAGACACAAGTTCCGCTCTCCCCTTGATCACCTCAGATACAGGAGCATTTGCACGGCCTAAATAATGGGCATCGCCAGTGCTATCATCTGCATAGCAATGAATATTACATATTTGCAATAAGTCATTGATATGCAAGATGAATAGTGTGGGCGATAGCACAGACCCTTGTGGAACTCCAGCATTAATTGACATGGTCTCTGAACAAGCTCCATCAACGACGGCTCTTATGCAGCGACCATGCAAAAAATTGCCAATCCACGTGCAAAGCCCCTCTGGTACGCCGTAGGAAGGTAACTTTGCAAGAAGCGCCCTATGCCAAACCTTTTGTATTAACTATATGAAATTTTTCAGTCAGTAAGCAATCATTTGTGTTTTTTTAATATATTTTCATTTTATAACTATATATTTTGTTAGAATTCTATTGCCCTCCGCTTAATAGGCTATAATTTGTATGTTTCAGTAAACAGATGAAATTGAAGTGTTTAGCATCGTTTCAAGTCGAGATTACAACCAATCAAAGATTTTATTTTTTGTGATTATGGTTATTCATTTATACCAATAACGTTATGTTTTCGTTTTGAAATATTTTATGCTTTGACTTTTCTAATAACTTTTAAATTATCAAATGTAATATAGATTTGTTTAGGAAACAGCTTCAAGTGTTATTGTTATCTGCATTCAGAATATCTTGTCTCTACATTATTATCGCAGATGAGTGCAATTATGAGTGTAAAAATATATTAATAACACATGATACTGCTTCCTAAACACATCTCTAAGATCTAACGAAACTATTGAATACTGTTGTAAGGGTAGATTGAGACTGTTAAATTAAACAACTTTTCTAATTAAAAATAGGAATTGAAATATGGCCAAATTGTTTGACCTCCCATACTACGCGGTGATTTGTTTTGTATGGGAAGTAAAAATTAAGATGGATTTCAACCTATGCTTTTCAGAAAAGTTATTTCATTTCACGGGCTGAATCTTCCCTTAAAATAGTAAATACAGATTTTGTTAGACCTTATATATTTTGTACGAAAAAACATTTTGTGTACGTCAAAGCAGAAAATATTTTAAAATGAGAAAAAATAACAATTGGATTTAAACATAAACAATCTTGAAACAAAATACGAAAAATCTTGAAGGAAATAACAGGAATCTCTAATTAAAATAATAAACATCTTGAAAGAAAATAGGAGGTATCTTAAAGGAAATAACATGAATCTCTAGTCAAAATAAAAACATCTTGAAAGAAAATTGGAAGTATCTTAGAGGAAATAACATGAATCTCTAGTCGAAGCAGAAACATCTTGAAAGAAAATAGGAAGTATCTTAAAGGAAATAACATGAATATCTAGTCAAAATAGAAACATCTTGAAAGAAAATGGAAAGTATCATATAGGAAATAACATATATCTCAGGTCAAAACGGAAATAATCTTTAAATAAAATATCAAATATCTTGACGAAAAGCGTTTCACTTTTGGTTGAAAATTGAAAAAAATAGGTGCCCTCTTGGAGTAAAACATTTGAAATTAAAAATAAGACTTTTAAATGCTTCACTTAAAATAGTTTCGCTCTTAACGCTGAGTTCTTCCTAAAACAAGTTTTTGGATGTTGAAACAAGAATATACTTCTTGAGTCAAGAACTATGATGCGAAATATTTAATATCTTGAAATAAGACATTTTAGACTTTCCTTATATCGAAAACCCATCCGTTCTTATGTCAAATAATATTGCTTGACTGAAGAGATTTTTTTTTCTGTGTATGTACTTACGAATAAATATGTTTTATTCGTAAGCTGCCACGCTAATTTTCTACTTAGATCTGGTCCTCTCTTGTTTCTTTCATCATAGATCCACAACTACACTTTTCAATATTGGATCAGTATATACAGTAACAGTCCACATTAGGGTCTGTCATTTACTTACATGCTAGTAGTAAATTACAGTAAAGGACTGTAACGGACTCACACATTTTGTAAAACAGTTTTTTTTTGTTTATGTTATTGTGACAGAACAAGTTCGAGGCCCACCTGATGTTAATCGGACTAACCTCTGCCTATAACAGATGCATTTCATCACAAGTCACGAATTGCACTGCGCCCGTCACCTTGAGACATAGTTCTTAAGTCTCATGTGCCTGTAATTTCACTGGCTCTCTAGGACTACTGCCGGAACACACCGTTAGGTGCTTGGCGACAGATTTTCTACTTGAGGGTGGTAGCTAGCCAGAAAACATAACCTCTGAAAAACAAAGAGCTTTTTCTTTAAGTTGGCATCGTCAGGACCACTACGTCCTAGTTATGAATGAAATTCTATTGTTATCATTATCGCCGATGCCAATGGGTTAATGATTTGTGCTCAAACACGTTTTGTACACACTTTCAAATTTGAATTCTAGTCTGACAGTCATTTATTTCAAATTGCAATACTTATACTGAACTACTCGTACTTCCTCTTATAATTTCAATCTAAACGCACTAATAATAGCTCTCCCTAACCTAAACAAAACTGGCCGTAATGACGTCAGACATTGAATTAACCAATTAGATGCTCGCCTTATGTCGACGACACAATCGCTGATTCTCCAAAAACCTAACTGAAAGTTATAAAAGAATCACACTTAATCAACAGATACACACATATTAGTTAAGGTGGCCAAATAAAGCTATCGTGCAATAACGCATTGAGGAGTAATAGACAGTTGAAGTTGCGTTCCTGAATCGCGCAAACGAAATTTTCACGTCCACGCGACTTGTGAAGCAACGACTAAATTGTTCTTTCGTCCTCCTCTGGGTAATATTCATAGACTGACCTGCTTATCGTGGCCTAATGGCTGGTTCGATGGTGTCGGCCTCGGATGCCACTAAACCTTATCAACTACAAAGGAACGACAACTTCTCCTCATGGGTTCCCGTTCGACATCCGAGGTCGATATTCGATCACCACGTCAGGGTATGGATGCGCGATTAGCGGTGGCCCGGCGTCGGGCCGCGGCAGCCTGCTTACCAGCGAGCCCAGACTTGCTCGAAGGACATTCAGGCTCCTGCGCTTACGAAATGAAATTACTCAGGGGAGGCACAAGCTGATTGTATCATATGATACCATCAGCGCCACGAAGCCTCCTAAACAATTACCTTACTCTCTTACTGGTATTGAATACTGCACTGCTCATTCCACAGTGCAGTATTCAATACTTTTAGTTTTTTTGCTCGTTTACACCAATTAAATTAATCAATGATAGAACGAGAATTCTTGACGTAGAGTTTTTAAGGTTTTAGCAATCATATTTAGTACCTATATCTTCTAGATATAAATAAGAGGTAGGTACACTCGAGTTCGTAAGTCTTTTCGATCAAGCTTATCATCAACCCACTAAATGCCAAATCTAGGTACTAAATATGAAGTAAAACAAAACAATGCTAAATATGATCGCTTGGATAGAAAGTTTTGAAGCAGTGATAGATCAGTGGCATTGGCTATGGACTGCCGAGCAGCAGGTCCATGGTTTGAATCCCTCCGCGGGCTTGAGCATCACCGCATGGTGGAAGGGCATTTTGCGAATACCCGCCTAGCTAGCGACCACCCTCAAGTAGAAAATCTGTCGCCAAGCATCTAACGGTGTGTTCCGGCAGCAGTCCTTAAGAGCCAGTGAAATTACAGGCACATGAGACTTAACAATTATGTATCAAGGTGACGGGCGCAGAGCAAATCGTGACTTGTGACGAAGTGCATCTGTTATTTGCAGAGGTTAGTCCGCTTAACATCAGGGGTACCTCGAGCATGTCCTGTCACAATAACATAAAAAAGTAGTTACTAGTAAGATTTTGTACTCTAAAAAGTTGTAAATTATTTTCGCTCAGTACGCGAACTAATCGTAGAACTTGTAATCATAACATCATAGCGAGATTTAAGGCTACAGTGCTCGTGGTTCTTTCCATATAAACGTATAGTTCCGTCATACTTATTTTATAAACGAATTGTTCAAATACGGTGAAACTTTGCGTGTACTCGTATGCCCTTGAGCCTAATATCTATGCTTATGGTTTGCCAGATTTCCGTGAGAAAAGTATTTTCATAAATAATTCGAAAAATCGTTTTGTATAGAATTGTTATTTTGACATTTAGGGATAAAATAAATAATAAATCGAAAAACTGGCAAACTAGAAGCATAGGCTCAGCAATATGTGTACAAAATTTCACAGAGTGAATATTTGGTATTTAAAATATGACAAAACTACGTTTGTAATTGAAAGCGCTCAGTGCACTGTAAGTCTTAAGTTTTTTTAAATGTTATTGTGACGGAACAAGCTCGAGGCCAACCTGATGTTAAGCGGACTATCCTCTGCCTAGAACAGGCGCATTTCATCACAACTGACGAATGCACTGCGCCCGTCACCTTGAAACATAGTTGTAAATTCTCATGTGCCTGTAATTTCACTGGCTCTCAAGGACTGCCTCCGGAACACACCGTTAAGGGCTTGGCGACAGATTTTCTATTTGAGGGTGATAGCTAGCCAGGCGGGCAATCGCAAAATGCCCTTCCACCATGTGGTGAAGCTCGAGCCGGCGGTGGGGATCGAACCGGGAACCTGCGGCACGGCAGTCCATAGATATGACCGCTCGTCCAACATTGCTTGAATTCAGTGTTTGAAAAAGCATTTCTTTCACTCAGATGAAGCCATATTACGTGTTATGGATTGGGTAGATTTTGGGGCAAACTTTTCAACCAACACACCAAATACCTATACATAAAATAATGACCAAATAAATGACTTTCAACTGACACATACATGATATATTTTAATTATTACTAAAAATATTAACATTTACAAAATTCTTGATGTATATTGAAACATTAAATACATAATAAGTTGGTATAGTACATAACTTAAAATTTATTATTTATGTAAAAACTGAATTATACACAAAATACTATAACTAGGTTAATTTATAAGTTGAATCTGAACGAATCCACATATAAAAAGTTTTACTTGATAAATCTCACTTATTCACAAAATAAGATATATCAAGGATTTATTCCTCGCACACCGCAGAGCTAAATCGCACAGCCACAGTTTATCACTTATTTTATTATTTAAAATCCTTAGAAAACTTATGTATTAAAGTTTAGTTATTATTCATTTAAATCCTAATAAAGACAATTTATAGTAAAATATCAGTTTCCTACAAACGGAGGGCTTTGTCGCCTGTAACACAGTTTAAATACTAGCTCAGGTGACACAGGTTCTTATATACAATCCTTGTGTCCAATAATCAAACCTTCGCATGTCAAATATATTATACATGTCAATATTGTTTCTCACTTGGTGTAATTTGCTGCTGTCGTAAATAAATTATTTTTCATTTCATTATTTTTCATTTCATTTCATTTCATTTCAAATTTGTTAAGGCAATGTATTGTAATAGCTTAATAAGTTTTGGCAATAAATCATTATTATTATTATAAACACAAATACTCTGGGATAATAACGAGTAATTACTTATCTAATATATGAAGGAATATACCGAGCTCGGTAGTGGTTGGTGGGATTAAAACATTGTTGAACTTGATAAACCTAACATTATAGTCAAGTAGAAACTGTAGCTCATTTTTTTTTGTTTGACTACTATCTCACCTGATGGTAAGTGGTGATGCGGTCTAATATATTGTTCAGGCTAACCTAGAATTACCGGCTCTCAAGAACAGCTGCCGGAATACACCGTTAGATGTTTGTCGCAATATTTTCTACTTGAGGATGTTAGCTAGCAAGGCAGACATTAGCAAAATGCCCTACCAGTCCACCATGCTATAACGACGGCCATCCTAAGACAACTACCGGGACCGACGGCTTAAGGGAAGTGTGGAAGTAGCTTATTTCATATAAACGTAGTTTCGTCATTTTTTTAATACCAAGTGTTGAAACTCGGTAAAATTTAGTCTGTCAGTCTAATATCCATCTGCGTTTGGTTCGTCAGTTTTCCGTAAAATAATAAGTATTTTGATTTATTTAATCGTTTTTAAAGAGAATTCTTGTTTTAGCATACATGAATAAAATAAAACTGGTAAACCAGAAGCATAGATATTAGGCTCAGCAATATGCATACTAATTTCACAGAGTTGTAACACTTTGATTTTAAATACGACAAAACTGCGATTGTTTGGAAAGCGCAACGTGCACCGTGCCCTCCGAAGCGCAGAAGCGCTCAGTAGTAGCGCCACTAGCGTTAACCGATCCAAGTCATGACCGAGGCGAATATTGCAACTTGGTTGAACGTCTAAGCGAGCTACGATACGAGCGCTTCATAATGTGAACTTCTATGTGTCCAAATTGATGTTGTTTTTGTTATAATTTGGGTAGCAGAAGGGCCAAGGATATTACCATACATTTATTTTATATTGTAAAATCTGTAGCCAAGAACCTAACAGTGAGTTCCGGCAGGTGTCTTTTAAGAGCCAGTTACAGTTCAGCTGAAGTTATGGTTAAAGGAAGTCATTATCAGGTAAAAAAAGGAACTTTGTCAATATAAGCCGTACACCAGGATTTCTTTTATTACAGCATTTTTGTTGAAGAGTTCTTGAACGTGACCCTAAACGTGTTGAACCGAGTACAGACCTATTAGAAAAAGTCCAACATCTGGTGGTTTTCATTGATTAAGCTGAACAAGATATTTTTCCTGATAACATGCAAATTTTATGTTATTTCTATTCTTTGATATGTACCTATAGACTAACAGACGATTTCTTAACTATTTCTATGTAAATTGTAAACTTTGCCTTGGACAACCAAAAGCGAAATCAGTTCAAGATTCTGTAAACTTCAGGAACTTTGTCAAGGTAAACCGTGCTTCAGGCATTTGCTTCTTATTGTGCATGGCATTGTTCCTCGGAACGTTCGTGAACCGAAAAGCCACGGCGCGGTGGACTAAGGTCATCATCTGGAGAATGTCCAATGTATGGTAGTTTTCAGCGATCACGCCGCACAGGGCTTGGATCATCCAGGAGCCGTTTACATCACGGAACGATAAGTATTCTGCAAACAAGTGAACGTGTCAGGAAATTATACTTAGTATAAGACTTACCGCGACTGCATACTTATCTTATGTAAGGATTGTAAATATATCCTCATCCTAATATATCCTCCTTTGAAATGGAAGTATTAATATATCGACTTAAAAACGCTTAAGCGTAATTCGTTGAAGAGATTACTGAAATGTTGCATAATAAGAATTTTTATTTAATTATAGGTGATGATAGGCTTGCTCTTGTCCACTATCTCACCTGATGGTAAGTGATGATGTGGTCGAAGTTGTTGTTCAGGCTTACCTAGAATTACTGGCTCTCAAGGACAGCTGACGAAACACGCTGAAACTACTTAAATAGATCACATCAAGACCCATTAAGTTCATCGTTGAACTATAGCCACACTCAAACTTCTTCTGAAGCAGTGATATTGGCTATGGACTGCCGTGCAACAGGTCTATGGTTCGAATCCCGCCACAAGCTTGAGTTTTACCGCATGGTGGAAGGGAACTTTGCGAATGCGACCACACCCTCAAGAAGAAAATCTATCGCCCAGCACCTCACGGTGTGTTCCGGCAGCAATTCTTGAGAGCCAGTATATTTACAGACACATGAGACCTAACAACTACGTCTACGTACGTCTCAGTGTGACAGGCGTCGATGACGAAATGCATGTCTGTTATAGGCAGAGGTCATCAGGTGGGTCTCAAACTTGTTCCGTCAAATAACATTAAAAAAAACTCTCAAAACCCTATTGCCATAATCACCACACTTCGGACTTGGGAGAGTTGGAGATCGTAGTGAAAAGTGGCTGTTCTTCAGAAGGCGCTGCTTCCCACTTTCTGGTATTTTTCTCTTTTACGACTTTTACATTATATTATAGGGCGTGCGATTAACATTGTACAAAATTAACTTATGAAGATGTCGTTATGATGTTTTTTTTAAGAATTTATTAATTTTCCACAGATTCATGAGTCCGTGCCATTTTTAAGTTAACTATGATATTAATTAAACAATTATATTACTATGGGGAACATTCTTACATACTCAGAGGGAAACACAGTTATAAGGGACTCTAATTATACCCAATATATATGATGTTTAAATTAAATTATCACCATTATTTAATGTACATTTGATTAAGATTTGCCTATATGTCAGAGACGTGATTTTTAAGCAATGATGGCCGAGCGGTAATAGCTATGGGCTGCTGTGCCGCAGGTCCCTGGTTCGATCCCCACTGCCGGCTTGAGCCACATGGTGGCAGGGCATTTTGCGAATACTCGCCTGTCTAGGTACCACCCTCAAGTACAAAATCTGTCACCAAGCATCTAACAGTGTGTTCCGGCAGCAGTCCTTGAGAGCCAGAATAAATTACAGGCACATGACACTTTGTCAACACTGTATGTCTCAGTGTGACGGGCGCAGTGCAATTCGCCATATGATGAAATGCATCTGTTATAGGCAGAGATTAATACGCTTAACATCAGGTGGGCCTCGTGCTTGTTCCGTCACAATCACATAAAAAAAGATATGCTTTGGTTTACCTACACTGAAACAAATGGAAACTTTAAGGGCAGGATTACTGCTGCTCAAAAACTACTCGTAAATAATACCCCCTAAGTTAAAATTTGTTCTCAAAATTCAAATTTCATTTATATCTTAGAATGCAGGTTTATCAACTTTTTACATAATCAAAAAGGTAACTCTCTAATCACTAATGAGTTTTTAAGAATTACAATAATGTCATGACTATAAAGTCATACTATAAATTTTAATATAAAAATATAAATTTAGTTTTCTCTTACTTATCATTTATACTATTATAATGTTAAATTTCTCAGTGAGTAATGTCTTAAAATTATTTCTATATTTAGATGTATTACATGCTTTTGAGGCTTCCTGTAACAAAAAGTGCGGTTTCGTATATTAATATGCATGGTAATATCAAAAATTGAAGTTCTTTGAATTGTGGTTTTAAGTTAACGAGTGAGCGCGATACACACGCGGGCAAAACAGCTAGATAAAGTTACAAATAAAACATACTTACCATCAATCGAGGAGTATAGTATAAGGCAGTCTGCATGCGTTGGGATGACGATGGATACCTCGTCTCCGTCCAGTTGAATCCGCTGGCCTTCGTCTATTTTCTGCCCACGACATGCCTGAAATGTTGTATAATACTCAATTGAGCCATTTTGTTGTGCTGAATATTAGTTCCTTACAAACACCGCGCCGCGCCGCTGTCGTCGCCGCGATCTTACGGTACAGCAACACTTAGGTAGGTAGGTACTTGCGCCGCCCGTGCTGGGGGCCAACTCTCACCTCTTATAGAAAGAATAATTTAATCTTACTGCTAAATTTTATACCTCCACGTCAAATAAGCAATCTTGCAAACAATAATATAATCGCTCGTCGTTTTGATGACGTCACAAGCAATTGTTTTCTTTTCGCGAAATCTGATGAACGAACTATTACTGTTCCAACGACAAATCCGTCATGTTTATCCATCTTAAAAAAGTTACTTTCTAGCAGTGGATTTAAACTTGATTTTGGGTATTTTACGATAAAAATGGGTTTGATTAATGTGTGAACTACGTGCAATGTTTTTATTTCTATTATTCTTTAAAATAAATTTAGAATAATTATTTGATATGATAAACTAAAACAATTACAGACAGCTGTGGAGCAGCATACAATAAAATGTCGTAAAACTATGGTAAATCCGTTCCATAACATGGTAGTCCGGAACAGTGCGAGCGGGATAACGGTATATTATAAACATCTTGTATCTCGCTTGCACATCCGTGATACATATTTCATTCGTTCTTTAAGTAGGATCAAACCAATATTGCTTGACGCGATTGTGGTTAGGTTAGTTCGTGACTGCGAATTATTATTTTAAGCATGAAACAAAACGTTCCTTTTTTATGATGGTTTCGTAAAAGGTGGGTTGGCCCCCCGGCCAGGATTCATCAAACTTCAAACTTCTCATAGCTAGCTACTATTCAAAGCGAATAAAATGTTTTTCAACCGAAATCGTTATAATTTTTAATAAAGGTCCCCTTGGCCTCCTAGAAGCTATGGCCACCTAATAAAAAGTGTTACGTAGCCCCTTGAAGGACAAAGCCACCCGAAATGACAACATTGCAGCCAACGAAAGCACGTTTCACATGGATGCGATTGTTCGATTTTAAAATTTTCAACATTAATTTCATAATTAATGACTTAAGGACTGTTGCAACGGCATATTGAACTCAGCCCGAAAATTTTCAGCGCTAGTAGCGAAGTTTGCTTAGCCATTCTTAGCCAATTATTTAACTTCCTCTGCGGTCATGATTTGGATGAGTGACCGCTAGTGACATTACTACTGAGCTCTACCGTGCTCCAAAGGGCACGTTAAGCCGTCGCTTGGTCCCGGTTGTTGTCTTACAATGGCAGTCGTTATAGCATGGTGGTAGGGCATTTTGCGAATGCGTCTGGCTAGCTCCACCCTGAAGTAGAAAATCTGTCCAGTACCTAACCATGTGTTCGGGCAGCTGTCCTTGAGAGCCAGTATTCTAAGTTAGCCTGAACAACATCTTCTACCACATAATCACTTAGCATCGTGTGAGATAGTCGTCAAAGGCTAGCAGCTATACATGACGGTGGAGGAGGTCGAAAAACTAAGTGATGACCACGCAGAGTCCCCTAAGTAATACAAATTTTGAAGTGCTCGTAGCAAAGTTTACTTAGCTGTTCTCAACCGATCAGCAAAGTTAAGCAACGTGAAAATATCGCTATTTAAATAGCTATACATTCAATTTCCCTTAATATAATTATAAAAATCAAAATCTGTAAACCTGGATATTGATAACATCTATAACATTTCCAAAAATCATCAAAATCGAGGATTGTTTAGGGGGGTAGAAACGTTTTCTCTTTTTGTATGAAAATTCGAGACTTCCCTCCAGTCTTAACTGTTAAGAATACGTACCTGAACGAAAACCAGTTTTGGCTTTCCCGCGAGGCCTTGTGTGTGCTGCAGCATGCTGATAAGGTCATTAACTGCATACGGTCTGTCAGCAGCACAGACCTCGCCCCCTCTCTCGCCGTGGGTCAAAATGGCGATAGCCACGCAAGACGTTCCTTTGTGATCTTGGCTGCAAACTTAAACAAAGGAACGCTTGAATTGTTTTTTAAACGCAACTGTTACACTTATGTACTTTAGGCTAGGTATATACTCGTAGATACGATAAGTTAAATTTTTCAGGAAAATATACATTCAAGGATTGCAGTTCCTAAACATGGTTTCAAGCACAATCGCATGATAACCGTCCCTTAATGAATGATGGTTACCAAAAAACACAAAATTCGTATCTCATTGCACTGTCTCGGTTGTCAAGAGGTTGAGACGGGAGACGCGGGTTTATTTTCCACCTGAGACGAAAGTTTAGTTCTCTAAAAATATGAAAATTAAATAATTGTAATCTGGATATTGAGTGTTTTGTGTTCGGGTTGAATTAATATATAATATATTTTTTTAATATACTAATATAACTAAACATACTATTTGCTAAACTAAACTAATAACTAAATAAACTATTTGCAATAAGTAGGTATAGTTAGTTACCTACTGACTGGAAATTTCAATGAGTGCAGCGTAGTAAGTTTAGTATCAGTTCTGCTCGGCGGGATTACTGATTTGAAATAAACTAAGAATTGAACATTAATTACAGGCACTAGCTAGGGAAGCGACGTCGTTAAGTGTTTGAAACAGCATATTATTTTGGTGAGATTAAGTATAGTAGTCTGGTGGACGGCCACACCGTCCTTTATGACGGTCAAAAAGTTAATTAGACTACAAAATTCAGCTCAGTTGAGCTAGTTCTGGAGGCCGAGTGGTTTTGACACCCGGCGCGAAAATGTCTTTTACATCTGCAAGAACTATGAAGCGCACAAAACTTATTTCCTAAATAAAAAAAAAGGTTTATGATTAAATTTAAGACTGAATTTCTTACTAACGAAATTTTTTTATGTCCTTAACTGATTAGGCTAGTCTTCGAACCGCTTTCCATACAAACGTAGTTTCGCCATAATTTTAAACATCAAGTGGGTGAAATTTTGCATGCATATCCTTGAGCCTTATATCTATGCTTCTGGTTTGCCAATTTTTCGATTTATTATGTATTAGCTACACTTTTTCATCACATTCAGTGTATTTTGAAGCAATGATGGCCGAGCGGTAATAGCTATGGACTGCCGCGCCGCAGTACCCTGGTTCGATCCCCACCGCCGGCTTGAGCTTCACCGCATGGTGGAAGGGCTTTTTGCGATTGCCCGCCTGGCTAGCTACCACCCTCAAGTAGAAAGTCTGTCGCCAAGCACCTAACGGTGTGTTCCGACAGTAGTCCTTGAGAGCCAGTGAAATTACAGGCATATGACTTAGCCACTATGTCTCAAGGTGACGGGCGCAGTACAATTCGTGACTTGTGACGAAATGCATCTGTAATAGGCAGAGGTTAGTCCGCTTAACATCAGATCAGATCAAAAAAAATATTAATGATACTCACAATTGGAAATCATATCTATAATTTGGTCGTATTCCAAATCATCATGTTGAATCGCCTTGAAACCGATTTTTCCGAAAGTGTTTTTCAGACTTTCAACATCCATAAATGTGCCTATCCTAGGACTGTACTTCTGGTAACTAGAAAAAGAAACAATATTAATACATGCTGATTATTTCTTAATCCATATAAATTATCGTGTGGGCTTACATTTTAATTTTATTTAAAGGGCTCAGTATTAATATCACGGTTAGTCAGCTGTCATCCAAATCATGACTGCGGTGGACGTTGCTTAACTTAGCTGATCCGTTAAGAACATCTAAGCAAACTACGCGACGAGCGCTTCATACATTTACGTTCAAAATACTTACTTATTGTATTTCGTAGTTTGTGCCTCATAAAAAGGAGGTTTTTTTTTAAATATTCGTCTTCTTGATCATTAGAGAACTCCATTTCGAGGTTTTGCGCGAAATTATATAGTGAGAGTAGTGAGTGAGTCACGCTGCCAGAATGCTACTGGCGCAAATTGACAGCACTGCCACGGTCGAGAAAGCATATACATATATATAAATAGTATACAGCTTACTTTGGAAATCTCACCATACAGGGATTTGTATGGAGAGATTTCCGAAGAACGGAGCGATCATAAAACACACTTCAGGAGCCGGTGGGGCTACCGGGCGCGGCCGCCAAGATACGAAGACGGCAGCTGCTCGGGAAACCCTACTGCCCACTTTTAGGTATTTCTCGTTTTGTCATCTCATGCTACTCTCACAGGAAGGTATGGATGGGCCTTGCCAACCACCCCGCGGAGAATTTATTTTAATTTGTCGAATCTCAATACATCCATCCATACCTAGTAGCTATTGTTTTGTTGTGCTTAAATTACAGAAACGCCGGTAGCTAAAAACACTTCTTACTTGAAGTAGGCAGTACTCTGGAATTTATGCTGATTGAGGATCAGGAGGTATTTTTCTCCGGACATATCGTAATAATCCCCATAGTGTTCGTAGAGCAAGTGTTCTGGTATATCGTTCCCAATCGCGTCATTTACCTCAGTCCTATTATTTAAGTCCTTCTTCGCGCTGAAACAAGTCAAAAAAATCTAAAAATATTATCAGTTTTACCTTACTTTAAAGACCTTAGATATTATACCTTGCTGTGCATTAGTGCTCTAGACACAACACTCCTATTTCATCTTCATCATAAACTGGAAAACGTTCACTCTTGAACATAGTCCCCTATAGCATAGAACATATAATAATACTACGTATAGAATGGACACTCCTCTCCCCCCACCAAAACGAGCCTTCCTCATCCCGCCGCCGATTCTGAGCTATCGCTGAGCTGACTTGAGTAGGGGACGCGCAACTCACGCACGGTGACGCGACGATTGTACGAGTATTTTAAAAGTTGAGAATGGGGTACTCTTGTGCTGTTTACGGTTGCTTATCAACTAAACGAGAAAAGAATAGGCGTTTTTATAGCTTCCCTAAGGATAAAACGAGGTAAGCCATTCTTGGTAACCTAAACTAAGTACCTGCCTATTTGTCGTTTCTCAGTTATACAGTAGGTAACTTATAAAAACTAGTAATTTACAGTAGGTATTGAAAAAAATACAAACATAATACTTTATCTTTGTATTTTATTCAAACTGCTATTCAAGTAATGATTAGTTTAGAAGATTTTCGTTTGCAACTATCCGTGGATATCGACTTCGTTTGCGGTGAAACAATTGTCTTTGTAACCTATACCTACCATAGAGAAAAGCAAAACACATACCGACCTTCGCTACGGTTGACACGCGACACACTTCATGATTGTTTATAATACGAGAAGAACATAAATTATTATTGTGATTGTTATGATTATCATTACTTGTATAAAATTTGAACTTAGAATGATACTTTTTGTATAGTGTAGGTATCTATTATTGTATAAGTAATGGAGGAAATGTGAATAATGTTACCTAGTCGGTTGTGTGTTGCATATTCCTACGTCGTACATGGAATTGGATTGTTGTGCTTGTAAATGTTTCTGAAGGTAGGTAAGGTATGCATTACCTACGAAATCTAATAAGTCTTAATAACAGCATCAAAAGATCAGGTAGGTAAGTACAACAATTATTCATACGATGACAACCTTAGACTTCACGCACACATTTACGCGTGTACAAAAACAACATTTGTGTAGTGTCTGTGTAATAGGTAGTTAGAACGCGGTTTTTGTATAGAGAATGAGTCGAGTGTCCAGGCTGTGCCTATAGATTTCTATTAGCCACTTGTATCCATCGTTTCCCCGCGACTCTAATGATGTCGTCAGTCCAATTAGTGGGGTGTCTACCAACTCCTATAATAGCCGTAGCCAGTAATCTTATACTTATTGCACGATTGAATTCATCTAAAGTCACTCTTGGGTGTAACTGTCTACAATAAGTTACCGAAACAATAACTTTTTCTATATCAGTCTCGTCTGAAATGTTGTACAGTCCCACCAACTTATCTGTTCAGGCGGCAGAAAAAAGAACTACAACATTCCTTCAAATTGTGACAGTTTGTAGTTGATTTCCTTGACCAGCAGCGCCCTCGCGAACTGCACAGTTAAGTTGGTGGTACTATAGTCAAGCGGATGTTCCATGATTTTTAAGAGTTTGCTACTTATTGTTATAAGCAAAGTACATTTTATTGTCTTAGCATTTCAAATAATTACAAGCACTATCGCGTGCTTAGCGAAAATTACATTTACAAACTTTAAACGTACAAACTTAACTTGGTGTGTCACCTCGAGTGGGAATCGAACCCACGTCCCGTCTTCGTTTACTAATAAAAAAACATAATGAAGCCAGAGTGAAAAGACTGCTCCAAATTCAAAATCACTTCATAACTTTATGACAGGTTTATCAAACGTAATTTATACTGCGTAAAAGGGTTTTCCCTTGCGCAGTATAGTACCACCAACTTAACTGTGCAGTTGGCGAGGGCGCTGCTGATCAAGGAAATCAACTACATACTGTCACAATTTGAAGGAATATTGTAGTTCTTTTTTCTGCCACCTGAACAGATAAGTTGGTGGGTCTGTACTAATGAAGTTTGATTAGCTTAGGGCGTATACCATTTGATGCTAAATTCGTTATTTTCGATAATCTTGAACAGATTTTGTATCTATGGTTCATATTAAATATGGATCCACAGACGCAAAACGTGGTCAAAATTATCGAAAATAACTCAAATGCAATACGGACCCAATAACGACTTTTGTCTATGCCGAATATAGTTTACAAAGAAAGCTCTATGCATGCTAATTCTTCTGTATTCCACTTGACGTACTGGATGGAATGGTAGTACACCGACAAATGCATGCAAATCATTATAACCAATTAATCTAATGGAAAACATTATTATCAAACTTGGCCTACTAACCACGGGTAAAAGCAATATTTTTTGCTGTTATAAAGTATTGAATTTACTTTTTATTATTGTATAGTATAGGTATTTGACCTTATCATCGGCACTTGTTAGAAAAGCAACTGAATGAGAAGGTATTTCTAGAACAAAACAACGAGAGAGAAGTTTTAAACTGGAGGGGTAGAAATAATATACTTGTACACACTACCTGGCTCTCTGGAACACGTTAACATCTGAAGAAGTTTGCCTCTCTACAGTACAACTATTGTTACTGTGCGTATCCTCTGTTTTATCTTCCATTTTATCCATCGAAAGAATCAAGTTTGAAAAAGGATACCAGTTCAAAAATCTCCACAAAGTTTTGTCAGCAACAACAGACTTGAAGAACTAAGTAGCACTGAAATCAGTATTTGTTATTCAAAAGTTTCTAGTTATGTATGAATTTAGACGGAAAAATTGTCTTTTCGTCAGTATACTCAAAGCACTGGCCCTCGTACTGATAACTTGCCGACGCGATAAGCAATGCATCGGAAATCGGGCTCATGTTTCTGATAAACTGATAACACGATAACTGATAATACCATAACAACATTGTGTATTGAATTTTTACTATCTAGGTACTTATATTTTGCTGCTTACCTAGGTACTATCTTTTCTTGATATTTATTAGTAGCGCTGTCGTGCGTAGCTATAGTAAGTGACCGGCGGCGTTGAGTACGCATGCTGCCGCACCTTGGGTACCTGTGTATGTTTTATGCCTTGGGGTAATGTGCTAATATCAAGGATGTTGAGCGGCGCTTCAGTAACCCACTGGCTCCAATTTTACTCATTCCAAATTTACTGCATTAAAATACCTAGTTTCTATCCTTGAATGTGATGATAGCTTATCAACAGGTAAAATAGCAGGCTAACCTAGCAATTAGTAAAAAAGGTAGGTAAGTAACATCTTTATTAAATTATATGTGTTATTTTGTTTGCTGGATGCATTGTCTCGATATCTCGTAAATTATGGAGTGTGAATTCAGATGTTTACCCACGATGGAACGGAGGAAGCGTTTTTTGCATTTGGGGTTAGAGTTTGTTTGTATGTACTCGTATGTCTGTTATCATTTTTCTCGGAAAATACTGGACCGATTTCGATGCGGCTTTATGCATTTGAACAGCTATCATTTTAGAGCAGGTACCAAAACATGTTTTACGGCTGCAGAATATCATAAAATGTTCTTTGTAATACATATAACTCTATATCCGAAGACACTTTCTTTGGAACAAAGAATTGTAATGATACAAATAAGTTTTATTCGTTGTAAGAACTGTCAGTCACGAAACTGAAAGTTCTTGGAAATTCTAAAACATTAAGGATTTTTATAACACTTCTCTGAATGCCAGTAAATCCGCACTTGCTGAACTAAAATTGTCCAAACTTCTAAAATTACAATGACATGGCTGTTTCTGGCGAAAAGTTTGGCTATCGCAAAATATACTTATATGGAGATTCTTCATGGTGCAGTGACACCACTGTCCTTGTCGTGTCATTGTGGAATATTCGAGGGTAGTGATGGACAGCAGCGCATGGCCATCCTACAAACAGAACACTGCCATGCTTCAGATGTCGAGCGTAACGTTTTAAACTAAAAATCAATAATACAAATTTTTAAAGACTCACGACGTTGGTATTCGTAAGTATATAAGTTTTGGTAAGCCCCCGACTACATGGAAGTGTGTAACAAAAGTTTTCTCAAAAAAGGTATGTAATATTGCCATAACATCTCTAAAAAGTGTCCAGAATGTGAACTCTACCGGAGACTTATTCACAACTGTCCAGTAAGAAGTGAGATTTTAAATTTGGAATCTCCTACTGTCCAGTAAGTATGTAGTTTACTTGCTGGACAGTAGGTCATACTCTTTAGATGTGCTTGGAAAAAAAACATAGTGGCAGGCACAGATTAGAGTTTAGCCATTATAACATGATTATAGGAGGGAGGGTCCAAATATATATCTATCTTTCGTTTTGGAATGACATTTTATGAGATAGATATAATTTTTGAGCCTTAAACAGCCATTTTATAGTCTGTGACACTTAACGTGACGCAGAAAAAGTATGCACGTTGCGTTTTGTACGTAGTAATGTTGTAGAATTATAGTGTGGTATTTTATGTTTGTATTTAGTAATTTTAGTTTATGAATCATGTTGGATTAAAAGTTTCCATTCTAAAATTAACATGGAGTTTGCAAAACAATAATTTAATTTTTTACTAAAACATTAATGTAACGTAAAAATAACAATGTACAAAACTAAACGCAACTGGCGGAATTAATGAGTAATAAATAATAAGGTTATATTAAGTATGAAAATAAGATTTATAATAAGTATGAAAATGGTATATGATTTTCTGCCAGCCAAGAGTCCGTTAATTAGGATGTACGACAAACAAATATAAATGCCCCCGGTGAATCGATCACAATATATATCAGTAATTGCCCCAATATGAATGTAACCTTCAATATTAAGGCGATCCTGGCCAGAAAACGCCTTACAAGAATTAACTTTTCTCCAAGAAAAAACTTAATTATTGAATTGAAAAAAAAATATGTTATTTTTAAGCATTTGCTTTAGTTTAATCATAAATCGGATACACATAATAAGTAACTTCACTCGATCGAAAAAAATCCCAAAGTCACCTCTATTGTGAATTTAAAAACGATTTTTTTCTTCCTTATTACCAATATTTAATTTTAAATTAATTTTTAATGCATTACTTAGTAATTAAATCAATTAATTCATAAATAAAACAATTAGAAAGTTATCATGTTAATTTTATATGATTTTTTAACATGAATTCATGGTATCAGAGCTCGCTTACTTGACCGCCAGTGCGCTCGCAGAGCTCGTCGACGTAGGACGTGTGTCAATTTTTGCGATCTACGCTATTCCACACAGAACAAGACCAAAATGGGTAACAAAATAAAAAATGCTCTAGTCTGGCTTTTAGAAATCGTACGAGTCCAGGAGCAAACGGCGGTAAGTATGTAGATACTTACCGCCGCCGTGCCGTTTGCTTTCTTTACGCTCAACTCGTTACGCCTATCTTGATGAATTACTGATTGACGGTGAATGACAATCGATTTCGTAAGTAGCAATGATCACTGATAAGGAAGTAATAATAAAACTAATAATAATAAATATAAAACTAATAATAACCATGTAAGTTTAATTATGATTAATTATTGTAAATGGTATGTCCGTTATAATTAATTAATAAATAATAATAATAAGGGTGTTATTCTTACAAATAAATGGAACAGATGTCAACACTGAAAACTGTGAAACAACTTGTTGAAGTCGGTACCGTGCGCACAATATTGTGACATGTGACAATAACATATTCTACTTTTTATTCCGATTTTCCGAACAGTTCCTGATGGATCAGGTAAATAAAATTAATTGCAGGCGAAGCCACTGAATCTAGTTATTATGTTATTGATTGTTCAAAAATATTTATCTAACTCGTGTAGTTTTTCAACTTGTGGCATTTTGCGAACCATATAACATTAAAACGTACATAATTGTCAATTAAGGTAATTAAAATTGTTATCACTATTGTTATATGTCCAATGCCAATTATAGTAAAAAATATTAATACAATTAATTCTGTTGTATATCTTTGTATTTGTTATCTGAGTAATTCTCAACTCTCATGTAAAAAAAAATAGATTACCATATTTTTTATGTATATTAGTATCACACAAAAAAACAATAATTTCTTTCCATTTTAGCAAGATTTATGAACCTAGGAGGTTATTAAAAAAATAATTAAAAATCACGGGTGTGACATCGAGTAACATGGTTGTGACGTGGCATGAGTTTCCATATAGCCAGATTTATCAAATCAAATCAAATAATTTATTTGCTAAAATACATGTCACATCAGATCGTATAATAATGGTTAAGGATACAATGTATTTAGTCTGCAAGCAGACGTGCAAATTTTTGTGTAGTCACTATCACTTATCACTTACATAGTATAAAACAAAGTCGCTTTCTCTGTCCCTATATCCCTATGTATGCTTAAATCTTTTAAACTACGCAACGGATTTTGATGCGGTTTTTTTAATAGATAGAGTGATTCTAGAGAAAGGTTTATATGTATAATAACATCCATTAAATAGTGGAGAAACACTGTTATTTTTGAGGTTTCTATATGATTTCGTAAATAATTACATTTTGTCCGCTTACATTGCAAACGCAGGCTGAACCCTACGAGATTTATCAAAATAATGTACTAAGAATTGTACACATTGAAAAGGTCTACAGAAAACTCCGCTATGGTATATGTCTATCTCTTATGGATATCCCATAAGACATAGACATATACCAGAGAGAGAGAGACATATATCATTAATCCTTATATAAATTTAAATACCTTAAATATATTGTTGATTTCATATAGATCTATATGGCCCTTTACAGCATATGATTTAAATGAATATTTTTGAATATATTATAGATTTAAAAATTGCGGGACGTAGCATTTGCGGTGGTTCCGCCCGGCGCGCGGCGTACCGGAGAAGATGTATTGATTTCCGGAATGCCTCTGATACCATCGGATTTACCCTTCCAATTTTACGTTTACAGTTTCCGGTAAAGACATCTTTTGCAATGACTATTAATAAATCGCAGGGTCAAACCTACAACGTTGCAGGCTTAGACTTGAGCGTTGACTGTTTTTCACATGGCCAACTGTATGTCGCTCTTTCAAGAGTAACCTCTAGAGAAAACATGTTTGTATTATCTAATGACAAGAAAGCTGTGAACGTTGTATACAAAGACATTCTGTAATATATTAATTGTTGTACAAATAAAATAAATAGGTAAAAATGTAAAAAGTTAATAAGTAAAATGTAGTGTATGAATTTAGATATTCCAAAGATAGCAGGAAATCTTCATGGTTTAGGGGAAGAAGAATTGTTTTACTTTTAATTTAACGAGTGCGGGCCACGGGCAGTAATGAATAAATCAAAACTACTGGATCGATTTTAATCATTTTTCAGTGAATGACATAGGCTATATATTTTATACCCGTGCTAAGCCGGAGCGGGCCGCTAGTATTTATTTAGTACTTTAAATTGATGTTTTACAAAATTCTTTAAATTTTTTCACAGTGTAAAAACAGTTGTCAAGAAGCCAGTGAGTCAAAGAGCTTTTAAATTTGTTACCATCCAATATTTTGATGTCGTTTGGTATACAGTTATAAATGGTTAGACATATATTGTATTTTTTTTTTATATAAGTCCTTCTTAGCACGATGTTCATACAATAGATTGGTGAACTTTGCCCCTTTTTTTGACGTGTAAAAACATCACCACGTTTCTTAAAAAAATCAGGGTGTTGTTTAGTGAAGACACAAATGTCTATTATGTATATGCACGGTAGAGGAAGTATCTTACATGTTTTAAAAAGGGGTTTACAGCTGTCTAAAAACCACGCCTTATTAATAACCCTAATACATTGTTTTTGGATCATGAATACTCTATGTTAATGTATTTTACTTATAATTTAATTTATATATAACAGTTTCAATAATCTACCAGTCTCATAAAGTAATAGGGCCCGTCGATTTGTATTCTTAAGTTTAAATGTAGTCCATTTGCCAAGCATATAATATTTTGATTTCGATAATCGATATCAAAAAGAAGTCCATCTAGCATTAACGATCACTTAATGTTACTTAATATTTCTATAATAATAATAAAAAAAGCTAATCAAATTAACCTACTAACCAATCCAATACTAATGTAATGTCTCAATATACAAAAGCGTTGCCATTATGTACTTAAATAAATAGAAATATGGTAAAGAACATACCTTGCAATTATTATAAACTACTTAAAGTTCATTACCAATTTTTAATTCCAAAAATTGAAATGAAAAATGGAATTAACAACCATTTAACAAAAATAACGTCCATGTTAGTCAAACTAACCTTTTGATTTTTAATAGTGCGCGTATAGACTCATTGTTTATACAAAACAAAAATGTAAATATTTAAATATTATAAATTAAACCGGCAAAAAACACTCACGTTGAGGATCAAATACGTCAACCCGGGTGCCCGCCGGGAGCTCGCAGACGCAGCTACGCACTCGCCCTGATGATGAGCATCTGATATGCTCGAAACCCGGGTCGACGTATTCGATGCTCAACGTGAGTGTTTTTTGCCGGTTTAATTTATAATATTTAAATATGTGTGAAACTCACGAGAATACCAATTCAAAAATGTAAATAGTACAAATTGTTAAGTCCTTATATGATTAGGTAATCGCCAAAGCCAAATCAACTTCAAAATTTAGTTCACCTCTTCTAGTTGGTGTCAGTTAATTATATAAATAATTAAATCGAATGTAATATTTTTTTATTAATATGACACTACTTCTGGCTCTTTCCAAGCAAATATTACATTTGATGCCATATTTTAGGACTTAATTTTTGTTAATTGTACGAGATATGGTTCTACTGTATCTTCAATAATAGACACCATCTGGCAAATTTTATTTATATTTCTGGCCAATTTTTCTAGATCTCGCACACCTGCCTGAAAATGGTTGCCTTGATCAGAGATTGCTGCATTGTCAATTGACAACTCAATACAATCTCAAACGTCATCGATTGATTACTGTCTACCTTGGCAAAATTGAATTCTTTGATGGAAGCATTACGTACCTAATTTTTTTGATTACGTAATATTTGGTACCTACCACCCATATGTACCCATTGACTTTGAATTAATCGCTCTGTGCAGGACAGCTTTATGAAATTGATGATATAATGTGGCTCTTGTCAAAACCAAGACTATTGATACATATTTTTAGTTTGAAAAATATCTCACTCTAGGCTAGCTCTCTCTAGGCGCTCAACTTAATAAGTTATAGCTAGGATATCTTGGCTTCTTTATTTAACTTGCACAACAGTACATTGGAATGAGATTATATTATGTCAAAAATGTTTTTGAATTTTGATTTTTATTTTTAGGTGGCATACTTACTGAACTCACGATATAATTCTATGAGATTTGTAACACTTGGTCTGCAAATAATAATCTAAAAAACCTAAACTACTACTTAACGATTCTGAAAGTCACGACCATGGGCCACTTGTCACAACCGTGGATCTATGAAAACCACGGTTATGATGACCATGGACTTGAAATTTTCCCACCATGTCAGCTATGTAAAGGTGCATTAAATATCTTTCCCTATGATAAAAAATATAATAGAAATTTAATATATTAATTGAATATAGTTCTCTCAAATAAACACATTTTTCTTAAGAATGAGAATTACCCATCTAAGAAAATAACGGTAGGCGATTGTGTACCTAACATCATGAATTAATATAAACTAAACGAAAAGACTGAACCCCCAACAGGACCCGATTATTTTTCCGGCGTATGTACCAATACACGACAAAAGCTAATTCCATTATAAAATTTCATACTGACTGGATCTTCGTTACAAATGTAGGTAGGTACACAACCTGGCTGACGAGCGAGAGACGTGCGCGCGGCGCATCGCACACAACTTTGTGTCGCGTAAATGAATACGTCGAGCTCCCAAATAGTGCGGCCTGAGGTAGCGTAAAATACCTAAAGTCCAGGGAAAGCCTCGCCTTAATTCAACGAATTTGTTGTTAAACTTTCTTTATTTTTGAGAAAAGCATTATACAAGCTCGTATATACGAGGCCAGGATGTCTTTCTTACCGGTTGAGGCTTGTATAATGCTTTTCTCAAAAATTAAAGAAAGTTTAACAACAAATTATTTTAATTAATATTGAAGGTTACATTCATATTAGGGCAATTACTGAAAGATATATCTCTTTTTGGTATGACATTTTATGTGATAGGTATCGCTCACTTACTGGATTCTGCAGTAATGTATACTGCTATTTTTTAATATATAAAAACTCAGACATAAATTTTAGTAATATCATTTAAATTTCGTTCATCATAATTTTTTTTTACGTTTCTGTGACTATTATTATCCTAGCACTCATAATTGAAATTGGCAGTTGTTCAGCAATGTCTTCAAGTAACAGGCTAAAGAGAAATGACTTGCCTATGACCGGTCAGTTCTCCATACAAACGTCGTAGGGGGCTCTTATTTGGGGATATAGGTCCAAAACAAAGCATGATATCGATTGACCTCTTTATTATCTAGGCTTGTATCGTAACATTTACTTTATAAGATTATTAACTTGAGATTTGTTAAACTTAAGCTCGAAACATTTTCATATAAAGTTGTCGAGGCTCATAACTATCAAGTTAATTATATTTTTAAAATGTCTTTACGATACAAGCCAAACAAGATCAATCGATATTATGCTTAACTTTGGACCAAACATCTCAAATAAGGTACTAAGGTAAGTAAACCTACTACGTTTGTATGGAGAAGTGACCGGCCAGTTCAACCTCAAAGCCTTGTTGCGCAAACTAATTTTAGAAATATTTAAAAATTATATAAATAATTTTGAAAAGCTTACAAATCAATTACCGGTAAGTCTATTGATTGACATAATCACCACGCTTGGCAGGCGTCTTGGAGATAGCTGTTCAATAAATTGACATGGAATGGACCATATCTACTGTTAAAAACATTTCAAGTTATCAAATAAGGTCGATTTCAAAAACGAGTTTGTTTTTGGTAACATATTTTCATTTCGTAACATTGTTGCAAAGAATTAAAAATGGTTTGCGATTTGTGTAAGATATGCATAGAATCATTATACTGAGTCGTTTGAGAAAATTAGTCACCGATGTCATTTGCCTCTGAGAATAAAATAGAAAGTCGTGTAACTAGTAATATCTATTATGTCTATGTTTTGGTGATTCATCGTAATGTATTTAGAGACGCATGTTTACTCATAGAGGACATTCTATGAAATCGTGTTATAATCAATTCCACGAATTTTCTTGTTTTTTCACTAAGTCGACTTCGATTAGATTCACGATTATTTTGATGTTTTCTTATTAGGTGATTATAACTAAGTCTGTTATTGTATTGTATTGTAACTGGGTCTGTTATAACTAAGTTTGAAGCAGTGATGGCTCAGTGGCTTTGGCTATGGACTGCCGCGCAGCAGGTCCAAGGTTCGAATCCCGCCCAGAGCTTGAGCTTCACCGCACGGTGGAAGGGCATTTTGCGAATGCCCGCCTGGCTAGCGACCACCCTCAAGTAGAAAGCCTGTCGCCAAGCACCGAAAGGTGTGTTCCGGCAGTAGTCCTTGAGAGCCAGTGAAATTTCAGGCACAGTGTGACTTAACAACTATGTCTCAATGTGACGGGCGCAGTGCAATTCGTGAGTTGTCATGAATTGCAACTGTTATAGGCAGAGGTTAGTCCACTTAACATCAGGTGGGCCTCAAGCTTGTTCCGTCACAATAACATAAAAAAAAAAAAAAAAGATGCATTTGATCTTGCAATCGAATCTGTCGCAACACTGGATACTTAGTTTCACGAGCGACGTGCACATTATTGTCGGGCTATTTCGGTTTTACGACAGAGTTTCACCGATGACGTTTTTAACGTCTGCAATATTATATATTTAAGAATAAGCATTGCAATTCAACAGGGTAATGCTGCCAGCATGACGCTGCCAACTGGTAGTAGGCTAGAGCATTTGGACTGTCTATGAGTCTGCAATGACTTATAGGGATCTAAATGCTTTTATTGTAGTAGCTGTAGTGTTGTATATAGTTCGTAGTATTTTGTTAATAAAGGCATACCGCCGGTAAAAAATATATATATATATTTATATATGATGGCCATGTACGATACTGCTTCCAAGTGGGGTGCCGGATTCGAATTGCACCTCCCCATATCATCCCGTGGGTGTCGTAAGAGGCGACTAAGGGAAAAATACTGGAAGGTTGGCACCAGCGCCTTCTAAAGAACTGGCATCTTACACTGCGGCCAAGCGTGAGGATTATGCCAAATACCCCCTTGATTGGGGAGGCTGTGTTCAGCAGTGGATGATCCGGCTGACACAGTATTTATATATATTTAATACCTATGTATAAGTACAAGAATTGGATTTGTATTCAAACTTGGTACCTAGAAACTGGCCCCGTTTGTAGGTACCAAGTCATTCACTTAATCACACATTAGCAAAATATTTTAAGGACTTCACGAATAATAAATGAATAATGAACATAGACGGTGGATAAATTAATTCATTAAATTTATACCTGAGAATGGTTGCTAATCGTTTTTAAATATTTATAACTAGATCCCAAGTATTTAGTATTTAGGTAGGTTAGCCTTTGACCACTATCTCACCTGATGGTAAGTGGTCGAAGATGTTGTTCAGGCTAACCTAGATGTACTGGCTCTCAAGAACTGCTGCCGGAACACACCGTTAGGTGCTTGGCGACAGATTTTCTACTTGAGGGTGGTAGCTAACCAGGCGTGCATTCGCAAAATGCCCTACGACCATGCTATAACGATTGCCATCCTAAGACAACAACCGGGACCGACGGCTTAACGTGCCCTCCGAAGCACGGAAGCGCCCAGTAGTAATGTCACTAGCGGTCACCCGTCCAACTCATGACAGCGCGCGACGTTGCTTAACTTTGCTGATCGGTTGAGAACAGCTAAGTAAACTTCGCTACGAGCGCTTCAAAACCTGTTCTGTAACCGCAGTCGCCGGCAAATCTTCACGTACATCGTCATAGAGATGATCATGTCCACGTATAACTTCTTCGAACCACGAGCTGCGACATGAGCACATGAATAAAAACCCGTAATTTACTCCTGTGACATGGAGCTTCTTCCAAATGCCAGTTAAAAGTCTCTGGCGACTCTCGTTTACTGAAACCACAAACTCCTCCGAAAATCATTCAAACACATTCAGTGAAAATTTCACGATTACAATTTATTGAATCTTCAAAACACAATTTTCTAAACGACGTCACAATGAGAAAACAAATGACATTCTCCCAAATTAAATGTTTCTAGAGTTTGTTTTGAATTCCATAACTGTTTTTTTATTGTAAGTGGCCAGTTCCAGAAACATTGAGGTAAGAGTAAGAGGCCACGCTCAAAACGCCGATTTTGATGAAACTAAAAGTAACGGACAAACTTACATACATATATTTAATAACTGTATCAGCCAGATTGTCCACTGCTGAATAGCCTCCTCCATTTTAGGGGGATTTGCCATAATCTCCACGCTTAGCAGGCGTCTTGGGAATCCCAGTGAAAAATTGCAGTTCTTAAAAGTCGCAGCTGCCCACCTTCCTGTATTTTATCCTTAGTCGCCTCTTACGACACCCGCATGGGACGAGATTAGAGGTGACATTCTAGCCGGGCACTCTACAGGCATACTTTACTGTACTGTATCAGCCGGATCGTCAACTGCTGAACACATAGCCTCCCCTATTAAGGGGGTATTTGCCATAATCCCCACGCTTGGCAGGCGGCTTGGAGATTGCAGTATAAGATTGCAGTTCTTTAGAAGGCGCTGCTGCCCATTTCCAGTATTTTTCCCTTAGTCGCCTCTTACGACACCCACGGGGTGATATGGGGAGGTGCAATTCTAATCCAGCACCCCACGGGGAACAGGCATGCGTATTATAATTAGCTATCTTTTTTGCGTCGTGCAGTCGTACACTTCTTTAAAAACCTAGATATTAGGTATATCTATCTCAGATATTGAAGCGCTCGTAGCGATAATTTCTTAGCCGTTCATAATCAATTACCTATTTAAGTTAAGCAACCTCTGCCGCAGTCATGACTTGGATGGGTGACCGTTAGTGGCATTATTACAGAGCAAAAATTTATTATATTAAAATTTTGCGACCACAGCAATGCTACTATATATTACATTACTCCAAAGTAAAATGTAGAAAAATAAAACAGCAATCCAGTAGTTACGTCGCACCTAATATTTTATTTATGATAATACATGCCAGGAAAAATATTTAACTTATATAATAACAAAATTATTTACACATCAATTACATTAAAATTTCAAAAATTTTGATAGAGTAAATCTAGTTTCTGGAATTTGTTTTTTGTAGTGATGTTTAGGATCTAGTGAATGGGAAACCCTGGCTGCGACTTTGTTGTGGACCAGCGTCATCATTTGCAGGATGTCCAAATTATGGTGGTGCTCATCCAGGATGTCACACAAATCCTGGATCATCCAAGAACCTTTCCCTCTATATGATACTTGACCTGAAAAGGAAGTAAACACAGATCGTCAACGCATAACAACATAAAACCTTTTCAGTGTGTTTTGATTGAATGGTTGTTTGTGGCCTATATATTAGAAGAATGACCTAATAGAACTATGCACGTCGTATTAGTGTTCCGTAACCAAAGTGCAAAAAGAAACCCTATTAAAAAGACTTCACTGTCTGTCTGTCCCGTGACAGACGTATGTCTCGCTCGTAAACGGAATGAGTTAAAAATATTTGAATGTTGACCCAAAAAATAATAACTGTATAGAACAAGAAATTCAATAAAATAAAAAAAATTAAAAATATATTGTATGATTTTTGTATTAAATTAAAAAAAATCTTTATTTTACTTCCTTACGTATAGTGTGTCATTTGTGAGTGAAAAACTCATTGACTAAAGCACAAGTGTATTTTTTATGTAGAAATATAATGGAATGTGTGGGCATCATATTTGTAAATTTTAGAACATGTTTTTGTTATCTATCTAAAAAGCTAAACTAGATAAGAATGTGAAGTTTCAGTACATTATGTACAATATTCTCTATTTAACCAACAAATGCTAGAAACGTCGATTCAAAGTGTAGAAAAAAAAACTCCTTTTTCTACTGGTGTTGCAATGCAGAACTTTAAATGTGGGCAAGGCTCACCATCCGAGTCACACTTTTTTTTTTTTTTTTATTAAATTTCTCGCATAAGATTTGACTAATATATCACCTGCTGGTAGTTAGTGAGATTGCTAAATAGGCTAATATAACCAGAAAAAAGAGTATAGTTTTAGGTACCCTATTCAGTACAGGGTAGACTATGACTCAAGACTTTCCAGTGTTTTTCATATATTTGGCAGTTCCCAATTTTCATTACCTACCTTCACAGGATGACATCAGCACGAGACAGTGGGAAAAGGTAGGAATGGTGATCCTTACACCTCCATCAGTTTGGAACTGAAGCCCTGAGTCTACATTCCTTCCTCTGCAAGCCTGTAACATGAAAGCTTTCGTAGCAACATCAACAGAAATTTAGTTCGAAGCCCTTCCAGTTCTCTTCTAGAGTTAGTTTGCATCATAAGTTATTGGTGAGTAGTAGTATATGACAAGAAATTAGTACGCAAATGAAAAAAACAAAAATGATAGGGTTCAATGTCCGAAATTACGCACGGCTACCCTAACAGACAAAACTCACTGAGCAAAATGGCTGGAGACGCGCGCGATAGCATGGAAATGCTTTCATTGCCAAGGATGTCCACGCGTCTTTCAATGTACGCTGACAGCGCAGACTATATCGTAACCAGGGATATTTCAAGGAGCCGAGATGCAGAAGCGGACGAGGTCACCTGCAAAGTTTGAGACGTTTTGAGGTTGGTTTGGTGGTTACATATTTGAACCATTTGGTGCGGAAAAATTGGGCCCGCGTGGGCTAGGAGCTCCAAAACTTATCTGAAAGCTTGGTCAATGCGACACGTGATCAAAATGCTCGCACCTATTTGGCTCAATTGGACTTAATTTTGGCTTGGATAAGCATTGCCATCGAACGGAGCAATGCTACGGGCATGCTGGGCAAGCTGCCAACTGGTAGTGGCCGGAAGCATTTGGACTGCCTGAGAGCCTGCAATAACTTGTAGTTTGTTTAAATGCTTTAGTAGTAGTCGCTGTAGTGTTATATATAGGTCGTAGTATTTTTTTTCTAAATAAAGGCATGTAAGAGTATACAGCGTGAGTTTTTGAGACGGGACAGTAAGGGCTACCTTAATCGTTATAGTTAGAGGAAAAGTTTTTAGGAGACTATCCATAAATTTTTAAAATATTCTGAACTGCATTTACAAGTTTTGGAAAAAATATACAGACAGCAAGAAAATTTTGATTTTACACTAACTTTTTTTGATGATAATTGATCTTGTTTTTTATAAGGATCAACAGTCTCTACTGAACCGACTGAGGTTTGAGTACGTTGGCAATCGCGAAAAAGTTTTTACAGGGAAATTATAGGGGGTATAGGATAATTACACATTTTGTCAAGCTGGCCTAATGGCTTACTGTACCTAGACAGGTCAGGAGTATTCAAAACTATTGAATACTCCTGACCTGTCCCGTCTCAAAAATTCACCGTGTATAGTTCGTGTTTTTTTTAATTAAGGCATACCGCAAACTGGACGTCTCTAGACGGTTGCCTAGTTAGTTGCTTGGAGGCAGATTTTCTGCTCGAAAGTAGTCGCTAGTTAAGCGAGCATTAACTAAGTACTATTCTACAATACAATGCTCTGCCCGTTCTTTTCTGGAAAGAATCGGAATTCATTCCATGGTGGTCGGGCATTCAAGAAATGTCCACCAATGTCCCTAGCGTGAGGGTAGACGAAAGTTAAAGTAAAAAAACTGACACTTAAATCTTACGTGTGTTCCGGCTTTGCTTGAGAGTATTTTCTATTCTAGACTTTGTCTGTTAACCAACTTCACCACATCATCACTTACTATCTAGTGAGATTGTGGTCAAAGGCCTATCGACAAGAAAAACTATAAATATTGTATATACCTGAATGAAGAACAGCTTTGGAACCTTCGCAAGACTTTCCGCTTTCAAAATTAAATTGATGACGTCACTGATTGGGTATGGCCTGTCGTAGGCAAACACTTTGCCTCCTTCGTCCCCATGACTTGAAACAACGATTGCTACGCAAGAAGTTCTGCTGTGATCCATCTGAAAAACTGGAAACGAAGCAATGTTAATGTAATGAATAGATTCAGGTGTTACTTTGCGGAAATCCATATTTAATAATAACAAATATTTAAAAAAATATTTTAAGAAAACATAAAATTAATATTTTAATAAAACCATTAAACATTATAAAATAGAAATTTATCTAGAGACAATTCCGCCTAATTTTCCTGTTAAGCCGACATGACGTCACAAACGCCACGCAGCCAAACCGGAAGAATTTTCGACGCGTTTCGCTTCTACACGAAGCATCCTCAGGAGGTCTTGACTCTACGAGCGCACGATCGAGAAATCCGTTTTGATAATAACAAATACCTTTAAAATATTTTAAGAAAACATCAAATTAATATTTTAATAAAACACTTAAAAATATAAAAATGTATCTAGTGACAATTCCGCTTAATTTTCCTGCTAAGCCGACGTGACGTCACAAACGCTCGAGAAGATCTCGATCGTGCGCTCGAAGAGTCAAGACCTCCTGAGGATGCTTCGTGTAGAAGCGAAACGCGTCGAAAATTCTTCCGGTTTGGCTGCGTGGCGTTTGTGACGTCACGTCGGCTTAGCAGGAAAATTAAGCGGAATTGTCACTAGATATATTTTTATATTTTTAAGTGTTTTATTAAAATATTAATTTGATGTTTTCTTAAAATATTTTAAAAGTATTTGTTATTATTAAAAATGGATTTCCGCAAAGTAACGCCTGAATCTATTCATTATCTATTCATTAAATCCGTTTTGGCTGCGTGGCGTTTGTGACGTCACGTCGGCTTAACAGGAAAATTAGGCGGAATTGTCACTAGATATATATATATATATATATATATATATATATTTAAGTGTTTTATTAAAATATTAATTTGATGTTTTCTTAACATATTTTTAAAATATTTGTTATTATTAATGTTAATGTAAGTAAATATTTACGTATGTCCACCTATTTCTCTCAAATGGGTGCCGCGCTAGAATTGCACCCCCAAGTTGCTGTGGGAGTCATAAGAGGCGACGAAAGGAAAAATACCAGGAGGTGGTCAGCAGCGTCTTCTGAAGAAGTGCCATCTTTTCTGCGATCCCCAAGACGGCTGCTAAGCGTGGGGATTATGGCAAACCCCCCCGCCCAGAGAAGACCGTCACAATATGTGAAATAATGTTCAACGGTGGACGTTGCAGTTGATGTGATGTTATGATGATCCCTCTATGACATGTCGTAAAGGGTAACTATGATAAAAATGCGCTTTACGAGCAGTAGGTATACTACTGTGCACGTCGATGAGTGTGAAGTTTCGCATTACCCGAATGCTATAGCGGGCTTACTACCAACCAGAGCATTCCCAAGGAGAGTTGGCGTTAGGTATTAGTCTGGCAATAAAACCGAAGCCAACACTTTTTTACATAAGGTAATAATAGGATGTAGTATAGTAATAAATGTTTCAAGCGGTTTAGCTAATAACAATGTGTTGTTTATGTGCTTTCAAATGTATTTAAATTATGGACTCCTCGAATGTCACCTTACAGTGGGAAGTTACTGACAGCTGTAACACAGGTTCGACCTAATGACAGTCAACGTTTCTATTTGTACTTATTGTTATCAAAAGTTACTTATTGTTATCAAAAGTTACTTATTGTATTATTTTATTTAAAGTACGTACTTATGGTGTTATAGTGTACTATTACTGTAGTTATAGATAATATTATTATCTATAACTTATTCTTATGCATAGGTGACAAAGATTTGAAAATCCTGTATTAAATCATGATATTTATAATTCAGAAATACATTTTAAAACTATAAAATACATTTACCTATATATTATACAAAGATTATTTATATTGTGCACTCAATTTGTTAAAATTAACCAATTACCTAAAGAGTCAGTTCGATCGAAAATAAATTGTGTTCCCTAAAACCAACATAACAAACAGGCGTAATAAACATGACACGCCAGACTCGGTACATAGCATACAGTAATTCAGAAATTGGACTATACACTAAAATACAGCAAAATCTACATTCTGTAATAAAATTTTACTAACATTGTATATTTTAAAGCGTTATACTTTTTTGCTAGTGTTTGTGAAGTTATTTGCGTTATTATGGATTTATTGTACTTTTTTATACCTACAACTTGTGGTTCAAACTTTTTGAAATTGTAGTCATTTGTCATATTTTAAATACCAAGTGTTCAAACTTGGTAAAATTTCGCATATATGTTTTTTATCCTATTATCTGTGCTTCTGGTTTGCCAATTTTTTGTTTTATTAATTATTGAATCACTAAATTTTAAAATGATATTCCCCATACTAAATGATTATTAATAGTTTTTAAAATACTTATAATAACATAAAACTGGAAAAGCAGAAGCATATTAGGCTCAAAGTCATGCATTTAAAATTTCAGCGAGTTTGAACACTAGGTTACTAAATGACGAATATTGTTAATATGACGAAGCTACGATTGTATGAAAAGTGATACAAATACATTTTTCTATGCTTATTACAGAAGTATGACCATTTATTAAGTATTACTATGTGTTCTTTTAATGTCACTATATAATATTTTTTGTAGCAATGATGGCTATGGATTGCCGTGCCGCAGCGGCCCAACTCCCACCTTTTAAAAACTATTATGAAACACCAACGTCATAATTTCAAGTTTAAAATATTTAAAATATATACCAAGATTCGTACCGTAGCCGTCACGAAACAATAATGTTTATATAGCGCTATCTCTATCGCACAAATGACTTGATTCAATGCATGCAGCCCGCTCTCACGTTAAAGTTCTAATGCAAGGTTACTATAGTGATAAATGGTAGTGCGATATAAATTTAAGGTAAGGTAATAATAAGACTGACATAAGAGATGGGAGTTGTCCCCCAGGTCTACGGTTCGATCCTCGCCGCCGTGCTGGTATGAGGTTCACCGCATGGTGGAAATGCATTTTGCGAATGCTCGCCTGGCTATTTACCAACCTCAAGTAGAAAATCGGTCGCAAAGCACCTTACAACCGCAAATAAAGCAAAAATACTAAAACTGATCTAACACGTCATTAATTTACCAAGATAGTGAATCACTTAATTAAAACAAAAACAAATATCCTAGTTACACTATATTTACATTAATTTAAAATAATGAACTGTTTATTGACTGGGCGCGTGACTAATTATGGCAATATATGCTTATTATAAAACACATACACTGATTATTTCACTGCCTGAAAGGAAAAAAATCATATTTGTTTGTTTCCTAATATTTCTGTATTGGAACTTTTATGTCTTTCATCACTTAATTTAAACATTGTGCATGATTGCACATCATGTTTTTGTTCAGTAAATTATGTAATACGAAATGGATAATTACGAAATTCTTATACATAAAATTTTAAATATCTTTTTTTTTGGCGTACATTAAAAAAATCTACGTAAAATGTTTCTTAGTTCTAACAGAAGTGAACTCTAAGAGATTGTTACCATTTTTGCAATAAGCCTGTATAAAAAATAACTCACAGCCATGGGAGTAGCAGGGTTCCACTATTAATATTTTAACCGACGTGTTGTGATTTTGTGCACCCTACGGGGTGCCGGGCTAGAATGTCACCACCAAATTGCTACCTCGTAAGAGGCGAAAGGTAAAATACCGGAGGGTGGGCAGCAGCGCCTTCTGAGGAACTGATAACTTAAACTGCGATCCCAAGATGTCCAAGCCAACGCCAAGCGTGGGGATTTTGGCAGACCCCTTAATGAGGGAAGCTGTGTTCAGCAGTGGACAATCCGGCTGATACAGTACAGTTGTAATTTTGGTACAGTCCAATATGCTGGGACGGCCCAGTTTAGCAAAATATTCAGAGACGAGAAAAAACCGTAAAGAACTCTCTGATAGACAGATGACGATAGGCTGCAAAACCTAATATCTTCACTACACTTTTTTCGATGTTGACTATAAAACATTTGTCATCAATTAATCCCCAAGTTTTTTTTAATGTTATTGTGACGCAACAAGCTCGAGGCCCCCCTGATGTTAAGCGGACTAACCTCTGCCTATAACAGATGCATTTCGTCACAAGAATTGCACTGCGCCTGTCACCTTGAGACATAGTTCTTAAGTCTCATGTGCCTGTCATTTCACTGGCTCTCAAGGACTGCTGCCGGAACACACCGTTAGGTACTTGACGACAGATTTTCTACTTGAGGGTGGTAGCTAGCCAAGCGGGCAATCGCAAAATTCCCTTCAAAATGTTCCATGTGTGTTTCGAACACATAGTTTTATAATTATAACTACTAAAATGTAGTCATGTATAATAGCGATGGTACTCGTATACGTTTTGAGGTGTTTTTCCTGGGACATTTCTCGTCCTACCATTCGTAGTCATACAAAACAGACTTACTGCTTTTGAGTTGATCCAGAATGCTTCCATGTGGTAAGTCCATAAATGGTTCATCCATCTTAAAGTTGAGATTACTAAACGTCTGGTGTAATCTAGCTATATCATACTCGGTGCCTGACCTCGGTGTAGCATAATCCCTGAAATATACAATTTTAATATTGTTACGGCGCATGGACTCGAACAATCTAGAATAATCCAAGGTCGATAAACAAGTAAAAGAAAACAAAGAATGTACCTACAACGAATAGTCCATGGTTCGAATCCCGCCGCGGGTTTGAGCTTCACCGCATGGTGGAAGGACATTTTGCGAATGCCCGCCTGGCTAGCGACCATCCTCAAGTAGAAAATCTGTCGCCGAACACCTAACGGTGTGTTCCGGCAGCAGTCCTTGAGAGCCAGTGAAATTACAGGTACATGAGACTTAACAACTATGTCTCAAGGTGACGGGCGCAGTGCAATTCGTGACTTGTGACGAAATGCATCTGTTATAGGCAGAGGTTAGTCCGCTTAACATCAGGTGGGACTCGTGCTTGCTCCGTCACAATAAGATTTAAAAAAACTATTCATTAGCATAAATTTATTTGTCTTAGATTAGGTAATGACGCATGACTGAGGACTAGAATGACGCATACGTACCTACTCTACTCCTAAAATAACAATATGTAGTAAATTTATCAGACTGGTATGTTTTTCGAATTCATATAAGCATGAGTCATATATACTTATATCTTTAACAATAATAATGGTTATATTCGTTTGTTTTATGATTTCTTGTTATACATTTTGTATAATAATTAGTTTGTATAATTTTTGTCCATTTATCTTGACATGGCTCCTAATATTTATAGTACATAATGGTTGGTGATCCTTTGTAAAATATTATTTTATTGTTTTTTAATTGGTTCCTGATCTTTTTTTATGTTATTGTAACGGATCAAGCACGAGAACCAGCGGACTAACCTCTGCGGCTATAACAGATGCATTTCGTCAATGCCCTTCCACCATGCTGTGAAGCTCAAGCCCGCGGCGGGATTCGAACCATGGCCCTGCGGCACGGCAGTCCATAGCCAATGCCACTGAGCCATCACTGCTTCAACCTGCGCCCATCTTATAGATTATTTTAATAATGCATTATAAATAATATCATTAAAGTTTGACTGAGCTAAACTTAGAAACCCTGAACGATCCTTTTTTTTACGATGGAAATGAGGGCAGGAATATTAACATAACACAAGAAATATTGCAGAAGCCTGGCACAAACGATTCAATTGCAAAAGAAGCAATTTTTTATGGACATTATGATAAAGAATCTGAGCATTTTGAAAGTAATCTTGGAACAATACAATCAGTTACCCCAAGAAATAATAATAACGGAGGCTTCATTGTAAAATAACTTGATCCGCCTGTTCCAGTCCCCATACTCGAGCGCCTACTGTCCTCGCACTGAGGTTTAGTTTTATACTTTTCAACACACTCGCTCGTAACGGGCCTTTAAATGCACCGATTTTAGTGTCATAATATAGTCTATTACACACTCGTGCTTTTTTTTTTACCGCCCTAGTGTTTTAAATAGAAGAAAAAAAAACTTTTCCACTCTTCTCCAAGGAGATTGTGGTTTGTTTCGTTCGTTTATCATATAAAATCAAACCGAAGAGTTTTTTACCTACTGAAGTAGAACTTTAGAAGATTTAATTATAAACCTTCTAAATCAGATTATTATTGCTATTAAAAAGAACAAGTTTTCGTATTCGTTCCTCAAAAGTGTGTTGAAAAACGTCGTAATGTACTATTATGTGATTCCACTTAACTGTGTTTTAAATGTTTCTAAAATAATACAGGTACCATATATCAGTCTTTTTTTTATTGCTGATAGGCTAGCCTTTGATCACTATCTCAACTGATGGTAAGTGGTCGAAGATGTTGTTCAGGATAGTCTAGAATTACTGGCTCTCAATGACAAAGTGATTTACTGTATCAGCCGGATTGTCCACTGCTAAACACAGCCTCCCCCAGTATGGGAGGATTTGCTTATGGAAAATCTTGACACGCTTGCCAGGCGTCTTGGGGATCGCAGTGTGAGATATAAGTTCCTCAGAAAGCGCTGCTGCCCACCTTCTAGTGTGTTACCCTTAGTCGGCTCTTACGACACCTACGGGTGGGAAGGTGCAATTATATCCTGGAACCCCACGGGGTATCAGTGATTATTAAAGAGATATTATCAATCTCAAGTCACGAATTGCACTGCGCCCGTCACCTTGAGACATAGTTATTAAGTCTCATGTGCCTGTAATTTCACTGGCTCTCAAGGACTGCTGCCGGAACACACCGTTAGGTGCTTGGCGACAGATTTTCGCTAGCCAGGCGGGCATTCGCAAAATGCCCTTCCAACATGCGGCCAATGCTACTGAGCCATCACTGCTTCAAAGTGTGTTGTTAGAGAAGGCATATTTTACTAACTCGTACATAAGGAGGGAAAGGGTACACTAATTATGATGGTTTTAAACTTACATATGATAGTGAGTGTGATTGAAGACGAACAGTAACCTTTCGCCAGTCATATCGTAGTCCATACTACATGGATCATAGACAGGCCGTCTGACCTCCGGAACAAGCAAATCTCTCTCATCTCTGGAATCGGTATCATTGACATCGTTTGATCTGAGAAGAAAAAGTCACTTTGTTCAATAACTTACAATGAAGAATGTGCTAATTCCTAAAATTGTCAAGAGTATTAAAGTGGTTGTAAGTTATACTTGTTATAGGCAGATACAGAGTATAAACAATAAACGGGTAAGTACCTATGTAGGTTTAGAAAATCTATCGCCAAGCACCTAACAGTATGTTCCGGTGGCAGTCCTTTAGAGCCAGTAAAATTACAGGCGTATGACACTTTACGACTGTATGTCTCGGGTGACGGCGAAACGCAAAAACTTTTCTCTTGAATTATTCTATCTACTTAAAAAAAACTGCATTAAAATCGGTTGCGTAGTTTTATATATGCATAATATAGTAGAGAAACAATGATAACTTTAGAGGTTTGTAATCTGATGTCGTAAATAAACACATTTTATTGCGCTTCCAGTGTAAACGCTGCCTTCGTCTCTGTCAGAGTTGCAGCTATGGGTGCTTACTATTTGAGTGAGATTCGCTAAAAACGCTAAAAACGATCACACTCCCAAAAAGTTGTTCCACATGGGTCTTGGCGTTATTTTCGCCTTAAACGCTACATCTAATGTCAAAAGCGACAGAAGTGGCAAATTTTAGTGGCATTCTTAGCGTTCTTATCCAAAAATGGAACGGGGATGACAGTTACAAACGATCACGTGATCACAACCATAGACGCAGATGTGATCAAAATTATCGAAAACAACGTTCTTAGCGACTAATGGAATATACCCTATGTCGTGTCTGGCCAGGCCCATCTCTTTTACAAGATTTTTTGTTATTTCAGCAATGGTCTTAACGATATATATATTTTTTTTTTTTTTTTTTAATGCCTGATAGGTTAGCCTTTGACCACTATCTCACCTGATGGTAAGTGATGATGTGGTCGAAGATGTTGTTCAGACTAACCTAGAAGTAGTATTACTTTGCTCGATGTTAATATTCAAAACTATTCAAAGGGACCACGGCGTGGTATATAGTGACGCAGCGGTGGGCGCTCTTAGCTCGAAGTTGTGTATATTATATGTTTTTATGTGTGTTTTCTGCATTAAAACACAAAAAAATGTAACAGATAAAGAACATTTTTTTTTTATTAAAACAAAATAAAATCATTTCAAAATGTTTGTTAGGACTAGCAGAAGTCAACCCTAAGAGGTTGTTAGCATTTTACCAATAACCCTGTATATATACATTACTAGCTGACCCGGCAAACGTTGCTTTGCCATATAAATAATTTTGGCTATTAAAAAATAAGGGTTGATCGTAGAAGGGTGAAAATTGAGGATTGTATGTATTTTTGTATGTTGTATCATAAAAAAAAAGAAATTAAAAATGTTGTCTAAAAAATAAATAAAAAATTTAGGGGTGGACTACCCCTAACATTTAGGGGGATGAAAAATAGATGTTGGCCGATTCTCATAGATACCGGATAAGCACAAAAATTTCATCAAAATCGGTCAAGCCGTTTCGGAGGAGTATGGCAACGAAAACTGTGACACGAGAATTTTATATATATGATTTTAATATCAGCATTGCACCCGTGCGAAGCTGGGGCGAGTCGCTAGTCAATTATAAATTTGCCATGCATACATCTTTTTAACCTACTTAAAAAAGGAGAAGGTTCTCAATTCAACGGTATGTTTGATTTTATGTTTGTTACGCTTTATAATAATTAATCTTATTGTATGTTCATTGAAATAGCTTTTTCAATATCTACGGATATTGAGAAATACCAGTTACAACATAATTTCATTATTGCATCATAATGAAAATTTTAAAACAATAATTTATGAGGAAACTTGTGTAATTCCTCTGAAACACGAAATTAGTCACTTGCCAATATTTTTTATGGATACCTAGCATTGTATAAATACATACTTATAGCTTTATGCTATCCACTATTTTTAACTGAGTTCAAAAAAGGAGGAGGTTCTTAATTCTGACGACATTTTTTTGTGTGTTACTCAGTTACTTCGTAACAAAGTAATTTATTATTCAAAGTTGTTATTTTTTATTATTATATAGTTATTTTTTTAAACCGGCGGTGTTTTTTTTTATATTATTGTGTCGGAACAAGCTCGAGGCCCACTTGATGTTAAGTGGATTAACCTTTGCCTATAACAGATGCATTTCATCACAAGTCTCGAATTGCACTGCGCCCGTCACATTGAGACATAGTTGTTAAGTCACATTGTGCCTGTAATTTCACTGGCTCTCAAGGACTACTACCGGAATACACCGTTAGGTGCTTGGCGACAGACTTTCTACTTGAGGGTGGTAGCTAGCCAGGCGGGCAATCGCAAAATGCCCTTCCACCATGCGGTGAAGCTCAAGCCGCCGCCGGTGGGGATCGAACCAGGGTACTGCGGCGCGGCAGTCCATAGCTATTACCGCCCGGCCATCATTGCTTCAAAATAGCGCATGTTCCGCGGATTACATTAGTAGGTAGATACCTTCCTACAAAATAACGACAGGAAAAATTATAGTCATGTACGGGAGTAGTAATTAGTATTAATTTTTAATTAGTAGTAATTTTGTGACTTTGTAACTTAATAAAATTTATTTTTAACTACAACTATCAAGCTATTATAGGTATATTTTTCCCCTTGCCTGATAGCTATAATATACAGGGTGTCCCAGAACTCAACGTCAAGCGGGCACGGGGCAAGAGGGAGGGTCATACCAGTACCAGGAAAAATAAAATAAAAATTCTATAACAGTTGGTTAAGTTATAATTGGCAAATTTATGAAAAAGAGGAAAATCGACACCTTTATTCATATCTTTAGTTATTCTGACCTCAAAGTTAACTTTTTTACAGTGTTTTTTTTCTAACGTGGTCTTTAATAAACATGCTATCAATTGCAATCACAATTTAAACAAAAAGAGTTGCTATGTTTGTTTAAATTATCGCATTTTCTTTGAGTTGTGGTTGAAAAAATAATATCAACTATTTACTAGTATACTACTTTGATAATTCCGTAAAAAAAAATGGTACTACCCTAGGCAAGTTACTTCAAAAGATGGCCCATTTAGTGAAGATTTCAAAATTATACAATACTTTTAACTTTTCTACCTATAACATTTATTGCCAATTTTTATCGCAAAACATACTCATTTAAAATATTAACAAATATATATTTGTTTTGGAAACAAATACAAATCTTTAAGAACAACTTAGTATCTGTGTCAGTAAATATTTGGACTAATAATATTATTGCAGTTCAGAATAATACATATAAAAAAACACTTATAAATAAACAGATTTACCTCGAGGTAAGGCAATTGCCGTCGTTGGATGCCATTGTGCTGCTATTGCCGGCCTCGGAAGCCATTGTACAGGTTCTTAGTGCTGCGATTCGCGATTGTACGAGGTACCTATGTGCATTCAAATTAGCAAAACATTAAAACAATTAGCACATCATATCTCTGTGCGAATTAAAGCATGTTTGCACTTTGGTGTTTAGTGTAGGTACTGCTTAGTACTAAACTCATTTGGACAAAATATGATAAGTGTTTAGTGATAACTGATTAGCAAAGTAGTGGTCGGGAGCGCGTTCTACTTTTTATGAGCCGCGTCCTTCGTCTCGTATTCCATCTTTACCTTGACCCGCAGGCCCCGCAGCGCAGTCCAAACACAAGTTTGGACTGGTTTTATTGGCGGCTGGCGCCGCACAGGGCCCCAGCCGCACCGTTTGGATACGCTTATTGTTCGCCTTTATATTTTTTATTAATATTTGCTAGTTTTACGTACTACAACTGATTAACTAAAAGCAACAGCCTAACAAAAATACGTTACTCGCACTACACATTTGCAGCAGAACTAAACACTGATAACTAAACAGCTGTACTATTCAAAGCGCAATCCAGGCTTTAATAAACATTATTTCACATAATACTAACAAAACACTTCACTTCACCATTTACCTAAAGAATATAAAATTTGGATCCAATTAACTAATTTTAATGCATAGATGTGGCAAGATAATAATTAAGTTTTAATTTTAAATTAGATATTATAGCAGAAGATGACACGACCGTGCCGTGCCATGTTCACGCACCTATGTGTGATGCTATTGGTTTGCAAAATTAAAAAAAAACTAAAGTTCACTGCCACTTTAAATGTCGTCATGCTTACAGTCAACTGACGACCGCTGTGGAGAATGATAAACATGCAGCAATGGTAGCGGGTGGATAGCAACAATTTGTCTTTGGTTGGTCAGGGGATAATACTATAATATCATGAATAGATTCAGGCGTTACGTTGCGGAAAAACATTATTTAAAAATAACAAATATTTAAAACATATGCTAAGAAAACATTACATTAACATTTAGAAATAATCTCTTCAAACGCACGAGAATATTATTTTACTTATCTTATTTTCTCAATCGTGCGCTCAAGAAGAGTATCTGCGAAGAGTCAGCTCTGAGGATGCTTTGTGTAGAAGCGTACGCCTCGAAAATTCCTCCCGTTTGGCTACGTGGTGTTTATGACGTCACGTCGGCTTAACAGGGAAATTAGGTGGAATTGTCGCTAGATATATTTTTAAGCGTTTTTCTAACATATTTATATAATGTTTTCTGAAACTGTTTAAAAATATTTGTTGTTATTAAATTTATAATACGTTGGTATAGCTACTGCCACACAACATAATTTTGACCTTTGAGCCGTATTTAATAAGTAGGTAAGTATGCGCTTGGTATAGTAACTATTAAGAAATAAGTACCTACGTACTATTTACTAGGTATATAATTTTATTATTAAAGATTGGTATCGATCGACTGGCAATCAGCGCTAGCGCCTGCTCCAATCCATACATATTGTTATTGCCATGCATTGACCTATATATACTAGACGCGACATGTCAAACGAAATTCGTCGACCAGTGCAGATATGCCGGCCGGCATACTCTCCCACATATGCAGTTGGGCACTCGTACAGATTACACGCGCTTTATGTTCGAAAATTTTGTATTTTTAATAAACAATATTCGAACGTAAAGCGCGTGTAATCTCTACGAGTGTCCAGCTGCGTGTGGGGGAAAGTATGCCGGCCGGCATATCTGCACTGGTCGACTAATTTCGTTTGAGATGTCGCGTCTAGTATATATAGGTCAATGTTGCCATGCGCATGCGCCGAAATCGAAGGACCTTCGTCAGTACCCACGAATATTACATCATCCGATTCCCGTCGCCACCGCGCCGCGCCGGCGGCGCCGCCAATTTCTTGGAATCTGATTCCACATCAGAAAAATTGAGAACCAGCACGTATAATGTTTTTATATCGTTTTATTTATTTTTGTTTTTATTTCGTTTTATTGATTTCATACCCTGCGATCGCGATAACATTTTCCAAGATTCGTCAAACTTCTATGATATGAATCTTATTATTTATACCTATCCGATTATTTTATATTAAATAATAAGTACATACATTTTAGGGATAAAATGTACGGTTCTTATTTTGGGTGTCTACTGTTTTATGCAGATTGTTACTTATATTGTGTTGTTTGACTCGTGTTTGAGAGATAACTAATAATGTTTAATTATGATTCATCTTAATTCGCAATATTACGTAATTTAGTTCTCTCGTTAGTTTGCGTTTTTGTAAGGCGTACCTGTTTAGCTTAGATTATTGATGGGTCTCCGCTCGCGCTCCGACTAGATACCGCGCTACCTGAAAACAATAGATCCGTAAATGCGGCAACTCAAGGCAATTAAATAAGATTTTAATTAGTTGAAGGCCTCATTTTAACAGTTATTTTATTATTTACATCTCTTAACTAATATTTAAATAATATGATTAAAAATAATTATAATTATATGTAGGTAGTAGGCGTACATTGTTTGAAAGATAAAGGTTAATGAAAGGCGAAACTGGCTCGGGTACGCCGACTTCGGCGTAGTATTAGTTGCCGCATTTTACAAAGACACCGGCGGTATCTAGTCGGAGCGCGCGCGGAGACCCATCAATAATCTAAGCTGTTTAGATATTCACACAAATAAGCCAGTCGATTTAAAATATCGTGTGTTGTGGAATTTTAGAATTTAGATTCTAAAATAAAACGTAATTCGTTGAAGTCCTCTCTTTCCTAGTCTCGAATGTACGTAGATATAAAGATTATATACTAGAATGTTCATAAAAGCAAATTGTATTCTATTTCCAAGTTCCTACTCAGTCTCTTCATACCTACGAGGTTAGTTTCTCGATCTTTTCATATGACAGCTTATTATTATTATTATTTTTGCATTTTCGCTTGGAATTTGTGACAAGAGCACAAAGCTCTTGTCACAAATTCCAGTCTGCTCTGTACAGTTTATTTTAAGGTTATCTATTTATGCAATTATTTTATAATTTCTATTTCAGTTATGCTTTAATGTTAACCGTAATATTTTATGAAATTGTGATATTGACATTGGAGTGTATCAGTACAATGTGTCAATTCTGATCTGAGTTTTACAGCAACAAACAACATTATACTAATGTATTTACTGTTCTAAGTAGTGTTTTGTAGCTATATTATATTTCTTAATCCTTCCAGTTTTTTGTCCAATTTAGTATCCAATAATCGGCTAATGTTTACAAGGCTAAGTTTTACATACTCTCGATTAACAACAAAGTAATTTTCCACGAGGAAGTTGAATGCGTATTGCTTATTTATACATTATGTGCCAGGGTTGCTAATCGTAGCGCTTTCTTATGTGCAGGTGTATCTAGGTACCTACCCACAGGCAAGTGAATAAGCGATCATGTTTACTTAAATTGTTTTTGATCACTACTCACAAAGTACTTATTCATTTCACATTACAAATGTGTTTTTGTCAAAGATTGCTACTTTCTTTTATTTTGAATTTAAATGAAAAAGTAACACGATATGCATCTTATTTGCGAATGCACGGCTCGGTCACCGGGCCGCTTTTGTTTCTTATATTAAATAAATAATTGACGTACATATTATATCATTAATTAATAACACAACAAGAATCGCGATTCGTCGAACCCTGGATTTAGTTTCACCATGTCTATATATGGTCACATCGCATAGCTATATTGTATTTACCTTTATTACTGTAGGTAGGTACTCGCCAAGACTTCTCGGTGGTCTCAGGCTAGCACTTAGCTCAGTACAAGTAAGATACATGTATTCAATCTGTACTTATATTGTGCTATAATCCCAGAATTAATATTTATGGTTAGTGTAAACGAGAATGGTTTCATGGAATACACGGTCGAAAATTATAAATAAGCTCAAATTGTCCATAAATTATATATCTATTAATTATAAATCTAAATAACAACACATTTTCCTATCAGCTTCTGATTTCTTTATTCGATTTGAATCATTTTTATCACCTTCCAAATGGGTATCGTTTAAGATTTTCTCTAATTCTTTTGTTTTGATTAAGTACCTACTTGCCTAAGAGATAGTTAGATACAATAGTTAATGCGTGATTTGACTTTGAAAATGGTGTATAGTACCACCAACTTAACTGTGCAGTTCTCGAGGGCGCTATTGGTCAAGGAAATCAACTACAAACTGTCACAATTTGAGGGAATTTTGTGGTTCTTTTTTCTGCCGCCTGAACAGATAAGTTGGTGGGTCTGTACCTAAGTACCTATCTGCATAGTATTATTTCCAGTTACGTCATTCTAAGTAACACATTAATACCCGGGTATCTATTTACGTTTAATATGTGAGCCATGCGCACTTCGCTTATATGATGCAAATTTCGTAACAATTACAAAAAAGCAATGTTTGTTGTGTCAATACAGTCTGTTTTATACTACAGTAAATTTTTCAATCCTCAGTCATTCACCGGACTTATATCCGAAAGCTTCTGTGTATTTTTATAGTATATTTTTATAGTAGATAGGACTTGTTGTGTTGTTGTGAATCGAGTACAATTGCCTCACTTTATTGAAGCCCAACTAAATTTGTGTGTAAGAATTAAGCATCAAACTGCACCAGTCCTTCGACCAATTTTGGGCGTAAAAATAAATAATCATCGACAATTGTTTTCCCTATAAAACTGGTATTGAAATTCTAGTCAATTAATAGGCACGAGATTGAAAAAATATACAAAATTACTGGTTATGTTTTGTGGTATTGTGCTTTTATACTCTAAGTAGTTACTTTGACTGGAAAACTAAATAGGAAGAAATCTCAACCCGACCAACTTCCACGACCTAAAACGTGCCAGAACTTGTACCTACCTAATAAAAATTACTTAGGTACCTAGATAGTCTACCATCTGTATCATATTTACAATATAATCCCAGCGCAAGATGGTGCTCTTGAATTCAAATCCTGATGCCACTGCATTCTACGAATTACCAGGTCTCAGGTTAGTATATATTTTGTAATTATTGAGGACATAATTAAATAAACGCTTCATAAATCCGCTCATTACAGTATAACGCAAACTGCACGCCTGTTCTACAGTTTACATTAATGGTCTATCCTTAGAAGTATGTTATAGTAGACATTGGCTGCTAAGCCAATCCTGATTTTCTCTTTGTTTAATAACCAATTTGGATCATTGACCAAAACCACTGTTTAGATTGGACGCGACGTGAGAAAGACAAATTCTGGATGGATTAAATTGCGAACTGATCTCTGGGACTGTAGGTGACCCACGAAGCACATTATAGCACCTGTCGTGATTTGTGGCTCTGAATATTCGGCTACAAAGACAGTGGATAAGAGTGCATAAGGCGGGCAATATTTAAAATGTATAAGTAGTATAATATTACAAGTGGCAATATTAGGAAACTAAAATAACTATAAACAGAGTTGAAAATTGTGACAAAGTTACAAATCTGGAGAGTATTCGTATTGGCGTGGTATGGACATGTCAAGAGGAGCGCTTAAGGTTGAACTGGCCGGTCGCTTCTCCATTAAAACGCCGTAGGGACTTATTTGAGATTATAGGTCCAGAGTTAAGCATGATATCGATTGAACTCGTCATTATCTAGGTTTGTATCGTAACGAAATTTTATAAAGATAGAGTTATGTTGAAAGTTATGAGCCTTTAAAACTTTATATGAAAATGTTGCGAGGCTCATAACTCTCAACTTAATTATCATTTTAAAATTTTGTTGCGATACAAACCTAGATAATGATGAAATCAATCGGTATTATGCTTAATTCTGGACCTAAAATCTCAAATAAGTGAGTGATCACCTTACGGCGTTTGTATGGAGAAGCGACCGGCCACACATTACAAATTTAACATGTTACAAATATGCAATATAAGCAGTTTATCGTGTCGTGTTCTTTATTCCGAATTTCCCCATCGCTTTCAAGTGCTTTTTCAAGCCTACGTTCTACTTGGCGTAAGTTCTTAAAATAACACACGATTAATGTGACTATCGATAAGTTAAAAATAATCTTATGAAAACATAAATATATGTTTGTATTGCCCTTATCTAATAATCAGTAACAACTCCAAAAGTCTTAAAATACGTCTCTTATCTTAAGAATCTAAATATCTTAACTTGAAAATTAACTGGTTGTCAGAAGGCAGAATAGAATAAAGTAATAGAAAAACCCTATCGTTTTACAGTTACTTTTCAATTTACCTCTATACCTATTATTATTATAGCTTCCATTCAACTTCACTTTATATTACATATGAAGTGAAGTTGAATGGAAGCTATTAACACCGCCGCATTTTTATGTAAGGTATTTTAGAAGCCATATAAAAATCTTTTAAAAGAATGAGTGCATTAAAGTTACCATATTGATAGAATTTATAGTCCTGCTGCATCAAATGCTTTATAAATAACGTTTATTATAGTAATTATCAGTAAATGCTGTTCGGATCTAAAATATACGTAACTTATAATAACTGACTTCTCCTTAAATCACCGCAAAAGCTGTAGCATATTAAGTAGCTTAGTTACTTATCGACTCATTACTCATGATTCGGTTTATGTACATTGAAATGTGACAAAAAACGCTCAATCAAAATAATATGTACCTTTAATGTGTTTCAACTTTCAACAGGAATGACCAGGAAGTAAGCAGCAACGCTGAGAAAATCGAGAAAGTTCTATCTTCAACATGTGAAGACGTTAGCCGGTACTACGACATGTCAGGACACAAAATCCTCATTATCTTCAATCATTATCGTTTTAAGAAAACTAGCCATTTTAAGTAAGTTTACAAGCAAATTATGAATTTGCGGTTTTGAAATGTTTTTTTAAGGAAAACATATAAATATTTCATCAAAATATCTAGGTACTTTCGTCGACATTTTTCATTTAATAGAAATATAATATAATTACAAATTTAGAAGAGAAAAAATGTGGATGCAGGATTCGAACCCGCGTCCATCCACCCCTTTAGCCGGGGTACAATGATTTATAACTCTAATTTTTGCGCTCGTTCTTCGATCAACGTATCGGGATGGAGCATTCCCCGGTTAAAGGGGTGGATGGACGCGGGTTCGAAACCCGCACATTACTATAATTTTTTTTCTCGTAAATTTGTTATTTTTAATGTATAATTCGCTTTTAATGTTTAAATCGCCAAGCAGGCGTTATTGCAAACATAACAATATTTAAAATAAATATAATTTTTCAATAAAACTCTTATGTATATCTGTACTTCTGTATCAAAGCATTTTGTATATATATATATATGTATATACATATATACTATTTCCAGTGAAGATATTTTTTTGTTCCGTGGAAAAAATACAAATCACGGGTAGTTAATGTGGTCCAACATCCATCCAGATTCAGTTTTTGTCACATGTAACAATTCGTCCAAAATTCCTTCATTTCTGTATCGGTTTAACAATGTAAGGCCATTGAGATAATACGTTACATGGGTAATGTAGGCATCAACGCGCGCTTCTTACTTCATATCCCTCAAATCATGAGCACCCATTTTCAAGATTGTTATATTTTTTTTATATATTTTTTTTGCAATAACGCATGCTCTGCGGATAACATTACACAGCTCCATCCCCATGTAATAATAATAATAAGTTTGTATTTTTCCTTAAGAGAATTTTTGACAAATTTTATTTATTTTGTTAGTTTATTTCTTCTTATATCTACTTGTTAATATTTGTTTATATATATTCTTTCTTTATCCTCTATCAAGGCCGCTCATGTCGGTAAAAGCTTCATCTTTTGTCCTAGTTTTTTTTCTTATTATGGTGTTTTTAACTTTGTCCTTCAGTTTGAGGCCTAAGTAGCTTCGTTCTATGCCTCTTTGACATACTTTGATTTTTTCTAGGGTTTGTTTTGTTAAAGGCCATGTTTGGCATACGTAAGTTAGGCATGGACATAAATACATTTCCATGGCTTTAGTTTTCAAGGTAGTGGGTATTTTGCTTTTGAATATTTATTTCATTGACCAGTATTTGTTCCAAGTGCTTTTAATATGTCACTCTATCTCGTTTTCTGTGCAAGCTTTGAATGTAATGTAATCCATCCCCATACAATGGTTAAATAACGAGAGGAAAAATTAGAGTTATGAGTCAATGTCATGTTAGCTCAGTCGGTCAGAGCATACCCCGGCTATAGGGGTGGATGACGCCGGTTCTAATCCCGCACATGACACACATGTTTCCTCGTAAATTTCTAATCTTGTTATTTTACCAATTTGCTGCAAATGACTCAATATTGCGGGCATTCTAACGTTAGACTATGCTACTAGTTCTTTAGTACTTTGACACGTATTGGTTCCAACATAACCTCAAATTAATTTTTATTTACTTTAATGGCTTGTCTTCTTCGGTTTTTATTCTTCACGTTGAAGTTTCCACTACAGGGACGTTAGCCGTGTCCCCCAAACAGCATTGACATTACGAGCAGTTTTCTGCAATGTTATTCCCACGTAGAAACACGGATTCGAATATGACTCAGATTTTACGCTGTATCCATCTTCTCGTTAAAAGCTGATTGTAAAGACTATTTATAGTGTAGATCATCGAATGTTTAATTCACATTATTTTTAATTTAGAATGTTAATGCTTTCGTGTGAAAAAGTTTTACTCTGAAATCGAAAATTATTTTTATTTAAAGTGGCACTTTAGATTTACCGTCCTTAGCATTTCTGAACAAGCTGACCGATACTTTATTTATATTTAGTTAGTAGGTGATATTTATTTTTCTACCAAAGAGAATTCAACACCTACGCTATCTTTTCTTGTACCATTTCCCTGAAAGAAAAAGAGAGACAGCATACATTAACAGGATTCTTTTAATGTATGTTGACTTTTGCCCTTCGCTAACGAAACTTTGAATAGGACTGTAGGATGATAAATGATAACCTTTCTGTAAAATATGTCCATACGTATGTTATGTTTTTTGTAGGTTAGTACCAAGTACCAGATATGGCACGTACCGAGACGTAACAGCTTTGGAGAAGACTTTTCAACAGCGCGGCTTCTTCGTCGTCACACACGATGACTGGACTTACAAGGACATTATGTCGTATTTAACTAATGGTATGTTCTAGATTTTACGGGTTTTTATTTATTTCATATAAGTTTGTTGCCCGGGGCTACGCTCGCGTGCGCAATACGATCACGCATCAGATCATGGATACTATGGATAACTACATACAGACTGATAGAAAGACAGACCAAATGGTTTTTTTTTATTGCTATAATTCTTAGTGCCATTTTAAAAAATGCTATGTTATATCGGTCAGTAAGTATAAGAGAGTATTTTAAGTCTTTTAAGTCTTACAAAATCACAAAGTTCTTGGGTTCTACTCCTTTGTTATACAGATTACTCGTTGCTAAGGTTTTGGAGCTTGTAGCCTTCTTTTTGGGGTTGCAAGCGTACATAATATTCTACTACCATACATACTGACAGACTGATAGACAGACAGACCAAATGATTAAAAAAATGCTATGTTACATAAGTCAGTCTGTCTAGGAGGAGGGGATTTTAAGTCTCTTAAATCATATTTTATTTTATATTCCATATACAGAGTTCTTGGATTCTACTCATTTATTATATAGATTACTCTGGGCTTAGATTTTGGAGCTTATAGCCTCCTTCTTGTGGTTGCAAGCATGCATAATATCCTACCATTATCCAGTAGAGTTCGAACCCATGGTGGTATTAGAACCAGTGACTCCTTGGTCGCAACCCACAGTCACTAATACCAATTACAATCACACGGAGCTTGCTATTATTTGAAATTAGTTCTGGATATCCGTAGATCTGGTGTAAATCACCTATGAGGTGAATCAATGAAACGATAACCGATCAGGTTGCTGCTAAGTTATACATTCTAATCATATTTCAGTGATTTTTATTTTACGAACATACTATCTACTAGTACCATATATTATTTCAGAGTATCATATATATGTCACCGTTTTATTGTACTAACCGTTAGCTTATAATAAATCTAGTTAGATTATAAACTGTCGATAGATTGTGAACGGAAACTAAAATTTACAATTTTACGTTTAAATTTTCGTAAGATTATAAACTGACCATGTCCAGCCGTCAAATTGTAAATATGTGGATCAACAACAATTTACCATAGATCTACAAAAGTATTACAGTGGCCATAAGTAAAATACGTAGGTACAGGTTTTGAATGTATTATTTTTTGGCTTATGTTTAACTTACAGATATAGTAGAGTAACATATAACAGACAAAAATAGTAAATGATCACCAAAATTAAACCCGCATTTTAATGTAATCTTATAACCAAAGTTTCAACATCTCGCTGTCCTATTTAAGCAAAATTACTCAAAATAAATCATTGTTAACCCAAAAGTACTAAAGGTCACCAAAATTAAATTCTAGTGGCGCATCGCCGGCCGCTGCCGCGGCACACTCGTTTCGCTCGCTCGGCTCGCGCGTTGTTGTCACAAGTAACCTAACGCTCCTCCTCGCTTCGCTCGTCGTCGCACCTAGATATGACTTTGCCCTAGACTAAATGATATTTAACCCCTCGCTAAAATATAGTGATCATTTACTACATTTGGTGTCCGATTAAATTTTTTGGTAAAAGAACTAAGGGTATCAAAGCATTTTATGGTGGTTATTATTTTAAATCCCTTAGTTTTTTTAATGCACAAACTCGAAATGAATATGTTTTTTTTTGTCTGACTATTCTTTTTGTTCTTAACTCTATGAAATGAACTCATGGCAACTATAACGGCGACCAATCAGAGGACGGTTCACAATTTTGCGGGCGATTATAGATCGTTAGATTATAAACTGCCAGCTAGACATCGTCAGTTTATAATCTGACGAAAATGTAAGCGTTAGATTGTAAATTTTAATGTTCGTTCACAATCTATCGACAGTTTATAATCTCACTAGATAGTTTATAAACTAACGTGTCGTACAATAACCCGGTGGCATATACATATTTCATATTTTTGTGTCTAAAAAATAATTATTATTATTATTAATAACTCTAAGCATAATCTTATTTTTGCAATGACGCATGCTCTGCGGTGTACATTACGTAAACAAAGTTTGTAATATAATCCGGGTTCGAATCATAATAATCAGCATGTGCAAGATGCCTATGATTTTTGTTCTCTTTTTATTTGGTAATGTTCCGATGCCGGGCTAGAATTGAACCCTTTTCCCCATCCTCACTATCTTCCTGTAGGAGTGGTAAGAGGTGATGGAATAGATCCCTATAAGATCTATCACTTACGTAGAGAAACAAGTGGTCTAGGATTATTACTTTCCGAGGTCAAGCTACTTTAAGTTCGACACCTGTCATCCGAAATTAGATCTTTATACTACGAATAAATAATGTATCTTTATAAGACCTTTAACTTTTGTAAAGAAACTTTTGTTTTAGGATCAATAGTTTCCTAGACTAAGCTGTTTGAAATTTGACATTTGAAATTGAAATGAAATTTATTTATTTATCGTTTTAAGAAAAAAAACTTCATTTAACTTAAATATATCAGAGTGCAATTATAATTAATATGTTATTGAGCATGCATTTCTGTATATGAATAGAAGTGTTTAGGCATGAGTGTGTGACGGCATGAGAGTGAAAGGGTGAGTGTGTGAAGGAATGTGTGTGTGTTAAGGTGAATGTATGTGTTTTTATGTTGAATACAGTAAGCTGGGTTATTTAAGTGAGAACAGTTATTAATTTTTCAACTGTAGCGTAATCTTGTTTAAGTAACCATTCTTTTGATATAAGTTTACATTTGTGGCGACTCATTAGGTAATATTTTAGGATTTTGTTAAGACTGCTGTAGATATGTGTTGCATGAGAGGATGGTTGTCTTCTGGCAAAGTAGAATAAAATGTTGTAACACAAACGTTCTGAGTAGACCGTTTAGATTTGAATGTGGGATCACATTGTAATATTTTATGTTGATAAATGGCCAGATTGAGAATGAAGAGATGGCGCACAGGTAATACTTGGCTATTGTTATTTGAAAAACAGATCTCCTTAAGTTTAACATTGTTAGGATTGCAACAACGCCTGCTATGCGGATTACATTACAAAATCACAAATATACGATAGGATTTTTTTTTCCCCATCCCGCACGTGACTTAAATTTTTCCTATCGTATATTTGTGATTTTGTAATAAGATCTCCTTAAGATTTATTACTTTTAGTAGTCAAGATCCGAAATAAAACCTTTTATGTTTGTCAGCTGTCACCCGATATGATCTTCGTATATTACTTATGGGAATTAATCTAGTCTTTAAAGGTTTCGACAACTTAGCCCGTTTAAGAGGCATTTTACATTTTAATGCGGTATACGAAGATTTTAAGCGCTTAATTTACTATCATAGGAAATATCTACAAGTTGTTTAATAATTGATAAAAATAGAATAATCTGTTCTCTTTTCAGTTAATGTACCAGATTTACAAACATAACATTTATTATTTGGTAGTGACCAATCTCCCGCACCTTGTTTTACGAATTAAAGTACACATAGCCAACTTCAGAGTTCTATCTCTTGTATAAATATTCATCAAATTAACTAAAAAAAAAACTGTGCATCAGGCATATAATCCTGTTGACACATAGTGTACTAGAATATCGATAATTAATCGTCATTGTAGAAAAAAAAATAAAGATCTTACGCCAATTTCCACGAATTATATCAGCAGTTTACCACGACATATTGCGTTTAATAAAGTGTAATTCCAAACAGATTGTATATGAAAAGAAAGTACATTCTTTTATTAATCTGATCTTCAAAAAATTGTGATATTAACTCTGTTTTGTTAGACAAGAAAAAATATTTAACCTAACTCGAAATGCTTATAAATTGAAATGTACAAGCGCGAGGCGATCAGTACCGCGCGAGCGCCCATCGAGGTAGGACCTGTGTTCGTTTTGCCTTGCTCTGACGTTTCGTACGCGGAACGCTTAGACGCAAGTTTATAGTGCGACCACAGAGTTTTGATCATGTCTTTATTTTTTTTAAGTAACAAACTATACTTTTTATTTGTTGTCCATAATATAAGTATTGTTGTCTTGTTAAGTAACTACATCTTTAGTTTCTGTTCATCCATTGTGTTAAAAAAAGGAAACGTCACAATTATGCAGCCTTATACAGCGTTATTAGAAAAATGCTAACAACCTCAGAGAGTTGACTTCTTCTTTTTGGTCTGCTAGTTTTTATATTATTCTAGTTTAAATTAGTAACTCACTATAACTTTTGTTTTAGGAGGATACGATGGCAGGCGAATAATTGATTTCCAATATTTTTGGATTCAGTTTATGTCTATAAGTGTACACAGCGATAACTTCAGCTGGAAATTAAACTATCTTCCTCATTTGTACAAACCGGGATACCAGTTAGCGGTCGATAGTCGTATTTACAAATTTACCATAAAATCTGCGTAAGTCCGACTTTCATAATCCAAATGGTTTTCAAAAGGATGCATCCTTGCCCATACAAGAAAAAATCCATATTTTTCTGAGATAATGGAAGTATTTTGAATATTTTGATGAAATCTGAAACCACCAAAATATTACGTCATTTCATATAAATCTCGTAACTACGTCAACAGTTATAAACCTAGAAAACCGCAATTTTGCATATGTATAAGTCATTTTTCACTCGATACATTTTGCCACGCAAACACTTACCGATGCAAATTTGCGTATTAAATAATCTCGTAACTAATTTTAAACTTCTAAACCAAAAAATCTGAAATAATAGAGGTGTATAAATTACATGTAAATAATAATATCAAAGAAGGACCAAAGCCGTAGGTGGTATAGTTTTTCAGAAAAAAATATTGCTCTCCAATACAGTTTTCCCGCCAAAGTTCTTTAAACAATTGGGTTGTTTTAATCTTGTTACTTTAAAATATTTGGCGTAAAAATCTGTAACAATTCATGGCTAAAGAACAATAGTAAATTATCATATCATATAATATTTTTAATGAATAAAGTACCTACATTGATTAGTTTTAAGAATTGTAACATTATATTAAAAGAAGAATCGAAGTTTTAGGTGAGTTAGTTACAAAAAAATAAAAACAGCAATTAAATTACTATTTCCCACCATTTTTGTCGTGTGTTCAAACCCCATTTCCAGTATTTTTTTTTAATAAAAGGTGTATTATCATTTATTTTCCATAGATGAAATAGTGAGCATAAGAGTATATAGTGAGGATTGCATTAGTATCAAGAAGTATATACGTTGATTATAGATTGCATCAAAGATATTCGATTTAAAAACAAAAAAACCTCAAAATCTGTAAATATATATTTACATTTCGCTGTTTGGTCTACTCAAACTAAATGGATGAAAATGTTATTTTTTTAATGGTATAGGTGATATATTGTGGTATGGGAATATGAGGGTGACATGTTTAAGTAATGGAAAACCAAAAACGTCATGGGACGTTTGTGGTTGGTACTAAGTTGTTTTCCGCATGCACAGAAAAATAAACCTCAATCCTATGCATGGTCATTATGGCAGACAGTGTTAACGACTGGATATAGATACTGAAGAGTGTGAACGAGGAAAATAGCAATTTTTGGAAAATATAAAGAAAAGAGCTTTTAGTCCGCAGCTTTTAATTATTCCCGTTACGTCAAATATTTATATAAATTTAAGCTGTATATTTTTTTTATTATTTAAGTTTATTGTTACAATAAATGATTCAAACATATTTATTTTTTATTCATCAAAGATGAAATGTAAATATACGATTCACGATGTAGGTTGACTATTTAACCCATTGATATCTGCGATAATGATAACAATAGAATTTCATTCATAAATATGTACATGCCTACTTCTTTTCTATAACATTAGCAAGTAATCGACAAGAAATTGATTATTTACTCATGCCAATCACACAATTTTTAAATTCGCAACTTACATTTCTTTATTAATGAGTGCTAGTATCAAAATATTTTACTCACAGTCACGCTATTCCGTCGTCACTTCTTTCGCTTGTGTAAGCGATGCGCTGGCATTTACCTAAACTTCAGTAGCGTGATTTTGTGAAATGGCTCTTAAGTTTAATATTAGTTATCGTAAATGAACAGCGAAAACAAAATAATACGTGATTCACTGTCACTTTGACAGGCTATCACATTCTGAACTTGAAAATAGGCAAATATAAAATAAAACAAAATATACGATATCAACTGTCAGTTTAACCTCTGTTAAATATACTTATGAACTTCGGTTAAGGTCGAGTGTAACCCGATTAAGAATTTAAAACATATACCTGTAAAGTATGACATTATAAATTTGGCTTTATTTCGCCTTTCTATTGTACTTGTAGTCTCTTATCGAACTTACAAAAATCCCCTGGACATGATTTTACAAACCAATGGAATTTTGGCACTATTTAGTGCCGAAATTCTCTTTGGGGCATTGATTAGGTACTGATTAATATTTAGTCTCAAAATCTTCTGCAAAGGGGATTTTGGAACTGAGTCCTGTTGATTTTGATGAAGTACATAAATAATTGCCCGTGGGGTGCCGGGCTAAAATGTCATGTAATGTAATGAGTAGTTTTTTTTTTATGCCTGCTAGGACAGCCTTGGACCACTATCTCACCTGATGGTAACTGATGATGTGGTCGAAGATGTTGTTCTTTTTTTATGTTATTGTGACGGAACAAGCTCGAGGCCCACCTGATGTTAAGTGGACTAACCTCTGCCTATAACAGTTGCAATTCATGACAACTCACGAATTGCACTGCGCCCGTCACATTGAGACATAGTTGTTAAGTCTCATTGTGCCTGTAATTTCACTGGCTCTCAAGGACTACTGCCGGAACACACCTTTCGGTGCTTGGCGACAGACTTTCTACTTGAGGGTGGTCGCTAGCCAGGCGGGCATTCGCAAAATGCCCTTCCACCATGCGGTGAAGCTCAAGCTCTGGGCGGGATTCGAACCATGGACCTGCTGTGCGGCAGTCCATAGCCAATGCCACTGAGCCATCACTGCTTCAAAACTTTCAGGCTAACCTTGAAGTACTGGCTCTCAAAGACAGCTGCCAGCACACACCGTTAGATGCTTGGCGACAGATTTTCTACTTTAGGGTGCTAACTAGCCAGGCGGGCATTCGCAAAATGCATGCTACAACGACTGCCATCCTAAGACAACAACCGGGACCGACGGCTTAACGTGCCCTCCGAAGCAAGGAAACGCTTAGTAGTAATGTCACTAGTGGTCACCCATCCAACTCATTACCGCGGGCGACGTTGCTTAACTTTGCTGATCGGTTGAGAACAGCTAAGAAAACTTCGCTACGAGCTCTGCGAGTGTAAGCATTTGCCTTTCCCTTTGGCGACATACAACAGACGTAAAGTTTTCTTTATTTTAAGTCTATTAATTAGTGGTGACAATTCAGATTATCTTTCCAGTATGTCAAAAAGACCACAGCAAGACATCATGCATTGCCATCGCCATTATGACCCACGGTACAGGAGACCACGTGTGTGCGTCCGACAGACTCTACCCAGTGGCTGAAATCACAAAGCTCCTTCAAAGCGCTACAAAGCTCGTCGGGAAGCCGAAGCTGTTCTTTATTCAGGTTACCTTCATCAGCTGTTACGCTTCTCAATTTTACTATTTTTAGTATTTTATAAAATTGTATGAATTCCATCCGGTAAATACATCAGGATTCAAATCTTATAGTTAAAATTCCTCTATTTTAAACAGTGATAATCTAATAACAATAATTGATAAACAAAAAAAAATAAAGGGTCTTGAACTTACACAATTATAAGTAAGTAATATAGGTATACGAGTAAATATTTTTAAAACAAGGAATAAAATGTAATCGTGTGAACGATCAGATTTTTCAGACCTTTATTTTTTAATTATTTTTTTATATAATATAGCAGTTATATATATCAGTAGCATCGAAGAACTTAAAAACTCTAAATCCAGATATCAAGTCAAATACCGAAAAAAACAATATCAGTCTCTAAGAAGAAATCTTTTCGGTAACAAACATACAGCGCCCTCTGCGAAAAAGCTTTCAGCAATCGTAATCAAACCCATTGTATGAAATTCGCAGGCTTGCAGAGGAGGCCACATGAGTCCTCGAGTGAAACCAACAAGCATTCCAGTTCATGCTGACTGCCTCGTGCTGTACTCATCATACGAAGGTGCGATTAGCAATTACCATTTTAGTATGAATAACAGTTCATTTTTCTGGCCTCAACTGTGTTAAGGCCCTACCACCATGCTATAACGCCTGCCATCCTAAGACAACAACCGAGACAGACGGCTTAACGCGCCCTCCGAAGGCTCCGAAGCACGGAAGCGCACAGTAGTACTTAATGCCATTAACAATCACCCATCCAGGTTATGGCCACGCGGACCACTTTATAATCACATACCCATAGAAGCCACAATATCAAGCCATTGATAAAGAACCCACATTCTTCATATATTATGTAATAAATTTTAAACTGTGGTAATAATGCCATAGATAGTTAGCCTGAACTACATATTCGACCACATCATCACTTATCATCAGGTGAGATAGTGGTCAAAGGCTAACCTATCAGGCATAAAAAAAACGTTATTCTAAATTCATTGATAATCGTCTTAGTATTATTTAAACAGCAATTGCCCGTGGGGTGCCGTGCTAGAAAGGCATACTTAGAGTAACATACTAGGAGGCCAGCTGCGCTTTCTGAGGAACTTATATCTCTCACTGGGGTCTCCAAGACGCCTGCCAAGCTTGGGTATTATGGCAAACTCCCCATAATGGGGAACGCTGTGTTCAGCAATGGCAATCCGGCTGGTACAGGAAGCGAATACATAGATTTTTTTCGGATAAAAAATATAACTTCCAGCGGGATTTGTTTAAATAATAGTTAATTGCTAATGCAACAACGGCGCCATCATATTGGTGTTGAGTGTTGGTCGAATATCAACGTACTAGCCTAAGAAGTTCACATTTTTGGGGTAGATATCACTAGCAGCGGAAATAGGTGCATTCAAAACGGATGGGAAAATCCCGTCCATTACCAGCTTCCAAAGCATAATTTGAAATGCACCAGGACGGTATTTAAGTCCCGCTACTTGAACCTGCTACTACAATAAAAGCATGTAGATATCTATAAGTCATTGCAGACTCACAGGCAGACCAAATGCTCCAACCCAGTTGGCAGCGTGCCCAGTGCTGGCAGCATTGCCCGTTGAATTGCAATGCTTGTTAGTAGAGCCAAATAGTTGCCAGCGTTTTCATCACGCGTCGCATCGACCAAGCGCTCTGATAAGTTTTGGAAAATACTCTGAGCTCCAGGCCCCCATGGATCCAACGTCTCTAAATTAGTAGTTAGTTATTCCCGAGGGTAGTTATCTTTTTCAATCCAAATATAAATGTCATGAAATGAATGAAATAAATTAATGAAATGAAATGAAAATTTATATTATTAGTAATCGATAATCGTCAATGAAATCATAAATGAGCTTTCTTTTTCAGATTATTTGTCATACCGCAACAAGAACGGTTCTTGGCTAATGAAGTCTCTATGCAGCGTGGTCAACAGCCACCATGGAACGATGGACCTCGTCTCCATGCTAACACTCATCAACCATGCGGTTGCAGTTAGGTGTACCAGCCAGGGAAACAAGCAAATGCCAGTCGCAGAACACCATCTCACGAAATTTCTTTGGTTTCAGCCGTGAAATGGCACAAGTAAAATTGCTTCAAGGATAGACGCGCAAGCAATTTGCTAAACCTACTTTAATATGTTTCCACAGTTATAGCATATTTTTAAGCAACAAATGGTTATTTATGAATTTAACAATATTCATTGAGTACGAAAATAAGTGTAATAAAATATGACATTATATAAATTCGTGATGACATAAGTATATTGTGTTTTGTCTTTAGTATGAAATATTAATTTTAAATGTTTAATACTTAGGTGTAATATTATATTTCTTAAATTCTATACCGTTGCTCTATATCTTTAAAATTGTATGCCTGCACAGGCATAACAAGGTGGAGCGTTAATGTTAAACTCAACGACCCTGTGCATAACCATATAATTATGTATAATTTACCCGTGTTTTGAACAATAAATATATCTTTATTATAAACTGTGTAGGTATTAATATAAAAGTAGTGAGCACTTATAAGTCAGAACCATAAGTACAATACCTACAGAAGCAGTGATGGCTCAGTCGCAATAGCTATGGACTGCCGCGCAGCAGGTCCATGGTTCGAATCCCGCCGCGGGCTTGAGCTTCACCGCATCGTGGAAGGGCAAGAACGCCTGGCTAGCGACCTCAAGTAGAAAATCTGTCGCCAAGCACCTAATGATGTGTTCCGGCAGCTGTCCTTGAGAGCCAGTAATTCTAGGTTAAGCCTGTTAACACCACATCATATCATCACTTACCATCAGGTGAGAGTGTGGTCAAAGGCTAACCTATCATATAATAAATAATGAATAGATTCAGGCGTTACTTTGCGAAAATCCATATTTAATAATAGGTAAGTAACAAATAATTTAATTGTTTGTTATGAAATCGTACGTAAATTAAAATTTTAAAAACACTTAAAAACTAAATTAAAATATCTAGTTAAAATTCCGCCAAATTTTCCTGTTAAGCCAACGTGACGTCACAGTACAAACGCTACGCAGCCAAACCGGAAGAGTTTCGACGCTTCTACACAAAGCATCCTTAGGAGGTCTTGACTCTTTGAGCGCACGATTGAATACTTTTTCTATCGTGCGCTAACAGGAAAATTAGGCGGGATTATATTATGATATTTTGAAGTGTTTTTCTAAAATATTAATTATAGTTCTCGTCTCGTTTAGTAATAGTTTTTTAATCAATATTAGTTATATTTGTGCCAAATGAAACATTGTCAATGCACTGTACAATACATTATACATATGTTTCATTACAAAGAGCTGACTAAATGAAATACTAGCTATTCGGGTAATTCCCCGCCATTTGCCATATTGTGGGTGTACTAACATAATAGTATTACCTATGGAACGAAGTGAACGCGCAATATTTAAGCCGTTTAATTGGAGCCATATACGGCTTTGTATGATGACCGCGTGATTACTGCTCAGAGTCAATTGACAGTGAAATTATAGAATAAAGCCCTTAGAAAAGAAACATATACGACGTTGCGCACATTGAAATTGTAGCTGCATTTATCAGAAAAGCAGAATTGATTAATAAATAATATGAACTTAAAACAACAAGCAATGTCTGAAATAATAGTTTAAAGTAATTTAGATGTAAACGAGTAAAAATATGTAGATTTTTTTATTTATTAACTTATATTTTATAAGACATTTATTTATATAAATTATAAAGTTAATTATAGTATATTTAATGTACACCGTGTATATATGTAATCAGGTACAAAATATAAATATAAAATAGCATAATACGAGTAAAAAAATTATATATTTTAATAACAATATTAAAATATATTAATATTTTATATTTTGTCAATCAACCAATTATATAAAAAAATCTTACAATGCCCTACTTATTCAATAAAACAACGGCTTCAGAATGCTGTTGAGGCTACCGAGATTCTGTAGTGCATCAGGCATGTTTGCGGATGCGCACACTGACGATTACCACGCCATTATGCGCAAAAGAACTGCGTCCCTGATGAGCCGCTTGCGCGGGAGCACCAACGGCCTTCTATCTATTGTAGCAGAAGATTTGTAATCATGTTACATGAGACACTGGATGGCTGTGCTCAGCCCGATTTCCCACCTAGTGGCGAAATAGCTTCTGTCATTATTATTATACTATTCTACTAACCAATTTTAAATTAATTTTGTATATGTTAATAACAATTTATATGGATATTAAATGTCTGACATAAAATAATTGTTGTTTGTGTATAAATAATTATTAAGTACTTAAATGAAAAAGAACTCGGCTTCAGTCAGTAAGTACCTACTTATATTAGGTATATACTAACTGCGACAACTGTCAACTTAATTTGGATTTATTAAACGTCTGTTTAGCAAATGTAGAAAGATGGTTCTATGAGCCAGCGTTTCAGCCTCACCTAAAACTCGGGAGACTGGAAGCGGCTTGGCAGCTTGTTATACTCATTTGGACCCATGACATACGCGGGTTTGGAGGACTTCACCAGATTTCTCTGTGTCAGACCACCTTATCCCTGTTGCGCGTGCCGTATGAGTGTTTACAGCCGTTCGTGGGAAACGCATCAGGTTTAACCCTTACGTACACTGCTATTTGAAAAATTAGTATAGGTAGAAACGTAAGAATCCCAGACTCTTTCAGTGTGGAATTAGGTATGTTAGTCCCAGAAAAGTGAGTGGAGTCTTTGTAGCGGGTATGATTGAAAATATCATTCGTATGACTTTCATTCAATTTGGATGAAATTTGGCAGTACTTAATTAAAGTAAGGTAGTATTTAAATGTATTAAATATCTTATATGCGCAAATGTGAGCTAAATCTCATAAAAAAATTTAGAATACCACAGCACAAAAATAAGTTGAAATTTTAATAACATTTGGTTCTTTGGAAAATGCACTTTGACACGCCTGGGGTAAAGGAATGGGGTTAGGGTATGCGTATGGGTACGGAGAGGGTAAAGGTATACAGTTACTTGCCCTCATCTTTAACCTTTGCCTCTAATCTCATCCATGAATGACTAGATGGAACTCAAATACAAAATCCAATAATATAAGTACGAATCAAATACAAATCAAAGTCCAAGTGAGCAAAGCCGCAGACAAAAGCTATATTTTTTTATATCTTGACGTTGGCTTAACCCAAAAATACTTAGGCTACTAAATCTAGAACTACTCGTATATTTACCCACTAAAAAATACATTAGATGTAGGCACAGTAGATTTTTATATATTACTTTGTAGTTTTAAAGAAAGTACAGCAAAACTATCCCAAATACCAGCATGCTGAGCATGCTGCTAACTGGTACTGTGCTGGAGCATGTGGACAACCTGTAGGCCTGCAAATGGCTTTAAGGTTGCATAAATGGTTTCAGTGTAGTAACTGTAGTGCTGTGTATCGTTTTGTCGGTATATGCCAAAGCTACAATGAAAATAATCAGAACTAGATTTTGCCAACCTACCAAAAACATTCCAATCGGCAATAAGTATTAAGTTTAGTATGGTTGCCTTCGTGCGTAATAAGGCAAGAGAACGCAGCACATGAAGCGCAACTTTGGCCCACGTTTTGACGAGGAATCTTTACTATGGTAACTTACTTTCTTTAGGTTATACTTCCTTTGCGTAAACGTATTTTTATCTACACCAACTGACCAATGACGAGCGCTCGCTTATTGGTGATTCCCGTTTTATTCTATGAAGTAGTGTTTTGTATACACACATACTACGTACATATACTGTGTGATATATACAGTATATATGTCTACTTGATTATTATTTTCAGTTCAGTTATCAGGACGCGACGCGCCGCTCGCACCGAGGCGCATGCGCACCTCAACGTTATAAACATAATCAATTCTTCTAAATATTTGTGAAAAATGGGTGTTAGAGGTTTAACTACATACGTGAACTATAATCAAGATGTGTTTTTAAAAAAATACTTACTCCACGATTGTTATATTGTGGTGGACGGACCCAACATTTGTATGAAACTGTACGAGTGTATGTACCTCAGCAGTCTCAAAAGCTCCTTGCCATTGGGAGTTGGCGGAGACTACAACAATTATGGATCATACGTGAGAACATTTTTCAGAAACTTAAAAAGATGTAACGTGACCCCTTACGTTATATGGGACGGAAGCCATGAACACAAAAAGTATGACACTGTGTTCAAACGCCTTCAGAGTATCATACAAAGTGCTTCTATGCGTGATCCTCAAGACTTTGTCCCCGTACTTCTAAAGGATGTGTTCAGAGAAGCATTGACGGATGTGAACGTACAACACACGACGTGCGAGTTTGAAGCAGATGATGAGATCGCTGCGATGGCGCGACACCTGAACTGCCCCGTACTGAGCTACGACTCGGATTTCTTCATTTATGGCGTGCTTTACATACCGTTCAACACCATGAACATAGAACCGATACCGATTCACGACAAGGTTGGTAAACATGCAATGGTTTGCAAAATCTATAAAATGGACCATGTGACCTCATATTTCGAGGGCCTGCAAAAGGACTCATTGCCACTACTAGCAACGTTACTCGGCAACGATTACATCGAGCCCGAAGTTTTCGAGAAGTTCTTTGAGAGATTTATAATCTACGGTGGTGAGGGTGTTAGTGTGCAACAAAGACGCATTGATGGTTTGCTCAAGTGGCTTCAGGGTGAGTCTCCATATTCAGCAAAATATAAAATTTTACAAACGTTTAATAACGAAGATCAACATAGAGTTTCTTCAATGATTGATAAAAGTGTTGAGGGTTATAAAAGTGAACGTTGTATATCTTTAAAGTATTTCAAAGGTAACAATGAACAGCACACTACAGATGCTGCGGGGGAACGTGTGAAAGATGTGGAAGATAGTGTCAATAATACTAATTCGCAAAGTGAAGTGACCTCACCATGTCCAGATAATATACAGAGTGTACCAACGTGGGTTTCAGAAAGAATCCGTGATGACCGTATACCTAAGCAGTATATAACCCTATACGCTCATCACATGTATTTCTCTTCTCCTCAAGCTGAAGACTTTACTGACGACGACAGCTTCCTTTGTACATTACCGATACTTAGATACGCATATGATATACTTCACGATTTTCCTAAAAAGCAATGCGAGTACATAAGCAGGGAAAAACACTGGGACTGTAAAATAGTATACGTTGGTAAAGAATATGCCACTCCTAGACCATCGAAAATACCGTTTCAAGATCTCACAGATGAAAAGCTAAGATCGTACTTTCATCATTTCGTTCAACAGAAAATGAAGCTTATGGATATGACTGATGTAAAACAATTGCCGTCTAACTTCCAAGTATTTATGATATCTATCCTGTGGTGGGTGTCCACGTGTAAAGTACCGGAGGGTCACGTCCACAGCCTCTTCATTTGCTATGTGATGCTCGACTTCCTTATTCAAAGGACTGTTGCATTGAGGCCTAAAAGGGAGTTAAATAACAACGTAAGCAATAGCTTAAAACCAGTTGAAGAAGTCGGAAAAGCGGATATAGCGTTGAAAGTAAATGATGGGAGTGTGTATAAAGAAGAGTTTGAACTTGCAGCTCGTACTCTGATGAAATATTTCAAGGTCGACGAGAAAATTCTGAGGGAGCAAACGACCTACGACATTAGAAAAGTGCATGTGTTTGCACAATTCCAAAATTGTTTGATGCAAATGAATAGTTTAAATACTCTGTGCCGCTGCCCATTCGAGAAAACGAAATATAGTAGGACTTTTAATGGGACTTTCGTGTACAACATGGCGGTACTTCTGGAGAATCAGACTGATCCATATGTATTTATTGAACATTATCTTAACGGCTCCACAATTATCCTAAAATGTTACGAGAACCTATGCAAGATTTATCAAAAATGTGTTGATGATATGAAGTCGCAGAACGTAAAAGTGAATAGCGGAAAAGCAAAGAATAAAAAAAGTAGTGCCAAAAAGAAGTCAACCAAAAGTCATTAAGTGTTAGTGAAGTATAGCTTTAAATTTTACTCTTAAATCTGTTGTGTAGCTAGTACAAACTAATATTATTTTAATGTAATTGTAGTAAATGTATGTGATATTGTTTCTAAGTACCAAATAAGATGCTAAATAATTTCCTTAGTTCTCCGTGTGTATGTATAGTCCTGATTTTACCGACCTTACCGACACCAATGCGACGTGTTTTCGTAGTATTCAGTCAACAAAAACTCATACATATCCTCTTGTCTCCGAAAGACCTAGTATCAGGTACCACAGCTCAAGTATTTTATAGAATATATTGAATTAATTTCATTCTAGGAATGAGTTCTGAAATGTAGAAGACGTGTTTTTAGCTTTAGGAAGTAGTTTTGGTATCGAGAAGAAAATGTAGATTTCGAGTTCCACTCAGTGTTACTTGCTATGCTTACTATGGAAATTAGAGTAAAAAGGTCAACTTGATCTTGGAAACTTTTTTCGTTGTTCTGAAAGTCACATGTAAACCAGAGTTCAGTTTATAGATCAACGATACACCAAGTTCAAATGAACATACCCAGAGTGGGTCTGGCATTTGAATCTTAAAAGTCAAACCTAGAAACATAGAACGGCAAAAGTAGGTGTTGCTCTAATATTTGAACCAATTAGAGCCAGAACTGAAATATTTTGAAAAACATCAATGAGCTATTGAGGACGACGGGCGACGCAACACGACCGTGTTTCCGGAATAAAGTATTTTTGTGTGTTTTTAGTAAGATTAATCTTTTCTCTATGATTAGTATACAAGTTTTTGTTAAATATTTCGAAAATAACGGCGCAACATGCTCTGCTTACAACAAAATGTTTGTTTCGACTATAGACAAATATGTGAGCATAAACCAAAGTTTGGTTCGTGTTTTTATTTTCGAGAAAAACACGCGCTATGGACAAGGTTTCAATATACATATAAGCCTACTAAGCTTCTCGAACAAAACAAAAATTGTTAACGTTTTATTGCTAGTACATTTAGGTACTTTGTTAATTATCATTTTCCTAATTAAATAAACCTTGCCTAAGGATACCTGCTTATCTATTATTTTTATTGAGCACTAACAGCTTCTGGTAAATACCAGTAGCTGTTAGTGCTCAATAAAAATACTAAATAAGCAGGTATCCTTAGGCAAGGTTTATTATTATGATAAGTTATTAGTTAAGTCATTTAATTTGTAAAAGTTCAGAATTGATCTGATTAATTTAGATCAAAGAAGTTCTCTAAACCTACTTAGGTATAAGAGGTAATAAGTATATTTTGTTACTAGGTTAAGTATAAGTACTTTCTTATTTATTATTTTTACATTAAAACTACTCATCACGGGCATAAATTATACGAGTTTAATTTCAAAGTAACATAAATCATCAAATCTAAAGCAAATTGTTAGTCCTTACTTTATTGCCTCGTTTTAAGTATCTAAACGCCTAAACCAAGGTTTGTAGTATGAAACTAATATGAGCTTCTGATTTCCTGGTACTTTTTTAAAACGAATGATGGCCGAGCGGTAATAGCTATCCGCCATGCGAGCTTCAACGCATGGTGGCAGGACATTTTGCGATAGCTCACCTGGCTAGCTACCACACGAGTAGAAAATCTGTCGCCAAGCATCTAACAGACTGTTCCGGCAGCAGTCCTTGAGAGCCAGTAAAATTACGGTCACATGAAACTTTACAATTTTATGTCTCAGTGTGACGGGCGCAGTGAAATTCGTCACTTGTGACGAAATGCATCTGTTCTAGGCTGGCACAATAACATAAAAAAAACTTGTAAATTAGTATCCTACCTACCATTAGGTAGAGCACTTACCTACTAAGGTAATTTGGCGTAGGCACCAAGGTAGTTTTAATAAAACCACTTTTCTGCTAACGTATTATATTTTGTCTGTCTGTCCACCAGTATGCCACGCGTCTCTAACTATCATCACCATCACATCAACTGGAATTACCACCGTTGAACAAGGTCCCATTCGGTGGATTGGTCATAACCCTCACACTTTGCAGGAGTCTTGGGGATCGCAGTAGAAGTTATAAGTTCTTCACAAGGCGCTACCTCCCCCTTCCAATATATTTCCTTTAGTCGCATCTTACGTCACCCAGAGTAAGAAATAGGGGGGTGACATTCCAACCCCCATAGATATCTCAAACTAATATATTTTATTATTAATTTTAGAGATACCATTACCAATAGGTATCTCTAACTAATAATTGGAAATGTAATAGTAAGACCTAAAACCTAATATTGAATAAGAGATTAGATTTTTTTGAACCTGTAATAGCAGGTGGCGTATTAGCCTGCTATGGACTGCCGTGCACCATAGCCAATGCCACTGAGCCATCACTGCTTCGACGGTAGGTACTCTACTTTCAATGAACTCAGAAGCTAAACCAAGGTTTGTAGTATGAAACTACTATGAGCTTCTGATTTCCTGGTACTTTTTTGAAACGAATGATAGCGGTAATAGATAAGGACTGCCGTGGCGCAGGTGCATGGTTCGAATCCCGCCGCGGACTTGAGCTTCACTTCAGTGGAAGGGCATTTTGCGAATGCCCGCCTGGCTAGCGACCACCCTCAAATAGAAAATCTGTCGCCGAGCACCTAACGGTGTTATTTTTCTGCCGCTTTTTTCTCTCATCTAGGACATAGGGAATGAATGGTCTGTTTTTGTTTATTTTAGTACCTACATTAATTAGTTTCCATCGATTATATAGAAAATAATATTTATATCAATCTTCTGTACTGTGTGTGGAAGAGTTTAAGAGATAAATATATATATGTCAAGGAACTTTTCCTAAACGGCTAGACCGATTTCGATCATATTTTTATGTCTGTAGGACTTGATCTCTCGCGTCGCGATGTTGAAATCCACGAATCTACGCGAGCATTTATGTCCCCTGGTAGCGGTAATGGTCAAAAACAATACAGATGGTCACAGATTCCGTGATTGCGCAGATTCAGAGCAGCGATCTTGATACTTGGCGATTTCAACGGCTACTATGCTAAGTGGCTTGGTTTGCACTCCACCGATCTTTGATGGAGATATTCACCAGTTCGATTTGGCGTATGATCTGACACCAATGGTCACCTCTGATGTTCCACCACCTTCGGATTGTCGGACCACTGGCTGAGCTGCAGTTCATTAAAATTATAATCATAACAACAACATTACCCAAATTCATCTCTTTGTAAATAGAACGGGTAGACGTAGAATAGAAATAGAACTTTCTCCCGAGTGATACATAGTGCTTTATACTACACCCACGAGGAAAATAAAATCATTATACGTTTTCTCGTTCTTACCTCGAGATTTCTGAGGCAGTAAGTTCTTTATGACTTCTTGAGCTGCATTTCTTATTTCTGGTGGCGTCATCATTATAAAAACGTCACTTTCACTATCAGATGACATTTTGGAAAATTATTTAGAATAATTAAAAGCGTACTGTTACAATATGAATTTAATAAAAAACAAAATTAAACCAAACATAACAAATTGCCGCGCTTTTTTTCTCGTAGTGCAAAAAGGTTGCCAACCTCCTTTCATTGAAAATCGAGTACAAATAAAAATCACACCTCTTTTTTCTAATTATTTGATATAAAACCTTTTTGAGATTGAATTTTTTTTATGTAAGTAGCTAAAAACAAAAGAACGCTACCAGGGCAGGTATGGATTTTCATACAACATTCCTTCACTGATACGGAGTGAAGGATGGAAAATTCATATAACTTTCCACGCCGTAGGTACATTTATAAGGGAGAAATGATGAACTTTATAACATGTTTTTGAACGAGTATTGAGACGTTTTAGGAGTGGATGTGGTATAAAAGCGTTTAGATTTTTGGTGTGGAAACCTAACAATAAAAAATGTCTTGTTATGATTCCCGAACAACATTCAATGTTTATACCAAATTCAAAATTGGTTCTGTAGTTTTCACATGATGCGCGTGCAAACAGACTTTTTTTTTATTGCTATGTATGTTTATGTTTAGTAGTTTTACTAAACTAATATTATAACGAGGAGAGATTTGTATTTTTGGATTTTTGTATGCAACGAATAAACTTATAAACTACTGGACCGATTTGAATGAAATTTAGTATGGAAATAGTTTGGGACCTGGGGAAGGACATAGTATAGCTATTATTTAACTGCGAAAAAAGAAGTTAATGGTATTGCGCGGCCGGAAAGCTAGTTTGTTATATGTATGTTCCTTGTTTCCAGACTTTTTGGCTTCTGCTCCTATATTATAAGTTTACTAACTGTTGCCCGCAGCTTCGCTCGCGTGGGTGGATAATAGTCGAATTGAATCATGTTAAATAGCTACGTAGGAACACAAAGATATTTCTGTATCCCGATCAGAAATATATTAGCCCCCAGAGCTGAGTTTCAAGAGATATCATTCCAGAAGAGTACCAGATGCGTATGCGCTGGAAAATTCCTCTACGGGTGGCTACTCCCAGAACATGTACCTCAAATTGATGCCTGGGCTGTCATATGCGTGTTCTAAAAGGGGGGACACTGATCTTAATTCACTATCAGACGCTCGAGGCAAACAAAGCAAGTGGTTAAAAAAATTCAAATTTTCAATTGGTTTATTTCTAGTCTGAATGACTCACATAAAATAATAAAACAACTATGCTACATATAAAATAAAAATAAAATTATTAAAAATATCTAAATTAAATATAATCATGTCTATTAATAATATTCATAAACTTAGGATTTAAAATGTGTAAAAGTAGGTGAATAAAATTAAATAACAAGGAATTTTGTAACAACACTTGACAACCGGGGCCAGTTCTGAACTCCATCTATTACCACCTGGAGACTGCTAAGCCGGCCTTGCTCTTTCTTACCGAAACAGAGATTAATAATAAGTCATTTTCATTAATATATTAATTGCAGAACATTTATGCAACAAAGTTGTTATACGTGAATAATGTTGAATCAATACATTCTACCACTATAACTGGTGTGCAAATGTCTTAAAATAAATATGATAATTAGTGAACGATTACAATCTTCATCATTCAATAAAATTAACGTAAATCCCCAACTTTAAAGGTCATTTAAAATACAAATTTAATTATTATGTCAGTAGCAACAAACTAAATTAGTTGTCTAAAACGTACCCTAATAAGCAACGTAATGAGGAAGGTTTTTTTTTAATCTGCGAGTCAGTAAAAAGCTTCCGAAACCAACAATTTCTCTGTCAACACAAAATGTTCTGTATAGCAAACTAAAAAGAGGCTGGGGGAGCGAGCTAAAGATGGGAGGTGCAGTATAGCTACATACAGCTTTTCCGAATGTTGGCACTGGCATTTATAGTTCCAGTTTTGTAGCTAAGCGTTTGCTTATTGTATATGGCTTATTAAATAGTGGTATGCCTTTATTAACAAAATACTACGAACTATATACAACACTACATCTACTACAATAAAATCATTTAGATACCCATAAGTCATTGCAGACTCACAGGCAGTCCAAATGCTCCAGCCCACTTCCAGTTGGCAGCGTGCCTAGCATGCTGGCAGCATTGCCCCGTTGGATTGCAATGCTTGTTCGTCGAGCCAAATTGGTATTGTAATCACGCGTCGCATCGACCAAGCGCTCTGATAACTTTTGGAAAATACGATGTGCTCCATTATCAAATAGTTGATAATGTTTTTTAACAAACTTGGCTACTTCAAGTTAATATAGACTGTTAATTTTTTTTACACATGTCTGCAAGGTTAAATGCATCTCATGGCAAAAATAGCATAAATGCACTTTTTTGTCAAGAATATATTGTCTGATACTGGTGAGTTTCCCCAGAGCATAATACCATATCGAATTAGAGGACCCGCGTCAAAGCTGTTTTGCGTAGATGTGCAATTCCTTAACCTGTTTAATGCGAATACAAACTTATTTATTTTAGACGAAATGTAGTTAATAATATATGATCCTTCAATCTATTATAACGCCTTAAAATTTTGAAATATTGAGGTCGTTTTGTTGTAGTACGAAAGCCTATAAAAGCTAAGACGTAAAATCATCTGATGTGGAACCGATATCGTCCATTTATGAATGAAGTTCTTTTGTTATCATTATCTATGATGAGTATGGATTAAGATAATTAAAAAAAAAAGACGTGTCGCACTCGGATACTGCCGCGGTAAACCTATTGCATAGCATTTTAATCAACTTATGCAATTATAATTATTTATGCCACCTACAGGCGAGTTGATGAACTAAAGAGACAAGCGTGATATTTCAAAATGTCATTAAAAGTCCTGCTATTTATCGATAGATGGCAAAACTAAAAAGTATCACCGCTGTGCGGGTCGGAGTGGAGGGTATTAGGTTATTTTCGTTACGGGATTTCTGGATTCGGTATTCATGCTCAAGGTCCGCGATAGAAGCTATGCAATAGCTTAATATGCAATAGCTTGAAAGTACATTTCGCAACATTTTAATATGTATAAACTATCCCTGGAAAAATTATGATAAAGGTCTCCTGATGACTGACTAGAATATTTTTTCAGGGGTTGTCACAGATAATAGCCATGCTGTACATTTCAAACAATCATAGGACCACTACTTGTTGTAGATATATTTTAAATTGAAATAGGTGAGCACTTACATGCAAACCTATATTATATATATTTATACACCCGATATTAAAAAAATATTTTTACCACCACAGTAGATAATCTGTGACCATAGACTGTGTGTACCAGCGGGGCGACGTCACGTATTTTCTGTAGCAATGAATTGCTGATTGCAACAATCAAAAATTACAGTTTGTGGCAATGAAATGAAAAGTCAAAAGACAGATAGGTGACAGACCTTCATGCGCCCAATCGTTAGTCGCCGTTTGTTTGTTTTCTTTTATACCTGAGACGATAACTAGCATTTGCAATAACATAGTATTTATACAGGTTGTACTCCCATGGTCAGTATTTCCTTTTATTTCATATAATTATTATTCTAAAATCTAATTAGAGCAAAGTGGATGAAGATACATTTTGGGCTAATTTTTGTGAAGGGAGGTAGAAGAAATTACTACTTATATTTTAAAATAAATGCCAATATACACTTAAATTTTGTTTAAAATAGATTTTAGAATAATAATAATATGAAATACCTGTATAAATACTATGTTATTACAAACTCTTTAGTAGAATGGATAGTACGTTCGTTCAAAGTATATGCCAGTTATCGTCTCAGATATAAAAGAAAAAAAACGGTCAGCGACTAACGTTTGGGCTCATGAAGGTCTGTTACCTATCTGTCTTTAAACTTTTGATTTCATTGCTACAAAACTGTCATTTTTGATTGTTGCAATCAGCAGTTCATTGCTACAGATATACGTGATCGCCCACCAGTAAATATATCATTTGTGTCATCTAGTATCAAAACCAGCCAGATCCAAAAAGGTTATTTTTACAATACATGACTTTTTTTCTCTATTACAGTTACAAATGACGTACCATTTTACAATTTTTAAGTACAATTAATTGATTCGAATTTTTGACTAGTCTAAGTTAAATTATTTTCAGCTTTTAAATTATTAAACTAAAACAAAGGTAATAAAATGGATGTAGCGGATATTGATTTTGAATTATAGATCTGGCGGATATTGTTACTCAGCTCATTGGATGTAGCGGATTTTGACATTCACTTTCTTAATATACAGGATGTATTAAAAGAGTGGCAGTAGTGACCCTGGCTTGAGTATTATGAACTCAAATAGGGAAATTTATGAATAATGAGTGAAAATATTAATAAAGCAGTAATAAATAAAACTATTTACGTATAAATCAAATATGTATTCTTCTTATTAATGAACACAAATCACCAAAATTGGCAGAAAAAGGACATACTTATATGAAAAAGAAATAAATGTCATTATATCAAATTTTCGCTTTCTTCCCAGAGCGACACACTGAAAATCCTCATGTTCTACAAAATTTTCATTATTTTCTTCTATTTCTTTAAATTATTTTAAACTGTCGATAGTCCTCCAGTCTTCACCGAAGTGCTTTTTCAGAAGGTTAGCAACTTCTTGCCTCGTTTCGTTACATATTTAGGTTGTCCAATTTCACTCCGATAGTTTTCTTCTCCTTGCAAGCTAACGTTCTGTTGACCCCTGTGCAGCATAAAACGTTTTGAGGGGTTGAACTTAAAATGCCAATATCCTGGATTTTTTTGTACTTTATTAACTTCCTTCTTCCAGTCACGCACTTCGACGTCGTCATCACCTAAATGATAAACAGTCGCGTGTTCCTTAAGTAAATTCACATAAATTTGTGGATCGCATATGATGGATTTCTTCTTGGTTTCCTTTTCAATTTTTGCAAATATGCGGTCCGGTGGCAAAAATGAGTGGCCTACCATGGGAAATATAATTTCAAGTAGATTTACATGTGATGGTGCATGAGAAAAAAGCCAACTGGAACACATACCCAAAAGAGTTGTATTCTTATTCTGACCCCCACAGCCATCAGCGAATAGTCTTATTTTATGAATATTTTCAGGAATTTCTAGATTGGTCAGTGTATGGAAGACGGCACTTGCAATTTCGTTTGAAGATTTCGAGTGTTCGTTTTCACACCAATAGTATGTTACGTACATTATCTAATGCTGATTTCGAGGAGCCGATAACAACTGTAAAGTTATACATATTAAATTGCCTACTGAAGTAAGCCGCTTGGTCGGGTAACTTAGGAAGTGGATTGTTTTTTTGGCAGTCGAAGGAGAGTGACATTGTATGTTCTGGCTCAACCCTTAGTAGTTCATAAAAAGCTTTAGCTTTTAAGGTATGTATTCGTTTTTGCGTCATAAACGTTACCTTTTCTTCGCTTGTGGAGGCAGTTTCTATTTTTCTAGTCAACTCAAAACATCGAGAGCAAGTATCTTTTAATGGCGATCCAAATCCAACGTTATACTTCTTGTTAAAAATGTCACGGAAAAAGGATTGTTTAACTTTAAGCTGTGGTATGTCTTGCACTTGCTCTTGGTACATGAGTTTTACAATATTGAGTTCTGGTGGCAAATATAGTCTGACAGACGATTTGACTCTACAATAATGCGGTTCTGCAGCTTCTAAACTTTCTATAAATTCCTCCACCCTTCTTCGTTTTTCAGCATATCGTGCTATTTTATGATTGCCACCACGGTTTTCCTTGGCAGTGCTCCCTCCATCTTTATAATCCCTTTGTATAATGCCTGTAACTCTATCTTTACCCACCTTTAATACATTAAGGAAGGTAGATTTGCAAACTCTTATCTGTTTTTGCGGATTTTTAATCGTTACGTAGTATTCTGCACTAAGATGTTTAGGTCCTCTAGATTCATTTTTTAGTCTGGTTCTAGAACATGTCGCAATACGACAGTGCTGAAGTATAAAATTATCTTGATCAAGTTTATTTAGCAAATTATATAAATTACGGTGCATCCGAGCAATGTCTTGCGTCTTTAACGTCGAGCAACGAAAAGTTGTATTTTTTTTATGATTGCACTGTGGAGGTTGCGGAAAGGATTTAGGAGCATATCTGAAACAAAAAAATAAACAATCGTAATGACTAATCAACTTAATTTTACAAAAAATAATTTATTTTTAATGTTATCGAATCTTTTGGGGGGAAAAAAATTTACACTTAGCTACAAAGTACGATTCAGAACTGTAACAACCTGTATATCAATTTTAATGAAATTTCTACTTACAATTCTCGACGGTTTCTTTCTCTTTTCCAGTTTTCTTTGTCTACACCTCGCTTCCTTGCCTGATTAGGCGGGACTTTTTCTATTTTTTTTGGTAAATCAGCCATTATTTCCAATATTATTTACAAAAAAACACAGCGACAAATCCACTTAAAAATGTACGGGCGGCCATACTGACGCCAACGACGCCATGATAGTTCCCCGGCAAAATACTATGCTCTAATTGGTCTATTTGGATCTGGCGGCGAACGAACCATAAAGCTCCAGGATCTGGCGGGATTTGATACTAAAAGCAGTTTTTAACCTCAAATATACCAGGGATGTGGCTGGATTTGATAAAAAATATTAAAGGACACTATAGATTTTAAGAAAATTTAACCATAGAGCATATTTTTTTATTTTATGATAAAAATGGATCTGGCGGGTATTGATACTAGAGGACACATTTAGTCATTTCGGTCCATAATATTAACTTTTTTTTTATGCCTGATAAGTTAACCTTTGACCACTATATCAAGTGATGATGTGGTCGAAGATGTTGTTCAGGCTAACCTAGAATTACTGGCTCTCAAGGACAGCTGCCCGAACACGACGTTAGTTGCTTGGCGACAGATTTTCTGCTTGAGGGTGGTGGCTAGCCAGGCGAGCATTAGCAAAATGCCCTACCACCATGCTATAATGACTGCCATCTTGAGATTACACCGGGACCGACGGCTTAACGTGCCCTCCGAAGCACGGTACCGCAAAGTAGTAATGTCATTAGCGGTCACCCATCCAACTCATGACCGCGGCGGACGTTGCTTAACTTTGCTGATCGGTTAAAAACAGCTAATCAAACTTCGCTACGAGCGCCTCAAAATAATTATCTGTTAATTAAATTAAACTATCTATAGTTATTTTATATTTAATTGATACTTATTTGAGTTAAACCTGTAAGTACCTACTCGCTACAAAATAATGTAACCATAACATCAAATAGGCATAAGTACTGATTGCATATCGAAAGAGTACTTAAGCTGATAGCATATCAAAAATACTGATTGCATATCGATAAAGTTAGCTATTTGTAATTTTAGCTGGTTTTGTATACTGAATAAACAGACAGTTAAGGATTAGAGTAATTTTATTCTTCTGTCGAAGAATAGATGACAGAATACACTTCTATGGACTATGTGGATGTTTATTTATATGATGTCTAGATATATGGATATTTAGGTGCAAATAATACTTCTATTTCCACCTATAGAAATTGTTTAGCCGTTCGCCCAATACGCATTTCGTTTAATTCGAAGATGCAGTTCGTCTGTGCTGTGAAAATTCCAACCAGCTACCTATTACGAAAGTAACTATAGTCGAATTTTTAATCAGAGTAAACTGACAGATCGAAATGTCACAGGATTATGGCAAACCCTCCTTAAGATGGGAGGCTGTGTTCAACAGTGGATAATCCGACTGATACAGTATATTATATCATAAAGCTATGTTATAGTTTTCGATACTAGGTATTATTAAAGAAGTGTTTTATATACTAAAAACTTTTTCATTGATACCGGATTTGAAGCAGTCGTAGCAGAGCTTTCCTAGTCAGCTTACAAGATTACATTTGACTTACAGATCTAAAGCATTTAAATATGCCTCAGAAGTTCGGAAATTATAGAAAAAAAAACAGTTTGACATAAATTTGTAGTGTTTTTATTTCTGTAACAGGTGAGATCCGTAGAAGCTGGTAGCAGTCAGTTACCAGTGATGTTACAGTTTTTAAATAATATTATACATTTTATTAATTACATTTGCCTGAGCGTTAAATGTAATCTGCATAGCAAATTATTTTATCTTTTTATGATAAGAATGTGAAAAGGGAATGTTTACACAGTAAACTTAATCTATAAGTAGGTATGTAGATAATAACCTATCTTGATTATTAGTACTTCTGTAAATAATTGTTAGTAAGCATTAATAAAATATATTCTTTTGAGTTTCTTTCGAGTGTAATACTGTTTTTATACTCGAATCTATATCGAATATATAAAATCTGAAATTTCATTTCTACCTAAAGATACTTTTAATAGCAGATTAGGTAGGTATAGGTATATATATTGGTGCTTCTTCTTCAATGGTTGGAGAAGAAGATCTTCTATCTGTCAATGCCAATCATGATGGTACGAGGTCATGTTTTTTTTTTAAGTTCCGCCGTTTAAATGGTTCATTGTCATATACCTATGGCTAATTCATAGGCTTAGGATGTCAAAAAAATCCTATGTCTATGGGCTAATCCATAAAGTAACTTTATATATAGCATTCTGTGGTATAGCTAGTCTTTTTGATCAGTTATACAAAGTTACTTTATGATCAGTGCTTCCGCCATAAAGTAACCATAAAGTAACTTTGTATTGGCTTCCGCTTCAAATTACAATGGCGTAATTTCATTTATATTATTTCTTATCCAAGATCCATATATTGAGCAAGTAACACCAAGTGTATGTATAGGTACATATAATATACCTTGTGCAAGTTCCTAATTAAATAATAAAGATGGTAAAGAGCTCATATACTCATTTTAAACTTTACTAGTTCTCAAATTTATTTCCCAAGATAAGCTGTCCTCGAAGGCTATCCTACGTGCAAAGCAACAACTTAGTCATAATTTCTAAAATAAAAGGTGATGCAATGCAGCTGTTCTGTTCTATGTAAAGATGTGGATATATATTATATTATAATCACCGAGATCAGCCGAGCTACACGACTCACTCCATTTCGGGTACTTCCCCGCCATAACCAGCATTCGGCAGGCATTTGGTGTATGTGGGCGTAAACGTATTATTATCTAGCACCAACTGACCAATGTCGTTCGCTCGCTGTTGGTGATTCCCGTTTTCGCCGTTGACGTTCCGAACAAAGTACGTACCTACATCACTCAGATAATAATATTATCGCAAATATACTATAAGTGCAGGCGCAGGAGGCCACAAGTTCAGTACTATTGGCTGTCCAGAACGCGAGCGACGTTTCGGCACGTGCGTTGTTTTTAATCGACCTATATTCTGAACTGAGTGTAAAATGGGTGTTAAAGGATTAACTTCATACGTGAATAATAATCAAGAAGTTTTTCTAAAACAATTTTTGCTCCATGACTCTAATCTAGTGGTAGACGGTAACAACTTTTGTGGACAATTGTACATGCGCCTCAACAAATATTTGGCGTTTGGTGGAGACTATGACCAGTTCGGATCTTACGTAAGAAAATTCTTCACAAACTTGAAAAGATGTAACGTCACTCCTTACGTTATATGGGACGGAAGCCAGGAAGCTAAAAAGTTGGAGACCGTATTGAAGCGCCTTCGGCGTAACATCCAAGAATGTTCTCAAAAAGATTATCTCTCACGAGGTAACTTAGACATCGTTCCCCTCCTTCTACGAGATGTGTTTAAAGAAGCCTTGACGGACGTGAATGTACAATACACGATATGTGAGTCTGAAGCAGATGATGAAATCGCTGCCATGGCGCTACACCTGAACTGTCCCGTGCTGAGCTACGACTCAGATTTCTTCATTTATGGCGTGCTTTACATACCGTTCAACACTATGAACATAGAACCGATACCGATCGACAACAACGGTAGTAAACATGCAATGGATTGCAAAATCTATAAAGTGGATCATGTGACCACACATTTCAAAGGTCTTCAAAAGGAATCCCTGCCACTGCTAGCAACGTTGCTTGGTAACGATTACGTCCAGCGAGAAGTTTTCGAAAAGTTTTATTCAATATATAAAATTCATCACGGTGTGGGCAAAAGCATGCAGCAAAGATGCATCGACGGTTTGCTGAAGTGGCTTCAGCGTGAGTCTCCATCGTCGGCAAAATATAAAGTATTGCAAACATTGAACGAAAATCAACGGCGTAGTGTTTCTTCTATTATCGAGCAAAGTGTTGAGGGCTATAAAAGTGAACGTTGTGTATCTCTGAAATATTTCAAAGTTAATAATGAACAGGACAAAACAGATGCTGCAAAGGAACAAGTAAAAGTTGGAGTGAAAGTAATCTCTGGGACAAATTCTGGAAGTGGAACTAAATCATCTGGTCAAGACATACAGGGAATACCGAATTGGATTGCAGAAAGAATCCGTGACCGCCGTATACCGAAACCGTATATTAACCTATATACTAACAAACTGTACTTCTGTTCACCTCAAGCTGAGGACTACAGTGACGACGACAGCTTTCTTTGTACATTACCGATACTTAGATACGCATATGACATAATTAACGATTTTCCTAAAAAGCAATGCGAGTACATTAGCAGGGAGAAAAACTTGGACTATAAAAGGGTATACATCGATGAAGATTATGCCACACCTAGACCATCGCACATTTCGTTTCAAGATCTCACAGATGAAAATTTAAGGTCTTACTTTTATAATTTTGTCCGACATAATATGAAGCAATTAGATGTCGATGTCGTTAAGACATTGCCATCAAACTTCCAAGTGTTTATGATATCTGTTTTGTGGTGGGTGTCCAATTGTGAAGTACCATTGGGTCACGTTCACAGCCTGTTCATCTGCTATGTTATGCTGGACTTCATCGACCCGGTGACTGGGACTTTGAGGCTTCAAGACAAGGAGTCAAACAACAATGAAAGCACTAGCTCCAAAAAAGGAGCAGTTATTGCAAAATCGAATGAGACGCTGACACTAACTGATCCTAGTCACAGTGAAAATAAAGATGAGTTTGAACTTGCAGCACGAACTCTGATGCTACACTTCAAGGTCAACGAAAAAATTGAAAAGGGGCAAACGAAATACGACGTCAGAAAATTGCATTCGTTTGCACAATTTCAATGCTGTTTATTACAAATTAACTCCTTGAATACTCTGTGCCGCTGCCCATTTGAGAACACGAAATACAGTAGAAGTTATAACGGTACTTTCGTGTACAATATATCAGTTTTACTGGAGAATGAAACTGATCCATGTGGATTTTTGAAACAATACTTGAAAGGATCCACAGTTGTGCTAAAGTTTTACAAGAGCCTCTGTAAGGTTTATCAAAGGTGTTCTGAAGAAATGAAACTGCAGAACTTGATGAATAGTGGCACATCTTTGTTTAAAAGGGGGAGCCTTAAAAGGAAGTTAGAAGGTCATTAAACCTTTGTTGTGTACAAACTATAAAAAAAAACAAATTTAGGAATACATATATAGTTTTACAGTGGTGATGACATAAAGACATCGAACTGTTTAGTTAAGTACATAGGCGATGGTATCAAATAGTGAACAAAAATAACATATACGCAGTCCTTTAAATTACTGTTGATAATTAATTCAGTCCACTATGGCTCAGTTTTTTAATCATCAAATAGATAATATTCAGAATGAATTATGTATACACAACCAATATAACAAGAAATTTAGTTGTTTATAAGAAAAGTTCATTGGTTGGAGAACATTTTATCAATGTGATATCTTTTATCTGATGATTAAAAACCTTTCGAAAGGGACGTGGAGAGAATGATTCTAATTCTTCACCCCAGCCCAGTTGTTATGGCACCCGGTAATCGAGGAAGTTGTATTCCCACTAGAAGTAAAAAATTTACTCTAAAAATGTTACCTATATTATGTGTCACATACAACAACAGAAACTGCATTTCCTATCTTCCACGTTAGTCATATTTAACCCCTGTTCGGGTGTACTTAAAACGTTAGTATTTTTTTTGTGATAATCGTTTTATTTTTGGTGGGTAGCTGTGAGCTATTCATTTATGCGGGTTAGTTAGTATTTTACCAATTCTCATATTTCCCCAAATAATATTAGTAATAAAATGAAGAAACAGATGTTTGCTATTTTCCCCGAAAGAAAAAGCGACGCTGGACATTGTGTTAGCAATTGATTAATGCATGTTAATTTTGTTAGAATTAATTTTATTTTATTACCTACATAGTACCTACCTAATAGGTTTCTAAAATGATCTTTAGTTGATGTGCTTATGTATGTAAAGGTTATAAAGATAAGTGTCTTGGTTATATTTACGTTTGTATTACTCGTGATTACAATACTTACTCCGATTGTTATTATTTTTATAAAATGTAGTGTAGTAGTGTAGTGTCCTTAAACACAGAAAATTAAAAAATAAAAATGTATAAGTAACGATGTTCAATTGTTTAATTTATATGTAGGGGAAAGCGCTGCTGCCCATCTTCTGGTGTGTTACCTTTAGTAGCCTCTTACGACATCCACGGGTACATATGGGGGGGGGGTGACATTCTTCGGGACACTGTTTTATACATTACCACAAAAATCATCCTACATATTTACTTATTTTATTTTTTCACTTCATAAATCCCTACGTCCGTGGGGTTTACAAGCTGTAACAAAGTTATTGTATGATGCCATAGTACCTACATAATATATTGAAAACTACCGTCAATGGTACTACTGACACAAAGGGGCTATTTCATTATCAAATGTGCGTTCAAAACATAAAATTTTCACAGATTGTTTTAATAAATATGTAATATATGTATATAGATGCATATTTAAGTCATTTGTCATATATGTGTTATTTAAAGGTATGTAATTTATGTATTTATAACGTTAGATATATATTTATTGCATATATAGGTATTTATTTATCATCATTTATCAGATATTAGATTTATGTATCTGAATTTAATTATCTAACTTTAATTTATTGTTCACCACCGTCTACCTTTGCCCTTACTTCTGTCCATCCAAAGTAGAAATCGCTACATAGCGATAAGACCGCCCATTGTACTGCCATAGAATAATTAGTCGTAATAAGTGTAATTTACTTTTAGTTAAACAATAAAGAATTTTTGTATTTGTATTGTTGTATTGTAAATAGAATGGCTTACTTGAAATTCCCCGTCCGTTACGAGTATCAAGTTATCAGATTATTTGTAGTGGACTGACTGACGTATTGTAGGTACTAATTTTAATATTAGCTTCATGTCGAAGAGTACCTACGTGATCTCACAATGTTGCGCATTAATACGTCTCACTTCCAGGACAACGGAGATAATATTATCTTGCGTCCGGTATTTGGCTCCAAAACTGATTATGCGCACAGAAAATCGTCATGCACGTTCGGTAAAAACAGTGGAAACACTGTGTGGTGGCTTCAAAAAGCAACAAGGGGGTTCCTTACAAAATTACAAATATACGATAGGAAAAATTTAAGTCATGTGTTCGAGTTATGACGTCATGTCATGTTAGTTCAATTGGTTAGAGCATACCCCGGCTAAAGGGGTGGATGGACGCGGGTTCGAATCCCGCACATGGCTTAAATTATTCCTATCGTATATTTGTAATTTTGTAATGAAATCCGCACAGCAGGCGTTATTGCAAACATAACAATATTAAATAGGGGGTTCCTTGTTGCTTTTTGGGTGGTTTCGAAAGCTAATAGAAGTACCACTGTCACGTAGACAAGGTAATGTATCGATATCAACTGTAGCTAAGGTCAACTTTAGATTATCGTAATTTGGGTAATTATTGTTTTTTGTGTAACTCTGTTAGTGGTCAGGCCAGTTACTCGCACCCAGATGGGGTTTGGGTTAAATCTTACTCAATCGTAGCCCCACCAGGAGTGCTTCGGCATCACTGACCTGACCTGAAAATCATAAAATCGGTTAAATCATGGAAATGGGAAGCTGGCGTGTCCCTGTATATTTCCTAAATTGTATTCTGCTGAATTAAATGTTTCCAGAGTATTAATAATCTCATTCTATGTGTGAAATAATGGACCTATGTAAACGGTTTTTTGGAAAATTGTGGACATTGTTGCACATGTCATATATTCATCAATTTTAACACAGTAGGTTACGGGCACGCCAGCTTCCTGTTGCTTACCTATAATTAAAATAAATTAATAAAAGTTACAGGTGTGTTGCCTTGCTTCTGCATTTTATGACTCTTTCCTAGCTAGTTCCTAAAGTTTTTTTTTTAAATGTTATTGAGACGGAACAAGCTCGAGGCCCAGCGGTACCTCTGCCTATAACAGATGCATTTCATCACAAGTCACGAATTACACTGCGCCCGTCACTTTGAGACATTTTTTGTTTTTTATGCCACGCCTTTGACCACTATCTCACCTGATGGTAAGTGATGATGTGATCGAAGATGTTGTTCAGGCTAACCTAGAAGTACTGGCTCTCAAGGACAGCTGCCGGAACACACCGTTAGGTGCTTGGCGACAGACTTTCTACTTGAGGGTGGTAGCTAGCCAGGCGGGCATTCGCAAAATGCCCTACCACCATGGTATAACGACTGCCATCCTAAGACGACAACCGGGACCGACGGCTTAACGTGCCCTCCTTCAAGCACGGAAACGCTCAGTTGTAATGTCACTAGCGGTCACCCATCCAACTCCTGACCGCGCGCGACGTTGCTTAACTTTGCTGATCGGTTGAGAACAGCTAAGTAAATTTCTCTACGAGCGCTTCAAAAACATGGTTGTTAAGTCTCATGTGCATGTACTTCCACTGGCTCTGCTGCCGGACCACACCGTTAGGTGCTTGGCGACAGATTTTCTCCTTGATTTCTATGTGTGATATATAGATATAGATAGATAGAAGTATCTATCAAATCTTCGTATCGCCATATTTTGTTCATCATTAAGGCGTAATATATCCAACTTATTTTTGTCACCATCTGATTGCTCGATATCTTTACCAAAAATTTCAATTGATTTGTTTCCCTGTCTACAATGAAAAAGTTGTGTTTGTAAGGCTATTGGGCATTTTCTCAGTAATACATGTGCTGAGTAAGCATTCAACATTCTCGTAACACGATTTTACATAAAATTTTGTGATTTGAGTTTATGAGAGATAAATTTTTAACCGATTTTAACACAAAATCGATAAAAAATTTATGGGTTATTATCACACTGATATAAAGTTCAATATTGTCTATTAAAGATCTCGTAATATGCTCTTGTTCAGTCATTTCTGGCAACCGGCCAATAGCAGTTTCTAAATCAAATTTCTCCATTTTATAAAAATGGAAAATTGGCACAAAAAATCTATAAATGAAAAAAAAACTGTACGTTGAAGTGTTCTAATAAAAATGTAAAGCTGCTGAATTATCCAAGTTTTTGCAAAACTATTAAGTCAACTTTACAAAAAAATCATATGTACACTTAAAAACTCCCTCCTACAACAATACTCACGGCTTAAACTTATTTTCTAGCACATGAAATTACACATACGTCGTCAATTTAATTTTCTCTAATCTTCAACGAGATTGGTCGTCCTGATGATGTTGAGGGGTTGGACCATACTGCTGCATACGACTTGCGTTTGGGTCGGGCTATACCCTGGACTCCGATCCCTTGATCCCGTTCTCCATGATGACCCCTTATTGTCTCTTTTGTATTTCTTCATTCGTAATAACAATGATTCCTTTCATAAAATTATCTTCAAATAATATTTAAATATTTTTTTCTTGCTTCACATGAAATCGTCGCAAAATTCTTCTTCATACTTCATAATAAGTTGTCGTTGATTGTTTCTTCTTTGTTTTTATATTAAAAATATTTTTATAAAACTTTTTTAACCATGTACATAATTACAAAATTACAAATTTACGATAGGAAAAATTTAAGTCATGTGCGGGATTCGAACCCGCGTCCATCCGCCCCTTTAGCCGGGGCATGCTCTAACCAATTGAGCTAACATGACATGACGTCATAACTCGAATCTTTCCTACCGGTCATTAACCATCGTATTGGGATGGAGGATAGGAAGGATTAGGCGGATGGACGCGGGTTCGAATCCCGCACATGACTTAAATTTTTCCTATCGTATATTTGTAATTTTGTAATGTAATCCGCATAGCAGGCGTTATTGCAATCGTAACAATATAAAAATGTACATAATTGTTTTCTTTTTTTTTTTAATAATGTGTCCTCATTGTATATTAATGTATTTTCTCTCTTCTTAAAAATGTTTCTTCATATTTTCTTTTTCTCTTGCATTTTTTTTTAAATATATCTTCTTCTCGAAACTTCATTTTAAATTATTTTATTTCTCTTCGTAATTTTTTTGTGAATGCTTATGACGATATATTCGACGAAGACGCGTTTAATTCTTACATTTTCTTGAAATGTCATCCCAGCGCAGCACACTCCATCTTCTCACTGCACCGGGCCTGGCAGGGTCGCCATGTGATGTGGTGGGGTTCATAGGGAGCGCGCGTGTGGTGAAACGTCCGATTAATTCAATATTCTATTTGTCACTGTTTCAAAGCAGTTAACAGACCCACACTCGTACTTTAATAGTAACTATAGATTACGTCTACACTACATCACTATGGTAGGAAAGGTACTAACTAGATTCGTGTGGTGAGATGATCCAAAAAAACGTAGCCTCCTTCAGCAGCTAACGCTAAGAACCTTACGCTCAACTAAGCTGGGAAAGCATACGCATTTGGGCTCCTGCAGCTGCTCATCGAATATTTATGCACCTAAAACTTGCAAGATCTGTGTGGCAATCAACTGAGCCATGGTCGCATCAAAACAAGTAAGTATCTATAGTAGTACTGCACTACAGTATTACTATTACAGCCGTTTGGTCCACCGTTGAACAAACCGCTTAGCCGCCTGCTTGGTTTGGCGATCGCAGTGTAGATCTTCGGTAGATTTTCAGAAGGCACTGCTGGCCAGCCCACTTTTTGGTATGTTCCCTCCGTCGACTCTTATGTTTCCCACTGGAAGATATGGGAGAGTGCAATTCTGTCCCGTAAAAGATTTTCTTTATATAGAAGTTTCAACTATTTTTTCTTCTATATAGTATCCTGTATAGTCCTACATATGGTAGTGATGACACTAGTTTGTTTCACCTGGGACCAAGATTTGTTAAGCCAGGCAGCAAACATTGGAAGTTGTTATTTAGTTCGAGTATATACTTATATTGAAGCTTGAGTAAGCTAAGTTACCAGACGCAAAATAACTTTGATGCCGACCGGAATACTTAAGTTTTCATCCAGGCTTCGGAAAATTGCACTTCTACTATGTAAGTCCCATGTTCAAGCTGAAACTTGCCATATTTCTTAGTATGTAGACTCAGCTCAGAAATTTCTTGAATTCGAAAGGGAAGGTTTAAGGGTGTGAGCGTGAGGCACTGGAATAAGTATAAGGGTGGAAATTAAGGTGATCGTATGTAGGTAGGGGGTAATCAGAGTGAAAGTATACAAGATTGAGGTAAAGTTTACATATTATTATAATATCAATTGTGAATGAATGAGAATATTTATATCGCCTTAAAAAGTAAACGCAAGTTAAGCTGCGAACAAGCTTGTAATAATATTAATATAAGGAATATTCCCAGTTATTTAAAGATTCGGCTAACACCTGCTAGTTCCCTAATTCGTCAGTCTTGCTTTTAAATAGCTCTTTGTTGCATTCTTGGGCCGTATTCCATTTGAGTTATTTTCGATAATTTTGACCACATTTGCGTCTATGGATCCACATTTAATATGAACCATAGATGTGATCAAAATTATCGATATTAAAGAATTTAGCGTCAAATGGTATACGCCCTTAGTAGCACCACATGAATAAATAACCGTATTATTCATGTGGTGGCACTATAATTCATTACTGATTAAAAGTGTCCATTGTTCAGAGCGGAGTCCTTTTTATTCGTTGCCGGAATGAATAATGGTTCATTATTTTCGGTAATCGTTACCACATGAGAATATGTCGTTAGTCACGCGCGCCATTTTTCTACTTCACAATTAACCAACTATAGTACCACCAACTTAACTGTGCAGTTCTCGAGGGCGCTATTGGTCAAGGAAATCAACTACAAACTGTCACAATTTGAGGGAATTTTGTAGTTCTTTTTTCTGCCGCCTGAACAGATAAGTTGGTGGGTCTGTATCTGATAAAGGGAGCTCATAACGGCTTGTATATTTGAAAATATGATAAGTGTTGCTATGTTAGGGAAAAAATCAGAATAAATGATATTCAGGCGAAGTTATATTCAAGGGGCGAAGTTAACGGAGTCTACGTTACTATGTTTCTAAATCCTAAACGGGTCTTTTCACGCACGAATAAACACGAGTACGTGGTCACGAGTAGACTGTCTCTGTACTCGTGACCACGGTCAATGCAACTTGATCGAAACGTCGAGGTTAGTCAAAATATAATTATTTTGATGTTTATTCGTGCGTGAAAAGACCCGTTTAGGATTTAGAAACATGAGCTTAGTTCACGAAAGTTTAAAGAAAAGTCTACGTTACTAGTTTTGTACCAAGTTTTTTTTTCAGCTCTCTGGTTTTGTATGTATAAGTTTTCTTTAATTTTTCACCTGTACCACAGAATTTAACCTTACACCACAGTGTTGCATTCCATATTCTACTACTGTGCTTGCATAGTTACGGCGTGGTTCCAACTTATATAGGTAAGTAGTAGGTAGTACTACCGTAAACTGCTGCAACTTTGCACGGGATTTAAATGTTTTTGTTGAAATTTCTTAAAATATCTGTAGTCTGTGCTATTGTGTTGTTTGTGCTGAATTTTGAGCGTAATGCCTAATGTTATGAGGTATATAATGGCAAAATTTTTCATTGTAGGTTGCCGTATAAGCTGTCAAAGTTGTAGGCAAAGTTCTAGCCAAAAACTTCAACTTTGCCTAGAAGATTAAAAAACAAAATAAACGGACAATTCAAAAATACATCTTATATCACGAGTATTTGAGTAGTTCTTATCGATAAATCTACGAAATATATAAAAAAAAGCTTGTAAATTCCACTTTTCTAGCACATAGGCAAAGTTGGGTTTCGTTACATACCATTCCCATACAAACAGCTAACTCTGTTTGTTGTGCTAAATAAACATAGTTAACATCTTAACTTTATTAAAAAAAATAACAGTTTCCAAATAATTTAGTATGATGGAAACTACTAAGATGAAATTGATATATTGCTAGAAATCTTTTTTAAGTGTTTTATATATATATATTCTACATCTTAGGAAAACCTACAACCGATTTAATTGTATAATTAAGACTGGCCAGTATTTAGTCAAATTTAGCAGTTTTTAATAGGGGGTGGGAAAATTGTAAAAGTTAAGTTTGAGTATCAAAAACCTCGGCAGCTAAGCTTTACTACCTAATTAATTAACAAGTAATAATTTTTTCGACAAAATAAATAGTAGTCCGAAATCGCATATCGACCGTTGAATCTGCAAAAGTAATCTGACACATACATGAGAACGTACACAGAGTCGAATAGAGAAACTTCTCGCTTTTGGAAGTCGGTTAAAAATATTGACAACCCTAGCCCTAGGCAATGTTGCATCATTTGTGTTAGAGTAACCCTTTGCAACATTGCTTATTATGTTTCTAGTCGTAAATACACAATTTCGGCAAAAACAACATTAGAAACAATAAAATGTACACATTTTCTTAGTTCTTACCCCGTAAGTAATCAAAAGGTTGGAATATTCAGTATTCTACAGAAAAATCAAAGAGTTTCGGGCGGCACGAAAATACACGTGCTACACCCGCGACGCTTAAGAGGAACGGGAAGAGAAGCTCCTAAAGAAAAATAGGTATTTTAACAAAGTGACGCTGTCTCGCCGCTGTACGCCCGAGCAGAATAGTGCGATAAGGACAATTGCAGCTTCTTCAAGTTTTGACTTAGAATTAGCGCATAATAAAATAGTAAACATTAATCAAATCTAAAAACTTTGGTCTTATTTTATAACTGATAGAATAAACTAGGTTTATAGGTTTTCCTTTTTCTTTATTAATCTTTATTTTTCATATAAAAAATTCATAAACTAGAGATACAAGTTTTGAGAAAATATCGGTATTTAAATACCCATTAACTCAAATTCCTTTGATATATTGATAAAAATCAAACCCTATAAACCTGGATATTGATAACATCTATGATATTTCCAAAAATCATCAAAATCGGTGATTGTTTAGGGGGGAGAAACGTTTTCTCTTTTTGTATGTAATTTCGAGACTTCCCTCCAGTCTTAACAGCAATCTGCCAGCAACACGTTAGTGTTACCATGTAAAATAATATTAAATTGTGTTGCCACAGTAATGACAAGCTTTACCCCATTATTGAAAGCAGAAAATATATGACATATAAAAATCAATTTGGTGTTTTATCAATTAGGCAAAGTTGAAGCTAGTTGGCAAAGTTGCAGCAGTTTACGGTACCACTCTGGTATCACTTGCCACTGCAATGCAGTCAGGCACAGACACAATCTAGGTAAGAGAATTAAATAAGTTTGTGTGTGATATTAGACAAAGTACAATTCATTGCACCTTCATCCATCAATCGACAACAGGACGTGGTTTGATTGAGTATGGTTTAGCCTACAATAGTAATTTCCTGAGGGTATCGAGGGATCCTAAAGCACGAGATGTTAAAAACTTTGGTGTCATAAATTGCTTATACGCCGTTTCATACTATGAGGGCTGCTGAATATATAAGGTAATCTTAGGCTCACATATATTTACATATTTGTCACGTGACTTTTCAGCAAGGAACTTTGTATCAACGTTCTTGTTGTTTCAATTTCTCTGGTGTTATATTGCTGTCTTCGTCTCTGGCTGGACTCACTCTTATCTTGTATAATATAATCTTTAACTGAGAATAGGATTACCACTACTTTATAAAGGTGCGATCTGAAACTACAGTCGTGATATTCTATTTCGATATTAAAAGTTAGTTGGTGAAACTTTTATATACCTAATGATGTAAAGTACATGATAACTTTTAAGAGTTTATTTCCATATTTTTTTCTGTAACTCTTATCTACAAAACGATTTCTATCATGTAGGTATGTAAGTACCCGATATTAAGAATTGGGCTGTATGTGTTTAAAAAGTCAGTAGACTTGGAATTTGTAGGCAATTAAATAAACGATTAGGTACTATAGCCCTTCTGTCATTGTCATATATTAATATTTTAATTTTATTGTCATCTAAGCCACAATTATCACAGTATGAAGTGTTATTTTTTATTATACTTATGGCGTATTATGTGTTGGAGGGTTAAAACCTTATTGCTAATCCTGGCCGACTCCAATTTATTGAAATGACTGACATTGTGTTCGGTTGCTGTTTATAAAAAATGTATTTATCATAAAGTAACTTTGTATATACTTGTATTTATGTCATGTCTTGTGCTTAATAAATTCTGCTTATATTTTACACCAAATACGTGTTTAAATATGATTTATAGAAGGTTATGGTTCAGCAAAAATAGTGCAACGTTATTGTAAATATGTCGGAAACGAAAAATCATAGTTTTTCACATGAAAAATTACGCGGACGTGAAAATTACGTCGAGTGGAAATTTGTTATGAAAAATGCATTGATTCACGACAATTTATGGATCTGTATAAGCGGTTACGGTAAGGATGACAAAACAACGTCCGAAGTGAAAAATGGACGTGACGAAATTGCAAAATCTAAAATTTGCTTGGGCGTTGAAAAGTCATGTTTTTCACATTTGATGTCAGCTGATACGGCGAAAGACGCCTGGAATGCACTGGAACGTGCATATGATGATAAAGGACTCGGTTCAAGAGTGAGAACTCTTCAGAACTTGTGCGCTGTCAAACTGGAGAACTATTCTAGCATGGAAGCTTACGTCAATGAAATATTGTCATTAGCGCAGCAATTGGCGAATATGAACAAGTCTGTTGATGACGAGTTTCTTGGTGCGTTGATGCTCAAAGGTTTACCGACAGAGTACGAGCCCATGATCATGGCACTAGAGCATTCGGGAGCTGTCATTACTGCTGATCTAGTCAAATCGAAACTGCTACAGGATCAACGTTGGACTACTCGTGGAGATTCGAGTGAGTGCTTGTATTCTAAAAGAAAAGGCGCTAGTACGAGTGACTCCTGGACGAGAAAAGCGCAGCAGCACAAGGATGAGTCAAAAGCGAAGGATAATTCCGCTAGAAAGAGAGAACCGTGGTGCTGGAAGTGCAGACAGAAAGGACATCTGAAGAAAGATTGCCGGAACGCGAAGGATTCTTCAGGAAACTGTGTCTTATCAGCATATAGTACTGGAACTGACTCGGAATCTTCGTGGTACATAGACTCGGGGGCTACAAATAACATGACTGGCAGGCGTGATTTGATGACAGACTTCAAATCGCGAGATGGTCACGTCACCATTGCTAGTGGAGATAAACTGCGGTGTACAGGTATAGGTACTGTTAAGTTGTCGGATAGCGCGACGTTAACTGATGTGTTGTATATACCTAAGCTGTCTGTAAATCTCATATCTGTTTCGCAATTGATTAAGAATGGTTGTATTGTTAATTTTGATACTACTGGTTGTACAATTTCTAAGCTGGGCGATGTTTTGATTAAGGCAAATGACGTTGGAGGGGCTTACAGACTTCAGACCTGCAGTCTACGGGCGAATCTTACTACTAGCACTGCAACTTGGCATCAAAGACTTGGCCATTTAAGCGCCAACAATATGAAGCTTTTGAGGCAGGGACTTGCTAATGATATTAGTTTTCAGGACGACCCTTGTAAAGACGTTGCCTGTGAAGTTTGTTTAAAGGGAAAGCAAGCTCGGTTTCCTTTTCCCAGCAATCCTGAGAAGTCTGTGGCTGTAAAGCGGTTGGATTTAATCCATACCGATTTGTGTGGTCCGTTGCCGGTGAATTCGCTTGGAGGCAAGAGGTATATCCTGACATTCTTGGATGATCATTCGAGGAAGGTGTTCGTGTATTTCCTGAAGCGTAAGAGCGAGGTGAGTGAATACACGAAAAACTTTATTAAGCTAGTCGAAACTCAGACTGGTGACAAAGTTAAAGTTTTGAGGTCGGACAATGGGACCGAGTATGTAAACAGAGACCTTGAAGGTTTTTTGAAAGGCAAGGGGATAGTCCATCAGGTAACTGTGCCTTACAGTCCTCAACAGAACGGTTGTGCGGAAAGGCTAAACAGGACCCTCCTAGAAAAAGTAAGGTGCCTCTTGTATACTTCGAACCTAGACCACAAGTTTTGGGCAGAAGCTGCCTGTACTGCTGCACATTTAATAAATGTGTCACCTTCGAAAAGGCTCTCAGGGCAAACTCCTGAGGAAGCCTGGACAGGTAAGAAGGTTAGCTTGAAACACTTACGTGTGTTTGGCTGCGAAGCTTATGCTCACGTTGATAAAGTGAAGCGGAATAAGCTTGAACCAAAAAGCAAGCGTTGTATATTTCTTGGCTATGACGGTAATGGATATAGGCTCTACGATTCGGCGAAAAATATAGTTTTTCGTAGTCGTGATGTTGTTTTTAACGAAACAATTTTTCCAGGTGTCAAGAGTAAACGGCCCGTGGAGATCTTCTTTCCGACTAGTGATGACGGAGATACCGTTGAAGATGCGGATGTTCGTGATCAGTCTGGGACTGAGCTTGAGGTGGAGATGCCATCACTACCAACTGTAGAGGCTGAGGTTGAGGCGGAGAGACCGGTAGAGCCTGAAGTGTGGTTTGAGGCTGACGAGCAGGTGCCGAGTTCATCTACTGATACAACCAGAATGCCACGGAAGCCACCATCTGACGGACCAACCTATAATTTACGGCCGAGAGTACCGAGGACGATGTCTGCGCTCGAGACAGAGTTGAGTGAGCCGACGAATGTCAAGGAAGCTTTGCAATCGAGTGATAGTAAGCTTTGGCGGCAAGCTATGCAAGATGAGATTGATTCGTTCAATAAGCATGAGGCTTGGGAGCTAGTTGACAGACCGGCAGACAAGAATATTGTCAAGAATCGATGGTTGTTTAAAATCAAACGTGACGCCAATGGCAAAGTGGCGTGTTATAGAGCGCGATTGGTTGCAAAGGGTTTTACCCAAAAGTTCGGAATTGACTACATGGATACTTTTTCTCCGGTTGTGCGACATAGTTCGTTGAGAATGCTGTTGTCTCTTGCGGTTGAATTAGATCTGAAGATTGATCACCTTGACGTCAAGACTGCTTTTCTGAATGGCAATTTGAGTGAAGAAATTTATATGTCACAGCCTGAAGGTTTCGTCAAGCAAAGCAATGAGCATATGGTCTACAGACTCAAGAAAGCCGTGTACGGGTTAAAGCAGGCGTCACGTGCCTGGTACGATAAGGTAAAGGAAGTTTTACTCGCAGAGAATTTCACGCAGAGCAAGTATGAGAGCTGTATCTTCAGTCGCCGAGTGGGTAAGCGAACCATTATTATTGCTCTCTATGTAGACGATTTTTTCGTTTTTTACGACTGTGACGAGCTTGCTGATAAGATGAAAACGTCACTGAAGTCTCACTTCACAATTAAAGATTTAGGTGAGGTTAAACATATGCTAGGCATCAAAGTACAGCGCACTAGTCGTGAGTTGAAGCTGAGTCAGAAAACCTATATTGAAAAGCTTCTTGAACGTTTCGGTATGAGTGACTGTAAAGTTGCTAAGACGCCCTTAGATGTAGGTCTGAAGTTTTCTGATAGCGCCACCCACGAGAGTAGACTACCGTATCAGGAGCTGATAGGATGTTTATTGTATATAGCTGTGATCTCAAGACCTGACATTTCATTTGCTGCATGTTTCTTAAGTCAGTTTAATACTTGCTACACAGCGGAACACTTTGCAGCGGCTAAACGTGTATTGCGGTATTTAAAAGGCACAATGAATTTAGGTGTTGTGTACAGAAAAAGTGATGAACATGATAAATTTCATGTTTATGGATTTACTGACGCTGATTGGGCTAACGGGGCGGATCGTAAATCTTACACGGGGTATATTTATAAGCTAGGTAGGAATGTTATTTCCTGGGGTTGTTATAAGCAATCGTGTATCGCACTTTCGTCTACCGAGGCGGAGTATATAGCTTTGTCTGAAGCTGCCAAAGAGGCGGTATACGTCCGTGCGGTTCTTGCTGAGTTGATAGGTCAATGTCACACTGTAACCCTGTATAGTGATAATCAGTCTGCGGCGAAGCTGGCTAGTAACCCAGTGTTACATAAGCGAACAAAACATGTGGACATTAGATATCACTATATTCGTGAAGCTGTTGAGAATAGGGTGCTAGAACTGATGTACATGCCAACAGAGCAGATGACTGCTGATGTGCTCACGAAGGCACTGCCTAGCTGTAAGCACTTGTCGTTTGTACGAGATATGCTTGAAGTCCTCCAGGATTAAGAGGGCGTGTTGGAGGGTTAAAACCTTATTGCTAATCCTGGCCGACTCCAATTTATTGAAATGACTGACATTGTGTTCGGTTGCTGTTTATAAAAATGTATTTATGTCATGTCTTGTGCTTAATAAATTCTGCTTATATTTTACACCAAATACGTGTTTAAATATGATTTATAGAATTATGGGCTTAGGCTACTTGTTACAACGGCCGCAGGCTGTCCAAGCCTGTCTCTCATCACCATAGTAGAAAGAGTGGGAAGTAAGTTATCTTCATACAAACGTACCGCACGCGGCTTGTTTGTGTGCGCCATAGTATCTATGCGTCCCGCACGCACACTCTGACACAATCTCGACCCGTTTCTCAGTGCGCCAGCCGGGGCTAACACCGAACAAGGATCGCGCGTCACGGCTTTTCGGCACCGCTAAATAAACGAAAAAAGTTTGATAATCGCAGGAGAACTTATTGCTGAACTTAGTGTTCGGCTGTTTATATAATTCATCGATTTTTGTTGTCTCTGTTTAGATTACCTACTGAACAGGAAAGGTAAGCAAGTCACTTATTCTACCATACCTATCATTTTTACTTGATGATGAGTGAGATACCTACTTATTTTTTTATTGTATTAGGTAGGTATGCCCCGCGTCGCTCGTCTCTGGCCCTGCAACCACATAGGGATCACCTGTCGCTCTTTCTTTCATCGCGAAAGGTTTCATCATCGTTTAGCTAAAACCGACCTCACTAACCCTGAACCCAGACAACACAAGTAAAAAATGCAACGTCCCGGCCCTTGCCAATCCTAGGTACAGATTTAAAATTTAGCATATACATTCATTATAAACAGTGATAGGAATAGGTAGTGCTTATTTGCCTAAACTTCGAAGAACAGAGACAAGAAACGTAAAAAAATGTAGCGCTAAGGAAGTCTCCCTTAGCGCTACATTTTTTTACGGGACATCTGTCCCGAAATTCGGGACAACATTTCAAAACATTAAAAAATATGTTATTTGGAATAAGTAATTCGTCTTTATTCACCTAAAGTTTGCGACTAGATATAAATTATAAATAAGTAACAACCCTGAGACAGGCAAGTATGGTAGGTAATTATATCGCGGATTGGGCCGGAGATGGCCTACTTCCTCCTCTTTCTACTATGTCGCCACCCTCGACCCCCACCCCTCTCCCTTCGCATGCGCTAAAAATGACGACACGCTCCATTATTCGAGTTGTGCACTGCTTCATTATTGACCACAGAGAGCTATAACTTACCTGCTTCACAATGGAGCAGGTAGGTATTTTTAGGACGGAAGTTGATAGATATAGGTAGGTATTATTTAAAGTTGGTATTTATTTTCTATACTTAACTACTTACATTATACGCCATAGGTACCACAGATTAAATAAAAGTTACTGCGTAACAGATGCATTACACGAAACACGAATTCAATAGCCAAAGTAGGTACCTACATTCCAATAGCGTACAAACTACAATGTTTCATATATATAGAGAGAGAGAGGGTAGACGCTGTACGCCCGTGTTTACATTTTGCTCCGCGTATAAATTTCAAGAAAATATATTTAATGCAGTTTTTTCAATCATAACTTATGATGAAATTGTTTGAAGCCTTGTTGGGGCCCAGTTAAACGTGAAGACCTTTCAGGAATCATCAAGATTTAAACCAAAATTTCAAAAATAGTATTTACAACGGACTTTAAGAAAACGACCAAATTAAAGGTGAAATACAGGAAATTAGCGCGTACCTGGAGAGAAAAAGGTCAGTTTGTGAAAATTTATTGTATTAAAAGTGTTAAATAGGGGTTTTTCCTTTAAAAACTCGTGTTTTGGGAGTTTATTTCGGGAAATATTTGAACCAAAACCCACAACATAAAGAAAGTAACGACATCTCTTAGAAACGGCTGAACTACATCATATGATCAATAAATATTTGCCACCCACCAGAGGTTTGGTACGACTACTCCTCACGAGAGGTCGCATATAGTATCTTCGCAACGTAATTTTTAATTACTATTAGTTCCGCTTCCCACCACTGCATTGCCACTAGTCGATAAAATATTAATACAATCACCTTTTACAACACGATGGCACCAATATGTGCGGGATGTCACCAAGAAACCCTAGACAGACAATACCTAACTTGCCACTTGTGCAAACATCAATATTGTTTAGAATGTGCCAATGTATCTAGTACGCGCTTTTATAGCACAATGACAGCTGAACATAAGAAAAACTGGAAATGCCCTGCTTGCTATTCCAAAAAGCCAAAAACTGGTAATTTAAACACACCCGTTCGATCGAGAGATTCGCATGAGATTCAAAACATAATAAAATCATCTGAAAATGAAAATGTCACGACGCGGAAACAAAAGTCAAATATAACACGGTACGATACCTCTTCTGATTCCGACGAACTCAGAATATTGGGTGATACTATCCCAGATCCACTCTCACCTGACCTTAAAACTAAACTGACTCTACAAAATTTAAATGACCTTATAGTAGCACGTTTGCAAGAGAATAATAAATCTATAATTCGAGACCTACAAAATACAATTCAAGCGGAAATAAATAAAGCAATATCCAAATTAAAACAAGAACTCAATAAGGATACCTGTACATTATTAAAACAAAATGAGGAGAGAAAATTCGACATAGAAAAATTGAATAGCAAAATCATACTTTTGACCAGTGAAACTGATAAGTTAAAAAACGAAATAAATGATTTAAAAAAACATAAAATAAGCAACCTTGGGCTTGAAAATAAAAACCACTCCCTCGACATTGATAGCAAAAAAATAGTTATATATGGCCTAGAGGAATATTATCAAGAACCAGACCACTACCTTTACACCAGAATAACTCAAATATTCGGACAAGCATTAAATGTGAATTTAACAGGCTACATTGAAGATACATATAGAATTGGAAAATACACAGATAGAACACGCCCACTTGTAGTTGAACTAATAAGTAAACGCATGACGAAATATATTTTAGACAATAGTTCATGTTTCGATGGATCTAATCTGCGTATCTCAAAATATTTAAATGCACAAGCACGAAGGGACAGACAATTGATGAGGGAAAAAATGTTTAACTCTCGAAAACAAGGCTTTCATGCCATAATACGTGATAATAAACTATTTATTAATGGAAAATTATTTCAATTAAATGATAACATCAATGACGCATCATTAATTCGTAACACAGCCAGGAGTACTCAAAATGAATATGAAAACCAACTTGACTACGGTAGAGACACCGAAGCACAGAATTCTTCGTTTCGTCAAAATAGCTCCTTTCGTCGATACTGAACGAGATTTTAAAATTATCTTTTATAATTTCCAAAGTTTGTGGAATAAAATTCATCTTCTGGAAGCATATTTGGACGAACATCTAACCTATCAAGCGATATGCATATCTGAGACCTGGCTTACAAAAGCAAAATTAGACATGATTCACTTTAACGGATACAAGACAGCTGCATACTTCTGCAGGAAAAATCGGAGCGGCGGAGGAGTTTATATAGCTCTACAAGAGCATATAAATTATATCGAAAAAACTGACATTATGAATTTATCTGAGGAATATCTTTTAGAAACATGTGCAATCGAACTTACAAATTTTAACACTATGATTATAATTATTTATTGGAATGGAAGAGATGAGGAAGCTTTCTATGTAAAACTAAACTTTCTTTTAGAATATTTGGCTAAAAACTACAAAAACTATAAAATAGTTTTAGGTGGTGATTTTAATATAAATGTGTTGCGAAATTGCCCGAAAACCGATGAGTTGCTAGAGCTCATGGCTAATCATAACTTTACGCAACGCATTAAAAATTTTACACGAGTAACTGATAAGACCGCAACATGTATTGACTTAATTTTTGCTAATTTCTATGACAAAAGTTCACGTGCAACAGTTGTAGACTTAGGTTTCTCTGACCATTTAGGAACAAGCTACAGTTTATCTTTACCTCATACAGGAAAACGTAATGCCTGGTATGTTGAGAAGAGGCTTTTTAACTCTAGTAACATGGCTAGCTTTAAAAACAAATTGACAAAAATAAACTGGAATAATCTTATTGACTTAAACAAAAGTGTTAATTTAAACTATGATAATTTTCTAAACATACTAACAAATATTCAAAACGAGAGCATACCAAAGCGCAAAATTAAAATTAAAATGAACGGTAAAAAACACTGGCTAACTGTAGGCATAAAAAAATCTTGTAAAAACAAAAGGTTACTTAAAATATTTACCTTAAGAAATAATGTTCCTGTACTCACACAATTTTACAAAAAATATGAAAAACTATTAAAAAAAACTGTTATTACGGCTAAAAAACTTGATTACATAAAACTGATGAAAAACTCTACCAATAGGTCAAGAACTATGTGGAAAGTGATTAACGAACGCACTAATAAAAATCCTACAAAAATGAAGCAAAACCTAAAATTACAAATTAATAATACAGATATCACAGACCCAAAAGAAATCGCAAACATTTTTAATAACTTTTTCTCATCGATAGGAACAAGTAATCCGCGCTCCGATATGCATCAACTTCACGTACAAAACCAACCGCTAGGGCTTCCAGTTGCCAATATTACCGAAAATAGTATGTATTTGTCCCCGGTTACGCTGCCCGAAACTTACAAGATCTTGAAAAGTCTTAAAAGTAAAAACAGTCACGGAATTGACGAAATCCCACCTAATCTGATTAAATATTGTACGGATGAACTAACTCTTCCGTTTCAATTATTATTAAACCAATCTTTCGAGCAAGGCATTTTCCCCGAAAAACTCAAAACAGCTTTGATAAAACCAATCCACAAAAAAGACGCTAAAACTGACCCAAACAATTATCGCCCGATAGCATTATTGCCTTCTGCATCAAAAATATTTGAAAAAGCAATGAGCAACCGAGTATATTCATTTTGTGAAAAGTATAATGTTTTTAATGAATGTCAGAACGCATTTCGTAAAGGGAGGTCTACCACTTTGGCAGTCTTTAAGTATATGCAGGAAGTTTACAAGGTGTTAGACAAAAAGCAGTACGCAGTCGGCATATTATTAGATATGTCCAAAGCATACGATAAGGTTCTTTTTGAAATATTGCTAAATAAATTGTATGGAGTAGGCATACGTGGTATGGCATACGATTGGTTTAAATCCTATCTAAAAAATCGAAAACAACTTGTAGAAATTGCACATGTTAATCATAAAAGCGGGACTATGCAGAATATACGCTCGGATACAATTACAATAAACAACTCTATCCCCCAGGGAAGTGTTATAAGCTGCTTAATATTTCTAATTTATATAAATGACCTTCCAAAAATCGTCAATGACCCTTGTGTTTGTTTTGCCGATGATATTTCGTTTCTTACTTCTACAAAAAACAACCACAATTTACACGGAAAACTTTTCACAATACTAGATAAAGTAACCACTTGGATGCATCAAAATAATCTTGAGCTCAACTTATCAAAAACTAAAATAATAACATTTCATCCCTTCCAAAAATCGCCGTTACAATTTCATTTCTCATTCCAAGGCACAAAATTAGATATTGTCAAAGATGCTACTTTGTTAGGAATAAAAATTGATAGGAATATAAACTGGCAGTCGCACGTATTGAAAATTAAATCTAAGTTATCGTCTCTCATTTATGCCCTTAGGGAAATAAAAAAGACTACAGATTTCAAAACAGCAATTGCTACTTATCACGCAAACGTCCAATCTAGATTATCCTATGGAATTGTACTATGGGGTTACAGCCCTGCCGCGAGGGATCTCTTTATAATGCAAAAAAAATGCATACGAATCCTAGCCAACACAGAACAAACAGACAGTTGTAAACTGTATTTTATTCAATTTAAAATATTGACTATGCCATGCATTTATATTCTGGAAATTTGCAAGTTTGTTCGGTCCAATTTCTATTTATATAAAACTCGTAATGAACATCAACTAAACCTCCGCCACGGAAATCGGCTACTGGTTCATAAATGCAGTCTGGAAATGCACTCTTCCAGCACTCTACCTATGTCAATAGTAGTCTATAATAAATTACCAACAGAATTAAAGAATGAAAGTGACGACATTAAATTTAATAAAAAATTAAAACAACACCTTATCTCCAAGGCATATTACTCAATAGATGAATATCTTAATGAAAATAGTAGATTTAATTTTGACATGTAAAATGATTTGGTAAATTATTATTGAATATTGCGTCCTCCTCTCTTCTAATGTTGCCGTGCCTGACAAGGTCCATCGGACTATGTACCTATACGTTTATAACATCTTGTACTGTATGGAAGCAATAAAGAATCTTGAATCTTGAATCTTGAATCTATACCTATATCTACTCCAATACTCCCAGAGTCCGTTGAATGTGCCTTGTATTGAACTCTAGGCACAAGGTAGGTATTTACTAGTGGTTTAGATGTCAAATAAAATATTAAAAACATTGAACTTATAAAAAAGGATGGAACGAAGCGTCATTTGACATGTTCAAGGTACGGGGGCTACCTTGAACATGTCAAATCAGGCGTCGTCTCCTGAGCCCCGATTCTCTTAGCTATTGAACGACGCACGCAACTTGATTGCATGAAAATTATAGTTTTTGACAGTATCCGTAGTCTGCCCGCTATTTAGGTTCGATCGCAAGTCAGTGGCTTGCTATCAATAGTTTTTGACACATTTGGTATGTTGTAAGCTATTTTGTTGCGATTGCGTTGCTACAGTGGCATAAAATATTTTGGAGGATTTTTGATTGAAAAATAGCAAAATGATTTAAGGGTGAACTGGCCGGACGGTTATCCATACAAACGCCGTTGGGTGATTACTCCCTTATTTGAGGATTTAGGTCCAAAATAAAGCATAACACCGATTGATCTCGTCATTATCTAGGCTTGTATGATGCCAAAATTTTAAAAAGATTATTCAGTTGTAAGTTATGAGCCTCGAAAACTTTATATGAAAATGTTTCGAGGCTCATAATTCTCATGTTAATTATTTTATTAAAATTTCGGCATCATACAAGCCTAGATAATGACGAGATCAATCGATATTATGCTTTATTTTGGACCTAAATCCTCAAATAAGGGAGTGATCACCCAACGGCGTTTGTATGGAGAACCGTCCGGCCAGTTCACCCTTAAGTATATTTATTGAATGTATTGTTTGCTAGAAAACTAGTATTGATGTTTTGCCTGATGCTTGATTGATAGAAGTTTTCATTATTATTTCAGTGGCAAAATTTGCAAGCCATAGCATAGCAATACGATAGCGACGCAATTGCTATACAACTGCGATTAGGAGCTAGAATTAGCAGACTACCGAATTTGACATTAACAGCATTTCGATCGCAGAAGCATCGCAGTAGTGTGGCGTTTGGTCAATAGCTAAGAGAAATGGGGCCCTGATTGAGTGACATGTGCGTCTACTGCATGCTTGTCTTCCTGTCTTTGTCATATTCAATGGAGGTGTAACTGTGTGCTATATATATATGGTATATGCTTTTGTTAAATTTTCTCCACGATATGATTTTCGTGATGTTCGACACGCACTAGCTGTATACACTGTTTACCTATAGCCACAGAATAAACTATAGTCACCTGAATGATTCTTGCAAAAATTACAAGTCTAGGACAAAGTCATCAGTTCTATAGGTGCTTATATTCCCCACGATAGGCCTTGGTTTCTTCAGAAGGTGCTTGCTACCCGCCGTCTGTTGATTTTCCCAGGAACGAGTACCTGCAACAATCTCCTTCAGTGATAATAATTCAAATGTAGTATCCGGGATATCTATAACTTCTTATTCCTGGTTCCCGGCAGTGACAAACTCTTTAATCTAGCCGGGAAAGCTCTGAAATTTAATATTTATATTAATTCACAAGTTTCCCGGCTTCGCTTTACTCCAATCTGCGGTGTGTCGCCGCTTTTAATTTTGAGCTTTTAATTTGTAACTGCTCAAAATGTGCTTTGTGGTTTTTAGTGCAGAAGTGAGGAATGAATGAAGTTGTGAATGGGTTTTTAGTTTTATTACATATAAAAACTAACGTGGATTTCACTCGTCCTCTTTCATGGGGTTAGGTATCTAGATATATACTGGCGACTAGGTACAGTCGCCTGCAATAAGAAGTATACACTTCGTAATTTTCAAAATTATGTGATGTCGCTCAATTATTATACATCGAAGTTAATATTAACATGAGTACATATACATATTCAAATGATTCTTTGATTTTAAGATACTTCTGATTACATTTTTTGAAATTTTTGTAGCAGTGATGGCTTAGTGGCATTGGCTATGGACTGCCGCGCAGGAGGTCCATGGTTCGAATGCCGCCGCGGGCTTGAGCTTCACCGTATGGTGGAAGGGCATTTTGCGAATGCCCGCCTGGCTAGCGACCACCCTCAAGTTGAAAACCTGTCGCCAAGCACCTAACAGTGTGTTCCAGCAGCAGTCCTTGAGAGCCATTGAAATTACAGGCACATGAGACTTAATAACTATGTCTCAAGGTGACGGGCGCAGTGCAATTCGGGACTTGTGACGATAATGCATCTTTTCTATGTAGATGTTAGTCCGCTTAACATCAGGTGGGCCTCGATCTTGTTCCGCCACAATAATAGAAGACAAAAAACAGAACTCTTTGCCACTATTTTGAAAATTACAATGTGTATACTTCTTATTGCAGGCGACTTTTTGACCCCATCCCCATTTAGGGGGTTGCCATAATCCCCACGCTTGGCAGGCGTCTTGGAGATCGCAGTAAAAGTTGTCAGTTCTACAGATGGCGCTGCTTCCCACCTTCATTATGCTGGTCTTTTGCTCCTGGTATTTTTCCCTTAGTCGCCTGTTACGACATTCTAACCCGGCACCGCACGACTTAGGACCTTGCAATATTATTATAATTTTACTCATACATTTTTATTTCTTCTGCTTCATCAATCATCCATTGTTATTTACTGATATTCCAGTAAGTTACATCCCTATAGGTTATTTACAACACTACCGACGTATAACGAACGTTATTTAATATGATTTTCGCAAATAACTAAAAGCCGGTATATTTCCCATGGGGTCTCCCGTGACCCAACTCTCGAATATAGCAGTTTTATGATACCTGCCCTTAAATTATTTGAGCGATATTAAACGAGTATCCCGTGGGTTGCCGGGTTAGAATTGCACCTCCCCATATCTTCCATTGGGTGTCGTAAGAGGCGACAAAGGGAAAAATACTGGAAGGTGGGCAGCAGCGCCTTCTAAAGAACTGCCAACTTACACTGCGATCCCCAAGCCGCCTGCCAAGCGTGGGGAGTATGGCACATCCCCCTAAATAGGAGAGGCTGTGATCAGCAGTGGACGATCCTGCTGATACAGTAAACGCGTTTACTATAGAATTTATAGAAATTGTCTACGTATACCAAAACTAAATTATAAATAAGTTGAGTAGCACCATAATCAGTTATCATTAAGTATGGCTAGCATGGCTTGCAACCACAATCAAGTAGAAAATCTGTCGCCAAGCACCTAACAGTGTGTTCCAGCAGCAGTCCTTGAGAGCCAGTCGGTAATGATGTAATTAACTCACACAGTGCAGTTGTGAGGAAATTGCATCTGGAAAATGAGGTTACGGCTGGCCCTGTACCTACGTTAGTAAGTAGTTTCACATCAAATGTTCAAATTCACGGTCTTAATTTTATTTCTGACACTACGTTATCTAGCAAAAAATAATCCTTATGATGAAATCTTTCGATCGGTATGATAAAACTACAGATGTTTTTTTTTCTCGTGTAACGCGTTCGATTCCCGGATCGTTTATTTATTTATTTATTTACTTGGAAGACCAACAGCCATCATGTCAAATAGAAACATGTATACAAAGCAATGGGCCAATTATAGGTCCTCACGAATATAAACAATTTATACAAGCAATAACAACAGTGTGAACTATACTTAACTAACTTTTACAAATATCACACAATTAGCCGAAAAAATCCCTGGCCAACAACTGTCTAGCCGATCCGATGCTCGTACAGAATAGATCTATATCTATGTCCAGACGTTTACTGAGTACATTGAAATTATTGGACGCTCTTAACAAGTATGAATTTTTCCTATAATTAGTATCAGATACCGGAACATTTATCAATGGGTTAAACCTTATGAGTTTAGTCGGGGTATTAAATCGAACTTTACCCAAAAGTTCGGGGCAATCAACTGTACCTGCTACTATTTTTATGAGGTATGTAAGATCAGCAATTTCCCTTCTTACAGAAAGAGGAAGCAGATGAAATCTTCTACAGAGACTTAAGTATCATACCGATAATACCCCATGTAATTATTTAAATATCCATGAAAGCAGTTTAAATTGTTTTTTAAATTTAAATAATGTCTTCTTTCAGTAAAATGTTCCATCTAGACTATTCAAGGTACTTGAATAGTCTAGATGGAACATTGACTATTCAAGGTACTTGAATAGTCTAGATGGAACATTTTAGGCTCTTAATGAATATAAAAAAAAAAGGAATACCACATGGAGGTGCCACATGGCGATACCACATGGAGGGTTCCACGTGGTATCGCCATGGGACGCCCTGTATATCGATGCTATGATGTCAAAGAGGTTTGTATTGTCAAACAAACTTATTTGGAACCTATTACGACGAATAATATTGTTTAATATAGAGCCGAGGATATTGGAACATTGTAGGGTGACAAGGAATGAGTTAGGCACTTATTCTTGAGTATTTGGGGCGGCTATTCGATGTCTGACTGGATCATCCAAATAGCTGCTTGGTTTTGAACTGCCTTTCATCCAAGACCTCTAGGTTTCTTTTTCAGTTTATCCATTTCTCAGTCTACTTTTCCTTTCTTACTCTCCATCAGCTGTAGTGGTTATCTTAGGATGACAGTCGATAAAGGACATAGTAGGGCATTTTGGGAATGCTCGCTTTGCTAGCTACCCACCGCAGGTAGAAAATCTATCGTCAAGAACTTAAAGCTGTTTTTCGTTAACCGTCCTTGAGTGCTAGTAATTCAGTTAGCCTGATAAAAATTTTCGAACTAAATCATCACTTACCATCAGGTAAGATAGTGGTCAATCAAACGCTAGCCTATCCGACGACATTCCTAAATAAATACAAAAGCATCATATCAGCTGTAAAAAAACTTTCTGGAACGTCAAGAAAAATAATCTTAAAAATATTTGAAGCAGTGATGGCTCAGTGGCATTGGCCATGGACTGCCGCGCAGCAAGTCCATGGTTCGAATCCCGCCACTGGCTTGAGCTTCACCGCATGGTGGAAGGGTATTTTATATATTAAGTCCACCCTCAAGTAGAATAAAAAATCTATCGCCAAGCACCGAACGGTGTGTTCCGGCAGCAGTCCTTGAGAACCAGTGAAATTACAGGCACATGAGACTTAATAACTATGTCTCAAGGTGACGGGCGCAGTGCATGATGACGAAATGCATCTGTTATAGGCAGAGGTTATTCCGTTTAACATCAGGTGGGCCTCGAGATTGTTCCGTCATAATAACATAACAAAAATTCTAACGTACCTACCTGAAATTGTGGTCACTGTGAATAACGTGGAGAACTATGATGCACAAAGCTTAGGGTCCCACATGGTCAGAGATAAATCCGTTTGCAACCCGGTTGGATCGTAAACCGGTCCGGTCGCCCGCCCGGATCGGATTAGTGAAAATTGGATCTTGAATCCTCAATTACGCAACTGGTGTTAACTTGCCAAGGATATTTTGCAGGTAGTCAATTACACCACGTCACAGTTTACACAGTAGTTGCTCTGGTGGCTTGCTTGCTTACCACAGTCACAGAATACCAAGCATAAATAATGTTAAAATTATAAATCTAGACTGCAATTTTTTTTCTTGATAGCTTTAGCTTTTGACCACTATCTCTAATGATGGTAAGTGATGATGTGGTCGAAGAAGTTGTTCAGGCTAACCTAGAATTACTGGTCTCAAGGATACACACCGTTAGGTGCTTGGCCACAGATTTTCTACTTGAGGGTGGAGCTAGCCAGGCGGGTATTCGCAAAATACCCTACCACATGCTATAACGACTGCCATCCTAAGACGACAACCGGGGCTACGTGCCCCGAAGCACGGAAGCGCTCGTAATGTCACTAACAGTCACCCATCCAAGTCATGACCGCGGCGGACGTTGCTTAACTTAGGTGATTGGTTAACAACGGCTAAGCAAACTTTCGCTACGAGCGCCTCCTATATTCGTTAATCGTTTTATTGTTCCAATAAAGTTATAACTGCAAGTTATATAAACATATATTTATGGAATCGTTTTTTAAATCCCTCCATGTTGATAACCAATTCAATGGGTTTGGACGGAAAAAAATTTATCACTTTAGAGCATCTAAAGTTCGTCAGTTTTTTTTATATATTTTCATGGAGTTAGGTTTACTTTCGCTATCAAGACGAATCTAATGATTACTCATATATTAAAATCGGCTAAGCCGTTTAGAAGTTATGGTGGAACAAAGAAACTCACAAACATACATACATACATGAACACTGAAAACATAACACAATTTTTTTTGGCCAGTCGTGTAAAAATGACTGAAGGATAACTCCGCAAAGCGTATAAAAAAACGCGCCATAGCACAGTTGTCACTATAGTCACTATTTTAGTTGCCTACAACTTCTACAAAACAATAAATATTTTTATAGCTATTACTTTAACAACAGGCGTTGACTTTAACCAATCCAATTCAATACCGAGGCTTGGGAAGAAAGACACTTCACTATGTTATGTATCATATACAGGGTTAAATTAGGTATTTGTATATCTAATGGCCATTCAGAAAAATAAAAGGACAAAAAAAAAATTAAAAAAAAAAAACAAACACATGTGTATTCATACTTTTTTTTAACGCTATGGATGCTTTAACTTTGGCAAAATGAATATGTTTGTTTATTAAAAAGACCATAACTTTGGTACTACTTGATTTTTTTTTGTTCTGTTTTTTTTTTCTGAATGGCCATTAGATATACAAATACCTAACTTAAGGTTATCCATTCATTACCGGGCACCCTGTATGTGTTTATAAAGCTTGGAAAACTTTAAAGTATGTGTTACATATATAGTAGGTATACACATTTGTTATATACACAATTATTTAGCGAATGACAAATAAATTATTTATCTTCTTCCCAGTTCCCACTTCTCAGTTTAGACCTTAAAATCCTATAATAACAAACATTTTAAGGAAACTTAATATTAGATTGTTTAAAAGCGTTTTAAATCCAGGCTGAATTATGAAAAACCCTAGTATCTCTATCTCCCGATAGATATAATTCTAGGCTAGCCTCAACAACATCTTCGACCACATCATCACTTACCATCAGGTGAGAAAGTGGTCAAAGGCTTAGGCGGAATTGTCACTAGATATTTTTTTTATTTTTTAAGTGTTTTATTAAAATATCCATTTGATGTTTTCATGAAATATTTTAAAAATATTTGTTATTATTAAATATGGTTTTATAAATATTTCCGCAAAGTAACGCCTGAATCTATTTATTATCTGGTCAAAGGCTAGCTGATCATCATAATTAAAAATATATATAATACATAATCTAAAATTTCGTATTGACAGTATTCTAATCGCAGTATGCCTACTTTGGTTATCGTCAGAGATTTTTAGAAGTACATAAGTAATATTTGTTTTACTGTTGTTTGTTTGTAATAATAATAAGTATATAAGTATATAAATAAAAATATAAAATTAATTAGGTAGATAAATCAAATACATTATACTACTTCTTACACGAGTATTATAAAAATAAGGAATAATATCACAAAACAATCCATAGTGCGGGTAAACCAAAAAAAGTCATAAATGTCATTATGAAAGAAATAAAATTATAAACGAACAGATAAATGCAATTATTTAAAGTTACAATATTACTTGTAAAAAAGAATGTTTCCGTTTTTTCAGATGGCGGTGAATTGTATAGCTGTTATTTACAATTTATTTTTGACCGACTTCAAAAAAGTAGGTCTTACTAATTTTTTTTTGTTACCTCCCTCTTAACCGTTGACTGGGTGAACCGATTTTGATGATTCCTTTTTTATATGCTGGACCACACGAAAAGCATTGCATTTAAATTTCATCAAAATCGGTCTAGCCGTTTTTTAGTTACAGCCCAATAACGATCTTGATGATATAGTCATTGTCAGTGAACGGGACCGACTTGTGATAATAAGTACTTTTGAACTATCATGGTACCGACTTCAACAACACTCAAAAGTGTGAAACACTTTCAGGTAAAAAAAAATTGTTACCTCTGTTATAGTGAAAGTTGATGTGTATTTTTGGTTAGATTTCGTTTGAGAGCTAATTATTACTGTAATAATTACTTGTCATCATGTTCTTGATGTGACAACTATCAAAGTGATAGTTTTCACGTATTGTTCAGTTTTGGTTTAATATTTGGGCTAGTACTGACATTCAATGGCATCATAACAGGTGTGTTTTTTTAATCAGTATAAGGTGTGACAGATGTCAGAATGCCTGCCAGTTTATGTCGCATTATGTTTTGAGTTTGATCTTCAATTCCGATGATAGCTGCAAAAATGTATTTTTTTTTGCTACTATGACAGAACAAGCTCGAGTGCCACCTGTTGTTAATCGGTATCCTCTGCCTATAACAGATTGCGCCCGTCACCCTGAGACATACAGTTGTTAAGTCTCATCATGGCTTGTAATTTTACTGGCTCTCAAGGAATTCTTCCGGAACACACTGTTAGGTGCTTGGTGACAGATTTTCTACTTGAGGTAACTAACCAGACGGGCATTCGCAAAATGCCCTTCCACTTTGCGTTGAAGCTCAAGCTAGCGGTGGGGATTGAACCATGGACCTGCGGCACCGCAGTCCATAACTATAACCACTCGGCTATCATTCTTCCAGCTAGGGCATAGTAGAAAGAGAGGAAGTAGGCCATCTCCGGCCCAATCCGCGATATAATTACCTACCACACTTGTCTGTCTCAGGGTTGTAATTTTTAGCAAAATTTTAATTCAGTGCCTAGAAATTGGCAACGGCCGGGAAAATGTGTTTTTTACTTATGTTGTGTGGGTTCAGGGTAAGTGAGGTCGGTTTTACCCAAACCATGATGAAGCCTTTCACGATGATAGAAAGAGCGACAGAAGATACCTATGTGCTTACGGGGCCAGAGACGGGCGACGCGGGGCGGTGATGTGTATATTACGAGTACCTACGGTAGTTTACGTGAGTTTACTGATAGTTCTGTCAACCAATTCATTAGTTTAAAGCCCGGTCCTTGCCAAAGACACATCTCTGTATAGCTAATTTAGTGATTCAATAAAGTTCAACAATAGTTTTCCTAACAAATACAGAAATGTATTCAAGATTCAGAACAGTACTATTTATGAAAAAAAATTCGTCTCTCTATAGCCGTGCTAAGGGTTTTGCTATACACTGACGTCCCACTAGCACTATGACTTTAGCTTCGATCGGTAAACAAGCCCATGTATACGAAAAAAATATTACATAATGCGATTTCTCTCGATTCCACTCTCGCGTACATATGTCTATCTATTATATTATTATTTATCATTACCAGAGATAAACTATTTGTCAGACTGTAGACCTGCTTTATCGTAACCGTATAACCTTTTGACTCCTCCCAACCGGAGATCCTGCAATGCATCATTATCGACCGTTATCTTAAAAATTACTATTTAAAAATCGTTTAAGTCTGACATGTAAACATTTTATGGAAAGTGTTTTTTTAATGGAATAATGTGGAGTACAGAGCCTGTGAATAATCTGCGTGGTACTGCATCGCGTTTGATACAATGATAGCAAAGTGGGAGAGAATGCCGATTACCGTCCGTGGAGTTCGTGGTTCGCTTCAGCCGTGTAAGAGAAGCATAATTCATACTAAGTGTAGCCTATCAAAAGTTGCGTCTCCGGTAGCGCAGCTTATCTAAACAGTTTAATAAGTAGTGTTCTATACAAAATTTCTACACCAGACAGCAAAAACCTACTTTTGCAATAATTTTATAATAGAATTTTCGATTTTTTGTGATGTCTTTGTTTGTTTCCATATTGTATGATATTTTTGTGTTTAGTAATTAGCAGTCACTGGTAGCGGTCCGTTTTGCGTTGGTTTCGGCTAATCAGATTCAATAGTGTAAAAGTTATTAACTTACTGGTATTTTTATTCAAAATTTCGTGTTAAATTAACATTATTGGTATTTTTATTCAAAATTTCGTGTTTTTCCCTTCAAACTTTTATATAGTTCCACGCATCACCATTTTCTATAGCTGCTACATGCGGGCCGCGATTCCCGATTGTTTCCCGTTGGATTGAGCGCGATCGGAGCTATAGTTTTTTTTCAATATTTATAAATCTTTGGTATTTACCTACTTTTGATCTGTCCAGTAGATTTCCAACAGGAGCTTCGTTACCATTTACGATCGAAGACTTTTTGTCCTGTACGAAGCCAGTTCGGATCGAAGACTTTTTGTCGTTGTACTAGTTTTTTGTGTTTCGTTTCGATCGAGAATTATTGCGTCCTTGTACGAAACCAGTTAACAATTCATGTCCCGTCGTCTTGATCTTTACAGCATGGTGGAAGTTGTCCTTGAGCCTGTCTTAATTGTGGTTTACCACATCATTATTTCCCAACAGGTGAGATAGTGGTCCAAGGCTATAAAAAAAATAAGGCAAATAAACAAACAAACCTTTTTTTTCTGTTAGGCAAGCCTTTGACCACAATCTCACCTGATGGTAAGTGATGATGTGGTCGAAGGTGTTAACAGGCTTAACCTAGAATTACTGGCTTTCAAGGACAGCTGCCGGAATACACTGTCAGATGCTTGGCGACCGATTTTCTAATTCAGGGTGGTCGCTAGCCAAGCGGACATTCATAAAATGCTCTTCCACCATGCGATGAATCTCAAGCCCGCGGCGGGATTCGAACCATGGACATGTTGAGCGGCAGTCCATAACAAATGCCACTGAGCCATCACTGCTTCCTGAACTCGTCCTGAAACAATCATTTCCCCGCTCTCAGTCCTTGTCACGTTGTATTGGTATTTCGTACCATCTTTCCGTATGTCAACTGTCTCCAGATTTCCAAACCTGAAAAATACCAAAACCTTTGGATATTTTTTTTATAACGTTGACCCAAAAACGAGCTACGAGCTAATAACCAAATAAAATTATTTGTCAGGTCTCCAATAGGTAAGTGTACATGAGAAGGAAGTCGAGAATAAAAATTTTATGCTCACTAGAATGTGGGGTGTTATTTGTGTAGCTAGAGCTTATTGAGTGCAGTGAAAAATATATGTTTTTATATCGTTTTATTCAGAAAAGTTGCGTAAAAGTATTGTTATTTGGACAATCTCAAAAGTGATACGATATACCTACGGGTAGCTGACATTTTGGTATGTCAGGAAGGTTTATTATCGGACGCTAAGATTTGTTGCTTTATTTTCAAAATTATCAAGCAGTTATTTATCAGAGTAAATTTGAAGCAAGAATAAAATGGTAGGTATACCTACAAATTATAGGTTATTAAAATAAATTTCTGTAGTAACGGAAGACAACATTACGTTCCAAATCCATTTAGTTTTGACTGTTAATATGTTTTTATAAGCCTCAGTTTAACCTTAGTTTTCACCCCTTCCAAGTATTACCTAGTCAATATCTTATGCGCCCGATATCGTTCTTGTGGAGTTTGGTTACCTGTCTATATCGCACGCTTTCGTAAATCATTAATTGGCTTTACAATTAACACGTCCTTTACATACCTTTAGCTATAACTGACAATATTCCCCATGTTATTTCATATGTTATGTCCCTTCGTTCATGTTATCATTACTTTGTAATTGTTTGATCAGTTTTGTAGGGCAGCATGACACTCAGCTATAATTATAGACCTGGTTACTGCTTTTCTGAGTTTTCTGAGTGCATATATTACTGCCGCACTGTCCGTGGTGAAAAGAAGGAACTTATCCTTATACTCACTGTCTAAATTGGGTGTTATTTCTAGACATGATAATGCCCTCGCAGCTAGCAGTAGGCCCATTGCCTCTATTGCATTAGGTACTATTGTCGTTACGTAGTGTCTTATTCAGTCCTTTTGAGTCCAAGATTCCAAGTTCCGGAGAGTATATAGTACCACAGCCTGTACCGTAGTGTATAAATATTGTATGACGGTGTTACGTCTGCGATAGCCCTGTTTTCAGTAACCAGTTTGTATTTCTTGGGTGTTATTTTTATGGCCCTCTCTAGTATTCGACAATGGTTTGTGATTTGTCCTGTGCCCACTGGTCTGTTGACTTTATCCTTAGGGCATCGCCATCGCCTCTTGCTTTATATGAAGATGTAATGGCGTCAACACTAGGATCACATCGAGGGCAACTGATGGTGTAGTAGTAGCGAGCAATAATTAACTACTTACCTACTGAACAGTAAAGACCTGCTAAATTATAAATTTACGAGAGGAAAAATGTGGGATTCGAACCCGTGTAGCCGGGGTATGCTCTAACCAATTGAGCTAACATGACAATGAGTCATAACTCAATTATTTTCCTATCGTTCTTTAACCATCATTGGGATGGAGGAGATGAAAGACCCGCTACCCAATTGTGTAATTTGTCAGTAAGAAGATCTGAATGAAATCATAGAAAAATTGCAGTTTCTACACTACCAAGATACAGCTTATCTTGGTGACAAATGTGAATATTTTAACTCATAGCCTTCAGTAAATGACTTCCTTAGTTACTTCACTTAGTTACGTTAATACGTAATACAGAAACTGCATTTTTTTTTTAGTTATAATTTCAATCAGATTATGTTAGTAACAAAACGCGTAATTGGCCAGCTGACCTCAATGAGTGGTTACAAAAAAACAGCATGTTTTTGTTACCATTATCTGTGCCATTATCGTTCAATATTATGCTCAAGTAAGTACGTAGGCTAGGCATGAGAATATTTTCAACCAATTGTTTAAAATGTTGTGAATCCCTGACTCAGACTGATATTTTCATCGTATGATAAAAGAGACGGGCCTTGATTTTGTACGTAAACTACAACACCACAAATTATTATTTATCGTAAAACAGTTATCATTATTTTAAAACTGTCGTGCACGATTCTCATTAACGACTGAAAGAAATAAATTGCAGTAGCTTAGCAACCCTTGTCGAGATTGAACGTTAGACTGATAACTTAATAAAAAATAATTAAAAAAATAATAATGTTGCAATCTAATGTATTATTGAAATTGTTCCACGCGTCAGTGGCTTTTTTGAATGCGTACGCTTTATGGTACGATCAAATGTTTGTGGACCTCCCTTTCCCATCGAAAGAGATTGAAGAATTGCCTCTGAAAGCCCGCCACATCTTCCTAACTGTCTGGTGTCTGGTAAGTTGTAATTTAATGCATCTTTATTCTGTGGACAATTTAAGCAGGTATGATAAATTTGAGATTTCTATAGATATTTTACTGTGTCTCTTTCTTATACTGTGAACTAAAACACGTAACAATTCCTGCCCTGAGCACTGTCCGTAGCACTTATACCTACATTGTAGACTACCACGGCCACAGAGTATAAAATGCCTCTTGGCAAGACCAAGGAGTCTTCACGTTACAAATAATAACAGAACAAACATATTAAGAACAGTGTAATCAATACGACTAATATTTGCAAATAAAAAACGACAAAAGTACGCAGCAATGATTACCTTTTTGTGCCCATTGCAGTAGAGACCATTGGTCCATGGGGTACTCAGGACAAAAAGTAGTTTTGTGAAATTGGGCGAAGTAAAAAGGTTAAAGGGAAAAACTGGTGACTCCCGCTCCAGCTCGTTCCTGGTGCAGAGGATGGCCATTGCCATTCAGCTCGGAAACGCTGCAAGTGCATGGGCACCTTTGCACCGGGAGCGATCAGTGGTGGGTTGTTTGATTAGGCTAGTTTTAAGTGTGACTTAATTATTATTAATTATGTTGGTTATCATATTGACATGTAAACATTAAAAATTTTGAAGCAGTGATGGCTCAGTGGCATTGGGTATGGACTGCCGTGCAGCAGGTCCATGGTTCAAATCCCGCCCAGAGCTTGAGCTTCAACGCATGGTGGAAGGGCATTTTGTGAATCCCCGCCTGGCTAGCGACCACCCTCAAGTAGAAAATCTGTCGCCAAGCACCTAACAGTGTGTACCGGCAGCAGTCCTTGAGAGCCAGAAAACTTACGGTATGGAGATGTTTTACTTGGTGGGGTGCTGAGCGAATCGCAAGTCTTCTTACTGGCAAGTAGGAGGCCTCGTGACGTTTATTTTTAACAGCTAGCTGAGATTGAGGAGAACTTCTCCAATCTTTATAATAGGCAGAAGGTTAGCGTATGATATGTAAGTAGGTAGGTAAAACTTCGTTCTTAGCGTCCTAAAACGCTGGTTGACTTTGAAGTGGCAATGATAAGCCGTTCGAAATATTTAATAGAACAATCTCAAATTATAAGATGACTTTGAAGCAGTCATGGCTTAGGGGCATTGACTGCCGCGCAGCTGGCCCATGGTTCGAATCCCGCCGCGGGCTTGAGCTTCACCGCACAGTGGAAGGGCATTTTGCGAATGCCCGCTGGCTAGCGACCACCCTCGAATAGAAAATCTATCGCCAAGCACCTAACGGTGTGTTCCGGCAGCAGTCCTTGAGAGCCAGTGAAATTACAGGCTCATGCATGAGACTTAATAACTATGTCTCAAGGAGACGGGTGAAATTCGTGTCTTGTAACGAAATGCATCTGTTATAGGCAAAGGTTCATCAGGTGGGCCTCGAGCTTGATTTGATTTCAAATAAGTATTTTAGATATGATATGTCTAGGAATATAGATAAATACTCTCCGAACCTGAATAATATATCTAGCTTATTATGGTTTAATAGTAGATTATGATACAAGTGAGCTAAGTTGCTCATTATACATGAGGCTGTGTGTTGCAGCCCGAGCCGTAGGCGAGGGCGTAAATCTGCCGAGTGTATAATGAGCAAGTTGCTCACGAGTTTCATACGCACTTTTTCAACACCCTTGCGAGGAAAAAAATATATATATTGCACAAATGCGATACAAACAACATACGAAAATTATGGAAAATAGCGCGCATGTTTTTTTTTTATTGCGGCACAAATGTATGATGGCTGATTACATATAGATAAACCTCTTTGATGTCACAAATCTGTATTACCCGGTTAAATTGAAAATGGTCTGTTTACTCGCATATAATTTGCAGTTAGGTACTAACTTTGTAGGGATAATTCTATTACGCACTAGTGTATAATATTATTATGCACGAGGGTGTTATAGTTCAGTTTATGGCCCTAGAACGATATAATAACTAAGCTCACTTTACGAGCAAGGGTCTTGAAAACATGCAGAATTACAATATAACGTTTTCAGTAGGTATAACGTTTGCCTGAGAAATTCGATCTCCGCAGATTTTATGTTGGAAGTTTGAATGTAGCTATTCATAAAATACTTATGAAATTATTACATTATATCGTAGACGCATGAATAATATTTTCTAAGATTATTTTAGATAAACCAGATAGGTAATTAAATAATGTAGGTAGGTATATAATACTTATCCAATAACTCCATTGTAGCTAAATCATTGCTTATGAACGTCATGATGTTGACTAGAGACACGAAAAAACAATAAAATATTACCTATAGGTACGTCAATATTCGCATAAGTATCACATAAGTAGGTAAATGTGCACATATAATATGGTGTAAGTAGTTGTAGATGCAAATATGTACGTGCAAAATAATGTTATAGGTACACTTGTTGAAATTGTTTATCACCGTAGGTACCTTTTCATAGTTATCCGGCAGACAGGACTCCCCCTACAACCACAGCCTAAATATCCGTATGTTTAGCCATATATCCATGATTTTTACACCGTGACATAACATGAAATAGGCACTACATACACCAAAAGGCGCGCACGAGCACAGAATAAAAAGGTGCGTGCAATTATAATAAAAACAATAATCTATTCAAATATCTAAGGCGGACTAAGGCGGAAACTAATATCTTGGGGGAAAATTTAAATTTCAATATTATTGGTTTTGTTGTTAGATCGTAGATTGTACTTGATTACGTAAAACGCGATACCGAGAAGAGTTTTACAATATCATTTATAGATTTTCAATTATTACATTTATTACGGGTAAACGTATTTTTAGATATTTTGGATGGTGATAAGGGTAATTTACGGAATAATATGCATTGGTACCCATTAACTGTTCAAGATAATACGAGCAATATTATTTTAAATCCGCAAATCATGTACGATTGTTACGATTCCTATCTACAAGATCGAAAGAACTGTTAACAATTTGAATTTTCCGCCATATAGGAATGTAAGTTTCAACTTTCAACCTGTATCTAAAAATCAATACAATGGAGTTTTAGGTATACCAACATTACCAACGTAAGTACAATAAAACATGTGGGCAACTGGTGGTGGCACTGCCTGTGAGTCTACAATGACTTGTATAGGTTGTCGAAATGGTTATATTTTTGTAGCTGAGTTCGTAGTATTTTGATAATAGACATGCCGCCGGATTTAAAAAAAAGTTCTGATATGAAGAGTTGTGTATTAAACGATAAAAAATACAGTGCACGAGCGGGATTTCGAAAGAGTATGATACTGGGAACTTTATTTATGGAAGGCATAAGATGTTGAAAGAAGAGTGGATGACTCTATATCAGAACGATATATCACTACTGTGCTCGATCTTGTCGCAAATCTCAAGATGCATGGTGGCCATAGCGTGTTTTTTTTTTTTTTTTTTTTTTTTTTTTTTTTTTTATAGTAACACGGTTTTCATTCGGTTCACCTGTATCCTTATCAATGATGGAATGTAAGGAACTAAGTTTTACCTATCGATATATCTTGCTGAACCTTTCAAGAGTTGCGATGGTGGAAGATAGCCGTGGGCATCAAGTCGTACAATTCCTTAGAACACTCTCCGTTGTACAAACGGTAGAACACACGCTTACTTAAACAATTAAGTTATATATATAACTATTGCATATACATACTTAGAAAGGAGTATATTAGATACTTTTAAGGAACTAGGTATGTTATTCATACACAAAATTAATCTCATTTCCAGGTGCTGCAGACGCTATACTTCACCGTGTCACTGCTCAACGATATCTACGGAACCAACTCACCGAGCCCAAAGAAGCCCCCCATCATTAGAAAAATCAAGGACGTCATGTTCAGCCTATCTTTCCCCGTAGCTATTTACGTTTCCCTGGTCTTCTGGGGCATATACAGTATACACAAAGACCTTATCTTCCCTACCGAAATAGAGAGGCTTATACCAACTTGGATGAACCATGTAATGCACACGTTGATAATTCCGTTCATATGTATTGAAATATTCGTTACTAATATAAACTATCCTTCCAGAAGATTAGGGTTCAGTGTGACTTTACTATTTGGGGTTACGTATTCACTCTGGGTGAATGCTCTGTACTTCAAGACTGGTGTTTGGGCGTACCCGTTCATGGACCTTTTGAACTGGCCCATGAGGTTTATATTCATGGGACTAAGTGGGTGTATTGTGTATATTATGTATATCTTAGGGGAGTCAATTAATAGTTTAGTATCACGTAGTGCAAAGGTTTTTGCTAATGGTGTGAATGGTGAAACGAAGAAAGTAAAATAAATGACATACTGGTGTTATTTCCTGTTTTTCTTTTTCAATTTAAGGTTAAGTCGTCGTTGAAAAACACGAGCTAAAATAAATGAGCGTTAATTTTGGACTCGATCATAATATTAAAAATATTCAGACCCCAGCGGCACTCGAAAACTGCAGAGCTTTGCGAACTATAAGAAACGTGTAGTTAAAACGCATTGACCTACATACAGGGGCCCAACTCCCACCTTTTAAAAACTATTATGGAAACCAACATCATTATTTCAAACTTAAAATATTGATACTAAGATTCGTACCGTAGCCGTCACGATAAAATAATGTTCATATAGCGCTATCTCTATCGCATAAATGTCATGAATTCAATGTATATGCAGCCCGCTCTCACGTCGAAGTTCTAAAGTAAGTTTACTATAGTGACATAATATTAATGTAAGGTTAAAATAAGACTTAATTAAGAGATCGGAGTTGGCCCAATGTTAAAACGCTATCAAATGTTCAAATTCCGTCACTATCGGACTGCATAGGAATGAAAGAGAGGCAGGTATGGTGAAATCGCGATAAGTTTCAATGAAAAACGAAAGAAAGCTTATTTACATAAAACTAGTAACTTAAATCGAAAATATATAACTTACCTATATAACTTGTCCATATATGTTATGGCTAAAGGTACAGTAAACATAAACTTAAGATTATCCGGCTAAACTTAGGTTTATCTTGGAGAACAAGCGAAAGTACGATTTCATGTTAGTTAGCGTCGTGGCTTTTCATCTTTAGCCTGTTAATGTGCACATTAACCGAAAAGAAACGGATAAAAACGTATTCTACGGACGCGCGGAAGCAAACATGTCGCTTGAGGTGGCGGAGGGGAGAAAATGGGCGCACGTGGTAATGTTTAATACATCGAATATATGTATAATATTCTCTGTAATTAGAAATGCACTCTATTTTATCATGTGCCAATCTCTCTACTCTAACAGCCTACTCGTCCACTGCTGAACACAGCCTCCCTTATTAAGGGGGAATTTGCCATAATCCCCACGCTTGGCAGGCGGCTTGGGGTTCGCAGTGTAAGATGGTAAGATGGCAGTTCTTTAGAAGGTGCTGCTGCTCACCTTCCATTATTTTTCCCTTAGTCGCCTCTAACGACACTAGACTAGTTAGAATTGCACCCCCCCATATCTTCCCGTGGGAAGATATGGGGTGCAATTCTAACCCGGCACCCCACGGGGGATCTGTGTCAATCAATAGCTCGTAATTATTTTATTTTAATGACTAGATTGTTATAATTGCGTGTAATTAAAGTTTTACTTTCTAACTTTAAGTACAGAAGTATCTAAGTTGAATAAATTGTTCCTTATTATTTTATTGGCTAGATAATGTTATAATTGTAGTTTTAAGTAATTAACGCTGCAGTTATATTTTGTTGTCACCGAAATTTTATTTTGTAATTTTGAAAAGTATTTGTAATTTATTTTTTTCAATAAAAGTTTTCGTGTAGAAATTGTAGACATTATTATTTTGTTTCCTTTTTTTTTGCTTCTACATTTTTTGCCAAGGGCCTGCGGTTACACTTAAATTTAGCCAGCTGATAGGTGAAACTAACATTTTCTCGAGGATAAACCTAAGTTTAGCCGGCCAATCTCAAGTTTATGTTCACACCCTTAGTGAAGCAGTGATGGCTCAGTGGCATTGGCTATGGACTGCCGCGCAGCAGGTCCATGGTTCGAATCCCGCCCAGAGCTTGAGCTTCACCGCATGGTGGAAGGGCATTTTGCGAATGCCCGCCTGGCTAGCGACCACCCTCAAGTAGAAAATCTGTCGCCAAGAACCTAACGGTGTGTTCCGGCAGCAGTCCTTGAGAGCCAGAAAAATTACAGGCTAATGAGACCTAACAACTGGACGTCTCAGTGTGACGGGCACAGTGCAATTCGTCGTTATAGGCAGAGGTTAGTCCACTTAACATCAGGTGGGCCTCGGGCTTGTTCCGTCACAATAACATAAAAAAAAACACCTACCTTTAGCCGTAACATATAGATACACATAAACGCATGAACAATTAAAATATTTACGTTACAAGCTTAATTTAGAGCCAACTTTGAAATATAATTTTATCGAGAAATTTATAAAGAAACGTGTTTCGGATTTAACTAGGCCCTAGAAAATATGATCAATATTAAGAGCCCTTTTACATTTTGCAGCCTTCTCACTCGCACTTTTAAAGATAATTTCAAAGAGCAACAATATGGTTTATATTTTTTAAAATGTGGTCAATCATTATTTTGCTGCATGCAACTATAGATGTTCTGTACTAATTTTCATTTTGATATCTGTTATGGGGGATCCAAAACGCGTAATATAGTTAATTTAAATTTTGGGCCTCTAATTCTAATTGGACTCAACATGTAACAAGGTAAAAATATGTTGAGAACATCTATAGTTGCATGCAGCGAAATAATGATTGACTACATTTAAAAAAATATAAACCATATTGTTGCTATTTGAAATAATCTCTAAAAGTGCGAGTGAGAGGGCTGCAAAATGTAAAAGGCCTCTAAACATATAATTTTCTTACAATTACAAACTAAATATATTTTGCAAAAAATCTGTTGAAGTAAAGCTATTTAGCACTGACAAGTGCCTTAACAACATTTTTATTTGTGGATCTCCCGTTTCCTTGAAAGAGATTGAGGCAATGCCCCTGAAAGCCTCTCCCTCACTGTCGGGTGTCTGGTAAGTTTCAATTTAACGCGTCTACACTCTACGCCTGTAAACAAGTAAAATATTGAAATGTAAATATGTAGGTATCTAGATACTTAACTGCAATAAAGATTTTCATAAATAGCCAAGCCTAGTTGCCTGCTGGTAGCTGGTAAGAGAATGGGTTAACTACCTAATATTTAGATATTTTATGGCCAGCAATTTTTCAGAGCGCCCGCCGCGGCATCACTGGACCGCGCCGCGCTCCCTTTGAATATAGAATTTTGAATATTTAAATCGAGCAAAAGTAATAAAAAATATGAAATAATAAATTACAGACACAAGAGATTTTTAGCATCAGGTGGTCCTCGTGCTTATTCCGTCAAACACAAACAAAAAATCACAAAACGAAAATAAAATAAAATGAAAAAAATATGTCAAAATGTTTGTTCGGACTAGCAGACCTCAACCCGAAGAGGTTGTTAGCATTTTTCCAATAACCCTGTACAGTCCTAAGTAAGACCTTTCCATATTGCAATCTAAACAATTACACGGATTGGCGCGCAAATATATTTTATATTATACTTACTAATGTCATTTTGACCTACATATATGTACAAACAAATACATAGGTACAGTGGAGTTATATATAGGTATTTAAAATACTTAACATCAAACAATTTAGTAGGTAGGTACTTACAAGAAAAACATGACTTAAATTTTTTCTATCGTATATTTTGTAATTTTGTAATGTAAACCGCATAGCAGGCGTCATTGCAAACATAACAATATAAAAAATCCAGCTACCTATTCTGGGAGAAAGACTTTGTTCGGGTAGATATGGGTCCCTGTCTCCCCCATTGTCACCAATATTTTCACGGAAGACTTCGAAATGTTCTCAGTCAGAGAGTTCTCTGAGCAAGCGCTGCGGCTGCCAAGCTACACCGCATGGTGGAAGGGCATTTTGCAAAGGCTCGCCGGGAATTAGTTACCCTCAAGTTAAAAAAATTGTCGCCAACTACCTTACAGTATGTTCCGGGAGCAGTAGATAGATAAATTAAAATCAAAACTGATCAATTTAAACTTTTTTATATTATAACTTCTGATTCAAAACCCTTAACAATAAAATTTAATTCTTCATCAATCAAATTTTTTCTTTTTCTTCGTTTAGTTCTTGAGGTCTTTCTTGCAGTCTCCAATTTCATTGCATCAGCACATATTTGGTATATCTTACATATGCTTTTATAAAACCTCAATACTGTTAAGGAACCCTTTAAATACTGTTCAAAAAAGCCACACGGATCTATTTGATTCTCTAATTTAACAGCAATATTATACACAAAAGTCCCATTAAAAGTTGTACAGTACTTAGTACTCTCAAAGGGACAGCAACATAAGGTATTCAAACAATTAAATTGCATTAGGCTACATTGGAACTGTGCAAAGGAATGCATTTTTTTGACATCATAACTTTTTGGCTTCTTCAGGATCTTTTCATCTAACTCAAAATGTTTCAACAAAGTGCTAGCTGCCAGAAGACAATCTTCATACTGTACTTTATTTTTATTCAGAAAAAGCTCATTGTCATCTGCACCTATCTCCTTCAACTTTCTGATATCTTCCAGTTTCTTTGAGTATTTATTATTGAAATAATTATACCCCCTGAAAGTTCCCGTCTTCTCATCGATGACCTCCAACATCACATAGCAGATGAAGAGGCTGTGGATGTGACCCAGGGGCACTTCACAAGTTGACACCCACCAGAGAACAGATATTAAAAATAATTGGAAGTTAGATGGCAATGTCTTTACGATAGTCAAATCTAATAGTTCCATTTTTTGGTGAACAAAATAATAGAAGTATGATTGTAACTGTTCATCTGTAAGATCTTGAAATGATACCTCTAAATGTCTAGGAATGGCAAACTCATTGCCAATGTATTCTCTTTTATAAGTGCAATCTTTTTCCCGACGGACATATATGCAATATTCGTGAGAGAAATCAGTCAATATGTCAAATGCATATCTTAATATTGGTAACATAGAGAGAAAGCAGTCATTGTCAGCATAGTCTTCAGCTTGAGGTAAACAGAAAAAAATGTGGTGAGTGTATAGATTAATATATGCTTTCGGAATACGGCCATTACGAATTCTTCCTGCAAGCCATGCAGGCATGCCCAATGTCAAGTTATCATCACCTATATCTTCATCATCAGAAGAAGTATCATTGCTGTTTGAATCCTTTTCACTATCCGTATCTGATTCATTTATATCATCTTCAATGTTATCTACACATTCATTGGTTTTAAAAGAATGTACCAGCTCTTCAGACTGTGGAAACGAGTCATATTCAATATTAAGATATTTTAATGATTCACAATGTTTGCTATTATATCCTGCAATACTCTTCTTGATAATTGTGAGAACTCTATGCTTATGTGCTTTTTTTAATCTACCTAATATTTTTGTGATTGCTGAATCCAGAGTCTCATTTTGTAACCATTTGAATAGACCGTGAATGCACCTTTGTTGATCATTTTTACTTTTCTTACTCTTAGGTAATTTGAATTCTGAAAAAAAGTTTTTGAAAACCCTTTTCTCAACATAGTCATTTCCCAGCAAAGTTGCTAGCAGTGGCAGTAACTCTTCTTTGAGGCCTCCAAAATGGCTGGTCATATGTTCCACTCGGAATATTTTACATTCTAGGGCATAAATTCTGTTACCGTTTTCATCAATTGGTATGGCTTTAGTTTCCAGAGTATTGAATGGAATATATAGAACATTATAAATAAAAAAGTCAGAATCATAGCTAAGTACAGGACAGTTCAGGTGTCGCGCCAATGCAGCAATCTCATCATCTGCTTCAAATTCACACATAGTGTACAAGACATCCATATCTTTCAATGCTTCTATAAACACATCTCTGAGCAGCAGAGGAAAAATTTGCAAGCTACCTTGTGTGACAGGATCCAATCTCGAAGCGCCGATGATCTTAGACCGGAGGCGGCTATACACAGTCTTTAACTTCCTTTCCTCGTGGCTCCCATCAAACAAAATGTAAGAGGTAACGTTACACCTGCGTAAGATTTTAAAGAACTTCTTTACGTATGATGCGAATTTGTCATAGTCACCACCAAATGCCGAGAAGCAGTTGAGCCGCCGGTAGAGTTGTGCGCACAAGCTGTGCCCATCAATCACCAGACAAGTATCGTGGAGCAAGAAGCTTTGAAGAAAGGCTTCTTGATTGAAGTTGATGTATGTAGTTAATCCTCTAACACCCATTGCTTTTACTCGTTCCTGGCCTACAAAAGAATATTAAGTAGGTATAATATAATGTTTGCTCTGACTGGACAGGACTGTACGTACACCATGATCCAAGAAAATATATATTGTATCATGTAGTAAACAAAGTTTAAATCGTCGCTTGTTCTAACCAGTGTTCTATTCTAACCTAACAACTCGCTCGCGGAAGTCAAAATTTGACTAAAAAACGATATTTACGTCATTCGACAGGGAATCGAATCAAATCGAATGACATCGTTTGACCAAGCAAAGTTACTATACAACAGAGTTAAATATTTAATAATTACATTTGAAAAATATACCAATTAATTATTACACAGTAAAAGTGGTGCTACACAGTCGGCAACGAGCTTCCCACCATGGTTGACTACCATGGTTTACGACTGTGGAGATGGTGGTTTGCAACCAAATAATGTTTGACCTTCCAACGCCCTCGGTGAGCGAGCATGCGTTGGCGACCGTGGTGAGCAACCACTATTTCCGACTGGGTGGACGCCGGTTGCACACCACGCGAGGGCAATATGTCGCTGCAGCTGGCGAGAGCGCTCGCATGGCGGGAGCGCACGCACAACGCGTTTCTTTCTTTGAGATACGTAGGTATAAAAGCCACACCCATATAAAATGCATTTTTACTACATTAATTTGAAACTAATTAAATTTTGGAACGAAAATGAGATACTCTTAAAAATGTTGCTCAACCCCTAATGAATCTAATGATGCAATGGCAAAATATATGATTTATTATCTTAGTAGTTATGTATTATTTGAAATATAATATATCAACAACCTTTAGATAGGATATATATGTATATATATATCCTATAGGTATGTAGGACATTCAATCCATATTATGCCCAATTATCTAGCGTTAATTATGTACGCTCGCGGCTTCGCTCGCGTGAAGTTAAGTTATACCTATCGCATATAATACCTGCTTTAGAAACGTCCTAATGTAGGTATATGAGTAGATATATATATAAATATATACATACAATGCGATGAAAATAAGAATAGGACGGGCTCTCGGCTAATTTCACTCATATTCACTCTAATAAGTACGATCAGCAGAACAAACTTTAAAATAGAGCAGGGCCATATATTTATACGTAATTTTAAATTAGTGACCCGAAATTGTTAATTTTAATAAATTCATATTTATAAGATTGGCAGCACAGACGCCATCTTGGTTTGATGAAAACGCGGGCGTCAGGGTCTTATTTCTTCGACAATGTACTACTACGCGACACGTTTCCGAGTGTTTATTGATCTTCTCGTTTAATTTTTTTTTTTGACTGTTTAAATGCATCGAAGAGCTAAACGATTCAAATTAAGATACCCAAGTACAAAATATTGCTAACAAGTAAAGTCAGTTCAAATTATTTCTGTGTTTGCTGTACCTACAGTCACCTACAATTTCGTTTACCTACCTATGAATACTTATTTTTTTACACGACTACCCACATAAACGTATGTTAAGTTTTCAGGTTTCGTGTATGTACAAGGTGGGCCAAAAGAAGTCATCCGATGTTGTTTGGCTCTTTTTTCTAAGCGGAAATTTCGTTTCTGTTTTTTGATTATGTTTATTTGAACCTTAAGAATTTGATTAATCAAGTCGAGAAGATTATATCGGCCAAATGGGCGCCGTCACAATTGATTACCATACGGGCTCGTTTTATGGAATTTTTCATCACTTCGGTGAGAACTTCGGGCGACAGATTCTCGCACTCGTATCAAATGTTGTCCTTGAGGGCTTCCAGAGTCTCGAGCTTGTTCACGTAAACACGGGACTTCAAAAAACCCCACAAAAAAGTCTGGAAAGCCTAAATCGAGCAATCTTGCGGGCCAGTGCAAATCGCCAAAACGAGAGATGAGGTGACCCGGGAACGCTGCCTTCAGAATATCGGTTGTGGCTCGCTCAGTGTGTGCCGTTGGTCCGTCCTGTTGGAACCAAATGTCCATCAGTTCTAATTCGTCCAATTGCGGCAGAAAAAACTCAGTCAATATGGCGTATAGCGCGCACCGTCCACTGTTACCGTTTGGCCAGTGGCATTCTCGTAAAAAAATGGCCCGATGACTCCTCCAGCGTGAACAGCGCACCATGCAGTCACTTTGAGCGGGTGTAATGGCACCTCGTGCATCACTATTGGATTTTCGGTACTCCAGAAGCGATAGTTTCACTTGTTCACGTACCCGCTGAGGTGGAAATGAGCCTCATCGCTCATTATGATTAGGGTCGAAAAAAAAATGTTAAACGTCAAAACAGATTTGACATTGGCGGCCATTTGCAAAAATGAGAGCATCTTCCAATATTGGGAATTAGGGTGATTTCTTTTGGCCCGCCTTGTATGTATGTTTATGAGTTTCTTTATTTCACCATAACTTCTAAACGGCTTAACCGATTTTAATGTACGAGATATCGTTAGATTTATCTTGATAGTTCAAGTGACACTTTGTACATAAAAAAACAAAAAACAAACTGGTGGATTTTAGACGCCAAACAGTGAGAAAACCTATTTTTTTTTCCAAAGGCATCGTGTTGGGTATTGAAATGATTGGATTTAAAAAACAATTCCATTAATATATTAACTGGCAGTTTTAATTTATATGGATCGATAAAACAAGTAACGAAAATTAATTATTTGCAGTCGGGTTTTTTATTTTCTTTATTAATTTATACATGTTTTATCATTTCTTTTTTTGCACACTGTACCAAGTTCTAGTTTTGACGTCACAACATGGCGCTAGGCCGATCCTATTCTTATTTTAATCGCATTGTATACATATATTTATAAAATAATCCAAACAAGATTTTTATTTTAGATATCACAAATTGTTCTATCTTCTCAATTCATTTCAAATAGGGAGGGCTACTCACGTAACTACTATGCATAAATATTTTAGGAAAACTACTATTTATACTTTCCCTATATTCAGAATGAAAAGTAGAGGTAAGACACGGGTTAAAATCATCAATTCCTACTCTGACTATTATAACAGGTGCTGCTCACGATATCAATAAATATAAAAAAAACTTCCCTTTTATTCGAAATGTAAATTAGAGTGTTTAACACCGGTGAAAGTCGCCAATTCCTAATCAGACTATATATTATATGTTTCTTTATCATGCTCATTATTTAAGACATATTTTTCCTCCTAAAGATAGTAATTTTAAAACGTAAGGAGCGGTATCGTGTGTAGTTTGGCTTTAGTACGATGCGTGTTGTCGGCGTGGGAGTCTGAAACACACTGTGGTGAGTGACTGTGTAGTAACAAATTTTGACGGTGGTGAGCAACAAGCCGCCCGCCAAGGCCAATGGGCGACACCCATGGTTGCCAACTGTGTAGATCACTGCGCTTTTAAAGCTGATCTAAAGAAATATGTATAGTATTTAGTCCGATTATATAAGGAAAGTATAGATAGTATTTTTTCTAAAATATTTATTCATAGTACTTAGTAAGTGTAACATATTAAATATTATTTTGTATATGTATGTGTTGTATTATATGTATATATACACAGTCAGGTCATAAATTCTGTCACATGTTTAATATAAAATAATTGAAACAAGTTTATTCATTATGTAACCATTTATATACCAAAATGAACTTAACAAAACAGATTCTTATGACAATAAAGTTTATTCAAAATGACCTCCGTGACTTTGAATACAGGCCTTCAATCTGCGCGGCCAGTCGTCTATCGCAGCACAAACGAGGTCCATGTCAATATCGGTGGCTGCCTTAATCAAGGATGTCTTGAGTGACTCCAAATTGGGATGAGGCTTTGAGCACGCCTTTTCCTCCAAGTGTTGCCATATCTTGTAATCTAACGGACTCAAATCTGGACTGGAGGAGGGCCAGTCTTCGTGCCGGATGAAGTCGATTTCACGCGCCGCCAGACAATCTTGTGTGCTCTTCGCTCTATGAGCTGGCGCTGAATCTTGTTGGAATACCCAAAGCCTGATATTGAACATGGTAAGAGAAACAGGTTCCACAAGGTTCGTCATGACTGTATTTTGATACACAACTGCATTCCTTTTTACACCTTTCTCACAAAAATGTACCTCTGTTAAGCCCCAATAAGAAACTCCCAACCATACCATGAGCAAGGATGGAAAATGACCTCGTTGGACACGCGGAATACGGTTGCTCGCTTCTTCACTACTGTGTGCGTACACCTTATCATTTTGTTTGTTGTGGCTCTCTTCTACGGTAAACATTTTTTCGTCCGAAAAAAGAATTTCTTGATATTATTTCCCGCGTACCGCTTCAACAAAGCGCGGTATCTCTTCAGTCTCAGGACCCTCAGGTCCATTAGACGAGCATTTAAACTATGTCCTGTTTTTCTTCGATATGCCCGAAGCCCTAAGTCTTCATTTAACACCCTTTTCACCGTGGTTCTGCTTAACCCCATCTGAAGGGCCAACAGTTTCTGCTTACGTTTGGGATTTCTTTGAATTCGCGCCTTCACAGCTTTTATCACTGCTGGAGTCCTAACAGACCGAGGGCGACCACTTCTTGACCTGTCATCTACACTAGAGTCTTCAGTGTATCGTTTGATGGTACGATAAACGAATCTTTTGGTTATATTCAAATTTTTCAGTATGTCAAATATTTGAATTGGCGCGTAACCGCAACGATGCAACGCAATAACTGCAACACGGTCTTCTTTAAGCGTCCACTCCATATTTAAAAATGAGTAAAATTCTAAGAAGTATACATTTTTATTTTCATGAACAATTCGAAATTCGAATTCAATTCCTGTGTGACAATACTTATGACCTGACTAGGTAATTACATTAGGAGGTTTCTAAAGTAGGTATTATATGTGATATAACTTAATTCCACGGGCATATATTATTAACGCTAGATATTATGGCATAATATGGAATTAATGTCGTACGTACCTACCTATAGGACATATATATTATATCTACACTAACCTATATATATATATATATATATATATATATATAGATATTGTTGATATTCTATATTTCAATTATTACATAAATACCAACTGCTACTGCTGTAGAAATTATTAAGCTTTGATACCTAGCTAGGTTTCAAAGCTTAGTAATTTATATTAATATTTATAATTTTCAAATATTTTGCCAATGCTTCATTAGGCGTTGAGCTCAATTTTCGTTTAAGAGTATTTCATCTCGGTTCCAAAATTTAGAATGCATTTTATTTGGTCGTGGCTTTTATATCTACGTATCTCAAAGAGGGAAACGCGTTATGCGTGCGCTCTCGCCGGCTGCAGCGTAATACTGCCCTTGCGTGGTGTGCAACCGGCGTCCACACAGTCGGAAATATGGGTTGCTCACCACGGTTTACAACGCTTGCTCGCCCGTCAAGGGCGTTGGAAGGTCTAACATAATTTGGTGGCAAACCACCATCTCCTCAGTTGTAAACCATGGTTTGCAACCATGGTGGGAGGCTCGTTGCCGAATGTGTTAAAGCACAGCTTTAAGGCCATTCCATAGATAAAATAGCATATATATAAGGATGGCAGGTAGGACGTCAATTTCGTTATTTCAGATATTTTTGACCATATTTTGCGTCCATGGTTCCACATTTAATATCAACCATAGACACATAATGTGCTAAAAATTATCGATAATAACGAAATTGGGGTCAAGAGGAATACGCCCTAAATATTCTGGGGGCTTTTTTAAGAGTGCCGTAAATCAAGGCTTATTCGGTTTATTATGCGTTTTTTTCTGCCAAAACTCCGTTCTTCGTTTGAAAGGAAGTTACATTTGTAGGTAATGAGGCCAATTCGGGTTTAGTTCGATTTTAACCAAACTATAATCAAAAATAATTTTCCGTGAAAATAAGCTGAAATTGACTATAGTCAAATCGTATTTTATTTTTATCAACAAACTAGTGATAATAGTGAAAAAAAATGATTCGAGAAATCCTAAATGATCGATTAATGTTAAAATTAGAAATCTATATCATATTAACTAAACACAATAAATATATATCTGTTTTGCAAAATAATGAACAAAGATTTTAATATTGTTATGTTTGCAATAACGCCTGCTATGCGGATTAGATTACAAAATTACATATATACGATAGAAAACATTTAGCCCCTCCTCCTCCATCCCAATACGATGGTTAAAGAACGATAGGAAAGATTTGAGCTATAACGTCATGACAAGTTAGCTCAATTGGTTAGAGCATACCCCGGCTAAAGAGGTGGATGGATGGTGGATGGTTCGAATCCCGCACACGACTTAAATTTTTTCTATCGTATATTTGTAATTTTGTAATGAACAAAGATAATTAGAAATGTTTGTATTTTAAATAAATGGCTGCATGATCGAATGAAGCATTCTATTTTATATATATATATATATATATATGTCTTCTTCTTCTTATCCGGTACGCTCTTGACAGAGCAGTCGTGATCGCTATGTAGTAGTAGTACTGGCAGAGGCAGGTGTTATGCGCCTCACGATGTTTCACAACCTTTGCCTGCTGGACGTCATTCTGCTGCACTGGTTTAGTGAACCTCCGATGGCAGACTTCATCTGGTCAGTCCAACAAGTGGGTGACCTTCCGCGCTGTCTAGTGCCTTCCACTTTTCCTTGGACGATAAGGCGTTCTAAGAACCGAATGTAACGCCGGGAAATATGTCCGAAGAATGTAAGGATCTATATGTCACATCCATCTAAATCTATATATTTAAAAACTTCGACATATTTCCCGGTATCGATATTTGTATTAGGTATTTAACATTTCATTGTGTTAAATTTATTTTTTATTTCGTTACATATGTACCGTCGGTGGCTTAGTGTTAAAGGCACCCAGTGCATAAAATTGGGATACGAGGGTTCGATTCCCACACGAGCTAAGAAGTTTTGTTATATAAAAAAAATGTGAATGTGATTTCCACTTAACACGCTAGTACTTATTATAATCATATAAAGAAATGTTTCAATAAGATGCTTAACTACTTCCGACCTACATGCTGACTTGAATAGTCATATTTAAATAAACGTAATGCTAGCTTTTGCCCATAATCTCAACTAATGGTAGGTGATTATGTGGTCAAAGATGGTGTTCAGGCTTAACCTAGAATGGAAACTGGCTCGCAAAGACAGCTGCAGCAACATACAGTTAGGAGGTTGTTGAGGGTGGTAGTGCAACGAAGAGTTACATATTGTTTTTTTTTATGCCAGATAGTTTAGCCTTTGACCACTATCTCACCTGATGGTAAGTGATGATGTGGTCAAAGATGTTGTTCAGGCTAACCTAGAAGTACTGGCTCTCAAGGACAGCTGCCGGAACCACCGTTAGGTGCTTGGAACAGATTTTCTACTTGAGGGTGGTAGCTAGCCAGACGGGCATTCGCAAAATGCCCTACCACCAAGCTATAACGACTGCCATCCTAAAACAACAACCGGGACCGACGGCTTAACGTGCCCTCCGAAGCACGGAAACGCTCAGTAGTAATGTCACTAGCGGTTACCCATCCAACTCATGACTGCACGCGACGTTGCTTAACTTTGCTGATCGGTTGAGAACAGCTAAGTAAACTTCGCTACGAGCGCATTAAAAATTTACCTAATAATAGTCTCTAAAAATTTACCTTAAAACTCAATACTTAATCTTATAATTACTTATATTTATGTACAAACACTTAATAAAATGTTATATATATAGCAAAAATAATATTATCTTAAAATAAACTTCTATCTATTAACAAACATTATTCAGGTGTAGGTCCAAGCTCCTTTATAACGTCTATCGTATGTGCACGATCCTTAAGAGCGATACAGGGCCTCTACTTTTATTTGTCGAAGTATCAAATTTCGGGTGTGAAAGATAGGTATCCGCAAAACACGTATTGACTTACTTTTGTTTAACTTCGTTCGTAGCATAGACTTGCAAGCATTTGCCTGAGTAGATTCTATATTTTATTATTTTTTAATCAGATTCGAATGGTTTGTACATTTTCTATAGATATATGAAATTATAATTTATTCGTTTGCTTATAAGTAGTCAAAGTCGAGTTCTAAATATGCAGACAGAACACAAATACTAATGAGAATATAAATTCCTATAGAAAACAAAGACATTCACGTAAATTCTAAATATCTAACTTGTATTTTCTAGAACAGTACCGACTTCTCTCGCTGAGCTCCATAACTAAGATTCGGAGACTCTTACCATGGTAAAATGTTTTTTAATTTCTCTCTTTTAAGACTTAAAACTGATTGAGGTATATTAGCGTTCGCAGAGTAGTATGCGAGATTCATTAGTGGGCAAGGTTTGTGATGAACGATGCAGTCCGACCATAGACTATATAAAAAACGAACATAGTACCGCAAATAAAATTTTCGTTGTCTAAAGTGTCGCTCGAACATGAAAAACGAAACTTGGTTGCATTGTAGTAGTGGCTCAGGTTCTTCATTCCTGATTCCGTGTGGGTGTACCCCAGATCGGATTTACCAGGGCCGTACTCAGGATTTTACCCAGGGGCATCGGCCTTATCATCCACAGGGGCACCCACCATCTACGCCCGGACTACCAGGATAGTAACTGCACTGCGGAGTGAAAACAGACAGGCCGTACACCCACGACCCACAAATTTGTTTTGCCCTACCTAACTGCCTACGGATGAGTAAATCTTATATTTCATTGATCACTCTTTGTTTTTTTATTTATATCCGTATCAATTAGGTTAGAGGTAGATAGGGTAAGAGGTGACAGTAGTTAGCTATGCGTGCTCTCTGCCTCAAGGCAAAATGCCCTACCACCATGTTGAATTTATTGATGATGATGATATTCCAAGATAACAACCGATACTGACGTTTCATCCTACCCTCCGAAGCGCAGAAGCGCTTGAAAATGCCACTAGCAGCCATTCATTCTAACAACTCAGCCACTGAACTCAGTTTAATGTTTCAGAATAACTTGGCAAGCTCTACTACGACCTTTAATTATGTAATGATCTACTAACATACATATAGATACGGTTTTCGTACAGTTTACGAAAAGGTAACGGCACCATCAGCGTGGCCTCAAGGAATACGGTTCACGGATTGGTTTTTTCGCTCCCAGCCTCGGCCTGCAGCCGTGCCCGAGTGAGAGCGCACATTTCACAGCAATCGCAGATGCATGACTCACGTTTAGGAACGTCCGAACTGATATCAATGCGGACAGGAATGGATAACAATACTGGAACCTGTTTGCGAGTTTGTCATCAAAACATCGCATCACTTAGAAGTAAAAATAAAATTAATAGGCTAGAAGTTCAATTGCAAGATTTGATGAAATGCGATGTGCTATGTATAACGGAACATTGGTTAAGAGATTACGAAATTAAGTGTACACATATAAATGATTTTACATTAGCTTCATATTATTGTAGACCATCTATTGAGCATGGAGGCTCGTGTATTTATGTACGAAATGTATACAAAACCTTTAAAGAATTAAATATTTTTTCTAAGTTGTCGGTCGAGCAAGTGTGTGAGATTTCAGCGATTGAACTTGCCGATAAGAATATGATTATTATATGTTTGTATAGGTCTAACTTAACTAAAATAGCACAATTTCTTCCAATCATGGAGCGATTATGTAATACCTTGGTAGATACTGACAAAGACTACATTATTGTGGGTGATTTCAATATGAATCCTAAGTACGTTTCTAAAAGCGATATGAAAACAATGAACGATATTTTATCTATGCACAATATATGTAATATAGTAAATTTCTCAACTAGAGTAACAGATAAAACCAGTACATGTCTAGATCATGTGTACGTTAGTAGCGAGGTTGCTCGAGATTCAAGCGCAACAGCTGTGCACTCAGGTCTGAGCGACCACTATGCAGTGCGCGCGACAGTGCCGTGCGAGTCGCGACCTGGTCCAGGGTCTACCATCACTAGGCTCATCCGCTCTTATACACAGGCCAACAGACAGAATTTTATTGCCTCTATTGAAAGTGTAGACTGGTATGACATCGAATCACAGCATTCTGACTCGCCAGAGCTACTTGCTTTGGCCTTAATTAATATAATTATAAATAAATTTAATATTTGTTTCCCATTGAGGCAAGTACCGGTTTATACCAAGAAACATTCATGGATTAGTGAAGACATTATAAATTTAGACTACTTATTACGTGACATGAGATTATTAATGTTAAAATTTTCAACAAATAATGAATTAATGACTAAATATAATGAACTAGAAATGAAATACAATGTCATGTTAGGAAACGCAAAAAGCGAGCATTATTGTAGGATAATTAATAAGTCTACAAACGTAATAAAAGCCATGTGGAACGTTGTAAATACCGAAACGGGAAAAACAACCAGATTTCGGGATTTTACGGATATTCTCCGGCAGGCGGATGGATCGAAGTTCACTAGTAAAGCTAAGGTGGTAGATGCTGTGAACGCTCATTTTGTGGGTGCAGCATCAAACTGTGGTGCGCCTACCGCTGCTGTTGCACATGTAGAGTGTGCGCTTGCAGCAGCACGAATTCCTTCCGACCGCTCTTTAAGACTTAAGCCTTTTACCGAGTCGGAGGTATTTAAGATATTGTCTACTGGTGTGTCTCATAAGAAGTCTAAGGATCTGTATGGTATCTCGATCTCCCTCCTTAACTCGGCAGCCGCACCGTTATCTTACATCCTATCGAGCTTGTACAACAAGTGTATCTTGCAGGGTGTATATCCATCACGGATGAAACACGTCAAGGTAACACCATTGTACAAGGGAAAAGGTAAACAATGTGAAATTAATAATTATGAAAAGACCTGTTTTGATCATACCGGGAATAGCAAAGATTTTCGAACACGGGCTCAGTACCCGCTTGAACGAATATCTTTCAAAATCTAATGCACTGTCGGACAGGCAATATGCGTATCGGACTGGAAGATCCACTACATCGTTAACATGAGAAGTGACTAGGCGAGTAATTGAGGCCAGAGAAAGCTCAAGAGAGGTCGCTGTCATCTTCTGTGACCTCTCAAAAGCTTTTGACGTGGCTGACCATCGTGTTCTTGCTAAAAAGCTGAGACACTATGGAATCAACGGTAATGCACATAAGTTATTGACAGACTTCATGAAAGGCCGCAAACAGGTGGTGGTAGGTGATGGGGGCACGGTCGAGTCTGAGCCATTGGAAACATCAATCGGAGTAGCTCAGGGCTCATCACTGTCGAATATAATGTTTTCCATACTTCTGAATGACCTGCCGGAAAACGTTAGAAAAGCTCACGTGCTTATGTATGCAGATGACGTGGCGGCAATCGTGACTGCTTCGTGCATGGAACAGCTGGAGGAAAACCTCAATACAGTAGCCCATGAATTGAACCAATGGTTTGAAATTAATGGGCTGAAGTTAAACTCGTCGAAGACCCAATACATGAGATTTAACTTATCAGGTCGTGCACAAACACCACTCAATGTGTCCATTGGTAGTTCCACAATAAAACAAGTTAGCCAGACTACGTTTCTGGGTTTTCAGCTGGATTGTGCGTTGACGTGGGAATACCATATCGACCAGCTATGTGAAAAGGTAGGTCGCGCTTGTTTCGCGTTGTGGCGTGTGTCGGCAATTCTACCGAAAGAGATGGTTCGGAATTGCTATTTTGCATCTGTGCACTCGCTCATACAGTACGGCATCGAGCTGTGGGGTCGCGGAGCTGAATGGGAACGCGTATTCCGAATGCAAAAAAGAGCCGTACGAGCATTGATGCGAGTGACACGAGACACCCCAGCTAAACCATTCTTCCAATCGCTGAGAATTCTCACTGTTCCATCATTAGTCATTCTCCAGGCTGCACTCTACGCGAAAGGCCACCTGGACGAGTATTCGTATCTCGGTAGTGGGCATGAATACAACATACGCCACACGCGCCGGCTCCGCGCGGTCCCGCACGGCCTGGTCAAGGCTTCCAAACTAGTGCATGTAATGGCACCGGCTGTTTACAATCGCTTGCCAGACGACATACGGAATGCATCCTCATTTTATCGGTTTAAACATAAATTAAAAAAATGGCTAGTTGAGAAAGCTTACTATAATTTCAATGAGCTGTTTGTTAACAGTACACAAACTTGACATTTTGTTATACTATTATATATTTGTCTTTTCCCTTTTTTAAGTATTTGTGCTTGTATGATAATCTATTATGACATTTATAAATAATTAATTAATTATGATTAGATTTTACATTGACATTTTTCTATATTTTAGACATTCTATATATATAGGTAACATTAACACGAAATAAGAATATGTTTTTTCATTTAAATATAATTTACGGGATATTTTACATATATTGTAATTATGTATTAATTTATTACCAATATGACATGTAACTATATCAGTTATGAAATAAATGAATATGAATATGATATTTTTGGAGTTTTGTGCATGTACTCCTTGATAGCTATCAGAAATCAGAAATCAGAATTTTTTTATTGAATAACTGTGTAGGTACATAGAGATGGTTATATCATAATTTAGTTTCAACAGTCTGCCCATTGCGAGCGTTCAATAATTTATAGTATCACTACTACATTTAGTTAAACTTAACTAGGAGATAAAAATCTAGTGTACAATAAAATAACAATATAAATAAATGTATTAATTACTTAACTAGAATTGCACGATTTACAGTTGCACCGGGAGAAATCGTTTAAATATTCTTTCATATCATAATACACCTTTGATATAAGCCATGCTTTTAATTTATACTTAAATGTGTTGTTTTTTAATATTTTTATTTCAGTAGGTAGTTTATTATACACATATACAGCCATTACATATGGGCTATTGCGAAACATGCTATTATTAATTTGTGGCATACATATATTATGTTTATGTTTGGATCTTAATATATCGGAACGGCTTGACTTAGTCTCAAAAAAAATATTTTCATTACGCTTAACAAACATACAGATTTCATATATATAAATACAGGTAATAGTGAGGATATCATTATTTTTAAAAACCTCACGTAAACTGTCCGTATGTTCAAGTCTAAAAATAATTCTTAAACATCTCTTTTGTAAAATAAATGATGATTCCATTTCGACTGAATTTCCCCAGAATATTACTCCATAACTTAATTGAGGATAACCATAACCGTAATAAGCGTTCATTGCTATTTTTTTAGATGAAATGTTGCCAAGTATCGATAACACGTAACAGTACTGTGATAGTTTATTATATACTTTCTTTATGTGTGATTTCCAGTTTAAATGATTATCTATACTAACACCCAGAAAGTTAGCTTCTTCTACAATGTTAACTTTACTGCCATTATAGAAAATGTCCAGTTGTAATGGGTGTTGTTTATAATTTCTAAATTGAATAGCTTTAGTTTTCTCTACGTTTAGTTTAAGATTTATGTTCCGTAACCAAGTACCTATGTTATTTAATGTTTTATTAATTTCCATTTCGAATTCTTGTCTATTTTTATTGTTTTTTTGGGATATAAATAGTGGCATCATCGGCAAACATTATACATAAATGGTCAGTTATTTGAGGTAGTTCGTTTATATATATGAGGAATAATAATGGCCCAAGAATACTACCTTGAGGCACACCTATAGACATAACTTCAGATTTCGAAAGTACTTGTTCGATAGTTTTTGTAGATTTATTATAAACATCCAAGATTACAGCTTGATGTCTATTTTGTAGATATGATTCGATGAGTTTAAAGGCCTCTCCTCTAATTCCAACTTGTTCGAGCTTACTTAATAGTATACTATGTACCACTGTCACTTACTTAATAGTATACTATGTACCGCTGTCACTCTTCTCTTCTTATCAGTCACAAAGCACGTAATAATGTATTACAAAAGCTATCTGTGATATCTTTTTTTTTTTTTTTTGAGGGGGGGAAATGCCTTCGCACTGCCCCTCCACCGCGGGGGCGGTGGAAGGGGATGTGTGGGGCTTGAACCCACTAAAACCCCCCCGTGAGCAGTCCTCCGCCAAGGTGGGGCAAGATAGGGTCGCGTTAGCAGTCACCATCTTGCCCCGGCGGTAGGCCCAAACTCTGTCGGGCCTCTGCGCCTGTGGAGGGGCTACCTTACTCACCAAGGTCACCCCCCAAACGTGTGGGGCCGTGCAAGCTGGTGGAGAATCCCCCGACTCTCCACCAGTGACCCCACTACGGAGAAAGGAGGAGGCGGGCAAACTGCCGCCTCCTCGCCCCCGTTCGTCTGCGCCGGAGCGGGGCAGCATGGGCATCGCCCTCCCTGACCCGCTCCGCGGCCTCCTTCTGCGCCATTACCGCTTCGCAGAAGGAGACCACCGCCTGCCACGATCTCTCTCCTCCGAGCATGGCGTTTATATCTGTGATATCTAGTTCAAATATGAATATGAACAAAAGAAAATCTTACTACTGCAATAATTACATGCTGTTCTATTCAACGCTCATCGATTATTCTCTAGAGTATCTCTGGTACAATAAACAAGAAAGTTACGGTACACAGGCACTAACGAATCTCTGATTTTAATCTTGGCGATTAAAATTATAATAGTTCAACTTATTCCGAATACCAAATTATACATCTGACAGGACTAAGACCAATTTTAGTCAAGTTTTATTCAAGTTCGTGGTATGGAATCGGACTCAATATCTTATTTGTCTCTGGTATCAAACTCAGGCACTCAAATGACGTCATTTGAGATGCTACACTACGGTTTCACGCAAACACTACTAGTAGTAGTTAGTTTTTAGAGCTAGTTAGTAGTAGTACTGCTGTCACTGAATACATTGCTAACGCTCGGTTCATAACTAAAAAATCGAGAATATGTACTGTCTGTGCGCTAACGATGTGTACCGATTAGCAGCCGCGCTTATAACATTTGCTGTCTGTCAAGGCATTCTTTTGTGAACAACATGGTTTTACGTATAAAATTCCAACCACAACAACAAGAATCTACTAATTTATCTGCCAAAATTTGAGTTTTTACGTTTGTGCACACACTGCACTACCACTTTTCTGTGAGCGTTGTTTGCAGCTGGATGTGAAGTCATAGATGACGTCACAATCCTATCGTGGTGTCTGTTTAGCACGCTATGAACCAAACGTTTCCGTGAATACAGTGCAAATAGCGCATATTTGTGTGACTTGAACCGCGGGGCTACTCTCATGACCAGCTTGTCAATGGCGCTCTCAAGATTGGCGCTGGTCTCAAGACAGCGTCTAAATTTTGAGAGCTGCTTTAACTGAGATGCTGATGATTTGAGTTGAGATGATGCTGCAGAAGATGCTGACCTGGGCCCCTACTCTAATTCGTCGAAGTATCCAACTTCGGGTCCGTAAGAAAGGTATCCGCAAAACACATATTGACTTACTTTTGTTTAACTTCGTTCTTAGCATAGGCTTGCAAGCATTTGCCTGCGTAGATTCTGAATATTATTTTTTTATCGGATTCGTATGGTTTGTGCATTTAAAAATATCATAAGTTATTCGTTTGCTTATAAGTAGTCAGTTGAGTTCTAATTATGCAGAAATACCACAAATACTAATGAGGATATAAATACCTATGGAGAACAAAGACATTAACGTAAATTCTAAACATATTAGGTACCAGTATTTTAGAACAGTAGCGACACCTCTCGCTGAGTAGTAGCGGCCCTGTAGCGACACCTCTCACTGAGCTCTAACTAGGATTGTCAGTCTTAGAACGAAACTTCGTTGAATTGTAGTAGCGAGCGGGCCTGTTCTCCCCTGTTCCATTTCGGATAAGAACGCTAAGCCACTAACAGCCTTACTTATAAACGCTACTTAAATTTTAAGCATTACTTAGCCGCTGATTAGCAAAATTCCTTACTCATAAACGCTACATAACTTTATCCAGTTCCTAAGTACTGCTTAAATCAGCTGTCAATTTAAACACTGTCCAACCCATGTTTAAATATTTAAGTAGCAAGATGGCGCCGATATTTCGGATCAGCTGATTTAGTTACCATTGAGGTTATTGTCAAGGAGGCATACAAAACTATAAACACGACATACTCTGTAAATAAATCGTAAAAATATAGCAAGTAGAAACATACATTGGATGATGAATTAAATATTATGCGTAACCTAATTACTTTTCTTGATCTTATTGTATACCGCAGGTACAGTTTCTGAATTAAGAATATAAGGATTGTGCTACACTCGTATATTCCTATTGGATGTATTAAAAGGCAACTTGGAAAACGATGCGCTCAATGAGTGGTGTAGGTATTTCAGTATTATATCACTATTCACGTTGATATATATGATTAGGGTGTTGCTGAACATTGGGTGGAAAACAGTTTCTACAGAACGGTAGCGGGTATACTATACCTGCTACTAATAACGTTGGTTGTCGATTATAAAATCAAAGCCAAAACTTTTTACATTTTTGTTCTCGTGTTGTTCTATTCGTTGTTAACGAGTATTTTAAATATGTTGTTGCTTTGTATTTTGTATTGATATAGCTGAGATGTATAAACTGACCCTACATAAGGGGGATATATCTCCCTAGCCTAACAATTGTAAGTATATATAATCCTTGTTAGGGTAGGACGATTCAATATTACTCTATACCTACTATAGTAGGTCTAGAATACCGGTAAGAAGACGTAAATAATACTAGTGATTCAATTTAAAAGCAGAATTGAGCACTTATTTGCTTATTTCAGCATAGATGTCGATTCAGATCAGCAAAAAAAAAAATATTTTAGGAGTTGAAATATTCTTAATTGTATTAAGCATCTCATTTTATAGGGCGCGAGTTTATTACCAAATGGTAATAAACTGGTCCAAATTAGACGCCGGACTGTTACTGAAAATCACTATCTCATTAAAACCCCAACATCTGATCCGATCCGGTGATCGAACTATTGTAATTTTCTTATAGCCGCGCCACGCGGTTTCACCCGCGTAGGCAATGATGATGAAAAGTAAGGAGAACCTAAACTAACTATTCTGTTATTTCATCCCAACCCTCAAGCCGTTAAAACGTGAATACATGTAGAAGACATAAAGACATTCCCCGAAGGGTTAGGCAATGTTGTGTAAACACCCATGTTTCGGCCAATTGGGTTTTGGTCCCATGTAATAAGGGGCGAGCCTATTGCCATGTTTTCTCGAGCACACTAGATGAAACACAAGAACATATTACGGCCTTTATATTCCGTAAATTCATTTGATAAGCGTTACCTTAAATTACACTTACTGTGATTTAAGGAATCGCTATAAAATTATTAAAAATAAACAAGGATTGGAATCTTGGCTTCATAGAAAAAAACGTAGACATTGTTTGGGATGGAAAAAGATAACTTCCAGCGGGATTTGACGGTATTCTGGAGTTACACCCGTAAATTCTGGGGTAACCCCATAATGCATTTCCAATAATGCTATGGAATAGATTGTTATTCCATAGCATAATTGGAAATTTATTAGGGCACTTTTGAATTTATCAAATTACAAAATTAAAACTCACTACAAATGTCTCCAGTACATCTAACCATATGTACAAAAATACGTACCTACAAAGAATAGATATTTTTTAACTTTTTAATTTTAATATTTTTAGCACTAGATACGTGCTTTTTGGCTATTTGGGTCTTCCATAATACCTTTTAGTTCAATGTTGCCAGTTTAAAATACTTTTGACCTCATTATCCATTGTTTAGCTAAATAGTTGCTAAGTAGCGTTTATAAGTAAGAAATATTTAAGCATTACTTAAACACTGTTTAGTTATGCATTACTTAGCAACTACATAGCGGATTTTTTATAAGTAAGGGGGTTAATCTTTGCCACTTCTGTCACTTTTGACATTAGATCTAGGTAATTCAAACTGTTCCAGTAACTTCATAGCGTTTATGGCGAAAATAATGCACAAACCCATCTGGAACAACTTTTTGGGAATGTGATCGTTTTTAGCGTTTTTGGCGAATTGAACTTCAAATGGTACGCACCCAATGTTGCCAATTGTTCAATTGTCAATGTCATTCAGTGTTGCCAGACATGCGATAATTATCCTAGATCCACGATAATTTTGAGTACCATGCGATATAAAATAATAAGTACGTATCGCACGATATTTTATCCAACTTCTACGATATTTTTGTCAAATACACGATATTTTTGCGATGAATTTAGGTATCTGTAACGGAACGTACATTTTTGTAATATTTTTTTATAATCTAAGGCAGTCCAGAATCATACGAATGTGGAATGTGAATTGATTTTTCCAAAATACTTAAATAAAGTAATAAAAAAGCAGACTCCATCTTATAACAACTAATGTTAATGGCATAGTTTTGGCTGATCAGGGTGTAGAAGGTTGTGACAGTGATAGCGCAACAACTTGCTGAATTGAATTTTACCAAACCGAGCATGATTGAGTGTATGAATAGGTAAGGAGAATACGGCCCTGAAAAAAAACAGAGCCCGTTAAGGCCTACATGGCTCATCCGCAGAAATTCAATCATTGTGTTCTGATTCTGAGAATTAATTACTTTTTATATACCTATCTTTAAGATTTAATTTGTAGAACAACAGAAACAATCTGCTTGTAGCTTCCTCAGAATCAGAACACAATGATTGCAGAAATTCAATCATTGTGTTCTGACTCTGAGGAAGAAATTACTTTTTGATTAACATTAAAATAAGATGCATATTCAATAAAAATAAAAAAAGTACGTTATATATGCCTATCTATAAGATTTAATTTGTAGAACAACAGAAACCACCTGCGTGTAGTTTCCTGAAAATTCGGGGGGCGCCCAACATTAAAATTGCCTAATATGACAAGTAGGTAAGTCGTATCAATATCTAGAATCTACCTAAAAAAATGAACGATGTCTATTAAGGTTACATAGGTACCCTAATTTTTTTCCGTACCTACTGTCTTTTTAGACTCGGTTGAGTAACTTATAGAGTAAATTTGGACTTGCGATAAAAACACGATAATTTTGCATTAAATCTAGGATAATTTTTAACTCGCGGATCTGGCAACCCTGATGTCATTTCTGATCTGATGTCGAAGCCGGCCGCGACCGCGTGGTGTTACAATTGAAAATTGATTCAGAAATCAAAACACGTGTAAAACCGCAGAAGCCAATAACAAAGAAATAATAAAACACGTGTACACACTGAAAAGAAACGTGAAAGCGCACTTTCTCAATAAATCTTCAGTGCACATTATTCCTTGATATTCTGTGGTGTTGAAGCCTTCACGGTCAGTTACTCAAACTTGTCGTTAGAGGTTTTCGCGTGTGTTTGCGTTTGCGGTCATCTACTACTAACTTATAATTGTTTCAGATGACTGAAGAAAAAGAAGTCCCTGAAACCAACGGCCAAGAGAACAAAGAAGAGGCTAACAATTCCGGAGATGAATCTGAATTGGAAAGAGGTTTAATCCGCCAAGTGGAGTATTATTTTGGTATGTATCTGTATAATGCGTTGTTTACACCTACCTACGTATCTTAGACTTGTGTTGTAAACATGTAGGGAGCGTTTGCAAAGTTTATTTGCCCATGATAATTTATTTATTGTAGACCGCTTCAGAGATTTCAAAAATAACCACAAATTTTGCATGATAAATTAGTAGCATTAGTCATAATCTTTCTTTATTTTAAATACCCATTTGCTAGAGATGACCTTGGCTCCCTTTGGTACTTCATTCACTTCTTCCCACATGTTATTTTCTAATAATGAATCCATTTCTTTTTTAATAGCTTCTTCCCACTTTAATCTATCTTTACTTTTCATTGCTTCTTCGTATATTTGAGGAGTAGAAATATTATTATCAGCCGTTACATAATTCAACTCATAATCTTTAAATTTTTTAGGTACTTCTTTATTCCTCTGATACGTCTTATTTGTTTCCATAGTTTCGTTTACATGAGACATTTTGATTTTCATCTTCACTAATTGTATTTTTTTTTTTTATGCCTTATTGTTTAGCCTTTGACCACTATATCACCTGATGGTAAGTGATAATGTGGTCAAAGACATTGTTCAGGCTAACCTAGAAGTACTGGCTCTCAAGGACAGCTGCCGGAACACACCGTTAGGTGCTTGGTGACAGATTTTCTACTTGAGGGTGGTAGCTAGCCAGGCGGGCATTCGCAAAATGCCCTACCACCATGCTATAACGACTGCCATCCCAAGACAACATCCGGGACCGATGGCTTAACATGCCCTCTGAAGCACAGAAACGCTCAGTAGTAATGTCACTAGCGGTCACCCATCCAACTCATGACTCATTAACTTTGCTGATCGGTTGAGAACAGCTAAGTAAACTTCGCTACGAGCGCTTCATTTTGAGCGTTTTCCAGAAAGCTATGACATTCACCTTCTTCCTGTTCATCAGTTTCTTTTGTGCTTTCTGTTTCTATGGATTCTTCTGACTGTAACATTTTGTTTGCTACATAAAAAGGCTCTGTACTTTGGCTTCTGTTCTTAAACTTGATTGACATTTTTGTTTACATGAAATTGTTTTATAAAAACAACTTCCCTCTTAATCAGTTCGTCATTTTTATGGGGAAAGTAAATTCTAAAACCTTTTGTAGTATCACCATATCCCACAAAATATCCTTCCTCAGCTTTACTATCCCACTTCTTTCTTTTTTGATCAGGAACATGAACGAGAACATGTGAACCAAATATCTTTAACTGGGTAACGTAAAATGATTCTTTTTTAAACCATACTTCAAATGGTGTCTTATCTTTGGTTCTGCTTGAACCCATCTTATTTAAAACGTAAACCGCCGAATTTTGTCTAAATTTGCAGATATTAACATAGACCTACCCGCTTCATTAATCGTACGAATCTCGCGTTCTGCACGACCGTTTTGTTCCGCCGTGTATGCTACGCTGGTCTGATGGACTATTCCCGTTTCGTCAGTGAGGGCTTTCATTTCTCTATTAACAAATTCTGTCCCCCCATCTGACCGGATGAACTCTATAACCTAAATTCTTTGTGATGTATTGTAATAAACCTCTAACCTTGCCTACAGTTTCAGATTTGTTTTTAAGAAAGTAAACTGTGTTAAACGTGGAAAAATCATCCTTAATGAGTAAATAAAATCTTGCTCCACCTAAAGAAGTTTGTTCCATCGGTCCACACAAATCGAGATGGAATAACTGACCAGGCTTTTCACTTTTATTTAAACTCCAATTAAACAGCTGTTTGTGCATCTTACCTTTAACATATGGAACACAAGTTGAACTTTCACTGCTGTCACTACTTTTAAAATCAATATTATTTCTTCTTAATATAACCTTGACCTGTTCAATATTTAAATGACACATCTTATTATGCCATTCCTCTAAATTATTTACAAGCTGACCCTTTAATGCATTGCTATCTTCATACTTAAACTGCATAATATATAATTTATCCCTTCTCAGAGCAATAGCACCTGCCTGTTCCCAGTCATTTTTTATGAACTCACAGACATTGATGTTCAATTTTAAAGCATACCCTTTTATCTGTTGCTGAGCTAACTGAAAACAAATTTACCTGTATGCTTGGAACACGTAACACATTGTGTAAGGTAGTACTAATCCAGTCTTTTCCGTTATATGCAAGTAACTTTACCTCTCCTATACCTATGGCCTCGATGACTGAACCGTCACCTATAAAGATTTCCTTTTTATAGGGCCTATAGTTTTTAAACAGACCTTGTGAGTGACACATATGCTCTGTGGCACCACTATCCATCACCCACTCAGTTTTTGAAACATTTTCAGCCTTACTTATAAACGCTACTTAAATTTTAAACATTACTTAGCCGCTGATTAGCAAAATTTCTTACTCATAAACGCTACATAACTTTATGCAGTACCTAAGTACTGCTTAAATCAGCTGTCAATTTAAACACCGTCCCACCCTTGTTTAAATTTTAAGTAACAAGATGGCGCCCGTATTTCTGATCAGCTGATTTAGTTACAGACCCACCAACTTATCTGTTCAGGTTGCAGAAAAAAGAACTACAACATTCCTTCAAATTGTGACAGTTCGTAGTTGATTTCCTTGACCAGTAGCGCCCTCGAAAACTGCACAGTTAAGTTGGTGGTACTATACAAAGAAAAGTATTATATTTACTTTTTAATTTCAAGATATTTAGCACTAGATACATGCTATTTGGCCATTTAGGTCATTCATAATACTTTTTAGTACAATGTTGTCAGTTTAAAATACGTCCGACCTCATTATCCATTGCTTAGCTAAACAGGTACTATGTAGCGTTTATAAGTAAGAAATATTTAAGCATTACTTAAACACTGTTTAGTTATCCATTACTTAGCAACTACATAGCGATGTTTTTATAAGTAAGGGGGTTAGTGTATTAGCATTTAATGCTGTCAGCACAGAGACACTAAAAGCATTGCTTGCTGAGCTACTATTAGTTGATGCTGACTTATTATTTCTCTTAAACCAACAATTTTTTTACAATATGACCTGACTTTTTACATTATGTACAAATGAAACTAGTATTACAGTGTTTTTTATAATGGCCCGGTTTGCCACACTTAAAACACTTCCTATTTTGATTTATTGCTGCTAGAGCAGAACCAGAGTTGTCAATATTGCCATTACGAGCAAGATAGCGCTGCTCTTCAACCAGTAGACGCGATGACAATTCACTTATGGTACGGTTTTCAATTGGTACTGATGCCCATGCAGAAACGAAATGTTGATACTGAACTGGGAGGCTTGAAGTAATTTTTGTTATTACCATACTCTCCGGAACTGCAGAATTCAATGCTTTCAGTTGAACTAAAATTTCCTCAACTCTACTTAAGAACTCGGACACGGTTTCTGTTGGTTTATATTCAAGGGAGAAAAGTTTTTGCTGTATAAGATGAACGGACTATTCATCTTTTTGTTCAAAAATAGTATGTTGCTTCAACCATATCTCTGATGCTGTTTCGCAACTAATGACTTGGTTGCCTGGAAGAGATCGCTTTAAGCGATAAGGCCGCCAATTGTAACATTATTGTAATTTTTTGTAAATTCATCATAGATCTGTACTGTGGTGTTTCAATAAAGAGTTATATCTATCTATCTATCTTGATTAATTACCTTGTCAGATAACCTTGACACAATGATACCTTTGTGCTTTAGCGTCCTTGGAACTCTATAATTTTAAGCTTTCCTTGTCATCATCAGTAGGTCCTGGTACAGAGTCATCAACCACGCTATATACATCCGCCGCCTTTAGTAGCACCCGCAGTTTGAATTTCCAACTACTCCAGTTGGAATTGCCTTCCAACTTCGTTATTGAATCTGTGCTATCCATTTTAAATTTTAATGTGCTTTACCGCAACAACAACCGAACGACTGGAACCGCCGCCAACTCCTTTTTTTTACATTCGACTTTACCGTCGACCTTTTACTATATTATCACCCTGCAAAATCAGCTAGCCAGAGCATTGTGAGCACATAACCAGATAGTTTCTGGGTGGATTTATAGTAAAACAAGGATATTATTTGAGAAAAAGGAAGACATTTATTTTACTTGTTTGACACGACATGTAACTTATTGATAGTTATGACACTAGTAACAAAACCTTAGAACTACAACTTACTAAAGAGATTTGTTGCCTTTTAACACAAAGTTATTCATAAAAAAGTTTCATTTTATGATAATAGTGAGATAATAAATTTAAAAATATTATATCTTAGAAAGGGAGGAAGGCGGGGGTCGCAACTTCCCTTTCACAGATCTACCCTTCCCCCTACCGTCCCTCCTAATATTGATATGTGACAACAGTGAGATTGTAAATTAAAAAAAATCATATCTCAAGGGGACGGGAATCGCAACTTCCCCTTCACTAGGGGGGTCTACCTGCACCCTTAACCCCAGTCCCCTTAAATTGATGTTTTATAAACTAAAAGATATATGTAGTTTTTTTTAATAAGGCAGGTGACCAATTATTAAGCCATATATTAAGATGCACCACTTTAATGCCAGAGGGCTACAAAACTCACCTATGTTTAGCCATTCCCTTTGCATTTCCAAGCTCATTGCATGCACTTTATAGCTATAATTTTCGTCTTATTTTTTTTAAAGATTTTATAACGTCTATACTCAATATTCTTTCTCAACCCAAAACCGGCTTTCATGGTCTGTGCACCTATCATAAATTGTTTATGGAATTGAATCTGCTCTACACTAACCTTTAGTTCCATGGTTTTATATTTATAATAAGTGTGTTCAGAGAACTTACTAAGTTACAACAGTGTGTTTGGCCAACCTAGGGTTAGGTGGTTATTAGTTGGTTCTGGTTTGGGCTTGCACCCTATACATTTAAAGTCGTCTGGACTATATTATACTATTAACCCGTTGTTATCAAATTAGACCCCAGCACCCTAGTTATGAATGAAATCTATTGTAATCAGTATTGCCAATGCCAATGGTTTAAGCTAGAACTAGACTAAAATATATATTAGGTCCTTACATATGAAATTGGCGTTTTTCGTACTGGCCACTTTAATCACGAATTTCTCCTCTTTGGTAAGGAATTCCAAATTCAAATTTGTACAGCTATAGACTCATGTATTTGTGCTTCGATGATCGTCATTCATTTGTTTTTTTTCTTCTGTTTTTTTCTGTTTGCGTCACTCATTTTACAAAATGGAAAACCTTAAATATCGCATTATTTACGAGTACGAGTTCCGCCGTGGCACTAGTGCTGCGGAAACAACTCGAAGGGTGAATGATTTGTATGGCGGTCGTGTTGCAAAAGAAAACACAGTTCGTTTTTGGTTCCAACGTTTTCGTTCTGGAAATTTCGACCTGCAGAACAAGCCCCGTGGACGGCCTGAGACTCAAGTTGATAATGAAGAGTTGAAGGCTATTGTGGAAGCGGATCCATCGCAAACCACGTCCGAGTTAGCTGCAGGCTGCGATGTTAGTGATAAAACTGTTTTAATTCACTTGAAGCAAATTGGGAAGATTAAAAAGCTTGAAAGGTGGGTACCTCACGAATTGACTGAAACAAACCGGCAAACGCGCGTCGACTGCTGCGTTACATTACTAAACCGGCACAATAATGAAGGTATTTTAAACCGAATCATTACCTGTGATGAAAAATGGGTTCTTTACGATAATCGGAAGCGCTCAGCGCAATGGTTAGATCCTGGCCAGCCAGCCAAATCCTGCCCCAAGCGAAAATTAACCCCAAAAAAGTTACTTGTAAGCGTTTGGTGGACTAGTGCCGGTATTGTTCATTACAGTTTTTTCAAATCTGGCCAGACTATTACGGCTGATGTCTATTGTCAGGAATTGCAAACCATGATGGAAAAGCTAGCGGCTAAACAACCTAGGCTGGTCAATCGCTCCACGCCACTGCTGCTTCACGACAACGCTAGACCACACACTGCGCTACAGACGGCTACTAAATTAGAAGAGCTTCAATTGGAAAGTCTAAGACATCCTCCGTACTCCCCGGACCTTGCTCCAACAGATTACCATTTTTGTCGAAATTTGGATAACTTCTTGCAAGGGAAAAAATTCAACTCCGATGGGGCAGTCCAAATCGCCTTCAAAGATTTTATTGATTCCCGTCCGACTGGTTTTTTTAGTAAAGGGATCAATGAACTACCTATGAGATGGCAAAAGTGCATAGAAAATAATGGTTCATACTTTGATTAATTAAATATATTATATTAAAAAATATTCGACTTTTTGTTCCTCCCATACAAAACGCCAATTTCATATGTAAGGACCTAATATTAAGCTGGAAGAGCTGTCTAGTTCAATACAAATACCTTATTGGAGTTAAAAAAATTTTTACAGGTCACCACACTCACAATATTCTGAAATACAATCATATTTATTGTAGCAAAATGAATGAGATGCAAGATAGCTAAGATGTTAAGACATCTCTGAAGTAATTAATTGAGATAAGTTTACCTATGTAGGGTGAAATTTATGACTACAATCATTTATTTCTCAGAAACTGTTGCATTCTGCCTTATATAATCATAGTGTTATTTATATATGTGTTATAAACAAGATTTATATAACAAAAACTTATTGTATCTGTAAACAAATTATGGCTCAAGGCCTTATGTACCTTAAAGACCAGATTTTCCATTTTAATCACAATAAATGTTTTGCATTCAATATGATAATCTTCTCCAGGTGACATCAATGTTCCTCGTGATAAGTTCCTCCGTGAGCAAATGCAGCTGGATGAAGGATGGGTTCCTATTGAAGTACTGACAAGATTCAACCGCCTTGCTAAGTTGTCCAAGGATACTGAAGTGATTGCCAAGGCTCTTCTCAAGTCTACATCAGGATTATTAGAGGTATGACATCACTCTTTTGATATAAACCCTGCCGTTCAAATTATGCAAATATGCACTAGGGACCATGCATTAATCATGTGAGGCTTGAAAGGGGTGTAGCAAAAATCACTAAATATCCCAAGCCAAATACATCTGTTTACCCTTGGGTCCCAAGGGTAAACAGAAGTATTTATTTTTTCATCAAACTGTGATTTCTAAAGCAGATATCACAATGTTATTAGATTATATTTTATACCTGTATTTAAAGATAATATTGAAAAAAAATATGATTCTTTGTAGTTTTAGGAATTATAAGGAAATAGTTCATAGTTATTGATGGCTTATATTTAACTTAACACCAGATATCTCCCTTTATTTGTCCCGGGATGCTGATTGTCTGAAAAAAGGTTTAGTATGAAGCTTGTATATATACGATCGTTATAATTCAAATGTTGTAGTAAGATGTACAAAACAAAAAACCGCATCACTCTACGATAGCGGGAAGTTATTCAAATCGTGAAATTAAAATAGTAAGAAAGTTCATTTCATTATTACTCGAAATATTTTGCCGAAACACTCACCGGTGGAAACTTGCGTAATAAATAATCTGGAAACTACTTTTAAACTACTAAACCTAAAAATCTGAAATAATTCAGGTGTATAGATTACTTGTAAATAATCATAGCAAAAGAAGAACCCAACACTCAGGTGGAATAGCTTTCGAAAAAAAAAATTGCTCTCCAAAAAAGATTTTCCTGTCAAAATTCTTTGTAAAAAATTGCGTGGTTTTAATCTCGTTAATACTATTATAATGTTTGGCCTAAATGTCGAGGGGTATCACTTTGAGAATTTAGGTCCTGAACTTAGCATGATATTAATTTATCCCCATTATCTGGATTTATAACAAATTTGTGAAAAGATAGACTTGAAAGTAAATAATAGATTCAGGCGTTACTTTGCTGAAATTCATATTTATTAATAACAAATATTTTAGAAATATTTTAAGAAAACATTGTAATTATATTTAAAAATACATCTAGTGACAATTCTGCCTAATTTTAAAGAGACCATAATATATATTGAAGCGCTCGTAGCGAAGTTGGCTTAGCCGTGCTTAACCGATCAGCAAAGTTAAGCAACGTCTGGGGTCATGACTTGGATAGGTGACTGCTAGTGACATAACTACAGAGCGCTTCCGTGCTTCGGAGGGCACTTTAAGCCGTCGGTCCCGGTTGTCGTCTTAGGATTGTAGTTGTTATAGCATGTTGGGCATTTTGAGAATGGCTAGCTAGCTAGCATGCTGGCTAGCTACCACCCTCAAGTAGGAATTCTGTCGCCAAGCACCTAACGGTGTGTTCCGGCAGCTGTACTTGACAGCCAGTAATAAAATAAACACCAGAAGTATTTTTTTTACGAATCTTTCTAAAAGTAAAAGTTCACGTTTGCTCGATCGTGCGCTCGAATAGTCAAGATCATTTGAGGATGCTTTGTGTAGAAGCGACTCGCGTAAAATATTTGTTAATATTAGACTTGAAATAAGACTTTGAAGTCTAATAATAACAACAAATTTAAATAGAGCCGAAGCTCTTCACATACAGTTTTGTGCACTTAATTTTAATACTAATATTTCAGATATTATGCATTGCACTAAATTCCATGCTGCAGACGCGAGTGTAGCATGTAGCATGTCAAAAGTGACAGAGGTGGAAAATTTTAGTGGCATTCATAGGGTGCATACCATTTGAAGTTAGATTCGCTAAAAACGCTAAAAACTATCACACTCCCAAAAAGTTGTTCCACATGGGTCTTGGCGTTATTTTCGCCATAAACGCTATGAAGCTACTGGAACAGTTTGAATTACCTACATCTAATGTCAAAAGTGACAGAAGTGGCAAATTTTAGTGGCATTCTTAGCGTTCTTATCCTAAATGGAACAGAGGATGACAGTTACAAACGATCACAGTGATCACAACCATAGACGCAGCATGTGATCAAAATTATCGAAATTAACGTTCTTAGCGACAAATGGAATATACCCATAAGATGTAGATAATTCAAACTGTTCCAGTAGCTTCATAGCATTTATGGCGAAAATAATGCCAATACCCAAGTGGAACAACTTTTTGGGAGTGTGTTCGTTTGTAGCCTTTTTATCAAATTGAACTTCAAATTGTACGCACCCTATGAGTACAAATTAAACGTCCTCTTTATTCTGTGCTATCGCATATGAATTTGAATATTATCTGAGAAGCAGGAGCCCCTTCAGAACCTTGGATAGAGCACACTCGGAGTATTATACGTGTATATATTATTATTTGTCAGGCAATCTGCCTTAATAACCTATTATGCAAAAAACCAGCTACCTATATCGGTTTAAAAGTGGGGTTTTTAAATGTAAGGCGAATGGATAGGGAAGGCATTGTATCCAATTCTCTTGTATGGCCAAGTTATACCAGACATCATATAAATAGAAAAGTTAATGTTCAATTGACTCTTTATAAAATTGTTTTTTTTTTGTAATTTCAGGTTTCAGATGACAACAAAAAAGTGCGAAGAAACCCTGAACTGGCCGTGCCAGAGATGAATGAGGATCGTCGCAAGGAGTTGGCCAATCGCACTGTCTACGCTAAAGGTTTTCCTAAGGATGTAACATTGGATGAACTTCTTGAATTCTTCAAACAATACGAACAAGTTGAGAATGTTATCATGAGGAGGTATCAAGACAGAAATACTAAGAAAAAAGTGTTCAAAGGATCATTGTTTGCAATGTTCAAGACTAGAGAACAGGTACAACTTATAGATACATACATAAAATCACAACTTTTTCCTGTAGCGGTATGCAGAGACCACAGATTTCAACTTGCTACAATCCTTACAAATCTCTTTCGCATCTACACACATCAATCCTTTCATACATAAGCGTCGTCCTGATTCATGAACGTTCGCCTAGGTCTTCCCCTTCCAACACTAACTCAAACATGTTCAGTATTATTTCAATCTTTTTCTCAATTATTTATTGTCTCTGAGTGACTTTACGCAAAGTAAGCTGACATAGTGTTTTTTTTTTTGCTTCACTCATACTCTAACTCGTTATAAAATCTACAGTTTCACCAGTAAATAACAATGCGGTTGAAGCTCGTCACGTATACAGGCATAACCTAGAATGGAAACTCTAAAGGGCTGCCAAAACACACCCTTTGTTCCTTGGCGGTATATTTTCTATTTTAGGGTGGTAGTTAGCTAGTATGCATTAGCATCTACTACTATCCTAAGACAATGAACAGAACTTTTTGAAGCAATGATGGCCGAGCGGTAATAGCTATGGACTGCCGTGCCGCATTACCCTGGTTCGATCCCCACCGCCGGCTTGAGCTTCACCGCATGGAGGAAGGGCATTTTGCGATTGCCCGCCTGGCTAGCTACCACCCTCAAGTAGAAAGTCTGTCGCCAAATACGGAAAGGTGTGTTCCGGCAGTAGTCCTTGAGAGCCAGTGAAATTACAGGCACAATGAGTCTACTACAACTATGTCTCAATGTGACGGGCGCAGTGCAATTCGTGACTTGTGATGAATTGCAACTGTTATAGGCAGAGGTTAGTCCACTTAACATCAGGTGGGCCTCGAGCTTGTTCCGTCACAATAACATAAAAAAAAATGAAGTAATGACTTAACTTGCACTTTGAAGCATGAAAGCGCTCAGTGGTAAATGTGACTTCAGGATGGGCAGGCGAGCTCTACTGTGAGTGCTTCCAAACATATACAATGAGTAAATTAAATTTAAACATTTTTCATTTTCAGGCTGAGAAATTTGTTGCACTGAAGGATGTCAAGTATGGAGATACAGAATTGCTCATCCTATGGCAACAAGACTACATAGACAAAAAACAAGAAGAGTATGCGTCCAGGAAACAGTCCAGAGACAAGGGCAAAGCAAAAAAAGATGATGGGGTAAGTAATTATCTCAGTATCAGATAATTTAGGGTTTCGACACGATTTTCGTCATCTGATGACGAAAATCGTGTCATGTGTCCATTTGACGAAATACTCGGGTAGGTATTGTTTGAATCGGCAATGCATAGAATTCATTCAACTTACTTGCTGATTAGCTTACAACGTACCTATAACACATCAAAATTCTTATGAATGAGAGAATTCCTATAATGATAAACTCGCCAGGCGTTACCGGCTACCCTGGTTACACATTCATACCATGTCCATTGACAAAAAGCTGACATCACATGATCAGTCCATGAATTACCTATATAATATTTCTTGATGAAGAGACTGCTAGTCTGGTAAAACAAAAATGCATGTATCTGAAAATTTAAACTTTATGCCATCATTATAGTGTTGAGGTTGGTGCTGTATTTGCCATACCAGTTTATGTTACATAGAGCCATTGTAATTAATATTTTAGTAAGCGGATGCAGAGATGTTCACGGGTCATCGATCTGGTCATTACTATTATTATTCTATAATAGCATAGATTGGGAAGATGTTACTAGCCTAAATCGTTGGTTCTATCAAGGATGTTTTCTATTTTTTTGTCCATGTTATTTTATTTTATGTGTCTGTCTATTTCAGGCACAAACCGAAGAAAAGAGTGACTTTAAACTGCCAACTGGGTCAGTGTTCCACATCAGCCAGGTACCCGATAAAACAACCAGGGAAACCATAAAGGAAACGCTCACTGCCTTAGGTAATCTTTTTTTTCTACTGTTCTTAAATGTATATATATCACAAAAGTAGTAGTAAGAAGTATATCATGAAAGTATTTTACGTAATTTTTTTTTTATTGTGACATTACAAAGTCGAGACCCACCTGATGTTAAGTGGACTAACCTCTGCCTATAACAGACGCATTTCGTCAACGACGAATTGCTCTCTGTCACACTGAGACGTACAGTTGTCTCATGTGCCTGTAATTTTAATATGTAATAAATAAAAATTAACTGTTCATTTATTCTTTTGCAGGAGCAGAAGTAGCATACATCGACTTCAAAGTAGGCGACACTGAAGGCTGGGTGCGTCTCGCAAAAGAGAACTCTGCTAAGGAGTTCAATGAAAAAATTACCGATGGTAAAGTCAAGATCGGCGAAACTGATGTCGTCTTTAAACTTCTTGAAGGAGATGAGGAAACAGCGTATTTAGATAAGACTGTGGAAGAAATGTCCAAACGGAGGAAGAATATGAGGAATAACAAGTTTGGTAAAGGGAGGAGTTTCAAGGGTAAACAGAATAGGAAGAGAAGGCAAGATCAAAATGAAGATGCACCACCAAGTAAAGTCAAAGCTTCTTGAAGTCCTGAGTGTACTAAGATTTATTGATTACTCGTAGGTGCTGTTGCTCTTTTGCTAATGATTTTAGATAAGCATAAAATAATACTGATTTGTTGGCATCATTGATTACTATTGTAAGTAAAATACATATAAAACTAATCTAATAAAGCAGTTGAATCTATGTCGTTGATTTAACTAGTAATAAGCATATTCATCGAAAATGTAGCAATTTAAAGTTATTGTAAATTAAAGCAGTTTATCTAAATTGTAATGTTAGTTTCTTAAGAAACATGCCGTTTATTATAATTATTATGTCTGTGACATTGTTTTTTTTTGTGTAAACTAGCTTTTTTGTGTTCTCAAAGCCTGGCTCACTGCATTTAGGTACAAAGCTACTGATACATTGGCTTATCCGTCCAGACGAGATTATTCTACGATACGTGCCCCGTCAGAAGAGATCAGAGCTATGCGATAGAAAGAGAGACGTCTTGTAGGTGAATACAAATATTGGGTACTCCGTGCTTTGCGAGCTGATGTGCTTTTGAAGAAAAAATCTGTCGCGTGTTTTGTCCATAAGTATTACACTTCCTGACTTCATAGCTGGAGTGGCTTATTTATTGGAGTGACCCTTCTGGTCCTTTTTATTGTATGACTCGACCACGACTTTTTTCCAGCATGTCCTTGTGAATCAGTTCCTATGCTAAGTCACAGCCACAGAAAAGAATCACAACTAGAAGTTTCGCTCCCCATATAGCGTGCTACCAAAAATTGAGTTAGAGTTTTTATTTGAACACTTTGCAGGACACAGAGTTTACAAAAAATATCAACTGCATGTTAAACCAGTACTTCCTTTAAGATTAAAAAAACAGGTGTTAGAGCATAGACAACTTACTATTAGTCAAAATCACGTTTGACAATGTTTCGACTTCTACGATCTATCGGAAGGCTTATTGAGGATGTTAAGTGGCGGGGTCACGTCACGTTTCACAATTTTTAGTCTGAATATAAACATGAGCGTTAATTTTTATAGTAAAATACTTCTCTAAAAATAAATGTAGACTAACCAATGTGTAACTTTACTCCGAAGATAATCCTGATATTAAGCAAAAGTTATAAACCTGGCATAAAAAAGGAATAGGCTGATCTGAGGTATGGTCTCGGAGTAAATTTTACTCTTAAGTAACAAAGAATCTTAAATTTTTATTTTATGTTCTGGGTAGTATAACCGGAACTTACTCGAACATTCTGAAACAGGCCCTAAAAATATTTAATTCGTCTGTCAAGTCTGATGCAAGGAAATAATAGGAAAAATCACACCATGGCGAGCTTGAGCTTCACCGCGTGATGGTAGGGCATTTAGTGAATGCCTGCCTGGCTAGTCAACTTTTTATACTCAAGTATAAAATCTGTCGCCAAGCACGGTGTGGTCCGGTAGTTTTTTTAATTTTTTAATATTTTTAATAGTCAAGCCTTTGACCACAATCTCACCTGATGGTAAATGTGTTAATAGGCTTTACCTAGAATTACTGGCTCTCAAGAGCTCATCGAGATCGTTGTCAAGCTCTTAGTTAGGGTTAGTAATAAACGAGAAATACTACATGATGGTAGGACATGCCTGACTAAATAGCACTCAAGTAGAAAATCGTCAGCCAAGAACCTAACGGTAAGTTCTGACAGCTGCCTTGAGAGCCAGATCCCACATTCTAGGTTTCATCACTTGCCAACTTGTCAACAAGTGCTTTTAGGTATCGTTAATTCCACATATTGGTAGCATGACACTATTTCTCGATATATAGATAAAATCGATAAATTTTAACGAAATTATCAATTCCGTGACGATACATAATAGTGGGAGACATACCCATAATCGCAGCATAAATATAGTCGATAAACGAAGGCGTCTGGCTGGCTGGCTAGACCAGCCAGCGATGAGACGCGGGGATGCCGTCATAAATAGTAGCCAATGAAGCTTTGATGAATTCTGTACCGTTATTTATTAAATGTGCTACATACACCACGGCCGGTATTTAGTTTGTAGTCGGTGACACATCGTCCAAGGTTTCGTAGTTATGTTCCCGGCCTTACCACTATCATGAGAAGCGTGAGTTATAACAGTACCTAAGGCGGAAGATCACCTTAGATTCGCAGAACATAAACAGTGAATGCTTGGATTAGTTTATATTGAAAGGACCCTGTCAACAAGATTTCATCTTCTGGAGCTGATTCCCAACAATAATGCGAAAGCGTACTGCGTACTGGTACGAAGAGTGGGATTCAGCGGGAATAGCATTCTGCAGGCGGTGGCGGACAGCTGCTACTGTCCCTAGCATTGTATGCAAGTGGCACGCTACATAATATTATGTTTTGTATAGAATACTTCCGCTTCCTAATTAGGTATACTAAACTACTACTTCAGCCGGATTGTCCACTGCTGAACACAGCCTTTAAGGATGGGTTTGCCATAAACCCCACGCTTGGCAGGCGTCTCAAGGATCACAGTGTAAGATAGCAGTTCCAAGAAGGCCCTGCTGGCTGCCCACCTTTCGTTGTTTTACCTATAGTCGCCCCTTGATAACGACAGGTAGCAATAGGGGGTGACATTAGAGCTCGGCACCCCATGTAGTATTTTCTGTGGTATTATACTAACTTGTGATCATTTTATAATGGAACTAACACTAATGGATCTTTGGTGATCTATATTTGGTGAAATAAATTAAATTAAATCCTTTTAATGTGCGAATCCAACTTGCCATTCGTCGTTTTTTTTTTGGCCTTTTTTCCTAAAAAATGTCCTTTTTAAATTTGTTATCGGCCATTTTTGGACTTAGCGACTGGCAAACTTTAAAGTCATTTTGGGCCTGTTCCATTAGTCGCTAAGAACGTAAATTTTGATCACATTCTGCGTCTGTGGTTGTGATCACGTGATCGTTTGTAACTGTCATCCCCGTTCCATTTTTGGATAAGAACGCTAAGAATGCCACTAAAACTTGCAACTTCTGTCACTTTTGACATTAGATGTAGCGTTTAAGGCGAAAATAACGCCAAGACCCATGTGGAAAACTTTTTGGGAGTGTGATCGTTTTTAGCGTTTTTAGCGAATCTCACTCAAATGAAACGCACCCTTTGTATATTTGGGTACGTTCGGAAATCACTGGGTGAATGTAAAAGACACATATTAACTTAATAATAAAAAATATTTTAAAAATATTTGTTACGACAAAAAATGGCGGGAAACAATTTTCATTTGTTTTTTTGTTTATATTTTATTTAGAAACTTTTTAAACTACAGCTTTGGTTCTTCTTTTAATATAATTATTTACTGGTGGTCTTTACCCATGAATTAATATATTAATTACAGAATGTCGTATAACCTTAGTGTTATTGATAGTAACACTCGGTGATAAATTACTCGTCAGTTACTGTTATTCGCATAAAGAAAAGCAATATGTTACTCGTTTGCGAACGCACCCACGGTATCAGTCTACAAAATGTAAATAACTTTATTTATTATTGAAAATTGATAAAACTATCTATGTCTATAATAAAAGAATACAGAAGTCACCAGGATTTAATCTTTTTCTAGACTAAAAGTTGAAACTTCATCACTTATTCTGTGAAAATGGAAACTGAGCCAGAAAACGACGATGTTGAGAATGTCAACAAGCTTTCGATAGTTGGAGACGTAATCGGCGATACCGCCTACAGCGAGCGTTTCGTCCTCAAACTCCTGCTGAAAGTGGCCAACCGAGACACACTCCTAGAAGCACTCAAGGAACCTTTCTTCGAACAGGAACTTTGCACACTCTGGGACATGACAGCTGAAAGAGATGTTGTGCTTTATCTGTTAACTCATGAAACCCTCAATCTTTTCACTTTCGCCCTACCTGAGATTGATTCTCCGCGAATCGTCGAAATTATGATCGGCACTATTGCCAACATGTGCTGTCATAAAGAAGCAGTAAATTCTTTCATGACCAAGGAAAATTTAATATTATTCATAATGAACTTAATGAAGACAGATGATAGCCGCATTCTTATTCAACTACTACGCCTGATCAGCTCTTGCATCTATGAATATGATGAGCATAAGTTGTTAGTATGGTTAGACTGGTTCAAGAAAACTGACTATGCGGATACTCTGTATTTCATTCTGAAAAACTCAACAAACAAAGAACTGTTGATGGCAGCATTAGAAAATTTAAACACGCTAACCACAAATAATGAAACATCATGTACTAATATTTTGTTTTCAGAGTTGTTTGTTACAGCAGAAGCCAATGATGTGGTGAGAACAGCTCACAGTGAGTACTGTAAACAGGCTAGTCATGATGAGGAGTTGGAACGGTTGCATATTATTACACTGAATATTATATTAGATCTCACTAAGATGAGAAGAGTTGAAGATGGATTTGACAATAGTGAAAGTGCTATTAATTTGTTACATGATATACTGGTCAGTTATGAATTCAGAATGAAAGAGTTTTACAAAATTGATTCCGACTTTGTCAGTGTTCTTGGTGCAATTTATAGATTTACTTCTTTGCATGATACAGGCTTTTTATGCAGTCCAGATAAATATTTTGCTCCTTGCTTAAATATTTGGAAAGCTTTAACTCCTAACGGAAGACAAATAGCATGTGAAGAGGTAAACAGAGAAAGTCTTATTGAAGATGTAAAACACGAACTCGGCTTTATTATGAATCAGTACATGGCTCAATGCAGTGAGGAGACATTTTTACTAGTTTTGTATGATCTTGGTGATGAATATGAGTCTATTGTTAATATTGATGACCTTGAATATGGACCAGTAGTTGCAAGAAGAGCTTCAGATTGCAGAAATAGATTAAATGGAAACTTAATACCATAACATATAACAAAATGACTACACAGAAGTCTCTCAATAATTGTCACCACCACACAGATGTGTTGAGTAGCACCAAAGAATGAAAAGGACCAGAAGGAAAAGGAAAAGGACCAGAATCTCTCTTATCAAGGTTTTTTTTATTTATAGCTAGATAGTCTGTCCTTCAACCACTATGGTGATGATGTGGTTGAAGATGTTCAGGCTAACCTAGAATTACTGGCTCTTAAGGACAGCTGCCAGAACATATCGTTAGGTGCTTGGCGACAGATTTTCAACTTGAGGGTGGTAGCTAGCAAGATGGGCATTCCTAAAATGCCCTACCACCATGCTATAATGAAGCAATCAACAATAACCGGGACCGATGGCTGGGCGTGCCCCTCGAAGCATAGAAGCGCTCACTAGTAATGACACTAGCGGTCACACATCAAAGTCATGACCGCGGCAGACATTGCTTAACCTAGCTGATTTGTTAACCCTTAATTACTCGCTTGGGGTCAGATGACCCCAGAGCGTATTTAAACGTTCATATTTTTGTAGTTTTTGTGTCTATCCTCTTTGTTTTCCAATTCGTTTCATAAGTTACAGTTAACTTTATAACTAGTAACGGGCACGTTGCTGTCTAGAACAGTTGTAGCAGGAGTGTGTTTTGGGGTCAACCTGACCCCACGCGAGCAATAACGTAGTAGACTTTTGGTAAGTATTTGTTCCATATCTTCTCCACAAGTTGGCCAACGTCAAGTTCGTAGCAGATACCACATTTGTCCAAGATCCAAGGATGAAAAAACAAAGATTGTGTGAAACTAATTCAATAATTATGTACGCAATAAACACTAAAGTGATATGCCATAATTGTTGTGAGGAAAATAGCTCCTAAATGAAAAGGTGTTTTCTATTTAGTATTGATTATATAATAGACAGTCCAATTACAATGTCATAGTAATTAGTATAAAAAAAAGATTAAATTTAATAAAAATTCACATAATATATGCAGTCATTGTTTTATTGGCTATTGAATATTGATTGAGAGGTCAAATTGACCCCACGCGAGCAGTAGTGAAAGTTTACAAACCAAGAGCTAGGCGTACATTATGTTTTAATGTGAGAAACATGTGAGGTTCAGATCTGTGTTGCTATTTATGCAGCCAGTCAGCCAATGCAGTACAGTCTTGCCCTCATTTCAACCTACCTAATAGATACTGGCCTTATTATTCTGTGCTACTCGGTATGTAAACAGACTAACAAATACAAACACGAAATACGGCGCGTTGAAGTGAGAAGACGTGCATTCCATTGACGTGCATTTCTAGCATGATGGTAGGTCATTTTGTGAAAATAAACATACCTATGTTTCTTCATTATACATAAACAAAAATAAAAAGATTTTCCAAAAAATAACATACCATACAAATTTTCTGATCAGTTTAGTTAGCATATTTTAAGTACAGCTTGCATATTGAATCTCTTAGATCATCATACTACAGAAAAGTACTGTGGAATCCACATCAAATAATTATTAAAGATTTAGGATTAAACTAATATTGTCCGGACTTGTTTCCAGCCTTACATAAATATTGTATTTTGTTTTATTCATGTGATAGCATGGCTATATTGTTCACCGATCAACTAAGTTAATCAGCGCCCCCTGCGTTCATGACTTAGATGAGTGACCGCTAGTGGCATTACTACCAAGTGATTCCGCTCTTTGGACGGCACATTAATCCTTCGGTCCCGTTTGTTGTCTTAGGAATGCAGTGGTAGATCATTTTGAAGCTCGCAAATGTAGAAAATTTGGCAGCTGTCCTTGTGGGTTAGCCTGAACAACAACTTCGATTACATCATAAGGCGAGATAGTAGCCAAAGGCTAGCCTATCAGCAATAAAAAATAACATTATAGTAAGAAGAAGAATAATATTATAGAAAGAAATGATATTCTTTCCTCTCATATCTGATTGATGAGGCTGTCGAATAAATAACTGGCAATGGTGGTTAAGCCTGTGATTAAAATATAGTATCAAGTTTTTTCTTTTATTAAAAAAATCCCTTAAGAGAGGAATAAACCATAGATCAGTAAGGTTTATGGATAGACGCAGTTGGATGGATGGATGGTGTAACCGTTAAAAATGAGCCGTGCAGGTTCCGCACTTCCTAAGTATAATTTCGCACAACGTGTATAAATTGTGTACGATCTTCTATGGAATAGGTAATAGTAGTGGAGACCGTTGTATCAAGTGCAGCAAGTGTCTGTGTTCTGATCAAGCTCTGTCTCGAATCTCGAACAGTATAGTCAGCATTAAAAGATTAACATGACAAAGTTTTCATAATAAATTTGACTAGAATCGCTGATAAACCAATATTACAATACAATATAATAAAATAAAAATCGTATTTGGCAATACTCCTTTAGAGTTAAACGTATCAAACTTTGAAAACGGCTCCTAAGAGCCGTTTACACAATGCCGTTTTCGCGGCGGTGTTCTCAAAAATCTGCCCCCGCGTGTTAAGGCCCCGGAAATTATTTGGGAATGGGATAATGTAATAAATTTACAGTCGGTAGCATATAACATTAAAATTCCACGAACATTATATCGTCCCATACAAACTCTTAGAACAATAGAGAATCGTCCAGTAGCCGCCATATTGAGTTCTCACCATATGCACTACAAATAAAATGAGTGTATAGGGATCGTACGAAGGTTGCTAGTCACTGGTTACTACCCGCAATAACCGAAGCACTTACGAATGGCGTAAGTGCTTCGGTTATTGCGGGTAGTAACCGTGCAGACAAGTCAGAGATGTGGGAAATAATTTCAAGGGAGAGGCCAGGCATCCGCGGCCTCGCGGAGCGTAGTTCGTCCTTTAGCCTTGCCGCTTAAATTTAATTCAAAATATACGTAAAATACTCCTAAGTTAAGAATGATATGTGCTCGTTTGACTGGCGCCATTTAACTGCTCTTTGGGTGACACGTGCTCTTCCTACTACAGCATAGAAAATATGGATACATAACCATTTCTCGTGAATAATCAACAATGATGTTATGTATAAGTTTGTATTCAAGCGGCGATCTTGATAGTGTTGCTGGCGTTCCTGTCAACATATTCTACCACACAACACCATCACATGTAAAGGTACATACAGTTTTTTTTAACTTTTGATAGTTTTTAAACCTTTTGACCACAGTCCCACCTAATGGTCAGTGACGATAATCCGAAAATAGTAAACAGGCGTAACCTAGAATGGGAACTGATTCTCAAGGACAGCTTTTAGACAGATTTTCTACACGAGGGTGACATATACCCAGGCGGTCATTTGCAGTGTCCCACCACCATGCGACATGCACCACAACGACTGCCCTCACACATCCAAGTAATGACCGCAGCAAACATTGCCTCACATGGTTGATAGGATGTAAACGAATCGTGAAGCTCCGCTAAGACACTTCTTGAAATAGGTGGATTGGAAAATAAAACGATCGAAGTAAATGTGATTATATATTTTATTTTTTAGACATCGTAAAGCAACATTTACATTAGGATAAACGAGTTTTACAGAGTCGCCGTCGGCGCCACTAAACACTAACCGAATGTAACAGTAACAAGCACGCGCGCGCATCACACTTGTCATTTTACACCATCTCACGTAAAAAAAACATTCACAAATACTGAAAAGGATAATATTTAGAGATTAATAACTGTTTAATTTACATTAATGTACTTATAACTAACTAACCACGAGCCTACGCACCCCTAGAGCGGGGTAAAAAAATCGCAATATTTTAAATATCAATTCGTTTATATTTAATATTATATCGTAAGAGATAAAAACAGGATAAAGACTAGACTTTACACTGAACAACGACGACTAACAGCAACATATCGCGAGGCGATCTCTGCGCTGACGAATTATTCACAAAAATATATTACAACGCGATCGGCGTCACTTCGGCTGGCGGCGACTCCTCACAACTCAATAAAAATATCAAAGCCAACCGCGCCAACTATAACATAACTAACTAACTATACATGAAAATAAAACTATATATGTGACCGAAAGTGACCGTCGTCGGCACAGAGACGCATAACATACGTAAAACATTGTTACCTACTCAATAAATTACATAAATTATCTGAATCAAAACAAATTCTTAGGCTTCCGAAGAAATTGTAGTACCATAGTTTCGAGGCCACGTTAAATGAAAGCTACTCAGCTCTGTACTTAAACACAAAGCTGACTCAGAGCGATTTCATAAAACGAAGCCCATTTCTATACACTACTAAACTTTAAAGTGTACAGACATAAATATTTACAAATAAAAATTTGGTAGGCAGAAAAGCCGCGGGTGATATGAACGCGCTTATCAGGTATATAACCCCCTTTGTACCAACAGGGATATGTATATTTTAACAATATCATTGTGACACAGAACCTTACGCACAATATTTGTTTCTTACATAAAAATAAATTTACAAGTACCCAACAAAAAGTTTTAATGAGAAATTGGGGGTAGACTGAAATTTACTGTGATGTGGTGGCTGTTACAGGTACTCGTTCCACCACCCCTTTTCTCGATCCAAATATATATTTCACATGTTTAAAAAGGTTCTTAGGCTGAAAATCCACCGCATTTAAAAGTGGAAATTAAATCAAGCAATTTATTAACCACCAATGAGATCTTCATTGCTCTTAAATCGCTGTTGATAGTTGACCTTGTACAGTAAAATTTTGAGAGCGCCGAACCATTATTAACATAATCCAATCCACCGTCAATTGAAAATTAAACATTACGCGTGTACCTATGTAATGAATACAACAAATACTTCCTACCGATGACGCAGCAACTACACGAATGGTCCAATTTTGGCACAAGTCGTCCCAAACACGTGGAAAATAATACTACAATATTATAAATAGCAGTGAACAAGCAGGAGACGAAGTCAGTGTCACAATCAACGGATCGGAGCAACTTTTGACCGCCATCTTGAATCCGCCATTTTGTATTTTTGACATCCGTCATAAACATACTTTGTGAAGTGCCTTTAGCTCTAAATAGCGGTTTAAAGTACCATCAAAAAGATGAAATACTTCAAATACAGTATGAAAAATGACAGCTGCTCGTTTTGCATTTCCAAAATAGCGGATATAAGGCGTTCAATCCTAAAAAGAGCTTACAGAAAAAAGACCAAATGAAGACTCAAATGAAAATAAACTTTAACGGGCATATTTTTGAATACAGTCTGCCCCAACGATAAGTTTGAAATGTGATCCGCACCGATTCTCCCACTGCTTGTCCACTGCAGAACTGGCAGTGACAACGATGTTATCAGCCCGTCATACGCTTGGGTCTGTTGATTCACGAACTAATAACGCTGCCTAACGCGTCTAGTTAACAAGAAAAAATACCTGACGCAAGTATTCTATCACTTTTTATATGGAAACATCTAGAATTTTTAACATGTTGTGGTATCAATTAGAAGTAAATATGTTAGAACGCTGAGCGCAGTGTGAACTTCGTTCAACAAGACACATGCAGTATGAACTTCTTTAACATTAAAATTAACATATACTAACCGAATGGTCGTCGCTACGTCCATTCGCATCCCCGTTGCGTAACACATTAATATATCAACAATACATAAATGTATTTATACATAATAAATATATAATATTTATTCAAAATGTATAGTATATTTTATAAATAAACTGGATAACGTATACGCAACAGTAGCGATTCTACAATTAAATTCTTTGGTAATTTTATTTGTGAGCAACGACAAAACATGATCACTTCAATAATAATGATTTTAACTTTAAAAGCGACACTTACATGAAAATACTGCGGTTTTGGACCGTACTGCTTGCCATGGTCTAAATATTTAATTTTGTACCAAATGAGTAATTTATCATTAGTAAATACGTATCAAAATTGATTTCAGTCAGTTCTATATCATTTAGAAACAATACGATACGAAGGCAAATTACCCATTCGGCGAACAAAAAACACATCCTCCTCAAAATATAATGTCGGCTCTAGTCGAATCTCGAATGCAGCGATGAGGCGTTCAGACCAATCCGTTATAGATTTTGAATAAAATTGATTGTCAGTATGTACGTCAGTTTATAATCAATATAGACGACTGACTTTAACATTCCACAGAACCATCACAAATGCGCGAAATGAGTCGGCAACTAACAACGATTGCGGCAAAAATAATTTGTCTATAAAATTATGCGTTTGCAGTATTCTGCGTTGAAATTCCATAAACTGACAATATTCGACGTCAACCTTGATTGACGGACTGGGCTGACGCTAGATTGAGTATCTGCCGCATACAGAGCGCGTTGTGTCACTGGAATGTTCCCGACTGAGCGGGCACCGCACGGCTGAGTCCATATTTCTTTCTTTTCAAGCGTATTTGTAATAATAGACGTTTGACATTGCACAAGTTTTAAAATCAACCGTAACATCTCTACGTAACGCGACCTTTTAGTTTAATTATTCTTTCCCAGTTTCCTATTGCATCGAAAAGCCCCTTTTTAAAATAACTAGTAGAGGCCAGCCTTTACCTACACGATGGTAAGAGATGAATAGCTAGAAGATAATTACATGATAAACCTAAAATCAGGCTCTCAAGAATAGTTTCTTGCTTCGATACAACTGTTTCTACAACCCAAAAGAACCCTTACGTACATCACGCACGGTTGAAATTGCTTCGCCTCAATGGCAATGCCTTTACATTTACGGGCGTTAAATACCCGCATTAATCGAGAGTAGGTACTGTACGACACATTTGTACTTACACACACACAGACATCTAAACACGAGTAAATATGTAATAAACAACCTACATTCCCCGTTTTCGTTGTCTTGAGAGGACAGCTTACGTTACTTTACGTCTACGAGGCGACACACAGAGATTAACTTGGTTATAGCTTGGCGGTTAACTTTTTGATATACACAGATTATGACATAGTTAGTACAGCCAGCTGATTCGCCACAGTGACTGTTGCCGATGTTCTGACTATCAAAAAGTTAAACGTAGACATTTTAATAAATTATAGGAATACATTTACACAGTCTGACATAACGGCAAGGGGCAAAACAATACATCGCTTAATTTGTATATCGAATATTGCAATAATCACGTTATAGTTAACAACTAGAATGTATTATGTGGCAATTTTTTGTGTATTCGATGTGTTCGATATAAGTGTGAGCATGAATGCCCAGTTTTAATATTAAGGCCCCATTCATACATGTATTGTAAACGTTTTCCAACTGCTGGTAAAATTGCCTTTAAATTATTTTCATACAAGGACAGGTAGTTACAAAACGTTTACAATTCCTTTTCTATGAATGTAGGGTTTACTTTTTATTACATGTATCAGATACTTACAATGATTTCGGAACGGAACATCACAAAAATAATAAAAATACACTGAAGTTGTACCAATAAACAATACGACACCGAATTACAAATAGAAAACGCGTGATGATAAAGACTTTTCTGCAACTGCTGACATTTTGCCAATTTAGCCGGGCATTGCACGAGAGCATGCCAATTTCGTACTTTTAAAACCGGAGCCATATATATTATGACTAACATAACACATAGATGAAATTAAACGCCCAAATGTATACGGAAAGTTTAGTGTATACTTAAAACATTCGGACTAGTTTAAAGAATACGATTCGTCCTTCTCTGCCTTGTGCACAGATAAGTTATGGACCTGGATGACTGTGTTTTTCAGTAGTGGAACAATAAAATATCATCTATATACATATAGTTTGCAGAAACCATTGTAAGTATCTAATGTTAGAATTCCAAGACATATTGTCCTAGGAAATATGCGATTTGAAGCCACGTACATTTTCCTTCGTTGTCACAGCATGGCTGGTTGCAGTGTAGTGAAGTAACGCCGCAAGCCGCCAACACAACATTTATCACACGCGCGGGATGCGACATTAACTATACATATACACGTCGATATCGAGATTTCGCTCCGAATGTCTGTCGCGTAGCATACATCAGAGCAGAGCAGCGGCTCTATATACTTAAATTTGTACTTGGAAAACCGTACTTATCGGCCTATCCGTGCCAACTATATCCACTTTAGAAAAAAAATATCTACTTATTTTGATAGCCTCATAAATTCATCAAGAAAATTCCCATTCAGAGATTTCCAGCATTTGTTTTACACAAAACCGAATGTTAATAACTTAAAATAAAATTTTTGAATCACTTGCCGATGCTCTGCTCTACATGACATGCTTTGATTCTTAGCCAGCTTGCGCCGTAGATATCCTACTTTGACCTTCGCCATAGTCTGTGACGTAGTTGACCTACGGCGTAGATGGCCTACAACGCAGCTTATCTACGCCGTAGATGTTTATCACCTAGCTGCAAAGCCTACGCTGTAGATAGGCTACTCTACAGTGGGCTACGTTCGCATATGACGAAGTCGGCCTACGATGCCTACGCCGCCGTAGACATTTTGAGTTGGGCTACGTGTTAGATAGCCTACGACGCAGTTTGGCTAAGTAAACGTACGACGTAGTTTATAGTTTACATTGGCCCACGATATATCCGGGCTATTGTAGCGATCGCCGTAGAGGGTTGGCCTACGCCCCCGAGAAGCCGTAGACCTCGAGAACGCGAATCTCGAAGTCACCACTCGGACAGAGCGGCGGGTTGTTGAACGTGGAGCAGCGATCAGTCTTGCCGAACCTTATGTTCTCGTCCATCCATATAGCTTGCCCTTCTCTGGAAATTATAAAAAACATATTTTAAGTATACAACATTTAAGTTTGTACGTAGAATAATTTTTAAGAAACATACCCAATTGCACACAAAGTTTTAGTGGTTAAGGCTAAGCGGGAGATTGTGAAATAGCAAGAAAGTTAAAAACAGTTGACGCTCGACGATAAGCAGAAAAACTAAAGATTTCTTGTGTAATGCGATAGTTTTTTTTATTGCAATCAACGGTTTTATAATTTGTTAAGATTAAAAGTCCTTAAATAAATGACACTGCATGCTGGAATTATTATTCAATTAGTACTATACAGTAAATCAATAAAAAATAAACTGAAAATAAAGCAATGTTAGGATATAAGGACAAACAGATGGATACATTGAACCCGTTAAAAAATATGATGATTAAAGTTGATTTGTTTGTAACAAAAAGTATTAATAATATGTTATTTACTATGTAGTTATACAATTTTAGTTAATAGTTAGTACTCCATAGTAGCCAATATCATGCTTTGCGTGAGTTTAACAACAATAGGGTTGTTGACTTGTTTTTTTAAAGTATGTTAAATTATTCAGGACCGAAATATACACCTAGCATTTTTAATATTTTTTTAGGAGTCCGGAAATACTAGAAATCCATCTTTTTATTTCAACTTTTAAAATTGGCGCTAAAACATCATTCAATGGCGGCCTGTAAGCTTATGACGTCACAAGTGCAAAAACAAATAGTGCTGAAATGTAATACGTTTTGCTTGCTTGTTGTAGTGTCGTGCGTAATCGATTTTAGAATCGATTATACAGGTTGTTCGGCAGAAGGTGTACCATAGTGTAGGGGTGTATGTAGACTGAATAAAACAATCACAGAACCAACACAGTTTGAAGCACGGATACGTGAGTGGCAGCATTATCAATTCTTTTTCATACATGGTAATTAAACAACTTTAAACGGTTCAAAATCACAATTTTATTAAACATTTTTGTAATCCCGAAATGTAAACACTTTCAAGTGATCGAGACAATGGCGTGCAGTGACGTCGGAATAAAAATAATGATAAACATAAGCTTTTCCTACTGTTTAAAGTTGTTGTATTACTAAGAGTAATAATTGGAAAATGTTTCCATAGATTCTTGTTCCGAGTTTGGGTTTGATTATCTATCTTTGATCAAATCTCACGGCGAAATATGATCAAAGATAAGTGAGTCAAATGTACGTATTACACTATTATATATATGGGATCCAATGGATTTGATAGTGTAATAGGGGCCTAAGTAGTAAATCGATAGTGATGCGACATTTTGTGGGTTGCTTGCTATTAGCAATTACTAATGTCAATTGTCACTGTCAAAACCTTTGGAAGCAAACTCTCAAGATTACTAGTACCCATTCTGTGGCTTTGTTTTTGTCCTTATGACATCATTTCCGCCTTTACTTCCGTTTGAGATCACGTGACTTACAGAAAATTTAAACACATTTTGTTTATTCAAAATAAAGGTAATCCAATGCAGAATAATGCAGAATGCAACTACTATCATGTTAACGTTACACTGTATTTTATTTTAGACTGTGTCAACTACCCTATTCTGATACTATACAGAAACATATGCAAAACTAGCGCCAACATTTACTGATGATAATTTATTGTTCTTGATTATAACGTAAAATTCAGTCAATCAAACAAAACAACAAAATAAGGTGGGTAGGACGAACTAATAGGTATAGTTTGTCAGAAGTTTACAGCCTCAGGCACCTGCTTACGTAGCTCAGTTGGAAAAGTCCAGCTGGTAGTCAACGTCACGCCTGCCATTTACAGTTGCGTGACGCTGCACTCGTCACTCCGAGTCACTCCTTAATACTTATTTTTTACGTAGCTTATAGGCTAACCATTGACCAATATCTCAACTGATGGTAAGTGATGATGTGGTCGAAGATATTATCAGGCTAACCTAGAATTACTGGCTCTCAAGGATAGCTACCGGAACGTGCTGGAAGTTAGGTGCTTGACAGATTTCTATTTGAGGGTGGTAGCTAGCCAGGCAGGCATTCGCATAATGCCCTACCGCCATGCTATAGCGACTGCCATCCTAAGACCGACGGCTTAACGTGTCCTCCGAAGCACGTGCACGCTCAGTAGCAACGCCACTAGTGGTTACTCATCCATCTCATAACCGCGGCGGACGTTGCATAACTAAGTTGATCGGTTAAGAACGGCTAAGCAAACTACGCTACGAGCGCTTCATACTTACGTATCGTTCTACCAGTAATTTTACTTGCTAAAGAACCCGTCACGCCTTAACCGCGTTTGCATACTACTGCTTAAAAATAGAAAATATACACTGCGGTGGACCGAACCACGACTTCTTGTAGAAGAGACTTACAGTATAAGTTTGTAAACGATACCCTCCTTAAGGATTTTAATAAAATGAAGACACAACACACGATGGAACTCGGTTTATATAAGGGACTATAGTTTTGGGATATTGAATACTAATTTAAAAAGTTTTAAGAGTACCTAACTAGTTCTACAATATTATTTTAATTTAATGTTATGTTATCTTTGCTATTTCGTAATTTCAAACGAAACTACGCTACTGGTGGTGGTATCTGTAACAGACTACATATTTCTATTAAACAAGACATTCCTATGGGGGCTCGATAAAACCAGTAGTTACTTTAGCCATAAGACAAATCGATAAATATTTTTTCTGAGCTCAAATACTGAAGAAAGTACATATTCATTCTATCAGCATGATATAAATAATATCTGTAAGAATAATTCATTTTATTGATAGAGTTGAACCTAAATATTGTTAAATTTGCTCCATTATGATTCTTTCTTACTTTTGTTTCTCTAGCTCGCAATATCGTCATAATAATAAATGCTTTATTCGATTCTAACACCCAAAGATAGGAAATTTATAATATAAAAACTCCTTTTTTTTCTTGTGTTTGGACTATTCGTGTCGATTCTATAAAAAATCTCAAAATTAATGGTAGATCTTATACTGTTCACATTAAAATTCATAATTCGTATAACGCTTATGAATGACAGTCCTTAAAGTTGACTTTTGTATTTAAGTCAGGTGGTATGCTTTACGCAAATTTATTCTTGACGGTGTGAATGTTTCAAAAAAAACCGAAGCCAACAAAAGTTGTTCGTGCAAAAAGCTCTTTGAAGCAAATGATCGCTGTTATTTTGTTATATATGGACGAGTGACTACAGCGTTACGAGAGAATCGTAAAATGGTTAATTCTGAATGGTACTGTACAATTTATTTGCCAGAAGTCTTTGAAGAAATACGAAAGAACATATAGCAACACAGAATCATTATGCACCACGACAATGCTAGCTGTCACACATTGGCTGATAAACTCAGTATTTGGATGGTCGAAAGATCGAATTGACGGGCCATCGGCCGTACATCTCCGATTTGGCACCCAACGACTTCTATTTATTTCCAAGCGAGAAGATTCAATTACGTGGTCAACAATTTAACGACCCGCGAAAAACCCGTTAATTAATGCGTTCAAATTCATGTTTTGGAGATACCCCAATCAGAGTGGCAAAAGTACTATGAACATTGGTTTCAACGTATGCAAAAGTGCATCGATCATCATGGTGAATATTTAGAAAAGCAAAAAAAAACACATACATCGATATATTTTTTTGTCTATTTTGCTATTTCGGATTATTAAATAACAGTGTAATGTGAATTTTTGTGTAACCAGAATAAGAACTACAATAATTTAGAGTATTTTCAATGTAAAGAACTTGTGTAGAATCGACTTCATTGTGTAATTTTGGAGCATTTCGGACGAAAATTTTCACGTTATTGCCACGTTCGGGGCGCGCGCTGGTATACAACCGTGTAAGTTTACGGCAATATGTACATTCTATACTTATCCATGTTTGCTCAAATGTTTTTTTTGTAATGAACTAAATTGAATAAATAATGTTCACAAACACAAACAAGCAAGCACATTTAACCTACCCTCCACCAACAGTAATCATAGTATTATCGGCCGCCATGAAGAGCGAATTGGCGTGCGGAGTCCTGGGCTCGGCCACGCCTTCCTTCACCTCCTTATCCTCGAGGCACCCCACCCAGGGGTACTTGGCTCTTTGCGGGTGGAGACTAGAAGAGAGAAGACTAGATAATAACGTGTTGTGAAAACTGACCCTCCTCCGATGGTGATCATTCTGGCGTCTGCAGCCATGAACAGCTCTGATCCGTGCGCAACTCTCTCCTCCGGCTTGTCGCCGCCCGCGCCGCCCGACGTCGCACATCCCACCCAGGGGTATTTCGCGCGCTCCGGGTAAAGGCTGAAAGTTTTAACGTCATGCGTGTTACGGTTACGATGATTTATATTACAGATGATATGATTTACACACATGTGATATGGTACAGATTCTGTTGGAATGTATGAGCAGCATCCAGGATGTTGTCAAATAAATAGGCAACGGTGATCGCTTTCCATAAAGCGGGCAGTTGCATTGTTCGTAACGCCATGTTTTAAATAATAATATTTACAGTACTGTATGATGAAACCATGATACAATTATGTTACCATGAGTGAAACGTGATAATGATATGAAGACATGAAAAATGTTTTGTGTAACACAAAAACAATATAACAATGAAAATGTGTATTATACATAATAAGATATTTATATTATTATAGAAATAGGAATCAATTCATACACCGAAAAAAAGGAACATTTACTTATGTTCCTAAATAACCCTTATTTAAAAAGTAGTGTTGAAAGTGCCCCAAGTATGTGTATCATGCCAATTTTTGGTAAGCAATCAGCGCTGGTTTTCAGCCGCGACCCGAATGCGAAAGGTAAGAAAAAACCATGCGTAATTTAATAAAAGTGAACATATGCACCACACTTATGTTACATATATGAAAAAGAATGAATTATCATTTATGGTACTTTTTGTTAAAAAATATTTTTACAGTAATGCACAGATTACAGAATACTAGAGTAAAATCTTAAACATAAATGTGTTACCATGAGTGAAACGTGATAATAACATGTATTAGTGTGTATGTGAAGGAGAATGAATGATTTATCTTGTACGTCACTCCATGTTATAAAAAGATTTTCACGGTAGTGTATTCAGTGAAGCATAATTGTGTTACCATGAGTGAAACATTATAATTACAGTGTGTATGGGGAGGAGAGTGAATGAAATTAGAAGATATTTCCACGTCGTCACCAGACATGATCGTTCAAATAACGGTTATCAAAGATTTGGAAAATGGTTCTTCTCGATAACTGGGAATGACCAATGGGGAGGGCCGATGATATGATGATGAGAGTTGCGGGAAATTGATAGAAGGTATGGTAATGGCATATAGCCGGTACCTTGTGACGTACTAACGTAAGTTGGAAGGTATCAATTCATCAGTGGACGTTTTCCGCTGGTGATAATGATGTAATATTGCACATCTCCCTTAGGACATTGAGTCCACATATCTAAGAACAACCTTGTTGAGTTATGTAAACGTGATGCAACGGTAATGTTATTTAGAAATTGTATTATAGACTATTTTTAAGAATGTCAAGTGGTGTTAGTTTTAATTTAGCTCTGTCCTGATTGCTTCTTTAGTGGCTTGCTCGAATGGCTAAGCAAAGCATTCATGTTGGGTGAAATGTTTAGACATTACATTGTAATGGCACAGTTTCAACCTCCTGACTTCTACTGATAATATATTTGTCAGAAAACCCCAATAACCAAGTGTTCGGTTCGGATATCGAACCCCGGACCTCGAGATTACAAAGCAATGCTTACACTACTCCACTAACGAGGCAATCTTCAGTAAATATTACTTATTTTACAGTTTCGATGAATATACAAATGAATATTAAATAAGAATACATAAAAGTGGGTGCCCCATAGTAATATGCACATGCAGTGAATAGTTATAAAACATCAAATTTTTATTCAATTAATATGACGTATCACATTTAAAAAAATCGTGAATATTTATTACCTTCAATAATAATTTGGTTCTTCAATTATCAGTAGTACTTACATAAAGTGAATACACCTTTTTAAATACTGTGGCTCAGACCAAATTTACTTCTAAATCGTAATCATTTGAACAAAACTGCCCTAGAGCAAGTAGGGTATAGCTGCAAAACAAATGTTGTTGTTGTTGGTGACAGCTTCTAAACTTTATAGTAAAATGAGTTTTAGATAATATATAAAGATTGAATAACTTCAGATTACCAACAAATATAGATTAAATTTTGAATTTTACACAAAAACCTATGATGGCACGCCATTTATAATATTTTAAAATCAAATAAAAAATATTTTTTACTCTACTTAATTCTACAAAAGTTTTTGACGATCACACCCTCACATGCTAGGACGCAAAAAATATTTTTATTCGGCTACTTCTCAATGCCACTGAAAAATTTTTCAATTGAATTTCTTATGAATAATTAATTTTTTGGTCAACATTCTATACAATTTATCTAAAATTCAGGTTTGTAACTCATTCAAATAACTAGCTCGATTCTCGAGGCATACGAACTGACGGACATACAGAGAGCGGAGCCTCTTTAAGGGGAACAGGCCGGTCCGTTCTCCATAAAAACGTGGTAGGGTGATCACTCCCTTATTTGAGGATTTAGGTCCAAAACAAAGCATAATACCGATTGATCTCGTCATTATCTAGGCTTGTATGATGCCGAAATTTTAATAAAATAATTAACTTGAGAGTTATGAACCTCGAAACATTTTCATATAAAGTTTTCGAGGGTCTTATCTTACAACTTAATTATCTTTTTAAAATTTTGGCATCATACAAGCCTAGATAATGACGATATCAATCGGTATTATACTTAAGTATGGACCTAAAATCTCAAATAAGGGAGTGATCACCCTACTACGTTTGTATGGAGAAGTGACCGGCCAGTTCAACCTTAATAGATCTACCTTTTAACCCGAACCTTAAAAAAACATAAGTCTAAAATTATACACAAACTTATTAAATAAGTACGTATGACTGTTTTTCTACAAAACATGTTTCAAAACAGAAGATGCACAACAAAATACATAATAAACAACAAATTTAAATAACTAACGACACGAGTGTATGAATTGATTCAATGAAATTATCTACGAATAAATTTGTAAGGAAATGTAAGTAAAGCTCAAAAACAGCAGAACGCAAACCTAACCGCGGCGGGCGTGATTTAAAAAGTGTACTAGCGGCACAACATCATTACCTTGACGCGAAAAATCGCATGCGATCATTACGCGCTAAATCGATCAAACAATCCAATTGAATTTAGAATATTGTGTGCGTTTTGTCAATTGTGAACTTGATGAGTCCGAAATCAAAGCGGTAACTGTATGATATATTTGTTCGTAAGAAATTATATAAATATTTATAAAATAATATATAAGTACATATTTATAAAGACATAACAATAGCAAATGAATTCCTCAAAAATCTCCGAGAAAATTGCAAAATCGTATAGAAATAAAGAGCATAAAGTTACATTGTTTACCTGAATAGGAAAGTCTCCCCGGTGCCGAAGTATGCCTGCCTGTTCCCGCGCTCGTCCTTCTGATTGCGTTCAAACCAACGCGTCGAGCAGTACGCACCAAACACCTATAACATATTACATAACATACTGTAGGGACTTACACACTTGTTTAAAATGCACAACGAGCAACATGTAGTGGCACAGCGGCGTGAGTAGGGTGCTGCTGCACATAAGGCGCACGACAGGGATCTTTGCCATCTATATTCAATAAAGGAAAGGTAGCGGCTTTACGAACCAAGTACGTATCAATGAACGACATTATATCTAAGGCAGTCAGCTGGCCATTAAACCGAAGTTAAAACCGTTATAGATGTGTATGTTTGGTTAGCGAGAACACATCACCTAGAAGGTGGGGTAAGGGAAGAATATGAGTATGAAGGTGATATCTTATGTTCACATATGATAAATCCTGGAAATAACTTAAATGGAATGCTAACCTCTTTCTTGTTCTTCGTCGTCGTATATATGGTTCACGAACGGGATTTAACCTTAGATTGGTCACTGTACTGTATCAGTTGATCATCCACTGCTGAACACAGCCTCCCCAATTAAAGGGGGATTTGACAAAATCCCCCCGCCTGGCAGGCGTCTCCGGGATCGCTATGTAAGATAGCAGTTCTTCAAAAGCCGCTGCTGCAGTCCTGGTATTATTCCATTCGTCGCCTTTTACTACTCCCACAAAGTTGTAAATTTTTAGACCACGGAATATTTTGGGGATGTTTCCTATGTGTCCAAAATATGTGAAAAATTGGCATACTTGATAATTCAATCCCACATAGGTTCAGATTTTTTATTAGATCAACGAAAACTGTCTCCGTCTTAACTTCTTTACAAAACTACATACGAGGAGATTTTAGGAGCAACCTTAACCAAAAACTTTATACAAACTTACAACTATATTCTTTATTTCTATAACTAACGCGTTTTCGGCGTCAATATACGTGAATTCACGCATAGTTAGTTGATGTCTCAGTGCAGTAGTCAATCGAAAGATCGGGCTAAGAGTGCAGGATGCGATGTAAGAGCCACTCACCTCGTTGTTACAAGTCTTGATCATGAGTAATGTAGGTTCGTGATGTTCGACGCGCACGTAGAACGTGGTGAGCGAGCAGCCGTGCTCCTCCGTCGTGTACAGCAGCACCGGCTGGTACATAGTGATGCGCACGGGCAACCACGACCACAAAGTGAACAGCTGCAATCGTACGGAATATTGTTTTATAAGGGAATTTGATTATGTACTCCCTCAAATTTGTTCGTGATAGCTGCCGGCTTTAATTATCCTTCCGCGGTCGACGTTGAAGACAATATTTTTATTTATTCGCTTAAATTTTACTAGTAATGTCATATGTTGCAAATAGGTGTGTTCAATTATACATATCAATAATAACAAGTATACTGTATTGTAAACTAAAACTGAAAGCTTTTGTCGAAACTGTTTGGCAAACAAAATACTTGAAATTCAATCTAAATACCGCTTCCTCATATTACCAAGTGCTAGTTTTTAAAATAGTGCTTTATTTTAATGTTATATTTATAGTAGATTGTTCTTCTTTTCTGTTCATTTATTAAGTTACAAAATAAAGATAAATATATTACAGTTATAAATATTCTACGTAGATCTTAACGCCTTGGCTAGTATATAATTCGATGGTACTTAAGACGTTATTAGGAACCCATGGCTCATCGCAAACAAATTTGAAGAATTACAGTAGGTGATGATTCACTAAGATGGAGCTAACGAAAACAAAAAAACCATGAATGGATTACAATACTTCAAATAAGAGCTAAATTAACCACTTTTACATTATATTTTATATACTTAAATGAAAGCTCAATTTTCAACATATTTATGCTTTATAGCCATACAAAATCATAGATATGACCAAGAAATTAATGAAATTTTATACAAGATATTGACTATAGAGCTATACACAACAGGTCTTACCACAAAAATACTGAAAAAATATTTAGGAAAATATTGTATTTGTTAAAGATACATACATTATCTATCAACATTTGTTTTATTTTTGTAGTAAGGTATATAAAAACATCAACGTAATAACGACACAATTAGTAGTGTACATTTTAGTAGACATCTACAAGTGACGAGTGCATATATGTGCACATACTTACATATACATGTACATTTCGAGTGACACACCAACGACAAAGAGGCGATAAAAGGTGACAAAAATATAGGGTTTAATGTACCCAAACAAGACTCTGGACTAAAAATATCTTAAAAAAAATGGTAGGATGTTGTTACCAACTCCACTGTCCACACTCTATATGTAATAAGTAAAAGCAATTCAAACGTCCAATTTTGGATTTGTAACTGGCATCACCTCATTCACCAATGATCGCGTCGCGACAATGGCGGTCACCGTTCTACAGCTAATAATAATCGCGGACGAATACATTGCATGCAACATTAACGACAGTCTCTAAACAAACAACACATTTAATTCTAGCCGTACTTGAGTGGGAGCCAAATTCAAAACGATAAGACCACAGTGTAGTGTTCAGATTTCAGTAAGACCATCTGGCGAATCAGATGGCGAATTGCTAACTACGACTAAATAACATGTCGTGTCCTTGTCTATTTGGCTAAACTAACAGCTATGGAGCCGCTTACAATGGTAGAATGATATAATATATGTCTGCAAGAAATTATAGCTGAGAGGGAAAAGGTGACCATTTCAATCTAGTATTGTCATCTGTGATTTCAATGAAAGTAAGAGACAGAGAAGAAGAGTACTGAGAGCTTAAACACATGAGTACATCAATGTGAATCTATTCCAGTTGTATGAAGTTGTTCGGCTGCTATTACTGTGACTATTATGACTACAGTTTGAATTGTATGAGGCCGATTGCTGAGCAATAAAGTGGCTGACTGCAGAGATTTACGCAACACAAAACGGATAAAAGAACTTGATAGTAAAACAAAAAAGAGTAGGTTGGGGAAACTTTACGGAAAAAGTTGCATATACATACACAATCATAAAAACAAGTTCTTACAGCCTAAATATATACTTTATATAGTTGATCTCTTGTATTAATGACCGTGCAAGACATATTCTAAGACGTATTGACAAATCACCAAATGAATATCATATCTCATCATCTTGTTTGGCAGAGAAAGGAATTTAGCCAGCTTCAAAAGCCTGATGATAATCTAGTCCATTTATCGTTATTTATATCCATAATTCCAGAAGTCACTAGACTAAACTGTTGTCGTGTAAGTTAACACGAAATACTCAAGTTTTGGATACACTTCCACTCTAGCCAACTCGGATTTGCAGACAACATTTAATAGACACCTGGCAATTATCTCTAGGGACACCTTACAAAGAGTGCAATAAGATTCATATCGCGTGTATTTACTCGGCAATAGATACAAATAGATACATGCACTACACAAATAACGTTACTCTGATTAATCATGTGCCACCACGACATCTACCCCTCGGTACAGCTGCCGTCATAGACAAGAATGCCGTATATGCAATCTGGATGAAGATTTTGGGCTATAATTGCAGATATGGGTTTTTGTTTAGGACGGCAGCATAGACAAACAGTATGGAGAAAATGTGGCTGGTGGAATTCGATACGCTCAAAACTATTTAGGTGGTACCGTGATTCTGTATAATTCTAATAATCTATTTTAAACAATTACTTTATTAGATGAAATAATGACTAACAATTACATATCTTTTGATGACATTAGAAGATAGATAGAATTAGAATGCCCTTCAGAAAATAACTGTGAATTCATATATTCTGTACGATGAAATAGTTTCAAATTTAAATATAACATAATAAAATATTTTAGTTTCCATCCATGTTCAATGTTTGTGAAAGATTATTTTTATTTACTTGCACCCAATATTGCTACACAATAGTAGATAAAGAAACTAAAAATAATAGTGTTCACACACGTAGTCAATTTTCTTTGTCAGAACGGTGTTTAATTATTATGTCTTAAAACACATGTCAGAATCCTTTCCTAGCCGAATAAGTTTACAAAATTACAATGAAATTTTATTCAATTGTAATTTCGTGAACATGTCGTAATTCCCTCAGTGCAAACCCACAAATCTCTACACTGTTCGTCGTGTACACAGTTTAGTGCTACAAGTAGTTCCATGGTCTAGTCAAACCTTCTGCCTGAGGTCGGAGGAATGCTGATGCTGGTCCCTGAACACCGCGTTAGGGAATGGGAACCACAGTGCCAAGTGGGACGAGCGCGGGCTCTGCGGAAGGTCTTACAAGTTCTCATACTTGCTTTGTTCTAATTAACACTGACTCCGATGGCTCGGCGACAAATACTTCTTGCAATCTATCCCAAAATAGGTCGCAATAATCGAGACGTCATTGGAGTAATATTTTCGTTTGATGATACCTTCAAAGGTTAAATTGTAGGGCAGTCGAGTACTTCTACAGCTAAAACATTAGCCTTTGACCATCATCTCACTTGAAGTTACCGTTACAGATTACCATCTAATGTAATGATAACTTCAATTTATATAACTGAGCATGGCAACTGGCTCCCAAGAACAGTTGTCAGAATGCACCGTTGGGTGCCTGGCAACAGACAACCTAACACCATGTATGTGTCTCCTAATTATTTTCTTCTTACACTTTAAAACTGCAAGTTCAAGCAAGAGTTTACTCGTTTTCATATATATATGAACAAAACTATATGGTTCACCTATACGTAGCCGGAGGGACGCTGCTTTCTCCTTTCTGATTTCTATGGCTTGCCTAGCAAGTCATCGGGACAGAAGTAAACTTGAATGTCACATTTACAAATTATTAGAGCAAAATATTTCCTTGGATTATAAATATATATATAATCCAACATTTACAGCTGCCTATAAAGATTTGACTGTCCTCCAAATAATTACACGCTGTGCATTTCATTGCTGTAACTGAGCCATCAAAGTCGGTGCGATGTAGTGTGTAATGTTCGTGCCTAAATGATGCCAAATTAATAGTTCTACTTTCTGACCAAGCTAAAAGTAAACAACACATGAGAGAGATATGAAAAATAACGTTTACAATAAGAACATACCCAGCCAAAAACAATGTCTCAACTCTTCGGTATTTTGTTTACAACAATTTCGAGCATAAATTACATTTATATCACAAATACTTTTTGCTGGGTACTATAATATAACCTAGACATAACAATAACATCGAACACTCAACAATTATATAATACAACCGCCATGCACTCTAGCTTGTACTTACCAAACGCAAATGAAAAATCGAAGCGAATTTATAATCGATTAAAAGATAATAATATAACACCTAAGTGACAAGCGGTGCATCTAAACATCGATATAAAAATAACGGTCGCAAGCGGACCGGAGACACAGTTAACAGGGCTTACTTCGCTCTGGTCTAGAATCTGCGACTTGAGTGATTGGATGGGGTATACGCCCATCGATAGGGCGCGCGGGCCCGGCGAATGTGACCCCTAACAGGAAAATCGACACACGGTTAGCACTCACACAAAACAATCGATTACATGCTCCCAACATCACTAACCAATCTTCACAAATGTTAATCGTCAAGCTGTATTCATCAATTACATATTTTTTTTACAAATGTATAAATTTGTCCAACTTCAAACTCACACGCATGCCTCCAAAAAATCGATACAACGGTATCATTATAGAGTTTATCTTACATAAAGATAGTACACTCAAAACATGACAATAAAAACTTTAAAGACAAAATTTAGAAAACATTCAAAGCTTATGAAATGAGTTGATCCGATTTCTTCTTTCCTTTGTATAAAATATGATAAAATATAGTAAATAAAGAAATAATCAACATCGATATACAACATAGTAATTCATTCACTGTCGCTACACGGACGTAACATAACAAAATTCGTGAATATCGGAAACGAAAGGAGAAAAAGAATAGATGTATCTTACAACAAAACAAATACTGTGGAACACTTTTATCAGGTCATAGAGGGACCCGATATGGAGTGAAGTTAGTCGTGTTAGGATTGGCAATCGGATGATTGAATGAGATATATAAGCTAAAGCCACGCCTAGTTTCGGGTACAATACCATCTGTTTGCACGTTTCCTCAGACATTCTCTGCAAACCAAGTAAAATATTCCGATATACATATACTATTTATAACTCGGGCCATGCTACAGGACATTCTTCAATATAACATCTAAAACAATTTCTTAATACACATTAAGGCTACTAAAAATATCATCACAGAGTAGCAAATCGTGTATTAAAAAAAATTCAATTCTATACCATCGGAATTAGGTCCGAAAAATAGGTCTGAGTTATAATATATTGGGGACTGTGTTCGTGCAAGTGTAAATAGATTTAATCATCGTGGCAGTTAGGTTGAAGCTCTCTGTAAGCTCACACATAAATAAATATTAATACAATATTCTTCGCTTTCTTTTAATAATTCTGGCTTTAGAATTACTGTAAAACTTTGTCATAATAATATAAGATTCTTTTATACAAATATCGTAAGACTTTTCACAGAAGGAACACACAAATATAATCATAGAGGTCATAGAGTTATTGTACAGAAGGTTTACCTCTCGGATGGTCAGCGTGTGAGACATCATTTGTATGTTGACTTGGGATTGGCTTGTGGGCAGGTTGTCTGAGGACCGCGACCGTACCAATCTAGATCCCGTTATCACTTGCTTCGATTTGAGTGTCATTTCTGTTTTTATAAATACTCTGGATATGTATTGTGAGCTGTGAAGGAAAGAAATAATTATTGAGACTTTTACGTACATGTTAGAGGTGTTCATGTTCAACAAGGAAGGTGAATATAAGTTTATTATTATGTTTTATAACATAGTTTCTTCATGTAAGTTTACATAAATTTATTGTTCATCACCGTCTGTCTCTTCTCTTGTTTCTGTCCATCCAAAGGTTGTATGGAAGAAATCGCTACACAGCGATAAGACCGCCCATTGTACTACCTCAGAAAGTATGTTAGTTACTCTAAAGTGTAAATTAGCTTGGTAAACAATAAAGAGTTTTGTATTGTATAAGTACTTATGTTGCCCGAACACACTCTCAGGTTCTTGGCAACAGATTCTCTGCATGAGGGTGGTTGATAGCCAGGCGGGCATTCGCAAAATATTCTACCATCATGCTATAACGCCTTCGAAGCACGGAAGCGGTCTGTAGGTAGGAATGCCACTATCGGCCACCCATCCACATTATGAACGCAGCAGACGTTGCTTAACTTAGTAGATCGGTTAAAAACGACTAAGCAAGCTACGCTACGAGCGCATCATGTTTGCTTTAGAAGTTATAATGATGAATGTTATAATCCATCAGTATGTTTCTCAATACATGGTGTCTAAATGGGTTATAGTAGGTAAGGTTCGGTTCGGGTACCTGAGTGCTCTGATACTGAAGGCGGTCCGTAGCAGCTTGGTGGGCGAGGCGGGCATGTTCCTACAGAACTTGTCGATGGCGTGGTCCACTCCGTTCTTGTTGGCCTCCGCGTACCACTCCGAGCTCTGATTGGTTGCGTGCTTGTGGAACAGGATCAGGATAGCCAGCGCTACCCTGTAGAACACCTGTAACCATTGTTGGGAATGTGTCACGCTTTTTGTTCCTCGTTTATAGGCATATCGGTCTTTATGTAGTCTTAGTGAGAAGTGTCTCACCGCCACGTCCATTAGTAGTTGACACTGTAAGGAATATATAAGAGTTGATAGGTCCCTCACTATGAGGAGTAATAATAACTTCGTAAGTAACGCTGGGAACTGATGGATACAAGAAGCTAATAGCCGTTCATTGTGCCGTATTATGGAGGAGGGCTTCCTTCAATAGTGGAAATCATCCGGCTGTTGATGATGATATATCGATCATACAATCTTCTTATTATGTTCTATGAATGTTGCAGCACTTAATATCTCATTAGTTTGAACTAAATCTCATAGATAGTTTAATGGGACAACTAGCTCTCACTACTTAGGGAATCCTACTATGAGTGTTAGTGTACATTATAATAACAACAGACTATCCCATATTGTGTATACTATCATATAATAGTATTAATATGTATCATTTAAGATTATATAATACCTATCAATTTGATTTGTACTATACCTAAGTTATTTTGTGAATAAGCATTATAAAAATTATACATACAGTTATATACTTCTGCAGGTGTCTTAATCGTGTTATGATTCCAAATAAAATGTGTATTATTATTAAAACAATTATTATCAAAGGCAGTTGTAAGCACCAGGCTATGGGTAGATACCAATTGACGTTCTCGACTAGCATGTTAGAGCCATATTCATAAGTTGATTGAAAACAGTGATTGTTTTATGGTAATAAAATTATATAATGACTAGGTGGACAGTTCGGTGACTTTAATATTATAAGGTACATTTAAATAAATTAGTAACTAACTTATTCCACCTAGATATTTAGTTAGCATATGACCTGGGGCTGGGGCCTCATTCCTTCTTAAAATCTATCATAAAAAACCAACTTCATTAAGTTCAGCTGAAAATATGAATACTTAGATTCGTACCCTAACCGTCACGAAACAGTACCTAATGTTTGCAATAACGCTCTCTATTAAGCACATAATTTGAATGCATGCAGCCCGGTATCACGTTGAAGTTCTAATGTAACGTGGAATGACATGAAATTGTGATAGTAAGTTTAACATAAAACTAAATTAAGCTTTAAAATAGAGATGGTAAGGTGCAAATTGTCAAAAATAATAAGATTTGTAATTGACTAAAGTGGAAGGGAAAGTAATAATGCTGTTGAATAGTAAACCTTGATGCCTTCGTGGAAGAAGCAGTCGAGCACGCGGACGAGATGCGGGAAGGGCAGCGCGGCGAGGATCCACCACTGCCAGTCGGCGTAGATCCGCTCGGGCCCGATCGCGCCGGACAGTCGCGACAGGTGCTGCGCCGCCGACTTCTGCAACCAAGGAGACACTGTACGGAAACTGTATACACGTTTATTAACTATATCTCAATTTACATTGCCGCCGAACGGAATGGAAGCGAATGGAATTGTTTATTGCATTATGGAATTTATAGATAGAAAATCCTTTTTTTGCATACCTTAAAAATAATATTACAATGAAACAACAAAATTAACGTATAGAAAGATATGAATTGCGTGAAGTACAAATTATCGCCACCGGCCGGCCATAGCTGCATGGGAACACGGGAGACTTATTTTTGTCTTGGTACTTTACATATTTGATGTAAAGTTCATAACGCTTTGTGTATTGAGCATATATTGGTATTATAACGTAAAATTGCTTTTTTATGGTTGCCGCACACTGATCTAACCGGCATAGTTTCGACATAGCCACAACTTAAGCCGTTCAGTAATCTTTGTATGGAACTCTATATTACAACGCAAACAACGGCGTATCGGCACTTCCGATCCAGAAAGTTATCAACATGTTAAAATCTCGATGAACGATTCCGTAATTTACACTTAGCGACTTCCCAAGGGCGCCCCGACTCAGGACAAGCTCGCGAGTATTCGTGAGAATGAGGCGGGGCGACGTTGATGCGGTGCCGGGGCGATACGTGGGCGTTGTTCTTTAGATGGCACTAATTTCAACAAGATCTGCGTTGTTTAAACAATTATGGATAGATTGGTGGATTACTGACTTTTACAAGCTTCTATTTGGCTAGCTAATGCCTGTAGTGTAACATAATCGTGATATGTGTTCAGTCCTAATGTTTTGAAGGTCGAATTAATCAGATTTAATGAATCATGAGTCTTTATTTAGAAGGTAAGATGATAGCTGAGCCACAGCGACATATGACAGTAAAAATATGTAATTTGTACTCTGGAGCAGGTGCATTTGCGACAAAGTTGGTTAAATCATCATGTGGGAGCAGATCTCGTGGGTTCAATCTCCGATAGAAATATCAAATGAATTCCTAGCTATACTATTTGTTGAGCGCGCGCTTATGCTTGGAACCAATATTATATAGGCTTAAACTAGATATGCCTTTATTTAAATTTATTTTTTCATAAAGCCATTCCCAATCTTATCTGTTCGTTCTTAGTAGTATTTTATCTACTTTATATGTTTTTTCGTAATAGACTTTGTTTTTTTGTATCAAAATTTAAAGGAGCGAGATAAAAATTTAAAGAGAGACAGCGAAATATCTAAAACTTACGCAAACGCAGTCTTTTTTATGTTATTAAGTGACGAGACGAACAAGACGCCCGTTTGATGGTAAGCGTAACGCCAGTCTATAGCAGTTGCAGCATACACTGCAGTGCGCTTTTGACTTCGAAACATACGTTCATATGTCTCGTTCGCCCAGTCATTTAACTTGCTATAGTAGTGTTTGTATACTACTATGTCGAATCCAAGTAGAACATTTGAAACTGCGATGACCAAGACGGACTTCTACTAAACAAACCAACCACCTGATGTGTAGTGGGCAGTCTTGAAAATTAACACTTTTCTACACTTAACACCAGTGTAGAATCTTTGTGGATATAACATTAAATGAACGCTTTGTTCAATGTAGATAATACATATTTATTTTTATTCCGTGAATAAGTACAAGAATTTTCCTCATAATAAGCTTTAATTTATCGGTAGATAACCTACATCGATGATGCAAGCTTTCGACATCGTAACGCGTGCGTTAACACTAAGTGCCGAGCAACCACCCTCGAACGAGTCAAGGTTTGCACGAGTCACAGTCCTAGTTCAAGAGTTACCTCAGTAAGGGCTAAGGCCGATGTCGTTCACCCCAGTCATTATCGTGTCGATAATAGTCACTTAGTCGAAGGCTCATCGATTGAAAGAGTTACTTTGATTTAACACCAATATCGGCACGAGTTACTATACTGTATATTTTTATAATGAAGTTAACAATACGATAAACTGAATATATATGACTGAATTTAAAGACATAGTATTCTAAGGGCCTGTTTCAGGATGTTCGAGTTAGTTCCGGTTATACTACCCAGAACATATTTAATATATATATATATTTATATCTCTATTGATATGAAAACTTAGGCTACAGTTACATGTTATTTATGAGGATAACTAATTAAAGTATAGCTAGGTAAATTAACATGTATTGTGTTAACAAGTATCCCTGAATCCCACACTAGGGTGACCCTGTGTCGTGGGATGAAACACTATCTTTGCGTTTCACAGTCATCGATTTAGCCTATTCATCGTTAAAGCTTGAAACGCGCTGCATGTTGACTGATATTTTTATCATTCAGTTATTTTATGTTCTGGGTCGTATAACCGGAACTTACTCGAACATTCTGAAACAGGCCCTAAATTTAATATGAAATTGGCGTTTTGTCAAACTGGCCACTTTGATCTTATAAAAATATCAAGGCGTTTGGTTACGAATTCCAAATTCAAATTTAGTCTTGTGTATATAATCATTGGCGTTTCGAGTTTAGTGATTCATTTTTTCCGCTGTTGTTTTTCTTTGACATCGTTCTTCGTTCGACAAAAAGTAGGTGTGTATAATTCCCGAGGGATTGCAATATAACCAAATGCCGCGCGAACGAGGTTCCGGCCCAGTTGTTAATTCTAATTCCTAATCAAAGTCACCGCCAGAGCTCACTTTGTAAATAAAGCTACTTGCGCACTATTAAGTATTCTGTGGTGACGCGTGATTACACGTAATGCTATCGTAAATAACAAATCTATAAATTAGAAACAAATTAGTGTGAGGAGACAATGATCACTTGTTAAATAAGTAATTGTATTTTTTTATGCCTGATAGGTTAGCCTTTGACCACTATCTCACCGATGGTAAGTGATGATACGGTCGAAGATATTGTTCAGGCTAACCCAGAATGACTGGCTCTCAAGGACAGCTGCCGGACCACACCGATAAGTGCTTGGCGACAGATTTTCTACTTGAGGGTGGTAGCTAGCCAAGCGGGCACTCGCAAAATGCCCTACCACCATGCTATAACGACTGCCATCCTAAGACAACAACCGGGACCGACGGCTTAACGTGCCCTCCGAAGCACGAAGCGCTCAGTAGTAATGTCACTAGCGGTCACCCATCCAACTCAAGACCGCGGCGGACGTTGCTTAACTTTGCTGATCGGTTAAAAACAGCTAAGCAAACTTCGCTACGAACACTTCAATTTATATATCTCTTACGTAGGTAGATCATTATTGTCGATGGATTTTGTAATATTATTGTATATTGGTCCTTACACTCAAAGTTGGTTTGCAGTCCAAGCCGAAGGCGAAGGCTGAATCGATATGTCGTGTCATGACTACGAACAACTCACGAGCTTCATACGAAGATCTTGTTGTTTTAATAATAAATAAATAAATTAATTCCACTAGTGCAGTAATGTAGAAAAAGCACTAGTACTTTTAATACGAAAAAAGCTACATCAATGTATTTGCTACATTGCTGCTTGAAAGAAGGACTAACTACGGACAACAGCACTATTTGCTAAAGCATTAATTATATGATGAGTATAGATCATAATTCTAACTTAGTAATTTTCGCTAAAACGACTGTTAAGCGAATAAGGTTATAAAATTATACGTAAGTTTTTTTTTTAATTGTAGCGAGTTTCATACTTTTTTTTTCTTTTTTTTATTGTCATAGAACTACTTTCTTTTGTTTAATTTCGTTGTAATTTTGTAAGTATAGATAGATATGTATACATTTTACTCTAAACTCAGATATGTATACGAGAAGGGTTTTCAGTTATTTAATGCGCCTTATTTAACATAAACAAAGGTAATCGTAATAAGTTACATAAGCCCCTTGGTTGGCTCGCGTGCCGCCACTTGTTCACTATAAAAACGGACGATAATGTCAAATCCGTAGGTAAAGAAGTCACGCAACAGACGTTAAACCAGTGGTTCTCAAGTTATGCGCCAGCCGCGACAACATTGGACCGCGGCGCGCTCCCTTTAAATAGAGATTTGAATATTTACATCGATCTAAGTAATAAAAAATATGAAATAATAAATTACAGGCACGAGAGATTTTAATATCAGGTGGTCCTCGTGCTTATTCCGTCATATAGACTTATTCCGTCATATAGTTATAATAATATTTTGATTCAAAACACTGCTCATGGCCCGACTTCCGCAAGTAATTTTTTTATACATTTCAATGTTGGAAGCCGGTTAAATTGACAAGAGTTGGAATTACTATTATGTCATCTATGTATAGGCTTAATGGAAAATACTTTTTCCAGTTGATTGAGGGCAACTTAACGCTTGCTAAGCGAATAAGATTACAAAATTACAACAAAAGGAAAAAATAGAACTACGAGCGGGATTCGAACCCATCCATCCTTATAACCGAGACATGCTCTGCCAATTGAACTATATTGGTGAGTGAGTCATAGCTCAAATTTATCCTTTTGTTTAACTGTCTTAAGGTTGAACTGGCCGGTCACTTCTCCATACAAACGTCGTAGGGTTATCACTCCCTAATTTGAGATTTTAGGTCCAGACTTAAGCATAATACCGATTGATATCGTCATTATCTAGGCTTGTATGATGCCAAAATTTTAAAAAGATACTTAATTTGTAAGTTATGAGCCTTGAAAACTTTATATGAAAATGTTTCGAGGCTCATAATTCTCAAAATAATTATTTTATTGAAATTTCGGCATCATACAAGCCTAGATAATGACGAGATCAATCGGTATTATACTTTATTTTGGACCTAAATCCTCAAATAAGGGAGTGATCACCCTACGACGTTTGTATGGAGACCGAGCCGGCCAGTTCACCCTTAATCGGAGCATCGGAGCGACAACAGCAGCCAAGCCGATTATTTTATCTTTGTACTTTTCTAATCACATGTACTGCTTGCTTGACGCAGCACTGCGTTCAAAATTATAATAGAGTTAGACGTTTTCAAAGGGTTTAATATGTGTAATAAGGACCCCTACATCATTATGTTACTATGAAAGTCGGTTAAGACATTTTTCTGCTTACATCGGTACCGGGATCGTGAGGTATAAAAATAAGCCATCATCTTGACTTGCAAAAGATTGAGAGCCGTTGGTTAAACTCGTACCAACACAAACACAATACGATTCCAATAGTGGGGTAGAAAAGGGGAGATTGCATGCAAGTAGCAAGACTATTTATTTACTTAATTTGTTCACGTACATACTTATTACTCTTCATAGAGGATAATTTATAAAGGGAAACGATGACGTATGTGGTGGGAAAATCAAGTTTTATTTCGACGTATGTGGTGGGAAATAGAATTTTTATTTTTTAGATTATCTAACTACACTAGTAAGCTTGAACAGTTGGACAGCCTGAATGCTTGCTATGGCCGCCAGGTTGCCTAAATGCTTTTGTTGTAGTAGCTGTTGTGTTGTACACAGTTATTTAGTGTTTTGGTTTCAAGGCCGGTATAAAAGGTCATCTAACTGTTGTACTTTATCACGTATAATACGCGATATTTGCAGGTTTCACTATATATAATATTTTGTATAATACTTATTGAATCGGTTACATTTGTTAGGTGTTAACGTAATTTTCAATATTTATTTTAAGATTTAAGGAGTAACTAATAGAGCTTTGCATTGATCGTGTAGAACATTTATAAAACAAGCGCGATAAAACTGTTAAAAAATGAATGTCACATACGCCAACTACACCTTAACGTTAAATTATCTACCTAATTAGAATATAATGTAATGTTTTAGTATTACACTGAGAAAAATCTAAAGTCAAAAGCGCCCTAATGACGGCTAATTTATATGGTATTAGGCGAAAACCGACCAAACGTAAATACGTACAAAAACGCCTTCCAACTAGAAGGCGTTAAACGAGGTCTGTGAAGGCGAATGTTTCTTTTCGTCTTCATTTAAGGTCTATTTTGTGGTCTTTCTTAAATATTGACTTTTCGATGAGGCTGATTAAGTCGTACGTTATAGTGACAGTCACCGTATATAAACCGCCGTAAAAGTAAGGTATATTTTATGGTCAATACTGCAATTATTATCGTATAACAAGTTCAATTCTGAAAATACTTTACGGAAGGCGTTTTTGACGGTTGTGTTTATTATAAAACATGGTACATTTTTATTGATTGGTGAAAATCATCTTAAGAGTTGTGAATTCATCATACGTATTTACAATTCAACGGTAAAAGGTCAAATTTGATTTAAGCCTTTAAGTCGTTTTTCTGAGTGTATTGATTTTCTTGAACTATGGCCGGTAAAAAGCAAAAGGATAGTTTATAAAATAAATTTTATGGCCATCTGTTACGTGGCCAAAAAATATAATTAATTAAAAACTTCAGACATAAAATACGCATTATTAGGGATAACTCAATTGCTACTCGTCAGATCTCACTCAAGTTTAAATGGGACAACATGACAGCCACTAGGTTCCGAATGTAAAAAAAGCATCGAAATCGGTACACCCCGTAAAGAGTTAGGAGGTAACACATAAAAAAACAGTCGAACTGGGAACTTCCCCCTTTTTACACGACTGCCCAAAAAAAGAGGGGATTAAACGTATTCACTATCCTCGACCACGTAATCATTTACCAACAAATTAGATAGAAGATAAAGGTGAATATATCAACTATAAAAAATAACTAACTTATATACACTAATATTATAAAGAAGAAAGATTTGCTATTTTTGTATGCAACGAATAAACTTAAAAACAACTGGGTTGATTTGGATTAAATTTGCTATGGACATAGTTTGAGACCCGGGGAAGAACATAGGGTAGTTTTTATCCAACTGCGCAAAAAGATGTTAATGGTTTTGCGCGATAACCGACATACGCGCGGGCGGACCCGTGGGCGGAAAGCTATACTAGCTATATAAGTGAAAAGTAGCAACTGGCAACCTTACGTACAGTTGCCTGCAATAAGAAGTATACACTTCGTAATTTTCAAAATAATGTGATGTCGCTAAATTATTAATGATCGAAGTTTACATTACCACGAGTATATATATTCAAATTATTCTTTGATTTTAAGATACTTCCGATTACACAGAGAAAAACAGAACTCTGCCACAATTTAGAAAATTAATAGAAAATTACACATTCGCATGGTGCGAATGCCCGCCTGGCTATCTACCACCCTCAAGTAGAAAATCTGTCGCCAAGCACCTAACGGTGTGTTCCGGCAGCTGTCCTTGAGAGCCAGTACTTCTAGGTTAGCCTGAACAACATCTTCGACCACATCATCACTTACCATCAGGTGAGATAGTGGTCAAAGGCTAACCTATCAAGCATACAAAAAAAAAACAATGTGTATATTTCTTATTGCAGGCGACTGTACATAGGTATGGGCTCATAATTAAAACAAAATGCAAATGAGTTGGAAACAGAGAACATTATTTCAACATTTTGCTGCTGTGTACCTACAGTTGTTGTTCTTTTAACCGAAGTTGAAAGTTATTTAACATTTTATTAACTTTACCATTATTTAAGTAATTTCCTGTATTCATTCCCAGAAACTCTGGCAGCGTCGTTTCTCTCGGTAACAAAGGTTTTTTGGTGTTTTGATTTCTTGAAAATGTTAGTTACCATTTTTATGTACCTCCAAAAATAGTTTAAAAAATCTTAGTATCATAATGTGATATAATTATCATTAATTATGATAAAATAAATGCATGCTGGACGAAGTACGTATTGGACGAAATGCGCGCAGGGCAGTGTGTGTTGTGCGAAATTAGTTTTGGACGAAATAAGACTCGAATTTCAAAGCAATTTCAAATTCGAGTCTTATTTCGTCCTATTTCGTACTAATAAAAAAAAGGCATTTCACACCTTTATATCCCTGAAGGGCTAGGCAGAGATGTCTTAAAATCCACACATGGCTAGCTAAGAAAATCCGTTGCCAAGCACCTAAAGGTGCGTTCTAGCAGCTGAATTTGAGATGTATCAAAACGTCTGGTCTCTCAAAGGCCTTAACAACATCTTCGACCACATCATCGGGTGGAAAGTGGTCAAAGGCTAGCCTATTAGCTATAAATATAAAAACATAGTCAAGTATAAAACAATCTTGTGAAAATCGTCCTTGTCTTGATTAATAAGAACTTGGTTAGCAAGCAAAGTTTAAACATCATAATGATGTAAAAATATTCAGTGTATATAAAACAGCTCAATAACTATGACTTACACTGTGGTAGCTAGGGGCGTGTCTCTGCCGCCAGGCCCACGTCTGGGTGAGATTAATTTTACATGTTGGTAATATAAGAATGTAAGACACTATAATTAGTGTCTTACATAATAGCTATTGCTTTTATGATGGATTAGCTAATAAGCACATATTGGTTAGCTATTTTCACTTTTGGTTCGTTTTGAAGAGAAATAAATGTTATTAATTACGTTTTGGACACAGTAATTTTTTAGTATATTTTAAATGTAGAGATTTTTTATAAAATCGACACCAAGTATAAGTTGAGCAGGAATTCACAAAACGAATAATGTGGGGTACCGCTTACATCTTAGAGCTATAATGCCTTAATTTTACACAAGTTACCGAATTTTCGAGTACTTAATTACTTACTAGGATTGCGCAGCGACCGTATACCTAGATAATCGGTTCATCGTTGCGTCGGTTATTAAGAATTCAAACAAAATTCAGTTGACATAAGGTTCATGTTTGCGCGCGCTGTAACATGGCAGATAAGACCATTAATCACTAAAATTACAAAATAATACTTGAAGAGGACGCAAGAAGTTGCTCAGACAATGTATAGTAAATAGAACGAATGGAGTCTACGCACTTCGGTTAAGAAAGAAAGAGACTTACGGCATGCTTCTTCGCGATCTGCATGACCGTCTTCCAGGTGACCTCGTTGAGGAGCTTCGTCTGCGTGATGAACATCTTCTCCTTGGAGGCGACAAGGCTCGCCATACAGTGGTAGCATTCTTCCTCTGAAAAAATAATAATTTAAAGGTTATTTTCGAATGATCAATAATTTCTGATACAATTTAAGAGGACGATATATCTACTTATGTGGAGTATTTTAAATGAACAAAAGTTTTAACTAATCCAAATCATTCATTATATCACAAGGACACTGGGCCTAGTGGTTACGGGCACCTGGTGCGAGAGTACGGGGGACTTGGGTTCGATTTCTACACGAGATCAGAGATTTTGTAATACATTTGTAGCACATTTACACAAATTTATTACAAAAATTCTGATTCTGATTTCGCTTAGCACGCCACAGTGCTTGTAATCATAATTAGAAATCATGCATGCATTACATGCTGTGTCACCCCAGACATACGGATGCGCGAGTACCAACGAAATATGTATTCTAGTACTTCACTCTCACGAGAAAATAACATTAGTCAAAAAAAGAAAAATAAATGCGAGTTTATTAAACTAAGTTTGGAAGTAAAATAAGGAATCGGATTCAAAGAGAAACTCACTTTTTTGGGACAGGCTTTTGCAGCTGTATTAACAAACTAGCATCAAAAATGTTCGACTCTGATACTAATTTAACAAGTTTGCTTAATGGGAAACCCCAAGGATAATTTCTATATAAGAAGTAAGAAGATCACATAATTTAAAATACCAAAAACAATGTTAATTCATTTGCCATGAGGTTCCCCTAATGGGGAATGCAACAGTTGCCTCCCCCATTTGGGGGCTTTTGCCATAACGCCCACGCTTGGTAGGCGCCTTGGGGATCGCAGAATAAGATGTCAGTTCTAGAGAAGGTGCTGTTGCCCACCTTCTGGTATTTCCTTAATAGAATATCATAAAGTACGTAATAACTTAATATACAACAGAAATACGTTTATAACCGCTATATTTTCCAATCAGTATTCCCGGATGACAACACCGAGTTTGCTCTTCAATCCTATTAACCGGCGAGCACAGATTGAGGACGTTGTATAAAGCCATCCAATTACGGGGGAACAAAGAATCCTGTCAGCCGGGAGATGTCACTCCAACAACGAATTGGACGCTAGAGATGTGACACACAAACAAGAATTGAGTATCAGAGTATAAAGTATGATACCAGTTGTAACCTTCATGTGAGTTGTAGAAGCTCAGGTAAAGAAGCAAAAGCAAGGATTGTTAATAATAAATAAGTACTTGTAAGGGTGAATGGTGGTGTTCTAATATACTGTTCTGAATAAAAGAGGTCATCGCGCAGCGTAAAGCCAGGTGATAATCATCGTTTTAAAACTTTCAAAAAGATTTGCTGGGCTCAGCTTTTGTCACAATGCTATAATTTGATTGAAAAACTTTTTATGTTATCTAGCGATTACACATGTTCGCTGTGCCATTACAGCTGTCATGTGTGTTTTCATGAATAAAAACTCGAATAAAATTAACTCAAGTTGGTACAAATTAGTATGATGAAAATGAGGGAACCGGAAATTGCACTGCCGTCCACGGTGAAATCTAAAGTAATCTACGACTTTTACATGAAGAATTTAGAATTTTTGCATGCTTGGCTTCATTTGTGTTATTAGATAAAACATATTGACCGACCACACATATTACGTGGAATAAAGTTAAGAATCTGATGATTTTTATAAAATAATATAAGGAAAGTTAGCAGTACTTTGAAAATATGTACCAATAGTAACACGTGAAATCAATGTTAGTAAAAAAAACACAAAAATTTACGAATTAGTTTCATACATGGGACTAATAAGTTGCAGAAGTTCCACGTGAAACTCAGTACAATGAATTCAATAGAATTCACCTTAAACATCGAAATTCTCAGACATAATGAGAAAATATAGTTTATTTTAAGTTTCTAATTCTGTCTGAAGTTAAATGAGAATCAACATGGAGCTTGATAGTACGTATAAAATACCGAGTATCTCGGCTCAAAAGTACTAGTTACTTTGAAACTCTGAATAAAGAAATACGATTACTTTCAAACTCTACCTCTTCAATTTGCTATCATATCCCAGGGAAATTTGTGCAAACTGCGGATGAGATGTTGTTTTTTGTCTTATAACGACTTGTTTGGTTAGCAGAAATCACTCGGCTGAATATAAAAGTTATCTCAGTGCTATCGACAAACAAGGAAAAATTCAACATGACATATTAATTTTTTACAGGATACAAAAAATGGGGTGTACATTTTCCCTTCTCAGTGTGTGGTTGTCGGTTGTCATTTGATAGTTCATACTAACTTAGTTCTATTATTAGGTACTCGTATACCTCGTGAAAAAGGATTAAATGTTTTAATAAATTTGTAGAAATTATTAACTTACAACTATATATTCCGGACATTCTCCATTAGAATTTCGATAGCAAAGAAGTGGGAAATAATGAACTGTACTCCTTGATATTCATACGGAAACGATTAGATTTACATTAAGAGACCGTGAGTAACTTACAAGTGACTGATGAGAGAGAAATCACCGATTCCGAAGAGAGCCTTGGAGGGCTACTGTCTAGATTTTTGTAATGTAAGATTGGGATAAGTCATGCGGTATACCAATATTATGAACCGCTCCATTAAATAACAAACGAAAATATATTTTCCCCGTATTCAATCAAACCGAAAGAAAAACATAACAACCATTTCTGCAAAATAAGCTGAATATTTCATCAGTTTCCAGGACTTGGCTTTTCCAATAATCTCGCACTGGTCGGCAAATATATGGGAAATTCCCATTTATTCCCACTATTCATGCAAAGTACGCACCAAGGACGTGACTTTGTTAAAAATAAATACTATGTTGTTTGAAAATAATTGTAAATGACCAACTATTTTGTGGCTTGCATCCTACGAATGAATATGCGAATTTTTGTAATATTTACGTCATAGAAAAGCATCAGCATCATATCATCACGCCATACCTGTATATATATATATATATATATATATCTTTATTTTTATATCTAAATAGCTTGTGTTTGCTGCTGTTAAGTAACCGTGCAATCGACGATGGTACACGTTCGTCTAGCTAGAAGACAATAATTCACTATTGCCTTAAATACGCGCTGATTTATTTCATATTATTCGTGAAACACAGGCTCAGTCAATGAATTCCATTCTTTGGTCGTATGTACGTCTATAAAATTAAAAAGCGAACCGCTTAATACAATTTGGACGTGCTATAAGATGTTGGAATATGTACCGTGTAACGTCGCATTGCCGTCTGCCTGGGTATAGGGCGTCTGATGTCTGGTAGTCTGGGGATGGTGGAATTAAATTAAAATTTTCTTCAAGAAAATATTTTTATGTATTGAGCATTTTGGTTCGTCTTTCAATTGATTCAAGTTCCTCAAGCTGTACATTGCCGAGCTGTTCCCAAAGTCCAGGCACAGTTTGGAGTACAAACGCGGACGTCTACCGAAAACTTGTCAAAACCCAATAACTGTCCATCCCGGGAAATACCTCACAACATTGTGATTCCTCATACACGCATTTATCTCGCACATCTCTGGTAGTCACAACCTTACAATTAAATCAATTCACAAATAAGGCAGTGAAGAATTTAGAATAGCTACAGTGATACATTTTTGCCCAGTGCCGAGTGAGCACGACAGAGCCGAATTCTGTAGTCAAATTAGTACTAGTAGTAATATAAATTAAACGACAACATTTCAGTTGAAACTCATTTTATGATTTGAAAGAACTTATTCCACAGTATGTATATATTGTATATCAACTGTTACTTTAATAACGGCCAAAATGTTTTTTTACACATACCCTACAAACCGGAACAAATAAATAACGATTTGCTGTCATGCTCTACCTACGTGCTCGACATCCTGTGCAGACAGTGAGTGAGATAATCATCATCCTGCCCAATTGAGGACCACAAAGAGCGCAGTGCCCGGGCTCTGGTTATGTATATACTGATATTTATATTGGGCTGACTTTCTGTGGGTATTTCGGACTTTTGATAACTTTCGTGGATGACTTGTACCTCGTTATGGTGTTTGAACAAACACTAGCGAATGTCTTTAAAGATTCCAAGAATATTACTTTATTTATTTGCAGCCCTTATTTCAGATCGTAAAACATTTTATAAATGATCTTAACAACTAATAAATTTCATCACTACCCGTTTGCCTCTTGGCAAAGGCCTCCTCCAATCTCTTCATCTAGTCTCTCTATCTCTAGCTGGTCTCATTCAGATTTTAGCTGCTATTTTCTTAATCTCATCGTCCCTTGTTTGAAGGTTGTCTTCCCTGTTTTCTTTTCCCGTTTCTGTGTATATAATATTCTACTAATAAGGGTATATAAATAGTATAACGATTATTTTAAATTAGTATGATGGGCTCTTTTTTTAGAGTTTAATGACATCTTACTGTTCTAAGCTGAGTGTAGCTGCACATTGGCGCATAACAGGTATTGTATAACACGCAAGGTAGCGGGTTATACAATCAAAACGAGTATAGCCAAAGACAGTTACTGACAAGAAGACGGCCAGACATAAAACCAATGCAAATTCTTCTACAGTATCTTCTGTTGAAAAGCATATTTCTCCGACCCATATTTGTGGTATAAGGATAGAAATATGAGGATCTACATTTTGTGTATGTCTTAGGAGCATCTAACAGTGTGTTTCTGCATTGAACTTTCCAAAAGACCCATAGAAGGCACGTTTCAAAGCCTAATAGCCTACTTACCATTTGCTTGGCTTACTAACTTGTCCACATCATCATTCATCACAACAATAGGTGCGTTAGTTTTTTTTATAACCGATAGGCTGGTACTTAAGGACAGCAGCTGGAACCCACAGATCGGTTCTTGGCGACAGATTTTTTAATTGAGAGTGGTAGCTTGCTAGGCTGATATTCGTAAAATGCACTACCACCATGCTTTAACGACTGCCATCGTAAGATGACAACCAGGAGCGACGTTTTAATGTGCCTTCCGAAGCATGGAAGCGGTCAGTAGTAATGCCACTAGCGGTCATCCAACCAAGTCATGACCGCAGCGTTGCTCATGATCGGTTAAGAACGACTGAGCAAGCTACGCTATAAGCTTTCAAAAAAGTTAGTGTTCAAAAACTGGCCTATCGCAGTAATAATGAAAAATATCAGTATTTATGAATTTCAATTCCAAATGAAACTAGACTGGAATATCGTTAATCAATATTCTTGAATCGTAAATGCATCGTCAAACTGGTTGTTATTGTTATCGTATTTTGATTTAATGTTGTATAAATCTTGTCTGTAATATAGAAGCAGCTGTGTGATGAAATCTCAAGGTTTGTTGGAACAGTATGCAAGTTTAAATCAATAGAACAATCAAAATAAGACTAGATATCTTAGAATTTCATTATTTAACTTTATTTGTAGTGACTTGAACTTGTCCTTCTCCAATCATCAGAATGTTGTAATCGCACAGTATTTTTCTCGGTATATCTTATTTAGCGCAAATATTATAAATGCGAAAGTTTGGAAGGACTAATGTGTGTACTTTTTACTTTATCACACTGAAATGACAACGGATTTGATTAAACTTAATAATATATAATAATAAATGTTTATTTCCAAAAAGTCAATTCACTAACTCATGAACACTACTTTAAGGTATAAAATTAATTAATTAATTAATTATGTTAACAGTGAGTCGCAAACTAGGCGAGAGCCTGTGTCTTGAGCCTCATCGTGCGATTTTACAGGGAAATACCTAACTGTGTACCTGTACATTAGTCTGATGTAGCAGGTAGCCCCCACAAATTCCACACAAACAATTTTTTATACAATACAAACATATCACACTTTACACTCATATTTTAGATGGAAAAGTTTGTGAGAGCCTAATTAAGTGCGTGTTGTATGTTTGTTAACGCCTAACCGGCTGTACCTATTTGGGTGAAATTTGGAATGTAGATAGTGTAGGTCATGGATTGACACATAGGATACTTTCCATCAGCATTGTCTAAGAGGACGCAACCGCGGGGCGCATATAGTTAATTATGAATTGAAATATGTATGTCATCAATATAATTTTTCTACTCTCATCGCAACTCGACCTTCGTGCACGACCGCACGATATGTTTTCCCCAAAATAAACAGATTTCGAATAATTTACAAAAGTCAGTGAAGATCACAACCCATAAACAGTCCATCAGATCAAGTAAGAAGTTTTCCAAAATAAAAAATAAAAAAAACCCATTGCCTCTCCATGCGTCAGACTCTCCATCTTCATAATTAGGTTAGTCAATATGATAAAGACATCAACGCGTGTGTCCACAGGTGCTAGCCTTTCAATGTGCAATACCAATTAGCTGCTATAGAAACTGGATGTCATGTTTGAACTGACACTCCCATTAGCACACGTATGTGTTTAACGAGACTAACTATAAGTACTGTGCAATCTTAACCACATACAAACTACAACACGTTCAAAATATCTGCACAAATTGACGCAATGATTGATGAACGAAATTTTCTTCTAAGAAATTTCTTAAGAATCTAGAATTCTAGAGGATAGATAATTTTCAAAAGGTTAGGTTATAAAAACCACATAACTATATGTGTTTTTTATTACAAATAATTATGAATACAGCTGCGCTCTAGGCGCGTTCTAACCCAGCAAAGATGGATTGATATTTAAAACGGTTGTTCATCACAATTTGGGCAAAAGTATGCCAAAACTCGTTTTTGTTATACGTTGGAACTAGGTAAGCCATCGTCTTTACTCAACATTATCTCGGGAACTGATGGCAAGGCAATAGCGCTCTATAATTTCGAATACACAAAAATCCCCAATTTTCTACTTCGGGCTCCGTTCTTACCACGGCCAATAAAAGCAATGTTGTAACTGATTAGACCAATATTAGTATACAAGCGAACGAGGGTTGCAAAATTACAGTTGGCATCAGTCCAGATAAAGCGCACATTACGTCATCACTCACAATTTACCTTAGTATAAGCTAGCCAGCAAAGATTACAAAAATAATATATCAATAAAGAAGCGAAGCGAATATAGGTATATTCGGATATTGATTTATGGTAAAAATAATATATATGTTACGCCTGTATTCCCGAAATGATAAGCAGAGATATTTAAACACGTTTCACCAGACAGGTTTTTGATCCCACGTAATATGGGGCGAGAATATTGTCATATACCGGACATAGTTCCAGAAAACCCAGCAACTTATGATAAGCAGAGATATTTAAACACGTTTCGTCAGACAGGTTTTTGATCCCACGTAACATTGGGGGAGAATATTGTCATATACCGGACATAGTTCCAAAAAAACCCAGCAACTTATCCAACCCAAGTACTCGAAATTTACAAGCGGCTCGGGCGCTTCCGCACGTCTTTCTTCATGCGGCTAACAAAAGCAATGTTATATTATAAATAACCGATCAAACCAATGTTAGTATACAAGTGAACAAAGGTGAAGAAATTACAGTTGGCATCAGTCCAGTTATAGTAAGCAGACGTTACATCATCACAATTTACTTCCCAACATCGGTAGCTATCAAAATATGAAGAAAAAAAAAAGTACACTAAATTAACGTACTTATAAACGAACTATGACCCGAGCTGAATTATAGCACAGAGAAGTTATATCTACCCAAGGCATGAGTTTATCTCCATAGCTTGGCGATCCTCAAAGAAACTCTAAGACTATGCTTAGAGTATCTCTGCACAGTAAAATCCGACATGAGGAAGTTCCTTGCAATAAATAAGATTATAAGAGACACCCTACTAGGTGGACTGACGATATAGAGAAAGTCGTGGGGTGCCGCTGCAAATGGCTAACAGTGGCTGTTCTTTGTGGCGTTCAATGGGGGAGGCATTTGTTCAACAGTAGTGGACGTCCTCCGGCTGTTGACGATGATGACGATTGCAATAATACAATCGAAGAACCAATATAAAAGTAGTAAATAAGAAATGATGGCCACCCTAAGGTGAACCAACGCGACGATAGTGTCATAAGTCAAAGACAGCAAACGGTAATGACTTTTTAGGAGGCCTGTGCCCAGCAGTGGCCGTCTTCGAAGATCCGAAATCTAAATTACCGAAGCCGTATTTATGATAAGGCAGAACATACTATATTATAATGAATATATTCAGGCGTTACTTTTCGGAAACCCATATTTTATAATAACAAATATTTTTAAAATAGTTTAAGAGAAAACATTACATTAATATTATAGAAAAACACTTCAAAAATACATCTAGAGACAATTCCGCCTAATTTTCCTGCCAACGTGACATCAGAAACGCTAAGGTGCTAAGCCGGAATAATGTTCGACGCGTTTCATTTCTACACGAACTAGTATGTTAATTTAATATTTTCAGAAAATATTTAACAATGTTTTATAAGTATTATAAAAAAACTCTCAATTAGGCAAAACAAAAATTTCTTGTGAATGTATTGGAATACGACAAGGAACCTCTGCCTATAAATGGCTATCTTCACAAATGATTTATTAGTCCCATTACGCTAAGATATAAAATTTGTTAAATCTCATGTGCCTGTAATTGGAATCCGGATCCGGATCCCTGGTTGTCTGGAAGAAATCGCTATAAGCGATAAGGCCGCCATTTTGCACTAGTGTATTTCTGTTTAAGTTTTTTTATTGTAATGTTAATTTTAAGTTCTTGTGCAAATAAAGTGTTTTCTATTCTATCTATCTATCTAATTTCACCGGGACCCATACCCTACAAACCGGAACACAGTAATGTGAACATTACTGCTTGGCGGTTGAAATAAATATGGTGGCAGTACTTCTCGGACGAACTCGTTCACAAAGAGTTTTCTTGTTTCTAAGCTATATAATATAAAAAAGAACAACATACACACACAATATAAGTGAGAAGTGTGATAATCGCCGCGGTGAACTATTAAGCAGTGTTCTCCGACAATGGTGCAAAAGCTTTTACCACCCTGAGGGAGGTTGAAGAAAAAAGGAGGGTAGGGTGAGCACTTCGATAAATACATTATCCGTTCCGTTAGAGAAAGAAAACATACCGTAATTAAGTAAGGGGCTACGGCAGTCTGAGTGAGTAGAGTTGGGACTCTTTTATTGTTTACGATGCGTGCGAGGTATAGAAAGAAACTTCGCGAGAACTAAGTTTCGTATTCTCCTGATTCCATCGATTTAAATAAAAAAAGGAAGATAGGGTACGCTCTAATATCACGACAATATAATGTAGAGAATTTTAACACAAGCATACAATGCCACACAGCTACACTTCCATTGATGATACTTTTAATGAATGTCAAAGACAGAAAAACAAGCATTTAGTAGACGCACATACACACTACTGAGACTTCGACGTCGCCTGATTTGACATTGTCATGTTCGAGGTAAAGATGTGGTTTCTTCCGTATTTTATAAGTGCAATGGCCGATTCAAATATTTTGGCATTAAAATTTCAGAAAGAGTTTAGGCTCCTGAAATTTTCTTTATTAATATAAACTTTTCAAATTTGTCTGGCATCATGACGGTAAAACGGGGCAATTAAGTGATTTTTCAGGGTTACATTTTCTTTAGAATTAATGAGTAGCTGTAAAAAGACATCCCGTCATATTTATTTTTGACAGGGGTTGTCTAAAACTGGCCTATATTTTATGCAAGAATATTATTACTGCTCTAGAGGAATTATAGAGAGGAAAATGTGGGAGGACATTTGTATGGAGAAACGAATGCAGCCTTCCTTCCCTCTAAAATGATGCGCGATTTGATCACATAGTCCTTGCCTTTCACCTGATTTTAAAACGTCTAAGCTCGGAGTGGGCATTGTCTTTTACTACGAGACACAGAACTTAAAAGTGTCAGACAGTACTAGAAAATCTTATTGTTCTAAGTTTTGAGTCTCTCCGAGCCAAGAGCGCCCGCCGCGGCAACTGGATGTCTGGACCCCGCCGCGCTCCCTTTGAATATAGAGTTTTGAATATTTACATCGAGCTAAGTAATAAAAAATATGAAATATTAAATTACAGGCACAAGAGACTTTTAAGATCAGGTAGTCCTCGTCCTTATTCCGTCAAATACACATAAACAAACACAAAAAAAAACAATTCGAAATGTTTGTTAGGACTAGCAGAAGTCAACCCTAAGATGTTGTTAGCATTTTACCAATAACCCTGTAGATCCCGTTGACCAAGTGCCACTACAGCCAGTTGTAAGGAGTGTTTTTATCACAAATATGTCATAAGAGAATGTAGTAACACCATCCATAATTACTTCACACTTAGACAAGATCGATTTATAATGTTGAGAAGAAGGCAGTAGTACACTTTTATCGATTACTACAAATAGCTTAAGGCTTAAATGAAAACTGTTCTACAAATAGCTCCAATCGGTAGCCTTTCAGTGGGTTACCGACCAGATATCGTGAATAAATAAGGAGTCGTTAAGCGAGGGGGTATTATCATGGATATGGGTGTAGTGGTTCGTATAATATTTTCTTCAAGTTTTTGCAGTACCTATTAGGAAAGAAAGAGGTTAAATGAAGCAGGGATAAATAGTAACATACCCGATAGGACAGTCATGTAAAAAATATTTTTAATTGAATCCAATGTGATAGTCTAAAAAAAATAACGGTAACGGTACGGACTTCAAACACTAAAAAGTTTGAAATTACTTGTGAAAGTCGGTACATGCTTATTCCATACACTTACCTCACAATATCATGATCCGACTTCTACAAGTTATTTCAAGTTACTTGTTATTTACAAGTTACTTTTATTCAATAAGAAATCAGTTCCATATTAAAAAAAAAACAACACTCCTTTTAGTGCAATTCACTCGCCTTTCCCCGTGGGGTGCCGGGATAGAATTGCACCTCCCCATATCATCCCGTGGGTGTTGTAAGAGGCGACTAACGGAAAAATACTGGAAGGTTGGCAGCAGCACCTTCTAAAGAACTTCCATCTAATACTGCAATCCCCAAGCCGCCTGCCAAGCGTGGGGATTAGGGCAAATACCCCCTTAATAGGGAAGGCTGTGTTCAGCAGAGGACGATCCGGCTGATACAGTACAGTAGTTACAGTACTCGCCTTTAATAGGTACAGTTCACCATAGGCAAGAGTCCCAGTTATGATTAAAACTTTCCAGGTCCTCAAATATATTTTTTATTTAATTGAAAAGTTCATAATTGACGGAGTAATTGCGTAACAAATATACAAAAAAAAACAAAGTACAATTGAATTGAGAACCTCTTCCTTTTTTGGAAGTCGGTAAAAAAACGTAGTATGGCGAGGTTTTATGATACAACTTTGCTAGTAGCAATGCTAGAAATGGTTGGTAAAAATATGTTTGCGGTTTGAATGTAAGTGAGGGCGCGTCCTTACAAAGGTATATATTTTGAGACTTGGGGCGGCTGCCTCAGTTTCAGAACGTTGAACCCGAAAGTTACGTAATCGTTCATAGGCATTCGTACTTATTCAAGTTTGCCGCTGCACCCCGCGCGCCATTGTCTGTCAAGTTGTGACTTGTGGTTGAGAATGATACTTTTTTTCGTAACCATTGTAAATTCGACATATGAGTACGTTGCGTTTTACCAACCCGGTGCGATTTAGAGTATGGTTGGAACGAACTTAAATCTCATACAATTGTTTTTTTTCTGAAAAATATCTATTTTCACAAACACCTGAAAAACTATTTAATATCACAAATTAATACCCAAAGGAAGTTTTTTTTCATGTGCAGGATTTGAACCTGCGCCATCCACCCCTATATCCGGGTATGCTCTAACTGCTAAGCCAACATGACATGACGTTTGACTCTAATTTTTCCTTTCGTACTTAACAATCGTATGGGGATGGAAGAACACACTCCGCCTATAGGGGTGGATAGCGCGGGTTCGGATCCCGCCCATGACTATAATTTTCGCTCGGTGTAATTATGTATGGTTAAACACTGCGTCAATACAAAAATAAAATTATTAAAATATCTATAAAATTTTACATATTAGTTTTAAATTCAACCTTACAAAAGCTTTTTACCGTTATTTTTGCCGCAGTATAAATTTAAATTTTGGTGACAAGCCAAAGAACCGCCTTAACCTTAACCTTCTGCATTTAACGATTTAGTAGTATCAAAAGCATCTTCCTATTTACGAAAATATCCCATAATTTAATTGATTTGAAACACTGAATTCGAAGATTTCCGATGATACAATCGCACTAAACTCGTCAGTTTATGTTTATTACTTTTAGAAAATGAAAACAATTTACAGAAACAGACGTTTTCGAAATACAACAGCTATGAAGAAGATTATCTGGTAGTTTTTTTTTATTCTAGTTGGCAACACTTTAGTATGTGCAGTAACAGTTGCTATGGTAAACATAGAAGACGTTTACGGTCTAGATGTTTAGGTGTTGATGAAACTAGGCACTTCGCAGAGTTACCAGATGTTCTGGACAGATTCTACACTTGTATAGGCTCTTTGTTATTGTATATAGTTTTTTATTGGTTAGCCTTTGTTCACAATCTCATATGTTGGTGAGTGATGATGTGATCGAATGTGTTAACTGGTAAAATCTAAAATTACTGGCTGTCAAGGACAGCTTGCGATACACAGTTTTAGGTGCTTGGTAACAGATTTTCGAGTAAGGGTGGGAAGCTATGGAGCATTCGCAAAATGTACCAAGTTCAAGCCCCCGCTAAAACTAGAACCTTGGTCCCCAACGCGGCTGTCCATAGCCTTTGTTACTGGGATTTAGTATTTTCATAAAACATTATCTAATAAAAAAAATGTTGAATAAGAATAATAACGTTAAAAAAATTTTCAAAATTAATATTTAGGGAAAAAACACTTCCTACCTACATAATTGCATGCATCGATACCAATTGCAATACTTTTGAAATATATAAAATTGTTTAAATTTCTACTTAAGCGTTCAAAGACCTCAACGTCTTAACGTAACGTAACGAGTCTTAACAAAAATGTATACCTTCTAGGTACCGTCGACGTTGATGGAGGTAGATTTAAAATATAGCTGTTATATTTAGGCCTAACTGAGCGGCAACCGGAACGAGTTTTTACTCATGAAAATTAGAATTTAATAGAAATCAAGATCAATAGTACCTAGTTGTAGTAACATAATAATAAGGCGTGTAAACTGTTCTTAGACTTAATAGGCTCTCTCTCATTGCTTTCGTAAAAGATCACCTCTTGTTCCAATCAACAGTAGTTGACAAGAAAATGTCCAAGCCAGGAGAGTCATATATAATCTGGACTGATATATAGGACCTATGCGATAATTATGTGGTACAGTAAACTAGACATCAATTTATAGTCACAGACACATCGGCCTCACCACACATATGCCAATAAACAGTGATGGCAAAATAAAGTTTGCTTATTGTATCCATAGATATCAAGCAGCTGGATGTTTATGGCAGCCTCGCCCACCTATTGCTTGTTACATGGATATATTCATAAAACTCGATATTGGTCGTCTTCACTTTTATGAACAGTAAACGTTGTTATTGGAAGTAATGAATTGACGTCTGGATGTGTAGACGGTAATATCGATTTATATTGGTTATTTAAAGCACCTAGGAAATTAATTTTCGCGTTAAGCCCGGGAATAAGGACATAGAAAAACAAAAGTCATCAGCTGATCAAAATACCACTCAGTCATTGTGTTTTTATTCATAATAAGTTCGCGTTTGTCCACACCCTGCCTGATGAATTTTGTGGTCTAAGATGGAGCACGTTTACCTAGAAGAAACCTATTTACTCTCGATATGAAGACACCCATATTTTATCCATCGGGAAAAACTGACGAAAAACTGTGTCTCTTCTATAATTCAGTATCAGTTCAAACACGAAGGCACGCTTATGCACAGTATATATATTATATTAATATTTATATATATAGGACTCGTTTGTACACCTACGTCTTAGTGTGGGTGTAAACGTATATCGTAAATGCAGTAAAACAAATTGTTAAATATTATCAATTGGTATTGGTAGTAGTATTTGCAACGACACTGAAATAATGTGAAGGGGTGCGCCTTCATGAATAGAAAGGTGTATGAATAGAAAGATGTATATAAAGGTATGTAGGCATGAATAGAAAGGTCATAAGTAGGTACTCGTACTTTATTTACGAAAACTTTACAATGTATACAATTGTTTTGAATATGTCAGACAGCAAAAAGACTTGCCTTTTTATTGGTCTAGAAGTTATAACAGTATAGTATTCTTGATACTTTAATTTTGTGACATTGTCCACATGGGCATTGACAAGTACCAATCAATAATTATTCTTCAATTGGTATAACACTGCATATCAGTATTTCAAACGATAGTTCACCAAAAGACAAACCTTGAGCATTTAATTTATTAATTAACATTCCTTGTATTACACTTCAAAATATCTTGTTCGTTAGCATGGACTAACACCTCAAGATCAGCGACCGTCTCGACGAAACACCACAACCAACACATGCAAAGAGTTAGCACACATTCAGATGGTTGGTTACACACATACTGCCATGGTTTGATGACACTCATAAAGCTGCGTATGGCGCCGTAAAACGTAGGTGAACTCGGTATTTCTTTCATCAGCGAACTTTAGGTGTGGCTGGAGCCAATAAGAGAGCGGATAGTTGACATTGATCCTTCAAGCAATATACAGACTAAAACGTGGAATGTTCTTTGCTCTGATCGATAGCGAAGAAACTCAAATCTACACAAAATGACTGTTTAGAAACATATATTTCCGTTCAACTATTTTTATATCTCGTTTTACATCGTAACTGATTAGTGATTACGCATTCAAAATGTGCCTAAAACGGCGAAGTGAAATAGCTTTGTAATTCACAATTTACTTAGAGATTGCGGTCAACAGAGCCAATTTTTGCACGCCCACGCCACAAGCATTACGTTAATTAACAGAACAATGTATCTTCATAACGAAGTGTCTCCTGTATGACCACTCTACTTATGTACGTACAAGGAAAATAGAGCTGTACATCAATCATTTTAAATCGTGACGTATCTACACAACGTAATAACCACCTATTAGCGTCAGCGTAAAGCGGCACTTGTAACTGCAATCAGTTGCACGCGTTATTGCCATAATCACTGTTCACAATGCAAGTTTCAATCACATTTTAAAGGTCGATTGACCTTAAAGCGGAAACAGCAAATCGCTGTCGCGTCCGCTTGTATCGTTCAAAAGCTTTATGTTTTATTTTCATAGAGAAAATAGCACGCGCCGCAAACACATTGAACTTTAATGTTACTGAAGAATTCAGGGTAATTTCGGACACGAAAATAATAATGTTGTTGTAAATGTTCGTTTCGATGATAAAATGCTGCCACATGCAAAACGAGTACATTAAAATTTAATGCCATAGTGATACCTGAGAAATGTATGACTGTTAATTGAGTCTACACATTACATGTAGAAATAAATTTAAGACGGAAATAAAGAAAGTTAGTAATTGCAGCTCATGTTGTTTACATGATTCTGGGAAGAAATCCGCAGTAGGAAGTAAAAAGGACGAGGATGACGCATAAACAACAATGAGATTCGATAAATGAGGTAATTACTGTGGTAAATTAAGAAAGTACCAATTTAGGCCCAGCGCAAAACGGCGAATGGTGCGGCAGAGTTTTAAGCTAATTCATGTTTGAATAACACCTGTCTCATCTATATAATGTCTATATTTCTATGCTCAGAGAACGACCCCGGAGCATCGAGAGGGATTTATTTTGTGAGCATTATAATGCAAACTTTATTTCGATGAAATAGGGACTTTTTTACAAAAATTACAATCGCTGCCGTGCCTTGCCATTCTACGATTGGCCAAATTATGTGGGATATAATCTGGTGGTTTGAACTCATGTGAAGCTAAAGTGGTTCATTCATCAAGGTTCAGCATTGACCTTTGAACAGGCGCGACCGTGGATTCGTGACGAAACCGTCAACAGAACTCCGGCTGCCGACGCCGGCAACACAACACATGAGTAATTCGAAATAATCAGCTGACGACAAGACAAAGATAGCCAATCAAACCAGTTCTAAACTATCAAGGTCGGTCCTTCAACACCTGAATAACGTTAGTTGTAGTTTACTATTAAAATTTAAATATAAGTTGCTGTTGTAAGTGTCTAATGATTTTTACGTAGGTAGGTTTTAAAGTTCACTAGCTTAGTTTTATAAGGATTGTTCCATATATATCTACTTCTGTTGGAAGTCGTAATAGGAGCCTAGCCTATGGAAAAACGCCAATTTCATAATTGTTTACAATAATTTAAACTCTACCTACATATTGCTAGCAAAAAAACTTTTTTTATAAATATAATACCGCTACCAATTATTGGAGTACAATTTTTTTTGTTCTGGATGGACTCTTTTATATAATATAGAGTATAAATTATTTTATTTTAAATATATCGTAAATTTTGTTTACACATTACAAAACCATTTTCAGTAACATTTCCGCCAACATTTATTAATATGTTTTGATACAAAATTATAAGAATTATGTTTTTTTTGTCCTTTGTGCTTCTCTAACAGAAGACATGTTAATGTACCGACCCCACATGCTCGGGATAGCGGTAGGAACATGAAGTTAAACTAGATAAGGATTTTTTTATTCGACAAAACAGTTTCTTTCAGTTAGGTACTTACTAATTAGTCGTATATTATATCTCTGCGATGATTAATTATTATAAAGTCGGTGACATACCTAATAATGAAACCTGCATGCAATTGATGAGGTATATGATTCACTTCAAAACATGCAAATCATTGAAATCCTTTTTTAATAACGTATACCTATTCAGCGATCGCAAGAATTATTTTATCTAGATCTGACTCAATGATTCTATTGTACAATAAGTATAATACCTAAGCTATACAATAATAAGATAAACTTATTGATAAACTCACATTTAAGTACCTTGGTACACTCAGATTCTGCTTCATAAATATTGACTTAGACTCTATGTCTTAAGAATGTTTGCACTACAAACATATCTCAGTGGTCATCCAATTTTAAGTTGGTCGCAATCCGCGCAGGAATATGTAAGATTATATTAAACCAAACTAAATCTTCAATCCAAAGTTTGTGCTGAATACCTTGAGCGGTATAAAAAAAGGAAAACAGGTCAAGTGCGAGTAGGGGCCTCACACTTTTAGGGTTTCGCATGGCAATACCCCGTAAAAGAATAAATTTTGGTTTAAGATCACGGCTTATTATTCATCATCATCATACATCAACTATTTCGTATAAATATGGCGAAATTTCATTTTCTTTACTAATATATTTTTAGAAAGATCTCGTATCACACATTGTCTATTTAATTTCTAACTATGACGCCCCTCATTTTTTTGACTAAATATATTTGTTCCTTACGTCTATGGACATTTGCAATACACGTGGTACTGCTTTGTTTAATCATCGAATTTGTCTTTTCACCCTTTTCTTGAAATGCGATATTATAGGTAGGAAAGACGTCATTCGGCACATCTTGCAGATTCGTGACAGGAGCTATTTTCCAAAACGGACTATTTAGAGATACCCAAACGTGGTGGCCGGGAGCCCCCACAGTTTGTCAACGAGCTGTGCGAAGATAAAAACCGCGGAGTTAGAATGAGGATCTGAAGCGCTTCTTTCGCTGCAGTTATTACTTGGATGGAGGACAGCTAGTGGCATTCAGTACATACTAAATTAGATACAGCTGTACTACACAGGCCGTGGGGTGCTGGGCTAGAATGTCAGCCCCCATCTCTACCCGTGGCTGTCGTAAGAGGCGACTAAGGGTACACAGCAGCGCTTTCTGAGAAACTGATATCACACACTGCTATCCCCAATCCACCTGCCAAACGTGGGGTTTATGGCAAACCCCCCCCCCCATATTGGGGAGGCTGTGTTCAGCAGTGGACATCTGGCTGATAGTACACAGGTTGGGCCGTTTACATGGGACAATATGGTCATAGCTGAAACTATGAGATACAAATATATCTTCGTAGGAAGCATGTCTTCGATTTTAGTAATAACAAAATTTGCATTCATTACTTTAAAAAAAACCTTGTACTCAGTACGGGGATCGAACCCGGTCCGGTTGAAAAGAAAAACCTACATAATTTTTGTTTCGTTATCAATTGTATAGGTCATAAACATTTGTTCCTATGAAAAATAATACTTGAAATGAATAAAATGCGTTGAATTTATTTAGTAAGAATCATTCTTCATACAAAATATTCTATTTGGAGAACATGACAGTTTTTCTATGATGATTATTTGTTTTATCTCTAACTCCCCAAGAGATTTGTTTGTCCAACGTGTACTGCAAATAACATTGTCGTGCCCGTCATCATGCAGTCCAGCACTGGACTTGACACGTGACATGTCTACGTGATCTAGGACATGAGCTGCTGCTATCATAATATATCATTTAGGTAATATTTGACGTGTTGTACCTTGACACTGGTTCCTTGTGATTTCAGCGTATAATTGCTGGTGAATCAGATGTAACTCCATTTTAATTGCACTGCGTTATGTGCCAACGCACATATTAGGTCGTATTAATTCATGGACTAGCTCTCTCAGCTGATACCGGCCCGCATCCTCCTACTACGGCCTGCAGGATAAAACGCCAGATAATTCTTTCCTATGATACCATAGGAAAGATTATCTGGCAAGAGAAGTGTAGAAGAGTAATTGATAAGCGTGGTATGGCAATATGCATGTCATTATGACGATTAAAAACGTAAAATATAATAGAGTTATATTCAATATTGTTAGAAAGCATATTCAACAAGAGGTCTTCTTGGTAGATACCACCGCAGTTTGAAATATTAGGTCCTTACATATGAAATTGGCGTTTTGTATGGGAGGAACAAAAAGTCGAATATTTTTTAATATAATATATTTAATTAATCAAAGTATGAACCATTATTTTCTATGCACTTTTGCCATCTCATAGGTAGTTCATTGATCCCTTTACTAAAAAAACCAGTCGGACGGGAATCAATAAAATCTTTGAAGGCGATTTGGACTGCCCCATCGGAGTTGAATTTTTTCCCTTGCAAGAAGTTATCCAAATTTCGAAAAAAATGGTAATCTGTTGGAGCATGGTCCGGGGAGTACGGAGGATGTCTTAGACTTTCCAATTGAAGCTCTTCTAATTTAGTAGCCGTCTGTAGCGCAGTGTGTGGTCTAGCGTTGTCGTGAAGCAGCAGTGGCGTGGAGCGATTGACCAGCCTAGGTTGTTTAGCCGCTAGCTTTTCCATCATGGTTTGCAATTCCTGACAATAGACATCAGCCGTAATAGTCTGGCCAGATTTGAAAAAACTGTAATGAACAATACCGGCACTAGTCCACCAAACGCTTACAAGTAACTTTTTTGGGGTTAATTTTCGCTTGGGGCAGGATTTGGCTGGCTGGCCAGGATCTAACCATTGCGCTGAGCGCTTCCGATTATCGTAAAGAACCCATTTTTCATCACAGGTAATGATTCGGTTTAAAATACCTTCATTATTGTGCCGGTTTAGTAATGTAACGCAGCAGTCGACGCGCGTTTGCCGGTTTGTTTCAGTCAATTCGTGAGGTACCCACCTTTCAAGCTTTTTAATCTTCCCAATTTGCTTCAAGTGAATTAAAACAGTTTTATCACTAACATTGCAGCCTGCAGCTAACTCGGACGTGGTTTGCGATGGATCCGCTTCCACAATAGCCTTCAACTCTTCATTATCAACTTGAGTCTCAGGCCGTCCACGGGGCTTGTTCTGCAGGTCGAAATTTCCAGAACGAAAACGTTGGAACCAAAAACGAACTGTGTTTTCTTTTGCAACACGACCGCCATACACATCATTCACCCTTCGAGTTGTTTCCGCAGCACTAGTGCCACGGCGGAACTCGTACTCGTAAATAATGCGATATTTAAGGTTTTCCATTTTGTAAAATGAGTGACGCAAACAGAAAAATACAGAAGAAAAAAAACAAATGAATGACGATCATCGAAGCACAAATACATGAGTCTATAGCTGTACAAATTTGAATTTGGAATTCCTTACCAAAGAGGAGAAATTCGTGATTAAAGTGGCCAGTACGAAAAACGCCAATTTCATATGTAAGGACCTAATATTATACATCGAAGCAGTAGTGTGCTCATACAACTGTCTTTAGGCGTGAAGGGCATTGGAAACTACCGGGCAAACGAAACATCAGAACTGACGAGCGCAGTCCAGTGTCCAGAAGAAAGAAGATGGTGACACTGTAAGTTTGACGGACAGTCTTGACGCTTACAATTAGGCGGACGATTTGTTCGTCTTATCACGTAGGCGTCTACTCTTTGGGTGGCTACCGCCCAGTACTGGCAGTCATCCCTCTAAATGGAATCGTCGACACGAAGAAGAAGAAGACTTTAAAAATATGAACTACTGAGGAAAATAAAGTAAGAAATGCATCAGTATATGCATTTCTACAGTGAAGAAATGTATGCGTATGAAAGGTCAGTAATGAGACGAATACAGCAGTAACAAAAAAATGTAGTGGCGACCCCACTTAGCATAGGATAAGGACATGAAAAAGATGGTTTGCAAACCCGTTTTTGTTATGGTAAGAGAAACGACAGATATATGGCAGATTTTATCATTCTTCACTTAAATTTAAATCCAGTTGAATAACCATTCAGTATAGCTACTTATATTTTTTTCTATTGTATTTCAGCATTCGCGAAATAAATACACGTTATGACTTACTTTTCTTTTGTTGCCATAGATAACTTATCATGCCACCTGAGGAATGTAAATTGCTCATACACAAGATATCGTCCTTAAAATATGTGTTTACTATTTATTATTTTAATAGTGTAATATACTCACGTTCGGTAGTTGAGCCACAAATATTATATTAGTTTCCAACAATAAAAACTCGCCTTATCAAGTCGTTGCAGTAAAAAAATTAAGACAAATGATATAACGCTGATATCAGGCACCATATCCTCGTGTTAACGTCAAATTTTGTAGACCTTGATAATAATTGTGACGTAGAGACAACACGGATAGACACGATATCTGATAGAGGTGTACAATTTTGATCCTAGCTTGTCTTGTTTTGACGTAAGCAGATAAAATGACTATTGTAAGAAATGGGATTTTACCAGCACAACATTAATAAATATCTAATCATTCATGTGAATATGGCAAAGTAAGTCACCCTCAAGTAGAAAATCTGTCGCCAAACACTGAACACTGTGTACCGGCAGCTGTCATGTGAGCCAGTAATTCTAGGTTAGCCTGAACAACTTCTTGGACCACATCATAATTTACCATCAGGTGAGATAGTGGTAAAAGACTAATAGCTAGCTTGTCAGCTGTGTAAAAAAAAGTAGGTACTGAGGTGATAGCCGTATTGTCCACTGCTGAACACAGCCTCCCCCATTAAAAGGAGGTTTGCCATAATCCCCTTGCATAAGGCCTCTTGGGGATCGCAGAGTAAGGCGCTGCTATCTGCCTTCCGTTATTTTACCCTAAGTCACCTCTTAAGACACTAACTGGAAGAAATGGGATGGGATAATCCGGCACCTAACGGGGAGGTACAGAGATTAGACGCGCGTGAATATTTTTACTAAAATACTTAACAAAGAGCGTAATTATCTGGAATGACACGTGTTCATTATCCATATATCCGAAACAACCTTTATATACCATAATCTTGGTAGGTACTAAAGAATCTAAACAAAATCAATTAATATTACCGCAAGTACTATAAGTTGCAGCGCAAATAATGTCACTTTAAATTATCACAACAAATCAATATAATATCAAAATCAAAATAATAGGCTTTCAAAACTTATCTCGTTCACAATCTGGATTAAGAAGTAGTGTAGTTTACAAGATATGGGTATGCGAACAAAGATAGCAGATATATAGTACAACATCAACGTTCATTGTTCAGAACAACTTAACAGTTAAGTGAACGTTGGCACTTTGTGAAGATTATCCAAGTTTCTCGCTTCGGCTTAGCATCCTCCGAGTTAAACCCCGTTGATTGAATATGGAAACAGAAAATCTCATTATACGTCGTCGCGGCTAAGCCGGGTCGGACGAAACTTGCGTATTTACTTACGGAAATTAGGACAAACTGAGCAAATTCATTCTGGAGATAGAGATTTCGAGACCGTGAGAGACGAGAGATATATTGTGTGTGAAGAGTCTTCAGTCAGCCTGACGACTGCAGCACTCTTTGGGAGATACAATAAATAAAGAGTGCAAAGGAAGAAAAAAAAACTAGTAGTTAAAAAAAATCAGTCGTACAATGAAAATGTGAGCTGAGAGTGTTTTGAATATGCATGGCACCGACTTCAACGAGTTACTATTTGTGTAAGAAGTAGGTTCCGTTTATATTTTTTGATTTTTGATTTTGTTTTTTTGTCACTCTTTTCAGTGCTGCGTTTTGATTACAAGATCCATTGTCAATCGCCCACTTTATACTGGTGATCATCGCTTGCAATAACTATATCATCCAGATGTAGACTCAATGGCAAATACTCATTTCAGTAATGGAATGTAACTTAAAAACTACTCGACCCATTTTGATAAAATTTTATAAAATAGGATCAATTTAGAGGTATACTCTACCTAACAAAACAAAAATGATCAAGATTGGATTATCCAGTAAACATAAATATAAGTCCCACATAAAAAAAATATGTGCGTCGACTTGAGAACCTTCCTTCTTTTTCGGTTGAAACAGTTTTCGTTTTATTTTTATTTTAATGGCAATGTCGCTAAGGCAAACTTTGCTTGTTAACACATTTGACCTTCCTGATCTGACATCGGACTTGCTAGTATACCGCTAAGAATTGACAAATTTCTTTTAAAAGAGACCGAAGGCATAAGATTATGAAATAAAAAAAAATATGACAATCAGCAAACGTGTATATAAAACACCGAAAGGTCACACCAATGATGATGATAACGATGTCATGTATATAAAAAGAATATGCAACGCAAATATACGACAATTTAATTATCCAGAAAGTGTACACAACTTACGATAACATTGAACTCAGTGTTTATAAAAAAGAATCCGTAGATAATAAACTGTAATAATGTTGTTATATTCACACAGAATATAGAACAGTATACATACCGATTGTATGTACATATGTTGTGTATGTCTACAAATAATGAATTATTCCTAGTTGTAAAGTACGTTGTAACTTTGTGGTAAATCTGAATGCAACCGCTCTCTGATCTATGAACGCAACTTTTGCATCACAACTACCCTCTTTCTTATATTTCTTTAAATTCCTATCGGAAATGAAAATTTCGGTTGACGTCTGACTAGCACACGACAAAAAAAAAAAGAATCGATCTCGGCATAACTCTTCGTAAAATTATAGTAAAAACCGATGATTCTACATTAGCCGCGGTCCTCAAGTAAATCATCTCCAATTAAATCAACAAGAAGAATCACCTGAGTGTAAAATTAAGGGGCGCGGGGCGAGTTCGAACCAGGCCTTCCGATTCCTTTTTTTTCTTGCCAATATTTATTTGAATGTTGACAGAAAGTGATATGTTTATAATTGCGTGAGCAACCCCTTCCATAGTATTATAGACCTCTTGCTATATACGGCCTTCGTTAAAATAAAAATTTCCTAGTTAAAACTAGACTAACTATTAACAAATCTTTTTAATATATTTTAAGAAAATATGTTTTATTTATATTTCTTGACTTTTTTTAAAGTATTTGTTATTGCTAAATATGGTTTACCGAAAAGTAACGCCTGAATCAATTCATTATTCATTAGAATTTACTGCTTTAAATATTTAAATTTTAGATAAATAATTCTTACATTATACCTTAGTTAAAACTAGTTTCAGAGAAACTTGTTAGGGATTGAAAATATATTATTATAATTTTATTCTTAATTCTTGGTTAATTTTGAGCAAAAATAATCATCTTACTTAAAGAAAATTCGTTAAGGACCTTCAACATATAACAATAGTACCATGAACAATATTAATTTCAAGTAATTATGATAATCAAATAAATAAAAGTCAACGTTATAAAAACAAGTTTAAAATGAAATGTAGTAAGTTTACCTTACATGACAAACTATCGTGGCATTTTGAGTTAAGTTACTTTTTTCTGACATAAACCTTATTTTATATAACTCTCTTATATAAGCAGAATATATCCATGACCTGCGACCAATCAGAATAGAGCACGATGAATTTTAACATCGATTGAAATAGTTTTAACTGAATCATTTCGAGAAAACGCGTTTTGTCTAGTTAGAACTAGTTTTCACTGATGTTCATTATTAAACAGAACTTAATTCTAGTTGTAACAAAGGTATTTAGCGAAAACTAGTTTATACTAGAGAATGCACGTTGTAACTAAAAACGGGTACAAACTGTAACATATATACACCGGCATTTTGCGTATGCCTGGCTAGCTACCACCCTCAGATAGAAAATATGTCACCTAACGGTGAGTCTCGGTAGCTGTCCATGTGAGCCAGTAATTCTAGCTAAGCCAGAAAAAATATCATCGACACGTCATCACTTACCATCAAGTGAGGCTGAGCCTATTAGCAATAAATAAAAAATAAACATATACAGCGGGGCGGCATATTTTCGAAAAACATTGTGATGTACAATATACCTCTCAATATTTTTCGTATAGAACTACATTTTTCATCAGCTAAACTGCTCATCGTAATTTTATTAAACAAACATAATGTTGCCCGTGTACGTAATGGTTAGCTATAAAGCTCACGTTTTATTAGACCTATAAAGCCTTTAGAGTACGACTTAAGACCTGATTGTGCGCTCGTATTTTGTGAGTTACAACATTAATAAAAGATACAACTTTTTCAGAGTCTGAACGTTTAATAACCAGAGGATGTAAACCTGTAGTATATTTATACAAAATTTGACTAAAAACATTGAAATTACATCAGGCATTAGGTATGATTGTAATTTCAGGACTGTAACGGCAATAAGCCTTAAGATTAAAAGGAACATTACACTTCAGAATTATTTAATTGGCGGCAGAACACTCCCGCGGATCTCGCAAACGCTGCTACGCACTGGCCCTTATGATGAGCATCTGACATGTTCGAAAACCGCAAGACTAACAGAAGTATACGGTCCGCCACGCAAAGTCCGGCATTAGTTCAGTCCATGATCGATAACAGATTGATTGTGTAATGTGCTGACTGAAGGATTGATGCGTCAGACTGGCGGGTTTAATTATATTTTTGTCAATCCATACTGATGCCTAATTAATGTGAGTTCGTTTACATCATTCTTGCGTCTATCACTTTTGAGAGCACAGCGATCAATACACACGCACGTATACCTTGAATTGATTGCGTGTGGCGGAATATGACAGATTAATTATGCTTTTTGAATACATGCAGATACTTCGAAATTAACCATAAGCGTACCTATATGTTACAGTTAAAACCCGTTTATAGTTATAACGCGTTTTCCCTGGTTAATACTAGGTCTCCAAACAGCCTTTGTTAAAACTTAAATTTCCTAGTTAAAACTAGAATTTACTGCATTAAATATTTAAATTTTAGATAATACTAACAGATTGACGCCAGATTGATTGTGTAATGTGCTGACTGAAGGATTGATGCGTCAGATTGGCGGTTTTTTTTTGTCAATGCATATTGATGCTTAATTAACGTGAGTTCGTTTACATCATTCTTGCGTCTATTACTTTTGAGAGCACAGCGATCAATACACACGCACGTATAGCTTTAATATATTGTAACATGGACGAAGCCTCGTTGCAATCATACGGCAAAACGGAGCTACGGTTTATTGTCCATCCGTATGTTAAAATGGTCTTCAGCTCATAAACGGAATGTGATGACGAAGCGCTCATAGCGTCGCTTGCTTAGTCGTTCTCAACCAATCAACTATATTAAGCAACGTCCGCTGCAGTCATAGTATGTATATTGGGGTATAGTACGGGCACATAAAATAACCATAAAAAAAAGAACGAAACAACAAATACATTATTATTTGATTAACATGAATGATTACAAGATTGAGATCCTTTGCTTTGGTAAATTCCGTAAGCGACTATCGATTTAATAGAAGTAACTAAGTAGAGCAACGAGTTATTTCAAAAGTCCTTGCACTATTAGTGATAGAGGCTAACAGCCCATATACAATATATGTGTAATTGTTAGTACTGCAACGCCTAACGATATGACATGGTAGCGAGTGACTCATTTGCGATACTATTTTCAGCTAGCAATGACATTATATTGATTGATTGTTATAATTCTCTTTGCGGCTTGTTTTAAACTGATATTGTTACCTAACTTTTTGTTATTGTGATGGAACAAGCGCGAGGCCCACCTGGTGTTAAGCGGTATCCTCTGCCTATAACAGATGCATTTCATCACAAGTGACGAACTGCACTGCGCCCATCACCTTGAGACATACCTGTTAAGTCTCATTTTTGCCTGTTATTTCACTGGCTCTCAAGGACAGCTGCCGGAACACACCGTTAGGTGCTTGGCGACAGATTTCGACAGACCTCATTAAATTTATCAAACTTGCATCTAAATTCTAGCTATTTCTATACGACTGCCCAAAAAAGCAGTGTTATGTTTTCAGGGTTCATGTATGTTTGTGAGTTTCTTTATTCCACCATAACTTCTAATCGGCGTAACCGATTTTAATGTATGATATATCATTAGATTCGTCTTGATAGCGCAGGTGACACTAGGTACATAAAAAGTAAAAAAAAACTGGTGAATTTTAGACGCAATATTGTGAGAAAACGATAACACGCTTAACGAAAATAAATAATTTGCAGTCAGGTTTATTACTTTTTAATTAATTTATAGGTTTGGCGTTTGGTTACAAAGGAATCTTATCTTTTACAACATACAACAAGAAGTTGTAAGTTCTAATTTGTTTCAACATTCAGATCGGGACAGTGGACATCTAAAAACAAGGTAAGTTTTTGGAGAGATCGATTTTCTCTTGTCTCTTACAGAAGGAAGTATGCCTGTATTTTCTTCGTTGAATCATGGTTTCATCATATAATTAAATGTTCATCAAGCTTTATTACTACGTAGAGTTACTAGTTCAATAGGTAGAGTTTATTTGCGATATGTCTTAAAAATGTAGCCTTCTCCTAAAAGTCACAAACAACAGCGTATGAGTGCGTCTGCTCACTTACACAACGGTAACCTGATATCTTAAGCCATGAATAACTTGTTCACTCCAAAAGTTAAAATATATGAACATACTAATAATAAAAGCAATCGGATAATCTTAATAGACATAATATAATTTCAAACCATTGATACCATTTGCACTTATGAAATGAGCAAGTCTCAATGTATTATATCTCTGCATTATATTACTCTATACCTTTTTGCTGAACACAGGGCCAGCGTCCTGTGTTCAGGCCAGTCTTTAACATCCATAAGTGCGTCATAGCTTCAATTGAATAAATGGTTTTGACTATGAATTGACTGAAGCTTCATTACATCCGCTAGACAAATAAAGAAAGAAAAATCTGTAGGTAACAAGATAAATTTAAAAGAAACATTATAAGCATTTATATTTTATAACTTTAGGATAAAGTAAAATTTCACTTTTCTCATTTTATTTTAGCGTGAACAATTTAAATCGTTAGAGGATTTGTAAAAGTCTCTTCATGTTGGAAATCCCTGAATAGGTAATTCGTTAAGACACTTTAAATTATTCCAAACGAACTCCTCGCTAAAGCTTCTTATTTCGTTGAATTATGAATTTCTGAAAAGATGTTAATTTTACAGCTTAAATTAAGTTTTTAAAAATATTTCGTAGTATTATTTCCAAGACCTCTATTGACACTATACATAGAATAAATTACTTCTCGGGCTGCTTTTGCTTTGACCGTGTAACTAAAGCTATTTGTTTTGTATTTTAGTTGTAGTTATTGGATTTCACAACTTATGATCTTCAGATCTATTATGAAGCGGTCATAGCATAGTTTGTTTAGCAATTCTTAACCGAACAGCTAAGTTAAGCAACGCCCGCTGCGGTCTTCATCAGCACTTAGATGGGTAACCGCTAGTGACACTACTCCTGAGCGTGCACGTGCTTCGGATGGCAGTCGTTATAGCATGGTGGTAGGCTTTATGCAAATGTCCGCCTGGCTAGCTACCACTCTCTATATATATGTCTCCAAGTACCTAACAGTGTGTTCCCGCAGCTGTCCTTGAGACCTAGTTATTCTAGGTAAGCCTGAACAACATCTTCTACCACATCATTACTTACCGTCAGGTGAGACAGTGATCAAAGGTTAGCCTATCAGCTGTTTTAAGATAATATAACTCACCAAGAAATAATACTTTTTTTTTTGAGATGTAATAAAAGATCTACAGTCAGAAATGAAATTTTTATCCTAGATAGCAAAGCAAAATAAAACAGTAAAACGCCAAAAGGCTGTGAGTACGGCACAATCGCGACCCATATACTCCTAACGACCGAGTGCAGGGTGAAAGCACTTACTCTTCAGAAACGAGAAATTGCACCGCCACAGCGCTAGTAAATATCCTCTAGAGACCGCTATTAAGTAAGAGGAGACTGAAATATAAGTGTAGATTGGGAATTTTACTTGCTACGCGGATAAGTCATATAATTTACGTGTTATCCAAAGCTGAAAAGTTGTTACTGCTATATATGACACGACTTGTATTGAAACCTTTGAAAGGAAGGTTTAACAAAAAAGAATCCTGAGCGTAGCGAAGGTTTCGAGGTTACGAGACTCAAAATAACATTGCTGCCTAGCAAAACACACTACTTTTCACCCCACTACAGCGAGGAAAATGATAGGTGCAAGAAAAACAGCTTAAATAATATACTTAGTGAATTAGTGTGAATTTATAAAAAAAAATTACTAAAATATGTAATATTAAAAAATATTTTATTTTTCTAGAAGTGTTCTTAACAAATACAAATAATAGAAACATTTTCTACTACTGCGGATAATAAACACTTTTCCACGCAGGTTTAGAATGATAAACGATACCTTGAAGAGCTGGACGTGAAAAAATAACTATAGATTTGGCGTCTAAAATCCGCCATTTTTTTTATGTACTTAACGTCAATAGTGCGCTATAAAGACGAATCTAATGATATCTCATATATAAAAATCGGTTAAGCCGTTCAAAAATTATGGTGAATAAAAAAACTCACAAACAAACAAACATACATGAACCCTGAAAATATAACAGTTCTTTTCTGAGCAGTCGTGTAAAAAACATAATTTACTAACTAAACACTGAAACCCCAACACACTCGCCAAACATGGGGATTATGGCAAACCCTCCTTAATGGCTTAATGGGGGAGGGGACTTTGCTCAACGATGAACATTAGGGCTGTCACAAACACCACAGAAACGACGTTTTAAACTTCATTTTAATTAAACCCATGCTCTGGTAAATCGCCAATAGCCACACCTGACTTAGCTAATAATAGACTAAAGACTATGGAAGGTCAAGAGTCGTAAAGACGATCTCTCACAAGGACGATTAAGGGTGCGTCTAACACATGTATCGGTAAACAATGGCATCAACGTAATTCAGATCCATCTATAGTAGGAATCGAACACGTTTGGACCACAATCGTGTAGTTTTATGAAAAATCGTGTTATATGTAGAAGATACAGGGATAATCACATTCTCCTAACTGATAAAATCAAATCTCATTTTCTCCCAACTTCTACTTTTATCTCAATAAGGCCCGGTTTAATAATCATCAGATAGTTATTATTCGTAAGAATTCGTTTTACGCAACCAATATTAAATCAACGAATGTTGGTTATTTAAAAAAATAGTTATTTTTTCACATTTAGGGCCTGTTTCAGAATGTTCGAGTAAGTTCCGGTTATACTACCCAGAATATATTTAATAAATAAAACACTATCTTTGCGTTTCACAGTCATCGATTTAGCCTATCCAACGGTTAAAGCTTGAAACGCGCTGCATGTTAACTGTCACTTTTATCATTCAGTAATTTTATGTTTTGGGTAGTATAACCGAAACTTACTCGAACATTCTGAAACAGGCCCTTAGTCGGTTACCACTTTATCCGTCAAGGATTTATTATATAATGATTAACCGATACTAATAGGCACCCACAATAATTACTATAGTATTTCTTCCTGGATTTCAGGAGATTACAGTAGCAGTATAATATAATAGCAATATAATAACTAGTTCGTCCGGGGAAGTACTGCCACCATACATATTTCGACCGCCAAGCAATGTTCGCATTACTGTGTTCTGGTTTGAAGGATATGGGTGCCGATGAAATTACAGGTACATGAGACCTAACACCAAAGTTGTTAGGTCTCATGTACATGTAATTTCATTTTTGTTTTAACGTTTTCATCACCCATATTCGCCGTTTTAAATGTTTCTCAAAAACTGAATCGACAAAAAGGAACATATAATTATCGAACCTGCCAACAAAACTTCACGGGAATAAGTTGAAAAATGCGACCTGTAGAGGAGAACAACCGGAAGACATACGAAAGCATTTTTGCTCAAGCTGAAACGGAAATGCTTCGCGCTCGTCAGTCAATAAGTTGGAAAATTCACCTTCTGCGGCTTATTTGACACATCCTCCTTGACATAACGAGGTGGATATCTTGGGATGCAGTTGTTAACATCTAAAAACTCATATAAACAAAATATTTCTTTAAAACAGCTATTCCCAAGACTAACGTTTAAATACGTTTGCTAAAGCTGGTGTTCTCTTCCATATTGCTACCTATTATTTTGAGTATTGAGTACTGTATTGAGTATGTGAAAATAACGGTGATGCCAGATCGAAAATGTCTAGTTAACCAAGTGCAACTATTCTCATCGGTTTGTTTGAAGACGTAGACATGTTAAATTTTACAGACGCCACTCCGGCTGAAATCCACGGGGTATTTTTAGAGGCAATCGATTCACGCCTCCTCGAATTTCGCCGAGTTTACAACCCTAGCAATTCTAGAATTTTATATTATTCAACTATTAGCTGTTATTGGGCAATGAGATGGTATGTAGACAAAGTTAATCCTATCATACTTTCAAAGTTTTGCTATCCGAATTTCATTTCACAGATTTTTCACACACAATTTTGTTACTGCTCGTAATACTTTAGTAATATTTTCACTTATACGATAATTTGATAAAGTTACATCTCAATCTTATCACAACCAAAAAAAACATATTTTAAAAGCAGAACTAGCTTTTGCCAGATATACAAACAGAAACAAAGGCATTGCAACAATAGAAACAGAACATTGCAAATTATTTACGAAGCTTTTTTAACACAGAATAATATTACTGAAACTTAATAACACCAAAATTGTAAGCAAGGAAAAGTTGAACAAAGGGAACGTCTAAATTGAACGAGCGAGCAAGGACGTGAGCGAAGTACGTCGATAAAACGCCTTTGTAGTTTCCAGCAACGCAACGATTCATCTCTACGTGTTTTTCGGTTGACTGACACGGGTCGTTTTCAATGGTCTTCAGAAAGAAGGATCTTCCTCACATCGACACGTGCGTGTGTCGAATGACGTTGTTCATTTCGGTATTTATTCAGAAGTTTTTTTGATGTACTTGTAGTATTGACACCAGGTATTTCGTGTATATTTAGCGAATATTTTTTTTGAGACAATGTTTGGTATACCGTCCCTGCACTATTGTAAGATAAGAGTAAGAAGATGACAACTAGGTATACTAACTTTTTATTTTCTTAACAAAAATTGCTAAGTGGCAAGTTCTTGAGGGGGTTGCACGTGGCGTGCCGGGCTTGGATGTCACCCCCTACATTGCTACCTGTGGGTGTCGTAAGAGGCTACGAAAGGTAAAATACCGGAAGGTGGGCAGCAGCGCCTTCTGTGGAACTGATATCTCATATTGCGATCCTCAAGACGCCTGCCAAGCGTGGGGATTATGGCGAACTTCCCATAGTGGGGGAGGCTGTGTTCAGCAGTGGACAATCCAGCTGATGCAGTTAGCTCTTGAGGAAAATTTCAAAGGGGAGAGTATTAATAGAAATTACTTTCAAATGATAAATAAGATAAGATCACATACTATGAATAGGTACTCGAGTGTGCAGAGTTTCTTTACTTCCAACATACCCAAGGGTAAAAACGGAAAACACTACTGTAATATAACAAATCATCTCAACAAGGTAAAGTGTCACTCTCGTAGAGTTCGTTCACACACAACTAGGTCAAGTTATTACGAAGTCGCGAGGCGGCATCTCGACGCGCGGTTTTCGCACTCAGCTGTTTTCAAAAGACTTTATACGTCTTATCTCTCAGCTTGAGATATTAAACTCTCGGATGAGTCGGCGAGATAGGGTTTAAATTACATCTTATCGCTTGGAAAGCATATGTAAAGTTTTGAGTAGGATTAATTTTGACTTGTTCAATGTCACGCTACAAATATTTTTGTTTGCTTTAATTATATTTAGTTTTAATATTATTAGGTTTGCAAAAACGCCTGCTCAGCGGATGACATTACAAATGCACGAGAGAAAAAAATATAGTCATGTGCGGGATTCGAACCCGCGTCCATCCACCCCTATAGCCGGGGTATGCTCGGACCGCTTGAGCTAACATGACAAAGACTTACAACTCCATTTTACTGACTACTAGCTACTACGAGAGAAAAAATTCTCTCGTTCTTTATTTAACCATCGTATTGGGATCGATTTATTCTCTCGTAAATTTGTAAGTTTGTGATATATTTAGTATTATATAGAGCAATTTATGAAATCAGGGTATCTCATGTAGGATAATAATAACTCTACAACTTAGCTATAACCCCATTTAAAAAGCTGCTTTTTCCAACCACAATCATCATCATCAGACGGAAGATTGTTGAACATAAGAAATCAGTAATTCTTTTTTATTATTGTCGATAAGCTTGCCTTTCACCACTATCTCACTTGTTTGTAAGTGATAATGTGGTAAAAGATAACCTAGAATTCCATCTAGCTCTCAAGAACAGCTCCTGGAACACCCCGTTAGGTGTTTGGCACCGGATTTCACAAAGGCTATTAGAGGCAGTCTAGATAAAGTCTGTCCATCATTAGAAAACACCTAGTGGTACGTGGCGTTTATCCTACTTAGAATACATTATAGTTAGCAATCCAGTTACTTTTTATACAATGGACAGACATTAGTAAAAATTTGTGATAAAGGTACAAGTTGGTGGCGTTCGACTACCGACGTGTCGCAGCGACACTACTGGTTTCTACGTATTTCTATGAAATTCCCTCCGTAGTTAGCGACATGACACAACGACGTGTCGCAGTCATGATTTCGAACCCGACTGCAGACGGCATCAGCAGATGGCAACCAGTTGGTTTTGAGTGCTCCGTCAAACTAGATGTCTGACGTGTTCGAGAATAGTAATTGCATTTTTTTATATCTTTTATTAGAAGAGGAAGAATGATGATGACTTGTTTTTATTAAACTGAAAAAGACGAAAAGCCACACGTCCTATGCGCTTGCAGAGCAAGTGAGGGAACTTATTCAATACTGATCAAAAACCATTTGAAAAGCGATATGAAAGAAATCCATTTTGAAAAGAAACACGCTCGACGTGTCGTTGCTCCGGCGTCAGCGGCACTACTGATCTGCGGTCGGACGACACTGCCGACTGCCGCTCGACAACGCGTCGATAGCTTCATGTCGCTAACTACGGAGGGAATTTCATAGAAATACGTAGAAACCAGTAGTGTCGCTGCGACACGTCGTTTGCTGCAGCTTCATGTCGTCCGCTACCAACTTGTACCTTAACTCTTTGTGCAAGTTCATCCAGGAAAGTACTCCCACCATATCTATGACCGCCAAGCAGTGATGTTTACATTACAGTGTTCCGGTTTGAAGGGAATGGGTGTCCGTGAAATTACAGGCACGTGAGACATAACAACTTTATATCTCAGAATGATGGGCGCAAAGCAGTTCGCCGCTTGTGAGGAACTGCATATCTATACTAATATTAAAATAAATAAAGATTTGTGTTTTTGTATGCAATGAATAAACTTAAAGACCACTATGAAATTTGGTATGGAAATAGTTTGAAACCCGAGGAAGGGCATAGGATAGTTTTTATTTAACTGCGCTAGAAGAGGTTAATGTTTTTGCGTGATAGGACGATCGCAGGCGACATAGCCGCGGCCGGAAAGCTAGTATTATATATAGGCAGAGTTGGGCTACGTGCTTGATCCATCACGATAGGATAAAATAAAAAACAAAAATTAAAATGGCACAAACAAAACACATTGTAGTTTAAATCTAGATAGGGGCCAAAGCAGCAATGATATCACAGATCTAACTAGCCTAGTGACACAATAGGACCTCACTGGAAATAGCCATGGCCTCAGAGCGCAGCTCTTTGATTAGCGCTATAAAATCAAGATGAAGCGGTAACCCGACTATAAACAGATACAGCCAGCAGCAATAAAATGTACCATAAAGTACAACGCAGACCAATCGACAAAGCACTTCGCCTCATTCTTACGACTACTAGCAGCATTCGCGAGCTTGTCCCGAGCCGATGCGTTGCCGATACGTCGCCGAGATCCATACGGAAACTTTCACAAGGCTCACGGATACGATGGACGTTTGTGACTCAGCCGTTTGCAAGTTCTTCAAAGTCGATAGTCGATAACAGCGCTGCGAGGACAGCACGCGACTCTGATACGAATCTATTACAGCCAATAGACACGGAGCAGGTCCATAAAGGGGGAGGTTTACGTCGGTAATGGAGATAGACCACTTCTTTTAGTAACGCTGGCAGATAACGTTAATGAGCTTAGATCAGTTTCAGACTTAGTTTTTTTTACACTTAATTTATTTAGCGAATACAGCCAAATAAAGTGAGGTAGTCATATAACAGGTTATAATAACTCGGAAGAACAAAAAATCCTAACGATACTAATATTACCAATTAAGAACTAATTCAAATAAAAAAGGAAAAAAATAACAACCTTAGTATAAATTAAAATAACATTTTCAATGTTTTAAACAACCTGGACGTCCAGAAATGACAATAGACCAACGCACCGTAAATCTTTGAAGTTGGCCAGCAATATTACATTAATGTTTTAGAATCATACGTACACGAATCTACAAAAGCACCACCGCGGGCGTTCACCAAATTACAATATGAAAGCAAATAATTCAAGCGTGGTACGTCCACGAAAATTATTATATTATAATAAGCCTTGTTTCCACGAGAGCTGTTTAAACGAGTTATTGTTCCAGCGTTTGAGGCAAAAACTCCCATTGTTGGTAAGTTAGCGCAGGAAGAGTTTACTACGCCTTATCTACGTGTCAACGGTGAAATAAACCATTGCACGAGAACGGAACAGGAAGCCACGACTCGCCTCAATGCCCTGCAGAAAACGAACAAACAACATGTAATGACGATTCTATTCAAGCTTTTTGTAAGGCCCTTACGACCTTTGTGATGGAGTCGCGGTGAATGGAAAATGCTCCGATACGTATTTAATTGTACGAACGGCTTGTTTGTTTCGCAGTTCTTTTTTGTGAGATTCTGATTTAACGTGGAAACTAGAATGCCTTATGTACAATTGCGATTGTTGATAAATACTGGTTGATAAGACAAATGACCGTCAGCGGGGCCGAGATGCCGTCCGCAGCGGTCACATTGCTGGCGGCGCGATGTGGCCACCCGAACGCTGCCAGATCGATACAAGCGCAAGAGCACTGGCGGCGAGCCAACCACTAAAACAACCGGGCCCCGTTTTACATGGACGCTTTAGAGCGAATCACGAACAGTAACTTTATTTATTCGCATAAAAACATACGAATTGGGAGCGTTGTTGTCGATGACGCTTCTCAGTCTCTTGGCAGCGTTCCGGTTACAACCAGAAAGTCGAAGAGCGGTAGTGCCGGGAAAGATTCCGCAGTGTCACGGACGTGCTCCTGAACGACCTTTAATGACGCGTTATAGGCAATAATACAAAGTCAGCTGGCCAGCGAATCTGTTACCAATATGGAAAGCCATGTGAGTTCGACCGCCAACGTCATGGACAATTTTAGTGCAATAATGCTTAAGGGAAACGTGACTGCCGGTTTAGCCTGGATATAGCTCTGCATTAAGACAATATGACACTCCCTGGTGACGCAGTAGCTGGTCTTGCATACTAAGTAGTCCCACAGAAACTACATTGTTACGGCATGGTGCGTAAAATTGTGTATACCCATTATAAAGCGGTGTTGGTGGCAATGGACATGTACTGACGCGCAAGAGGTTTGTGGATTTAATACTACCGCGGGCTTTAGCTTCACCGTATGATGTTAGGACATTTAGCGTAAGGTCGCTTTCGTAGCTATCACTCTCAAGAAGAAACTACTTCAACAAGCACCTGTGTGCTCTGAAAGTCGTTCTTAAGAACAAGTTCCTTTCTGTCACTTTGAGCCGGGCGCCTTATTGTCTAGCTATAAAGTTATCATAATGAACTCCACAACTGGCATGGTTTTCAAAGGAAAAAGTTAATCTCCATTACCATTTCTAGTAACACAATAAGGCCTCGCTTTACCCTCTTCAACCACATTATAATTTACCAACAAGTGAGCCAGAGTGGTCAGAGTTAAACTACAAAATGCAGCAACTCCACTTTATACAAGCCTACAATTACCACACAACGAGTGTAGAATATCAGAGGAAATTGTCACTTTTGAGACATCCTGTCACCGAATTGCCTTCTCGGAATATTCCTGCCACTTAATATCGTGTCAAAATGTATATTGTTGTCATCATATTGCTAAAGTACGGTACGGTTGCAATTAATTGTTGGTGGTTATTTTTACATTCAACCGTCTTCAATATCAATGAATTTGATTGGTACTGATTTGGTACGAAAACAAGCGTGCTCCAGATAGTATAGACACATGGCTCCGTTCGCATTCCAGAAGATTATATGAAAACGTGAGGGAGAGGAAGCTAGTCTGAGTAGAATGGAACTTACAAGCAGGGCGGATGTGATGCAAATCTGTGGCAATCCGGCGAGGTCCATTAGGCGTGCGATCACGTCAACCAGGTCAGATCCCTATCGGCATTCCGGACCCTCTTGCGAACTGCTAGAGTCCAATTCAGTTCTTGATACTATCGATTGCGGATACGGTCGTTACGCAAATAATATTGCACCTTGTAACCCGAGAATAGAGTTGAGAATCGGGTCGGCAGGTACGAATGATAAGTGCGGTGTAGACAGGAGACGGCTCCGGCAATTTGCCTATTGCCGAGTTCAATTATCGCCCCCCGCACTCATTACTGAATTAAGGCGAGACCGACTGTAAATTTTGTGACGCCTGCTCCAGAATTGAGAGCTTAGTATAACCGGTTGGTACTTGACTACGCTGAAACGAATTGCCTTTAGGATTTTATCATGACGACAAACAGTGCAATCCATTATATCGTATTATTAACTGTGGTAAACTTTAAACGTATCTATTTGATACAATCTATGAAACGAAGCACGTAATAATGATAGAGGTTATTGATCGAACGTATGATTATATTAAAATAAATTTTCGTCATAATCTCAGTAATGACAACCAATAAAGCTGCGGCTGCGGTCAGCTATTCATAAACTGAGCGAACCGCAGTAATAAAATTAACAGCTCCATTGGAGCTACTACGCTTGAGTAATGTTACTGATCGGCTGAATACACGGAACATTAATTTTGCATTAATGGAGCTAAGGTGACTTCTATTTAGAGACACTTAATAATTATAACCCTGGGAGAGATAGAAGTATGTTAATAAAATCGGGGCCCTAGCACGGAACCTTGAGGAAATCCTACACCAAGACAACGAATGACGCAGCTTATGCGTGCATCAAGAGATAATCAGTTTAATAGCATTTACGTATTCTATAAGGACTGGTAGACTTTACACGCATGAAGAGGGCCTGTACACCCTCTGCCAATCTGAGTTACCGTGGTGAAGGCGACTCCTATAATAGATACCTATAGTATATGAATTGAGCTACAAACAAGACTAAGCCACAGACTAAACTTAGTCAACACATAAAAGGATGAATTTATGCACGCAACAAGTTGTTTGTTTTCTGACCCCAAATAGACGATTCTATAGTATAAGTAAATTGTACTTCTCGAGAAGTTTCTCGATACGTGTTATTATCGTTAAGTTCAAATACGTATTCAGATAAAATACAAAGTGGCGATATAGGCCCGGTTATAATCTGCCTTAACCTTATGATACAAATGAGAGAGATATCTGCTTTGCGCTGCATCATAGTAGAAATTGACGCAGTCGCATCTCAGCTCAGGAAACGTGCGCTCTGTATGAAAAGAATGCGAGAACTGATTTAACTGAATTTATTTGATAATAGCTTCTTGGGCGAAATGTCGAGCTACACATAAACAAATATTGTTTTTCGAAAATCATTCATACTCTTTTTTATATCAGTCACGTTCTTGTAAAACACACTGTAATCACTTTTTATCTTTATTTTTATCTTGTAAGGAACGCGAATAACATGATGAACAGTTCATCAATTTCTACGATTGTTTCTTTTTCCATTTTCTAAAAGTGAAAACTACTCACCAGGCATGAAGTGTAGCAAGGCAGCGGTGATGGGGTAGAGGCTGGGACTGTAGGTGATGTCGGGGCAGGCGTAGCCGAGGACGGACACGACGCGGTCGGCGACAGCGCGTCCCTTGCGCGTCAGGTGGTAGCCGAGGCAATGCGTCGCCTCCACGAACGGAGGAAGCATGATCGGCTTGTCGGGAAGCTCCACAGTACCGAACACCTGCAGCAATTAAACATAAAAAATTTGAAGAGTATTCCATAAATACATTTAATTCTCCTAGAGGTGTTTAAGTTTTTCAGATAGCCAGTCGGTTCAGGTATAGATTCCGTTCTAATATTCTCTTATATATTGTATTAATAAGAACCCTGGGCCGACTGAACGAAGGGTCTTAAACGAGATTAAGAAAAGATCAACTGTAAAAATGCAAAACGAAAACCTTAGGTAAAATTCAAAAAATAAAAAAACAACTTACTTATATATACAAATTGACATGCACGAATTCATTAAAATGGCACGTACTAGCTAAGTATACTAATGAACGACGAACCCCAAGCATAATATAAACAACATATTACCAGTACGAGTCGAATGATCTAAAATCTTCGATTGGACAAGCGCATTGTACAAGGCATTTTGGCAGACCTAACAAAATTGGTTGACCAAATACACTATAGAGGATGTTTTTAAAATTCAATATTCGTCAATTGATGAAGTATACACATATAAATTTGTTATCCAATCTCCTGCGGACACATTCACGAGTTGAGTCGTGATTATCCACTTTGTGAGCAAGGACGCCGCGACCTGGCCGATTATGCTTTTACATGTAGATATATTCATGTACGCCACTTCAAATGTAGATTGTGTAGGTGCCCAAGAATGTATTTGTGCTATGATATACTAATACTGTTATGATGCGCGCTATGGATCTATACATATCTGTTTTTAAAAATCATATTATAATTATTATACTTATGTATGTGATTATTTATCTCACTAGTCTTACTAAAACACTTCATTCATATTTTGTGGAACGTCTTCATAATCACACAGCGTATCATGATTCTTGAGTGAGTAATTAAAATGTAAAACATTAACTTTTGACATAGCATTATCATTTTCAATGTGCAAACAGCCTTGAATCAATATTTTCGTTAGAGTGATAAGAAACTGTCTGTCCATTAAGACGCCCCGCCACCGTAATCATTGTAAACGTAAATTTATAACTTCAAAAATGTTATAATATTCAACATTGTTATTACAAAACTTCCTTTTATGGCACCGAACGTGTGCCAAGAGTTCGTTGCACGATATTAATCACTACACAGATAAGGATAACGACAACGGCTCACGTGAAGCGTGAAATCTTTCAAAAGTTAAAGGTATTGCGTAAACTTCGAAGGAGCAACGACCGAATCCAATGTTTGTAAATCGAACGAAATGACAAATAAAATAAATGCGTACGACCAATAATCATTTGTCACTGGGCAAATCGGCACCAGTTGTTGGACGAATACGCACGTCTAAATATATACATCAACAAAGCTCGGAGATTTGCAAACATAGAATATTGATGTAAAAATAAAGACGCGAGACGGTCCGGGTCTTGATAATATTGTTGGAGTAGAAAAAGCTGAAGTCAGACATCCGAGCGACGGCGGCGGCGCGTGACAGTTTTGCTTTTAGTACTTCATTAGATTTGCGTGTACGAATTCTTTAAATTCTTTGCGATTAAATGGCCACGTTCATTACTGTGTGATCTAGTACCAAACAAGTAAGTAAAGTACTTGAAACATTTCCGCCGCTACACTTGTCATTTTGTCAATAATTATGTTCTTACTTGAGTTGCGACAGACGAGGGAATTGTTTTGTTTTCAAATAGATAAACAACGTTCATTATCGTACGTATCCATTAATTTAAGTACAAACTTAGTCGCGGTAACAATAGTATGTCGACGTAGGATAAACATTACACAATAGACAACAAACAAGAAGTAATAAAGATTTTAGAGTCTTATTGAAGAAGACTCTAAAATCTTTTATACTAAGAATAAGAACTGAGACTAAGAATGTCAAATACTTTGTGTTCGCTACAAAACAACGTGTATGTGATCTTTTTGTGATTATTGTCACGTACTCTGTGCCCGGACATAGATAACAATAAAAAGTAATAACTAAATATGTCGAACAGTTTATAAAATATACGCGTTGACTTTGGAACCCCTTTTAGAGGATAGACATCCAGGACAAAGCTTTTCTTATAAGCCAGCCATTGATCACAGTCAAAATCAGGCAGGTATCGCCTGACGGTAAGTGGTTGTATGGTCGGAGATGGAGAATGAGGGCTCGCCCTTAAGGCATGAGGTGCTGCCGAAACACACTGAGGGTGGTATGTAGCCAGGCGCGAAGGGCTCTAACTTCATACTAATATTAGTGACTCATTTTCAATTTCAGACGTTCTTTAAGCATTCATTTCATACTATCATATGATATGAGCTATAAAGTTAAAAGTTGCTGTACGCAGGCAAACATTTTACTTAAGTATTTCGTGGCCTGCTGGAAAATGTTACTGTTTTCTTATACGATCTAAGACATATATTTGAAAATAAGCGTCTAATTAAAAAGATTTAAACCGAAAATTATTTCGGTCAGACTTAACCTCCAAATGGCTTCACTGTTCAATTAAATGTATGAGGTTTATAATATATTGTATATTACCCTCTCAATTTCTGTTGTAATTCTACAAGCGTCTAAATATTAATGAAGTCTAAATAATATATATATTTTTAAATTTTCCGGACCGTCCGATGGTGATTATGATACAAAGAAAAATAGCTCCATCGGACTGATTGGTTGAGGTCATGATTAGTTCCTAAATAAAACGGCTAACAATGCCAGCGATTAGCGTTAACATAAGTGTATTCACAGCGTGTTCTATACAAACGTAGTTTCGTCATATTTTAAATACCAAGTGTTCAAACTCGGCGAAATTTGGCATGCATATCCTGGAGACTAATATCCATGCTTGTGGTTTTCCGGATTTTTGTATCCTTTTCAGTTTATATTTAAATGTCAAAATAAGGATTCCCATACAAAAAGATTTTTCCGAATAATTTATACTACGTTTGTATGGAAAGCGTATGGATATACGCTTAAAAAATTACATACTAGCTTTCCGGCCGCGGCTCCGCCCGCGCGTTTGTCGGTTATCACGCAAAACCATTACACCTTTTTGCGCAGTTGGATAAAAACTATCCTATGTCCACGCTTTCCCGGGTCTCAAACTATTTCCATACCAAATTTCATCCAAATCGGTCCGGTAGTTGTTAAGTTTATTCGTTGCATACAAAAATACAAATCTTTCCTCTTTCTGATATTAGTGAAGATGTAGATAATGACAACATTTCAATCATATCATGTTTGTGTAAATAGGTATAGATGAAAAAAAACAGTAGAGTAGATCGCGTGTGACGGCCACACCCCCGGCACCAGGCGTGCGGCGCGCGCGCACTCGGCATGCGACGGGCGGGAGGGGCACGGGCGGCGTCCTTCGCGCAGTCAAGGCCGCCCACGCTCCCGCATCACTCGCCTTGCTACACGGCCCCAAACCTGATGCCGACCCGTTTTGTTTACAAACCCAGCCGCAAAACCAGTTTATCATTATGCGAAACGCACGTGATCCACAATATCAAGCCGTATCAATAATAATATACCTACCATTTTGTAACAACAGATGTAGAGCCAGGTGCACAAAACTCTTGACACAATTCGATTGCCGACAGTTGATAATTACTTGGCACAGTAGCAGAAGATACCATTAGATACACGAAGAAGAATATCCCTTAATTAAGGTTGTCATAAAATTCTGTCTATCGAGGCATATTTTGTGATCATAAAAAGTGTTAACAAAAACAAAACATATTTTAGTTGACAAAATATATTTGACGGAACAGATTCCATGCCAATGTTCTTGGCAGATGTTCACGAGGAGCGCGTCGTATGAAAACAGAGATATCAATATAAACTAAACAAGTAATCAGAAATGTTGACGTTTGTCCGCCTCACATGCTCGAATTAGCAGGATTTTATTATGAGCATAGAATAGGCATTACTTCAATTACGCTCGGTTTCAACTTAGTAATTTGCATGTAACCTTGCCGTGGTCCATGAATAATGTAACGTGCTATTGAGCGCTATTAACGCGACAGTTGAAGTATAGCTTCGAATTTTCAAAATATCACGCACGATATATCCGTTCAGATACTGAAAACTATTAACATTGGTATATGAAGTTACTAATCGCGACCGCAAATGATTACTCTATTGTCCGTAGCAAGCACGCTGTATATAATTAGTTTAAGTGTCACGTGAAGTAGGCAGGCTTAAAGGTATGAGAGTGACAATGGGCACGTGCGTAGGCGAGCCACCGAGGCCCTAATTAGTGCAGACACAACCCCGACGCGACCTCTTGCCACCGACAATCAACGCTTAATTGAATAAAGTGGACCGACAAAAGCTAGATTGCGAATTTGATGCGCTTTGTACGAGCTAGAAGGCCAAAATGCTAGTCTAGATTTACATAACTATACGTTCTGTTGGCATCGTATAAAACCACAACGCAACGTTCATAGTGTAACAAAACCAATGGAATACCTAAGCAACATGAATATGTAAATGAACTCCGAAAATAAGGCAAAGTTTTCCTATATGCCGCTGTACAAATAAATACGCAGCGGCTGTTATTCTCTGTTGCGAATAAGATCGATGATACTATTTTCGTCGGAGCAAATCCACAAGGCGGATCCCGTCGGAAATAACTTCGTGTTTTACCATCACATACTGAACTGTATTAAATCTTTCGCAGCCGCGAGTCGATTGTGAAAAACACTCCTGTTATCTGCGGACCTAGATATTTGTTTCGAGTGGAACGACATTGAGCACTTAGAAGTTAGAAGCAATGGTATTAGTCAAGATAACGATGAAACAGTTGGATAAAAATAAAAATGTAATGAAAATAAACATAACACAAATTTAAATGAAATAGATCATGAAGCAAATCGAGCAGTGACTTTAAAAAATGCAACCAGTGCCTTTGAAAGCAACAAGTGAACTATATTAAAACCATCCCAAAATTACAAGAATAAATATAATATTAATGGCAACATGAAACGACAGACTTCATAGGAATTGAAAACTGACGTTGATTGAAATAATATTATTGTGACAAGCATTTAAGAAACCATATCAGCCAAACAAACTTCTGACAGACATTGTGGGCAAATTCCGCTGGCCTATTTCGATAAATCACATAACAACAATTAGATATATATACTTGAATGTGTCACGAAGACAATTTCCGTATCAAAGTAGTTAGTGTTCCCTGTAAACACAGTACAACTTAATCAGTAAATGAACTTGATTTGTTTGCTTTCTCAAGCAAGGGACAAAGATGATGCGAAACGAAATAAACATGTGTAAAGATGAAAAGACGGAGAAGACTGCAAAGATCCGTTAAGGTCAAATTTGCAATCTCTACTAAAATAGCTGGTAACATATTTATATAATATTGCTGTGTGGGAGTTACACTACTTTCTTCAGACAAGATTTTAGATGTGAACATTCACTTTAGCTTGTTACCAAATAAAAATACGAAGTTGAGAGACTGAGACGAATTGATAGTGTCTTCGGTTGATTCGATAACCTCACGCAAGTCAGGTTTGTTTACTTAGTTTGATTGATAACGTGATATTAGCGAACTGACCCCGCGGTTATCACCGCATTCAACATACAAATGTGCTATTATTTCTGTATGTTTATTGCCGACGCGACCAGTCATCAGTGAATTATTATAAAAAAGGATTTTTGACAATTAATTTAAAAGTAGAAAGTAATTGAAGCAGTCTGAGGCAGATATATTTTGACACTATCAGTTGACTCCTACAACTGATAGTGACAAAATATATCTGCCTCAGACTGCTTCAATTACTTTTTACTTAGTTAGACTTCAGATCCCATGTGTAACAATCTTATTTTTTATTTTTTTGTGATTTATTTGTAATTTTGTAAAAATATTTATGTTTTCTCCATTTTTGTGGATATTTATATGTATATTACTACTTACAAAATCGATTTTCACTCACCCACAATACATAGTGGTCAAATCCACAAGATATGCAATTATCATGTCATCAAGGTATAGGCATATCGGCAAATACTTTTTACAGTTAATTAAGTGGAACTTAAAAACTACTTAACCGATGTTGATGAAATGAGACCAACTTGGAGATATACTCAAGCACACAAAAAAGTATCATCAAAATCAATTCATAATTGGCGGAGTTATCGTGTAACATATAAACAAAAAAAAAACAACGAGGGCAGATCTTAAGAAGCTGTTGTTGACAGATGTTCCATACATTAAACGTCAAAACTGCATCGTTTGGTCGATCTCGTCTTTGAGATGCATTTATTAATACGAGCTTTAATTGAGAACCTCTTTCCTTTTTTGGCGACGATTATAACCCTGAATGTATCATACTTACTTTGAAAAACTTAATCGATTAAATATAGCCTCGTGCCCTCATTCATACGTCCATATGTACTGTACTAATATCAGATTCCACTAGATTGTCCACTGCTGAACACTGCCTTCCCCAAAAAGGGGGGTTTGTCGTATACCCCACGCTTGCCGGGCGTCTGGGGGTTAACAGTTCTTCAAAAGCCGCTGCTGTATTTTATTCTTAGTCGCCTGAGTCTGTCGTGAGCACGGGGTAAGGGGCATATATTATATCCATATAGGCTTCAGGTAATGACCGAAATTGAACCTGTAATTTTTGTACATTTTCTCTGTATATTACTTTTTCTGTTTAGTCTAAGCTAAGACCTTTATTGTCCTCAAATTATATTGTTTATTTATTTACTATAAAGCTCATCTACATTCACATACGTTATTTAAAATCTTATATGTTTAAGGCAAACATTGAAGTCTGTGGCGGGAAATGTTTTTTTTTAAATATATTTATTGTTTCTGTTGCTAGTTTGTCTGACTATTGTACCGTATCATGTAATACCCGAGATTTGGAGAAAATCTAATACAATTTATGATATCTAACAAATTATTATAATACTTATTGAATTGGATACATTAGTTACAGAAATACGTAATTTGTAATATTTTTCACGATTTTAGGGGTAAATTATGGAATAGTGTGCATTGGCGTTCAATAATTTTTGGAGCTACTAGTAATTCTCTATATAATAGGGTTCTCGAGAACCTAGTTTAGGAATCAGGAGTTTGTATTAAACTTATTTTGTACAATTGCCTTTTCTAAGATATAAACAATTATTATTATTATTTGTAGTAGTTCTAAAAGTTCGTACTAGCGAATACCGTGAACGTGTAGAGTAGTCACCATACCTAACAACAAGCGCGATAAAATTTAGTATTTGCCGCGATAGACATCAGTTTACACGGGCAACTCTTGTATATTTCGTGTAACACTTTCGATCGAATTTTGTATATAGTAGATAAGGTTTTGCCTTTTAAGTAAACAGGCGTAAGTATTACCTGAAAAAAAAAAAAAGTGAACAACTTTTTTTTAGATTATGTCTCAATTGTGTAAAGTTAAGCTGTAGCGACTGATTTATTATTCGTTATCAGCACGTTCGATTGTCATTTAATAATTTAAAATTACCATAACCTGATTCTACTGAATACTACAAAACACTGTTTAATAAGTATAAATAAACTCGTACATACAAAATAAGTATAATTTATGTTAGACTGGATTTTGAAGGTAAATTTAAATAACTATTAGAAAATAGATATGTAACAGTTTTCTGGTAGGTAGCTGTCCGCGAGAACCAATTATTCTAAAAGTTTAGGTTAAAGCTGATCCACATCTTCGATAACATCATCACTTAACATCTATTGAGATGGTGGTCAACGGTTGACCATCTATAAAAATGTTCAAGTTATTCAAGATAGTCAAAGCATTAATTTGCACTGCGAAAACTTTGACAAATACAGAGTTAGCTGATGAGTTTCGAATAGACGAAGTTTTGCCAATAAGTGGCGTAATGCGAATGAGGGAACCCGAAAAGGACTTGGAAAGTTCTCGAACGCAATTTGCTCCCGACCTAAAAGTTAAAACAACGGTAGTTAATGAGTTTCCTTGGACAGCGGCGCGGGGGATCGGCGTTCAAACAAATGATTTTTTATTGGCATTCTAAATGATATCTTGAATTATTGGCAATGTTCTCAGTGTTATCGCACATAAATAGATCGACCTAATAAATAGGAAACGACTGTGCGGCAGCGTTACGCAACCACTGCTCTACGCGGATGCGGTGCCGACTGACTGCCTAGTGCCGAGATTGTTGCACAATACGGCATATATTTGAATAAATGAAGCTGCACCTATCATATCGAATGTTTGCTATGCAGATACTTGTGAAATTCGTCTACATGGGCTTCAATGTTGGTATATGTGTCGAGTCAACACTGATCCGACAAGTGACACCGAGACTATTTACAGAGAGGGTAGAGAATATTTTTTTTTACTTCGTTAGATTATCGCACAGGGTACGCGTGTACAGATTATTCAGAAAGAACAATTAAACACAAAATGCTCTGTTTAGATGCAAGACGTAATTTGATTAATAGTGTATATTTATATAAAATTGTAAATAACTCTTATTTATAATTTACTCAGCCTTTTGGAACATATTCATTTTAAAGTCATCCTCCTCACGTTCTAAAGATACTTTCCATATCCCTTAATTAGATACAAATTATGCGAAAAATACCTTCTTTGGACACTCATTTATATGTTACCATAGATTCCTAGATGGCATAGACATATTTTACGATTCTTTGTAAATTTTCGAATAAAAAATTGTATACTTATTGTGAAGTTATTTGCTTATTATGAAGTTATTTGGAACTTAAATATGATATACCATTTTGTTTTATAAATGTACGTTCACAAAAGTAATATTTTTTTACTAATTGATTGTATAGGTGCATCGATGTACTGACATTGTTAGTTTTGTATAAAAAACCTATTCTCGTGTTTTCTTGGATAATTTACTTGGTAATAAATTACTGGCATTAATGTATTTGCAAAAATAAATATTAATATTGGTTACAAGTTATGGTAAAATATGTCCTTTAGCACTTACCCTCATATCGTTAAATGTAACTCCAAATATTACTCCACTCGAACTCGACTTAGGTATTTTCGAAGCTCCTTGAAAACTACCTCCAGATCGCTATTTTAAATGAAATTTTCAAGTTACTCTGTGACTCAAAGAAGAAATATTCGCTTATTTATTTATTTTTTTAAATAATAATTAATGTACACTTTTTTACCCATGATTATTTTTTTACTATTGTTGTAAATAATTTATAGCTTATATAAGCTAAAATGTATTTACCTCCTGATGATGTTCGTGTAAAATCGAAACGCATCGAAAACTCTTCTAGTTGGGCTACGTGGCGTTAATGAGCTTTAACTTGCTTGCTACTCTTTTAGGAACTACAGCCTGTCTATCCATAACGGGTTCCGTGACCCAGCGCGCGCCAAAAACCCTTTTAATTTACGGAAAATTATGTGTAACAAAAAATACATCAAGAAGGCATATACATAGATTACAACATTACAGGTGGGTAATATGAGTACTACATACCTAGATACATAGGTATTTATTAACCTACTTTACAAAAATAAAACCAACTAAATAATAAAATACTTTACAAAAAAAAGTTCTGAAAATCTGAGAAATTAACTTCGCTAAAAGTAAAAAAAAGTCAAAAGGCACACTCAAAATTTTAATCATAGTTAAATGTAATATAATATATCGAATAATATATCACAAATTGAAAATAATTTCGAAGAATTTATATTATAAATTCTTCGAAATTATTTTCAACGGCTATTTCAGCACAAATAAACCATCAAGTAAGTTTCGAGGAATCTTCAAGGTACGTCGCGAGGTACCTTGAGTTAACAATGGATAATTTCCTCTTATGAGGAGTTTTCTTGAGGGAAATTCGAGTGGAGGCATTTTCAGTGTCTAATAATACCAGAATCCAAATTTGAGGTAGAGTCGAGTAAATTTCGAGTAACAACTAAGAATATGGAGGTTAGTGTGTGAAATAATAATTGTGAACGACCGTTTTACCTGATTATATAAATATGTAAAACAAAAAAATATGATTAGGAAAGTTTGTTTGGTAAAAGTATAACTCACTAGTTATTCTGTTTAATAATACAAACGAAGCGGGAAGCGAGCCAGCTTCCCATCACTTCGAAACTGTTAACCTACAAACGTCACCGAGTGTCATACACATACATTACATTACATACATTACGCTTACCACATGCATTTATTTATGTACATAGAAATATAGTAAACTAGTGGCCCGCTCCGGCTTCGCACGGGTATAAAATATATAGCCTATGTCATTCTCTGAAATAATGATTAAAATAATTTACACTACTACTACACGCTCCCGTCGCCCGGGCCGGCCGGAACCGCCGCAAACGCGACGTCCCGCAATTTTAAAATCTGTAATATTTTCGAAAATATTCATGTAAATCATATGCTGTAAAGGGCCATATAGATCTATATTAGATCAACAATGTATTTAAAGTATTTAATTAGATAAGGATTAATGCTGTATTGGTTAAAATCGCTTCGAAAATTAGCCATTATTTGTCGTAAAAAGGAAATGACAAAAAAAATATTGTGGGATATCCATAAGAGATAGACACATACTTTACGACATCACATTAGAAACCTCAAAAATAACAGTATTTCTCCACTATTTAATGGATGTTATTATACATATAAACCTTCCTCTTCAATAACTCTATCTATTAAAAAAACCGCATCAAAATCCGTTGCGTAGTTTAAAAGATTTAAGCATACATAGGGATATAGGGACAGAGAAAGCGACTTTGTTTTATACTATGTAGTGATAGTGATACGCAATGTTTTTCTAACCGAAGACGCAAATAACGATAGTGCAGAAGTACATAACAATGAAGGACTGCAACATATCACTCTTGATAAAACACAAAACATGACCCAAACGGTCATAGACCTCAATGCTGCAGATTTTAATTAAAGGAGCAGTAAACCTCTTCGTGTCATGCACGGAGATGTGAATGCAAAGTTCGATCACAATAACTTGTGCGTTATCATCGGGTTGAATCGCCTCTACATCCATAAATCAGATTACATGATGCGTCTCCTTTTTGAAATAATGAATAGCAATGGCAACTATTGTTTATTCTGTGGCAATATAGACAATAAGAGGTCAAATAGACGCTGCTGTGTCCAATCGAAAGGCAATGATAGTGTTCTGATAAGTTTATTGCTTTAAGGGCCTGTTTCAGAATATTCTAGTAAAATCCGGTTATACTACCCAGAAGATATTTAATAAATAAAACACTATCTTTGCGTTTCACAGTCATCGATTTAGCCTACCCATCGTTTAAAGCTTGAAACGCGCTGCATGTTAACTGTCATTTTTATCATTCAGTTATTTTATGTTCTGGGTAGTATAACCGGAACTTACTCGAACATTCTGATATAGGCCCTTAATGTATTGTCAAGACGTGAGCAACAACAAAAGGCAGTATTTTGAATCAAAGTTCTGATGTTCTGTCGTAAACAAATCATTAAAATATGTGTATGTATTTAATTATATATTATGCAGTTATAATTTTTTTCATTACCGCACTTACTCCACTTGTGTGCTATTTTACACATGTTCTACTCGTAACAGTGTTGGCTACGGTATTATGGCGAGACGCCTGCCGGACTCGTCACCTCTTGAGAATTCATCTAGTTATATACTAACTACATGAATTCCCAAGACCCAGTTGGCAAGTAAGTGCGCAAAAGATAGTGTTTAGCTCAGTTTTGTGCTACCATCCCTTACTCGGCTTTTCTGACAACAAATTTGGAGGATATTGAACAGTTTAGATTTTAATAGGAAAAACAAACTGATAAACCAGGTGATAAGAGTCTTTAAATAAAATTTATTGCATAAACCGAACGGCCATACACACGAGTAGCATCACGAAACTAATAGGATTAACATTGACGTGATCCGAGTTAGGTATCTGGACATGCACGTATCGTCTGACATTGTAGAATTCCAGCTGATAATGTTAATGAAAAACATGATTAGTTTGTTTGCAATTTGCTCTTAACAAAATATATTATTTTCTTTGAAGCAATGATAGCCCAGCGGTTATAGCTATGGACTGTAATGCCGCAGGTCCATGGTTCGAATTCTTTGAGCTTCACCGCATGGTGGAAGGGCATTTTGCGAATGCCCGCCTGGCTAGCGACCACCCACAGGTAGAAAATCTGTCACCAAGCACCTAACGGCGTGTTCCGGCAGCAGTCCTTGAGAGCCAGTGAAATTACAGGCACATGAGACTTAACAACTATGTCTCAAGGTGACGGGAGCAGTGCAATTTGTGACTTATGACGAAATGCACCTGTTTTAGGCAGAGGTTAGTCCGCAACATCTCGCAACATCATGTGGGCCTCGAGATTGTTCAGTCACAATAACATGAAAAAAAAACTGTTTTGTGTTACAATTCAATCTTAAAGGGGGTAATAAAACAAGCATTTAAAATCCGCCTCAACATGGACGATGTCCTGTGAACCCAAACCAGTAATATAACCCAGTGCACCAGTAATTTTAGAGGAAATCCCTAGAGACCCGTTTATCCACTAGTGGAATGGGATTCTCGCTTCCCGTACGATGCACTACCAGTAGCAAGGAAGAAGGGGAGTGATTTTTGTTTACCGATGTAAAAGCATTTTTAAATCAGGCTTAATATGGAGGACATCCTGTGAACGCCAAGGTCCACCTGGGTGTTTAGGGGAAACCCCACGAGACTATTTAACCATTATAATGGATAAGAGCGTCTCTATAGCTTCCCGTACACCTACCAATGGCAGGAGGGGAAATGTCTGTTAACCTGTGTGCCCCGCGACAGCCCATAGCTGGCCAGGAGATCGTCTTCCCTCAATATGGTGTCAGTAGAATTTCTACACCGAAAAGCAGTTAAAATGTCTAGCCACGCGAAGGTCGTCTTCACACAGGCATGTAATCTTTAAAATCTCGTGACACGGGTAAATGTAATGTAAATGTGTTGACAATTTTAATGATAATATTCACAATAATAGGGAAAGTTGACAGCAGACTTCGGCAAACAGATTCTGACCGAGAGATTTTTTGAAAAATTCTGGTTCTGCAGTCAAATGCTCGCTTATCTATTATTAAAAAAAAGGTTATGACATGAGTACCTTTTACAGAGGGCGTGTATGAAGAACATAATTTGAGTGAAGAAAGGAAGCAAGATATGCCAGGAGAGTAGCAAGTGGTACTCGATGGTGTCTGCCCCTGGAAACAGGCGCGAGGCTATATGTACGTAATAAAACTTTTCATTCCGACGACAGTTTTTAGGGCAACAGGGATCCCTTTTGATGAGACTCCGCTCTCGTTTATCTGTACGTGCGTATGTCACAGGTCTCTAGCTTTTAAACGGGACGAGATACATATAGTATTTTTTATTTCGTGTAGAAACTTATATGCTTATAGGACTAGAAATTGAATTGAATTACTTCTCAGGGAGTCTCGAACACATGAGAAGGTAGCGAAAAAATACGTTTAAGCAGCCTAGCACCACATCAGCACCACCATAATTTATTTTTTTTAGGTTTTCCAACAGATTTAACACAAACATAATATAAAAATTAAAATCTTAGTGCAAATCCACTAACAGGAAAACAAGCAGAATTAGGAAGTCTTCTGTGGGGAGTGTGCCACGTAAAAGCGTAACTGAGAAACATCAAAGTGACGTGTTCACACGAGCCGCCCTTACAGTGAATTATTTCTTTAATATAAATTATACATTTCTGAAATAGAAATCACATCAGAGAATTTAAAAAGTTAAACGTTATATTTAATGTAGATATATATTAATTGATTACTGCTAAATAAGACGATATAAGCATGCAATAGACTTTATACATAAAGTTTCCTATCCGCCAATAATGCCGCCGTCCTATATTATCAAAGAAAGCTTTTGTTAATTATTTTTTTTATTATTACATTTAAACTTTTATTTATTATCAGCTGCAATTAATCACGAAAAAACAATTGTTAATCAAAATATGCATTAAATAACAGAGACGAAACGTCACAAATTCGAAATAATTACATATCATGTGAACAGTACACTAAAATACATTTCAGTATATAAACAATATTTTATTACAGTAGATGCGATGCGAGGGTATGCATTAAATTTAATGGGCTATAAAGTGTCGCAAAGCTTTAAGAGTTAATTTAACTAGTCGCAAGTATTGGCACGTTAATGAATGCCTTAGAATAACGCAATTAGGTTAGGTCAGCATCAACAGATTAGCAAAAAAAAATGGTAGAAGATGCAGAAATATATCGCAATAGTAGAAAATATCATGCTAAGGTAAATTGATACACAATTACATACACTCCATATGGTATTAATTTAGATTCTTTTCATAATGCCGCAGATGGAAAAACTACACTATAGTATATAGCAGTATAACTCTATGTGAATAAGTTCGTCCGGGGAAGTAAGTATACGATTTTGAAGCGCTCATAGCGAAGTCTATTTAGCTGTTCTTAACTGATCAGCAAAGTTAAGCAACGTCCGCCGCCGGTCCAGTCCGATCATGAGTTGGATGGGTGACCGCTAGTGACACTACTACTGAGCACTTCCGTGCTTCGGAGGGCACGATAAGCCGTCGGTTCCAGTTGTTGTATTCGGATGGCAGTCGTTATAGCATGCTGGTAGAGCATTTTGCAACATCTTCGACCACATCATCCCTTACCTCTAACTCTCCTCTACCTAACCTCTACTCCTATCAAGCATAAAAAAGTACTGCTACCATACCTATTTCTACCGCGAAGGAGTAATGTTCACATTACTATGTTTCAGTTTGAAGGGCTGGTGAAATTACAGGCACATGAGACTTAACCACCTTATGTATTCAAACATAATTATTATATACAAGTTTTCTGGCCGCGGCTCCGCCCACGTGTATTTCGGTTATCGCGCAAAACCATTAACCTCTTTTTGCGCAATTGGATAAAACTATCCTATGTCCTTCCCCGGGTCTCAAACTATTTCCAAACCAAATTTCATCCAAATCGGTCCAGTAGTTTTGCAGTTTATTCATTGCATACTAAAATGCAAATCTTTTACACACATGAGACTTAACCACTTTATGTCTCAGGGTGATGACCGCAAAAAATGCATCCGTAAAAAATGCAGGGGTTGCCATTTAAAACAATGTGAGCATGTTCCATCACATTCACAAGAAACTAATAACAGTTCATATACAAAATTAATAGCAGAATATAAAATTATTGTAATAGTATTGGAAGCGTCTGAATGTGTTATGATTAAAATATTCCACGCACGTCACGAGTACTGTTACGTTAATAAGATCTTTGAAAATAGAAAAAGCTATTTTAGATGATAAATTCTATTTCAAACTTTATATACGGTATAATTAATAATACGCTTTAAAAACCGGTTAGCCACTGGATATATCTGCCACAATATTACATTGACCATTCCAGTATTACATTTGAAGCGCTCGTAGCGAAGTTTGCTTAGCCAATCTTAATACATTAGCTAAGTTAAGCAACGTCCGCATCGGTCAGGAGTTGGATGGGTGACCGCTATTGACATTGCCACTGAGCGCTTCCGTGCTTCGGAGGGCACGTTAAGCCGTCGGTCCCGGTTGTTGTCTTTCGATAGCAGCCGTTACAATATGGTGGTAGGGCATTTTGCGAATGCCCGCCTGGCTAGCTACCACCCTAAAGTAGAAAATCTCTCGTCAAGTACCTAACAATGTGTTCCGGCAGCTGTCCTTGAGAGCCAGTCATTTTAGGCTAGCCTGAACAACATCTTCGACCTCATCTTCACTTACCAACGGGAGAGATAGTTGTTCAAAATAAATAAATATTACATCACACACTCACGTGCAGATTGTGCAGTTCGTTTTGAGGTCCGCAGTTTTAGGGTTCCATGCCCAAAAGACAAAAAGGAGTCCTATTTATGAGACTGCTCAGTCTGTCGGAGAATTTCACGAGTCTCTAAGTAATAAACAGAGTTGAGTTACCGGAAATTTTGTAATGGACTAGAGCTTGAATAGAGAGAGAGTTTACAGTGGGACTCCAAAAAATGAGAAGATATCATAAACAAAACTTTTTTGCAGCCTGGCATGTGAGATTTTATCGTCAAGCTAAGCTTATTGAGCACAGTATAAATATACATATTTTCTAAATAATAAATTGTCAGTATTAAAAAATTTACAACATTGACGCCACAATTAAATTATTTTTAAAATCAGTTTCGTTAACAACATATATTTGTAAATGCTCATTTTTTATGTACTTCTGATGGTGTGATCATTTTTTTTATTTCATTTTACAGGCTGTTGCAATGGGGAACCCTCAAATATTGAGCCCCAACTCGCACATAGCCGGTTATTAATTATTAAATTACAATTAGTTGTACAGGCTTGAGGTTTAATTGATTTCAATTGCGCAAACTTGAATTAACGCGAGCGGTTGGCTGGTTGACAAACCTTGATTGAGATTAAGTAGTTTTTGGGAACGTAGTGTGTAAACTGTCATATATTGCATTATTATAGATTTTATTAACCGACTTCAAAATAAGAAGGTAATTAATTCGACACGTATAATTATGAGTGCTTCAAACATATATACTAGTTTTCCGGCCGCGGCTCCGCCCACGTGTATTTCGGTTATTGCGCAAAACCATTAACCTCTTTTTGCTCAATTGGATAAAACTATCCTATGTCCTTCCCCGGGTCTCAAACGATTTCCATACCAAATTTCATCCAAATCGATCCAGTAGATTTTAAGGTTCATTCATTTTCCTATTTATAATATTAGTATGATAGTATGGATATAGTTAGAAAATATAAGGATATGTATACTTGTAAGTTTGTTCACGCATTTCTCCGAAACTATTATTCGGATTTTGACTACTTTTTTATTGGCTTACATTACTTCAACTTAGGTAATAGTGTAAATTTCATTAAAATTGGTTCAGTAGGATATGGGAAATTGTGACGGCCTGACTTAAGGGAAGGGAAGGGAGAACTTCTTAAAACCGTCTTAATTTTTATATATTTTATATTGGTTAATTATAATTATTTTAAAATATTATAGTACTTCATGGAAGTGTTGTTTGATTACATATATGGCATGAAAAAAAATTGCAGGTTTTATTAATTTATTTTTGAAGTGGATTTGATTTATTTGTATTTACTTTTTACTACAAAAAAATTTGCATACGTTTTAAGAACTCATTGACTATATGGATTACGAGAGTGAAAATATGGTTATTTCTATCCCGTTCTTGTAGGTTATAAAGGCAGATTATTACACAAATCAAAAAAAATTGTGAGCCGATCTGACGGTTTGTTAAATATTTGTCTGAAGAGCTTTTAAACAAGGTATATAACAGACCATGAAATGTTTTGACATGACTAATTCAAAGATAATGTGGGATTTTCTTGAATCTACTTCTCTTATTAGTAGAAGTTATACCTACTACTAATAAATAATTTAATCGCGCTATACTTCAATTACTTTCCAGCTTATCGCTCGATCACAGTTCGTTTAATTACAGCTGTTAATCGATTAAATCAGGGCAATTAATTACACAACGCTTTCTGCTTGGAACTTCGCGTCGTCGGATGATTACATACATACATATAATCACGCCTGTATTCCCCGAAGGGGTAGGCAGAGGTGTTTAAACACCCACGTTTCACAATTGGGTTTTGGTCCCATGTAATAGAGCGCGAGCCTGTTGCCATTCACCGGGCACAGTTTTAGGGTCATGCAAAATGTATGTAATAGGGGGCGAGCCTGTTTCCTTTCATCGGGCACAGTTTCAGGGTCATACAAAATGTTTTCTCTAACACACTGGAAACACAAGAAAATATTACGAATAATATGTAAGACAAGAACATATTGTATGAAACCCTAGCAGGGCACTAAGACGGTGTTCAGCTCTGTTGTGCGTCTAATGCACACAACACACTACTCACATCCACGTGAGAAGTGGCATGCTACTCATTTGGCGCACTTTTCCCTAAGTCGCCTCTTAAGACACCCACGGGAAGAAATGGGGAGGTGACATTCATACCCGGCACCCCACGGGTGATTCTTATAAAAAATATATTAATTACTATCAGAGCGCGGACATCGATATAAAAGTAATTAATTCCACATGAGTGAGTAAAAACTATTTACTGCATAGTAATGTTGAAACATATTTTTTTCATTGGCGTCAAGATCAAGAAGCACGCAAGCTCAAGGTCTCGAGAACGTGTGCGAAACATCACAAGTGCAGGAAATAAGCAGTCTGTCTGCTTCGACTTCCTGCGGTGTCAGCCGATGCTTAGTCATAGCCGGCCGTATTCCGAACCGGTAGAATTGGATCAGCTGACTCGATCGCAAGGACGGCCGCGCTCGACCGTATAATCGAATTTTTACACATGTTTTCCAATTCTTTCAACTTTATTTTTTCATCTATCAGACATCGACAATTGCTCGTGCTTTTGATAGTGATTGTTAACAATAAATGGCTGCGCATTTTTGTACTGGTACATATAGTAAATCCAAATACTGAGGTTTGAGGGTGTCGTTTTTAGGTTTCCGTACCAAAAGGGGAAATTGAAGCCTTATTGTTTGTCATCTATCTGTCCTTCTTTAAGTCACGAGTCTTTAGCTCGTAAAAGTGTGAGTCCTAAGCGTAAAGTTCAGATATTTTAACTCAAATGTTGACAAAACCAAATACATATTGAATAAGAAATTTAAACAAGATAAAAAGCTAACTTTTACTTGAATTAATAAAAAAAACTCACGTTACATAATATTGCATAGTTTTCTTTCCCTTACTCCCATGCGAAACGAGGTCTTGCCGCCCTACACCCTTAGTCTGTCATTTTTCAATGACCACCTCATCTTAAGCAGTCATCAAAACCAACACTTTTTATTGCAGGACCCTAATGGAGCGAAGGCCGACTCGCTCACGGTCAGTTTGCTTATTCACTGCAGAAATCTCCCGCTTAAGTTATTTCCACTTATAAGATTGCTTGGCCACATCTAGCCTAAGTTCCGTCACATAGCGTCACGTATGTTCTTGACATAGCATTTCACCGAAACCTCATTATGCAGAGTAACCTTGAACCTGAACGTAATCAGTCCAGTTGTTATTAAACCGGACATAAACAGCTTGATGTGAACTGTAAACAGCTGTTATAGGCGAAATAAAATCGTTGAGGTGAGTTCACGTGACCACAATGCAAGCAGTGGAAGGTGAGAAAAACAGAATGGTGGTACGTCTATTTCGGGATTTGGCTCTCGGCCACCGCGGACGGCTTTACCTATGTAAGTATATCAATCATCGGGAGAATTATTATTTTAATGTCATATCGGATTGAAGATTGGAATGTTAATGGGTTCAGAAGGATTGGAGTAATCCACATCATCGAACTATAGAATCCCATAATGCAATACAGAAATAGAAAACTTGAAATCATTTGTGAGAAACTCAGTATTTTTGATCTTATGACAAGATAAGGTTATAGAGCCACTTCGAGAAGAACAGGCAAGAAACTCGGGGCCATTTTTTTAGATTTCTTCGAAGGTGTTAACAGGCTTAACCTAGAATTACTGGCTCTCAAAGGCAGCTGCCGGAACACACCGTTAGGTGCTTGGCGACAGATTCTATTCGAGTGTGGTCGCTAGCCAGGCGGGCATTCGCAAAATGCACTTCTACCATGCCGCTTGAATTTTAGTTATGTGAGAACTATAGGGGTTTTATTATAAAATCGCACACAGTCACCTAAGAAGGACTTTATATTTGTCATAGTCACTTCATCGGCTTAGCAGGAGAATTTATATTTTTTTAATTGCTTTTTTTTATAAATTACTAATTTTCTTTAAATTTTTATTATTATTAAATATAAATTTCCGCAAAGTACATAACGTCTGAATCTTTAGCCCTTATATTTAAGCTTGTGCTAACAATATTCTTTTTACGAATAAGTTTTTACTAACCCGTATAGCCCGTGGGGTGCCGGGTTAGAATGTCAAAGCTGAAATCGGTTCCCGTGGGTGTCGTAGAAGGCGACTAAGGAAAAAATATCGTAATGTGGGCAGCAGCACAGAAATATACACTTATAACTGTGATCCCCAAGACGCCTGCAAAGCGTGGGGATTATGGCAAAAATCCCCCTATGGAGGAGGCTTTTCTTCAGCAGTGGAGGTAGTGGAGGTCTTCCGACTAATGATAATGATGAACCCGTACGGTTCGTTGTAGTCCGTCAATAAAAACTTTGAATTTGAATTGAATTAAGTAAGCCGGGAACTGTTGGGCATGAAAAAAGACTACATAGTAATAGGTTTTATATAGTAAATGAAGCCGAGAGACTAGAGCCACACCTCTTTTCCCGTTATCGCATATAGTTAATGAAACACGATCATTAGGTAAGTACTGCCGCGTCATCGTCACGATCACGTTGTTGTTTCAGGTCCGGCGCATGCTTGCCGCGTGACGTCATAATACTATCGTAATTATAATACGGCAGATTGATCACTGGTATTTTACTAATGAAGACTAAATTATTTTAGTAGTAACCTAGGATTGATTGTTTTTTTTTGTATGTTATTGTGACGGAAGGCTCGAGGCCCACCTGATGTTCAGCGGACTAACCTCTGCCTATAACAGACGCATTTCATCACATGTCACGAAATGCACTGCGCTCGTCACTTTGAGACATAGTTGTTAAGTCTCATGTGCCTGTAATTTCACTGGGTCTCAAGGACTGCTGCCGGAACATACCGTTAGGTGCTTGGCGACAGATTTTCTACTTGAGGGTGGTAGCTAGCTAGGTGGGCATTCGCAAAATGCCCTTCCACTATGCGGTGAAGCTCAAGCCGGCGGTGGGGATCGAACCAGGGTACTGCAGCACGGCAGTCCATAGATATTACCGTTTGGCCATCATTGCTTCAAAACTTATTGGTTGTAGAATTATGATGTTTAAGGTTTATCATATGCAATGAAACGATATAGAAATAGCATTTCACCAGGTGATACAGCCCGTTATTATAGTTTGCCCGTGGGATGCCGGGTTAAAATGACACCTCCCCATCTCTATGTGGGTGTCGTAAGAGGCGACTAACGGTAACACACCAGAGGGTGACAAGCAGCACTTTCTGAGGAACTGATATCTCACACTGCGATCTCCAAGCCACCTGCGTCAAGCGTGGGGCATTTTTTTATGCCTGATAGGTTAGCCTTTGACCACTATCTGACCTCATGGTAACTGATGACGTGGTCGAAGATGTTGTTCAGGCTAACCTAGAATTACTGGCTCTCAAGGACAGCTGCCGGAACACACCGTTAGGTGCTTGGTAAAAGATTTTCTTGAGGGTGTAGCTAGCCAGATAAAATAATTTAGCTCCGTGTCATCGCGTACCAGTATTCGTCCCACTTGCAGCTTGCTCGGTGCAGACGAGGTTTTCCTTCACTGTACCCATATTTCTCGCAGGAGTCAGAGCTCGTACGAAAATACTATACATATTACATAGATATCGTAAAACTTGGAGCTATGGACAACCTGCATATCCAGACCAGAGTAAAAATATAAACCTCTTACGGGCCCTCTAATTCTCTGGTTTCACTATGGTTTAATATTCATATATCATAACGTTTGATATAGTAAAATGCTCTAAAATCATGCTATAACGCCTGCCATCCTAAGGCAACGGCTGGGACCGACTGCTTAACGTGCCATCCATTGAGATATAAGTACATATACTCGTAGGACATATAATATCAATGGTGCACTTCGAAGACGGTGCACACTCTACTAAATGCTAGCATCTAAGTCATGAAGGCAGCGATGTTCCTTAACCTATAGTTGATCGGTTAAGAATGACTAGACAAGCTCCACTTCGAGCTCTGCGAAATGATAACCTATTACACAGGATTACTCATGGGGTGCCGGGTTAGAATATCATCCCCATTTCAACCTGGTAGTGTATGAGGCGACTAAAGGTAAAATACCGGAAGGTAGAAGGCAGCAGCGCTTTCTGAAGAACTGATACCTAAAACTGCGATCCAAACGCCTGCCAAGCGTGGGGATTATGGCAAACCCACCCTAATTGGGGGACGCTATGTTCAGTAGTGGACCATCAGGCTAGTACAGTACACAGGAGCGATCTTTCGAAAGCCATCAAACAAACAGTGTACACCGAGATCAGTGGGTGACCGAGACCTATAACATACATATTTTAATAATAGCGGTCGGGTTAACCCGTTGCTGGGCCTTCCTCACCTTAGTTATATTTTCATGATTTTCATTAAAATAATATTTTTTACTAATCAAAGACGAAATGAAACGGCGTATTTATATAAACTTAGTGCCCCCAGAATACTAACATTTATTTGTATAATACCTAGGGACGTTTCGACCTCTGTAATCCTATTTCACTTAATGAGATTATCGGATGAATGGGGCTGTCGGCGCTCGCGTCCGTCTGAAAACCGCTTTTAAAGTTTATTTTTGTCGTTAAGCTTTCAAAGTTGAATTGAGTTTGTTTTCGTTGTGAGCGACCTTGGTGACCTTGACTGTGGGTGGTTGTGTCATTCACAATTCTTGGGATCATACATATTACTTAGTAAGAAAGCGTAGGATTTGAGTAACCTTGTGAATATACTCGAAACGGGACAGGCGCCTGAAGAAGCACCACAGCCTCGTTCATCCTTTTAGCCCCAAGAAGCTAAGTGGGAAATTATCTCATCCACTCAACATCAACTCAGTTGCTTGCGCTGAAAAACCAACCATATCCATCTCGAGCGGCATTCAAACCCGCGTCCGCCGGCTCTACGATGGATGCCGATAACGGTTAAGATAATAATATTAGATCACAAAATTCGCATCAGTCCAGCCAGATGCGATGGCCGAGTGGTTAAAGCTCCCGGTTCGTAAAATTTGTAAATGTGATGTTAGTATAGTATATGCGATAGTGCTTGAAAATATATTCAGGAACCATTATATACCGTACTAGCGTACTTTTTTCACATGTTAGGATATACATCATCGAAATTTTCATACGGATCTCTAAGTTTTTGTAAATTTTCTATAGCCTATGTTCATCATTATTCATTATTGCAGAAGTTTATGAGACAACATTTTTAGGTTAATACTTAGGTAAACATTTAAATTGGAAACCTCATGTAAAATACCTGTGTGGTAAACTAAATCGATACTTATATGTGCTGACCAGATTAAGACAAACCTCGGCCCTTAGTACGGTGCTGACAGCTTATCACGGATATGTATCCTCAGTCCTTAAATATGGATTGTTAGTGTGGGGTAATTCAAATGACTTTAATAAGGTATTCATAGCTCAAAAAAAAATTATTCGTGCTATGTGTGGCGTACCTCCCTTTGAGTCATGTAAACCTTTATTTAAAAAAACTCAATATACTACCACTACCGTGCATGTATATAGATAAATTATTTGAAACCATACAAAAAACAATTGCTAAGTTGGTTACACAATAAAAACTATTACTCTGTAAGTGAATTATTAAATAAATTGTAAATCTAATTATGACTATTGTAAATTGAACGTGTTTATTCTGATTAATAACTATATTGTGAAAATTATTTTGACTAACAGTTGATATTATATATGCATGACAAATATTCAAATTAAAATAATAATTAATGTTGCACACCCTGAATAGGGTAGATTGTACACTGAGAAAAATCTAAAGTCAAAAGCGCCCTAATGACGGCCAATTTATATGGTATAAGGCGAAAAACCGACCAAACGTAAATACGTACAAAAACGCCTTCCAGCTAGAAGGCGTTAAACGAAGTCAGTGAAGGCGAATGTTTCTTTTCGTCTTCATTTAAGGTGTATTTTGTGGTCTGTCTTAAATATTGACGTTCGATGTGGCTGATTAAGTCGTACGTTATAGTGATAATCACCATATATAAACCGCCGTAAAAGTAAGGTATATTTTATGGTAAATACTGCAATTATTATCGTATTAAAAAGTTCATTTCTGAAAATACTTTACGGAAGGTGTTTTTGACGGTTTTGTTTATTATAAAACATGGTACATTTTTATTGATTGGTGAAAATCATCTTAAGAGTTGTGAATTCATCTTACGTATTTACAATTCAACGGTAAAAGGTCAAATTCGATTTAAGCCTTTAAGTCGTTTTTCTCAGTGTACAGGTACTTTTGTATACTTTTGTAACACCCTTATATCCTACAATCTGTTACAATAAATATTTCATTTCATTTCATCAGGAATAGTGTAGGATTCTAATGGTGAAATAATTTTAAAATCAAAAAGACAAATCTTTTCTCATTATAATATTGTATAGTACGAGTATATAGTGCCCGAAGTGCATAAAGCTCGTTGTCCAAGCACCCACGTTTCGGCAGGCGTGGTTGGGTAGGTACCTAAGTAAAAGAGAGTAAGTATATTGCCATCTACGGGACACAGTTCCGTACTTGGAGACTGCAATAGCGAACTTCCTTGTTAGCACACCATCGGATCAGGGGTTCGAACCCTACTTCAGGTTATTTGAACATAGCCCCGGAGTGGTTTCATTCAACCTCTGTAATCCTATCTAATTGTGTTTAACTTTAAAAGCCTAAAACGCTTTTAAACGCTTACCGTCCTTAAACTTTGAACTGAGTTTCGTTGATAGCGGTCTCGGCCACCTTGGATATGGATGCTGTACGGTGTTTTACTTAATTGGTTCGCCAACACTTAAGGAATTGTCTAGTTGCTATTGAACCCGCTATTCGGGTAATTAGAAGGTTAAGATAGTAAAGAGCCCATTGGGATGCGAAAAATACTTTCATATTCTGAGCCGATGTGCAGGTACACCCTAGTTTCACCCAACCTTACTAGCCTCTAAGATATTTGATAGGATGATATGGAGCAGTTCTTTTGAAGCACCGGTGGCCCAGTGACAATGGCTATGGACTGCCGCGCCGCAGGTATCATATGGTTTAAATCTTGCCACGGTAGATAAGCTTCACCACAAGGTGGAAGTGCATTTTTCGAGTACCCGCCTGGCTCGCTACCAAGATTCTACGGAATTCTATTCAAGATGAAAATCTGTCGACATACACCGTGTTCCGGCATATTTTGGCTGTCTTTTATAGCAGTAATTCTAGAGTAAGCCTGTCAACTAATATGTCCCATCACATCATCACTTACCATCAGGTGAGATTGTGGTACAAGGCCAAACACTGAAAAGTTTGAAAGAATATGTTGAAGTCGGTGCCATGCCGATTCAAAACACTGACCTCACTTTATCATGGTCCGAATTCTACCAGTTCATACTTTTCAATGATATAAAGTAAAGTAACTTAGTTTATTGCAACTTTTTAATTATTTAACCAATGTTTATGAAATATCGGACCAACTTGGAGTACTGTCTCGGTTAGTCGGATTCTCTTCCCAACAAAATAAGTAATCATAAAAAACAATTAAAAACTGGCGAAGTAAACGCGTTTAACACACGTAAAAAAGACATAGTCTAAATGAGAACCTCCTCAAGTCGGTTAAAAAAACCACATCGTCTTAATTCTAGGAACCGTACGGCATCACAGAAGATACCTACTTAAGGGGCTGGGAAGTGCTACATACATTCGATTGAACACAATTTATGATAAACATATTTAGTTTGCAGTAGTACGAAAACTATATGTCAATCTTGAACATATTACCTAGAGCCAAATTAATACCGAAACACGTTTCCTTAAAATTTTCTCAATAGAGTAAAATTGTACAGTTGAATCTAAATTAAACTTGTAACAAAATTATAAAATAATTATTGTATGTTTATACCAATATAACAATAAAATTACAAAACCTTATCACGATAGATACATAGATTTTTTTATTTGATTTACTAGTTTTGTGTTATTATAAGCTTTTGTTAATTTTTTACCCATCTGATCGCGATTTCACCATCGGTATCTCTCTTTCCCTCCTACGCATTCCGATAGAGATAGAATTTCAGCTCTTGCCAGCGTCATAACACTGGAAACTACGCAAACATTGCTGTTAACTATATTTTCCCCTTTCTCTCCTCAAACCGTGCATTTGCATGACAAATGTCGATATCTGTATGTGAAGTAAATCTACCGTTATTATCAACGTGTGACGGCCGTCGAAGCGAGGTCAAGGCGCTTATGTCGTTGGCATCGAACCAGAGTTCAGTTCAAGTGATACTAGCGATACCTGTAGCGATACTATGGAAATAATAAAGAAATCAATATGTTACCTTCGCTGGGAATATTTTTATAATTTATACTGGTTAACACTTAAATTAATCAGCGTCAACTACAATACATACAATAGGAGTAAATATAAAATAGGGTTGCCAGGTTTTAGATTAGCAAACACAAATAAATTCCAACCCTTCTTAGATAATCGTGTTTAAAATTTTATAATATTACAGTGCTCGCAGAAGATTGATAAAAATAAACCTGAACAGTTTATGATTATTTAGTTAGACAACAATGATAGAACGTTCTACCTCTGCCAAGCCACTTAACTGATTTACACTACACCGATGTAGTGTAATAAATATTGTAAATTTGGAAAAAAAAGGAAGGACAAAAATAAGGGCTTTGACTGTTGTGTACGCTCCTTTCGCAGTGGCTCTATCTATAACGTTTTCACAGTACGCGGCAATTACAAAGTTATGTTGGTAAAATTTTGTAAATGACTACCTTTATAAGAGCGTGATAGAAGCCAACATAGCGCAAATAATTTTTACTTTGAATTTTTCGGGAACAATCTTCCTCATACCTACTACTGACTGTGTAGTAGGTATTAGGAAGATAGTTCCCGAAAATTTCAGAGATGAGAGAGGTTTACGTCAGTATAGGAAGCATGCTTTTAAAAAGCTCTATGCTAACCCGGATGTACCCTAAACCTGGCGAAGATATGACGTCATGCCTTAGGTAATATAATAATAAGGCACACAGTCTTTAATCATGGCGTTCTTATAATCTCAAATCATAAATAAATTCCAAAAATATGTATTTGAGTACATCAACATTCAACTGCAAACGACTTTCGTAAGATTAAACAATTACAGCCCGTGAATACGCAGCGCATTTTAAAATTCCATTACGGCCTCGTTCCGTGCACTGACCGGAGTTTAAATTGAAAATCGTTCAATCTAATGCTACTATTATCCTAATCGATCTAATCATACTTAACCGCTTAGTCTGAAGGCTGTTGACATTGAAAGCAATTTTCGTCGAGTCCATTCAGGGTTTTTTTTTTATATTGCAGATAGATGTTTTGGCAACTATCACAGTAGTAGCTAGGTGATGATTGATTGCGAAGCTTAACCGAACTGGCTCTCAAGGGCCGCTACAGGAACACGCTTGGCGACAGATTACCTAGTTGCACGTAGCCAGGTTGGGATTCACATGATGGCCTTTCCTTTATCCAAGCGGCAAAGATCAAGCCGGCCCGTGATAGGATTCTAACCCACGACCTGTATCGTGCTGTCGGAAGGTACCAACACTTCAAAAACGAGTACGAACATAATACCTGTTTCACGTTGACAAATTCTAGAGTTTGCAGACAATATGAACATATGACAATATTTGTTTCAACTTCTCGAACTAAATTCATGTTTATATAACAATCTCTGCTCTTTTCGAGCACATTTTAATGTCATAATAGCATTTTTGATTAACCTCGACGTTTTTTTTTTTTTTTTTTTTTTTTTTTTATATCTGGTTTATTAATTTTTCCACAGACTCCAGGGTCCGTGCCATTTTTTAGGTTAACTTAGAAATTTATTAATTAATTACATTACTATGGGGAGCATTACATATTTAGCGGGGAACACAGTTATTAGGGATGCTAATCTTACATAACTATTATATATACTATTACAAATATTATATATACTATTACTATTACAAGAGAGAAAATAGACAAACTGGTTTGCACAGGCATTCTGAACGGACCAGTGTCTTCAAGCAGCACTCGTTCACGAGTTGACTCGCGTGCCAGCCATCGTCCTCCTCAACTATTTGTGAGGGAAGAGGGCGACCCGACACACGATGCCGCCGCTTGCCTACACTTTATCGTAAGCATGACCGTTCCGAATGCCTGCGCCAATCCGCTTGCCAAAGGGAGAGAATACTACAATTAAAAACTACATTCTTACGCATACAATAAAATTTGAACTCTTGAGTTTTTTATTATTCTGACCCACCGACGTCCATTTTCACCAGGGCCTCTATCACCACGCTGTTACGATCTCTAATTGCCATCTTTAGGTTATAATCGCGGATGTCTTTGCGCCTTGCAGCCACCGCTCTCCGAACGAACCGTCCAATAGCATCATTTGCGTCGTCAGCGTAGTACGTGAAAGTCCCGGTGTGCCGTGAGACTGCGACGACTGCGTGTGGGACGCTCTCGTGCAGCTTCATTCTACCCTTGGTTTTTATTGCGATTACTGACTCGTATGTCAGTCCCTGTGCTTCGTGGATTGTGAGGATACGAGATCCTGTGCCTGCTCCGTAGCCCTCGTTGGTCAGGGTCTCCTTTTCTTCCTGGGTGTGAACCAGAAACAGGGTGTTTGGGAGAGTTTTGTGAATTTTCGCATTCGTATATCCTTTCTGCTCTAGGGACTGGATACGGGGAGCCGAGGAATATATACCTGAGTATATTTCCCTCAACGCGTACGCGACATCCATTGGGTTCCGGTGCGTGCACAACAACTCTTGGCTGATGTTTGTAACCAAGTTAGGGCGATTGTACCTTATCTCGAAGAGACCTTCTCTGTCAATGTAAGGTAATTGATTTACATCTCCGATGAGGACAAGTTCGCCAACTCCGGACAGCCTTGAAGCCATCACAACGGCCCCGAAATGGTTTATGAGAGCTTCATCCACCAAAAGGCGGCTGTAGCTCTCATTCTTCTTAAAACCATTTACGAGGACCGAAGCCATGGTGCGCACCTTGGTCTTTGCCAAGTCACCGATTCGGTGCGCAAGCTTCTCCCTCAGGTCTTTGGCTGCCTCCTTTGTTGTTGTGATGATAGCGTCTCTGTCCACATCGAAGTTGCGTATCACCCAAGTTGACTTGCCGCATCCCGGCACTCCATTGACCCACTGTATTTTAGGAACTTCCCAGCGTTTCCAATATGCCTCGACCTCCGCATCCCCCGAAATAGATTTAGCCATTTCAAGGATCCGGTCGTCGAGCATTATCTTGGTACAACGGGCTGTGACTACAATGGGGTCATTTTGGGGTGTCACGTACTTTGGTTTGCCTGTTCGTTCTGTTTCTGCCTCATCCAGGACCACAAAACCTCTTGTCGCATTATAAGCCGCCATATACTGACCAGACATCGTTCCCTTGATGACCTGGTTGTGTCATTGTCGTATATTGCGGCTTCTGCTTCCTCAAGTCTCACCTTTAGTAAGTTTTCGTTTCCTAGCCTAAACGACTGCAAGATGTTTTCGCAGGTTTTAGCGTTGACTACTTTTGTCGCTTTCGTTATGGCTAAGAACTCTATGAAGGCGTTTGCTGCGTGGCTCGATGGTTCCTGTGCTGGGATGTATTGGGGCGGACAGACTTGTCCCTTGTCAGCTCTCGTTCTGGTTTTCTTTGGTAGGGCTGGCTGTTCTGCTGGCTTTTTCGTTTTTGATTGGGTAGGGGATAGGGAGGATGGTAGTCGGAATAGGCTTCGTGTAGCGGCGCTGAAAGCTGTCAGGAACGCTGAGACGCGGCCGCTGCTCGTTGTTGGGCTGCTTAGCCGGTTTCTGATTGATGTTGGTGATGATACTAATTTCTCCTGTAGTCTTTCTGAGCCACTTTTTGAGCTCGGGGTCGGATGTCCCCAACTATCAGTTGCACGGTTGTGTTCGGGGCTTTTGAGGAAACTCAAGTTTTCCCCTCTGTCTTCGTACACAACAACCTCATGGTGTTCCGAGGCTTTGATGCAACCTAGTTGGTCATCGACTTCTCCCTTGCAGTACTCGATTAACATAGCGTCTACGCTTATCACTCGTGGGCTATCAGTGATTTTGGCAATATTTGAGAGCAGCGAGCATGCTTGAGCAAACGGTGTGTGCTCCGCCCATTCGATCAGGATGACTGTCTTGTTTTTCAGTCGCACTAATCGGCATGGGTGGCCAACAACCGCCATCGCTGGCATTGCATTAAAAGTTTTGCGCTTCATTGTAGTTTTGAAGCTGCTCCCATTTAGCAAGCTAGATAGACCAGGTGACAAGCGTATCCGATTTTTGGCTCTAGCTAGACAGAAGCTTATTCCGAGTCTTTCCTTACTGCCATCCATAAAAAGAGCAACACCACGGATACGTATTCCTGGTTCCCCTTGCTCTCCATGTGATAGCAGTTCGGAAATTTGTACGTTTTTAAGTTGACTTAGTGGGATTTGTGAAACTATTATTGAGTTGGGGGGGGTAGTGTGAGAGGGCATAATGTTGCTAATGGAGGGTGGGAGATTATTAGCTAGCGTTTGGTTAGTGAGTATAGTGACAGATGGTGTTGTATTTCGAGTGGGAGGCGGGAGGTTGGCGTTTTGTTTGACCGCTATTCGGAAAGACCTCTCTACGAAGGGCAGGAAGTGTTCTCTGGTATTTGGATTTGCTAAGATGTTAGGCAGATCCACTTCCAGCAGCTTTACGTTCATCGCAGTTTCGAGGTCCTGCCTGGCGGCCAGGAAACGGGGACATTCTAAAATAATGTGCCAGACACTTTCGGCGATGTTAGGGTCACACTCGCACCCTGGGCTATCTTTCAGCTTGAACCTGTGGAGGTATTCGGATATGCCCCCGTGTCCCGTCATCATTTGCACATGAAGAGGTGACAATTTCACGGTTCGCGTAAGCCGGAATGCCTCTTTGACATCCGGTAGAAGCCGTCTCGTGATTGCACCTGTGCTCGCGGTTTCATATCGGTCTTGCCAGTTTTGTACAGTTTCCTCGCGGATTTTCCTTCTGACATAGGACATGGGGATCTTGTTGTAGTCTTGAGTAGCACTTGTGAGTGCCGCCAATTTCGCGAGCTCATCGGCTCTCTCGTTTCCGGCGGTTCCCACATGTGCTCTCAACCAGAACATCCGAACATCTCTACCTTCTGCCCTGATCCTCCCAATATTTTCCTTTATGCCCTTTGCAAGGGGGTGACTCGTTTTGGAACACTTGAGCAGATCGAGTGACGATCTGGAGTCGCTCAAGATGTTCACTAGTGGCTTGGTGCTGTGTGTCACTAGTTGAGTCGCCTTGTAAAGGGCATAAAGTTCCGATTGGAAGACTGTGCAGTCGGGATGGAGCTTGAAGGTGGATGATGCGATCTCTCTATCTTCCTCCCACCAGGTTAAGGCAGCACCTACTTGACCCTCAATTTTGCTGCCGTCTGTGTATATTTGGGGTCCGGTGATGTGACTTATGTCGGTTTCGAGGAGCTCGTACTCTACGTATGTTTTCGTGGACGGATGTGATTGGTCCATTACACTTACATTTTGTTCGAGCTCCATTTCCGGGGGGAGGTAGTCTAGAGAGATATGTTTCTTAGCTCTGTACAGGCTCGCTGCCTCTCGGATTCTCAGGTCCAGGGGGAGAAGACCCGATAGGATAAGTGCGGAGGTGAGGGAAACAGTACGGTAGGACTTACATATTTTTTGAGCAAAGCCTCTTTGGAGGGCACATATCTGTGATCTGTTCATTTCTAGATCCACTGCATGTGCCCACACGTTTGCCGCGTAGAGTATGATGGGTTCCACCACTGCAACATATATCGTTCTCGTGATTTCGCTGTTCAGTCCCCAGGTCACCTTTGCTGCACGTGCTAGCTGTTTGTATATATCCGCTATCTTTTTACATTGGGCGGACACATGTGCTTTATAGGTGAGTCTGCGGTCTATCACTAGGCCTAGCAGTTTGACTTGGTCAACGTAGTCAAGTCTGACTCCAGCCATGGAGAGGTTTGGGTGGTCATACTTCAACTTTTTTGTCAGCAGCATCGCGTTGGTCTTGTGCGCTGCAAAGTTGAGTTTATTGAGGAATCCCCATTCCACTACCATGTCCATTGTCGTATTGACCTTCTGCTCAAGGATTTGTCCCGATTGGCCTGTGAACACGAGAACGACATCGTCAGCAAAAGCTTGACAGCACACTTCCTCATGCTCCAATTTCCGCAGCAATGGATCTAGGATAATGTTCCAGAAGGTTGGTCCACCGATGGAACCTTGGACACATCCCTTCGTGGTATCCTTTTCACTTACTGCTCTGGAGTAATTGACTTTGACTTTGCGGTCGCTGAGGTATGAGCATACCATCTGGTAGAGGTTTGATGGACACCTCTTTTTCGCTAGCTGATGTTTCAGGGCGGGCCACCATGCGTTGTCGAAGGCACCTTCTATGTCCTCGACGTTTCGAAGTTCCAACAATCGTGTACACGGGCTGAATCACTGAATAAAAACGTACCAAATCCAAGCAATACTACAATATGACAAGAATTTTATGAGTTTGTTAAATCGATATAACTGAGGTTTAGAATAAACTAGAAAAAATACTATGAAAATTGGTGTATCAGAGCTAATTTGAAAATGTTATTAGTCAAAAACGGGTCTCGATTAAACCCCGAAACTCAACTAAACAGGTAGCTGACTTGGACTGGCGATACGGCGTTTATTTCGTACGCATTATAGTATGGATTAATGGCATTATATATATATATACAAAAAATACTGAACAAATCGAACATGCACTTCTCAGACTTACAGGCGGTGCAGTCATGAATCAAAATACTGAACTTCTTCTGGCTGAAACATGTGCTGAAGCTGCTTTTTATTTCTATAAGCTGAAGGAAGTAAGTGTAACAAATTTTTATATTACATTTCAAGCACTATCGTCTGACAATCACTGTATTACACATTTAAACCACAAAGTGTTCATCGCTCGCGGGATAAGAAAGACAAAAAAATCCATAAGAAAGTGTAGATAGATATATATGAAATCCAAAGGAACTTCCCACTGAGGTTTACCCTGTGCGCTACGATATAGGGTTGTATAAAAAGGGCCTCATAACATTCATTACAGGTCGGCGGCCACTAATCTTGCCAATTTATATAGGCCACAACGACAACTTTCCTCCAGGTGGGCTAATCGCCTGTCTGCATGTTTTTCGCAAAAAAAAAAAAAAACTTCATAAAGCAGATAAAGCCATAAATAAATAAAAAATCTATCACGCCTGTGTGTTTGAAGCCGGAACAGAGTACCTAGGGTATAAACAAAATATCCATATTTCGCCAGATGTTATTCTACGAGTATATCTATGTTCACATTAAATTTGCCACAAGTGGTTTAACCACATAATACTTATCACCTGTTTGCACTAAAATTCTATTACTGTTATTTAAAGTGCACGATACGGAATCGAAGTGGCACTTGTGGAATATAACGTCTTGCGTAGGTGTTACTATTTATAGCGTTCCTCGTACCATCAGAATTTGGATTGTTTTCTGTATTACCATTTTTTCATTGCTATGTATTCAAGAGCCTAACAAAAATGATGCATTGTTTGATTTAATGCAATTATTTTCTCTCTTATAGGTAAATAGGCGGACAAATCGCCCGTCCAGTCACATAGGTAGCTGCCCAGCATGTACCACCCGTACTAAGTGCACGTAGCGCTCTCCTTATAAACGTACTGTACTGTATATCAGCCGGATAGTCCACTGCTGAACACAGCCTCCCCTATTATGGGGGAATTTGCCATAATCCCCACGCTCGGCAGGCGTCTTGGGGATCGCAGTGTGAGATATCAGTTCTTCAGAAAGTGCTGCTGCCCACCTTCTGGTGTGTTATCCTTAGTCGCCTCATACGACACACAGGGGTTGAGATGGGGGGTGACAATCTAGCTTAGCAGCCCACGGGCCCTTGTAAACGTAGTTTCGTGATATTATAAATATCAAGTGAAGTTTTACGTGCATGTGCTTGAGTCAAATGTCCATGCTTCTGGTATGCCGCCGTGACACTGTACTGCCTTCATAACTCCCAAGATATTAGTTACTTATGTCTTGTTTACTTAGTATAACTTGCTATACAGTGTCCTTCGCAACTAAACACGGTAATTTTTCTACACTTCTACTCCGAGACAATATCTAATGCTGCGGAATATATACCAAGATGGACAGCGTCCTACCACCTGGTGACCGCAAAAAAATGTACTATACTTATATAATAGTAGTATACTATATTATACTTTATAAAAAATACTACGGAAGCAAAAAATAGCCCGATTCGATGCCATCAAAAAACTTTCATATACGTAAACAAAGCGACTGCGATTTTCTTTAGGATCCAGAGATGGTTCTTCTGAAACTTCACATGTACATTGCATGTCTGGGAATTGTGGGCATACGTGATATATAAGCAAATTCTTTATTAAGTATATTTTACTAAATCTAAAAGGAAAACGACTGTATCGATGACGCATCTCATTCAGAGATTGGACAGAGATAACCGGTTGAAGTATTATTAGCTGCTGTTAGTAATCCCTTCCACGCAGCCCCCCACCTCAATGACAACACGTGGGAGCTCTCCCAAACTGCTGACTCACTCTGTTTACATGCAACTTAGAAGCCGGACTTTGATTTGTCATAATGAATTTGACTAAATATGTCGACGATGGAAAAGTCTTCTGAGAAAATTGAAAAAAGTACGATTTTCAATGACAATAAAATTTTCAGTGAGTCACTTGAGGATAGACAGTTTGAATTGAGAATCTACTGAGATTATAATTACCTATCTACCAGATAAGAGCAATCTATTCTATTCTAATTGATTTTTGGGTCTGCATCGTTAAGAATATACTACTATAGACTAATTAACTGAATTAGTTTGGATCGGAACTAGCATGTTTTGGTCAACTATGGTTTCGAAGTGATTGGTAATTACCCTTTAATTGGCTAAGTTACTTTTGACATTAGTGAGATGAGACCGAAATAGAATATCACTATTCACATTATATATTATGTTACTGCTATAATGAATTACTAAGTATTATGAGTCGAGTAGTATTTTGTTCAATAAAACACAAAGAAATGAACATCATTTTTAAAAATAAATTTGCAAAACAACCGGATGGCAGATACCTACTTCGAAGTTCGAAAACTTTCCATTCAATTTCGGTACAGTGCTGCAATTTCGGCGCACGCGTTACGCGAATATATTATGTTAATTTGCACTGAGCGGAGTCAGCTACTTAAATATGTAAACAATGGATTCTAGTACTTTGTCGCACTGAATAAAACTTAAGCTCTATGGAAGAAAGCAAAGACTTGTATGAATGTTTACTTCGACTAGGTACTGATGTGGTTTTATATTTACGAAACTGCAAGTACTGTTTGTACGAAAATATATATGTGGAGCTCTCGCGAGGCGAAGGTGAGCAAGTCGCAGCCACCGTTGATATTGTGCCAATATGTGCACACGTAGAAATAATAACTCGTTGGCCGTTTATGACTTTTATTGCAAACAAGGGAGTCAAAACAACGAAATATTTCTGTAAACGTTATTTAAAACAAAAAAAATTACAGTGAAATAGTTAATCAGTAAGTTTTATTAAATGTCAAGAGCCACCTGCAGTATAATTAGTTTGCCAATGTTAGCAGAGGCTGTTAATTAAAATGCGCGGGACGACGTCGTTTCGTCGCTGTGACGCGGCGCGGCTGAGGATGCGCAGGCGCACACTCAAGTCGCACACACAAGAACGGCGCGAACACCCGGCAAGCCTCCGCCCGCAGCTGAAACGAGCTTCACTTAACGCGCCGCGATTTACATAAACCTGTTTACTTTTATGAACCTTGGATGTGTAACTAATGTGTTTGTGCCACTGACAATTCATAGCGCTGTAACTATAATTTTGTTTTATGAACTGTCAGGTGTCAAACGTAGCAGGGCTGGGCTGGCCTTCAGAGCGTCTCGACGGACAATAGCCGAGTAGAATTTCAAAGAGAATTAACCGTTTCGTTTTTATCAGACAGACCTTAAAATAAGTATTAAATGCGACCATGCCAAGATTCTATATCATCTTGCTATACGCGATATCTGACAAACATTTGGGCATCGCACAAAGTAAACAGACACGACCTTGGGAGCCGGCGCTCTTGGTTCGGCGAGATAACACTTTTTTATCGGACCTCTTTTACACGACTACATTCTCGTACACTTCGAAGGGTAAAAAACAGTCCACAAAGTTGCGCAACTTAAAGATCACTGACCTGTGTAACCATGTCCCAGTAGAATCCGTCGAGCGTAGACTTGCCATGTTGGTGCTGGCGGGAGAGCGCGGGCCAGAGGGAGGCGCGTACGGGGCTATTGATGGGCCAGGAATTCTCTCGGATGAGGAGCTTGAGCTCGCGCTTGCGGCCCTGCTGGAGAAGCGGCTGTAATTCTTCGAAGGTCTTGAGGGGCGCTTTCTTGCCTGCGAATAACGGTGTGGGTAAGCACTGCGTCCAGAGGTGGTCGGAGTCGGTCGCGAGGGACTCTGCGCTGGGCGCGTGGAACGCGGCCGGTTCTATGTACATCACGGTCGTGGGCACATGCTGTCTGTGCGCGCGCGCCGACGGCACTGCCCGCCAGCTGCCAAGCCAGCCGGCCGACGCCAGCCTCCGGAAAATGCGATAGTAGCGACAACACTGTCACACTTCGATTGTTTGTTTATTTGACCGTGGGAAAAACCGGCCGGCCTGTCAGACCAACTAATAAAATATATACCTAAACATATAATTTATTAATTATTTAGTTAATATAATCGAGGACTTAAGAACATAAGATTAAAAATTGGTAATAAATGCATAAATTTAATTAAACCAATTTCTTAATTAATTTAAGATCTATATTTATATTTTTTTCTTAAAAATATCTTCATGCAAATAAAGTAAACATACCACGTAGATATCACACGATAACAACATGCACGGTTGCTTATAAATAGAATCAAATCAAAGCAAAACGCAGCGCATTGGACCCGCGCCAAACGAACAAACGGATTTCGTAGTGCATACGTAATCAAACAAGGAGCAAAAGCGGACAAGATCAAACATACAAATACAGCAGAATTAGGTAACCTAACCTAGATACGATTAATGAAGGGAACGATCTGTGCGATAACTACGCCTACAATATGTAAACATTGTGTAAATCAACATGATGAATGATGAGATTAAATTTGGAGCTCTATGCTTCATGATAACCAAATTTGTTTTCAGATGGATCTGCGAAATAAAGTTGACGAACTAATATTTCATTCATTATAATTATAAAAGTTCCTGGTGAAATCATATAGGAACCAATTAGTTTATTAGTTACTTATGAATAGTTTATGAGTTAGTAAAATGTAGATCGAAACGAACAATCATAAAGAATTTTCCACGATTCTTAAAATAATGTAACCAATAACATAACTCTTAAAAGCATAGGACTACATTAATTGTACACGAAGAAATATCTACTTTTACACCTTTTAAGGGCGATGGCACAACGGCTATTAAAAATGTATCAAATATCGATTAACCATTAGACAGAAAATGGCTTCATTTACCTCAACGATTTCAATTGCTTCCACCGCTACAACATTAACGAAGTATTCATACGACTAACCTGAATAAAAAACTGGTAAAGCTGACTGGTTCTTTTTCACTATACTTAGAGCCTATTTAAGAATGTCTTGTAAGTTCCGGTTATAATACCCAGAACATATCTATACTTATAATAAAACTGTAACAGGTCCAATTCTGTACATAAAAGATATTTTGCAAAAAAAAATTTGAGAGCACTCTGTAGCTGATACTGTTGCCAAAACTGTATTTTTTTTTATTTTTGTTGTCTGTCTGTCTTTCTGTCTGTCTGTCTGTCTGTCTGTATCCCGGCCGCGCATCACTCCAAAACTACTGAATGGAATTCAATGAAACTTAACACGATTTGAGTTCATACTACGAAGAAGGTTATTGTATACTTTTTATCCCGAAATTCAGCATGGTTCCCTCGGGAAAGGGGATGAAAGTCAAAATGTTACTAAGTTGTAATTTACGAACGCGTAGTCCGATTTCAATTATTCTTTTTTGTTAAAATAGTGATGAGCGAGCCCGGAACCCCATGGGCAGCCCGGCACCCCACGGGCAGCCCAGCACCCCATGGGCTACTGAATGGAATTCAATGAAACTTAACACGATTTAAGTTCATACTACGAAGAAGGTTATTGTATACTTTTTATACCGAAATTCAGCACGGTTCCCTCGGGAAAGGGGATGAAAGTCAAAATGTACACTTAGTTGTAATTTATTACCGCGTAGTCCGATTTCAATTATTCTTTTTTGTTAGAATAATGATGAGTGAGCCCGGAACCCCATGGGCAGCCCGGCACCCCACGGGCAGCCCAGCACCCCATGGGCTACTGAATGGAATTCAATGAAACTTAAAACGATTTGAGTTCATACCACGAAGAACGTTATTGTATACTTTTTATCCCGAAATTCAGCAGGGTTCCCTCGGGAAAGGGGATGAAAGTCAAAATGTACACTTAGTTGTAATTTATGAACGCGTAGTCCGATTTCAATTATTCTTTTTTGTTAGAATAGTGATGAGTGAGCCCGGAATCCCATGAACAGCCCAGCACCCCATGGGCTACTGAATGAAATTCAATGAAACTTATAACAATTTGAATTCATACCACGAAGAACGTTATTGTATACTTTTTATCCCGAAATTCAGCACGGTTCCTTGGGGAAAGGGGATGAAAATCAAAATGTACACTTAGTTGTAATTTATGAACGCGTTGTCCGATTTCAATTATTCTTTTTTGTTAGAATAGTGATGAGTGAGCCCGGAACCCCATGGGCAGCCCGGCACCCCACGGGCAGCCCAGCACCCCATGGGCTACTGAATGGAATTCAATGAAACTTAACACGATTTGAGTTCATACTACGAAGAAGGTTATTGTATACTTTTTATCCCGAAATTCAGCAGGGTTCCCTCGGGAAAGGGGATGAAAGTCAAAATGTACACTTAGTTGTAATTTATGAACGCGTAGTCCGATTTCAATTATTCTATTTTGTTAAAATAGTGATAAGTGAGCCCGGAACCCCATGGGCAGCCCGGCACCCCACGGGCAGCCCAGCACCCCATGGGCTACTGAATGAAATTCAATGAAACTTAACACGATTTGAGTTCATACCACGAGGAACGTTATTGTATACTTTTTATCCCAAAATTCAGCACGGTTCCTTCGGGAAAGGGGATGAAAATCAAAATGTACACTTAGTTGTAATTTATTTACGCGTAGTCCGATTTCAATTATTCTTTTTTGTTACAATAATGATGAGTGAGCCCGGAACCCCATGGGCAGCCCGGCACCCCACGGGCAGCCCAGCACCCCATGGGCTACTGAATGGAATTCAATGAAACTTAACACGATTTGAGTTCATACCACGAAGAACGTTATAGTATACTTTTTATCCCAAAATTTAGCATTGTTCCCTCGGGAAAGGGGATGAAAGTCAAAATGTTACTTAGTTGTACTTTATGAACGCGTAATCCGAATTCAATTATTCTTTTTTCGTTAGAATAGTGACGAGCGAGCTCGGCATCCCACGGGCAGCCCGGCACCCCACGAGCCACCCGGCACCCCAAGGGCAGCCCGGCACCCACGGGCATCCCGGCACCTCACGGGCAGCCTGGCACCCCAAAGGCAGGCTGGTACCCCACGGGCAGCCCAGCACCCCATGGGCAGCTCAGCACCCCACGGGCATCTCGGCATCCTTATTTAGATTTGCCAGCTTGCTAAGATAAAATTCTAAAATCTGGAACATTCGACACAATCAATTTTTTTAACTATCTATCTTTTGCCGGATACATTTTGGAGACTGCACAACGGAAGTGTACAATCTAATATATTTTTGTTCTACCGCCAAACAAGGAGAACCTCGGCAAAAAGATACCGTTTTATAATCGAAATTCCAAAGAAACGCACAAAGTACCTACTTTGCTTCAACATTTATTGTGCGAACCGCGAAGGAACTCTCTGAGTTACTTAACTACTGTCTTCTGGAAAAACAAGCTGGGAGTTATCAAACCCAAAGTAAAAAGCTCCTTTCAGAGCTATGCTTTACTAAGAGTGCTTCACCACAGACCACAGCGTTACTTAATATGAGATAAACAGTGCTCAAATGTGAATAATTAGTTTGCAGGTACGGCAATCGCGAACGAAGTCGCGGGTACAGCTAGTTTGATAAATAAAACACTATCGTTGCGTTTCACAGTCATAGATTTAGCCTATCCATAGGTTAAAACTTGAAACGCGCTGCATGTTAACTGTCATTTTTAACATTCAGTTTTTTTATGTACTGGGTAGTATAACCGTAACTAACTCGAACATTATGAAACAGGCCCTTAGACTACATGATAAATATTTCCACTATTCCAGCAGTAGCAAAACAAAAAAATACACAAGGTGATTGTTATCGATCTCATAATTTGCTGAACCATTGAAATTAATTAAAGGGAGTAGGATCCTACGATAGCATAATTGGTTAGAACATTTGAATTAAGTACCTGCTTCTATACCTATGTACGAGCTATAAGAATTCAAAATTTATTTTTTAACATGTTGTTAGTTCTAAACAAGTATTTTTTATTCTATTTAATTCAATTCAATTCAATTCATTTATTTGCTTGAATACGGGTACAAAGATATAAAATATGTAGGACGTACAAATAGTTTCACCATAAACAACCTCATACGAGGTGTGCAAATGTCAATTAAATATAATATACAATTAAGAATTAATAATAATAACGATGTCATATATATATTTTTTTAAATTGTCATTATGTATATATTATTTAATTATACAATCAATTATTTAACGTGGTAAATGTAGTAGCGATTAGAAGTCTTCTGCAGGAAATCCTTAACTGTATAAAAACTTTCGTTAACCAACCACTTTTTTAACTCCGGGTAGAACTTATAATTAGGTAACTTTGTTATAGTTTTTGGAATCGCGTTGTAAATGAGAGGCGTCATGTAGATGCAGTTATTCCTAAACAGCTCTAGTTTAGGAATTGGCATTTTGAGCTGTTCTTGTGTAACTGTCCTCTTACCTAAGCTAGTATATTCGGGAAACAAGGAAGAGTTAGATCTTACAAACTTTGCCAATTTATAGGGTAGAATTTAGTTCAAGAATAATAAACTCTGTGATCTACTAAGGAGGTGAAGGAAAAAGTGAATCAAGAGAATACGACTCGCATGCAAGGGGGTTCCGTACTAAAAATTTAACTATTATGTTAGCAACCTGTTCATTTTGATCCTCTTTTAATAAAAAGAGGATTTTTTATACAAAAAAATGCAATAGCATTTTTCGTATAAAATTACGGCATATCATTTTGCAATCAAGGTGTGGAGGGAGGAATGCTCAATAATAGTTAATTATTTTATATCTTTCAAACTGTACCTAAAAAAATTATAACTATTTACTTATTGGTATAATTGTGTGTGTCCTATCAATTTGTCATATTTTTAATTTGAAATTGAAAACGAAGCTTCGAAATCAAAATTCTACAATTTACACTATACGTTTATAATTATTGCATAATATTTAATTGAATTTAATAAATATATGTAATTAATTAAAATACAATTGTATAAATATATATACTTATTTTCAAACTAGTTCCTCCAGTAGAAAATTAGGCTGTGAAAAACTGACCAACTGACAAGCGTTCAGGTCAGGATCCTAAAAGGGTCCCCTTTTTTTCATCGGATGTACGGAACCCTAACAAATTGTATTTGAAGGCAATAAACCTACGAAACGTATAACAGATGTTTCACGTCAGAATTAGTGCGGTTTACTGCAAAGTGCGTAAGCGTTCATTCATTGATTACATTGGTACAGTGTTGTATACAATCTATAGGTACCAATATAATAACCTTAGTTTTCATTGTGGTGTTCAATGGAAGAGGCATTTGTTCAACAGTGGACGACTTCCGGCTGTTTCTGATGATGATGAACCACGCATTATGTCATAAAACCAAAGCTTTAGGTATAATACTTCCTACTATATAGTAAGAGATTTTTACTATACATACGAGTATGTGTGTAATGTATGTGATATACTATGTATATGTAGGAGATTTTTAATTGACCACAATTTATCTATCTATCAAGAATATAGTAAAACTAACAATAGGCTTGAAGTTCTATATATATATATTACTACTATTATCTGTCATTCTTTCGGTCTATGCGTTCCAATATACAATTTTGAAATCTAAAATCCATATTCATGTATATCAGAGTAGCTAAAATATGACCCAAAATATCGTTTGAGCATATCATGAACTGAAACTGACGCCTTTAAATTAATATTTTATATACATTTTACTAATATGTTCAGATATAATAGTAGCGGTCTGACAGACCCATTTCGAACGCCGAACTGTTAAGTAAACAACAGTGATAAGCCGAGGTTATCTTGTACAGTCGAGAACGAGGCGCTGCGATTGACACACAATGTTATTAAATTATTGTAAGTACCGCTCTATAAATTTTACTTCAAAATTAACCATGTCTGTATACAGTTTTCGCAATTTGCGCAATACTTTTGCAATATCTTTGTGAAGTGATATGGAATGCAGGTGCGTGTATGTGTCATGCCTGCAAAATGAAGTCTAGACCTGTACGTTGTCAGACACAATGGTCAGAAAAGGTTCCTAGTTATCTCTTGAGTATCCCCAAATATGCTTAGATATTCGTTAATTATTTGGAAATTAAAATAACTTTTTCCGAGATAAGCATTATTTATTAATATAAATAGATATATAAGATGAAAAGTAGCGTAAATACCAAAAAGTTTTAAGCGCTCGTAGCTTAGTTAGATTAGCCGTTCTTAACCGATCAGCAACGACTTGGATGGGTGACTCCGAGCTTCGTCGGACCCGGTTGTTGTCTTAGGATGGCAGTGAATTTAGCATGGCGGTAGGTCATTTTGCGAATGCCTGGCTAGCTACCACCTTCAAGTAGAAATTCTGTCTACATACACAAGGTGTGTTCTGGCTGTCCTTGAGAGCCAACAATTCTAAGTTAAGGCTAACTTCTTCGAACACATCATCACTTACCGTCAGGTGAGATAGTGGTCAAAGGCTAGCCTATCAGATATAACAAAAATTTATTCTTGTAATATGGAAATAAGTTGTTAAGACTGTCTGTACAGAATTACGTATAAGGCCTAATTCAGACCGCAGCGGCCGGGAATTTTACCGTCAAACCATTTTCAACTCTGTCTCTATCATTATAACGTATAGTTTAGTGGTACTTCTAGGTTAGCCTGAATAACATCTTCGACCAGATCATCACTTATAATCAGGTGAGATGGTGGTCGAAGGCTAACATATCAGGAATAAAAAAAAAATTTTAGAATGAAACACTTGATAGTGATGGGCCATGGAATGATGGCAGTAGAGAAAAATGGCAGTTACCACTTCGCACTTCGGTGTGAATTAAGCTTAAGAGTTGTGCATGGAACAACTTCATTTCTTTGAAATAGTATAAACTACATATCTGTTACTATAGGTTGATATGCTCTTTATCAATTCATTGTATTGTCCTTATCAGATAAATAAATTGATAAGAATGTTTCTGTTGCCTGATCAATGTCCTAGTCAATTGCATAAAATTAGGTAACTTTTACTTAATTACCTAGATAGTGTCCTAGTACTTTACTGTACTGTATCAGCCGGATTGTCCACTGCTGAACACAGCCTACCGCATTATGGGAGGGTTTGCCATAGCTTGGCAGGCGTCTTGGGGATCGCAGTTTAAGATATCAGTTCCTCAAAAGGCGCTGCTGATCACCTTGTATTTCATCTTTAGTCGCCTCTTATGACACCCGCAGGTAGCAATGGAGAGGTGACATTCCAGCCTGGCACCCCACGGCGTGTCCTAATACAACCTAGTACTATTCATTATTCTGTGATATAACCTATATTTATATATTTTCTGTTTCGCAAGGCAATATCTGTACCGTTTATAGGCAGAAGCGTGTTTATCTAACTACAGGCCTGAACTGGATACTCTTTGTGTAAAGTATATACTGGACTGGTGACACAAATAACTTCTATAAAAGCTTTAAGATTATATTTTCTTATTTTTACATATAGATACAATAAGTAATAAACAACAACTACAACACTTTTTGTTTAAAAAAAAAAAGTGTTTTACGTTAACATGTTGTCCAACTGATGTGATGCATATGGAAAAGGTACCCTTACGTAGAAATTCCCTCGTCAAGCATCTAACGACGTGTCTCGACAGCTGTTTTTAAGACCCAATTATTCTAGGTTAGCCTGAAGAACATATTTGACCACATCATCACTAACCATCAAGTGAAATAGTGGTCACGTGGGGACTAGCCTTTCCTAACAAGCTATAAAGAAAAATAAGAAAATGCCCTGACTGGCAGGTCCATAGTACTAGCCCCACTGGGGATTTAAGCTTAACAGAATAGAATAGCTTAATGCGAATGATCGCCTGGCTAACTACCACCATCGATAGAAAATGTCTGTATGTCTCAGGGTGATGGGCACAGTGGAGTTCGTAACATGTGACAAAATGCATCTATTATAGGCAGAGGATATCGCTTAATCGCTGGGGATCGGCTGTGAATATTCTGTTGTATACTGAGAATATAAATTTATATTTTTATGAATAAGCAATACTTCCTTTTACATGGTTAACATCGGGTGGGCCTCGTGCGTGTTCCGTTACAATATCATAAAAATAACAAAAATAAAAGAAGACTGGATTTTTTATGACCTCACATAGCAAAATGAATCAATTGATATAACATCATACAAAAGCACGAAAGCTTAAATTTATGCAAAAATACATAGCAAGAAATAAAAAAAAACAGATAAGGACGCCAGACATTATCACAATAATTACCTACTTTATATATTACTACCACCGTATTTTTGGGCCACGTTTGACCTAAAATACCACGCGAAACAAATTGCGGGCATTCATCAGTCTTAAATAGCAATGAAGTACTGATTGATGACACAATATATCGTTCTATCCATAACAATCTCAACTAGAATAATAAATGATTAAATGATCAAAAAGTATATTTAATCGAAGGATTCTTCTGAAATATTACCGGGAAGCCTTATTCCTCTAAATATTATAATAATCATCAAGAGGCTATCTCGATTATTCTTGATCTATAGTCACAAGTTTAAGATGATTTTGTAGCAGTGATGACACAGTAGCATTGGCTATGGACTGCCGCGCAGCAGGTTCATGGTTCGAATCCCTCCGCGGGCTTGAGCTTCACCGCATGGTGGAAGGGCCATTTTGCGAATGCCCGCATCGCTAGCGACCACCCTGAAGTAGAAAATCTGTCGCCAAGCACCTAACGGTGTGTTCCGGCCGGTGTCCTTGAGAGCCAGTGAAATTACAGGCACATGAGACTTAACAACTATGTTCAAAGTGACGGGCGCAGTGCAATTCGTTACTTGTGATGAAATACATCTGTTATTAGGCAGAGGTTAGTCCGCTTAACATCAGGTGGGCCTCCAGCATTTTCCGTCACAATAGCATAAAAAAAAGGTCGTTGGACTGTACTTTGTCATACCAATTGTGACGAACCTGAATAATTTTCTCCACCTTACCGTTAGAAGGTACTATTAGTTATTCTGTGTCCTTACAAGCTAAAATAGGATACACCGATAAGAAAAGTGGTTGATGGAGCAAGTTAGTAATACTTTCATCGACAACATCAATTGCCTCAACTCTTGAAATTATATCACCACTAGCTTTTACCCGTGGCTTCGCTCGCGTATAATATCCCTCAGGAACCCTTACCAGTTTTCGGGATTCGTGTAAAACGCGTCATATATAAATAGGTTACTTCTTAATCCTTTTCAATCTTTTTAAATTGGCCCCGTGAATCGGTATCGTTAACCTTCAGTACCAAATTTACCATAAAGTTTTCCATCCTGGTACACTTCGATAACACAATACTTGCCCCGCGGCTACCAGTTCAAACGTAGTGCCCCTTTGTTGAGTGTTGTAACAAGTTGATAGAGTACTGAGTCGCACTAGTGAAATTGTCTCCGTTACACTTAGCATCATAAGACAATATCGCAAATTCTTGCCAATTATGTTTACGGACTTGTGAAGGAACAAGCACGAGGCCCACATGCTGTTAAGCGGTATCCTCTGCCTATAAACAGATGCATTTCAGAACTGCACTGCGCCCATCACCTTGAGACATACCTGTTAAGTCTCATTTTGCCTGTTATTTCACTGGCTCTCAAGGACTGCTGCCGGAACACACCGTTAGGTGCTTGGCGACAGATTTTCTACTTGAGGGTGGTCGCTATCCAGGTGGGTATTCGCAAAATGCCCTTCCACCATGCGGTGAAGCTCAAGCTCTGGGCGGGATTCGAACCATGGACCTGCTGCGCGGCAGTCCATAGCCAATGCCACTGAGCTATCACTGCTTCATGAGTTCCATAAAATAAATAGGACAGGCATTGAAAGTGGCTGCGCTCATCTCAACCTCGGTCCGAGCTCGGTGGTGGAGCACCACGTTATGGATCGCAACACTATACTCGAGTTGCCTGTCATACTCGACGCACGACGGACGTCTCACCCGGACTCCGATGCTCAGCGCTTTATGCTTTGTAAAAATAAAGAGTATAAGTTTAATATCTAACTGATTTAGAAAATTATCTTAAATGTACAAAGATACAGTAGAATACAAATTTTTATAATAAAGTTTAATTATTAAGTAAGTTTTTATTTTCTATTTTTATTAAATACTAAATTTTTAAATTTTAAGTGTTTGCCACGGTTCAAAATATACATCAATACGATAGATGGACGAACAGGATGAGCGCCAGCGGTTTAAGTTTAGGTTACAAACTTTCTTCCTCGTTTTCACTCCTTCTAATCAATCCTAGCAAAACATATTATTGTGGCCAGTTTTTGTTTTAAAAAGTCTATCCAGATACCATTTTTCATCACTATCACTTCACAAACCTTTCCATACAAAGTTTCACCCCAATTTCACCGCCTTTAGTCATCCCTGTCGAAAAAATGTTGAACATGTAATTTTTATTTTGAATGATCTATCCGAATACTAATTTTCAGAACTGTAAGTTAAAACACAAAGGACTTTCATACAAACGTTTTCACCCATTTTTACCCCCTTAGGGGTTGAATTTCAAAAAATGTATTCTTAGTACACCCCTACGCATATGACAAATACACCCCCCAAATTTCAAGTCTCTGCGACGAGCGGTTTAGGCTGTGCCTTGTCTGTCAGTCAGTGAGTCAGGACTTTGATTCTTATATATATATATATATAGATTACTTATACGTACACCTACTTGGTTTACTTACTCGTAGTATTTATTTACAAATCTTTATCATTCGTTTCATGACCATCAATCGCCAAATACTTACTCGTAACAGTATGTTCGGGCATCTGTCATTGAATGCCAGTTTCATGTGCGGGATTCGAACACGCGTCTATCCACCCCTTAAAAATTGGTCTTGTTCGTTGTTTGTAGCACAACGGCAGGTTGAATTATAGGTGTCGCTCCATCCCGATACGATGGTTGAAGAACGAGAGCAAAAATTTGAGTTATGAGTCATTGTGTCATGTTAGCTCAATTGGTTAGAGCATACCCCGGTTAAAGTGGTGGATGGACGCGGGTTCGAATCGACTATAATTTTTTGCTCGTAAATTTGTAATACTGCCTAGAATACTGGACTGGGTACGCTTTGCTTTAGGACACTATTGCGGCGTTTGACATGGGGTCAGCCATTGCATTTTTGATCAGCAAAGTTAAGCAACGTTTGTCGCGGTCAAGTGTTGGATGGGTGACCGCTAGTGACATTACTACTGAGCGTGCACGTGCTTCGAGAGAACTTTAAGGCGTCGTCGGTCCCGGTTGTTATCTTAGTATGGCAGTCGTTATAGCATGCCAGTAGGTCATTTTGCTAGCTAGCCCGCCTGGCTAGCTACCACCCTCAAGTAGATAATAGTGGCTTGTTGGGGGTAATCTACAAGGCATAAAAAAAGATTATCGCTTAACATCAAGTGAAAAAAAACTTCTTTGCGAAATGTTTGTATGTTGAACATAACCTGCTCTCGGGGTGCCGGGCTGGAATGCCACCCCCCATCTCTACCCGTGCGTTTCCTAAGAGGCGACTAAGGGTAACACACCATGAGGTGAGCAGCAGCGTTTTCTGAGGAACTGATATCTCACACTGCGATCCCGAAGACGCCCGTCCATCATGGGGATTACGGTAAACCTCCGTATAATGGGGGAGGCTGTGTTTAGCAGTGGACAATCCGGCTTATGCAGTACAGTAAATATAATCGAACTGTATATTACCTTTCAATCTATGCGTAACATCTGAAATCACATACTTCTATAACAAATCCTGAGGCCTCTTTGAAAAAAGCAGTCCACCTTCCTATGTTTTTATTTTTGGCTCAAATATTTATTATACTTAAAAAATCAATCTGCAATTGTATTTTTGGAAAATAAAACACCAAGAAATAGTCAATGGGGTCCTCGTATAAAGAATAATGAAGTCTGTTTATAATTCCACAAAAGATAGAAGAGGTTGATATTTAGATATAATAGATAATGCGTTGTAAACTGGTAACCGCTGTTTTTCTTGTATACTTTAAATATGAGAGCTGTGTCAAGATTCTCTATAGCATAAAACAATTTCATAACGAATCTTGACCGAGTCGAGATTAGACCCGTATGACGAGTCGTTAATATTTAACACATTCAATGTCACAGACACACCCTCTGTCGCTGTCAATTTTCAGCTTTTTAAGCTAGGAACAAAAAGGGCCCTATTATTGATCCCTGCGGAATGGAAAGTATATTTTTACTATGGACTCGAAACGTGTAACACCTTTTAACCCGACCGAAGTCGTCGGCTGTATATCTGATAGATATGATATGATTCTACGAGACTCAGGGCTCATACGAGTAATATAATCTGTCCCGTAAGCTTATATATATGAGGTATTCACATCGGCTTTGCACCTATCACTGTCTGTTGGTTAGCTATAACACTGTCGAATTTTGATTACCGAATATTGTTGTAAAGAAAACTTTGATTTTACATAATTTTTTTAGGGTTTTGTCTCCAAATGGAAAAACAGAGCCCAATTAATGTTACTATCATTATGTCTGTCAGTAGGTCTCGAATCTATAGCTCGTATAATCGGGATGAGTTAGACACCTGAAAATAAGATATGTTGTGAAAGGTGCAATACAAACAGACATACATAAAACTAGCTCATTAAAGCAATATTGTAGATTATGTAATGAATATAAACTGTCTATAGTTTAATATATAATATTTATTGGACAAGTTATGCTGATTGCATATTATATAAGGCTATCAATCAAATTATTCTTTCCAAATCGTAATGTAAGGAAACTAAACATAATAAGCCAATAATTTCATATTAATGGTCTTATTCATCTCTGAAATGTTTCGTGAAACATCTAACAATTTCAATTTCAAGTATGCGTGATTCAATCTGTACTAAAAGATTTTTGGAAGTGTTTCAAAATGTGTTTCCTTCCTATTTTCTTAGTACTCGCCAAGTGTTTTATTGTTTACCATTCCTACAACATTCTTTATATTGTATTGTTTACCATTCTTCCAACACTATTTGGCAGGTGTCTTTATTTCTCTGATCTTTATTACTCTGTTTTTAATTGCGTGTGCACATTGGGAGCACAATCCTCTTTATTTCTTCACGGAAACGATATTATACAAAGCATTTTCTTTTAATTGTGTCAGCTAATAATAACCGCCAGTTCTGTATAATAAGACTATTTACACAAACTGCTAATTTATTAGGTGATAAACTTAATCTTAAGATGTTCCTTATTAAAAATATAGAGTTTTCAGAAAGCAACTGGAAATCATCAACCTGGATAAACCTGTGGTTAAACTACAACACACTTGTGCCATGTCTCACTTCTCAATGTTTTTATGATAATCAAGAGCGATCCAGTAAGAAGAATTTGCGCAGAAAAACTATCCCAATATAATTATAAACTTAGATCGACAATAACAACTAAATTGGATCCAATATTACATAGGTAACCTACTTACTCGGAATTGTCGTGCAGAGTATGTAGCTATTTATTTTTAGGAATGGTAAACAATAAAACACTTGGCGAGTACTAAGAAAATAGGAAGGAAACACATTTTGAAACACTTCCAAAAATCTTTTAGTACAGATTGAATCACGCATACTTGAAATTGAAATTGTTAGATGTTTCACGAAACATTTCAGAGATGAATAAGACCATTAATATGAAATTATTGGCTTATTATGTTTAGTTTCCTTACATTACGATTTGGAAAGAATAATTTGATTGATAGCCTTATATAATATGCAATCAGCATAACTTGTCCAATAAATATTATATATTAAACTATAGACAGTTTATATTCATTACATAATCTACAATATTGCTTTAATGAGCTAGTTTTATGTATGTCTGTTTGTATTGCACCTTTCACAACATATCTTATTTTCAGGTGTCTAACTCATCCCGATTATACGAGCTATAGATTCGAGACCTACTGACAGACATAATGATAGTAACATTAATTGGGCTCTGTTTTTCCATTTGGAGACAAAACCCTAAAAAAATTATGTAAAATCAAAGTTTTCTTTACAACAATATTCGGTAATCAAAATTCGACAGTGTTATAGCTAACCAACAGACAGTGATAGGTGCAAAGCCGATGTGAATACCTCATATATATAAGCTTACGGGACAGATTATATTACTCGTATGAGCCCTGAGTCTCGTAGAATCATATCATATCTATCAGATATACAGCCGACGACTTCGGTCGGGTTAAAAGGTGTTACACGTTTCGAGTCCATAGTAAAAATATACTTTCCATTCCGCAGGGATCAATAATAGGGCTCTTTTTGTTCCTAGCTTAAAAAGCTGAAAATTGACAGCGACAGAGGGTGTGTCTGTGACATTGAATGTGTTAAATATTAACGACTCGTCATACGGGTCTAATCTCGACTCGGTCAAGATTCGTTATGAAATTGTTTTATGCGATCGTGACACATCCTGATATTAAAGGTACATACAAGAAAAATAGCGGTTACCGGTCTACAACATATTATCTATTATCTCTAAATATCAACCTCGTCTATCTTTTGTGGAATTCTAAAGAGACTTCATTACTCTTTATACGAGGACCCCATTGAACTGTTTCTTGGTGTTTTATTTTCCAAAAATACAATTGCAGATTGATTTTTGGACTATAATAAATATTTGAGCCAAAAATAAAAACATAGGACTGCTTTTTTCAAAGAGGCCTCAGGATTTATTATAGAAGTATGGATTTCAGATGCTACGCATAGATTGAAAGGTAATATCAATTTAGATCATATTTACTGTACTGTATCAACCGGATTGTCCGGATGCTGAACACAGCCTCCCATACAGAGGTTTACCGTAATCCCCATGATGGACGGGCGTCTTAGGGATTGCAGTGTGAGATATCAGTTCCTCAGAAAGCGCTGCTGCTCACCTCATGGTGTGTTACCCTTAGTCGCCTCTTAGGAAACGCACGGGTAGAGATGGGGGGTGGCATTCCAGCCCGGCACCCCGAGGGCAGGTTATGTTCAACATACAAACATTTCGCAAAGAAGTTTTTTTTCACTTGATGTTATGCGATAATCTTTTTTATGCCTTGTAGATTTTCCTACAAGCCACTATTTTCTACTTGAGGGTGGTAGCTAGGCAGGCGGGCATTAGCAAATTGACCTACCTACATGTTATAACGACTGCCATACTAAGATAACAACCGGGACCGACGACGCCTTAAAGTTCTCTCGAAGCACGTGCACGCTCAGTAGTAATGTCACTAGCGGTCACCCATCCAACACTTGACCGCGACAAACGTTGCTTAACTTTGCTGATCAAAAATGCAATGGCTGACCCCATGTCAAACGCCGCAATAGTGTCCTAAAGCAAAGCGTACCCAGTCCAGTATTCTAGGCAGTATTACAAATTTACGAGCAAAAAATTATAGTCGATTCGAACCCGCGTCCATCCACCACTTTAACCGGGGTATGCTCTAACCAATTGAGCTAACATGACACAATGACTCATAACTCAAATTTTTGCTCTCGTTCTTCAACCATCGTATCGGGATGGAGCGACACCTATAATTCAACCTGCCGTTGTGCTACAAACAACTAACAAGACCAATTTTTAAGGGGTGGATAGACGCGTGTTCGAATCCCGCACATGACTATAATTTTTTCTCTCGTAAATTTGTAATGTAATTCGCCAAGCAGGCATTATTGCAAACATTACAATATTAAAATTCTAGGTAGTAATTATAGGTTAACCCTGTTAACACCTTCGACCACATCGTCAGTTACCACAAGGTGAGATTGTGGTCAAAGTCTTGCTGATAGATAGCAATAAAAAAAAAGGCAGGTTGAAATATTTACGGGACAATCTTTAAAATACCACTAAAACAAAAAAGAATGTATGAAATCGGACTAAGCGTTAGTTAATTACAACTAAGTGTACATTTTGACTTTCATCCCGTCTCTTAACTGAACTGTGCTGAATTTCGGGATAAAAAGCATTTAATGTCCTACCTCGTAGTATGAACTGAAATCATGCTAAGTTTCATTGAAATTCATTCAGTAGTTTTAACGTGAAACGAGGCCAGGATACCGACAGACTAAAATAAAAGAAAATACAGTTTTGTCGTCAGTATTGGATACAGAGTGATGTCAAACAATATTTTTCAAAATATCTTTAATGTACAGAATTGGACCTGTTACAGTTTTAATATACATAGATGACAATGGCGATGCATAATTTTAGTCAAAAATATTCATCATTTATCAGATGGCGCACTCTCAGAATGCCTTAATAATATGTTCATGTAAGAAAAGTGTGTGCAAAAATAGCAAATAAAGTTTTATCTAATCCATAAGAGACAATTGAAAAATGAGGCAAGTTTACAAAACAGGTATTTTTCTTCCTTTTGGCTGCTTATTAGCAGAAATTATATTATTACCTAGATTTATTTGTACGCGTATCAAAGTTTCAGTCAATCATGTAAATCTATAAAATTTGTCGAAATGAAGCCTTTCGTTTTGGCGTGTTGCCCCCCACCATGCGCATACGCATTGGTCAAGCAACATCGGACCATACCACAAGATTTCGACATATTCTATTTGTATCATAACTTGCATTATAAACACAAAATAAAATCATCCTTATTATAACATGAAAATACGGTTCATTTTCATGTTAACCGAGAACTTCGAAATGTTTTATACATACCTGTTAACCAAATATAAGAAGTTATAATCAAGCAAATAATATATCATTTCTATGATGCGATGAATACAACTTATATCGCGTCGCGTGCTTGTTATGTAGTCTTTCTTGTAAGACTGTTATTTTAATAATGCAGAATAAGTGAGATAAAAGGCAAAAGAATATATATATATAATCTAGATTTAAAGGGACTAACTTACTGTGAATAGAATTAAATTTTAATATATGTATTCATTAAATAAAATTTTAGAAGCAGTGATGGCTCGGTGGCAGTGGCTATGGACGAGCTTCACCGCATGGAAGAAGGGCATTTTGCGAATGCCCGCCTGGCTAGCGACCAAGTAGAAAATCTGTCGCCAAGCACCAACGGTGTGATCCGGCAGCTGTCCTTGAGAGCCAGAAATTCTAGGTTAAGCCTGTTAACACCTTCGACCACATCATCACTTACCGTCAGGTGAGATTGTGGTCAAAGGCTTACCTACCAACAATAAAAAAAACCATACAAACTTACTGAAAAATACCGCTATACTCTACGTTACTTTCACCTGTGTCGAGTATTATTTTGCAATATACTAATACCTATTAACTGAATTACATTTCAAACAAAGTAGAACAAATTACATTAAACATAAATGTACAGATTATTACGTAGGTAGAGCATTATACAATAGAAAATAAGAGTGACAATATGTTCAGAAGTTTCCAGATCACAGCTCAATAGCTGTTATCATAAAACCTCAATTACAAATAACAAGATTTACAATTTTGACACGATATCTCAATGAAAATATTGGTTTAACTATTTACCTATTTAGACAAGACTTGACAAGAGTGTTGTTCTTGACTTGTAAGTGAAGTATTTACTGCTTTACCGATATCTTACCGAAGTAGCCTTCATCTCTGCACTTCTCAAAATTCAGTAATAATCATTATAAGCGGCTGCGTCTGATATTAAACCTACGATCCCCTTTACTGATTGGTTTCACCAAAACGCGGTAGGTATATAAAAATTACCATCGTAAAACCGGCCAAGAGCGAGTCAGACTACGGACATCAAGAGACGACATACAGCGGTTAACACCCCTACATATCATTAATTAATAAAATGATAGAAATCTTCAAGAACTGAGATTCTGTGAGAATGTATTCGAACCACAATCACAGAAAAAATAGGACCAGAAGGCTCACTCCGCAAAGTCATGCCAATAAATATGCGACTCTAGCTACGAAGCAATAAAGTGCACTGCAGCTCGCAAAGCACAGAGTACCTAATACTTATATTCATACCTACAAGGCGTCTTTCTGTCTATCGCATAGCCACGCATAGATCTAATCTCTTCTGTCGCGGCACGCACCGTAGAATAATCCCGTCAGGACGGATACAAATACAAATAATTTATTTATAGCTCCTTTGCTACACGTCAATATGTAAACATAAATCGTTACCAACAATAATAATTGAAATAACAGAATAATAATAATTAAATTGACATGTCTAATTTTAAATAATCGTTTATGTCATAGAACAGTTTATCCTGTAACCAGGTTCTTAGTCTATTTTTAAAAGTCACAGTGGAAGGTGCATCTCGAACGGCTGCAGGTAAGCGGATGTACCTGTACTTTTGTAACTAAAGTGTGGAGTGAGCCAGGCCTGTCACAACGTAAACAGTCCCAATCCTCAGGGTTTCAGGCTGCGTATCCACCCGCGAATTGCGAGGAAAATTACCGGTGTAAAAGGAAAAAATCCACCAATAGCATCGTTCCATTTCTCTTAACATCGCTGAGAGAAGCGATCCTATTGGTAATTTTTTTCCGCTTCCACCGCCCATTTTACTCGCACATTTCTCATGGACCCAGCCTATGAGATACCGCCAAGGAGTCATGTCCGTGATATGTCTTAAAATTATTAGAATTATATCCCAAAGACTAAGTAGTATTCATAACAGATAAGAGGACACTCAAGCCATTATTACAACCTACTTGTATATTTTATCTCTGCCACCGAGATTTCCCCTGATAAGCACTAATCGAGATGAACCATGTTTGTAGTGCACATTGATAACTGATAAGAAAACACTGTATCTACTGTTGACCTAGATAATGCTAGAATTCTGATAGACACGCACAGTAATAGATCACAATCTAGGTATTTCTACTTTACATCTATTTTAAGCACAAGTATACTTCTAACACTTTCCTATTGATCTGACAATCATGATCAATTATATAGCATAAATTACGACATCATCAAAGGAAAACGAGAAAATCCAAACAAAGAAGGTTATTTGCATTTTTCGTAGAATTCTAGAAGTCTATCAGTAGCTCTATAAATCAGCCGTATTGATAATGAATGTCGAGCGTCAGCGCTCCTCCCGTATTTTTGAGAATTGCCCATGTACGGGTGCCCTTATGATTTACACACTTTATTATCTTGATTACAGACGCCAATACAATAACATGACTCTGTCTCTTAATACAATACAAAGTGCTAGTCTCTAATGAAAATTTCTCCTTGATGTTTGCCATCTTTTAGTATTTCTATATCCTTCTTTATCAGCTATTGAGAGCAATGCATGCTCTAGTTTTGGCGCCTATAAACAAGAAAATTAATAATTATGTTTATAAGTGCAAAACAGATTTTTCTTTATTGTGCTAGCAGAATTGTTCCAATCAATTCTGTTATTACCAACAACAACGCCAAAATAAAAAGGTTGAGCCATAAAAAGGCCACACTAACTAACTACGAAGATCCTCATACTAAAATTTCTTGGCATTGACTCTAGTGTAATAGAAAGGTAATTTCCCATATCTACAAAAAATAGTCTGAATAATTTGAGACTACATACTTTTACGGAAAATTGGAATACCAGAGGCCTACATATCAAGGTAAATATACCTCAAGGTAAAAATTAAGAAAAAAATACCGAGATATAGCACGTGATATTTTTTTTAAATAAGACGAAACTACGTTTGTACGGAAAACACTCATATTTTATACTGTCCATAACACAGAACTATTATCCTAAGATAGGTAGGTAAAAGTTAGGACCTCCAGTTTCATATCTTTGTGAATGGAGAAAATCGCTACAATTTAACTAAGAATGTTTACGACCAAAAACTTCAAAATCACAACAGCTGTAAGGACAAAATATTATTCTTGAAGTCACCTGCTTAAACTTTCCTATGATCAGATATTGTTAAAGAATGAATCGAATGTAATATCCAAAATACGATAAACAAAGAGGTATATTATACAGATCCGTTCACGGAATCGAACAGCTCAGCTATAGTTAGGTACACCTCTAAGGGTGCATACCATTTGAGGTTAGATTCGCTAAAAACGCTAAAAACGATCACACTCCCAAAAAGTTGTTCCACATGGGTCTTGGCGTTATTTTCGCCATAAACGCTATGAGGCTACTGGAACAGTTTGAATTCCCTACATCTAATGTCAAAAGTGACAGAAGTGGCAAATTTTAGTGGCATTCTTAGCGTTCTTATCCTAAATGGAACAGGGGATGACAGTTACAAACGATCACAGTGATCACAACCACAGACGCAGAATGTGATCAAAATTATCGAAATTAACGTTCTTAGCGACTAATGGAACACGCCCTAAGATCCGTGCTCGATGCGACGCTTTCCAACTGTTTACGAAGTGGAATCGGCTATATGACTCCACATTTCATAAACAATGCTTCAAACATAACAATGGTTCAGGGAAACCGCCACGACTTATTTCAGACTCGCATATCAATGAAAACGGCCAAGTGACTAGCTAGAAGCGCACCGGATCAGTTGTACTACGGAATAGCTCAACTGGTAGTACAAAGGATACAAAATTATATTTATACTATATAGACGACACCTATTATATTATTCGTATATAGACGAAACCTATACACGAGTGTTACGAAACCTATATAGCGATAGTTCAACCTATAGGTGTCGCTCTATCTCCATATGATGGTTAAAGAACGAGAGGAAAAATTAGAGTTTATTTATTACAAATATTTTAAGAAAACATTAAATTCATATTTTAATAAAACACTTAAAAAATATATCTAGCCGCCTAATTTAAACAAATTTAAAGAAACGATGTCTTAAAATATTTGTTATATATATATATAAATAAGTATGGATTTCCGCAAGGTAACGCCTGAATCTATTCATGATTCATTATAAACTCTAACTCTAAAGTTATGAGTCATATGTCATGTTAGCTTAGTTTGTCAGAGCACACCTCGGTTATAGGGGTGGATGGCACGGGTTCGAATCCCGCACATGACCATATTTTTATCTGTCGTAAATTCGTACTGAAATCGGCAGAGCATTCGTTATTGCAAACATAAAAATTACAAAAAAGTTGAATATAACTTTGTAATCAGCATGAAGGTCCGAATGCATTTGCTTGTATTTTTTGTAGAAATACTAGAGATACGAGTTTGCATCATTTGTACTACCAGTTGAATTATTTGGTAGTACAACTACTAGAGCGGCTAGAAGTTGGCGTACAATTGAAGACTTAAATTTAATTAACTTTCTAAATATGATTTCAAGCACTATCGCATGCCAATTTTCCGCTACAATCTATAAATAATACTATAACGAGGAAACATTTGTATTTTTGTATGTAACGAATAAACTTAAAAACTACTGGACCGAATGTCAAAAACTCGTATCACTATTAGAATCCTACAATATCCTGGATGAACATAGGCTATAGAATATTTTCAAAAACTTAGGGATCCTTGGGGATGAAAACTTCAATAATGTAACACAGTGTGAAAAACCACACGTTATATCGCGTATGCTGCGGGAATTGTTGACAAAAGAGCAAAGTGATGTACTACAATTTTATAGAGGTCATCAATATCTACAAAAAACTCCGCAATACCATATGTTTAACTATTACAGTTATGTCACAATAACTACTTTTTTATCTGTCTCCATTTATAATTTTTGTTAAATTTATACCCATGCGAAGCCGAGACGGGCCGCTACTATCATATATGTTTCTCTCCAACCGCTTTTGAACTATACCGCTCGAGAGGAAAATTATTTTGTGCCCCAAAATGTATAAATGAGATCCGTGTCCGTATACCCAGCGGTACCCTTGCTTGTAGGCACATCGCCAAGATTTACTATGCATTTAGTATTATCTTAATTAAATATCAGATTTGATATGTATTTCATTGTATATTGAATAAATAGTATACAAAAAAAATATTTGGCTAACGGTGCCCTTTTTGCTTGGGTACTTAACTATGTCCCGTGGGATGCCCGGAGCAGCGCCTTCTGGGTAACTTATCTATTACTGTGATCCCAAGACGCCTGCCCAGCGTGGGGATTATTGCAAAAACTGAACCCCCAATGACAAGCACAAAAATAAATCGGGCCTCAGTCCCCGGCAGCTCTATTATTCCTGGCCCCGGTAGCAGGCCAGGTAACAGTGGAGCAGGGGGTGCAAAGAATCTCCGGAAGATGCCTAGCTACCGCACTCAAAAACGACGACCCTTGGCAACACATAACATACGTACGCTCAGGGAGGACCACAAGATTGTCGAGCTAGAGGAAGAATTGAAAAAGTACCGCTAGGATGTCATGGGGATTTTTGGATTTGGATTTTGTTTTTTGGACGTTTGTGCATTGGATCCTTAACTCTGGTAACTTGTTATTCTACCAAAAATCTCAGGGTAAGAGAGCTATGCTCGGCGTTTCTTTGCGCGATAAAATCCGGATCGTGAATATTCGCCAAATAACCAAAGTCACCGATATAGCTTTCCGAATATGCAAATTAAACTAATAACCGATGAAGAAAGGTTCTCGAGTGGTTACCACATTACATCGGGAGACGTAGAGTTGGTAGGTCCCCCTACCAGGTGGACTGACGACATCATTAAAGCCGCGGGTAGCCAATGGTTACAAGCGACTAATAACCGTTCTTTGTGGCGTCTTATGAGGGAGGGTTTTGTTTAACAGTGGACGTCTTCCAGCTGATGATGATGACTAAACTATTTAAATGTACATGTTTTATGTACTTGTTCTTAGACAACTCACTGAATGATTCAACAAATTAGTACAAAATGGACATGAATAAATTGAAAAAACAAGCTGCTATAATTCAAGATTCATGCTACATAAATTAACAGTAACATGCAAAAAAGCCACTTCAGTGGTAATAATAGTTATTTTTACTGTTTATGTAGGACAGAATACCTAACAATAATAACATCTTATTTTTATTTTTTTATTGTGATGGAACAAGCTCGAGGCCCACTTGATGTTAAGTGGACTAACCTCTGCCTATAACAGTTGCAATTCATCACAAGTCACGAATTGCACTGCGCCCGTCACATTGAGACATAGTTGTTAAATCTCATTGTGCCTGTAATTTCACTGGCTCTCAAGGACTACTGCCGGAACACACCTTTCGGTGCTTGGCGACAGACTTTCTACTTGAGGGTGGTAGCTAGCCAGGCGGGCAATCGCAAAATGCCCTTCCACCATGCTATGATCAAAGTATTATTCTTATATTCAATATTGGGTACAATAATGGGGTTGGTACAATATATTCGTAACAGCACAAGAACATATGTTCTACATTCTTACTTATGTACATATTATGTATAAGTAAGAATGTAGCCATATCATAAGTCCAGTAAGTTGTGTGCAACAGTGCAACATGTTGGAAATCTATGGAATGCTAAGTCATTTTACCAGGTAGGTCTCCTTAGCAAGAGTTTTTTTTGTGGGTACCATAGTGTCAGGTATTCTGCCTTGAAGCAGTAGTGTGCAAAGACTACTATGTTTAGGCGTGAAGGACACTGTAGCAAGATAAATAACTGGTTGAACAAGGCAAAAAACCATAAGATCTCAGTGTGAGTGACGAGCGCAGTGCAGTGTCAAGCATTATGAGAATGGTGACAGTTCAACTGTAAAGGACAGATGTGACGCTTAACATGTGGCAGGAGACTTGCACGTCCCATTGCTTCTAAACATAAAAAAAAGTCATAACTACTACCTATCTAAGAAGTTTTCTTTATTATTGATAATAATTTAAATTGCATGTGATAATATGGCCATAGTTATTAATGGCAATGAAATTTAAGTATGCAACCCAATATGACATTATCATCTGTTTTATTATCAGTATGTTATGTTTTCTGTAACAACGCTTTACCTAACACAATATTTTTTTCCAATAACCCTGTATATTTTATAATATTTTTTTAGGTCACAATGGATACTAGAACATATTGTAAAAAGTGCTGCTTCTGTTTTATGGCCTAATCTTTTTTTATAAGTTTTAAATAAATTGCTCCAAACAAAAGTCTTTATAAATTTCTTTTAAACAGTAAGGATTCAAGATATGGTGTTGGAGAACGATGGAGAGAATATGATGGACTGAAATGGTGACATACGAACGAGTCCTAAAAAGAGTGAATGAAAAAAGAGTCTTACTCAAAACCATACAACAGAGAAGAGGAAAAATGCGACATGACAATTTTATTAAAAACATAATTGAAGGGAAAATAGAAAGAAAGCGAGGAAAGGGTAGGCCACTGATAAGCTACATGAGCCAAATAAAAGAACAAGTAAATGTCATGTCGTACAAAGAAGTCAAACAGGTCGCGTTAAATAGAAAAAAATGGAGAACATGGCATCAGCTGCACTGACAAGAGACTAACTTTTAAGTTTTAATAATAAATAAGTTGCTTCAAGGAAACATTCTTAATAGTAACAGTGGAACAGTAGTGCTTCAATACTTATGTTTTATAATGTAAATAAATCTATAATAGAACATTTATATTATAGATAGATAATTCTTTATTGTTACACTAAATAGCATAAAAGTAAAAATGCCTACAATAAAGTGTTCCAATTGGCGGGCTTATCACTCATAGTGATCTTTTCGAGGCAACCAAAATAGACTAAACATTAATACTTCATACCTTTTATATAAGTAGATTATAATCTAAACCCAAGTTCCCAGTTAAACTAATCAGAAAGGTGAAACTAATTAGAGATTAAATTTTTATGGGCAGATACACACCAGCATATATATATAGGCAAATCAGCCTGTGGCTGCTCACCTATTATCCAATAAAAATAATAATATTTTCTGGATATCATGGCATTCTCTTCTTGCCTGTACTGACGACTGTGAAAACTTGGTTCCAATTCCTTTTAAAGATGGGTCACATTCAGTTACACAATGCTTTACTTTAATAATCATACTTACATTTATTTTAATCTATCATTGAGAAATAAAGCAATCCATTCTATACACAGATTTATTATCAAACAATTATTCATAAAATACCTACCATATTGATAACATAATATATTTCTGTGGAAAAATCCCTAATAACATGACTTTTTTTCATTAGTTTATTGATAATCTGTATGTATCAATTACTTGCTTTGATTTTGTTGCTTTTGAATAACAATTTGTGCTGGGTTAGACAAACTAGCCTGTGGGGTGCCGGGCTAGAATGTCACCCCCTATTACTAGCTGTGGGTGTTGTAAGAGGCGACTAAAGGTAAAATACTGGAAAGCGGGCAGCAGCACCTTATGAAAAACTGATATCTTAAACAGTGATCCCCAAGAAGCCCCCCAAGCGTGGGGATTTTGGCAGACCCACCTTAATAGGGAGGCTGTGTTCAGCAGTGGACAAACCGACTGAGACAGTACAGTAGACAAACTTATCAGGCAAGCACCTAACCTGGCTAGCTACCAGTCAGCTAAGCAGGCTGAACCACTGTATGTCTCAGGGTGACGGGTGCAGTTCACTTGTGATGAAATGCATCTATTATAGTATAGGCAGAGGCCACCGCTTAACATCAGGTGGGCCTTATGCTAGTGTCACAATCACATAAAAAAGAAAAACACAACTAACCTATCAGCCAAATAACATGCAATAAGCATTTATTAACTTATTAAATCACACATTATTCACTTAAATATCAGGGAATGCGAATTCGCACAGAATAATAATCGCTTAAATCCTTTTAATTATTGACCAATCGATCTTTTGAAAAATTGATCCTTAACCAAGTCATTGTATCACTCAGTAGCATGCAAGCAAGTGCATGTAGTAGTAGCGCAAGTGATTTTGGTGGCAGCATAGAAGACAACTATTTAGTATCCTAAATTAGTGGTTGCCAACTGAACTTGTTTGCTATTTTCAAACAGACAACATATAATCATATAGATGCTCTGTGATTCGTAACATAAGCATGCAAAGATATGATTGGTTAAATATGATATTACATACAACAAAGTTTATATTTTATCTGTTCAAGAAAGAGTAACTGAATTAATCTCTCACAAATTACATGTGAATACATAATAAGATAAAAATATCCAAGAACAGATAAGGTTGAGATTGTTTTTAAATTTATATTATATTGACACATGCTACAGTGAAGAGTAAACAGAAGATAACAAATATTTATATAAATAAAAAATGTAAGGCTTACCTGGAGGGCTATCGGTAAGGATGGTGATACCAGTGGGGTCTACATGAGGAGGGAATGCCTCATACAGGTCGGGTTCCTCTTCAAGCACAGCCGACAACATCACGGATGGCATCCCGGCAGGGGCAACACACACTCACACCAGAATAGATGACACTGCACTGCACTACACTCTCACAAAATCCAGTCTCGAGATTCACACGCATAGAAAACCCACACCCATTCCCAATTACTGTCCCCAAACTGCCTAAGTCAAATCCTGCTGCACCATTTTTAAATCTGCAAAGAAAAGACAAAGTTCAAATCATAGAAACCGTGTCAAGACTAAGAAAATATATTTAATAATTTAAATCACTGATGTGATAACACTATCTCACAAATATGAATGGATCAAAAACGAGAAGATAAGATGGTCATAGCCAAACCAAAGAAACAAAGCCTAATTGATATAATAACTATAGATCAGCTGATCTATAGGATGCCAGGGCAGACTTGCTATTTTATCGCTATTTTAAGACATTCGGGCAGCTGATCGTACCGTATTCAATGTCAGATGCCAAGTGTTTGGGGCGAGGACTCGCGAAGCGGCGGACGGTATTCAAATGATCGTGCGAGCGTCTAGGGTCGCGCTCGAGAGCGTACTCACCGCAATCCTGGCGGTAAATGATGCGAAACAGGATCTGCGCCTCCGTATTTGCCGCTTTGGAGTCCCCGCGTAGACTAAAGCGAGTGGCCAGTTCCCAGCACAACGTCACTTACTAGAGGATAATAGCCCGACGGATAGTCGGGAGGCAACGCTTTTGCTTTGTCACTACCAACTCAGTACCTATATCGCACGCAGAGAAATGTCCATGATTGAACCCAGAAACGGGAACATTGTATTTTATCAACGGGAAAAACCCTAGACACTTTTTTCGTTAGTCAAATTAATTATGTAGCAATAATTTTATCCGGTGAAAGGTGCAATTTGGATTGTATAATAACTGTAATGTTTGTTTTATACAATTGAAAAATGGCGTAACGCCAGATAGTTATTCATTGAAGAAATGTTTCTGTTTTTCAGACGAACGTGATCGTACGAAACTTCTGCGTTATTCACGCACGCGTTAATAGATAGAAATCGAGAAGCGAAGAGAATTAGCGAATACACACATACGAATACGAACTTTTAGTTCTGAAATACTTCGTTCGTCCGTTCGTTCGTTCCTGTCAGGGTTGGATTCGATTTAAGTAAAGTGTACGTTCATACAATGTATAAATCAATGAGGATTCAACATGGATCTATGAATAGATATAATATTATGTCCATGGGGTTCAATTTCTGAGCAAATAATAGATTCTACGTGGTATAAATGAGTAGTACACTTGCAAACATAGCTAAGTTTCTACATCATAGTTTTGAGTAAAACAGAAATTACTGTCAAACGACATTATTGGTGTTACCAGTAATTAATAGGAGTTTACCCGGAAGAATACATTATTTCTGTTCTCTTTAGATAAGAAATAAACCGCGATTACTAATAAAATGCTTTAATAATTGTGATTTAAAATTGAACTTAACGAGTTTTGAAAGTTAATATTTAACTAAGAGGGTTCTGTTACAGTAATAAAATAACTTAGCTAGTTATGAAATAGTTTATTTAATGGTGAAATTATCTTAAGTTTCAAAATGAAATTAAAGGATAATGCAAATTTAACATGAACTTGTCGTTAATATTTAAAACATTTATTTTTCTTCAAATAAACGGTCAAATATTCCTTACACCCTAATATCTTCAGATTCTTCCATCAATGTTGACTCATTATCAGTCTCGTCATCAGCTCTTTGAGGTTCAATGGCCAGATCCTGATTTAATAAGGCTACAAAAAATTGTAAAATCTCAAACTTTTGCCATTGCTCACCAAAATGCTTTGTAAGGAGAGCCCGCACGTCTTTCAGTTTAGCAGTATTAACTGGGTGACCAATACCAATTCTTATTGGGTTCATGTTCATCAAGGTTTGGTTTTTCTTTACTATACTTCCGTAATTAGCATTTTGTGATACATACTGACATTCTCCTTTCACAACGATACGACCATTGTCATTCTTCATCATAGTAAATATTTTTGTCTGTTTGAAACCGAAATGCCAAGACACAGGTGGTTTCAGAGTTAAATTCACTGATTGTTTCCAATCATAACAATGAAATTCGTGACCCAGGCGTAAAACAGTTCCGTAGACTGCGAAATGCTCAAAATATTCGTTCGGTACTAATATGATCTCATTTTTTCTTATTTGGCGCTCAATGTTTCCAAAAATCCGATCAGGTGGTAGAAAACTATGTCCGACTATGGGAAATATCACGGAGATCTTTTGTATGTGATTAGGGGCCTTTACTTTAAGCCAGTAAGCCAACATGCCAAATAGTATGGTGTTTTTATTTTAGCCTCCACAACCATCACACATGAGACGTATGTGATGCACGTTTTCTGGATACTCTGTATTTATGAGTCTATGATACACTGCAGACTCTATTTGATTGGCTCCTTTTGGAGCTTCTGATTCAAACCAAGTATACATAAATGTATTGCTAGGGCATTGTTTATCACGGGACGAGCCTTGACAAATTGTGAAATTGCAAAATAACACCAATGGCCAAGATGGCGGGTTATTGTTAGTGGACACAATTAACGTAGGGATTTTTGCAAGTGCCGTTTAAGTAAGCGGTGTCTGCAACTGTCACTCGGTGTAACTTAGAGAGTTTTGAAACAGTATCCACTTTTGATTTGAATTTTGTACGACACTTGACGCTGTCTGCTGTAGCATCGTAGTATGAGTGTGTTCGTTGGGACGTGTACAAAATCAAACCATCCACCAGTCATTTTAAGAAAAAAATAAACTTAGAGGTGTTTGCAAGTGTATTACTCAAATGATAGCAACAAAAAATTATACGTAGGGATAATTTTTGTAAGAAAATTATGGTTCGCTTCATTAGATTTGTTATTATTTTCTACCATTTCATCTCTATTTAGATGTATCCTCTTTTGCGTGCATATTTTATTTACATGACCGTAACTGTTATTAATTATTATCCATAATCGACTGAGCGAGAACTTAGTTCGGGCGAAGCATCTCTGCTTCAACTTAGACAAAAATGATTTGGTATGTCCGGTTAGTCTCCTGTACAGGTCATATTTCTCAACCGATTATCACGAAATTTTGTGAGGTTTGATAAGTCTATATATTTTTTTAACTATTCAGTTATTGGATTTTTTTCAAAATGACGGAGATATACATTATAAGGTGTTGAACGTATAGACGCCTGCGCTTAGTTTAATGGCAATGTTCTGATACGCACGTCAGTTGCCTAGAAGAGATATGTGCTCTCTCTCTCTCTTCTCTATATCTCTCTCTCTCTCTCCCTCTCTCTCGTATAATCAATTATTTATTTGCCATGCTTTTGTAGCCAGTATATTTATTCGAGATAAATACATTACCAAGTATGTAAAATTATTGTATATTTACAACATACCTACCTATTTTCAAGTACACGTAAGTTATACAGGTACGTAATTGACTGAGCGAGAACTTAGTTCGAGCGGAGCATCTCTGCTTCAACTTAGACAAAAATGTTTTGGTATGTCCGGTTGTTCTCCTCTACAGGTCGCATTTCTCAACCGATTCTCAAATATAAGTTTGTGAGCAGGTTTGACAAGAACATAATTTTTTTTTGTCGATTCAGAGTTTGGAAATTTTTCAAAATGAATGAGACATCAATTATAATGATGTTGAAAGTATGGACGCCTGCACTTAATATAATGGCAATGTTCCTGATGCGCACGCCAGTTGCCTGTACGTGATAGTCTCTCTCTCTCTCTCGTATAATCAATTATTTTTTTTTATGTTTTTGTAGCCAGTATATTAATTTCAGATAAATACGGGAAAAAAATGAATCACAAACAACAAAATTATGTCATTACAAACTATGTAAAATTATTGTTTAAATGTTACCGGAAATGTATGAAACCTAGGAATTGTACACAATATACTGTACTGAGATAAAATTATGATAAGCTACCTATTGTGGTATATTTAATTAATTAGGTAAGAAAAAACCAGTTAAGTTTACATTTAATTTTAATTCTAAATCAGACATTGCAAAATAAAACAGTCTTGTGAAGTTTCTGCCGCAACCTTACTCCTTAAATTATATTACTTATCCACATTTCCCTAATATTAGGATCTTTAGGAAATCTGAAATTGAAGAATAGTTATTTTTATAGAGAAAGGAATAAAAACTGCATAGGTATTTAAGTTATTTGCATGGTCACCGTAATTCTTAACAAAAAAAATTATGCTTAAAACTATTACCTGTGAAAAGATAAACATCAATCAGGATAATACTCGCTTCCGCAAGCCTCCACGACACAAATTCTCCCCATTTAAACTAAAAATTTTCAAAAATATCCCGAAATCAAAAAACTCTCCGTCATTAACGTCCGAGTCGGCGATTTCATGTGGGGTTGTCAGGCCAGGTGTCCGTATTTCATACAAATAAAAGAAAATCTATACGTCAATCTCATTTTTTTTGCGTTAATAAGGCTTTACACGTAGTAATATAATATAAAATAAAATATATAAAATAAATAAAGCCATTTATTCCCAATTCTTACTTAACATTGGTTTCTAAGTTATTTTTATTATCTTAAACTTATATTAAATTAAATTATTATTTTTGTTGGGCACCCAAAGTTGGGCGTAGGCCTCCTCCATGCTGTGCCAGTTGCTTCGGTCCTGCGCCAGTCTCGAGCATGCGCTGCCCGCTGCCTCGATGAGGTCGTCTCTCCACCTCCTCCTCGGCCGCCCTCTCGATCTGCAGTCTTCCATGGGGTTCCAGTGTAGGATCCGCTCACTCCGGCGTCCATCTGTCACCCACGCAATGTGTCCAGCCCACTTCCACTTTAGTTTGCACAGCATACTCACAGCATCTGTTACTATGTGTGTAATAATATAGCAACAAATAATATTGCTGTAACATGTCGGTAATACATTATTATTTATATTTAGAAGCATTTTAGAAGAAAATGTTTTTACTTCATTACATTACATCAATCGGATATTTTTCTACAAACAACAAAAAGATTGAAATCAACTCTGGCAACTCTAAGTCCCTGTTAGAACGGGACACAGGGTTGAGTGGTTGCCCTCTCACTCGACTTCATTTTTACTTCGCGTGCAACAAGACTCTTACGACCTTAGCATAAGGTTTTATTTTCTTTATTTTAGCTACAAGATTTACATATAGAGCTCATTCCTGTTGTACGCCGTACTTATTACTTCCATGGATCAAAATTATCGAAAATAACAAATTCAGCGTCAAATGGTATAAGTACTATGGGCGTACCACTTGGAGTTAAATTCGCCAAAAATGATCACACTCCTAAAAAGTTGTTTTATAGTACCACCAACTCAACTGTGCAGTTTTCGAGGGTGCTACTGGTCATGGAAATCAACTACAAACTGTCACAACTTGAAGGAATGTAGTAGTTCTTTTTTCTGCCACCTGAACAGATAAGTTGGTGGGCCTGTACCTGGGTTTTGGCATTATTTTCGCCATAGACGCAATGAAGCTACTGGAACAATTTGTAGTATCTACATCTAATGTCATTTTCAAACAAATGTCATTGACTATCGTGGTTTATTTTTATAAGTAGTGGCGTTACTTTTGCATATTACGAATACGACTCACGTCTGGAGAAAATGGATACAAATTCTAAAGCTGCAGTTGCTTAGCACAGAAAAATACCTACTCTTCTAAAAGTTACAGCTTTGCATTTCGAGCTAATAAAAATTATGATATGTATGAAAAAGCAGAAAAGCTGCTGAACATTTCGTTTAATTGTGTACTATGATGAGAACTGTCAAATTGACAGTTACGAACATGGGGTGCGTACCATTTGAGTGAGATTCACTAAAAACGCTAAAAACGATCACACTCCGAAAAAGTTTTCCACATGGGTCTTGGCGTTATTTTTGCCTTAAACACTACATCTAATGTCAAAAGTGGCAAGTTTTAGTGGCATTCTTAGCGTTCTTATCCAAATATGGAACGGGGATGACAGTTACAAACGATCACGTGATCACAACCAGAGACGCAATGTGATCAAAATTATCGAAAATAACGTTCTTAGCGACTAATGGAACATACCCATGGTTGTGATCGTTTGTAACTGTTCTCCCATGTTCCATTTAGGATAAGAACGCTAAGAACGCCACTAAAATATACCACTTCTGTCACTTTTGACATTAGATGTAGGTAATTCAAACTGTTCCAGTAGCTACATAGCGTTTATGGCGAAAATTATGCCAAGACCCAACTGGAACAACTTATTGGGAGTGTGATCGTTTTCATCGTTTTTGGCGAATTTAACACCAAATGGTACGCACCCTTGATGGAACAGGGGAGGACAGTCACAAACGTTCACAGTGATCACAACCATAGACGCAATATGGTCAAAATTATCGAAAATAACGAAATTGGCGTCAAGTGGAGTACACCCTATCCCGTCGTCCACTCCGTCGTCTGTGGTCGTGATCAAAGACTATAGTACCACCAACTTAACTGTGCAGTTCTCGAGGGCGCTATTGGTTAAGGAAATCAACTACAAACTGTCACAATTTGAGGGAATGTGTTAGAGCTGGCCTCAAAGACACCAGCACTGGCCATTGAAGTTTGTATTTAGATTAAAAAGAAGATAGTGATGGTTTTGTCGTTGATCTGTCAAGTGTAAATAAAAAGGTATATGTGTGTCAAGTCATAACAAATCTAGTTTTCTTTATATTTATTATCTCCATTTATTTTTCTATTATGTTTTCCGCTATCCCAAGCTTCCACTAAACAGCACATCTCTTCAGGTTATGTCCCTAGCAAAAATGGAAAATATATCGGGAAAAATTCAAATCGGACTACTTGAAGGAAAAGTCAATTGGTCAACTTGGAGGTATAAAATATGCATTCTTTTACGAAGCATTGAAGATGCTATGGATGTAGTCGAAGGAAAACTTAAAAGACCAGATTGTGTGCAAGATGGAGCAGGTGACGTAGATATAAAGTTATACAAATGTGAACTAGTCAGATTTGTCAAAGCTGATAGCAACGCTCTTCTCCTACTTACAACAAATATGAGTGAAGACACACTACGCAAAGTCATGCGATTTACAAGCGCCAACGAAGTATGGTTAGAATTACACAGACTGTTTGGAGGTACATCTGAAGACAAGTCGTATAATTTATGTATGACATTTTTCGGACTGAAAAGAGATCCAGATGACGACATTGCGTCACATATGTGTAAACTGAAAAATATATGGTATGAGTTGAACCGGGAGTTATACCAAGACGACAAGGAGTTGCCAGAACTTTTGTTGGTGTGTAAAATTTTAGATACACTCGGCGACGAATATTTTTCATTTAGAAGCAGCTGGCTCTTAATACCTAAAACAGACAGAACTATTGATAATTTAACCAGCCACTTATGTGCTTATGAGAGAGCTTTGTCTAGTAAAAATGTACCTGAAGAGGAAGCTCTGACTGCTAATACGAGTACGCAGAAGCACATCAAGAACAAAGTGAAGGACAAGAGGTTAAAATGCAATTATTGCTCTGAAATTGGTCACCGTGTAAAAAATTGTCACAAGTGGATACGTGACGGCCGACCACCAAAAAGTGATAACCTTCCTTCTACCAGTCAATGTTCAAACATGACTTTGATGTCTGTAGAGGTAGCACAGACAGAAACAGCGAATTTTACGGCTGAATGTGACAAGAATAACTGGTACGTTGATAATGGAGCCACGAGCCACATTACAAATAGAAGCGACCTCTTTCAAAGTTTCGAGAAATTCGACGAGTCATATACAGTGACAACAGCGAATGGAAAGACGATTCAAGCGAAAGGAAAGGGATCGATTATGATTGAAGCTGATGTTAAAGGTAAAACAGTACCAATAACTCTTCAAGATGTGTGGTATGTTCCATCAATTCAAAAGAACTTATTCTCTGTCTTAGCTACGCATGATAAGAACCAGAATAGCGAATTCTTTTCGAGTCCAAAAGTATGCAGAATGTCTATAAACGGGGAGCTTAAAATTGTTGGCGAACGAAGTCAAAATGGTGGTTTGTACAAACTTAATGTTAAAAATATAAAACCATTTAGGCAATTAGAAGTATTCATGACATCCGAAACTCAATTGTACCATGAAAGACTTGGCCATCAAAATAAAAGACATGTTAGAACTTTCATCAAACGTGAGCTAGGAATTGACCTTCCAGTTGAACAAGACCTCTGTGAAGGCTGTATCTTGGAAAGTCTCATAGACTAAAATTTGGAACGAGAGACAGAGCCTCCAACCAGGAGAATTGATACATAGCGATGTATGTGGACCGTTTCCCAACTCGATGTCTAATTATCGATATTTTTTGCTTTTTAAAGATGATTATACAAGTTTTAGATACGTTTACTTTTTGAAAGAGAAGTCAGAAGTATGTAAATATTTAGAACAGATGATCGCTGAAGCAAAAACTAACGGTCACGTTATCAAAACTATCCTGAGCGATAACGGAGGAGAATTTGATAATAGGAATGTAAAAGATATTCTTGCTCGAAGTGGTATAAGACAAAGACTAACAATGCCGTATACGCCGGAACAGAATGGCTGCAGCGAGCGTGAAAACAGAACACTAGTTGAAACCGCCCGAACACTTATGTATGCAAACGAGACACTGCCACAGTGCCTATGGGCAGAACTTGTGAATACAGCTACATATATACTAAACAGAACTGGTCCAACTCGTGTAGAAGGTAAAACACCCTACGAACTCTGGTTTGGTAAGAAAATGAACGTCAAACAATTACGTGTAATTGGCAGTACGTGTTATGTTCATATTCCAAAACAAAAGAGGAGGAAATTACATAAGAAATCTGTTAAAGGCATTTTAGTAGGATATGACGATGATGGTTATCGTATTTGGGTTACAGAAGGTATTAAAAATCAGCTTGTAAGAGCGCGAGATGTCCAATTTGATGAGAAGCCGCTACCTAGATTAGAGGTAAGAAAAGTTTTTGAAAAGCAAGACACAAAACCAAACGAATACGAGTTTAAAGTGTTGCCAGAACGCGTACCTCTTCATCCTTCTATTGAAACTGAGGGAGTTAATAACGGTAGCAGGGCTCATCAAGAAGAACATTTAACGAATGAGTTAAGTCAAGACATGAACTTAGAACAGCTTGAGTTTGAGGGACAGAATATAGATGAAGAGAAAACTGATGTAGATAAAATCATCGACGCACTAGGTAACGATTATGAAAATCTAGTTAACGAACCCGATGATGAATTTCTTGATACCGAAGATGAACCCGCACCTTCGAGGTACGATCTACGCGACAGGTCTACTCTTCAACGTCCAAAACAACTCGACAGTTACGTTTCTTCAGTATTAAGTAGCACTGTGAATGAACCACAGTCGTACCGAGAAGCCATAAACAGTAATGAAAGGAAAGAGTGGATAAATGCTATGAAGTCTGAGATAAACTCTCTCCGAGATCATGGTACATGGACTTTACAAGATCTGCCGGTAGGAAGAAAAGCGATACCATGCAAATGGATATTTAAAGTAAAAGGAAATCCAGATGGCTCTGTCGAAAGATATAAAGCACGTTTAGTCGCTCAAGGTTTCCGACAAAGAAAAGGTCTTGACTATGACGAAACATATAGTCCAGTAGCAAGAATGTCCACTATACGCTCTTTAGTGAGTGTTGCAGCTAGTGAGAGGATGTATATGGTCCAATTCGACGTGACTACAGCATTTCTCTATGGCAAACTTACCGAAGAAATTTATATGAAACAACCTGAAGGTTTTGAAGACGGCACAACTAGAGTATGCCGTCTAAAGCAGAGCTTATATGGCTTAAAACAATCCCCACGTTGCTGGAACTACTGTGTGCACGAAATTTTACTAGAGCTTGGTTTCAGACAAAGTACTGTAGATCCTTGCCTGTACATGAGAGGAACTGGTGATCAAAAAGTATTACTTACTTTGTATGTTGATGACGGGCTCATAGCAGCGTCAAGCTTTAGACTAGCTAATGAATTTCTAGATGATCTGAGAAAAAGGTTGAAGATTACTACGAAGCCAGCCAATTTCTACCTTGGAATTGAAATTCATCAGTACAGCAGTGGAAAAATTGTTATCAAACAGGAGTCATACGTTAAGAAGGTATTGGAACGTTTTAATATGAGCAATTGTAATCCAATAACTACGCCGATAGATAATGAATCAGGGAGAGACTTAGATGAATCTAAAGAGTCTGATATCTTCCCATATCGAGAAGCTGTAGGCGCTTTAGCCTACTTAATGGTGGGCACCCGGCCAGACATCGCATTCGCAGTAGGAGTGGCGTCGCGCAAATTAGAATCTCCTACAAAGGCAGATTGGCTTAGAGTGAAACGAATAATGCGTTACCTTAAAGGAACAAGCTCATACGGAATTCACTATAATCCCAGTTACCTAAAAGGCATATTAGAAGCGTATAGCGATGCAGATCACGGTGGTGACGTCACAACAGGTCGATCGACAACTGGCGTAGTGTGCCTATACGCAGGTGGAGCCATATCTTGGCTAAGTCAAAGACAAGCCTCTGTTGCTATATCAACTACAGAAGCTGAGTTGGTAGCAGCAAGTGAAGCTGCACGAGAACTTGTGTGGCTTACGAGACTGTTCAAAGAAATCACTACACTTACTTGTACCCCGACACTTAGTGTTGATAATGAAGCAGCAGTCCGTTTAGCCCACAACCCAGAGTTTCACAAACGCACGAAACATATAAGAATTAGGCATTTCTTTGTAAGAGAAATGGTGCTTCAAAATGCAATTAAGGTTAAAAGGGTAAGCACTTCAAACCAACTTGCAGATATTATGACAAAGGGTTTGCCTAAGCCTAAATTTACTGGCTTAAGAGAAGCATTTGGAATGATTCTTCCTCTACGTATTATTTGAGAAATCTTCAATGAGGGAGAGTGTTAGAGCTGGCCTCAAAGACACCAGCACTGGCCATTGAAGTTTGTATTTAGATTAAAAAGAAGATAGTGATGGTTTTGTCGTTGATCTGTCAAGTGTAAATAAAAAGGTATATGTGTGTCAAGTCATAACAAATCTAGTTTTCTTTATATTTATTATCTCCATTTATTTTTCTATTATGTTTTCCGCTATCCCAAGCTTCCCACTAAACAGCACATCTCTTTAGAATGTAGTAGTTCTTTTTTCTGCCGCCTGAACAGATAAGTTGGTGGAACTGTAACTACCTAGGCCCGTTCAGAACCCTGATTAGAGCGCATTCGGAGTGCAACTTTTCAGTCTAACGTCCACAACCTTTGGGTAGGGCGCAACTATTTAACTATCATAATCGTTCGTTTACAAAGTCGCATCTTTAACTGACATGATGACCTTAATGTTTCTTATTGAGAGAATAATAGGCACTTTTTTCTGTTTTGTAGGTAACGGTTTATATTGCTTTTCAAACATCATATAGGGCGTTCGGATAGCCTATCGGTGCCAAAAATAACACTCACAAACGCTAAAGAGTTGATCGATGCAATGGAAAGATTTAAAAGTGAAATTTAATCTATAAGTCCACACATTGTAGTCATAAAACCTGCCCTTATTCCACACTAAGTGGGCAGTATTATTACTATTCTTCCTCTGCTATATTTTGTTGATTTTGTTGTTTGTCATCTCACCACTCACACCTTTTGCATACATAATTCTTTTCATCACCATGCAATCCATCCATCTTCATTTCCAATAACTCATGAAATAAAAGGGGTAAAAGACACCCAAACAAAAAATTACAAAAAAAATATTTTTGGATTGGGTGTTTTGTTTTCTGCCCTTCTAAAGTTGCGGGTGGCAGCTAGGCAATCACAAAATACCCTACCACCATGCTAATAACTGCCATTCTAAGACTCTAACCGGGATTAACAACTTAATATGACCTCCAAAGCATGGAAGCACTCAGTAGTATTCACTAGTGGTCACCTATCCAAGTCATGACTGCAGCTAACATTGCTTTATTAAGTTTATCTGTTAAGTAAGCTATGCACCGAGAGATTCTACAATTAATAATTTGTGTTAATTGACCTTAAAAGGAACAAAGGATTCATTGCATTTCAATATTTCTTCCATCAATACAATAATAATATTTTTTGTAATGTTACTACAGATAAGAGAGGTCATATGGATCAACCTATGATTCATGTGTAAACAACACCTATCTCATTTGGTCTCTGTTGATAACTTTACAGCTACACATCACTATGTGCAAATATTATAAATATTATGGATGTTTGCCTGCCACATTGTCTGCTTAAAATCTGGATCTCAAATGGGGATAGAACATATGGTCTAACAAACTTACAAATCTATACAAAATTTTATCAAAATCAATTCATTAATTTAATTGTAATTGCAAGTTTTTTAAGATTGTAATTTTTATATGATCACTTGTTAATCAAATAAGTTCCGTCCAAAATTTCACTAAAAGATTTTTTTAACCAAAAGTGGCATTTTGTGAACATTTATTTCTTGGGCCAGGACATGCTTAGCCGTGTTGAGGTTACGCGCATAGAAAAAAAAAATTAAATTACGAGACTTGTTTTGAATCCGTGTTCTTACTTCCATACATAGTCCAAACTTCAACTCTTGTTTTGTGGCTTTTGTGGGGGTATAACAAATTTGGAAATGTCACATAGAGACCATCAAACTAAGGAGGTATTTACTTTCATTCCGTATATGATAATTTAAGTGATTATATTTGGTACAGACGATATAGCTAACGGAACGGTTACAATCCATGAAATTTTTGTACATATTAGTAAACTTTTTTTTGAGAACTAAGGCATATATTTTTGGCAGGAATCCAAATCAAACATAATAAGAAAAGCATGGGTTGTATATCTTATGATTTTAACATTTGTAGGTGCTGCGGTCCCTCATTAACCAGCTGTCTCCGGCGTCAGTCCCCCACTACACAATAGCGCACACTCTGGGCACCCTGGCTGCACTCAACACGCATGAGGTGGTCCCCCACATCAAGGAGATACTGTCCAAGATGCTGCCACTTCTGCCCCTTGTCAAGAATGATGGGTTGAAGCAGGCTTTTGCTAGTGGTAAGTTGTCCAGGTCCATGGACAGTGTTATGCACTGTGTGCTATGTTTAACAACAGATCTTGGTAGTTAGAATCCTAGTAAGGAATCGTCGGGGACGATGCACTGCATTGTCCATTAATACAGCGGCTCAAGTGGAAAATTAAAATAAATGTAATAAAACCCCTTGGTACTTACTTGGTACTTGGTGTGCGGACTCTTTTCCGCAATTTTGCCGCTCTTGTGCAGCCTATTTTTCGTGGAGTTTGGAAGCTGTCGTTAATCCAGCCATTCAATATCGGCCAGGAAGGCCAGCAGCTCGCTGACGCCGGCGCAGGCCTCCCGGACGGTCCCTGGCGTACCAAGGTGCTCTGCTCTTTGGGACGCCACACTGCTGCACTCAACGAGCACATGTGCGGCTGTCTCCTCTGCTTCCATACAGCCTCTGCACAGGGGGCTGTCTGTGACACCTATAGTAAACAGGTGTTTGTTTAGATGAAAGTGTCCAGTGACAATTCCAGTAATAAAACCCCATATTGTCCCAAGTGAGTCGTAAGATGCGATGAAGGAAAAAAACAGAAGTCAAAGTCAAAATCATTTATTCAATTTAGGCGTCTACGACTTATGAAGGTCAATTACAAATTTTAGTATTGAAATATTCTACATTGTACTGCCTGTAGGCACTGTTACTGAAGGTAGGCAGGAGCCCACCATACACTGCAATCCCCAAGACGTCTGCCATACGTGGGGATTATGGCTAACCCTACCTCCTAATATGGAAGGCCACTGTTTCTCCTAGTATGGAAGATAACAGTAGACGTTATGGCTTTTGATGTTATATATTTTTCTTATGTGTTTGTGATGGAATAAGCACGTGGCGCACTTGATGTTAAGTGGAAAATCTTTGTCTATAACCGATGCATTTCGTCACACGTAAAGAATTGCACTGCGCCCATCACACTTAGACACACAGTTTTAAGACTCATGTGCCTATAATTGTACTGAAAAAAATATAAAAAAGGCCACCTAATAAAAAGTGCTACTTGGCCTCTTGAAGGACAAAGCCACCGAAAAGCACAATAACATGGATGCAATTGTACAATTTTAAAATTTTCACCCTAATGAAACGAACACTAATTTCATAATTAATGGCTCCCTAAGGCTTCTGCCGGAACACATCGTTAGGTGTTTGGCGTCAGATTTTCTACTTGAGAGTGGTAACTAGCGAGGCGAGCATTCGCAAAATGCCTTTCCACCATGCGGTGAAGATCAAGCCGTTGGCGGTGGGGATGAACCATGGACCTGCGGCACGGCAATCCTAGCTATTACCGCTCGGCCATTATTGCTAAAGTAGCAAACTTTAATGTGTCCAGGAAAGATTTGTCACCTAATATTTAGATGATGATTAAAATATAAACGAGATACCCCATTTGGTAATAAGCCCATCACTTGATATATACCCATACTCGATATATTATAATTTTTACGTGATCTGTTTTACTTCAAAATATTGTTTGACAACATTGCACTTATTATATGACTCAAGGTTGAGGTGCGCCGTGACCTTGAAATTGTAGTATGTAGTATTGTGTAATCTTTCTTAACTACGATTATCATCACGCCATAAAAACGTACGTATAATCACACTTTATAATATTTTCATTACAGCATTCGGGCACTTTGCAATTGCTGTATCGGAACAAATAGGGGACAATGTTGAAAACGGAGACATAACGTCCATAAAGGATAATTTCGTCACAGAGTTTTCCATTATATTTGATGTGCTGTACAACCAATGGCTCATTTCACATGAACCTAGAGTTACAGAGTCAGTACTGGAGGCCCTCGGTCCCATAACCAGGCTGATATCAGAAAGGCAGTTCAACGAAACTGTTAACAAGTTTGTGCTCTCATTGCTGTCTCTGTTCCGCAAGCCTGCTATGAACTTTTACTACATAAGTCAATGTATATCGTACATACTATCGCCGTCACCTTTGAACCCCAAGCTGACCCTGAACGATAACGTAATTAACAATACGAACCATGTGCTATTCAATTTAGTCCTGTTCGAGCCTGATTACGATCAACCTCACACGGTCAAAAATCATTTTGAAGTTCTAAGATGCTTCGACCACATGGCTAACCAGTTTTCCGAACAAACCATAGAAAGTCTTCTTCAACAGTGTAAAAATAACCAAGAAAAAGATAGAATGAAGGCCGTAATAATTCTGACTCATTTGACTACGTCATCTCAGACTTTCGTCGATAATTACGCGGTGAAATTCGTGACAATACTGAAAGTGATGACTGCTATGGAGCAGGGGTTGAAAATGAAAAAGTTGCTCGTTAAAGCTATAGTTGGTCTTGTATACAGAAATTGCATAATAACGCCAGAAGATTTTGCGTTGATTGAGTTTATTATAAAGCATTGCAGGTACGAAGTCCCTGTTAACGCTAACGTGTCTAAGCACGAGATTTCAGATTTGCACGATACCTGCAAGAGTTCTTTAATTTTGATGTGCAATACAGTCACGAGCGTAAGAAATCAGTTAAGGAACTTGCTGTTGTCTGCTTTGACTGTAGACGACTTTACACCCTCAATGGGCACGGTTAGCCATTGCTTAACTTCCCTTCTTCAAAATAACTCTAACGTCATTGATGATGGACAAACAGATAAAGAAATAGAAGATAAAGTATCCCCTGATTTGGTCTTCGTTCGATGCCTTACGTACATTGCTGATCCTGACGAAAAAGAGAGAAACAAGAACATACTCTTGTTCCTCGAGGAGTATTCTGGAGATGTACACAAAAACTTGAAAAATTCTTGGACAGTTGAGATTCAAAGACTTCTGAAATTCGTTGATAAAAGCGAGTCAAAGGATCAGTGGCATAGCATGTTGCTCGACCTTCTAGTTTCAGCAATAGAACAAGTCAACAATGATAAATGGGTTGAGGTTATAGCAACGTTGATATCGCAACAAGTCCTGGCTAAAAAACAACCGCCAATGATCAAGGGTGTGTCATTACAATATCTGGCGGTCCTGTCTTGTCACATGTCCAATGCGGCAGTCGTTGAAAAAGTGCTGAAGATCATTCTTCTCGCTTTAAAGTCCATACCGAAGGTGAGCTGTGAATACGTAAGCAAAGCTTCAGGAATTGCTGCGAGACAACACGGCGAATTCGTGATGAATGAACTCGACGCTATTTACAAAGAGAATGAATCGAGACGAGGCAGTAAGATTCTAAACTTCTTGTCGTCGAGGAATTCGAAGAATGAACAGGAGTTTGGTATGGTGAAGTACGCTGTGATCACTTGTTACGGCAAAGTTGCCTGCGAATGTTTAGATGTGCACGTGCTTGCAAGATTAGGAGAAAATGTGACCTCAAGTTTGCTGGAAATTCTCAAGTCTAATCCTCACTTCGATCTGTGTAAAGCTAGTGTTACTACACTTTATGAGATCGGAAAGGCGTTACACCCAGCTGCTCACCACAATGTAGCTCTTCGGAATAGATGGCAACTTCTAAATGCTGTATTGGAGCAAATATACAACTCAAATTTAGAGAGACGTAATGTGGAGCTATACCCTATCATTGTCAAAGCTTCCAAAGCTCTTACAAAGTTACAAAAAGGGATCTTACCCGAAGAAAGGAACACGATATTGAGAGTTCTTTTTAACAGCATATTCGGTGAACTGGCTTCTTTCAAACGAAAGTACGAGATCGAAGGGAATGGTGACAAGAATGACCAACTGGCAAAGACTCTAAATGACAGCTTGACGTTACTTCACCACCTTATTAGAGAGTTGATAATCCAATCGACATGTCTGAGCACGATCGACGACTTAGTGACGTTGCTAATGGAATGGATACGTCACGAAAACGACGAAATTCGTACTTCTTCTGTAATGATATTACAAGTAATTTTCGATACATACTTAAAGAACTTGAAGTTAAATTACGAAACTCCAAGCAAGTTTGGACAAATGGGGTATTTACTTGGACTGGTAATACCTGGAGTGGCCGACACTAACTTCCCTGTAAGACTGACAACCATAGACTGCATCAAATTGATAATCCAAATTCAGGACTTATACGAAGGTCGTACAGTGGAGGCCGACGACGAATGCATGTCAGGACTTTCGCATCTACAGAACAACGTCCTAACAAATGATTTAAACATGATCTCCGATTATTGTATGTTTCTGTGTGATACCGTTGCCCCGAAAATTCCTCATCAACATACGATGCAGTTTATAGAGAGTCTCCTGGAAGGTTACGATGACCAGGAGTTCAGGAGCGTTGGAATCAGTGCTATTTTGGACGCGTTCTTTATAAGCAAAGGGCAGGATTTGTATCAGAGTATGGAAAGGATAGTTGAAGTGATGTTATCGACTATGGACGCTGTCAACGACGACTCGAGATTTAAGCTGATGCGACCATTGACGTCACTGACGCGTCATCACTCCAATGCTGTCACTGCAGTGCTGCTGGGTCAGAGGCTCCCGCTGAAAAAGTAAGTAATTTTTTTTATATATTGCGAGTACATAGTAAATACGCCCCGTAGGGTGTCGTTTAGAATGTCACCCTCGCATGTCTTCCCGTGGGTGTCGTAAGAGACAACTAACGGTCTCAATACCGGAAGGTGGCCTTCGGAGGAACTACTATCTTACTCTGCGATCTCAAAGATTCTACATAAGAGTCTATTAGTGTGTGGGTGATAAGGTACCGGTAGGGTGCCGGGGTAGAATGTCACATCCCCATCTCTACCCTTGGGTGTCGTAAGAGGCAAACAACAACACACCAAAAGGTGTGCAGCAGCGCTTTCTGAGGAACTGATATCTCACACTGCGATCCCCAGACGCCTGCCCAGCGTGGGGATTACGGAAAACCCTCTCAGGCGTATTTTAGACTGAAAGATCTTTACTGACATTATGCCTAAGGCAAAGTGTGGCTTCCTGGAGTCATCCCATTTCATATTGACCATAGCGCAAATGTATTTTTTTTGTATAATCAGCGTCCGCTTAGCTAAAGTTGCGTCAACCTACAACTCCATTCCATACGTAAGTAATAGTGATAGTTGTTTAATGTGTACAGAAGCGTGATATCATGCTGGAGGTACCTGGCATGCGACGAGGCCCTGGCGCCCGCCGTCACCGATAACTTCCTCAGGCTGATGACGTCAGTGGAACTGTTCGAGGACCCCTACCACGTCACCGAGAACCACGTGGCGGCGTTGCAGCCTTTGACTGTAAGTACTTCGTTTAAGGACCCCCGTACATACGATGAAAATGCGGTGCCCTTATAGGTCTACCCATCTGCAACGGTCTATGTTTTTTGGTTAGAATGAATTGTAATTTTGGGAGCAACTTAATATTAAAAAAAACCTTTGTCAAGTGCATTATGTAAAATAAATAAAAAATCAGCAAATGCAAGTCGAACACGCGCACGAAGGGTACTGTACCATTATCTGTATAACATTGACACTTTTTTTTTTAATTTTGACGTTATGGATTCCGCCGCCCACTTCGCTTTAATATATTTGGATACTTATGCTACACATTTTGCATCGGTAAACGAGCTTTCTAGTTTAGTGGGTCGCTAGCACACACTCGCGTCCTATATTCAGGTAATTCCGAGCAGTGACCAAACGTTCCATCTTGTCCTTTCAGTCACTGATCGAATTTTGAAGCAATGATGGCTCAGTGGCATTGGCTATGTCCATGGTTCGAATCCCGCCGCTGGCTTGAGCTTCACCGCATGGTGGAAGGGCATTTTGAGAATGCCCGCCTGGCATTCGCCAGTACACCGCCAATGGCCCGCCAAGCACCTAACAGTGTGTTCCGGCAGCAGTCCTTGAGAGCCAGTTAAATTACAGGAACATAGACTTAACAACTGTACGTCTCAGTGTGACGGACGCAGTGCCATTCGTCGTTGACGAATTGTACCTGTTATAGGCAGAGTTAAGTCCACTTAACATGAGGTGGGCCTCATGCTTGTTCCGTCGCAATAAAAAAAAAACCTGATTACGAATATTTAAAAACATTAACTGCTCCAAAATATTCCCTCTATGCGACATACTTTATTCTGCCTTTATCCCACGCTAATGAGAAACCCTCTGCTCACTACTCGCTTCATACAATAAAACATTTTTTAGAAAAACTAAACAAAACTGACCAAGAATAAAAATTAAACTAAATTTTGATTCGGTTGTGAAAACATATTATATTCTTCATCATGACTGCTACTAAGAATTTATAAATAAAGGCCAAGTGCGTGTTGGGCCGTTTTTTATTTTTATTTATAGCTGATAGGCTAGCCTTTGACGGCTATCTCACCTGATGATAAGTGACGATGTGGTCGAATATGTTGTTAAGGCTAACCTATAATTACTGGTTCTCAAGGACAGCTGCCGGAATACACCGTTACTTGGCGAAAGATCTACTTGAGCGTGGTAGGTAGCTAGGCAGGCCTCGCTCTATAATAATTCCACATCGCAACCACCAATAAAATATTTTTATTTTTGTTGCTGCACCTAATGTGATCAAATTATATTCTCAATTAATAGCCCTTCTTTGCCTTATGAAGATTCAGTGTGAGGACAAAATGACACCTAATTTGACATTACAGAAGCAAAACAACACTGTCCAATAAAATAAACTCTTGGTTATATGTATAAACACAACAAACATTATTAAAAGCAGTGATGACCCAGTGGCAATTGGTATGAACTGCTGTGCAGGCGGTCCATGGTTCGATCCCGCCGCTGCGCGGGCTAGAGCTTCACAGCCAATGTCAAAAAGCTCATCAATATAACATTCTTGGTTAACTTTAAACAACGTTTAACAACTTCCAGCTAATCAGCGCTCTGGGAGAGATGCTGCAAGAGGCACCGATGCAGCCAATCTGCGTGAACAAGTTCGCGGACTTGTTCTCCGTCCTGTACACGACGCTCGTGTGCTACATAGAGGCAGAGCCGCCGGCGTACGCGCCGCCACCCAATAAAGCGCAGGAGAGGTAAAGCAAATAATCAAATTCAAAATCATTTAAGGTTGAACTGGCCGGTCACTTCTCCATACAAACGTCGTAGGGTGATAACTCTCTTATTTGAGGTTTTAAGTCCAGACTTAAGTATAATACCGATTGATATTGTCATTACCTAGACTTGTATGATGCCAAAGTTTTAAAAAGATAATCAAATTGTAAGTTATGAGCCTCGAAAACTTTATATGAAAATGTTTCGAGACCCACAATTCTCAAGTTGATTATTTTATTCAAATTTCGGCATCATACAAGCCTAGATAATGACGAAATCAATCGGTATTAGTCTTTGTTTTGGACCTAAATCCTCAAATAAGGGAGTGATCACCCTACGACGTTTGTATGGAGAACGAGCCGGCCAGTTCACCCTTAATGCATGAACATAGGTACATACAATGGTTAAGATGTAAATAAACCTGAATTGCTTCACTACATTCAACCCTATTAGGGTGTGCAAAATAAATTGTATCACATATAATAATGAATATTTATTTTAGTGTTAGTTGTAGTTGTTTAAAATAAATACAAAATTCACATTGCAAACACAAGCAAATTAAATGTCGGTTAAACATTTACATGCACCAAAAATAAATGGACGTAAAAAAAAATATGTCAATAAAATAAATTATGTAAAATTAATTAATGTCAGAGAATAAGATTAGTAGTCATAATATAATTTTTTTATCATTCATAAATTCATTAATGAAATAGTATACCTTATATGCAAATAACATTTCAGTTTGCATTTGAACACATTTATAAAATTAATATCCTTAAGAGTGGGTGGCAAATTGTTATAAATTGTCTTACCCATTATAAAAATGCTATTACCATACAAAGTCGTTCGACAGGAAATATTGCGAAGCGTAGATTTATGCCTGTCACTATGTACTGTTATATTGACTGAGATTAGTCTTTACAAATAAAGAGGCTTCATAGATGTAAATTGAAGGGAGAGTCAGAAGTCGCAAGGCTTTGAAATACGGTTTGCATGATATGCTCATACTAATCACTTTTACTACTGCTAATATACCAGTGGAGTGCCGGGGTAAAATTGCACACTCTCCATATCTTCCTCTGGGAATTATAAGAGGGGGCCAAAGTAAAAATTGATCTACAACCTCCGTTTTGTCAGTGCCTGGCTCCTGCAGGAAAACTGAAGATGTAGTGTAAGGAAACCCTCTCTTATTTTCTGTCGCTTAGACTCGAACATATTGGTGTGTAGTATCGAACAACCCCTCCTCCCCTACGCAACGTGGGAGGCTTTTGGTCAACGGTGAACGTCTTCCTGCTGGTGATGTACGATGATGTGAATCAGTAATTACTTGGATGGCTGACCGTTAGTGAAATTTACTACAATTTGCTTCGAAGGGCAATTTCAGCCGTCAGCCCACCAAGTGCTTGTCAGACTCACACACTGGGAGTTTCGTACTAACTCACAGTATATATCTGCGACACTCGTTCATTTGACTAGTGCTCAAATGACCGGCACAGATGGGAGCTCATCAGTCGTCTCGGCACTCGTGCTATTGTGTAAATATGCGGCTTACTGGTGAATATGAATTAGTTCATGATCCTAAGGTGCTCTTTTTGCATTGAAGCTGACGGAGTGCTCGCGTATAGCCAAAGCTCCATCGTTATAACATACTTCGCTCTAAAGCTTGTCAGATGTCGGCTTCTCATGAGTGAAATAGCGCTAAATTTCTCCATACGATTGAAAGAGACATGAAATTGTTTGATATTGTATTATCAATGATATTTTATAGTGACTATTCACCAAGATGTGGTGATAAGCCGCTACTGTTTTGAGTTATCGTGTTGTACATACATATATTCCCCGTGGGGTGCCGGGTTAGAATTGTACCTCCCAATGTCATCCCGTGTATGTCGTAACTCATAAGAGGTGACTAAGGCAAAATACTGGAAGGCGCTGCCTTCTAAAGAACACCCATCTTACACTGCGATCTCCGTGGGGATTATGGCAAATACCCCCTTAATAGGGGAGGCTGTGTTCAGCAGTGGACGGTCCGGCTAATACAGTACATACATATTATATTACACCATTTTGATCTAACTCCATAGTCCTAACTTTTTTTTTTTTTTTTATTTTATTGTGAAGGAACAAGCACGAGGCCCACATGATGTTAAGCGGTATCTTCTGCCTATAGCAGATGCATTTCATCACAAGTGACGAACTACACTGCGCCCAACACCTTGAGACATATCTGTTAAGTCTCATTTTGCCTGTTATTTCACTGGCTCTCAAGGACTGCTGCCGGAACACACCGTTAGGTGCTTGGCGACAGATTTTCTACTTGAGGGTGGTCGCTAGCCAGGCGGGCATTCGCAAAATGCCCTTCCACCATGCGGTGAAGCTCAAGCTCTGGGCGGGATTCGAACCATGGACCTGCTGCGCGGCAGTCCATAGCCAATGCCACTGAGCCATCACTGCTTCAAACCTTTAACCTTAACGTGAACTTACTTTGCTATCAGGTGTTATAGTTTAGCATAACCTATTAAATTTTTATTAAGTTATAGGAAATGATGTACATATTTGCGATTTTGTCAAAGTAAACCGGTGGGAATCGGCTTGTTCATACGTTTCGCCACTGCTATCTGTACCACGGAGTCCTGTTGTGGTCACCACTCCATAACCTATCTTCCCCATCGATTATAGCTTTGTAGACGTGACCGGTTCCTTATACAAATTCTAATAGCTTACTATATAATATAAGCATGACTTCCTTACACAGTATATTTTAAAACACTGATTTTAATTTGAAGAGGGTTCACTCGTTGATATTCATAACTTGTGTGTACAGGTTTGGATTCGTGCCCAACAGAGATGCCGTGAGGTTGTCCCCTGCTAGAATTACCCTTGGTACCTTTAACGCCTTTCTGGAGAGGGCTGATTGTCAGAAGGTTAGTATAAAGATTATATTATATGGCTATTCGGTTCACGGCAATTTCCTTTTTTCTTACCTAATTAATAAATATACCACAATAGGTAGCTTATCGTAATTTTATCTCAGTCGAGCTGCATGTCGTATCCCACAAGGACCAGTAGGTAACTACCTGTACCTAGTGAAACTGCGAAAGGGCTCGAATAATGCTGAAAAAGCTGTGGCATTGGTGTTCGGTAAACAGAATTCAGTAGGTACTCGAGAATGTATGTACTATCTGCCCTCAAACTTATAAAAAAGGTCATTTGTGCCGTCAAGCCCTAATCCTAAAATAAGAAAGAGTATTGCGTAAAAAAAATGTTACTTTAAGGAGGTGATTTATAATACTTCATTGGATGGGTAACCGCCAACATTCGGTACTAAGGTGATTGTTTTGTGCTTCAAAGGGCAGGTTAAGCTCGGTCCCAGTTTTTATCAAAGTTAAATTCGTTAGGCTTTGTCGGAAGCCTTCAAGCGGCCTGAAAATTCCAACACTGCTTGGTGTTAGGGCACATTGCGAATGCCCGCCGTGTTTGCTACCAACCTCACGTAGAAAATCTGTCGCCAAGCACCTTACCGTGTGAGATGCCGTTGAGAGCCAGTTGCCATTTTAGGTTAAATTATTAAATAACGAAGTCTCGACCCAAAAAAATATTGATGCGCCTTTGTATAGGTAGACTTCGTTTGTGCTCTAGATCTAAGTGTGGGTGTAAAAACATTATCATTTACATACTAATGTTAATTACAATAAAATATAGACTATGATCGCTCGACAAGCATTAGTAGTTGCAACTGCACTCAAAAAATATGGAGGGTACGCCTTCCTGAGTCGAAAGGTTCGGACCACCAGGTGAGATTGTGGCGAAATGCTATAGTGCGCGCGGAACTAGTTGTTTGCCTCTTAGGTGGCTCGGGGGCGGCGAGGTGGCGGGTTGACGACGGACATGAGATATTACACAGAGATGACCAAAGCAAGCGCCCCCGCCTCTCCACCGCTCACATACCTAAGGCGACAGGGGCTGCGAGGGGGCGGGTTGCCTACTGCTCGCAACGCACACACGCACATTAGACAGTGATGACCAAAGCAAGCACCCCGCCTCTCCACCGCTCACATACCTAAGGCGCCTACAACTAGTTCCGTGTGCACCATAGTCCATCGGCATTAAAAACAGTAACAATGTGTAGATCCGCGAGGCGTGTTCCCTCTGCCTGAGCATCGAGCACGGCGACGCGGGGGCGACGGTGTGGGAGCTGGCGCCGCTGCTGTGCGGCGCCGTGTGGCGCGAGCACGCGGGGCTGGCGGGCAGGCTGGCGGGCAGGCTGGCGCTGTTCGCGCGGGCGCCGCTGCCGCCGCAACGGTTCGCTGCCGTCGCGCTGCTCGCCGACATGCTCAACTACAGGTCAGTACCTACTCGCAGCCTGGCTTATACTACCTCTGCTCCCTAGGACCCTGTGGTGCACAATGCTTACATCGTATATATAGTATACTATAATTTCAGATTACTGGTTCAGATCCGGCTCGAAGGACCACTATCTCCGTACATAAGAAAATGATACTGTACAATGCTTACATCGTACATATAGTATACTATATGTACGATGTAAGCATTGTACATTGCTTGCTTGCAGCGGTTTACGCATTAATGCCACAATTAGTAAACCGCGGCACCAGTGCACAATCGGACACCGTACCATCCGCGTGTATTCACCAACCATACCATTAACCATATTAGCTTAGTTTGGGATATGAAAGTACCATTTATTCCCTCACTCTGCGTAAAATTTTCTTATGTACGGAGAGCACTGGTCATAGTGGTCCTTCGAGCCGGATCTGAACCAGCGACCTATGTATCTTCGTACACAGATAGGCAAAACAAAGCGATATCAAAGTGGATCTTCTTCTTTCGGTTTTGGAAGCTTCTGTTCTCAGAAAGTATTCTTCTACTTTAATGTTTAGATGAAAGTTATATTGGTAAAGTAATATATTCGTCTCAATCTACTATATTTCTCGCTAAAGAACTTCAAAGTAACCTATGATGATACCAAATTTTTAAAAACCTTGTCATGATATAAAAAAAATAATGGCGTCATAATATTAAATAATATATACATCATAATATTAGGTCCTTACATATGAAATTGGCGTTTTGTATGGGAGGAACAAAAAGTCGAATATTTTTTAATATAATATATTTAATTAATCAAAGTATGAACCATTATTTTCTATGCACTTTTGCCATCTCATAGGTAGTTCATTGATCCCTTTACTAAAAAAACCAGTCGGACGGGAATCAATAAAATCTTTGAAGGCGATTTGGACTGCCCCATCGGAGTTGAATTTTTTCCCTTGCAAGAAGTTATCCAAATTTCGAAAAAAATGGTAATCTGTTGGAGCAAGGTCCGGGGAGTACGGAGGATGTCTTAGACTTTCCAATTGAAGCTCTTCTAATTTAGTAGCCGTCTGTAGCGCAGTGTGTGGTCTAGCGTTGTCGTGAAGCAGCAGTGGCGTGGAGCGATTGACCAGCCTAGGTTGTTTAGCCGCTAGCTTTTCCATCATGGTTTGCAATTCCTGACAATAGACATCAGCCGTAATAGTCTGGCCAGATTTGAAAAAACTGTAATGAACAATACCGGCACTAGTCCACCAAACGCTTACAAGTAACTTTTTTGGGGTTAATTTTCGCTTGGGGCAGGATTTGGCTGGCTGGCCAGGATCTAACCATTGCGCTGAGCGCTTCCGATTATCGTAAAGAACCCATTTTTCATCACAGGTAATGATTCGGTTTAAAATACCTTCATTATTGTGCCGGTTTAGTAATGTAACGCAGCAGTCGACGCGCGTTTGCCGGTTTGTTTCAGTCAATTCGTGAGGTACCCACCTTTCAAGCTTTTTAATCTTCCCAATTTGCTTCAAGTGAATTAAAACAGTTTTATCACTAACATTGCAGCCTGCAGCTAACTCGGACGTGGTTTGCGATGGATCCGCTTCCACAATAGCCTTCAACTCTTCATTATCAACTTGAGTCTCAGGCCATCCACGGGGCTTGTTCTGCAGGTCGAAATTTCCAGAACGAAAACGTTGGAACCAAAAACGAACTGTGTTTTCTTTTGCAACACGACCGCCATACACATCATTCACCCTTCGAGTTGTTTCCGCAGCACTAGTGCCACGGCGGAACTCGTACTCGTAAATAATGCGATATTTAAGGTTTTCCATTTTGTAAAATGAGTGACGCAAACAGAAAAAAACAGAAGAAAAAAAACAAATGAATGACGATCATCGAAGCACAAATACATGAGTCTATAGCTGTACAAATTTGAATTTGGAATTCCTTACCAAAGAGGAGAAATTCGTGATTAAAGTGGCCAGTACGAAAAACGCCAATTTCATATGTAAGGACCTAATATATGAAATAACGTTATGTGTGTAAAATAAATTTAGACTGTTTGATATTTCGATTACAATTACAATTTATTTAAATATTATACTAGTTTTTTTCTGAAATATAAGGATACTTTGTTTACCTTCAGATGCAATGACAACCCAGTTATAATAGAAACTGTACTGGCAACTCTGAGCGCGGGGTGGAAAGACGAGAATCCTCGCGTGCGGGCTGCAGCGGTCCGCGGCGCTGCCAACGTCGCGCAACTACGGGGCAACACGCGCGGGCAGGCATTGCCGCATGCGATTACAGCGCTCAGTCACGGAGTCGATGCGGAACATAGCAGGTACTGTTGTATACTGCGCGTGCTGACAACTACGAGGCAACACGCGAGGGTAGTTCATTATTGTTCAAATTTAATTTGGAACACAATGTATACTTAGGCTCATACATATTAATAATTGCATCTCAAGAATGAGATCGACCATAAAATTCTATTTTTATCAATTGCTCCATACATTTAACGGCAAAATTGTATCTTAAGATGGAGCTAAACTTTGAGATGTATATATTAATATGGCTTAATGGCGAAATGAGTTTGCAGCTCCATTTGTTTACGCACATAAATGCATTTTATATATTAAAGGTGTTAAAAAAATGTCGCCAGGCATAAAAAAAAAATTATATTCTACTCTATTGTACTAGATATCCATTTACTTTTTGTTGTTCATCTTCGTTAGTCTTCTGATGATAGGCCATCTCAGCGATGAGTGATAATGTATCGAAGATGGTGGACAGGCGTGGGCTCGAATGGAATTTGGCTCTTAAGGACAGTTACCGTAACACCAGATGCTTGGTAACGGATTTTCTTCTCGGATGCGGTAAGTAGCTAGCCAGGCGGGCGTTCGCAAATGCCCTACCAACACGCTATAACGACTGCCATCCTAAGACAATAACCGGTACTGACAACGGCTTAACGTAACCTCCGCACGGTACCGGAGTAGTGTAAAATTGGTGAACCTGGATCAACTCCATTCACATAGAGTACTTCGTACTCTATGTGAATAGACTTGATCCAGGTTCTCCAATTTTAACATGAGACCATCAATACACACAGAGTACTTTCCTCATACTCTATATGAATACAGTACTTCGTACTCTATGTGAATAGACTCACTCTAGGTTCACCAATTTTAACATGAGACCTGTTATCAATACACACAGAGTACTTTCCTCATACTCTATGTGAATACACTACTTCGTACTGTATGTGAATAGAGTCACTCTAGGTTCACGAATTATAACATGAAACTTTATGGAATCAGTTCAAAATTATTTATTAATGTAATGATAAACAATTTCCTTTACATTCTATTTGAAACGACTGTACAAACCTTCTTATTCTTATAACATGAAACTTATTATCTATACACACAGAATAACTTCCTCGTACTCTATGTGAATAGAGTCGCTTCAGGTTCACCGTTCATAACAGTTCAGTTTTGATCTATTCAAACCGTTTAATTCAATACATTCAGTTTAGTTGATCGGATCAACATCAAATCATTGACTTATCTGTTCAAATGAATGAAACAAAGTTCTTGTATTCACGATTCTAGCCTGTATATTAAAATGTTTCAATCAATTCAGCTTAATCTATTCAAACCGTCTAATACCTACATTCAGTTCGGACTATGGATGAGACATGGACTAATCTACCTCCCTACATTTCCCCAGTTGTGAAATGAATAGAAGGAGATGGTTTTGAGTAGGTAGATAAGGCCTGGGAAATGAGCAGTTGTAGGTTTTTTTTTTCTATTAGGTCATAATGTTAAATAATAAAGCTATCTTAAGTACTTGATCTATGGAAGGTAATATATATAAATAAAACGTATACTATTCATTTAACATGGAATTTTATTATCAGTACACCACTTATTCAAACAAATTACATTTTTTAAAGCACAAATATTCTTATGTTATATACATGTGTAGACATCATTACATTCGCTGTAAAGATCATACAAATTACAGAAATTAGGACACTTAAAGTTTTCCAAGTTTACCACGTTATTATTAATAAACATTTCTTTAACCCATTTTGTTTTTTCTTCGCCTTTTACATAAATACGCTTATTCTTAAGTAGAGGTGAAATCAGATTCTTATAATTTGCATAAGAAATGTAACCTTCCTTCCAATAAATATTTCTATTTCTCTCAATCCAGTCAACTTGCTTCATTTCTTTCTTAGTTAAATCGTAAAACGGATATGGTTGTCGTATTAAAAAAGTCTTTATTCTGTTATCTTCTATCAAGGCTATTTCTTTAGGTATAAACTGATTTGATTCAGTTTTAAAACCTTGAACATCCACTATTAACTTCATGATATCTTGCGAACTGTACTGCTGAGAGGCTTATATTCTATAATGCGATCGTTGATAATGAGACAATAGGCTCTCGTTTGGTCAGGAAAATCTTTATCACTTTCTATTTCTAGTCTGACATCGACTGGCCCAGTTTTTAATGTTTCATTTTGTCTTGAACAATCGATAATACATAAAGGTGCCTTCTCTTTAAAGTCTGTAATATCAAGCAACGGGTCAACTGGGGCGTTGTAGTACGACTGACGAAATCTGATGTACATTTCATATAATATATGATACTTATCATCATCAAAATTGAGTTTAAGTGCATCATATGGGTATGTTTGTGAATTCAAAAATAATGTTACGTTAGTTAAATTACAATGATCAAACAGTGACAAATTTGTATCCTTTAAATTTTTCTTTGCTGTTTGAAGACAAAATATTACATATCTAGGTTTCTCAAGTTGGGAGGCTGTCTTGATCGACCATGAATGTTTTTTAGTCTTAGGTAAAAGTGGATATTCATATGTGTCCCAGTTTCGAAATGCTATTTGTGTTGCTTTATCTTTTTCTAGTTGTTTTAGAAGTAGTAACCTTTCTCGATCGGACACTTTAATGTGAGGTACACGCCATTGAATTCTCTCAATATTAACCGACACATGATCATCCTTATCATGTAGAAGAGCATCAATATTAGATTTACATCTCGTTAAAATTAGTTCATGCTTGCAGTTTAATACGATTTTGTTGTAGTCTTCAGCAAATCCCAATAATTTACTAAGTGGCAATATTACATTAAAAATACCATTTTTTGATTTTGTTCCATTTAAGTTAAATCCCCACAGAGCAGCTCTTTTACTTTCTCCCGCATTCATTGAAGCGTAAGATTTGATTGTAGAAGTAATCCCGACATTTCTTATACGATCAATTTCAATTCCGTTTATCTCATATCTTATGTCATGAAAAAGAAACGGTATAGGGTTATTGTTGAAACGACACTCTTTCTTTACATTTTTTCCTGTAGAATCCTTTGTAAATACTTCTATACATCCTTCAATGTAAATGGAACTGGCCGCGGGTAGTAGATAAATGTCTTGTTGATTAATCGGTATTCGTATTTCATCGTTTTCTTTGAAGCTATTGGTGTATGGAGTATAGGAATGCACCTCATAACCCTCAATAGAGTTGTCAAAATGTGGTGCGACATTAATTTGCAAGATACTCATAGTTTAAATCCCAAATTTCTTAAAAACTCTTTATTTATCTCACTGAGAGCTGATACAGCACGTGTGTGTTTAATGAAGTTATGATTTGAACTATTTGTTTTCGTCAGCTTACCACAACTTTTCTTACTTTTTTTAATATTGAAATCAATCATTTTTTTTAAAGAACTACTTCGAGATAAACAAAAATACCGCTTATATACTCGAAGTATAAACTAATACTGATATCCATTACGGTACAAGCGTACAATTTATTTTAAATTAGATCTAAAGCATACAATTTTCAAGAAATTTAAGACATAAATGACCACAGTTGTACAGATGACAACCCTGATAATTGTTATAGTTATACTGAATGCTGTCCCCTACATATTTAATAAATTCTTTTGGTGGTTTTAGATCACCATAACTATCAAAGTATTCAATATAGTCATTTTTCTTAACATAAGCTACCCAATGCGTACCTTGATTTTCAGAGCTATCCAAATTAATTATACCACATTCGATTTTGCGAGGGTGTTTAGGTAATTGATCTCTCATAAACACTCCTCGAAAATATGGGATATTCACTGAATATTTCATTATATCAATGTTGGTAAGAGGACGTTTAGGTAGCCACTTGTTCAGTTTTTTGTCGAAGTGAAAATGCCTAGACCACCCTTATACTGTTTGAGCTGTAGTCCTCTCCCTAGACACACTGACTTAAAATTCTGGTTGAGTGTTTTCATCTCATTCCACGTTTTTTGCGCATTCTGAAACGTTTTTAACATTCGTGCTATAACAGATGTTTTATTAACAAGAGCACCAGCAGCAGACAACCCCGTAATAATCGGTATTAATGGCAAGAACCCTCCTGTTTTTGGTAACGGTATCACACGTGGAATTTTAACCGTTAAATCAGATGCTATATCTTTAATAGCAGCAAAAGCTAAATCAATAGCCAATTTTTTACATTTCGGTTTTGCTTTACGAATATGTTTTCTCGCATAAGAAACTACATTTTTAAAACTGTTTTTAAGACCCGCTCCATTTGAAAGTTTCATCAACATTGCTTTGTTAACAATATTTGCCGCAAGCTTTTCACTTGTACTCGCTTGGGATGATGACGCTCTTTTCTTTGCCATTTTCATCAAGATCTTATCTGCTGTACGCCTGGATTGTAAGTTTTCTGTTTTCATATATGCAATATCGTGTTGTTTACAATACTCATCAAGTTCATTTACACCCTTGTCACCTCTAATAAGTCTCTCGCGTAATCTTGTTCCTGGCCCGCAGTAGTTATAGCCGGGGATATGTAACTCAAACGGTAGGTGATTGATAATACTATTCACAACACCTTTCCCCTCCATATACAAGAGAAGAATGACAAAAATATGCTCGCAATTTATAATATATTAGTGTTGCTTATCCAACTATTTTCCTGCGATGACAATCCTAGCCACTTAACAAAAACTTTATTCCCTTTTCTTTTAAGAACTTTTTCAACTAAATACACGTCAGGATTTTTAGTTTTCTGAAGCTCTTGAGCATAAAATGATCCTAGAATTCTATTTTTTCTTGAGTCTTCTAGCAAATAAGTTACTGGATCAGTATTCTGAACAACGATTACTTGAAATAACTCAGTTGACCAATTTGGAGTGTATCCTTTGTCAAAACAAGCTTTATGCTTACTTAATCGTACTATATCACCCACAGCAAAAGAGTTTCTTTTAACTTTTGGTATGTAAAGATTATTGTATCTTTGTATGACAATATTTTTTGTATGTTTATTCACTTTAGCTGGACACATTTGAATAGTTCTATGTTTAGTATGATTGTAATTATAGACAACTTTTTCTATGGTTCCATCTACCCATTTGAAGTTACCTTTCAAACTAAACGTTTTATAAAGTTTACCCTTTATAGTACGTATTACTCGTTCGACTATTGAAGCTTTTTTTGTAGAGTATGTCGAGTAATGGTTTATTGAATGATCTTGCATCACTTTTTTAAAACTTTTATTGTAGAATTCCTTACCCCAATCTGTTTGCAAGTTTTTGGGGACTCTTCCATTGAACAAAATTGATTGAAATGCTTTTGTTACAGAATCTTTAGTTTTATTGTTAAGCGGTCTGACCCAAACATATTTCGAAAAACAATCAATCACGATTAGTATAAATGTTTGATTTGAATTAATATGTGATATTTTTTGCATATCAATCAGATCAGCTTGCCAAAGATCATCTATGTCTTTGAGTAAAACGCATCTGCGAGGGAAATTTTTTCTTGCATTTTTGTGTATTTCATTCACCACATCTTCTTTACTCATTTTCTGGTTCTTTATTCTTTAACAGCTTTTTAACGACTAACAAATCTTCATAATGATTATGTCATTTATGATTTTATTATACCTGCCTCTTTTAGTTCTTCTATGATTGAAATAATTTCATTGTCTTGATTAGTGTTTCCGGCTTGTTTAGAAGCAATAATAAGTTTTAGTCTTTCGACTAGCTCATTAGGATCATCCCAATAGATAAAGTCGGTATTTTTTTTATATCTTTTTAAAACGTTCAAGTTACCACCAAGTTTTTTATTATTGTCAAATGCTGATGCAACAAACATAGGTTTAATAATTTGTCGGTATTTTTCACCTTTATCTCCCTTTAACTGACCATTATCATCATAATCCCGCTTATGAGCGTTTGTTGTTAACAAAATCTTTTTATACACATTTTTATCACTTTCAGTAACTAATTCTAGTTTCGGTTTTCTATGTAATAATACTTCTTTTAGTCCTGGAGTCAATTGGTCATCATTAGCAATCTTCATTCGACATAATTCCTGTTCACCATCAAGTGAAGAAAGTATATTAACCACAAAATTACCCATCATTAACTGATCACCTACTTTCCGAACTCCAAATGGGATATTTATATCATAAAAGCTATTCAAATATTTTTTTGTTATAGATTGGTCTTTGCAATCCGTATCAGTATAATATTCAGAAATTTCTGAATCAGCATCTGATGGTGTGGAGGTTAAGGAGTCATCTAATTTAAGTGGCACTTTTATAGCGTTCACGTTAAAGTCACATTTCACCTTATTTTGATTCGATTCCAACATCTGTGTTAAAGGTTCAGTTACAGGTTTGAATATTTTATTGAGTTCATAGTTGTTTTGATCTTCTATATCTCTTAACTGTCTAAGTTTGTTTTTTATGACATCTGATGATGTAATTATCTGTTCTTTAATATTAAGACTCATTTTCGTCTATACGCTCTCAATTCTCTAAAGCAAATGATAAAATTGTATTTAGGATAAGTATATAAATGTGTCTAAATTCTTTCTATATCTACCTTTATTCAATTCAGAGTCTTTATCTATAGTTAAAAAATTGTGCCTTTTCTGCCAAACATTATAGCAAATATCTTTAAACTTATTCCATGACATATCTGAATTTACATGCTCATTGTAAACATGCTTCAGGTTGATTTCATCTTGTTTGAAGAGCAATAATAAATTTGCGTTATCACGAATCAACTGTTTTGGCACCTTTGAATATGTTTGTGAGAGATAAAAGCAATCAATTTGACTGTGTCTGCCCATGGCAAAATAGTTACGAATGTTAATCTGATTTTCGCAAACCACATCATCAAAGATTATAACTGTGTTTGGTAATGCGTCATTTGGATGTATAACTTTATTATCGTCACTCAATACATGGTATTTGATTTCAGGTATATTGAATAGCACTTCTTTAAGAAAACAATATTTACTTTGAAATGGGGTTTTGGTGTATAGATACAAATTCCTAAATTTAAGACCATTTTTATGTAACAATAGAGTAATCATTACATTCGTTTTACCACAATTAGATGGTCCACAAATCAAACAACGAATGCTATTAGGTAATAATGCACTATGTTTTATGAAGTGTGATTTCGCTTCAATATCAATTGGACTAATGTCTAAGCTTAGCGTGTGCTTTTTAAGCTTCATTATTGTCAAATGATCATTATTACTTCTCGATTACCGCTTTATATATGATTACAGGCTTCAACTTTCAAAAAAATGTTGATATAAGGCTGAACTGGAAAACATAGAAGTATTAACGTCATATAGATTTTTCTCAGACTAAGTTAATACTTGCATATTTCATAAGTACTTTAAATAACACTGCAATGTTACACAATACACCTACTATAGCAACTATGTTGCAATAACTTATTGTTAATTATTTGTATATTATCATACGGTATACATGTCAGAACACGTTTATGACCTGTGTAAGCTCTTTTTTTCACCAGGTGTTTCTAACGTAAGCAATTTTTAAAACCAATAAATTGACTAATTATATTAATAAGATATACGTCTTCTAAATTTTCTACGGTGCAGACGTCGACTTGGTGATATTAACTCGGTAAGTACTTACACATTTAAATATAAAGTATGCGATTTACATTATTATTATTATTACACGATGTTGAATAAGTTCTTAACTTTTTCTTAACTTATTACAGAAAATGAGCAGTCTTACATTTGAAGATGACTCGAATCCGATAACGAATCCGTTTTATTACGCTCAAAACATGGATGCTTTTTACAAAGCAGAGTACCAGAATATTATTCAAAACGATGTACAACGAGACAAAGAGTTACAAGAAACTGAATCTACAAACAATGAAAAAATTGATAAGACGCTTGATAAATCAACTAAAAACACAAAAAGGAAATCATCATTATCGTTGAAAAGGACCATCTCCAAATCAATAGCTTCTACACCTACATCTTCATATGTCATTCGCAAAGAAACGGGAAAAGCCCATCATTTAATCAAAATAAGTATTCAAGATTTAAGTGAAACGAGCATGGACGATACAAAAGTGAAAGTTCAGTACCTAGTTAAAGATAGTTATGATGATGTTATGGATGATACTGAAAAAATAATAAGTAAGATATTAAAAAAGTTAGGTTTAGTGAATTATTAGAATAGTAACAATATATACTGTATTTAAGTTTAAAATTTTAAATAAATGTTTTATACCTTAAAGTTTGTTTTAATCAACTTTTTAATAAGAATCTATTCATATAGATTGATTAATAATTACGAGAAAATTATTGCAAAATATTTAATCTATTTACTCGTATTTATCAGCCGTAACTTCATAACTTACAGGAAAGGGATGCTTAGACTAAATAAATAAAAACACTGGTTAGGTTATTAGTTATTATAATTTATTCAATACATAGATACAAAATGCATGGTTCGTAATCTAAAGCTTAAAAATATACCTGTCTTATATAGATACAGTGAAGTAATCGATTATTATACATCTGTGTACATGTATTAAACACATGTAATAGTGTTAATTAGAAAACTTAAAACTAAAATTATAGACATAAAAAAACATTTTCATTAAAACATTGTTCTGTAATGACCCCATGGCAATGTATTGATTTGATTTGTTTTTTTTAGAATTTGTCTCTTGTCATCCTTTCTGTTTAATACCAATTTATTGACTTCTTGAGAATATAATGTATGTTTTATAGATTTAATCAAATTCATTTTACATTTTAAACTTTTATCGAGCTTAAGCGAATCGATATAATCTGATAACTTTAGTTGTTTTGAAATACATTTTGAGACACCTTTTGCTTTAGTTATTTGTACTTTCAAGCTTCGAATACAATAAAGTTTTGCTCGAAGTCCAACGAATTCGGATATAACATCGCCTCCAAGCTCATCTTTAAAGAGACCAGGAATTTTAGCGTTAGCTAAAGGAATTTCGTAAGGATTAGTTTCATTATAATTGCTGGTATCAAAATTAAAATCATCGCCTTTCATATCATCATAAAAGTTTTCAGTTTCAATCAGATACAACAAACTGTCAGTATCTGTATAACACAGTGTTGCTTTATCTCCATATTTATTTTTTATGTGATCGTAATGAAATTTGTACAAATGATTTTTAGCCAACTCTAAAACTGTAAACCCGACGTATATTGGTTTGTCTAATACGATCTTCTCAGGACTTGACTGAATGGCTACAAAACTATCAGAAAATATAGATATACTTTTTAAATTTGGTCTATTTATAATTTTTTCAGCGCCATTAATTTTATTGGTTGTATTTTTAGCATCAATCCATTTGGTAACAAGTTTGACATCAACCTGTTTCCTTTTGTTTTCTATGGTTTTACCAAAAATAGCGTTATTTAAAAGTTTAAAAAAGTCCTTTTGGAAGCTAGAAGTAGAGGCTTGTCTCAGTTCAGTATTCAAATCAATATACTTCTTTAAATACCTTTCTTGTCTAAAACAAAGAATACGATGAATTTTTTTCAACAATAAACCCTGCTTTATACATTCTTTGAGATGAACAAAATGAATCACATAGAAGTATTTATCATAAACATTTGCTATTAGTTTTTGTGTTTTTCCACCCGGAGGAATACATTTTTCTACTGCAAAAGGCAACTCATTATGAGCATCGTGTAAGGTATCTGGATAAAACAAATCGACTTCTAAGATGTAACCATAGTGACCATCATCAGGCATATTTAGTATATCAAAATTAGTCAGTTCGTCGGTTGTTAGGAAACGGAAATCAGACATTGGTAATTTTTGCAGCATTGCATAACCATAGAGATTATTACAATCCAGATAAATGAGATAAGAGTCCGGTTTTGAATCGTCGTACTCTGGAAGGTACTTGTTATTTGCTTTCGCATGACGAAGAGAACATTGAGCTAAGCCTCCACGTATTCCTTTTTCAAGCATTTGATACATATCTAAGTCGTCAATAATATCTAATTGAACTCCAGTGCATAAGAGCATAGCATCCCAGCTTAAGCCTGGTGAGGAAACATAATAAGCGGGATCAAGATTATAATATTTCAGACTACTATTTCTAAAATTTTCAAATATGTCGCATAGCAGTAATACATCACATTTCAAATACAAATCCGTGTAATCACCAAGCGATTGAATGTTGAAAACTTGCCATATTTTGTGTGCTCGGGCGTATTCATCGTCAGAGACGTGTTCGAATTTAAGACTGTTATAAAATTCAGATTTTATGGGGAGCACGGTCTCATCATACTTTGACCAAGAATCCATATAATCATACGGATAAGGTCTTTTATTTCTTAATAATTTAAATTGTTCTTTGTCATTAAATTCTTGAGACAGATAAACAAATTCTTTTTCATCTAAACTTTTGCTTAACTGATCCAAACTAGAGCTAAGAAATTGAAATGAATCAATGAATTTTATTTGAATAGCGCGATGAGGTTTCGGGACTTTAATGATTTTTGTGACTGATAAGTATTTTTCTTTAGTTTTAGGTATGATTCTTATGTCACCCTCATGTTTTGCTAACTCTTGAATAAATAAATGACAATCGTAGTTACAAAAGTTATGAAAAATTATTGGTACGAAAGGACATGATTGATACAGCAAATTGCAGTGGGAGTGCGCTGCACCCCTATACTCAGATGTAATGTGATCATGGTCAGCAACTTTATCACCGAACAAAAAATGTTTACAGATATAACATCTGGTAGCATTTTGATGTTCATTTTCTTGCTGTTTAGTAAGAGGTGTTAACGGTTTTTTATTATTGAGTACACGACTAATATCTTTTACATCTTCTATTAAGCAATCTACAAAAACTTTAACACAATCAGGCCCTCTGTATGAAACATATTGATTTAAACTTGAATCATGGGCACAGCAAATGTAATATGCAAAACATGAAGGCTCATGCAATTTGTAAATCCGTGTATTCTCTGAAAAATCTTTAGAACAATTTGTAAGTAAGCTTTCGAAATCAGCATATATAACAAAATTAATTTTATGCTGTCGTTCGTAGTGCTTGAAATGTATTTTACTACCTTTTTCAGGTAATGATAGTAAAACTTTCGAACAATAGTGTGATTTATTTTTTATCTCAGTTGTAAAAAATTGTAAACAAGAATCACAAAAATAGAGTTTACCTTTATGTTGAGTAAATTGGTGTCGGACTAAGCGTTTGAGATCTTTAATTAAACAATAATGACCAATACTATTTTTCTCAACATATATTAAATTCACATGATTTTGTTGTTTTGCATTCGTTAAGTATAGAGGTCCTGTGACATGATATTTTTTATCTAATCCATATATATTTATACTAATGTTTGAATTATTCTTTTCAAATGTTTTTATATCGCAAAGAGACGGTGGAAATGTCATATTCTTTGTATTCAGAACGTTGGCATAATGTGGATAGGAACTTGTTCGGCATACATTGTTTTGTGACGGGAATAATGACGCCATAATACACCATAAAAAACATTTGTTGTCATCGTTCTTAATATTCAAACAACTTTTAGTATTGGCTATTCTCGGAGGCAGTGGAATATAGGTACCACCGCGCATAGGATTATATTTATTTATGTTGATTTCTAAATGACTCATGGATTGAAAAGACCAGCCCGATTTACAATGATTAAATTCGGATAGCTTTTGATTGAAAATATGTAAAATATTCGATCGAACGGAGTTCATATCAGTGTTATTACATATCGTTTGAAATTTTGAATTAAATGATTTAAGCTGTTGTTCACTCGTGTGCGGTAAGACAAAATACGCAAACAGTTCAAAATTCAGTTTAAGACAAGTGTGTTTCACTAATGACATATTGATCAATTTGAGAACGTCATTTTGATTATCACTTAAGAATGCCTCTGGAGTGAGATACTTGACTCCAGGGGGCGGATTCAAACGATATGTAACGATTCGGTTTTTTGAATGCACAGCCAATAACATAGATGTTTTCAAATTCAGATTCTAGTAAACAATTTGATTTATGTAAATTTGTTCTCACATGATATCTATACTTATGTTCAGGAAGTAAAACTTTGCATTTGTCACAATATTTAGTCAATTCTTCTGATCTCATGATTTGATGACAAGGTAATTCAACTGGAAAAGAATGAAATCCACATTATTTTTATATGAAAGTAGATTTTAAATTTCATCACACTTGTAAACTTTTATTTCTACGTAATTTACGAGAGCCCTTTTTGTTGCATTTTCCTGACGAGCTTGCCCGTTCGCCAGGCGTCTAGTTATGTAAGAATATAAATGGTTTTTTACCCGAAGTTGATGGAATCACTTCTTCATCGTCACTGTCTGAGCCAAACAAGTCTTTAGCTGTGGGCTTCATTGTAGGACTGATGGGATTGATGTTAATAGTTTTAGCTTTCTTCGATGCTGGATGACCGGGGATGCAAACGATAGGTAAGGGAATACCCTTATTTAAAAGTAAGAGCTAACAAACGTCTGAGGACAATTTTTAAATTCAGAACGTGTTGCTGAAATGTACTTCACTAGGTGCTGCCAGGCCTCTGTATCATCATCAGTCTTATTTTTGACTGTGATGACAGCCTGGCGCCATCGGTTAATCGGAAGTACATTTTCAATTTCATCACACTTGTAAACTTTTATTTCTACATAATGAGAGCCCTTTTTTGTTGGATTTTCCTGACGAGCATGTCCGTTCGCCAGGCGTCTAGTTATGTAAGAATATATAAATGGTTTTTTACCCGAAGTTGATGGTATCGCTTCATCATCGTCACTGTCTGAGCCAAACAAGTCTTTAGCTGTGGACTTCATCGTAGGCCTGATGGGATTGATGTTAATAGTTTTAGCTTTCTTTGACGCTGGATGACCGGGCAACGTTGGAAGCTTGGCTCGCTTCTTGGACGATTTCTTCTCGATATTTTCAATTTCTTCACTAGACTCGTCTCCTTCTGAAGGGAAGAGACGGTCCGCCTTTTCTTGCATATGTTTTGACCTGGAATAGAAAACCATTACGTTAATTTGCTAACATCATAATTAAATATACCTACTTGACTACTACGCTTTAAAGAACAATCTATTTAAATATAACAGACTATTAGAATAAACAAATTCAATATTATTATTAATTTTGAATAAACAAATGATTGAAATAGATGAACAATTTAAATAGAGAACCAATTTAAACATACTGATTAATTAAATACCAAGTGATTTAAATAAAGAAATAATTGAAATATATGAACAATTTAAATTGACAACAATTGGAATAGATGAACAATTTAAACACACTGATAAATTAAATAACAAGTGATTTAAATAGAGAAACAATTGGAATATATGAACAATTTGAATAGACAAACTATTGGAATATATGAACAATTTAAATTGACAACAATTGGAATAGATGAATAATTTGAATAGGTAAACTATTGGAATATATGAACAATTTGAATCGATAACAATTGGAATAGATGAACAATTTATATAGACAAGTAAAATATTGTTTAACAAGTTATTTTAATAGAGAAACAAGTTGAATAGATGCATAATTTTATATAGACAAACAGTTTGAATATATCGTTTAATTAAATAGTCGAGCGATTTGAATAGAGACACTGTTGAAATGGATGATATGATAAAGATGTGAGTACTTACATTTTATCAGCTTATAATTTCTTATTGAGTTCGGAAGGTTATGTCACCGTTGGTTCCTCGAGAGAAGTGTTGTTCCTGGATGTGCTGCCCATCGTTTTAAATACCACAAAATCATATGTACTATTTACATATGCTGCAATAATCCACGTGTTCAGAAAAAAACAACGTCAACTATTTTTTATACAAATTGTTGACGTTAGTAATACCTAATAAATCAGTTAGCTAATACTTAAGGTTGTTGACCTATTATGAACCTTATTAAGTAGCTCTAAAGCACTCTCTATAATATCATAAAATGATTGTGATATTATGTTAAGCAATCGTATCTCCCGGTTCTCATGAACGGTTCATATATCGTTTCTCAGTAGTATTACTGAGAAACGCCCAGCTTCGCAACCTACTCAGAGTGCTACCGGGAACTCTGCCACCAGGTGATCGGTGATTGTGAAATACTATGATTCTCGGGACATTGCCAAGTGCCGGTCAGTTACGCAGATTGTGATTCATACGTATTTGCCGCAGTCGGTAGGATACTCGCGTTGAAGATTTCCTTCAATTACATGAGCCGCCCGTGCTGGCTTTCAAGCCGCGTTAAGGAGTATGCGAATTTACGTCGTGCTGCTGCAAAGGTATCCAGATATCGATATCGCAAATGGGCCGAATAATATTAATGTGAGTACATTACATTATTTTTAGTGATTGCTCATTTCCTAGACTGTAGCCCTTACTAATATATTTCAAAGATTTTCCATTTAAGAAAAGCGAAGGACTCTAGGTTAGAAGTAGTAGGCAGGTATGTATACCTTACTGCTCGATCATACTCGCTTGGAATAGAGTTGATTTGCTTTTGAAAAGAGTAATCTATTAAAAAAGGGTGTCTATTTTAATAGAATATTCGATGTGTCTATTACTTATTTCTTTTATAAAAATTATTTATACATTTTTAAGTAGGTACATAAAACTTTCATGTTATAATTTGTGACCCTGGTACGACTCTATTCACATAGAGTACGAGAATATCTTTGTGTATATATACCTAATAAGGTTCATGTTATAAGAATAGGAAGGTTTGTACAGTCGTTTCAAATAGAATGTAAAGGAAATTGTTTATCATTACATTAATAAATAATTTTGAACTGATTCCATAAAGTTTCATGTTATAATTCGTGAACCTAGAGTGACTCTATTCACATACAGTACGAAGTACTGTATTCACATAGAATATGAGGAAAGTACTCTGTGTGTATTGATAACAGGTCTCATGTTAAAATTGGTGAACCTAGAGTGACTCTATTCACATACAGTATGAAGTACTGTATTCACATAGAGTATGAGGAAAGTACTCTGTATGTATTGATAACAGGTCTCATGTTAAAATTGGTGAACCTAGAGTGACTCTATTCACATAGAGTACGAAGTACTGTATTCACATAGAGTATGAGGAAAGTACTCTGTGTGTATTGATAATATGTCTCATGAACAGGAGAACCTGGATCAACTCTATTCACATAGAGTACGAAGTACTCTATGTGAATGGAGTTGATCCAGGTTCACCAATTTTACACTACTTACCGGCCTGTGTCACATTACATATTATTTATAAAGGATTTTCTGTATTACAAGTAAATTAACTAGTTTGTTTTGTTTTTACAGATCGGCAACGGACAACGTTCCTCTCGCCGCCATCCAGGGCCTGAGCCGGCTCCTCACAGAGATAGACTCCCTGGACACCGAGTTCGACAGAGAACTGCTCGCCATCTCGCAGAAGATACGGCCCTTCATGAACACCGAGTGTCCCTTGTTGAGGGAACATTCCATAAGGTAATTTACGTGTAATTCACATCTAAAATAATTATTTTGTAAAACAGCTGACCAGGCAGTTAGCTCTTTTTATTGAAAATGTCTAGATCACTTCAATTACATTTGACAAACTTCCTTAGAGCTTGGAATCACGCTACGTCTTTTTTTTTGTTATACAATACCAGAACAATGACGGTTAAGCCACTTACTGTCTATGTCAGTCTCTCTCTCTCTCTCTCTCTCACACACTGGGTAATTTTATCTTTCTGGGCATTTTTTTTTATTCTATTCAAAGATATAACGATAGTAAATGTTACCATACAAAAATCAAGAATCTACCGCAATAATTCACGTCACCATAAATAAAAATCTCATCGTACATGGCGATAGGTGAAAAATTAAAAAAAGTCATAACTTCGAAAATACGAAAAATCGCGGAGTATACATTGGGGTGATTCAGCTAGCCCTCTAGATCCTCTACCTCCCAGCTTCAGTATATCACTACTACTTGGGACACCTGTATTTTGTTGGTTATAGATATTAAAGTTATCCTCATATAGTTGTATGCAGGTTTGATGGAATTGGCCCTTAAATTTACGAATAAATAATTATTTATTCGTAGCCTTAAATACATAAGATGTAGCTCATTATATATAGCGCGGTGTTACCATGAGGTAACATTTTTAGCAATGTTACACCATGAGGTTACCTTACAACTTTTTGCACTTTGAAGCAGTGATAGCTCAGTGGCATTGGCTATGGACTGCCGCGCAGCAGGTTCATGGTTCGAATCCCGCCCAGAGCTTGAGCTTCACCGCATGGTGCAAGGGCATTTTGCGAATGCCCGCCTGGCTAGCGACCACCCTCAAGTAGAAAATCTGTCGCCAAGCACCTAACAGTGTGTTCCGGCAGCAGTCCTTGAGAGCCAGTAAAATTACAGGCACATGAGACCTGTAATTAATAATTAATTAATTAACAACTGTACGTCTCAGTGTGACGGGCGCAGTGCATTTCGTCGTTGACGAAATACGTCTGTTATAGGGAGAGGTTAGTCCAGTTAACATCAGGTGGGGCTCGGGCATGTTCCGTCACAATAAAATAAAAAAATGTAGATTTGGCACTTCACACATGAATAACCTTCAGCTAAATTCGCCACTCTACCTCAGACAGATGTTAAGTTTCCGCTGGATTCATCATTATATCATTGAAAATCTTCACTTTTACAGATTATTCGGCATCATAGCGGGGCGCATTACGTCGGAAGCGCTAGTAGAGCAAGCCGTGAGTTCGCTGCCTTGCTTCCTGCTGCATCTCTGTGATACCAACCCGCCTGTCGTCCGGGTAACACAACACTATTACCATAAAAAATAAGCTATAAAACAACGTATTTAATCCGAAACCTTGACTCCATGGCTTCGAGGATTTGGCTCTCCCAGTGTCTCCCTTGTGGAGTCAAAGAGATTCAACTTGTGGTTTTAGCTCTAGCATATTTAATTGGAGATTTGTGTTAAAACATATCAATAAATATGTACAGAAGCCAATAAATTTTTAACCGACTTAAAAAAGGAGGATGTTTTCATTTCGTCTGTATGTTTTTATTTTGTATGTTTGCTACGCGATTACTGCGCCAATTATGTTTTTTTTTTTTTGGTGGTATGTCATATTTGATATATGGTTATCCAAGTGAATAAAACCAAATTGTGTTACATACTTTTCAGTTGTGGAAGTAGTTTTCTTTTAAATTAATATTGCTTAAAAAAGATTGATCTCCTGGGAGTAAGTCGGAGCCTTTGAAATATGAATGCCTATGAATACGTTCATAGTATATTAGCACAGAATATAAAAAGGACAAGGACACGGTGTTACTGAAAACAATTCTGTAATAGAACAAGTTATCTGCTCAGTATATTACTGAAAACACATACCCTTTAATTGCAGGCCAGCAAGTTCACACTCAAGCAAGTGTTCAAAACATTCAATGTGAAAAAGTCCAACGACCTCGTGCAAACTCACCTGTTAGACGAAGGGAGGCTGTACCTGGACGAATTCCTCTCTGCGTTGCTGAGGCAGTTTGCAGATGAGATGCCGAGCGCTATAGCCAAGTGTCTCCAGTCTGCCGTCAACTACTTGCACTGTGCCAGCGAGGAGATGAAGCCGCATCCTCCTTTGTTGTTGGGTAAGTTATTTTTAACTGGTCTATAGACAGAGGGAGTCTGTACCTAAATGAAATGCTCTCTGCACTGCTGAAGGCAGTTTGCCCACGAGGTGCCAACTATAACCATACATTCAAGTTTTTTTTCTCCAGTATAAGGTGCCTGCTAATCTCGCACAGATAATCAGATATGATCTCCTGCAGCTAAGAAGCTGCATCGCATGTCTAGTGTCAAAAATACTGTGGTTTTACTTGTAAACCTTAAAAATATGCATGTAAATAATTGAATATAAATGCAAATTTTTACACCTCTTGAATTGTTTGAGCAGGATTTTTAGTGCAACGTGTGTGTTTATTTATTTATTTATTATACATGCTGTGGGGTATGCATAACAGTTACCCAATTCGCTTACCCAAGGGTAAAAAGATTAAAAATAATAACAACACATATAAAATAAAAAGTAGACAATAGATATCCAAACCATATTAAATTAGAGAAAAATTGAAGATACTTCTAGATCTAAAAACGAATAAAAATTATTTCCTATCATCTAAGTAATTATCTAGCTATAATATTTATTTACTTTGGTAACAAAATCTATTGCCGATCTGTGAACTATTATGTATGTCTACCACTTAGGAGAACACATGCTTGACAATGTTTTTTTGTTGTTTTAATTGCGTTTTCTTAGTCCATACATATTGTAGTAATATACATGTAATACATTAAATGTATTTATTTTTTGTATTGTGACGGAATTAGTACGAATCCCACATGGAGTAAAACGGCAGTCTCTGCGTATAACACTGCGTCTATCACCCTGAAACATAAAGTTATTAAGTCCGCCTGAAATGTCACTGACACCTTCAAACCGGAACACAGTAATGCGAACATTATTGCTTGGCGGTAGAAATAGGTATGGCAGCAGTACTTCCTGGAAGAACTCATTCACAAAAAGTTGTACTGCTACTAAAACTACTATTAACATGATAACATTCCGTCGTTAGGGCTGCTATACGCAGAGCTGCACCGGCTGAGAGAGAAGTACCCCGAGGAGACGGAGGTGGAGGTGGACGTGACGCGCGCCGCACGCGCCCGCCTGCTGCAGCTAGTCAAGGATCCCAACCCCTGCGTGAGGCAGAACGCGGCCATGGCGCTGGCTAACATATGCCTCGTGCAGGCACTTGGATAAACCAACCCTGAGTTATTTATACACCGTGTCGGCATCGCTTCGACTCGGGACAAGCTTGCGATACGTGTACGTTGATATAACTCTCATTGCTCCAAGAGACACCGATTATCATTAGTTAGCATTAAAATCTGGCGAAAGCAATATTCATATTCAATGACATTACAAAATTATGGACGTTGGACAGAGCATGAAAACGAAAAATGATATGAATCACGTGTCAGTCTTCGTAACGTCGTCCGATGTGATCTTACTTAACTTAACTTAAACTTTTCATTTATCGCAGTTATTGGTTTCACTATTTGAACTCAAAATACATAGGAAAAATGTAATTTGCAAATATATCACGTGATCAGTCCATTTGAACAAAATGTATATACTTATCTGTTATAACACGCTACGCGCAACTTGAAACATCGTAATGCTAATTGATTGCAAGCAAAATTTAATCTTAGTGTCATGACAATACGAATCAAATTCAGATACTTTCCTTTTATATTATATGGCTACGTATAATGAGTTTCTATGCGCATATATCTACGTTTGTTTATGATAATTCAGGACACTTCGTTGCTTTGGTAAAGTGACCTGTCATCCATAATTTTGTAATGTCCATTGTTCGTAATAATTCATACGGGATAAAATCCGCGATGATGTTTATTAAGAGCTCTCCAGATACTTCATCGCTGTTTTTCTGCAGCAGTACAAGAAGAACAATTTAATGCTAGTGAAGTTAATTGGTGTCTCTTATTACATGTTCTCTTAGGTCTTTAACACGTTTCATGGAAACATAAACTGAGAAAGGCGGAATTCGACCGAAGAATGAATCGGGCATACTCGATACCGCCTCGATATCTTTCTTACAATTGAAGGTTGAGCTTGTCGTGCACTTCTCCATGCATACGGCGAAGGATGGTCACTCCCTTATTTGAAGATTTAGATTTCATACTAAATCAATTTATCTCTTTATTGTCTAAGCTGGTATACAAGTTTATAAAAAGATAGCTCTTCAATATCGTGGCTAGGTAGAAAATTAAATAACTTTAAAGCTATTAGTCACAAATTATTTTTATAAAAATGTTTATGGCTAAACAGCTTAACATTAAAATTAATTACTTTTTTACCTAGCCTAGATAATGGAGAGATACATCGATGTCATGTTTAGTTCTGAACGTAATCCTCAAATAAGAAAGGAGGTGTGGCCGGCCAGTTGAACCTTAAGTAACCTAGAGTTGTAAACAAGAATTAAGTGTCAAGTGCAGTGACACCGTCAAGCGGGGCGACTTTTTACTTCAAAACAAAAAGTATTGCTCTGCGGAAATTATACGCGTAAAAATTACACTATTATACCTGGCTTAAAAGATTGGTTCGTAGACATGAACATTTATTGAGATTTCCGACTTAGATTTCAGACTTCTCTGAATCAGCTACCGCTGTTGTAATCTAACTACGTGAGAGCTCACTGCTAACATGAAGGGCATCGGATATGTCTCAAAATATATAAAAATTACGGCTAATTCGTAGGTGTAGATTTTTCATCAGGTACATTAAAAACTTGAATATGTGCCAAAGATCACTATCGTAAAAATCCTGAAACCCCGCCAGGCACTTTTTGGAAAATTTAGCTCTTATTCAATCCAGGTACTTAAAAGACTTTATGACTTGTGAATAGATATCATCGCCAACTTCAAAACAGGTATCACGTTTTTTACAATGTTTTTTAAATGGTATCACTGCCCTGGCTGCGTGTTCATTAGTGACGTTCAAAGTAAATGAGCGGTAAGAAAAACACCAATAGTATCGCTGAGCTCAGTGATGTGCGGCCTAGGACTATGCGACAAAGCGTTTCCAGGTTTCTATATAGATTTCTCTTAGTGCACAGCTATTATTAAAATTTACAATGATACTGTTACAATAACCGACATTTTCTCTACAAGCGCTATCTTCCAGCTAACCACTACAACTTCGTCACAGTTAGCCGGGAAGCATAAAACTGATTTTGTTCCCGAAGTCTGGGAATGAGAGAGACCAAATATGCGTTGTCGTATAGTGGCAATTTTATGCAAGACCACTTGAAAGTTATATTTATGATCGCTTCATAACATTATGATAGGTGTATCAATCGTAATTAGTACCGCGCAAAGGAAAACTCTTTTGCGCAGTACTAATGATGTTTGATAAACATATAAGTTATGGAACGATTATGAATAAACTTCCAGATATAATCGGAATCCCATTTCTCAAAATCGATTCAAGAGATTTCCGTTCCAAATTGAAGAAAATTTCGAACGGAAAACTAAGCTTACGTATATTGATGTGATGATTTGTATAGATTTGCTGCGTTCGAAATCACGAATCGATTTTCATAAAAGGGATCCCAAATGTGGCCGACGTAAAGGGCCTTTCCAGATTTTTCCATTCTACGTTTCATAATCATCAACATGTCGGTCTATATCGCTTTTTGCTTGCTTATATCACATTGTACCTATATTTTTCTATGTTTATATACCTATTTAGCATTTTCGGCTTGCACTTTAATGTAAGAGACTGATATGTAAAAGAGATAACGGAAAGAGACCACATTATTGTTAAGAAGAGTAGATAGTCGTAGTTACGTTGCTGAAGGTTAAAATATATATAAAACATTCAGTGCTATTTCTTGTGATATCGCGTAGGGTTCAGAATTTTTAATGTTACTTAAGAAAATTTAGATTAGGTAAAAGACTTATGATATTATTATATTTACAGGAAAAAAAACATTGAATAGATCTCAAATGTTTATTAACATATAAAAAAAACGTTTTAAATACTAACAGCAAAATCGTAAAAATAAAATCTTACAACAAAAATTGGAATATCATGTAAAAACTAGATACGAAAATGGCTTCAGTTAAAATCAATAAATAATATATTAAACATATAAAGAAGTATTTTATAAAAAATGTTTAATTACTTACCAAAATATAATGAAATTGTTGTCTTCAACAGGGCACGGCAAAAAATAGGCACGTACTTACATAAGAAATCAAATAATGAAATTGTTTGATAAAATATATTGTACTGAAATTAAAACACTCCACTCTTACTTTTAATGAAGGGGTGCACATTTTTTTGCCTTGATCTGCAAATTAACTCGTTTACTTTAAGTTTTAAGTGTATATTTGTTTTATATAATGACGAAAAATATTAATTAATTATAATGGTGTTGTTTACGTTTGAAAATTTAAATAAAGTGACTAAAATTATGTAACTATTCGGTTTTGTTTTGTTATCATTTAGGTACCTCCTAATTGCCAGATAAGGAAGGACAGCGTTAAAGTTAGTGTTTTCGTAGCGCTTTAAATAAACTCGGTTCAATTTTCCATGCATGTCCTATGTTTATGTTTTGCCAGTTTTCGTAAAATATTTTGTAACTACGTAATTTACCGTAATTCTTCGTAATGAAAAATACTAAGTTTGTATTTTTTTATACGGAAAGTGACGAAACGCACAAATCGCCCGCTTGGTGGTAAGCGTCACGTCTGTCCATTACAGTTGCAGTGTCACTGTCCGGACACGTAAAATATATGACCCTGCAATGGTACCCACTAAGACTGACTTATGCTAAATAGCCTACCACCTGGTAAAATGGAAAGCGCTACGAAGCTAAATTGTGCAGATGAATAAATTAAAGTAACTATTTATATTTTATCACATTGACAAAAGTCTATTTTTGTCTTTGCATTGATGCAATTGAGATTTGTTTAGTACCTAACTCATACACGGATATTTTTAGTTAAAATGTTTTTCACTTTATTCAAACATTTAGTCAAAAATACATAGACAATATCGAATCAAACTGGCTATCCATCGATACTTAGGTACCGCAGTAAAAACTATTCAATATACCCATCGGTTTGGCTGCGTTGGTTCCCGAGGTGGCAGCACGGTGCGTGACACGAAAACTGTGTGCAGCGCGACGTCACTTATTATAATATATTAAGTCAATCATCACCCCTCCCGCACCCCGCTACTGCAACTAGGAACCGACTCAAACAATAGGCAGGCCTGTAGGTAGGCAAGTATCTTAGTTGTCCTTTGGTTTCCTAGACATCCAGAACTCCATCGTGCAGTCGCAGTTCGCCCTGAGTTGTCTGTTGCCCCATGCTGCAGAGTCCATCCGCCATTCGGGAGATATGTATGGAGGCGTTAGGAATGAAGGCAATTTAATCTGTACACGTGGAAAATATAACAATGCATTTTTGGCAGAAAATGTAAGTGTAGAACTCCTGCCATATACGCATAATTTTTTAATAGGGTTTATATAAAACCATCGTAAATAATTTTATTGATGAACCGTCTGCTTTCGTTACTGAACCTTCAAGTTGGCGGCAAATTTTTCAATTCGCGTTCAGATTCCTCTGCCTGCTAGCCCCTGCTAGAAATAGAGTCAATTTTTTTTTGTATGTTAATGTGACGGAACAAGCCCGAGGCCCACTAGATGTTAAGCGGACTAACCTCTGCCTATAACAGATGCATTTCGTCACAAGTTACGAATCGCACTGCGCCCGTCACCTTGAGACATAGTTGTTAAGTCTCATGTGCCTGTAATTTCACTGGCTCTCAAGGACTGCTGCCGGAACACACCGTTAGGTGCTTGGCGACAGATTTTCTACTTGAGGGTGGTAGCTAGCCAGGCGGGCATTCGCAAAATGCCCTTCCACCATGCGGTGAAGCTCAAGCCCACGGCGGGATTCGAACCATGGACCTGCTGCGCGGCAGTCCATAGCCAATGCCACTGAGCCATCACTGCTTCGAAACCATAAATATTCACACCGATAAGTTTTATTTTATGTTTTCATTCCTGATAGGTTAGCCTTTGACCACTATCTCACGCGATGGTAAGTGATGATGTGGTCGAGGATGTTGTTTAGGCTTACCTAGAAGTTAGCAACTGGCAGCGCAGCGGCCGAAAGTTGTACTGTTTTTTTTTAAATGTTATTGTGTCGGAACAAGCCCGAGGACCATCACCTGTTAAGTGGACTAACCTCTGCCTATAACAGATGCATTTCGTCAACGACGAATTGCACTGTGCCAGTCACACTGAGACTTACAGTCGTTAAGTCTCACGTGCCTGGAATTTCACTGGCTCGCAAGGACTGCTACCGGAACACACCGTTACGCTTGGCGGCAGATTTTCTACTTGTGGGTGGTAGCTAGCCAGGCAGGCTTTCGCAAAATGCACTCCCACCATGCGGTGAAGCTCAATCCGGCGGTGGGATTCGAACTATGGACCTGCTGCACGGCAGTCCATAGCCAATGCCACTGAGCCATCGGTGCTTCAAAGTTAAACTGTTAAACTATTTTCTACTTTATGTCAATACAATGTATAGGATGAAAGTATTATGGTATTCTTTCAAGGGATAGGTACTGTTCATGGTAGTGATAAGCAGGAAGTCTGATAACAAAGCTTAATAATTAAATCATTCGGTACGTCAACAAATAAAATCGAGGTAACTGCCACTACGGTGGGAATCGAGCCTTATTGTCTAATTGGAATAGTAATGAAAATTATATATTTTTTAAATTCGAATTTAAATTTTTTTAATATAAAATTCGTCATAGTTTTCAAAAGAAAATGACGAATGATATCAAATTAACTCCATCGCCATTATCATTCTAAAACTCAATAAGGTCAGCGTTTCCCGTTGTCTCTATTTAGCTATAGGCGCGATGTCAATCAAAATCATAAATTAATGTGTCATTTTCCTAAATTGGGGTCTTTTTCCTTCTTTATTCTTAGGCTGCGTTCGGTAACATGTAATTTCTGTCATATGTTAATTTAGTCTTTTCCGAACGAGCATCGAGTAACTAGTCTCAGGCAGTCATAATTATTTCCCGCCCTTTTACATAAATTTTTCAATGACTATCCAGACTAAGTATTATTTATTGTGTTTTAATTATGTATTTTGTTTTAAATTATAAGTTCGAATACACAATACAGCGTCAGCAGCTAATTAATAAATAGAACGTAGTGAGACATTTACTATTTTTTTAGTGTCTGGAATATAATTTGCGATGTTCTTATCAACAATAATTGGTCGTAAAAAAATCGAAGGATGATTTACTTACGGACTTAAATGCATTATAAGATCGATTTAGCACGTCAAGAGATTTGTAAATTAAGGAACGTCATTATAGTGTTACAGGCGCGCTGATAACTAATTTTTTAAATAGATAAGAGCGGTGTCAAGTCAAGTTCACAAATCCGGGATCTATCTAAAAGGTGCTCAACTGTCTCTTATCAAACCTTTCTTGGTGTTTAATTACTATCTCTTAATAACTTAAAAATACAATTAAAAGCTTACAGGTATTGGTGGAGCGGGCTTCTTCGGCAGTGGGGCCTTAACGGAGTTGATTTTCCTCCCGGCAAGGTAGATTGTATTCTTCAAGTCTTTATGAGTTGTAGACTGGTATACATCATCTAACATGAATTGACGACACCTTGGCAATTGAATAATAACGTTAACTATCGTGTACACACTTACCCCGCAATAGAAAACTCTGGGTTGGGGAAAGATGGACAGATAAACACAACACAAAAAATCAAGAAACATTCGGCTTACTCGATATTTCTACAATACAGACAATTTAGTAAATACGAACTACTACATATATTTATGCTCATCACAGAATTGTGTACTCCGGCACTGATACGATTTTTTTGTGCCAACCGGAGCATCGTAGTTATTACGACAGTACCTACTTAACAGGTTACAGGCTATATTGGCAACGGTGTCAATTCTATACAAATTCTCTAAATTATCGTAATTTTGAAGCGGTGATGGCTCAGTGGCATTGGCTATGGACTGCCGTGCTGCAGGTCCATGGTTCGAAAACCGCCGCGGGCTTGAGCTTCACCGCATGGTGGAAGGGCATTTTGCGAATGTCCGCCTGGCTAGCGACCACCCTCAAGTAGAAAATCTGTCGCCAAGAATCTAACGGTGTGTTCCGGCAGCAGTTCTTGAGAGCCAGTGGAATTACAGTCACATGAGACTTGACAACTATGTCTCAAGGTGACGGTCGCAGTGCAATTCGTGACTTGTGACGAAGTCCGCTTAACATCAGGTGGGCCTCGTGTTTGATCCGTCACAATTACATAAAAAAAACTGTTCACACTGAATTCTAAATTCGTGTTATGCTTGCGAATGAAATTATGGTATTTGTTATTCTGTAAAAGCTTAAATCTAAATTCGTATAACGCTTGCAAATGACAGTCCTTAAAATTTACTTTAATTGAATGATTTACACAAAATTCAACATGTAATTTGGTGCTCTTTAGACTGATGCAAAATTATCTACAATTGAATAGAACAATCGTCTATTTAGAACGCCCATTTTAAGTGTCACACGAATATGGATTTTATTATGACAAAATACCATAGTTTAGATAATTTGAGTAGAATCGACAACAATACCTAAATAGTTTAAAAAAGCAAAAATCCTGACAAGCATTCTTGTCGTAAATCATTATATTATTGTAATTTATTCAAAATGTTTTAAATTATTTTCTGGTATTACCTATGTATTAAGATAAAGATCTTAATATTTCAAATAGATGGAAACAATAATCTTACTCGTCAGGGAAATCATCTAAGCTTCCAATGGAAGTGGCAATGAAACGTGGGCGTGTCTTCCGAACCTCGTCCTTCTCAAGGTCTATTGGTTCAGCCTGCACAATGTACAAATTGCAATGGTGTTATTGAGTTGTATAAATATTTTTTAAAGTTTCACAGTAACTTGCTCTGTAGTTAACATTTGTAAAGGCATATTTACCATTCTTTGTGCTATATACTGAGATATCTCGATTACTGATGACGTTCTGTTTACTCTTGAAACATCGAGAACTTAAAAGCAATCAAATACACGGCATACATATATATACCGTGTCTATCACTTAGCGAGGGATATAGGCAGAATGAAGAAACCTGAAGTATAATTCACCTGTACGTTTGAGAGCTCGTTTCCGTTTCAGATTCATAGATCTATTCTGTTATGCCATGTCGGATTATATAATAACTGATCAACATTTACCTCAACAACCTACTTTGAACAGTCATGGACGATTGTAGTAAATATGTTGTTAAATATATGTGTTATTTTGAGGTCTATTAATATATTCCTCTCTTGGAATCTCTCAATGGCTAAAGAATAGGATAAAGATAACTCACGTAAGGTTCTTGCAACTGTCTAGGATCAGTATGAACAATATTATCCTTCAGTTTCCAAAATAAGGTGAACGGCACAGCATTAGGGATCCTCCAGTCAGTCACAGTAGAGATTTCTTTCAAGGGCTGAGGCCTGACCCTGCGGCACGGCGGCAATTTCTCTTTGTACAACGTTTTTATAGAAGGCAATATTTCACCATCACGAAAGTCGGTCGCGGTGGTAGTTCGATAGTCAATTAGCATTGATTCCAATCGCCTATCATGGCCAGACCTCTGTTTTCTGGGCTCAGACATGCTAAAAACGTTTATACCTATGTTTTGTAAAATACACTAAGTAAAACAGTACAAAATAAATGCGCTAAAAATAAGTCCAAAGATTACAGAAGAGTCCAAGCATATATTACTTATCTCTATGAGTCCAAGTCAGTCTTTGAGTACGAAATTAACCAAAGAGGTATTTATCTCAAAGATAATTTTATGTAAGGGTATTATGGTAGGTACCTACCTTGCTCAGTGGTAGGTACTTATCTTATACTCATATCGAAAGAACAGCAAAAAAAATTTTTATTGGTACATATATAGACAAATGAAACTGCTTGAGACTTCTTTCTCAAGGTGGTTTGTAAAGCGTATAGTCATTACATTGGTAGTTGGGTTCTATTTTATGGTTATCGACTATAGTGTATGTTTTCTTTATAATATCAACCCTCTACGGCTACGTTATCCTGGATAAAACCATACATAGTTGTCTACTCTATGATGATCCCTCCTTGTTCAGTACCCACTTGCTAATTAATGCCTCTGAACAAAGTAAGATTACGTTTATTAATATACATCTACAGTACCTAAACTGAAAGTAAAAACCCCTACAACTAAACACTCTGTACACTATAACCTACAGCCTTTCACTTGAAGAGCTGTGAGCTGTTTTGAGGCCTCATTAATTTATAACACACAGGCCTACCACCTGGTAAAACCTCGTGCTATAGTCCTTCTGGACGAATATACCACTACATAAATAGACATTATGACCTTAATTAATAATTTATTTATTAAATAAATTAGATAGTTACGTAAGCTTACAATACTGCAAGAAATAAGCACAGTACGGCCACTTGCAGGTATGGGACTTGTGCTGATAGGTGACCTCATGCTCTACTCTACCTGTCTATAATACAGTTAGTAAAGCACATATTATTTACAAAACATGAAATATAATATTCTCTAAACTTCAGTATTAAAATGTCTAGTTTTATCAATTATCATCCATGATCCTACTCATGCAATTAAACTATTGCGGCAGTGTGGCCATTACTTAGTGCCATCGTCTTCAGTTTTACCTACATTTCAGTTGATCGATAGGACTTGATTGGGCACATCGACCATTTTCATTACCTACAAAAGGTAAGAGACTGCCTACGTTGGTATTGTGTTGAATTTTAATGTTTTAGTAAAATAATTAAAAATCTCGATGAACAAAATATTTTTATTGAAAAACTTAAAATAAATTAACGTGAAACAATTGCTGCAATCCTTAATATAAAACTACACAATACTACTCTCCATAAATCTATATAAAATTACAATTAAATCTTTTCGTATTAAAGTCAAAATAATCCAGAAAAAGGAATAAAGAAAAAGTCACATAAATCAACAACAAAGATTAGAACGATCCATTAAAAAGCTCAAGCCAAATAAGTCTAAAAGTATCTTTAGTAGACAGCGCGCGATGATAAGTCAATGATGATTAACATTGGAATCCGTTTTAAACTCTTTTCAAGCTCCTCTGTTGTTGCTTATCTCTTTGTGCTTGGATGGTAACAGTCTGCTCACACGGCACACATCTGTAATTTAGATTCAGAAATGACAACTATATTTAGTCTTTCGCGTGTTGTGAGAATAAGCAGAACGCGTTAGAAATCAGGCGCAAATTTATTAGAAGTATTATAATGTTGTCTTAGGTTTTCGCGATTATTACACATAGTAATTAAACAACTCACTGCAAAAGATCACTGCAAAGTGTTTGAAATGTCGGGACAAAAATAATGATAAATATACGCGATTTAAACCGTTTAAAGTTGTTTAATTACTATATTAGAAGTATTGTTTATATTCATTAAAGGAACATGCATCAAAACTGGATCTAAACCTTGCTTGATGGCCCAGTGCAATATTGCCGTTTAGAAGGTCCCATGTTTCGAATCCGACAGTGGGCTTGAGCTTCACCGCATGGTAGTAGAGAATATTACGAATGCCTGTTTGGTTAACTACCCTCAAGTCGAATATCTGTCGCCAAGCACCTGACAGTGCGTCCCGGCAGCTGTCCTTAAGAGCCAGAAAATTTTAGGTTTCTAGCCTGTTACCTTTTAAATTATAAGAACAAATCATTTTTACGCCACTTATACCTATTAATATTTTATAGCTGCGATGGCCCTTTGGCCAGTCTGTCGCTCCGGTGGTATATGGTTCGAATCCCGTCTTGGGCTTTAGCTAGGTGGTATGGCATTTTGTGCATGATCGCTTTGAAAGCCAGTAGCTGGTTACTATATTCTCGACCATATCATCACTTATCGACAGGAAAGAAGGTAGATACGGTACTTGCATACGCTAAACTATAAAAATTAAACTCAATGAAAATAAAAAAGCCAAATCACTCACTAGTTTCTAAATGCACTTGATACAGTTCACAAGCACTTTGCTAACTCCTAGATGATCGGTACCGGTACGATTTTTGAAGCAGTGATGGCCGAGTGGTAATTGCAAGGACTGCCGTACCGCAGGTCCATGGTTCGGCTTGAGCTTCACCGCATGAATGAAGAACATTATGCTAATGCGTGCCTGGCTATAGCTACCACCCTCATGTAGAAAATGACGACGAGCACCTAAGAGTGTGTTCCACCAGCAGTCCTTGAGAGCCAGTAATTATGAAATTAACATGAGACATTACAACTGTAGTCTCAGGGCGCAGTGCAGTTCGTCAATGTGACAAATGTTGTAAGCAAAGTTTAGCGTTTAACACAAACCCATCAAATAAATAAAAAAACCTATAGGATACAAACCGTGAAATTTCTCGTCCTAGCCAGAACTCCTTGGTCTGGTCACAATAAGCCCGTACCTGCCTCCTGTCCCATTTAGCCGACTCCATCCGCCATTCGGGAGACACGAATGGCGGTTGCAGTTGTGGTAATACTAACTGGAAGGTCAGAATGATTTAAATAAGTGAACATTTTTTGTTGGTTCTTAAACACAATCGATTCGTCCACTAAGCAGACTGCCAAGTTAGTGCAATGGAGAGAAGAAAGCGTGGCTTTGGAATCTGGAGGCCCTGGGTTTAATATCTGTTCGTACTTATAGTTTGAAAAAGGAATATAAGCAGTAGTAGCATGTTTCTGTACCCAGTAGGATGTTAATAGACTTGGTTGGCTGGTTATTACAAGGGATACATGTCTGGTGAAACAAGCACACCTCGTCTTATGAACGTCGCAGAAAACTTCATCCTACTTTAGGGCTTAACAGTGAAAGCCTCACCCTAATGTGAATTCCTTTATGGTGAGAGTGCCGACCGTCAAGTTTCACCCTTCATGGAGGAGCCTGTTTTGGTAAATTTCAAGGTTGACAACTGGACTCCACGCGCTACACGTCCGTTTCGGATCGGATTTAGTGTATTATATGAAGCATATAATATATGCTTAATATAGCATATAATATATGCTTAATATATACTATAGACTGTAAGTTATATTAATGTGGGTCATAGGGTAACCATATTTTTTTACTAGATATTGTTATTTTTATTTTACCCGAAATAAATACGGTGCCGAGCGAGGTAATTATTTTGTTTGACTCATTCTAGTTAATACTAGTAAGACGACCGGTTTCGAGATGCTTTTAGAGTCGCTTCTCCATGTTTAAGATGTCAACCACAGTCTTTGGAAGTCAAGTACTAGGTACCCTCCTGCAAATATTGACGTTGTCTATTACGTTGAGGTAGGTTCCTTAAATAATAAATATATACGTAACTCTCTGACAGTATGTAGATAAGTACTTACACAAAATATGAATAAATATAAATCTATGACATCATATACAGCTAGGCGATTTTTATATAAGCTCCACACCATACCTAAAATAGGGCAAAGATTTGGCGATAATGTTTTAGAAGAGTCTTAGCCCCTGAGCTTCGAACATGGAAACAAAGAGCTGTGAGCTTATCAGTAGTATTTTTCAAATTGTTTATGCGCGTAATGTGAGCACTCACGGGATTCGATGGGGCTGGCAGGCCCGGCAGAGGCGCCCTAACGCTGAAGTAGGGTGCCACGGCCTCGCGCTGCCCCCGCGTGGTGTCGCTGGTGTACATGGAGTCGATGAGTATAGCGCGCGCGCGGGGCTCCTCGATGTCGTCCATGCTGACGGCCGGCGTCATCACGAGCCGAGGGCGCGTCTTCTGTACCTCAGCGCGATGCTCGTCTATAGGCTTCTCCTGGATTTCAGTCACAATATTATGCTATTCTATTACCTGAGTAACGCCAAGCTAAATTATCAAATCGAAGTCGAAAGCGAATCATAATTAAATATTACTTTCTGAACGTGAGTGTTACTTGAGTTCATTAAATAAGTATTCAATTTCCAATATTTCCAGCAAGCGTACTTACACAAGGTAGTTGCAATTTGGATGGATCCGTTCCTATGATATCCTTGGGTTTATGGAGTAGGTTAAAAGGTATTCCCACGGACTTCCACGGGGAAACCGTGTGCACGTCCTTCAAAGGCGGAGGCCTGATCCTCACGCAAGGAGGTTTGGCTTTATATTTCGTGAACACCAGGTCTTTTATTTCACCATTACGAAAGTCGGTTCTGTTCGTGGTGCCATAGTCGAACAGCATGGCTTTCATCCTGCCTTCCGTATCGGGCATGATTGTTTTGTTAATTTATCGTATTGCTATAATTAATTACGTTTTATTTGTGACGTTATTCCTCTGAGCTGATTGAAAATCTATAACGTGTTTTGACCCTCATAAACTTTTATCTGACAATATCAAAGATTACAGTTTGACAATTATATACAACCTTTACTTTTCTTTACCTTTCTCTATGATGTAACCATACGAATCTGACACTACATATTGACAAGGAGAATTTAACAATGGAGAATTGTCTATTAAAACTTAAGTTATCTAGAAATATGAAACGTACAAAAATTATAAGAGTAGAAAGAGAAAACCAAATCCCACGCCCACGCACGTTAGTAGGTAAGCTAAAAGCTCGAAGTCGGACAACGGACGTATCGCTGTCATTTCACCATATTCTTCTTCTGATTATGGCTCATAACATTACGTTGACGATCTAGGTAGATAGGTACTGCCAATGATAAGTTTGCGAGTGTTTTTAGCAGTGATGGCCCAGTTGCAATATACAATATGCACTGTCGCGACTGAAAAAAAACTCGCCAAGTGGAAGTCTGATCAGCACCGAGAATTCTCAACACAGAATATGCCAAACAAGTTATTTTTTCACACAGTTCGAGATCCTTAGTGGGATCCCGCCCGCACTTGGCTGTTTTTAAATATTAAGTTAAATATTAGACTTTTTTATTGGTGATAGATAAGCCTTTGACCACAATCTCACCTGATGGTAAGTAATAATGTGGTCGAAGGTGTTAACAGGCTTAACCTATTACTGGCTCTCAAGGACAGCGGCCGTTAGGTGCTTGGCGACAGATTGTCTACTTGATTGGTAGCTAGCCGGGTGGGCATTCGCAAAATGCCCTACCAACATGGGGTGAAGCTCAAGCCCGTGGCGGGATTCGAACCATGGACCTGCAGCGCGGCAGTCCATAGCCAATGCCACTGAGCCATCACTGCTTCAAAACTATTATTCATACCAAGTTTAACACATGTATATATTTCGTTTTAACGATAGATTAAAAATAAAAAACGTTAAGGATTGGACAGCCGATTCGGAACATTAAATATTTTTTACCGTAAAATGGTACCGACTTCAACACTCAAATGTATGAAATAACTTGTTGAAATCGGTACTATGATGGTTCAAAAGTACCTATTATCACAATATTGAGCGCATGGTACCGACTTCGACAAATTATTTCACACATTTGAGTGTTGAAGTCGGTACAATGTTTTGGTAAAAAAAAATACTCTTTTTAGTGACCCTTGCTACTTAAGGGATCCATTATCATTCTCTGTCAATGACTATATCATCAAGATAGGAACATACTTTTCAGTTATTGGAGTGTAACTCAAAGGCATGACCGATTTTGATGAAATTTAAATGGGACCATACGGCAAACATCAGCTTTCAAATAAAAAAATCATCAAAATCGGTTCACTCCGTCAAAAGTCCTGAGGTAACAATCGTGAAAAAAACAGACGAATTGAGTACCTCCTCCTTTTTTGAACTTGGTAGAAAAGAGGTAGCGGAGTAGTGAGCTGAAAAAAGTTTCTGTGTAAGTTTAAGCTCAGGTATATTTTTTTTTAGGGTTCTGTACCCAAAGCGCAAATCGGAACTTTATTAATGAAATTCTGATTTATGTCTGCCCTTCAGTATTTCCCGGGTCTCTAGCTCGTAAACAGAATGATGAAACAAACCTTCCACCTTCCACCATCGCAACTCTCGCCATCGACGAGGAGTCCAACCCCACACATTGAAACCAGAATTGCTTCGTACTGTGCGGGCTCAAAGGAGCTTCTTTCCGCGGACGCTCAGATTGTGGCATGAGCTCCCCGACGTGGTTTTCCCGATGGAGTACAGCATGTGGTTCTGCCTAGTTAATATTGCAATTCCACTCAAAGCTTTAAATGGCGACGGTAGAACCATACTGATCCAAGTATCGTTTTCATTATATTGAGAAAAATAATGAAACGCGTTTGAAATTGATAAATGAATAAATGAAAAATAAAAATTGGATCAGTATAGCAGGATACATTTTTGAAAGTAAGTATAATGCTAAAGTGAAAAATTGAGGTCCTCTAGGAATATAAGGCGCTTTTTGTACTTGCATCAATGTTGCATATACTAATTTTTCCTTGCATATGTTGCATATAACTCCAATATAGAAAAAATTACACTTGGATCAGTATGGTTCTACCTTCGCCAAATATATATTTGTGGGGGGTACTGTCCTGCGGTGTACACAACTAGGTGAAAATGTATAACTCCAGACGACTACATGGTATTGAAATAATAACCCAGAATAATAATTTAAATAATTTATTCACCAATAAATTACACCGAGTAAATAATAATTTGATAATACACACAACACCATTAAACAAAATAAATAATAATCATAATAATAAGTATATATCACAAAATAGGTAAAGTTTATGGAATCTCTTAACGTAGACCAGAGATCGTACACAATGATTAAAATAATTAAATTATCTAACACCTACTAACATAATAATTATAAACCAAACAACAAGGGGGGAATAATTTCTTGCACCATGATTAGGCTCAATTCACACTGGCGCTGTCTAATACAAAGGAAGCGTCATATTGTCTACGATCAAAGTGAAGCGCAGCGTGGCGTGCACGCCAAATCAGGATCCTAACACGGTTCGTAACTATACAACTCCAAACCCCCATATCACCTCTAAATTTGAAATATTAGAGAATAATAATAATAAGTGTATATTTAAGTAAACATTATGGAGGCATAGCTCCGACTGTAGTTTAAAGTTTTTGTATATTCCTATTTCACAAATTATATGCAAGTACTCTAAAGAGAGAGAGACGGCATTACGGCCTACAACTAAATCCGTAAATTTGGCTCTGTCCTACACAATAGTTAAGCCAGTGAAAGATGCAGCAGGCGTGTGTTGTTTTTTCGCGGCTTTTTTATTTTTACACGACTGCCCTAAAAAGGAGAGATATTACTTCATGTGATGGCCCAATATACAGCGTATCTACATTCAAGTCGAGACGTTTAGAATCGCTTCATCTTTGTGCCCGCGCCAGTGCGAATGAGCCTAAAAAGCGTATCTCGTCTATGCCAGCAGTAACCTTCTCTTTGTTTGTAAAACACCTAATTGTGTATACAGAATGTATTTCAATGTGCGTAACATCGGTCAAATCTGAAATAAGGCATAGACAAAAGAAAGGAAACATTTACATAGTGGTAGGACATTTTACGTATGCTCGGCTGGCTAGCTACCATTCTCGTGTGGAATCACTGTTATTAAGCACCTAACAGTGTGTTCCGAAAGTCGTCTTTGAGAGCCCTAGCCTGATCTATATACGTCTAGCTAGAAATCCAACATCGTTCAAAAACTCAGCGACAAAAAAATATTAAATTACTCAAATATGACATCTTGGAAAATACCGTCGATGAGGTACTGTACGCCTAAAAAGCACCCTGTATAAACCGAAGCGACTGATTTTAAGCATTGACAAACTAACATAGAACCGTTTTTGTTTTCTAATGTTCCATTCATCAGAACAATAACTAAAGTAGGTAATACAAACCTTACTTTTGTAGCAACAAATTACACCAATTGGTACTATTTTGACTTACAGCATCGACAATGTGTTAGAGTAGAGAAGGCATATAACCTTCATAATTTGAACATAAATTGGTTTGATTAGTTTTTTTTATCAACGAAAGTACAATTTGCATTTTTTCTCCACAAAACTTATAATCCTTAACAAGAAGACCAGTCAGATTACAAAAAATATGCCAACATTGCGTTTTGATTTTTTAACATGCGAATAATTCTAAAATAGTAAAAACCATGAGATGTTTTCTTTTTCCCTCACTCCCGTGTCACGCTCGTCAGATATGAAACAGACCGCTTTTATTTTAGAGAGGTGGTTTCTATCACTGAAGTAATTGTTCTGAGGTATTGAGTGTCTTGTCAATCTAGTCACATCACATAGAAATGCGGAAGCGGACGAGTAAGTCTACCACAATGTTCGCTTTTGCATTTCTAAGTAAACAGTCACTGTATGTTAGAGAAAGTACGTGTACTGTACGTGGCACCATTTATTTATTACTATAAAACACTAAAAAAACTATACTAGGTTCTATACAGGCTCCCGATTTCAGTAAAGTTAACGTACAAAACAAATAAATAAAAAATGTTCGTTATACACAAATTGTCTTTTTATGTAGAGAAAGTGGATAGTGTAAACATATTGATCAAACACGAAAAACATGTTTATGATAAATAACCCAGTAATCAGTTTTATCCTTCCATTAAATTGTGGACAAAAGTGGGACAATGACCGCATTTAGATAAGTGGATAAATTTAAAAAATACAAGTTAATGCGTTTTTAATTTAAATGTTGCTTTTCTACAATCCTCTTACTTACCAAAACACCTACCCTCGATCGCTCTATTTACAAACTCCTTCTAGAAGGTTATTCGGAAACTTTTAAAATAAATCCTACATAGTCTGTCGGTTTATCCGAACGCTGCGCCGCTACAATCAGAACTACCAAACAACCCACATCTCTCACCGCTGCCGCTGAGGTTGTTTTTATCTAGTTACAAGAGCTCGTTCGACGTGAATACGAAATATCATTATATTTTTTTATTATTGCAATGACGCATTCTACGCGGCTAATATTACAAAATTACAACGCGAGGAAAAAATGTAGTAATGTGCATATTACGTACGGAGTATTTTTTCTGTTCAACGTACTATTATTTTTTTAATTATAAAAGTGCTCTAAATATTCATAAAATCATTTCTTGTTTCTTAAAAACAAAGTAACAGTTCTTTACAAATTAATTCTAGTCCATATCGCACGACCTCTCACGGTGGCAGTTGGCTGAGTTGGCTCACGACTAAAATGGACAATTGGACATTAAGAATTGGCCGAAGAGTCGGTGTAAGCCGGCAACCAATTCTAATTATTACCTCCCACGAACAAGAACCGGGCCGGAAAATATAAGCTCACACTAATTCGAATGCAACAGGACTACACAAAAATATGAATAACGTAAATTTTGCAGGTATACTGATTACTTTTTTGATAATCTCAGCGTTAAGAGGCAAGAATTACCGGTGACAGTAGTCTATACAGACTTGCTACCTTTATGAATATATATCATAAACCACAGTACGAAACCAGGGAATAGAACATTAAATTAAGAATAGCGATTTTTTACTTTCTGAACGATTACAGACGCGACGGCCCTATTAACCCGCAGTTTCCCACAGCCCTAAATATCCATACCGAAGAAATATTTTTATACTATGAAAAAAATCAGCCATTCCCGTATTACCCACACAATTTCTATAATCATCAGCATATTAATATACTATTGTAAACATCAGCCGTCATATAATTCACAATCGTTATTACAGCCATCCGTTACATATCTTGAACACATTCTAAAAGGCAAAGATATTCTAGTAGTAAAGTACCAGTGACGTTTATGATCGATATACACTGAAGTGGTGGCGGCCGGAAGCACCACGGCTTGTGAAGTGAAGACACATGCTGTGAAGAGCCGCTTGTGGTCTCGTGGGAGTTTATGCAGCACTGTCAACCGATACTATACATTGTACAGATAGAGACAAAGTCGAAAATGGTTTGACAGAAAAACTGCCGGCCGTCGCCACTTCGATCTGAATTGAGCCTTATTGTACAGAAATTTGTTGCTTATAACAGGTTTTTTTTTTATGTTATTGTGAAGGAACAAGCGCGAGGCCCACCTGATGTTAAGCGGTATCCTCTGCCTATAACAGATGCATTTCATCACAAGTGACGAACTGCACTGCACCCATCACATTGAGACATACCTGTTAAGTCTCATTTTGCCTGTTATTTCACTGGCTCTCAAGGACTGCTGCCGGAACACACCGTTAGGTGCTTGGCGACAGATTTTCTACTTGAGGGTGGTCGCTAGCCAGGCGGGCATTCGCAAAATGCCCTTCCACCATGCGGTGAAGCTCAAGCTCTGGGCGGGATTCGAACCATGGACCTGCTGCGCGGCAGTACATAGCCAATGCCACTGAGCCATCACTGCTTCGGTTTACAGGTAAAGTAATAGAACACGTGCATTGAACACAGATAACGATTCAAATTTTAGCAGTAGCTAAGCAGTATTTGATGTAATTTATCTCTTTCTATCAAGCTATCAAGAAGCACTTGTTAAAAGAGGTGACAATTCATACCTCATAAGTAAAATATAAACCGTTCATTAAGCGTAACGCTCTTCATACAATCGAACTTCCAAGATTTGTTGCTGTTTATAAAATTTTTGAATATTTCTTTGTTTGCTGTCATTTCTGTTCAAGACGTTTTTAAGTTGATTTGTGATAAACTATAATTGTATTAGAATTTGGGTATTTAATAATTAAAGAGTTCATCAGTCAAGAAATTGAGTAAATCTTATGGATGGACTTGTAGTAATTTACAAATAAGACGATAAGGCGAAAGCGGATTTCTTTAACGGGAAATTCAAAATTTTAATATTATCTTGGTTTTAATGCTAGAAAGTACAATTAATGTAATAAAACGCGAGATTCTGAGAAACTCGCGAATGCCAAGATCTTAAAAACATGGTTACGAAACTTAACAAGCGTGATAAAACAGTTAAAATATTGAATGTCCTGTCACAGACGTGAGTTGCAACCTTAAAGAGTATTAGTAAAAGTGCAAAAATATATTAATTTCATTAATTTACGACCTACAGTCACGAGATCACAATTCCAAGATAAAAAAATATTTAAGTAGTAATGTTATACTTGTATTTCTTAACTTCATTTAATCATTGCTAATTATTTTATTATATCATATACAATTATTTTAATTCCTTAACGTTAGAGCGACATGATAATATGTAATGGAACAACTTTAACTGTTTAAATTAAGATTTAGAACACGTCCGTCAGATTCCACTTTCGTCAGAAACAGTTTTTATATAATATAATTTTCAGATTATAATATTCAGTTCAGTTTCGTCATGAATGACGGATGTGGATAAGTTCTAATGACCCTTTCGTCTTATTCCACTTTGGTCATAAATCGTCTGTTTCTTGTTAGGGAGAGAGAAAAAGATTCTAGTCCGATTAGTGATATTCATGACCTTAATATATTTTTTTTTAAATATACTTTAGTGTATTTATAAACATTAACATAAAAAGGTGCTTACACCTACAAAATAATAAAAATAATATTTTTAATCAAGTACCTATAAGTTTATTTTTCTATAATGTTAATAAATATAGACAAATATTATAAATATCGACGAGATATGTAAATTCTGACCAATACGGAAAAAAGTGATCGAAAGCGGAATCTGAAGGACGAGGGACTCCTTGTTGTATTCAATGCAAAATTGCTGTTTCGTCACCAGTTTCAAAATTCTGACCTATACGGAAAAAAATAAGTGATCTGATGAAAGTGGAATCTGACGGATGTTTATAAATCTAAATTAAATATATATTTCCGATATAAAGTTGTACGATGAAACCTAAGACTTTGTTATAACAGTTTTTTTAATTCATATACGCAAGCATACATTTTCAAAGTGAATTTTAAAAGTAAACATGTTACTTCAATATAATACGGTTATTTTTTATTTCAAATTGTTTTGGTATCGTCAAACTAAGTCACATAATTTACATCTCTTAGAATATATAGGTATAACTAGATTATTTAAATATCACTAATGATTCCCACTTTACATTTAAAATTATTATTCTATAATTATTAAAGTCAAAAATAATAAAATTGGTAAATATTATCCTTAATACCTACAAGGAAACAGCTCAGGTACGCCGTTCCAGTATTCATTAAAAATACAATTATAAATAAAATAAAAAAATGGAAGTCGTTACTAAACATGGCAATATTTCATTCATAAATGGAGTGTGGGTTAAATATAATCCTTAATTATGTAAAAGAGGAAGAAAAATATTCAATCTTTTATTTGGATCGTAAATCTAGTTGGAATAAAAGAAAAAATAGTTTGAGAACAATTGTTACACATATTATTTAAAGTTATTTTTAATTATGCTTACGCGATTTAATTTTAAAAAGCACACGTTCCAGTCTATGCCATGCAAAGACTTATTTAATTCAACTTTTACTTCATTAAGGACGTTTATTAATTATTTATTTAGTACATGGTCAACAATTTAAAATATACGTATCCTACAGTATTTACATATACACAATATACTTATTTTATTATAGACAATATTATTAAGGATTGATAATATATACATAGGTATGGTAAATGCGCACGCATTATCATACAAAAGAAATACAACTTGAAAATTATACTATGTTATATACAATTTGACACATTGACAGGAATTGGTAGCAAAAGTTGACATTTAAAGAATATGGCCGCCTCAAATAGCACTACAGAAAAAAAAACACTATAATGGGGCTTTAATATATTGTTTGAGACCGCAAGGGCATTGAAAACCATGTGTTCACGTTCAGCTTTAAGTATCGCTAAGGTGACTGGGTATGGATTTGAAAAGGTCATTGCTAAGTAATGTGCGTAGTGGAGTTTCCTGGACTGAGTTCCGAACAAATGTCTCCATACTCCAAGAACTCGGCATAAAGCAGCTTCTATTTACAACAGTACACTCTCGCATCCTTACCTTCTTTGGCCATGTTTCGAGACGTGATAATCTGTCCATAGAGCGCGTAGTCGTACAGGGCAAAGTGGAAGGTACTAGACCGCGCGGAAGGTCACCCACTCGATGGACCAACCAGATAAAGAAAATTGTTGGTAATCCCTTAAATGAGTGCGCCAGGATGACTTCTATCAGAGAGAAATGGTGGGGCATCGTGAAGCGTGTACTGTTTGCCAACTCCACCATTGCTACATGACGACCACGACCGCTCTCCCAAGAGCGTATCGACTTAGAAGAAGTAGTGTACAATATTGGAAGGGGTGGCCATGAACCACGAATAATAATAAAAATAGATAAAAGTTCAAATAAAGCAAACCTACTAAGCAAGTGACGAGACATCCACACAGTTACGTGTACATGAAATCACTGAACGATCCCAATGAAATAGCTCCGCTTCTCTGTTGTCTTTTTCTGACAGTGAGGTGTAGAATTGAATTAGCTCTTTTAATACCTACGCGATCTATGCTGACTATGATTGATATAGGATGTTATTTCAAAGAAGTGTTAGTGTGACCCGGTTTAATGAATAAACGAATAAAAAATGGCGCGGCGCCGATTTGTTCCGTTATTAGTAAGGTTATACAGATTTTATGATTTAAAAAAACATTGTTATGTAACCAGATGCCATATTCTATTCATACCGTGTAATGTTGTCAACTACTTAACAACGAACCGTGCCGTTGCCCATGGGGTGCCGGGCTAGAATGTCACCCCCCCATATCTGCCTGTGGGTGTCGTAAGAGGCAACTAAGGGTAACGCACCAAAAGGTGGGCAGCAGCGCTTTCTGAGGAACTGATATCTGGATACTGCAATCCCCTAGACGCCTGCCAAGCGTGGGGATTCTGGCAAACCCCCCCATAATGGGGGAGGCTGTGTTCAACAGTGGACAATCCGGCTGATACAGTAACAACGAACTCAGTCTATTGCCATGAGGCATTGGATAATCGTGCTGCATCAGTATATGAAGAAAGAAATGTATAATATCACTAGAGGCGGCGTAATATATATACATTCAAAACGAGAAAACAAAATACCTTTGATGTTGCCACTAGATATACTGTTGGGGTACGAAACTTTCGCGCTATAGTATGTATATAAGGCATAATTGCTTTAATTAGCTAAATAAGTCTAATACAACCGTCAATCCGGCACGTTGATCTCCGCCCATATGGGACAGAAAGGGGACGCTGGTCCTCCCCAGGACCAGCCGCGAGGTATGGCCAAGTGGCTCAGGCCAGTTTTGATGGCGCCAGAGTGACCGTTAAAGGCACTGGTGTCTATTTTCCCGAGGCAGAGGATGCTGCTCATTCCTGTGGCGACCGCGTCGACGGTGGTCACAACTTCCTCGTCTAGCAGTGGCTCGCAGGTCTTCAAAGCTGGAATGATCAGAAAATGAAATATTAGATAACGAAAAAGTTTTTTTTTTGGTACGTATATATGGATTTTCTAATATTTACCGACGTCACGGGCAGAAGTTAGTGGCCGTGACAGTTTAGTTTACAACGGTTATTCGCGGGTGATGAGTGATTACGTAAAAATTATTATCATAAACGGCTTCAACAAACGAATTTTTTTTTTCCACTGAAGAAACAAGTATTATAATACAACGTTTAGAAACTGGCGAGTCAAATGTAACGATTGCGAGGAAATCGGTATATATAAATCATTCGAGAATTACACAGTTAAAAAAAAAATACAAGATAGAACTTTTGTTAATGCGAATGTTTTAAAACCGCCCGTGATGTTGTTGTCTTGTACACAAGGTGACTTGACACTTTTACAATGATTTAAGTAAGATTATATAAAATAAAATATCGGTTCGTTTAGTACGACTTCCGGTTAGAACGACGTAATATCACCGGTCCCTTAGCCGCCGTTATAACCGGATTCTACTGTAATATGTGATTTGAAATTTTAAAGTTACCGGGTGATGTGTGTACAGTGCAATACCCTTACTTAGTAACTATAGACACAGCTATAGACTTGGGTCTCTCTGTCGGCTGTTGATGAGTACGTAGTGCCGAAAATGGTAGGTTCACCAAGCACACCGTAATGTGGTTTGATAATCGTCATTACTAGTGGAGTCAAACAAGGTTGCGTCATGGCCCCTACGCTATTTGCTACATACTTTGCGGCTGTTATGAAGGATGCACTACAATCATGTAGTAATCACATTAAATTGAATGTAAGAACTGAAAAAGGCGTTTTTAACATCTCAAGATTTAGAGCGAAGTCTAAAGTACAAGAAATCTCCATTAACCAAATATTGTACGCTGATGATGTATGCCTTTTGTCAGATAGCTTGGCAAATCTCCAAAATTACGTGGATGCACTACATCGATCTTGCCAACGATTTGGCTTAGTTATTAGTGCTTCTAAGACCAAAATTCTGAAACAACCTCTAAGAGGCTGCTCTGCGGATAGTGGAAGACTTATGTTTGAAGGGAAAAACCTAGAAGAAGTAGGTGTCTTCAAGTATCTAGGAAGCACTATTAGATCGGACAATACCCTTGCATCGGAGATTCCGTCACGCATTGCTAAAGCTGCCGTTTCTTTTGGACGTCTAAAATCTCGCGTCTGGAGATCTCATGACCTGAAGCTTAAGACCAAACTTGACGTATACAAGGCGCTTGTTCTATCAGTGCTATTGTATGCGTCTGAAACATGGTGCCTCTACAAAAAAGATATAAAGAAACTTGACACATTTCATCTCAGGTGTCTGAGGTCGATCATGAAGATAAAGTGGCAAGACCGAGTGGCAAATACTGAAGTTTTGCGACGCTCTGAAATGTTCGGTATAGAAGCTTTGCTGATAAAACGTCAACTAAGATGGTGCGGACACGTACTGCGTATGGACAACCATCGCTTGCCAAAAGCTGTCTTCTATTCGGTAATGGCAGGTGGCAAGCGAAAACAAGGAGGTCAGCATCTTCGTTACAAGGATGTATTAAAAAGGCATCTCAATGCATGCGACATAAACTCTGGCAGCTGGGAGGAACAGGCTAAATCTAGGTCATCTTGGCGAGCTACGGTCCACAACAGTACGATAGTATTTGAAGATAAGCGTCGTAAACTTCTAGACCATAAACGTCAAAAACTAAAAGATAGGCCTAAGCCCTCCTACGTTTATAACTATAACTCTGCGGGCCAACTTTATTGCAGTATGTGTGGAAAGGTTTTTAAGACTAAGTTTGGACTAGCGAGCCACATTAGAGCGCATGCCAGGAGGGAATAATAGGGTTGCCGTCATCGAAATCGATGAGGAGGACATCATCAATGTGGTTTGTATAGATTTTCTAGTTAAGGGTCGTATTTAACGTCCTTTTTGATTCGACCTGTTTATTTATCAAACCGGGCTATATATCTTCGTTGAAATTATAACATTCTGTATGTATGTTAAAGTAGAATTCTCTCAGTAATGACACGTTTAGGCTGGGGCGAGAAACTGAAAACGGGAATAGAGAGAGGAGGGAGTAGGGAGGGGTGGAGTGGATGAAAGCTCAATTTATAGTAACCGTTGTATGTAAAATGAACTGTTGTATTATCTAACAATTGGCAAACTGAGCGATGACTATTTAGATTATTGAAATGTTTATTACGATGTCTTATTGTTAACCTCTTGTTGGTATTTATATACGTTTCATTTACGGCCATAACTATTAAGATTCCTTTGAGGTCATAAAAAATATTAACGAAAACTTTTACCATCGAGATTACATCAAATAAAAAACATAATAACACCTTTACTGTATCAGCTGACTCGTCCACTGCTGAACACAGCCTCCCCTATTAAGGGGGTATTTGCCATAATCCCCACGCTTGGCAGGCGGCTTGGGGATCGCAGTGTAAGATGACAGTTCTTTAGAAGGCACTGCTGCCCACCTTTCAGTATTTTTCCTTTAGTCGCCTCTTACCACTGGATGATATGTGGAGGTGCAATTCTAACCCGGCACCCCACGGGGAAAACACCTAAACAATGTAAAAATCACAAGAACAGTAGACGCATTGAAACATGTACCTACCTACTAGCATCATTTTGTTAAACTGAAACCCGTGGGATTCGAGCCAAACTTTTTCAAGAACTACGCCTAGGTTTTAGTAACAGTGAACATCACAATATTACGTGAAACAAGCGTGACCTTTATCATAAGACCGATTAATTTTTTCACGATATACCACAAAATAAATCGATAATTAGGTAAGCAAATGAACGATTACAATGTTGCTTATCGATTTATTGGATATCTTATCGTAGAAGGTTGAGATTTTTATGTTGTTGCGATGGCCGGTATCACATAAGTTGAGAAAGCAGAATTGATTACTACTAAGCCTCTGAGCACTACCTCGACTGATATGGTAAGTAACAGTACTTGTACATTTATAATCCGGTATAATAAAGAAACTAATATAAAATAGCGCCGCGTAGAAAATAGATAAATTCTCTTATACCTAAAATAGAAACTGGTAAAAAACGTCACTTTGCTAGATTGTTTAGTTTTCTTTATATAGCTGATAGTCAATCCTTTGACCACTATCACACCTGATGGTAAGTGATCATGTGGTGGAAGATGTCGTTCAAACTAACCTAGAATAACAGGCTCTCAAGGACAGCTGCCGGAACACATATAGGTGTATATCGGAGGGTGGAGCTAGCCAAGCGGGCATTCGCAAAATGCTCCACCACCATACTATCCACAAGCCCTCCAAAGCACGGAAGTACTCAGTAGTAATATCACTAGCGGTCACCCATCCAACTCATGACCGCAGCAGACGTTGCTTAACTTAGCTGATCGGTTAAGAACGGCTAAGTAAACTTCGCTACGAGCGCTTCAAAATAGCTTTCAATGTGCAAGTTGAAGTGGCAATGAATGGCAATGAAAATCAAAATAACTTCCTGTGGTATTGTAGTTTCTGTTGTTAGTGACATATTTTACCGACCCTACGCGCGTGGGTTAAGAGTAGGAAAATGACAAAGGTTAATAATGTCAATTTTAAGTTAATTTTATGAACCACCTTTAATAGCTAAGGTAATTAATTTGAAGTGATAAAAACTATTACTCGTAGAAGAATGCCGGCCGTAGCTGCGCGTGCGCCGGATACCGCGACTCACACACAGATTACACAAAGGTCACCTATTTCTATCTAATCTGACGCAGCTGTGTCTTTATATATTTTATAGCGCTTTATCTATTACAATGGTACAAGGTGATTTACGGATAAACAGATTAGTGCAAACTATGGACAGAAATCATTTAAATTTTAACTGTGTGAATCAACGAAACAATCAGGTATCAAATAATTCAAACACTTTTTTTCGTAAGCAATAATCTAACTATGTAATATAATAAAGAGGAAAGATTTGATTGTTTGTATGCATTGAATAGGCTCTGAAACTACTGGACCGATAAGGATGAAATTTGGTATGGAAATAGTTTGTGATACGGGGAAGGACATAGGATAGTTTTTATCCAACTGCGCAAAAAGAGGCAAACGGTTTTGCGCGATAACCGATCTACTGGACCGAATGGGCGTTTTTCCATTAGCCAGCCCGGCACCGGCACGGCACCGGCATGGCCGTGCACCGGCACCGGCGCCGGGGTTTCGTTTTTCCACTGCGCCGGTGTCGATGCCGGTTTACGCCCGGTGAGTGGTACAGTACGGACACGGACTTCAGCACGACGACACGTAAAGTGTAATTTACGCTTAGATATAACAATGGTATCGTCAAGCCGTTGACTATATTTGTTATATCTTTTACATCTACGACGATAAGAGTCACGATGTCGTATTTGAACGCCATGACCTTGACGCGTACGCACTGTAAGCGAACCAAAAACCAAATACGAGTCCCTCCGCTCCGCGCCCTCCTACCCGCCCCGCGCAGTTACACACTGACACGGCTACAATTCATGTAAATATGCAATACACATGCAATTTTGCCGGGCCGGCACCGGTGGGAAGCTTGCTACCCCGGCGACGACGACGGCGCCGGCAGGACTCAATGCCGGGCCGGCGCCGGCGCCGGTAAGTAAAAAAGCGAGCCATACATTTTCATACATTTTTGCTTCCCCGGCAACGGCACGGCGCCGGCGCCGGTGCCGGTGCCGGTGCCGGGCCGGATAATGGAAAAACGCCCATTAGGATGAAATTAGGTATGGAAATAGTTTGAGACACGGGGAAGGGCATCGTTTTTATCCAAATGCGTAAAAAGAGGTTAATGGTTGCGCGATAACGGCGGAGCCGCGCCGGTAAGCTAGTATATTAATATAATTCTCGTTGCCATACTTCAAATCTCATAGTGTCATCATCATCAGCCGGAAGACGTCCACTGCTGAACAAAGCCTCACCCATAGGACGCCACATATAACGGTTATTAGCCGCTTGTAACCATTGGCTACCCGCGACTATCACGATGTCGTCAGTACACCTAGTGTGGGTACCAACTCTACGTCTTCCGGTGTAACGTGGTAATCACTCGAGTACCTTTCTTCCCCATCGGTTATCAGTAAGCCTGCCCATTGCCACTTCAACTTTCATTCTAAAAGCTGTCAGTGTCTTTGGTTCTTTGGAGATTTTGTGTGATAATCTACACGCTTGGCAATCCTAATTCTTTTCTTGTTTTCAATATAAGTAGAGGTTCAGTATAGCCCGGTGGATATGCCTTACCCAAGACGTTGTCTTTCGTCGTGAACTCGCCCATGAAAGCGCAGTGCAGTTTACTCGCCATCGCCAGTTCCACGATGCTGCTTAAGTTGGAGACGTCCTCATCGGCGAGCCTCCCCTGACACTGTACGTTGACTAGCACCAGCGGCCGGCTGCATACCAGGAACGCTATAACACAAGTTTATCATTCTAAAAATAATTGAAACGAAATTGACCGTCATCCAAATTTTAACCGCGACCGGGGATGGAATTTGCCACCAGCGTGGAAACCAGTTCTTAACACTGCCACTTGGAATAATGCACCCGTCAGCTTGCCGCAAGATACAGTCAGTGCGGCGTGCACAAGTCTGGTAGTATGGAACGACAGTGACGAAGAAAACAACGATGCACCTGCGCCGGCGCCGCCGGTGACGTCAGAGCGCGCAAGGAGGGCGGCAGCGCGCGCGGCTCGCTCCACCGCCGCCGCCGGCGCCACCACCAGTGCATGCGCGGGCGCGATCGTAAGCGCACGCACTCCGTGATGAAGCGACTCTGAAAGTCGCGAAACCGGTCGAGACGCCTTCTCGACGTAAAAAACCGTAAGTTTAAATCGGCTAAAATGTCATTTAATATGTGTCAAACTTACGTTAGTTTTAATCAATTATGACATAATAGACTCGCTAGCAAAACAATTTTGTTAGTGGCCAAATAGTGGAGCGACAAAATAACTACATAGTATAAAACAAAGTCACTTCTCCCTGTTTGTCTTGTCCCTATAAATGCTCAGATCTTTAAAACTGCCCATCCGATTTTGATGCGGTTTTTTTATTAGATAGAGTGATTCAATTTTAGAGGTTTCAAATGTGATGTCGTAAAATATAAAATACATTTTTTGTGCTTGCATTGCAAACGCTAGCTGAACTCTACGAGATAGATCAAAATAATGTACTACAGTATTGTATACCTTAAAAAGGTGTATAAAAAATCCGCGATGGTATATATCTATCTCTTAGGTATAATCCACAATAACCATTTTTTATCCCTTATTTTTTTACGAGAAATAATGGATTTACGAAGCGATTTTAAGCAATACAGCATTAATCCTTATCAAATCAATTTTATTTTATTTACTAAACAAAATCCACAGCTATAAGTGTTGTCGCCACCTATAGCAATCATTAATATGTAAGAAAAAACGGCATCACTACCGCCATCTATCTGGCACTTAGGGATATAGTGAAAACTTAAAAGTATGGATTTGGTTAGAAACTGCCATTAGCGTCAACGACTTCCGATAGTATTTCTCTATGGCAACATAATCACGTAATATCCGCACAGGGACAGTGCCGGTCACTTTTGACTTGGCGTTCAGCAAGAACAGACGTTTAGCTATATTATATTAAGTTAACGAATAAAGAAGCTAACATCAGAAGTGGGATCGAAGCACGTGACATGCTGCGAAGCCGAAAACGAACAAAGAAGAGGAGACTTGCCTCTAAATCTTCAAGCTCAGAACAATCGTCAAGTTCTGAGAGGTCACAATCATAGAGTAGCAATGAAAAGTATAGAAGAAAAAAAAAAAGTAAAACGCACGCGACGTGCGTCACCCGCAGTAAGTCAATCTGTTATACTTTCTTCAGTGATTCCGGAATTTGATCCGTTAGTTGACGATATCGTGATGTGGATTAGTGTTGTTGAAGCCAATGCTCGCGCCTTTTGGTGATCTGATCGTATATTAATTATCAAGCCTTGCAAAATAAGAGAAATATTAGAGTCAGGAGACGCCGAGTCAAATAAAAATGTAATGAGTAAGAGCTTCGCATGGAGTAAATTGAAAGTCCTAGTGAAATAACCTATGATACCAATAGATTCGTACATCTTGCGTAAATGAAATCTCTGCGGATACGCAACTATAACGCTTTTAATTATGTCAAATGCATTTCCTTTGAACACTTATATTGGTATTCCTTTGGGCTGAAATCGGTATAAATGCTGGTCATGACCATGAGATTGTGAGGCTTTTATGACTGAATATAATGCCAGAGTTTGTAATGACATGCAACTAGGGTTGTCGACTGCTTCGCCTAGGGTAAATTGCAAGCTCCGGTAAACTTACCGCTGATGGAATAGTTTTGAGGCCCCAATGAATGGCAATATACCTGGTGTTCATGTGTTAGTGCTACAACTTTTTGTGTTTTTTATTTTTGTTTCAAGGACAACAACACGCAATATACGTTTAACACATTTATTAATAGACTGTTATATTTAATTGATGTTCTCAGATAATGTATCAGACTAGAACGCGGCCGAGGACGGCTGCGTGCGCAGGAGGGCCGGATGTTGTCGCCACCTATAGCAATCATTAATATGTAAGAAAAAACGGCATCACTACCGCCATCTATCTGGCACTTAGGGATATAGTGAAAACTTAAAAGTATGGATTTGGTTAGAAACTGCCATTAGCGTCAACGACTTCCGATAGTATTTCTCTATGGCAACATAATCACGTAATATCCGCACAGGGACAGTGCCGGTCACTTTTGACTTGGCGTTCAGCAAGAACAGACGTTTAGCTATATTATATTAAGTTAACGAATAAAGAAGCTAACATAAGTAAGTAATACATAAGTACCTTAAATACATTGTGCAATTAATATAGCTATATATATGGCTCTTTACACCATGTAATTTATAAGAATATTTTCGAAGATATTACTGATCTTTTATCAGTACTGCACCAATGCGTAGCCGGGGTAAAATATAGCTATATCGCTAGTAAAATATAAAAATATAAACTTTTATGCTAAAAATTTTGTGATTTGCGCACACGAGATTCTATTACAGAAAATAGTGAGAATACCATCGTCAGATCACGCCTCGGTCAGATCCCGAGGGCCCGCCGATGGGCTTTAGCATAGTCCCGTGCGGCCGTAGCAACATCGTGATGGCCCCCCGATGGGGCCCTATCTACATAGCCTTGATGAATCGGTATACCTCAAGAAGGTGGCATGCGCGCGCAACCGTTACGTAATTAGTGCGTACGATCCTATGCCGGTGGGGTATCGCCCCCCACTCCTCTTCATTTACAGGATAGCGTGATGCTTGCCTCCGTTAATGCCTGCATGGTTGCCGGTGGGCACAATCCCGTACGAAATATTGGCCCAAACTAGTTTTTTTTTTAATATTGTTAGGTTTGCAATAACGCCTGCTATGTACATTATATATATTACATTATAATATCACATATATACGATAGGATTTTTTTTTCCGCACATGACTTAAATTTTTCCTATCGTATATTTGTGATTTTGTAATATAATATTTTTATTAATTATTAAGCATCAAAGCTTCCTCATAGTTAACCGGAGGTTCCATATGAAAATTACATTTAGTATATTTTATGTTCGTAGTTTCCAGTTTTTCTATTCACACAAGTTTATGGTAACTTGTATCTCAAGTGTTTGGTTTAAGGTATAAGGCAGAACGTTTTCTATTTATTTTCGTGGGGTTTAATCAATTTTAGCAGTGACAAACAAACTCCCATATTCATGCTTGAATTTGTTGCGTTGTACTACCGCATAACACCGTGTCATTTGGCGCAATATTTATCCCAATGACATCTATTTGGGTGATCAAACAATCCTAATTTATCTATATTATAAAACTAATGAAGACGTTCTCAGGTCCATGGTTCGAATCCCGCCGCGGGCTTGAGCTTCACCGCATGGTGGAAGGGCATTTTGCGAATGCCCGCCTGGCTAGCGACCACCCTCAAGTAGAAAATCTGTCGCCACGCAATCTGTTCGGCAGCAGTCCTTGAGAGCCAGTGAAATTACAGGCACATGAGACTTAACAACTATTTCTCAAGGTGACGGGCGCAGTGCAATTCGTGAATTGTGACGAAGTGCATCTGTTATAGGCAGAGGTTAGTCCGCTTAACATCAGGTGGGCCTCGAGCTTGTCCCGTCACAATAATACTAAAAAAAAAGACATGACATTTTTGTAATATATTCTGTCAAAACAAGCCAAGTGCGAATCTGGCTTATACACTGAGGCAACAACACACAATGTGAACAATCATGATGATTATGATTTATGCATTAAATTAACTTATTTGAGTAAGTACTTCTTATCAGAAGATATTTTCAATTTCAGATACTGTGTTATTATAATATTATCTCTAAAGTAAAGAACATTGAACTTGGAGTATGTTAAAGTCCTTGCAAAAATTTTACTATTTTTTTTTCATGTTCTCTATCCATAAATGGAACCCTATTGCTGTCACTCTGCTGTCCATGGATGATTTTGCTTATGCTGCAGTCTGCCTGTCCGAATATGTCACGGGCCACTCTAGCTTGTAAACATAATGAATTACCTTCGATATTCCGTGCAATGTTATAACCAAGAAACGATTATTGTAAAGATTTGGCAGAACAAACAATAATTTTGTTATGAGTTGATGCGATGCGGAACTCTGTTAGAAGCAGGGCTGGTATTTTTTTTTATATAAATACTGTTTGTATTACTGAACTGATTCACTAGTAATTCAATGTGCTATTTCTGTACTTAATTTTATTTTTCTTCTATTCTATGAAGGTGAAATGATTTCCATCATATATAGTAAGTATTTAAAATTCATTGATAATAGTTACGTATCAAATTAATATGCGTCCCGGTACGTCATGTCCCGTTACCGCACTGGTAGGTATCCAATCAACGAATCAATCTTGAGCAGCCACGCTCAACCTGCGGTCTGCTCACAGATTTTGCCACGTTTATTTCTGCTGACTTGAATTCGGCTAACGTGAGCGCCATAGACATTTTGACGTACGTAATAATTACGCACAGTCAAGAGCTAAATAAAGGCATTTTAGCTAACCTCTTAGAGTTTTCTAATGTATACAAAAAATTAAAGTAAGTGTGCTTATTCATAAAAAACAATGTTGCTATATACAAATTTTTAAATAGTTGCGAAACTTATTTATATTCTGGACAATTTGTACATATATGTATAATGCAATGGAGGTATAGAACCCAATTCCCGATATATTTATAGATAGAAATTAATACCCGCCTGTATATCATAAACACTTTCACATCTGCTTAAATATTAGTCATGGCATCATATAATCCCTATCTGTAATCCAAATTATTATAAGAAGATAGGTTTTTGCTGATATACAAAATATAAAAGAATAAAGCAAGCTGTGCAAGAAGCTTACAACGGAAGATAGGTGCAAAACTCATTTAAATGTAAAAATAAATACAGATTAATTTTATAATATTGACCATCTATAAAATCAGTTGAGCATGCATAAATGCAGTGAGCACCTAATGCGGCAAGCGGAATTGACCTCTATTCAGATCGTTATAAGGTTAACGCAAGCACTGAGGTTGAAACTAAAGTCAAAGTCATAAAAGGACACCTGAATGTCATATTATTGGTCGGCGTGGCGCGATGGTGATTTACTTTCGAGAACTGATACATATTTTGCGTTTTATTCAGTAGTTTGAGCATACTTGAGTTTGTGTTGAGTGTAAAACCAAATTGAAATTGATTACAATTTTTGTAATTCAATGAGAACAGTTCAGATAGAGTTTTAAAACTTAGACATGTCTCGCATTAATTCATGTATTAATAAAAAATAGATATATAGTTAAGCGATGAACATAATTATTACATTCCTTGCTTGGTATAATGTTGATCAAAAGTGATCAACATACTAATGCATTTTATGTTATTTTGCATAAACTAATATATTGATTGCATCCTCGTTGGAGTAACTGAATGCTTATGCATTGCTTTCGAAGAGGAAACGAACATAAAACAGAGTATTTATGGTAAATCAGTATTTTTATCTGTGCCAACTACATGGCAATATACTCGGTCCCTATTACAAATGATTAAAACATATGGCGAAACGTGGGTGTTTTGTGACATGAAAATACGTATAATATATACTTATAATGAATTCTGTACCAATGCTTTGTGTTTTAAATTTTTTGTATACATCATGGAAAAGCAAGTAACTGGGTCATATTAATAACAACACAAATCTTTATTTAATGACCTAGCAATACACATATTAGCCTAATAAATATAATGTACTTACCTATAACGCGTGTAATCAATTAATTTAGTATCGATATGATTTATTTGGTAGTTCCACCTGCTCGATAGCTTTTCAAATGTTACGAAAGAGGAAAAAAAAACAATAATCATAAGATTTTTTACAGACTAATGACAGACAGGACATTCCGCAAACTCGTTTTCAAGGGCGTTGTAATAAATTATTTTACAATAGGAAAATCTAGAAACATAGCACTTATACATAATACATCTATCACAGTTGGTATTTATTTACCTCAAGTACATTAAAATAATCTCAAGAACTTTCAATTTTTTTGTGTTTGATTGTTGTTTGTTGGTTAAAATTCGACTTATTTATCATTAATAAAGTATCAAAGTAAGTTAAATGTGGGGGAGGCCTATATTCAGCAGTGGAAATGATGATGATGATGAAGTTAAATGTTTAACGAGCAGTTATGTTACAATTAATAAAAACAATGCTGATTAATTGTTTAGTAAGTAAATGTTGTATAGCGATGGATTATTCATATTGAGATGGCGTACAGAGCCTGGCTTAATATTATAAGAACTGTTAGTCAATATCATCACATTGGTCGTATTAAATCGACAAAGAGAAATAATAAGTTTAATGAGCAGTATGCCATTACTCACGTCGATAATGTAGGCTCGTGTTGCACATAAGGCGCACAACAAAAAAAGATTCCCAAGAACAGTAGGGATCAGGTGCAACAAAAGGTTCCCAAAGGGGCCACCGGCTCAGGGGAACAACTCGGTATCAAGTACAGACGAAGATGGAGGAATTGATTTGCGGAGAAGACGGTGAAGCTGTAACAGTGATAAACTCTAAAGATCGAGCGTGCGAATACGCACACCTGTTGCACGTACATCTACTTCCGCAATTAATCCGCAACTCGATCTTCGAGATAGGTATATAAAAACCTGACTAACAAGAAGGATGGTGTTTAATAATTGTTGCATACCATAAAATAATTTATAACATTTAATTTAGAAAATATAATTTTAAGTAAGAACTAGTAGTCTTAGTTGGTCTTGTTTGTAGTAAGTACTACAAACAAGACCAATTTTGCAGTTGGTTTTATACTTGTAAATGATGACGCAACCGTATAATTTTACAATTGTTCGGTTTGCAATAACGCCTGCTATACGGATTACATTACAAAATCACAAATATACGATAAGAAAAATTTAAGTGATGCGCGGGAGTCGAACCCACGACTTAATTTTGTTTTTTTTTTAGTTCGCGCGTGACCTAAATTTTCTTATTGTATATTTGTGATTTTGTAATGTAATCCGCATAGCAGGCGTTATTGCAAACCGAACAATTGTAAAATTATACGGTTGCGTCATCATTTACAAGTATAAAACCAACTGCAAAATTGGTCTTGTTTGTAGTACAACGCAAGTGGTACTATAGATGTCGCTCCATCCCAATACGATGGTTAAAGAACGATAGGGAAGATTTGAGTTATGACGTCATGTCATGTTAGCTCAATTGGTTAGAGCATACTCCGGCTCAAGGGGTGGATGGACGCGGGTTTGAATCCCGCACATGACTTAATTTTTTCCTATCGTATATTTGTGATTTTGTAATTTTGTGGTACAGTCGCCTGCAATAATAAGTATACACATTGTAATTTTCAAAATGATGTCTAAGACTTATGTGTCTCTCTATGTACACAGAAGTATCTTAAAATCAAATAATAATTTGAATTGTTTCACTCATGTGTATATTAACTACAATCATTAAGAATTTAGTGACATCACATTATTATGAAAATTACGAAGTGTATACTTATTACTGCAGGCGACTGTACATTCTGTATACCCACGTTGTGGGTGTCCAACTCGCGCTTCGCCGGTATTTTATTAGTATTACTCGTCGTTGTTACAGAAAATATACAGTACCGGCTGAACATACTTGAGATTATGATGTAACGATAATGCTGAACATATTGTCTTTTCTTCTTAGGCTTACGTGTTAAATCAATAGTTAAGTCAAATAATGCAATAGTATAAGTTGTGTCGACTATCGTATTGTGGAAATATCAAAGAATATAATGCGAATGACCTACCTGAATGCAAAAGCAAAGTTACAAGCTATTTATAGTAATGAACAAGGCGCATTGTGATGTGACGAAAGGACTTTATCATTTATGTGACTTGTCTTTTGAATGTCACAAGTCACAAGATAAATAATAGAGAACAAAAGTGTGTTTTAATCACATCTATTCGAAAAGAGCTTTTTTTTTTTTTTTTTTTATTCCTGATAGTTTAGCCTTTGACCACTATCTCACCTGATGGTAAGTGATGATGTGGTCGAAGATGTTGTTCAGGCTAACCTAGAAGTACTGGCTCTCAAAGACAGCTGCCGGAACACACCGTTAGGTGCTTGGCGACAGATTTTCTACTTGAGGGTGGTAGCTAGCCAGGCGGGCATTCGCAAAATGCCCTACCACCATGCTATAACGACTGCCATCCTAAGACAACAACCGGGACCGATGGCTTAACGTGCCCTCCGAAGCACGGAAACGCTCAGTAGTAATATCACTAGCGGTCACCCATCCAACTCCTGACCGCGCGCGACGTTGCTTAACTTTGCTGATCGGTTGAGAACAGCTAAGTAAACTTCGCTACGAGCGCTTCAAAATTTATTTATTCTTCCATAGATAAATGAAAAGGACCAGATTGCTAACTCCATACATAGGAACAAAACTCGCGTAAAACTTATTATCGTCGCCGGTACCTTGTAGTTCGCCTTATTAAATCTAGGTGGCGATACTATATTAGCTAAAGTGTTTTGTTTAAAGTGCCATCTAACGAACACCTAATGCAACTCAAACTCTGAAGTTGGTGTGTGATTTCTTCATCATGCCATCTAACGGACTGTTAATGAGTCTCAAACCTTGATGTAGATGCGATGGAGCTATAATGTAATCAATGAATTATAATATTAATATATGACCAATATTTATCTAGATTTAAACAGCAAAGTACGTGTAAGAAGAGTGTAAGAACCCAAATAATAAGATGTAAAATTATTCTATCTACATACATTTTATTGACGGATTATTTTTATATATTAAGTTTGAACTGGCCGGTCACTTCTCCATAAAAAGGTGATCACTTCCTTATTTGAGGTTTTAGGTCTAGAACTAAGCATGATATCGACTGATATCGGCTTACTGGTTCTCAAGGACACATTTTTTTAAAATGTTATTGTGACGGAACAAGCTCGAGGCCCACCTGATGTTAAGCGGACTAACATCTGCCTATAACAGCTGTATTTCGTCACAAGTGAGTATATTGCACTGCGCCCGTCACCTTGAGACACAGTTCTTAAGTCTCGTGTGCCTGTAATTAAACTGGCTCTCAAGGACTGCTGCTGGAACACACCGTTAGGTGTTTGGCGACAGATTTTCTTCTTGAGGGTGGTCGCTAGCCAGGCGGGTATTCGCAAAATGCCCTTCCACCATGCGGTGAAGCTCAAGCCCGCGGCGGGATTCGAATGGACCTGCTGCACGGCAGTCCATAGCCAATGCCACTGAGCCATCACTGCATCAAAACACATAGCGGCATACGCCGTTAAGTGCTTGGCGACAGATTTTCTACTTGAGTGTGGTAGCTAACCAGGCGCATATTCGCAAAATTCTCTACCACCTTGCAAATATGTATCATAGTTACAAATTTAAGATAGGAAAAATTATACTCATGTGCGGGATTCGATTCCATGTCAATGTCATCCACCCCTATAGCCGGAGTCCACCACATACGATGGTTGGAGAACGTATGAAAAATAAGAGTTATGACTCATTTTCAGGTTAGCTCAGTCGCCTAGTCGGTCAGAGCAAACCCATGCAGCTATAGGGTTGGATGACGCGGGTTCGAATCCCGCACATTACTATAATTTTTCCTCTCGTCAATTTGTAATGTAATCCGCAGAGCATGCGTTATTGCAAAAATAAAAATAACAAAAAAAATTACTATCATAGTTATTGCGTTACTTGTGTAAAAATACCTTTTAGTTTTTTTTAGGTATTGTTGATAGGCTAGCCTTTCACCGCTGTCTCACCTGATGGTGAGCGATGTTGTGATCGAAGATGTTGTTCAGGCTACCTTACAATTACTGGCTCGTACAGGACAGCTGCCGAAACACACTGTTAGGTGCTTGGCGACAGGTTTTCTGCTTGAGGGTGGTAGCTAGCCAGGCGGGCATTCGGAAAAGGCCATATCACCATGCTTAACGTCTGCCATCCTAAGACACCAACCGGGACCGTCCGAAGCACGTGCACGCTCAGTAGTAGGTAATGCCACTAGCGGTCACCCATCCATGGACGTTGCTGTACTTAGCTGATGGGTTAAGAATCGGCAAAGCAAACTTAGCTACGAGTGCTTCTAATAAGTAGGTCACTAAATCTCTACACCAAATTAAGTAATAGGTATGTCTATTTTATTCTATGCTATTTAATTCTAGCCAGAGGTTACCCGTTGACCTCTTTCTCACCTGATGGTAAGTGATGATGTGGCCGAAGATGTTGTTCAGGCTAACCTAGAATTACTGGCTCTCAAGGGCAGCTTCCTGAACACACCGCTAGGTGCTTGGCGACAGATTTTCTACTTGAGGGTGGCTAGCCAGGCGGGCATTCGCAAAATGCCCGCCTGGCTACTACTGCCATCATAAGACGGCAACAGGGACCGACGGCTTAACGTGACCTCGGAAGCACGGAAGCGCTCAGTAGTAACGTCACTAGCGGTCACCCATCCAACTCATGACCGCGGCGGACGTTGCTTAACTTTGCTGATCGGTTAAGAACAGCTAAGCAAACATCCGCGTCGCTACGAGTGCTTCTTTAATTACATGTACCTATATAGTTATCTGTCATAATCTGTTGATACCTGGTTGCTCGGGAAGTCCAAGTACCTAGGTACCTATACAGGGTTATTGTTGAAATGCTAACAACCTTAGGGTTCACTTCTGCTATTACTAAGTGTCCCAACAACCATTTACATATGTTTTTATTTTTGTGTTTGTTTACATGTATTTGACGGAATGACCTGATGTTAAAAGTCTCTCGTGCATGTAATATAATATTTCATATTTTTTATTAATACTTAGCTCGATGCAAGCTCGATGTAAATATCCAAACATCTATTCAAAGGGGGGAACGCGGCGCGGTCCAGTAGGTATTGCCGCTGCGGGCGCTCTTAGATCACAATTTGAGGGTCAATCAGTCCTTGAGAGCCAGAAAAATAACAGGCACATGAGACTTAACAACTGTAAGTAGGTATGTCTCAATGGGACGGGCGCACTGCAATCGTTCGTACTAAATGCATCTGTTATAGGCAGAGGTTAGTCCGCTTAACATCAGGCTTTTATCAAAAATCACAAAATATCACAAGGGGTGAGGGGGGATGTAGATATCACGTCTAATTATTTTTTCGTCAAAAGCAGCGTGTAGTGTGACCTTGACTCGTCGTTGCTAGGCAACGAACGAAGTCACCGCGCGTCGCGCACCACGACACGACGACCGCCCGGCTCGGCTTGACAGTACACTCCAGTTATTCTGTCTGTTATATTGGCGCCGAATACAACTATAAGTACTGTAGGTACCTATGCATCTATTCGACTTTCCGATTTTCTTCTTGAGGATGGTAGGTAGGCAGGCGGCATTCGCAAACTGCCCTACCTTCAGCTTCATGCAAAATTACTGGTTCTCAAGGACACATGTGGCCTTGAGAACCAGTAATTTTATGTATATTGACACACTATTAAGTGCTTGGCGACAGATTTTCTACTTGAGGGGAGGTAGTTAGCCAGGCGGGCATTCGCTAAATGTCCTACCACCATGCAAAATTACTGGTTCTCAAGGACACATACCGGCACACACCGTTAAGTGCTTGGCGACAGATTTTCTTCTTGAGGGTGGTAGCTTGCCAGGCGGGCATTCGCAAAATGCCACCATGCTATAACGTCTGCCATCAAGCTACTACCCTCAAATAGAAAATCTGTCACCAGGCACCTATCAGTGTGTTCCGGCAGTAGTTCTCTTACCATTCTCGAAAATCTCGAACACATAATCACTCACCAACATGTGAAATAGTGGCTATAAGCCATTCAGCTGTTAGATAATTTGATAAATCATAAAACTGTAACACATTATAATAATATCACCGTGTCAGATACAAGAGTAGGTAGGTATGCCTACCTATTTACCTTTTAATAATATTATGGGCTGATGTGATCGGGCGGCTACAGTACAAATATACCTACGGAACCACGAAATAGTAAGCTAGAGACATACACATTAAAGCAACCTACCTATGTATAGGTACTTATTAGTTCTTATGTTATTACTTTAATCAGTTACCTACCTACCCAGTCTACAATTTTTAGGCCAAATACCTAATTCTCGAAATGGTCCCATATAAATTTTTGAGCTACATGTTTATTGCAGATGGAACAAAACTTAAAAAATACGCATAACTATTATTTCCAAGTACAAGGTCAACTGAAAATAACAACGCGGCAATACTGTTATTTTGTTATTGGGACTCCAAACGGCATGGAATTTGACAGAATTGAAAATGATCCTACATTTTGGACTAGGTACTTACAGTAAAAATTACGAAATGGGAGAGTTTTCATTTCAAATGTATTCTACCTACCAGAATTGAAGCAATGATGGCTCAGTGGCATTGGCTATGGACTGCCGCGCAGCAGGTCCATGGTTCGAATCCCTCCGCGGGCTTGAGCTTCACCGCATGGTGGCAGGGCATTTTGCGAATGCCTGCCTGGCTAGCTACCACCTTCAAGTAGAAAATCTGTCGCCAAGCCCCTAACGGTGTGTTCCGGCAGCATTCCTTGAGAGCTAGTGAAATTACAGGCAAATTAGACTTAACAAGTATGTCTCAAGGTTATGGGCGCAGTGCAGTTCGTTACTTGTGATGAAATGCATCTGTTATAGACAGAGGATATCGCTTAACATCAGGTGGCCCTCTTGCTTGTTCCGTCACAATAACATAAAAAAAAAGAATTGGCAGAACCAAGATTCCCTCGTAAATTAGCTTAGTTTTTATTTTGCGCTTAGAGACAGATTTTGAAATCGATACGACATTATGGCTACCAAGAACGGCTACCCAAATACATCGTTAGGTTCATTGTTGACGGCTTAGCTATATTCTATATTTGTGATTCTTTCTTCCAATCTGGCAAATCTAATATTCAAATATGTGCCATCTACCGGAACTCGGTATAACTACATTCTCCTCTAACTTCCTAAATCATTCATGGGTTCAATCGTGCTAAAATATCATAGTGATTACTTTGCATTTTCTTATACAAAATATATTAATATATAAAAATACACTAATCTACCAAAAAGATATAATTTGATATACAAAAATTGTGTTTTGATACTCTTATTATATAATTATAAAGAATTAGAACAGTAAAAGACAATATTATGTCTATTTTGAACAAACTTTATTTCTATCGAACCATGTGGCGACATCTAACAACATTTTGTGAACCATTGATAGGCACACAAGGAGTTAGCAATCTTGTCCTTTTCATTTATCTATGATTCTTCGTAAATAGAGACTAAAATAGCTTTTATACCCTGAGGGACTAATAGTAGTTTGAATTTAGAATGTGCATATTATTTAGTAAATTTCCAATCATAAGAGATTAATCACAAAGATTGTGTGAACAAGTCACAGGCTGTTTTTTTTGTTTTTTTGTTTTCTTTTATTTTCGTTTCCGAAAAACTATGTCTTGAGACGACGTTTTCTGAAAATTACTAATTCTCAAGCTGTAAACAAATCGACAACTGTAACGGATGGAAAAGTTGTTACGATGCACTTCCATAATTGTTCAAATATAATCATTAGCCTCTGAATATTTCTATGCTATGTCTTATTTTGCCTAATTAAAACTAAATAAATAAACTTTTCTTATTCATAAGTTGCACTTACTTATTTTATTATAGAGGGTTGTCAAAAGTAGAGTGTTCAACTCGGGAGCTAACAACTATTTTAAGCTCGAGTAACTTTGAATCCCTCGCTGAACTCAGGATTCTAGAGTACATTCCCCTCGCTACGCTCGTGATTCTACTCTAGAATACTTCGTTCCGCTCTGGATTCAAAGAAACTTTTTCGCCTTTAAAATGGTTGTTTGCTTGCTCCCTTGGTAAACCATCTAATATTAAATAAAACTAAAATGGTAATGTAAGGTTAAAATATGAATGAATTATGAGATGGGAGTTGGCCCCCTGGTATGATTGCAAAAAGGTGCACACAAGTTCAACGCACAAGTCGCGCAGGTATACAATAGTTGTGGAAAACACTACATGTATTTGCATACTTCGTGAGGAATGGATTGGGTAAGATAAATAACATGGATCTCAAAGAAAAACACTGAGTTTCGCTACTTTTGTTAAGAATTTAATGTAATATATTGCATAATACATTACAATTGCATAATAAACTACCCGTGAGTTCAAAAGGTTAAATGCTTAAAAATACTTTTTTTGTCACTACCGCGTATTTACTTATTTTATTAGAATGTCTGTCAATGTTGTTGATTATTTTAAAGCAAATCACGTCACTGAAATTCCATCACTGTCGGACTGCGTAGGAGTGAAAGAGGCAAAAATAGTAATATCGTGATCAGAAATAAAGCTTATACCCAAAACATAAGTCAGGTGGAGTTGTCGACAACAGCACAAAACAACATACATGTCCTACGTATAAAAACAAATACCCAAAACTAGTAACTTAAATATAAAATGTGAAATAAGTTGTCCTTGATAAGGTTATGATATTTTATCCTTCTATTTTTATACACATACATACATACATGAATAATTAATATATTTTCGTTGCAAGCGTAATTTAGAGTCAAATTTGCAAATATATTATGCTTTCGATAAAATGTTAAGGAAACGTGTTTTGGAATCAACTTTTCCATAGAGAATACTATCAAGATTAACATATATTATAATTTACATGCTGCTACAAATTTAATATGTTTTTTAATAAACAGTACCTTTTTTTAAGACATGTCCAAGTAAACAAAAAGCTTTTGTAGCCTTCAATGTTATTACAAAGACCAATTCTATGATGCCAAAATAAACCTCTAAGCATAGTAGAATGAGTGAGGAAGTAGACTATCTCCGGCCCAATCCGCGATATAATTACCTATCATACTTGCCTGTCTCAGGGTTGTTACTGTTAGCTAAATTTTAATTCAGTGGCTAGAAATGGGCTAGGGCCGGGAAGTTGTATTTTTTACTTGTGTTGTCTCGGTTCAGGTTTAGTGAGGTCGGTTTTACCTAAACAATGATGAAACCTTTCACGATGAAAGAAAGAGCGACAGGCGATACCTATGTGGTTGCGGGGCCAGAAACGGGCGAAGCGTGGCATACCTAATACAACAACAAAATAAGTAGGTAGGTATCTCACAAGTAAAAACCATCAAGTAAAAATTATAGGTAGGTATGCTAGGATAAGTGACTTGCTTACCTTTCCTGTACAGTAGGTAATCTGAACAGATAACTCTGACATCGATGCATTATTTAGACAGCCGAACACACAGCAATAAATTCTCCTGCGATTATTACACATTTTTCATTTATTATCAGTGCCGAAAATCCGCGACTCGCGAAGCTTGTTCGGTGTTAGCCCCGGCTGGCACACTGAGAAACGGGTCGAGATTGTGTTAGAGTGTGCGTGCGGCGACGCATAGATACTATGGCGCACACATACAAGCCGCGCGCGGTGCGTTTGTATGAAGATAACATACTTCCCCACTCTTTCTACTATGCTCTAAGTGTATTTTAAATTATATACTAGTTTTATTTTAATGTTATTTCCACCTATGAACATTAACCACACGATGGTGACTATGTCATGTTGTTCCAGAGGCTCACGCTTGTTTTTTATTTCTGATAAATCAAGAACCACTTCTTATTTGTAATTTTTAAGAAGTGACAGAGAATCTTATAACGTTTAAGGCGAAAAAGAGCTACTACCCCATGCGGTCAACCTCAAACCCGCGGGATTCAAACCATGGAAACCCAGCGTAGCAGTCCATAGCTATCAGTGTATACAACCAGACGGGTTGGAAAGTTGTGCAACTTTACTTCAGTACCGCCAGTGGGTCCGCATGGCAATTACCTCTCTTACTGTAATTTTATGAAAACAAACTGAATGATAAAATTGACATCTAAGTCAGTCCAGTTTATTTTATTTTGGAGTCGCCCACCATACCATCAGCAATATTTTAAATTATTTGGTAATTTAAGTTTAGACATTATTTATTTAGTTAGTTGAGTATAACTGAAACACTACTTGACCGAAGTTGACGAAATTTCAATGTGACCAACTTGAAGTCATACTCATCCCAACCAAAAAATCAATATAGAATGCAGTAAAGTTTTTGTTCAATCGTTATAGTTAGTTTGGAACTGCAGCACACTAACTATTTGACAATATGTAGATTATAATAAACAAGCAATTGTTTCGAGTGTTATCAAACTGCGGAGGTTCTCTAGTATGGATGATATCACCGTCGACGATAAGCAGAGCTCATGAAGCGAATATTACACAAACATAAGAAGGAATTGTTAACAAAGCAAGAACACAGAGTGAAGTAATCAATTTGCATACGATGTACAAATGAAGCCAATTATGCAAATGGAGCGAGGATCGTGTTCGTTGTTAACCCGGAGCCAATCGCCGACGGAAATTATGACAAATGGAACGTTCGAGATTTTAATTCAATAGTATGTAGAACAATTTTTGGTTCGATTTACGTACCTGTACCAAAAAATCTTCAAAAACAAAGAACGTATCGAACAAGGTAGGTAAATAAAATTGCTACTTTTTCATATTTATAGCTGATAGGCTAGCCTTTGACCAATATCTCACCTGATTGAGTGACGATGTGGTCGAAGATGTTGTTCAGGCTAACCTAAAATTACTGGCTTTCAAGGACAGCTGCCTGAAAACACCATTAGGTGCCCGGCGACAGAATTTCTACTTGAGGGTGGTAGCTAGACAGGTGGGCATTCGCAAAATACCCTAAGACTATATGCATTTAATATTATATGTATAACATGAGGCTAAATCTTAAGACACTGTTAGGTGCTTTGCTAGTTTGTGGGTACAGTACAGTATCTGATAGTCTGCCTCAAAGCAAAAGTATCCAACCACTAATGTGTTCAAGCGTGTAGGGCACTGCAGAAAGTGAAATTACGGGGGCGAACGAAACATGAGAACTAACGTATCGAAGTGTCGAGTGCAGTGTCATGCAGAACGAGGATGGCATCCTACTGTAATGGACAGCCGCGATACATTCCATAACATAAATTAAAGTGACTAGACACATATTTATATTCATAACTGGCCGTACGCCCCGAGTTCGCAATGGAATTTAACAAAAATAAAAAATAATAAACTTTTTTGAAAATACTCTATCGCCTATGTTCTTCTGGGATAATGTAGGATTATAATGGTGAAAGAATTTTTCAAATCAGTCCAGTACCTATTTCAGAGCCTATTCAATGCAAATAAACAATCAAATCTTTTTCTTTTTAATATTAGTTATCCTCCCACTCATGTGACGGTAAATACTCGTACATGTCTTCTCTAAGAACACACAAGAACATATGCAGTAATATATGTATTGCAGAAAGTTTCTGGCTTCGTTTTTACTAAGCGACTAAATAGACATCTTATAACTCACAACTTATTCCAAAAGGATATCCGAACGAAAAGTCACACATACAAGGTTGACACATTACTTACTGACGACATTGTACGCAAGGTAAGAGCACAATGCTTTCATTATTATAAAAAAAAACATGTTTCAATTGCCTCCAATTTCACGGTTCCAATAATTTGATTCAATGACAGTCATTAAAATTATTTGACTGCCTATAAAATACACTAAATATAGTTGAACCCCTGACAATGGCATCACGTCCAAATTTCTCAGGTTTCGTGCCATTGCCATTTATAAAGCTATTGGACAAGAGGAAAAAGACTGGCCAAGTGCGAGTCGGGTTTAGCTCTTTTAGGGTTCTGAATTCCACAAATACAAATACAAAATATTTTATTGCTAGGGAAAATTAATTACTTCTTATTCCACTGCATCTGCCCCTTAAATGCTTAATTAAACTAGTAAGGCGTGTAAGCACACGCAAAGTCCAAATATCGAGCGCACGGGTTTGATTCCAAACGAAGACGTGATTTATTTTTGAAGATTACTGTCTGGATGAAACTGTGTTCGGTACATATATGGCATTAGACTCGCCCCCTATTACATTACAACGAAACATCAAATGAAGCGTGGGTATTTGTACTCCCCTTCAGCGATATAAGTACAGGCGTGTAGTTTTGTTTCCTCGAGTTTTATGGCCTATTTTGTAAGCTGAGAGTGCTCTTTAAGAGTCAATTACCATTCTATGTCTCTATTAGTCTGTTCTGATCGTGTTCCTACCCTTATCCCACTCCTATAGCACAAATCAAATTACCTACACGTCATATACTTATGGTATACGTCCAAACTGTATCCGACTTGAGTGGAGGTGTGCAGCTAGTAAAGGGTATTTTTCCGCCTTTAAATATATTCATAAGTATGATATTGAAGTCCTGATATTCTTAAACCGGGAACAGTTAAGGTCTATTAAGTCAGGAACACAGTAAAGAATAAGTGCGCAAATAGAGATTGCGAATAGTACGTTTCATGGTATTATGTTTATACTTTATCAACACTTATAGTACAGCTGCAATTAATCAGCTGTAGAGACTTAATATATTGATTTGTTAAGTCATTGTTACTCATCACATTAATATCATATCCGTGACGGAAATAAGTAACTGTACTGTATCAGCCGAATTGTCAACTGCTGAACGCAGGCCCATTATGGAGGGGTTGCCGTAATCCCCACGCTTGGGGATCGTAGTGTGAGATATCAGTTCCTGAGAAGGCTCTGCTTCCCACCTTCTGGTGTGTTACCCTAGTCGCCTCTTACGACACCCACGATCAGATCATGACAGATGGCGGAAGACATTCTACCCCAGCACCCCACGGGAAAAATAAGTAAGACAAAATAGATTAATTTATTTTTATAACTTTGGTTATTGTCCAAATTCCGACTATATATAATAACTTATATAGTCTCTAACATTTTCAATTTTTCATATAGCATTCCCTAATGAGTGACCAAATTATTAGACATTCACTCCAGCGTATATACAATGCAATGATCATAGTTTAAAAAGAAATAACAATGTAGGTACAGCTGCAAATAAAAATTGACCAATGCATAGGTAAGTACAAGTTAACCTATACCTATAAAAACTGACCGTAAACCGATTCGAACGAACGGCCTATAGAAGCAAAAGAAATCAAGTCACAACAAAAGATTCACGAATTGAATGAGATCACAATCAAAAGCGCCAAATTGATCGCACTCCGGAATGTGACTCTTTGCAGAGCTCAATAAATCTCATAGACATAATGGTTCATTTTTTGCGACCATGTATCGGAACGACGAATTCATGAACTTGACAACAGCAATGAGATCACCGCATTCAAAATGGAACATGTACAAGTGGGCAAAAAGTATGACAGTTCTTTGTAATACACAATCTTCGCGATTGCTGAAATATCTGTAGAGTTTATTCGCATGAATTAAGACACGTGAGCGATAACGTGGTTTATTGATAAGGTATGTATATTGTTCATACGAGAAATGTGAAGGAAAAACAAAGAATTTGTAAGCTAACTCCGGTTTTAATATTGTGTTATTCAAACCCCCTTTTCATGAATGGAAATCTATTGGAACAGTACAATTATTTGTCTAAATATATTATAAGCTAATTAATAAACATAATATTAATGTAAGCATAGTGATTCCATACAGGTTATTTGACTTCACAGAGCGATACCAAACGCGACGTGTGACAGCATGCACACTATGGCAAATATCTAGCGTGATATTTATTTAGTAATTAAAATAACTTTAAGCTGCGTATATTTAACATTATTTTTGTCCCGACGTTTCAAACACTTTGCAGTGATCGTGGTCACGGGTGCCGGGTGACTTAAAACGGAGTTTAAAGTTGTTTAATTACTATATGTAATAATCACGAAAACCACAACATTGTGATATTTATTTATTTCCATACATACATCTATTTTTACAGGTACACAACCAATACAATAAAGTAGCTATAAATAACATTTTGGTACCTTATATTCCGTAACACAGAACAAATAATACGATTTTTTCACTCAGATTACAACAAAATATATCCACTTGAGCCGCGATAATGTTGAAGTTGCGCAGTGCACGCGTCAGAGGCGCATCGCGCAGCAAGTTAGTGCGTGCGCCGCATCCGGGACGCAAATGTATACTTGCTCCAGTATATGGGCATTATGCACCCACCCTTCCTCTCTAATTACCATTAATATTTACGAAATGAGTGTGAGCTCCCTACTGACTCTCAATTCCTTATATCCAACCATACCAAGGATAAATAGAGTAGGGTACATTAATGGATAAAAAGAATACACTCCAAATTTCCTAAAATACATTTTTTTTTGTATTTTTTCTAACCTTTAAATGTATTTCGATTCTTGAGGACACCAAATTATTCCATTACATTTTAATCGACTTCTGACCAGTGCGTTGTAATTATTTACAATGATAAAAATCGTATATGGAGGTAGCTAAGAACTTATTTGCTATAGTATATTAAATAGATGTCTATGGAACTTAAAGATATGGTCAGCCCTTCGTATGCAGGTTAGAGTAGGCATTTGAATCTCCAAAGGGCTTACAGTCAAACTGCTTTTCTGGTTTTACAATCATATAAATGATTCTTTAGAGAAATAAAGAAACAGCTATAGAATATTAAAAGTACTATAAGAATTGCTGGCATTAGCTGATATATTAGGTCCTTGCATATGAAATTGGCGTTTTTCGTACTGGCCACTTTAATCACGAATTTCTCCTCTTTGGTAAGGAATTCCAAATTCAAATTTGTACAGCTATAGACTCATGTATTTGTGCTTCGATGATCGTCATTCATTTGTTTTTTTTCTTCTGTTTTTTTCTGTTTGCGTCACTCATTTTACAAAATGGAAAACCTTAAATATCGCATTATTTACGAGTACGAGTTCCGCCGTGGCACTAGTGCTGCGGAAACAACTCGAAGGGTGAATGATGTGTATGGCGGTCGTGTTGCAAAAGAAAACACAGTTCGTTTTTGGTTCCAACGTTTTCGTTCTGGAAATTTCGACCTGCAGAACAAGCCCCGTGGACGGCCTGAGACTCAAGTTGATAATGAAGAGTTGAAGGCTATTGTGGAAGCGGATCCATCGCAAACCACGTCCGAGTTAGCTGCAGGCTGCAATGTTAGTGATAAAACTGTTTTAATTCACTTGAAGCAAATTGGGAAGATTAAAAAGCTTGAAAGGTGGGTACCTCACGAATTGACTGAAACAAACCGGCAAACGCGCGTCGACTGCTGCGTTACATTACTAAACCGGCACAATAATGAAGGTATTTTAAACCGAATCATTACCTGTGATGAAAAATGGATTCTTTACGATAATCGGAAGCGCTCAGCGCAATGGTTAGATCCTGGCCAGCCAGCCAAATCCTGCCCCAAGCGAAAATTAACCCCAAAAAAGTTACTTGTAAGCGTTTGGTGGACTAGTGCCGGTATTGTTCATTACAGTTTTTTCAAATCTGGCCAGACTATTACGGCTGATGTCTATTGTCAGGAATTGCAAACCATGATGGAAAAGCTAGCGGCTAAACAACCTAGGCTGGTCAATCGCTCCACGCCACTGCTGCTTCACGACAACGCTAGACCACACACTGCGCTACAGACGGCTACTAAATTAGAAGAGCTTCAATTGGAAAGTCTAAGACATCCTCCGTACTCCCCGGACCTTGCTCCAACAGATTACCATTTTTTTCGAAATTTGGATAACTTCTTGCAAGGGAAAAAATTCAACTCCGATGGGGCAGTCCAAATCGCCTTCAAAGATTTTATTGATTCCCGTCCGACTGGTTTTTTTAGTAAAGGGATCAATGAACTACCTATGAGATGGCAAAAGTGCATAGAAAATAATGGTTCATACTTTGATTAATTAAATATATTATATTAAAAAATATTCGACTTTTTGTTCCTCCCATACAAAACGCCAATTTCATATGTAAGGACCTAATATTAGAAATATAGACAACTATTGTTGACTAAAACATAATAGATTATATTATTTGGCATGATTAGTAACCCTACTATCCTATTGATTAAAATAAAGATGTAACAAACTCTATTTCGTTTTTTTCTGACCGAAATGTTAGAAAAAGCAACTTGAAGTTTTTTTCCAGTGTCACTTGAGATTATGGTTTTAACTCAGACAACACAAAATTCAACGTCAGTTTCAAGTACGAGTAAATATCTTAAGATACGTGAATCCCAAAAGATTGGCAAGTGTTAAGAAAGTTACGTCACCGAAATATAAATAAGATTAGCATTTGATAAAGAACAATGGCTATTTGTAGCGACGTGATGACGTAAGGTAATTTACTGACACTTGTCTGTTTTACATAATGAATAAATTAACTACGAAGTTTTAAATGAGTATCAAATTACTTATTTTAGTTTAAATACCACTAATTAAATATTCTTTCAAATACATATGTGTGTGCCAAGTAATAAATTATTTTCGTGATTCATTAAATTTCTTGCTACAAAAGTAAATTTTATCAGCAAAATATATCTCACGATAACAAGTTCTTTAATAGAAGTTTACTGATTACCAATTTCAAAATTCATAATCTTCGCCTGTGACCTTCGTATAATCTGATGCAGTATTATTCTGCCTTAGAATATACAAAAAAATCCAACAAAGCTACGGCATTGTATGAATCGCATAGAGATGACATTCATGTATTAAACGAGTATGTGCCAAATGGGTTCGACCTTTAGCAGATCTTCCATGCAATTCCATTTTATTGCTGTGACCTTTCTTTTATTAGGGGTTTATTTGTGCAGATTTTTTCACCCGAGACCGGCGAAGGCAAAACTAGAGTACGTCATATATTATTTGTGTTCGTAAGTTCCATTATAGAGATCAAACACGGGAAATAATTTCAGCTAATCAGGTGATGATAAAAATTTAGCGCGGAGTTATGCAACAAGTAGTATTGTCTGAAAAACTCTCACAGCTGAAGGAAAAAAAACCATAAGGATATATAGAGCATATTGATTAGCTATGATCGAAGTAAAAGCTATATAGGATTACGAAAAAAAAAGATAAATGGAAGCGACTTCAACACTCAAATGTTTGAAATAACTTACTGAAGTCGGTAGCATTATGGTTCAAGAGTACCTATTATCACAATATTGTGCGCATGGTAGCGACTTCGACAAGTTATTTCACACATTTATGTGTTAAAGTCGTTCCATTTTTTGATAAAAAAAATTCACCCTTTCTATTGACCCTTACTTCTTATGGTATAGATTGTCAATCACTATTAATGACTTCTAGATAGGAAAATATTTTTCAGTTATTGGAATGTAACTCAAAAACGGATTGACCTATTATGATGACATTTAATTGGGACCACACGGCAAGGATCATTGGAAATGTGACATTATTTATGTTGGGTTCATCCCCAAAATTGAGTGTTTTTTTTCGAGTGTTATCTTGTAATAATGGACGATTATTTGCATCTGTTCATGAACGTGCATGAGTTACGTCAAATATAAGATACAATAATTGCAAATATAATATTACTTTTGGATTTCTCCTGTCTTTTTTTTTATGTTATCGTGACGGAACAAGCTCGAGGCCCACCTGATGTTAAGCGGACAAACCTCTGCCTATAACAGATACATTTCGTCACAAGTCACGAATTGCACTGCGCCCGTCACCTTGAAACATAGTTGTTATGTCTCATGTGCCTGTAATTTCACTGGCTCTCAAGGACTGCTGCCGGAACACACCGTTAGGTGCTTGGCGACAGATTTTCTACTTGAGGATGGTCGCTAGCCAGGCGGGCATTCGCAAAATGCCCTTCCACCATCACAATACGTATACGTAGTTTAAGTAATATCGCAATAATATTACTAAAATATTAATTGAAAATGATTGTGACTTATCATCGCAACTTACAAGAATGTGACTTGAAACTAATCCATTTAGTTATAATAAATAACTTGTATATGAACCATATAACTTTAGGAATGGTAAATGTATGAATTCGCAATAAAAATAGGTTGAAACCTTTTATTTCGAAAGCCATATAAGATAATAAAACAAAACGAACTACCTCAAATTAAATTAAGCAAGGATTGTAAGGTGTCTTATTATAACTTATTCATTAGCAACACTTCTCGTAAGCAATGGTAATATTCTGTATCTGTATCAGCCGGATTGTCCAGTGCTGAACACAGCCTCCCCCATTTAGGTGGGGTTTGCCATAATCTCCATCAGCTCCTCAGAAGGCGCTGCTGCACATCTTCCGGTATTTTACCTTTTGTCGCCCCTTACGACACCCGGCACCCCACGGGAAAATAGTAATATTAGGCCCTTACATATGAAATTGGCGTTTTGTCAAACATGCCACTTTGATCTCAAATATCTGGCGTATGCTTGGGAATTACAAATTTGTTCCAAATTTAGGCTTGTGTATTTGTGTTTCCAATTTAGCGATTTATTTGTTTTCGCGCTATTTCGTTTTCTTTGATATCGTTCTGTTAACAATATGGAAAACTTAAAATATCGGGTTATTTACGAATACTAGTTCCACCGTAACACCAGCGCCGCATAAACAGCTCGAAGGATTAATAATGTGTATGGGGAAAGCTACCGTTAAAAAAACACAGTACGTTTATGGTTCCAATGTTTTTGTACTGGAAATTTAGACCTACAAAACAAACTACAGCTTCCTAAAATCTAGCCAGACGATTACGGCAGATCTGTATAGTAATAAACTGCAAACCATGATGGAAAAGCTAGCCGTTAAACAACCGAGACTGGTCAATTGCTCTAGCCCACTGCTGCTTCACGACAACGATAGACTACTCACTGCACAACAGACGGTCGCTAAATTATAGGAGAAAGTCTCCGAAACACACCTTGCTCCCCGGACCTTGCTCCAACAGACTACCACTTTTATCGGTATATGGATAACAAGTAATCTTCCAAAGAAACATTTCAATTCCGATGAGGCTGTCAAAACCGCCATGAAACATTTTATTGTTTCTCGCTACTACAATTTTATCAGCAAAGGAATCAATGAACTGCTTATGAAATTGCGAAAGGCATAGATAACAATGAAATAATTTCAGATAATAAATATTTTCAGGCGTAACTTTGCAGAAATCCATATTTAATGATAACAAATATCATAAAAATATTTTAACAAAACATCAAATTAATATTTATTAAAACATTTCCAAAATATAAAAAAATATATCTAGCGACAAATCCGCCTAATTTTCCTGATAAGCCGACGTGACGTCACAAACGCCATGCAGCCAAACCGGAAGAGATTTTGACGCGTCTCGCTTCTACACGAAGCATCCTCAGGAGGTCTTGACTCATCTAGCGCACGATCGAGATGATCAGGAAATAATTTCATTTAAAAACAATATATTGCTTGCTTTTTCCACACAAAACGCATGTGAGGATCTATTAATTAAATTAATTCTGTTAAATAAGTATTGCGGACACTTTACAAGGCTAAGATCAATAACAATACCTAGAGTACACCACCGAGTCCGGAAATCGTAAAAGTCAAACAAAATTACTCGTATTGATCGGCCAGTTCCGTTCATTTACTCACTCAACTCGTTTAATTATGCAGCACCAGTAGCTACCACTTTTTGTCAGAGTGGGGCATTACAAGTAAAAAAATGTATGCTTTTCTCTGACAAATCTATATTTTTAAACTATTAGGCAAGCACAGTCTTCGATCATAAGCGGCAATTCCTGTGTTCTTAAATTGTTTTTTTTTTTCCTATAATGTTATGTTTTGATTCAAGTAATGAAGAAAGCAAAGTCTTTGCGAAATAATATGCAGTTTTATTGTTTTAATATTGTTCTGTTTGCAATAACACCTGCTTGGCGAATTACATTACAAAATTTCAAATTTACGAGAGAAAAAGTTATAGTCATGTGCGGGATTCAAAACCGCGTCGAATGACTATAATATCTTCACTCGTTTTTTTTGTATCTGATAGTCTATCCTTTTATTTGACTACTATCTCACCTGATGGCAAGAGATGATGCATCGAGATGATGTGGTCGAAGATGTTGTTCAGGAAAACCTAGAATTGCTGGCTCTCAAAGACTGCTACGGGAACACACCATTAGGTGCATGGCGACAAAAAACAATCTGTTTCGTTCATGAAGATTACAATTAAAGATTAACTTTGTGAATAGGGACATCCCTATTACCGGAGAAGCATACATTACACGGTCGCATTGCGGAGACAAGGATTCAAATTGGGAGCACACAGAAACTTCAAATGCTTCTCACAGAGAAACGCATAACAAATATCAATAGTTTCGCTCGCAGAACAAACACATTCGTAACGCTGAGCACGTAACCATCATGCGATTATGAGCAATGGTTATCGCGTTTCCGTTTATGCAGTCAACCGTGAATGTTTACACCAGAACTACAAACAAATCGAGTGGGAATCTCAGGCGATCCCAAGGAGATGCATTGGGTCCATTGTTGTTTGTAATGTACGAGATATGTTTTGGAATCTTCAAGATGTGACTATTGTGTGTTGAGTAATGTTATTATTTCTCAAAATATATTCTGTTGCGTATAGTTTCCGACTTAATCATAAGAACTATTTTATATCCATTATTTGTTTTGACGTCTGAGAATAAAATGAATATGAATTTGATATCCTAGTTTTGATCTTAATGTCGACTAAAGCGAAATAATGCGGTAAAGGAACAGAGTAATACTAAATACTTATCTATATTTTCAATAAAAAACCTTCATGTCATAATGTTTGTTAGGACTAGCAGAAGTCAACCCTAAGATGTTGTTAGCATTTTTCCAATAATCCCTGTATTGTTGGGAAATACGAGGGCAGGTCAATAAGTCCGTGACTTTTTGAATTTCCCGCCTCTTATTTATTTATTTATTTAAGATGCACCAACAGTGTACATATTAAAAAATACATTATATAAATAATTTCTTCTCTTTTCTGAATGGGCAACACTGATCCTGTCTATCAGCCATGAGTGATCTATCAGCTGAGTCTTGTCAAAATTTGAATGACCTGCGACATTTAGTTTGTGATCGACAGCCATTGAAAGCATACTACCGCGTGATTTGAGGAGAAAATGGAAAAAAGTTAATTTCGTTTGCTTAATGCATTATTTTTTGCGGAAAAAAGTATCACTCAAACCAAGGATAAGCTGGATAAATACTATGGGAACTCTGCACCATCAATTTCAATGGTAAAAAAGTGGTTTACTGAGTTTCGTTGTGGCCGTACAAGCACAGATGATGCCGAACGTTCTATACGCCCAGTTGAGGTCTCTCCTAGTTGAGGACACCCAAAACAATCGAAAAAGTTCACGATATGTGTTGGTCGATCGGAGATTGAAAGTGCGAGAGATTGTGGAAGCCATGGGCATCTCACATGGCTCAGTGGTTTCAATTTTGAGTAATCACTTGGGTATGAAAATGCTCTCTGCAAGATGGGTTTTGCCGCGTTTGCTCACAATCGATCGACCACAAACGCAATCGTGTGACAACTTCGCAGGAGTGTTAGACGTTTTTTAACCGCAATATGGACGAGTTTTTGCGCTGTTTCATAACCGTGGACAAAACGTGGATCCACCACAATACACCAGAGACCAAACAGCAGTCAAAACAGTGGGTTTCTCGGGGTGAATCGGCGCCAAAGAAGGCAAAGTTGGGTTTGACAGCCAATAAAGTCATGGCGACTGTTTTTGGGATGCACGCGGTATAATCCACATTGATTAACTTCAAAAAGGTAAAACAATCAATGGCGAATATTATGCCAAATTATTGGGTCGATTTCATAAGGATTGCTAAACAAAAGACCACATTTGGCGAAGAAATAAGTTCTTTTCCACCAGGACAATGCAAGGGTGCACACATATGCAGTTTCCAGGGCAAAAATCTATGAATTAGGCTACGAATTGCTCTGTCATCCTCCCTATTCTCCGGATTTAGCCCCGTGTGACTATTTCTTGTTTCCAAACCTGAAGAAATGGCTCGGCGGAAAGAGATTTGACTCCAACGATGAAATCATCTCATAAACAAATGGCTATTTTGATGACCTCGACAAATCTTATTTTTTGGAAGTGATATAAAAATTGGAGAAACGTTGGACAAAATGTATAGAGCTCAAAGGAGACTATGTAAATTACATGTTTTTTATCCCAAAAACCCGTGTTCTATTCAAAAAGTCAAAGACTTATTGACCCGTCCTCGTACATGCTTAAACTTTAAAATGTTTTTTTATCGTTTAACTGTGGTACCAGTGAAGTGATGTGAGGGAATAGACCATAGTAATTAAGCTGGTGACCCCGACGTGATACGAACACGCAACCTTCTGATGAGGAGTCAGATTAAATGAGAGTTAAACGCCCATTAAAAATAGAACGGGGTAATTTACAATCTTTCGTGTCATCTTCAGCTGACTGGAAATATAAATTATACTAGTATCGAGAGTTCCCAAGGACAACCCTCCTTGGGAACTCTCGATACTAGTATAATTTAGGTGGCAGCCGGGCATGATAGGATTTTATGGCCATCACTTTTACAATATTTTGTTGAAGTAAGGTCTGTTTTGTTGTAAGAGATAGCCGTAATATACCAAACCATTTATGTATAAGTAAGGTAGGCGGATGGTGATGTTTTTGCTGAATCTCTTGCAATGTAAATAATAATTATAAAATCATTATTAGATATTACCAATTATCTATATCTACTAAGACTTGAAACTGATTTTCATAGCCTGTAAATAATTTTTATATCCTCATTAAATGTATTTTATGTCATTCGTTAACATTTTATGACGAATAACAACGGTTACGTTTATTGGCAACTAGAATATGAAATGTTTTCCTTTAAATCAAAACAGTGTTAAAAAATTCTAAACAGCTAGTACAACGCAAGTGGTACTATAGATGTCGCTCCATCCCAATACGATGGTTAAAGAAGGATAGGAAAGATTTGAGTTATGACGTCATGTCATGTTAGCTCAATTGGTTAGAGCATACCCCGGCTCAATGGGTGGATGGACGCGAGTTCGAATCCCGCACATGACTCAAATTTTTCCTATCGTATATTTGTGATTTTGTAATGTAATCCGCATACCAGGCGTTATTGCAAACCTAACAATATTAAAATTATAAGGTTGCGACATCATTTACAAGTATAAAACCAATTGCAAAATTGGTCTTGTTTGTAGTACAACGCAAGTGGTACTATAGATGTCGCTCCATCCCAATACGAAGGTTAAAGAAGGATAGGAAAGATTTGAGTTATGACGTCATGTCATGTTAGCTCAATTGGTTAGAGCATACCCCGGCTCAATGGGTGGATGGGCGCGGGTTCGAATCCCGCACATGACTCAAATTTTTCCTATCGTATATTTGTGATTTTGTAATGTAATCCGCATACCAGGCGTTATTGCTAACCTAACAATATTTAAAAAAAAACTAGTTGCGTGTTAATGCAAATACATGATTAACTGCCGTAAAAACCTGTCTGTCGTGAGGTCAAGATTCTGTCTTTGTAAGCGTACGAGTCACAACTACCTACCTATTTACAACGTCTATTCACATCTACAATTTAAAGCCGGATGGCTATTCCATTCGAAAAAAAATGTTGGTACTCCAATAATTTGTAGATATGATTTTCGTTTAGCAAGCGATAGTGCTCGTAATCATATTTAGAAATAAAGAAGGGTAACGACATCATTGAGAAAGTTAAATGTTTGAGAAAGCACTTCTTTCGATCAGATGAAGTCTAGTAGTCTGGTTGATGACCGCACACCGCCCCCTATGGCGGTTAAAGTAATACAATTGGAGTACAAATGTTTGACACGTAAGAGAAAGGTACCGGTGGCCCAATGGAATAGGCATCCGGCACGAAAATGACGCGGGTTCCATTTTAGTCCGGAACAAAAAAAAATTTACTCCAATAATTTGTAGATGTGATTTTCGCTCAGCACGCGATAGTGCTTGTAATAATATTTAGAAACGTTTATTTCACTAATCTAGCGTTTAACTTATAGACGGTCAACTTCTTACTATAAACCATTAAAATGTGGTACGCATAGATATACGTCTGTGGTGGTAAGGGTTTGCTATCATACATTTAAAAGCTAGTAGCATTTTTCAAATTTGTATATATTTTTTTGAGGAACAAGATAAGCGCTTTACTCTCGACCCTCATCATATCACGTTTTTTGGTCACAGAAATAGTGTAAAATGCATCAGTACTAAAGTGCAAATACTTGTAAAAAAAAAATATAGAATTATACCGACATATTTAACGATTTGATTGTTCCTTTGCTACAGCTGTCAGCTTATGTCAGATTCAATAGAATTCGATACCATGCCAAAATTAAAACACTGAAACATTATTGGATATCTATGGTAACAATACTAAGACTAGGGCTGGAACTTGAGGATCCACTGAGATCCTGTCACTCCTTAAGGTCATCTAGCTATAATGGATACAGTCAGCAGACACAAGGTCACAATGGATTTCTTCTAAGTGATTCCCTGGGCAAAAATCGTCACTGTCGACTCACCTTGAGCATCCAACGTGATCCTGTCACTCCTGAAGGTCGACAGCTCTGTGACCAATCGCCTCGCTTCACTGGACTCAGTCAGCAGACATACTTGTTCCAACTGGATGTCTTCTAAGGTGATCCCTCTGCTTGGCGTCGTCGACTCATATACGAAACCTAGATGTGGGCTGAAACAAGGATATACACAATTTCAGAACATATTTTAGTGTCTGTGTATAAAAAAATATTTTCAAACAAAATGTAACCGATTCCCAATAAATACTGACATCGACAAGTTATTTCATACTATTCAGTGTTGGAAGGCGATTCCATTTTTTTCTCTTTTTATTTATCAATATAAAGACTTAAAGAATAAAAATACTGCTTACAAGATCATTCACTAGCTTAAAATAGTGTTCATCGTCGACAACAGCCATACTAGTATAATACCATCCAATAATCCAGGTAAACATATACATTTTTCAGTTAATTGGCTATAACTTACAAACTACTCAACCGGTTATGATGAATTTATATGGGATAGCCTCGGAGGTATATATACTCTTTCCAATAAAAAAAGTCATGCGTGGTCATAAAAACAAAAATATTATACACGTCGAATTGAGAACACTTTTTTTTAAAACATACATACACCCTCAGAAACGTTCGCCTTTATATTAGTTTGATAAGGATCAATTTGGAATACTACCAAATATGCATTGGAAATAAATTATGATTTTTTTATAGTTTTTATGGTTCACTATTGAGTACATTATTTGGCGATAATGGGTTTCACATAAAATATAGATATATGCTGTCGTGGGCTTTTTTATAGGACAATTCAAGATGAACATTTCCATTCTACGTTATGTACGTAACTTAAGGAACGAAACTAAAGGTTTTTGCAGCGCACGCCAGAATAGCTCGCAGATGGCAGAATTACTTGACACTTATCGTTACACTTTGGACAATTCACACAATATCTTTATAAATTATACCCTATGGGTTATTCTGATGTGTAAGCTATATTATTGTAAAGTTTCATTAAATTCAATTCATTAGTTTTTGCGTGAAAGAGTAACAAACATCCATACATCGATACCTACAAACTTTCGTTGCGTTAATGATATTTGTAAGGATTTTGTGTTAATATGGAACTCTAGGAGTGAGAGTTCAAGTCACACTTGGCCGGTTTGATATTAAGACTGGAGGGAAGTCTCGAATTTTCATACAAAAAGAGAGAACGTTTCTACCCCCCCAAACAATCACCGATTTTGATGATTTTTGGAAATGTTATATCAATATCCAGGTTTATAGGTTTTGATTTTTATCATTATATGAAAGGAATTTGAAATAATGGGTATTTAAATACCGATATTTTCTCAAAACTTGTATCTCTAGTTTGTGAATTGTTTATATGAAAAATAATGATTAAAAATGAAAAAAGGAAAACCTATAAACCTAGTTTATTCTGTCAGTCATAAAAGAAGACCAAAATTTTTAGATTTGATTAATGTTTACTATAGGAGAAAAGTTTTCTCCCAGAACGCAAATTATGCTCTAATTCTAAGTCAAAACTTGAAGAAGATGCAATTTTCCTTATCGCATTACTCTGTTCGGGCATTTAGCGGCGAGACAGCATCACTTTGTTAAAATACCTATTTTTCTGTAGGAGCTTCTCTTCCCGTTCCTCTTAAACTGCTTTTGCTATCGTTATGTTGTGACTGATGTTATGACTCATATCATAAAATATAGACATTGTTACACACTACTTACGCTGTTTGATAACTGCTATAAACGGTTGCTATCGTATCATTATAATATAACTAATGTTTATGATAACGGCGCGTCTGCGTTCTACTGTCAAAGTTCATCATTGTTTCATATTTAATCAGTACGATACGTTTTTAATCGCCGTACAATTGTTTAAAGTTTGTACTTGAACTAGTTATTAATTATCAACATTTTCATTGTTATGTGGGAAATAAAAATTCTGTTGATTACTTATTCAAGGCTAACAATTATGATTGTAAACAGGTTCGATCGTTTCTGTACAGTTTTGTTTTTTTTCTATAGTATTAATCGTATATGAAGTATTTTGATAACTAGTTATTGGTTATTCTGAATAATAAATTTACAGTAGCAGTCCAGAGTCTGGAGCTATGCCCGGTAGGTTGAAATGTATATTTTTAGACACCCCTGCCTACCTCTTATAGAAATACTGCCGCGATATGTATGTTTTGTATTTTGGGTCCGAAGCAGATTACGAAACAATGGTGGCCGAGAGTCCTGAGAGACAATGACAATGACAATGACTATGGTCTGCCGCGCAGGATTTCCATAGTTCGAAGTCCTACCGAGAGGGCTTGAGCATCACCTCCCAGTGGTAGGCCATTTTCTTCCCGTGAGTGTCGGTCTCATGTGCCTGTTATTTTACTGGCTCTCAAGGACTGCTGCGGTTACACACTATTAGGTGCTTGGCGACAGATTTTCTACTTGAGGGTGGTCGCTAGCCAGGCGGGCATTCGCAAAATGCCCTTCCACCACGCGGTGAAGCTCAAGCCCGCGGTGGGATTCGAACCATGGACCTGCTGCACGGCAGTCCATAGCCGATGCCACTGAGCCATCACTGGTTCAATATTCATAATACTTTAAATTCGAGTTAGCTGCGCTTTAAAGTGACTTGAAGTATGTAATTGTGTTATCTGCAAAACTGCGAAGCAGCGTGCAGATAAAGCACGCTCATCGAAAGATAAAGATAAATAGATATCGCAACTTTAAATTGTAAGTACACTCCGGAAAAGTGCTTCGATTTTATCATTTTGTCGTTAACTAAATGTAGTTCTTGAGCGACTTCAAAAACAGCACGATGCACTCAAATCGATTGCATTTTTTATTGTTTGTCACCTCATAACTTTTGACTGGATGAACTGATTCTGATCATTTTTTATTTGAAAGCTGATGCTTTCCTTGCCGTTTTTGAGTTACGCTCCAGTAAAGTGTTTTCCTATCTTGATGATACAGTCATTGACAGTGAATGACAATTGGTCCCGTAAGTAGCAAGGGTCACAAAAAGGGTAACATTTATTTTTCCTAAAAATGGAACCGAATTTAACACTCAGAAGTGTGAAATAATTTGACGAAGTCGGTAACATGCTCAATATATTGTGATAATAGGTACTTTGAACTATCATGGTAACGACTTCAACAAGTTATTTCACACTTTTGAATGATGAAGTCGGTTCCATGTTTAAGTAAAATAAAATTTTCTAAGCTCCCATTCCTGCACGAAGTTTATGTATCTCTTTCGGAAACATGACAGATGTACAATCTGTAAGTTGAGAAAAAATTCCGTCATCCTTTTCAGACAGCAGCAAGCGAGCATATCTGCTATTTTTACAAGATGCTAGGGCAATTTACCTAATCCGCGACAGGCTAGATACACCATAAACACCATAAACGGTGTTCCAGCAAGCCTTTGTATTCCAGTTAGTAGTTTTTGCCTAGATGTACCACAACTCGTAAAGTTTTTTTTAAACAGTTCTATCCTTAGCGGAAGTCCGAACCGCAATTGGTCTTTTTTATTTTTTGTTCAAGGACTATAATCATACTAAGTTTGATGCTTGTATGTATAATAGTATTTACTACGGCGCAAAAATAAAATAAAAAAGTATAAAAATAAATTTCTTCTATGGGTAACTCTTTTTTATGTTAAGCAATACGTAAGTTATAATACAAGGTTGTTTTCTCACAGAACACAAATATCGTATAGGTAGACAAAAAATCAATTAATCACTACCCACTCCATAGCATAATTAGAAATGCACCAAGATGGTATTCTTTGGTTGGCTTCAAGTCCCGCTGAAAATTATATCTTTCCATCCGCAATTATGTCTATGATTTCGCTCCTTACAGATCAATGCTCTTTCAATAAATCTTGTCAATATTACCGATGGGTTTTCATTTACACCATATACAGGGTTACTGGTTAAGTCGACCTAGATCCATTAAGAGGTTATAGTTCCTATCATTTCTGACTAATTTGACTATGAAACACCCCAGCCTAAACCTAACCGTTTTTGAGATATTGGACTTAGAAGGTTTTTTAAAAATACATGCCAATTTCTTAAGAATTGGCATTTTTTTGTCTTCTATGGCCTTATTTTTTTTCTAATTCCGTTTTTTGAGCACTAGAGAAGTTCATTTATTATTCTAAATGCAAAAAGTATCGAAAGAGAAATAAGAAGAGATTTAACTACTGCTGTAGTAAAAAGTGGACTGAGACACAGAATGAGAGTGTGTGTGCGAAACAGAGGCGGTCATGTGGAACAGGACTTGTAAAAATAACAATAAATGTTGTTTTATAACTATTTGGATTGTTTTATTTCATTTTCTGACCCAGGTGATAAGTTTGATCTTAAGTCCCATTTTTTAATTTTATCATTTTTTATCTCTACCTGTGAGCTTTTTATTAAAGTTTTCTCTAAGAATTGTGATAAGACCCCTAGCTTGTTATACCTTGTTGGATAGCTAATAGAACAAAGATATTATTTAGCATATCTGCAGCACAACTGCCATACATTTTTTTAAAATTTTGCTAAAAGAAAAAAAATGTTTTTATAAATTTATTTCTTTTTTACACTTTCAGTCCTCTACTATGACTCCTATGGTTCAGATATTTGGACTTTTTGCATTTAGAATAATAAACGAACTTATCTAGTACTCAAAAATCAGAATTAGAAAAAAAATAAGGCCATAGAAGACAAAAAAAAATGCCAATTCTTAAGAAATTGGCATAATTTTTTAAAAAACCTAAGTCCAATATCTCAAAAACGATTAGGTTTAGGCTGGGGTGTTTCATAGTCAAATTAGTCAGAAATGATGGGAACTATAACCTCTTAATGTATCTAGGTCGACTTAACCAGTAACCCTGTATAACATTTAACATACGCGTAGCCTTCTGCTCACATTGTACTCTTAGGGCCTCTTTCTCGACCTTCAAGTAAAGTCTCGACTAGGCTTATTTCCGGTTTAAGTCACAAGTAACCGTGCATATGAATATCACAATGGCTGAGTAGTACTAACCCACAGTTAAAGTGACTACTAACTTACTTCTTGGTTCATCTGTCTATCATTTATACAGATTTAAAAAAAGATTGGTATTGCAAACTCCATATTGAGTTCTTGATTTTAATTATTTTCGACGTACGAATGAGTGACGTTGTTGACAGATTATGAACGTATATTTGAATTTACTTCGAAGATCCTTCAAGTAACCATCGAGTTGTTAATCAGAAGTCTGTTTCTATTGTGAAACTGAAAAACCATAATTGTTACTTTTATCTGCCGAGTAACTTTAACTAGGAAGTAAATAATTGACACTTTACTTGAGGGTCATGAAGGAGGCCCTTAATATACGAGTAGCCTTCTGCTAACATCGTACTTCTACACTAAGTATAAGTTATATTATAAGTACATAGTTATAAGTAAACTGGGTCAAAGTATGGGTAGGTAGGTACTAGGTATATACAACGAGTAAAGGCTCGATAAGTTATTTTTTATGCAATTAGGTGTCAAACAAGCAAACGAGCCGCCTGATGGTAAGCGATCACCTTTACCTGTGGATATCTGTAACAGGGAGCATCACAAATATGTTGCCGACCTTTTAATAACTCTGTTCACTCTTTTGAAGAACCTCATATTGTAGCTGCTCTACTTAAGATGAACGGGAAGAGAAGCTCCTACAGAAAAATAGGTATTTTACCAAAGTGATGCTGTCTCACCGCTAAACGCCCGAACATAATAGTGCGATAAGGACAATTGCAGCTTCTTCAAGGTTTGACTTAGAATTTTAGCATTCTTAGCGTTCTGGGAGAAAACTTTTCTCCTATAGTAAACATTAATCAAAACTAAAAAATTTGATTTTATTTTATATCTGACAGAATAAACTAGGTTTATAGGTTTTCTTTTTTCTGTATTCATCATTATTTATCCTATAAATAATTCAAACTAGAGATACAAGTTTTGAGAAAATATCGGTATTTAAATACCCATTAATTAAAATTCCTTTAATATAATGATAAAAATCAAAACCTATAAACCTGGATATTGATAACATCTATAACATTTCCAAAAATCATCAAAATCGGTGATTGTTTAGGGGGATAAAAACGTTTTCTCTTTTTGTATGAAAATTCGAGACTTCCCTACATAATTAACTATTTTAATTACTCTGTTTACTCGCCTTTTGAAGAAACCCATAATGTAGCTGCTCTACTTTTGAAGCAGTGATGGCTCAGTGGCATTGGCTATGGACTGCCGCGCAGCAGGTCCATGGTTCGAATCCCGCCGCGGGCTTGAGCTTCACCGCATGGTGGAAGGGCATTTTGCGAGTGCCCGCCTGGCTAGCAACCACCCTCAAGTAGAAAATCTGTCGCCAAGCACCTAACGGTGTGTTCCGGCAGCAGTCCTTGAGAGCCAGTGAAATTACAGGAAAAAATGACACTTAACAACTATGTCTCAAGGTGATGGGCGCAGTGCAGTTCACTTGTGATGAAACGCATCTGTTATAGGCAGAGGATACCGCTTAACATCAGGTGGGCCTCGTGCTTGTTCCACCACAATAACATAAAAAAACAAACATAATTAACTACATTTTTCTTGTAAAACATGATAAAGATGTTCTCAAAGTGCACTAAACTCGCACTGAAGGAATATTACCTACACGAATACAATGCGATACAGTCATCCAAACAATAACTAGGTACTTAGTACAATTGGTACAATCAACAAGTGCTGTTGTTCATTGTATAGGTTATCGAAACAAAATCACGTAACACTATCTTTACGGAAAGCAGTCATAAATAATACCGCTTGATGGTATTTCAACACTACTGGCATCTATATTTTATTATTGTTTTGTTTCGAAGTATAGTTGAATGAACAATGTTTAAAACCGATAAGGTACATGATAGAAAATTGCTACAGATCTTTCCAGTCACAAGCTGAGATAGAGACAATCTTTATCCTACAAAAGCGTGCAATTCGAGACATATATGAAATGGATCCTAGGGAATCTCTGAGGGATCTTTTTAAAGAAATTGATATTTTAACTTTACCAAGTCTGTATATATTTGAAAATATTATGTATGTTCGTATAAATTTTAGTAACTTTAAATTAAACAGTGACAATCACGATCACGGTTTTAGATTATCAAAGACAAATAAAAGGTCCTTTTTAGGATTTGTGTACAGTTTTATAATAAACTTCCCAAACATATTACAACGCTCACAGAAGGAAAATTCAAGTTGCACGTGAAAAACATATTGATTAAAAAATCATACTACACAGTTTGTGATTACTTAAACGACAAAAATGCCTGGACAATTCCGCTTCTGCCAAGCTATCGCCTGTCACCTACATAATTTAAACAAATACTTTAATATCCTACTAATATTATAAACGCGAAAGTTTGTAAGTATGGATGGATGTTTGTTACTCTTTCACGCAAAAACTGTTGAATGGATTTTAATGAAACTTTACAGTAATATAGCTTATACATCAGAATAACACATAGACTATAATTTATAAAGATATTGTGTGAATTATCGAAAATATAACGATAAGTGTCAAGTAAGTAAGAAAAAAATCAGCTATATGCGACCTATTCTGGCGTGCGCTGCAAAAACCTTTAGTATCACACGAACATAATGTATAACGGAAATGTTTATCTTAAATTTTCCTACAAAAAAGCTGCGATAGCATATATCTATCTTTTATGTGTAAGCCATTATCGCTAAAATAGTAAACCATAAATACATTTAAAAAAATATATATATTTCTTATGCATATTCGGTAGTAACAAATTTCCGACCCTTTTCAAACTAAAAATTCGACCGTATGTGAGTGTGTTTGTATGTTTATTACTTCTTCACGCTCAAACGGCTGGATCGATTTTGATGAAATTGGGTATGATAGATAGATAGATCGATAACTCTTTATTGAAGATACCATAATAACAACAATAAACTTATTACTAAAAAATAACTTAAAACCAAGTGTATCAATCGAATCAAAAAGGGCGGTCTTATCGTTCAGAGCGATCTCTTCCAGACATCCCATCAATAAGAGATATAGTCAAAGTATTTTTAATAATTCTATACATAATTATAACTGATGTCACCAAATTATTAACGAATTAGCCAAAAACTAATATGTAAATAGATTAATACACATATATACAAATTCGATTTTAATATAAATACTAATATTATTATAATAAATAAACAAAAACCTCATATATTATAAAAGCATATAGATATAATGGAATATAAAAGAAATAACATATACAATTTTATACATATTAAACACAATTGAATTAAAAAAGGATGTTTGTACCACAGTGTCCATTATTATAGAAATTTAGAGCAAGACATAATCCTTTTTAGCTTGATCCTTAAAAGATTTCAATGCAAATTAATAGTGGTAGAAAGTAATTTTAGTAGCAGGTTGTTGTAGCGTTAAGTTTTCTAATGACCGTAACGACAGAGAATGGATAGAAAGAAGAAATTTAAATTGTTCCTTGATGTAGCGCGGGGATAAAGGGTTGAACAGAATACTGTAAAGGAGAGATAATATTATATGAGCATTCCGGTGACGACGAAAAGGGAGCCACTTGAGCTTATTACGAAAACCGGAGATATGATCATATTTGCGTAAGCTATGTATAAATCTTATACACAAATATATGTCATAGAGGTAGTTGGATGATAGATAAGGATGCTGGATTAACACATATCATACTTTTTATCATTATCTATCATCCATCACCACGCGGGTGAAACCGCGGGGCACAGCTAGTTGTATTATATAGTTAGTATGTAATACATTGTTAAAAGAATTGTTACATTGTTACAAGAAGTTTAAAAGAATGGCCCCGAAATTTTTTGCCCGTTCTTCTTGCAGTGGCTCTATACATTTTTTTTGCTAAACGTGGCAGTACAGTGTAGTATATTTCAATACTAAAATTTGTAATTGAACTTCATAAGTGCGTCGTAGACGCCTAAATTGAATAAATAATTTTAACTTTGACTTTGACAAAGATATTTGAATCCTAATTTTTTCTTCTTTTTTCAACCACTTCAAAAAAAAGGAGGAGATATTTTACAAATTATTGGAACACAATTTTTTTTTTACCCCGGGCGGGAATCGAACCCATTTCCTCCGATTTTGCGCCGGATGCCTAATCCACTCGGCCACCTGGGCACGCTATTACTAAACAAAATTTCGTGCTCCAATTGTATTACTTTAACCGTCATAGGGGACGGTGCGCGTCATATTTAGAAATAAAAGAGGATGTACTCATCCCGCACATGACTAAAATTTTTCCCATCGTATATTTGTGATTTTGTAAGTATGTACTCAATTCAACTGTATCTTTTGTGTGTAGTATATTATATAACTCTTTACATGTTGTTTGCAGATATTGATATTTTTGTTACATTCGAAATCTGGTGCTTGTCACGTGGTCCCATTTAAATTTAAGTGACATCTGACGAGTATTATTTGAGTTATCCCTAAGAATTAATTATGCGTATTTCATGTTGAAGTCAGGATTTATATGTTTAATTTGTTTTATGTTATCGTAATGGAACAAGCACGAAGTGTGAAGCAATAAGCTCTGCCTATAAAGTTATCATCTGCCTCTTTGCCCATCACCCTGAGACATAAAGAATTAAGTATCATGTGCCTGTAATTTCAAACCGGAACACAGTAATGCGAACATTATTGCTTGGTGGTAGATATAGCTATGGTGGCAGTACTTCCCCGGACTCGCACAAAAAGTTCCACTGCTACTAAAACTTTGCAACTACTACTGCCTATCCGAGGGATCATACTTACGTTTCATTGTTTACCTGTACGTACCAAGCATTTACACCCACACAAAGACACAGTGTACAAACAGGGCTTACCCTTACAAACGCGTATCAATAATTAAATGTAGAAAGGCGGGCCTTTGTAAGCTATTGAATTAGTTTAAGAATATAAGGACACTTCCAGGTGGATATCCCAGATAGCCATTATGGAAAATAATGATTTGAATGAGTAGCATGCCACTACTCACGTCTACGTTAGGAGGGTCTTGCTGAGAATTGAGCGCGCGCAACATGTCCTTTTACCACGGTCATAACTTAGCGGGTACGGAGGCGGCCTACCATAAAACGGTAGTCAGATTCAGATATATTTAGATTTTTGGGGTTTAGTGGAATAAGCCAAACTATTATAATACAATAATAATAAATAACTTCTTATGATGGACAGACTAAATATATTCAGGAAAATGTACATACGTTACTCCGATTGGCATATTGTATGATGACATTGGTGACAAATGCATGTAATTTTTTTATCAATAAGGGTAGTCTTGGTTTATTGCCACATGAATTGCAATGACTGGTTATTTCGCGCGTCACGTTGTTTTTGAACTATCTCCAATAAAACATATATATATACGTATGTTCTGTTAGGCGTGATTATGCCAAGACTATATTGACGAATTGAGACATCGTATAAATTTACAGTGTAAACAACTCAACGTTCTCAACAACAACTGCATCCGACATATATTCCGAGGCAATTATGGCCAAGCGGTAATAGCTATGGACTGCCGTGCCGCAGGTCCATGGCTTGTGCTTCACCGCATCGTGGAAGGGCATTTTGCGAATGCTCGCGTGACTAGCTACCACCCTCAAGTAAAAATCTGTCGCCAAGCTTCTAACAGTGTGATCCGGAAGCAGTCCTTGAGAGAAAAAATACAGGCACATGAGACTTAACAGCTGTATGTCTCAGTGTGTCGGGCGCAGTGCAATTCGTTCGGACGAAATGCATCAGTTATTATAGGCAGAGGTTAGTCCGCTTACCATTAGGATGGCCCCGTGCTTGTTCCGTCACAATCGCATACAACTCAAAGTGTTTTTATTTTTAACCCACGATGCAATGAAAGGCGTGTTATAAGTTTGACGTGTCTGTGACATCGAAGCTCCTAAACGAAAAGACCGATTTTGATGCGGCTTTTTGTTTGAAAGATGACATTATCGAAATGGTTCTTATAGCTACAATGTATGAAGACCTTGTCTTCTTAAAATTTTCAAGTTCATTATTATTTGTAAAATCCTAAAATTATTTGTAAACCCATATATCAACATAATTGAGAACGCCAAGCACATAACTGCGTATTCCGGCAGCCAAACTTGAGAGCTAGTTCCAATTGTAGGTTAGAAAAAAGCCTATGTATAAAAAAAAACTATAGCAATGTCGTGTCGACGTGTTCTGAATCCTATTTACCTAGAAGTTACCTTTCACGTCTGACCCACGTGCGAGAGCTGGTATCGATTTATTTAATACAATAGACAATGGATGTGTATTGCTGTAAGTAATCAACTATGTATAGATTACATTACAATTACGAATTGAGCGTCAGTAATTAGTCGCTTCGTCGTCGACAGACATATGGCACAGTGACATTAATCGAGAACCGTTTAGCACCTTGGGTACGGAACCCTAAAAACAAGTTAAAACGTACGTTGTTGTGTTGTAAGTCACTGTTTTACAAACAAATCTAAAACACAAAGTGTCCACTAGAAATAATATTTCCAGAAGTCACTTCCAATTCAATAAAAATCGATGCACTTGCTCGGGTAAATTATGTTGAAATTTCTATGTAAGTTTCTGCGAAATCGTGCAGTAAATAAACTAACGCACACTTCTAAAAGCGATTTCTATAAAAAATGCTGATGAAACTAGCCCAATATATATAGACTTGTGCAACAAATTACAGAAGTTACTTCCCAGTGGATACTTCACATGTAAAGAAGAAGAAATGAAGAATGTGTCTCACCCCTCTGTCCTCTCCGATATGCAGTATTCCCACTTGTGACTGTTGCACTTCCATTCTCTGACCCTCCTCAAGGTGGGGGAGTTTAGCTCGTCACAGATGATCTTCAGGGCGGCCTCGTTCACTATGTCTTGTATGGCTATTAATGATAACCTGGACAAAATACCAAACATTTCAGTTACAACCTAATAAAGATTAAAAAAAGATGAAAATCGTCAAAGCGTACAAATATCTATCATCATCATCATCACTAGCCGGAAGACGTCCACTGTTGACCAAAGCCTCCCCCATAGAACGCCACAAAGAACGGCTATTAGCCGCTTGTAGCCATTGGCTACCCGCGACTTTAACGATGTCGTCAGTCCACCTGGTGGGAGGCCTACTAAGTCCATTCGCACCCCACGGGCGCCGAGCAAGAACGTCACCCCCATCTCTTCCCATGGGTGTCGTAAAAGGCGCCTAGTCAGAAGAATTTCAAAGCAATTTGGCAGCATCCTGTACAGCTACAGGTATTAGTAGTTAAGATCACTAAGTAGCAGTACTTTCTATTGATCATACGCAGCCCGAACACCCTTCAAAGAAATGTTTTAATATGGGATAACGTAAAAACTACGCATCTTCGGCACAAAGTGGAGCGACTTCTCTCAACCCCCCGTTCTTTCACTCACTTGATATTACCCAAAGATTCAACTGTCGAACTATTAATATTATACAAGATATACTTACTTATTTTCCAAAATAGTCCTGCATATCACCTCTCTCACTCCCGGATTCATTATCTTGTCAATACTAAGCTGGTGAAGATTCCACGAGGCTACTCTGCAGCATCTCAATCCATTTCTCTCATATGTAAACATTTCTTCAACTATCGGCCTATGTGAGTATGCCGCCAATAAGTCCAGTATATCGTTCAAAGGAGCAGTAGCAAATCCATTGGGTAATGTTAAAGGAAATTTAATGGGCATCGACAAGCTTTTCCTATGAGGTGACTTTGGAGCACTTGTGACACCGTTCTGTGTTGGCTCATTTAGTATATCCGTCCAGCCATTGACATGTCCATTCGTTAAATGTTGGACGCTCTCACACTTTCTTGGTTCTATACTTAAATGTTGCTTTACTGTGCTTAATCTAATTATATCAATTCCTCTAACTTTTATTAAATCATCTAATGATTTAAATGGACCTTTTTTATTTCTGTAGTCTACAATATTAGCTGCTAGTTCCTGGTTCAGGCCAGGTACGCATTGTAACTGGAAGACGCTGGAAGAGTTGACTGAGCAGAGTCTGTTTTCAAATGGTGCTCGTACACTGTCTAAAGATTGTGTATATGAGCTTGCTCGTGATATTTGTTTCTTCGTATTTGTACATATTTCCGGCCTTAGCATTTCTAGCTTCTCAGCTCCTATACCTAAAAGGTAATAAAATCATGAATACAATAAAATTATGTTCTGTAGCTCTACCTGATATATACATAGAACAATTAATGTGTCATTATTTACTTATATAGCTGATAGGCTAACCTTTGACTTTTTATCTCAACCTGTGGTGAGTAATGATGTTTTTCAGGCTAACCTAGCATTACTGGTACTCAAGGACAGCTGCCGGAACACACCGTTAGGTGCTTGGCGACAATTTTCGGCGGTAGCTAGCCCGGCAGGTATATGCAAAATGATTTACCACCATGGAAGTGGCCAGAACACATCAACACGCACAACGCAAAACATAAATTCCAGAAACAAAAGACCTAAGAATGGGTAGGTCACCAATAATCCTTATCACAAAATGATTTTCCAAGGCCAGGATAAAACCTGGGACCCTGAGCTTTGCAGGAAAAGCCAATACAAAGTGGATATGAATGGAATTCATATATCTAATTCTGTATAGTTTTTATAAAATAGGTCTTATTATTACATCATGGGTTCTAATTTATGCTGCAGTGTGACAGTTCGACTAACGACTGGCTCACCTGATATGTAAGTTTTTAAAGAAAGATTCTGCCTGGTGTTGGACAGATATACAACAGGAAGTCTTAAAACCCTCAAGGTTTACTAAATGTACAGATAGACCAGCCATATACGACCCTACAGTTGAGTGGGAGCTCCACAAGGACGCGAGTAAAGTTGGTTCATGTTATCTTTTTCAGCAGCTAAAGGGGAAAATTTGTTACGACCAGTAATTTTAAACAATCGCTGTACCACGCCAGATGAAAAATTTCATGATTATGAATTGTAAACTTTGGCATGGGTCTGTTCACGTTTAGATAAGAAAGTTTCGTATATACATGACAATATTTTAAAATGGTAACATATTGCAATGCATAAAGCAGATTATAATACTACAAGTGGCATGGTGATGGCTGTTTCTTCAGGAATTCCAGTACATCATAAAATATAGACCAGGTGATATGTAAGTTTTTAAAGAAAGATTCTGCCTGGTGTTGGACAGATATACAACAGGAAGTCTTAAAACCCTCAAGGTTTACTAAATGTACAGATAGACCAGCCATATACGACCCTACAGTTGAGTGGGAGCTCCACAAGGACGCGAGTAAAGTTGGTTCATGTTATCTTTTTCAGCAGCTAAAGGGGAAAATTTGTTACGACCAGTAATTTTAAACAATCGCTGTACCACGCCAGATGAAAAATTTCATGATTATGAATTGTAAACTTTGGCATGGGTCTGTTCACGTTTAGATAAGAAAGTTTCGTATATACATGACAATATTTTAAAATTGTAACATATTGCAATGCATAAAGCAGATTATAATACTACAAGTGGCATGGTGATGGCTGTTTCTTCAGGAATTCCAGTACATCATAAAATATAGACCAGGTACATGAACGGCCTCCTCCTTGCATACTGTTGATGCGCTATGCAAATTATTTTCTTTATACTTGACAGCATAAACTTTGACCACTATCTCAACCTGGTGGTAAGTGATGATGTGGTCGAAGGTGTTGATCAGGCTAACCTAGAATTACTGGCTCTCAAGGACAGATACACTGGCTCTCAAGGACAAATGCTGGAACACACCGTTAGGTGCTTGGAGACAGTTTTCTGCTTGAGAGCGGAAGCTAGCCAAGTGCAAAATGCCCTACTACCATGCCTCAACGACTGCCATTCTATGACAACAACCAAGACTGACAGCTTAACGTACCCTCCGAAGCACGGAAGCGCTTAGTAATAATGCCGCTAGTGGTCACCCATCCATGTCATGAAAAGAAAGGACGTTCCTGACCTAGTGGATTGCTTAGGAACAAATAAGTAACTGCCTTTAATTCGACTGCAACGACTTTGATTCAAGTTTTCTTTGTGATATTACTTAACAAACAGCAAATGTACTAACCATGTGAGTTTAATTTGAAAATAAAAAAGTTTCATATAACTGTTGTGCAGCATAAAATGAAATATCCATATAATTATCATATGTATAAATATAATAACACTGTTAAAACTGCTCCCCGACGTAGTTCGGAACAGTGGGAGCGGGATAACGCTATATAATAAACATGTTGTATCTCGCCTGCACATCTGTGATACATATTTCATTTGTTCTTTAAGTAAGATCAAACCAATATTGCTTGACGCGATTGTGGGTCGGTAATAGTTCGTGTCTACGAATTATTATTTTAAGCATGCAACAAAACGCTCCTGTTTTTATGAGGGTTTCGTAAAAGGTGGGAGTTGGCCACCAGCGTCACGACCTCATCATCAACAACCATAACATCCACCATTGAACAAAGCCACTCCATTAGAGGGGGGGAGGGGGTTTGACTCCTTAGGGATCACAGTTTATGATAGCCCGGCACCACCTGGGGAATATTGATGTTTCTGGATAAAATACATTAGGGATAACTAGGGTAGGGGAACCGGTCCACCAGCCGGCATATATCCATCGGCCGTTACCGATCCTCTTGCAGTATTATTTAGATATTAGCTACTTACTATTGCATATAACAACGAAAATATGGTACATACACTTTGATTGAATCGCCTGATACCCTAAAACATTATTAAGTTGGGTTACTATAACGAACGATTTTTAAAAAATTGTTTAATTTCACGTTGGCAGCTGAAAAAGAGTTAAGCGCGCAAATACTAAAAAAAAAATAGTGACACGCTTCTCGTTCAACGGTAAGTTTTTGACTGTTATACTAAGTAAATGTTGTTTGTTAGCTGTTTTATCGCTGAAGAAATAAGTTATAGTTATTCTTTCATAATAATTAATTTTATTTTAACAGTATTTAATTTTAAATAACCATTTTTTAAGTGGCCGGAAACACAAGTAGAATATTCTTTAATTCTTCTATTTTCGGCTGGGGCGGCCGAGTTTTAGCGACTTGCAACCTAAAATAGTTCTGTCTTTTTTAATTAACGCGGTAGTACACATACGGAACTACTCGTCTTATTCAACTACATTAACGGTTAAGATTTTAGTTTTCAGAATTCAGCCGTCAATTTGCATTAGTATGATTAAATAACGATATTCACATTTTACAGATGGCCGAAAACATAAGTAGTAATTAATTGACACTCCGTTTTCGGTCACGTAATATTTGTATGCAAAAAATACGACCGAAAACTAACTGGTGGCATTAGTTCTTCGTCCATTTTGCGTAATGTACTTAAATTCACATTTATTTAAACATAATTACTGTTATTCATTTATTAAATAATTACTTACGAAGTTATTAAACTCTACTATTGTTTTTAAGAACTATTTGTATTTTTTTTAATATGTATAATAACAAAGGTTTTAGTGATGAGCACCTGGGACCCTGACTGAAAGCCCTATATGACAGATGTCTCAGGGAGGGCAAATTCCCCAAACGGTGGAAGAGGGGCAAGCTTCTCCTGACGAAGGAGGGCTGTCCCGCGGAGGAGCCTTCGGGCTATCCGATTTTGCTGCTTGACGAGGCGAGCAAACTGTTGGAGCGTGACTGCCCTCCTCGTTAAGTACCTTGAGAGAACAGGTCCAACCTAGCACACAACCAATTCAAGTTACCGCGAGGTTGCTCTACCCTGGATGCCATCTCCTGCGTCCGCGACCTCTCCGAAGAGTGGTGGTATGTTGTTGGTCGTGTCATTGGTTCCCCACTACCGCTGAAGGCTAGTCGGGGACTATCTCTCCGATAGAGAGGTAGTCTTCCTGACGACAAATGAGGAGGGACTAGGTCCCATGATGCGTGGCGTTCCGCAGAGCTCAGTCTTGGGAACTCTTGTGGAACGTCGGGTCTTTCTCTATCGGCCACGGCTGGTGCCGCGATGGCCGAGGTCTGAATCAGAACGCTGGGCCTGGAGGGGATGCTCCATAAGTCTGAGGCCATTTATTTTCATGGCTCCCAACGGGCGCCATCTGCAGACTCTACCATTGTTGGGGTGGAACCTGCATTCCGGTCAGGACGACGCTGAAATATCTCGGCGTTGTCCTTGACAGCAAATAGAGGTTTGAGGCGCATGTGCGGCAGCTGTCCCCCAAACTCATGGGGACAGCTGGTGCACTGAGTTGCCTCCTTCCCAAAACCAAAGGAGAGAGGGGAACTGCCATCACCTTTATACAGGGGTGGTTAGCTCCATGGCCCTCTACGGCACCCCCATATGGGAAGGCTCTCTGCGCCGCGAGAGCATCTCCGTCCTGCTTGCGGCGCAGAGAGTAATGGCAGTTAGAGTGTGTCGGGGATACCGCACACTCTTCTGTGAGGTGGCATGCGTCCTCGCCGGACTGCTTCCATGGGACCTTGAGGCTGAAGTCCTTGCCTCGGTCTACCAGCGCAGAGCACAAGCACGTGAGCGGGACGAGCGACCGTCGCTGCGGGAAGTGTCTCACTGGCGCGATGTCGCTGTCGGTCAGCTCTCGCCACATGGGAAAGGCACCTCGCAGGACCCACAGAGAGTGGAGCCGGCGCTCGACAACTCCTCGAAGACATCCGGTCCGTACTCAGAAAGCGGGTCCAAATAGGGCATGGGAGGCCCTCTTTCAGGCTAACACAGGTTCTCACCGGACATGGCTATTTCGGGAGATACCTGTGTAACGTCGCACGAAGGGAGCGTTCCCCGGCACCCAGTGTGGCTTCGGGCAAGATACCGCCCAGGACGCACTGGAAGCATGCCCAGGAGAAGCGTGACCGTAGCGATACCTGATTGCGCTTTCCTTGCCGGCCTTCATCGTAAAGATTGTCGGTGAAGAGTGGTCGTGGGAGACTGTGGCCCCGTGCGAAACAATAGTTTCGATGAGGGAGGCGAATCACTCTCTCCCGATTCGTAGAGTCCGGACACAGAGGCGAGCTAATCGAGCTCGCACGCCATCTCTGCTCAGAGGGATCTAGGGCGTTGGTTGTGGCGTCCCATCAGGGTTAAGTCCTCACGAGGTTTGGATACTACTAGTCGAGGACGGCGATACACCATGGGGTTTTTAGTCAGTAGTGGGGTCCCTATAAACCCCGACCCTGACACCACCCAACTGCTCCCTGGCGGTTGGGTATGCGTAGAAGAATTGAACCGATAACAAAAAAGGTCTAAGATAAATATGATTGTACAGTTTCAACTAGATGGATAAAAATAATTTATAGTTAATTATAGCTGATAGGCTAGCCTTTTACCACTATCTCACCTGATGGTAAATTGGTCGAAGGTGTTGTTCAAGCTACCCTAGAATTACTAGTATTACTATTAAAGTGACACAAATTAAATTAAATCAAAAGTTAAATTTTAGTTTTAAGTATGTACTGCCAAAACAATGAGGATGTTGGAATAAATGTGTATAAAATGTAACAAGTTTGTAACTGACTAGTAGGATATTTTGAATATTAGAAATAAAAATGTTTTTTTATTAATTTAATGGATACATTAATTTTAATTCAATATTAAACGGTTCCGACCGAAAACTGGGTACTGCTGACCGAAAACCAAAAAAAATGGCCGAAAACCGGCGATTTCGCAATATTTGGCTTTATATATTTTTCAAAAAATAAGTAAGCTCTTGATGTTCCATTAATTATTAAATACGTAAATTACATTATATAGGGTACATATATCAATAAACAGCACAGGGCTAAAACAATTGTATAATTTTTTCTAGCGTCTTAAAGTTGAAGGTGCCACTAAATGGCCGAAAACTAGGTATTCTACCCTACCTCATCTAGGAAAGTAAACTGTAAAAGCATTTAAGGTGCTAGATGGCAATTGTGTAAAATAAATTGCAAAGGAATTAGACACTTTTTATAGATTGTCACAGTACTTCACGGTTATCGCACTTTAAGGCCCCCCTGATGTTAAGCTGTACCTTTGCCTATAACAGATGCCTTTGTCTCAAGTGACGAAATGCCCATCACCGTGAGACATGTGGTTGTCATGTGCCTGTAATTTTACTGGCAATATGGATTGCAGGAATACACTGTTAGGTGCTTGGCGACGCATTTTCTACTTGAGCGTGGTAGATAGACCAGCATTCGCAAAATGCCCTTGAAACTTGCAATGAAGCACAAGCCGGTGGCCTTCTGATAAAGGCGGTATTGTAAGTATGAAGTTGTATGTGTTAAAAAATAAATTGTCTACAAACCAGTAGAAAATCTCAGCTTTACATGAACTAAAAAAAACACTACGAGAGACGAATTACTTAGCATTCCATGGATTCACTGTGCGGGTGCCGGATCCACAGCATTGCAGAGGAAGAGGCTCGAGGGGCCTGGGACTTGCAACCCAGGGTAAAGAGACTTAACCCTTTAAGGAGCCCCTTTACAATGTCATCAATGCTCCCCCGCACCGCTCAAACCTCCTCCCCTGCCTATACAAATTTGGTAAGATCCTACTAATGCCGCCTTAGATACACATTCTATGATGGAAGTAAAAATGATATCACTAATTATCAACCAATCGCTATCATACCAGTATTTGCAAAAATATTTGAAAATAATTCATGAAAGCTTATACAATTTGGCTTAGTTTTCCATTGCCTGACGTCGGGTTGAGGGTTGATATTTTTTTCACAGAGAGGTTACATTATTATAAGCACACTTGCAAAGTTTCAAAATCAGAAAATGCGTAGTTTTTGAGAAAAAAAAATTGAAAATTAATTATTTTGCAATATTAATGCTAAATAATATAGAATTCTCGCCAATGAACGTTTCGTTTTATGAACGGTTAAAGGCGTATTCCACTTGACGCTAATTTCGATATTGTCGATAATTTTGCGTCTATGGTTCCACATTTAATATGAACCATAGATACAAAATGTGGTAAAAATAATCGAAAATAACGGCGATAATAATTGGCGTCAAGTGGAATTTGTTCGGTAACGATTTGTATTAAAAAAACAGGTTAGGTTAGGTTGAAACTGCGACAACACAACGCGCGAGCCGAGCGAGCGTAGCGAGCGTGCCGCGGCAGCGGCCGGCGAAGCGCTAAAAAATCTGTTACACATCCAACAAAACAATAAATTTGATCAGTGAAGTGTTACAAAAAGTGAGGTGATGATTTTACAAATATATGCATAACTCGAAAACTATGCATTACCTTGTAATAAAAGTGGTGGGAAAGGGAAGAGATGACCCTCCCCTTCCACTGCCCTCCTTAATGGCAATCGATTTTAAAATTATTATTTTAATTTTAATCCAGAAAATGAGGAAAATTTAAAATAAGTAAAAAAGGGGGGGGATGCGGGACTTTTCCTTTGAAGAGGGGGGAGTGGTACCCCTCCCCCCCTCTCCCCACCCCCTCTACCCCCTGGATTCGACGGCCGTCAATGGAAAGTCGTACCGCTATCTTTGAGTCTCTAAAACTAATTATGCAAAAAGTAGGTCCAAGAATACCAATATCTGCAAATTATATGGACATCAGCAAAGCTTTTGACTGTGTTGACCATGACATCTTAACCCATTGGCATTGGCGATAATTATAACAATAGAATTTCATTCTTAAATTGGCCATAGTGGTCCAGTCCGATGCCAACTTATTAATTTACAAACTACAACGGTATGGCATTAGAGGTAACGTTTTAGAACTAATTAAATCTTACTTATCCAATCAATTTCAAAAAACCGAAATAGTTAGATTGAATTTGAAAAAGAAATCACAAGAAAATATTATATCTAATGCACACACTATACACTACATTATTAATTGGATGGAAGACAATAATTTAAAAATTGATATAATAAATCTTTGCTAATGCCAAATCCATCAGAGATTATCAGTTTTTCTGCGTGATGTTAGACAGTCTGTTCTTTATTGGATTGTTAAATGAAGTATTATCTTAACACTTTGTTGAAAGATTCAACACCAGGTTGACGGCTTCAGAGAAAGGTTAGTCTTTACATGGTTACCCAGGGTTATTTTTGTTTTGCACCAAAACAAGACTTCATGGAGTTGCTGATAATTGCAGCAATGCCACTTAGAAGATTTTTGGTGTTCTTGATATGTATGTACAGTTATGGTTGTGCAACAGGGGATAGTAGTAAATACTTTAAATTTACAACTCTCAAAATAATGAGTCAAATCTCTAATTACATTCTATAAGTACATTTGATGGATATCAAGGACATTCATCAGTTGAAGAAGGTCCAATTCTTCTATTATCTGACTTGTAGTAGAAGTACTTAACAATCTTATGTTCAATGATTGGGTGATGCCCTTACTCATTTAATCATATTTCTTAGAAAAGCCTCCCCCTTTTCTAACAAATATCATTAGATGAGTAATGGCTTTTAAAAGATTGAACACCTACATAATTTCAGTATTCTGCAAGCAAGCTGATTAGCCATAATGTCATAGAGTTTTGATTTTGACCTATACAATGTTTATTAAAGAGTAATAATTATTTAATTTATTGTGGTAACTTTATTATTTTATATTTTGCATATGGTGTACAGCTGTTTTTAGATCAGTTTGCGATTGGAAAACTAGAAATAAATTTAGATTTTACATCATTGTTAAAACAATAATTGTTTACCATCGGTGAAAATGTTTCCTTACCCGAGACAAGTGCAAGGTCGTCCACTCGTTTGAACCGACCGATCATCTGTCGGTGTCGCACGATCTCTCGTGCCAGCTGCCGGTTAACTCCTGGGAGCGTCATCAGCTGCTCCTCAGTCGCAATATTCACGTTCATTAACTCAGGGTATTCTTCCGAAGGCGGTAAACTGAACGTGTGACTCAAACTAGATTTGTTCAATTTACTTCGTCTCACGAAACTCCTGAACGACCGATGGCGCCTGCTCTTGCTCCTTACGGAGCTCGGGCTTTGCCCCATGACGTTACCCGCCACTTCGAGGCTATTTAACGAACATAACAGCACAACTATTTCACTGATGAAAAATGCTATTATTAGAATTATTAGTTATTCACTAGCACCACAATTTCCACGGACACAAAATGTTTCATTGCTGCCTGCCTATTGTGGCAAAATACAAATCCCGAGTACGTGCGTAAGGTAGAAATGACTGTCTGTTAAAAGAAAATATAAAAATGTAGATTTCCATGCAAATCAACCAAATGTGTATACTCTTTACAACAAAACCATAGAGAAAGTAACACACCGAAAATAAACAACAAACCATAGAATAAAAACTGCGGGTGCGTACCATATGGAGTTCAATTCGTCAAAAACGATAAAAACGATCTCACTCCCAAGAAGTTGTTCCATTGGGTCTTGGCATTATTTTCGCCATAAACGCTATGAAGCTACTGGAACAGTTTGAATTACCTACGTATAATGTCAAAAGTGACAAAAAAGGCAAATTTTAGTGGCATTCTTCGCGTTCTTATCCTTAATGGAACAGGGGATAAAACAGTTACACACGATCACAGTGATCACAACCATAGACGCAAATGTGGTCAAAATTATCGAAAATAACGAAATTGGCGTCAAATAGAATACGCCCTAAATCAAATCAGCAGAAAACTTCAGATTTAATAACAATAAATAAATAATATCATTTTCAGATAGTAGGGGTATATTCCATTTGTCGCTAAGAACGTTATTTTCGATAATTTTGATCACACACTGCGTCTATGGTTGTGATCATTGTAATCGTTTGTAACTGTCATCCCCTGTTCCATTTAGGATAATAACGCTAAGAATGCCACTAAAATGTGCCACTTCTTTCACTTTTGACATTAGATGTAGATTGAGCTTCACCGCAAGGTGGAAGGGCATGTTGCGAATGCCCGCCTGGCTAGCGACCACTCTTAAGTAAAAAGTCTATCGCCAAACACCTAACGGTGTATTCCGGCAGCTGTCCATGAGAGCCAATTTATAATGTACCGTACATAGTTTATTTCTTTTTGAATTTTGAAACGTAACATTTTACAAATTTTGATATATAAGTAATGTATTAAACTACTAGCGCTCTCTAATAAAAAAATAAATTAAATACATAATATATTTGATTTCACAGGCTTTTGTAGCAAAAACGAAAAAAAAGCTTACGTAAGAAGAAAACTTAGCCAAAGACAGATTAAAAAAACCTCTAAATATGCAGAAATCAAGAACCACCTTGAGTTTTATAAAATCCAACAAGAACAAGATAGAAATAGGTATCATATAAAATATGGACAAAAAAACCGCCAACTTACATAAAGAAAAAACAGAAGAAGAAAGAACTCATAAATATTTTAATTGAAATTTCACGCCCCGAGTGCGAGAACGAGATTGAGAATGAAAAGAAAAATCGACTAAAAACAATCGAATGGCAGCAGGAAAAAATAAGTTTGTTAAAAAAGAAGCAGTAAAGAAACAAAAGCGATACCTCAACGATACTTTGAAAAATATACATAAGAAGTACTGTAGGTACATAGCACGGTACCATAAGCTATACTCCATTTTGCAGATATCGACCTTACTGAGTTGTTTTTCCAAAAGAAGAGCGAGATACATGTTAATGCAAGCTACGTGCCAATGTTGATCTTTAGATTAAAGCACTTCAAAAAGATAAGATCATTTCAGAGAGATCATCAATGCCTGTGTTGACCAGTCTTTATTTTGAACAATATGATGGCACTTGCCATGCAAAAAAGTGAAATTTAAAAAAAAACTTAAACATACATGGAATTTGACAATAACAAAGCTATAAATTACTTTCAATGTGTTGTTCAAAAATAGACTTACAGAGGAAAAACTGGAGAACAAGAGTGAAAACTGTCACTTCCAAAAGGAAAAATGGGGACAAATCTTGAAATATTATCAACAAATTGGACAGTATCATGAACATATTTTTCAAATATATGCGTTATATTTTCATGCAGCACTGTGCGATCAAAATTTAAAAGAAACAAAAGTTCTTATACACTTTTTGTATAATGAGCCAGTGTCTGAATCATGATACGTCATCAAAGTGAGCCCACATTACACTTCAGCTGAATATAGCAAAACATTCATCGCTGTCCAAAGTTCGTTTTTGGTCAGATTCTCTTTCAAGCCAATTTAGGAACCGTTTTATCTTTTACATGATTACAAGAAATCATCAACAGGTCCGAACGATTAACACTGTGACATGGAATTACCAAGAAACCGGTCATGTAAAGGAGCATCAGATTATGTAGAGTCAGTCCTTAAGAGAACCGCAGATAACCACGTCATATTAGGTGGCGATGTCGGCTCTTTCAAAGATTTTGTAGATCTTTGAAAGAGCCAACATCGTGTCGAAATTATTGTAATTTCACAAATTTCCTGCTCACGTTCCAGACTTCAAGGGCACCACTAAAGTTCACAAAGCTGTCTGGTCTTCTGAATTTCCCTACACTGTAGCTCTCAGGTGCCTTAGCTGTTTCAGTTGTTCAAACAGCTTCCTAACTTTTGAACACAAAAAGCATTAAGGGTAGCTTTACATTGGATTTGGGCAGACCACTGACACTAGCAACTTGGATGTTGACGTAAATGAACATTACTTATCTACCTAATTATTTTTTTCGGCTATCAAATGAAACAGTCAAATAAATTCCGAAGTGGATTTGGGTGTACATTATTTAGAAGATATAGATAGATACTGTGAGAAACAAATTTAACAATCGAGAGGATGGAAACCTAATTACATTATAAATAGATTCAGACACAATTTTTAACAACATCGAAGACTACAAGTTGCTCTTAAGAGAATTTGATGGTACTCTATTCTTGAGCGGAACCATTCCTTCACCAGTGCCTGCTACAAAGACCGAGAAATAACGACCAAAAATACTCCCAAACATTTTTTTTGATTAGGTACCAAAGCTATTTAACAAAAGCCCATGGGTCATTACAAGCTACCCACCATTCACGAAAAACTGATAATCAACAAGTCTTACAGTTTCTTAGGTCGATAGAAGTACAGAGCAATGGCATGGATAGAGCTGAGCAAGAACTTAAAGAAAACGAGAATGCTGGTAAAATACAGTTCTGATAAAATGAGATCCCATTTCATTTTTTATATAGGGAAAATAATGGATACGGCGTAAATAGTCGTTTTAGAATATAATTTCTTTTGTTCTAGAAACGTCCTTTACTTTTTTAAGCGTTTGTTATTAATATTTTATTGTGATAATTATACTTATATATAACTTACCAACTGGCTTGTTGAATTAATCAACAATCCTGTTGTTTTTAAGTTGAAGGAAACATTTTAAGTTCAGCGTTTTATATTATTTGATTACGTATAAAGAGTTCTGTTTCACAACTTTTGTCATCATTTTTGTTTATTATTTTTTTTACCTTTTTATTTAAAGAAACATTTTGAGTTTTATAAAACGTTTGCCTTGAGACGTTTAATATTTTTAGTGTATATTTAATTTTATTGGATTGTCAAAATGCTTTAATCCGAGTTATAATTGACTCTGTGCTCATATTTAAATAGTATAATACTGATTTTAAAAATTATAAAATTAAATATATAATTTGTACTTCATTTTTCTTTTTTAAACACTCAAACTTCTGATATTTTATGTTAAATATCTACACATCAAAAAAGTCTAAGCAACATGTACTAATTAAAATTTTAGGATGGTTCTTCACATTATAGCGTTTGTATTTTATTATTTAAATATTTTGTTAGGGTCTTAATGATTTAAAAATAACAGCTCTTGTCTTCAATAGTTCTTTTATTGTCATGTGTTAACGTAAAATCGGAGCCACAGGTTTGTGCAAATGGATGGACATAAGGTCTAAGAATATTCTCAACGTAATTTTCAGCGTTCATGTTTCCAATTTAAAAAAACGAGCTCGGTTCGCATATTTTTCATAACACCCGCCATACCGTAACTGTTGAGCCGCTGTATGGAGGAACTTCCTGAACGCACCTGAGCCTTTCAGTATTTCTGAGCCGACGGTACACTCTCACCCTTCTTGTATCAGGCCTAAAATCACGACTCATAGGAAAACATAATTTTATCCATATTATAATATTATATGGTGTAGAGAACGCAGAACATTGACCCAGGAGCAATGGCTCCTGGGTCTGCTTTCTCTACACCATTCAATTCGACGAGCGCGATTCCAGTGACGTATCGGCGGGCACCTGATTGGGCGTCGAGCTCGTAGGCCGTACTCATGCAGTCAATTTCGCACAGTTTGGAGACTTACAACAATACCACTTGAATTCTGTAGCCTCAAACTTATCTCTCGAGCAGTTAACATCGGCTGGCGTCTTGCAGTCAGTTGTAAGTACCAGTCTTGCCGAGTGGTTGTACTCCTTCCCCGGCCTGGATATTGTTCAGCGGGGTCTCCTGTATTATTGTAGCGCTGCCAAAGACGAAAAATAACGCTTCTATGAATACCAAAATTTCGGGATACCTGAGATTGATTTCTTCCCGCTTGCAACATCCTTACAGCTCTTTGCATTTGATCTGCCGTCAAATGATGTCACTCTATGATGTAAAAAATGTCTCACAATGCAATTTTGGCGCTAAATTTATTCAAATTGTTAGTAAAATTATAAAGTCAAGACTAAACGTAGCAATAATAACGCACTTAAATTCAAACAAATTTGCATTCGTTTAAATTTTATGAAAAAACATAACCAAAAAGTTTTTTATTACAACCAGCCAGTATGTCATTAAAAAAACAAAAAAGTTATTAAAAACATTTTCGACTTATGAAGGTGCCTTTTACAAATTACTATTCCGAATACGCATTGAATTCTATAAATGCATTAAAAATGACAAAATACCAATATAATTAAAGTTGAAAATCTGCACAACCCGTGATAACGTAACGAACCACGTTTCTGAACAAAACATATGTAAAATCTGTGGTGTGGGAAAAAGCCCGCCATCCGCGTGGACATATAGATTCAATATAGGTATAACTAAATCAAGATTAACCATAATATTATAGATAAAAGAAGCGCTGTATTACTGTTACCAAAGTAGGTTAAGTGTGATTTTGACGTGGATACCAGCCACATAGGCATCCCAGGAAACGAGACTGCCGATTCATATGCTAAACAGGCTTCCAGTGTTGGTAATGAGGATCACTATAAAATTTAATCAGACAAGTGTTTTGACCTTGGATTTATTGAAATAGAGCACATTTCCCAATAATTATTTTTATGAACGAAGCGAGTAAAACGGGGAATGTATAGTAGGTACTAACGAATCAACAATTATTTCGAGAATATTGACTCGATATCGCTCAACCACTCGGCTTGGGACCGGCACGAGAATAAATATTATTTATTTAGAAAAAAAACTGTGGAAGCTGGCATATCCACACGCCGTCATGAATGTTATGATTTTTTTCAGTTTCCACGCATAGTCATGATAGTTTATCTAGATAGAGGGCACTATGTGCATCTGAACTGAAGTGAGGGATCAGTTCTTCAGATTTATGAGACGCAAAGGATATGTTTAGTAAAAACTGGAAGGTTTTGTTAAGAATGTGTAAAACGCGAATTGGTAAAGTCACGGCTAAATATACACATAGCACAAAACTTTCTTTATTTTTATACATACTTTTTTTCACTATTATATCTAGTAGAGAATTTGTAAAAGGTTTTTGCAGATTTGCAGGCTACTAGAACACGGCGACGACGACGTCACAAACGTACGACCTTTTAATAGGATACCTCGGTCTAGACTGAGGTGACTGCGTATAAAACATGTCCTTAGATTAAATAAATCCTTAAGGGAAATTGTACACTTTAATTTAATTAATGGGAGAATTTGTAAAAATTAAATCTTGACTCAAAAGCAGTGTTGCCAGATCGGTGAGTTAAAAATTATAAGAGAATTACTGCAAAATTATCGTGTTTTTATCGCAAGTTCTAAACTTTATAAATTACTCAACCTTCGTTTAAGTTCTTAGTGTCAGAAGACAAGAGATATATTTCTAAGTGTTTTCTAAGATATTAATTTAATATTTTCGGTAATTTTTTTTTATTATTGTATATCATATTTTATTGATGGTCAAAAATAACCTCTTCCTCAGAATCAGCACTCAATGAATAAAGTTCTGAGGGTACATGCCCCCATGTAGGCTTTGACGGGCTCTGGTTTTCTCAGGACCGTACAGTCCTGCGTTGTTAGTACCCTCGATCATTGCTCAGTATAAAATCAATACATCAGGTTTTTCGCTTCTATTGCCACATCTTCATGCAGCCTGATCTGCTATGCAATTATATAACAGTACTTGTTTTATGACAGTTTCGGCTTTTTGTTTTTATGGAATTTATTTCAGAAAATACCTACTGACCCACCAACTTAACTGTTCAGGTGGCAGAAAATAGAACTAAAACTTTCCCTCAAATTGTGACAGTCTGTAGTTGATTTCCATGACCAGTAGCGCCCTCGAAAACTGCACAGTTAAGTTGGTGGTACTATATCTCATTTTGCATTCGTTTGGATTGCCATAGATAATATAAAAAATATATTCGGTTCTGATCCGAGTAATATAAAAATTACTCAGAATTCGTTGTAAAATTATTCGTGTAAATTAAAAAAAATATCGTAGAAATTTGATGAAATATCGTGCTATACGTCATTATTATTTTTTATCGCATGACATTCAAATATATCGGGGATCTAGGATAATTATCGCATGTCTGGCAACACTGCTCAAAAGTTATCGGTTAAGACCGTATTCCACTTAACGCTACTTTCGATATTTTTAACAACATGTCGTCTACGGTTCCACATTTAATATGAACCATAGACACAACAGTTTATCAAAATTATGAAATTGGCGTCTAGTGGAATACGCCCTATTAAATAAACCGATACATAGGGTATATTCCATTTGACGCTAATAACGTTATTTTCGATAATTTTGATCACATTTGCGTCTATGGTTGTGATCACTGTGATCGTTTGTAACTGTTCTCCCCTGTTCCATTTAGGATAAGAACGCTAAGAATGCCACTAAAATTTGCCACTTCTGTCACTTTTGACATTAGATGTACCGTTTATGGCGAAAATAACGCCAAGACCCATGTGGAACAACTTTTTGGGAGTGTGATCGTTTTTAGCATTTTTAGCGAATCTAACTCATTGACCTTTATATATACTAGACGCGACATCTCAAACGAAATAAGTCGACCAGTGCAGATATGCCGGCCGGCATACTTTCCCCCACACGTAGCTGGACACTCGTAGAGATTACACGCGCTTTACGTTCGAATATTGTTTATTCAAAATACATAATTAATAATACACTATTTTCGAACGTAAAGCGCGTGTAAATTCTACGAGTGCCCAGCTACATGTGTGGGAGAGTATGTCGGCCGGCATATCTGCACTGGTCGACGAATTTCGTTTGAGATGCCGCGTCTAGTATATATAGGTCAATGATCTAACTTCAAATGGTAAGCACCCATAATTGAGTGTTTACCAAGGAAATTATTGTAGGGTACCTACACATATTTTTGTGTTTTATACAGAGCTTCAACGCACGGTGGAAGGGCATCTTGCGAATGCCCGCCTGGCTAGCGACCACCCTCAAGTAGAACATCTGTCGCCAAGCACCTAACGGTGTCTTCCGGCAGCAGTTCTTGAGAGCCAGTGAAACTACAGGCACATGAGACATAACAACTATGTCTCAAGGTTACGGGCGCAGTGCAATTCGTGACTTGTGATGAAATACATCTGTTATAGGCAGAGGTTAGTCCACTTAACATCAAGTGGGCGAAGCTTGTTCCGTTAGTATTAATCAATAATTTTAATAAACTATTTTGTTTAAATCAGGTTTTGTATTTAGTCATGTCTGATAGTGTTTGTAAATAAATGTCTCCTTTGGTTATATATTATTTATATTTTGACCATCAGAGTTAAGTTTTAATCACTTTGGATCTTCTTCCTGTCCTCCTCTCTTTCCTTCCTATCCCACGTTAAGTGGGCTCAGCACAACATGTTGCATTTTGCAACAAAGTGGTACCACCACAGTGTCAGATATTTTACCTCCAAGCAGTAGTGTGTGTGTGTGTGTGCAAACACTAGGTACTATGTTTAGGTTTGTAGGACACTGGAGCAAGTAAAATCCTTTTTTTTTTTTTTTTTTTTTTTTTTGACCCGGGAAAATCCTTTATGGATACCACCCGGCTCCGGGGGAAGCAGGGTGGTTATGTGGGAGTCCTCGCCTGAGGGGCCTTACTACCCCCACGGGGGGGTAGTAAGTGAGGTTACCCACTAAAAACCCGGGATGAGCAGTCTGCCGCCTAGTCGGGGCGAGATGGGGTAGCGTTAGCAATCACCATCTCGCCCCGGGAGCAAGTAAAATCCTGGGCGAACGAGACTTAAGGTTGAACTGGCCGGTCAATCCTCCATACAAACATCTTAGGGTGATCACTCCCTTATATTTGAGATTTTAGGTCCAGATATAAGCGTAATATTTATTGCACTCGTCATTATCTAGGCTTGTATCTAATATTTAAAAAAGATAATTAAGACGAACGTTATGTTCATCGAAAAATTTCTTTGAAAAGTTTCGAGACATAACCCTCAAGTTATTTATCTTATAAAAACGGTTACAATACAAGCCTAGATAATAAAGAGATCAATCGATATCATGCTTTTTTGGATCTAAATCCTCAAATAAGGGAGTGATGATCACCCTACGACGTTTATAAGAGAACTGACCGGCCAGTTAGCTCTTAAGTAGTTTCGGTGTAAAGAGCGCATTGCAGTGGATATTAGCCCATTGCAATTCTAATGGACAAGCATTACGCTTACCATAAGGCAGCGACCTGTCCGTCTCGTCACTTCTAGCAACAAGAAACACTATATTTTATTACCCTAAGTATGTGTACATTTTTATCAAGTTATTTATTTTTGAAGCAGTGATGGCTCAGTGGTACTCTGCTAATCCCGCCGCGGGCTTGAGCTTCACCGCATGGTGGTATGGCATTTTACGAATGCCTGCCTGGCTAGTAACCACTCTCAAGTAGAAAATCTGTCGCCAAGCACCTAACGGTGTTCCGGCAGCTGTCCTCGAGAGCCAGTAATTCTAGGTTAAGCATGTTAACACCTTCGACCACATCATCACTTACCATCAGGAGAGATTTTGGTCAAAGGATTACCTATCAGCAAACAAAATAAAAATTAAATAGTCTTTCAAATCAGTTAGAAACAAGGGTAAAATATAGGGCCATAAAAGCAAAACAATATTCAAAATACCATTTTGGTGAGATAACCGCTCTAATTTTCGAAGTTGTATACTCACCTAGCCCTGTGGGTGAATATATCACTAACAATTTATGAAAGTGGAATATCACCCATTGGTGAGTTTTTGTAGGGTGAGTTGCCACCTGAACCGTTTAAGGTTGCGGGTGTATTCCCAACAAGAGCATTTACAAGGATGATTGGGGCCAGAAACGCATTTGTAAAGAACACCTTTTGTACTGAATTACTGATCACATACATATATGTCCGTGGGATAAGGAAAAAATCGTGATGCATTTATTAAATGGAAAGCGATAAAATAAAAAAGCAGGTTAGATCAGAACAGTTTCACAATTTATTGAACTTACATGTTTTCTGTACATTGCCGCAAGTGTAATAATTAAACGAGAAGAAATAATAACTTATGAGGCTTCGCTAAGCAACTTAGTCCAAACATCTTTACATTTGGAATAATATTCAGATGAAATAGAAAAAGCTACAGAGCACCGTACATTTTTGCATGTGTTCACTTCAATACATCTGTAAAAAAATAAATATATTTACAGAGATGAGTGTGCGGCAATACTGAAAAAAAAAAGAGTTGGGAAACTAACAATAACTGTCACTACTTAGTGCATATTGAATGTCTACTGCCTGTCTATTTTTTTTATTTAATTTTTTTAATTCAATATTAAATATTTTTATTACACTCAATACAAGTAAGTCGCTCGATTTTTAGTCATACGACTATCGCTTATGCATAATAATTATTAGTATTTTTTTTTAAATAACATAAGTAATAACAACTAAAACATTCACTATTCAATATTGGAATCTAACCTATTGCGAAGCGTAACGAAACCGTCCAATGAGAATCTACTTAATTATAAATCACTATGATTCAACAGTTTACTGTTATTTTATTACAACCAAAAATGTCATTTACGCAATATAGTCACAGTTTTATTCATTTCATGCAGATAGAAGACCCATAATAAGTTACTGATTTTAAACAAACAAGTATAACGTGACAATAGTAATTAAACAACTTTAAACCGTTTATAATTGTTTACGTTTCAAATACTTTGCAGTGATCGTGGCCACGGGGTGACATCATCACTGCAAAGTGTTTGAAACATGTCACCCCGTGACCACGATCACTGCAAAGTGTTTGAAACGTAAACAATTATAAACGGTTTAAAGTTGTTTAATTACTATTGTCACGTTATACTTGTTTGTTTAAAATCAGTAACTTATTATGGGTCTTCTATCTGCATGAAATGAATAAAACTGTGACTATATTAGCAAACAAAATAAAAATTAAATAGTCTTTCAAATCAGTTAGAAACAAGGGTAAAATATAGGGCCATAAAAGCAAAACAATATTCAAAATACCATTTTGGTGAGATAACCGCTCTAATTTTCGAAGTTGTATACTCACCTAGCCCTGTGGGTGAATATATCACTAACAATTTATGAAAGTGGAATATCACCCATTGGTTTTATTCATTTCATGCAGATAGAAGACCCATAATAAGTTACTGATTTTAAACAAACAAGTATAACGTGACAATAGTAATTAAACAACTTTAAACCGTTTATAATTGTTTACGTTTCAAATACTTTGCAGTGATCGTGGCCACGGGGTGACATCATCACTGCAAAGTGTTTGAAACATGTCACCCCGTGACCACGATCACTGCAAAGTGTTTGAAACGTCGGGACAAAAATAATGATAAATATACGCGATTTAAACAGTTTAAAGTTGTTTAATTACTATGTGTAATAATTGCGAAAACCTAAGACAACATTATAACGTGACAATGTTGTCATAAGTCAGCAATGACATTTAATAAGTTGGCATCGTCAGGACCACTATGTCCTAGTTATGAATGAAATTCAGTTATCATTATCGCCGATGCCAATGGGTTAAATATCACATTTCATTATCAAACCTGTGCACCCTCAGATACTACACTACTATGATACTTAAGTAATTCAAAAAATTAAATATACCAGAATTTCGTCCAAGTTGGGGTGTCAAAATTGTATATTATGTTATAATTTATAAATCTCCATACTATAAGGACTCCATAGGTTTGTAACAGTATAAACAACTAAAAAAAGACTTTCAGTTTAGCTTTAGGTATTTTTCTTACCATGAAATGAACAAAACCATTACCTGTATACAAATGCGCAATGCCTTATTGAGGATGTTATGTGGCTAATACATCATCACCAGATAAGAAACATTTGTTCTAAATAAAATCATATCACAGAAAAGATGTAGGTAATTAAAACTTTAATAAAAAAAGAACTGACATTTTGACTAGTAAAATCAAAGTAAATAATATATAAGTTGAAGTGAGCAAAAAAGCCTTTTGATCCATGTCTGCTGAGAATGCTCTGGATAATTTAACACTTAAACAAGCAATAAGTATACATACATTTTATATTGATATCTGAGTACATACCATAGGGATGTTAGCATATATAGATTTCTCACATTATATTTGAAGAAATTCTTCGACTTACAAATACACCTATAGATAATTAATTATGCATTTTAGCCACCTAACATTTATTCCCCATTACAAAAATAGACAAACCTCCAGCCTTTGCTCTGCCATCACTCCATACCACAAATATGTCTCATATCAAAACCTGCGAAATCTTCACCATTTATATACATGAGTTACTAATTACATTTGTTAGCAAACTTACTATCAATTACATATTTATCAACACATCTGTCAAATTGACATGTAGTTATGCATTATTGTGTTCTCGTTCCTAAATGAAGATTAATGAGTAGTATGTCTCCAGTCACTGCAACACAACACGAAACAACAATACTGCATGATATCAGTCAAACTTCACTTACAGGCAAGTTCTTTTAGACTATTTAATAATGACACATAAGTTAGTAGTCAATTAATCATTATAACTTTATTTTAATCACTGGACACTGCAATTCTGTCATCTTTACCATACTTATATGAAGTAAAATTAGATCATGGTAAGATGATGGTTGGAAACGATCCTTTATATATTCATGTATGCCCGCGTGATTTCAGATTTGAGACTATCATATAACATTGAGAACTGAAAAATAGGCTTATATGCAGTTAGGGTTATTTTGAATGTTTCACTGCCTCAAAACAATGAAATATCCCTGTCTTACATAATGAGAGTTATAATGTAAGAATATCAGCAAACTTGCTCCGTATTAGACAATATTTGAAATGTTGTTATACTGATGATGCAACAGTATACATATGCAACAATATTAAGTCTGCCAACAACATCTTTAGAATATTATTTATTAGCTAAATTAATAATAAATTTAATAAATTACATCATAAATCCCAAGGTAGATTTAATCCTTATAATGATATAAATACTTACGTGTTAAGAAAGCTATGCTTTTGCCATTTAAAATTACTTGTGGGGTTGGTTGTTATGTCAGAATGCAGAAAATTTAAGTACTTCAAAATGATTATATTGATCAAAATTAGTATACCTAGTGGCTAATAATAGTGACCTTTAGTGTTGGACACAAAATTTTAGAAGAGAGCTAAAGGCAAGCAAAATTAAACTCCACAGATATGTATAAATATTTACTATTAAAAATAAGCACCAAACTACGTTTGGAATGTTCAGTATTGCACCAAAGTGAACAGAAACTAATACATAAATAAATTACACTCACAAATGTTAAATATAAAAATTAATATGTTGTATCTACATTGTACGAGTAAAATATGGTCCAAATATTAAGTAGGTAAGTACAATAAAGAAATAATGTCATAAAAACACAATAAAGGTCACCATTACAATTCCAGACAGGATATTTCACAATAAATATTTTTCGGTCCACGATAAGAGCATTTTCAAGTTCTATACAAAACCACAAGTAACTTTTACCTATAACAAACTGAAAGCTTGGTATAGTAAAAGTCAACTCTGGTTTCGTTTAAATTTATAGTGCCCATATATAATATTATAGTGGGACCTTTATACCGGATGCATTACTGGTACTGTTGGCTCAGTTTTGCTCAACAACTGCTGTATAATACCAATTAAAGTTTATATAAATCACATATATACAAAAGTTACAGGATCGTGAGAGTTTATTCAAATATCCAAGATGGCGGATCCAATATGGCCACCAAATGGGGGGTTGGACCCACTGAAGCAAGGCATTAAGTTCTAATAGATAGCAAGCTTTATATATAATTAGAATCAGATTTGATAATCTGTGTAGCCAAATTGAAGGCTAATTGATTTTAAATAATAATTGTTATTTTTTTCAGAATCCATACAAAATTCTGTTCCTAGTTGATACAGGTCTCAGCGCCAAGTAAAATATCACAGAGCAATATGTACAACTGAAAAGTCGAATATATCACTGATTTAGTCTTAAGTGGACATTGAGATAAACTGAGCCACCATAAAATAAAATCGATAACATATATATAACACAAATACAAAATGAGCAAAATAAAACCGCTTTACGCATACATAAATAATAATACCCATAAACATGTAATTGGTTTGTACAAATAGTGACTTCATTGTGCATCCAACGTTATCAATTGCACTTCAATGCCAGTCTTGGGAAGGAGATCACATTATAGACGAACTCCTTAATCTCAGGTGATATTAACCATTCACATTCAAAAGTCCTTAACATTAAAATCCTGTGTGCTCAGAATATAATAGTGAAGTTGTTATACTGTGTTTTATTAATCTATTAAGTCTCAGCTATAAAAAGTATGACTTTTGGATTATTGTTCCAATTGCATGTAATAAAATGTAGACTTGATATTAATCTCCAAACCATACAATTTATCTAATAATAATATAATTTATGAAGAATAATAAATAAAGTATAATTATTTCTATATCTGCAAATATTCTCGAGAAACCGAAATAGATTATAAAGTATACAATTTTAAGGGTAGAACTCTTTGTGCGAGTTTGACCGTTGAAGTACTGCCACCATACATAGTTCTAACGCCAAATAATAATGTTGGTATAAATGCTAGTGAATTTACAGGCACATGAGACTTAAGGGTGAACTGGCCGGCCCGTTCTCCATACAAACGTCGTAGGGAGATCACTCCCTTATTTGAGGATTTAGGTCCAAAATAAAACATAATACCGATTGATCTCGTCATTATCTAGGCTTGTATGATGCCGAAATTTTAATAAAATACATAATTAACTTGAGAATTATAAGCCTCGAAACATTTTCTTATAAAGTTTTCGCGGCTCATAACTTACAACTTAATTATCTTTTTAAAATGTCGGCATCATACAAGCCTACATAATGACGATATCAATCGGTATTATGCTTAATTCTGGACCTAAAATCTCAAATAAGGGAGTTATCACCCTACGGCGTTTGTATGGAGGACTGCCCGGCCAGTTCAACCTTAATAGCTTTGTCTCGCTGTGATGGGCACAGTGCAGTTCGTCACTTGGGACAAACTGCATCACACACTACTGAACATAGGCAGTAATTTTCCATTACAATAGCATTAAAGAAAAGGCAGATAACATTGTTTAATTCCACATCATCAAGTTCCTTTGTGTAAAAGTTACTCACTAATACATTCTGATCACTTGATTTTTCTGTGTTGGTTGCATTTACAGCCTATTTTAATAAAACTAAGAAATTATTTCGCCAATGCTTCCTAATAAATACTTAATATCATATAAACAATGTTAGAAATGATGTATGGGATATATTAGAGGATATTGATTTATGAAAACTCACATTATTATTTATGGACATTTGTGAAGATAGTTTTTTTATCTCAGGTTTAAGGATATATTGCAAGTTTGATTTGATATATTCCTCGTTGATCACTTATTCCAATAGGACAAATACTGTATTTTTGGAATATTTGACGAATCTCGAATGTAATTTCATTAATAATTTATTTATTATACAAAATAAACCCATAAAAAAATGCCTATCCTGTTAAGTTACCTTCATTATGTTTATTAAAACACATTAAAGTACATTCGTATATTTCGTTCACTCCATCTTGGTCCTAAGACACTTGTTTTCAAAAAGAGCTGCCTTAGAAAAAAGCTTGCGTCGGTGCGACAATGCCAAAAACAATTTATTTTACTAAGAAATCGCGCTATATAACAGCTACATATTATAACAACATAAACTAGTGTTTTAGAACCAAGAGCAGTCATAGAGAGTGCTCCTTTTGACTCGTAGAATGTTTACAGTCGTTACATCACAACTAAGTATGATGTACAAAGCATTTACTGTGGTCTTCAATCCACTATTTATAGTTAAAAGATGGATTGTTTTGACAGCCATTCTTTTAGGATTGCCAATAAGTTTCTAGATGACCGTTAAGTATTTAAATAGTTCCATCTCGAACCAAGATTGCAAATCAACGTATGTTACAGGCACTTCATTGTACACAGGATGTTTAGAATGAATAAAATTTGGTCCATGGATGAATATTTTAACAATTTTAGTCTATGCAAAGGATTAAACAGATGTTTTTGTTAAGTAATACTGCCAAAACGCTTAACGATCATCGAGATATTTGAGTTTTACACCGGTTACAACGCTACGACTGCCATAATGTTATGTTCTAGGTAAGTATCACGCTGAGGTCCGTTCGTAGCGGAAGGAGCGCGGCGCCACGTGTTGTCGCTTACCGAGTGCAGCGGTGCGGGGCGGGGGCAGGCGGGAGCGCGGGGAGAAGCCAAGGTGCTGCGCTTGCGCACTCTCACTCTAACGCCCATCGCATTACTTTGATTACCTACAAATTAAAGCAATTTCATTTAATTTTTGGTCAGAGGAATTTAATTAAGAAAATTTTGTTTAATATTCTCAGTTGTGACCATTATTAATTTATAACGCAAGCCGGTTGAGGATCGTTGTAGATACCCTTTGTTCTCAAAATATTACATTCGCAAAACATTATATTCGCAAAATATTACATTCTCAAATGATTACATTATGGAAAATCAGTCAGAAGGGTTAGAGTAAATGTGGTGTCTGTGTAGTGACGCGTAATAAACCATACGTATCTTGATCTTATTTTAACCACTAGTTCAATTTTAAAAGGTTCTGACAATAATGAAACTAGTGTTGAATTTTGTTATCACTAGTTACACATTATTATTTTAGGCACTTTTTGTAGGGTATAAAAAACGGTAGAGGTAAAAACATTTCTGAATTTCTTTACATAACACGCTACAAACTAACCAAATTAAACCTTGGAGTACCAGGAGATAAGAATAATAAAGAATGTATTAGCGTAAACAACCCGCAATACCATACTGCTACGTACAAACAATGCAGGTGTATTGTTTGTCTAAAGGAGTATGGAAACCTTCTCTAAGTTTCTTATCTCCTGGTACTTCAGGTTTAATTTGGTTAGTTTGTAGCGTGTTGTATGCTGTGAACAAAGTACACTAAGCAATTTAAAAAAGTCGCCTCTGTTAGTCTAAGATCCCGCTGCAGATTGGTGTGCTCATCGACTTTTTGTTTAAAACCAAATTTTTATGTTTATTTATAGTTAAGAGTATATATATTTACTAGGGTGCCTATCAAAATTTGGCCGCCATTATTTTTAATTAAATTATTTTTAATTGATTTTTGGTAAAAAATTTCGTTTATTTATTTTTTAAATAAAATAACGTCTACATCACGGTAATTAATATGAAGATTCTAAAAAATCACGGTTGCCGTTGCGCACCTGGCCGCACCTCTTTGCAGCCAGGTGTAAACAGGTATGATTTCGATGAATTTATACGTTTATAACCTATTTTTATTAATTATATGTCAAATTGAAGCTAATTTTTTTCTATTAATTATCATATAAAGTTGCTTAATTAAATCTGGCCGCAAATAAGGGTTGCTGGCTGTTAAAGATAATTAATATTTAAGGTAGAGTGAAAGAGAGTTAGCGCGTAACATCATTTGTCAGACGAGGACAGCGATTGCCGGCTGTGCGGCGCTTTTAAGCCATTGCGCATGCGTCGAATGTTAGTGTTCTCAACCACCGGGGAGTTATAGAGACGACTTATAATAAATACTCCAAAAAATATGTAATTTTTTTCAAAATGACAAATTTAAAAATTGCAACAAAAAATTAATATTGATTTGATATATCGACGGTCTAGTTAGCAATTTTTCTAACTCCTTATTTTTTAGAGGGTAATTTTTTTAACATTTTGATAAAGCAATAATCCAATTACAAATTATTTGAATGATTCAAACTTAAATATTATATCTCTATTAGATATAAAGGATATTAAATGGTTTTTTAAAATGATAATAAATTTTGAAGTAATTGTTTTTTTCCGTACAAATAAAAGATTCTCTAAAATGGAGTTAGATAATTTGCTAATTAGAACGTCGATATTTAATATTAATTTAAAAAATAAAAAAATAAAACCAAGGTGACTTAAGTAAAAGAAAATTTTATTGCGAAAGTATTTTTTAAAAATTTTATTAGATTTTATTCAAGTATTTAATTGTCTGTTACATATTAATTAAACATTTAAGCAAATTAAAAAATTATTAAATTTATTTTATAATTCTTATATTTTCGTAACTCTTATTTAAAAATCTGAATCATCGGAGCTTTCAGTTGTACGGTCATCGGAGCTATCACTTTCATCGCTACAAATATCAGAATCGTCGTTATCGGAAGCTATGTTCGTGGATTCACATAGCACACTATTAACTTGCGTTGGAGTTGAGTCTCCCAGGAACCATGTTGGTTTTAAAAAACCATCTAGTACCAGCCAGCCATTATTTTCTGGGCTGAATTTGATACAGTCTGGTTCAGTGGCATTTAACCACATCGAATTAACAAAGATTGTCCGCAACAATTTTTGTTTCAAAGATTTCCAGCACGGTGGAATGTGCGTCGAGTCCAAACCTTTAATTCTCTTCATAAATTTTTCATTATTTTGTTTTGAAGCGTACATTTTGTTAAATAATAAAAATCTTGCGGTATTTACACTTTGACACTTTGGTATTCCATACATAAGGTAATATACTAAATGTATGAAAATGTTATTTTTTGTATGGTATAGGTAATATATTGGGGTATGGGGATGTTAGGGTGACATGTTTAGGTAATGGAAAACTACTTAGTACTACAAAAAAACGTTACGGGGCGTCGCGGGATAAAAAAACGTGAGCAGTTTGGACGATTGTGTCATAGGAGGTGGACAGATTGTACTCACGAGGGGAAAACGTTGTTTATTACGAACTCCAAAACAGCGTGGTTTTTATGTTAGAATAAAAATGCTGCATCTGTTCAGTTGAGAACACTAACATTCGACGCATGCGCAATGGCTTAAAAGCGTCGCACAGCCGGCAATCGCTGTCCTCGTCTGACAAATGATGTTACGCGCTAACTCTCTTTCACTCTACCTTAAATATTAATTATCTTTAACAGCCAGCAACCCTTATTTGCGGCCAGATTTAATTAAGCAACTTTATATGATAATTAATAGAAAAAAATTAGCTTCAATTTGACATATAATTAATAAAAATAGGTTATAAACGTATAAATTCATCGAAATCATACCTGTTTACACCTGGCTGCAAAGAGGTGCGGCCAGGTGCGCAACGGCAACCGTGATTTTTTAGAATCTTCATATTAATTACCGTGATGTAGACGTTATTTTATTTAAAAAATAAATAAACGAAATTTTTTACCAAAAATCAATTAAAAATAATTTAATTAAAAATAATGGCGGCCAAATTTTGATAGGCACCCTAGTAAATATATATACTCTTAACTATAAATAAACATAAAAATTTGGTTTTAAACAAAAAGTCGATGAGCACACCAATCTGCAGCGGGATCTCGTACTATGTGCACCTGGGTGATATATGCGTATCTTTGTCTGGGCAGGTCCACTCAAACCTGTATGGTGCCCTCCTCAAGAGCAGACGCTTAGGGCAGAACCCTATTGCAGACGAACTCTCAAGTCTACGTATGTGTAATACACTCGAGAGCAATGAATCCGGGTCACTTAAAGAATGTTAAAAATCTCGGAAACTAAAAATGATAGGACATATGCATGCTTGCTTGAATCTTTCCCCTGGTCTTCGATACACTCTGTGTCTTCCATCGTGCTTGTAGAGCATAAATTTTGATTCGTCGGAGAACATAACTTTTGACCAATCTTCAATACTCCAATTTACGTGGCTCTGGGCATATTTTAGTCTCGAAATACGATGCCCACGCTCCAGTTTAGGGCCGTTTGCAGGTCTAAGGGGTTTTAAGTTATATTCAGCAAGCCGACGTCTTACTGTCCATGCACTTGGGTTACTTCCTCCGAGGCGTCGAAACTGATTGGTGAGTTCAGTTCCTGTGAGAAAGCGATTTCGAAGCATGGTGTTCACCAAGTATCGGTCTTCTCGTGCTGTGGTACACCTGGTTCTGCCCGTTCCTGGTCTGCGTAGGTTAGAACCAGTTTCTTCGTAACGTCGGAGAACTCTTTGTACTGTTGACAGCGACACACCGACAGTCCTGGCTGTATCGCGCTGACTCCGGCCGGTTTCCAGCATTGTAAGTATTCTGGTGCATTCTTCAGGCGTAAGCGACATAATTTCAGCTTGAATAATGAATATAGAGCACTATCAACATGGTTTATGTACCCACATAAATGACAGATTACAAACAAAAGCAAAACCAAATGCTGTAATTTCGTAGTTCCATCTTCGAAAGTGGCCCTTTTTCAAATTTGATTTTTTTATGATATAACTTTACAATAACTAAGAAGTTTTAATACCTTCATTTAAGGAGTATTACATTGTCTATTAAATACAATTTATTGCATTAACCTAGCATTTTTAGTTTCCGAGATTTTTAGGATTCTTTAAGTGACCCGGATTCATTGCTCTCGAGTGTATTTTTATTGAGGTCGATTGTACATCTAGTATTTTGAGAATGTAATGTTTCGCGAATGTAATATTATGAGAATGAGGGGTAGATACAATAGTTTAACTGACCGTGAGGCGGGCGGGCGGTGTGAGTCCCGCTAGCACTCGCTGGAGTTGAGGTCTAGCGGCGCGTGCCGCTTGGCGCGCGTGAGCCGGTCGAGTTCCGCGGCGGCGTCGCTGCGTGCGGCCGCGGCCGTGCCGCCGCCCTCGCGCGCCGCGGGGGAGCCCGTCTTCTTGTACAGCAGCGAGTTGAAGAAGTTCGCGAGCACGCCCTCGTTGCCCGGCGTGCCCGGCGACATGCCGATTTTAGCACCCTCCAACTGGATACAGATAATGTAATGCGTCAAATTCTGTTTACTGGTAACAACATGTGAGACAAGGAAACTGTACTGGGAGCGGCGTTACGATAAAGAAAATTATACCGCAGTGATAATTTATAATTTGAACATCCTATTCAAAATTCTGACAACATTTTTTTGTATTGTGACGGAACACGCACAGTGCCCATCTTATGTTAAGCGATAACCTCCGCCTATAACAATACAAGTACGACTGCACGGCACCTGTCACTCTGAGACATAACAGTTGTTAAGTCTCAATGTGCCTGTAATTTTACTGGCTCTTAAGGTTCGCTGCCGGAAAATACTGTTAGGTGATTGGCGACAGATGGTCTACTTGCAGCGCGCTCAGCTATCGCTGCAGGAACGTAGCGTAGATAGTTAGTTACCTGCTGCTGGGCCCGCTGCGCCCTGTGCGGACTGTCGGCGCGGGGCGCGGGCGTGCCGGCTTGCAGCGCGCTCAGCTGTCGCTGCAGGAACGTAGCGTAGATAGTTAGTTACCTGCTGCTGGGCCCGCTGCGCCCTGTGCGGACTGTCGGCGCGGGGCGCGGGCGTGCCGGCTTGCAGCGCGCTCAGCTATCGCTGCAGGAACGTAGCGTAGATAGTTAGTTACCTGCTGCTGGGCCCGCTGCGCCCTGTGCGGACTGTCGGCGCGGGGCGCGGGCGTGCCGGCTTGCAGCGCGCTCAGCTGTCGCTGCAGGAACGTAGCGTAGATAGTTAGTTACCTGCTGCTGGGCCCGCTGCGCCCTGTGCGGACTGTCGGCGCGGGGCGCGGGCGTGCCGGCTTGCAGCGCGCTCAGCTGTCGCTGCAGGAACGTAGCGTAGATAGTTAGTTACCTGCTGCTGGGCCCGCTGCGCCCTGTGCGGACTGTCGGCGCGGGGCGCGGGCGTGCCGGCTTGCAGCGCGCTCAGCTGTCGCTGCAGGAACGCCTGCTCGTCCTCCGCAGACACCTCCGCCTCGCGACTCGCCCCGCTCTACACAATACAATATTATATAAACAATAATTTCGGATATGCAAGGCAGCAAAGTTGTTATTTGGGGTGAGTACTTATAAGCTGAGGAAGTATCCTAAGCTTCCTCAGTATAAAAGTACTCACACATACATTTCAGTACTCATAGTTTATTTCTAGAGTCCTCTGTGGGAATGAACAATGAGAGAAGCGTTCAAATATAGAATCCTGAGCGTTTCAAATTCAAAATAAGTGTTTACAAGGTACGGCGCAATATAACTTTGTTACCGAGCGAAACACAATTTTTCACTTCACTACAGCAAGTAAAGAGTTCTAGGTGTAAGAAAATTTAGTATTATAATATAGTTGCAAACTGATTTATATTAATAATTTAAGGCAAAAATATTACAATTGGTAATGTTAAGAATTAAATTGAACTGCTAAAAAAGGTTCTTAACATGCAGGCCGGTGATGTGCTAGCAGAAGAGTTTTAAGGAATTTCATTATGTCCTATCACTAGATTTGATCACTGTTTTAATGATGCTATATCAATTATCATACTCTTGAGATTTCACTTTGCCTTATAGCAATATATTTTTTTTTTATGCTGCTTATATTTTTTTTGCGTTACGGTGGAGTGTTGCCTTTTATTTTAAACCCTGAATATCACTATGTATAGTAAATTTGTATATTTATATATTTTAATAATGTTATATAATTTATAGCATATGTCACATGTATTTTCGGTATTCTCCTAAAATATGTGTTTTATATTTGAATTTTGACTAATAATAAGGAATATATACTCTAATATTCCTGATTATCAGTTCCTGTTCCATCCATCAGTTCCTGTTTCGTACACTCAAGGTTTTATCTATTTGCTGATCATTTAAAGATTCTGACTCATATCAAATCTCTTATAGACTGCCAGAACTTGCAAGAGGATCTCAATAGATTTACGAACTATTGTTATCCTAATAAACTGGATCTGAATGTAGATAAATGCTTTATTTTAACATTCTCAAGAAAATTAATAAATATCAATTATAATTAAGTAATTAAAACTAGTAATTTGAACCGTGTAGAGGTCATAAGTGATCTGGGTATAATCCAGGACTTTTAGCTAACCTTCGTACATCATATTGATAGTATAGTTACTAAAGCGCTCAATACTCTTGGCTTTATTATGCGGGTATCTGTACCTTTTAATAATATCAAGACGCTTAAGATCCTGTATTGTGCTTATGTTCGTACTGTGCTTGAGTATTGCTCACAGGTCTGGAGCCCTCACTATGCATATCATATACACTGCATCGAAAAAGATCAAAATAAATTCGTAAGATTCTTACAACACCACTCGCGATGTTATGATGATACTTATGAAAAGCGCTGTAGACGGCATCATTTACTGCCGCTCCAAACAAGGCGAAATATTTCAGATGTCATGTATTACTCAAAAATGTTGAACTCACAAGTTAAGTTAGAAGAACCCCAACATTGATAAACGAATTCATGAAAAGTAATAGTGAACTTGATATATTCTCAGATAATGTGCGTTCAATTAGTCGTATTCTAGCTTCTAGCTTCTGAATTTTTTGGCTCTCAAACTTAATATTTCAACACAATTTCCCGACACATATAAACATATGTTGTAAATATTGTTAAACTATTTACTTGTTATTTTGATAACATTCTGTATCCAAATATGCTACAATGTGTTAATGATTATTTAGTACTACTTTATATTCTCATGTAAAGGTGAAATCTTGTAATTGGCCCAGTTTTCAACTCCTTAGATTAATTTTAATTTGTTTGTCATAATTAGGCTGTAAGTTTTCCGATGGAATGATGATTTTTAATTTTATTTATTTTAAATAAAATAAATAAAATTAGATTTTTAATTTTATTTATTTTATATAAAATAAATAAAATTAAAAATTTAGCATACGAAAAAAATTATTGGGAATTGTTTTCACATAAAATGTTCTCAAGACTAACAATGTTCCGAAGTTATTTTTAATTTTTTTTTTTTTTTATGCCTGATAGGTTAGCCTTTGACTACTATCTCACCTTATGTTAAGTGATGATGTGGTCGAAGATGTTGTTCAGACTAACCTAGAATTACTGGCTCTCAAGGACAGCTGCCGGAACACACCGTTAGGTGTTTGGCGACAGATTTTCTACTTGAGGGTGGTAGCTAGCCAGGCGGGCATTCGCAAATTGCCCTACCACCATGCTATAACGACTGCCATCCTAAGATAACAACCGGGACCGACGGCTTAACGTGCCCTCCGAAGCACGGAAGCGCTCAGTAGTAATGTCACTAGCGGTCACCCATCCAACTCATTTTATCAGAATTAAACAACGCAGAAGAACATTGATAAATTCAGTACAATTCCCGCGGTACAACCGCACGACTCGAGCCCACGCTGCGAACTGACAGAGCCGCGCTGTACACATTTTAAGCCACGCCCGCTGCGGTATAGTTTGCGTTCTGTTGTTTTTGAGCTTGAATTACATTTCTTTTCATATTTATTCGTAGATAATGATGTTATAAATATGATGTACGTATAAAGTTGTGAATGAATTTGAAATACAGGTAACTTTTGTTTTTTTTTCTGTATAATTTTTGTCGGATTCTATTAGACTTACTACACCAGATATTGATACTTATATTTATTTATCTTTACCTTCCTAATAAAGTCTTAATTTCTTTATCAGATAAATCTCGGGTAGGAGACAATATAGAAGGAAAAAAAATATTTGAAAAAGTACAATGTAACTCACTTTCCGTACAGCGGGCTGCACAATGACATCTCTGTAGTAATCATCGGGCTTGCACGATTGCATGTTTTCATATAATATGCTAATTTTCTTCATGCTGTCCCAACCAGCAGGTCTGTAAACAAGGATATAGCTAATGATTCATCAGAATGTTTTCTTTTATTTAATTATTATGAAAAACCAATACAATTCATTACATTCACAACCATCTAATCAAATCATGCCTCTTCTTCCTGTTCAAATCCCACTCTATTTGGGGTTAACGCAACAAGCATTCTTCTGTTGTCTTAGATTATTACACATAGGGTGCTTACCATTTGAGTGAGATTCGCTAAAAACGCTAAAAACGATCACACTCCCAAAAGTTGTTCCACATGGGTCTTGGCGTTATTTTCGCCTTAAACGCTACATCTAATGTCAAAAGTGACAGAAGTGGCAAATTTTAGTGGCATTCTTAGCGTTCTTATACAAAAATGGAACGGGGATGACAGTTACAAACGATCACGTGATCATAACCATAGACGCAGAATGTGATCAAAATTATCGAAAATAACGTTCTTAGCGACTAATGGAATATACCCTTAGTAATTAAACAACTTTAAACATAATGATAAATATACGCGATTTAATCGTTTGAAGTTGCTCAATTACTAAGCATTCTTCTACCATTCTGTTCTATTTCTGGTCATCGACGTCCATCCATAGCTTCAAATCACCAGCCTTCATTTACCTCTATATCTATTCACCATTTTAATTTACATTTATGTTATATGGATAACATTCTTTAGATACCCATATAATGCTAGTAGGGAAATATCAGTCTAAAAATGCACTCCCTTCCAATGTCTACTTTACCCCTACATGTAAAATAGTTTATATACACAATACACTCAACCTCGCCAATATCATTGGTTCTTCATCATGGTGTGTGAGCGATTTGCGCGAATGTGTCCGAGTTAACAGTAGCACATACATTTAAATAATCAGGTTAAGTGTGGTTGCGTGCATTTATCGACTGAAAGATCTCTACTTACTTTTAAAGTTTACCTTCTCTGGTGCTTCTTTAAAGATTCCTCTGATATACTCATACCCTTAACCTTGTCTAATTTCAGTTACACAACTCATCCTTCTTATAACATTGTCCGGAATTCTGCTATCCACCACAAACTAAAATTAGGTTAAGTACAAAAGTTCTTATTTTGTTCACGCTAGAATCCATATTGGTATCCATCTAAGAACGATAATCCGAAAATTTTAATGTTGCTTTATATATATCGGATGGTTACAAATTGTGTGATATAAGTCAAGATAGTTAGCACCAATTTAGATGACGATTAAGCTGCTTAAAAATACCCTCAATTCCCACAGAATTAATTTAAATTTGGGATTACTACTTTTAAGTTATACCAATTTTTTACCTTAGCGCAAATAAAATAAGTATTTTTGTATTTTACTTCGTTTAGTTTATGGCACGAATTACGCCTACTAGCATCTCTGCCGAACGCTTCTTTCATCCATCTTTTTGAGTGGCTAAACATTCAGAATACAACAGATCTTATGATTGTCTTATAACCTTACCCTTCATAAGCATTTGTGGGTTACATGTGGCCGTTTCATTCATTCTGAATTACTCAGTGTTTATTAAGGCAATAAATTAGCATTTTGACTAAGCTCCAAGTACACAATTAAGTTTTGATTCTCTCGTGGTCTCTTCGTCAGTTTGGCTGTTCATGACTTTGTCCCATCACGATAACTCAACTTTTGCCTTCACTCTCACCAATATTTTCTGTAAGTGTGAGAGGGAAGAAGCAAGTGTGTGTAGGGGTGTCAGAGTGAAATTATCACACTCCCGTCAACACATCATCCTTCTTGATAATGAGAGTGGTATTTTGAAAATATAACCAACTCACCGTAGCTTTTCCTCCAGATAGCAATAATATAACATTATGTGAGTGTGAGAGGAAACAAGAGATGTAGAGATGTAGAAACAAGTGTGTAAAAAAAGGTGTATGGTAGGGTGTGAGTGAGTATGACACATTACTTACATCAACACAGCATCCTTCTCGACAATGAGCGCGGGCGTCCTAAAAGGCAGTCCGTATATCCGATGCGTGAGGTACTTATAAAGCAGATCGCAGTTCTTGTCTTCCTTAGCGCTGGAGTAGAACAAGGCGGCGCCGTATTGGAGACAGAACCTTCGTATCCACTGCTGCATGAAGTCGAAGTGTTCGTCGCGATAGTCGTGCTCCTTTTCCAGAGTACTCATGTAATCAGTCTGGAATTAAAATAGTGGTAGATTTGAATACCAAGATACTCGTACAAATAAACGAAGTCATCATTTAGCTCGATCGGAACACACTTACTTGAACAATGACATAAAGAAGCGTAACACAATCTACTAGAAATAACTATTAATAACTTTAGAAACTACATTTAAACAATACTTCGATTTTTTGCATCGTCATAAGTACAAAAATAGCTCTCCGGCGGGGAATCGAACCCCGGTCTCCCGCGTGACAGGCGGGGATACTGACCACTATGCTACCGAAGATTGTGTGTGACATCAGCCATAATGATAACAATTGAATTTCAATCATAACTAGGACATAGTGGTCCTGACGATTCCAACTTATTAAACTAAATGTTCACCTTAGTAGCGACCTCGACGTTACCCAGACCTAGATTAGTTGTAAGGACTGCCTTTGGTAACAGAGAGTTGTCGTCATCATCATTCTCGCGATGACCTGTTGACCTCTTCGTTGGCAACGATGCCATATTCGTCTTGCATACCTCCTACAAGCTCTGAACAAAATACATACCTTAGTAGCTACCACGACGATATCCAGACCTAGATTAGTTATTAGGACCGCCTTTAACAGAGTTGTCGTCATCCCCATTCTCGTGACCATCGCAGAGATACAGCGACGACCTCGACGATGCCATATTGATAATTGCATATCTACGACAAACTCTGAATAAAATGCGCACTTTGGTAGCAACCACGACGATATCCAGACCAAGGTTAGTAGTCAGGACCGCATCAGGTAACAGAGACCCATCGTCATAACCATTCTCGTGGCCATCGGAGAGATACCACGTTGACCTGTTGACCTCTTCATGGGCGACGATATCATATTCTGCTATGCATACCTAATATAAGCTCTGTTTCAAATTCGCACCTTAGTAGCGACCACGACGATATCCAGACCAAGATTTGTCGTCAGGACCGCCTCGGGTAAGGGAGAGTCGTCGTCATCACCATTCTCCAGGTCATCGGAGAGGTTCCGCGATGACCTCTTCATAGGCGACGATGCCGTGGGCTCCAGCTCGTCTCCGGGTTCTGTATACCTCTGCCATTTTTGAACCTGCTGCTTTTTACTTTGTAGCCTTTGTTCTGGAATAGATACATTTTTGTTGTTAGGTTAAGAGCTTACAGATAAAGTAATTCCCCATTTCAAAGTGCAATTCTAGTACAGCGCCCCACTGACGCGGACACTTCTTGAGAATGCGTTGGTATATAGCCGCAACCTTTCGGTTGAGGAGGGCTTTATATAATGTTAAGGTCTGTTGTGCACCTAATGTACATCAACACCCTTCTCACGTCGACGACGTAAAAGGTGAAATGCCGATCGATCAACGCATTTTTTCCCATAGATTATGCATAATCCCTATAATATTGTGCTTTGTTTTTTTATAGTTGATAGGCTAGCCTTTCACCACCGTCTCACCTCGTCAGATGTCGCACCTCCTCAACATCTTCGATCACATCACATCATTATGTTGTTTAGGTTGACCTAAAATTACTGGCACTCAAGGACAGCTGCCAGAAGATGCTTGGCGACAATATTTTTACTTAAGGTTGGTGGCAACTCAAACCGGGCACACACAAAAAACTATCGGGCGCAGTTTCAGGCTCACTGTTACTGAAAATTTATTGTCAGAAAATCACAATATATTGTCCAACCCGGGAATCGCACCTTGGACCTCAAGATTCCAAAGCGGCGCTTTTAAATTTTTTTTAAAAACTTTTTACATATTGAAAGGAAGAGTTATCGTAAACGCTGTTAGAGATTGATTGAACCTGAAACATATTAAGAAAGCAACGTAGTAATGGTTGCAAATCTATGAATATATTTAAAACATAGAGGCTCTCCAGGGCGTCTTTAGAAAATCACTGTTTGGTTTGAAGACTTTGAAACATACATAAACAATTTTTATCGTATACTAAGGTACTACTAGTAGTAATAAAAAATATAAATGATAAAATAAACTATAACAGTGACTTTCCAAAAAATCTATAGCCGGTGTCCTCGGGATGAATGTAAAGACTCTAAAAATGCTCCATACATCCAAATCTGTTCAGGCATTTAAAAGTTATGGTGAAACAAATAAACGCACATACATACATGAACTCTAAAATGAACATTACACTCTCTTTAGGCAGTCGTGTGATTAAATTACTACTGGGAGTTTTGTTTGTGCAATGCGAATTTGTGCCAAACAACACTATAAAAAATAAAATAAAAGCGCTCAATCATATATATAATCGTAATACATGACAAAAGCCGAAATAACACCGAAATGATGAAGCAGTGATGGCTCAGTGGTATTGGCTATGGACTGCCACGCAGCAGGCCCATGGTTCGAATCCCGCCGCGGGCTTGAGCTTTACCGCATGTTGGAAGGGCATTTTGCGAATGCCCTCCTGGCTAGCGACCACCCTCGAGTAGAAAACGGTGTTCTGGCAGCTGTCCTTGAGAGCCAGTAATTCTAGGTTAAGCCTGTTAAACACCTTCGACCATTCATCACTTACCATCAGGTGAGATTGTGGCTAAACTATTAACAACTAAAAAAAATATTGCGAAAAATAGAACCGACTTCAACACTCAAATGTGTGAAATAACTTGTTGAAGTCGGTACCATGATGGTTCAAAAGTACCTATTATCACAATATTGTGCACGTGGTACCGCCTTCGACAAGTTATTTCACACATTTGAGTGTTAAAATGGGTTCAATTTCTTGGTAAAAAAAAGTTCACCCTTTTTAGTGACCCTTGCTACTTATGGGATCGATTGTCATTCACGGTCAATGACTATATCATAAAAATAGGAAAACATTTTTCAGTCATTGGAGTGTAACTCAAAAGCGGTTTCACCGAATTTGATGTAATTTAAATGGGACCACACGACAAGCATCAGCTTTCAAATAAAAACAGAATCATCAAAATCGGTTCACAAAGTCAAAAGTTCTAAGGTAACAAAAATATACAAAAACAGACAAATTGAGTACCTCCTCCTATTTGTGAAGTCGGACAAAATGAAATTTAAAACGTGTGAAATTTAAATGGCTAAGTTTAGCTAAATAGTTATTTTAAATAGCTAACTAAACAGCGTTAACTGTTCGCAGCATCGCGTGTTAAAGAAGCCGCATAAGCTATGTGCACCTGTCTCCGGTGCGTCGTTAAATTTTCACGGCAAACGAATTCGTGTCGCACTTCCGAATAAACCTGCGCTCGTAAAGCGAAACTTGAAGATTTTAACATCGCGAATTGCGAAAGTAACCACGAAGTGTATTAATAAAAAAAATACAAATTTCTTTTCTAATATTGTTATGTTTGCAATAACGCCTGCTATGCGGATTACATTACAAAATTACAAATTAAAAATAAGTTTTTTTTTTTTTTTTTTTTTTAGCTCTATCCCAATACGATGGTTAAAGAATGATAGGAAAGATTTGAGTTATGACGTCATGTCATGTTAGCTCAATTGGTTAGAGCGTGCCCCGGCTAAAGGGGTGGATGGACGCGGGTTCGAATCCCGCACATGACATAAATTTTTCTTATCGTATATTTGTAATTTTGTGAAATACAAATTACAATAATAAAAATAAAATATAAACGGCCAAGTATGAGTCGGACTCATGCATCGAGGTATCTGGTACCTATAAGTCAGAGCTAACACAATTATTGTGTTACACTACAATAAAGTAACATTAATATTAAGGCGAAAGTTTGTGAATTTGTATGTTTGTTACTTCGTCACGCTCAAATGGCTGGATCAATTTTGATAAAATTTGGTATGGAGGTAGATGAGGCGCTGGTTTAACACATAGGATATTTTTATCATCGTCATTACCATCACTACGCGGGTTAAATCGCGGGGCGTAACTAGTAAGAATTAAATGTGATATTTCAAAATTTTTCTTTCGAGCTTGTAGCTAGGTTTGATAATATTATTAGAACTATTATGTAGAATACATAAACATGATATTCACAAGATTATAATAATATTTCTTGCAAGGTTAACAGACTAATGCACATGACTCCATGAATAACCCCTTAAACCGTCAAATATATTACAAATGATGTTTAACCGTTTCAAATATAATCAATTCAATACGTAATAAAAAATTACAGGCACATGATACTTCACAACTATGTCTCAAGGTGACGGGCGCAGTGCAATTTGTGACTTGTGACGAAATGAATCTGTTATAGGCAGAGGTTAGTCCGCTTAACATCAAGTGGGCTTCGGGTTTGATCCGTCACAATAACATAAAAAAAAATACAATTCGTAAAAAATATTCTCCAAATCTCGCGTACTGTGATCAGATTTTTGAAGCGCTAGTAGCGAAGTTTACTTAATTGTTCTCAACCGATCAGCAAAGTTAAGCAACGTCGCCCGCGGTCATGAGTTGGATGGGTGACCGCTAGTGACATTACTACTGAGCGTTTCCGTGCTTCGGAGGGCACGTTAAGCCGTCGGTCCCGGTTGTCTTTGGATTGCAGTCGTTATAGCATGATGGTAGGACATTTTGCGAATGCCCGCCTAGGTAGCTACCACCCTCATGTAGAAAGTCTGTCACCAAGCACCTATCGGTGTGTTCCGGCAGCTGTCCTTGAGAGCCTGTACTTCTAGGTTAGCCTGAACAACATCTTCAACCACATCATCACTTACCATCAGGTGAGATAGTGGTCAAAGGCTAACCTATCAAGCATAAAAAAAACAGATCAAATACAATAGAATAATCAGAAAAACTAGCAACAAAACTTAAAAAAATATTTGAACTTCCCGTCTTAAATATTAATATCAACATCGTGATTCTATTATTAAGTTTGTTATGTTTAGCAAAGTTGCAACAAGTATAAATAAATGAAAAAAATAAAAAAACCCGACTGTTTATTTTCGTCAAACATTTTATCGTTTTAATGAAATTAAAACTGCAAGTTTTATATATTTATGGAATCGTTTTTTTAAAGCCCTTTCTTTTTAATATACAATTCGCTGGGTTTGTAGGAAAAGATTTTTTTTATATACCTAGTGGTAAGTGTCACTTACGTTATCAAAACAAATCTAACTATATCTCATACATTAAAATCGGTTAAGCCGTTTAGAAGTTATGGTGGAATAAAGAAACTCACAAACATACATACATGAACCCTAAGAACATAACTCTCCTTTTTGGGCAGTCGTGTAAAAAACACGTTCAGTATCGATGTTTTAATTTTTTTTTTTTTTTTTTTTTTGTAAGAAAACTATGTATGTAAGTATTACAAATATCTATTCTTAACTTCGTACTCCCAGCATGTGAGTATTTATCGTACCGTCAATGTCGTCAGTTTTATATAATTTTTGTTACTGGGTCTATCAAAAACGTATTGAATTTAGGAATTTGTATTTTTAATTTATTACTGCCATAATCCTGCAACCAAACTACAAACCACATAAAACCGCCCAGGTGTGAATAGGGTTCTGGATAAAGACACCAAACTGTTGGTTTTATATACGTGATAGACTAGCCACTATCTCACCTAATGGTAAGTGATGATGCTCGAAGATGTTGTTCAGGCTAACCTTGAATTACTGGCTCTCAAGGACAGCTGCCGGAACACCCCGTGAGATACTTGGCGACAGATTACTCTTTGTACTTGAAGTAGCTTGCCAGGTACTCGGAAAAAATACGTTATTTTTGGCACGGTAGCGCTTCAAATCGACATAAATCACACTTAATTGATCAATACAAAACAAAAGATACAATGTTGTTTTTGACAACCCTGAGTGCGTGGGGCCGACTCTCACTTGGTCGGATTTTTAGATCTGCGAGCGGCGCTCTAATTAGCTATATAGGTACATACTTAGCTCGTAGATCGATAAGAAAGGTAGAACTCAAAAGTTTGCGACCCACTGCCGAACTGCATCTAATGAACGAACGGTACATCGTCTGGTGCCCGTTCACAGTATACTATAGTTTACACTACGACCACGGAATAAATGAGACGGACGCGATGAATCATGCCAGTCACGTCTTCACTCTATCGCTGACTAACGGGTGGGCTTTGGATTCAAGTATGCAAAGACCATGGATACATCGCTCATTTGTTTTGTTATTTGTATGTAACACTTTATTTTGTGCTGGTGACAACCATAAAATGATAACACCTTTGATATTACGTTACACAAATTGAATTAATATCAAAATAGGGGTGCTTCCCACTCAGTGTTGTCAACATCATCAAGATCAAGGGGTAGTATGTGTTATTTACAGACTTCAAACGGAGGTTCTCAATTCGTTTGTAAGTGCAATATTGTGTACTTTGGATGAGTGAAAATCTATTTTGTAAGCAGTATGTACCACTAGAAACATGTAATTTGAATCAATAAATTACTTATATTAAAGTTTTTTTATGTAATTGTGACGGATCAAGCACGAGACCCACCTGATGTTAAGCGGACTAACCTCTGCCTGTAACAGATGCATTTCGTCACAAGTCACGAATTTCACTGCGCCCGTCACCTTGAGACATAGTTATTAAATCTCATGTGCCTGTAATTTCAATAGCTCTCAAGGACTGATGCCGGAACACACCGTTAGGTACTTGGCGACAGATTTTTCTACTTGAGGGTGGTCGCTAGCCAGGCGGACATTCGCAAAATGCCCTTTCACCATGCTTTGAAGCTCAAGCCCGCGGCGGGATTCGAACCATGAACCTGCGGCACGGTAGTCCATAGCCAATGCCACTGAGCCATCACTGCTTCAGAAAGTTGAAAGTACTATTAATAAAGTTTCAATTGTTTATTTATCTACAAAAGCCATTACACAGTTCATCGTTGTTCAGTATTCCTGATTTTCCAGATACCAATTCATCCTGCGTCATTTCAATGCCATCGCGGGGAACCTCGTCGACGAACCTGTTGCAACACTATTCATAAGGCACTGTTTTTAAAGTTACAGCTTTCAGGGGCACAACCTTTTAAAAACCATTATGGAAAACCAACATCATTATTTCAAACTTAAAATATTGATACTGAGATTCGTACCGTGGCCGTCCCGAAACAATAAGGTTCTTATAATATAGCGTTATCTCTATCGCACAAATCTTGATTCAATGCATGTGTTAGAATCATATATTTGTTAAGCTTAGATTCTCTTAAGTAAATAAGTTACGAGAAGTTACTCATTATGTAATTGTAGAATATTCTAAAACTTGTTGATATTTGTCATTTTTAATAACCGCCACCAGGGTTCAGACCCTTTATGATCTGTATTCATTCTAGACTAGCCAATGACGAACCATCCTGTCTTATTTCGGGTTGGCTGATACGTTGTGGCGGGAACTTTCATGTCTCTGATTGGTTGTGGTAAATATGGCGGGAACTTTAATGTATATGCGACAGACACTTGGCGCCAGTCATTGCTATAAAACCGATGTCTTAACTTACTGAGTTGCTCTCTTTATTCTTCACAAGTGACTGCTGCATCGAGACTTATTGAGTTAAGTACTGTATTATATTATTTAATGTAACGTAACTGATATTCATGTGTTGTGTGTGGGTATATGTTTGTTGGCTTCCAAATTCGCCCTTTTTATTGTATTATCGTTGTGAAATGTGACTATACAATATTACCTTTGAAGTAATCCATGTGACCCTAATGATGTATTATTCTTATTAAAGTGTTCTATGTGTTCCTATAAACGTTGTGTTTTTGAAGTATCCTTATGATTCCCTTTTGTGTAGAAAACCTAGTAAGTGGGATAGTTAAGTACTGAACTAGTAGTACTCATTTACTTTACCTTAAGCTAGGACTAGATTATGGCATCACCGCCTGAAAACATCTTATAATTTAATGAGCCTACATTACAGATTAAATAAATGCTCTCTATCTTGACAAATCTCACATCAGAAGTGGGATCACTCAGATTGCCTACCTTCATTTTTTTAATCACTTTTATTAGTTTCAGAATCGATGCAACTACTCTCAAAGACTTGGACGCCGCGGGTTGCGAAGCCGTGGCTGCAACCTGGCGACAAGATGACAACACCGTGTTCCCAGTTTTCGTATCTGCTACTAGCGGCAGTGGAACGCCGCGGTTTGCGAAGCCGTCGCTGCAACCTGGCAACAGGATGACGACACCGTGTTGCGAGTTATAGAATACTAGCGGCAGTGGCACCGAGTTTTTATTCACTGACATCGGTATATTGGCGAAATAATTCATCTGGACAAGTACTATAACAGTGGCAAAAGCAGGTAAAGCCCTCCAAAGGGTCTGTTTTATAATTATTACAATCCTGTAACCGTGTAGTGGCAATGTGAAGAATAACCTCGACGAAAATTTTCTCAATGTTATAACGTTTAAATCTGAAACTGACGGTTTTTGTTGCATATATCCCTCAAGATAAAGGTGCTTTCACTGAACCTTATTGAATTAGTGTTTGCTAGAATATGTAATGGAAGTTTATGAAACTTCTTATGTCATTGTGTATTTTTTTTATATTATTTACACTAATAAGTACATATTATAACGACGAACGTAATTAGATTTCTTCAAAGTCAAACTATGTTCTCATTTTATATAGTGACTATTGGTATTAATTGAGAATACATTTCTATAAACCTAGAAACCTAAATGTGGAAACGCATATTGAACAATAAATAGCAAAGTTACAACCATATCTGAACTAATGTCGCTATTACCTTGTGCTTAAAATTTTCTTAATTTTATTTAAAAGCGATCCTTAAAACTTAGTGACATATGAAATGTTTTTGAACATCTGAGAATATTTTATGTAATATTACTTGCTCAGTGATCTTATGGGCATTAAATAAATTCACTAGATTGCTAATTCTATAAAAGTAGTCATGACAAAGTATATAGTATATTTACTTATGCTTTTGCTTGATATTTGTAAAAGCAGTTTGGGTCCTAAGCAAGGGTTATTTTATCCTATAAAGAAAACTCCTTAACTGTTTCACACTAATCAACTCGATTGTATAATATAGGATTTTGAATCGATTGTATAATATAGTAACTGGCGATGGGTAGAAATGTTTTAATTGTTGGTTTCGCAAAGTATTGTTTATTAAATCCACTTTAAACTTTGAATTCTTATACATAGGTTGTCTTATCCTACATATATACGAAGATAACCTATGACAAATGTTAGCACTTGGCATCCCTTCAGAAGTCATTACTGACTGTCACGCAAACTTTGGCTCAAACCATAATCGATCCCTTTTTGGAAATTACTAATTGACAAACATATGATTGTTACTGGAACACTTTGAAGTGACGGTTAGATGGAACGGTATGTCTATATTAGGTAGAATGTTCTATAAATTGTCAGATTGACCGAACGGATTCTGGAATGTTCAACAAACAATCTATGCGACAATACAGAGGTTTACAGGGGTTTTACCTCTGCGTTTATTGATTGGTGTAGACTATAGATGGTTTATCATGAAATATTGTAATTCACAAGGATATATTGATACTGGCCACGAGAGTGGGTGTTTGAACAAAATTTATTTAATTATTGTACCTATTGTTTTGAAACATGAAATACGATAATTATGTACGTTTCAGTTAAGAATATTAATATGACATGCTACCCTACATATTGTAGAAATAAACTACTTGTGTTATATTATCAGTTATCATCACATAAAATGATAATATCAAATTACTCATATCTACATGTACTTATGCTCTAGATTAAATATTAAATAGAAAGACACTGCTTACCTATTTGATTGGTGCTGGTTGATCTCACGAGCAGTGTGTGAATGCAACCAGCATGTCTATTCAAATGGCAACTACTGTTTAAATTGATTACACTGCATACCCATTTGATTGGTGCTTGTTGATCTCACGAGCAGTAAGTGAATGCGACCTGCACGTCTATTCAAATGGCAAACTGTTTGATAAAAGCCGGTCGACCTTTTACTTGGCGATGATTGTCTCACATGGCGGCTTGTGAATGTAATCATCGTGTCTAGGTAACTGGTAATTATTAAAATGAGTAGGGTTTTTCATGAGAATTTAAAGTGTTATTTTTACTGCTACATAAGTACATGTAGGTAGACTGCCTGTTGTTATCAGAAAAGTTATTTGACGTGTACAAATGATGATCCTATTATTCTTGATAAAATACTTAAGCCCTGACGTCAAAACGTCCAAATCATAAAAGGAAAACCCAATTCTGTCCTTATAGATAATACTTATGTCGTGAAGTCAAAAGGTCCAGACGTTTTTTGTCAAATGGAATATGTCCAAGGTTTAATGGTACATTTTGTTATTGTCTAAATAATGCGTGGACGATAAAACGTCAACTTGATAACTAAGCAAGTTAAAGTTGCATTGCAGAAATTTACCACAGTCGTTTTAATCAAATTTTAAACTCCCTATTGCTTAATATGTTATCAAATATGTAGTTGAAACTGGATACTATCTATGAAACTTAGTAGCAGTATTTACTTCATATATATACCTGGTATACTTTACGAATTATGTACTTGCACATAATATTTATTCGTGACACTTATATAACAACGTAAATGGGAATGTTGGTTTGTATAACATATTTTTCACAAATGTATTGAATGTATTTTGATTCCATTCCAATGATATTATTTTCCTTTCCTGAGATAGCAAATCACAACAGTCAACGCGTAGAGGGATAATCTACCCTCCACGCCCAATACATATACATTGTAGTCCACAAATATGTACTATGAACATTTTATAATGATTTTACAGATAATCGATAGCGGTTTTTCTTTTTGGTGACTTCGAACCAAATACTGTTTATGTGTTCTATTTATTACTTATTACATAAATTCTTTATCAAGCAAGCTTTGTGCAAATAATTGTGGGTTGCCATACACGGTAACAATATTTCCTACATATATACTATTATCACTAAGTTATACATAATTATTTTAAAGTGAAGTTTGCCTGGTGTTATTTTGTACTTCGTGGACGAAGTACTGTCAGTATGGCCGTGTTAGAATCATATATTTGTTAAGCTTAGATTCTCTTAAGTAAATAAGTTACGAGAAGTTACTCATTATGTAATTGTAGAATATTCTAAAACTTGTTGATATTTGTCATTTTTAATAACCGCCACCAGGGTTCAGACCCTTTATGATCTGTATTCATTCTAGACTAGCCAATGACGAACCATCCTGTCTTATTTCGGGTTGGCTGATACGTTGTGGCGGGAACTTTCATGTCTCTGATTGGTTGTGGTAAATATGGCGGGAACTTTAATGTATATGCGACAGACACTTGGCGCCAGTCATTGCTATAAAACCGATGTCTTAACTTACTGAGTTGCTCTCTTTATTCTTCACAAGTGACTGCTGCATCGAGACTTATTGAGTTAAGTACTGTATTATATTATTTAATGTAACGTAACTGATATTCATGTGTTGTGTGTGGGTATATGTTTGTTGGCTTCCAAATTCGCCCTTTTTATTGTATTATCGTTGTGAAATGTGACTATACAATATTACCTTTGAAGTAATCCATGTGACCCTAATGATGTATTATTCTTATTAAAGTGTTCTATGTGTTCCTATAAACGTTGTGTTTTTGAAGTATCCTTATGATTCCCTTTTGTGTAGAAAACCTAGTAAGTGGGATAGTTAAGTACTGAACTAGTAGTACTCATTTACTTTACCTTAAGCTAGGACTAGATTATGGCATCACCGCCTGAAAACATCTTATAATTTAATGAGCCTACATTACAGATTAAATAAATGCTCTCTATCTTGACAAATCTCACACATGCATCCCGTTCTCACGTTAAAGTTCTAATGTAAGTTTACTATAGTGACATGTGGTAGTGCAAATCAAAATTGTTAATGTAATTTTAAAATAAGACTGAATTAAGAGATGGGAGTTGGCCACCAGTTTGTGTCTTAATAGATTATACATTCAAACATATGCACGCCTGTAAAGGTAGAATAAGAAAAAAATATAATACTGTGTTCAATATTAAGATCAATAAATGCTATTCTAGTCTGTATTCTATTCTACAAGTGATTTATTTTACTTGTTGAAATATTAATAAGGTGTCAGCTATGAGGTCGCGCAGATAGCACGCTGTAGTTTCATTTTACGCGCATGCACTAGTTATCACTTCCAATGTTTTGTAACAACTAATAAGTTTGTTCATAGTTTACGTAGACTTTTAATGCTTTTTCACACAATCGCTCGTAACGGTCCTTTAAATGCACCGATTTTAGTGTCATAATATAGTCTATTACACACTCGTGCTTTTTTTGACTTTACCGCACTAGTGTTTTAAATAGAAAAAAAAACAACGTTTCCACACTTCTCCAAGGAGATTGTAGTTTGTTTCGTTCGTTTTTCATATAAAAACAAACCAGAGTTTTTTACCTACTGAAGTAGAACTTTAGAAGATTTAATTATAAACCTTCTTAAATCAGATTATTATTGCTATAAAAAAGATCAAGAAATATTTTCGAATCGAAATTTTCGTTTTCTTTCTTCGCAAGTGTGTTGAAAAACGTCGTATGAAACTCGTGCGCGTTGTTTATTACAATCTCTACTCCATTCTTCTTCCACTTCCAACTTCGCGCACTTGTTACATAATGTACTATAATCATCTCGAATTATTTAAGTTACTTCAATTTTGAAATGAACGCTCTCACTTGTTGAGAAAGGTCAAGTGAAAAGTACCTACGCTAAACCGAAGAAAATGTATTATGGATGTGATGAGTGACGCCATAGTAGAAGGAGTGGGGAAGTAAGTTATCTTCATACAAACGCACCGCCCGCGGCTTGTATGTGTGCGCCATAGTATCTATACGTCCCGCACGCACACTCTAACACAATCTCGACCCGTTTCTCAGTGCGCCAGCCGGGGCTAACACCACACTATGTATGCTATGTATACAAGTACTATGTATATACGGAAACTAACACCGAACAAGGTTCGCGCGTACGGCTTTTCGGCACCGTTAAATAAATGAAAAATGTTTGATAATCGCATAAGAACTTATTGCTGTGTGCTCGGCTGTCTAAATAATTCATAGATTCCAGAGTTGTCTTTGTTCAGATTTCCTACTGAACAGGAAAGGTAAGCAAGTCACTTATTCTAGCATACCTATGATTTTTACTTGATGATAAGTGATGCCTACTTATTTTTTTTGTTGTATTAGGTATGCCCCGCGTCGCACGTCTCTAGCCCCGCACCCCATATATATCGCCAGTCGGTATTTTTTTCATCGTGAAAGGTGTTATCATCGTTTAGGTATAAAACCGATCTCACTAACCCTGAACCCAGACAACACAAGTAAAAAATACAACTTCCCGGCCCTTGCCTATTTCTAGGTACTGAATTCAAATTTAGCATATACGAGTACATATACATTATAAATAAGTAACAACCCTGAGACAGGCAAGTATGGTAGGTAATTATATCGCGAATTGGGCCGGAGATGGCCTACTTCTCCACTCTTTCTACTACGGTGACGCTGATGACAGTGAATAAAGCAAAAGCAAGTTATAACCCTTCGGTGAGCTCTGGCTGCTTCCTCAGGAAGTATGCATGACGTGGGTATCTAAATGTGGCCGTGTCGCAGAATTCATATATAGTACGTAGTTGTTTGGCCAATCTGCTTTGAATATTTTTACAGTTGTTTAGCAGTATATGTATATTTCATCCCAATATAATAAAGGTATTCATGCCTATAAAGGGTTTTTAAAGGTAGATACGTTCGCCTCTGGCGTTATTTTAATTTTCCCATAAAGACATGAAAATTAACTTTAAGAATGTTACGTATTCTTATCAGCACTGCAAGCTACACAATTATATTGCTGCATCAAGTGTTTACGATTCCCGTGTAATTGAAACCATTTTTTCCCTGGTAAAGCGCTTTCTTCGCTTCATTTTAAACCAAAAGCGATCACCAACAGCGGCGTGAGAAACTAGGACAGATATTGGGATCTCATATTTTCACTAAAAATATTCAAGTCGTTCCATTGTATTATTATTTATTCGGATAGCAGAAACATCTGTTATTGTTTCATTCCGTTTATTGGTTTTTGTACTTATGTATAAATCATCTATAGTAGAAGCCGTACTTGATATTACATATTTGAAACAAATTACATGTTTTTAAAAAAAAAAACAGAACCCTTAGTTACCGGAGGTCCAAGGAACTTCTAAAATTTGTATAAATAAATTCCACTCGCGATCTTAAAGGTAAAGTTGGTCTCTCAAGTGTAATGGATACAACTCTATAATTTCGCTTAATTAAATTTTGTATCTATTTAGTAAATCCTACGAATATTATTAGTAAAGTAAATCGTATCATATCTCTTTAATATCTCCCCGTGGGGTACCGGGTTAGAATTGCACCTCCCCATACCATCCCTTGGGTGTCGTAACAGGCGACTAAGGGAAAAATACTGTGAGGTGGGCAGCAGCGCCTTCTAAAGAACTGCCATGTTACACTGCGATCCCCAAACCGCCTGCCAAGCGTGGGGATTATGTCAAATACCCCCTTAATAGGCGAGGCTGTGTTCAGCAGTGGACGATCCGGCTGATACAGTACAGTACAAATCGTATCAATACAATTTTTATTTCTAATTATTATGTAGCAACCATGTGATTTTTGTACACTAAAGATTTTTTCTTGTATTTAAAAAGCTGACTTTTTTTTATCGCTCACTTATTTTTGAATTCTACACTCGCAAGCGAAACGAGGTTATTTACTTCAAACGCCTTCAGTATAACTATTTTCAAAGACCACTTCGGTACTACGAAAAGCACTGACGCGTCATGACGCTTATGTCACTTGTTTAGTATGACTGCATTATTTTAAAAACGGCATCTAAGTCCTGTATGATTGCCGGAATTATGTTTCACTGTAGACTAGCCATTGGCAAGCATCTCATCTACTGGTGAAATAAGGAGACTAGGCCTAAGATGACTAAGAACTGCTTATATACAGCGACCGAAAAACACTTATAAGTGCTTGGGGACCGATTTTCTAGTTGCTAGCTAGGCTAGTCAGACGAGTTATTCACAAAACGCACTTCCACCACAAAATGCAAGTTCAAACTCAGTTGAACTCAAATCTACGCTATGACTATCACTACGACCTTACGACTCGTGTTTTTTTAAATGAGAAAACCAACTAACTTATTCCTAGGTTACTCTTAAAACTTCTGTTTACAAACATATAATTAAACAGTAGGTATATATATTCAATTAATTGATATGACTCACCGAGGGCCATGACATCTGATTCTAATAAGAATCGTCGGTAGGTACTCGTATTTTTATCAATGATCGACAGTTACAAGAATTCATATTAAAAAAAAGCTAATATCTGGCAAACAGCCGCAGGGGGACTTGATAAACCACTTGTGTATTCACCTTATGGCATTGATTACATATTACGTGACAAGTGACGTCATCCGCCTGACTCATCGGTGGACAAATAAACTTTGAGAATCTTGCAGGTTGTTCGTGAACTTCCGATACGTTTTAATCTGATTGTGGTCAATGCTACTAATGCGAAAGTGTGTTATTGCCATTTAGCATGATAGGCAAGCATTTGGCCTCTATCTCACCTAATGGAAAGTGATGATGCGGCCGAAGATGTAGCATGCTTGCCTAGAAGATACCTATTCACTCTAGACTAGAAGACTCACAAATTGTACTGTTCGGGAAACAAAAACGCGGGCAATGAGTTCCACTCCTTCGCTGTACGGATGATATATGTGGAAGCGAAACGCTTCGAGCGAACTGGAGGAATGTCAACCATGAAAGGATGACGGCCATCATAGCGCCCATGTAATTCCTACGCACACTTTCCAAAATGTATGCGTTAAAATACCGATAGGCAAGCGAACCTGCGACGATGACCGAGACTCTGTAGTTTAGACTCAACCAGCTGATCATCGCCTATAAGTCTTTAGGCTCGTCGGTCAATGGAGTCCAGTACCATTAACCCCCGTAACGCCTACTAATAATAAAATAATTTCTGATAGAATGAATGAAATAATAGAAATGAATTTTCTAATAGATTCTGATTGGTACATAATGTTACTTACGTCCTTCCTGGATATGGACATAGGAAGGATACTGTTTATCCCCATATATAGCCTTCCACGCGAGCGAAGTCAAGGGCGGAAATTAGTTAGAAAAGACACGTGACCATGGCGGCAAAATATTATGAAACCTCTGTTGCACCAAAGGTTCGACTGATAGATAAGTTAGGAATAGGTTACACATGTCTAAATTGTACAAAAATAACTGAATGAACCGGTATCGATATCGATGCGGTGGCAAGCCTATTATTATTACACTAGTAGATAGTAACTAGTCTACTTTAGATTCAAGAAAGCAATTATCGATTATTAAATAAAAACATTCAACCGAATACGAGTATACTGAACATAATTTCAACACGGTAATGCAGAAGTTACAGAAGCCTGATGCGAATTTCATCCTCAAGCTTAACCCTCGTCGTGTAGTAACGTGGCAGAAAGGCGTTTTTACTATTCAGTGTTGGCAAAAAGCCGATTTACAATCGAGTTTAACAACATACTTTTGACGAATTTTTGAACTTGGCAATAATTGCTTTACAAAACGATTATAGGCAGAACTCTTATTTCCAAATTCTTAGCGATGTAGGGTTGCTGGCGAATTCTCAGTTGAGCAGTCTTATCTACCTACATACTATGTATAAACAAAAAAAAGCCCTAAATCAATAGTTCCTCGTTATACTAAAAGCCCCGGCTTAGGGCTTTTCAAAGGTTATCTTTACTATCCACTTGTAGTGAAGACAGCGGGAAACCAAATCTAGCGTAATAAATTACTTCATTACGAGCTCCATCAAGTGCATTTAATGAGGATGCGGGAGAATGACTCATACTTGCAATGAAAGATGCAGTTAGTCTTTATCTCAGTACTCAGTGTGTAGTTAAATTATTTATGTACAATATTTGCACTCTGTAATCAATATAATGTCTTTTAATGGATTGAACTTAGTACTTCTTATTTTTGTTTCCAGAAAAAATACAATAAGCTCACTTGAAAACATAAATGGCAAAATGTACACCTATGCTTGAAAATGAAAAATACTCCAGACCTTATTGGCGATGTCATATACGGCCCTTAGATCAAACACTCGGAAAGTCCAGCTCCTGCATGATTTTTAAGAAGTGGCGTGCTTATAAGAAATACCGTTACATAGTGAGTGAGAAATATCAGAACACTTATAGATTTCTTTGCTTCTGATACCCGTAGGCAGCAGCGCTGCTTTTCATGACTGGGGAGCCAATTATTTCTCCGCCGATTGTTAAGTTAATAAAAAATCTTCTAATAGAAGGCCACTTGACGTTAGAAAGGCACCACGTAGCCCAGCCGGAATGACTGTTTCTCTTCTATTCGCAGCATCTTCACGATATCGGAACTCTTCGAGCGCACGATCGAAAATTTTAAATAACGGAGCCCAGCATGCCTTTATATCGCAATTTGTGATGGCAGGAAAAAAAATTGATGTTCGTAAAGTAACTCCGGAATCTTAATATAAGTTGGCATCGTCAGGGCCAATGTCCTAGTTATAAATGAAATTCTATTGTTATAATTATCGCCGATGCCAATGGGTTAATAAATATAATTCTAAATTCAATGATAAGCAATGTACTCACCAGGTGATAAATCCAATTTGTCTATATGATCGCCTAACACAGATGCCCAGCTTTGTAGCTGGTCCAGGATCCCCCATGGAGTAGTCATAGCCACTGTAAGCAGCACTAAGGTGTGGGGGAATGTGTCCTCATTGAGAGCAAACTTGAGCAGGTTTGTGTGACCTGGGTCTCCGTCTAGGACCCATACGCTAAGCCGTGTGTGGTCTGTGGATATCAAAATTATAGATTTATTTGAGAAGCTAAATTACACATATGTCTGCCCCCTGGTGTTCATTTGGTTTTCACGGTTCACTGTACGGTAACAAAAACAACATAAGCAGCAAATTCAGAGAAATTATGAATAAATTATAGCTCAGTGGTAAATAGTGTTCTAACAAAAAATACTGTATCATATATTATGTCCAAGTATATAAGTACAGTTTCATATTATAGAAAATATGAGAGATTTAAGTAGTGCAGTAAGAAATGTATTTCTGTAGACAATAGGACACACAACTGTAGCCAGCGGTACTGACCAACCATTAAGTGTAAAAAGTTGAAGTTGACCAAGGAGATCAATTACATAGCAATTTGCAGATTTATCATGAAATTGCCAGGTCCAACAGTGCAGAAGTTGAGTCTAGTTCAACTTGCAATGTTGCAATCTAGGTGTTGCACAAATGCTTACCTACACTACCCTGTGTAAGTATTCATGTGACACAGTAATGAGGCTCTCTATGGCTCGCGTTAATAGATCTCAAAGTTTAGTTTGATCTTAAAATGCCGTTTTTGACAGATGTTCTATACATTAAATGTCAAAACTGCATCTAATAGTCCCGTCAATTTAGACATTCGAAGCTACCTAAATACCCACCAAGGTGAAAATCAGTCAGATTAAAAATTATTATTGAATATGATTAAAAATTAAATTTGAAAGATTCCTATCTTTCCCCGGTATGAGAAAAAAAATTCTAGGTCAAAGGTCAAAAGTATTTTTATGATAAAACTTCCAGTTTTGTTGAAAATAGCGCAAAGCTCTTTTTTTTTAACATTGACCTAGATTTTTTTTTCCATGCAGGGGTAACATGTGGAACTTTCAAATCATATTTTAACCTCCCCATTCAGAGTTGAAATAGATCTATTCGCGATGACGTCACTACTACAGACTCATAATCGGAATAGATCTATCCGTACGTTCCACTGGTTAGATTTAGCATTATATTGTTGCTGTCTCACAATTTAGATATGTAGAATGTATGAGGCAAAGAGAGACAAATATATTTTCATATTCCTAATACCAAAATATCTAAACAGAACGCAATAAAAAAAAAGAAATCGTCTTTTCAAAGTAATCATTTTTTTTTTCTTTTCTTTTTTTTTTCTGCAAACATATTCAATCACAGGTTATTCGAAATCTAAAGAATGTACAGTAAAATGAATAATAGGAAGTAAAGGCTAGCTTACGGATACTATCAACAACAAATAATCTCTACGATTAGAGCTATAAAACATCAGTAGTGGCCATAACTTTGGGGAACGGCGCACATTTTCGTAAACATAATTTAGCCCTCAAACAAAACAGAATTTTACAATAAATATTCAATAATGCATAGTAAAGAAGTAAAACAAAGGTTTTTCTTTATAATACTTTTTATTTCACGTGAAACAATTCAGTACTTTTCAAATAATTCGCATATTACGAAGTGGTTGTGATTTCGCCATATTGAGCCCGAGTGAACGGGAGTAGAGCTGTGAACATTTTGACAGCGGACAGGTTAAACAATCTTACTGATTTTCAGCTTGGTGGGAATTTAGGTACCTACCTTTACTCTTATTTTTTGGTCTAATTTGACCGGACTTTAAGATTTATCTCAACTCTGAGGAGCATTTATTAATATGAGCCTAATAGACTCTTTCTTTTTCGAAGTAGTGATACAACATCCACAAAGACATTGATTATCATGCCTGTATATTAGTTAGTTAAGCAGCTAACAATGCAACCATTCAAAAGGAACCAGCAACAGATTGAATTCAGCTGATCAATCATGTGATAACTTTAACAATAACGGCTCTACATAGAAATTGTATCATGGTAGGGCATTTTACATGCTGCCTTGAAAGCTACCACCCTCAAAAAGTAAATTTGTCATAAAGCAATTATACGATTGACTAATGACAGCTGTCCCTGAGACAAACACATGCCATTCTACGTCTAGCTTTCTAACATATTCTACAATCATATCATGATTACGAACAGGTGGGATAGTTCTCAATGGCTACCCTATCTTAGTCAAAGTGCGATTACAAAATATGATTTGCTGCGACTCCACTGAAGCATGTCCTGGTAGGTCCTATATGGCCAATAGTGGGTTTTTTCCTACAATCACCATTATTAGGGGTGCATAATGTGGATTATGGGACCTACCAAAATGACGGTATGAAATTTTATATTCTAACTATTCAAAACATTTGAGGCAAAATGTGGATGCTTTACATATACAGGGTGCCCGGTAATGAATGGATAACCTTAAATTAGGTATTTGTATATCTAATGGCCATTCAGAAAAAAAAAACAGAACAAAAAAAAATCAAGTAGTACCTAAGTTATGGTCTTTTTAATAAACAAACATATTCATTTTGCCAAAGTTTAAGCATCCATAGCGTAAAAAAAAAGTATGAATACACATGTGACCAATCATTTTAAAATAAAGTGTGCCTAAAGCCGGTTTCAAAATGGTATTTGTTTTATTATTTGAAATATTTTTATTTTTATAATTTTTTTTTTTTTTTGTTCTGTTTTTTTTTTTCTGAATGGCCATTAGATATACAAATACTTAATTTAAGGTTATCCATTCATTACCGGGCACCCTGTATATCTACACCCTTTTGGAATTTTATAGATGTAATGGCTATGTATGTTTATGTCATACAAATTCAATGATGATTATTTATACCAATACATTTTTGAGAATGCTGTGGTGTTGTGTCATTGAATCAGACGACAAATAAAGGATTATTTGGAATAAAATAAATGGAAGAGCATGAAATTGACTTCTGTAACTCCCCATGGGGTGCTGGGCTAGAATTACACCATATTGCCAAAAGGAAGGCAGCACCTTCTGAAGAACTACCATCATAAATCCCCAAGAGGTTTAATGGTGGACAATATGGATATTGATGGGATGTGAACCTTGGAAGCAGAATAACATAATTCTTGCGTGAATAAAACTAATATTTTTTTATAGCATAGAAAATACACATTTCCCTATCTGAATTTCCAATGAATTTTTTCTTACCGTTAAATAAAAATAGTTTTTATGGTATTATTCTTCTTATTATGGATCTTTAATTTTTATTCAATTAGCTAGCTGATGCCATCATGATCATAATGATCTTAAAACCTAATAAATGGGTGAAATGGCATTGAGATATGAATCTAGCACTTAATAGGTTCATTTATAAGGCCATGTGTAAACAGTAACTGCATGCCATGGGATAACACTGAGAAAATTTGATTGACAAATTTCTTAGCATTCAATGGATTCACCGTGCGGGTGCCGGGTCCATAGCGTTGCAGAGGAAGAGGTCAGAGGGGCCTGGGACTTGCAACCCAGTAGTAGGGTTAAGGTGCCCCTTTATGATGCATCAATGCTCCCCTTCACCGCTCGAGTCTCTTCCCCTGCCTAACCAAATTTGTTAGGATCCTACTAATTGGATTGCAAGGCCAATCCAAATACACGTTCCAGGGTGGAAGTTACAGTTCTCTTGACAGTATAAGGTCTTTAAGTAGGTTATACAGGGATTGCATATATATATATATATTATTATATAATAGATAAGTATCCCCTGTGGGGTGCCAGGTAAGAATTGCACCTCCCCATATCTTCCTCTGGGTGTTTTAGGAGGCGACTAAGGGAAAGATACTGGAATGTGGGCAGCAGCGCCTTTTAAAGAACTGCCATATTACACAGCAATCGGCAAGACGCCTGCCAATAGTGGACATAATGGCAAACACCCCCTCATCAGACGAGCCTGTGTTTAGCAGTGGATGTTTCAGCTGATACAATACAGTTCTAACTAAGTGCTATTTTACAAGAATGATAGAAAGTAACATTAATTATATTTTTACATCAACCCTTTACCTGCAATAAGTCTTTTTGAAACAATACTAGAAACTATACAACACTACAGAAAAATCATTAAGACAAGCCATTGCAGATTGCTGCAGATTCACAGGCAGTCCAAATGTTCCAGCCCACTACCACTTGGCAGCATGCCCAGCATGCTGACAGCATTGCCCAATTGGATTTTAAATTAAGTACGTCTTGACTGTTGATTACAAATTTGAGATATAAATTGAAATTATCTAAGAAAATAATACTCACCATCCCGATATTCATCACTTATATCTATATATGCATATTCGAGAGCTGACCCCTTCTTAGGGTCTTCTACTCCTTGTAATTTTGCTACTAAGGTTGTCTTTCCAGTTTCATTGTCTCCAAGAACTAGTACATTTTTGTTTGAAGGTAGTTTTGTGTTCCCTTGGTTCTGTACTTCTTCTAGGATTGCGGACCTAAAAACAACATTCATGTCATCATATATGCGTCAACTATGTGAGGTTGGCTCGTAAAACATGAAAGTGCAGCGGCGGCGCAACATGACACGATGTGAAAATATTTTATCACTGTTTTACATACAAAGGCACAACGTAGCAGCTAGGTCACATATTTCTCAGGTACGAGGCTCTGTCAGCCGTAGGTGTGACACATTGGATCCCCCTATATGGAGGATTGCATGCAAGCCGTAGAATGAACAGTGAACTTTTACCATAGGTTGTCCTTTGCGTCGTCTTTATCCTTCTTTTTAGATTTGAGCCCATTAGTCTGGCCGTTTGTATCCATTCTTCCGGAATTTTAGAAGATAACAACGGCACAGAAAGGCTTTTTTTCGTTTTCGTTTCTTCTGCCGTTCATACGTCACTCTCGATCGCGATGATGTTAGTTAGTTAGTGTTACCAAGTCAAAGAAAAACGATTCGGTAGAAATATTAAAAATGGGAGATATAGGGATTAATGACTAGGCTTTTCTTCCTGTCCTTATCCTTATGATGCGTGGTGGATCAAATATGCCGTCTCTTATAAAAAATACCGTAGGTACATATTGAGGATTACACAAGAACAACTAACAAGAAATACATTGTTCGTGAATATTCGTAGTACATGGTAAGACATATAATATTCCAAATAAAAGGGCATAGTTTTAAAAATTGGACATATCGAGGAGACAATGAACTGAAGAATCATAGAATTAAAAAAAAACAAAGTATTGCACATCACTGCCAGTGTGGTACTGCAGTTGACCAACTCGGTCACCATAGCCTCTCCTGCTCTCGAAGTGCTGGTCGAATTTCCAGTCACGCCAGCCTTAACGATATCATTCACTGGGCTTTTACCAACGCCAATGTTGCAGCTGTTCTCGAACCAAACGGTCTGATGCGTGACGAGTTAAAAGACCTGACGGCATGACTCTGGTTCCATGGAATGCTAGTGTGGGACGCTACATGCGTAGACACTTTAGCGCCGTCACACCTTTCTGAAACCAACGCGTGAGGGCTGGCGCCGAGGCTACTTCGGCAGAGCAACAAAAGCGGCGCAAGTATGCTAACCTCGGTATGGGTTACATATTTTAGCCGTTTGGAGTAGAGACGTTGGGTTCGTGGGGACCGGGAGCTCATCGTATTTTCCAAAATTTATCAGAGCGCTTGGTCGATGCGACGCGTGATCAAAATGCTGGCACCTATTTGGCTCAAAGAATAAGCATTGCAATTCCATGGGGCAATGCTGCCATCATGCTGGGCACGCTGCCAACTGGTAGTGGGCTAGAGCATTTGGAGGACCTATGAGTCTGCAATGACTTATAGGAATATAAATGCTTTTATTGTAGTAGCTGTAGTGTTGTATGTAGTTCGTAGTATTTTGTTACTAAAGGCATACCGCCGGTTAAAAAAAACTGAAGAAATAGTTGGAGTCGTAGCACGGCTGAATTTTTTTGACTCTAAAAATTACTTACTTTTCAAATTACAGCTTCTTAATGTTATTTAACACAAAAGTTATATTGGACACATGGACACTTTCTGGAATTCGTAGGTGGGTATTGAAATCATCACAACTACATGCATGCTACCTTCACACAGAGCGATGGAACATTATCTGGAATTATTAATAGAACTCAAACCGCGGGGCTAGTGGCCTGGTCGCAGCCTTAGGGAAAATAAAATGACATTTGGCCTCTTGGTTCAATTCACTAAAATGAAGTGTAAATTATCATTTCCCGTTGTGTTGTGTAGAATTATAGTATCCGTGTAAGATATTTTTACCGTATGATTGGTTATGGAAAATAAATACTTATATCATATACCAAAGTTCTACATTAGATTTTTATAGGCTACAATATTCAAATTCAAAATTAAAAAAATTCAAAATTATTTATTTCGTTTTAGAGATTAACATTACATAAAACAAGGGTCAGGAGTCTCCTTTCAAGCATAAAATGCCTGTAGTAGGAGCCTCCGCTCTTCCATATCTAATACATACAAACTTTAACCAATGTGTTAACTTAATTGCTTAGTTATTTTTTTTATATTTTTTTATATGTTTATTTAATTGTATGTGTGGAATTGGTTTTTGTGCATATGTATGTGTGAATGCTATAAATTTCTATTTCTAAATTTCTGTTTATTTTGAAGTATTTATTAAATTATTTGTTTAAATTATTTATGTGAGTTGTTGCAGAATTGTTTCCATCTCGTTGTAGTCAATAGTTATAATCCAATTTATTATAATTTTTTACATTCGTATTAAGGTTTGAAGAAAATTTTATGATCTGTATTTTTTTTTATATAGTTGTACTGATCGTTTATTGTACTGCCAACTTGCAAAGGTAGTCTTTACATAGGGAACCTGCAAGTTTTTTTTTCTTTCTTCTTTTATCTATACTGTCATTGTAAGGTAGTGTGCTGTGTTTTTTTAATACCGTCTGTATGATGTATAATTTTCACACAGATAATAAATTACTGATTCAATAAAGGCTTTCAGTTGGATATCTAATTTGTTTAAAATACATAATTTTTATTAATGCTCGTTGGATTCGTTCAAGTTCTATCATTTTAGTCTTAGCCGCACCTCCCCAAATAGTAATACAATAACTTAAAATTGACTGGGCTAATGCAACATATATATCATTTAAGAGATTTCTCGGAGGGTCTTTACTTTGTGTGTGACTAGTCGCATATTTTGGCACCACATACCTCAAAGTTCTGAAAATCCATTTCAGCTTTCTAATCCTGTCAGTAACCTGCTCAAGATAAGGGGTACAAGGGGTACCAGGTCATTCTCTGATCCAATATTATGCCCAAGTATTTAGTTTGTGTGACTTTATTTATGGTTATGCATTTACAAGTTTCACTGTACATATTGTTACATGTGTGTACTTTAATTTTGATTTGTTTTGGCTAAGTGTGGTTATAAATGCTAAAGTACATATAATTTGTTTTGTCTGTGTTTAGGGTAAGTAAGTTCACAGTAAGCCATTTAGTAATCTTGGTAATTACATCTTCAGTATTTTTCACAACTTCATCCCATGTGTCACCTGAAAAGATTACAGCAGTGTCATCAGCATACGAAAATATCTGGGAATTTTTAATTTCCATATTACAAAGATCGTTTATATATATAAGAAATAGGGTTGGACCCAAGACACTGCCCTGTGGCACCCCATACGACATCTTCGCAAAGTCACTGATGGATTCTCCCACTCTTACTCTTTGCATTCGATTTGTGAGGTAGTCTCGAAAAAGTTTATGTGGGATTCCCCTTATTCCAATGATTTCCAGCTTATTCATAAGGATTGGCACAGAGACGGTGTCAAATGCTTTTTTTAGATCAAGGAATACTGTTATACATTTTTTATCACTGTCTACATGTTCTGTAACAAGAGAAGTCAGGGAAGTAATTGCATCTTCGGTTGATTTACCTCGTCTAAATCCAAATTGGAAAGGTGATAGAATTTCAAATTTATTGAGGTAATCCACAAGTCTGTTATTCATTAATTTCTCTAATATTTTTGAAATAGCTGGCAAGACAGATATGGGCCTATAATTGTTGACATCGTCTCTGTCCCTTTTTTATGCACTGGAGTAATGAAAGATTTCTTTAGGAGGTCTGGGAAAATGCCACTTTCGAAACATAGATTTGCGAGATGACTAATGATTGGGATAATTCAAATACCCTGTAGATATATCATCCCAACCAGGTGTGCTATCTGATTTAAGATTACTTAATATTCTATCTACTTCCTCTACATCTGTAGCTAAAAGTACCATGGAATTTGCCTGGGATAGTTGATTCGACCAGTCACAAAAAATATTATCAACATTTTGTTCAATTTCTAGAGCAAGATTTTTACCTATATTAATAAAATATTCATTAATTAAATTGACTGATTCAGAAGGAGAAGTTTTAGTATTGAGCAATTCGTAGTTAGTATTATTATTTTTACTAGAATAGGTTATAGTTTTAATGTTTTTCCATAGCTATTTGTTATTACTTATAGAATTAGCTAGTAGTTTTCTTTCATACATTCTTTTAAGTTTTTTGATGAGATAGTTGCAGTAGTTTCTGTACCTTGTATAAGTTATTTTTAGAATTGCATTATATGGATCTTTAGTGCATTTTTTTTTAAGTTTATTTCTATTATTTATACAGCGCAGAATACCCGGTGTAATCCAAGGTTTGAGTATTCTTTTACTACTTGTACTTGTTTTAATATTAGTATTGCTGTATTGATTCAGACAATGTATTTATAAGTTGATTTGTTATTAAATTAGGGTCATGACAGAAAAGTAATTGAGACAAATTTTGATCTTGTAAATATTTAAGAGCTCTTTCAAAATCTACAGTCTTTTTAGTTTTATTTTTATACTGATTATGGTTTACTTTAGATAATTTTAGTAGTGTAGTAAAATTATCAGTAACATATGTGTGTAGAATAGCTATTAATGCTGCTACCTTCTTTTTATTAATTTTGAGCATAAAATGATCCAGGCATGATTTTTTCCTAGTTGGCAATGTATGCCCTGGAAGAAGACCATATGTCGTTAGTGCATTAAGATAACGGTGAGTACTAAGTGATTCAATAAAACTATTTGTATTAGTGTTAGATGGGGATTGATAGATACAAAGGACTGTTTTATTCAGTACATCCAGTTGTAAACAGGATGCCTGAGCTAGTTGAATTTCTTTGACTTTGTGGTTTAGTTTCTCTTTAATATATACCGTCACTCCGTCATTTTGGTTGTGTTGACAAGAAGTAATGTAGGAGCGGTAGTTATCCAGTCGTGGTATAGGTTTATTATCGCTAAGTCTGCATTCTGTAAGAATAATTAAATCAGTCTCAAATTTAAAATTTGACAGAGTGAGTACAAAATCATCAAAATTATGGTATATCCTCAGAATATTCTGGGATATAATAGTCAAGTCAGTTCTACTCACACGAATCCATCTATCCACATCTGAGCTATCACATTCCATAGTATGTGCAATTTTAATATTGCCTATTTCATGAAGGGTTTGTATTATGTCACCCATAGTTTAAGAGCGAAGCTATTGTTGTTATTTCAAGGTATTTATTATATTTTGAATAACCGAATAACACAAATTTTAATTTGTATATCGTTATTACGTTGTGATTTGCAAAATTTAATTTTAGAACTAAATAGAATTTATTACGTAGTTGAATTTACATAATGTGTATAGTAGGTATGAGGTGTGTTATATCTTTGTTATTATTTAGCGTGTTTACGATGATAAATATGTTAACATTTGTTTTCAAGCTTAGCTAAAACATAATCATGGGGTTTATAATACATAGTCATTTGTTTTGGAGTAGTTGATGAACTTGCTCTTCACTTCTAATTTTAATAATCGGTGAATTCTCGTCCTTTCTTACATACACTTTTCCATAGGCAGTCCAGCAGAATTTAAGGGTCATGGACTTAGCAAGGTCGCGTGCAAGGAAGTATAGTCGAGATCCCTTCACAGTTAGGTGCTCCCCAATAAAAACTGGGTGATCTTCTTGAGTTTTAAATCCTAAATGCTTACAGCATAGCTTAGTTTTGTGTCTATAATTGAAAGCTTTTCCCAGCTTAAGAAAATTGGTTTTTAGTAATGTAGCGCTGGTTTCTACTACGATAAGTGTGTTTTGTTTGTCGTTGCTTTTCCCACGGATTCTATATATGTCCTTAATATAAGTTTTTTTTTTTGTGCCTGATCGGTTAGCCTTTGACCACTATCTCACCTGATGGTAAGTGATGATGTGGTCGAATATGTTGTTCGGGCTAACCTAGAAGTACTGGCTCTCACAAGGACAGCTGCCGGAACACACCGTTAGGTGCTTGGCGACAGATTTTCTCCTTGAGGGTGGTAGCTAGCCAGGCGGGCATTCGCAAAATGCCCTACCACCATGCTATAACGACTGCCATCCTAAGACAACAACCGGGACCGACGGCTTAACGTGCCCTCCGAAGCACAGAAGCGCTCAGTAGTAATTATCTTCGTTATTAGCTCATAGAAACTAGCGGTCACCCATCCAACTCATGACCGCGCGCGATGTTGTTTAACTTTGCTGATCGGTTGAGAACAGCTAAGTAAACTTCACTACGAGTTTTATTAAATGAACAGTCTATGTATTTGGAAAGGCATATAACCATTTCAATTAGATCATCTTTAGATTCATTTTCTTTTTTGGCACGTTCTTTATTTCAAAATTCATTTTGCGGCTCCCAATCTGCAAGTCTTAAATTTTATCCTCAAGTATTTGTGATGAACTTTTTGTCTTCTTTAGCCTGATTCTCCAGAAATTGAATCTTCTTCCTATATTCTTCGTTTTGAGTAGTCAGGTACTCAATCGATTTTTCTATGTTGAGATTTGACTGTTGAATTTCTTTCAGTGTAGTAGTAACCTGCTGTATCTCACTCCCTTGTTTGGACATAATTTTTTTTATTTCGGCTTTAAAATTTTCCAATTGTTTAGTAATATACTCGTCCATGTCCTCTCGCGCTCGTTTGAAACGTTGAAATACGTAACTTGTCGGAGTCTTATTTGAGGTTCCCGCCAAATTAATCTCCGAGTCTGAGGCAGATTTATCAAAAGACGAGTCCATAGAACTAGGCTTTATGGAAAGTATAAGGAGACTGTAATATGTATTCTTTTGTCGCGGAATGGGTATAATTATGGTCGGTTGCAAATACGGCAAACAGGTAATGTTGAAAACAAAATATTATGAGTCAGTCAGTCCACATACCTGCGCTGTTTTTGCCACTCTTCGGCTATCGTATTGTGAATCAGGGCTCAACTAAAGTGGTCTTTGATCTGCAGTTTCATATAAAAACACGTTCCGTCCAACATACGCTGATCCCTCAGGTTTTTAAAATAAAAATAAATTCGTATCACTGTTAAGAGTGCGCCCAAAGCCAGGAAAAAAACAGTTTTTACCCCCACTTCTTCCATCGCCCACTCGAGTGCGAAATACAACCACAGCCAGGCGGCAGCGTCACGATCGCAAACAGCCCTGCGCCGCGCTCGCTCAAGCCCCTGACGTTGAGCGCAGTATATGCGTTACAGTCAGATAAATTAAATCTATACCACTAAAACTAGGACTGGGTGTTATTCATGAATACTTCAAAAACGAGGGCTTCTATTGCTGAAAAGTACTTTATTTGCATGACATAGGTATTGTTCCAGTTGTATGGATTTTAAAAAACCATACTAGCGGAACTATTTTGATAAAACTCATAAGAAAGAATCATCAAAATCAATTTGTATATGGTGGAATAATCACTTAAAATACATAAAAAGTACTGTCATTAAAACACTTCCTACTTTTTTGAAATTGGTTAAAAATATTATTGAATTTGTTTTTTACTATTAAAATAGCATAACGGATATTAACGATATTTAGAATAGAGATGAATCAAAATTAACATTAAATTTAATTGCAAAAATAAGGTTAGATTGGGAGACAATCAGATAATATTTAAAGGATTATTGAATAAACATACTTCCATAAAGATATAGAATTTATTTCTAAATCAGTATTCAACAATCGACAAAATATGTTTTTCATTTGTGTAATGTAATAATCCAGGAAAAGCTGAACCTGAAGATATTTCGGGACAGAATTACACGCATGGTAATTTTTAGGATCCAGGTTCAGATGGTTCTGGATGGTGATGTTTTCAATTTTTTTCCAACCGCAGCTGACATAAATCTCGCGTTCATCGTATTTATGACCTCCTGTTTTTATTGAAAAGTTGGCCAGTATCGCCTCTAATAAGATCTGTGAAGTCAATATTAGATACATTACATTTTCCTTTTTGTTGGTTTATCACATTCCATATAGATGTTGAGGTATTTCTACTACTTTCTATCAGTCTGGTGTTGAATTTAGATCTTTCTTGATTGATCATAGTATCATATTTGTTATTTAAACTGTGCAACACATTGTTTATTAAATCATGGTCAGAATACTTATTACTAATATCAGTAACGTCAATTAACAGTTTTCTAAAATGTTCTATGTTATTAGATACCCACGACTGGTATTTTCTTTTCTGGTAAAATTTCTTGAGAATTCTCTTTCTCTGGACTAATGGATACTTCGTATCTTTACTGACGGAGACCAATTTATTGCACATATTACGTAGTATGTGATTTTTGGACTCACCTTTCCCACACAATTATGTCTTTGTAATGACTTACTTCCAAAATTCTTGCATATGTACTCGAATCGCCATCCGCTATGAAGCGTCCATATATGACATACATATCAATAGAATATCCTTTTAACTCGAAATTTATAGGATATTCGTAGAAATTCGAGCTATTGAGATTACACAGCTGTTATACGTAACGTTCCTTTCTTGAGTTACTAATTGAGCTTGAGTTGCAACATTGTCCAAAACTGTCAACAAATTTCTGAAAGTAATTGAAGTAAATAAAATGTATGACATAATGAATAATGAATAGATTCAGACGTTACTTTGCGGAAATCCATTTTTAATAATAACAAATACTTTCAAAATATTTTAAGAAAATCAAATTAATATTTTAATAAAACACTTATAAAATATAAAAATATATCCAGTGACAATTCCGCTTAATTTTCCTACTAAGCCGACCGACGTCACAAACGCCACGCAGAAGCGAAACGCGTCAAAAACTCTTCCGGTTTGGCTGCGTGGCGTTTGTGACGTCGCGTCGGCTTAGCATGAAAATTAAGCGGAATTGTCACTAGATATATTTTTATATTTTTTAAGCGTTTTATTAAAATATTAATTTGATGTTTTCTTAAAATATTTTAAAAGTATTTGTTATTATTAAAAATGTATGAAAATGAAAATTGCTAGAACTAAACAAGAGTTCAAACCTATTTGTAGGGATTTCAAATTAATAAGTATTTCGTAAAGTTCCTAGAAATCCCAAACGGGTGTTGCGGCCGAGTAATCGCACAAATCGGCAAAGCATAATTATTTTCCTGTGAAGTAGGTATGTTTCACTTCCATTTGACCCAGATGTAAGGTTGTTACAACCAAAAGATTATGAAGCGCTCGTAGCGAAGTTTACTTAGCTGTTCTCAACCGATCAACAAAGTTAAGCAACGTCGCACGCGGTCATGAGTTGGATGGGTGACCGCTAGTGACATTACTACTGAGCGTTTCCGTGCTTCGGAGGGCACGTTAAGCCGTCGGTCCCGGTTGTTGTCTTAGGATGGCAGTCGTTATAGCATGGTGGTAGGGCATTTTGCGAATGCCCGCCTGGCTAGCTACCACCCTCAAGTAGAAAATCTGTCGCCAAGCACCTAACGGTGTGTTCCGGCAGCTATCCTTGAGAGCCAGTACTTCTTGGTTAGCCTGAACATTATCTTCGACCACATCATCACTTACCATCAGGTGAGATAGTGGTCAAAGGCTAACCTATGAGGCATAAAAAAAAAAAAAAAAAAAAATAGTTTTAAATAAAATATACACATGTTTATATTATGAGAGATACTTACTCATTACTAATTAGCTCTGCAAAGGTACCAGGTTGGTCAATATCTGAATCGGTTTTGCTCTCTTTGACCTAAAAAATAAATTCGGTAAATGAAAAAGTTTATATAACGTCATCTAGCATTGGTAGTACTAACGTATGGCTATCTTAAATACATGGAAATTAATTTGTAACACGAATCATGAATTTATGTGATAGGAGTACCTGTTGTCGACCATACATACAATGATTTATAAACATTTTTGGATATACTGTGTAGATAACGTAGAACGCGGCACGGCCCGGCCGCATCTGAGCGTTAGCCCAAATTACGATGGCACTAAGTATTATCAAATGTAGACTTAATTTGGAGGAGAATAGGGTGCTACCGTTAAATTTTACAACTCGAAGTATGTTTGTTATCGTAGTGGAGACTAGCAACTAGCCATTTTTTCTCTGTTCTACGTTGTCAAGCAATTTTGGTGTTTAGTTCAATAGTAAGTAGGCTTTATTCCTAAGATTATTTATTGCAGCCGTTAATTTTATCTGAAAGGACAGTTCTTCTTTATCAGTGAATAAACATAATGTAAATTGCATTTAGCTGGAATGGGGCCTAAATAATATGCATTATAAATTTGGGATTGAATTTAATTATACATATTATATATAACAAAATCAGATAAGTACAAGTTGATATTTATATTCAATACAAAACTCAACTTACCCGAACATTCCATCATGTTTTATAGTTCTTTTTTTCGCAAAAAAATTAAATCTCGTATTTCGTCCTTTCTCCCCATTTTCAAAATACTATTTACAGGCTTATAATTTCACACACAACACAAATAAAGTATAACTTATTATTTAAAAATATTTTATGAGCACAGTTATACAAGTTTATTAACTTAACATATAATACAGGCTATGTAACAGTTCTTATTCACAAAATAAACAACCTATTTCCCAAATAAAATTACGCGCTGTATTGCCAGAGCGCTGCCCGACAACTAACCGGAATGCTGTACTCTATTTTTTGTCTAAATAGCTTCGTTTAAAGTCGAAAATTGCACGATTCAGTTGATGATGGTAATGGTTTTGAGGTTTGGGGTACAGTTTTTGGTGGAGTTTTATTTAATTGTTCTAAATATAAACAAGTAATAAAATATTTAACCGATTATTCGACTAGAACATTAGTCTAGCTATTATATTTATAAAAAATAAAGTGGGGCTGTCGCTGATAATTCTGAGCATTTGAATTAAAACAGTTTTTTTTAGCGCGGTATCTGTTATTTTTTTACAGTGCAATGAGGTTTTTTTTCAAAATTCTATTCGATTACTGTACTTCTTCAAGATTATCCCCTGCTTCCTATATTTTTTTTATTGGATTATTTGCGTTAGTTACCATCAAAAAGTGTGTTAGAAAATACTCCTTTTGCGTAATTTTGGCATTGGGCCCAGCCTTAACACACGTCCAATCGGATCGGGCGGTCCGGGGAAGATGAATATAGTTTGTGAATTGAGCTATAAAGGTTTGATACGCATTGGTAACAACAATTATTGGTTGCTAATTAAACAGGCATCTATTTAAAAGCATTATTCGCCTCTCAAAATCTACATTGCCATTTAAATTACTAAGTCAGCCACAATTAACGAGCATCTGAATAATACTGTCTCAACCACTAGTTATCTAAGCATAGTTGTTATAACTTGGAATTTTCATTTGTAACATGCGTTCAAGCTGTAAACGTCTTAAACATTAATATATGACATCAAAATAGATAACCATTTAGCTTCTAATTTATGAACTCAGTATAGTGTTTATAATGTTACTCATCCTAAATTATTTAATCGTCAAAATTTACCTAAAATAGTCATCAAGTAATAAATTGTGGCCATTAATATTACCATAGAGAAAGAACTAACAAGAGTGACAAAGACCATACATGACAGCGTACACCGATAGCTAAATACCAGCTTCGGCGAAAGATGTCGCTAAATGTATCAAATCACATAAAATAACGAAATTACATTTTTAAAGGCCATCGTAAATCCCAATAAGGCTACTTGCACTCGTGTTGGAACGAAAACAAATGGTTAGATGGCGTTATTTGCCATATATTTTACATGCGGTGCAGCGCCATCTATCAATAAACTTATGAACCGTGGTATATTATCCATAAAAAACGAATTTATTGGAGCAGCATTTTAACACAATATTTCGTATTAAAAAAAAAAGAAATCTTTCGGGCCTGTTTACCATTGATGAAATTCAAATTTATCGGCTTTAAGTGTCAAAGCCAAAATTTCCAGGCGACGAGTCAGCGCCATCTGGATATAATACAAGATTTGAGCTTATTCCGGCGTACGTTGCGATTGAAACTCTTATTAGTACTTTCTCTATGATATTACCTAGAAACTATTGGCGTGTCCTTTAAGGTTCGTTTATATTTTGAATATATTTTCGATAAAATTCATATCTTGCAGTGTGTATTTTCACGATAAAAGAATATAGATGTATTATTTTACATGCTAAGTTATAATAAACGATGTTGTCTATACAAGCTTGAATTATATCTTACTGAGGACCTTGTGTTGAAGCTGTAAAACGTATAATGGCGATGAGATGTAAACTCCGTTGCTGAGTTAGTAAATTAGGTGACAATGAGAATAATTTAGAAGGATAAATTATTAAATATATGCGAAAGTATTCATTGAACGGGTGATAAAAGAGACAGATGAGAAGGTGTGGGATACACACACAGAGTTTAGAAAGGGAATGGGATGTACGGATCAGGTCTTTTCTTTACGATGCATAGCCGAAAAATGCTTGGTGAAAAGCCAAAAGGTCTATTGCGCTTTCGTAGATTTAGAAAAGGCTTATGATAGGGTGAGTAGGCATGAACTGTGGTAAGCATTGTGTATGCATGGGCTGAATGGTAACCTGATCCAAGCGCTGAAATCCCTCTATAAGGATTCCAGTGCTTGCGTTAGGATAAATGGGACATACACTGATTGGTTTAACATCGAAAAAGGTGTTAGACAAGGATGTGTAGCGTCACCGTGGCTGTTCAACTTATTCATGGATAATTGTTTGACAAACCTAAAAGACAGTGAATGTGGATTAAGAATGAACGAGTTACTCATCAAATGTCTTCTCTACGTTGATGACCAAGTGATACTTGCGTCGTCGGTAAAAGAGTTGCAGGAGATGGTAAATGTTATGCATGAGGCTTTAGAAAGAAAGGGAATGAAAATAAATGTAAGTAAGACGACAGTGATGGTGTTTGAACGAGATGATCGCTATCATCTCGTTCAAACACCATCACTGTCGTCTGACTGATTGCAATATTGTGATTGGAGGTGAAAAAGTGGAACAAGTGAAAGAGTTTGTATACTTGGGATCCATATTTACAAAAGATGGTGAGTGTGAAAGTGATATAGAGAGTAAACGCTGGAAACATGGTAAACGGAGCATTGCACGCGTTTATGAACAGTCAGAAGGTGTCTAAAAAGGCTCGTCTGGCTGTTCATGGGGGTGTTGGTTCCGACACTAATGTATGGTAGTAAAAGTTGGTGTGGCAGAAAAACCACGAAAGTAGAATAAATACAGTGGTGATGAGAGCATTGAGGAGCATAATTGGAGTGAAACGGAGTGACAGGATAAGGAATAATGTGATAAGGGAACGATGTGGTGTGAATGAGGATGTAGGGACAAAAATCATGAAAGGTATGTTAAGATGGTTTGGACATGTGGAGAGAATTAATTAAATGAGAATGACTAAACAGGTATACATGGGACAAGTAAACGGAAGTGTTGGAAGGGTAGACCTAGGCGAACGTTCCGAAGTCAGATTGAAGACGTTCTGAAAAAATGCCAGGTCAAGAGTATCCTAAACCGACCCTTATGTATGAAAGGATTGATGAGTGTAGATGAAGCGAAAGAGATATGTAAGGATCGTAGTAAATGGAAATCCGTGGTCTCTGCCTACCCCTACGGGAAAGAGGCGTGGTTTTATGTATGTATGTAAATTATGATAATTGTTGATCTTTACTTGACGCTTTCTATGGAATATTTAGTAGGCATTGTCAATATAACCCGAATTAGTTTATTAGAGGCTATTTCATTTTCACATTGCTTAGTCATGAAATGATAAGTTTGATCACGTGGCCAATAAAAAAATTTGCGACTTGACAATTACAATTTCTTATAATTAATTAACGGATGGGGAAAAGGCAAAAACACAAGAACAATATCGTGTGTGTGAACCCTATAGGCCTAGAGATAGGGCTTCACCCCGAATGCATAGTTTACCGAACATCGTGCAAAGTTTTGGCTATGATTTATTGCTGGCAGCCTTCCTGACGTCTACCAATGTCCTTGTTGGCCTTTCGGTGATAAGATCTTTAAATAGTGCAATACTATATTATACTATACTGTATATGTACTATAATATACTATATTATAATACGTCCCATTTGCGTAGCAATACCTTAGCCATGCTAACGTGAGCAAGGGCACACCTTGGATACGCGACTCATTCCCTATACAAAAGCAGCGTTACAACTACCTGTTACACAGACACAACACAAATGTTAATTTTGTACACGGGTAATTGTGTGCGTGAAGTCTAAGGTTGTCACCGTATGAATAATTATTATACCTACCTACATACAAATCTTTTTATACTGTTATTATAAGATTTCGTTAGTTATGCGTACCTATCTGCAGAAACATTTACAAGCAAAACATGTAGGAATGTACGCACACAACCGAGTAGGTAACGTGACTCCACATTTTACTGTAGCACATAGACAATAATATATAACTACACTATACAAAACGTATCATTCCACGTTCACATTTTAAACAAGTAATGATAATAATTACAATAACAATAAAAACGTATGTTCTTCTCGTTTAATAAACAATTACGAAATCTGCCCCGTGTCAACCAAGGCGAAAGTCTACCAACCAACGATATAACTTGGTTTGAGCGGCATTCGTGAAAACAAACGTGAATCTATACTGCCTAACCTATACAGGTGAACATAAAACATACAAATAGATGAACATACAAATAATAGAATCTCCTTCTTTTGAAGTCGGTAAAACTTGCAAATTACTCGCTATGGTTTCAATAGTAAATAAAAAACTATTTCCATTTACTTGTTTCGCTGCGAACGAAGTCCGATATCCACTGAAAAGCGTGCGAATGAAACAGTAGCGAACATTTTTGCAATCGAAAATCTTCTTAAATAATTATTATTTGAAAAGCGGTCTGAAAGAAATACAAAGACTACTGTAATTTATCGGTTTTTTATAAGGTACATACCTTACGACAAATAGGTAGGAATAGTGTGGTTTCCATACCAAGAATGACTTACCTCGTTTTATTAAATAAAATGAGGTCGTTCCTAACCTTGGTAACTTCTTTATCACGTAGTCGTGCGCGTGTGGCGCGTCCCGAGCTCAAGTCAGCTCCGCGCCAGCTCAGAATCGATGATGGGTTGAGAAAGGCTCAATTGGTGGAGAGAGGAGTGTCCATTCTATACGTGGTATTATTATATGTTTTATGGCAAGGGCATATATATATTAATGTTATTTGACAGGACAAGCTCGAGAACCACCTGATTTTAAGCAGAATAACCTCTGCCTATAACAGATGCACTTTGTGACAAGACACGAATTGCACTGCACCCATCATCTTAAGACATAGTTGTTAAGGCTCATATGCCTGTAATTTCCTTGGCTCTCTAGGACTGCTGCCAGAACACACCGTTAGGTGCTTGGCAACAGATTTTCTACTAGAGGGTGGTAGCCAGGCGGGCATTCCCAAAATGCCCTTCCACCATGCGGTGAAGCTCAAGCCCACGGCGGGATCCGAATGATCTGCTTGGACCTGCTGCGCGGCAGTCCATAGCCAATGCCACTGAGCTATCACTGCTTACAACGCGACTACGTCGCGGTGCCGCAAACGGAGTCTTTTGAAATTACGTTCACTCGTAGTATCAAATATAAAATATTAAATTAATAAAAAAATATGCTAGTATTGTGACAGATAATATCAAAATCTCGCGTATTACGTGATCAAATAAAATTATGCTAGGCTATTTTGAGGTCATAAGTTACAATAAAATAATTATATTGTTACTTATTTCTTGCCTGTGGATACAGCCGTACCTATAAAGCTTAATATTGCGTTTTGTATTACATCTTTCATTTGCATTATCAGCAATTCGATTATCTCTGGTTAATTATTTAAATCAAATCAAAACTGCCAAAATTTATTTAAAGTTTAAAAGAATAATAGTATTGTATCTAGGATACCCCTGTATAGTTTGCAAACCTATGCAAACAGGGTCAGTATGGAAACTAAATTTAAACTACATCAAATCATCTAATTAAGGCCCATTGATAATTTAGTGCCATTTTAGGATATACAATTTTTTTTTAAATTATTTTAGATTTTTAAGCTACAATCGCTTCAATAAATTTTATAATTATTACAGTTCATGTATGAAGAGCCATTCCCGAAATCTTTAAATCCGAATGGCTTCTGCACCACTCCTTAACACACGATGGCATTTTTGTAGAATCATTCAACGCATAAACATAATATTTAGTAGCTCCTGGAGCTTTTAACCTCGCGAGTCTGCCCTTGCATAGCATACAATTACCCATACTAATATTATAAATGCGAAAGTAACTCTGTGTGTCTATCATTCTTTCTAGCTTTCACGCCAAACTACTGAACCGATTTAAATGAAATTTGGTACACAGATAGACTAGAGCCTGAGAAAGGACCTAGGCTACTTTTTAATTGTAAAGGGTTGAAAAGTGTGATGATAGGTTGTATGAAATATTTGTCATTTTCAGAACTTTTAGACTGTTGAATATATATAAATAAATATGGCATTCAAAGTTTGTAAGAATGTTACCCTTCAGGGTGTGAAATAAACATACAAACATCACATTCAATAAGATCATTTGTACGCAGAACATGTATAATGTGCTACTTGGTGTACGCCGGAAGATAAAATAAATGCCTGTTTGAAAGCATCTGTATTATGGGTTTACATGAAAATGTATTCTCATACTACAAATAAGCGAGTACAACTTCACAATGATTCTCAAGCAGGGTAACACGCAGCTGCCTAAAATTCGGGGAAGATCGTATGCCAACTGATAGTAACGACATGATTACACTCAGTCGTGAGTTCTGTCCTAGTGTCGATAGCACAAATGATCTAATAAATAAGGTCTATCCAGATCATTTTCAGGCAAATATGACCAATCGAGATGTCAAATGGCAATTTTGACGCGGACTATTGAGGTAGTTAATAAAATAAACGAACAAATCATGTCAAACATTGAGGGATATGTTGTCGAATATCTCTCATTGGATAACATTATGGACACTGAACAAGTTACATCATACCCTATAGAATTTATCAACTCCTTAGAATTATTAGGAGTGCCATCCCATAAGTTGAAGCTAAAAGTTAGTATTCCAGTCCTATTCATGAGGAATCCTGACGCGCCAAGGCTATGTAATGGTAAACGGCTACAATTTACACATCCGGGGAAAATAAGGGCTACAATCATGACTGGAATGGCAAAATGTGTAAACTGATTCTAATAATTCCGACTGATTTGTCATTTCAATTTAAATGAGTGCATTTTCCTCTGAAAGCAGCATTGGCTATAACAATTAACAAAGCCCAAGGTCAGACTCCTAAAGTTACAGGAGTTCATTTAAAAAAAAGTTTTCCTCATGGGCAGTTCTATGTGGCATGATCACGTGTATCAAATCCACAAAATCTTTATGTTTTGGCAAAAGATGGTAAAACAAAAAAGCGTTGTTCATAAAATGTACATTAAACAAGGTCATACTTTACTTAGCTTACTAACTTTAACCATAATTTAATAACGTCCAATAAGCATACCCAAAACTTGACTAGACTGGATCAGCAGGATTTTCCACTGCTGAACACAGCCATTTGTTTTTTTAATGTATGTTATTGTGATGGAACAAACTCGAGGCCCACCTGATGTTAAGTGGACTAACATCTGCCTATAACAGATATATTTCAACACAAGTCACGAATTGCACTGCGCCCGTCACCTTGAGACATAGTTGTTAAGACTCATGAATTTGTAATTTCACTGGCTCTCAAGGACTGCTGCCGGAACACATCGTAAGGTGCTTGGCGACAGATTTTCTGCTTGAGGGTGGTAGCTACCCAGACGAGCAATCGCAAAATGCACTTCCACTATGCTGTGAAGCTCAAGCCGGCGGTGGAAATCAAACCAGGTACCTGCAGCACGGCAGTCCATAGCTATTACCGCTCAGCCATCATTGCTTCAAAGTTGTTTGCCTTAATCCCCACAAGTGGCAGGCGTCTTGGGGATTGCAGTGTGAGATATCAGTTCTTCAGAATGTGCTGCTGTCCACTTTCTGTTTGTTACTTATAGTCGCATTTTACGGCACCCGCGGGTAGAGATGGGGAGATCATTATAGCCCAGCACCCCATGGGCATACCCAAAACGTCCCTCAATAATTATAAGTATGTATTTAGGTGTTTAATTTCCTATGCCAAATTAAGTGTTAATAAGCTCTTTGCAGTGCAAAACTGATAAAAGTTTATTAAGTATTTATACGTATGTGTCTTATGGTTCTGGTTTAGATTATAAAACATCGATTTAAAGAAGGTGGGGGGGGGGGGGGGGGGTTGCGGGTGGATGGGTAGACCCTCCCTTTGAAGGGGAAGTTGCGACTCTCTACGATGGGTCTAAGACATGGTACCAATCAATATTTGTGTCGATAGAGGAAACTTCCCCGATTTAATGAAACAAAGTAAAATCAGTCCAATTTTAAAGTCGGGGTCTACATCTGACCCTTGCAATTATAGACCTATTTCCATCTTACCTGTTCTGAGTAAAGTATTCGAAAAAATTATGCTCAAACAACTACTATCCCATTTTAATAAGCATAATTTATTGAATGAGAATCAGTTTGGTTTCACCAAGAGCAAATCCACAACAGATGCAGTTGCTCAATTGATGTCGCATATACTGGAAGCCTGGGAGAGTTTACATGATGCTATTGGCATATTTTGTGATCTTTCTAAGGCATTCGACTGTGTAGAGCACTGCACTCTGATTCGTAAACTTTCGCACTATGGTATTCGTGGAAAAGCTCTGAATCTTTTAGATTATACATATCTGTCAGACAGGCTACAGAAGGTTGGAATAAATGGCAATACTTCTTCCGGGTCGTTGGTAAAAATAGGAGTACCACAGGGATCAATTTTGGGACCTTTTCTGTTTCTATCATATATTAATGATCTGCCTTGCATGGTCAAAGATTTCTGCAATATTGTTTTATTCGCAGATGATACCTCTCTGATTTTTAAAGTAGATAGGAAAGACAGTGAACTAACGCATGTAAATAATGTATAATCTAAGATTTGTAAATGGTTCACCGCTAATAATCTTCTCCTAAATTCAAAAAAGACGAAATGTTTAAAGTTTTCTTTACCAAATGTTCCTTATGTTGAACCAAACATAAAGCTTGGCCCAGATATACTCCCTATTGACAAAGCGACAGTCTTCCTGGGAATCAAAATGGATTCCACTTTACAATGGGATTTCTTTAGCTCTATACAATTTATTTGCTGAACGTGGCAGTAAGGCCAAAATATATAATAATGAATGGACTACGTGAAGGAGGACATGTATGCGAAAAGTGTCAGTTGTGAGATTATAAGCAACAGAACAAAGTGAGAGAAAAATAGATGTCCTTGCACCTTACCTAGCATGGAATAAGGTCTAGAAGCAGACAATACAACAATCACTAATATTGTGCAGTGGTACGGAACGGAAACCTCCTAGGTTTGCGAGTACGACTCGGACTTATCTGGATTTTCTTGAATTCTTTACTTTTGGATGAAACGTTTACGTTAATTTTTGACTTACCGTTTGATACTAATAACAAACTAGCTCAGGCAACACTGCATTGAATGGCGATTCTCGCGCAGTGATATTTATCATGATTCATGATAGATTATATTATGTTCAACAGAGGTCAATAAAACATACCAGGTATCGAGTTGGTATGAAGTCTTTTACTATATTCGATTATCGTGACATCGAACCTCAGCAATCGTCGGCAACAATGACAGCGGATAATATAATTTGATTGCGCTATGTGCTTTTATTTAAAATGGAAGAAATGGCCACCATCGAACAAAAATTGGAAACGCTTTTATCTCGGAAATCGCAAGCAATGGGTGGGGTGTTTGTTCTTATAGATGGAGTCGTGGTTAATGTACCTAATTTGTAGCAAAAGGATTTTCCCCATAATCAGATTAGGCCCCCCGATTAACCTGATTATGGGGAAAATCCGATACTTGAAAATATCGTCTGCCAAGTAAAATTGGATGATTTTTGTGGGGTTGGTACCCTTTATGTAGTGGCGAGCGTATGGTAGGACGCTATTATATACTATGTACGTGTCCGAAATTTTACCTATCATATATTTTTGATTTTGTAATGTAATCCGCATAGCAGGCGTTATTACAAACCTAACAATATTAAAATTATAAGCTTGCGTCATCATTTACAAGTATAAAACCAATTGCAAAATTGGTCCTGTTTGTAGTACAACGCAAGTGGTACTAAGGATGTCGCTCCATCCCAATACGATGGTTAAAGAACGATAGGAAAGATTTGTGTTATGACGTCATGTAATGTAAGCTGAATTGGTTAGAGCATACCTACCCCGGCTAAAGGGGTGGATGGACGCGGGTTCGAATCCCGCACATGACTTAAATTTTTCCTATCATATATTTGTGATTTTGTAATGTAATCCGCATAGCAGGCGTTATTGCAAACCTAACAATATTAAAATTATAAGCTTGCGTCATCATTTACAAGTATTAAACCAATTGCAAAATTGGTCTTGTTTGTAGTACAACGCAAGTGGTACTAAGGATGTCGCTCCATCCCAATACGATGGTTAAAGAACGATAGGAAAGATTTGAGTTATAATGTCATGTCATGTTAGCTCAATTGGTTAGAGCATACCCCGGCTCAAGGGGTGGATGGCCACGGGTTCGAATCCCGCATATAACTTAAATTTTTCCTATTATATATTTGTGATTTTGTAATGTAATCCGTATAGCACCTGTTATTGCAAACCTAACAATATATAAAAAAAAAACTATTTATGGTATACCAAAAACAATAATGAATATGTGGATTCACGGGCGTGGTGAGGGGACGACTGTGTGCGTTGTCGTAAATCTGTGTCACTATCGAGTCTCCGAAAATCTACCAAATATAAAACAAAAACATAATATAACATATTCAAGGTTATAACTCTAAAAATTTTACGTAGCGTGTTACCGGTCACCAAGCCGTGGAAAGTTGGCTAAAATGCTTACGCAGACATTCTCTGAGCTGCTTTTCGATCTGTGACAAAATACTGCATATTGTTCTGTGCTACAACCTTAGTACTTGAACTAAGTTTACAATGTTAACACCTATTAAGTACTTCTTAGTTACAAACAACATTATTAAATTCATTTACTTTCATGAATTAATGTCTATAACTGATCAATTGGTACACTTATCTTATATTGTTCTCCTCCGCCAGCTGTTTAGACCATTGTTGCAGGCGATTGCTAGGATTCGATATCGCGAAAATCGACTATAGTAAAAGACTTCAAACTAACTCGATAATAGGCATGTTAAGTAATCTGTGGTCAAGATTTATCTGTTTGTGATATTTTTGTTGTGATATTTTTATCACTGGATCCACTGGATGTTGACGTCGCTGTTGAAGTCGCTGATTTTGATAATTTATTTATGTTTTTTCGAGTTAATATTTATTTTACTTTACCACATATTAGTTGGAAATCAGCTGTGAATGTATAATAACTTTCAAAGTGGTTAGTACAAGCGGTGTCACAGTGTTTGGAGACTAAAATGTATCGAAAGCCGAACCCTGGAAAAAAAACAAATTTGTCGCAAGTGAGTCATTCATTTTCCTTGCATATTATTCTATTATTATAATGGTCTCAGTGTTTTATTACCCAATTAAACTCTGTTATTTAATGTAAGAAATCATTAAATAGGAAGTTGATAATTTTATATATTAGCAGATCTGTCCAACATTGAAGTTAGACCCCATCAGCTGATCGCGACATAGTACATAGATAAACAATGCGCTCCATTGTATTTTCTATTAATTCGGTCTACTTTCCTAGTGCGCATCTCCGGCCTTGTTGCACTAAGTCAAATATATGCTATGTAAAATAAAAATAAATATGTTGAATGATGGATATATGGAAATATAATGGATGATAACTTTGTAATCAATAAAACACAAACTAGATGCATTGTTTCATAACTTACTTTTGTATATAAAAAAAATATTGATGTAGTTTTAAGCTTCTTTTTATCTAGACACAGATTATAATATTTTTTGAGACAAAAGCTTAAAGCCTTTGCAATTTACAGGTTGACTGAAGAATGAAATGCAGTTATTCTGTAAATGGTTAGTTTAATCTCCAGTTACTTTGTTAGTAAGTTCTGTGTAATAAATACTAACAGTGTGTCAACTCAGCCATAATGGTAGCAAGTAATTGGCACCATGTGATTTCTTTTTATTCCGTAAAACAAAAATCAAATCACAGTTATATAAGTTTCATCACCTAAAAATTAGCTAACAGCGTTCAGACAGAGACGAGACGAATTACTTAGCATTTCATGGATTCACCGTGCGGGTGCCGGGTCCGTAGCGTTGCAGAGGAAGAGGCCCAAGTCAAGGTGCCTGGGACTTGCAACCCTGTGAGTATGGTTAAGGGGCCCCTTTATAATGTCATCAATGCTCCCCTGCACCGCTCAAGCCTCTTCCCCTGCCTTACCAAATTTGGAAGGATCTTACTAAAGCCACCTTAAATACACATTCTAGGGTGGAAGTTATGGTTGTTCTTGACAGGCCAAAGTCTTTACTTTTCTTTACTCTTTTTGGTCTTATTGGTATACCCCTTGCTCCAACTTCTTTTGCAGTACCTAATTTCAGCACCGTGGCCCATAAAAACTCCCCAATACCACGCACCCTCTCGGCACTCAACAATCTATTCGAGACCTACCCTGAAAGTGATTTGTTTGCGGATGAGTGGAAGGTTATATTGTTTGTATGTCTAAGGTTTTGTGAACGTGATGTTTGAGTGGGTCTGTGTGAGGTTTCACTTGTATTAATGCTTCATTGCCTTTGTATAATCATGTTTTTAATTTATTTTCATTAATGTACAAATATAATGTAATATATGACATAATATTTGTAAAACTTCTAAAGCATATAAATTATACACAACTGTTTTTGGTTAATTCATTTGTTAGGTCATAACACTTGTTTGTTTTATTGTGTGGTATTTTGGTATGTTTGTTTCCCACAGCACAGTAATTTCTATAAGTACTATTTTTTTAGTTTAAGATTTTTTGAACCTCAGGAATTTAGTAGTATTTATCATATGTGTCCATCAAGAGTCCAATTGGGAGCTGCGCCTAAGATGTAGGCTTGGATTTAGATGCTGAATTTCGGGATGAAAAGTATACCATGTCCTTTTTTGTAGTATGAACTCAAATTGCGTTAAGTTTGATTGAATTCCATTCTGTAGTTTTGGAGTGATGCGCGGCGGGGATACAGACAGACATTTAATAAAAAACACAGTTTGGTATCAGTGTAAGCTACAGAAAGCTCTCAATTATTTTTTTCAAAATATCTAGCATGTACAGAATTGGATCTGTTACAGTTTTATTATAAGTAGAAATAACTTATCTGCCCTTATGATATATATTTTTTGCAATAATGTATTCTCTGTAGATTACATTACAAAATTACTTGAAAGATTTGTAACTTTGTAATGCCCTTATGCTATTTCTAAATATGATTACAAATCGGAATCGAATCTGCATATTTATCATTATCCACAACCTGACCCTAATAACCCGCTTCATAAATGATATCATCCGTAATCCCTCCTTCCATACCCTCCTCTTTGCTCTCTCTCGATTGCTACAAATAATATAATAAAAATTGTAGTTGCTCAGTTTCAGCTTAAACAGGCTAATTATATAAAATTTTAACTACTTACTAGTGTCCCATAATTCATTCTTATTAAATCTTAGAACAATACCTAGCTGAAGTTTTCAACCTATAAACTATTTTCTGCACCTCACTTCAAAAACAGGACTTTTATACACATTTTGTGCGTTATTTTGACACCCTTCATTCGGACCTGTTGCAAAATCGTTATATTATAATAAGCTGAGTATTGATTATATCTATCACCTACTTAATAAACTATCTACCAAATTATTGTATAGGTTTCCATTTATAAATAATACTCATATAATATTTACCCTTATTTACGTCATCCCTTTTGTAAAATTCTAAGTATAGTACTTTTATATTTGATGTATAACATAACACTAAATTTCATACAACTCACTTTAAAAACAGGACTTTCATACCATGAGCTCCAATTGTAAATACTTATTCGGCCCTGTTGCAAAATCCGTTCTTAGCAGACGTCTCACACTTACTTATAAACTATAATATATTTGCCCAATTTCAGTTTCATAGGTAAAGTAGTTTTCGAGATTTCATATTTAGTCGGTGAGTGACCGAAAAAACGACTACCTCTTATATATATATTTTTAGCATCAGAAGTGTTATTGAATTAAAAAAACAACAATTTTAGAACCTAAGAACAGTTTACATGTAATTACTTAGTATTTTGATTTACAATAGAACTTACATTAATCAAACAACCATCAATTCAAAACAAATTAACATTATAAATCACCAAAATATCAAAGAACTTACAGCGAATTGCACCAAGAACCCTTCCTCCACGAAATCTCACCGTCAAAATGGCTGAACCATGTGGTGGGAGCCGTATCTACAGTCTATGGTTGGGTGACGTTACAATGTGCAGCAAACCGTTAAAGATTATGCTAACAATATACGTATATATATATAAATTAAGATTAACTGAAGCAGTGATGGCTCAGTGGCATTGGCTATGGACTGCCGCGCAGCAGGTACATGGTTCGAATTCCGCCGCGGGCTTGAGCATCACCGCATGGTGGAAGGGCATTTTGCGAATGCCCCCCCTGGCTAGCGACCGCCCTCAAGTAGAAAATCTGTCGCCAAGCACCTGATGGTGTGTTCTGGCAGCAGTCCTTGATAGCTAGTGCAATAACAGGCACACGAGACTTAACAAATATGTCTCAAGGTGACGGGCGCGGTGCAATTCGTAACTTGTGATGAAATGCATCTGTTATAGGCAGAGGTTAGTCCGCCTAACATCAGGTGAGGCTAAAACTTGTTTGGTCACAGTAAAAATGTTCGTTCACATGTAGTAAAGAATAAGATAAAATTTGTAAAAGAAAATATAGTATAAAATAATTTGAAAAACCCCTTTTCCATACTTTTCAGTTTGGTCTCCTAGACATACCAGACTTGGACGATGGAGATCATGAGCCCATGGACCTATCAGATGATGACATGGACCTTGAGGCAGAGCTGGCTGCTATCAGTGGAGGTGCCAAGAAGCCTCGACCTCGAAAGCCAGCCCCAGTCCCAACTTCTAACTTGGATGCCATGATTGCTGCTAGTTTGAAGGATGTACCTTCTGATGAAGATGTTTCTAGTAAGATTCAGTCCAGTTAAAAACTCACATTTGTAAAAAGTACAAAATTGTGAGGGTTTTATTGCACTTGTAGTAGCTAGGTTTGTAATCATTGTACATGATCATACGATTGGCGCGTTTAAAATAATATATTTAATAATTTAAAATAATATATTTCGTATTATCATAAAAGTAAAGGACTACCAATGCACATCATTCATGTATAATTTACCTCCCAATAAAACCGCCAAGAAAGTAATATAAAAATTTGAATATCTCGCTTTGGATGTCAGCGAAATTTTTAATAACATTTCATTACAGGACAGTTGCTTGGCATATAACAGCTTTCCTCATCTCCTATTTTGGGTTTGCAATATATCCACAATATTGTAATTTCCACGCTTGGCAAGCGTCTTGGGGATTGCAGTGCAAGAAGGCAGTTCTATGAGGGTGTTTTTTAAGGTTCCGTACCCAAAGGGTAAAAACGGGACCCTATTACTGAGACTTCGCTGTCCGTCAATCCGTCTGTCACCAGGCTGTTGAGATACAACGGTGATACCTAGACAGTTGAAATTTTCACAGATAATATATTTCTATTCCCGCTATAACAACAAATACTAAAAATAAAATATATATTTAAATGGGGCTCCCATACAACAAACTTGTTTTATTTACCGTTTCTTGCTCGATACTAATAACGGTGACAGGTAGACGCATTAACTATTCACAGAATATTTAGTTTTATGTTCTCTTTGAATATAAATAATTAAAATAAATAATTAAGGGGGCTCCCATACAATAAAAGAGGTTTTTACCGTTTATTTCCTAAAAATAATAATAATTAAATTGCTACAAATAATATAATGGAATGGAACTCTTCGTGCGCGAGTCCCACTCGCAGATGGACGTGTTTTTCCCTTTGTCCCCTCTTACAACTCCCACTGACACTTCACCTCCCTTGGTTCAATTCCAGCCCGTCACCCACGTCTCATAGTTATGTCCTATATTTAAAAAAGAAATTAATGGTTCTAGTGAAATGTTTTTCTATTCAAATAAAAAGGAAAGATATAATATACATAGTACAGTTAATAAAACAATAAGTAATATTTAGCAGCTATTTTTTGATAGCCTTTGCCATTATCTCGCCTGATGGTAAGTGATGATGTGGTCGAAGATGTTGTTCAGGCTAACCTAGAATTACTGGCTCTCAAGGACAGCTGGCGGAACACACCGTTAAGTGCTTGGCGACATATTTTCTACTTGAGGGTGGTAGCTAGCCAGACGGGCATTCGCATTACGCCCTACCACCATGCTATAACGAATGCCATCGTAAGACGACAACCGGAACCGACGCGACGGCTTAACGTGCCTCCCGAAGCACGGAAGCGCAGTAGTAATGTCACAAGCGGTCACCCATCCAACTCATGACCGCGGCGGACGTTGCTTAACTTTGCTGATCGGTTATAAACAATTAAACAAACTTCGCTACGAGCGCGTCAAACGTTCAGAGCGCAGCTAGTTTTTGTGAAACATAATTACAAGAAATGTTCCAGTTTACAAATTCCCGATTCTGAAACAGGTGGCGAAGACGACCCGGACCTCCTTAGCGAGTTAAATGAGCTGGCTATCGATGATGAGGACGCCCCCCCAGCCCCCGCCCGCGCGTCCCGCCCGGCCCCCGCCCCGCCCTCCGCCGGCGCAGAGAGCAGTCTCGTTACTCTACTGCAGGAGAGGATATCTAACTATGCCACGGCTGAGAAGAATGCGAAGGCCAGTGGAGAAAGCAGTAGAGCTAGGAGGTGAGTTGAATTTTTGAGGAACTATGTGAATTTTTTTGTGTATATGTGAGCGTAGTTTTAAAGACTCCTTAAAGATTTTTATAATAATAAAAAAGAAAAGAAAAAAAAGCGCTCGTAGATTAGCTTGTCCGGTAGTTCTTTACCGTTCAACTTAGTTAAGCTCTAACGTCCGCTGCGGTCATGACTTGGATGGATGGCCATAAGTAGCATTACTACTGAACGTATCCGTGCTTCGGCAGGCACGAGACTCGACGTAAGACATCGTTTCCGGTTATTGTCTAAGGATGGTGGTAGGGTATAATGCGATAGCTCACCTGGCTAGCTACTACCCTCAAGTAGTAAAACTGCCGCCTAACACCTATCGGTTGTGTTCCGGCGGTCGTCCTTGGAAACCAATAGTTCTATTTTAATTTTTTATTGCTGATCGTAAGTGTTGACATGGTCGAATGTGTTAATAGGTTTAACCTAGAATTACTGGCTCAAGGACAGCTGCCGTTAGGTGTTTGGCGAAAGATTTTCTATGCGGTCGATAGATACAGAGAGAACACACTAGAACTACTAGACAAGTTTCGCTGAGTGGTTCAAAATGTATTGTTTATAATAATTATATACATACATATTATAATTTACAGATTCGGCCGCGGCCTCAAAACTCTCAACGATCTTCTAAAGCAGGCCAAAGCCGGCAGACCGGTC